>LR999958.1:65816154-68550273 GCA_905220385.1 Xylota sylvarum | reverse complement strand
AGATATCCTCGGTCGCTTCGAGAGAAAGAGTATTCGTAAAATTTTCGGTTCCTTTTGCATTAACAGACTTTGGAGGAGGAGATTCAACGACAAACTATACGAGCTCTACAGCGACATCGACCTAGTCAAAAAATTGCGCATCAGTCGATTAAGATGGCTAGGACATGTAGAGCGGATGTGCACATATGCTCCGGCCTGTAAATTCTTCGAATCCAAGCCGGAATGACAACGCAATAGAGGAAGACCTCGCCTTTGGTGGCGCGCACAAGTTAAAGGGAACCTAAACAAGCTTGGAGTGCGCAACTGGAGGCAGTTACCTACGGACCGAGCTAACTGGAGCGGCTTGTTGGTTGAGGCCCAGGTTCGCCCCGAATTGTAGCGCCACCTAAGTAAGTAAGAAAGAATAAAAATGTGGTCAATGCTACTTTTAGTTGAATTAGTCACACGAGTCGGTATGCTAATACAACACTTGAGCCCATAGAAAGCCATTAAAAACAGGTAATGATCGGTATATATCATATGTTTATATCACCCACGACAATTAAGTTTTTAGCTTTAGTGACACTCAAAATTTATTCGAACTCTTCAATGAAGGTGTTTTTATTAAATTCTTGCAATCTATAAATGCACAAAATTGTATAAGTTTCAAATGCGAATGCAAAAGACAACCTCAGAATATCAGCACTGCAATGGGCATAGTTGCATTTTACAAAACTTTTCACAAGAACTGCATTATTGAACATACCTCTCGGAATTATTTCCCCGATGAATTATAAAAATTCCCTCCCTCCTTCCCTATGGTCTTCCATGGGAAGTTTTTGCACTTCCAAAAATTATTGGAATTATTCACACTGGTCTCAGTTGACAGTTGATTTCGACGATTTTTTCTTTGTATCTTAGGCTAATAATATTTTATGTGATGCGAAAGGTTTTTTTAATTCGTTTAACATAAATACGAACAATGCATTCACAGTCGTCGTTTTTGCCGACGGATGAAATTATTTTTGAAAGATCTAAAATCTGGTCAAACTTTTTGTCGGTATGTATCAGCACTATTCAACGCAAACAAAACAATAAAATAAAATTACTTTAGCGTGTTGTGAAGGAGGAAACATTTGAGGAATTCTACTATGACGAATATCCAAGCGGCGATGAAGAAGTTGATGAAAGCGAATCAGAAACAAACGAAAACCAACCCGCTAATACTAATGCTTTGGTGAAAGCAAACAATTTTGAGGCCACCAGTAGTTCTGATGAATTTGATGTAGACGATTTAGTAAACGAAACAATACCTGTTATTGAAGAACGCAAGCGTAAATGGAAGGAATCTGGGATGGACAGGATTCTGGACACATTCGACTTGGAAACTATTACCGACAAAGTAGGCTCCTGGCTGAGGACCGATAGGCTGGATAAGTGTGTGCCCTCTAATTCATCAATGGAGGATGAACATATCATGCATTTTGAAAATCACCAAATTCACTATAACTCAGACGATTCTATGCAGTCGGCCGACACTGCAAAATATATTCTATCTAATCGAAAACCGCGAGCGACTAGCTGCACCACCATGACTATCAAAAGGTTTCGCTACGTTAAAGGAAAACAGAAGGAACTGCAAAGGAAATATTCATATGATGTAGACCGGGACCTTGAAAGTATATTCAATAAAAGATGTGCAAGTTGTCTGCCTAAAGCCAAAAGTCGAATAATATCGCGTGCCAAAAGTGAGATGCCAGGCAATTGCTTGTCATCGCTGCATAAAGGAGGTGACAAATCAAAAAATATTTTCGGCCGTTCGATGTCGCGGCCCAAAGAAGACGAAAAATCAAAACAAGAACTAGTTCGAACGTTGAAATATCGCCATAGGAAGAGACGTTCGGACACATCGAGAAAGCGGTCAATATCAAGTTCCTCGTCTAGTTCTTCAAACAGCAGCAATCTTAATACCAGGCCCAAATTGAGAAGAGTCAACCGGAAATTGAATAAAAATAACAAGTATATTTCTGTAAATTCGTCGTCAACAACAACCACCACCGCAAATTGTAAGGTAAGTACAATGCGAATTTCGCCACCAGTAAGTAAAAGTCAACCGACAAAGGCCACCAAACCTCCAGCGAATTTCAAGAGCTCGAAAGCTTCACAAATGGTGAATGTAACCTGCTTTTTACCCGAAGGCGTCGTAAATTCGACTGCACTATCCAATACTAAAACTGTCGACTTAGCAAGAACATGCCAATTAAGCCCAATTTCCAATAAAAAACCGACAGAAGGTAGGTTAAAATTTGTACTAAGGAATCACTTTCCTAAAGGTGATTCTGAAAAGAAATCTCACGAAGATGAAAAAGTTATCACAACACAAGCTTGCGGTGTTCTTCCGACCAAGTGCTCTGATCGAAAAATTGTGGTGTACACGCCAAAAAATCAGTCTATGCACCAAGAAAGTATTAGCAATGGCCGTTTTAGGTTGACCGAAGCACTTTTACGGAAGTCAATTGGGGAAAAAGCTGCTCGCAGATTCATTAAATTCAATGCACGAGAATTTCCTTGGGAGTTTGATGCATCATCGATTGTATACTTCAAATTACCATCTGAATCGGAAAATAGTCATCAAAGCGGGTCTAGTGGTGACAGCGATGAAGAGGATATTTTGAACATGTTCGGCAAACAGGGAAAATTATTCGAACAGCCATTCCATGATCTTTGATGGTAATTTCTTTTAACGTTCAACTTTTATTATAATTATTATTAATAAACTTTATTAACAAATTTTAAATTATGTTTTAATATGTAGTAAATATACAGCGCTGGATACCAGGACTTATGGGTATATTTTCAACTATAACTTATTAACTAATTCTAAGGAAGAAAGCAGGAAATAAACTAACGTGACGTTGAATTGGGAAGAAAAGAAATAAGTTGAAAGATAAAAGACTACTTAATTTGGTTTAAACTAAGGATTCCAGCTTCTCACAACCATTTTTGTTGTGCGCGCTATGTTTTTTACACGAATGCACTGTAGACCAAAAGTCTCTTTTACTAGAATGTTGAAATAACATATTCCTCGCAACTTACCAAGGTATATGGAGAGGTATGTTGTGCTTTAAGTGAAACAACATCAACCAAATGTTACATATTTATGTGATGACTTACCAAAAGAAATGAACAAAAAAAAACATACAGAAAAGCTACAATCCGTCTGGAACGGATCGTGTGATACCCCATCCTCCTTTCTATGTAGAATCTGATATATATATCAAAATCAGTTTTTTTTATGAAAACGCCCCCAAAAAGGAGGCGTAGGGAATCTAAATGCCTAAATATATATTGAAAATTGTTTGGTTTCATATAATTTAGTAAAGTTATGAAAAAGTGGGCTTGGCAATAGGCGAATTTCAAAATTTTTTACACTTGTACTGTATTCTTTTCTCAGAAGCCCAGATATGAAATTTCATCCTCCTAGATCAAAATTTAAGGCCCAAGAAGTAGTGACGGACGGACGGACATGGCTAAATCGTCTTTGCTATTGATGCTGATTACGAATGTATACATATATACTTTATAGGGTCTATATCGATTATTTCTCTATGTTACAAACTATGTATCAAACTTAATATACCCCTAGGATAGGGTATAATTATGTGAGAACAATCCAAAATCATACTTTTATTCATCAACTGGCCACGCGCACTTTATAGGGTCTCCATAGGATGGATGATAGGGTATCATACGATCCGTTCCAGACGGATTGTAGCTTTTCTGTATGTTTTATGGATTCGTTTCTTCCAATATTTTATTCATGTCTCCTATTAATGCGAACAATTTAAAAAGAATTCGTATAAGAAGCAGCCAGACTTATTGTTAAAGATTGTGGCCAAAGGATAGTAATGCGAATATATGAGTGCACAAGCATTCTCACGGTAGCATTTCGCTATCAACTCCTAATCTACCTCCATGTTGGTGGCTGTTGTGTGCATCGTACCTCGACTGAAGTTTGGGTAACCAACCCTTTTTGAAGGTCGTTGATGGTAGCGGACGAGAGAGGGGGAGGAGTGTTTTTCACGCTGGGCACTTCCTCTTGATCCAGGTGGCAGCGGGCGAATTCCCTAGTTAGGTATATTAGTGTTATCCCTATATGAGCTGCATCGACATATTTGAATACCAGGTCTATAGGGATCTCCAATACTGAGCCAGGATGTTGGAAAAGAATTGGTGGCGGACGAACCCTTAATGGGTTAACGGCAGCGCTCGTATCCCCGAAGCGGGTTACTGACCCAGGACAATCAAGCTCTTGCATACATAAAGGGATATAAAAAGGGAACTGGCCCTGCAGGTTGGCGGTTGTGCGTCAGGGTAACTTCCCTACCACGGAAAAAAAGATTAGTTATGAAGCAACAACGAGCGTCGGATAAGGATGATTCTACTGTTGACGACTCCAGCAAACGAAACAAAGACAACGACCTCCGGATATGCACGTGGAATGTTCAGACCCTTAACAGGCCTACACGACATCACGTCTGGCAACGGACTTAGGCTTTGCGGCGGGACGTAACGTCACTATATCCAGCTAACGATTTCTTCATCTCAATATTCCCAAGTGGACATGGCGGTCTCCTCATCATGAAACGGTCAACCAAATTGACTACATTGCGATCGACGCAGGGCATTCCTAACATCATGCTAACATCAACTCTGATCACTACCTTGTTGCAGCCAAGATACGAATGCGGATATCACAAACGCCACAAGAAAGAAGAATTACTGTGAGAATATTTAACGTCGAAAAGCTGCAATCGCAAGAGACGACCAGAATCTTCGCCGAACGCGTATCCCTAAATCTCTCAACGACTCCTATACCGCTAGCATCAAGTGCCGAAGACCAGTGGCAACGCTGTCAACATGCCATCAGAAGTGCCGCAACGGATGCGCTGGGTTTCACCTGACCACCACCAAGAAACCTCTGGTTTGACGAAGAATGCCGGCCAGCACATGCAGATAAACAAGAGGCATACAAAGCGGCGCTGCAAGGAAGAACGAGAGCGGCTCGTGAGCTCTACGAGCAGAAAAGACGGGAAGAATATCGGCTTCTAGAAAAGAAGAAAAAAGACCACGAGAAGCGCGCGATAGAAGGTATTGAGAGTTTATACTCCAGGAATAATGTACGAAAGTTTTACCAACAGGTAAAAGGAAGGTGTCAGGCCAACAAGGCCCGTACAGAAGCCTGTAGAGATGAAGAATGGAACCTTGTAGTAGAGTCACAGTCGGTGAGAGTATGGAAGAACTTCTTCTGCAGACTGCATAATGGCGACGAAGACCAAAATCCCGCTGTCGAGCAGGATGAACCATTTAATCTAGACGATGATAGCTAAAACTTCCGTCCACTTAACCAAAACAAAGTGAGGATAGCAATATTCAATCTTAAAAAGAACAAGGCTGCTGGACCTGATGACTTACCAGCTGAGTTGTTCAAAGTAGCTTTCCTAGCAGTAGTAGGCCTTAATCATCCGGTTTTAATAATGAATTTTAGGGTGGCTTTAGGTGGCGTGTGCTAAAGCGTTAAAAAAATAATTTTCCAGGGTTAAGTATCTTGTTCTCTTGAGGCTACCTCTGGATCGCCACAGCCTCTGCATAGGTCTGTGATGCTGATTCTCTTTTTTCTGAGATGGGCCACCATTGAATTGTGGCCTGTGAGAATATGTAGCTATGAGACGCGGCATGAGGAGAGTGTACTCCACATTACGTTGGCGATGTTGTGAAAATCCGAGGTGATTTTGAACATAAGAAGATTGCTGTTAGCTCGTTTGATTCTAATAATTTTCTCGCTAGCTCATCGCCCATTTCATTCCCGTGGAATCCTCTTTACATATCTTGACCAGTTTTAAATTAGTTAAAATCAGCCATCAGTGATGTCTTTGATGGCTGCTTGGCTGTCTGTGTAGATGCCATAGGATTGTTGTTATTCATTACGTTGACTTTTTTCCATGCTTCGGGTACATAAGTGCAGCTTAAGAAGCCTGTGAAAATCCGTGAGCCATGCAACGGAATATGCATTTGAGTTTTGCAACATCATGGGAATTATCCCATCGGGTCGCGGCGCTTTGTAGTAGGAGAATGTGTAAATGGACATTTGTCTTTTCGTCAATAATTTGAACTGTAGTTGGTCCGGAAGAACTAAGGAGACTGTATAAGACCTTGATCATCCCAGTGCTGCTTTTGGCGCTGAAGCTTGGACTCTATCTAAAGCGGATGAAAATGTCTGCAGTCGCTTTGAGAAAGATTCTTCGTAAAATTTTCGATTTCGTTTGCGTTGAAGGAGGAGATACGAGCTGTACAGCGACATAGACCTAGTCAAAAAATTACGCATGTAGAGTAAACGACGAAGTAATTTCCTTGCTTGAAATTTAATACTTATATTTTGTTTTTGTTATTCAATTGTTGTTTACTTAAAATAGTTTGAAATCTCTCTAGTTAATCACCCCAATTCTTGAAGTCGAATGCTCAGTCGTATTTTCTTTCGTATTTATAGTCGCATCAAAATTAAATCCTTATTCCTCGATTCGTATGCGATGCATACGATATTTTGAAAAAAAAAAACAACGCGTATCATTGCAGTTATGAAAATGTCAAACCATTAAAATGAATAAAACGAAAATGTCAACATACATAGAAGTTTTGTAGTGTTTTTCAAAGTGAAAGTAAATTTTTCGGTGATTAATATAAATTATGAATTCGATAGAGCTGTTTTTTAGTGAAGAAGATGATGAAGTGGAGCCGGCTGAGAATTTGGCAGCAATTCGGAGAACAATCCGTGAAACTTGTGTTTAACAGCGTATTTCTGATCATTCCAAATCTGAAAATGTAGTAATTGTACATGAAATAGGTATATGTACATACATACAAATGTACATATGGATCTACCTACTTTCAGTCTTTGTATCCGTTTTGTTAATACCGTTCTTGCCATGACCCCTAGCGACATCAATGTTTTGCGCCATGGCAGAAACCAGCCATTCAAATTGGCTACGATTCGTCACTTTCCTCTAATAAAAACACACAAAATTAGAAAATTTATATATATTAAGTGAAAATACATATACTTACATTTGTTTCTTATCCATTTTACTTAACTTTAGAACTGAGTCGTAGCCAACTTTGAATACGAGTGAAATACGACAGAAATCCGACCAATATACGACCAACAAAATACACCGTAATAACGCACAAATATGAGACTCGTATGCGTTGCGATGGTCGTATGCAACGCATACGAGTCCCGTCAAAAATTACATACGAGTGTGTTCGTAAAGCACGACTTTATAATAACTAAATGCGACTGTGGTCGGATCCGAGTGCCGTATACGAGTTCAAGAATTGAGGTGAATAAATAAAAGTGTTATATGTGCATACGTAGTATATGCATATCACAATACATACCGTACGGTATCGTTATTTTATATATGTAGTTTCGTTTTCGGTAACTGCTGATTCAGAACTCAGCAATGCATTTCGGAACGTAATGCGGTGTGTCATCATTTGGAGTTTGCATTTAGGAGTGGTTGCTTATGCACAAAGCAGACAGTGCTGCATTTGGGAAAGCAGCCGGTGTTGTATGGCTGTGTATCTCTGACATGACTATAAGCATGAAATTTTTGAGACTGTGTGGTACCTCAATGAACTTAATTCATGACACAAGTATTGAACCAATTTGAGAGTCCGGAACTTAGCCCCATCTCAAGTCAAATAACTGTTATACAAAGCCTCCGCCGGGTCACCAATAAAACGTCTGTTTGTTATTTTTTTTTTTTTTTAAAAAAGTGCATAGTAATTTTTATTAAGCCATTTTAACTATGCTATAGTGTTAACAGAAAAAAAGGGAAAGTACAGTAGCTATTTAACATGAAATAATATGATGTAAGTAATAACTCAAATATTACAATCACTAATAGGTCTAATGTTAGACCTTAGGGCTTTCATTCTTCCAAATTTTTTTCTCGCAAAATTCAGTCGACTGTAGTAAAAAAAAGAAAAATAAGTTAAAAATTAATGCATTGTTTATATTACAAATCTGTACTTACGCCGCACGATTTGGCATTTTCCCTACTGGCACACCAATGTGCTGGCCCATAAGTGCACTTATTAGCTCCGAGTAAAGCCTCATCTCGTCTTACTCGACTAGAATTATCTAGACAATTGAAAGATTGAAGAAGGAGTTACAACCCTATTACAATGGTTAAATACCTTCTATTTTAACATATGCCAAACTGGAACTTTCTTCAGCAAAGCATTTGCCAATTTTAGCACAAATCTCTGATTGATTAGTTTTAAATTTGATCATGTTGAAAATGCTTTCGCCGTAATATTCCAGAAGTTCAGAGCACTGAAAAGAAAGTGTTATATATTTTATAATGTAATCCATGATGTTCACCTTTACCTTCTTATAATATTTAGCAGGTAGATTATCACAACCAACTTCAATCATAGCCTGTGGATCCACTGCTTTTTCTTCTTGCTCGTTGATATACGGAACAAGGCTACTGGTTGCTCCATGACACACTCCGCATTCGATTATTTGATCTGTCATTTAAAAGCATAATGAATATAAATCTTTTATAAAGCTGATCACTCACCATTAATTCTGTTGTCCAGAGCATGGCATAGTTGCATTTTTTGGCAAATTACCTTTGGTGGTAAAGTTTCCAAAAGCGTGATAATTAGGTCGCCATATTTTGTAATAAACTGATCGCAACTAGCTGATATTGTTTTTGGCATCTTTTTACAAATATTTTCAACTTCCCGCTTGATTTCTTCCTGTTCAAGAATTGGAAATAAATTTTATTTAAAATATTGCACATAGTTAATATTAACATAAACAGTAGTAGATATGGGGGAGCCCTGGCTAAGTAGTTAGTGATCTGGACTACTGGGTGGGACGTGTATGGTTCAATACCCAGGCAACACGAAAGTTTTGTTTTCACCCCACAACCATCTGACAAACACTCGAAAGTATAATTGTGTTTGAGTCTAGGAAAACATCTCAAACGAAAATTGCCCTTAGGACACAACATTAAACAGTACAACCCCTTTCATTCATGTGAAGAAGTCGTGCACTACAAAATCTTCCAGAAACTAAAAATTGAATGTTTATCGATTGAAGTGTAAGGTTATGTTAAAGTGGCCAGTAATAGGCCCGCTGTGATACCACCTGCATCATATATGTATGTAATCTTCTATACCTACTCGTGAGACCAATATGAGCTTCTAATAAAGCGTAGTAGACACCTAATGTCTGTGTTAATATTATCACCAAGATCATTAAAAAAAAGCTCCCAAGCGAAGTTTTCTTTTGTGAGAGAGAGTAGGAGAGGTGCAGAGAATAGATTCCTCCTCTTCATCTCAGCAGTTGATTTAAAAATCGTTCGAATGCATACCAAGCCTAGTTGCCTGCTTTCCTATTAGATAATATTCACTCATGAATTTCCGTTTCCGATTGGGCACTAAATGTGATAATTGAAAGCGGTCGCATTCTGTTTCTAAATAATTTATTAACTATTAAGTATTAAAATACTTGCCTGTGTTTTCTTGTCCTTCAACTCAGTTTCCAATTTTGTTATAATAAATTCGCAAAGAACACAAGGCGGAGGATCTTTAGCGTCACCGCTATCAATTCCATCGGGAAGTTGGGCAATCTCAGATGTTTTACTTTCTACGCTTATTTGATCAAACTTTTCATCAGAACTCACTAAAATAAGTAGTACACATTAAACTATGCCGTTAAAATACTAACTTACTTTACTTACAACCATTATCGCTCCATAGACAGTATCCAAGTTCTCGACAAATTTGTTTAGGTGTCATTTCCTGAAGAATCAGAGTAGCTATTTTGTCTCCGTATTTGTCAACATATTTGTGACATTCATTCTTCATTTTTGTCTTCAATTTATCACATGCATGGGAGAGAGCATTTTTAATTTCCTCCTGTATAAAGTAAAAAATAAAATAAAACACATTAGTTATAAATCTTAAAAAAAAAAAAAACACGACTGGACAGTACGCACTTTATGCTAAAGGTTTATACATTTTTCGGGATTGAAGTTTGAGTCAATAGTTTAAAACGATAGATATAAAATTCCATCCATTTTCTTATACTTGAGACCTAGTAAAACGGACGTGGTATTCTGCATTTTGGAGGGCAGTAGCGCTATAACTTTTAACGCATGTTATCTTGAAAAAATCTTTGTAGCTAATGTCTAATTTTCTGCAGACTTTCGCATTCACTTGTATTTTAGTTCTGTGTTTGAACTAATTTACCACTTAGCTAAGGTGCCTACTATAATTCCGATAATGGTCAGAAAGACGTATCAAAACAAATCAGGTCTTTCCTTTAGCACTACTATACAAACTGTATGCACACTTTATCTGGGTTACTTCAAAATATTCGGAGCTCAGGCCGATAAAGATCTCAAAGAATAAGTTAGATTTTTGGAAAAGAGATGGTGAGGGATGAGCGCTCACATCTCCGAAGTGGGTCGGTTTAAAACAGGCCCCTCGTCCTAGGTGTTTTAAAGATTGGAACTGCCGGCGGGTTAACTTCCTTACCTTAGTTATGAGAAGACACCAGCCTCGGATAACGGACCCCTCATTTAATATCACGACCCGGAACATCCACGGACTATGAATTGAGATTATGCATCTGGAACATACGTACACTGTACACTGCTGGTGTTACTTAAAAACTTGAATCTGTCTTCAAGCGGTGCAAGGCAGATATTACCGGGATCCAGAAGATACGAAAAAATTGCGACATTTATTACAGCTGTCACAAAGGACTCTACGTGTTAGGATGTGGATTCGTTGTGAGAAATCGGCTAGGCTCAATGATAATGGAGTTTAAGACGATCAGCGATCGTCTGGCTGTGATTTGAATCAAGGCAACATTTCAAAACATCAGCATAGCGACGAAGCTGAAGAGCCTATCAAGGAGGAGTTTAATGACCTCCTGGATGGAGCCCGTCCAGAGTATGATGTCAAAATCATACTCGGGGGACTTCAATGACAAAATCGGTAAGGAAAACATCTTCAGCAATTTGTCGGAAAAACCAGCATCCACGACACGACAACACACGGTTTCGGGCTAATCCATTTTGCAGCAGCTCGTAATACGGTGACTACGAATTCACAAAGCAACCTGGCACTCTCTAGATGGTCGAACCGCCAACCAAATAGACCACGTGGGAGGCACGCATCCAACATTCAGAATCTTCAAACTTTCAGAGGGCAAACGTTGACTCTGACCATTTTTGTGTGGCAGCTAGGCAGCTAAATTCAAAGCTTGACTATTAAACGAAAAGCTGCAAGCCGCCCAGAAAAAGAAATTCAACGTTGAAAGCCTTGGCACTACTGGAGTAGCCAGAGTCTACAGTGAGCGACTGAGCGACACGCTCTCCGCTGCATTCACCATCCACAAACGCCAACAATCTAGGTAGCAGAGACAACCGTAGGCTACCAGCCACCATCCAAAAAGAGCCCTTGGTATGATGATGAATGCGTGCGTCGAAAAAAAGACAGAAATATGCACAAGCATTGCAGAGCAAAACAAGGACAGGTACAGAAGAGTATCGAGCAAGAAGAAATGAGAAGAAAATCCTGTATAAAAAGTAAAGGGCCCACGCAGTCTCCCAGCTGAAGAATATTGAAGAGTCCCGCTCGTTTTTTAGAAAAACCAAGGAACTGGCAGCAGGCTTCAAACCCGGAACGCAGGCTCTTCGAAACAGTTAAAAAAACTTAGTCACCGAAGCACAGGGAATAGTAGATGTGTTTAAAGAGCATTTCCAGCAGCAATTTAATGGGCATAAGGTAGAGAGAGTGATAGGGCAAGAGAAAAGCTCAGCTGTCGGCTTTAATGGTCTATCAGCAGAGTTTCGCACATGCTGGTGATGCTTTGGTAGGGTGCATCATCAATCAAGTATGGGTGGATGAAGCCATGCCCGATGACTGGACTATTAGTTCTATATGCCCCATATTCAAGAAAGGCGATCTTATGTCTTGTAAGAAGTATCGAGGTATATCCTTGCTTAATGTCGCATATAAGATCCTATCCAACGTACTGAATGAACGTCTGAAGCCTTTCTGCAGCACAATAAGCGATATTTTCAAAAATGTCTTTTCGAGACAGAGGAGGAGTCATTCTGGAAAAGTGAAGAAAATTGTATGGCGGTCGCAAAAACGCGCAAGATGTTTTTAGTTTGCCTTAATAAGAACAGTCTATAGAATGATATAAATGTAGTATCAGACCGGAATTATGCGGAATAATTAACTTTAACTCTACTTGAAAAACAATAATATTTTATTTTTGGAACTTTTTGAACTTCCCACAGATTTTTGTTTTTTTAAAATAGTTGCTATGGAAATTATTAAATAAAATTTTTTATATTTTACCTTAAAATAGCGCTTAATAATAATAAAAAAAATTATAATAGAATCACCATAGCTATTCGGTGTTATCTCTTTGCACCTGTTGACAACAGCTAACTTTCAAGCTTAGTTTTTCCTAATCAGAGATAAAAACAAAAAAACAAGACATGAATAACAGTAGCCTATTGTATTGGGAAGCTCAATACATGATTTAAAGTCAACTGGCTAAACTTTGATTTTTTTAATTTTGTCCAGCTCCTAACTCGTAAGATGAAATGCTCTACAAAACATTGATCCTGCCATTTCTGCTATATGGTAGCCGAGTGAAAAGCAGAGCAGATATTAAAACATTTATTAGAGAAATATTCTTCGTCGAATATTCGGTCCCGTATGCGAGGAAGGCGAATGAAGGAGTGAATACAACCGCGTACTTTGTGAGTTGTACCAAGATGTGGATGTAGTCGAAAAAGCCAAAAACAAATCGACTACACTGGCTCGGTCGCATCGAGCGAATGGACAATAATGCTCCAGCAAAGAGGATCTTCAAATCACAACCCCCAGGTTCGAGACGACAAGGAAGACCAAACCTCCGTTTTAGGGATCAATCTATCGCGGATGCCAGAGTGCTTGGTCTAGACAACTGGGAGCAGCGTGTCCGGAATCGAAGAGAGTGGAAGTATGCCGTGTCTCAGGCAGAGAGCCTTCACCTGTCAGGAGCACGGTGAAATAGATTGTTAGAAACCGATAATAAAGAAGCATAATGCGGAATCTATTACACAAAGTGAAATAATAATATATGTATTTGAAAAAAAAAACTACTTACTTTGGACTTCTTAGGACCAATTTTCTTCTCAGCCTCTTCAATTACTTTTTCACACAGCAAGCATTCAGGTGTGGAAGAAATTTCCATGCTTTCTTTATCCTCGCTAACTTCATTGACTGTAAATTGAAATAGACGATTTATAAAATGATCGTTAATCCATCCACCTTCTACCTACAAAGTTCTTCATCGCTGTCAACATCAATATTGGCCCATTCCAAAATGTCTGATTTGCCTGGAGGACAGAGTTTAATATAAACGCAGATTTGTTGAGCAGTAAAATCTGTTATTAACATATCCACTAGTTCATTCGAATATGTATCTACAAAATCGACACATTCAGACTTAAGCTTGATGGGTAAGTGATTGCACAAATTGTCCAAAACTTGTCGAATATTGTTCTAAAAAAAACAATAGTAAAATGATCCGCTTAGTTAAATTCTTTGTCAAATTATTACCTTCGACTTATTGTCCTTGATTACTTCTTGTGCTTGTTGAACAGCAAACAGGCATAAGGGACAAGTTGGCTTATCAGATAGATCCTTTTGGCCATTTATCGATACATCAATTGGTCCCGGAGCGAATACATTCACATCAATATCTTTAGTGTTTTTCGGACACATCGCCATTTTAGGGCAAATTTCACGGGGATCAAAACCTTGAATCATTAAAGCTATAACAGCATCACCATACATTTCTACGAAATTGTGGCAGTTTCCACGTAGGGATGTTGGGAATTTATCACAAACATGTTCTACGGCCTCCTTAATTTTTTCCTACAAAGTAAATGTGCATACATCCTATAATTTGTAAAATAATTTATTTCTACAATTACCTCTGTAGCTGGCGTGGCTAACGTTTCTTGCAAGAAATGCAAGAAATACTCGCACAAAGTACAAAGTTCTCCATTCTCTACTAAGAGTTCAGGATTTTTCGCTCCCATCAATTGGTCGATTGGAAGTTGCATAGAGTCAATTTGTTCCTTAGAATAAACTGGCAATTCGTTTTGTGGTAGCTTCGTTATTTTAACATTAATTTTGGCTGGTTCGATGTATGGGATGAGAGGCATGATATCACGGCTACCCAGCAAGTTTCCCCTGCCTTTGGGACAAATTCCAATAAGGAAACATGCGCCGTTTGCATCCAAATTATTGACTAGGGTATTGTAAATTTTATCATAGTACTGATCGACAATGCTCAAACATTCTGTCTTAAATCCTTGCGTTTGTTTGCATAGTCCTTCTAAGACCATTTTGAATTCTATTTCGGTCGTATTTGCTGTAAGTAGCTCTTGGAGATGATGTACTAACTGCTGGCACAACTCGCATGGAATGTCGTCTTTCAATGCCACAACTCCAATTTCTGATCTAGAACGTACTTCAACATTTTCGGGGTGTTGGTGGTACTTAGCCGAGCATGTACCCGACAGATGGCAAATACCATCGACATTCATATTTGTACTCAAGTAATTGTACAATTCACTGAAATAGGTAAGAGCAATGTTAGCACAAGCATCTGAGAACGATGATGCATGTCCACATAAGCCTAGAACAGCTTCCAACATATCATCACGATCGGATATTTTAAATTTAGTCGTTATTAATTCAGCAACACTTCCACATTCGTCGCAAGATAATAATCTACGTGCGTATTGCTCTGGTTTTGTTGTTGGTACTGGAAATGGTGTTAGTGTCGGTGCTGGTGTAGTAATTGGTTTATATTCCTTTAACATTTTATCAATCTTTGCATTGTTGCATAGTCCGGCAACGGAGCAAACAACCTATAAGGCATAAACGAAAAATTTAGCAAAATTTAAATACATGATTTATAATTTTTGATGGTAATGGAAAATATGTAAAAGAAAAAGAAAATGCGTTCAATTATACGGACACTCTAAATTACCTTACCTAACCGACCCTCCTGGTACCTATTTCCGAGAGAGAGAAAGAAAAATGGGAACTGGAAAAATAGATTATGATGATCAGGGGCGTGAACGTTTTTTTTTTGAGAATTTGGAATCAACCAAGTCTATTAAACTGCCAAACGACACCAGTACTTTTCATGCGAAAAACCAGGTAGTTACAACAACGGACCAAGCCTAAAACATGCATCCCTATTATTGGAACTCTCAACGGAACCACGTATAACATCGACAAACGAGAAGATCCTACAATTAGACAATATTTTACGGACGATGTTACGGAGACAGTTGAGGAAATCAGTAGCTCCTTATCACCGAGCATATAAGAGCGTTGGATTATTGTGCAGACAGTCTGATCAGAAGAAGTAAAATAAGTTATAACACGTGGCTACTTATTATGAATACTCAGGACAAACGAATCTTATAACCGCCCTTGCTGATTTGACAGTAGATCCATTTAAAATAGGTGGCCAACATGTCAACATTTGATAAAATGTTGAAATAATTCTAATCAGATTGAGTTGCCAGACCGAGATCTTTTAACTCTATAAATAAAATGCCTGAATGCGTAAGATGTTCTCTCCCCTAAATCTGCTTTTCAAGCCTTCCAAAAGCTCCAATAAAGAAGAATAAAATGATGTGCTTAGTGCAGTAAAGGTATGAGTGATTGGTTGGTAGCTGTAAATCAAAGCAAGAAACAGAGGTGGATTATCAGAGAAATTGAGATCCAGAGCCGTGTCTGAAAAAGATGTTTACTGCCTCCATTACTATTTCTAACAGTTATAGTAAAGACTTTCCCTGTGCCTTGTCTACTTTTACTTAGAATAATTGACCCGCACCAAATGAGGATCGGTTTAAGGAGAGAGTCAAATATGGTAGACTCAAAAATCAATTTCGCGAAAACTAATACATATTCTCATCCACAATAACAACAGATCGAGTTCAAAACTTTTAATATCACGAATCGGAAAAGTTAGTTCCACTTTCGGGATGATTTCAAAGATCTAAAGGAAACAATACAATTACCTTTAACACCAAACTTGGTCTTCCGTTCAAACATGGAATCAGTACATATTTATATTATTTTTATGTGGGAGTTTTGAACCGCCAAGAAAACTGCAAGATTTTGTTAATCGATATCTCAGAAATATACTGTAAGTGGTCTGGTCAAACTGTATTTTATACAAACAGCTAAATGAAAGAACGGGTTACGAACATATAGATGTGATTATACTGAAATGTAAGTGGTAAATCAGGCTTAGTAATAGAGGCCACTATCTAAGGAAAAAGAGCGGGTCGCCCCAACTACGCTATGGGCATGTTTTGCATTATCTATTTTTGACGATATGTGCCTTGCTACAACAAAATGTAATTACCTGTGGATTCATTTGAGAAGCTAAAGCCTCAACCAATTCTGGAATGAAATTGTCAGCAACTTTAATACACTCTTTTTGAATTGGTTTCACGGGAATAAGGCGGCATGATCCCTCGAATACAGCTTTAAGATCACTCTGCGTTTCATTACTTTCTAGTTGATCACGAGCTTGTTTCACCATATCTAAGCAGATTTGACATATTGAGTCATTGTCCTCCGGAACATCTTGTTTTTCCCAAACTGTTTGTATGCAATGTCGCACTGCATTACACTGCTTGGCATTCCTAAAAATAAAAAAAATAGGTTAATATTTTATTATTTCACTTTTTATTTTAACACATTTTAAATTTCGAAATCGAGATTTTTATCGAAGTTGGCATGACTTCTCCATTATAAGTACAAAAAAGTGCGTCCACCAATTCTGCTTGTCTGTACGCGCGATGTTATACTAAACGGCTGAATGGATTTGCTTTAAACTTCATATCTGAAGTCTCTGAGTTTACGATTCGAAGCGAAATTGGAATCAAAGTTAAAGGTACTTTACTTAAGGCTAATTTCAATACAAATTCAGTTACACGAAAACGGCTCTAACGATTTAGGTAAAAGATAAGATATCTACGACGGCGACTGCTACCGACAACAGAAGCACAGCCTATTTGTGTTATATGTATTATTAAGACAAGAAAGTTAAACTGTGAGCCGTTAAAACTGTACTGGTCGATTTTAATGCAAAACTAACAAGAGGGAGCATCTTTGATAGTCACCCCAATTCTTCAACTCGTATACGGCACACGGATCCGACCACAGTCGTATTTAGTTATTATAAAGTCGTACTTTACGAACATACTCGTATTACTACATTCGTAGTAATTGTACATCGTAGTGTTTATTTTCAGGTTTGGAATGATTGTTCTCCGAATTGCTGCCAAATTCACTGCCGGCACCACTTCTTCATCTTCTTCACTAAAAAACAGCTCTATCGAATTCATAATTTATATTAATCACCGAAAAGTTTTACTTTCGCTATCAAAAACACTACAAAACTTCTACATACATATGTATGTTGACATTTTCGGTTTATTCATTTCAATGGTTTGACATTTGCATAACTGCAATGATACGCGTTGTGTTTTTTTAAAGTGTCGTATGCAACGCATACGAATCGAGGAATAAGAATTTAATTTTCATGCGACTATAAATACGAAAGAAAATACGACTGAGCATTCGACTTGAAGAATTGGGGTGAATATTGTTTGAAATTATAGCCTGCACAAAACCAGCTCCGACAACGGATTCAGGCTAATCGTCTTTCCGTTATTATTGAAATCCATATATACGCGGGTCGAGTCGAAACCGAGTCGAATGGACTCGACTCCACTATTTTTGCTGAGCCGAGTCGAAAATATGTGCAACTACCTGGGTCGAGGAGTCGAAGTGACAGATGACTGCAGTTTGTTTTTTTTTTTTTCTTTTTTAGAAAGGAAAACTAGCTTGTTTTAATCATGTCTGGTTGGCGAACGGATGGTTGGTCATTAAGGGATGATGCAGGTCATTAATAATATTTTTCAGACATAGTTTCAGAATGAATGGCGGTAATGCCCATCTGTCAGTTCAACTACATTTCAATCCGATTTCGACTCAACCCCTCGACTCAGCGTGTGCAACTACCCAGGACGAAATCTCTACTCAGTTTCGACTCGACTCCTGCATATATACGGGGTAATTGTAGCTGGAGTCGGTTCTCACATCTCAATATTGACAAAGGGACATGGAAGATGATGCCGCCTTTGATGTGTTGGGTTTCTCCAACTTCTCCACCACAACTTCTTGTTCAGAAGGCATTCAAAGCGACGCTGTATGAAAGAATCAGAGCTGGCAAGCCCCACGAGGAGAAAAGAAGGGATTAACAGCGGCGTCTCAGAACAAAAGGAGCATGAGAAACGCGCGAGCTGAATGGATCCGGCAACAAACAAAATTGGATTCAGGACAGTGAATTATTGAGTGGTCCATAAGAAACCAATGCGTTTAGTGGGTGTAACGGTTTAATGTAAGACGTGTTACCAAAATGTCACGATATGTAGGTATGTAATTGCATAGGTTGATCAAACCCAATCAAAACGTAAGCCAATGCTTTGTAAATATTACTTTTAGAGGAACTCAATTCCCTTAGCTCGAAGCACAGCAGACGCTCTGCTGGATTCCGGTACATATGGACTTCCGCGGGAATGAGATGGCGAGAAAAGGATCAGAATCACACGACCTAACAGCTCTGTCCCTACGCCCATCAGTCTTCTAGTGTCCAAACTCACCTCGGACCACTTTAAAATTCATTATGAAAACGGGATTATTCAGGAGAAGAGCCGCACCCATCGTTGATTAAGTATTGGACTAATTGTCCGTTGAAGTTGCAGTTACTCCCGCAACCAAACCTACCTAAATGAATTTAAAATTCGAACTGTACTAAACAAAATCATATTAACCACTCCTAAAACATGGGTTAAAATTCTTAATAATTATAACTTTATAAACATTATCTAGTGTCTAGTAAAACATTTTTAGAATGCACTCAACCGTATTAATGGCACCATTGATAAAAGTGAATCATTAATGAAAACCACTGAATAAGTTTAACATGATATAATGAACAATTTTATCTGAGATAAGTTTTTGTGAATATGCATAAGCATGTTATACTTAAATACACACGTAGATACGGTATATACACCAATACATATAGACAAAACAAAGTGACAAACATTTTAAAATAAACACACCCCAAGTCATGTTTGTAATAAAGACTTCATTATTTATTAATTTGTTATTCTCGCAGTTTATGCCACCACGGTAATACAAATAATGTGATGAGTAATTGATTGCAATTTAAATTTAATGACTAATAAGCAAATGAAAATCCATATGTTCCTATATAAAATAAATAACAGAAATTACACGGAGCATGATTTTACCCATCACACTTAGGCCTCTTCTTACTTAAGACTACGTTTTAGTCTAAGTAAGAAGAGGACAAACAAAATCGACGTTTGCAAATTATGTATAAACATTTTTTACCAAATATCGAGTTCGGTTGCAACTTTACGTGTCGTCGTTCTCGTAGAGATAAAAGAATAATTAAACGACTGGTGGGAAAATTTGCAGTTCGATTGAACAATGTGTTTTTGTTGCGAGGATTGTTTTTAGTACACAAGTTCGACGATAGGTGGCGCCGAACACCAAAATACAACGAATGAGCTCAAACGATCACAATGAAAATATCTAATCTTTGGTGAGACATGCTCAAATCAAAGGCGATCAAATATATAGCAAATAGCAGGAAATTCCACCAAATACAAATCGATTGATTCAAAAACACTAGAAGAAGATCCTATCAATTATTCAAATGAATTCTTGAATTCACTTGATGTTCCAAGATTCCCAGCACATGAACTAACGCTCAAACTCGGTGTAGTTATCATGTTGTTGAAGAAAAGTCAAACATTAATTGACGAAGATAATCGAAGTGCGAATTCTGACTGGCAAGTTCAAAGGAGGGCCTCCGTTATTGTCCCGTATACCGATGGTACCCATTAACATCCCATTGCAACTCAAACGGTTGCAGTTTCCGGTGCGATTAGGATTTGCAATGACAATCAATAAAGCCCAATGCCAGTAGCTACAAGTTTGTGAAATGAATTTGGAAAATCCATGTTTCGCGTTGGGAAACCAACAGATTTATCCGTTTACGCTCCAGACGGCAGGACAAAGAAGTCTACATACGGTTAAATGTTTATTTTATACGGGCTTATTCTATTTATGTATTTGTTTGCTCTTTAAAAGTACATACATACTTACGAGCTTATCAATGAATGTTTTTATACCTATTTATAGGTATCGTTAGACAAAGTATTTTTTTTCGATTCCAGAATTCTGGTCAAGCTTGTTAATACAGCGTAATCTACTGATAATGAACTTGCTTGTAAAGTCTGTAGTTGAGCAGCGCAACAAGTTACTGCGTGTTTAATCGTCACCAAATCTCAAATATGATATACTTTTTAACATCCCTGCGACTGCGTTCGGGTTACAAAAATACAAATATTTGGCGCGAGGGCCTAGCTTCTCACAACCATTCGTGTTATATTCTTTACACGAATGGAAGATGCCTACTGTTAATGCCGTACCCGAAGGTCAATAGCATTATGCAAGAAAAGCCGAACTTCGGTTACGGCCAAATAATGGCCTTTTTTTCTGGGTTTGGGGGTTGGCTCACTTCCTGAAATTGAAAGTTTCAGTTACACGGGTTTTTCTTTCATATTCAAAGTTTAACCAGTTTTGTAGATCTACTACCTACGACCATTAAAAATTATACCTGATTTGAATTCGCAAGTGCGGCCTTTACTTGAATGAAATAACTCAACTTGTGATAAAGTACTTTTATACATTGTGGTACAACTTGTGATCCGTTTACAGTGAGCAATTTTTTTCTGTTCCCGTGGAATTCAATATATTATATTATTATAATATTAGCGGACTAACTGAATTATTATAAAGAACGCCTATTTATGTTTATCTGTAATTTGAACTGGAATCTAACGACTGAAAAGATTTAGTTTAGGTCTTATTTCTGAGCTTCGTGGCCTTATAAACCCCCATTTTCAAAAGTATAGCATTTAATTTAAAACGATTACTAGCATACTTGTGACTAAAGATTATACTTCCGCTCTGAGTATAAATGAATTGATTGCTTATAGGAATGAATAATAAAGCAAAACTGGGCATTGTTTCAGCTCAATTGTCTTCATTACTCAGTGCTTGCTGATGATGGGCAATAAGAAATGTTTTCGGGGTTAATTTTTCACAGTATAGCATAGATTTTCATTATTCGGAAACTTAAAGGCCTCTTAAGAGTTTTCGTTCACTGTAATTTAATATCTGATGAGATTAGCAGGTTAAATACATAAATTTTACGTTAGCAGCAAAAGCGAAATGTTCCTGCGAATGATATAATACTGCTCGAAAATCTTAAAGGGATCAAACAATAGTACATAGAAGTAGCATTTAGACCCGGAAAGATATGATATATGTTCAACATAAGATATAAATATTCGTTTTGAATATCATTAGAATCGGAATTTTAGTGAACAATCTCTTAAAATAATTTGCTGCTTTCACAGGAAATATTGGCAAATTTAAATTAAATAAAAACAAAGCCGCATCACAAAGAAAATCTTTATCAGCGAAATGTTATGACCGCTCCGGCGGCAGTCATTGTATACAAACTTTGTTATTAATACCGATGCTTTGTAGGTATGTATTGTGTTTAAACAAATAGAGTAGAGAGGTATAAAGTTTCTTTAGATCAGCAGTTTGTGTTAAATGTGTACAGCAAATGCCTTTGGCATGACTTTTCTGTCCGTCTGAGTTTCAGTTTATACATGTATACATTATATGGTTGTCATGTGTTTTACACAGGAAGATAAAAGAAAGAAATATTGGCCAACAGTATAATCGATCGAGATTTCGTTAGTTTTTTTTAACTACAAAATGGAAAGGGGATTTGTGAGGCTTTGTATACTGTTACTATCATACGACGAACGCAAAACTGTTGAAATAAACATTCACACACTTCCAATATACATATTTACTTGTTATCAGTTCGCTAACGGAAAAATTAACACGAACCCCAAGATACACACATTTGTACAGTCAGAAAATGCACTCATGACTCACACTCACCGTACTTAAAACACATACTAAATCTAATTAATAACAGCTATAAGCTACGTTTTAAGTTTAATTTTTAAAATGACACAGCTATCGAAAGTTAAAATCTGTTGCGATTAAGATTTGTTCTTATAATAGAACTTACATGATGTTTTTGCACCAATGCGAAGGCCCCTTGCTGCATTGTTGCGTATCAGCCCAATTTGGCAAAGCTGATGTTATTATAAAAACGGATCCTATATTAATAGAGAGATTTAGTGATTTTATTTGCTATGAAAAACAAAAGAAAACAACTGCGTCGTTCATGGCTTACCAAAAACAAGGACCCAAAGTCCAATTTGCTGGATTTTCATATTTTTCCAACTTTATATTTTGCAAAAATTTAATAATTTACTTGGACATTAAACAATAATATTAAATAACAGGACAACTTATACTTTTTAGACTTATTATTCAGCAAAATTTAGAAGACAAAGAAGTGCACTAATCACTCTCAGCGATATCAGCAGTTTTGATTTGGGAAATGGGAAATGAATTGGAAATGAAATGTCACTAACTTCAGATGAGTGCATTCAGTACAGAACTATTTGCCGCATGCTTCAGTCCTAAACTTCTAGGAATGATTTCATTCAACAACCACAAACACTTTTACAACAAACGTGTTTTTTTTTTAAACCTCGCAAGTTAGTAGTTCATTTGGATAATCTCAGTTTCTTCGCAGATTCAATATGAAAACAATTGTTTGCATTTTTCGTGACTTATTTTTAGCTTCAGCGTCCATGTTTTTAGTAAGTAACATAGTAAGCATCTAGTTATGACCTCACATCACTTTTCTTGAATGAAAATAGATACGTAAAACTTGTCTTTCAGATTAGCATTTGGACACGATAATCTAAAATTGATGTGTGGCTTAATGCACCGAAGAAAATATGCAAATTGAAATCAAACTATCTTAAAAAGAAATTGTTTTATATTATTATTTTTAAAGTGTTGACAAAAAATTGAACAAAATTAATCCACTAAAATCCATAATTGATTCCAATTTATTTTCCGGCCCACCGGGAGCATTGTACAAGGTAATTTATAATTGGGTCATCGTTACGAACACTTCCGTGGAACCGAACAATCTATAAATATAAAGCTATGTTTTCACACAACAAGTTGATGAACTCCAAGCCAGCAGCTCTCCTGCCTGATGTCGCGAGTAAATTGTTGTATTTATTTTACGCGTAAAATTTCTTGGTTCGCAAAATAAATTTCATTTTCGTGTTTAGAAGGCCATTTTACACATAGAAACATTTTTCCAATTTTTTCCGAATGGGCCATATTAGAAAGTACATCCATCTAGCCAAGCTAAGACTTTCGTCCACCTGATCATAACGAATTGAGAATAACAATATCCAAACTTAAATCCAACAAGGCTGCTGGATCAGACGGATTACCTGCCGAAGTATTTAAAGCAGCTGCAAAAAATCTGGTAGAGAGTATGCACCTCTCTCAAACTCATTTCTAAGATATGGTTAGACGAGTGTATGCTTGATGAATGGAATCTCAGCATCGTTTGCTTGACACACAAGAAAGGGAATCTCCTCAATTACGATAATTACAAGGGTATAAGTCTCCTCAAC
The DNA here is from genome assembly GCA_905220385.1 of Xylota sylvarum. Taxonomy (NCBI): domain Eukaryota; kingdom Metazoa; phylum Arthropoda; class Insecta; order Diptera; family Syrphidae; genus Xylota; species Xylota sylvarum. The sequence continues at coordinate 68,526,400 of LR999958.1, read as the reverse complement.
ATCGCGTACAAGATCTTGAATGCAATATTGCGTGAACGTCTGAAAATCTTTGTCAACAACCTGATCAGTGTAGTTTCAGACCAGGAAAGTCCATCATCTATCAAATTTTCAAACTTCGGCAGATCCTGGAAAAAACTCAAGAAAGTCAAATCGATCGATTGAAGGCCGCATATGGCAGTATTTATAGAGACGAGCTATACAGAGCCATAGTTTTGGCATCCCTGCCAAACACGTTCGCCTATGCAGAATGACGAAGGAAAACACTAGCTGCTTCAAGGTCGGTAACGATCTTATCGAGACCTTTGATGTAAAAAGTAAAAAGATTTAGACAAGGCGACGCGATGTTATGTGACTTCTTTAATATCATACTTGAAAGAATTGTGCGAAACTCACAAGCCAACACCGGAAGGATAATCTTTCAAAGGTCCGTGCACAGCTGTACAGCTCGCATCAGTCGTTTAAGATAGCTAGGACATGTAGAGCGAATGGAAACCAGCGCAGAGTCTTCGAATATATTATAAAAAAAAGTATGAACTTGTGCTCATCGCTCGGAACAAGCACAAGCAGTGGTGGTGGCTGATCAGCAGGGGTGTTAGGAAACCGTGAGGACAACGCAGTATAGAAAGACCTCGCCTTATGTGCCGCGCACAAGTAAAATGGGACCTCAACCGACTTGGGGTTCGCAATTGGAGGCAGTTAGTGGAGGCCCAAGTTCATCCCGAACTGTCACCTAAGTAAGTAAGCAAAACGAAGGGAACACAATGTGCCCAATGGAGGCCTGAGTGAAGTTCGCAAGCCCACCCTTTTAAACCAACCAACCAAGTAAGCAGTACAAGTTGTATTGGTAAGATATACTTCTACCCCATTCCTCATTAATGCTGCTGTGCCACTGGGCTCAGTCCTTTCTCCCACCTTGTTTCTAGTTTTCGTTAACCCAATCCAATCCATCGCGGATGGAAGTACTTTCGACTTCATCTATTCCTTATCATCTCCGCGGCAATGACCCCACAGCCAGAGCGAATGTCTACCGAGCTCAACTCAAACATTGATGCATTAATCAATTGGGGTACGAAAACCCGAGTCAACAGATGCAAACATTTTTTCACTCCTACAGAGATAACGACAACCTATAAAATTTACATGCCTGCGAAACTTGAGTACAACTCGCATGTTTGGGCCGACGCTCTCACCACTTGTTTAAGTTTATTAGATAGTGTTCAGCGTCAAGCTTCTAGACCGATTGGTAATCAGTCAATGTTCGACCAAATCCCTTCACTAGAACATTGGATGATTAGCACTCCTGCACCGTTATTTCCACCACAATTGTTCGAATGAAATCTATAGTTGCAGTCAGTTCTCACCTGTTGGTTCAATCCCCCGTCTGTTAATTCAATCGTAATACACGGGCGACCTCATCCACTCATCCTTATATAACCGTTCTTTCGGAAAATATGAAAGAATCAGCCCCCTTCAATATTTTCAATAAATTATAACTTTCTTATTCGTACACTTTTGTTTGGGAAGTTATTTTTTCTTATATTTGTATTTTCTAATCAAATCTTAAAAATAAAAGAGTACATTTATATTTTTTTCCTGCTCTGAACTCATCTCTATACCTTTCCCTTATGTAAAAATACTGTACATTGGCTAATATGTATGTATGTACATAAGTACAATAACAATTCCATAAAAACAAAACAAACAAATTAATATGAATACTTCGAAAAGACTTACTCTATTGTGAAATCGCGATTAATCTTTAGCTACAACTTATTACACCTCAGTGCAATGCAGTGTGCGAATACTTACTTTACTGACTGTGCGCAGTTCATAAAATTGACTCATCATCATTTCAGCATCAAAGGGATTGCTCTGCCACGAAATTTTGCAGAAGTGAAAGACTATGATGTATCATTTTAAATATCGCCGAATTAACAGGGATTATCTGTGGATAAAGGACTTTTGTGGAGTGTGAATGGTCTCTTATATGTAGATATGTACGCATGTATATAGGTATTCCTCTGCATATTCTTATTCATCAATGACCTGACGTTTCAAACATATCAAATTACTGCTTCTTGGGAAGCTTTTTATTTAATTTTGACATCTTCTTACAATGAGTGTGCACAAGACCCGCATGAGTGAAATAACAAAAGACAAGGAGTAAAGAAGTAGGTATAGCACGGTGGCATTATTTTTCGTTGAGTGTTCTCAGAAATAGAACGTTACCCAGATTTCTGTGTGGCAACATAAAATGAAATTATGCGCATGTTAAAAAGTCACGCAGGTACAAATCTGTTGATTGTTACTCTTCAAAATGTGCGGATTGTGTTTAATTACCTTTGTGAAGAGTAGGAGCACCTGCTTCCCGTAACGTACATATACCATCTTGGTAAAAGATAGAAACGGAAGCACTATCTTCACATAACCAAAAATAGCGCCTACAGATCTATACAGATTGAAATATGTATGTGCATGTTTATCAAAAGAAATGAATAGCAGGCCATGTCCACTAGTTTTCAGAAATGTCTATATTTATAGCACACTTTATTGGAAAATGTGCCTAAGACATATCTTTAATTTGAACAAATAATATACAGTTTTCGTGACTTTTTCCAATACAGTATTACATATTTGCAATTAAAATATGTAAACAAAACAATTAAAATATGTAGAAACCTGGTTTGAGGACCAGGTTTCTCAAAATTCGATCTACATGCATACATATGTATGTATGTTCATATGTATATGCATATGAAGAATATATGGGTTAATTGCATATGTATTGTTGAAGCAGAAACTTGCATCCAAAAGTTCTTCTTTGTAGACCTTGCCATTGAGAAACAAGCATAAGCGGTTTCCGTGCCTGTTGACGTTCCCTGTATTTTGTTTTTCTTTCCGACACCCACTTTGAAGCTTCTGATTAAATAGCATTATTTTTCCAAGAAAATGTTTGCAGTAAAATGTGGAACGTAGTTCAATCAACCGTTTTTGTCAGAATCCATGTTTTGTCGTTTAAAGTAATGTATATAAAATACAGCTTGCTCTTAGCCCCACAAAACAGAATGAAAAATTGTGACATCTAATACGGTGATTGTTATAAAGAGCAGAAACAGTGCTTATTGGGATGTGGATTTGTCATAAGCGGAAGACTTAGGCAAGAAGTCTTAAGCTTTCGACACGTGAGCGAACGACTTATGCATCAGGCTAAATTCACCAACATAAGCCTTATATGCGCTCATGCCCCCACAGAAGACAAGGACGACGCCACCAAAGAATGTTTCTATGAGCTCCTCGAAAAACCTACGAGCAATGTCCTAAATGTGACGTTGAAATCGTTCTGGGAGATTTTAACTCCAAGATAGGAAAGGAGGACATCTTTGGTAGGACGATTGAGACGTTAAGAACATCGGCTTCTCCGAGAAAAAAAAGAGCACAAGAAGCGCGCGATCGAAGATATTGAGAGATTATACTCCAGGAATAATGTACGGAAGCTTTATCAACAGGTAAAAAGAACGTGTCAGGCCAACAAGACCCGTACAGAAATCTGTAGAGATGAAGAAGGAAACCTCGTGGTAGAGTCATAGTCGGTGCTGAGAATATGGAAACATTTCTTCTGCAGACTGTATAACGGCGACGAAGACCAACATCTCGCTGTCAGGCAGAATGAACCATTCAACATAGAGGATGATAGCCAAAACTTCCGTCCACCTGACCTAAGCGAAGTGAATAAGGCTGCTGGACCTGACGGCTTACCAGCCGAGCTGTTCAAAGCTGCTGGAACTGACCTGGTAGATAGCATACACCCACTCATTTCCAAAATTGATGACTGTATGCCTAATGAATGGAATCTCAGCATCGTTTGCCCGATCCACAAGAAAGGAGACCCCTCAATTGCGCCAATTACAGAGGTATTAGTCTCCTCAACATCGCGTACAAGATCTTATCTGCCACATTGTGTGAACGTCTGAAAACCTTCGTCAATAACCTGATTGTTCCCCAGTGTGGTTTCAGACCAGGAAAGTCCACAATTGTGGACAAAACAATGTCTAGTTTTGGCATCCCTTATAAACTCGCTCGCCTGTGCAGGATGACGTTGGAGAATTCTCGCTGCTCCATCAAGGTCGGTAACGATCTCACCGAGACCTTTGATGTCAAAAAAAGATTAAAATAAGGTGACGCGCTTTCATGTGACTTTTTTAATATCATAATTGAAAGAATTGTGCGAAACTCACAAGTCAACACCGGAGGCACAATCTTTCAAAAGTCTGTGCAACTACTAGCTTACGCCGACAATATCGACATAATTGGGAGAACACAGCGGGCTGTCACCGGTGCGTTCGCTAGTATTGCAGCGGAGGCTGCCAAAATGGGTTTAGGGGTAAACGAGGGAAAAACCCAGTATATGCTGTCAACAAGGAGGGACACTCAACATCGACGAATTTGACAGAACGTCACAATCGACAGCTATAACTTTGAGGTAGTAAGGGACTTTGTCTACCTCGGCTCTGCTATCAATTCTGACAATAACACCTCGGCAGAAATAAAACGAAGAATAACTCTTGCCAATCGCTGTTCTTTGGGCTGAGAAGGCAATTGAGTAGTAAGGCAGCTAAGGAGAATCTATATAAGACCCTGATCATCCCAGTCCTGCTTTATGCCGCTGAAGCTTGGACTCTATCAAAAGCGGATGAAGATATCCTCGGTCGCTTCGAGAGAAACATTCTTCGTAAAATTTTCGGTCCTGTTTGCGTGGAGAAGGAGATTTAACGACGAACTATACGAGTTATCGATGGCACACCGATCGAGACACCAACACCAAAAATCAAACAATTTTGATTTTACTCGCACTGTGTCTGACACCGAAATTGGTGCGTACACCAGCCCATACACAGCACACTTGTTTGTACACCGACACCAGTGTGCGCACAGGTGTGGTGTGTATGGGCCGCTTTAGTTACCTAGGTGGGCTTACTTACTTACTTACTTAGGTGGCGCTATAGTTCGGTGTGAACCTGGGCCTCAACTAACAAGCCTCTCCAGTTAGCCCTGTCCTTAGCTAACGTTCACACAAGGTGACTGATACCTTTGTATTTGGCGCAACTGAAGAGGTCTCCTTTCTTATGGATCGGGTAAACGGTGCTGAGGTTCCATTCACAAGGCATACATTCATCTCACCAAATTTTTGAAATGATTTGGTTTATGCTGTCTACCATGTCAGTTCTAGCTGCCTTGAACAGCTCGGCTGGTAAACCGTCAGCTCCAGCAGCCTTGTTGGATTTGAGTTTGGATATTGCTATCCTCACTTCGCTTAGGTCAGGTGGACGGAAGTTTTGGCTATCATCGTTTATGTTGAATGGTTCATTCTGCCTGACAGCGAGATGTTGGTCTTCGTCGCCGTTATACAGTCTGCAGAAGAAATTTTTCCATATTCTCAGCACCGACTATGACTCTACCACGAGGTTTCCTTCTTCATCTCTACAGGTTTCTGTACGTGTCAGGCACGTTCCTTTTACTTGTTGGTAAAGCTTCCGTACATTATTCCTGGAGTATAATCTCTCAATATCTTCGATCGCGCGCTTCTTGTGCTCTTTTTTCTTTTTTCGGAGAAGCCGATGTTCTTCCCGTCTCTTTTGCTCGTAGAGCTCACGAGCGGCTCTCGTCCTTCTTTGCAGCGCCGCTTTGTATGCCTCTTGTTAAGCTGCATTTGCTTGCCGGCACTCTTCGTCAAACCATGGGTTTATTTGTGGTGGTCGGGCGAAACCCAGCACAGCAGTTGCGGCATTTCTGATGGTATGTTGGCAGCGTTGCCATTGATCCTCGGCATTTGATGCTGGCGCCATAGGAGTCGTAGCGAGATTTCGGGGTACGCGTTCAGCAAAGGTTCTCGAGATCTCTTGCGATTCCGGCTTTTCGATGTTATATCTTCTCATAGTTTTTCTTCTTTGTTGTGACGTTTGGGATATCCGCATTCGTACCGTTGCTGCAACAAGGTAATGATCCGAGGCGATTTTGGCTGCTCGGATGGTTCGGACATCTAGAATACTGGAGGCATGCCTTACGTCGATCGCAATATCGCAATCAATTTGGTTGAACGTTTAATGATGAGAAGACCGCTATGTCCCCTTGTGGATATTGAGATGAAGAATCCGTGTGCTTGCTGTAGTGACGTTTCGCCCCGCAGTGAAGTCAATAAGCCTAAGTTCGTTTCCGGACGTAGTGTCGTGGAGGCTGTGCTTACTAATCGTCCTACCAAAGATGTCCTCCTTTCCTATCTTGACGTTAAAATTGCCCAGAACGGTTTTATCGTCATATGTAGGACATTGCTCGTAGGTTTTGTCGAGGAGCTCGTAGAAACATTCTTTGGTGCCGTCGTCCTTGTCTTCTGTGGGGGCATGAGCGCATATAAGGCTTATGTTGGCGAATTTAGCCTTAATGCGGATTGTAGTAACGTGTCGAAAGCTTAAGACTTCTTGCCTAAGTCTACTACTTATGACAAATCCGCATCCGAATAAGCGCTGTTTCTACTCTCTATAGCATCACCGTATTAGATGTCACAGTTTTTCATCCTCTTCTGCCCGGCCCATCCCATCGCACTTCCCGGGTGGGGAAGTTGGTACTGACAGCAGTCTAGGCTAGCAGTCTGTGCTTATTCTCCGGCCGCACGCGGTCTGTTAAGGGTTCGAACATTCCACGTGCAGATCCGAAAGTCGTTGTCCTTATTTCGAGTGCTGGGGTCGTCAACAGTGGGTCCATCTATATCTGAGGCGTGTTTTGGTTTTGGAACTACTTAATTCAAATTTTCCGTGGTCGGGAAGTTACCCCCAATCTGGAGGACCAATTCCCTTGTATATCCCCTAAGACGAGGGGCCGGATTTTCCGGAGTCATTTCGGGGATATGATTGCCGCCGTTGGTTTATTAAGGGTTCATTCGCCACCAACTCTTTTCCAACACCCTGGCTCAGTGTTAGAGATCCCTATTGACCTGGGATTCGTATAAGTCAAAGCATCTCATATGGGGATTACACTAAATAGTTCGGCCTGACTGGAACTGTGGGCGCCACCTTTGATTCCATCTGGAGAATTCGTCCGCTGCCGTCCAGATCTAGAGGAAGTGCCTTAGTGTGAAAACACTCCTCCCCCCTCTCTCGTTTGCTACCACCAACGACCTTCCAAAGGGGTTGGTTACCCAATCTCCAGCCGAGGTACTAGGCACCCAGTAGTCACCAACGTGGAGGTGTAGAGTAGGAGTTGATAGTGGGAGGCTAAGGTGAGAACGCTTGTGTTCCCATATTTTTCGCATCACCATCCTTTGGCCAACAACTTGATAGAGTCTGCCCGCATAAATTAGGTTTGGTGGCAGACCGTCTGACTATATACATACATATGTATGTACATACATATTTCTTTCCATCCCTATATGCCTCTTCACCGGACCAATGCTTTAGTTTTGCATACGTCGGGTTTATGCGCTTAATCCTTGCTTGATTGACCAATGCTATGTTATTTTCCCAATCACCTGATCCTCTCTCAAATGCCGGTTTGAGCACTCATCTCTGATTCCACTCTTTAAAAGGTGCGTATTCTCTAGACAGACATTGAAGTCTCCAAACACATTTCAGTTAAAATTCCAATGAAAAGCTCGTAAAGATATTACACTGTAGAGCTGCTTTGTTTAGTAGTGTATACTACATATATATTGTATTTCTACAATAAGTGTTTCTACAAACAAAAATGTACCTCTAATAGATTTGGGGTGCACTTCACTATGTATATTTTTAGTTGTAATAAAATGAAATGTAATTTAGCCCTAACCAAACACAAACACGCACATTTAAGAAAAAATACAATTATTATAATGTAACGAGCAAAATAAAACATTAATTTAAAAGCTTTCTTAAACATAATTGCTTAAAATATTTTTACTGTCAAGTACTTGAATTAGGCTGTATACATTTATTTTACCATAGTACCTAAAATATTCCCATACATGTAATACTACAGGCAAAGAAGTTTTATCTTTCATAACAATACTTACGTATGCACGTGCAAATCTTTGCTTTGTTTGCCTAAAAGAGCAATACGGCAGCAAAAGAACACTTTTGATGTGGTAGGGGCACGCCTCCGATATTAAAGTTAACCTGATATGTAGGTTATTATTTTACGTTCTTTTGTTGAAGTTGGGGGAAACGAGTAGAGATTTCTCGGAGTTAAGGAATTCCTTGCTGCCTATTATGTTCGACAAGGTACCCTCTTTCCTTTCTGACAAAAGCAATTTTTTGTCATGACAACGAAGAACTACGCTGTGAACATTGAATTGACTATTCAACATTTCAACTTATAATGAAGAGTATAGGGTTTAATCATTTGATTCCCATGTAGTATTTACAGTATGATCAAAGAAAATGTGTCAACGATGTAATAACAAGGATATTTTAATGGATTTTCTTTACGGATGTATAAAATGTTGATCAATCTTCTTGTTTACTGTTATGAATTTAATGGAAACAAGTGACACTTGACCATTAAACCAAAAACCAAAAGGTAAGCAGTCTTCTTTTATGGTTTTAACAAATCAAAGTTTCAAAACAGTGTAAACAAAATAAGAGAAAAATTATAATATTCTAGTAGTAGTATAACTTTATTAATGCACGAACATTCTGTTGCTACAAGATTTACAATGATAAGCCGTTAGCTTTTGTCGTCGGCAGAGAAAAGAGAGTTTTGAAATTATAGAACGTATGTATTATTTTTCTAAAAATCTTGGTTTATAATTTGCAGCCGGTATTTTAGAGCAGATTTTAATTTATACAGTTTTTTTCAATTTGCTTCATTTTGAAAGCGAAAGACTTTATCCAAAGAAAGAGTTTTTTCCATAAAATAATCTTCTGATTGAGCAGGTTCCAATAAAGTGAAAGCCGTCTTCTCTTGTTCTATGGTTGCACAGTGTACATTCATCGCTTCCATTGTTTCTATGTGGCATATAATTTAATTAGAGTAGTTTGCTTCTGAATTGAGTGAAGGAAACCTAGTGACCGAAGCACAGGGAATACTAGATGTGTTTAAGCAAGAGAAGAGAACCAGCATCCAGTCAATGAAGATAACATCCCCCCTATTCCAAACATCTACTGGATTTTGGTAAGGAGATGCGCTATCATGTGACTTTTTCAATCTCGTGATAGAATAGATAGTGCGCAGTGCAGGAGTTAACACGGAAGGCACTATCTTTACCAAATCTGTAAAGCTGCTGGAATACGCATACGACTTCGACATCATCGACATCATCGGTCGGCCTTTTTAGAGACTTTTACGGCAATTGAAGAACATGCATTTGAAGTGAATGAGGACAAAATCAACTACTTGTTGTAAACAAACAAAGAAACTTCGTTGGTTTGGCGAAACAAATAGGCTCAAAACTTCTACTTCGTAAGACGAATGAAGGAGAGGATACAACCGCGAACTCTATGAGCTGTACCAAAATGTGGATGTAGACGATTATACTGGCTCGGCCAGCAAAGAGGATCTTCGATCCTCAGGTTCCACTCGACAAGTAAGACTGAACCTCCGGGCCTACTGTTTAACGCCGTGTCCAAAGGGCGATTTGTTATTTGAGAAGCTTTTTCATGATAGTTGTACTCTCGGATGTTTGTCAGACACTCGAACCACTCGCTCCGTAATCCAACGCACTAAATACTTGAGCCACGGCGCCCACTTCGCTTTGCCATTGAAGTAACTCCCACGTGAATCCTCCGATTCTAATTAGAAGTTGTTTACGTGTACTTTGTGTAGGGGTCCATTATGTTCATGGCCCTGCCTTGTCCATTCGGTGAAGAAATGGAGGTTCCTACTTTTGAGGTGCATAGCAATTTTATGTGGAAGTGGATGACGTGGTTAAGATAGAATTTTCAAGACATATTAGAACTGTAGTCTGAGCTTAAACATATGCAGCGGTTGCAACCCCGTTTCCAGTTATAACATGTAGTTTGGCATATTTTCGTTCAGTCGGAACATTTTTTTGTAATTCACAGTTTTTCAACCTCCTCAAACTGCCAGCGCCCTAAATCTTGTCCCGCACTGGTACTGGATTGAGCTTACGACTGCTTTAAAGACTTTGTACTTTCCACTCGACTCGACTTTAATATTTCCCAATATCCCTTTGCAGTTACAATAGATTGCGCTGTTTGATTCTTTTAACTTCTCTTGAAAGTACTTTCTAAGCGGGGGTGGGGTGATCAGTTCCCCGAGGTATTTATATATGTACCTTGACTTTATTCAGCTCCTTATTTTTCCAGATCCATTTTTCATTCATTGCGTAGCGCTTTGATATGTTGGTTTTAATTTGCAAGTTCCAAATTTGGCAGTATTGTTGCAGCTTATTTATATTGATTTGTAGCATTTTTGGTGTATTGAGTATTACGATATAGTCAGCGTAGAGCAAGAGGTTTATACATAATCTATCGAGTAATATTCCTCCTGGAAGATTGAGAACAGAAGCGGGCTTAGTAGACATCCTTGCTTCACTCCAGATTTCGACTGAAACCAGTTAGATAAAATCACGTCGATTATTGAATCCGGCGGATTGATAGCGGACGGATTTCATCCGATCCGCAACGATTCACTTTTTCTGTGTGATCACATTATAGAAACCGGCGGATGAACCGCGTTATCGATCCGCAAAACCTCTTTACCGACGACTTCGTCGACAGCTGATTTATTGTAAAATGGATATATTCCTAAATAAATATATGCTTGCAACAGGTCAAATTTAAGTAATTCTGAGAAAGTCATGGATGCATTCACATTCTTTCACTTTCTTACCGACATTCGATCACTTGTTATCCGAAGTTTTCAATAATGGGGAAAATGTAAAAGTCAACTGTTACTCCCTCCGCAATCAATCCGCCGGATTCAATAATCGACGTGAATATTTCCATCCCCGATCAATGTGGTGGTATTTTGGTACATTTTTTGTAGCACTCTTGAACTCTAGTTTTGTTGAAAGTACATCTAAGGTATGCAACCCAAATAAAAACCAGCGTCCCAGTATTCAGAAATCGTGGAAATAGTCAACAGTCACTGGATTGGATTAAGGTCATACATTATTTTTAGGTTCAGGAATCTCGATCAAATACTACGGAAAATTTGATCTGTCGCAATCGTGTCAAAAACTGCAGTCGAAAAATGCCAGTCGAAATGCGTTCCTAATAAGACATACATATACATACTATGATTTTATTTTCTTTGTAAGTAACTGTTTTTTGCTTCTATTAGAGGAACATTAGATTAAAAAGGATTTACCGATTAATGCTGCCACTTTGAATATCATCTACGAGCTACACATCATGACAAATGCGTATGTACCCTTTTACGCTTAGAGTAACTTCATGCTTCCTTTTCATTGCATAAACGTCAGCCCACTTGTTATGTTACGATGCTTTATTTATTTACATATTTGTATTGTATGTGCTTATATGATTATATGCTTAACAATTCGATAAAATCGGGGTACCTGCTGGTCCAAAGAAAAAGTTTTTAATATGCCAACGGTCGAAGATGCCACAAAGTCCTGTTCTATAAATGGATTAGTTCGGACTCAACGAATTAGAAGAAAGATTTGCTTCTACCGACAAACGTGCATTCAAAGTCTTGTTGCCTCAGTTTTCAAACAATCAAATCAAAATTAAATCAGATCACACTATCAGCTTTAAGTAGTTTTCGCATTTTATTATCTACGTATCTTAAATGTGAATATCACGTTAATTATAATGATGTACTTACAAAAATATTGAAATAATCTATCTATTTAAAGTACAGCCTTTATATTTAACGATTCTCCTTCATATTCAAAACAATTAATTCATTGGTAACTGCGCACATTATAAACAGTAGTGTAAACTTATTTACTTTACTTGTCAGGTAATCCAGTTCCACTATCGACAAAAACAAAAATCAAGCATTATGCAGATGACATTACAACTATTTTCGAGTCACGAGAGTCAGTGCAAATAAAGAGTAAGACTATTGTCACGTTTGGAACCTTTAAGTTAATCTGGATTAAATAATAATTAGCTGCTGCAATGTCGAAGGTATTCTGTAAACGACCGCTGATGTTATGAATAGTAGACTGATTCATATAATCCGTAATAATATATTTGGGTTCTAACAATACCAATACGTTATCCTTCACCTGCAGGGCAAATTAGCAATTAGCAATAAATGGAATGGCAGCTTTGTAGACCCATTGTTTGAACAGTACCTACAGTTTACTTGACTCGCACTGCATATATCTACAGAGTTATGTAGAATTTGAATTGATTATATTTTAAAAATCTCTTATTATATTTTATATAAGTAATTGTATTTGTACTGATGAATACGGGATCTTATGCGGTGAAACCTTTTGAATCTTTTGAATCTTGAATAAACCTTTAAAGTTCAACTCTTCTGTACTTTCAATTATGTTAGCGATTAAGAACCTACAATATGCTTAAAATATAGAAAACACAATATTGCTGTGGAAAAAATTGGTTATTTGTTTTAACAACCAAAAAAATCTGCATCGAGTATGGTTAAATCTGATCGAGTATGGTTACATTACTTTCACTTATGTTTTAGAATGTTTGTTTATCAGTCAAAAGGCATTTTTAAACGTGCCTAATGTTACGCATCAGTTTGGATGCGCATTTTAACGTTACAAGTAGAAGAAGGTATTGTTGTTCTGATAATTTTTATTAATAATTAACACCCTATCCATTAAAATGCGTTGTCATAACATTCTACTATTCTATTTTATTATAATACCCATTTAGACTAGATAAAAACATAAATATTTCCATCGGATTGAGGATAATAAGGGGACGAAAGCGTTTAGTACTACATATGTGTTAGCGTCACTGAAACGTGCGACACGGATGAATCTTCATTTTATGTTTCTCACACAATCTTCAATATGATAACTTATAGGGTAAATATTAACATTGTAAGTACATACCGCGACATAAGCTTTTCAGAGATTAAATCAGAAAATTGTCTTTAAAATTTGGTCTCAAATTAGATCTTAGACTCGGTGCAGGGAAATAACCTCACGGGAATCACCCCAAGTGAAAAATAAATGCGCTTTTATGATCTGAATTTACTTCTCACTGAAAGTAGGAAATAATTTAACCAGAACTTCTCACCTATTCTTCGTAAGAAAGGAGTGTCCACAAATTTTGCAAAAATAGAAGAAAGCTTTGATCTCCCGTTAGATCACTCATCGATAAACTTGACAATAAATGACCGACTAATGAAAGTATAAGGTGGCGCAAAATTAATCACCCTATTGGAAGATGTTACAATTTTTGCAAATGGCGTCGTACGTCAATCATATTTGACATTTGTCAACTAGACAGCTGCAGTACAAAAACAGAAAACCAATGGAGCGCTATACTCCGCAATAATTGTGTCGATTTTTTTACCAATAATCGGTCGATGGTGTTAGCGCACCGTGAATTTCGACGTCGATTTCCTAATCGTGTCGCGCCAACTGGGCAAACATTCCGGCGCTTAGCTACTTGACTCGAACAGACTGGAACCACAGGAGACCATGCAGGGCATGGCCGCCACCGGGCTGGTCGTCCGATGTCGCTGAGAGCGAAGACACATCAATCAGACGACGGGCCACCCAATTGGCCATTATAAACGACTTCTTACTGCCGAAATTGGATGAGCGGGGCTTGGTCAACAAAACGGTGCAACCTCACACACAGCACGAGCTACAATGGATATTGTGAAGGAAGAGTTTCCTGGTCGCGTAATTTCCCGTTTTGGCGATTTGGCATGGCCAGCAAGATCGCCCGATTTAACCATCCCAGACTTCTTTCTTTGGAGCTACTTGAAGTCGCGGGTTTATGCCAACAAGCCTCAGACAATCACAGCCCTTAAGGAGAATATTCGACAGGAATGCGAACAGTTATCAGCGGAAATTTTGCGGAAAGTCATGGAAAATGCAATAAAACGGGCACAACTGTGTATCAACACTGGCGGCAGCCACTTGGCGGATATCATCTTTCCACTTAACTCTTTCGGTACGCACGGTACATATATGTACCAGCAAAAGTTGGAAGGTTAACAACCGAGAAAAGGACAGCAATCGCCACCAATCAGAAAAAACAATGGCGAATGGACAAAAAGTGACAAAGAAAAGACGAACAAGTATCCCCATCAGGATCTTATATAGGAATACTTTAGTTGTTCGAGAGAGGGCTTTGCTACACAGTTGCCTTCTTAGCCCAAAGAAGCAGCGATTGGCAAGAGTTAATCTTCGTTTGATCTCAGAGCTGGTGTCATTGTCTGAATTTATAGCGGATCCTAGGTAAACAAAGTCCTTAACTACATCAAAGTTATATCTGTCGAGGGTGACGTTCTGTCCGAGGCGTCGGTGTAGTGTGCCCTTTTTTGTTGACAGCATATATTTTGTTTAGCCCTCATCGGTGAGGTCTTTTCCGACCTGGATTTAGCAGCGTAGTCCGTCTCCATAGTCATACTGCCCAACCGAACGAGTTTGGCAGGGATGTCAAAACTTCTCTATAGATGCTGATATAGGCGGCCTTGAAATCGATTAAAAGGAAAACAATGCTGAGGTTCCATTCATCGGGCGTGCTTTAATCCGATCATATTTTGCAAAAGAGTTGGTGCATGCTCCTTACTCAGTCATCACCGCTGCTTTAAATAGCTCGACAGTAAGGCAATCAGCTCCAGCAGCTTTATTGGATCTCAGCTTAGATATCGCTATCTTAATTTCATCCAGGTCGGGTAGACGGAAATGTTGGTTATCATCGTCCAGATTGAATAGTTTATTTTGCCTGATACCGGAATTTTGGTCATCGTCGCCGTTATACAGTCTGCAGAAGTGATCTTTCCATATCCTCAACATTGACTGCGATTCTACTACTACGTTTTCTTGTTCGTCCCTGCAGACCTCGGTTCTGGCTTTGTAGCCTTGACATGCTCTTTTTACCTTCTGGGAAAAATTCCGAACCTCATTCCTGCAATAGCATCTTTCTATTTCCTCAATCGCACGCTTCTCATGGTCCGTTTTTTTCTTTCTGAAAAGCCGGTGGTCATCCCTTCTCTTCTGCTCATAGAGCTCATGACCAGCTCTGGTCTTTCTATGCAGCGCCGTTTTGTATGCATTTGTTTGCCGATATTCTTCTTCGTTGTGGGGGTCGAGAGAAACCCAGCACATCAGATGCGGCATCCCTGATGACTTTTTGACAATGTCGCCACTGGTCTTCAGTACTGGATGCTGGCGGCATAGGATCCCTTGAGATATTAAGGGACACTCGTTCGGAAAAGATTCTGGCGATCTCTTGCGATTGTAGCTTTCCGACGTCAAGCTTTCTCACAGTATTTCCTTGTCTCCCCGATGTTCTGAATATCCGCATCCGTACCTTGGCTACAACAAGGTAGTGGTCCGAGTCGTTCGCTCCTCGGAACGTTCGGATATCCATCATACTGGAAAAGTGCCTTGCGTCGATCGCAATGTGAACAGTCTGGTTGACGGTTGACTGAACCGGAGATCTCCATGTTCCTTTGTGAATATTGAGATGTGGGAATCGCTACTACAAGATTTTGCCCCACTGCAAAGTCGATTAGCCTGAATCCATTATCGGAGGTGTTGCCGTGCAGGCTATGCTTTTCGACAGTACTACCAAAGATGTCCTCTCTTCCAAGCTTTGCGTTAAAATCGCACAGGACAATTTTAACATCATAGCTAGGGCACTGCTCGTATGTTTTGTCTAAGAGCTCGTAGAAGCTGTCTTTGGTATCGTCATCTTTCTCCTCTGTGGGGCATGAGCACATATCAGGTTAGTGAATTTAGCCTTGCAAGACAGGCATAAGCCTGTCTCCAATAACAAACCCGCATCCGATGGATGCGGCCCGTTTCATCGCAATTCTCGGATGGCGGTAATGTCAGCTTTTCAGTAGTCCAGGGTCTCTGCACGTAGTCTGTTAAGGGACCTAACATTCCACCTGCAAATCCGAAAGTCGTTGTCCTTATCTCGTTTGCTTGGGTCGTCAACTGTTGAATTATCCTTATTCGAGGCGGTTGGTATTTTCGTAACTAGTAGTTTACGAAACCCGCTTCGGGGATATGAGCGCTGCCGTTGGCCCATTAATACACACTAATAGTTCGACCTAACTGGAACTGGTAGACGCCACCGTTGATTCCTAGGAAAATCGTCCGCTGCCACCTGGAACAACAGGAGGTGCCTTAGTGAGAAAGCACTCCTCCCCCTCTCCACCAACAACCTTCCAAAGGTGTTGGTTACCCAATCTCTAGTCGAGGTACTAGGCACCTAGCAGCCACCATCGTAGTAGGAGTTGATAGTAGGCTAGCGTGACGTATAATCTTGTGCTGACGTATAATCGCATCACTACCCTTTGGCCACCAGATTTAATAACCGGATAAATCCTTAAGCAATTCCCACAAAAAGCACTAATGAAACTTATACATATATCTAATAAACGCTTCGCTCAGACTGATATACGTTCTAGATGCGTGGAAAATGGCAGAAATGATAATGGTTCCGAAACCGGGAAAATTTCCTAACGTACGGACCGATATCGCTCCTACAGAGGTATTTGAAAGACTCCTGTTGAATTGCAGCCAAAAACGCCTTATACCTGACCACCGATTCGGGTTCAGAATCAAGCATCCCAGCTGTATATAATAACCGATGGAATTAAAAAAGCGCTAAAGAAAAAAATTATTTGTTCAAGCGCTTTTCTTGACATCTCTCAGGCTTTCGACAAAATTTGGCACAATGGCTAGAAGTATAAGCTAAGACAGGTTCTGTCATAACACTAACATACATAAGATCTTAGAAGCCTACCTTGATAACAGATTATTTCGTCGTGTTAAACACGGTGCTGAGTACTCCAATTTCAAGGCACCAGAGTTCCGCAAGTGACCTCGGTTCTATTTTATTTTTGCTGTACACTCGGGACATACACAAAAACTGAAGGTACCGTAGTAGCTACATTCGCGGATGATACGGCTATTTCGGCAACGGAAAGTTCAATTGAGTGAGGAACTGAAAAATTCCAACGAGCTTTGGATAAAATCTGAGACTGGACAAAACATTGGCACATTGTTCTTAACAAGACCAAATCGACGCATGTTGACTTCACATACAAGAAAATTTACCCGTTTTCATTAGCTCGCTACAAAAACCGAATGCAAATGAAGCTAAATACATATCTGAGGATGACACTAAACGTGAAACTTAAGTGAAAGTCGCACGTTAAAAAAAAGATATTCCAAGCTAAGTAGATAAGAGTATATAACAAACTGGTTAACCAAGTTTAACCAAATAAAACTATATGGACGTATAGTATAGAACTCTGGGATTGTACCAAAGCAAGCAATAGAGATTTTATACAATCATTCCAAAATAAAGTAATAAGAGCAATCTTGAATGCTCCCTGCTACATATATTAGAAATAATTATACATATGTACATACATACATATACGAAGAGACTTAGGGATCACAACCGTGGACGACGAAATAACAAACTTCGCTCGTAAGCTCCGTATTCGCCTTCATGGTCATCGCAACCATGCCACGCCAAACATTGAACATTAGAAACTTTGTGTGCTAATTTCAAGGAACGAATTTGTTCGATTTAGCGCAATAAGAAGTATGTAACTGCATTTAATGATGGTGTCAGCAGGTGCTTTCGCCAAAAATCTACCCCCCTTACGCGAATAATCCTCGAAGCTTAACTACTTGATAAGGAAACTTAGTTGTAGCAAACAAACAGAAAGGGAAGGGTGTGTTTTGTCAGTAAAAATCTGACACTACGTCTTACCTACCAACAAAAAAATGTCTCACCTATGATTTAAAAATTTGCGGAAAAAATGCGCTCCAATGATATTGGAGCAGAAGAAGTAAAATACGAAATGAAACTATTTGTTACGAAATTTTTTTCATCTGATAATTTCAGTTGTACTAACGAGAAAAGAAATTTTTATTTCTTTTAATAAATATAATAATCTAATTTAATGAAACATATTGAATTTAATTTTTAAAATAATATAATTCATTCATTTCCATCTAGGTTCAACCATCAAACTTTCAAAAACAAGGAGCCAAATTGAAACATATTCGAGTACATATGTATGTATGTACATATGTATGTACATATGTATGTATGTATACATTAAATTTTTGAAAAATGGCCTTAACAGACTTGACAGTATTTTTCATTTGGTTTTGATAATATTGTTATGTCGAACAAGGGTGTGTAAACCGTTGTTTCATTCATAAAATATATTTTCACTTCCAAATCATAGTTTATTACTATGCACATTCAAGTACATTAAAGAATACTAAGGAAAAACGCCGAAATGTTATAAGTTCATTCAGAATTATTGAATGCGGACCTACATATGTATGTACCTGCAATCACAAATCATCCATTCTAACACTGGGAATTCCCATGTCATTTTTTTATTCATTAATTGTATGTCCCTTTTTTAACCTTTAATCTACTGAAAGGGTTTCCGTCCAGCCTTTTTGTTGATGTCGTAAAATAGGGGTACAAACATGGCTAGACACTTCCTGTAATGTAAATTATAAAGCACAAACTAGCAGCATTTATTCACGTTAAAGAATTTTATGAATGAGAATGTATAGCAATATACATACATAGGTACATCTGAAGAAAATATAAAACGAAGCAATAAATACATTCAAGCAATTTTAGTCACCATTTTATATCCTCCTTAAAACACATTACTTGACTTAGTTTTAATAATACATGAAACTCCCTTTCTATTCTCTCACACAAACCAAAGTGACTTTACACTTCATTCAAAACACTAACTCCCAACTTTATAGCTTTTTTGTTAGTCGTTGCCCAATAAACTCCTGATACAATAAGGTAAAACTTGGTAACGAATCTACGTACGAACTAGTTAAGGCTGACTCAATATCCTGTATCAGGACCAAAACCCTACTTTGAAATACCAACTTCAAGTAACCTACAAGGAAACACTTAAGTTAGACAAGCCAATACTTTCTGAGGTACCATCTTATCAAATAAAATATGTAAACAGTGTTGTCTCAAAGAGGATGAAACATCCAAATGTACGTACATAGTTATGTATGTAAGTCCACACATAGTGGGCTTTTCAACTTTTTTACGAACATGCAAACGGAACGGAAACACGCTCTCAAAGGGAGTAATTTCGTTAGTTGCTATTATTCTATTTTTCCAAGTTTTAGAATCTAATACCATGTACATATGTACATGTCGCAGTTAGATATTTACATAGATGTGTTTGTGTCGTATCTACAAAAGATGTACATATGTCCATATGCAGCAATAAATTCATAATCATAAGGAAGTTTTCAACTATGATTTTAAAAATATGCTGTAACATAATAATCTTTGTTTTGGAACAGCAAATAGAAGTGGATTAAGTTGAAATTGAGTATCAGCCAATCTCATAAAATGTATTTTCGTCACAAAAAAGACTTCCATTTCCGAGAGTAAGTTTATTACACTAAACAAAAAAAGCGCGGCAGAATTCAGAATGCAATACATTCCTGCAATAAAGTCATATACGTAATTTACAAATAATTCATTCATAACACTTGGAATTTCCATCTTATCTTCAAAATTATTATTTCATTCATTAATTGTAGATCTTGTTTAACCCTCTTTCGAAAGGGTTTCCGTTCATTCTTTGAAAGTGTTGGGCTTGTAAAGTAGAGATGTAAACACTCCCAGACACTTTCTTTCCTGTGAATTGCAAACTAGTCAAGTACAAACTGGCAAAATTTATCAATGGTAATGTATGAATGAAAATGTAGAGCAATAAAGTAATAAATTTTAATAAAAAATGAAAACAAAAGAAACAAAAAGTCCACCCAGCAATTTTAACTACCACATTACGTCCTATGCAAGCAGGTAGTTTTTGAAATATGTACATGAAATTGTAGGTCATTTCCCTTTCTGCAAGCTACAAATCAAAATGCGTTCGACGTACATATCTCCATGCCATGCCATCTTATGTATTGGTGTTAGGAACTAGATTTAATAAAAAAGTACTAAAATAAATCAAGTATGTATGTATGTATGTATGTACTTAAATTAATTGAATTAAGTTTTTGAATATAGCATTAAGTTTCCGTTTAGTCTCGTCAGAATATTTTACAGGCTTATGTATTTATAATCACTCAGATTGCTCAACAAAGCATGACACAAAGAATAATCTGGTTGGTATGGATGTTAAATCGTGTTAAATATGTATATTATTGCATACATACATATGTACATTGATACATATGTATGTCTGGAAGAATGGCAGGAGAGATGGTGTCACTCTGACAAAGGCAGGTGGACGCAGAGATTGATACCCAATATAGACGCCTGGATTAATAGGAAGCATGGGGAGCTGAACTTCTACCTCACCCAGATGCTTACGGGCCATGGATGCTTCAGAGCCTACCTGCATAGATTTGGACACGAAGACAACCCCTATTGTCCAACATGCACGGGAGTAGTGGAGGATGCGGAACATATCATGTTCCACTGCCCACGTTACTACGTAGAACGGCACCTGCTGGTAAACCAATTGGGCGAGGACTTAACCCCAGACAACTTCACCAGACAGATGACGAGCAGCGAAGAGGCTTGGGACGCAGTTAACGACACTGTGACTACAATAATGAAAGAGCAGCGAAGGCAGGAGCAGCAACGAAACGCAGCGCAGCAGGCTGCTAACCTGTATTAGCCGAGCACATAAGGCTGAAGTCCCGCCTCGCGATGAAATGCTTGACGGCAGTGCCGCGAGGACCAGGGGTAGAAGGGGAGGTGGGTTTAGTGGGTGGAAATCCCACACTGTTACTGAGTACGGGCTCGGTTTCGTCTTTAAAAGATTCCCACCTTCCTACGGAAAAAAAAAAAAAAAAAAACATATGTATATGGCCCAGAGTTTTTGTTTTTCCATCAAATTTTTATAATTAAAACATACAGAAAAGCTACAATCCGTCTGGAACGGATCGTATGATACCCTATCCTCCTCTCTATAAAGTGCGCGTGACCAAATTGCATTTTGTACTCAAATATGGCTACAACCTCGGACGTTTGAGGATGTTACATGTAAAATTTTATCAAAATCGGTTTTTTGATGAAAACGCCCCCAAAAAGTGGGCGTGACCAAAACTGTTCTATGGGTGAATTGTAGGGAATCTGTATACCTAAATATTTGGTCTTAACAAAATTTTTCGGTTTCATATAATTTAGTGAAGTTATAAAAAAGTAGGCGTGGCAGTGGGCGGATGTAAAAAAAATTTACACTTGTACTGTATTTTTTTCTTGGAAGCCCAGATATGAAATTTCAGCGTCCTAGTTAATAATTGAAAGCCCAAAACTCGGTTTTGTGATGAAAACGCCCCCAAAAAGTGGGCGTGGCCAAAACTTTTGTATGGGTGGATTGTAGGGAATCTGAATGCCTAAATATTTGGTCTTAACAAAATTTTTCGGTTTCATATAATTTAGTGAAGTTATGAAAAAGTGGGCGTGGCAGTGGGCGGATTTCAAAAATGTTTACACTTGTACTGTATCTTTTTCACAGAAGCCCAGATATGAAATTTCATCGTCCTAGCTCAAAATTTAAGGCCCAAAAAGCGGTGACATACGGACGGACGGACGGACGGTCATCGCTCAATCGATTTCGCTATTGATGCTGATCACGAATATATATACTTTATAGGGTCTATCTCGATTATTTCTCTATGTTACAAACTATGTGTCAAACTTAATATACCCTTAGGATAGGGTATAAAAAAAGAAAACCAAAGGGCCTAGAATGAATCTTTGAGGCTTTTTTGCTACCAGACAGACATTGAGACAGAGTTCATAGAGTTTTATACTCCGTATTTGCAAAGGAGGCAAGTTTAGCTGTTTCCAAACTTAATGAAACCCAGAAGTTATCTGAACGGAATTGTATGAGGGAAAATTATTTTAATAAAATTGATTTTTCTTAAATTGCAAACATGTATGTATGTACATATAAAAAATAATTTTTTTTGGTGCAACAGGTCCATGGGACCCGGGGCCTAGCTTCTTACAACCACTTGTGCTGTGCGTGTTATATTTTTCACACGAATGGAAGGGGCCTACTGTTTAATGCCGGATCCGAACAGCAGTTTTTTGTTTTTGAGAAGCTTTTTCATGACAGTTTTACTCTCGGATATTTGTCAGACGCTCGCGAAAGATGTATGTACAATATACATACACATAATATTAAAGGTTTCCATGCAAGGTTGTAAACGTGGTAAACTTGATAGGTTCACGATGTTGTAAATGAACTGTCAAAATTTGTTTGAGAAATCTAAATCAAGATGGTAAACGAGAGAAACTTATTATAACTGTATTATGACATTTAAGCTGTCACACTACACACTTAAGATTTTATAATGTGCGGACAGTATAATGTACAGATGGCTCTCCATATCGGAGGTAAACTCTTTGAACGTATGACGTTTAACAAACAGCTGATTTATTAACCACCAATCACGCAAGCAGTTCTTTAGGCCAACGGTTCTCAAACTATTTTTTCGCGTACCACTCATGTGCATTACAGTTCAAACACGTACCACCAAACTATTCTTACTTTGACAAATATGTATGTGAGATGGGGATCTGCGTACCACAAGCAGTACGCGTACCACCATTTGAGAACCGTTGTTTTAGGCCAATGTCACACGAGGTGTTTCTTCGGTGCTTCCATTTGGTATTTAAACCCACCCAGGTGGGCCAAAAGTTCACACGAAATGTTTGTGGGCTATTGACCCATCGATTGTGGTCTTATGGCTAAGGTGGGTCATAAGTCCATAATTATTGAAAGTTCTCATTTTTTGTATGAAAACAAAAATATAGTGGTGTTCATTTATATATTCTCTTCTACATTCGCTTTGTCTTGAAATATAAATATAAAGCGGATTGACAAAATACATAGGTTGATTTGTCAATTTGGGATTGTAGAATATATTTTTAGTACATTTCTCCAATATTTAGTCAAACTTTATAGCTGATTAGTTTTGTTTAGCAATTAAACATAGCACTAACCACAGTGCATAAACTTTACTTTACTTTACTTAAGGTGGCGCTACAGTCCGGGGTGGACCTGGGTCTCAACCAACAAGCCTCTCCAGCCAGCTCGGTCTTTAGCTAGCTGCCTCCAGTTTCGCACACCAAGTTGGTTGAGGTCCCTTTCCACTTGAGCGCGCCACCTAAGGCGAGGTCTTCCTTTACTGCGTCGTCCCTCTGGGGTGGATTCGAAGACTCTCCGGACCGGAGAATTGTTGTCCACCCGCTCTACATAACCCAACCATCTTAGTTGTTGTATTCGAACTCTTCGGACTAGGTCGATGTCGCTATATAGCTCGTACAGCACCTGATTGTATCTTCTTCTCCACTCTCCGTCTATGCAGACGGAACTAAAAATCACCCGAAGTATTTTTCTCTCATAAAAACCGAGAGCGTCCTCATCCATTCTTGACATAGTCCATGCCTCTGCGCCGTAGAGCAGGACTGGGATGATCAAGGTCTTATATAGGGATTCTTTAGTTGTTCGAGAAAGGGCTTTGCCACACAATTGCCTTCGTAGCCCAAAGAAGCAGCGATTGGCAAGAGTTAATCTGCGTTTGATCTCAGCGCTGGTGTCATTTTCTGAATTTATAGCGTATCCGAGGTAAACAAAGTCCTTAATTACCTCAAAGTTATATATGTCGACGGTGACGTTCGTCCGAGGCGTCGGTGTTGTGTGTCCTTTTTTGTTGACAGCATATACTTTGTTTTGCACAACCAGACTAGTTTGGCAGACAGTCATAGCTCTATAAAAAAGACATAGACATAGCTCTATATAACTCTTCTGTATAGATGCTGTCAAGATCTGCCGTGGTGTGAAAATTTGGTCTATAGTGGACCTTCCTGGCCTAAAACCACACTGGTATTGAGCAATCAGATTGCTGACAAAAGGTTTTAAGCGTTCACACAGAACAGCAGATAAGATCTTGTAGGCGACGGTGAGGAGACTTATTCCTCTATAGTTGGCACAGTTGAGGATCGGGCAAACAATGCTGAGGTTCCATTCATCGGGCATGCTTTCCTCCGACCATATTTTGCAAATGAGTTGGTGCATACTCTTTACCAAGTCATCCCCCGCTGCTTTGAATAGCTCGGCTGTTAGGCCATCATCTCCAGCAGCTTTATTGGATTTCAGCTTAGATATCGCTATCTTAACTTCATCCCGGTCGGGTGGACGGAAATGTTGATTATCATCGTCCAGATTGAATGGTTCATTCTGCCTGACAGCGGAATTTTGGTCAACGTCGCCGTTATACAGTCTGCAGAAGTGATCTTTCCATATCCTCAACATTGACTGCGATTCTACTACTACGTTTTCTTGTTCGTCCCTGCAGGCCTCGGTTCTGGCTTTGTAACCTTGACATGTTCTTTTTACCTTCTAGTAAAACTTCCGAACTTCATTCCTGCAATAGCATCTCTGTATTTCCTTAATGGCGCGCTTCTCATGCTCCTTCTTGTTCCTTCTGAGAAGCCGGTGCTCATCCCTTCTCTTCTGCTCATACAGCTCACGAGCAGCTCTAGTCCTTCTGTGAAGCGCCGCTTTGTATGCCATCTATTTTTCTGCATTTGCTTTCCGATGTACTTCATCGAACCTGGGGTTTCGTTGTGGGGGTCAAGAGAAACCCAGCACATCAGATGCGGCATCCCTGATGGCTTTTTGGCAATGTAGCCACTGGTCTTCATTATTTGTTGCTGGCCTCATAGAACCCCTTGAGAGATTAAGGGACACTCGTGCAGTGCATAAACAGTGGAATGTATGTATAGTGGAGGCATGGTGCCCCCTGCAACCACCAGCTTAGGATTACTGTTGCATTTGGAGTAGGTGCTATACATATGCAGATATAAAGAAATTTTGCATACACCCAACCTCGCACCTACTCCAAATCCAACAGCGACATTCCAACTATCAATCATGAGTGAAAAACTATTATGAATTTTAGCTCTTAGTATCATATTACAAAACAAGCAAGATTACTTAAGACTTATGTATCTTAGGTCTCACCTCTCCTGAGAGATGTATTGTATTTAATTGGCAATGGGTAGAATAGTCTCCTATGTCAATTTTTTTGTACTGATTTAAACTAATGCAGCTTGTTAATGTATTCTATATACGTAGTACATAAATATGTATATAATAATGTATGTACCAGTGTTCGTCCAAAATAAAATAACTAATACGCTCTCTTACTACATATGTATGTAACTTCTGACACTTTCGACTATGATCACACTTAGTAAAAAGATGTAGATATGCACATATGTACATATGTTCATGTACATACTTACATTTTTCAATAATATGACATTAATCGAAAGTTCAAATATGCTTTCCGCCAACAATTTTCGATTGCATCAGCAAATAGAAGTTCATTAAGTGGGAGTCTTGTATTAGCCATGATGTTGATCTCATAATCTCTTATATTTTCGAGTCTTAGTTTATTACGACGTACATACCTACATATACTTATAAAAAAATACTAAAGGAAACCTTCGCAGAGTTATAACTTTATTCAGAATTCATTGCGCACTTGCAAATAAGTCAGATACAAACATGCATATGTACCTATGTACATAATTTACAAATAATCCATTCATAGCACTTGGAATTTCCGTCTTATCTCTAAAATCATCATTTTATTTATTAATTGTACAGAAGATCCTTTTGAAAGGGTTTCCGTCCATTCCTTGAAATTATTGTACTTGTAAAATAGAGATGTAAACATACCCAGACATTCATTTTCCTATGAATTGCAAATTATACTCAAGTACAAACGGGCAAAATTTATCAATGAACATGTACATGTTTATCATGAATGAAAATATGTAGCAATAAAATAGTGCTATAAAGTAATAAATCTAAACAAAAAATGAAAAGAAAAAGAGCAATTAGTACATTCAAGCAATTTCAACCACGACATTACTTCCCGTGCATTACTTCCCTTTGCTTAATACAGGTAGTTTTGGAAAATATCTATGAAATTTTATGTCCTTTCCCCTTTTGACATTCGATCGTTTTCAGTAACGACAAACAAAAAAAAATTCATTGCGAAAAGGGAACCTTATTCCGATTCAAGTAGCAGGATCTACCTGTACTATTTGTTGTTTATGGGCTTCAAGCCACTCCCTATGCACTTTAATCTACCAATGAGAAGGAAGAGTATCCGTTTTATTCTCCAGGGTTGATCGTCGCCATGTCCGAACAATATTTTATTAGGGATGCGCGTATTAAAACATGTTTCTGGATCACAAACTGTGCCATATTAATGTAAGCTGTTGAAGTGAGTTGATCTCACCGAAATAAGTCAAACACTTAGGAAAGAAAATAATCAAAATTAAATCAATTTAACTAAACAATATAGAAACTGCAGGAAAGTTTCAATATCATGGATTCCTACGACAATTCGAACGAACTCATCGATCCAAAATTCAATTCGGTGCGACTTGCTACAGCGGCATCAAGTAAGTTTAGAAAACTATACCTATGAAATTTTTAAATATTATTCAGTGTTAAATTAAGTTTCTAACTTATTTTAAATTTTGTGTTTAAGGTCGCATCCTGTACCATGTCCCATGCAAGGTTTGTCGAGATCACAGCTCTGGAAAGCACTATGGAATATACGCCTGCGATGGATGCGCTGGATTTTTTAAACGCTCCATCCGTCGGAATAGACAATATGTTTGCAAATCACAAAAACAAGGATTATGTGTAGTTGATAAAACCCACCGGAATCAATGCCGCGCTTGCAGGTTGAGAAAGTGCTTTGATGTCGGTATGAATAAAGATGCTGTTCAGCATGAACGAGGTCCCAGGAATTCCACTTTACGACGTCATATGGCGATGTATAAGGACGCAATGATCACGGATATGCCTCACTTATCACAAGAGCTTATGCTTAATCCAGCATTAGCAGGTATGCAATTAACTCAGCCAATTGGAATGCCGCCGGTCGTTTTAGATCTATCAATACCCAGAATTGCGCAAACTCACAATTTTTATGCAACCACGGCGGCATACATGAACTCACTAAATACTAGAGCGCTTCCGCCAACACCACCCCTTATGGCAACCGAACATATCAAGGAAACTGCGGCGGAACATTTATTTAAAAATTTTAACTGGGTACAAAATGTGAGAACCTTCAAGGAACTACCCATGCCCGACCAGTTAGTGCTTCTTGAAGACTCTTGGAAAGAGCTCTTTATAATTGGGATGGCTCAGTGTTTAATACCAATAAATTTTGTGCAAATTCTTCTCACGTACGAATCAGAAAATCCAAACAGGGATATAGTTGGTGTTGTGTCGCGCGAAATTCACCTATTTCAGGATGTTCTAAATCAATTACGACACTTGAATGTCGACAACAACGAATATGAGTGTTTGCGTGAAATTATTCTTTTTAAAAGACCCACTAGCGGCACTTCTGGTTTAATTAGTCAACATTCTAGTTCATTGGAGTCTCAGGCACTTCTTGAGCCAATAAGAATTCTAAAGATCTATGAAGAAGCAAAAAATACTCTGCTTACATACATTAGAAGTGTTCATGCTACGCATTTAATGAAATATGATAATATCATGCAAACAGTTACTGAAATGAATAATGTATCAAGTTTTACAATTGAAGAGATTTTCTTTCGAAAAACTATTGGTGATATTACCATAGTAAGATTACTTTCCGACATGTATAAAGCCAGAAGACAATGTGATTGAAAATTAATGCAATTTAAAGTATTTAGTTATAAGAAAATATTTAAATTATATTTAAAGTCTGTGATAAGAGTACATCACAAAATATGTAAAAAAAAAAAAAAAGTGCCAGAACAAACAAATCTTTAGCATTAGTTTTATTTTTTATCGTTTTGGAGAATTCATAAAATATACAAAACACATATAAATGTATGTAAATATATCTACACAATAGTACTCATAAGTTTATTTAAACGCTTAAATAGGTTCTTGATGAAGAAGTTAAAAAAATTATGTGGAAGCACATTTATTTTTATGTTAAAATAAAATATAAGAATACTATAAGTCTGTAAAATAAATTGTTACAAAAAACATGCAAAAGTGTTGTTCATTGCTGCTATTTTTTAAAAACCTAATTAATAAGTACAAGTCAACACATCGTATTTAAAAAAAAAATGCTGAATGGAAAACCAATAACATCTACATAATAACGTATATGTACGTACCCTCAGGATATTCTCATACATACGCACATTATCTCCCAACAATGTATCTGCTTTTTCTGGAACACCTTTTAGTTGAAAAAGTCGATAGATCTCGTATCGAAAGCACTAGATACCTAAAAGGAAATTCTGAATGCATGGAGTATACAAGCAGTAAGAAGGGCACAACAAAAAAAAAATTTGTCAGATGGGCATTCATCCCTTGCTAAGAGGGCATAACGCTTTGGTGCACAACAATGATTAAAAACGGCACTGATGACGGTATGATGAGGATTAACCCAAAACAACAATGCACATCCGAATACACGCAAAAGCATTTTCTAACAAATGAGGAGTCTATTATGCGAAGAGATAATAAAGGACCATTCGGATTTAAAAGGGCTCAGGAACAGGGTGTGTGTCGTCAACGAAATAATTATTTTAAATCCTGATTATTGATTCGTGAAGTACTGGAAATGTCGTTTTTCACTCCCTGCTTCGTAGCATTTATGGTGTACTTACCGCAAATCAATAGACAAAGACTGAAAAGTCATGTAGAAAATTTTGCTTGATGGAAGCAAGGCAATGTTAAAATGTATTGAAAATGTAATGTAAAAGGTAAACAGGTTTTCGTTCTTTTTTTTCGCAAAGTAAATGAATTTAGGACAGGATTGAATTTGAGGTTTTAATAATGCTTATATATGTTTGCGAAAACAGAGAGCGGAAAAGAGAGATTGTATTTGTTTACGGAAGCACTCATTGCTTTGATAGGTATCTTAAACATGCTTTTGAAAACACAATCGTTTTTCCTCAATCAATTAAAACTTAATACCAACCTGGGCTAATATTAATAAAGATCTCCAGACGACCCGATCAGATCGGCAAATTCGTATTCGTGTACACCTCGTGTGCTAGCCATCCTAGACGGATTCTAGTGGATAGGAATATTTTTACTACTTGAATGTAGTGTTTCGTTGAAGATGGGACATATGTAAGTCCACAATTTTTGGGAAGATAGTCGGCATATGTACGACGATCGGTAAGGAACAGTGAAGCGGACCGGTAACGGAGCTACAGGTCGTCTTGGACGTTTATTTTGATTCACGGCCCCGTTTTTTTTATAATGATAAACAAATCTCCATTTGGACATAATTTCACTTTTTAAAGTCCAATCAAGTTTAAATGAACGTCTAGTACTGCCTCAACGCTCGCTCAGCTACCACTCTTCTTTGCTGCTCGTTAACGATCTTCGTAAGAATTTGGACAATAATAGGCGCAGGGTTATAAGACAATAGAAAGAAAATAAATTTTGGGGTCTGATTTCTTTTATTTTTGGGGCCTTTTTTAATATCGTTGGGGCATTACTTCCATAACTTTAACTGCGATGCGATAAAATGAGCTCTCTGTCCACTGAAGCAACGGTTTAGAATAGCAATTCTTGACTAGATTTTCGTACTTTTGACTTTACAATATTCACAAAACTCCGCCTCTTAACTAACTGCCTCCAATTAAGCACTCCAAGGTATTCCTTTACTGGTGTGTCATTCCGGGTTAGATTCAAAGATTTTGCGAGTCGGATCGCTGACGTCCATTAATCTTTCCATTAATGCTAAAATAAGTCATGACTCTGTATAGCTCCTCTTCTCTACGAATGCTGTTATAGCGGTTTTTTAATCGATATACAATTGGTATACATACATACATATATGTAGATTGGAACTTATTGAGTATTCTCCAGAATTTGCCAAGGTGTAAATATTTGGTGGAATAGGGAATTTTTTGCTCCGAAATCATACTGATAATTAGGTTATTAACCAAGGCTTATGGGAGTTCACGCAAAATGGCAGATAAGATGTTAAGGAGACTAATGGCTCTATAATTGGCGCAATTGAGGGGGTCTCCTTTCTTGAGGATATAGGTATTTTATTTCAAAATTACTAACAGACGCTTAGTCATCTCGATATCTTCTACAGAAATCTTTCAAGATTTTCTCTGACTTGCTTCCCTAATATAGTTAATGTTCCATAAGAGATCTTTATAAACAGACCACTTACAGTTTCTTGAAAATTTTATGGAAGGTTGATTTACCCAAAACTTGGAACGAGGAAGAGTCAGAATTTGTCCATCATCTATCTGTCAGCTGTCACTATTCATCTGTTTTCATTCGGTCATAAGGCCCTCTTTAGAGTAAGCCGTAGGGTAGTAAACAATTTCAAAGCTTTTTAACTTTATACTGCTCTTAAGTTATTTATTCGAAAACCTTGCTTGGGATTCATCTTAAACTGATCGTGTTATACCCCTTTACTTAACTCTTATTTAAATTATAACTGAGTAAGCGTTACCTTGGTGATAAACCTGATGAAATTTTCAAAATTGCATACCCACTTTGTTACGACTGAAATAAATAGATTGTAACATTCCAGCGCTTATTAACTTTTTAACATAAATTACTTTGATTTCAAATTCTATTTAAATCATTTTACAGAAATCTGGCCTATATTTTAAAACATACAAACGGGAAATTCTTGAATATGCGGCGCTAGGTGCTGTTATGAAGGAAGAAAATAGTCCCCAATAGTAAAGAACATCAGATAAACGAATTCATAAAAAAAATTAAACAAATTAATAACACTCTTTAAGCATTAGGAATGTGCAATATAGAAAAATTGCATCATGTCTGGGCGATATTGCGCAATATTCATGCAGTCGTGTGTCGTCATTGAGAGAAGACGAACATCTTATCAAAACAAGATTTACTCATCAAATGAATTATTATGCAATATTTTGCTTTGTGTAGGGCACGAAACAAATAATATTGTGCAATATATTGTACAATAATATTGACCGGGTATGGGCGGCTTAACACACTGAATGGACGACTAACTGAAAAAGCATGTGATATTTCATGTGTAGTACATAAACCAAAAAATGTTGTTAAGACCAAATATTTAGGCATTTAGATTCTCTACAATTCACCCATACAACAGTTTTGAACACCCCCACTTTTTGGTGCGTTTTCATCAAAAAACCGATTTTAATGAAATTTTACATGTAACATCCTCAAACGTTGAACGTTATCGTCGTATTTCAGTACAAAATGAAATATGGCCACGCCCACTTTATAAGGGCTACATAGAAAGGAGGATAGGGTATCATACGATCCGTTCCAGATCGATTGTAGCTTTTCTTTATGTTTTTATGTAATGGCCCGCGTCGTTACTACTTCACCAGAAGTCTTTTAATAAACCTCCGTATAACTTTCGGTTTTAGGTTCTGAATTTCTACAAGACTGATATACTCTTCCACTCCAAGTGGAGTAATCTTTTCCTCGTCCAACTAACTAATTTTTCTTTTTTATAATTTTCAATTAAAATTGTCAGTCAAGTGTAAACTAATACTTATTTTATAATTCAATGAAATGAAATGCATTAGATATTGATTTCAGTACATAAGATTGACCATAAACACACCTGTGTTAAAGGGTAAAGAAAGCAATTAAATATGTAATGTGAAGTATCCTCAACGAAAACGGATTTATTTCCATGCGAATGAATTTTTGTAATCTCCTGAATCCTTGCTAGTTAACAGCCGTCTTTTAAATGCGTGTACTGAAATACATTATGTATTTATTAAGCGTTGACGTTGTATGCCGTTTTTTTTGTTGTTTCTCGCTAACCCTAAATATTTGGATGTCAGAAACTGAATACAATGCATAACAGATAAAATTTTTAAAGTGGAGTGGAAAACTACCCTCAATTATTAGAACATAGGGTTTTCTGATTTTCTGATAATAGGCTATTGTCGCAGCTTTATGAATCGAAGAGTCACTATTAAATGTGACTAAATAATATTCTACAGTTTTAGATTTCTTGTTTTTTTTATTACACAACTTGTTCTT
Organism: Xylota sylvarum; assembly: GCA_905220385.1. Lineage (NCBI taxonomy): Eukaryota > Metazoa > Arthropoda > Insecta > Diptera > Syrphidae > Xylota > Xylota sylvarum. Next base: position 68,494,186 of record LR999958.1, on the reverse strand, counting down.
AGGGATATACCTAGATACATATAAGAATAAATGCATAGATACATATGCAGAACTCCCCTATTTGACTACACACCTTGTCGCGGTGTAGGGACCTAGTAACGGTCAAGGACTCTCGGGAATCATTTCCCAGATGAGACAAGAAGTCAGGACGTACATAGTTGACTGTATACTTCCCGTCCCTATTATCCTATCCATTCTCCTCTCCTCACCGGTGGGCCGGATCAAGGTGTCATACCACCCATGCCGAGGATTAAGCTGGCTGGGAGCCCACCTTTATAAAAAAACATACAGAAAAGCTACAATCCGTCTGGAACGGATCGTTTGATACCCTATCCTCCTTTCAATAAAGTGGGCGTGGAAAAATTGCATTTCGTACTCAAATATTGCTATAACGTCGAACGTTTGAGGATGTAACATGTAAAATTTCATCCAAATCGGTTTTTTGAAGTAAACGCCCTCAAAAAGTGAGCGTGACCAAAACTTTTGTATGGATGAATTGTAGGGAATCTTACTTACTTACTTAGGAGGCGCTACAGTTCGGGGTGAACCTGGGCCTCAACTAACAAGCCTCTCCAGTAAGCTCGGTCCTTAGCTAACTGCCTCCAAGTTGCGCACTCCAAGCTTGTTCAGGTCCCCTCCAACTTGTGTGCGCCACCTAAGGCGAGGTCTTCCTCTGTTGCGTTGTGCCTCCGGGTGTGATTCGAAGACTCTTCGGGCCGGAGCACTGGTGTCCATTCGCTCTACATGTCCTAGCCATCTCAAACGACTAATGCGCAGTTTTTTGACTAGGTCGATGTCGCTGTACAGCTCGTATAGTTCGTCGTTGAATCTTCTCCTCCAAAGCCCGTCAACGCAAACGGGACCGAATATTTTAAGAAGAATTTTTCTCTCGAAACAACCGAGGATATCTTCATCCGCTTTTGATAAAGTCCAAAGTCCTTGACTAGGATGATCAAGGTCTTATATAGAGTCTCCTTAGTTGTTCGGGATAGGGCCTTACTACTCAATTGCCTTCTGAGCCTAAAGAAACAGCGATTGGCAAGAGTTATTCTTCGTTTTATTTCTGCTGAGGTGTTATTTTCAGAATTGATAGCAGAGCCGAGGTAGACAAAGTCCCTTACTACCTCAAAGTTATAGCTGTCGATTGTGACGTTCTGTCCAATTCGTCGATGTTGCGTGTCCCTTCTGGTTATAAGCATATACTTGATTTTGTCCTCGTTTACCGTTAAACCCATTTTGGCAGCTTCTGTTTCAATACTAGCGAACGCACCGGTGACAGCCCGCTGTGTTCTTCCAATAATGTCGATATCGTCGACATACGCTAGTAGTTGCACAGACTTTTGAAAGACTGGGCCTCCGGTGTTGGCTTGTGAGTTTCGCACAATTCTTTCAAGAACGCTGTTAAAAAAAATCACATGACAGCGCGTCACCTTGTCTAAATCCTTTTTTGACATCAAAGGTCTCGGTGAGATCTTTACCGACCTTGATGGAGCACCGAGAATTCTCCATCGTTATTCTGCACAATCTGACGCGTTTGGCAGGGATGCCAAAACTAGACATGGCTCTGTATAACTCGTCTCTATAAACGCTGTCATATGCGGCCTTGAAATCGATAAAAAGATGGTTGGTATCGATTTGGACTTCTTGGGTTTTTTCCAAGATCTGCCGAAGTGTGAAGATTTGATCGATTGTGGACTTTCCTGGTCTGAAACCACACTGATAGGGGCCAATCAGGTTGTTGACGAAGGGTTTCAAACGTTCACACAATATGGCAGATAGGATCTTGTACGCGATGTTGAGGAGACTGATACCTCTGTAATTGGCGCAATTGAGGGGATCTCCTTTCTTGTGGATCGGGCAAAAGGTGCTGAGATTCCATTCATCAGGCATACACTCATCTGACCAAATTTTAGAAATGATTTGATGTATGCTCTCGACCAGGTCATTTCCAGCTGCTTTGAACAGCTCGGCTGGTGAGCCGTCAGGTCCAGCAGCCTTGTTGGACCTTGTTGGACTTAAGTTTAGGGAATCTAAATGCCTAAATATTTGGTCTTAAACAAATTTTCCGGTTTCATATAATTTAGTGCAGGTATGAAAAAGTGGGCGTGGCAGTGGGCGGATTTCAAAAATTTTTACACTTGTACTGTATCTTTTTCTCAGACTCCAAGATATGAAATTTCATCCTCCTAGCTCAAAATTTAAGGCCCAAAAAGCGGTGACATACGGACGGACGGACGGTCATCGCTCAATTGATTTCGCTATTGATACTGATCACGAATATATATACTTTATAGGGTCTATCTCGATTATTTCTCTATGTTACAAACTATATGTCAAACTTAATAAACCCTTAGGATAGGGTATAAAAAATAGCTCAGTCTCAAACGGAGTATTCAGAATGCCTAACGACATTCGAATTAGTTATACTTATCTGTATATGGCGGATCTCTATACAGATGGATTTCCCTTTCTTTGCCACTTGTGAGATTCAATATGAACACAATACCAAAAATTAAAATGGTAAAATGAAAGAAAATTGAGACCGGTACTCCTTCACAACCGGCCGGTAGAATGGCGCCTAATTTGTCTACCTGGGGTGCTTCTGGATGCCGTGGCTCAAGTGGTTAGTGCGTTGGACTCTAAGTTCAATCCCTGAACAACACCTAAAATTTCTTTCACCGCCCCATCTCTCGCGAGCGTCTGACAAACATCCGAGAGTTAAACTGTCATGAAAAAGCTTCTCAAAACAAAACATACAGAAAAGCTACAATTCGTCTAGAACGGATGATACCCTATGTATCCTGTCTATGTAGTCCCTATAAAGTGGGCGTGGCCATATTGCATTTTGTACTGAAATACGACGATAACGTCGAACGTTTGATGATGTTACATATAAAATTACATCAAAATCGGTTTTTTAATGAAAACGCCCCCAAAAAGTGGACATGGCCAATACTTTTGTACAATTGAATTGTAGGGAATCTGAATGCCTAAATATTTGGTCTTAACAAAAATTTTCGGTTTCATATAATTTAGTGAAGTTATGAAAAAGTGGGCGGATTTCAAAAATGTTTACAGTTGTGCTGCATCTTTTTCTCAGAAGCCCAGATATTAAATTTCATCCTCCTAGCTCAAAATTTAAGGCCCAAAAAGTGGTGACGGACGGACGGACGGACATGGCTCAATCGTTTTCGCTGTTGATACTGATCATGAATATATATACTTTATAGGGTCTATCTCGATTATTTCTCTATGCTACAAACTATGTATAAAACTTAATATACCCGTAGGATAGGGCATAAAAACTGACGTTCGGATCCGGCATTAAACAGTAGGCCCCTTCCATTCGTGTGAAGAATATAACACCTACAGCACGAGTAGTTGTGAGAAGCTAGGACCTGGGTTCCATGGACCTGTCGCGCCAAAAATTTGTATTTTTTTTATTGGGAGTGCTTCTTCCCCAAACAAGATCTTAAATTTCTTTCACGGCCCCACCTCTCGCGAGCTTCTGACAAACATCCGAGTAAATCTGTCATGAAAAAGCTTCTCAAAACAAAAAACTGACGTTCGGATCCGGCATTAAACAGTAGGCCCCTTCCATTAGTGTGAAGAATATAACACGCACAGCACGAGTGGTTTGTATTTTTTATACTCTATCCTAAGGGTATATTAAGTTTGACACATAGTTTGTAACATAGAGAAATAATCGAGATAGACCCTATAAAGTATATATATTCGTAATCAGTATTAATAGCGAAGACGATTTAGCCATGTCCGTCCGTTTGTCCGTATGTCCGTATGTTACCACTTTTTGGGCTGTAGGATGAAACTACATATCTGGGCTTTTGAGAGAGAGTAGCAGTACAAGTGTAAAAAAATTTGAAATCCGCCGACTGCCACGCCCACTTTTTCATAACTTCACTAAATTATATGAAATCGAAAAATATTTAGGCATTCAGATTCCCTACAATTCAATTATACAAAAGTTTTGGCCATGTCTACTTTTTGGGCGCGTTTTCATTAAAAAACCGATTTTGATCAAATTTTATATGTAACATCATCAAACGTTCGACGTTATCGTCGTATTTCAGTACAAAATGCAATATGGCCACGCCCACTTTATAGGGACTACATAGAAAGGATACATAGGGTATCATACGATCCGTTACAGACTGTATGTTTTATCTATGCTTCAAATTATGAAACTCTCTACCAATTAATATCAGAACTATTGGTAATGCCATACGCTTTAAAAGTGCAGTTTTTCTCCATTTCTCCCTTCTACCCTAATCTCTATATATTCTATTAGCCTTATTCTTCCTATCTCACTTTATTTTTCTTCTTTTATCCTCTAACATTATAATTTTGTAAAGAGCAGAGCCTCATTAAAACTTGCAATTTGTTTACTCTAAGTACTATAAAAGATATTTATCTTAATGTACAGTTGATAATTCATAATAAATTGAATTGAATTGAATTAAAAATGCCACTTAAACTGAGAGGTTTGCATTATACATACGACTGTCGTACTTCCTTCCTTCCTTCATCTATACGTGCTCTAGCATCCGCCATTGCTTGGTCTTTGAACTGGAGGTTTGGTTTTCCTTTTCAACTCAAACTTGGGGACAAGGATTCGATAATCCACAAAGAATTATTCGTTCGTAAGTCCCCAACACCTATTCTGTTCTCTTGCTTATCGTCCAGCACTTGGCTCCATATTGCAAAACTGTCAAAATTAGAGTCCGTAAAGTAATTTCATCTTCTGAGTAAGTAGTTTTGTCCCCCTTTTTTGCCAAACCGAAGTTGCAGCGGTATTTAAGGGTGAGCGTTCGTCGGATTTCCACTTGGGTGTTATCTGTGGGGTTGATGTACACATATACCTATGAATGTACTCATTAACTGTGGCAGTGACATTTTGTCCCAGGTGGTGGACTGATGGTGCTTTGTTTGTTGACAGCATATATTTTGTCTTGTCCTCATTTACTTCAAGACCAACTCATTTTGGACGCTGGGACCGACCAATGTCGTTTGCGCGTCCGAAAGGCTGGAGAGATTTCTTCAATATAGTGCCTTCCATGTTCACATTAATGACAAGGCCTCTCCGTGCCTCCTTCAAAATTTCAGAAGAGCTGCTTCTATTTTGCACCTTGCATTGCGTGTTGCCAGAGTTACGCAACACAATTGAATTAGTTTTACTGGGATTTCCAATTCACACACCGCCTTGTAGATCTCTAAACGATGAGTGCAATCATAGGAAGTGGTGAGTCTCGACTTGAAATTCATTGGTATTTTCCAGGATTTGTCTTAGTGTGTTGCAAAAGACGGTTACACAGTACGTTGGATACGATCTTATATGCTACATTTCGCAGGGATATATGTATGTATCTCGATAGTTAGTGGAAGATAGAGAATTATCTTTCTTGTAGAGCTAATGTTCCAGTCATCAGGGATATTTTCATCCACCCATACTTGGTTTACTGATTTAGTGCAAGCACTTTACCAAAACATCACCTGCGTATTTGAATACCTCCGCTGTTAAGCCATAGGGTGCTTCTTGTTCTTGAGCGTTATGACACCTAAACCAATATTTTCTATAGTGGGATGGGGGATTACTTCGCTTCGTTGAGTAGACTTGGGTGTTCTTCTTGCCGTACGAATCTCTCAACATTATGCCAATTTAGCAACTGCTAGAAGTGCTGCTTAAACACAAATACAATTCCTTGCGCATCAGTGATTAGGTTTCCTTTTCTATTTCGAAGAGCCAGCGCTCCGGCCTTGTAGCCGGTATCAATTGCTTCTTATAGAACTGCCGGATCTTGTTCTCGTCGCGGCACTCTTCGATGAGCTGTGTACCTCTTCCCGGTATTTGCCTTATCTCATAGTTGATGTTGTGTTACTGATTCCACTGTGTGCTCGGGTCAGTGAAGGGTGAATACACAACGGAGCCGCTCACTCAGCTGCTCCTTGTAGTTTTTCGCTACTTCAGTTATGCTAAAGCGACGTTAACTCTCTTCTTTTTGACCATTCACAGCTTCTTCTCATTGGACAGTGGGCTCTGAATTTAGTCGCGACGAGAAAGTGGTCAAACTCCACTCATCTAGAAATAGCCAATTTGAAGTGGGAATTTAAAGTTTTGGGAACCTAGTGCTATTTATCACCGTATTACTGGCTGCTGCAACGTTTATTAGCCGGAAGTCGTTTCGTGGAAGATGTACTTTCCAAATAACCCGCAAAACATATTTTCCTGGCGACTTTGGTATTGAAATCTCCGATTACAATTTGAACATCATACTCCGGACAGGCTTCGTAGGCTGCATCCAGAGGGTCCTAGAGTTCCTCCTTTATAGGGTCTTCAGCCTCATCGGTATGGTCGTCTGCACAAAGCCAGGTGCATACTCACAGGTCATATCCCGTGAACGATTAATTACGCGGGGCTGTAATTGGGGCTCACTATCTCATGACCGAGGCTTTTTACGTGGTAAGGAATTTACTCTAACGGTACAACCCCAAACCTGGGGACCAGTTCCATTTTATTACCCCTAGTAGTCCAAGTCGAGTGTTCCGGTGTCAGTAGTACGCTAATTTAACTAGTCCTGAAAATTCGTTGTAGACCTGTAATTCGATTATGTCGCGGCAACTCATAGTAAGGTATTCACTTCGTCCAACCTGGACGGGACTGTAGACGCCACCGTCGACTCCACCTATGGAATTTTTTCCCTGAGGTCTAGAACCAAGTAGGAGTCCCTAAGAGCGAAATCTTAGTTTTCTTAGCTGAATTCCAATACCATTAATTTCGAATTCATTTACATTTATTAGTAAGCCACTGATGAAAAATCCGTATCTAAATATGTTATTTCTGTTCCTTCCACCAATCATCGTAGTAGATATCATATTTTTCATTTTAAGAATCCAAAGATTCTTAACTCGACTTTCATTAATCGTAAAGTCCTACTTTGTGTATTGACTTCTAGTAGTAATTTGCTACTATTTGCACAGGATCTTAACCATAAAAATTATCCTGGACGTCAAGATGCCCAAAAATATTTCTAAATCACTTGACGAATCCTGGAAGTTCTGGAAAATATTCGACAGCCTTACTTTTTATGCAGGTACTCGTTGGTTTTAGTTATCTTTACTTGTTTTCTGACCCCTAAACAATTTCTGTTTTAAAATCTCAACTTTTTCAACTTTCAATACTACATGGAGTTCAAAATCCTTACGCTCTACAAAAGGTGGCACTTACTTGCTTGATGATACAATTGAGACGTAAATTCTATATTACGAAGGTCCTTCTTTTGTAGGACCTTTAAAAACTCTTCAGAATTCGCACAAAAATGTTGATACATTGAATGCCATGCGGTGTGTAAGCAACCTTTTTTGTAATTCTAACCACAGAAGTGGTATTTTCATACGACTTTCACGTGAGAATGGGGAAAACTTAAGGGTGACGCTATTGTCTTGCTTTCAATTATGGTGGTGAACATGCAACAGTTCAAGAGCATTGAGTGCTGTTAAAATGACTTCAAGTACATATGATTAAAAGTGAGATTTTGTTGAAGATTTTAAGCAAGAACACCATAAATTATAAATATATTTTCAGTAGGTAAACCATGGATGTAAGAAATTATTTCTCGAACACTTTGATCCGATAGATTGAATTTTGACGCAATTTTTGTACGAAAAGAATTATATCAGACGTTCATTAAATTAGGGTGAATGTCAGTAAATAAGTACATGGGTATATATGTACATAAGTTAGTAAAATGTCAGTGAAAAAGTATAAATAAGAATATGTATGTAGGTATTAGTTTATGTACTATGTATGTATATAATTTTACAACTCATTTAAAAAGAAGTAAATTTAATAAAATAATAGGAATTAGTGTTCTGTGTTCCTATCCTAAGTGGTAATAAGGAGCCTTTTAAATACAAATATTCATTAATTTTAAGGGTTACCCCCCATCTATTGGACTGGATAAATGATATATTGAGGATCAATTAAACTGATAGAATCAAACCAATCAATCATGTCCTAGCTTACTTACTCACTTAGGTGGTGTCACAGTTCAGGTGAACATGGGTCTCAACCAACAGGCCTCTCCAGTTAACCCGGTCCTTAACTAACTCCCTCCAGTTGCGCACTCCAAGTCGGCTGATGTTCTCACTACTAGTGAGATAAAAAAGGATGTAGAAACACCATTAGCCTCCAAACCTTAATTATGTATGTTATACACTGTTGTCTGGTGTGGAGTTTGCTGTTGGAATTAGGATTAATTCTTTTCACGTCATTGATCTAATAAAATAAACTCCGAAGTCTGTTTGAGTCCCTGACGACCAGGTTTGAGGAGCAGAGTATCAGAAAACATAAATTCTGTGAAAAGCGTGTTACAGAGGTGACTGGAAAAGAAAGCCGACGTCAAGTTGGTATTAAGGACGGGTGGAGCGACCAAGAAAACGCTATTGAACTGAAGCATGTGCAGTAAATGTGCACTCTGCTGACGGTGCAACAGATTTTACGATTTGCGTCTTGAAAGACCGAGCACATTTCAATGTTCGCCGTTGTTGGAGTTTCTGGAGGCTACTTTTGGTTCCAGTCAACCTGAATGTGTGAAGGTTAGTTCAAATAAGAGGGAGAATTTGAACCGATTAAGGTTTCTCCGGATTCAACCTATTTGACGAGCCAAAGCAAACGAAGGAAGCTGAGTGACCAGAGAGATAAGAACGCCGGTGACGTTGCCTGCAGCCATACCGGTTCCATTATCAGATATGTCGGCAAGTGACCTGAAGCGGACGGAAAACGATGTTGCGAACTGGTTGGAGGCAGCGAAACTCGACAACATCTTTCGGCACTCCGAAGCCACGTACTGCATAATTATCCGTGCTTACTTACAGAAAAGTTCAGCCACTAAGCCAACATCGTCCACCACCGTCTTATATGTCAACCGAGCTGAAAAGGAACATTGAGTTCTTTAAACGGGAAAAGTGATTCGAAATTGAACGCGGTAGCAAAGACAGGTTTCTTGTTAGATTGGATGCCGAAGTAAGCACATCAGAAGTAGCCACAAACAGCAAAAAAAACAACACAAAAAAATAAAAATAAAAACATACAGAAAAGCTACAATCCGTCTGGAACCGATCGTATGATACCCTATCCTTCTCCCTATGTAGCCCTTTTAAAGCGGTCGTAGCCGTATTGTATTTTTTACTGAACTACAATGATAACTTCGAACATTTGAAAATTGCATCAAAATCGGTTTTTCTTTTTTTGCCCTCAAAAAGTATGAGTGAATTATAGATTCTAGATTATAGAATTTAAATATCTAAATACTTGATCTTAACAACATTTTTCTGATTTCATGTAAAATAGTGAAGTTATGAAAAAGTAGGCGTGGGAGTGGGTGGATTTCAAAAATGTTAAAATGATTGTTCTCTCTCAAAAGCACAAATATGAAATTTCAACCTCGTAGCTCAAAATTTAAGGCCCAAAAAGCGATGACATACGGACGGACGGACGGACATGGCTCAATCGTTTTCGCTATTGATAATGATCAAGAATATACATACCTACTTTATAGGGTTATATCTCAATTATTTCTCTATGTTACAAACTATATATCAAGCTTAATATACCCTCAATATACAAAGTATGTATCAACCTTAATATACCATCTCCTATATCATCTGTGAAAAAAATAAGGACATCTATCATTCTTCAGCAACGTCGGGATATTGAATCCTTTAGTTTTTAGCTAGTACTAGGTGGAATAGCTTCCCACGCAGCCTTCTCGGATGTCCACAAATCATTGATACCTATTTAATGCTTTTACATCCCTTAATGCTTCTTTTGATTTAAGTCAGGTGATTGAAAAAGCCAGCTTAAAACATTGATATCGTTTTCCGCGAACCACTCTTTTGCATTCTTCGATGAGTGTTTAGGATCATTGTCCTGTTGACACCTTGCGAAGAGACGTATTGTCTTTGGCATAGTGTATCATAGTGGTATTTAAGATTGTTTGCCCTCGATTCTATGAATGAGACCTAAACCTTGGTAGGAAAAACATCTCCATACTATGATGCAAGCTCCTCCATGTTTCACCGTCTTTCATATGTATTTATTGCAATGTGCGGTATTGGGCGCTGTCCGCACTAGTGAGCTGTAGCGGTTGGAGTTAAATAAATTTATTTTATTCTTATCAGACCAAAGGATATTGCTCTATTGTCAATTACAATGTTCCTCTGCAAAAAGCAGCCTTTTGGCAACATTCTTCTTCGACAGCATCGGTACTTTCCTTGCGCTTCTTGTTTCTAAATTATTTTCTATAAACAGTTTCCGTATAGTAGAGGTGTCGACATCCAGGTCGACCGCCGTTTTCAATAAGGATGAAGCAATAGATTCCTTTACAACTTAGCGAAATATCCTTTCTTGAGAGAGGGAAACGTTTTCGGTTTTCTTGCACGTGTTTCTGCCTTAGATTGCCACTTGATTACATTTACAACATTTGTTTTGGAATACTTAACAATTTGGTGGGAAACCTTTCGGTTAGAAAACCCGTTATTAAAAAAAATCCTTAAGCGTCAGATTTCAATAAAACCAAAACTAGATGGAACTCACTTTCCACCTGTGATATATCAAGAAAGTTTTGGACTATTCCAAATGGTAATGAATTATTTTCACTTATTTTATTGTTAGTTAAGAACTCCTCTATATAAAATTTTAGGAAATAACATATTACTACACAGCCATGTTTTTTTGAAACCTTCGCAACCAGTAGTTCATTTGGACAATCCGCAGCAGGCTATCGCCAGTTGAATTTTTATACCCCAGGCATAAATTACCTATACTAGATGGTCAAATTCGAGGGGGTCTCTCTTTCGACCTACAAGCTGTGATCACTGGTGAGCAAGAATGGTTAGTGATTTTGCAGGCAAATTACGCACACATAAACAAATGGGGAAAAAGGAAAAATCACCTCCATTTTTGACAGCCACGTGTTTAGCCGATACAAAAAAAGTATCGTTTTACTGAAATTTGGTAAAAACTGTCAGCATAGATTCAATCCACTCTAATGCAAAATTACATGAGCTATTGTTTTGGACCTGTAGATGAGCTGATTAAACTTCAAATCTCTCATTACACGTATTCACCGATGGGAACGAAAGAGAGGATTAGGCTCCGCCCATTTGCGGGTTTTCGCGGGTTGGGGATGGAAAGTTGACTATCTAGGTATTGTTAATTTATGCCCCAGGTTAGTACGCAGGATAAACAGAATAATATATTATAAAATATATACATATGGCTCTGTTTATCCTGGTTGGTACTAGTGATGGGCGCATTCGAATGAAAGAATCGATTATAATCGATTATGCAAATGTCTCAAGATATCTCGATTCTTCTCACAAAATCATTCGACTGATTTCGTTGTCTGTTTTTTTACTTAAATAAGATATATTTACTTACTCTGTTCGCACAAAATCATTCGAAAGATTTCATTGTTTATATTCTTACTTCTCTCTTATTTACTTACACTTTAGATTTTACAATGCCTTAAGCCAATACTCACATTATCTGTGGTGCTTGTGTATGCGTGTGTTGAAAACATGGTTGCCAACCGGAGAATATTTATGCCTTTTGGGCATAATTCTATGCTGTGGGCATAGGGGCAGAATAATTTTAATAAATCTTAAAAAATGCATAATTTTTTAGCAGTCTATTTTCAAAATTTGATCTTAATCTAGTACATTCAGAAAATCATTACTTTCTATTGATTTCCATATAAACAACAAAATAAAATTTCAATATAAACAAACGTGGATGACTTCAAATTTGACGATCACATTAATTTCTTGCCTTTACAAGACATTTATTTAGAGGCGAAAGTGACGGCTTACTTGGAATCTGAATTTGCGTCATTAGAACCTGTCGATGATTATAGAGTCCGCAAGACAGATCTGCCTGCGGTTTCCGTTCAGGACCTTAGCGCTTCTGCTCTAATTGATCTTACTGAGTTTTTAAATAAGCCATCAATCATTTCTCTCACTTTATATTTTCCTCATATTATTTTAGAATGTGACTACAATGCAATAGATATTGAATATAAAACACTGAGAAATTTACAAATAGATACTCTTAGAGAAGAGAAAATTGAACAGGTTCTGCTATCTCGAATGAATATCCATATCTCGAATGAATATCCATATCTCGAATGAATATGCATATCTCGAATTAATGCTTGCTGAATGAATCGAGAACACAATGAGAGAGATCTTTTCGAGAACTTCTCGAGATTTGTGTGTGTTGCGAAACAAGAAAACAAGAAGGTGATTACTATGGAGAAAAGCTGGAAAGCAAGGCGAGGGACAGTACCCAGCAACTGTTGAAAATACTATAGATAAATTTTGAAGTCAGGAAACACTGAAAACAAGCAACGATCTGAGGCTAACTGAGGTACAAAAGCAACATATTTTTCGAAAAGTTAAAAAAAAACAAATTCCATGATTAGTAGTCTAAATATTCAATCGGAGATAATTTGAGTCAGGACAGTCCTGTAATCCCCCAACCATACGTCGTATACTGTATAGTTCTGGAATCCCCGATTGAAACATGAGGAAAAAACGATTCGTGAACAAGGTCAATCGCCAAAAGCATATAAAAATTCGCAAAATAATATGAGAAAGATGCCCAGACCTACTAGAATGGTGTTATTTTCTCAGATGAAAGCAAATTTAACATTCACTGATCGGACGAGTGTGATAAGGTTTGGAGTAAACGAAATACAGGGCTTGATTCAAAGGACATGAGGAGAACTGTGAATTATGGCGGTGCTTCTGCAATGGTTTGGGGGTATATGGGGGCATCTAGAGTTGGATATTTGGTTTTTATCAGCTCCATTAGTGATAGGTATGGATACCTCAACATTCTTAGAAATAATTTACTCGAGAGTTCGACAAAATTGATCGGTCATTTGTCTTTCAGCAATATAATCACCCTAACGTACTTCTAATATTCTTTATGTAATGGCTGATGTGCCATATTACACAACCAAAAACGCCACCTCAATCACTTTATGTGAGCGACAAATCAGGAAACACGATATAAGGACAAAAGTGCCTTTCAGTGCCAGAAAATATTAAAACCCATAAAACTTCTCAAATAATGCATTTTGTATTACTGTATACTTACTTTTGAGATGTGAAATTCTCTGTATTGTAAGTTAACTTAAATTTTTTTAGCTTTACTTTTTTATACGATTTTTTAATTGTTTCTTTCATAGATAATATTAAACTATTTAAAAAAAAAAACTAATTTTGTTCTTTTCTAAATTGAATTAGTTTTAATTTGTAATTCCAAAACAACCAATCGTATTTTGACGGCATGTTGTAATTTAAAGCTGCTAAGCTTTCTGGAATTTGCTCGGGGATAAATAAAAGATTAAATCTATTCGCCAGTTACTAGGTATCTATCTTATACTAGTCCTAACCTAGTTTAACCTAGATTATGCTATAAATGTACCTACATATTCGAAAAGAAATTCATTTCTTTGGTTTTTTTTTTTTCTTTTGTATATGTTAGGTATAAATAGAGTTTTACTTTATATTCTGCTGCTGATATATAATTTTCTAATGTTGTTTATTTAATCACTTAACAAGTAACAAATATATATTATGACTTAATGGGTTATAGCAACATCGTCCTCTTCAGATACATCCAACACATCTACGCTCTCATCGACTGAGGATTCCAATTTAAGCAAACTATTTTCCAATGAAGCTAGAAACGAACTATCTCTGTATTCGGGCCAGCCACGGAATTCACAGAATAATGTGAGCATTTGACTTGGGGACAGATCTCCAAAATCTGTGTAAATATTTACATGTGGAAAATAGTTTCTATTGTTCATTTCTACACAACGCGTTGAATATTTTGGCAGAAACTTAGATTCATCACTTGGAAACATACACTTAGGAGTTTCCGATTTCGTTGGTTTTATTATGAGACGAGGACCACACCCAGGAACAAATTTTCTAGAAAAAATATATACACACATATAATATAAATTTTTTTTTATTTTTTTTTTTTAAACCAGTTAAAATAAACATAAAACAAAAGCTCTTTAGCTTATGTTTATTGCACTATCACCATATTTTTATTATGCTTGTCTATTAATAAATTATGTAAGAAATAATGATATACTTACTCCAAATTTGGTATAACTCGATTTCGACGGCTAATACAATTTTGCCTTACAAAATACCATAATGCTTGAATATCTTCCGCAGCACAAAGGTCATATAAATTCCGCCTTGGAACAATCTTGACCAAATACAAATAGTCCGGGTTAATTGAATTTACCTATTCAGCAAACATAGAAAACATAATAGTAAAAAAATATCTTGATTATTTTAAGAGACATGACTTAAATACGTATTATTATATTTTTTTAAAGTGTTCGTTATATAAAAAAAAAAAAACAAAGTTAAACTACCAACTCTTTGATTAATAAATTTATCACGATGCGAGTTATTATTAAAAAATAAAAAAACTTAGAAAATGTTTTGACAATTTTACAAAATCTAATATAAGTGGTTCCAAAAAGCTTTACGAATATTAGCCTATCCTCATGTCTTCTGAAGAGCGATGTAAAACTGATCGCCATGAAGCTTAAGCAAGATATTCCACTGGTTTTAAACGGTTCTGTGGCTGGATATTCAGGATAGCTAGCACCGAGTGGGCAACTCCACATGGACGGCATTTTTGTTGGCGAATCTTGTGTACAGTGCACTTGAGTATAAAATCAATGCTATCGATGTAAGCACATGCTGTTTTTTTTGATTTATTATCATAGTTAAGTGGTTTTTAACAGTAAATAATCGGTATTCATCCCTTCGGATAGAGGATACATACACAGGTTCACTGGAAAATCCTTCCTCTTCGGAGGTAGGCTCTTCAATTCTGAGGAGAGTCAATTGTTGCATTTAATAAACCGACCATCGAACATCAAGACCGAATGTTTACAAGACCGCCAGAAGCGCAGAAGAAACGGGACTCAGAGAAATAAAAAACTTTCAGGAGGAAAACAATGAATCCCGTATTAAGCTAAATATAAATATATATTTTAAATAGCGACCGTGCAAAATAGGCATTTACTTTAAAAAAAAAGATACAATTTACCCAAAGGCAGACTTCAGTATGAAGTAAGCTTTAATCTCCCCTCAGATTACTCAACCGCTGTGCCTAGATTAACTTAACTGCGGAGGTGCACCCTCCTGTCCCTATATCTGTGTGGGATACCTGAAGATAATGAAAAAGAAAATTAGTTCAAAAAGTTAGTCTATGGCGGGAGCGGTCATCCTGAACCATCCCGTTTTTATACCCTATCCTAAGGGTATATTAAGTTTGACACATAGTTTGTAACATAGAGAAATAATCGAGATAGACCCTATAATGTATTTATATTCGTGATCAGCATCAACAGCGAAATCTATTGAGCGATGACCGTCCGTCCGTCCGTCCGTCCGTCCGTATGTCACCGCTTTTTGGGCCTTAAATTTTGAGCTACGACGATGAAATTTCATATCTGGGCTTCTGAGAAAAAGATACAGTACAAGTGTAAACATTTTTGAAATCCGCCCACTGCCACGCCCACTTTTTCATAACTTCACTAAATTATATGAAACCGAAAAATTTTGTTAAGTCCAAATATTTAGGTATTCAGATTCCCTACAATTCACCCGTAGAACAGTTTTGGCCACGCCCACTTTTTGGGGACGTTTTCATCAAAAAATCGATTTTGTTATAGCCATATTTGAGTACGAAATGCAAATTGGCCACGCCCACTTTATAGAGAGGAGGATAGGGTATCAGACGATCCGTGCCAGACGGATTGTAGCTTTTCTGTATGTTTATAATAAATTTTATTGCGGTTTTAGGCGTCGTGTCTGCTAGTTCGTTAAGGTCATTGAAAGGTACTTTTCTAACGGTTTTGTATCTAGTGCAAAGTAAACTTTGGATTTTCTAGTTAGCCCGGTCCTTAGCTAACTGCGTCCAGTTGCGCACTCCAAGTTTGTTGAGGTCCCCTTCTACATGTTCGCGCCACCTAAGGCGAGGTCTTCCTCTACTGCCGTCCCTCCGGGTTAGATTCGAAGACTCTACGGGCCGGAGCATTTGTGTCCATTCACTCCACATGTCCTAGCCATCTTAAACGACTGACGCGCAATTTGTCGATTGACTAGGTCGATGTCGCTGTACAGCTGTACAAAGTCCCTTACTACCTAATAGTTATAGCTGTCGATTGTGACGTTCTGTCCAATTCGTCGATGTTGTGCGTCCCTTTTTGTTGACAGCATATACTTGGTTTTGCCCTCGTTTACCACTAAACCCATTTTGGCAGTCTCCGTTGCATTGCGAACGCAGTGGCAGCCGCTGTGTTCTACCAATAATGACAATATCGTCAGCGCAAGCTAGTAGTTTCACAGACTTTTGAGAGATTGTGCCTCCGGTGTTGGCTTGTGAGTTTCGCATAATCCTTTCAAGTATGAAGTTGAAAAAATCATGACAGTGCATCACCTTGTCTAAATACTACTTTGACATCAATGGTCTCGGTGAGGGCGTTACCGACCTTGATGGAGCAGCGAGCGTTCTCCATCGTCATCCTGCACAGGCGAACGAGTTTGGCAGTGATGCCCAAACTAGACATGGCTCTATATAGCTCGTCTCTATAAATGCTGTCATATGCGGCCTTAAAACCGATAAAAACATGGTGGGTATCGATTTGGACTTCTTGGGTTTTTTTCTAGGATCTGTCGAAATGTGAAGATTTGATCGACTGTGGACTTTGCTGGTCTAGGGGCCAATCAGGTTGTTGACGAAGGGTTTCAGACGTTTACACAATATAGCAGGTACGATCTTAGTTGGCGCTATTGAGCGGGCAACGATGCTAAGATTCCATTCATCAGAATCGTCTGACCAAATTTTAGAAATGAGTTGGTGTATGCCAAGACATTTTCAGCTGCTTTGAATACCACGGCTGGTAAGCCGTTAGGCCCAGCAGTCTTGTTGCATTTAAGTTTGGATATTGCTATCCTCACTTTGTTTTGGTCAGTTGGACGGAAGTTTTAAATATCATCGTTTATGTTTAATGGTTCATTCCGCCTGACAACGGGTTGTTGGTCTTATTCGCCGCTATACAGTCTGCAGTGGAGCTGCTTTGACTTATTCAAATCCCAGGTCTATAGGGATCTCCAGCATTGAACCAGGTTGTTGGAAAAGAGTTGGTGGCGGATGAACCCTTAATGGATCAACGGCAGCATTCATATCTCCAAAGTGGGTAACTGACTCCGGAAATCGTGGCCGCTCGTCCAAGGGGTGTAAAAGGGATCTGGTCCTCCAGGTTGGGGGTTTTGTGTAGGGGTAACTTCCCGACCACAGAAAAAAATACTTAGTTCCGAAACCCACACAAGCCTCGGATAAAAATGATTTTACTGTTGACGACCCCAGCAATCGAAATACAGACTACGACTGCCAGGCCTCGGTTATCCCATATATATCCGCTTGGAACTTGAGTGGTTGGGAAGTTTTATGGACCGGGCAATTGATGGTTCCTCAGAGAATATTCCTGATCCAGTACCTTCGCCCATTTGTGAAGGATATGGGGTTGGGGCTAATGACTTCAACATTTGTCCAGCTCTCTCTAGAGGGAATTTTGTAGTCGGGATTGAAACTGAAGTCCATGTGGGAGCTAAGGCAGTCCGAGCGCGAATCGATGTTTGATCACTTGGTGATGTTAAAGTGTTCGATTGGGTTACTTTACCACATCCAAATTTGTCGGAGGCGTAGTTCAATTCGATCTAGTATACACCCTAGGTATTTTGCGTTGTCTGCCATTTGGAGTTGAGTTCCATTTAGTCTTGTTGAAATCGGCCCATGTTAACTTCAAATGCAAGAAAGAAAGAAATACCATATGCAAATGAAGCTAAATATCTGGGAATGATACTAGACGCAAAACTTAAGTGGAAACCGCACGTTAAAAAAACTGCGATGATATTGAAAATAGCTTTAAAGACATATATTGGTTACTTAAAAGATATTCCAAACTAAGTGCATAAAACAAACTGCTTTTATGTAAACAAGTGCTTAAGTCTATATGGACGTACGGTATACAACTCTATGGTTGTACCAAAGCAAGCAATACACATTTTATACAATCATTTCAAAATAAAGTGATAAGAGCAATCGGGAACACTCCTTGCTATATTAGAAATAATAATATACAAAGAGGCTTAGGGGTCGCAACTTTGAACTACAAAGTAACAAACTTCGCTCGAATACACCGTATTTACCTTCATGGTCACTGCAACCACGCTATACTCCAAACATTGGACGTGAAAAAGCTTGTGCGCCGACTTCAAAGAGCAGGTGTTACTGCCGAAAATTTTCCTGCCTCACGCGAATATTCATTCTACTTGATAAGGAAACTTAGTTGTAGTAAATAAGAAAAATGGAAGGGTGTGTTTAATTAGTAAAAATCTAACACTTTTATACTTTATCTTGCTGCTCCGGAAATCGTATTCGTACTTCAGCTAGTACTGATCTAAATCTAGATGACGTTATTTTTAAAACTAGAAATCTGTCTCATATGTACATATCGCCACCATTTTCTTTCGTTTTTAAAACATATGATGGCTTCAAAAAATTTAATTTTACGGCAGATAAAAGTAAATAAGTACATATGTATGTATTTTATAATATGCGGACATTTAGTTTTTGAAAAAAAAAACATCTTACCCTTGTCAACTTACTGCTTTTGTTTAGTTTGTATTCAATTTGTTCGGGCAAGAAATACTCCCTAGGCACTTTTGTAATAAATCGGTGTTCAAACATTATTTGAAACAACATCGTTGTAGACCTATATACCATATACCCAATTTCGTTGCTACAAGTTAAATGCTGTAAATAAAAGATAAATCATACGTCGATATCCACTGTATAGTACAAGGTAAAGTGTTAACTTAAATAATGAAAAAACCTACAACGTAAATTGGTGGCGGCATGACAAGAAACAATTCACATCTTCCCAACGAAAACAAGCTATTTTGGAACACAACTGAATTAATAAGGTGCTTAAAGAATATATACGAACCAACACATCCAAATACCACCATATTTGTGTCTGCAAATATTAAACAAGTTTAAATGCTATTTTAAGAATTATACATAGTTTCAAATCACGTACCGTCTGTGTATGATTTTTTTGGGACACCTTCGAGAATATTTGCTAAACGTGTTCCATTGTCGACTTTATCTTGAAATGCTGTTTTCCAAATATTTACAAAATCTGCATTTCTAAAGGTAAACTTTTGTCCATTTTGAAGGCAAATATTCTATAAAACAAAACCAAAACAATGAATTGTGATATTGATATACATATGTGTGTACATAGAAGAAAAGCCCAAATTTCGTTCATATTGAAACTATTCTGATTGTTAAGAGTGGTCAAGATTTACTTTAATACTTACTTTAAGACTTACAATATGTACTAGCTTGAAGTACGCTTTCTATGTAGAGCGAATAGAAAATCAGGATGAAATACTATCTACAACCCAAAACATCTGAGGCAGATCCAGAATCCGAAGACAAAAAGAGGAAAAAGTAACCGCGAAGCTTATATGTACATACATATGAATGTACATATGTATCTACATGCATCCATACATACATTTTTCGACGTCCATGTATTCCAATCTAACATATAACAATTATCTTAAGATTTGCACTATGATATAAGATAGCTCTAAGCTAAACAATAAAATTAATATGTGAGCTTAATGGAAAATGGGTGAAGACTGGGGAATATGTCCATCAAGTCTTCTTTCCTTTTCGCTAGTAGGAATCATTACTTATATCGGTTTTGGGCAGGCTTATATTCATTGTTTATATTAATGATATGGAAAAAGAAAAGGACAGCAAGCTGGCGTTGTTTGCTGACGATGCAGTGTTATATGCGACGGGGAATGACTTTGCTGATTGTCATTACAAAATGCACGCGGACTTAGAACGTGTGAGCGATTGGCTGAAGCAAAATAGACTCAAACTTAACATAAACAAGACAAAGAAATTAATATTGAACGAGAAACCGGGAGAGGACCTCAACCTTGAAACTGACGGTGAGAGTATCGGTAAAGTAGACGAGATAAAGTACTTAGGGATTATAATTGACAATAAATTTAACTTTACAAAACATGTTGACTACGTTTGCAAAAAAATTAGTAAAAAAATTGGATTTTAAAAAGAATAAGACAAGAAGTTTCCATATTAACTGCAATAAAAATTTATAATATGATTGTTAAACCCCATTTTGAGTATTGTGCTACTGTATTGTTCTTATGTAGTGATAATGTTATAAAAGTTATTTTAAAGTGCAATAGGTATGTATGTGTCTATTAATAATATGTTAAATTCATTGAAATAATTGTCTGTAAAGCAAAGAATTGTCATGAATGTTCTAGTGTTTCTATTTAATATTAAAAACAATTTAATGCAGTTATATTTAGTAAAATATATACAATATATAAGAGAAATACAACCATACGCTTTAAGAAATTAAATAATATTCGATTACCCAATTTCCTAAGTGCCAGCGCACTTTTAAATTCAATAATATTTAAAGAATTTAAATTGTATAAGCTTTCTAATACAGCAAAAAATGAAACTAATTTAATATTATTCAAAAAACATTGTATAGAATTTGTCACGCTGAAATACCAAATTTTGTAAAACATGTAAATGTTTTTTTATGAAAACAGCTTTTTCAAAGCTAGTAAAAATAAAAAACTATCTGTCTATCTATTACTAACTTGTATATGGTCTACTTCAACATATCTTAAACCAAGTTTAAGAAAAATTGATGGAAAATGAATTCCAGACTCAGCGGACGCTTTATTTGAATTCGACCCACCCAGACTGAATGGATCCCCACTCCAAATATCAGATAAGACAAGTACATAGGGTGCATATTAGATCGAAAATTGAACAGGAAAGACAATACATGTACTTGAACGTACATGTAGAAGAATCTTAGGTTAAAAAATGTACACCGCCTCGTTAGACATATACATATATCCACACATACCTGCTGCCTCAAAAGCCACAATCCTGAACACTTTTACAAGGATCAAACGTCCAGCGTTATTAGGTACCAACAGAGCTATTGGGACAACACCTACCGCCACCAATACGGACCAATACGACAAAAAAAAGAATGGAGAAGCTTACTCTCCTCATAGGTATCCTCATCATCCTCATGGTTGCTCATCTTAGAAGAATCGCCGATGACTCCAACCGTCAATCGATCACATACGAATGAGATCTATTATTAACAGTTACTTCTTCATTAAATCGGGAGATTAGAGCGAAATTGAACTGAAAGAACTCTGGAGATTCTTCGTTCGCTTCGTTATAAAGTCCAAAAATTCAGAAGAGCAGAGGACTTTCAGGCACATGCTTTTCGAGAAGTACTAAACTACTAAATTGGTCGGAAATCTATTGATAAGATTTAACGTCTTATTCGTATGTACGCATATATGTACATACATAGGCTACATTTCGACAAATGCCTTATTAAAAGTTTTCATTGTTTATAGTACATACCTTGCGTAAAACTGTGTGCACTTGCAGTTCGCCGTGTGCACCAGAACAAATTGTCCTTTACTTTTATCAGAGGACAGAGACCAAAATACGGACGAACAGTACATTATACAATGCAATGGACACCAAGAGCAAAAGAACTGCGAAACAACAGCAACAACTAGAAAGACTTCAAAACTGAAGTGCATGCGTTGGGAAAACTTAAAGACCTACAGCGTCATTCGGACCTAGGCTTAAGAAAATAATCCAATTGTAATTGATTGATTCACAAGGGTGAAACGAGTCATATTAACTGATGTTTCTTGATCAAATGTTCAGAATGCTTTCTGATACAATATCTTCTTTACCTGTAAGTTATCTTTCGAGCGTTCATTTGGATCGATTAATATAATCTTTTCAAATGTTTTCCATTGAGCAAATTTTTCAGTCATAAGTCCGATTCCAGGATTGAACTCCAAAATAGTATCTTTCGGTGAAATATGAGATCTCATTGCGTCTCCTATCACATCAGCACCCTCTTGGTTAACCAAATAAAAAGACTCCGGCGTTTTGTGGCGTTTTTTAAGAAATTTAGCGGGAAAGATTTGAGAGAATTCATATTGTTCTGTTGTTATAGTTTCGTTTGCTATTCGTTTAGCTAATCTTTTTAAATACAATAAAACTGATCGATTTTGTAATTTAATACCACTATGGAAATTCATAACTTCTGCTGCAAAATAATGCCGAAACTGACAGCTGATGATAAGACGACAACGTAACGTAACCATTCAGTATGGAATGCAGATTGTGGAATTGTAAGAAAGAGACCACTAGAAAATGTAAAGCAAAGCGAATTGGAGAAAGAAAATATTTGTTTTCACCAATGAAATATTTGCTTTCACAAAACAATGGACATCCACTTCTCTGGTGGATATGTAAATATGGTAAACAAAGCCCAAACGGGCAAAATTTCTGCATATTCTCCCAATTTTCTTTACCTTGAACTCTGTGAAATAGAAATTTTTATATTGATTAAAACACCATTTCTCTACAACAAATGGCAAGGCAAATGTGAGAAACGGATGGCATAATTATTAATGGACTCTAAAAATAAAGAGGTTTAATTTTTTTCGTCTTAAGTGAGCTACCAACATGTTATTGGGAGCTGTTCTTATGTTTTCTCATTTCTTTTCTGAAACCGCTGTTTGAAGCTCGGCTCTTATTTTGTGGTGGAAGACTTGGATGTTGGTCGAATTTTGTCTATGACAAAGGTTTTCGTTTCTTGCTAATATATCAGCTTTCTCAGTCTTCTTTGCTGTCCGCAGTACCAGATCCTTTGCAACTGTTTAACTTTGTCCAGTATTGTTACTTTGATCAAAATGAGAAATTTTTTACATCCAACACAATGCCATCTTCATTTGAGTAACTTTAACATATTTGGTATAAACTCAATGGTTGCTTTATCAACTAAGTTGAGGTTCACACCCGCTGTAGAGAAAAAATAGTTTGCATATGGCAGAGCGATGGTACGATTTCACCACCAACTCGCTAAGTTAACCACTAGTTCTAATTTGATTATTTGGCTGATTGAGTTATTATACATACAGTCAGTCACGAAAGTCTACATACAGCCCTGAAATGTGCTAAATCCTCATTTGTAGACAAAATTTCAATTTTGTTTTTTATTAGAGAACATTATTATTGTTTAAAAACATGATTCAAAACAAAAACAAATCATATCCTCAAATAATTCAAAGAAAACAAGAAAAAAACCAAAAATTCAATTCAGCACTTTTCAGCGCTGTATGTAGACTTTCGTGACTGACTGTACATAGGATGCTACGGAAATGTCATTTTTATACAATCTCTGCGTAAAAATTGTCGCAAACATAACTAGGAGTTATTCGGAGCGGGAAAAATGAGAATCAAAAATGCACACCACCTAGAAATTCTTCATAGAATTCTAGATACACCTATACACGCTGAATTGATTTACTGAGTAAAACCATTGAAATTCAAATTGTTGTCTCATTTATACCATGTATTAAACATCTTTCTGCCGTGTCGAGAAAAAAATGGAGACTTGGATAGTTAAAATTTAGCCCGAACAGGATACTAGGCAAAGTTTGATTAAAAAGTTGCGCTAATTAAATGCCCACCACAACAGTTCGGATTAAACTGTGTACTTCAAGTAATTCCACTAAGTATCCCCTCCTGTCAAAATGAATTTACCTTAAAATGGCTCAGGGAGGAAATCGGCAAAACAAAGACGCCATGGGAGGAAATAAAACTCACAGTGTCACCTTAAAAATAACTCCCAACTAGATTCAAAGGCAGGATCCATACTCCGGAGCCAACTATGTCCAAGGAAAGATTGGAACAATTGCTCAAAGGCCTTAACCCTAAGTTATAAACAGATGACTGGATGGTCCTGTCAATGGAAAAGATCACCGAGACGAGTAAAGATGCGATTGTTATGCTCAACAGAAAGACAATTCTGCAGCTTCCATCCACCTACCGAATCTCTGGTTACGGGGACGACCGAGAAAGGATGTGACCTGCTGATCGGTTGGTACGCGAACTCCCACAATGTTCAATGGGGCAGCAGTAACACCAACACTAGAGGTGAGTCTTGAGTTTATTATTGCTTACAATCTGTGTAGTAAATAGAGGGTCTGAATCTGAACCCACTTTTGTTACCAAAAAAAAGGGAAGAGGTCATTAACATCACATTGTCCACCAACACCAACTCTCTAGACATTACCAACTAGGAAGTCCCCAACACAGTCTCTCCTTCTCCGACCACCGCATAGTTGAAATTCATGACTGATGGAAAGGCACCCCCTCCCTCAAAGCCTTATCTTAATCCCAAGAGGACGGACTGGGTGTCCTTCAAAAACAAAGTGGACAACTTCCATATGCCACACTCCAAACCACTGCCAATTACATTGAGATAGAACTTAAAGTAAAGCGGCTCCAGAACGCTTCCGTAAAATCCTGTCCGTTATCAAAAGGCAAGAAACAAAACAACCCCATCTGGTGGTCCAGCGAACTAATGCCTCTATGTAAAGAAGCGAGAAGGCTGAACAACGTACCTAAAAACACAAAAAATCCCAATGACTGGGACTGCTACAAAGAAATCAAAAGGCGATTCAAAAACAGAATGACGTACGCCACGAGAGCAGCCTGGAAAAACTTCTGCAGTGGCATTGAATCACAGTCAAAGGTTCAAACAATTAAAACAAAAGCTACGCCTATGTACCCCAATCATAGGGGGAAATCAACGTCATTTTCATTCCCAAGGTGGGAAAGCGCAGGCACACCACAGCAAAGGATTTTAGACCTATCAGTCTAACATCATTTCTGCTCAAAGACCTGGAAAAAATACTCGGCATCTACATTCGCTCCAAATTTAGTCCAAGAGATACTTAACCTGCCCAACATGCCTATATAAAGGACCGAGACAGCGCCACACAAAGTGGTTACAATAATTGAGAAATCACTCTACCAAAAAGAATGCATAGTAGCACCATTCCTAGACATTGAAGAGGCCTTCAACAATGTAAACTTGGAATCAGTCAAAACAGAAAGTGAATCCTATCTTATTAGATTGCATAGAATGTATGCTTAATGCACGAATCATTAAATCCGTACTGGGTAGTACCCAAGCACATGCTGTGGCTTCGCGTGGAACACCCCAAGGAGGAATATTATCCCCACTACTCTGGAAGCTAGTATTTAACGAAATACTTATTATATTAGACCAAAACGGGGTTGGGGCTACCGTCTATGATGATAATGTCGTCATAGTAGTGACTGATAAATTCCTGCCCACAATAGTTTACCTGCTACAAACAGCGTTCAACGTCGTGAACCACTGAGTCAAACGCTGCAGACTCGGTCTTAATGAACAAAAAACCGAATTAGTTGTATTTACAAATACATGCGTATTAGATGCATATTAGATCGTAAATTGAACTGGAAAAACAACATACTTGAACGTACAAAGAAGGTCGCAATTGCTTTTTACGCATGCAGTAGAATCTTCGAAAAAAATGAGGGCCACAACTATCCACCATCCACTGTATGCACACCGCTATACCGCCATACCGCTATACTGTTGTCTGGTGACCTGCTACCGCAAAAGCCGTAAAAGCCACAAACCTGAACAATCATTAGAAGGATACGTCTAGCGTAGCGTGTTTGGGTACCACACCATCGCAATTAGGACAATGCCCACCAATGACTTTGAAGCCAAGCTCGGGTTTTGTCCACTGGACCCCTTCACCAAAGTTGTAGCGACAAACAGCGCCATACGCCTCCGACAAACCTGGATGTGGAAAAATAACCAAATCGGACACAGCACGATCGTCTGAGAGGCACCACCAATTCATGAAACTTCCCAGCCACGAATTTCAAGAGGTAATATATGGAATAACTGAGGCCTGCCTGGACCTATCCACTCTGATAACAACAATCGTATTGCATCTACACAGACAGCCAAGCAACCATCAAAGCCATCACTGATGGCTGATTTTAACTAATTTAAAACTGGGCAAAGGATTTAAAGAGGAACTTATAGCCCTTAGCTCGAAGCACAGCATTACGCTCTACTGAATTCCGGGACATATGGGCTTCCACGGGAATGAAATGACCGATGAGCTATCGAGAAAAGGATGGAAATCAGACGACCTATACAGCAGATCACTCAGTTCCAACGTCCAACCCCCTGCTCATAGGCATTCTCACAGGCTTCAATTCAATGGCGGCCCATCTCAGAAGAAGGTAAATCAGCACCACAGACCTATGCCGAGGCTATGGCGACCCAGAGGTAGGGGAAGACACAACACATTGCCTCTGCGATGCCCAAGCCTCAACAGAACAAGATACTCAACCCTGGGAAACATATCTTTCAACGACCTCTGCGAACTAGCAAACACGCCACCTAAAACGACCCTAAAATTCATTGTGCAAACCGGATGGTTCAGGAGGGCCGCTTCTGTCATGGATTAAGTTTTGAGAATAATAGTCATGTTTTATTTCAGGTATCCCACACCGTGGAACACAATGAATCCGCTCAGATCCGATTAAGGCAACATTTCCCCCGTAGTTGCAGTCACATCCTCAACCTATCTATGTACCTACTTCCTCTACTGTGTGGAATATATATTCCACAAGGACATACCGAACTTTCTAAGCGCTGAAATTTATCAAAACGTCCAGTCCAATACGCAGTTTTTTGATTAGGTGGATGTCGCCAAAAGACGCTAACCATCACTATTCCTCGCTTGTGAATACTTTTGTAAAGGGTTACGAGATAAAATCGTCACGATAAATGCATTTATGCAATAAATTTAGAACAGCTTTGTGAAAGTTTTCAAAAGTCTCGGAAACAGTTGGTATTTTTTTTTTTTCAAATTGTCATCTTTACTAATGTGTACATTTAGCAAACTCCCAAGATCGTGTTTTATACTTTAAATGGACAAAGTTGTCGTTCTGCAAATACGCTGTAAAAAGTCTAATAAAAATCTCTTTTACTGTTCCATTTGCCAACAGTGATATTATTTAGTACAAATCCATTATGCAAGTATCCATTCATAGATGACACTGTAGTAGTCAGGAATAAAAAAAATGGCGATTGAGAGAAATGCTCACAAGGGAATGTGAATTGTGTTGCGTCAGGTGAGCTGAATAAAGGTGTGAGTGCACAAGAGTGAGTGTAATGTCAGTTGATGAGTCAAGTCAATAAAGTCGAAAGTTGGAAGAAGGAAATATTTTGTTTTGTATTTGCTATTACAATATTATTTTTAAATTTAATGCTCAGTTTATAATTTTCCGTGATACGCCTTTAGATAAATTTAAGCAAATATGAATTCTACTTAACATTCGTGGTAAATAAGGTTGTTGAGTGGAGTTGTTGGCTAACATACATGGAACAGTCATAGGTGCTTGATAAAAATACATGAAAAAATCCGTGTCGATTTATTATTTTGAATAAGGCCAGTTTGAAGGAAAAAATTCACAAAGAATTAAATTCTAAACATGGATCATCCTTCAGTTCAAGATTCTTACGAAGGAGGTAAATGTAATTCCAGATTAGAAAACGAACTTCTATTCGGTGAAGTTGTCTCATGTGTGTTTCGTTCATAGGACACTCCTTAATTTTATTTGCATATCTCGTTTAATTAGAACATGAGTTGTAGTTCTCATGTTTGCACTTGCTTTCTATATGAATATATGTCACAAAATTAAGGAGTTCCGAATTACGCAAATTGTTTAAGTTTTATTTCATATATACATACATACATACATATATGACCGTGCATATAATTATGTATGTCGAAATATGCATGCAGGAATGTAAAACTTAAGCTTTCGATTAAACCCACCAAAAAAGATAAATAAAACCGGATTATCTCATAGTCATTTGTTGTACGCAATTCAAATATGTATGTACATTAATCTATGTGAGTTGATGTTTATATGTGCCTTTTATGTGTTCATTGCCCTTTATGGATTTAAAATTCTAATGCAATTGTAGGGCTTCGTGATTTTTAATTTACAAATTTAAATTTCCTTATACATATGTATGTGTCCATTATTAATACTTCTTTAAATTGCAAATATTTTGATAGCTAAATATGTTCTTTTCAATCGATATAATTGTAAATGAGAATATATTTGTACATATGTTAGATCATGGATCAAAATAATCAACAAAGAAGGGAAGATTAAAAAGTCATTATTACAAACTTGTTTAGCGTCTTAACATCATTGTTTTACATGAAGTCCCGGCACTCTTATCTCATTCGATAAGAGTGATTCATTGGTATGGTACGTGACTAATGTAAAGAAGAAATAAGTTTTATAAATAAGCTTCAGTATAACATTTTTTTGTAATTGAATCTGATGGTATTTACACTCTATTGTTATGCACCAACTCTTCACTTCTTTTTTACATCTTTAAATAAAATAAAAAGAATGTCCAAAAATGTTCACGACATCCCCAATTTAGTTAAAAGAAATGTTTTTAAAAATTGCAACGGGAGCGAGCGGTAGAGTCAACGGTAGAGTTGACAATTAAATTGTTCCAATTTTCGTTTACTAAATAAATTATTTTTTCACGACCAACTAACCTTTCAGGAACGTTTGACAAATATCAGAGAGGTTCTGAAAGTTGTAAATTAAAATAGATTTTGGAAACGTATATAAAAAGAATGTACGAAAAAACTAGACTTTGGAATACTTCCTCCTGAAAATGGTTATTTATTTATTAATATGGGGTTACAGCGACGATCAGCCTATAGTCTTGTTCGTTTGATTGCGATAAAGACTTAATTTCTTAAGGGTCAGAAACTGCGCTTACCCACAAAAAATAAATAAGGTTGCGCGTGGAAATGGAATCGTTAAAAACTGTTTGTTTATTACTTTTACAGAATTAAATAATTAGCACACTTGTTTTTTAAATGAATGCCCGAAGAAACATTTTTGTTTAGCATTCTGCTTCCGTAATTCAGCCTTCAATTCATCGTTGAATATGATTTCATCAATTCCCAGTTGGATTGAAAACAAGAGACTGACCATTATAGTTCAATGATAAGCCGATAGAATTTTCAATTTCTGTATGCAGAGTAAAATGTATACATATAATTTACTGTTTCTCATCTGAAATTAATTTTAAGCCCAGGTAGCTAGTTCTATTTTTGCACATTATTGTATAATTTATTACCCACTAATAAACTTATAAAAATATTAATAAAAATTACATACGTATGTACACAGCTTAAACTTAAATTTTTTAATAATTTTCTTAAGTAAATTGAAGTTTTTTACTGAGATATTATTAAAATTAAAGCAATTCAATAAATTTGGTAAACTAAATGGTTTAACAATAAAGAAAAAAAAATTAAGTTGCAAAAACGGTCGATGTTAACTCGTGCGCTTGGTCAAAAAATAGGTGTGTCGTCGTAAAATATGAATAATTATGGTTTATTATCAATATTTTTTTAAAAAAAAAATCCGGTTTATTGTTTGCCTTACTTTAATCACCTGAGTATCCTCCATTATTATCCAAAAATTTTTGTATTCGTCGTGGCATTGACTCAATTTTCGGCATATTGCCAAAGGTATGGAATGTCACTCTTTTTTAACTGCTTTCACAATTGGTCCCCGTTTGTAAAATACTGAGCCTCTAATTTTCTCTTCAGTTCATTCCACAAGTTCTCAGTGTGATTGAGATCTGGGGATTGACTGGTCCATGGAATGACGGTGTTTAACGGTTTTCTATGTATAGCGATGGTGGTAATCTTTTCCTTTTGCTAGCCTAAGTTCACAATCTGAAGAGAATAAATTTATTTTTGTCTCGTCATTTCAAAGGATGTTATGCCATAAAAACAGAGTGCATGTGAGCAACAAAAACAAAGTGAATAAAAGAAAAGTTCACACACCTATTTTTTTGATTAGTTATGTATATAATGTGTACCTACGTATTTATCTATGTATGAAAAAGAAAAAGTGAATACCTGCTGATTCTGTCTGTCTCTCCATATGTATGTACAAAAAAAATTATAGCCATTGAAGTTTTTGATAACTCACCTGAACATTGTGCGACTACGCCCAATTTTTGAGGTGGTATTTTTCAAGAACACCGATTTAGGTAGAATTTTCCAAATAAATTTTAAGTTGAATAATTAAACGGTAATATGTGCTATTAAAAATGCGGAATGCCAGGTCCGTTTTATTAGGGTCGATTCCAAAAAAGAGGCATACGCCACAATACTCAACATGGACTCCGACTTGTCTGTTTATACCGTATCCTAACGGTATATTAAGTTTGATATATATAGAAATAACCGAGATAATCCGTGTAAAGTATATACATATGTACATATGTAAATTCGTGATCAATTTCAATGGCGAAATTGATTGAGCCATGTTCGTCCGTCTGCATGTTACCAGCAGTGCAAGTGTACAAATTTTTGAAATCCGCTCACTGCCACGTCCACTTTTTCATAACTTCACTATTTTGCTTGAAATTCAAAACAATTCACCATGACATCTTATGTTGCCACACCCATTTTTGGTGGTATTTTCATTAAAAACCCGATTTCAATGAATATAACATCAACAAAATAATGCAGTACGGCCACGCCCACTTCATAAGTAGGAGGATAGACTAGCATAGGATCTGTTCCAGATAGATTGTAGCTTTTCTGTATGTGTTAATACAGTTTGCGTTCAACTTTTTGAAATTGAAAGCCTCTGCTGCGAGATCACAACTTTTAAACTTTTAAGTTAAAAATTCTAAACACTATCTTAGACGTATAACAGTTCATATTTTTGATGACACCCCTCCTGTATGTACATACATATGTTATGTACATCCATACATACTAATGAATTTGTGTTCAGAAATATCTAACTCTTTCGGTACGAAATTCGGATGATTTAAGATAGATCTCATTTATGTACATGTTGGAAATTGTCTCAGATAGTATTTGTACCGAGAAAAAATTGAATATATTAATAGCCGTGGCAGGTAGGCGTTGGGGTCAATTTTCACTCCATTTACCGTTATAGCCCGTTGAAGTGAGACACCTCCGATTTAGAGGTATAACCACTTAATGGTATAACTTCTGAACTATTATAGCTACAAAAACGGTTTTGTACATTTTGGAGAGACAATTCAGTAGCCATAAAAGCTTTGTGTAATTTTATATAGCCACAAAAAAGTTATGACTCCTTAAACTCAAAATTATGAAAATTTTTTTTGTTCCAATTTTTTTACTTAAAATGCATTTTTCTCAAAATTTTTGCTTAATAAAAAATAAAGTTTTTTATAAAACTTTTATCTTTGACAAATTTTCTACAAATTATGTAAAATAACTTTTTCACGTACTAATCGTACGTTCGAAGTTCGTATCGAACGAAGTTGTAAAAAAAGCCATTTTTTGTCAGACAAAAATGGTAAAACAAAACATTAAATGTACCGAATTACCTATCAAAATCGAAGAATACCATGCAAGCGGGAAAAAAATATTGTAGTTCGGTACATTTAATGTTTTTTTTTTTAATCTGCAAAAGTTAGTCAATTATCTATCTTACAACTATTTTGAACTAACCCCTACGCGGTACTTCCTCCTTAGGGAATATCTCTAACAAACGTCAGCCAATAGAGACAGCATCGGAGATGTCGCCTAGTTAGTGTCATCCGGCACGTCTCTGGGTTAAGAATTACCAGAAATGAGGAAGTAGTGTGTAGGGTATGGTGCGGATAGGGTATCATACGACCGTTCCAGACGAATTGTAAATTTTCACAGTTCAAATGCGTGATATTTTTTTGTACGTAGTATTCTAACACAGTCAATTATTATTTCTGTTTTTGTTGCGATCTATTATTCGCCCACTCTTATTTTCAATGGAACATAAGCCCGGATGTACCACACCTAAACTTTCCCATTTTATGTGTGACATTTGAGTATGCTTATCGTTGTTTTTTACTACAAATTTTGAAATTTGATTTAAATTGATTTATTAGTGGTATTAATTGGTTCCCTAACTTCTTTGTGCTTTTTTTTTTAAGTTGATTTGACTCCACGGTCGTCTGTTGTTTGTATACGAACCTACTAGAGAGGATCATACTTAACACTTGAAATTATAGTTCAAAAATAATTATTTCCCATTTGATTGTTTATTTGGATGTTAAAATTGAATTCTCTAGTGCATCAACTGATACTAGTAAAAACATACATGCACCAACAATAAGTTTTATGTATGCTCTCTACTACCTACTACTCTCTTCTAAAACATTGTTTTAGTGGTAAAGCGGTGATGCACCTTACTATGTTTTTAACTTTCCTAGTATGAGAGACATTCTGCTTCTATATATTCCAGATTTATGTACCTATACGTTATACATACAAAAGTTTTAAGTCGGCTTTCCGTTCCAAGTAGTCGATATATACATATGTACATATGTATATGTATATATATACAATATTTTTTTTATTCAGAAAAAAAAACTCCATGACAAGTATCTGTAATCATACTGCGGCTAATACTTTTCTTATCACCAGCGATAAAAAGTACAAAGAAGATTGATGTTATAATTTCATTGAAGTATAGACATACATACATACATTTTACGCTACATTCAGCGGCAGTAAAAAATGCATGATAATGTTGTACTCGTATTTAAGATTATGGGAGAGTGAGTATGTTTTTAATGAATACTTCTATATCGGCAAAGGAAGTATTAAATGCCAACGTCGATAAAATATAGACACATAAATGTGTAATATTGGAATATGGCTTCAAGTACAAACTATAGAAAGAAATAATTTGAAGAAAAATTTGGTTAAACATTTTTAGCATTTTGTAGTTATAACGGTTTTCTGCACACTGAGTCGAAAGATTGAATCGAAATGTAGTTAAACTGATAGATAAGGAAAAATAAAAAATATTCATTATGTATTATCATTATTTGATGTTGCACTGCGACCGTTTGGTCTATTGTGCCGACAACTAACTCCTTGGAAAAGCCCTCAATCAAGATGCTGGTACTTTTGTCCATGTATTGAGAGTACATATTTGGTTCTAGGTTCGAATACTCTTGCTCCAGTTCCTTCATCAATTCTTGGCCCATCTGTGTTGTTTGTAAATTGTAGATTCATTGCTCCAACTCTTTTTGTTGCTGAGCTTGGTAACAAAATTCTTTTGAAAGTTTAACCTTCTAATAATATCATCTCCAGAAAAGGGTAGAAGTGGTAGTTTTTTGAGTAGTGCAATTTGAGGAATTCGCTTCTTCTATAGTTTAGTTTATTACATAGAGATAAATAAATAGATAAATATGTATGTAAATTATTTATGTATTTAAAAAAAATCATAAAAGTATGGATAGAGGAGGAAAACGAAAATGTAATGCAATTCCTATTGCTATACCTGTTCCTATTCTTTCTTTCTCCAATCTTATAACCGTTTTACTTGCACATTCCTCAACCACAAGATGCAAAGGAGTCAGTTACAACTCCATGACTGCAGTAGGGAAAGTTCTCATCACCTCACCAAGTATATTATATTTTTCGGCTTTGATAGGTAGTGGGTCCTACATACATGCATATGTATGTGTACTAGTGATTAGTGTTAATGAATTTTCATGAAACATATATACATATGTAGCAGATGAAAGCTGTATCAATTTCATCACAATATGCTACACCCACTTTATTAGGCCTGATGCAAAAGAAAATGAATATGGTATCGTAGGATCCGTTTCAGATGCATTTCAAGTTGTATGTGTTCATTTTTACTTGATCAACAATTATTTAACGCTAATTGCAATTGGAGCACAGGAATCCATTCAAGTCTAAGGGCTTGTTTTTAAAGAATTGTAACGCAACGATTTCAGTCATGCCAATTTTTTTTTTGTTTTAAATAACGTGAACTACCTGTGGTTTTCGTCTATAGCCATAAAATCAAAAATTCCTGTTTCTTCATACATATGTATTCCTGATCGACTATGAATTCTTGATCGTGATGAGTTTCGGCGTTTTATAACTATGCAATTTTTTAATTTTCTTCATATATAACTTGTATTTTAAAATATATTTTTAGTAATTGCTGTTGTGGAATACGATTACAAGGCTAAAGAAGTAGACGAGCTTGATCTTGTTAAAGGTCAAATCATTCATAACATTGTACAGCACCCTGGCGGTTGGTGGGAAGGAACCCTTACTTCAACTGGAAGAACTGGAATGTTTCCCGATAATTTTGTCCGTGTGGTTGAAAATAGTGAAAGCAGTACTGTTATTCTAAGGTAATGAAACATCATGATTTATTTCTTTAAGCAAAGCAATACAAATTATTTTTTTTAATTATTTACAGAGACAAATCGGCAACTGCTCAACGACGTTGTAGAGCCATATATAGTTATGCACAGGTCAATGAGGACGAGTTATCTCTGGCTGTGGGAGATGTAATTGAATTCTTGGGAGAGGTAAGGTAATCTTCGCTTCAAGCAATATATTCTAATATGTACTCTTTAATTTAGGTCGAAGAAGGTTGGTGGAGAGGGAAGCTAAGTAATAAAGTTGGCGTTTTTCCATCAAACTTTGTCGTTGCAATCCAGGCATCACCGGTTTTTGCAACAAAACGACCAACGCCTAACGCGGAAGCAAATTCATCGACTACCATAACTAAGCCCCTCGCCACATTACAGAAATTGCCGACAAGTAGTCTAACTAAGAATCAAAACCATTCTAAAGAAGATGCACATAGTAATAATAGACTGGCTGATGTACCCAGCGATAATTTTACGGTTCCAGTTCTCCCACCAAGGCCTGTTCGTGAATTCTGCCGAGTAGAATTCCCTTACAGTCCTCAGAATGACGATGAACTAGAGTTGGCTATTGGGGAGATAATTGCAATAGTAAATAAGGAGCTACCCGACAAAGGCTGGTGGAAAGGAGAAGTTAATGGGAAAGTTGGTGTTTTTCCTGATAATTTCGTCAAACTGTTACCGTTGGATGGTGAGTATACTCAATGTGTTTCTTTTTTACGGTCTAACTGTCGAGTCGCGTTCTCTTTTTCCGAGAATCATATGTTAATAAGAACGTTATTATTACTCGCGTGATTAAATATTGCATACCGTTGCCCATATGGCTGACACTGCGACATAAAATATCTATCTAGCAAAAGGGTGGAGGAAGGACGCCAGACGCCACAAGGCAAGATTTATTGTCGTTGTTAGAGCAGATACAAGGTATAGACACTCTTGTGCTACATGTAATTTTAGTTATCGCTTTGACCTCGGCGGCAGTGTTCTGTGTTATTTTTGGATGATAGCCTATATTTTGTCTTCGTCGCGTTAACTACCAAACCATTGACAGACTTTCATGGTTGAAAAACGCACTGATAAGGACCAATGAAGTGGTTGACAATTGGTTTTATACGTTCACATAAAATGACAGACAACATCTTATAAAAGATGTTTAGAGGACGTGTTCTTCAGGTTCGGGAAAATATTGCTGAGATTCCGTTTTCCAGCAGCCTTGAAAAGTTCGAAAGAAAGTCTATCGGACCCAGCAGTTTAATTAGACTTCAGTTTTTCTATCAACATCTTTATTTCATTAAGGTACGTCAGACCATATGGACTGATAATTTTCATGCTGCAATTCCTAAGCATTCTTACGAGGGCTTGCAATTTGCCAGACTAATATAATGCAAATGTTTTTAGAAATTTAAATTTTTGATTGTGATGTTAGCTTATAACAGGTAGAGAACATTTGTATTAATAGGTATTTACTGTCAGTATTTACTCTCGACTACTTTGTCGTCTACGCGATATAGGTACATATATTCTGACTATACTAACAAAGATGATCTTACTTACTTAGGTGGCGCTACAGTTCGGGGTGAATCTGGGCCTCCACTAACAAGCCTCTCCAGTTAGTCCGGTCCGTAGCTAACTGCCTCCAGTTGCGCACTCCAAGTTTGTTGAGGTCCCTTCTACATGTGCGCGCCACCTAAGGCGAGGTCTTCTTCTACTGCGTTGTCCCTTCGGGCCGGAGCATTTATGTCCATCTGCTCTACATGTCCTAGCCATCTTAAACGACTGATGCGCAATTTTTTGACTAGGTTGATGTCGCTGTACCTACAGCTCGTATAGTTTGTCGTTGAATCTCCTCCTCCAAAGCCCGTCAACGCAAACGGGACCGAAAATTTTATGAAAAATCTTTCTTTCGAAGCGACCGAGGATAAATTTATCCGCTTGAGATGAAGTCCAAGCTTCAGCGCCAATTGCCTTCTCAGCCCAAAAAAACAGCGATTGGCAAGAGTTATTCTTCGTTTAATTTCTGTTGAGATGCTATTGTCAGAATTAATAGCAGAGCCGAGATAGACAAAGTCCCTTACTACCTCAAAGTTAAAGCAGCCTATTGAGACGTTCTGTCCAATTCTTCGATGTTGTGTGTCCCTTCTTTTTGCAAGGATATACTTGGTTTTGCCCTCGTTTACCGCTAAACCCATTTTAGCAGCTTGTGCTGCAATATGAACGAATGCACCGGTGACAGCCCGCTGTGTTCTACCAATTACATATGTCAATGTCGTCGGCGTAAACTAGTAGTTGTACAGACTTTTGAAAGATTATGCCTCCGGTATTGGCTTGTGAGTTTCGCACAATTCTTTGAAGTATGATGTTAAAGAAATCACATGACAGTGCGTCTCCTTGTCTAAATCCTTTTTTGACATTAAAGGTCTCGGTAAGACTGTTACCGACTTTGATGGAGCGGCGAGCGTTCTCCATCGTCATCCTGCAAAATCTGCCAAGTTTGGCAGGGATGCCAAAACTAGACGTGGCTCTATATAGCTCGTCTCTATAAATGCTCTCATATGCGGCCTTAAAATCGATAAAAATATGGTGGTTTTCGATTTGGACTTCTTGGTTTTTTTCCAGGATCTGCCGAGTCTGTCGAGTCTCGATTTATTTATTTTGAGATCTGTCAAATAAACAAACCAAAACAAATACAAATATAGGTAGGTGAAAGGTGAAAAAGGAAGAATTGTGATTTTTAAAGAAAGAATTTAATATAAAAAAAGAAAATGGATTCTGTTGCACTTTGGATGGGAGAAGAAACTAGTGAAGAACGGATTGAGCGGAAAATTATACGGGACAAGGATTCATATCACCGTTGACTATTATTTATTATTTTAGTTTTGTTCAGAACTTTCGCCTGTAGATGGATGCTTTTTGTATGTTTTAAATTGCATACGAGTTGAACTTGCTGCTCCTTTGAGATCAACTGCAGTTCCTGTAATGTTAAAAGTAGCTGTTACTCTAAAGTTTGTAGCACAAGGAGGCTATCAGCAACAAATAGGACATGATTACTACATTGGTATGGCACAACAAACAGCATCAGCGGCAATGGTGTAGTGGAAATGTGTTCGGTTCTTGAGTAGCAGGTTGTTGGTTCAAGTCCCAACCATAGCTACTCAATTTTTCTAATAAAACTGACCCCCTATCTCCACCTAGAGTGTACACACACTCGGAATTAATATTAGAGTTCTAACCGAATGCACAAAAACCCTACAAATGCTCAATGACTAGTTCAGACACCACCCACGGAGTAATGAAACCTAACACCACCTGAGTTTCAAACCACTACACCACAAAAATGTGTCCTATCTTCCTCTTCTTCCTTCCGACTTTACGCCGTGCAGAGTGCATACTCATAGTCGTAAGTCTAAAATATCACTTACGATGGTGTTACTACACATTATAAAGGATATTCATAATCCCTTGAGCGCAAGTAAGATTATAAAAAAAAAAAAAACACCATCAGCGGTTTTATTTGTCCTGTGGCAAAATTTGAATGTGCACACATGAATTCTACCAAAATCTCAAATTGTTTTTTTTTTTTTTTTTGAAGATTTCCTTTAAATTAAAATTTGTTTGTTTAAATTGTTATTATCACTAAGATTTTCTTTAAAAAACTTACATTTTAAGGTACTTTTAAATCGTTCCGTTATCGCATTTGTTGTAGAAACAAATTTTTCGTATTTGAATGCTTTTGACATTAGGAAACGAGTTGCCAAGTACCAAAATTGCACTTTCGGAATTGTAAATCCGAAAGTAATAGATTTCATTCCGCTTTCGAAATAGAGAGTACAAAATATTCGTTTGCGGAAAATTTCACTTTCGGAACGAAATACAGAGTAGGGCCCCAGTTCCCTTTTATGCCCCTCAGACGGGGGCCCGGATTTTCCGGACTAAGTAACCCACTTCGGGGATATGAGTGCTGCCGTTGACCCATTAAGGGTTCATCCGCCACCAACTTGTTTCTAACACACTGGCTCAGTGTTGCAGATCCCTATAGACCTGAGATTCGAATAAGTCAAAGCAGCTCATATAGGGATGACACTTGATAGTCGTGACGTTGATTCCAACAAAATCAAAACAAGTGTGTGAGCGTCAGCCGGGTCATCCCCCCCTCTCTTCTCCATCTCAGCGACTGCTGCTGGATCGTATTCATTGCATTTGCCGTATGTTTTCTTCTCTCATGCGGTCGATGCAATGCTTATGGTAAAGTAGCACCAGACGAATAGCGGGCTGTGAGTGTTTATTTTGTTGGTGGACCAAAGCATATTGTCGTACGGGCATAACACTTACGACAATTTGTTTTGGCAAATTAACGTAGGATATACACTTCACAGCTCTGCTTAGTAGCGTCGGGGTTTGTGTTTTTTGTGTCTGTCTTTTATAATGTCAGGGAATTTTAGAGTGGATGTAAGCAACATTCGTGGGCTAAGGAAGAATCACTTCGCCGTGTACGTCCACGTCTGTAAATACAGGCCAGCTGTTTTGGCACTGGGTGAAACACAGGTAGGCGAGGACTCTGATTATTCAGATTTGAACCTTCCTGGATATAGCCTGGTGCTTTTATTCTTCTCTCACCGCTGTCTCGCCATTTATATCCGTAGTGATGTAGCCTACCAAATTCAACCACAATATGGTTCCTGTTCCAATCCGGAATTTAACTTCATGTGGTTAAAAATCAGTGTCCGTAGGCAAATTATCCACTACTGTTTTATTTATAGAAGCTGCAACTTTGACAGCAATTCTACTTGTAATGAGTTTGATGAGCTGTCTGACTTCATCTTAAGAATTGTTTCCCATTACCCTCATACTGAGATCGTCATTGCGGGCGATTTCAATATACACAATTCTGGTTGGCTTCGACATTCTGGACAGACAACACCCGAAGGAAGATATGTTGAAATCTTTTCTGAGGTAAATAATTTCACCCAGCTTGTGAATGAGCCTACACGGCTACCCGACATTGACAGTCACGCCGCCAATACTCTGGACTTGTTCCTTAGCTCCCGATAAATACAACATAAACGTATTATCGCCTCTAGGTTCATCAGACCACTGTGTCGTATCGGCTAATTTTTCGTAACTTAACCACACAGTTAAAGACAAAACTCCTAAAAGATTGGTTTGGCAGTACGAGAAAGCCAACTGGGACGGCATGAACAGCTTCTTTAGAAGTTTTAACTGGTCGTTATGTTTCGTCGATAACGACGTGGATGCCGCCGCCGGTACGATTACAAACACTATCCTCCTCGGCATGAAATCCTTTATTCCTCACAGAATAAAGAGTATCAAGCCAAATGAAAACCCGTGGTATGACTCGAGCTACAAAGAGGCTATCAGATTGAGGGAGCTAAGATTTCGGTCTTTTAAGACCGACCCAACAGAGGAAAACCGAAAAATGTTTAAACGAGCCAGAAATGATTGCAATGCTCTAATTCGCCGTGTAAAATTCTCCGTCGACCAAAAATTGAGGCAAAAGATTCTACACTGTCCCAAAGGTAGCAGAGATTTTTGGTAGTTCGTCAAAAATATAAAAAATTGTGCCTCATCTTCCACCCCAACGCTCGTTCACAATGACACTCCATCTGTCAGCTCTTTGGACAAGGCCAAT
The DNA here is from genome assembly GCA_905220385.1 of Xylota sylvarum. Classification (NCBI taxonomy): domain Eukaryota; kingdom Metazoa; phylum Arthropoda; class Insecta; order Diptera; family Syrphidae; genus Xylota; species Xylota sylvarum. The sequence continues at coordinate 68,454,085 of LR999958.1, read as the reverse complement.
CTGCTTGCAGCCTTATTCGCTGCGAACTCCACACTCCCAGATTGTGCTTTGACTCCCCCTGTACTTGAGCGCGTCGTATATTCTATGGGACAAATCCACTTTCGCACTCGTACAGTAGCAAGAGTACTTAAAGATTTTAACATAAACAAATCCGCTGGTCCAGATGGTATCTCACCCATTATTCTGAAGAGGTGTTCTTCCATGCTGGCAAAACCACTGCGTAAGCTTTTTCATCTATCCTACTCTTCTGGACTCTTCCCGAGTAGATGGAAAACAGCATTTGTCCAGCCCTTCCCTAAAAAAGGCGAATCTTTTTCTCCCTCTAACTATCGACCCATTGCACTTACGTCCCTTCTTTCCAAGGTCATGGAAACGCTGATAAATCGTCAGCTTATGAAATATCTTGAATCACGAAAGCTCCTTACTGACCGTCAGTATGGTTTTCGTAGCAAAAGGTCCACTGGTGATTTGATGGTATATTTCACCGAAAAGTGGAACCACTCTCTACATCATTCTGGGGAATGTAAGATTGTTGCGCTTGATATTTCAAAGGCATTTGACAGAGTTTGGCATCAAGCTCTTTTGTCGAAAATGCGTGCATTTGGCATCGATGAATCTCTTCTTCAATGGATTAGAAACTACCTTTCGGAACGTTCAATTCAAGTTGTTTTTGATGGTTTCAAGCCTGCAATCCACCATATAAATGCTGGCGTCCCCCAAGGCTCCGTTTTGTCTCCGACTCTCTTTCTTATTTTCATAAACGATCTCTTGTCTGCTACTTCTAATCCAATACATTCCTTCGCTGACGACAGCACCCTCAGCTTCTCATATTCGTTCCCAAACTCACGTCCCTGCTCTTCGGCCGTGGAACTGGAACGGCAGCGTATGTTAAGCTCATTAAATTCCGATCTTGACAGCATAACTAAATGGGGTATTAACAACAGAGTGGAATTTAATGCTTGAAAAACCCAATGCTGTCAGCTGTCGCTTAAGCGTAACCTAAACCCTTTGCCATTATCAATGAATGGCACTTGCATCTTCGAAACCGAAAAACTTTCCATTCTCGGTATATGTGTTAACGACCATCTCCGTTGGAATGACCACATATTCGAATCCGCCAAGAATGCTGCGAAATGTTTAGGATTCGTCAAACGGTGCAAGAAGTTCTTTACCCCCTCTGATCTGGCTGCAATATATAAGCCCCAAGCTCGAGTATAATTCTCATGTCTGGTCCGGTGCTCCTAAGACCTCTTTGCACCTACTGGATAGAATCCAAAATCGCGCGTTGAAACTAATAGGGAACAGAAGCATAGCGGAGTCTATTGACTCGCTCCAACATCGCAGAAATGTCCCTTGCCTTTCCTTATTCTACCGCTTTTTTCATAAACAGTGCTCCAGCCAAATAGGCAGCTGCATTCCGCCCCTTCAACAATTTTCTCGCAATACCTGTCACGCTTTGAATGCTCATCAGTATACCCTCAAGCCTATCTATACCGTCAAGTATAGAGATTCTTTCATAAACCGTACAACACGAATGTGGAATGCTCTACCAAGCTCTATTTTTCCCTCGCATTATAATCCACAAACATTTAAAACCAACGTCCATCGGTATCTCCTATCTTCTTCTCTTCCTAATTTTCCTAACACCCGCGCTGTGTCTTAACATTAAAAGGGTAGTAATAATCCCTTGAGCGCGAGTGAATTATAAAAAAAAAAGAGAATTCGTCCGCTGCCGTCCGTATCAACAGGAAGTGCATTAGTGAGAAGACACTCATCCCCCTCTCTCATTTGCTAACACCAACGACCTTCCAAATTAATTTGTTACCCAATCTCCAACCGAGGTGTAGGCACCCAGTAGCCACCAACGTGCAGGTGTAGAGTAGGAGTTGATAGTGAGAGGCTAAGGTGTGAGCGCTTGTGCTCCGACATATTCGCATCACTACCCTTTGGACCCCTTGGCCTTCAGATGACCTACTATCCTAAATTTTCACAAAAAAAGACTTAACGCTATATCTAGGACATTGCGCATAAGTGTTATGTCGGTAAATTTGTTGTTGTCTACAAACAGTGTTAATAAATCAATTGGTGATTAACAATTTGCTTCTTGCGTATCTATGGAATTTTGAAAATTTTCTCGATTGTGGATTTTCCTCTTCGCACTGCTACGTTTCAATCGAGATGTTGATGAATGGTTTCAAGTATTATATGTGATGGTAATGCGACTAATGTCCTCACATAAAGCTGTACATATGGTTCAACAGAATGTATATAATTCACAATCAACAATACACTCTATAAATGCGCGAATTGTGATTTCAAAGCGGTGCGTCGCTCACTTACTTTATCTACCGTTATTACATGGGCAAATCAAAACCTCCAACAACTGATATACATATTTTGTCAGTAATGAAAGGCTTCAATAAACTAGTTTAACCGTTTTCAATATCTACTATGGTATATTCCAAAAGAACTTACAGTCGCTTATAAATTTAAATTTCTCATTCAAAAATTAGTTGAATTATTTGATTCATATACAATTATTTTCAGAATCACCAGTAAAGGACATCCGAACAACCCATTTAGAACCTATTGGAAAAACGAATACAAAGAAAAGCATCAACTCAAACATTCCAAATACAAATCGACTAGAGAGTTTTGGCTCAAGAGACTCTTTAGACGATATCCTTAATGAAACAGGTATACAAAGTGGTAATGTAGCCGCCCAAAGGAAGTCTTTGGAAAATAAAAATTTTGAACTTATAGCACCATCAACATCTGTTGATCGAACAAGTAAGCATTTAGAATTAAAAACCGGTGAAACACGGAAAAGCATTGAAAACTTGGACGAAAAGAAGGCGCCACCTCCTTTACTTACGAAAAAGCCAGCTGTTCCAGGGAAGAAATCGAATGCTGTAACAAATGTTGCAGGCAACATATTATCAGGCCTAAGGCAGAAAGTTAAAAATGTGGAACAAAAAGTTACCGTGTCTCAAGATGCTAGTGATGGTGGCAACAGTAGCAAATTCAATTTAGAGCCACTTGACAATCATGAGAAAGTAAGTAGCTCTGACTTGCCTATTGACGGCGATATTGATTTTGATAAAGTTGAACGTGCATCCATACTGCCGGATATGAGAGCTGGTCGCGTAAAAGCGCCGAAACGAAGGCCACCTTCAGTAGCAGTGAACTTGTTAATAGAGAGCAGTAATCGAAACTCTATTCACCTTAATGGCATCGACGATTCGTTGGATGAATCAAAAAATCCCCCTTCATCATCTGCAGACAGTGATGAGCAAGTTAAACCTAAGAGTAGAGAATGGGAAAAGAAGAAAGTCCCATGGATGGATGAGTTGAAAGCAAGTCAAGTGAAAAAGAAAACATCGCCATATATCGAGCCTAGGACAACCCTTGCAGATACCACTACCAAGGTTGGTATCGAAGAAAAGCAAACTAGCACTTCAGTCGTGACAAATATCAGTAAAACAAAAAAAATAATTGACAACAGTGTTACATCGTCAAGTCAAGCTATCGGAACGAAATCTTCTACTTCGCTTTATCAAGCTGTCACCGCAGACAAAAAAATTGATAGTGAAATCGATATAACCAAATCAATATCTGATACTGCGATGCTTAAGGTATCAGGTAAAGATAGCATTGTAGCTGAAGACAGTGAATTAAAAACTTCACAGACGACTGTATCAACTAAAACCAATGTAGCACGAATGCAAACACAGCAATCCAAAAAATCATCAACGACCGTCGTCATTCATGGTGAAGAGAGTATCGATTTAGCTCTACCAGAGGGTCTGAAAATAGTCGAACTTGAAAAACGCGTTCAAAGCTTAGAAGCAATCGTTCAAGTACAGCAAAGAACAATCGATGATTTGCAAAAAATGTTACGTGACGAGTCAAATCGTGTAGAGTTGCTTAAGAATCAATTAGAAAAATATGCACAATGTGTTACACAAGTATAATGTAACAGTAATGTTTCACGTTCCCAGCCATGTTAAAATTTGTACGTATTTTATTTAAATTTTCTTTTAATAAATGCTCTTATTTTTTGATTAAAATAACTTTACACCTCTAAAAAATGGTTTAAATTTATTTATTTTCAAGAAAAGTACCAACAAATTCTTACACAATGAGCTAAAAATAACGTTATATATTTAAACAAAAGAAATTAATATATTTGTCCATAACTACCTCTAATTTAATTTAAAGCAGAAAAGAACTCTATAAGCTGTGGTTCCTCAATAAAATTGAATAAAAGGTGCTTTGCTTAAAAATTATATTTTCTTTCTTATCCAGGTTGTACATTCTGCAAATTCTATTAAACCGGTTAAAATGCATGTTCAATGTAGCGGTTATTATGAGAATATAGTATTTTTTATATTATACAATAATTGATTATTATGCAGAATAATTAAATCCCGTCACATGCTTGAAAGATTGTACACGAAAATGTAAGAGGAACCATTAAATATTTTATGTGATACATACATAGTTTCAGTATTAAACAGCTAGATCTAAACATAAATCTATAAGAACACTGAATCACAACATTCTTAAAATATGTTTATACGGCTACGTAGGAATACTACAATATTGAGTCCCTCAATTTAGATGAATATATAAAACAATTTGGTTTAACTCTTTTTCAGTTTCGAGTATTTAAAATCGGTGTTATCCATTCCAACAATACGAACTAGGCACATTAGTTGACGGATTTTAACGAAATCAATGGCTGCACAACCCGTAAATGTGGTGTTCAAACCTAACCAACTACAAAACGCGAATGCGTTAATATTCCTCAATTTCAATATTTCATTCACAAGTTTCTCCGACAGACCAAGAAAGAAAAGTAATTTTGTGGTTAGATACGAATATTTTGTTCGAGAGAATGTGAAAAGCTTTATGCATACAGAAATTAAAATAAAGGAGTATTCATAGTTAACATTTGTTCATGTTTATACTTTTTGAATGAGTGCATCTCATGTGAGCTCGGTCCCCTTTCGCAGTTCACAATCTATTTTAAAAAGAAGAAATTTTTTTTACCAAAATTTATGCAGTGCGTTCAAAAATTTATGAGGCAAATTTCTAAAATTTCTTTTAGTATAAAGCTGTCGCCGTGGCTTAGAGGTTAGTGTATCGGATTACTGCGCGAAGGTCTCGTTAATCGATTGCCAGATAATATGAAAAACTTATTTCTTAGTCGCACCTCTCGCTAGCGTCTGCAAAGATTCAAAACTTGGACCATAAAAATGCTTCTCACGGCATTAAACATTAGGGTCCTTCTATTGATGTGAAGAATATAGAATATAACGCGCACAACACTAATGGTTGTGAGAAGTTAGGCTGTAGGTCCCATATGAGCCTGTTGAGCTAAATAGCATAAGGAGGCCATTGTTTTTCTTCGTATGATTCCTTAAACGGTTGGCAATACTTTTTTTTACTTGCACCTGCATATGGAATATAGGTACTACATTCCATACATACATATGTTATGTACATATGTGGCAAATATGTATAGTTTTCGAGAATAATTTTGAACCTGAAATTTGACATTACTATGATGGTAAAATTTTCCATATAACATTAATTAAAAGATACCGTGGTATTTCCACAAAAACTTAGAATGCCATATCCAATTTACAAAAGACAACTCTTTAACCAAGCTATGAAGTTAACTTCCGTATAAACAATTTATTTGTTCATAAATACAATAATTATGTATGTATATATAAGAAATAATTGTCTGTGAATTACTTTCATTGTACAGATGTATATTTAAAATAGATTTTCAAAAACTACGACATTAACATTTTGTTTGGGCAGACCTTAGATGAAAGAAAACATAAAATCGCTTTCCATACTAACAATTTTAATTGCTTTTTTTCATCGTCTTCAATAGAACTTAATTGTATAATATAAAAAATTGATTCTAAAAATGTGCATATATTTTCATATACGATTACATATTCATATGTATGTATATAATTTACCATTATTTTACGAACTTACATGTGTATAAAAAATTGAGATCTATCTACGTATGTAATATCTAAGATCTACATTCATATTTTGCTGATTTAAAAAAAAATCAGACAGACTAAGAATATATTATAAAATACTTAATTCAACGAAAATATAGATACAAGACAATGAGAAACACAATTAAATATATCAATAATAACAATGAAGACTCGAATATTTGTTAATAAATTATTAGTCAGGTTTCAAACCTCAAAGGACAACCAACACAGTTAGCAAACATCAGTTAGTATGTATGTATGTAGATACTTTTCGATGTTATTACAATTAAATAATAATTACAGTAAGACTTCGATAACAACGTCTTATTTTTAAATAAATTAAAGTATTTTCTTTTAATCAAGGTTGTAAAAGAGCGGAGTTTAAATATGTGTCATCCTTTGTAATAAAAAAGAAAATAACCTATATCACACAACCGAATAAAGAAGGATCGGACCCACATTTTGAACACTGTATATAAATTAAAATTGATTCCAACCAAATTCTGAGTATGTATGTAGTTTCATATTAATTTTGAAACATCGCCCTGCTTAGATGTACATACATACATGGAAATTTAAGGATTTCATAGCTTGATTAAACGTGTTTGTCAAAATTGTTTGTAATAAAGTAAACTGTTTATTTATCGAACAGGCACAAGAAGAATTATCTAGTAACGAGGGGAGGGGAGACCACTGACGATAAAACAAAGTCATCCGAGAACTTTTAATGTTGTTACTTAAACACAGATATGATCAGTTATTAGGAAAATAACATCAGTCGTCGAGATGTTTAAGGGAAGATAAATGTTCCATTAATAAAATGATTAAATGACAATCGATCATTTCACTTTAAAAATTAGCAGTGTACCACTTTGTGGTAAATAAATTCAATTTGTTGATATTTTAAGTTCTGCAGCAAGTCTCCACTGACTTTGAGTAACATTTAGATACGGCAATAAATTGATTTTAAATTTACTTGGAAAATAAATGCAAGATTGAGGAATAGGAGCAAACTTTTTTCAATTATACATGTCTATTTGGAGACTAATGAACTTTCTGTTTTTCTGTGAAACTAATTTAGCAGGAGAATTTGTTTGAAATCCACAAAATCTTTTGGTCTTTTTAGTGCCGGTGTGCGATTGCGCTTTTTTAACGCGCAGGCCCGCAGCTACACCGCCGTCTTTCTATGCACTATGCTGGATTTTTTCGCTCAGCACAATCTGTAGTAATTTTCGTGTAACTCGTGTACACAAATTATGTTTGAAAAAGGAAACGACGAAAAATAACGACGTTAAAAAATGCAAGTGTGCACCGGCACTTGCACCCACTTCAAACGGTAAAAAAAAATAATATGCACTTTAGTTCCGGTGCAAACTTACGTTTTTTTAAGACGCGGGTCCACAGCGACACCGCAGTGTTTCTATACACACATGCGGACTTTTATCGCTAGACACAATCTGTAGCATACATTTAGCTCCCAGCAATGAAGGTAATTGTACCTGTGTGTAATTTACTCGAAATTAAAACTAAACTATTCGTGCTAAACTTTACGTAAGTATTTTATCGGGAAATTAAAAATTGTATTCCTTTAAAAATATTCCCGTTGTTTCAATATTTACGCCACATTTTTTAGAAAAATATTTCACAATCATTCGAGATATGTCAGTAATATACCGTTAAGTGTCCATGTTGCTATAATGTTGGTCATCTGTAGACGTGGTGGCCACTTATTTTTTAATGTTTCCTCAACGCAGTTGAAAAAAAAAAGATTTTTTCTTCATATCGTGAACTAGCATGTTGGGAACCTGTTGGCGACGATGTTAGTCGCTTGGAGTTCGCTCTAAGTATTAAAAAGAGAATAAAAACCACTATTTGACCATTGTTTATTGAATTTGAATTTAACTTTTCTAATTCTTAGCCAGCGACTTACAGCAATGTTAATTCTTTCATCTTTAACTGTGAAAGTTATGCCAAGATTAAAACAAAAATTTCGAAACAAAAAAAAGTTTAATACAAAGTTCTGGGCTTAGTGGTTAGTGCGTCGACTACTAAACGAGGGTTCGAGGTTCGATTGCTCGACAACACTAAAAAGTTCTTTCACGGGCAAATTGCTCTTCGGACACGGTATTAAAACAAAAGTAGACACATTTCATTCGTGTGAAGAATATAACACACACAATACGAATGGTTGTTCGAAGCTATGCCCTGGATCCCGTACGTTTTAATAATTTATATTTATTTGTTTAACTTCTGTAAGGTAGCTTATGCACAAAATTCTGTCTGCTTGTTCTATTTTTTACTTCTGCCTATAAAATGTAGGATGTAGGAAAGCTAACATTTTGAACGTATGGGCAAATTCATACATAGTTAGGCCATAGTTATTATACACAAGAAGTACATTTCTTCTGACTCTTTTATACTTTTGTCGCTATTATTCTTCATACTCGTCATATGTACTTACATAGAAAAGAAGAGAGTAATAATAGTTTACCAAACAAATTTTAAATTCCTAAAATTAAACATCTGCCCAAACTGAGTCTCCGAATTTTTTACTAACCATCTGCTTAGTTTTTCTTGCAACTGTATATATATTTTTTTTCTGGAAACATATTTTTTTCTTGAAAGCATGTTTTACTAAATTATGTAATCGTAGCTGCCAGGGCACCTGGTGTAATCTTTACCTTTCATTGTGGAACTAATTTAAAATGTAAACTATATATTGTATTAAAAGACCAACCCCCAAAGTACTTCTTTGTTTATTATATGTATAATACAACTGTATTTTATGACTTGCACAAGTCCGTATCTTATTTAAGCTGGATAAAGATTTGCTACATTTGTTCCCAGATGGCTTATGAATTCCCGATACATTCCAAATTTTGTAAAGGCTTTGTACTTAACTGCCTGTTAATCCTACAAAGATATATAAATAAAACTGAATAGAGTTATACTACCGCAAATTAATGTAGCTAGACTGTTTAAGAAATATTTCACATTAAAGACTTCGACACGGGAAATATTGAAAACCCATACTTGTACTTTCGCTTTTGTTATCTTTTATAAATATTTTGTATCATTTTCAATATAAATACCTTAAAAATGTATTATAAATTTAAATGCAAAACTTAGAACTAAAATTTTAATGAAAAAAATATCATCAATTATCGGAAATTGACGAGCATAATGATAAATGGTCTACAAATAGTTAATACCGTAAAAAGCTAAAGCTTTACTATATATCTCTATGCGAGCATACATACATATGTTAAAAGAAGAAAAAAATTATTAAATGTTTTGGTTGATGCTGGACTGTAATAATCGGAACTTGTACATTTTGTAATTAAATCTTTGGTTGATCTATAAACATAATTAAATGCATGTATTATCGATAATAAAAAAAAAAGAAACGAACCTAATGTAGAGATTACGTGATACATATTTTTAATTTTTATAACAATATTTTTACTTTTGTATTAATAACGATTTCCTAAATAAAATTTATATATTTATAATTCTGTTAAAAAAAATTAGCAATAAAAATATATGATAAAATTTCATTGTTTATTTTAGAAGAAAAAATGATAAATAAATAAGTCATATAAAAAATAATTTTGTTCTTTGAATTATTTACTTACTTACTTAGGTGGCTCTACAGTTCGGGGTGAACCTGGGCCTCAACCAACAAGCCTCTCATTAACTTCCTCCAGTTGCGCACTCCAAGTTGGTTGAGCTCCTCTTCTACTTGTGCGCGCCACCTAAGGCGAGGTCTTCCTCTATTGCCCTCCCTCCGGGTTTAATTCGAAGACTATGCGGGCCAAACGACTAACGCGCAGTTTTTTGACTAGATCGATGTCGGTGTATATGTAGTTCGTCGTTGAATCTCCTCCTCCAAAGCCCGTCAACGCAAACGGGACCGAACATTTTACGAAGAATCTTTCTCCTGAAGCGAGAAGCTTCAGCGATGTTGAGGAGATTGATATCTCTATAATGGTCTCCTTTCTTGTGGATCGGACAAACGGTGCTGAGATTCGCTCTTTAGGTGTATAGGTGTTTCAATGTAAATCAAATGCATTGACCTCACGCAAACATTCTTTGAGCGATGGGCGCAGCCATCTTGGTGTCAAAAATTTACCACCAGGGAATTTTTTTTATTCCTATTGTTATTATTTGAAATTGCAATTTGAAATTGCTATAACTATTAAATGAAAAGAGTATCACAATATCTAATTGCAACAACAATAAACAACAATACTGTAGAGCTGAATTAATTTATAGCTATTCGGGTGAATTTCTCGGAAAAAAAAAACAAAAAGGAAATTTATCTATCAATTTTCGAACACTTTTTCTAACACATTTTCTAACACATTCCTAGGCTTTGTCCACTGGACCTCTTCACCAAAGAAGTAGCGGCAAAAAGCACCCTACGCGTCCGACAAACCTGGATGTGGAAAGACCACCAAATCGGACACAGCACCATCATCAAGTAGTCAAACGTCAACACACCTTCGGACTATCTTTCCCCCCACACACGAGGGGGTTCCTTAACCTCGGCTCCTTCATTCCTTCTACAAAGAGCTGGACAAATGGTGATGTCATTAATGTCGCCTCCATATCCATCTTTACGGATGATTTAAAAGTGGACGAAGTTACGGGCTCAAGAATTTTCTCAGAGGCACCACCAATTGCCTGCTCCATGAAACTTTACAACCACGCAACTGTGTTTCATGCGGAAATATATGGAATAACCAAGGCCTGCCGGGACCTATTCACTCTGAATAACAACAATTAGACATCTACATACACAGCCAAGCAGTCATTAAAGCAACCACTTAAATCACAACCAACTCCATACTGGTCAAGAGATGTAAAGAGGATTCCGGAACATAGTGGCATATGGGCGATGAGCCAGCGAGAAAAATTTCAGAATCAAACGACCTAATAGCAGATCACAGAGACCTAACGCCCATCAGTCTTCTTATGTCCAAATCGCCTCGGATTTTCATAACATGGCCAATGTAATGTGGAGAACAGTCTCCTCATGCCGCGTCTCTAGGAAACTTTGGGCCTAATACGCTAAATAAGAAAAAGAACTAGAGAACTTCTGCCTCTGAATAAACCACATAGCTACATATTCTTACAGGCCACAATTAAATGGTGGCCCATCTCAGAAAAAAGAGAATCAGCATCACAGACCTATGCAGAGGCTGTGGCGACCCAGAGGTAGAGTGCCAAGCCTCAGCAAAACAAGATACTTAACCCTGGGAAAATTATTTTCAAAGATTTAGCACACACGCCACCTAAAGCCACCCTAAAATTCATTATTAAAACCGGATGATTAAAGAGGGCCACTTCTGTCATGGTAAGCTACTTTGAACAACTCGACTGGTAAGTCGTCAGGTCCAGCAGCCTTGTTGTTTTTAAGATGGAACTTTGTTTTGTCTGGTGGATGGAAGTTTTAGCTATTTTCGTCTAGATTACATGGTTCATTCTGCCTGACAGCGGGATTTTGGTCTTCGTCGCCGTTATACAGTCTGCAGAAGAAGTTTTTACATATTCTCAGCACCGACTGTAACTCTACTACGAGGTTTCTTTCTTCATCTCTACAGGTTCTGTAGGGGTCTTGTTGGCCTGTCACGTACTATGTACATACGTATTGGTAAAACTTTCGTATATTATTCCTGCTGTATACTCTCAATATCTTCGATCGCTTCTCATGCCCGGCTTTTCTCCTCGTCTTTCTTTGCAGCGCAACTTTCTTTGCTTCTTATTTAACTGCATGTATTTGCCGGCATTCTTCGTCAAACCAGTGGATTCTTGGTGGTGGTCGAGCGAAATACAGCACATCAGTTGCGGCACTTCTGATGCCATATTGGCAGCGTTGCCACTGGTCTTCTCCACTTGATGCTGGCGGCATAGGAGTCATTAAGAGATTCTGGGATACGCATTCAGCGAGGATTCTGGCAATCTCTTACGATTGCAGACGTTAATTCTTTTTTGTTGTGGCGTTTCGCATTCGTACCTTCGTACTCAGTACCCCGGGGTGAAACTGAGTTTATAGAAGAGGGAGATGAAGTGTACAGTAAAAACGGCTTGAAATGTTCATCCAGCATTTAGGTAGCTCAACGTCGGTCGAAAACCAAAACACAAATAAGTTTCAATTTCTGTCAAACCAATACAAATACCACTACAATGAAAATCGGTTCATGTATACACAAGTTTAACCCCGGGGGAATTGGTCCAGTGTACCCTTGAACGAAAAGTTACCCCGGTGTCACCTCGGGGTAATTGCCCCAGTGTGCGCTGGCCCAATCGATTATAGCTACTTGGAAGGTTCGGACATCCAGAATACTGGAGGCAAGCCTGGCGTCGATCGAAATGAGTTACTTACATTTATAATTTTTTGGGAACTTATAAATTTATGCTAAGTCAGTGCCAGTGTGCTGACCCAGATTAGGATTGCATTTAATCTTGCTTAATTTGACATTTTTATCTTTACGAGCTGCGGCCGAGGGGAAACTGTGTTTACACCTCGCATCCCTCCTATTCCATCTGACTACCCCATTTGGTTTAAAGAACTGCAGCTTTTATTGATTGTTTCGCGATGACAAATAAATAAGGCTCAGAGTGAATCCTTAAAAAGGCTGGAGTTAATTTAAGTGTTAAGCTCCAGAGTTAGTTTAACTCTCAGTCTGCCCAATGTTCAGCCTATTGGAACAGTAAACATATTATATAAGCGTGCTGAACAAATAAGGAAACCTGCTTTATCGAACCTCGAACCTCGACCTCAAACTAGATAATATACACATATACATATGTACGTGTTATCGAATTTTATTCTCTTAAATTGACTTTCTCCTTTATATTGTAGAGATCCAATTCCGTATTTTTGGGAATGGAGGCGTGGCCAAATTCTTTTCTAAATCACTGTAGGGTAGCTTCGAGACACCCAAAGCACACCAAACCGCCGAACTGACTAGCTTATTTAAAGAGTTTTGTAGAAGTTCTTTAAGAGTATTTAGGTGCTTTCGCCTTCCAGGATTATCAATAGTTTATTAATCACCAAAAACCCAAAGAAGAGGAGATAGAACACCTCCGCAAGGAGGCCTACCAGACGTCCCACCCAGCTCGGAGTTGATAATCCGATCATTTAGCAGTAGATCAATTCCCAAAGTTAGCTGCCGATCTTCAGATCTGTAAAAGGCGTCTACCATCGTGTACTCCTTATTAAACAGCGTATATTCGATATTAATCACTAGTGAGTGTAATGCCATCTCCACTGATTTGCATTTGCAGTACGCTGACAGTAGTTTCTTATCATTAGCTTTGCGTAAGTAGATATCAACCAATCGTTCTAAGGTTATAAAGAGGTATGATGATAGACTAAGATAAAGACGCTCAAAAATTAAGGCAACTTTAACTTCTCTATATACACCAGATTTAGACAACTTTTTAATCTTTGTGTAAACAGGCTGGAGGAGATGGTTATACGTGCACGTGGACTAGTAAAACCATATTGCTAACCACTTAGGAACTACCAGGGAAATGGTAGTAAATTTAGCGAGTCATCGCTGGAAGTCGTCCAAGACCCATTAGCTTTCTTAAGTTAGCTGGGTGTTATTGGATTTGAAGAGAGAATTTTCCTTAGCCTAGAAGTCTCGGAGGCTTCTTTTATTTTATCACAGAAGAGTCTCCACTCTTTGTATATATTTAAGTATGCTTTGTACAAGTCCTTCTGTACTTGTGGCATTATTGTGGCTTTTTCTTGCCTAGCGGTTGGATCAAAGGAATGAGGAATCCATCGCTTTATTGAGGACTGAAGTTAGAGCCTCAACTAAGCGATCGGAGGTAACTAAATTATTTAAAGTTGCCCTATAATTAAGCAAATCAGTTTTACGATAATTTCTGAAAACTGGCGGCATAATAGAATCTACATACAACGACAATTGGAGATACCTGTGATCCAAGAAGGAGGGTTCGCTCCATGCATTTCAATTCCTAAACCTTAGAGCGTTGGCAATTGTGATGTCCACCTTCCCTTGTTATCCCCAAAAGGAAATTAACCCCATTAAAATTTAGACCTTCTGAGTCTAAGAACGATTACAACAGTTTGTCCTTTCTCAAAAGCGGCTGTAATTTGTCGAGGTTTTCATCCATATCCATGTCCGACAATTTGTCTTCATCGACTAGAGACGGATTCTGCTTAAGCTCAACAGGTCATTGGATCCAGGAGTCGGGTCTGAAGGATGGGAGCAGTTTGCCCAAGTCAGACTCTTCGTTTTTTTATGAACTTTAGTGGTAAAAGGATCAAAACACCTTCACTAGTGATAGACAACACATCCAGTCTTCGCCAATGGAGTCAAAGATCCCTTATTGATGACAATAAGTGCACATCTATAAAGACCCTTAGGTTCGTCAAGCTTATCGACTTTCCAGTTGTGTGTCCGAAGATCGGGATTGCTGGTTTACAGGATCGTTAAGATCGTATTCGTGTCGGAAGGTTCGGCTGGGATCCAGGTGCGCGTTCTCGGCCTACTCAGGATATCCTCCCAACAAGCTTGAACTTAGCACCTGTCCATACCTTCCCTAATTTGCCTACAGCCAGTTTGTAGAGGTCGTATGACCTTTGATCTTCGCAGGCGATCAGCTTCATGTGGCCTTGATGCGATCCGCCATTGCAACATCTGGGAGGAGAACCTAGATTTTCGGCCATGATTTCCAGGAAAACTAACACCAATTTAGCTGGAATAATTTTAGCAAAATAAGAAAATGAAAAATGCTTATCTAAGAAATGGAGTAACACAAATAAAAAATGAAGAAGAAAATAAGTTTACCTTCTGCCAGCCATATGTAAAAATAGAGAATCGGTAAATGAAATACCGAATGAAAACCTTCTAACGTGTAGTGGAAGGCCGTTCCGTTGACGAATGACATGCACCCCTATCGTGGAACCCGAGGGAGATTCTGAGATTCACTTCACCCATTCGATTCATGTGAATCTCTCACAACCATCGTGGAACCCGTCGGATGCGCTTTCTTACCGACGAGTATTGTTGATTAGGAAGTGCTCATTTGACAGCTTGTTTGAAAGGAATTTGCGGTTAATTATGACTGTGGTGATAATTTAAGAATTGAGTTTTTGGTGACGAAGGAATAAATAAATAAATATTACTGAATAAATAGATATGGACAAATTACTTCTCTCTTCTCTTCATGAAATGAGAATGAAGACACTTTCACCTCCCTAAATCCACATTACCCTTAAAGATCGCTGTTAGCGAGTTAAGAATGTCAGAGGACTTCTGCATTTCTAAAGGAATTATCTCATCAACCAGTATGACCCTACATATAATCTAAAGGATTTTCGTCTCTGATATGAGACTTTTTATTAGTGATATGGTTGTGTTGATTGATAAAGATAAACTGCAACTTTGGAACAACTGCGAAATAGCGTATCCAAAATCTGTGAGACACTCTTCACTGGATGATTTCTTTGGGACTTTCGTCAGTCCAAATTCATGTGCTTTGAGCATCTACCTGTAGGATTTTACAGGTACGCTTAAAATCAGCGTTCTTTTGTGTAATGGGAAAATTGAGTTTTTAAAGTGATCATTTATTTAGACCAATAAGTCTTACTAGAACTACAAAAACAACGTATTTTATTTTTTTTAGGATTTTCGCTATGTTCTTGACTGTTCTCCGTCGGTTTTTAAATTATCCTTTGTTCTTTTGCGGTAATCCTCCAGAAAACTACAACACAACAACCAAATCCGCAAATCCGCATGAAATAGTTGCGGTTGATATCCGAATGCGGAGATTCGTTTCGTGCGTTTTCCACGATACATTGAATCTCATTCACAATTCACATTGCTGACATGTGAATCGTTCACTTCGGCGGATTGCACGATGCAAATTTTTCATTTTTAGTGCATCATTGGGTTCCACGATAGCGGTGATGAATCAAAAATTGCCTATCAATGTGCTATGAGCTCACATTATATATTTATACAGATAATCAACTTAGAGGGCGTCTCTCTTTGGACCATCAAGCTAAAACGCAACAGAAACTGCTGTTTTTCCCCTTCGCTCTTTACGCGGTGTAAAATACAAAAAATATTTATGTCAGGCTTAATTGTCAGACTTTATGTCTGAAATTTTAATTTTTTCACTGTGTGGGCAAATTATGTCAAGAAATATCATTTGTTAACTATGTCGCGTAAGCGTAAACAACAACTAATTTTTGCCTTGAGGGCCTTAAATTAAGTCAAACAATTTGAAAGAAAAGCAAAGCATCATGTTTGGATTAATCCATTTCTAGAGAAAAGAGATTTGCATGATTTAGAAACTAATTTTATGCACGATGTTTTCATGAAATTAGCCATTCAGCCATTTTCTTTTTGTAGTAAAACTCAAATTGACAATCGGTGTCAAATTTATTTCAGTGTTTATATCCGCAGAGAAGACAAGATATACATAGATGTCTTGCCATAAATATTTTAGGAAATTAGCGGTCTCCATTGGAAATTAAAATGGCACGAAATATTTCTTGCAATGAACTCGTGGAGACCAGGGTTTCGGTGTATAGGTGTTTCCATGCAACTCAAATGGGAGCTCACGCACACATTCTTTGAGCGACGAGGAACGCGTGGACGCAGCCATTAAAAATTGACCACAATAGAATTTGTTTGTTGTTATTCGGTACTATTTGAAAATGCAATTTAAAATTGCTATAACTCTCAAATGAAAGTAGTGTGACAATATCTAACTGCGGCATTGAATTCAGTGCAATAAGATGAATCAATTGACATGATCAACAATAATGTAAGGCTGAATTAATTTTTGCTATTTTTGAGTAATTTCACGGAACAAAAAGGAAATTTATCTCTCAATTTTCCAACACATGCTAAACGTAGTTCACACTAAAGGAAAATCAACCAGCTGATGACTGTAATATATTATTCACATGCATTCACGGATAAAGAATCATGGGAGAGGTTTTAGGCTCCGTTCATTTGAAGGTTTTAGCGAGCAGGGGTTGACAAGTTTACTATCTGTTTAAACGGTAGCGCCATTATATTGTTTAGATTTTTTCCAAATATCAGTTCAAAACGGACGAAGAATTTAAAGCCAACAACAAGTTTGGAGATAAGGGCTTACAAAAATAAGAGGAAGTTAAGTACTAGAAATTTTGAAAGAAATTGACTTAATATGCTTGTTTATTTGGTAAATGTTTGCAAAAGGGGCCTCCATCCGATTTTAATACAATTAAAGTATGTGGTAAAGAGCATTTTGATATACATATGTGTAGTGGTCGCAAACAAATAGTTTAAAAGGGGTAAAAAAAAAAGTTCAGGGCGCAGAGTCATAAGCCCACAGGTCATAAGTCAATGTACTTTTGACCCACCTGGGTGAGTTATAAGTCCACAAACCAATTGTGAAGCCACAAGTTCACACGAAATTTTTGTGAACTATTAACCCCTTTCCTGTATGTTTTTATTAGACCGGTGCACTGTGCTTCATAGATATGTATATGTAAGTCCACAATGTGGATAATGTGTGATAAAACACGTGCTTCTCAGGAGACCCGGCGTGTCCCGAGGTGACGGATAGAGGAGGGCCACGCAGTTTGGTAGAGGTTCTCACACCTCCGCGGACCAAGAGTAAAAATTCCCAAGTCAAGGTGTTTGGAATACGTGCCGAGGACTGAATGGTGCAGGGAAGTTAAAAATGTGCATCGTGAACGTAATGTCCCTATGAGATACTGGGCGACCTGTCATAGTAACCAGCCTTACACCTGTATGGGAGCTCTGCAAGTGCGGACTTTTTTTTCTCGCCTTACTTGTGCGATCTACATGGATAATTTAAACAAAAACAAAAACAATAACAAAAAAAAAAAACAACAATAAAAATGATAACGGAGTCAGATGAGGAATCGCTACTCCGTTCACCATTATCAGAAATGGCGAAAGAAGAGATAGGAAGGATGCTCAGGATCAAAATGAACCAAGCACCGAGGTAATAACAAACTCCGAAGCTTACAAGCCTCAGCAGAAGTACAAGTACTTCACTGGGGCCCGAAAGCGTCGAATCGCTCCCCTTATCAGCGACGGAATTGAATCCGAAGAGGCGAAACGGCTAGAAGGAGCCAGATATGCGCTAGTCCTCACGCAAAGAAAAAAGAAAAAGAGGAATTAAGTGGACCAACCACCAGCAAACGCAGCAGGTCTATGGATAGCTCTCCTACGGCAGAAAATGCAAAAAAAACACAGACCACACAGGAGTTGTTAAATGCCAAAAGCATGCTCCCAAGTCCCACACAGATGCGACCAAAAGCTCAAGTGCAGGCAAAATAAAAGGAAGCATACCTAAAAGGTCCGGCGGGGTGGAGACTGCACAGGAGAGACCTAGCACATCATAGGGATGCTATGGCCCAGTGTAAGGTTGCTATCATGCACTCCATGCACCCGAAGCAGATTCTAACGGACCAGGAGATCAAGTTACTGAGGAAGAGCCTACTGGAAGAGATGGACAAAGCCGAGAAACTGTCCTATCTTAAGATTTGTAGCCACCTCAGCTAGAGATGGATGGTTGTCGATCACCTGCCATGACACAGCAACCAAAAATTGGCTCATGTCTGCGGTAGGAAGAATCAAACCTTGGAAAAACGCAAACCTGCATATAACTCGGGGACAGGACGTTCCCAAGTTATTCACCTGCGTTGTTTTCGTCCCAGAAGCAGACAATCTCACCAAGGACGTTTTCGTAGCCCGAATCACCAGACAAAACACTGACTTGTCTACTAAGAGCTGGCGAGTCCTCAGGGTCACCAAGGAGAAGAGCGGAGGGGAAACTATCACATTTGCTATGGATAAGGTTTCCAAGGATTACATCCAAAGCCAGAGTTGTAAACTTTTCCTCAACTTCTCGCAGGTCCTGATTAGAATAAAAGGATCATCGAGATCAGTCCAGAGTAAAGAATCTGAGGCCAAAACTGTGGACAGAGCACCTATTCATCCAACGTTTAGTGCTCAGCAAAGATTGCTCGAATCGAGAAAGGGAAATACGTTTGGAGCTAACAAGGCTCAAAAGAACCGCCAGACAGCTGAACTAATCACATCTGGAGCTAGCAACTCGGCGGCAACGGCTAAGGCAGAGCGTCAAAGGTCAAAGATGACATTCCGATATTCGTAGCAGCGCTCGTATCCATAGAATTCTATCAAAATAGCACACTAATAAAATCGGACTAATGAAAAAACCTAATGGGACCTACGTGGAAAACGGTCTGCAGACACTACAGCTTCTAGCCGAAGCCCACTTCCCAACTCCACCATAAAACCTATCTCTCCTGATAATCCTCTCCAGAGAAGGATCAATAGACCAACCAGAGAGGACTGGAAGAGATCAAGAGAAATTTTTCAGGAAGGGAAAATAAAATGGGCCATCAATTTATTTGACCAATATAAAGCCCCTGATGAAGATGGAATCTTCCCAGCACTCCTCCAAAAAAGCCAAAACAAGCCAAAATGTTCATGCCAAACATTTCCCTTACAAGAACGAAACAACTTCTAGGTCTAACTAGAAATCAGACTAGTATAATCACAAGATTCCTTACTGGACACTGTCAAGTCAAAAAACACCTTATGACTATGGGAATAACTTAAGACAACACTTGCAGAATGTACAACGAGGACGAAGAATCAGCAGAACACATTTTGTGTCACTGTAACTGTTTAATCAGAATACGTCATCGTCACCTAGGGAAATTCTACCTAGAAGCAGAGGACATATCTGCTAGCTCACTGAAAGATATTCTACGATTCATTACTAACTCGGGTATCACGAGTGAGCTCTAATTGGAGGAAATCACAATAGGCCTATCTGTGGCCGCAGAAATATGGTGACTAGATGGGTATGTGCAAATTTCTTTAAATCCATGCGACACATGCTAAATATGTATAGATTTAACGGAACTTTACATACACCCAAACTCACACCAACTCCAAATCCAATAATGACCCCAAGCAAATGGGTTGTCCCCATACATTTTCCAAGGTTTGTTATACAAATGCCGTTCGCTGCGTTACAAGAATTTCATCTAATGTTTATGTTTGTATGCTAATTGTGGAATTATGACCCACTAAACACATTAAATTGTGGATTTATGACCCGATGAAATGTGCAATTATGACTCACTTTAATTGGTCATAAGTCCACAATCGATTTGTGAGCGATCCTTTCATATACATATATGTATACCAAAAAAATGCCCTCTACCACATACTAAAATTTTATCATAATCGGAGAGATCCCTTTTGTAAATCTTTACCGTTTTTCTTGTATTGTATTATATTTGTATTATATTCCATTCTGGTCACACTGATCATATCAGTTCTGTTCTATTCTATTCTACATATGTATGTAGGTAGGTATATGATAACCCTTAGGTTTAACAAAACCAGAGACACTGAACCTGTGTTTTATTTATTTTTCTCTTTATTTTTTAATGTATTAAAATAAAACACACATAAATTTCAATATGAAAATATAAAATAGCAATTATCTTAGAAAAAGTAAATTTAAAATTTCATTATTTAAAATATAGATCAGATAACTATTTAGCAATATTTATATGAAAATATTTTTTATTTAAAGCATGAAACTATGCATGCTAATGGAGTTATCTGCTGTTTGGAACATTAGTAGATACCTGTCAGATGACTTGAAGTTGAGAAATGTCCTCGATTTATCGTCAATGAATTGATTAGTGGACAAACTCTTGTAAGTAGATACCTGAACGGGTCAATAAAAAAAATATCTGAGATTCGAACTGAACACAGCCACTGAATAAATAAAAAGAAGTCAGTTGAAACATAAAGCTCTTCCAGCGATTTCCAGTTTCCAGAGCTTCTGATGATTTTTTTTTTATCTAAACTACCTAAACGTCAACATTTATTCTAATGTCTTCATTCCGTTACTATTCATCTAATAACAAAGAAAATTAATTATTTAGCTTTTATAATATTAGTTTGTGTATTTGAAGTGTAAATGTGCAAATCCTGATGATGGACATATTTTAAAGATATACACGAAAACTCTTCTCGAAACTGAGATAGAGAGCGACAGAAAAATGTTCACGAAAAAAACATATGCAGACATTAAAAAGTCAACTCTGAAAATTCAGGATTGCAAAAAGGATTCCGCAACTCGTCTAAAACATCTAAAATCAATCTTAGGTAAATATTTGCTTTGCCAACAGGATAAAAAACCTAAATGAATGCAGTGTGGGTGTGAGCAGATTCCAAGTTGGCTTTGCTGTAGTGAATAAATATTTTGATTTGTTTATAGTAATGTGTCTTTCAGTGAAATTTTAATTGTTCTGGCAAGTATTTTGTATTTTCGAACTTAATGACGATCCAGAAGTGGAATATGTACTTGCATATAGACAAGTACATGTTTTTTTTTTGTTAACAATTTTAGGTCGTGGAGTGCTTTCGATTCTATCAAAGTGCGTACTCATTTCTACATATTTTCATTGCCTACTCACCATTTAAAAGTGCGAGTCTATTTGCCTAAATCAAAATTTACATAGCAATATTAATTCATAGCAAATGGATACATATTTCTTACATACATACATTATGTGCATCTTCATGAATGAAGTTTAAGCATTTAGTTAATATGTTTATCAAAAGACCTAACATATGTACTATATACATATGTACATATGTATGTATTCTGACACAAATATGAAAATCACAATTCAATGTGAAGGCATATTATACGTTTATCAACTAACTTGTTAGATTACTGCTTCTGGTTAGGCCCACCAAATTGATTGATGTACTCTTCTGCAAACTCAATTGGGATATATGTATGCACCACTGCCGCGTCTTTCACGTATGGGGACAACGCCGCCGTAACACTAGTGGTAACAGTATATCTACATATATTTTCTAACGTAGGTACATGTGGCTATAACTCCTTATCACTTCACTATTTCCTTCATATACCATACAAATAGTATAATAATCTGGCTTGCTTCTGAAAGGTAGCAGGGCATTAAAGGAGATACCACCCTTTTTCACATTTGTTTTGCTACTTGTATTTGCTGGCGCCCTTTATTAATTCAAATCTGAAATCTAATCCATTTTAGGGAGCAGTTCTGCTGTAGTAAGAATATTGTCTTCGCTATCGGTTCTGGGTATTCCTTTAATTGAGTTATGTTCGGAATGTCTGTGTTTGTACATTAGCTACAATGAAAAAGTGATGTTTCGATGTTCCCTGCTCGTAAAAATCGGCTGGTTGGCGATTTGTTTACGGAAAACCATTAAAAATCTTCTTGTGAATATTAAAGTTTGGATAATGTGTCATTTAACTGTATAAATTAACTTGAATGATTTGAAAGTAATTTCATGAGTTCAAAGACTTCAATGACCTTAAGTGAATGAAGTTACTTCACTGAATGCAGAGCAATCAATGTTGCATTCATTTTGACTTGGAGAATATGATTGCAGAAAATAATTCCTAAATCATTACTTCAAAATGATTTATGTATTTTTTTTAAGTTAAAGTCACTGAATTGAAACAAATCTCAGTGAAGTAAAATGAATTAAATGCCAAAATGATTGCACTCTGGAGGTAGCTGCACTTTTATTTGTTTGGTTGATTAATAAACTAACAAAACCTATGTATGTATGTACATATATGAACAGGAGTAAGGAACAATACATTGAAAGAACTATGATAGACAAAAACATACAGAAAAGCTACAATCCGTCTAGAACGATCGTATGATACCTTATCCGCCTTTCTATGTAGTGCTTATAAACTGGGCTTGGCCATATTGCATTTTGTACTGAAATACGACTATAACGTCGAACGTTTGAAGATGTTACATGTAAAATTTCATCAAAATCAGTTTTTCTCAGAAGCCCAGATATGAAATTTCATCCTCCTAACTCAAAATTTAAGGCCTAAAAAGCGGTGACATACGGACGGACGGACGGACGGTCATCGCTTAATATATTTCGCTATTGATACTGATCACAAATATATGTACATATATACTTTATAGGGTCTATCTTGATTATTTCTCTATGTTACAAACTATGTGTCAAACTTAATATACCCTTAGGAAAGGGTCTAAAAATGCACGGAGTATGAGATTGACTTGAAAAACACTTCAATATTTTTGAAATGTTTGTTACTTTATTGAAAAGAGTAAACCTTCCGAATAATTATTGAGTATTATTTCATTCAAATGACTGCCTCGGCTGACTTGAGAGTTAAGCAATCCTGTGAACCCAATTTTTCAATACATTTTCGATGGTTTCGGCTCCTATTTTACGAATAGCTTCACCAACATTGTTCCTGAGTGTATGAATCGTCTATGGATTGTTATATGTAGATCTTTAAAGGTACATCACAAAAAAAAATTCCAACGGCGTCAAATCGCTGTTCCGTGCCGGCCCAGAAAAATTACCAACACGACTGATTACACTTTTATTGAATTTGGTTGGTTGGTTGGTTAAGATCGGCCCTCGATGGGAAGATGCACTTAGATCATCATCCTCTTACTCTGGGAACCATTCACTCCTTTGTATGAAGGAGCTACTCTTAGCCGTGCAGGCGTTGTTGAGTTCATTTAGATCATTGAAAAATGATTCGCCTAATGTAGCCTTACTAGTGGTGGCGAGCGCAGGGCACGTGAACAGGAGGTGACTGATGGTCTCCTCTTCCTCTTCGTCCATACAGCGTCTACAGAAGTCGTTGTGGGGGATGCCCACTCTTTGGGCATGTCGTCCTATAGCACAGTGTCCAGTGAGGGTGTTAACTATATTGGAGAGGGTTCCTCTCTTATGTTTTAGGAGTCCTATGGACCTGGTTTTATTTAAAGTTGGCCACAGTAGCTTAGCGGTGTGACATTGGTCGAGTTGCTACCATCGATGGTTGGCTTCCTTCTCCGCGTCCGCGTCTACGTCTTTAACATAAGACGTAGGCGGCTTAATGTCGGTGAAATTTATGCTGTTAAGACCAGAGGAGCCTCGTCTGGCTAGTTCGTCCGCCTCACAATTCCCTGGTATGTCACAGTGACCTGATACCCAGCTATCTCGTTAACACATTGAACGCCATGAGTCACTGATATATGAGTGTCACCATCGTCTCCGCTGGTACATGAAACCCACATGTGAGTGTCATCCTAGTGTAAAACTGGAACATGACACTCATATATGGGCGACGGGACCTGCTTCCATTTATGTACATGACACTTATTTATGAGTGCCAATTCAAAAAATTGGAACCAGCACAGAAATTTCAGTTTTGCCTGTGGTACCAGCCAGCAAACTAGAAAACAGCGCTTGGCGTTTAACGTGTTAAGAGATACGCGGCAGTGGAAGCACTGTCTTGGATCTCGTTGTGCTAGATGCAAGGGATTTGATGGCTGCCTGACTGTCGATGTGTATGACAATATCCGAAGCTGATACTGCATTAACCGCCAGCCAGTCAGCTGCTTGAAGAATGGCAGTGACTTCGGCTTGAAAAACGCTGCAATAGTTTGGAAGATTAAAGGAGAGGAGAGAGATCCAGGTCTTCGGAGAAGACTAGCGGCACCGACACCGTCCTCGGTTTTGGAGCCATCCGTGAAAATTGACAGCGATTCGTGGTACAGGAGGTCCCGTTGTGTCCATTCAGTTCTGTCTGGTAATGAGGAATTATAGCCCATGTTGAAGTTGTATACAGTGGGCAGGTGGTCGCTGACTTGTGGAAGATGTCGAAGCATCAGGAATATTCTGGCATGTCCAATGTGTTGCTCCTTCCATTGTTTAGAGCTTCTAAGCCTTATTACTGAGCAGGCAGCCAGTTGTTTGTTGACGATGTCGATTGGGAGTAAGTGGAGCATGGTTTGAAGCGCTGCTGGGAGAGGTTCTCAGTGCACCAGTAATACTGAGACATGCAACTCGTTGGATCTTTTCCAATATTATTTGGTTGGACTTCTTCTCCAGAGCGTGGCACCAGACCAATACTCTATACATAATGATCGGTTTTATTACCGTAGTGTATAGCCAGTGCATGGTGTTTGGTTGTACCCAGTGGAACCTACTGCCTTTTTGCATATGTATAGGGCAGCCAGGGATTTCCTGTCCCGTTCGACTATTGAATTTAATGTGCACTAAATCGATTGTTGGACGGTTTGCGTGACACATAGCTCCATCTTGCCAGAACCATATCTCGCCCAAGTTCAAATCCTCAATTTCTGGCAAATAAAAATTGGTTATCATGCCTCGGAAGCGGTCTCCATTGACTGCAACGTTTCTTCCACTGCCATGTTGGAAGAAAAATGGGCCAATAATGCGACAACTCTGTAATCCTGCAAAAAGCTGGAATATTCTCCGTTGAGCACACTGGACGAACACGGGAATATGTTCGTTTATTAATCAGCATACCAGTCTGACGAAGTTTCATCACAAACTTGCGTACACCAGCTGTAGTTGGTCCATTATTTCGCCCGAAATTTCTTTTCAAAATTCGCACTGTTTCGGCAATACACTTTAGATATAACTGCAATATTTCCCAACGTTGTTCAAGCGTACATCGATCCATTTCGTACTGCAATATAACATAATGTTAAGTTAGATAAATACATAGATATTTATTGATTCTTGTAGATAACATCAGATTTACATTAATATATCGTGTATTGCACAGCCTGCACAGAGATGTGATAAACTTATATGTAGTTATATCTTGCAACTGAAAAATTTATATGAAATTGTAAAATAGTATGTATACGAAAAAAAAACTATAGAATAAAACCTGCATTTAATCGTTTGTATTACGAATTAAAATACCTATTAAATTATCTAGAATACGTTTAAATGTACAAAACAATAACAACAAAAATGTTAATCTGGTAGACGGCCTCGGCCAAACCAATAGACTTAAGATAGTGACAAAATGTATCTAATTTGTTTTAATGAAATAAAGTCAATTAAACTAACTAAACTAACTAACTATTACGAACTATTTAAAACCAATGTTGAATTATATTACAGAATTAGTAATTTATTTTTAAAGGATGAAAAATATTAAATAAATTTAAAAATGTATGCTTATGTAATGAATTAAAAGCTAAGACTTAGTGAATGATATATAGGAAAAAATAAGTGTATAAATTAGGTATAATTGAATGACTAGAGAAAAAGTAAATAAATACATTAGTAAATAAATAAAGATATAAATATATGAATAGTTAAGCCAACAACAATATGTGCACAAAAGTCAAGTAAATAATATACATATTTATTGTAATGCTATGTCCCCACCCAAATTAAATCCGGGATTTAGCTATGATTTTCCTAAATCCACCTAAATCGTCACTAAATCTCGGGGATTTACCATGCGATTTGACGTCTATAAATCTCATCTAATTCCGAGATTTATAATAAATCTCGCTTAAATCCTCATGCGACACAATCCTTTATGTCAACACATGTCACTTTCGCGCGCTGACAAAGAAAACAAAAATTGAAAACGTAAAAAAAAAAAAATCCAAAATGCATGAGCAAATCAGGTTTTAAATCATTTTAGTAATTCTGATCTTTAATTAATGGGCTCGTTCAATAACCTAGTCACTAACATATTAGGCCTAAGATTTAGGCATAGGTTTCTGAACGGAAAATTGACTAACATGTTAGGTGACAGCTCCATACGTCACAAATGGAATTTTCGTAATTCCAGTTTCCATTTTCACTTTCGATTTTTTGTGGATTGTGATTTTTTCAGAATTCGGAGAAAAACTAATTCATTTTAATACAAACTATGTGTATCATAGTAAGCTTTTAGACTTAATCGCAATGAGTTTAGAACATTTGCCGATGTGGTTTGCAAAATGTTATCAAAAAGATGACTTAATCACTTGTTTATCAGTCCTGATCATATATCTATATAATTTCCTTTTCGTAATTTTTGTTTATTGCACTGTTGTGCTTTACTGATTTTGAGTAAAAATCATCATTTAATTTACACGTCAATGAACCTTGGCTAATGAAACAATGCAAGCTGAGCTGATCCAAAGTAAATGTTATATTTTCTAATTACATGCTTATATAAGCCACATATGTATGTATGTACATAATGTAGAATATAAGAAATAATGAAAATATAGCCCGGAACCAAAACAACTAGAGTATATAAAGGGTTTTCCAATAGGGTCTTGACAACTTTGAATTTAATTTGTGAACCCACTCTTTCACTAATCATCAAACTGTCACTGTCAATTTATTCAGTAAACTCAACATTTTCATCATGGTAAAGTACACGAACGAGCAACGTCTGCAAATTATAAAAATTTTCTACCGAAATTTGGAGTCGGTGACTGCAACTTTAAGAGCGTTAACTCCAATTTTCATCTTCAGTGACGAAGCTCATTTTTGGCTCAATGGGTTCGTCAATAAACAAAATATGCGTTATTGGTCACTTCATCCACAAAAAATAACTGTTTGGTGCGGTTTGCATGCCGGCGGCGTTATTGGGCCATATATTTTCGTCGACGATAACGATCGACACGTTACTGTGAATGGTCAGCGTTATCGCGCCATGATCACTGATTATTTTTGGCCCGAATTGGAAGATATCGACTTAGACGACATGTGGTCTCAACAGGATGGTGCCACAAGCCACACAGCACACGTTACAATCGATTTATTGAAGAGCGTGTTATCTCAAGAAATGGGCCAGTCGATTGGCCGCCTCGTTCGTGCGATTTAACGCCGCTTAACTATTTTCTGTGGGGCTACGTTAAGTCATTGGTTTATGCCAACAAGCCGACGACGAAATAGCGGCCGTTTCGGCCAAAATATGTGGTCGAGTCGTTGGAAATTGGGTCCAACGATCAATCGACCGCTGCAAACGTACCCGCGGTGGCCATATGAACGAAGTCGAGTTCCATTCATAAATGTTTCGATTGTACTTCAAGCCGATAATAAAGTTTTTGAAGTATCTCAAATGGTTGCGTTTTATTAAAAAAAAAAGTTGTCAAGTCCTTATTGGAAAACCCTTTAGATCTATGATCAGGACTGATAAACAAGTGATTATGTCATCTTTTTAATATCATTTTGCAAACCACATCGGCAAATGTTCTAAATTCATTGCGATTAAGTCTAAAAGCTTACTATGATACACATAGTTTGTATTAAAATGAGTTAGTTTTTCTCCGAATTCTGAAAAAAATCACAATCCACAAAAAATCCAAAGTGAAAATGGAAACTGGAATTACGAAAATTCCATTTTTGACGTATGGAGCTGTCGCCTAACATGTTAGTCAATTTTCCGTTCAGAAACCGTATCCATTCATAGCTTATGAATGGATACGTTAGATGCTAAATCAAATTGTGGGTCCTATGGCTTCCAGAAACGTTTCGTGGAGTTTGGGTTTAATAAAGAATATTTTCAAATATTGGCCGCCGTCAATGGCTCCCAAACCCTGACGTTGGCACAATCATAATTGACATCGTTACTAACATCACAAATTATTGTAACCATAATGTCCCCCCATCTCGACGACTTTTGTTTTTTTTGAAGACTTTACCCTTTTTATTGTATCTTTTCGTTATAATTTGGACAATTGCGTGAGTTTTACCAAAAAATGTTCGTCATACCTTTTTTTCTCTTCTCTTTAAAACTATATTTTAAATATTAAACTAAACCCTAAAGCCCTAATAAAGTGGGCGTGGTCAAAACTAATGTATGGGTGAATTGTAGACATTCTGTATATCTAAATACAAATTTGGTTTTATTAACATTTTTCGATTTCATGTAATATTGTGAAGTATTCAATGGGTGGGCAGTGGGCGAATTTCAAAAATAAAAAGGGTATATTAAGTTTGATTAGAAACAATAACTCTACAGACTTTTCATATATTAGTATTTTGATTTTAAACGTCACTGGGATTGGCTGGGACCGATATTCATTGACAGCGGGAATGTGTGTTCTCCACACGTGTTTGTATGAACTTGACGTTGTCAAAACGTCGTGAATTTAGAAAATTCATTTGCAGTCGAAATTCTAGTTGGACATAGAATTATAAACTGCAACAGAGTTATCGAATTTATTTAAAATTTAGCTCTATTAGCTATGTGAGTTGGCACCGTGGCTCAAGTGGTTAGTGCGTTGAATTACGGAGCGAGGGGTTCAAGGTTCAATCCCCAGATAACACCTAAAATTTCTTTCACAGCTAGTCAAAAAGCTTACCAAATTGTTCTTCGGAAAGGGCAGTAAACAGTAGATCCTTTCTATTCGAGTAAAGAATATAACACGGACAACATAAATGGTTGTAAGAAGCTAGTCCCTAGTTCCCATAGAACTGTCGCGGCAAATATTTGTATTTTTTACCTATGAGAGTTAATTGTTTTAATTTTATTTTCATTATTCTTAATATATTAGGTTAGGTTAGGTTAATGTGTTGACGGGAGAAGAGAAACTTGCACTCGTCACACTTAGATCAATGTAGATCCATTTTGATGCCTCTAGGGGTCATACCTCCCATACTATAGAACCTATGAACCATACTATAGAACTTCGATTTTATTTCAATGGCCCAAATCGCTTTTATAGCCGCTTGGCTGTCAATGAAGGAGGTAATATCAGCGTGTGGTAATGCCCTCATTGCAACCTGTTTAGCAGCTGTTGTCACTGCCAGGACCTCAGCTTGAAAAACACTGATCGAACTGGACATTCCGAGAATTTCGAAAAAGAAACCTCCACCAACGCAGGTGTCCATCTTAGAGGCATCCGTGTAGATGGGTATCGTTGATACATTAACTGGTTGGTGGTTGTTTTGCTTGCCCTACTATTAAAGTAAGTGACAAATAGTCTTGTAAAGTCAAGATGGGTCAAGATGTAGTCTGTGCATACAATATTGCCCGCATATTTCTGTAGGATCTGCGTGCCCTATCAGACTGGCCAATGCAGGCCATTCTTTGAGTTTTTGCAATAATTAGGGTTGGTGGCTTTTTTCGTCGCTTACCACCAAGTCGCTTACCACCAAGACCAAGTTGCCATACGCCGTGTAAAGCCACATGATGATTTTAGGGCTTGGACGCCAGGTTTTGCCGTATATCCTGTTGCAGTCATGATATGCTATCATTGCTTTCTTTGTTCTTTCCTTTACGTAGAGGCTACTGTTTAGTTTCCTATCTAGTATGACTCTGAGGTATTTGACGTAGTCAGAAACTTTTAGCTGAGTCCTCTCAATTGATGGCATTTTGGATTCCGGTATTGTCCTTTTGTTTGTAAAAACGAATCAATTCTGTCTTCTGTGGATTGACTATAAGTCCGCAGTCCAGGTATTGACCATGGATAAGGAATTTTCTATTTGATCACTAAGAGTGGACAGAAATTTTCCTGTCGCTGGCAGTGCTATGTCGTCTGCATATGCTACTGCTTTAACTCCACTAAATTTTAGCTTTACTAGGACTTCGTTTATCACGAGGACCCTAGTTTTGAACTGATTTGTCTGTTTTTTAACATGCACATAATCCAGTTGATAATGTGGTTGTTCACATTAAGGTTTACTAAAGCTCTCTTTATTGCATCGGTTTGGACATTATTGAAGGCCCCTTCGATATCTAAGAAAGCAGCTAGAGTATATTCTTTGTCCTTCAGTGTTTTCTCCACGATACTTACGACACTGGAGTGATGTTTCTACACTTCTCCATTTGGTATAAGCATGTTGAGCCGGAGATATACATAACTTCCAGCTTGAGTTTGCTTCGAATGTAAATGTCAATTAGCCTTTCGAATGTTTTCAGAACAGAATGAGGTTAGGCTGATAGGTCTAAAATCCTTTGCGGTAGTGTGACTGGGTTTAACACCTTTGGGTATAAATACCATTTTAACTTTCCGCAGTGGTTTTGGTATATATCCCCAAGTTAGGCTGCTTGGAAAGATATTTTTAAGATGTGGGATTATAAGTTCTTCACATTTTTGAAGCATCATGGGGATGATGATTCAAGAGCCTTTCGGAGAATTTTAGCGATATTGTCGGTTGTACACTTTCAGGCTCATGCATAGTATTCGTCTGGAGTGTTCTTGTCTTAATCTCCACTTCCAGATTGAAAATATCCCAGTTAGTTTTCAGATGATTTCTATATGGTTTTGCGAGAGAATCGCTGCTCCGGTTTTGCCGGAGAATGATTCATCTTTCAGAACCTTACACTGATCAATTTCGATTGTAATTGAGTTACTTACTAGAGTAACATTAATAACTTCTTGCCTGTTTCTTATTACAAAAGTAGGTTCTGTACCTCTATTCGCTACTAGTAAATTATTTTCAATAAGCAAGTATTAATATTAGTACTGTATTAATATTAGTACTACCCCATTGTATATGATGGGAGTTAGCATCACATGCAATCATAAGGTCCAATTTTTCCCGGTTAGCACGTTGGTTAGCAGTTTGATTAGTTCCGTTGGAGGTCCTTCCGTTGCATCAAAGGGCATGTAGGATGATGAAATCGAATTGAACCGCCATGTGGTCTATATCACTGAAAGCAGATAGAAGAAAGAGGTTAATCTGTTTCCTAGCTACTATACAGGTTCTGTTCTTACTATTTGTATCTACCTGTGCCGTTTTGTACAATACAAGTCCCTTAGAGTTTAATCCCCTTTATTTTGCCTCCTGCTATCCAGGGTTCTTGAATTAGGGCTAAGTAAATTTGTCTACCCTCCGTGAGTTAGATCAGGTTTGCGCTGGCCGCTTTACTGTGATGTAGGGTTATTTGCACTATCTTCATCACAGTTTTTACTTGTTTTGCTTGTTATCTTTCTTTGCCGTATTGGTAATAAGCCTTAGCTTACATCGGTTTATACCGACGCGAACTTTGAATCCGATCTTTTTCAGTAGCGGAATTGATTTGTGGCTAAGCAGCACTACCACTTCGGTACCCGATTCAAAATTCAGTATGCCACGGCGTCATTCATAGGGCTGTATAGAAGGGAGGGAGGAGGAGACGATCCGTCCCAAACGGATTGTAGTTCTTCTGTATGTTTCTTTTTTTTTTTAAATTTCGCGTGGCTATTCCATATTTTCAAAACATCCATTTAGAATATATTCCTTAGGTATTAATTTTAAGCCTAATCGCTGAAGTGATAGCTGAGAGGTAGCCAAATATAGTCCGTTTGAAATCACTATACAGTAGGTCGACGCATGTTTTCTCTTTTTCAGTGATGCTCTGTTATGTACAAACAAGTCAGAAGAAAAGTCGCACATACCCTCTCTTCGATGTTGTCTACGCTGATTATATCAGCGGAGCCTGCTGACGATCTTAAATGCGATTATTCGGTATGGTGTGAAGTATATTGAAAAGATAAGAAGTCTTTATTACCAAATATGGAAACAGAGTTTAGAGAAATATTATTGAGGAATTTACGAAATTTACATCAACATACTCCAGAGCATAATACTGCCACATGCCGAGGATAATATGCCGATGGTGTGTACGTTTCAACAGGATAATGATCCGAACCACTTTGCCAATGGAAAAAAAGAATGGTTCGCCAATAATGAAGTTGCTCTTCTGGAGTGGCCTGCTCAGTCGGCGGACCTAAATCTCATAGAGAATCTATGGAAACAGGTCAAAGACATTGTTGGTAGCACAAATCCCGAAAATAAAAAAAGAATTCTGGCAGTCCGTGCGAATGGCGTTGGAGTCAGTATCTTTATCGGCATGCCAGCGGCTAGTAAATTCCATACCTAAACGAATAAGCCAAATTATCAAAAATAAAGGTCATGCAATAAAAAAAGTCGTTTTTCTTACTATTTTTACCAACACTAGTAAATATACTGAGGGAACATTGAAGTGTATTTATTTTTTTGTCCACATTAAAACTTGCCTTTTCCAGAAGTTTTAACAATCTTTCTAAAATGAGAACATAAGCGTACTATTTAAATATGTGGATTTTTGTCTAATGTCTGTACAAGTATTTTGCTAAAACGGTTTCTTTAGAAGTATGTGTATGTAAAATAGCTGAAACAAAGCAAATCTTTGAATGGTTACAGGTGTATTAATTTTTTTGTACATCACTGTAATTCCATACATATTTAGTTTGTCTTTCTTATAACGTGTGCCAATCTACAAGACTCTCGGCAAATATTGCATACCGACTTACAAATGTTTTTTTTTTTTTTTAAAACTTACTGGGATTTTTTTTAATAACAAATAAGAAATTTTTTGATTAATTAAATATTTAGTGAATATACATATGTAGAATGTATGTACATTCTACATACATATGTACATATATTCATAGACATGTAATTCAAATTAAAAACTATTTTTTCCAGATTTTGTGGATACTGAAGGGGCTAAATCCTTGTTTGAAACGAACTACAGTCATGTATATTACATTCTGTACGATACATTTGTTCAAGCTGAAACGAATCTTAAGCAAAAAGGTGAGACATCAAGTACATCAATTTATTTAAATAACTATAACATATATAGATGGGGATTTTATTAGTAGACATTATTTCTTTTATTCCATGTTAGCCAAAAATATTTTATTGTGTACTAATACAGCATATATTTTCTAATTTTTTCTTAAAATTTAAATCTCGCAGAACTTCCGTTCCATATTGGTAAGTTTATAGTTTTAAATAAATAGAAAAAATTGCTTCATTAGGGTTAATTTTGTCTGCATCAAACTTATTGTGAGAGTGATGATTTAGTCTGTATGATGCTTACTACATATGCTGTGTTTTTTTTTTATTTTGTTCTATCTATGATATGTTTGTATATATGTATATACCGTACATGTATTCATAAAGTAACACAACTCAAAAATAAAGTTTTTCAGAAAAGCTAAAAACCATCAATTTAACTACAAACTAAGCAATGTTGACAAGAGAAAATATTTTATAATATTCATCTGCCGAACTAATAATGAAACTAAGTTGATGCATTTTTGGTAAATATGTTGCGTGGAAGGTTAAAACGGTTGAGTTTTTGGTGATAACTCAAATATAGGGTTTTTTGATTTGCGTCACTTTTGAAATACATGTGCGATATGTAGATATATGTAAATGATTCAGGAAAGTAGAAAAAGTATTGCAGGAAAAATTCTATTGTAACCAAGACCTAAACAAATTGTATTCTTGAGCGGATGACCGCAGGAATAAATTCAATAAAATTAACTATTATTGAGGAATTTACGTGACGATATATTTCTCATTAAGCGTGTTTTTATCCTTTGACGTGTAAGTTTTTGACTTGACATTAAAAGACCAAATGGCGTATTTCTGAGCACCATTTCATTAAACTCTTGGGAACATTTGTCGTAGTAATATACGTAATATAGTCATAAGACTTGATATCAGCATTCGATAAGTTGAAGTTGCGTGGGATTGGGGATCAAGGTTTACACCTAACTGACGTTTTAATTATTTTTTGGAAGGACTGAGTTCAAAATACATACATATGTACATATGTATCTACATACAGGGATGAATTGCTGATTGGTGGACAAATTTGTCTTTATGTCAAATAATGCATCAATGTATCATACTGTGCTTTAGTCGTTAGCGCATCGGAATACTGAGTGGGAATTCAAGGTTCGATTCCAAGACAACACCAACAGCCTCTGACAGAGATAATACAAGTTTACTTACTTACTTAGGTGACATTACATTTCGAGGTGAACCTGTGCCTCAACCAACAAGCCTCTCCAAGTTAGTCCGGTCATTAGCTGCGCACTCCAAGTTGGTTCAGATCCCCTTCTAATTGTGCGCGCCACCTAAGGCGAGGTTCCTCTACTGCGTTGTCTTTTCGGGTTTGATTCGAAAACTCTGCGGTCCTAGCCATCTCAAACGACTGATGCGCAGTTTTTTGACTAGGTCGATGTCGTTGTACAGCTCGTATAGTTTGTCGTTGAATATTCTCGTCCAAAGCCCGTCAACGCAAAGGGGACCGAATATTTTACGAAGAATTTTTCTCTCGAAACGACCGAGGATGGATATCTTCATTATCTTCATCTGCTTTCGATAAAGTCTATGCTACAGCGTCATAAAGGAGGACTGGGATGTTCAAAGTCTTATATAGAGTCTCCTTAGTTGTTCGGGATAGGGCCTTACTACTCAATTGAATTCTCAGCCCAAAGAAACAGCGATTGGCAAGAGTTATTTTTCGTTTTATTTCTGCTGATGTGTTGTTTTCAGAATTGATAGCAGAGCCAAGGTAACAAAGTTTCTTACTATCTCAAAGTTATAGCTGTCGATTGAGTGCCCCTTCTTGTTGACAGCATATACTTGGTTTTGCCCTTGCTTAAGGCTAAACCTATTTTGACAGTCTTCGTTGCAATACTAGCGAACTCAGCGGTGACAGCCTGCTGTGTTTTACCAAGCATGTTTGTTAATGTTGTCGGCGTTGTTGTTGTTGTTGTTGCTCGGACTTTTAAAAGATGGTGCGCCTCCGCTGTTGGCTTGTGAGTTTCGCACAATTCTTTCAAGTATGATGTTATTTGCGCGTCACCTTATCTAAATCCTTTTTTTGACATCAAAAGTCTCGGTGAGATCGTTACCGACCTTGATGCTGTCATATGCGGCCATAAAATCGATGAAAAGATGGTGGGTAATTTGGACTTCTTGAGTTTTTTCCAGGATCTGCCGAAGTGTGAAGATTTGATCGGTTGTGGACTTTCCGGGTCTGATATGGCCCAATCAGGTTGTTGACGAAGGGTTTTAGACGTTCGCACAATATGACAGATACGATCTTGTACGCAATGTTGAGGAGAGTGATACATCTGTAATTGGCGCAGTTGAGGTGGTCTCCTTTCTTGAGGATCGGGCAAACGGTGCTGAGATTCCATTCATCATCAGTTCTTTTTGGTCAGGTGGACGGAAGTTTTGGCGGGATGTTGGTCTTCGTCGCCGTTATACAGTCTGCAGAAGAAATGTTTTCATATTCTCAGCACCGACTGCGACTCTACTACGAGGTTTCCTTCTTCATCTCTACAGCCTTCTGCTGTAGACCAACGGGTCTTGTTGGCTTGACACGTTCTGTTTACCTGTTGGTAACACTTCCGTCCGTTATTCCTAGAGTATAGTTCCTCAATATCTTCGATCGCGTGCTTCTCGTGCTCTTTTCTCTTTCTGTTGAAGAAGCCGATGTTCTTCCCGTCTCTAATGCTCGTAGATCTCAAGAGCAGCCCTCGTCCTTTTTTGCAGCGCCGCTTTATATGTCTGTTGTTTATCTCATGTGCTTTGCGGCACTCTTCGCCAAACCAGTGGATGCTTGGTGGTGGTCAAGCGAAACACAGCACATCAACTGTGGCATTTCTTATGGCTTGTTGGCAGTGTCGAAAGCTCAAGACCTCATGCCTAAGTATGACAAATCCTCATCCGAATAAGCGCTGCTTCTGTTCTCTTTACCAATCACCGTAGTAAATGTCGGAGTTTTTCATCCACTTTTTGCCCGGCACATCCCATCGCACTTCCTGGATGACGGTGATATCTGCATTATAGTAGTCTAGGGCCTCTGCGAGTTGTTCGGCTGCACGAGGTCCGTTAATGGTTCAAAAATTTCACATGCAGATTCGAAAGGCAATGTCCTTGTTTCGTTTACCAGGGTCGTCAACAGTGAGATCATCCTTTTCCGAGGCCATTGGTTGTTCGTCAAAAACATAATTGGCTGCTATCAGTGTGGTTTTCACATCAGGAGAAAACTTAAGAAGTCCGTTTGTGCAGAATGGGGAATGTTCGTTGCTTCATTAAGTTCGGTAACACCCTCACCGAGAACTGATATTAGAAAACAATTTCGACAAGGTGACGCGCTGTCATGTGACTTCTTTAACATCATATTTGAAAAAATTGATTGAGTTTGAAGTCAGAGTTTGTACCACTACTAGAGTATGGCAACGATACTAACATAATTGGTAGAACTTAGTGGGTTGTCACCGCTGTGTTCACTGGCGTTGAAACGGAAGCTGCCAAAATATGTTTAACGGTAAACGAGGATAAAACCAAGTTGGATATACAACAAGAAGGGAAGTACATCATTGACTTTGAGGTAGTAAGGGACTTTGTCTACCTCGGTTCAATTTTGCCAAAACCTCAGCAGAAGTAAAACGAGGAATAAGTCTTGTTAATCACTGTTACTTTGGGCTGAGAAGGCTGTTTAGGAGATAGACGCTTTCCCGAACAATTAAGGAGATTCTATATAACGCCTCAATCTTCCCAGTCCTACTTTATGGCGTTTTATCGAAAGCGGATAATGATATTCTTGGTTGTTTCGAAAGAAAAGTTCTTAAGATAATTGGTGCCGTTTGTGTTGATGGGTTTTGGAGGAAGATATTCCGCAACGAACTAAACGAGTTGTGCATCGACCTAGTCAAGAAAAACTGCGCCGTTGTCTGAGATGGCTAGGACATGTAGAGCGAATAGACTCCAGCGCTCCGGGATGTCGACCTGCAACAGCGCAACAACAGGCAGGCTTGTTGGTTGAAGGCCAGGAAAACCCACAACCTGTAGCCCCACCTATGTAAGTAAGAAAGTAAGTAAATAATTATGCGTATTTTGCATATGGAAAAGGGTTTCCACTAATTCTTTCCGAAAATCCTAATTAAATTTTATACGAACTACATATATAATTCTTTGCAGTACGGCTTAAACATATTAATATAAGGATCAGAATTGACAATTTGAAACTTCTTTATTTTATCTATTACTAGTCACATTCATTAAAGGTTGCCATTAGCGCCAATACAAAGTGAACAATACTCTTTGGGAGTAAATCTACTTTCATTCTTCAGAAATGAGTGCGAATATGTAATATGAAATTTAGAAGGGGGAATAAAAAATATTTTTCCATGCAAGTTTATGTGGAATTTTGAAATAAGGAACCGTAATTGTTTTTTGGTTTTGTGTGGTGTTTTTTTAGTTTTGTGTTCGTGGAGTTTTGATTGGCTTTTATTTAAAATCCTGTGTTTTTTAAGTCGCATTATAGTCTCTCATTTGGTTTGCAAAACTAACCTAACCTTTCAGTTCTCAAGTAAAATTTTTGGTAAATATTTACAAAAGGGGCCTCCCCCCCGATTTTAATAAAATTTTAGTATGTGGTAGAGGGCTTTGTTTTTGAGAATTTTGATGTATGTAGGTATATATGTAGGGGTCGCAAACGAATAGTTTACGAGATCCCGGTTGCTTGCGATTACTGTTGGATTTTGGGTAGGTGCGAGGTTGGGTATATGCAAAGTTTCTTTAAATTCATGCGAAACATGCTCAACATTGTAAACATTTACCAAATTTTTAATTATTTGATCAATTTTCCCAAAGGGTCACATATATTACATACATATGTATGTAAGTACATATGTACATACAAATATACATATATACATTCCGGCTCTTCTGACGAAGTTTTAATACCTTGCTTATATATCTATTAAATCTTAGGAATATTCTTGAAAAATATTTCTTTTTTCCTATTTTACTTCATAGATAGGTTGCTCATTGCTTTTTCCTAAGCTTGTTGCAACCTTGCAATTGAGTTAACCTGGCAATCCATTCATAGCGGGAGGATTGTTAAAAACTGGATAAGTAAGGAAAACATGACATTAATGCAATGACGCCCGTACTTACTGTATACATACATATGTACATACATATATGGGCAGAAAAATTTTTTTTATGCTCACAATCAAGCTCTTTTTTTATGCGAACTAATACACCCACGAAATAAGGATTAAACTAAAGGGTTTGTCAATAGGGACATAACAATTTTGTATTTTAATACAAACGCATCCTTAAACTTTTTTTATGATCTGTCAATACGTCAGGTTTACATGTCAGACTCTCGCGGACTGTGGCAGAAATTTTATAGTAGAAACACATTGACACAGCAACAGCAACAACAACTTTCACAACCACAGCAAACATTTTAGAACCAATGCTTTTTAATGGAACAGAACTCATTGGTCACAGCAACAGAAACTTCAACGTTAGGCCTTATCCTAAATTGGCTGTTGCGTCGAAATATTCAATCGTACCAACCTGATAATCTTTGATATTTCGGTGCAATCCAGGAAAAGTCTTTCCACAAAGTCAAATTTCGCTATGTGCTGTTTGCTGTGCTAATTTGTTTTACATCACAGCATCTGTTTATTTGCCACTGCTGTTGAAGTTGCTGTTGGCTGTTGCTGTGTCAAAGTATTTCTACTATTAGACATTATTTGGGGATCGAACCTCGAACCGCTCGCTCCGTACTCCAACGCACTAACCACTCGAGCTACGGCGCACGCTATGTGTGCTGTAGTGGATAAATTCGTGTCAACATATTCATTATTGAATGTTCCTGTGCCAGTGAAACAACGCACTTGTCGGTACTGAAAATATCGCAGCCGTAAGTGCGTATGTGCGGTCAATTACACGCCGTTCACAGGAACTGGGAATCTCTCAGTCCACATTTTGGCGGATTTTGCGTAAAAATCTCAGCCTACACCCTTAGAAATTCAAATTATTTCATTTGAAGCGTCGAAACTTCTCCGGTTGGGTTCTGCAAAAGTTTGAAGAAAATCCTGAATTTCATCGAAAAATCATCTTCAGTGATGAAGTTCATTTTTCGCTTAATGGCATTGTCAATTAGCAAAATATACGTTATTGGACGTCAACAATCTCACTTGTGCAGACTCCATTGCACACAAATAGTGACCGTGTGGTATGGATTTCATGCCTGAGGTGTGATTGAACCGCATTTTTTCTTCATTGAAAATGATCGCTATGTCACTCCATGGTTAATGGAGTTCACTATCGTGCCATGTTGGAAAACTATTTTTGGCCAGAATTGCATGGACTTAACATCAGTGATATTTGATTCCAAGAATATGGCGCCATATGCCACACAGCTGGTCAAACAATTAATCTGCCCCGAAAAAAAGGATTTGACCGAATGGCCACCTCGCCATGCGTTTTAACGTCGTTTAACATGTGTACTACAACACCTGAAATAAATTTCAGCACTATATCTCAATTATTCTGTGTTTTATTTAAATACAAAATTGTTACGTCCTTATTGAAAAACACTTTATAATATGATTCCTTTGTCACACCTCATGTGAATTTTTAGTTCAAATTAAGAAAAAAAGCTTAATTATTTCTTCTACCCTTCTTCTTACTACTCTAAAGGCGGCTATATATTCTCTGTGAAATTTACTAAAAACCAAGCGAACCGCACAAGATTCTTAGGAGGTCTAATTGGGATTTGGGAAAGTTATCATTTTTTCAAAGTGCTATAAGAGTAAACCACGACAGGAAAAGTTACACAGCCAGTCAAAGAAAATGAAAGTAAGAGACTCAGCGATGAAAATCTATAAAACAGAAATAACAATCCTCTCTAGGGAACCAGTGACGTTGAACGCACTAACCTTGTTCTCTGGTAGTTGGACTGATTTTAGATCCAAATTACTAGAACTCCAACTAAACACTTGTCTACATATGCACTGGAGCGCGAATAGTAAAGTTGATTGCTGGATAATAAGACGGAAGAGACGACCAAATGGGAATTTCTCAGTATATAAACCTCCAAGTTCTCGCTATCTCATATTAGTCGAAAGACAAATACTCAAGTGAAGTCAGATAAAGTCGTACGCAGATGCGATGCAATTGTTACTAGAGCAATAAGAACCTCATCTAATAAGGCTATCCAAATTCTTGATACCCAACATAATGTAATGTTCTGCTTAGTTGTCTTGTCATTGGGTGTTACCTTACGCGAAGTAAATACTAAAAAGACTATAAGAGGGAACAATAAGTGGAATCTTGCTTTGTAACTAAGGCGTGTGGAGAAGAAATAACTGGGCACAATATGCTATGATGTGAGACGGGTACGGCCTTCTCGCATAAACAACGTCTTATGAAGGGATACACCATAAGAAGAAGATCCTAGCATTATAGCTATTGAAACTAATCATAAATGATTTATGCAGAGGAGGGAGTGGTAAATACTTTTGCCCTTCAATTTCTT
The DNA here is from genome assembly GCA_905220385.1 of Xylota sylvarum. Classification (NCBI taxonomy): domain Eukaryota; kingdom Metazoa; phylum Arthropoda; class Insecta; order Diptera; family Syrphidae; genus Xylota; species Xylota sylvarum. The sequence continues at coordinate 68,413,043 of LR999958.1, read as the reverse complement.
TTCAAATTATTCGAAAATTATATTTGCTTAGCGAATTATCACAGATTAATTATATAGAGCTAACTTACCTAGAAGATTCTCTCTTTCACAAAAACAGCTGATTTTACCCATAGCTCTTTGGGGGTATAGATGCTTGGATAGAAATCAAAAGGAAATGTGGTTTATATCCTTGAGACCAATTTTTCCGTGCTCGTGTGATTTGTTCTCAAAATAAAAATAAATATTAAGTGATTTACGTTGTTATAGACACCTGTTACTGGTATCTATTCCGCAATTATGTGTTAGACTTTTTCTGCTTCAACATTTTAGTATTGCTTTTTAAAAACATGTAAAAAATGATTACTAACGTATTTCAACTGTAAATAGTATTTGTTCCATTTCAATATTATTAAATTTATATGTGTGCATTCTATATATTTTTTTAAAGCCCACAAAGCTCATCGAGAAGAATTGGATGGGTCACTATGGCTACTGGGACAAATTCTTTGCCTTTTACCGGAACTATTGGCTCGAAGATGGCAGTGCCATTCTTTGAGCAGAATCATTGCGAAACTATTGCACTTAGGAAACAGTCCAAAGCTTCGAAAAGAAGGTGTAAGGTAAGTTGAGGATTTCTTTTTGATATATCGTTACAATAATGAAGTATTTATGTTAAACTATTTTTTACAGATATTTCTTACTATGGTATCAAGCACTGGCAGAAAACGCTCCAAGTTATGTGCATACAATGTTTGCGGATCTAATACCTGGTTTAATAGTTCCACAGAAAGGTATAAACGGACCAGACGGTGAATTTAATAGCTCGGATGTGTTTAGTCATCCCAATATGAAAGTCGAAGTCGGGACTTCGGTTTTCCATGACATGTTTTCACATCCAGTTCAGACTTCAGAAATATTTGCTATACTACCACCATCATCGAGTGAAAAGTCTGCACCTCCTGATCCAAAGGAAGGTCTTGAAGTTCTTCTAAACTGTATGGTTCAAACAACTGGTTGTCTCAAATGGCGTGATAATTGCGCTCAGAAGGACACGAAATCATTTGCATTTCTTTTAAATCGCTTTAAAGAAGTATTCTTACCAGTATTCTGTCCCAACTTTGATGTAACTAATACGATCTACGAACCGAGAGCTGATCTTCCCGTTATGCGGACGGTTAATAAAAAAGATGAACTGATGTCGCCTTGTGTTGTAGTGCTGATCAATTGGATTTCAAGATTTGTGCATGAAAAACTATTAAACAGTAAGCTTGAGAACATTCATATTCAAGATGACGAACATGCGCGAACATCGAATCCTAGATTTTTAATGTACCTGCAGAGTACAATTGTGCGTGATGTTCTGTACTCAACGCAGAAGAATGTTAATTTCATTCATGAAGTATATAGACAAGCATTTCTTTTGGGATTTACATCGAAGTCTCAAATAGACGCAATGCGTACTTCCATTGCTGTATATCGGGACTGGATGACAAGTAGCAATCCTCCTCCATTTATGATGGAACCAAATGAAAGTGATAGTTATAGTACCAGCAGTAGCTCAATGGATGCATCGGGGCGCGGGCAAAAACTTAGAACAGCGTCGTATGTTGGTGCAATCAGTCGAGAAGCTATCGGAGTACAAGCTGGCCTTCAGAATGTGTTGCAAGTCTTCGTAACGAACGCAGCAAATGTGTTCTTGGTGAATACAAGTCATTTGAATATAGTGTTTCCGCCTGTAAATAGAGATTACCGTTCCACTCCGTTAAACGAACAAACAGATATCTGTAAGAAAGTTCTTAATGTATACAGAACTATGGTTATGAATACAAGAATGGAGCCGAAAACATGGGAACAATTGTTATTAGTGCTCTTGCAGGTGACATCGATTGTTTTAAATCAAAACTCGAGTGGTTCACGGCCGGCGCTGGGAGCCCGGCTTGGACAAGCGATCTTTCAAACACTTATCGTTACATGGATTAGGGCACATACTAATGTGCCGATCAATGTTCAGCTATGGGAACTATTTTTGACTGTACTTACATCGTTGACCTACAGGGATGAACTAATCAACGAATGGGATAAGACAATGCAAACGTTAACTCGCGTCTTAGGCCGTTATGTGTATAATTTAAATTTACAAGATCTTCCACTAGATCGTTTGGCCGATTGTAAAGGCAAACGTCGTCGAATTGCTAGCGTGTGGCAAAGTGGATTTAAGGAACATAGTGATGTAAGCGCTTCACGTACCGTTAGCGAAAAGAATGCAGATAGTATAGACGAACAGCAAAGGAAAGAAGAAGAAACTGGAGGAAGTTCCCAATCACAAATTGTAGCTACAAGCACAATAGTACCGTTTACCCCAGTTCTTGGTCGGTGTTATAGTGAAGGAAGCCTATCGTCCGCACGAACCACTAGAATAAGAGTTCATGACCGAAATCGTAGAGCATTAGCTCAACCGCCAAGCTTTGAACATTCATTGAATGCAATCTTAGATCAAAATACTCCCGATATACTTATTAGTTCTGAAAAATTAAGTTCAAGGACATATGGATTAGTAAATCAATCGACAGGTGGAACGTTAAGACGAGCAATCTCTTTAAGCTCGTTTCAATTAAAGAAAGTAAGTCATCCAACTAAGAATGGAGAGAACGACAGCCTTCAGGATTCACGTAGCCCGTCGCCAACTGCATCAAGTGGCATCGAAGGAGGCTCCATCAAAGATTCCCCAATGCAGATTGATGCTTTGGTTGCTGATACGGCTAGTTTTGAAGATAATGGTTCGGTCACATCATCAGAACGACGATCGATTATTCTTGGAGGCTCAGTTAGCGGTTGGCTTCCAGATACCGCAGCAATAATGTGGAAACGAATGCTAGGTGCATTGGGAGATATTAATCAGATACCTAGACCTGAGCTTCATGCACAAGTGTTCAAACATTTGGTTGAAATGACGTCTAATTTAATCAAAATCAAGCAAAATCAGGGAGTTTCGGAAGATAACCAGAGCACGCCGTCTCCCCCGAATCTCGTACCACCAATAGGTATAGCAAGTCCTTGGTGCTATGGCGCACAACTCTTAGGATCAGATTATAAAAAAGGAAAGCTCTCCGCTATTCAAATGCTTTGTATACTTGCAGTAAATGGCTCGATAAATGGAATGAATCATTTGTCCTTGTTTTATAATTTGTTTCACAAAATCCTAACTGGTGAGGACCGTACTATGATTTATTGTTTGTTCAAGCATTTGGAGGGGCCCCGCTTTCTAAGTTTATTACTTCCCGGCCACACGCTTCTGCTGCTGGATATTGTGCATGCATCGGCTGTACTATTAACATCATTAGAAACAAGTCGAGGTACTCCTCGAGCAGAAGTAGTAGCTTTGCTGGGATCTTTGCTATGTTACCCATCGACAGTGATTCCAAAACCAGTTCTGCAACCATCTATGCAGCAAATGGAACTGATGGAATGTCCTGACTTACAGGACCACATTTTGAATATCATTCTTCGGTGTGCCCGTCGAGAACCATCATCAAAAGCCAGATGTGTGGCCTTTTCTCAGCTCGGACAATGGATATACTTGGAATTAAATAGACCATTAAATTTAAATAACACATTCTCACAAGCAATACCCCAGCATTTACCCCGCACTGGTAATAAAGAGCAGCCTTTAACATTTAATCCTCGCATTAAGGAAGCTATTCAAGTGCTCTTGCAAGCACTACAGTTTAAACATAGAATCATTTCGGTTGTAGCGGCCGGTTCGCTTAAAATATGCAGTGAGCGAGGATATGAATTATCGAAAATCGAAAGGTTACCCCAACTTATTATAACTGCACTTTGTAAAGCGCTGGAAGTGCAATTTGTTCCCAATCCAAAGGAATCAGATAAAACGGTTTTGACTACTCTAATGATGTGCCTAGGAGAGTTTTGTATGTCATTTCCTGTGCATTTTATGCTTGAACCCATAAACAAAGAAGGTGATAGTTTAATTATTACTGTTTTACGGGTACTATTTCAGATTTTGTCTGGAGTAGGGCAGAATAATGTAAAACTACTGATTTCCGATAATGATTTTGATTTGAATATAACTACGGATGATGTTCTTGATGGAAAATTGAACTCGGAAGCAAGCTTTCAAACATCCGAGACAATACAGAGGTACAACTTGGCTATTCAACTTTGTGCAAAAGCGGTGATTATGCATTTAGTAACATATTTGGGTCATTTCCCTACGGGAATCGGAGCATCGCGTTTGAGTTCCTTGGTGGAAGAACAAGATGATATATGGTCTTCAAATCTAGCTTTAATTGGCGGCGCGGAAAGTAGGCGCGATTCTGCTGATCTAACCGTTCCTCAAGTCCTTCAATCTCAAAGTATTCAGTTGTTTATGTTAAACAGTGGTCTGATGGCCAGTTTTATCGAATTACCTGCATTGAAGTTGCCTGGAGGTGGTGTAACTGCTGGTCTAGTAACTGCAGATAAACAAGTTCGTGTTTTACTAAGGGATCTGAATGGCAAATCCTGTTGGGAAGCTTCAATACTTTACAGTGAACCAAAAGAGTCGCGTCAACAAATTGGCACACTTCAGCAAAATCCTAATGGAGGTTTCTTAAAAAAATCTCAGGTTAGTGACTATGGTCAACCGTTTTATTCGTTGGCTTCTTCAGAAATAGAGGCCTTGACTGTACCTCGGCATACAATGCGACATCGTCCACCCAGCAAATTGCCCTTAGCATCGGATTTAGCTCCAGACTTAGATCAGTTGGATGATGTAAGTATATTTATGTATATTATATTGTTCTGCTACTTAATACATATGTAGTACTCAGTTGTCAATTGAAATATCATCTTATAGTCTACAGAAAAAATACCTAATTTATCGAAACAGAAAACTGCTAAGTTTTAAATTATTTTATGCCTTCTGATTATCCATCCTATTAAATTTTTTTATATCAAAAGTATTAATACATATACTCATATGTTTAGCTACTCCAATATATTGGGCACACGAGTCCTGAATGCCTAATAACTTCTGCAGCACAACTAAATATGCCGGGTACTAGCCCTCTGGGATGTCAATTGGAAGCACAAACAATTTCAATCCTACTTAACCAACGGTCTATTGAGCAAGAGTATGTAGCAAACTTACATCAACCGGAGAGAGAAAAGGCACACTATTGTACTTCTCTCTTGCAACAAGCATCCGAACAGTCATTCGAATCTTACAACACAACAAGCTTATATAAATCGGAAGTCCCATTCCAATATTGTCGTTTACTCTTCAGTCACTTAGGGTTAGCGGGCTGGGAGCGGCGAAGTCGAACACATTTACTACAACGAAGTGAAAAACTAATGCGCGAACTTCGAAACGTTGATATTCAAAAGTGTAGAGACACACATAAGGTAGCTGTTATATATGTTGCCTGTGGACAGGAAGATAAAAACAGTATACTGAAAAACACTTATGGTAGCAGTGCATACGAAATGTTTGTGTCTGCGTTAGGTTGGGAAATCGACTTGGAAACACACAACGGTTTCCTGGGTGGGTTACCTCGCCAAGGGTGCGGAGCTACAGCCCCTTATTATGCGACTCCTTTTGTTGAAGTTATATATCATGTTGCGACGAGAATGCCAAGTGATACTGCTGAAGCTCTTTTAACGAAAACTCGGCATTTGGGAAATGACGAGGTTCATATTGTTTGGAGTGAACATAATCGGGAATATCGACGAGACATACTGCCAACCGAGTTTTGTGATGTCCTCATTGTGGTGTATCCGCTGAAAAATTGTTTGTTCCGGGTTACAGTGAACTGGAAACCGGATGTGCCATGGTTCGGTCCATTGGCAAATGAAAGCGTAGTCAATGGGTCTTGTTTAGCTACATTAGTTCGTGAAACTGCAATAAACGCTAGCCGTTCCAAGAGATCATCATTATCACTGTATCAACAATTGTAAGTTCAATTATGATAATTAAAATATTTTTTAATAACTATCATGTAATTAGTTACGAGGAGAGAAATCGATCACTGGAGAGTGTTTCGATGCGCTACAAGGAAAATTCAACGTTTGAAGACTTTGCAAATCGAATATATAGTCCGATACCTCCTGCAACTTATGGATCATTACGTGATAGTGCTATGGGTACGGGTTCTGCGCCTCTTGCAGCTGCACTTATTGATCATCATCGAGCCACTGTAAAAGGTATATTTCGTTACTAAATATTATCATATGATATACGATAATTTAATAATTTCTTTTTCATTTCGGCATAGGTTGGGTTCAAACAACCGTAGATTCAACCATTAGAGACTTAACACAAGCTATATTGCCGGACAATCCTTCACCTAGAGCACCTAGAAAATTACAGCCGTTTAAATCATCATCGAAGAAAGTATCCCTACATCAAAACAATACACCACCAGAGAGTCCGACTTTGCCTGGACGTAAATTAAAATAAGTTATTTATCAAAAGTTGACCTTTCATAGCGTTTTTATTTTGTTTTGCAAGAGAAAATACATTCCTCTTAAGACATTTAATATGATAATATGATACTTCTGCAGTTAATCCGTATGTATATAACTATTTATTCTCTCTCTTTGTAATCTATCTGTAATATCTTAATTTTGATTATAAAACCATTTTTATAATTGTACCCATTCCCTTTCATTAACGTTGGTTTTAAAGTATTTGCAGATAAATATTTCCCTTAAAAACAAAAAAAAAAGTTGCATTGTTAAACTAACATACATATTTTAAATCTTAGTATTATTTTATAACCATAATTACGAAATAATTTATTTTTTTTTATACAAATTCATAAAAATGCGCTTTACATGTTCATAAAAACAAGCAAAAGCACAAATTTGAAACACAAAATAGGTGCAAGATTATTAATAAATTTATTAAAACATATTTCATTTAGTAATAGTTGTATTATTTTGTTCTCTACCTCTTCTAATTGTTGGTTTTTAATATTAATGTCAGTGTTTGTGTAAATAAAATCGCAGCCTTACAGTCGCTTGTTCTCATATACATATATATGTACAAACATACATACATACGTATGTACATATATATATGGTGGTTTTCGTCAACATTCAACAATAATAAATTAGGATGCAATTAGTAAAAGTAAAATTATTAAGACAAAACTGGTACCTGAATAGGCTATAAGACTTCTCTTCTTCTCTACTTGGAATCTAGTAGTCAATGTGCTACTGGTCGACCTAGAAAGGAAAGCATGCAATAAGGCTGCTATTATACCACCGACACCGAGATTCCATCGGTATAAGTTCAATTGGAGAATTATTTTGGTTACCAGATCCATGTACGAATAGTTTGAAAGGGAGGATTTATAAGTGCCAAGGTTGGTATATGCAACAACGGGTCCACTGTATAACAAATAACAAACAACAAGACTACACCAAGCTACGTACTTGAAGCAACATCATTTCCCCGGACTATATTCGCAGTAATGTTCGAATGTTTTGACGGGAGTTTGTTGACAAAAAAATAAATAAATGTAACGCATTTAAAAAATAGAAATAACAACATTGAATAACATTTATGTTGAAGATCGCAGTTTGGACTTGAAGATGATGAGAAATTTATAAAGAGTGAATTAATTTCTATTAGAAGTAATCTACGACACAAGTCTAATCCCTTGGGGTTACCGCAAGCAATGCTAGTAGAGCAATGTTAGTAGAAAACAATGCCTTTATTCATATACTTTTGCACTTTTTATAGCTCGATCTTGAAAATCCGTGTGATTGGGTAAACAAACCTATGTACAAGCATTTTTGGGACTTGTTTAATTACTTAACACTTACCAAAAAGACCTTCGATTTTACTAATTTAAATTAGTTAACCAAAAAATTAGAAACGGAGCATTTTGACGAATACTTGTCTGAAGTTTTGGATCTCTAAAACTACACTTAATTCAACGTGGATTAGAGGAGAAAAGAATAATAGGCCTTCCTTTATATGAAAATATAATACACCTTTAGAAAATGCTCTTACAAACTTTAAATAATGTAAAATCTTCCTGACATTCTTAATTTTTCGTTTAAGTTCTCCAACAAAAAGACAGCGGAAAAATTCGGGGGAAAAATGCTGAATTTTTCCATCGGAATTTTTTTCCCGATACCTATTTTTCCGGAGGAATTTTTTGTTCCCTTTCGAAGATTATTCACGATACCTATTTTACGAAAAAGGGAAACATTCCGGGGGAAATATTCCCGATAGGGGTGAATAATATTCGTACATTAAGGAGAAAACATAGCAGACAACATAAAAAAAAGCACAACGAACAACCATAGTAAAGTGCATAAGCACTTTGTGTCGGTGTAAAGTCTACGGCTCTGCATTCAGCTCTAACATTCAGGTGTGTTGTGTTTCAGGCAATAACGGTGTTACGGAAAACTGCAAGGTGACGAGCTCACCGGTACATCGAGATCGGGCGTAGGCTATATCATAAACGCAATAAGTTAGTTATGTTAAAGCAGATCGCAGATCAGCTCCGATATCGGTGCCCTAGTTGGATACTGTAAATACATAAGTACTCTATAACTAATACATACGCATCTTCTTTACATAAAAGAGTAAATACACTTTATTCGTATTATATGAATATAAAAATCAATTTAAAGCAGTTTGATGGTAATAGTTTTTGTTTCTAAATAATTTTCGAGACCATCTTTTCCAAGTTCACGACCAAATCCAGATTGTTTAAATCCTCCAAAAGGAGTTTGTGGAAGAACAGCATCATAGCAGTTGATCCAGATAGATCCAGCATCGACACTATTTGCGAAATGTATAGCCTTATTGATGTCATTTGTAATGACTCCAGCTGCTAGGCCATAAGAAGTATTATTAGCTCTTTCGATGATTTCTTCAGTTGTACTGAATTTGAAGATGGATTGAACTGGTCCAAAAATCTGTAAAAAAGTATAAACAAAAATGTTATGTTTGCATAGTGGTTAATAATTGTCGGAATCTTGTATTAAACCTATAATTTTAATAATAGGCGTACAGTTAAATATTCAATTTAAAGTTTGTGTTATTTCTTATATACATAAATGAAAGGCAACCTAACATAAGGAATGTATATGAAGAATCAAATTAATTAAAACAAAACTATTTATCCGCTTCCTAGAATCGTACATCTCTATTCGCATATTCGCTTATTTATGTATTTTTATATACATATGTAGATGAAAGTATCTATGCGATCGAATGATATCACAACATTTTCTTATATTAGGAGTACACAGCAAGTGTAAAATAGGTGGTCAGGACAGTTCCATGTAGCGTAATAATAATAAAGCGTTAGTAATACAAATATGTCTTTTAATTGTCCTTTTATTTTGTTCATTTTACATAAGCAACATTATTGATTAAGTCGACAGAGTGACTTATTGTTAATTTTATGGTCTTTATAAAAATATGGAAAAAGCGAGCAAAAGTGTCAATGATATAAAAGTGTCTATTTTAGCTAATTATCAGAAAGTGGTGTCAAGGTGTCCCGATCACTAGAAAGCGTCCAAAGTGACACCTTAGCGTCCTAACGGCAACGCTGGGAAATAGTTGTTAAACCTGTCCGGACCATTGAAATTAAATTATTTTTCATCCGAAAAAATACTTTTTGTCACTCCTAGCAGCAGGGGGACTATATGCTGAGGTACAAAATCCAAACATTTGTTCTTTCTAATGGAATTTGATAGTGTTTTTTTCTTAATTAATTTTTTTAGTTGCAGGTGTGTGATCTTTTATTCATTTGTTAACGGTTGATACGCTAGCATTCAGTCCAACTATTTCCCTGATTTTAAACGCTGACTGTGCCGAATCAGAGGCTTCTTGTAAGATTGTTTTTGTTTTTTTTAAATAATAAAGGGAATAAACAAATAAACAAAGAATGTTTCTACGAGCTCCTCGACAATACTTACGAGCAATGTCCTAAATATGACGTTAAAATCGTATTGGGTGATTTTAACAATTTAACGCAGGATAGGAAAGCCTTCACGACAATACGTCCGAAAACGGACTTAGGCTAATAGACTTCTCTGCGGGCCGAAACGTCACTATAGCAAGCACACGGTTTCCTAATCTTAATATCCACAAGGGGACATGGCGGTCTCCTGATCATCAATGATCACATTGCGATCGACGTAAGGCATGCCTCTAGTATTCTGGATATCCCACCTTTTCGAGCAGCTAACATCGACTCGGATTACTGCCTTGTTTCAGCCAAGGTACGAATGCGGATATCCGAAACGCAACAACTAAAAAGGAAATACTGCGAGAAGATACCTCAAAAAGCTGTAGTAGCAAGAGATCACCAAAATCTTCGTCGAATGCGTATCCCGAACTTTCTCAACGACTCCTATGCCGCCGGCATCAAGTGCCGAAGACCAGTGGCAACGCTGCCCACATGCCATCAGAAGTCCCGCAACTGCTGTGCTGGGTTTCGCCCGACCACCACAAAGAAACCCATGGTGCGCGACCGAGTATATTTAGAGATTATACTCCAGATATAATGTACGGAAGTTTTCCCAACCTATAGAGATGAAGAATGAAACCTAGTCAAATGCTATCAACAAGAAAGGACACTCAACATCGACATAACGGACAGAACGTTACAATCGACAGCTATAACAACAACGGACAAATATATGTCAGCAGAAATTAAACGAAGAATACTTAATTCTTACCAATCGCTGTTTCTTTGGGTGAAGAAGGCAATTGAGTAGTAAGGCCCTATCCCGAACAACTAAGGAGGCTCTGTATAAGACCTTGATCATCCCAGTCCTCCTTCATGCGCTGTAGCTTGGACTCTTTCTAAAGTGGATGAATATATCCTCGGTCGCTTGGAGAGAAATTCTTCGTAAAATGTTCAGTCCCATTTGCGGTGACGGGCGGTGGAGGAGGAGATTCAACGACGAACTACATATACGAGCTGTATAGCCGCATCTTACCCGGAGGGATAACGCAGTACAGGAAAATCTCGTCTTAGCTGGCGGGGGTAAATAGAAGGAGACTTCCGCCTTGGAGTTTGCAACTCGAGGCAGTTAGCTATGGATCGAGCTAAGTGGAGAGGCTTGTTATTGGAGGTCCAGGTTCTTCTCGAACGACAGGGATGAATAATTGTAAACTTCCGCAAATGTTTAGTTTCTCTATTTCTGATCAATATCAGTCAATGGTGTCGTTAAGACATAAGGATGTTTCTCCTGGGTACGTATGTCGATACATACTTATGTCGGAGATGTAGGCAGTTTTTAACAATCAAATTCCTTACATTGTGCTCTTTCACCTCATTCACCTCTTTCAGTCGTACTGGGTGCCAGTCCACAGTGGCATTCCGGGAAACTTCAAGGCTGACGACCTCTTCAGTAAGAGAATATTTATGGATTCATATGCCCCACCCTAAGTGCAGATGCTATCGGTAAAGCGATCGGGGATCAGCTCCAGTATCAGAGCTGGTTGGAAACTCCCTGATAAATGATAAATTAATGTAAGAACATACATGTGTATGTACGTAGTTCTTAAACTGTTTTTGAAGAACTCCACAGTATTATTTCTAAAATATGTTTCCTCTATACATAAAAGAGTAAATGTACTTTTATTCGTATATATAGAAATCAATTTAAAGCAGCTTGATGGTAATAGTTTTAGTCTCTAAATAATTTTCGAGACCATCTTTTCCGAGTTCACGACCAAATCCAGATTGTTTAAATCCTCCAAAAGGTGCTTGTTGAACTACAGCATTATAGCAGTTGATCCAGATAGATCCAGCATCGACACTATTTGCGAAATGTATAGCCTTATTGATGTCATTTGTAATGACTCCAGCTGCTAAGCCATATGAAGTATTATTAGCTCTTTCGACGATTTCTTCAATTTTGCTGAATTTGAAGATGGATTGAACTGGGCCAAAGATCTGTAAAAAAGTAAGATGATCATACAGGTAGGCTACAATCCGCTTAGAACGGATCGTATGATATCTTATTCTTTTGCCTTTCTGTCAGCACTAATAAACTGGGTGTTGCCTATTACGTACATATATATGGCTTGAGATACAATGATACAATGGAGAATATCATCAAAATCGGGGTTTTAATGAAAACGCCCCAAAAATTGGGTCTGGCCACATTCGAAGTATGGGTGAATTGCAGTTAATTTTAATACCTAAATATTTGGTCTTAGAAAATCAAAAAGCGGGGGCGGCAGTGGGAGGATTTCAAAAATGTTTAGAATTGTACTGCATCTTTTTCTCAAAAAAACCCAGGTAAGTATCCTTCTAACTCAAGATTTAAGGTGTAACATGCGTATAGATAGATAGACGGACGGACGGACATGGCTCAATCGATTTCGCTATTGATACTGATCGCAAACATGTACGTACATATACATACATACATACATGTATACTTTATAGGGTCTACGTCTCTATGTTACAAACAATGTATCAAAATTAATATACATAGGTACATAGGTACTCTTAGGACAGAGTATATAAAATATAATGCTTTCTAGTGCTTAATAATTCATGCATGCATGCATATAAAAAGTCCACCTAAAGGTTAAGCATGCCTTATATCTTATGTAAATGCCTACGCCTTATAAGGAATAAGAACACTATAGTTGATATTTTTGAGTTTCTCTAAAATAATAATATGTATGTATATACTATATACATATACATATATCAAATATCACTAAATCAATACTTTTCAGAGTCAAATTGATATGTAGTTCTATTACAAATATTCTATAACTCAAATATTTTCTTTTCTGTTCCGATCGGATACCATGATAGGGCTGTGTAATTCAATACTGTACCTCTTCTTGTGCAATTTTCATATTATCCTGTACATCTGAGAAAACTGTTGGCTCAATGAAAAATCCAACATCTCCAATTCGCTTCCCTCCACATTGAAGTTTAGCTCCTTCTGCTTTACCACTTTCAATATAACCAAGAACTTTAGCAAACATCTCTTGATCGATTTGTGGACCTTGTTGCGTTTCATTTTTGAAAGGATCTCCAACTTTACGTTCCTTTGCTTTCTGTACGGCTTTAGCTACGAATTCATCATAAATTTTCTCATGCACATAGGTCCTGCTTCCGGCACAACAGCTTTGTCCATGATTGGAAAAGAGTGCTTCATGTGCGACATTTACAGCAAAATCAACTTAAAATAATAAAATATACATAGTATGATGACAAATATAACTCAAAAGTTTTATATCTAGATACATACTATCAGCATCATCGAAAACAACTACAGGGCTTTTGCCACCCAGTTCTAGAGAAACTTTTTTCAAGTTCGATTTAGCTGCTGACTCCATGATGATACGACCAATTTCAACGGAACCAGTAAATGCAACTTTCTGAATATCCTTATGCAATGCTATAGCAGCTCCTGCTGTAGGTCCATAACCAGGTATAATATTAATAACCCCTTTAGGAAAACCAGCTTCCTTTACTAATGCACCCATGTGAAGCGCTGATAGAGGTGTTTGTTCGGCTGGCTTCAAAATAAGTGTGCAACCAGCAGCCAGAGCAGGTCCCCATTTCCATGCCAACATAAGTAGTGGATAATTCCAAGGAATTATTTGACCAACAACACCAATTGGTTCCTTTTTTGTCAAGGATACCAAATTATTGAGTGGAATAGTGTCACCGAAGAATTTGTCTGTCCATCCAGCGTAATATTTTAACGTTTCAATCGAATAAATAACATCGAGTATGGCGTCATTGTATGGTTTTCCATTATCAATGACTTCAAGATTGGCAAGAGTAATCTTGTCTCTTTTCATAAGATTGGCCAAACTGAAAGAAATCAAGGTAGGTTTTACTTGAATAAAATTTAATGTAGAATGATTCCAATGATGGCGCGATTAATTAGAAAATTAATTGTTAATTTGATAACAATTTATTAGCCATTTGTTTTCGAATTGGATATTTTATAAAAAGATATGTATGAATGTACATATGTACACATATTCATATATAGACTAAGAGTCAATTGATTGAGGCCACTCTTTTAGTAACTGTTTTTCGTGTTTTATACCTGTTGGAATTTTTTATCCGGAAATTCTTACTACCTACATACATAGGTGTGTACTTTTATAATTTTAGAACCAAAACTAAAACTGTTAAAAATTGCTTCAATCAATTTATTCGCTGTGTATGTACACATGTACCTATGCACACTTATAATTCACTAAAATTAAGATTCAGCAAACTGTATCAACCAAGTACCACGGATCAGATTTCCTGGGAATCCACTGGTTGGTGTAAGACGAGTTCGTTTGGTTTATAAAGTGACACCCATAAATACATATTTATGTGTAATGTGTGGAGGAATTTATTTAATATACCTACATATGTACATATGTACATACCAACATATGTATTTATTCTCCAAAAACTCAGATATAAAATTTCATTATCCTATCTCAAAACTTAAGCTTAAATACATACATACATAGCTTAGTCAAGTGAATTAATGCTATTGATTATAAATATGTAAGTATACCTTATAAGGTCTACATATATCTTAAAAGGTCTATTTTTCTGTGTTACAAACTGTCTATCAAGCTTAATAAGTATACCCTTAGGATTGGGTATAAAATATCTTGCCTATCCTCTCCTCTCCTCATTTCCTGCTTATTTATATTTTTACTCGTAAGTTATTATCCACTGCTCGCGCTATGGTACTTTGCATTAAAGCCCTTATTTTTCCAATATCAATGCAATAGGTCTATGGGAAACATTCGTAATATTCTTTACTGCTAATTAATGCCGTTTTCGAAGGCCAACTTTTGTTTTGAGAAGCTTTTTCATGACTGTTTTACTCTCGGATGTTTGTCAGATGCTCGCGACATGTGTTGTCTGGGGATTGAACCTGAAACTCCACGCTCCGTAGTCTAACGCACTAACCACGGCACCCACGAGCAACATCAATACATAAGAGGAAAAAAACATGATACAGGAAAGTTATAATGTAGCTCTATACTTTGTCTTAATCATTTCTTTTGATTTGTAGTATAAATATGATTTATTTTTTTAAATGGGTGCCAGTGCCCATGGGCTTCTAATTCTCAAAAACCCAGATATGAAATTTTATTTAGCTCAAATTAAATGCCTACGAACGGACAGACATGCCTTAATCGATTCGATTAGGTCATAAAAAAAACAAAACCAAATTTTTGCCAACAGATCACCACAGATTAAGTCAATAAGATTTATAATGCGTAAACAAGGTAGCAAGCTGTTTTCAAATTGTTTTCCAAAAAATTGATATTTAGTTCTATTGATATATTAATCTAATCTGACCTTGAAACAATTCTGCCTTTTATCAAATAAAAAAAAATAAACCATAGGTATTCGAGTACATATGCATACATATGTATGTACACCTAATCACAAAACAACATTAAATTTCATTGGCTACAGTTATTTTCAAAGTAATGCACCGTGTTGACAATAAAATAATTTATCAAATGTCTTGGTTAAACCAAGACAAGATGTATACATATGTACATATTCATGAAAGATTGTGATACTTTGTACAATGGATATTTTATCAGTTGTACTGGCTATTCAACATATACTCTATTTTAAGACAATAAACATTCAAATATATTATGAACGTTTTTGATAAGAAAACATCGAGATAAATCGTATAAAAACAAGTCACTTATCTGAAAATATGCCTTCACAGATAGGCCTGCAAACTATATATATTCTTGTGTTAATTACCTTATAATCAAGTCAGCCCGTTTTTGTGGTCCCAGTGTTCGCCATTCTGAATTTCTGGAAAATGCCTTCTTTGCAGCATTTACAGCAATATCAACATCGGCCTGAAGTAGTAGCTGTTAGGAAAAATCAATACATACAGCAAGTCGATTGTTTTACCTTATCTCCTTCGGCGACACTTGCAATGACTTTACCGGTAGCTGGGTTTTCTGTTTGAAATGTTTTACCCGAAACTGCATCCACGAATTCATTGTTAATAAAAAGCTGAGTGAAAAATAAACAAAAGTGCACAAGGATAGAACAGGCGGATATTAAGAACTTTATACCTTGGTGTACACAATAGGTTGGTCAGGGTTCGACATTTTGCTTAAGTATGTACTGCTTGTACTTGGATTGAGATCTGCTACAATACTGAATATTCTTCAGAATATACTTAGCTATATATATGCTTTGATTAAGACCAATTACATCTCAAAAGATTATTTTATTACTATACCGCCGCACACTTTCACTAAGAAACCAAAAACACATAACAAAAACAATAATCGTAATGCGACTGACAGCTTATCTATTATCAACATACTAGTGATGTGCAAAATGAAGGCAGTATGTAGGTACTCATCGCTATGGCTCGTATTGAAGTTCAGCACAGAAAGGAAACACTTTACCTTAAATAAGAATATATATATGTATGTATGTATGAACAGACAAAAATAAGGTGATTAAAACAAATCATGTATAGAATTATGTATATTATTTTTAAATAGTTGTTTGGTGGACTCCTTAAAAAAAAAAGCTCACTGGTTGAGTCAATACTAAAGTTATTCAACTTCAATTGTTGTTTCAGAAGAAGTTGTATGTTTTCATTGTTGATTTCCGTTCAGCTTTTGATTTATGATTTACTGCTTTATAAGTGGAATCGAAGTTCAACAAAATTAATATGTTGAGAGCTAAGTAAGACAACAAAATGCTTTTGTGTGGGAGGAGGAAATAAAATTAGTTCTTGTGCATGCCAATGATGTTGTATGTACTTATTTCTTGCCGACGCAGTGAACAGTTACATATTTTTAATTAATTTTATTTAATTTTTATTAAAGTTTTGAAAAGATTTCATTTATTAAAAACTCTAAGCTGAAAAACTGATTTACAAACGAACTAGACAGAATCGAGCACTCCACTGAACTGCATGTTCTATTTTTACATTCTTATTTATACTCTGCCAGCTAGACAAAATGACAAAGGCGCAACTGTAAACAAAATACATATGTACATATAATCGAGATCTGATATAAAGATACAGAAAAGCTACAATCCGTCTGGAACGAATGGTATAACACCTTATCCTTCTTCCTTTGTATCACCGCTACTATAGTGGGCGTGACATACAGTATTTTTTTTAATTAAAAGGAAGGATTAAAACCTGAAAGTATTGCCACTTTACACTATATTCGATCTGGCGAAAGAGTTAGATCTTGTCTACTGGTGAGACACGGAGTTAAAGCGGTTATGCTGTCGCAACTATGTGCCCTGACCTTGTCGCTGAGCGAGTAGGAGCAGGTGCAGACAATTTTGTCATGGCATCTGCATACATGCCGTATGACTCCCTAGAGACTCCCTCAATAAAAGAGGTGGAGTATCTAGTGAATGTCTGCCGGTATAGGAGTGAAGATCTAACGATTGTTTGCAATGCTAATGCACACTGTACAGTGTGGTGAAGCACCAACGATAACTACAGAGGAGAAGCTTTATTCGAGTTAGTAGTGTGCAAAGAGCTAACTATTGTCAACAGAGGAACAGAACCGACCTTTGTGAATGCGAGACGAAGGGAAGTTATTGACGTGACTCTGTGTAGTAATAGAATGCTTGATAGAATATCAAATTGGAAGGTAATGGATCAGACAATGATGTCGGACCACAGAGCCATCTCATTTGATGTTCGATACGGATTTAAAAGAAAGAAAGATCGAAAATATGTCGGGATTCCCAGGAACACGGACATAGTGAAATACCAGGAAGTGTTACGGGAGAAACTGAATGATAGGGTACCCAAAATACCGAAAACCCCTTGGGATGTAGAGTCACAGCTGAAGCACTTACAATCAGCTGTTGAAAGTTCTTACCAAGAGGCGTGTATACCTACTTTGGTAGATGAAAAGGACCCCACGCCTTGGTAGTGTAGGGAACTTGAAAATCTAAAGAAGGAAGTGAGAAAAGCCTTTAATCATGCCATGAGAAGGGATAATCCTGAATCATGGGATGAGTATAAGGCAAAGAAGAAAGAGCAAAAAGCAACTTTGCGACGACGTAAAAGGGAGTCGTGGAGGGAATTTTGCTCGAATATGAGAAGCACAGCTGAGGTCAATAGACTTCAGAAAATTGTCTCGAGGAATCCAGTTTCCAAAGTAGGATTCATTCGCTATAGAACGGGGGAGATTGTTGAGACACTGGATCGTACAAATGAGATTCAATGGAAATACACTTTCCGGGAAGCCTGAAATCAGATCAGCCCAGGGCTCTGAGGAAACAACTAGCAAACAGGATACTACATATCGGTGACATGGAGAGAAACAAAGACAAGATGTGATCATCTTCACTAGGAAGAGGAGAGATCTGGAATTTCAGCCTTTGATACTCATTTTGATGTTCGATACGGATTTAAAAGAAAGAAAGATCGAAAATATGTCGGGATTCCCAGGAACACGGACATAGTGAAATACCAGGAAGTGTTACGGGAGAAACTGAATGATAGGGTACCCAAAATACCGAAAACCCCTTGGGATGTAGAGTCACAGCTGAAGCACTTACAATCAGCTGTTGAAAGTTCTTACCAAGAGGCGTGTATACCTACTTTGGTAGATGAAAAGGACCCCACGCCTTGGTAGTGTAGGGAACTTGAAAATCTAAAGAAGGAAGTGAGAAAAGCCTTTAATCATGCCATGAGAAGGGATAATCCTGAATCATGGGATGAGTATAAGGCAAAGAAGAAAGAGCAAAAAGCAACTTTGCGACGACGTAAAAGGGAGTCGTGGAGGGAATTTTGCTCGAATATGAGAAGCACAGCTGAGGTCAATAGACTTCAGAAAATTGTCTCGAGGAATCCAGTTTCCAAAGTAGGATTCATTCGCTATAGAACGGGGGAGATTGTTGAGACACTGGATCGTACAAATGAGATTCAATGGAAATACACTTTCCGGGAAGCCTGAAATCAGATCAGCCCAGGGCTCTGAGGAAACAAGGAGCAAACAGGATACTACATATCGGTGACATGGAGAGAAACAAAGACAAGATGTGATCATCTTCACTAGGAAGAGGAGAGATCTGGAATTTCAGCCTTTGATACTTTTCGGATCGGAGCTGCAGGTGATCAGGAAGGTTAAGTATCTGGGTGTATACCTACATGCTGGACTAACTTGGAGCTTCCATGTGAAAGAAATTATTAGAAAGGCGAAAAGAATGCTTCATCAGTGCAAACGGGTATGTGGACTACGGTGGGGAATCTCGCAAAGGTCAGCATACTGGATGTACACGATATAGTTAGACCGATTTCACATATGCGTCAGTTTTATGGTGGCAGAAAGCCACCCAAAAAGCTGTAAAGAAGCAATTAGATAGGGTCCAACGTCTGACATGTTTAGGTATAGCGGGTGTAATACGAACGACACCAACATGCGCAATGGAAGTGATCCTAGGTATTCTGCCGCTGGACTTATTTATTAAGAAAGTGGTGGTTTCGACGGCACTTCGTCTACACCGGGACTCAAACTGGCACTAGCGCGGTACTATCTACGGTCATAGGAAAATCCTGAATCTCGTGAAAAACGAGATTAGGGAGTTGAATGTGCCCATGGATGGAATAAAGAGAATGCGTGTTACCGAAAGCTATCACAAAACTCTTATTGGAGATGGAACACTTCTGGAAAAGAAGATTGGTGATATAATCATCTTTACGGATGGGTCCATGATGGATGGCAGAGCGGGGGCAGGTGTCTTCTCAGAAGAACTGGAACTAGCCTGTCATATTAGTCAGGGGAAATATACCTCAGTCTATCAAGCCGAGATGATTGCTCTGTTGCATGCGTTGGATCACCTGAAAGAGGGTCAGGTCGAGGGTAGAAACGTTACCATAACACTGGAACATCAATCAGTGATTAGACGCATGGACCAAACATTGCATTGGAATGTGCTCATAAGCGCAATAAGTGCTCATCTCAAAATGAGTTGACGCTGCTCTGGTTGAGTGGGCACGTAGGGACTGAGGGGAACGAAAAGGCGGACTTTCTGGCAAAGCAAGGGTCAACCTCGGAGCTCTCTGGTCCGGAACCATTCGCTGCAATTGGCGGAGGAAAAGTAGAATGTCTAATTAGCAACTGGGCCGCGACGGAACACCAGAGAAGGTGGAAGGATGCAGACGGGCGAAAATTAAAATGCCGATTGGAACCCCTCACTGAGAGGTTCTAAGCTTAGGGCGAAGAACACTGAAATAGGTGGTAGCGTTATCTACAGGTCATGGGAATTTCGGGTTTCACCTAAAGAAGATGGGTATTCTGGAGAACGACACCTGTGAACTATACCTGGAGGAAGTCGGGACGGCAGCACATGCATATATTGTGTCAATGTCCGGCGTTAGCTAGGAGAAGAAGGGAGATCCTGGGAAGCCAGAGGATTAACAAGATTTCTGTTAAACAGATGCTAGCGTTGACACGAGGAATCAAAGCCAGAGAGGAACTGTATGGAAATCCAGAGAGACTCTCCGGCTAAGATGGATTGTGGAAGAGTGACGAAAAGGGTGTGTCCCAGTGGTCTGGTTCGTAATCTCTCGAACAGTATATATATATATTTATATATATGTACCCTTAAAATTAGATATAAACAGACTGAAATTATTGCAACTTCTGGTATCGGTCTGTTAATATAGAGGAAAAATTATCGTATTCTGGAACGAAGGTGGGCGGTATGTAGTATCAATTTGAAAGATGGCATTTTTCTGATGAATGTACTACATACATAGTTGTATATGTACATATGTACATACATAGAGTTGTTAAGGAATGTTAACACTTTGCAATCTTAATCACAGTCACTTTAAATATGGAAAAGCACTTTGAAAGGAAATTATATGTATCATACATATGTACATATGTAATGAAACGCGTAATCTGTTCAGTTTGGAGAAACTGCATAATTGATAAATTTGTTAGTCATACTCCCGCAGCTATGGGAGTATTGTTTATTCGCTTCTGTAAAGCGTTTTGTTTTTTTGAAGTTTTTTTAAGAGCCCCCTTTAAAAAAATATTGAAACAAATTTTTTAGTTTATTATTCAAATATCCTCCGGCTAATTGACTGGTCTATTTCTGGTGATAACATGGTCATCAAAATTCGACTTCAATAATTCGATTGTTTGGGTAGCTGTGTGGCATGTGGTTGCGTCTTGTTGAAACTACATGTATGCATATGTATATATGTAGAAGAATGGACCAATGACTCTTTTACATGTAATGTAATTGAGTAACTTGCCCAAGGATGAGTAGTCAAATCGTAACGGGTATTGTGAGAAAATTGATGAAGTGGCGGCATGCAACTGGCCATTTCGCTGGAGCATTGATTGTGAAAAGAGCGATAGAATAAGTAAAGGCAAGAGACATTTTTGCGATGTTGGAGCGAGTCAATAGACTTCGCTATGCTTCTGTTCCCTATTAGTTTCAACGCGCGGGGCCTTAAATTCCACTCTGTTGTTTATATCTCATTTAATTATACTGTCAAGATCGGAATTTAATGAGCTTAATATACGCTGCCGCTCCAGTTCTATGGCCAAAGAACAGGGACCTGAGTCTGGGAACGAATATAAGAAGCTTAGAGTACTGTCGTCAGCGAAGGAATGTTATGAATTAGAAGTAACAGACAAGAGATCATTTATGAATATACGAAAGAGTCGGAGGCAAAACTGAGCCTTGAAGAACACCAGCATTTATATGGTGGATAGAAGACTTTAAACAGTCCAAAACCACTTGAATTGAACGTTCCGAAAGGTAGTTTCTAATTCATTGAAGAAGAGATTCATCGATGCAAAATGGAAGTTGTCCCAATTCCTGAGATCGACAAATTGGAAACCTCACTTACACTCGTGCAATCCTTACGTTTCTTTGGCTTGTTGCCACGGGAACATTAGTAGTTCATATGTTGACTCAAATTTTCCTATCAGATTTTCAATGGGCCAATGGCTTAATAAGGAATTTGGATAGTTTGCAAAAGTTTTGTAATCATGTACTTTCCATAATAAAACGGCAAGTTAAAACGTCAAACAAAGCAGAGAATCCCGCGTCTCAATTCGTTATTGGAAGAAAGTGTTTAGATTGCCCAGGAATACACTAAATTACATAATGCGTCTAAAGTTTAGAAGCCATGCTTGTTTGTTGAAAATTGCAAATGAAACTTGAAAAAAAGAAAGAAAAAGAAAAACGTATTGATGGAATCAATTAATAAAACAGGTCATTTTATCGATCATACCCAGATCGAACATATTATAATTTGTACTAAAATACATACTTATGATACATTTCTGAAAGTAGCTCCACAATTTTTTTTTAATCCTATATGTAAAGGGAGTGGTGGCCACCCACTATCAACCACTCTACACCTCCGCGTTGGTGACTGCTGGGTGCCTAGTACCTCGGCTGGACATTGGGTAACCAACCCCTTTGGAAGGTCGTTGGTGGTAGCAAACGAAAGAGGGGGAGAAGTGTTTTCTCACTAAGACATGACACTTCCTCTTAATCATGGACGGCAGCGGATGAATTCTCCAGGTGGAATCAACGGTGGCGCCCACAGTTAAAGTCAGTCCGAACTTTCTAGTGAAATCCCTATATGAGTTGCTCTGACTTATTCGGATCCCAGGTCTATACGGATCTCCAACACTGAGCCAAGGTGTTAGAAAAGAGTTGGTGGCGGATGAGCCCTTAATGAGCCAACGGCAGCACTCATATCTCTGAAGTGGATTACTAACACCGGAAAATCGAAGCCGAAGAATTAGCAGAGGCCCTAGTCTGCTATAAGGCAGACATCACCGCCATCCAGGAAGTGCGATGGGATGGGCCGGGCAAAAAAAGGATGAAAAACTTTGACATCTATTACGGTGATTGCTATAGAGAGCAGAAACAGCGCTTATTCGGATGTGAATTTGTCATAAGCGGCAGACTTAGGCTTTCGACACGTGAGCGAACGACTTATGACAATCCGCATCAAGGCTAAATTCGCCAACATAAGCCTTATATGCGCTCACGCTCCCACAGAAGACAAGGACGACGCCACCAAAGAATGTTTCTACGAGCTCCTCGACAAAACTTACGAGCAATGTCCTACATATGACGTTAAAATCGTTCTGGGCAATTTTAACGCCAAGATAGGAAAGTAGGACATCTTTGGTAGGACGATTGGCAAGCACAGCTTCCACGACACCACGCCCGGAAATGGACTTAGGCTTACTGACTTCGATGCGGGGCGAAACGTTACTATAGCAAGCACATGGTTTCTTCATCCCAATATCCACAAGGGGACATGGCGGTCTCCTTATCATCAAACGGTCAACCAAATTGATCACATTGCGATCAATGTATTCGCAGTCCAGTATTCTGGATGTCCGAACCTTCCGAGCAGCCAACATCGACTCAGATCATTACCTTGTTGCACCCACGGCACGAATACGGATATCCCTAACGTCACAACAAAGAAGAAATACTGTGAGAAGATATAACGTTGAAAAGCTGCAATCACAAGAGATCGCCAGAACCTTTGCTGAACGCGTATCCCGAAATCTCGCTACGACTCCTATGGCAATGCCGAGGACCAATGGCAACGCTGCCAACACGCAATCAGAAGTGCCGCAACTGATGTGCTGGTTTCGCTCAACCACTATAAAGAAACCCATGGTTTGACGAAAAATACCGGCAAGCAAATGCAGTTAAACAAGAGGCATACAAAGCGGCGCTGCAAAGAAGGACGAGAGCGGCTCGTGAGCTCTACGAGTAAAAGACGGGAAGAACATCGTGCTTTCGATCGAAGTTATTGAGAGATTATACTCCAGAAATAATGTACGGAAGTTTTAATAACAGGTAAAAAGAACGCGTCAAGCCAACAAGACCCGTTCAGAAGGCTGTAGAGATGAAGAAGGAAACCTCGTAGTAAAGTCGCAGTCGGTGCTGAGAATACGGAAAAATTTCTTCTGCAGACTGTATAACGGCGACGAAGAGCAACATCCCGCTGTCAGGCAGAATGAACCATTCAACACAGACGATGATAGCCAAAACTTCCGTCCACCTGACCAAAAAGAACTGAGGATAGCAATATCCAAACTTAAATCCAACAAGGCTACTGGACCTTACCAGCCAAGCTGTTCAAAGCAGCTGGAAATGATCTGGTAGAGAGCATACACCAACTCATTTCTAAAATTTGATCAGATGATGAATGGAATCTCAGCACCGTTTGCCCGATCCTCAAGAAAGGAGACCACTTCAACTGCGCCAATTACAGATGTATCACTCTCCTCAACATCATGTGCAGGATGACGTTGGAGAATTCTCGCTGCTCCATCAAGGTGGGTAACGATCTCACCGAGACCTTTGATGTCAAAAAAGGATTTAGACAAGGTGACGCGCTGTCATGTGATTTTTTAACATCGTTCTTGAAAGAATTGTGCGAAACTCACAAGCCAACACCGGAGGCACAATCTTTCAAAAGTCTGTGCAACTACTATCGTACGCCGGCGATATCGACATTATTGGAAGAACACAGCGGGCTGTCACCGGTGCGTTCGCTAGTATTGCAGCGGAGGCTGCCAAAATGGGTTTAGAGGTAAACGAGGGCAAAACCCAGTATATGCTGTCAACAAGGAGGGACACTCAACATCGACGAATTTGACAGAACGTCACAATCGACAGCTATAACTTTGAGGTAGTAAGGGACTTTGTCTACCTCGGCTCTGCTATCAATTCTGACAATAACACCTCGGCAGAAATAAAACGAAGAATAACTCTTGCCAATTGCTGTTTCTTTGGTCTGAGAAAGCAATTGAGTAGTAAGGCCCTATCCCGAACAACTAAGGAGACTCTATATAAGACCTTGATCATTACAGTCCTGCTTTATGGCGCTGAAGCATGGACTTTATCAAAAGCGGATGAAGATATCCTTGGTCGTTTCGAGAGAAAAATCCTTCGTAAAATATTCGGTCCCGTTTGCGTTGACGGGTTTTGGAGGAGAAGATTCAGCAACTAACTATACGAGCTGTACAGCGAAATCGAGTCAAAAAACTGTGCATCAGTCGTTTGAGATGGCTAGGACTTGTAGAGCGAATGGACACCAGTGCTCCGGCCCGAAGATTCTTCGAATCAAACCCGGAGGGACAGAGCAGTAGAGGAAGACCTCGCCTTAGGTGGCGCACACAAGTTGAAGGGAACCTGAACAAGCTTCGAGTGCGCAACTGGAGGCAGTTAGCTAAGGACCGAGCTAACTGGAGAGGCTTGTTAGTTGAGGCCCAGCTTCACCCCGAACTGTAGCGCCACCTAAGTAAGTAAGTAAGTATGTAAAGGGAGTTTTTTTTTATAGAAGCGGGGAAATTTAATTTGAAATAAAACACAAAAAAATGTTTTTAATATCTATTAAATTGGCTTTATTTGATAAATAATTTTATGGCATTAATGTTTGAATATGATTTCGGGCGAGCAATCTGGAGCTCCAATTTTCAGACATTCTTCGTAACGTGTCGAATATTACCTTCCAAGAGCTGAATTGTTTCTGGTTTATCAGCGTAGACATGCGACTTTACATATCCCTAAAGAAAATAATCTAATGGACCAATGATTCCACCGGCCCATAAAGTGCACCAAAATATGACTTTTCCTGAAAGCATCGTGTGTTTGCGGCACCGATACGAGGTGCAGGTGATTGAATTTAGGAAAGCAGCCATACTTGAAATAAAAGATATCCATTGTTACCACACGAGCCGGTTAATTCCCCTAATATATGAACTATTCCAGTTTTTTGACTAGTTTTCCTAATTTCTGCAAGTTCCTCGAAGACGTATTCACCTAGAATTTGCTTTTTTGCTGAGGATAACGTGGGCAGCTACATACATATTAGGTGAAATAATGATTCCTCCTCCTCCTCCTTCTCCTCCTCTTCAGTAACACAGATATGACAAAAGTCCTTGGTCAGAATTCCAAGACTTAAGGCATGCTTGAGTAGAGCACAATGACGCGTTAGTAATCGAACTAGGAGGCATTTATGTGGTCTGTTATTGAGTAGACTTAGACTAGACTAGAGGCCACATCTGACTCAGATAGTTGTAGGTATCAAGATTGCACAATCTTAAATTTGTCTACATTTGGTAAGTGAAGACCCCTTCAGCAGTCGAGAGCTCTTGCTTAGTAGTCTGTTTCGCAATTATCTGAAATAATTAGGGTTCACAATTAAATAGCTGGTTCACTGTCGGTGTAAATGGCGATGTCCGCACTTGATACCGATACCAATTAGTGTAGATTTTTAATGCGGAATAATTAGTGATAATTTTTTCTGAAATTTAGGATTTCGGCGTGCTACTTATATATCATCATAGGTGTTCTGTGTTGACTCCTTCAGTCGTACCGCCGATTTCATTGCTAGCGCCACCGTGTAAGTTATATATAACACCTAACTATTTGGCATTTTTGGTGATATTTTTTTCTGGAATTCTGTGCCCTTTCGGAAAAAGGATTAGCCTAGTTTTCGCAGGGTTGGCATTAAGTCCATAACTATTTGTCCACTTGACTAGCTTCGCCAGAGCTATTTCCATGAGAAACGTTAGGTGTCATGTATGAGACTTTTCCGGTGTTTCCCAGTAAGAACCACTTTTATTTTTCTAGAGACGGAGACTGCCATAAGAATTTTGCATTTCCGCTGTATTGATTCCATCCAAACCCGGCGATTTATATGGAAGAAAGTTGTAAATCGCCCATTGGAGCCTTTGATCGCTTGCTACTTCCTCTAAAATATGCGTAGTATCCGGACTGAGCTGTTTATTATTAAAGACACTCTCCGTTTCGTTTCCGGGGATTGATAGATTCTCGATTAGAGATTGTTATTATCCCATCAGGATTTCTTGATACAATCGGGTACAGTGGGTTCCCTAGACAGGGTTTTATTGACTACTGGCTTTATTTATGCTTTTGATGTTTGAACAGAATAATTGCCAGGTACTTCTTTTCGCTTTTCTGATAATTATTGTGAGGTCTTTGAGTCTCCTCTTATAATTCCAATCCAAAGGCTCTTTCATTAATTTCGCTCGACTGAAGAGGTTCCTACTACTCTTTCTCTGTAGATTCAGTTCGGAAGTCTACCATTGGGTGTTGTTACTCTTAATGCATCTGTTAAAACGGCTGTTCACACTTATTAAATGTTTCATCACATCGTTATGATGACCTTAGATTCATCAATACAGATCTGACCTAGGGTTGATCATAAACGTAATAGGTTATTTAAATATTAAATCTCAGATCAGCATCGGTAACCGTGTATTCGTTGGAAACTAACCTACAGAAGATAAATAAATCTACATATTCCACAAAACATTTTTGAAAAACTCCATAACTAATACTTTATTTTAAATATTTTAAAAATTAAAGTATGCTTCTACATAAAAGAGTAAAAGAGTAAACGTACTTTTCTTTGTATTATGTATATGAATATAGAAATCAATTTAAAGCAGTTTGATGGTAATAGTTTTTGTTTCTAAATAATTTTCGAGACCATCTTTTCCAAGTTCACGACCAAATCCAGATTGTTTAAATCCTCCAAAAGGTGTTTGTGGGAGAACAGCATCATAGCAGTTGATCCAGACAGATCCAGCATCGACACTATTTGCAAAACGTATAGCTTTATTGATGTCATTTGTAATAACTGCAGCTGCTAGGCCATAAGAAGTATTATTAGCTCTTTCGATAATTTCTTCAGTTGTACTGAATTTGAAGATGGATTGAACTGGTCCAAAAATCTGTAAAAAAAAAAAAGGAAAAACAAAAAATTTATGTCTCCATAGTGGTCAATATTTCTTACATTTTGAATGTAGGCATCGATATGCTATGTAAATAATTCAACCAAAAGTTAAGTTTGCCTTATTTCTTTAATGAAGAGTGTTTTTTAGAGGTATACAAATTCAATATGAAATAAAACACTTGAAGCTAATGTTAATGTCTATGCTATTAGCTTTATTTAATAGATAATTTTATGCCATTAGTGCTTAAATATGATATCGGGCATATGCGCCACATGGCTAGCTCGAATGAAGCGCTATCGTGAAGTTCAATTTCCGACAACTTTATCGAGCAAATCGAGCCGTATATCAGCAATAACACGGTGAAAGGTGTTATTTAATGCATAAACATTTTGAACTGCTTAGGCCATCAGTATAAAGCATTTACCAAGTTGCAGTAGGATAAGATAAGCATAGATAGGTATTCTAAGCATAGAAATGTTAAAAAAGCAACATAGACTAACGTTTCTCTAAAATATTAGCACATAGGTACTGAGATTGAATAAAATATCGAATATCACTAAACCAATACTTTTCAGAGTAAAGCTGGTACTTTCAGCCTTAATAACTCAAAATTTTCTTATAAGTAATTCAATTCTGTACCTCTTCTTGTGCAATTTTCATATTATCCTGTACATCTGAGAAAACTGTTGGCTCAATGAAAAATCCAACATCTCCAATTCGCTTCCCTCCACATTGAAGTTTAGCTCCTTCTGCTTTGCCACTTTCAATATAACCAAGAACTTTAGCAAACATCTCTTGATCGATTTGTGGACCTTGTTGCGTTTCATTTTTGAAAGGATCTCCAACTTTACGTTCCTTTGCTTTCTGTACGGCTTTAGCTACGAATTCATCATAAATTTTCTCATGCACATAGGTCCTGCTTCCGGCACAACAGCTTTGTCCATGATTGGAAAAGAGTGCTTCATGTGCGACATTTACAGCAAAATCAACTTAAAATAATAAAATATACATAGTATGATGACAAATATAACTCAAAAGTTTTATATCTAGATACATACTACCAGCATCATCGAAAACAACTACAGGGCTTTTGCCACCCAGTTCTAGAGAAACTTTTTTCAAGTTCGATTTAGCTGCTGACTCCATGATGATACGACCAATTTCAACGGAACCAGTAAATGCAACTTTCTGAATATCCTTATGAAATGCTATAGCAGCTCCTGCTGTAGGTCCATAACCAGGTATAATATTAATAACCCCTTTAGGAAAACCAGCTTCCTTTACTAATGCACCCATGTGAAGCGCTGATAGAGGTGTTTGTTCGGCTGGCTTCAAAATAAGTGTGCAACCAGCAGCCAGAGCAGGTCCCCATTTCCATGCCAACATAAGTAGTGGATAATTCCAAGGAATTATTTGACCAACAACACCAATTGGTTCCTTTTTTGTCAAGGATACCAAATTATTCAGTGGAATAGTGTCACCGAAGAATTTGTCTGTCCATCCGGCATAATATTTTAACGTTTCAATCGAATAAATAACATCGAGTATGGCTTCATTGTATGGTTTTCCATTATCAATGACTTCAAGATTGGCAAGAGTAATCTTGTCTCTTTCCATAAGATTGGCCAACCTGAAAATATTTTCAACGTAATATTATTTAATGTGAAAAATGTATAGTATTAATTTTGCAAATTACTGTACGCATAGTGATTACAAATTGTACCAACATATTTTGACTTTGACTTAAGTTAATAAATCTTTCTCTTTTACATAAACCACCACCGGGAAAAGACCTCTTTTTAATCTGGCTCAACAGGTTATGGGCCCAGTCTTGTAAAAAGGAATGAAGTCAAATCCGCATTAATCTCTGTAATCTTAGTTACAAACTAAATTTAAGATTGGGATTTATTTTGGTAAGATTGTGGTGCAACATAATTCATATTTATCATTCGAAATGGATAGCGATTTGCTTAAGATCGACAAATTTGTCTGAAGTGAACAATAGAGCACCTGGAAGTTCCAGGTTAAAATCCTACTCAACGCTAGTAATCTTCTTGAGATTGTCACTGGGGAAGAGATTGCACCAGTACAAGCAGCCAATGTTAAAGCGGAGTATTTTGACAGATAATTCAGGTCTTGGGTGTCAAGGGATAGGAGAGCACAAAAGATAATAGCTACAAACGTAGGACAGCAACTACTAGTTCACATTCTGAACTGCATGAACTCAAAAGACATGTGAACTAAATTGGCCGCCGTTTATGAGCAAAAATCGCAAGCAAGTGTTCATATGCTACAGCAAAAATTTTATTCTTTTGGAAGGAGTTCGGAGGACGACATTGCAAAGCCCATTTCAAAGTTAGAAGCAATTGTTCAACAGCTCAGAGAAGCAGGAGAGGCTATATCTCCAATAATGGTGATGACCAAGATACTGATGACTCTACCGGCACGTTTTAATCATTTTTTTTAGCGCTTGGGAGTCGACAGTGTCTCAGGAGAAAACATTGGAGAATCTAACATCGAGACTGATAATGGAAGAAACTCGTTTGCAGTCATTTCACAAGAACTCTAATTCATCAGGTTCGACGTCGCAATGTGATCAAGAGCATAATGCATTATCAGCGTATCGAGTTTCATATACAATGGTAATAGTAATAATTGTGAATTAATTTGTTACAATGATGATTAATTATTGGGCAATCGAGTACGAAATGTTCGGTTGACAGAACAGCATCCAATTGACAAAGATGGCAGACAGGAGGGATGTCTTTCGTGAGGAGATGTCTGTGTGTCAATTGTGTATGCCCAAGCCTCAATCTCAAAAAACACCTATTCATTTTGGAGGAAGTATTTGTTGGGTAGGAAGAAGATAGGCCGGTTGGGTTAATCCTGGTGTAGTGGTGGGTGTATTGGCTCCAAGCGCTTTTTTCTTCAGATACCAGTATACGTCAAGTCTTTTGGTGAGGTCTGTTTTGGATGGTGGGTGCGATGTGATATTCGGTTGTGTGGTGATATTTCGGGCTTCGCTGTCTTCAAGTTCATTTCCGCGGATGCCCGAATGACCTGGGATCCAGAGTATACGTAGATTTCGGATGACGTAATCCCGAATTTTCGAGATATTACTGTTACGGTTGTTGATGTTACGGTTTTTGCAGCTTCCGTTGCTCTGAGGATCGCTAAAGCTTCTGCGGAGTATATAGAAAAATAGTCTGGGAGTTTCTCGGCGGAAAGAACGTTGCCATTTGAGGCAAATACTGCAAATCCAGTGCCAATCTCGCTTTTGGAACCGTCTGTGTATATTATGTCCCACGAGTTGTTGCTGTAGGTGTTGATTGTTTCTTGAAAAAGTTGGATATATGTTTCTTTAGGGGTTGATTCCTTTTTTAATTTGGACAGCCTTGTGCTAATGGCTTCAGGCGGAAGCAGCCAGGCATTTAGGGATTTTATTGCGTCTTAAGATTTTTTTGGCGTCGTCAATTATAGGGGATTTGTGAGATTCGCAGATTTTCGAAGCGAGGTGGGATGTTAAAATATCTCGACGTTCCTCGATGGATGGGAGTCCAGACTCGGCAAGGAGATTTAGTATGGGTGTCATTCTAAAGGCATGTAAGCTCGATCGGACAGCAGCATGGTAGGAGGTTTTAATTAGCTGCAGTGTTGATTGCCAATCCGTAGTCAATTTTCGATAGAAGAATTGATTTTGTTACGTGGACTAGAGTATTAACGTGTACTAAACTGTTTTTGGAAGCTAGAAATCTAATAATATTAAGTCCGGTAGCTAGTTTGTTCTTTAAATCTATACAATGTTTCTTAAAGTTAAACTTATCATCAAATATTATTCCTAGAATGTTTAAAGCATTTACATTTGGTATTACTAGATTTATGAAATTAATTACAAAACTATTGCAACTTGTTTTTCTACAAATATGTAGATGCTTGCTTTTACTTGACGATATTATTGCCCCAGAATAGGTGCACCAGGTATTGAGCTCTGTAAGGGTGTTTTGAAATTTAACTTGGGTGCGTGTGATATCGTTGCATTTTGATAACAAAACTAGGTCATCTGCATAAAGGATATGATTAATTTTGTTGTTTTTTGCAATAATTTCGGTTATGTCATTGTATGCAATGATGAAAAGTGTCACTGATAAAGGTGAGCCCTGGGGTATCCCGTTGTATAAATTGTGTAAATTGGTGTAGCAGTTATTTCCTTTGACCCTAAACTTTTTGTTGCTTAAGAAATCTTTTATGTACAAATACATTTTAAGTCCGACCTTCCACTCACGGAGTTTATTTAGGACTACATGGATGCCAATGCGGTCAAAGGCCTTCTCGAAATCCAGTGAAAGGACCGAGACTTGATTTTTTGGAGAGAGTGCAGATGCAATGTATTCATCTACTTACGTGAAGTAAAGAATCTATCGTGCTTCGCCCGTGTTTGAACGCCACTTGGTTTGGATTAATGAGATTCCTTTTTTCTACATACCAAAGAAGTCGTCTGGATATAATTTTTTCCAATAGTTTACTCAAGCATGGCAAAAAGGATATAGGTCTATAACCGTTTGTATCTGTTGGTTGTTTATTAGATTTTGGGATCGGGACGACGCTGGCAGATTTCCACGTTTGTGGAAATATACCTTGGTCAAAGATTAGATTGTACAATCTTAAAATTCTCCGTTTTGCGATCAGTGGGGCGTTCTTTAACATTGGGTAGGAGACCCGGTCGTAGCCAGGAGTTTTTCTTTTCACCGCTTCTAAGCAACTATCTAACTCTAGCTGGTTTATTGGTTTTTCGATTAATTTTGCCGAAGAGCTAATAGTATTTATGGGGGTAGTGCTATTTATTGTAGAAAGTTTGGCTTCTAGGAAGTCGCGGGAAAAATTGGGATCGCTGGAGTAGTCAGACCAAGTTTTGGCAAGGTACTCAGAAATTTTATTTGGGTCGGTTATAGTTTCAGAGCCAGTGCACAGGGTTTTGATTAGATAAGATGTATAATGACCTGTTAATGTTTTAATATCACTCCACATTCGTCTACTGGTTGAGTCTGGGTTTATGTTGGCTGTAAATTTATGGAAGCTTTCTTTTTTAGAGATTTTCGCTTTTTTCCGAAATAATGCGTTTGCTTTACGGTAGCTAACTAGGTTAGCATCAGTAGGGACTTTTTTAAATACCTTCCAGATGTTTTGTTTGTTTTTACGCAGTATGTTTATTTCAGGATTCCACCATGGAACAAATGATTTGTGTGGAATATTTTTTGATTGGGGATTTGAGAGGTTAGCAGCTACTCGAAAGGCTTTAGTTATGGTGGCAGTTTCTTTATTGACGTTTGGACTTTGTTGGTTTTTGTTTAAAAATAATGTTGCTTGGCGTTGGTAGATATTCCAATCTGCGCGATCGGTTATAAATTTAGGAATTGGTTTATAGACTTGTGGATTATTTCCAAAACAGAAGCTTGAAGGTGGGTTTCCTGTAGAGATATAATTGATGGGTTGTGGTTCTTAATTAATAATTGAAGCTCGTGAAGGTTATTAAAATAACCTTTGAGATTCCATTGGAGAACTTTGACGTTTTAACGTAGGAGACTTTGGTGCAATATGACCTGTGGCATATTGTGCAAAATCAGGGCTGGTAGAATTGGAGGGGTGGGATGTGTGACTCTGCCGCTCCAATGTTGAGTCGTTAGGGTTCCGTGGGGGACCCGAACTATTCAGCATCCGAGCGGCAGAGTCGGTGTACTGATTGTCATTATTGTGTTTAATTGCATTCGATATCCATATCGAATTTTTTTAAGAAGTATTGATGGGAGTTTATAAGAGATTGGGTAACGGTTGATAAGGGCGAAGGGTTTGAAGTTGTGGGGGAGATAATGTTTTGAGGGGGTTAATTCAATAACATGTCTGTTTGTTTATTGGGTGGATTTTGTGATAGGTGCTGATAAAACGAGAGTTACTTAGAGGTAGATTTTATGTTGGTATGTTCGTTGATGGGGTGAGTGATATCGTTTTTATGTGTGTTTGATGTTGATGGGACTGCATGGAGTGAAATTGGAGTGTCAGTGGTGTTGGCTTCTGAAGCATTATGTATAGGTGGGTTATTATTTTGTAGAAGGCTTAGTAAAATTGGTTCGGGTGTGTTTATGGGAATTGGATCGGGAGCCGTGGTGTCACTTACAACAAGTGTTTTTTCGGTTGATTGTGCTTGCGTTGCAGTTTTTGCAACTGCAGAATATGAAAGGGTAGAAGTGGGCAATGGATTCTGTTCTTTGTAAATTTTTCTTGCTTCTGCCATGCTACATTTTTTACCGTTTTTATTTTCAAGGTTTGTTTGACTTGGAGATAGCGAGGACATATTTTAGAGGACGAAGGGTGTTCATCAAAGCAGTTTGCACATGCCACACGTGAGCAACTGGATGGAAAATGGGGTGGCATTTTTTAGTGGTGTGGCATAGTAATTGGCAGTTGCGACAGCGCATTGGGTTGGGGAAGTATTCCACAAGTCAATGCTAACTGTGTTTGGCGGGCGGAATA
Organism: Xylota sylvarum; assembly: GCA_905220385.1. Taxonomy (NCBI): domain Eukaryota; kingdom Metazoa; phylum Arthropoda; class Insecta; order Diptera; family Syrphidae; genus Xylota; species Xylota sylvarum. The sequence continues at coordinate 68,378,758 of LR999958.1, read as the reverse complement.
GGTCTAATGTAAAAAATACAAAACCGGTGGGGCATTGTACACCTTCTGAAGATTTTTTAAATTTAAAGACATCCGTGACGCCTTGAGACCTCATTCCTTCAACGAAATCACTTTCCGGGACGTTGATGTGGAAGGGAGCATATACTGTTCCTTTGAATGCGTTCAGGTTCGTGTGCAGAGTTACGTCGATAGGGCAGAGATAGGAAAGAGTTTTTTTTGATAAGAAGAGGTCGGCTATTTTTGGTGATTTTACAAGGATTAGGAGATTTCCATCACGCAATTGAGTTATGTAATCATAGGCAGTACTTATACCGTCGATTGCTTTTTTAAGCAAAAAGACACTAAAAGATGAAAGTGGTATATCTTTATTGGCTGGGGAAATCACTATGAATTTGGGATTGTTTAGGGTCGAGTTGTAGGCAAAATTAATATCCTTTGTGGTAGGGGAAGGGGTGGTAGGTTTTTTCCTTTTTTATGTTTGGGTTCGATAAGCGGTTCTGCATCGGCCATAATGAACAAGTTTTCTTCACACTCTATGTATTTTTTTTTTGTTTCACTCATTGTAAGGTAGAAAGAGAAATGTATATTGAGGATATAGCTATACAGAAATAGCGGGAGAATGCACCAACGAAAAGAGCTGGCAGAGCTAACTTCGAATGTAATTACACGATGTTGCCGGCTTGAAAGTTAGTCGGTGACTGTGTAAAAAATATAAAATGGTGTCTGATGAAGGAAAGTGTGAAATATTCCAAGATGATCGCATTGTGGCAGAGGGAGTACGATGTCGTAGACTCTATAAGATGAAGTTTCGTGTGCTGATGAATGATGAGGACAGTAGTGCTGGAGGTGACCATGGAGGTACGGGTGGTGCGATTGGGGAAACAAATGTTGTGATGAAAGCAAATGATGTGATATTGTGTGGAAACCAAGTAAGATCTGTGCTTAAGGAACGGAGTATTGAATTTGTGGAGAACAAACACTTTTTCTGTGACGCTTGTGAATATGGAAAGCAGTGCAGGTTGCCTTTAATAGTAGTGAGTCCAGGGCTAAGTTGGCCGCTGAATTATTTCATACTGATTTATGTGGTCCCATGCAGAAGCTATCCGTAGGCGGATCAAAGTATGTACTTCGTTTTGTTCAAAGATGATTTCTGCCATTACAGATATGTACATACATATGTTTATTTTATCAAAGAGAAAAGTGAATTGCCTTCTATACTTCAGAATTTTTTGCATTCGGTGAAGCTCGACGTTAATCGAGCTATGTATATCAACTCTTCGTTCTGATAATGGGCTGGAATTCAAAAACAAGGATGTAGCGGCGATCTTGGGGCAGGGCAACATACGCCATCAAACCGGTGTTCCATACACTCCCGAACAAAATGGGCGTGCTGAGCGTGACATGAGGTTCGTCGTTGAAATCGCTCGAACAATGTTGCATGCAAAGAATCTTCCAATTAAGCTGTGGGCAGAGGCAGTGAACACTGCGGTTTTCCTTATCAATAGGTACGGTCCAAGTCCTGAAAAAAAAGCCCTTTCCAGCTTTGGTTTGAACGGAAGCCTTCGCTCGAAATATTAATATTTGGCATCGAAGTGTTTATTCATGTTCCTAAGGAAAGTCGTCGAAAGTGGGACCGAAGGTCGCAACATGGGTACTTCGTTGGGTATCCTGAAAATCAAAAAGGCTATAGTACTTGGTTGTCTGCAACTAATAAGATCGAGATTTCTCGTAATATGGTTTTCAAAAATAAATCCAATACTTCTATAATTTCAGTACCCAGCAATCCTGATACAGAAATACAACCATCAACGGACATTGTTACCCATCACGGTCTGAATGGGTCTTACTTACTTACTTACTTAGGTGTCGCTACAGTTCGGGGTGAACCTGGGCCTCAACTAACAAGCCTCTCCAGTTAGCTCGGTCCTTAGCTAACTGCCTCCAGTAGCGCACTCCAAGCTTGTTCAGGTCCCCTTCAACTTGTGCGCGCCACCTAAGGCGAGGCCTTCCTCTGCTGCGTTGTCCCTCCTGGTGTGATTCGAAGACTCTTCGGGCCGGAGCATTGGTGTCCATTCGCTCTACATGTCCTAGTCATCTCAAATGACTAATGCGCAGGACCGAATATTACCAATTTTGGCAGCTTCTGTTTCAATACTAGCGTGACAGCCCGATGTGTTCTTCCAATAATGTCAGTATCGTCGGCGTACGCTAGTAGTTGCACAGACTTTTGAAAGATTGTGCCTCCGGTGTTGGCTTGTGAGTTTCGCACAATTCTTTCAAGAACGATGTTAAAAAAATCACATGACAGCGCATCACCTTGTCTAAATCCTTTTTTGACATCAAAGGTCTTGGTGAGATCGTTACCCACCTTTATGGAGCAGTGAGAATTCTCCATCGTCATTCTGCACAATCTGACGAGTTTGGCAGGGATGCCAAAACTAGACATGGCTCTGTATAACTCGTCTCTATAAATGCTGTCATATGCGGCCTTGAAATCGATAAAAAGATGGTGCGTATCGATTTGGACTTCTTGGGTTTGGTCTTGTTAGCCTGACACGTTCTTTTTACCTGCTGGTAAAACTTTCGTACATTATTCCTGTAGTATAATCTCTCAATATCTTCGATCGCGCGCTTCTCGTGCTCTTTTTTCTTCTTTCGGAGAAGCCAATGTTCTTCCCGTCTTTTCTGCTCGTAGAGCTCACGAGCAGCTCTTGTCCTTTTTTTGCAGCGCCGCTTTGTATGCTTGCTGTTTAGCTGCATGTGCTTGCCGGCACTCATCGTCAAACCAGGGGTTTCTTGGTGGTGGTCGGGTGAAACACAGCACATCAGTTGCGACACTTCTGATGGCTTCTTGGCAGCGTTGCCACTGGTCTTCGGCGATTGATGTTGGCGGCATAGGAGTCGTTGAGAGATTTCGGGATACGCGTTCGGCGAAGGTTCTGGCGATCTCTTGCGATTGCAGCTTTTCGACGTCAAATCTTCTCACAGTAGTTCTTCTTAGTTGTGGCGTTTGGGATATCCGCATTCGTACCTTGGCTGCAACAAGGAAATGATCCGAGTCCATGTTGGCTGCTCGGAAGGTTCGGACATCCAGAATACTGGAGGCATGCCTTGCGTCGATCGCAATGTGGTCAATTTGATTGACCGTTTGATGATCAGGAGATCGCGATGTCCCCTTGTGGATATTGAGATGAGGAAACCTTGGGCTTGCTAAACTGACATTTCGCCCCGCCGCAAAGTCGATAAGTCTAAGTCCGTTGCCAGACGTGGTGTCGTGTAGGCTGTGCTTGCCAATCGTCCTACCAAAGATGTCCTCTTTTCCTATCTTGGCGTTAGAATCGCCTAGGACGATTTTAACGTCATACTTAGGACATTGCTCATATGTTTTGTCGAGGAGCTCGTAGAAACTTTCTTTGGTGGCGGCGTCCTTGTCCTCTGTGGGGGTATGAGCGCATATTGGGCTTATGTTGGCGAATTTAGCCTTGATGCGGATTGTCATAAGACTCTCGCTCACGTGTCGAAAGCTCAAGACTTCTTGCCTAAGTCTGCCGCGTATGCCGAACCCACATCCAAATCAGCGCTGTTTCTGTTCCCTATAGCAATCACCGTACTATACGCCACAGTTTTTCATCCTCTTTTTGCCCGGGCCATCCCATCGCACTTCCTGGATGGCGGTGATATCTGCATTGTAGCAGTCTAGGGCCTCTGGTAGTTGTTCGACTGCATGCAGCCTGTTAAGGGTCCGAACATTCTACGTGCAGATCCGAAGTTCGTTGTCCTTATTTCGTTTGTTGAGCACGTCAACAATGGGATCATCCTTATCCGAGGCTTGTCGTTGCTTCGTAACTATTGTTTTTTTTCCGTTGTAGGGAACTTACTCTGACGCACAACCCCCAACCTGGAGGACCAGTTCCTTTTTTACCCCTAGGACAAGGGGCCGGTTTTTCCGGAGTCAGTACCCCGCTTCGGGGATGTGAGCGCTGCCGTTGGCCCATTAAGGGTTCATATAGGGGTAACACTAATAGTTCGGCCTACCTGGAAGAACGCGGAAATTGATGCACTCCATCTTAAGTAGGATCTAGTTTTTCTTCCAGACAACAGAAAAGTGATTGACAACAAGTGGGTGTTTAAAGCAAAGCTGTCAAAGGATGCCAAGATTAACCGGTACAAGGCCCGCCTTGTGGTAGGAGCCGACTACACGGAGACCTTCAGTCCAGTGCCCGATTCGCATCCATTAGAGCTATTCTTGCGATTTCTGTTGCGGAGAACCTCGTTTTGAAGCAGTTTGATATCAAGACGGCTTTTTTGAATGGTCAGTTGGAGGAAGTTATATACATGTCGCAGCCGGACAGGGCTGGAGGGTTATGATGACTGCAGTGGACATGTATGTAAGTTGAATAAAAGCTTTTATGGGTTGAAACAGGCGTCCAGATGTTGGAACTTGAAGTTCACAAAGTTGCTGCAACAATTCAACTTTCGCCCATGTGCAGCGGACTCGTGCGTTTTTTTCCATCAGTCAAGTAAAGAAAAGGTTTTAGACAATCCGTCTGTAGAGCATGTGAACACAGTAAAACGTATTTTTAAAAAGTGCTTTGAAGCTGCTGAAAAATCGCTGATATTTTTACCAAGCCGTTAAGTAAAGTAAAATTTGAATATTTTTGCGAGAAGTTAAAAATTGTATCTAAATGATTTCGATTTTTTTAAATTTAAACTCTTGAATATTGAATTATTTTAAAGTATATACATACATAATACCAACAAAAGTTTTTTTCGATGAATTAATACTAAGTGGGAGTGTGAAAATTGTATAGTTGTACTGTACCAACATATTTTGACTTAAGTTAATAAATCTTTCTCTTTTACATTAACCACCACCGGGAAAGACTTCTTTTTAATCTAAAACCACATTGAAAACTAAACAAAATGCAGCATTCTTTAACCCTTTCAGTAATTTCTTACCATAATATAGTAATAATTTTTTAAACCCCTCAAAACTGACACACAGTGCTATAAAGCTTTAACAAAAAAATATTTGTATAGAGACACCCTGGGAAACTATAGTGTGATCATTTCTTGTAAAATAAAATTAGAGGCTGACTTATTCAATATGTGTCTTTTAGGACATTTTGTTTTAAAAACGTAGATTTTAAGAAAGCGAGGATTAATTTTATAATTTATAACATCTGTTTTCGATAATTTTAGTTCGCTCATCTTGGTGGGTGCTTCGCTGAATCACTTTAGTTCAAATTCAGCCCTTTTGGAAAAACTGAAATGTCGAATTAATTCCCTTTGCCATGGAAAGCAATCATTGCCAGCCATCTGGTAGCCAATATTGTCATTGCCATTGCTGTATCGCCTCCATTAGCAAGAAGCTAGGCAATGACAATGAAAGCAAATATTGCCTGTGGAGACGCTAGATAACATAAAGAAAATATTTGTAATATTTGTAATATTTGTAATTTGAGTTTGAAGAAAGGCACCAGCTTTAACGTGTATGAGGTTTGTAAACACTTAGCAGTTGAAGATGATGGAAAGAAGAACAATACTAGAAAATTCCAGCATCAACTAGACGTAAAGCTATCAGTGATGAGCGTATTTGAATTAGCGATGGGCGACTGCGATTGTGCGAATTGCTAAAAATTTAATTCTAATGTCGATTTATTCGGTCTAACCGAAAGAAATCGAATCGAACATAACCGAATGGAATCGAATCGAAACTAACCGAATGGAATCGCATCGAATCGAACCGAATGAATCGAATCGAATAAATTCGAATCAAATGGAATCGAATAGAATTCGAAAGAATTTATTTAATTCTTAACGTTCTTTAACATCGTACTTAAATGAATTGCCCGACACTCACAAGCCAACACCGGAGGCACAAGCTTTCAAAAGTATGTGCAACAACTAGCATACACCAACGATATTGACATATGTATACATATAATTGACAGAATTCAGCGGGCTATCACCGGCGCATTTGCTGGAATTAAAACAGAAGCTGCGGCAATGAGCTCAGCGAGGACAAAAGCAAATATATGCTGCCAACTAAGAGGGACATACAACATCGACGAATTGAGTAGACAGTCATATCTTTGACATCCTCGGATAAGGATGATTCAACTGTTGACGACCCCAGCAAACGTAACAAAAACGGCTTTTCGGTTTGCACATGCAATGTTAGGTCATTTAACAGATCACGTGCAGCCAACAATTAACAGGGGCCCGGGGCTGTTGTAAAGACATTACCGCAATCCAAGAAGTGCATTGGAACGGGCCGTGCAAAAGATAGATGAAAAACTTTCGGCCATTGCTACCTGCAACAGAAGCAGCATCTATTTGGATGCGGGTTTGTTATTGGAGATAAACTTACGCAAGAAGTCTTGAGTTTCAGGCATGTGAAAAAGCGTCTCGTAATAATTCGTAAAAAAAAAACAAAAATACAAATTTTTGACGCCACAGGTCCATGGAAACCAGGGCCTAGCTACTTGCAACAATTCGTGTTGTGTGTGTTAAATTCTTTACACGAATGGAAGGGGCCTACTGTTTAATTCCGTATCTGAAAGGCAATTTTTGTTGCATCAAGGTCGGGAAAGAACGAGACTTTCGATGACAAAAAAGGCGTGCGCGCTATCATGCCATTTCTGCAACATCATTCTTGAAAGAATTGTGCAGAGCTCACACCACGCCAACATCAGAAGCACAATCTTCAAAAATCCGTGCAACTACTCGCATATGCCGATCATGTTGACATAATCGGAGGAACAAAGCGTGATGTCAGTAATGCAATTTGTGAGCATTAAGACGGAAGCCGCTAAGATGGGTATAACGGTTAATGAGGGCAACACAGAGTATGTACATACATATATGCTGTCAACAAAACAGAACCATACAACATCAACGCCTCGGACAGAACGTCACTCTCAACAGATATAACTTTGAGGTAGTTAAGGACATTGTTTACCTAGCATCCACTAGAAATTCAGACAATGACATCAGCGCTGAGATCAAACGAGGATTAACTTTGTGTTAATAAGGCAATTGTGTAGCAAAACCCTCTCTCGAATAACTAAAGTAACCATATCTGTCTTATACCCTGATCATTTCAGTCCTGCTCTACGGCACAGAGACATGGACTTGGTCAAGAATGGATAAGGGCGCTCTCGGTTGTTATGAGAGAAGAATTGTGCGGGTGATTTTTGGTCCCGTCTATAACACTGGAAAACCAAAATCCGGGCGACCAAGATCATCAAGAACGGTATAGAGTGTTAATCAGTCTTTCAATTCGTAAGTGCGCAAATGCCATAGATCACCATTACACCGTATTTTGCACAAAGACCTAGTAAAGCTGCAATACTATAAAATTCAGTTGGTGCAAGAATTAAAGCAATTAAGCGCATTTCAACGTTTACCAATATCTTTTTTTGGATGAAACTCATTTTCATCTTAATGGACACGTGAATAAGCAGAACTAGAGCCGGTACTAGAGTGCAACGAATCCGAAACGCAAGCATCAGTAACCCCTTCATTCGCCTAAAGTGAACGTATGGGCTGCGAGGTATTATCGGCCCTTACTTTTTTTTTTTGTATGAAAGGGGACGTGTAATTACAGAAAATTTAGAGCGTGGAGGTGTTAGGGGGTGTCTTGGTGCCTGAATAGCAATACCTGGTTTTATCTAAAGAACATGGTTTGAGCAGGACGGAGCAACGTCACACACGTCCAATACGTCTCTGTCGTGAGTTCGTGAAATTTTCCCTGGCAAATTGATCTCCAGGAGAGGTGACATAAATTGGCCTCCACGCAGTCGTGATTTAGCCCCTATAGACTTTTTCCTGTGGAGTTCTCTCAAATTTAAAGTTTACGCCAATAAACCGACTTCCTGGCGTTTTGGGACACCTTGTATGTTATTCGGTACTGTTTGCGTTGGCGGATTTGGCGTTAAAATCTCCCCCTATTTTCAATCGATTTCTGAATATTCGAGAACCAAAAAGCGCCTGGTGTCGATGGAATCCCATACATTGCCTTCAAAGCAGCAATCAATTGCCCTACACATATTCGTAGAAATCTACATCACTTGACTCAAGAAAGGAGTTTTCTCCGACCAGTGGAAGAAACAAAGACTGATCCTCCTACCAAGAGATAATAAACCACCGCAGGATCTCCCATCGTGTAGGCCTCTATGCATGTTGTACACCATGGGGACAATAGTGGAGCGAGACAGATTGGAGAGTGCAATCGATGAGGCAGGAGGCCTCGTAGATCGCCAGCATAATTTGCGTAATGCACTTTCTAAGATCGACGCCATCGATTAAGTCATGAATACGGCTAAAAAAGCAAAATATCGGCGGTCTAATGTACAAGACAAAATTGCTCTTAGCAAAAGATCTTCATTTCTTAATTTTCTATATATGTACATATATATTTTTAGGTGTAGGATAATATCCACCGCCTGCACTATGGTACTAAACATTGAAGCCCTTAATTTGTCAACATCAGAACATAATAGAAAAAAAAACAGAGAAAAACTTAAATCTGTCCGAAGGGATTGTATGATATGTGCACTATCGCTATCAGCCCTAATAAAGTGGCTTTTATTTGTAATAACTTGTACATATGTATGTATATGTTTTTGCAAAATTTCGATTCGGATAGACTATAAAAAGGCAAATTTCTGGCAACAGTTCACCACAGCACAAGTTAACAAGATTTATAACGTGTGAAAAACGGAGCGAGCTGTTCATTAAATTGTTTAAAAAAATTGATATTTAGTTCTACAATAGTATAATAATCTAATCTAACCTTGAAATAATTTTATGTCTTTTATCAAATTTAAAAAAAACGGACCTTATATGAGTAGTTAATCTAATCAAAAACATATAGAAAAGCTACAACAAGCCTGAAATGGATCGTGTAATACTCTATCCTTTGTACCACCTTTAATAAATGTTTGGATTGAGACAAAATGATAACCTCGAACGTATGTAGTATGTAGATGTTAGTTATAATAATTTAATCAATCGGATTTTAATGAAAATGCCCTCAAAAAGAAGGCGTAGCCGCACATAATGTTAGGACGAATTGTAGATAATTTGAATATCTGAACATTTGGTGTAAATAATTTTTTTCGATTTCAAGTAAAAATATTAAGTTTTAAAAAGTGAGCGTTGCAGTGGACGGATTTAAAAAATGTTCACACTTGTGCTGCATATTTTTCTCAGGAGCCCTGATATCCTAGCTCAAAATTTAAGTTAAGACGGACATGTTTTTGCTATTACTACTGATCATAAATATGTACATACATTTATATATTCTAAGAGGTCAATCTCGATTATTCCTCTATGTTACAAACTATTCATCAGACGTAATATACCCTAAGGATAGGGTACAACAAATCACTTATCTGAAAATATGCCTTCACAGATAGACCTGCAAAGTACATATATTCTTTTTCTAATTACCTTATAATCAAGTCAGCCCGTTTTTTGGTCCCAGCGTTCGCCATTCAGAGTTTCTGGAAAATGCCTTCTTTGCAGCATCTACAGCAATATCAACATCGGCCTGAAATAGTAGCTGTTAGGAAAAATTAATACATACAGTAAGTCGATTATTTTACCTTATCTCCTTCGGCGACACTTGCAATGACTTTACCGGTAGCTGGGTTTTCTGTTTGAAATGTTTTACCCGAAACTGCATCCACGAATTCATTGTTAATAAAAAGCTGAGTGAAAAATAAACAAAAGTGCACAAGGATAGAACAGATGGATATTAAGAACTTTATACCTTGGTGTACACAATAGGTTGGTCAGGGTTCGACATTTTGCTTAAAATGGATTGAGATCTGCTACAATACTGAATATTCTTCAGACCATACTTAGCTTTATATGCTTTAATTGAGGGCAATAAATTAGATCTCAAAAAATTATTTTGTTGATAACCCGCCGCACACATTCACTAACGAAATAGAAAGAAACAAACAAAACATAACAAAAACATACAGAACGTTTATGTTTGCAACGTATATACATACATAAGTATATTCATGCAAGATTGGGCCACTACACTGTACAGTGGATATTTTATCAGTTCCATTAGCGTGATAAGGAGGGTAAACTGATCAAATCCGTCGCCATTCGGTATGCTGACCCAACATTTGATGAGCGTGAACATAAATTTACTTGGGTTGGATGGTTTGTCAAGCCGCTCGTCAAGCAAATTTGATGAAAAATTTGGTCGGGGTGAACCCTCTTATAGACTATTCAATATGAACTCAATCTTAAGATAATAAGCTCGCAAATGTGCTGTAGATGTTTTTGATAACAACACATTGAGCTAACTTATATATAAACATACAGAAAAGCTACAATATGTCTATACCCTATCCTTCTTCCTTTGCATTAGATCAAATTATTGAGAGGATTTTACATGACAGTTATACTCTCAGATGTTTGTCAGACTCTCGCAAGAGGTGAGACTGTGAAAGAACTTTGGGTCTTGTCTGAGAATCGAATCTCGAATCTCTTACTCAGGGGCCTTATTTTGTATTGCTTTCGGATCCGGTTTTCTATTCGGAAATCCAATCCGATACTAAAATGAATTGGTATTTTATATGGTTTTCGCATTGGGTGCAAGTGCTTCCATATTAAAACCAGGCATTTCGGAAAGTAAGGTTGTCAAAACAAATATGAAACGTCACTTAAATTACTTTTAGATTTTGTTTTATATTTAATAAGGTGTTGTTTTTGATTTGTTATTAAAATTAAACTGAAAATAAAGCTAATTGAAAATAAAAATAAGTAACAACGCACAGTGACCCAGTAGATAGTGTTGTTATATGGTTCGAGGATAACAAAGGACGAGTGAAAAACATCGAGTGGAGGAAAACTTTGGGATAATTCCAACTGATGCATGAGAGGTAAGCCATTTGAATTATTGCCTTGTTGGAAGCAACAGAACATCATCTTCCGATTACCAGACAAATTAAGCTGCATTATCAGGCATTGATAAAACTCTTAGCTTCCATAAACACAACCAAAACTTCGAATTGCACAAATTTGGTGTGTGAACTTTTGGTCGTCTCCCTTTATATTCATCAATCACAACATAATATGTGTTTTTATCAATAAAATAAAAATTACATTTTACATTTTCCCTGAAAATTCTTCCTAGGAACACACATCCGATAACACGAAACCTTTCGAATTCATATCCGTAAGAATAGATGATTTTGACAAACACTTTCGGAATACAAAATGCCAAATTTCCGAAAATCAGTTGGTATCACTTTTCCTTTCGGATTGTGGCGTTTTCTATAGAAGTACAAAATGCGAATTTCCGAAATTCGAATACATTTGCTATAGAAACGGAATACAAAATAAGGCCCAGTACTCCTGAGCCACGGCTCGTAGTTTGTAGTTGGCATCAAATTATCATGAAAATCGGGTTTTTAATAAAAACGCTCCTAAGATGTGCAAGTATGTATTGGTGAATTGTAGATAATCTGAATACATTTCTAAATATTTTTATTTATTATTTTAAGTAAAAATATGAAGTTTTGGAAAAATGGACGTGGCAGTTGGCGAATTTCAAAATTTAGTACACTTGTACTGCTACTTCTTCTCAACCAAGTATTACATGTATACATTAGTATCATTATAGCTCAAAATTTTAGGCCCGAAAAGTGGTGACATACAGACAGACATGACTCATATACATATATGTACATATTTATTGTATGTACATACATACATAAATACTTTAAAAGGACTATCTCAATTATTTCTCTATGTTACGAAGTGTGTGTCAAACTTAATATACCCTAAGGATAGTTTATAAATAAGAATTGTAAAGTGATTAAGAGCTTATGTTTTTTATCAACATACTAGTGATGTGCAAAGTGAAGGCATTATGTATCTACGGTTAGTATTGAAATTCAGCACGGAAAGGAAACACTTTATTTTAAATAAGAATAAATGGACCAAAATAAACATAAGTCATCTCTATGGTTAGGTTATTATAGGATTACGTATATTAGTTTCTTTAGTAGCTCTGCTTTCAAAAAAGCTGTCAGCTTTTGATTCAATGCTCGCGATTTACTCATTTATAAATTTTATGGAATCGGAATCCATTTGCGTATACTAATGAATTGTTTTTTTTTTGTACGACACCGTATGCAGTGTATGTAGTACATATATAAAAAAGTTTTGACTGTAAATCAGGGCCCATTCGGAAATGCAAATTTTACGCATATTTTGCAAAGCATATCATTCGGAAATGAATATACCATAAAGCAAACAATGCTAAAACTTAGTAACGCAAATGTAGTCAAAATTATGCAAATATAAAGTATTGCTTTTGCTTTTAACCAGCTTTGTCACGCTTGCTTTGCCCGAAATTTGAATTTTCCAATTGGGCCACTTTACGTGATATCTTATTAAAAAGAATTTCATGGGTTCTTTGATTATTAATAACTTAATGTACTATTTTATTATATTGTTGCGCAGCCCTATATGCATGTAGATTGATTTTATGTGATTTATTGAATAAAATTCTTGCTTAACAAGACATCTTGCAATTTATATTAGTGTGGAATGTATTCTCTCTACTTGACCGTTTGTTGTTCTCACAAACATATACATACATATCTGAACGTTTAGTCTCCGCATTGAAGTATGGTGTTGATAAGCTTGTTCAACTGCTCTTCTTTTAATTAACTCTAAATCTTTTTCATCTAATTTAGTTTTATATTCGAACAATTTTATAACTAGAAATTTTGTATATGAAACAATACAGGTTAAGAACCTGAATTTGAAAAATTGCATATACATACATACATGCATACATATGTACATATCTAAATGCACTTGCTCCGCTTTTTCCTTAGTAATTCGTGCTTCTTCAATTTATATATTTTCTGGATGTCTATCATATTTACTTCGAACATATTGATTACTCATATTAAGCCAATAATTTTAATCTACATCTACATATATCTACGTCTACATATACGAGTATATATAAAAATGGATCGTGGTTTGTTCGGATGCTTAAAAATTTGGAAACGACTGTACCAAATTGGATACTTCCTTCTGCGGGTTTCTTCGTAATTGCTACGCGAAGGTTTAGGAAAAAAGAGAAGTCGGAAAATTGTCAACAGGTGGCGCTTAGGCGCACATTTCGATTTTCAGTTCAATTTAATTTGTCAATTCACTTCAACGAAAGATGAACTCATGTCTAATGTATATTCGAACATTGATCAAAATTATCGTAGCTACGATTGGTTGAGCGCACGCGCAATTTTAGCAACGAAAAATATTGATGTCAATGACTGGAATTGGATGATTCAAAATCAAATTCCGGGAGAATTGCGTTCTTACAAATCGATCGATCACGATGAAAACGAAGACGAAGACGAAGTCGTCAATTATCCAGTGGAATTCCTAAACTCTTTGGATTTTCCTGGCATGCCGCCTCATCACTTGGGTCTTAAAGTTGGATCTGTCACCATTATGCTACGAAATCTTCATGCTCCAAAACTGTGCAATGAAACCCGACTGATTGTGACGAAGCTAATGAACAATGTGATAGTGCCAAGGATCTTCAACCAATTTGCCGAAAAATTTTTTTTTAATTTACTTTCAATTATTGTATAATATACATATGTATGTACTTAGATACATACATAACAGATTTTACCGATATGATTGCGCTATATATCATCTATCGTCGTTTTATAAGATGCTTGGCGCATTATTTTATCCAAATTGGGTTCTTAAAAATCCGTAGGTACTTTCCACTGTTTACAGCAAAAGATTTTTTTGGTGAAAGCCTGATTCTAAGTCTATAGTTAATAAACGGCTAAACGGATTTGCTTCAAACTTCATTTCTGGAGTCTGTGCGATGATCCCTAGAGTCATTGGAATTTTCATTCTAACCTCAAAATTAAGGGTACTTTACCTAAAGCCGATTTCACTAAAAATTGATTTTCTCGAAAACGGCTGAAACGATTTTGATAAAACTTCATATGTGAATTATTTTGGACATATGCTATTAGATGGCATACCACGTTTTGCGCGTGCAAAGGTAATTTTAAAAATTGGCTGTTTCTCGGCTATTTATTCGGCGATTGTACTTCAAATTAATATCTGAGGTGAGTATGGTAAATGTAAAAATATGACGTACCAAGTTTTGAAACTGTCACACCCACTTTTCAAAAACTTAATTTTTATACCCTATCCTAACGGTATATTAAGTTTGACACATAGTTTGTAACATAGAGAAATAATCGAGATAGACCCTATAAAGTATATATATTCGTGATCAGCATCAATAGCGAAATCGATTGAGCGATGACCGTCCGTCCGTCCGTCCGTCCGTATGTCACCGCTTTTTGGGCCTTAAATTTTGAGCTAGGACGATGAAATTTCATATCTGGGCTTCTGAGAAAAAGATACAGTACAAGTGTAAAAATTTTTGAAATCCGCCCACTGCCACGCCCACTTTTTCATAACTTCACTAAATTATATGAAACCGAAAAATTTTGTTAAAACCAAATATTTAGGCATTCAGATTCCCTACAATCCACCCACACAAAAGTTTTGGCCACGCCCACTTTTTGCGGGCGTTTTCATTACATAACCGAGTTTTGGGCCTTAAATTTTTAACTAGGACGCTGAAATTTCATATCTGGGCTTCCAAGAAAAAGATACAGTACAAGTGTAAATTTTTTTTACATCCGCCCACTGCCACGCCTACTTTTTTATAACTTCACTAAATTATATGAAACCGAAAAATTTTGTTAAGACCAAATATTTGGGTATTTAGATTCCCTACAATTCACCCATAGAACAGTTTTGGCCACGCCCACTTTTTGGGGGCGTTATAATAAAAAAACCTATTTTGATAAAATTTTACATGTAACATCCTCAAATGTTCGACATTATAGCTATATTTGAGTACAAAATACAATTTGGCCACGCCCACTTTATAGAGAGGAGGATAGGGTATCATACGATCCGTTCCAGACGGATTGTAGCTTTTCTGTATGTTTTCCAACTTTTTTGGGGGCTTTTAAAACAAATAAATAAAAAAAGAATTTGTGAAATCTGCCAGATAGCATCAGGTCAATGTTATCAATTCCATAAAAAATGGAGATTAACTCGCCCACTTTATTAGGCCTCATGTGTAATAAGAACAAGACTTGAATTTCAGAGCTTATAAGATTGTAAACTTATAGAATTAAGGTGCAAGTACGTACGACTCAGTCGTGCACTTTATTTTAATAACGATTGAGTTTAGGTAAAGAAAACGGATTAGGGTATTGTTTACTCCAGACTTTCAACAGTTGTTAGTCTATCTGCTTTAATGTCGATTCTAAATAATGAATTCGTATCTACATATGTATATTTGAATGCATTGAAAGTCTGGGGAAGACTTTCAGCGGTAATGAGAAGATCATGATTGAAGTGTCTGTACCCATCCGCCATTATGGTTCTGTTGATTACAAAGGTTATTTGCTTACTAACCAAATCGAAAGTCGTCCTTGTTGTTATTTGCTAAGTTTTTGCTCGATTGCGGAACGTTTGCCTGGGTAAGCGAAAAGTAATTTTCCAATGATTGCATCGAAATTTAGGACAATTCCATGGTTTGGCAGAATTTCATTCATATTCTACGTAATTTTATTTGTCAATGTTGTTAAAGCGACGGAATTTGTACGGCTGCCTTTACTGTTATTGAATTGCTTATTGAATTATTCGTCGATTTACGGCATGTAAGGTAAATGAAAGGTAAACATTGCGACTTTCAGAAAATTCTGGTAAAGATTTGATGACGTCTAATGATTCAGTACATACTATCTTTTCGTCTATTGTAATGGTAATTCCGGTTGCCACGTTTAATTCTGTTTATAAATCATCAATTACATCTTTGTTTGTATTGTTCACTGCCATTTTTATTCTATTTTACAATTTATGTTTCACTTATTAATAAATTTATTCATAATAAATTTTTATTCATTTTAGCACAAATTGTTTTTCTATATAATATAGTGCGTATATGTATACATATATATGTATATATTTAAGATAAACTAAATAAAATTATCATTAAAGTTTTTTCTTTGAAAATGTTCTTACTCTTTAATTTCATTGGTTGATTGTTTTCTCCTCTTTCCATGATATTTGATTACTATTTATTTATTTTTTTCTTTTTCTCCTTTGTCCAAGATACTTGATTGTTAATCTTTTTCCAGGATACTTAATCGATGCACAATTTTAGAGATCTATCACAATACTTGGACTTATATGACATTAGAGTGCTCCACTTGCGTTGGGCGTCAATTGCTTTAAAAAAATTTGGTTCAGGCTCAAAATTAGATTTAATTTATTAAAAACTTAAACTTAAAAACTGAGATACGAAAGAGCTGGATTGATTTGAGCACTTTATTGAACTGCACATTCTATTTATACTATGTGCTCGAGGGAGCAGCTAAGACCAAAAGTGCAAAAGTAAACAAAATATAATCGAAGTACACAATATTTATTGAAATGTAATATAATATTAAAATATAACTGAGACATATAATGTTCACTCGAATGTGATACAAAAATTATTGCGAGTATGCCCTTTTCGTCTTGGAGTATTTCGCTTGTACGATGGGTTAACTTGCAGCTATTGATTTACATTTTCGTTGGAAAGAAATTAGTACCTATGGGGACGTGGAAGTCGTTTATGGGTAATTGACATTTGCTAATATTAAGTTTAAAATTTGTTAAGGTTGTCTTGAAGAAAGTGAGAGACGGGGTTGAAGATATGAATTTAAAAATGTTCATGTCATCGGCATAGACGGAGAGATTGGCATCGTTGATGATAAAGGACCCAAGTGACTGCCTTAAGGAACACCTGATATGGCCATAAAGGTGTTAAGCGCCCTACACTTATTAATCAATGTTACTTAACAGGTATTATTGACGTGTTTTTTTTGTTAGGTAACATTGATAAAGAATCGCCACCACACGTATCAATGAACAGTGTGTTTTATAATGAACTCATAATCCTATCAACCTATAACCTATATAAACGAAAAAAAAATCTAAAGCGTGGATGAAAAAAAAAATTGCTGAAAAGGAAATTTCATGGAGAATGAAAATGAAAATTGACGAAAATCAAATCAGTTATGGTTTTCATCAATGTAGCAAGGTTAGTTGAACGAACGATCTGTCATTGCCATGTGAACGCAAAACAGAAAATGGCATGAAATATACATATGTACATACAAGGGCTTAGCCAGACAAATATTTCGGGGGGGGGGGGGATATGATCTTTGAAAAATATCTTTTTATTTTTAAGGGTGGGCGATTAAGGAAAATAAAATAATCTTAAATTTCACATTTCATATTTGGTCGATGTATGTTGGGAAAAAGATCTTTACTGCAGTCTCCTAAATAACTTTAAATTCTAAACTAACATTTTCTCGAATTTTTCGAAACGTATTTAAAACTAGCTTTACTAGATTTGATTTGAATCTTTTTGCATTTAGGTAAAGGGGAAATTACTGCACTGTTGCCGAATTGACTCAGTTTTACTAGAAGTTCTTGGCACAAAATCGTGTTACCTACTTATTGCTCTGTTCTCGTTTTAAAAAAAGTGCACTTGTTAAGAATTTCGGAAGGGGAGGGGGGGGGGGGGATCAAACCCTGTGATCCCCCCCCCCCTAGTTAAGGCCTTGCATACATATATATTCCATTGCATTGAGGTATGACATTGTCGTGTGATTGCCATTTTTTTGCGTGACATTCAAAGGGCACTCTCAGAAATAATTTTAGATGGCACACAGTGTCTGCCATTTAATTTGGGACAAAAATGACGCTGTGCCATTGCCACGTCACACTGCCATTGAAATGGCAGAGAATAATGGCCGTGTAATAGTAGATTAACAATTTTGATAAAACTTTTAAGAATATTTTTTTTTTTAATTTTTATTAAAAATCGAAAAAGGCCAATATGAATACATAGGCCTTGATGTTCCCTATAATTCACCTGAACACCATGTATGCCAACGTCCACTATATGAGGAGGTTTTTACTAAAAAAAAATAAGAACTTGTAAAATCTCCCAGATAGCATCAAAATGGAGAATGCTATTTCCATTTTGTTAGCCCTCATGTGTAAGAAAAACAAGACTTGAATTTCAGTGCTCATAAGACTGTAAATTGTAGCATTAAAAAGCAAGTACGTAAGACCCATTCGTGCACTATATTTTATTAACGGCTAATTGAATGAACCCGTTGGTCACTAAACTTGGTCTTCAATAACACAATTGCTTGGCCAGGTGCATGGTATATGGTGCCATATTGTTGAAGGTACATATATATGTACATATGTATATGTATATATGTATATCCTCCAAGTCATACCAAAAATTGTTTGTCGACATGGTCCGGTAGCGATCTCCATTGAGAGCATCATTGGATAAGAAGTATGGGCTAATGATCCTACAACAAGAAACCCGTGCCAAAAAGTAAATTTTTATAGATATAGGGCATTTTGTGAAGGTCTTCGGGTTGCTGACTTGCCCAAATGCGACAATTATGCTCGAAGCCGTTGAGCCAGAAATGGGCTTCATCGTTGAGAATGATGTTACGATGAAAGTTGAAAAATTGCGCACGGAAAGTTGTCTCAGCCGAACGCGAACTTTGGATAATAAGCAGAAATTGTTAAAGTAATGTTTAAATGGTAAGTATAGATGGGATTAAAAGAATTGAAATAAACTTCAGCTAACTTCACGCATAGCCAAAAACCCTATTGGAAAAATTGGGTGTCGATAACATTAGACATAAAACATTGACATTAGACATGAAATAAAATGTCAGTCAGATCAGCACCTCATTTCCGTTGAGATAGTTTGACATATGTATGTAATTCTGGAGTAAAAACAGCTGAATTTGGTGCCGTGAAATAAAGCCGAGTGAAATATGGCCGAATTTCTGTGCATACACTATTCCATTGTGACATAAAGCCAAATTGGCCTAATGTCACTTTAAATGGAGCGACCAAAAACTTTTACTATAATGAGTTTGAGAAAATAATAGTTGGAAATGCGTGTTTAAATTGTATAAATTCAAAGCGTACACTTTATCAAATTGAAACAGGACCAACCATTAAAACTCGGGCTTATTTCGTTTTTATAATGTAAAATAACGCAGAATTTTGAAATTCGGCCTTATTTCACGTCACCACTAAATTTCACGTATGTGAAAGATCAGTAGGAAAAAGTCCAAACAGTTTAAACTGAAACATACGCGCGTCCAGTTTTGGTTTCGAAAACGAGAGATGACACGACCTGGGAACTTGGTTTGCAATAACGTCATTGTTTCACAGGTCGCATCAACCTATTAAACAACATGTGATCCACGTCAATCCTAATCATTAAGGTTTTAGAGATAGTATTTTTTAAAAACCAAACTGTGGTAAAAATAAGTTCTTGTTGGCGCGAAAAATAGCCAAATTTGATTCAATAGCAGGCGTGCTACTGTAAGCACGCTCCTTAAAAGTCCATTAGTATAGCTGTTTATTCAGCAAAATGAGCCTTTTCTGAATAATTGAAGAGTGTAGGAAGACTTTACGCAAAGAACTGCTTCTTATCTTAAATTTTTCATACATACATTTTGTAGAGATAAAAACTGCTGACTAATGATTTTTTTGTTCTTAAAAATTATTCTTCCCGCTTTTTTTTATTTCTCCTTATATTGCGTGAGGAGTCATGTTTCGAAGTTTAAGGTTGCTGATTGAAAACTAAGTAATGACTGAATGAATAATCGATAGGCTCATAAAAATCCTCACGTTGCGTTCGTTTTATTATTTCGCTTGGTCTGGTGCACTTGGATGATGATATTAAGGAGCGTGACAGAAATCCTGAGTGATTATACCTAAAAAAGCTGGATTGGTGATGTTTCTATTAAATGATTGCCTTGCGCCTCTTGCGTGTACATTAGAAACGACTGCCAACTTCTTGTGCGTGAATTGTTGGTATCACATTGCGTGTGCTAGTCAACTGTAAGAAAAGTGACATACAGCTACATTATCTTACATACATACGTAGATGCCTTCAGATCTTAATGTATTATACACCATAAACTTATAAACGGCTTACAGTCGTTATCTAGTTTCTATATTACCGACATCAATGAAACCCTGTAAATAATTTTAACAAGGTGACAAGAGCAAGTTTAAAATTGTTTTTATGAATCTGCAAAAGCACCCGCACGATGTGGGTTTTTACATTATAAGCAGACAAAAGTACATAGAAATTTACGAGGTTTACATAAGCTTAATGATTAAATTTAATTTTCCTTTGAAAGTCATCCAAACTATAATACTTGTATTCGATTTTAATAAAAACTGTTGTTATAATGAGTGTTCTAGTAATTAGACATTTTCTGTCCGCGAGTGATTACAAATGCAGACCATTCTAAGCGTCGATAATTCGTCAGGTGTGTCTGTACCCTATCCTAAGTATATAAAGTTTGACACATAATGTGTAACAGAGAAATAATCGAGATAGACCATATAAAGTATATATGTATGTATATATAGGTATATTCGTGGTCAGTATCAATAAAGAAATCGATTAAGTTATGACTATCCGTCCGCCCATATGCCACAACTTTTTGGGTCTTAAATTTTGAGCTTAAGAATGAAATTTTATATCTGTGCTTTAAGAAGCAGTACAATATAAGAATTTTTTTTATCCGCCCACTACCACGCCTCTTTTTTCATAACTTCACTATTTCACGTGAAGTCGAGAAATTTTGTCAAAACCAAATATTTAGATACTCAGATTATCTACAATTCACCCATACATTGTCTAGGGCGCTTTCACGTTTTGGGGGCGTTTTCATTAAAAAAAAAACCGATTTTCATGATGTTTGTAATGTAATATCGTCAAACGTTCGATGTTATCGTTGTAATTCAATAAAAAAATGCAGTATGCCACCCTCACTTTGTTAGGGCTGATGGAAAGGAAGAGGGATATGATAGGATATCAAATAATCCGTTCCAGATGGATTGTAGCTTTTTCGTCTTATTTTTTTATTTTAATTTGCTTAAAATTCAAAGGTAATTTTTGATTATTTCTAAAATTTATTAACAAGGAAAGCTATTTCATGTTATGTAATTTTCTATTCAATCATCCCTTGTTCAAAGGCACTTAACGACGAAAAAAAATTAAATTTCGAATTCTGAAGTGAGAATGCTTATCAAACAGGGTCTTAGCCAATGAAATTACTCGATCTTAAAGAGTAATTAACAACTTCGTATCTCTGCACGAAGATTATAACAAAAAAAAACGAAGGTCGAGTCGAAAGTCTTCACTCACACGCCGCTAAAAGTAACTGATTTTGCATGACGCCTTAGAAAATAAGCTATTTTCAATTCAAATCAAAGCTAAATTTGTTCTTCCAGTTGCGTCCAGAATGATCAGGCAAATTTTAAAGGCAAATACACTACATCAAAAAATTGCACATACAGCAGGTAATTTCGCACATAAAAGGGCTTATTTTTAAAAATAAAAGTTTGTCTTGGAAATTTTTATTAAATTTCTATTCTTTTATTTATAATGCACAGTAATTAACTTTTTTTATTTAAATATTTCACTTATAGGATAAAAAAAAAACAAAAATCAAAATACAACTTCATAAATTCACCTCAAATAATTGCACATACAGTAGATATTAACATAAATTCATTCTTATTTTAAAGGGTTTAAATGAGCATTAATAGGATGTATGGTATCCTTTGGCTAAAATGACTTCCCTCAAACGGTTTTTCATTGATTCCACCAATTTTTTAGTTTCATCAGGAGATATTTTGTGCCATTCTTCTAGAATAACCTGCTTCAACTGCTGTCTGTTCGTATATTATGTTGTCGCACTTTTCGTTCCAACAAATCCCACAGATGCTCAATTGGATTGAGATCGGGTGATTGAGGGGGGTGTGGGAGAGTGGATTTGCAATTGTAGATCAACCAAGTTCGGATTAATTCAGAGTTATGCTTGGGGTCGTTATCTTGCACCAGCAGAAAATCGTCTCCTATTCCCAATTTTTGCGCACTAGCTTTGAGATTATCCTTTAATATTGACAAATACTGGAATCTATCCATGGTACATTCAACAAAAGTGATGTTTCCAACGCCGCTAGCTGCCATGGCACCCCAAACCATGACATTCCCACCGCCATGTTTAACAGTTTTAATCCCAACTTTTTTCCTTTTTCATGGAAGTATTGGGTTTCCGCCATACAAAACGTCGAACATCTGAACCTAATATGTTGTATTTACTTTCGTCGACAAAAATTACTTGGTTCCAGAACTCATCTGGTTTGTTGACATACTCTTTGGCATATGCTAAACGCTTGATGCCATTTTTCTTCGTTATGAAAGGTTTTGTACGAGCAACGCAACCTTTGTAACCTTTAGTATGCAACAAGTTGCGAATGGTTTGAGGATTTACTGATGGTCCCTAGATTCTTCGAGGTTTGTAGCTATTTAAGGTGCCCCAATTTTCGGATCAGCCTTGACCATTCGCTCAATAACTCGTTCATCTCGCGTAGTTAGGATTTTTTTTCTGCCTCTTCCTACAGCCATGTCATACGAATTATTTTTTTCAAAATTTTTTACGACGGATTGGATTGTGGGACGAGGTCTATTCACTATTTTACTAATTTCTGCGTAACTTTTTCCCTCAGCTTTTAACTTTACAATTATTTTTTTTACATCTATAGGCACTTTTTATGATTGTCATCACTTTGTTATTTGTTTAATTAGTTCTCTTAAGATAAAATAAAAAACCACCAAATGCGACTGTACACTACCAAATATCTTAAACTTTTATTGACTGTACACAGCAGCAAAAATATTTACCGCTAATCGAGGATTTTACGAAAGAAACAGGGTGTATGTGCAATTATTTGAGTCGAATTTTAGGATGCAAGGAAAACTTTTGGGTGTGTTCGTCAAAAAAAACTATTTTTAGAAATTTTTTTTTTTATAATCCTAATCTACATATAACACCGAAAAATGTTTCATAAATTTTTTTAAGGATTGCGTTGTATTTTAGGAAAAAATACGGTTTCATTGGTAAATGATTTAGTGTATGTGCAATTTTTTGATGCAGTGTATGAATATACATATGTATGTAACCACGATTCGAATTCACGAAATGAAAAAAAATTAACTCGGATGGTTCTAATGGCATACGAAGTTACTGGCCGGACTGAAGATCCAAAAACGAAGTTTCGGTGAGCATAAACTTCAGAGCAGTCTCTGTTATGGTGTGGCTAGGCTTTAATTTTAATGGAACATTACTTATTGAGTTCATTTCAACAAAAATGAACTCTGTTGCGTATATCCAAATGTTCCAAGCCAATTTATTGGCAAAATTCGGGCACTCAGGTAGGCTCAACCTGGATATTTCAGCAAGACAATGCGGCCATTCATCGTTCTCGTGCCATCAAGACGTGGTTTAAGGAAAGTGGGATATCAGTTTTAGATTGGCCATCTCGAAGCCCAGTTATGAATCCCATAGTAAATTTGTGAGGTATTCTTATTCGAAGGGTTTATGCAAATGGACATCAATTTCATTGCGTGAGACCCCTTAACCGTAAAATTGAGGAGGAATGTTCCAATTTAGGTGGTACCATTCTCCAAAATTTAATTACATATATGCCAAAAATAATTTTTGAGGTTATTTTAACTAAAGGCGGGCACATTAAGTATTAATTCTAAAAATAAAAGTTATGCCTTTATATTTATTTCCAGTTGTAATTGGACATTTTGAAGTTAAAGCAATTTCTTTTTAATTTGGAAATATACTTATTATTTAGTAAGACTTGTTCGAAATTTATTCTGAAGCCGTCGGTGATAATGTGATTCCTGAAAATGCATCGGATCTTTGAGCTTCGTCGAATGTCGTTGTATGTTTGTCTGCCAAAATCCCAGACAACGTCAACCATATTATTTATTTCAACAATTTTTATACTTTATTGGGTTTGTTGACATATCTCAGAAGCCGTGGAATATACAGTTTGGGAACAGTGCGTGGGAATCGTATGCCAAATTATCGAACGATGGTGAACTGACGAAGCAATAAGTTGAGCGAGGGTACTCCGAAGAATATGTAGCTAACGCTCATACTGATGCATGCATCGAATCTTTTTCGGTTGTATTGCCCTAGAAGTTTCTTGGCTTGCCTCATTCCATGACCGTTATTCTTGTCCTGTTTTCTCTCTCTTGTTTCCTGGATTCTTCTTTGAGGGTATGATCCCCTATTCCGCAGAATAGTTCAGGACCTATGAAGGATTCTGATGATTCTTTTCTTGCTAGGGCGTCGGCCATTTCATTACCCTCTATTCCCACATGACCAGGTATCCAACAGAGGATCACTTTGTTTCTACTAACTAGTTCATTAAGTTTTTGCAGGCATTCCCACACAAGATTGGACTCGCAGACGCGAGAGGGGGGAGAAGTGCTTTCTCACTAAAGCACTTTCTATTGATCCAGACAGCAGCGGACGAATTTAATTGATGAAATCAACTTTGGAGTCTACGGGTTCCAGTCAGGGCGAACTATTAGTGTTATCCCCATATGAACTGCTTCCAAATACATATTTGAATCCCAGGGCTAAAAGGATTTCCAATACTGAGCCATTGTATTTAAAAGAGTTGGTGGCGGATGAACCTTTAATGGGCCAACTGCAGCGCTCATATCCGCGAAGCCGGTTACGGACTATGGAAAACCCGGCCTCTTATCTTAGTGGTATCAAAAAGGAACTGGCCCTGCAGGTTGGGGGTTGTGCGTCGGAGTAACTTCCCTACCACGTAGAAAAACAATAGTTACAAAGCAACAACGAGCGTCGGATAAGGATGATCCTACTGTTGAAGACCCCAGCAAACGAAACAAGGACAACGACCTTCGGATCTGCACGTGGAATGGTCAGATCCTTAGCAGACGACGTGCAGCAGAACAATTAGGAGAGGCCCTAGACTGCTACAATTATTATTTGATTATTTGAAGACGGGTATGTTTCACTACGACCTGCTGGTCTACTGTGCCCGCAGCTAACACATTGGAGAGGCATATGCGCTCATTAGAGTTCGCCTCCCATTTCGATTTCTTTCGGAATCATTTTGAGGGTTATGTACTCTTACTACGCCTTGGCGGAAGAAATCTGTTCTAGAGCACTCTCTCTAATCCAGTTTCCTTTAAGAATTTAAGGATGAGAGCTGGATCTAATGACGGTATTTCCTCATCTGATAATTGGTATTTGCCCAAGTATTTCAGTCTTTTGTGGGTCACTGCCCCACAAGATCCCAGCACATGTTCTAGGATTTCACTGGGCTCATTGTAGAATGTGCAGAGACGTTCTTCAGTTTTCTGATGCACCTTTTCTTGCTAGGGAGTCGGCCATTTCATTATCCTCTATTCCCACATGGCCAGGTATCCAACAGAAGGTCACCTTGTTTCTATTACCTAGTTCATTAAGTTTTTGCAGTCATTCCTCCCAAGTTTGGACTTAATGATATAGGAGTCAAGTGCAATGATAGTAGCTTGGCTATCTGATATTATAGTTATATCACAGTTGGCATGGTTTCTATCAAGATTGATTTGGACACATCTATCTATGGCACAGATTTCAAACTGAAAGATATTGGTGCTTTTGCCTATGGTGCTTCAGCCAAACCAAGTATACGCTGTCAACAACTAGGAACAGACGAATTGGACAGAACTATATACTATAACTCAGCAGAATCAAAACGAAGAATAACTCTTCTTTGAGCTGAGAAGGCAACTGAGTAGCAAGACCCTATCCCAAACAACTAAGGAGACTAGGCATTAGACCTTGATCACCCCAGTCCTCCTCAATGGTGCTGAAAGACTTTGCTGAAGTCTTACCTTAAACTGTGTTTCACAGCTTATCAATCTAATATTTCACTAGCACTTGTTTTAATTTAGTTTTTCTAGTAATATTACATTATCGTACCCTTAAGTCACTGCTATCCCACAAATTCTCTTTAGGATTCAAAAGGTTCGGGGTGGATTTTAACGTATGGGGTAACTAATTTGAAATCTACAGTTATTTGGCACGTTTCTAACACTGATAATTTCAGCAAAACTGAATTTTAACAGTTCCTTACTAAATTGTTTTTTTTTTTTAAACATAGCGCATTTTATATCCTTTATTTCATCAATAAAAGTTAGCTCCTTAACGGCAAAAAAATCATAGAACCCTTTATGACTTGTACAATAATACGAGCAGTTCCAGATTCGGAAATTTTAAAAATTGATATTGGTTTTTAAAACAAGTTGATCCTACATTTCGTGAAGTGTAATAAGTGTAAACGGAATTCATACTTCTAAGCTCTATACGTTTCACATCATCTTCCACCTTCTTTTTGATGCCCTTTCTCTGCTTTTCCCAATTTTTTTAATAGTTAAAACGACAAACTGTGAACCACCTTCAACATCTATTGTTCCTACCTGTAGTTAGAGTTGCAGCTGAATCAACTTTTCCACTAAGGTCACGCCAATATACCATTATTAATATGTGCGATGCAAATTAAGGGAACCTCAAAAGTAACAAAAAAAACAAAACAAACGAAAACGAAAGTCGACTATCTTTGACTATCTTTGAAGTCCTTGTGGCTAGACGTTGCTAAAACTACTTTTCTTTGAGGTTAACTTTAATGTTATTCAACAGTTAAAAGTGTTTAGATCCAAAAATAGCTCTTGGCATGAAAATCAAATCGGGAAAAATTAATCAAGTAAATAATCAGGGCAAATTATATAATTTTAGTGCGGACAAGGTAAAAACAGTATATAAAGCTCAGACAGATGGTAACCGGAACTCATCGCCACAATTCTTACAAAAAGTTTCATCAAATTATAAATCCTCCAAAACACTCTTGTCACGCGCTTTACTCTCCCCATGAAGTACATTTATTTCAGTCAATAGACGATGTTAGCGCCAATTTATACCTATTTCGAATGTTTATTTCACTATTTTTCATATTAGGCTCGTGTATGTTCCTACTGGGTTAATAGATCTCCTATGGACATCGATCATAAGGTATGTATGAATGTCTCACTTAAGGACTCAATCATGGTAAGTTCGACTACCTCAGCAAAAGTAGGCAACAAGCAAAATGTAAAGTCTTACCCACAATAAATATTCTAATGTCCTACTTGATCTGTTTGTTTACATGTATATCTAATAAAAATGTACCGAATAATAATCAAGAAGCTACAACACGTGGAACTATAAGTTCAAATTCATTCATGAATTTTTCGCGCCATTTTTTTAGAATTCAGAATTCCTGCGCATTGGAACACACGTGAATGTCCATGGGCTTTAGCACTTTGGAATTTTAGCACCAAAAAGCTTTTTAACTAACTTGGTCTAAAGTCATGCATCAGTCCATCAGTATTTTCATAGTATTCCTATCGACAACGTATTGCGTATTCTTCCTTTAACGGTTCGGTTGTTCGTGACCGTGTATAGTGAAAGTTTGAAAACGAATTTAAATCGGTGCGCGTTTTTTCGAATCAAAGTGAAGTTTTTAGCAAACCCATTCGAAGTTGTGTGTGACTACTGTTAGTGTTATACATACATATGTGTATTAATAATAGAGCCTTTATAAAATGTGAAATACATATATGCATACCTACATATGTACAATTTGTACAAGAAATTAATTAGTGAGTGATTTGCATTGCTAGATATGCGTGCTAGTTTAAAATACATAATACATATGTAGCAACTTGCGAAAAGTCTGTACTGCATTATTGTTGCGGTTTTCCAAGAAATTTTTTTTTTTAACTTGTGTTAACACTTCAACTAATTATCATGTTCTTCAATGAGAAAGGAGGCGGTTCTTTTGTAAGTAACTAATAAGACGTTAATTACCAATATCTGCAATGTACAGCCTTATTATTATTTTTATTCTAATTGAAAAGCCATGTTAAGACTAAAAATATTTACTTACCTATAAACATAAAAAAGTGTTAAAGTATAATTAAATATTTTATAGAATACATACATACATGTATGTAGTATATGTATTACAGACTTTAATATTGTACTTAATGTACACAAATGCTTAAATGAAGTAGAAATTTCCGTTCAAATATTTACTCTACAAATTGCTGCGTTCACATAAATAAGGCTCACTAATCACTAAATTAAGTTCGCTTATACAGGAATTTCGATTTCAATGAAACTGCTCCACTTACAAGTTTAATAGAGTACGTAATTGCTATGTCAACTTAATAATTTTATATGTCCCTTTTATAAGAAGTAATTTTTGACTTAACTTCGTGATGATTTTGTCAACTGACCGATTACTTATCTGTAATTCTGTAATTTTAGACCAATTAACCCCAAAAGAGGGATAGTTCCTTTGAATTATTAGGAAAAACGTATTATAAAATGTTTTCTAACTTAAAAGTTATTCGTTGAATTCTTAGGCTTATAGACAAATTTTACCCACGGGAAGGTGTACAACAATAAATTTATTACTCGACGTGATATCTTTGTCAGATAACCCGTGCATAAAAAGCATAAGTGTTCATTTAGTTGTTGAACATAATAATTTCGATGTTTTCTTCTCTTAGGTTTAGAATTCTCTGCAAGTCTGTGGGGATTACTGATTTTTTTCTGCTGTTTGTTTTTTGGTTTCCTACTGCCATTTTAATATATGGTTAAAAAACAATACAAGACTAAATGAAAAGAAATTTTAAAATAATGCACTCACATATGTACATATGTAGGTATGTTCATACGACTGTATGCATATTTATATTAAAAAATGTTTACTGTTTGTAAAATTGAGAAATAATCGACTTAGATCACTAAAGAAATGTTTATATATACATAAATAGATTGTATGTAGGTACCAACTGTTGAGTCAAAGTAGTTCTGTTCAGCCGTTAGCCCGCCTTCCCAAATAACAAATTTTGAGGTTTTAAAATATAATTAGAATCGGTACATTTGGATGATTTTTAGCTCTGTGAAAGAACCCCTCTCTAGTTGGGGCACTGAGTTGAAAGTCTAATATGGCAAACGGGGGCAAATTCGTCACCCTTTTAATGAAGATTCATTTTGATAAATCTGTCAAGAAATTTTGAGACTTTAGATGCTCTAAGAATTGTTAATATTTTAGGTAGAAATAAATGAAGAAATTTTTGTCTGCATTGCAAGGTACATAGGTTTTTTCGATTTAAAAGCAAAGGTCGTTATGATGAATGTTACCAAGGGACACATTAATCATTTGAAATGTAATATTCGTCAATTATTTACTTATTAGTCATAATAAAAGAATACGTTTTTTAGTAATATTTAACATAAAAAACAAAACAAAAACTATTCAATATAATATAAAAAAAAGAACATTACTTATTATAAATAAATAAATAAATAAATATAAAATTATTTTATGAAATAGTTCGTTTAATCAATAAAAAACAATAAAAGAAAAATTTACCTTCGTTCATGTATTTTTTTTTTAATAAATATTGAAGGGGACGAATCTGCCCCTCTGGAATGAGACCGTATCTCGCAATTTTTACTCTGTTAAAAATTTTAAACAAATCTTTTAACCACAAATAAAATCAAATTGCCATTACTAAACTATATGAATAAATACTTGTTAGACTACCAGAAAAAAATGTTGGAAAAATGTGGTAGAAAATTACCGAAACGTGGCAAAAAATATACAGAAAAGCTATAATTCGTCTGGAACGGATCGTATGATACCCTAGCCTCCTTTTTATGTAGCTTTTATAAAGTGGGCGTGGCCATATTGCATTTTGTACTGAAATACGACGATATCGTCGAACACTTGAGAATGCTACATGTAACAGTTCATTAAAATCGGTTTTTTGATAGGGTATAAACACAAAACAAATTGTAATTTCTACGAACACTAAACAAGAGCTGTGAACCTGCAAGGCATCACAGATGATCATAAAATGAAGTATTCGGTAGTAAATGCCTTGTCTGAAAACACTGTATGTATTTTGTATTGAAAACAGCGTTGGAAAATGTGTCGCTTGATGAATATGCACATGATAAAGGTAGGTACATATGTACATACATACATATGTACGTATCAGAGTTGTAAAGGAATTAAATCATTTAAGAATTTAAGTCATTTGATTTTTCTTTAACATCTTTTAACTCATGAATTCAACTTCAAAATATGAAACCACCATTCATTTTAAAATCTAATTATTGAGTATTTATTTTAGTGAAGTCAAAGATTGCAGTAAAGTCAACAATGTAATGTTGTGTGATTTTTATGAAGTCTTGAAGCAGTGATGACAGTTTTCTTGGTAAATTTTCCCTTTGTGGAATTTTTCGAAACTTTTCTTCATTTCATAAACGTTTTTTCCCCGATTAGTTACAAAAAAACAAACCGCATCTTTTGTAAAAAACGAAAATAAATACATTATAAGTTAAATTGAAAAGTTAATATTGGGGGTATTCAAAAACCATTTTAAAAGTAACATAATTCATAAAAACAATAAATTTTTCAACGAACAATTTGTGTGTACAGTTCCACAAAGTATGAAGTAGAAAGAAGACAAAAAATGTATGATACAAGTTTTATGTTACATATTTGGAAACATATGTACATATGTATGTATCTTTTGAGTCCACATATTTCATGAAAACTATCTTTAGCTAAAAGTTTTTCTTACAATGCCGAATTCTATATATGTACATATGTATATTAAAAAAAAAAAAAATTTCTGGAGACCTTCATATGTAAATATATTCCATTTCCAAGTTATTAATATTTAAATTCTTTTGAATTAAATATTTAAGCGTAAGGGTAGTAAGTACAATATTGATTAACTTTTTAAAACAGTGAGGTTAATAAACCAGAATGACTCTCCTTAATTCTTAAAATTGAAGATGTTGAGAATTTGGTTAGAAGACTGTATAAACAAAAGTTTGTACTTAATTTTAAATGCGTCTATTTCTTAAAACTCATTCTCGAAAAAATTTCATTCAGTTTTTCTTAATACATTTTTTCTCAGGGGGGTAGTAATACAAAAGTTTGTGTAAATATACATATGTACATATATTAAATTTTCTTTTAAAAAAATCGGATTTTATTCTTAAGGTTAATTCTATTCGGTCATATACGCGTATTATAAATATTTTGACGGCCAACACATTCTAAATTCCAAGTGCATTAAAGTGAATGGCTTTTCCAAAATCCAGAGATCCTTGCAAAATTTAAAAAAAATGTATTTATTTAGATGTATGTAAGTACAATAACAACGGTTATAACTTACTGTCACATATTCATAGTATCATATTCATTTTCAGTATCGTAATCGTTTTGATATTCTTAAAATGTAAGAATAATTTGTTCGGTATTCTTATATAATATAAAACGGTCACAAGTTGCAAGCTGTAAAGAAATTATTCGATTCTCATTGAATTTACGATCTCCATGTTTTAGGAACCTGTATTGTCCAAATTGCAAAGCTGAATGCATGTCACATCTCACTTTATAAGACATTTAAAAATAAATCATCCTGTGACGGATAATGGCTCGAATTTTGTTAAGGTATTCCGAGAAATTGATATGTTTATGGCACTATTGAAAACAATGATAATAGTTAGTGATAATGATGAAATTTATTAAGTACAAAAATGAATGTTTTGGAAATTCTTTATTATACACAATATTTTAACACAATAATTCAAATAACAATAAACAAAAACATGTACAGTGTTGTGCAAAACAACAGTAACAAATTTAGTTCGCACAAATAAATGTAAATAATTTTTTCTATTCACTGTCTAAAAAACGATAAAAAAAATGCATACATATGTATGTATATATGTATATTCGCGATAAGTATCAATAGCGAAATCGATAGAGCCATGACCGACCGTCCGTCCGTTCATACATATGTCACCGCTATTTGGACCATAAATTTTAAGCTAGGAGGATGAAATATCTGTATCATACCATGAAATGTATTACTTTCCAATAACAAAAAAAGCATCCCTGAGGTATAATACACCTATACCCTCATCAGCGGCAGTGGAGCGCCTATTTTCATTCGCTGTAAATAGCCCCTCGACGTGGAGCACTGTCGGACACGAATTGCGAGAAATTACTGCTTCCAACAGCTAATAGTTCCGATAATGTAAATACCGGAATAAGTTTTTGGGAATATGCAAATAGCCGTGTTTTTTTGGTAGATCCATCCGCAGTACAGTGAAGTGAAGTAGGATTTTTCATGTAAATCTACTACATATCCCATTGCCGATCACTGCCAAAAAGTTGCGCAGCAGGATTCAAGTGTGGATAATTTTTCGAGACTCGATTGCATACTCAAATATTTCGTTCATCGAAGTTGGCATCCTTTCGTTTCGTGAGAGAGGAAACATACATACATACATATGTTTCTATTCAAAACAAAAAAAAACAAAGCAAAAATCATCTTCATGAAAAAAAAATTAAAATATGTTTTTATTTCAGAACTCTGATACAACAACCACACACCTGGTGGTGAAAATTCAAACACTTATAAGAGCTTTTATTTATTTAACTTATTTATGTAACTATGTATTTCATTACCACTTCTTGCAAATTATTAATTTTCATACGATTCGTTAAACTCTCTTTTTTTCATTTGTTTTTACAGCAAATGTCACTGTGAGTAAACACAATTGCCAACTTTAACAAAATACCAAATTTGGCAACTGCGGATCGTTTTTTTGAGATGCAGCCCACTTGACTTTACTTCACTATTTAAAAATCCCAAAAATACGCGTAATGTTACATACATACATGATAGATATGAAATAAGTTTTTAAAAAACCTAAAAAATACAAACAATGGGGAGCTATACATATTTCGAATTGGGGACGCCCACAGGAAGGAAATTGAAATCTAACTTATATATGTATGTAATCCTTTCGGAAAAGTAAGCTGTAGGTATACGTGCAGGACTTTTTAAAAACCTTTCATAGACACAACCCTTTTAAAAACAAATTTTTTTTTAATATTACTACTTTATATATCACTTTGTGGTATCGGCTCTGGGCCTAGGTAATATATTGCGCATCTGTCAAAACAATAAAAACAAAGGTGGCGGCTCTGTATGACTCGCATCTATTTAAAATTCATCGAAATGTATGAAGTTGTTATTCATTTCAACTACGAATTATGAATTAGAAAATAAAAAATACATTTATGAAATTATTTTATTTAACTTTCTTCTAATTGTTTGTTAAGCTATTTCATCCTGAAATTTATTATTCGCATGATATATTGATATATTGTCTATCAATGTTTGTATATAATGTGAGCACAATATGTATATGTATTTTCATCACCATTGAAATGTTTAAAGAATCTTTCCAGTTTTTCCATGTTAGTCATCATTTCTTCGGTTGGTTTTTGTAAAAACTTGGTCTTTTTCTGTATTGACCACTGAATCAGGGTTTTGATTTTGTTGCAAATATATCCTGCCAAATGCTCCAAGCCATAATATTGTAATGACTCCAACTCTCATCAACAGGTTCAAGTTCACCAGATACCTTTATTTTTGATGTCAATGTCCTGAAAAGGTCCAAATCTGGTGTATTATCTACTATTGTATTGCTTGCAAGGCCATATAAGCAAATATTATGTCATTTTCACTTCTTCCCATATCTATGTATGTATGTATGTATAATGTGAATTACCATGTGCTGATATAAACTGCCCTCATTCCGACCAAGAATACGTGATCGAAGCCTAAACCTAAACTCTAAACGATCTGAATGATCCTGTAGTCCACATTTAGCGCGGGTAACTCCAAAAAAGTTTTCAAGAACATCTGATTCAGCCTGTAGGTCAAAAAATACGAAATGTCCTGTTTGGATTTCAAATCCGCATAGAGCAGCTTTAGAGAGTTGTTTTCCTATTAATAAAACGAATAACACATACCTAATAAATATTATATAGAATTAAATTTCATTTACCTTGGGTTGCTATACTTAGTTTGTTTCTCTATTTTTAAAACGCCTGCTGTTGAAAAATCCTATCTTTTTAATGGAAGCAGGAGTGATGGCACAACATTTTGTTTAATACGTTTTGATCACCATGCCATTCCACATTGTTCAAAATTTGGTGGAACAAATTTACTATCTGTAAAATGTTTGCAGCGCAACCGAGCTGTACTAACATAAAATTTATCTTTTCTCCTGCATACCCACTGTTTGCACAATTTAATTTCTTTTGGGAAGAAGCAAAATGAAATTTTTTTGGTTTGCATTTTTTCCTTTATTATTTGCACAACAAATTTTTTTATTTTTTTCTTTATAAACTCAATTAAAAACTTAAACAATTGAATTGAAATTTAGACGAAAACACAAACCAAAACTAATAAATACACTTTCTAAACAAATCACGGGATCACAGTTGTCTCCATTTAATTTCAATTTTGACAGATCCGCGGGCAAGAACCAAATTCAATGCACTCGACGCATTATTAACTTTGTTTTGTGTACGGTGGTACAACACCCTGTATTGCAAACGTTTTTGTAATCGTTAAAAGTATTTTTTGTAAAATTGTTTTAAAATAAATATAATTGAGAGATCTCATTAGGCACATTAATTTTCATCACAAAATACATGAATATTTTCTTTTTAATGGCCTTGATAAAATTTTTTCTAGAAAAAATATTTTTTTTATTAATTCATGTTGTTTTTATTGTTTTGTGTCAAAAGATCCAAAATGCGAAATTCATGCACAACTTTTAATTTATAATAATTTTGAAAGAATAGTAAACATAACTCAATGTTTGTAATAGTAACAAAACATTTCATCCCCGAACATAAAAAGGAAAAATATTTTTATACATATTTTTGAAAAACAAGTAAGTAGTCACTTTTGCTTGCTTCTTTTTCGTTAAATTTAAATCGATTCGTAACGACTTTGCCTTTAACTGTTTGATAACTAAGGTTATGGTATAAAAGGATGTGTGATGGATAAGAACTCATCACGTTCGGTCGGACACCTAAAGGTCCATTGTAAATCCTCTCTTGAAAATAGAGTGAGAGACTAAAAATAAATCAAACCTATCATGTTACTAGCTGATTTAGAAACAAGTTTATACTTAATGAAATGAAGGAGATTCGAAAACTGATAACCTTTTACATCTACGGTGCTGGTGAAAGTATCTCTTGAAGGAACCGAACATGCCAGGCGATCAGGATGACAGTCTTTTTCATCCACATTTGCGTTTTCCGTTTCCAGTATCTGACAGGATTTGGTCTTCATTCTGTGTATGTATTTGTTGATATAAACGAAATCAATCTATCACGTCTTTACCAACATTGCTGATTGGATGGGTATGAAGAATATATACCCCATAATATTCATCATACCCATCGTCCTCATCATTACCATTTAACATTTAATGTAATGACAGAAACTTTTGAGTTAAAACAACACATTCAGGATTTGACTTGACTAACACCAGGCGAATGAAATATTGCTCTATAGACTGAATGGGTGGGGTTACATTTGGAGCCGTATCCATAACTTACTGTTATACAGTAGATGACGGATATAAGAAAACCTCATATAAGAAAAACACGCTTATAAGACACACTTTCTAAAACACCATGCACTTTCCCATTTAGTTACGTGTTAAATTAATCTGATATAAGAAAAACGTTTATAAGAAAAACACTGATATAAGAAACTTATTTTGAAAAAAAATACTATAATTGCATGGAAAATTAAACGTGTATAAGAAAGTTAGCATACCCTTCGTACAAACACCCTAATGATGCGACGTGTAACTCTGTGCATACATACTACATTTGTGAACAGATCCTTATGAAATTACAAATGAAATTCAATGACAGAAATGATAAATTGACAATGACAGGACGAAATACAAAGAAGCGTGCGGTCTCCGGCGAAGAGCGCTTAGAGATCTTTACTTTATAGCAAATTTTCTTTCTTGTATGCGTGTTACTGATAAAAGAAAATGTCTTTCTTATATCAGTACTTTTTATATATCAAAACACTGATATAAGAAAGAAATTCTCTGGATTTTTGGACTTTCTTATATCCGTCATCTAGTGTACTATCATCTGAATTTCGTAGTTAAATCTCCTTGGAATGACTAGAAGCATTACCAAAATTAAGTAGAGTTTCAACTGGTTTCTTTTTTCTTTAAATTTGAAACTTCTGGAACGTTAGCGTTTGAGGTAGCAAAGTACCATTGACGTAATTAGTTATGAAACACAACATCATTCAAATGTCTGTAGCGGCTGCGAGTGCGCAGATGGCGTTAACAAAGCAAATAAGAAAAGCTAGTCTCCGACAGAGGGCGCTCGATAGATAAGAAGAAAAGAAAGCGACGTTGATAAGAAATAAATTAAAATATTTTCATTAGCCAATCGGTCGTACCCGAGGACGGGTACACACAAATTAATTTGTCCTATTAAAATGTATTCTTCTTAATTCAGAATAAAACGTTGTTAAGTAATTCTAATTAATTCTAAACTATTGTTAAAAGTTAATTGAAGAAAATAAAAAGTAGATAAAGTACTACATTGGTGACCCCGAACGTTGAAAAAACGCAATTTCAAACAACAGGAATTAAATCCACGCCATCGAATTATATCTGGGATTCACGAATACCTTGTGCATAGAAGGTACTTACTTACATTACGTATTTCAACATCAACCATCCGTACCATCCATTCTCATTTCATCAAATCACCGATCGTCTACAACTTACCAGCACCACCAGTGTTTCCGCCGCATAACCATACCCAGCTGAGCGCCACTTCCTACCGTTATTCAAAAAAATCATCACCTTCACACCACCAACCAAAGAGGGATTCCAATAAGTATCGTAGATTAGCATTTAAATATTGTATTAATTTTTATTTTAACACTTGAGTGTCATTTTGCTATTTATTCATATATATATATATTGCATTTTATTGTAAGTCTAACGCCTTTCTTCCAATCTCGTTTCATTAAAAAAAAAAAATGGTAATGGTTGACCAACCTGTGCCATCAGAGGCACATCACGCTCTAATCCAGCCAGGCCGACCACCGGTAAATGAGCAGATTGGGGCAGTTCATGCAGGCGCTATTAAACTTCCAGAATTCTGGACCAAAATGTCCGTTATTTGGTTTATCCAAGTAGAATTACAATTCGCGACTAGAAACATAACTATCGAACAAACTAAATTTCATTATGTGGTTCAATCGCTTCCCCAGGACATACATAGCTGCAAGCGTGTATGACATTTTAGTATTCTACCACCCCTTATTCAAATTTAAAAAGGCTTTGATAGAACGCCATTCTATGAGCGAAAGTAGGAGGATAGGATTTATCAAGGTGACAAAAAACCATTGGAGTTCTACCGCAAACTCCAAACTTTAGCTGGACAGTCTACGATTGTCACAGAAAGTCTGGTTTTGGAATTATGGAAACGTAGACTTCCTACTTTAGTTCAAGTTTCTATAAAATCAAGTTCAATATCTAAAATAGAAGAACTACTGGAAGTAGCTGACGATATCTATGAGGTGTATCAACAGCAAAATACATCCTCGTTCTCAATCGTGACTCATTCAGACAAAACAATTAGCGAACTCACCTGCCTTAATCAAAATCTCCACACAGAAATCAACGAAATAAAATCAATGCTTACAAATCTTAGTGTTAACAATCACCGTTTTCGAAACGAAAGTCGACAACATTCTTCCTTGTATGGCAATAGATCCCGTTCAAGAACCAACAACAACAACACAGAAGTTTGTTGGTATCATACCAAATGGGGTAAGAATGCGCAGAAATGCAACAAACCATGCGAGTCCAGTAATAATAACCCAAACTAAATTCTACTATCATCATGGCGGCAAATGACAGTAATATCCATAACCAACAATGTCGTCTTTTTATAAAAGATCCCATCTCAGGTATAACATTTTTAATAGATTCCGGTTCCGACGTCTCAGCTATCCCTGCATCGCATTTGAAAGTGCAATCAAAAAACCAGATCAATTCATATCTGCATCCAATGGCTCGTCCATTAAAGTCTTTGGCGCAAAATATCTCCGTACCAGTCTAGGGTTCAGACGCGTTTTCAATCACATTTTTTTAATCGCATCAGTCACTAAACCCATTATCGGCGTTGATTTCTTAAGACAAACCGGTTTTTTTAATAGATGTTAAAAATGCGAAACTCACTGTACCTCTGACGAACTCAATGGTAATAGGCATACCCTGTCAACAAACTGTGACAAGACCACGATTCTTCGCTATACAGTAGAAGTACAACTCCATCTTAATAGATTTTCCTTCGTTAATGGAGCCACTGGACTTTAACTTCTCGGTCAAACACACTGTAGTGCATCACATTTTGACAAAGTTTCCACTACCATACTCTCGCCCGAGACACCCAAACAACGTCAAACTCAAAGTTGCAAAGGAGGAGTTCAATTATATGGTCCGAATAGGGATTTGCAAGCCAATGCAGCAGAAACAATGCAGCAGAAACCTTCCAACGCTTTATGCATCAGGTTACAAGGGGTCTAGATTTTATCTTTGTTTATGTAGATGACATCCTTATCGCCAGCGAGTCGGAAGAATTACATGAAAGTCATCTCAAACGCCTTCTTCAACGATTGTTAGAGTATGGGCTGCATATTAAAACCTCAAAATCCACATTTGGTGTGTCTAAGTTGCAGTTTTTAGGATTTGACATCCACATATAGCAGCTACCTTCACTCCCATCTACAATCACCTAACGAAACTTACCAAAAGTAACACCAAATTAAAAGAATTTACTTGGCCTTCCGAGTGCCAAGAAGTATTCACTAAAGCAAAACGCCAACTTGCTGAGGCAACACTTTTCGTTCACCCACAAGACAATGCTAAACTCAGTATCACAACAGACGCGTCCAACGCGGACATTGGGGCGGTTTTACAACAACTAAAAGAAGACAGCTGGGAACCAATCGCTTTTTATAGCAAGAAGCTGTTCCCCACACAATCTCGATACTCTGCATTTGATATGGAACTGCTTGCTATTTACATGGCAATACAACATTTTAGTAACTTCGTCGAGGGAAGATTTTTCAGTCCTCACGGACCATAAACCGCTTACAACTAAAAACAAAGACTAAACGTAGTCCAAGACTAGGGCGGTATTGAACTTAATTTCGCAATTTACATGCGATATACAATTTGTAAAGGGTTCGCTGAACGTCGTTGCAGACACCCTTTCACGTCCAGATGCTTCAATTTAGGCTAACACTCCCAGGAATCGAAAAACTGGCCGGAGCCCAAGTCGCGGACGAAGAACTCGCCCAAATCATTCGCAACCCACCCAAAAATTCTAACGTAAAAGTTGATTTCTTAAAGATACCCGCTTCTGACATGTCTTTGTGGTGCGAAACAACTACAGACAACAACAGGCCATACGTTCCCCAAAACGAACGAAAACCTATATTTCAGGCGGTCCATTCTCTTGCACATCTGAAAATTCGGACTACACAAAAAAAGATCAGCAAAATGTACTTCCGGCCAAAAATGAATCACGACATAAACTCATGGGCAAAAAACTGCTTTTAATGCCAGAAAGAAAAGGTACAAAAACATGTTAAAACGCCCACCGACCGAATCATAATTCCCCCAGGTAGATTTCAACACATTCACTTAGATATAGTCGGCCAACATCCCCCGTCAAACGAGTTCAAATATATTCTCACAATCGTGGACAGATTCTCTAGGTGGCCGGAGGCCTACCCAATTCAAGACATCAGTGCGGAAACAATTGCCAAGACTTATGTACGTCAACGAGCATGTTTCTCGATTCAGAGTACCAAACAGGATTACCACTGACCAAGCCTCACAGTTTGAGTCAAAGCTTTTCAAGGAATTGACTACGTTTCTGGGCACGACACGCATCCGCACTACAGCTTACCACCCACAGGCTAATGGCATGGTGGAAAGATTCCACCCACAGTTAAAAACTGCCATACGAGCCTCGGGAAACAAAATGAACTGGTCACAAGCACTGAATATAATTCTTTCACGTACCTATTCGAACGACTACCAAAGAAGACACAAAACAGACACCGTCTGAACTATGAAGAAAACATTAGAACACCACACGATCTTTCTTCTTCACCCACGTTCATATGATTCAGGCGAATTTAACTTTGTAGAACAATTAAAAATTTTTTTTTTCCAAAACAGCCATACAGAAACACTAGAAATTAGAAAAAAAAACGCGTCAAACACACACATATATCCCAAACACACTACACAGTTGCAGGCATGTCCTGGTAAGAAGCGATAAATTAAAAAAAATCATTAGATTCTCCGTATGAGTGTCCTTTTAAAGTAATACAAAAATTACGCAAACACAAACAATTCATTATAGAGAAAGCTAGAAAACATTATCAGTCCGCGATTGACAGAACTTACTAATAAGTCGCTGAGCTGAAAGGGGGGTGATATAGCGGCTGCGAGTGCGCAGATGGCGTTAACAAAGCAAATAAGAAGAGCTACTCTCCGACAGAGGACGCTCGATAGATAGGAAGAAAGGAAAGCGACGTTGATAAGAAATAAATAAAAATATTTTCATTGCGTACCCGAGGACGGGTCACAAATTAATTTGTCATATTAAAAGTTATTCTTCTTAATTCAAAATGAAACATTGTTAAGTAATTCTAATTAATTCTAAATAAATTATTGTTAAAAGTTAATTGAAGAAAATAAAAAGTAGATAAAGTACTAGGTACATGTATTCCATAGAAACGCCTGCACGAGTGAATGCGTTGATCCCAATTTTCCATGACTTTTTCGCATAAATCGGGCGATGTGCTGGCAATTTGACGCTCGATATTGATCCTGAAGTCTCTGGCTTATTAGTATAAACCATGGACTTGACGTCTCAAATAATAAAGTCCAAAATAGTGATCTAGAAATCCTAAACAGATCCGGATCAAGGATCCGATATCCGACCTATCCAGATAGTATCGGATACTCGGTTCCAGTTCCAGATCCGGATCCAGTTTCTGATAAATAATTTCACCCAGATTCTGGAACAACGCATTGGGAATGGTTCATTTAATTTTTATTTTTGAATAAAAACATCCGAATTAACATTACTGTCTCGCAATATCTAGCTCTAGTTTTTAAACTATGCAGATATCCGAAAATATCCGCATTATCCGCATGGTATCACAGTTGTCCCATATTTTTCTATTCGGATATCCGGATAACTTGAAGATTCGGATAAGATTTGAAGTACTCGTACTAGTAGAGCACTGCACTGGAAGATCACACGAGCAAGGCTTCCAACTGGTTCGTTTTTGGACATAACACGGTCACTGAACTTTGATTTCTATAACTCGCTTGTTTGACCAGCTGTGTGGCTGTGCTCCAAGTCCATCTCAAGTCCACCATCAATTGATACCCAAAAAAGTCCGTCAACATCTCTATTTACTGTGTCTGTGTTGCCAGCATCATTGAAAAATAGTTATGGGCCAATGTCTCCTCCAGCAAAAAATCCGCACCAAATAGTAAATTTTTGTTTGAGCAATGACATTAAGTGAATGATTTCGAATAGCTGACTTGCCCACATGTGACAATTTTCCGTATTAAAGACGGCGTTAAACCCGAAATGGAATTCATCGCTGAGAATGATCTTGCGATGTAAATACTCACGTAAGTTGTCATAACCGAACGCGAATTTTGATAAAATTGTTTGACAATGTACAAAGATTGTGGAAATGAGTAACCGCAGCTAACTTCATGCAAAGCTTTTTACCCTGTTGGAAAAATTGGGCATCTCAATTAAAAACCCTTTACCTTAGGAGAAATTGGATAGAGCCGTTTTTAAATCGATGAGAATCCTTCGCCAATGAAACCAAAGAATTTATAAATATCATGACAACGTTTTTAAGTTCCTCAATAGCAAAACTGTAAGTCAGTTCCAATCGTACAAAAATGTATCACACACATCAAGTATATTTGTTTATTTATTTGGTATGGCGTAAAGAAATGGAAGGCGAGTTTTTCATGATCTTCAAAGTTTACTTATATTTACAGCATTCAAGTTCAAAATATCTATTATTAATATTTAAATTTTGAGGTTGACGAAAGACGTTAAGGTTAAAGTAAATCCGTTCAACAGTTTAGTTTACAGCCTGTTGTATTCATTAAGAGATTCAAGCCACATAGTACAACTACAAATGTAAGATGTGGAATTTTCAAAACTT
Source organism: Xylota sylvarum (assembly GCA_905220385.1). Lineage (NCBI taxonomy): Eukaryota > Metazoa > Arthropoda > Insecta > Diptera > Syrphidae > Xylota > Xylota sylvarum. The sequence continues at coordinate 68,336,430 of LR999958.1, read as the reverse complement.
GTTCTATGGCACTCTGGTAAATTATAGTTTAAAGTGACGAAACAACTTATATTTAGTGTAGATACGGTAGAAATTGTTAGTTCACTTTGCACTTTTTAGTTGATGTTTTGTATTTCGAAAGGGTAGAGGAACTAGGTAAGCGAAACTATCCTTCATTAGTTTATTCTCTTATATGATTTTATGAAAATTGAAGACAGATGGTCGAAATCGGGCGGTTTCTTCATTAATGTTTTTCTCGATACGAATTAATCCAATCAGAAACTATCTGCAGCGGATGTTTACAAAGTAATCTATTAATATTCCCTAGAGACAGACTCCATTGTTTAGGAACTTAAACATCTGTAATTGGCACAGGTGATCGATCTCCTCTTATCTATTATACATGCCTATGTACATTGTATTTTTTACTTATTTGAAATCACTTCCCATAATGAAGGAAGAAGCACACTCCGAGAAAATCTCTCTGATAAATAAATTAGTTTAAAAATAAAAAACCAATTATTTTTTTCGATTTTGTTTAAATTGAGAGTTAATAGGAATCAAATACAAAACCGTGAATTTTATTTGAAAACAGGTTGCCAGTGAGCAATATTCAATTTTACCTCATTAATTAGATCTATTTTAATAGTTCAATGTAAATAATGTGTACATGTGTGCAACTCGTCAACCTTTATAACTAAAGCAATTCAATTTTTTTTAATGCTTATTATACTTGAATCTGTTGATATACCTAATTGAAGATATAAACAATAAACAATATAATGTGTATTGTGTTAAACTTCTAATGCCATTCAATCCTCGGATATGCCACACGCTGACCACTAGTGGAATGTCCAATTTCAGTAAATAAAATGAGAATTGAATGAACCGCATGTGTCCGTAGGCTATGAGATTTTTACTTTGAAGTTAATGCTAGGTGTGATCTTAACCCACACATATGTATGTATGGTAATATCTCTACCTTAAATCCACTGTCAATCTAAATAAAGAGCCTGTCGATCAGTTTTGTTTTCAAGTTTAAGTTTACAAATTCAATTTTAAGTTCAATGTGAGGAAAATTTGTTTCTCTCTAAAATAGTTGACTTCAAAATATGTAGCAATGTTCAAAAAATAGCAGGCATACATACATTCATACATACATATGAATTGTACGTACTCGGGTACTCAATTGACAAATTCCAATAGGCAAGAGCAGGCGGTAGACATAGACTAAGGTAGGTGTCTGTTATCTGTACGAAGATACTGATACAATTAGATCATGGAAAGTCCATTGTGATACCACAAATCTATCATCACTACCTAGCTACCCAATGATTAGTTAAAGCGGAGGATGGTGGTCTAAAGACACTTATTTATGTGCTAATGTTGTCGAAGTGAAAAACCCCTAGGTGGAGCAGTCTTTGGGACAAGGGTGGGACAGATGCAAAGAAAGTATAGGATCCTAACTCCATGCTTCGTCGTTTTGAAAGTCATTAGAGAAGAAGTCTAAACTTTTGGCGTGTAAGCCTATAAGGAAGTGGTTACCGATAACGTAGCTGATTTACGTTTATGATCCAGCCCAGAGCAGATCTGTTTCGAGATATGCCACGTCGACCTATTTTCCCATTAGTGATTGGTCTTACTCGTAGCGTGCAGCTTTAAAAAAATTTTAAATGATTGCAGTTTCTAGGAGCTGTCAGTAAAAACGCTAATATTTCTTTCAAGACCCGTTGCGGGCCACCCACCCACTTTGCTAACATCTAAAAGTGAGCAATAATTTGTGTGTTTCACGCAAAACAATAATTTATTTCCATAGAAATTTCATAGGAAAAATTAAAATTTCAAACCTCGATATCTCCTAAACTAGTCGAAAACGAAATTGTTGGTACTTCATATTTTGATCTTATTTCATTGAGAACTACAAAACTGCGTTCTTAGAAGTTCGTGCCTCGGAAATCGTAATCGTGCCGGATATTGTGATACTCCTTTAATTTAAGAGTTTCAAATTGCAATTTCGAATAATAACGAATAATAAACCAAGTTCTCATCATTTAGTATTGACCAACAAAGCCAAAAAGGAATAATGTTCCTTAAACTCAAGTTCCCCAGTCATTTTTTGACACCAAGATGGCTGCGTCTAAGAAATTACCTATTCACGAAAGAATGTGTGCGTTCTTTCCCATTTGATTTGCATGCAAGTACCTATACATATAGGGTTGAATATATGTATATTCTTGCTTAACTTAATGTGGCGCAGCGCCGATTAATTCTTAGAGGAGGCCAAATTAATCCTTGATCCTATACTGCAACCATGCTTATCTATAGTCTATAGTTAGCTACAATAACTTTTGATTTTTTATATAGAAGCTCTAATATCTAAAGTTACTTTCCCATTGTACCCTTTGTAAACATTAAATATGCGATGTTATACTTTCCTTTGTAAATAAATTATATATATTTATTTATTTATTTTTTTAAGAAAGAAATAAAAAAAATATTCTTTCTCGAAAAGATACATAGCTTGTGATTTTTTCTCGGGGAAGTCCACTAGTTTAGCTTTCCTCCAATGTAATGTTTTGCACAGATTTTCATTTTATTTGAACGTTAAAACTAAAATTTGTTGAACCTGGTAAGCCAATATTATAAATAAATTAAAAAGCTCAGAGAATGATTCCCTGTGGCACACCGGCTGTAATAACACTTTACACCACACCTTGAATTAATCTCACCTGTAGATTCATCTGCAGATTTGTTGTGGTAGCCCACAGTTAGATGACTTCCTTAGCGTGAACGGAGGGGCGAACCAGTGTACTATTATGCATTTTTGTTCATTGAATGTAATTCCAAATTGTATATACGTTAGTATATATTTTTTTTTTTTCAAAATGGGATTTAGTAGTTAATTTGAAAACCTCCTGAGGTTTCTACAATTATTAAAGTGATTATTCCTTGCCGATTGCCAGGTAATCAAAGGTTAGCACAATAAGCTCAACTAGTGGCCTACGTGCATTGCATAGTAACTTGTGTCACAGGACACATATTAAACCAACTTAACCTTTAACTTAAGATTAGAAATAGCCAGTAAACAAAGCTAAACAATAAACAATACAAAGAAAGGTAAGCCGATTTCTACTTAATTTAGTGTTTTGTTAGACTTTAATTCAGCATGCCCATAAAAACAATACAAACTCCTTTTCATCGGATTAGCCCCGTATATATTGTTGAACCAGAAACGAAAATCTATTCAAATGGGATTTCCATAACTCAACGTATTGTATGATTTGCAAGGTACTCACGCTCAAACACAACACAAATTTGAGTGGATTCAGCCTAATCAACAGTCTTCATGTCTGAAAAAATATTCAAGAGGGGTAAACATGTTAGGTGACCTTACACATTTCTATTCGTAAAAATGTCAAGTGCCACATCGAAAAAGACGCGCTCCACTGAATACAAATATCTATGCTATCTGCAATAGATATTAATATGCAGTACAGGAATAAAATACCGCACAAGCAAGAAGGGATTATTTTCGTGCATTTTTTAAGCGCCCACAATAAATCGTATCCTTATTAATGAGTTTAGTGGAAATGAAGTGCTATACAAATCATTTGGCATCGTATCAAAAGCAGATGGTGTCATTAATTACCACAGAGTTCATTAATAAATTCCTTCTAGGCGAGGGAAGTGCCAGGATTCCTAGTTAACGAAGGAACTTTATTCAATTTTGATTTTCTTAAATGCTCTACATCAGACCATAGAAAAGGCTTTTTAACTCGGTGATAAAGGAAAATGAAAGTTGAGAAATAAAACAGTGACTTCTAAAGAAGGGGGAAATTCGACTGACCATTGTAACCATCAATTAATATGGTTAGTATACCTATACCTTTCATTAGAACTTATTAACTTGAATGAATAATTGAATAGGGGCGTACGCTGATAAAGGAATAAAGTTTAGTTAGCCCAATTTTTGAGTAATTTTCAGTGTCACTGAAATTATTTATGGTGATTAGCACGCCACACTCTAATTGTGTCCTGTAAAATAAATTTGAAGGCTATGTTTTAGATTTGAATAAAATCCTTCTCATCCCGTTTCAATTTAAATCGTTGGTCCCTTCTCTAATTGGAATTGATATGCAATTCAGTTTTTGAATTGCAAATGATGGAATGATGACAAAAAATGCACTGTTTCTTATTGAAATTTAATGGAATTTAAAAGAGCTGAATTTGATGGATTTGATAATAACAACTTTGTTTAGATCAAATTCATAAACTTAATGAAAGAGGGATAACAGACAAAACGCTTAGAATGGGAGTTTGTTTTTATGAACCTATTTTCATATCTAAACATTAAACAATTGGAGAAGGATTATACACCTTAGTCCTAAAGCTTTGTTCATTGAAACTACAGAACATTTCTTTTATTTGTAGACGATCTTGCGTAGGAAAATCTGGAAAACGTCCGCATTCAACATATTCCCAGTGATGGAAATAAATGCTTCGCCGCCACCCTACAGTTCGTTGTAAATAAAGGGTTACATACAAATAAATCTACCGGATATGGCTTTTCTAGACGACATGAAACTGCAGATCTGGTATCATTTGTATCCGGCATGCATTGATATTATTGGGGAACAGATAATTGATTCTGGCACTGCAGTCCCTTAGTGAGTCCTAGATTATCTTAGTCTTAGATGGTTCTCAGGTTCTCAAGAAACCTCGATTTCTTGTGAGAAATCGTAGACCAAAAGTATCTGATACTCTTAAAGACTTTTGCTTTCTATCCAGAAAGGCTAATATGCAGTAACTAAGGATAACGCGCCGACTTTAACGAATAGGCTATTTCGCTACCGTAGCCTTCGTGAATTGGAAAATATTTGAAATGTCTCCTGAACTAGATTTGATTGCTTTGTGCCTGAGTGTGGTTCTTTTAAAGCAGGTCGAAAAGTCTGTGTGGGCACAGTGCAGCTTACAGATAGGGTGCGCTATCTGCTGGTTTCTTTACAAAAAAAAAACCGTTCAATATTTCTCAACGATTGTTTCTTTATTTAAAAGAGTAAATATTTCGATTATTTATGGAATATTATTTCATTCAAATGACTGCCTCATACTTGACCAATATTGTTCTTGAGTGTTTGAGTCGTCTCTGGATTGTTTGCATAGCATCTATCCTTAATAGTACCTCGCATAAAATTTCTAACGGCGACAAATCGCAGCTCCGTGCCGGTCAGCAACATCACCAAAACGACTGATTACGCGATTATTGAACTTAGTGTGCAATAAATCGATTATTGGGCTTGTGTGGCATATTTTTGGGACCATAGCTCGCACAAGTCCAAATCCTCAATTTCGGACTATAAAAAATCGGTTATCATGGCTCGGAAGCGTTCTCCATTGACTGTTACGTTTCTTCCTTGACCAATATTGTTCTTGAGAGCTTGAATCGTTTCGGGATTGTTCGCATGGTATCGATCCTTAATGGCACCCTACATAAAAAGTCCAACGGCGTTAAATCGCAGCTCCTTGTCGGCCAGCAACAACACCAAAACGACTGATTACACCATTATTGAACTTAGTGTGCACGTAGGCCTATCTTGTTGGAACCATAGCTCGCCGAAGTCCAAATCCTCTATTTCTGGCTATAAAAAATCGGTTACATGCCTCGGTAGCGTTTTTCATTGACAGTAACGTTTCTTTCTTTGTAGTCTTGAAAGAAAAATGGGTCAATAATGCAGCTACTCCAAAAACCACACTAAACAGTCACTCGTTCAAGATGCATCCACAAGACGAACCCGGGAATGTGTTCGGTTATCAATCAGCAAACAATCTCACGAAGTTTCATCACAATCTTGAGTACACCAGCTGCAGTTGATGCATTATTTCGACTGCAATTTCTTTTAAAAATACACACTGTTTCGGCAATACAGCATCCGCTTTGAAAGTAAATTTGCAATATTTCCCAACGTTGTTCAAGTGTAAATCGATCCATTTCATACCGTGAAAATAAAATACTACGTTTCTGTAAATTTTTTGAGCACATGAGAGCTGTCAGTGTCAAAATAACATATGATTCAAAAAGAAACCAACAGATGGGCCACATTTAAGTGAAGTTGTATTGGAGGAAGATTAAGAATTGGTGCCATAAAATAAAACCCAATTAAATAATGGCTAAAACTCAATTTGAAGTTTCAAGAAGTAATAATGAAGGTAACAAGGCAAATTTTGTTTCTGTTGATGGAAGCTTCAATTTCGGTTGTTATGGGATTCAATACTGCCTCAATAGATTTAAAGGATTTATATGTACTTACATAAGTATGTATGTATGTTCATGTTATGACTCACTAAAATTGATTAACTGAAGCACTAAGAATTTGGTAAATACCCCTTATAAGCGAGCTAGATTTCATTTTACTATCAAATTAACAATGATGATGCTAGAGTCGATATATAAATGAAAAGGTAATCATCTTGCTCATACAGCATTCCCTTTGTTCAATTACTGAGATGGAGCAAGAATTATTCATTAAACTTTTGTAATTAATTTAATCCTGCAACTTAGTCGTCATAATCTCACTGCATTTTCTAGAAGAAGTACAACCCCTGTACCACATCCATTTAAAGAGTATATCCACTATACCCCAGCTTCAATTGCAATCAGAATATATTCTAATATAGTAAAATAAATATGTATGTAGATAATTTGGAATTCATAAAAAAATTCATTTCTGTTTAATTCAAATTTAATTAAAAATTAAATATATCAAATCATTGAACAGATTTGTGAACAAGTTTAAGTTAATCTAAGTTATGGAATGCAAGGTTTAATGTCAGTTTTTTCTAAATCAGCCTTGTTCTCTCAAATTTTCCAATTTCTACCATCTGCGACATATCAAAAATTGGAAGGGACCGAATCAATTTATATCCCCTTCGAAAAGGTATTAAGTGCGCTAGAATATATATCTTTCTGATAGTCAGGTAGCGCTTAAAGCACTATCGTCCAACTCAGTTTTAGACATAACAAGGTAAAACTTGATTGGTCACCAGGGAATTGTAGATGAACTAGCTAGTGCTGGGTTAGAAACTGCGTTCATAGAACCTTGTTGTGAAATAAACTAAGCTGTCGCCGCCATAGATTAACGATTGGGTCACTGGAAAAATATCCCGGGGCTTAGACAATCCAAATGTTTAATCAACCCCTATTCCTTATTCATACAAGGTAAGAATTAAACAGCTGGTGAGCTTTCTTATAAGCCACTGTGGCTTGAGATATTACCTTAACAAATTGAATCTGTACTCAGAGACTGTTGGTTCTGTTTGGAGCATACATATTTATATGTATACATACAAACTTACCTTCATCAGGAAGGTGGTACATCTATTAGGTTGATTTCCACCATTTGAAATAATAATTAAAAAATTTAAGATCGGTTACGCCTTAAGACAAAAATTTTATTTGTTTACAAATTTATGGACCTTTATCCAAAAAAATGATTTGATTTTTAAAGATAATTTTGCTGAAAATCGGTTGTAAATTTTAATAATTTCTATACGAATCGTTTCTGTTATTGAGCACAGTTGTCAATGTTTAAATGTTCCAATGTGTGTCATCGCTGTTACATTTTAAACTCTGAAAAACTCTTTGCATTATGAAGTTCGTTAAAATCTCTGATAAAATATGTGGGGTTGATGCAAATGCTGATACTATTTTAAAGGTTCTCGTACTACCGAATTAAGACCCACGTTGGTATAAAAATGTACAACAAGATTAAATAAAGTCCACGACTGGATGGTACGAACTTGCACCTTAATGCTAAAACTTTACAATCTTATAAGCACTGAAATTCAAGTCTTGTTCTTCCTGCACATGATATCTAATAAAGTGGGCGTGGCATTCTGCATTTTTGATGGAATGGATACCATTAAACTGATGCTGTCTGGGAGATTTCACAAATTCTTTTTTCTTTTGTAAAAACCCCCTCAAAAAGTGGGCGTCGCCTTATGGAGGATTATAGAGAACATCAAGGCCTATTAATTTTCATTTACCAAATTTTTTTGGATTTCTAGTTATGTACATATGTATGTATGTATTTCTAGTAAAATTTTTGAAGAGGTCGTCGCAGTTCCATTACTTGGTGCGTATGAACCCCAATCGCTGAAGAAATACGAATTTTTCGTTCAAAACGTGGAGCCGTTATCGAGAAAAACAATTTTAATTTTAATTAACCCTAAGTAAAGTACCCTTAATTTTAAGGTTAGAATGGAAATCTAGATTTCGCTTTATAATTGTGAATCCAGATAGGCAGAATTAGCGGACTCACTTTTTATAACTTCTCCGCATAGTAATGTCATTTCAATTTTTCTGATTTTTTAAGAAACAATACTTGCCAAGTAAAAAGCAATTGTTACATACATATATCACAAATCATTATGGTGTTATTATGTAATTGTCCTACGAATTCATTAATGATTTCCTTAATTATTAAGGCCAGGCCCTCTAAGTACAATAAACTTAGGAGGTATTATTTGTATTTGTTCCAAACCTAAACTGAAACAATGCTTTCAATAACTTAAGTTGAGGCCGTCATTAAAGCCAACCTATTTTTTTGTGTTGTGTATAAAACAAAACAACATCATTGCTTTTGATATCAAAAACCTAATTCGGAAATGGTTACATTGATTGGTTCAACCCGAAATCACTTACGCGGAAGTGACAGAAATAAGGTGTGGATGGATGTGTAGGAGATGTTTTTAGGTGGCGAAGATATCTTATTAAACTAACAAATACCAGGAAGAAGAAAGCAAAAAATCGTATTAACTGGATAATTATTTCTGGCAAAGTGAAGGTGTCTGAATGTTAAGTATCTACATACATATATATGAAATGTACGAGTACATGTCAGAATACATTACCACTCAACAGGATAATAATAATTTTCGTAACCATCAATATGTAAGTAAAATTTCACAACCACCAGACGGGTATAAATATGTAAGTATGTTTGTGGCCAAACCCTTAACACAAGAATCTTTTATGTTGCAGGGTTAGTTGATGGCTCCTAAGGACTTATTAGTAATTATAATTTGTTTGGCGGTTGTTCAAGAATAAAAAAACCTGAACCTGAAAGCTGGGAAGTAGACAATTATTATTTTTTTTTTGACAGGTAAACCCTAAGCTAAGGCAATGTATGGGGACCACAAGGTACAACTTCCAAAGGCATGCAATAAATCTCTTTGGTGGAATAGTATTATTAATAATACTTAAAATGGCATTGAAACCGAAAACATTCTCTGTGCCTTACGGATCGGTCAGTTCGTTGTTAAAATGCAAATCCCCTCCGTAATTTCATAAGAATGAGGCTCAGTTAAGGAAAACTTTGTCCTGAAAAGAGAATGACTTTTTTTTATTTAAAACTTAAGCTGTTATGACTCATGGAGTAGTCTGGTTTTATGATGGCAGGACAATTCAATGAAAAGTTTACGTGTTCATTTATTCTATAAAATGACCGCGCTTTCATTTCGGAAAACGGTCTTATGTATTTACTTCGGGATTATTTTGCGTGCCACCACGATTGTATGTTGGTTTATTTAATTTTTTGGTAGGCAACATATTTACTTTTAGGAGCGTGCAACCCGCTTTTAGTGCTTAGCGTATTAAAGTCGAATAGAGCAAAATGTGTTGGACGTTAATTAATTTTTTTTTCTATTTGAATATCTTTCACTTCCATCTTCCGCTTTCATTAAATTTAAGTTTCTTTTTGTCTATTTAATCAACGTATGACAGTTGTCTTCTTTGATGTCAATTAATTTGGCACTGAATTTGAATCAAATTTTGTTTGCCTTTCGTATTATATACATACATACATATAAAGAAGTTATGCTGGCCTGTAAAACAGATGAAAACGTACAAATAATTGTTTGTTGTTATAGGATACGATTCTTTTTGTACAACTGCCGGCTTGGTTGTATGTGTGTTTCTTGTACGTAGATTTAATCAAGACTTGGCTCTGGAATTCTCGATATGCTTTTTGGTGTTAGTTTTCCACTATAGCTAGTGATGTTGGCTACTTACATACTGTAAGCACATTTTATGTATGTATATCTTGTTTAAAAACATTATTCAATACAAGAACAAGTCATTTCCTCACAATAATTTATAGACCACAAGACAAAAACTCAAAAAAGTCTAATTGAAATTAAGTTCCCGAAGGAAACTAGGATTTCTTGTGTTAGGCTGAGATGACGTTAGATGGGGTGATGAACCCTACATAAAAATATGTTTGTCTACTGCGAGGAATTACAGGACATTCGTACATAATGTGTTCGGTGTGACTAATGCCAATTTTCTTGAAGTGGTATTCGAGAGAGCAATGTCCGGTAAAGAAGTCAGTTAAGATCTTAGCATTATCTTTATTCATTGAGAGAATTTCTTTCCATCTATTTTTTGAATATTTAATCAATTTCTTAATGTTTCTTAGACTTGTTTGTGTGTTCTATTCATTATTTTATTTGATGGCTAGTTGGTAAAACACTGAAGGGTTCGGGACCTATGAGATTCGATTGGGGCCATACCTGGCCAATTCCTCTCATTGCCAATGATAACCTTTTGACCGGTGACCCAGATTAGTGAGAGTTAGTTTGTGTGCACTGAGCTATAAGTGTGATCATCAGAGGTTTCTTGCGATGCATTATTATACATTCATAATTGCAGTCTAAATAACTTTTATGTGTAGAGTGGTCAGATCCAGAAAGGCTTCCCCCGACGGAATCGGACATGTAGGCAACGCACCCGTGATACCTATATACAGATACAGGCGAGTCTGTGCATCTTTTGAATGGAATTGCGCGCATGGACTTTTTAATCTCTTTCCACCATACCATTGAGGTGAATCATTTCATCAGAGAATCATTTCCCCATTCTCCTTGAAGACTCTAGAACAAACCTAGAAGACTTTGGTAACTTTTTATGAGATTCTAACCAGAAGAGGTTTATAGGTACGTTTTTCGTGTTCCGAAATATCCTTGGAAAAACTGAATTGTGCACTATTTATGATCGTTATCCGTGGGTTTACTTCCAACCCTTCGGTCTGACACCAGCCATTAATTTTAAAAAGAAATTTCGAATTCATATTTGCCTCTGATAACCAGGGCATCCGCATAACCTTAAGTTAGAAAGCCGTTGTTGTTTAGGACATTTATGAGCGGATTAAACAAAAAAAACAAAACCAACGCAAATTTTTGGAGTGACGACAGGTCTATGGGACCCAGGGCCTAGCTTCTAACAACCATTCGTGTTGTGCGAGTTATATTCTTTACACGAATGGAAGGTTTAATACCGTATTCGAAAGGCAATCATTACAGTTTTTCTCTGGGATGTTTATCACAAGCTCGCGAGAGGTGGGACCGTGAAAAAATTTTAGATGTTATCTGGGGATCGAACCTTGAACTCCTCGCTCCGTAGTCCAACGCACTAATCACTTAAGCCAAGGCGCCCACGAAGCGGATTAACCACAATGGACAAAAGTAGAGACGATAAAACGCTTCCTTTTGGATCAATTTTGGTGCTTTTGATGGACAGTGAAAGCTGACCAAGCTTACGAGAATAATCCTGCCGCAAAGCATGAAGCAAATCCATTTAGTTGTTTGCAGCTCTATTCCCTTTTGATTGGAAAGAGCTGTTGCCGAAGGCTTCGGATATGTATATCTAATTTAGCGCAACGGGCTATGCTTTTGGTTGACATTTCGATCTTATCAACCAGGTGGTGCAAGGCTATTGTTGTCGATTTGCCTGCTTAATAAGCAAATTGGAGTTTGTTGAAAGGGCATTCTAATAAGGTAGTACATCGGATGTGAAAATCAATAATCGTGTCCATTAACTTTTAGGAACACAAGCGAGAGGTTAATTAGCCTGAAGTGTGAACACATTTTTTTCTGTTACAATCATAAAATAACAGTAAATCTCACGATGATTACATCGATTCCTATTGTTATAAGGCAATGAGAATAAAGTTAACAAACCTGGACATTATATTGGACAACGTCCACTTTTTGGGAGCGTTTAGAAAAAAAAAAATTTATGAAATCTTACAGATAACATCAGTTTAATGTCATTCTTATAATTCCATCAAAAGTCTAGAAGAGAAAGATTTAAATTTTGAATTTTTAAAGGATGCATATACATACACATGTGCATATGTATATTTAGTTAAATACATTTTAATAGATAGTTTGTAATATGAAGAAATCATCGAAATAGGCCCTATAAAGCATAAAAATATGAATGTATGTATTTTTGTCTTTTGAGACAAAAAGCAGTACAAATGTAAAAAAAATTGAAATCCACACACTGTCTCGCAATATTGTTATTGTAGAAGTAGGAACAATAAAATTTAATTCCATCATCCATACAAAAATAAGCACAAAAAGTCTACTTACAACAGTATGAAATAACGTTTTACAGACCTTCGTAATGAAGCAGATACACATGCGGGGGGAAAGGCGTTTCAGATTGTAATAAAATGTAAAAGGGCTTTCAAACCCCATAGCCAAGAGGAATAGTTATGAAACGCTTCAGCCTGGAACCCTACACGGGCCAGTTGTTCCAAATATTTGTATTGGTATTTGAATTTGTATTTGTTTGACCACAGAAGACCTTTCGTCGTATAGATCTTTGCAGTTATTTCAATATCCAGTACGATCAGACTCTCTGACTATAGCAGCGTTTTTCAAGCTGAGGTCCTGGCAGTGACAGCAGCTGCCATTGAAATAAAATCGAAGCTTTAAGGTCGCTGTCGCGAAGAGCTACGGGCTCTTGGCGCGCAGCACAACTTAAGACTTTGCTGGGTTCCCGGACATAAAGGTGTGCCGGGAAATGAAAGAGCTGATAAACTGGCAAGACAAGGATCATCACTTGAACTAAACGAGGCAGGCGCTACAGTAAAAATCCCACCCTGTAATCTTAGACAACCGATTGGGATCAAAACACTTGGAGCAGCAAATGAGAGATGAAGCAGACTCGACTGCTGTGTTACAACTAGGAAAATGTTGCCACTATACAACAAACAAAAAACCTAGAATCTTACAAATGAGTAAAAAATCCTTGTCTTCTCGTGAGTGTACTTGACGGACATTACATGCTGAAATATCACACAAATAAGATGAGACTTAGCATGGACGACCTATGCAGAGGCTGTGGTGACGAGGAGGTGCATTAGAATACTCCACACTTCCTCCGTCACTGCCCAGCACTCTATCAAATCAGAAACAAAATTCTGGGAAGACATTTCTTCCAAGATTTAAAAGAACTTTCCGACAAATCTTTAAAAAATTTGCATAAAGATCCATAGGTTTTTCATAGGTTCTATAGTATGGGAGTTATTACCCCCAGGGGCATCACAATGGATCTACATTGATCTAAGTGTGACGGGTGCAAGTTTCTCTTCTCCCGTCAACCCATTAACCTAACCTAACATAACCTATTTCAATATGGCGAATAGGAAACATACAATAACAGCCTTTGGTACCAAAAACTAGTAGATATTCTTTCTATTTAATGACAGAAACCCTTTCAAGATGAGAAAAAAAAAAAACAAAAAAAGATTTGAGATTGATTAAATTGATTTCTCTCTCGTAAAATACATGACGATAATCCGGCGTATGGTGTTGAATCGGTGTTTTGGTTATCCGCTTTTTTCTAAACGGTTGTTTGTTTTATTGCGAAATTTTAAATAAATAAGAAAACAAAACTAGCAGTGATTTTGTTGTTTCATCACATACCACGCAGAACACTATTCTGTCTGTGTGTAAGCTCTCAGTATAACTTCACACAATAGTTTTTCTTTGCAGGACTATAATTTAATTTCATTAAATCAAGAGCAATACAAATGGGCAGAGAGCAATTTTAATTTGGGATGTAATGCAAGTTATTTGCATTGTGGCAAGTAAAAGAAGAAAATTGGATTTTCTTCGTCCTAATTTTTTAACTATTGCAAAAAAAGATAAAAGGATCTTTTGCAACAGAACAATGTACAGTTGTTTGAAAATGAAGTAATAGTAAATGTAGACACAACATTAATTACTTACAGTTCTTAGAGATGGTATTAAAAGGAAGTCAAACGAACATTTTCAAATGCATTTTAAGGAGCTATGTACGTACATATATTTCTATTGATAGAGACACTGATACGAAAGATAAAGACCATATCATCTGCAAATTTAACTCTACTGGAATAATTCAAAATTATTGTTGAGTAATTCAAATCAATTCTACATTCATACATCCAATGATCCTTAAATAATAACTTTTAGTTATCTGGCAAGTTGTGCGATTCAAAGACAGGGTTCCAAATTAAGTTGTTTCTGCCAAATACAAAGTCTTAGGTACATACATAGTTACATAGATACTAACCTACAAATTTGTAGCAAAATAACTTGGCAATTGTGTAGTGGTTCGATTATTGAGTAGGAGACTGCTGGTTCAAGTCCCAACCGTCTCCACCTAGACTGATCAAATACACAAGGTTGATTGGTGTGCTGTTTAGTATAATTCGCAAAATAATTAAATCGGATACCCATGTCATGGTGCCTGAGCTCCTAAACATCAACCCAAAGAAAAGCTTTTAAGGTTGATCCACCTTATCGGCTCCGGGCAATTTAGAGCTAATCGAAGGATAACGAGCAGCAGCAAGTATGTGGAAATGTTGTTCCATTTGCTCTTGCCTACAGTAGAGACAGTTTTCAGTTTTTTCGGGATCTAAATCTAATCTATTTAATCTAATGTCAGCTAAATGACCGCCATTCACGGTTTACAATAATGGCCATAATTTAAAGAATTTTGCGAAGTTTCTTGTTTAACACTAGAAAGACGTGAAAATCTTCTTACCAAAAAAGACGGCAAGGGTCATTTGACCCCATACAATAAAAATGCAGATTTTGATCTAGTAAATCATTTAAAAGTGCAAATCAATCAGTGAACAAATATTTAAACTAAAATAGAATCATGTTAACGTGTTTTATTAACAAGAAGTTTTTTATTTCTTACTACAGTCATGACAAATAATTGGTTTTGACTGATTACATTTTCCACATAATGGTTTAGTACAAACTAATTCTTCCGACATGTTGCTGAGTTCGAGAGCCAACTGTAGTATAAAGTCCCGTCTACGCACTTGCTTGTTGGCCACTTCCTGATATAGAATCCAAGCATTTATCGCAGCGAATCTAATATAGTATTATAAAATATTTGTACCGGCCATCTTCTCGAAGCTGCCTTGACACTGTACTTTCTAGCCATTTAGTCAAGAACATCAACACCATGTTTCGTAGAATTATAGAATGTAACGGTTTCAGGTTTTTTTTTTTGGGTACTTTCATCTATTTGAACATTGTCATATAATGTGCTTAGTAATAACACCATTTTTTTTCTTTTCACTTGATAAATTGTCAGTAAACATTGCTCATCTTCTGTTTTCAAAGCTTTCATTTCGTATAAGTTTAGTTTCATAGTTTTGAAATATGGGAGAAAGTCGCGCCTTCCTTTGTTTACAGTACCCACTAGCGTTTTTCGTTTGAAAAGTAAGTTTCCTACTAAAGAAACAGATGTAAAAAACTTGTCAGTAGTCACATTTCTATACATTTATTGGCAAACGATTTTACTAGACTCATGACCACATGTTCTCCAAGACTCTGATATTCAGGACGAGTTTCATCCCTGCCCAAATAAGGCGAGGCATTCAAAAAATATTTTGAATTCTTATCCGCGCACAGCCAAAATTTTATTCCAAATTTATCTGGCTTGTTCGACATATGTATATTGAATAAATACACATCTTACTTTAGTTGGAAATAGTTGTTCGTCGACAGTCTGATTTTCACCTGGCTTGTAGCAAGATATACAGTTTTCTATAAAACGGTTTTACACCTGAAAAATAAGTGCAAACTTATCTGTTTACATTCTTGAAGATCTTTCAGATCGCAAATCAAATCTTATATATCTCACTATCTCTTTGAACCGATCTCTTGACATAGTTTTAGAAAAAAAAGCTATACCCCAAGTCTTACTCCGCAAATCATTTATAGAAATATTTTTAGCATTATACGCACCGCTAACATATGTATGTATAAAATTGAGATAAATTTATCAAGTTCAAGAAGTTGACAGTCTGTATGAAAAATTACACCATATGGGTCAAATGACCGGCGCCGGCTTTGTAGGTAGATGATATGTTTATTTAATTCTTTATGAAGATATAACAATGAAACTATATGTAAATTTAAATTTAAACTATTTTAATAAAAGTCACAAGAGAACATGCCATAAAAATTAATAGTTTTAAAATTATAAAACGCTAAACTTCAAAATGGGTCACATGACCCCCGCCCGTCTTCCTAGTGTTAACTACTCTAAATCCTGTGTAAATGTTGGTCTTGAGCTCAGGATTTGGGAAATCGATCTTAAGTAGTAAAGTTCGGATTACAATCGTGTACGCAAATATCATTGTTCGATGCGTTTCTTTTATTTGTCATTTATATATGTACATATACGAGTATATTTCTCCGAGGGATCTTATCCCACCGCTTAAAAATGTATGATTTTATGACTTTTAGTACAGAAAGTAATTTAAGTGCAGTCATTAAATTTAATTGAATTATTAGACCCAAGAATTTCACCAGTAAAAGTAGGTAAAATAACAAGAGATATGCTTTAAAACTTGTCTCGCAACAGGTGACAGTGGATTGGACTTTTTAAACTTAAATAACAGTATACTCCTATTACAACAGGACAAACGGCAAAATTCTCAATCCCAAAAAGCTACTGTCTATTGAGAAATTTCAACGAAAGAGTTTACACTTCTTTCAGGATTCATCAGCAGTCACTGGCTAGCACCGTTGACCGATTTTAGAAGCCCAATTAAAAGTATAATGGAAACCAGAGGATGTGTCGATGTTTTCAGCAAAGATATGGTAGAAATGCTACCGGCTATTTCCTCCAAGTGCTTTTACCCCTACATTTATAATCGTATCAAGCTTTTGCACACAAGCGTGATATCATTTTCGTCCTCAGAAATTCGTATGCATATGGTAGAGACGGAGCTGGTACAGGGAGTAAGTCAGAATCATTTTCTATGAAGTCGCGGCCATCGAGTGTTGGTGCCACAAAACCTTTGTGCATCTGAAAATCTTGCCTTATTCTGACAGTATGTACATATTTACACATCCATACATACATATACATACATACATATGTACATTTTCATATGTAACGTGTGAATGAAAAGCGAAATATTTTTTGGAACATGTGAAACGCTGGAGTTGCTTACTGTATTATACATACATCGATATATACATATGTATGTATGTATATCCTTATACAAATCTTTAAAGAAAATTCGTATTAGTTCGTCAAAATTAGATCTTCTAATCAATCTTAGATATTTTACTACAAAAGGAAGGTTACATTTTTACTGCGTCTTTGAATATTATGTACATATGTAGGTTCTACCTGTTTTAGTAACAGAGTAAGTACATAATATTTGTTGGTTAGTATATATTGGATAATGTTCTACAAAAAAATTAAGGGAACCTAATATGTAGGTTTTTCAATGAGTCATCATTTCATGAAACAGTAATTAAAATCATATACATATGTATGTACTTACACTGCTGTGCAAAATAATAAGCACAGGCTACTTGATACTAGTTTTTTTGGAGAAGTGCTTAAAAATATAATTACTTTTAGTGTAGATGAATGAAATAATAATAATCAAAAAATAAAAATGGAATTCAGAATAAAAAAATCAAGTTTTTAAGAACTTGATTTTTTTTTAACCCTAATACAGGGGCAAAGTCCATTTACTAGCTTTAAAGCCTGGGGTAAAATGTTACCCCGCGAATTTAGAAACGCTGGTAAACTGTAAATGAGGGCCAGATGTGGCAAATTTATTCACATAAAATTAACCATGAGTCTTTTATAGACTAGGCATACAATAAAAGAAAAGAATTTTATTTACAAATTTAGATAAAATTAAGCATTTCAAAATGATGTCGATGGCAAATTATTCGATGAGCAGATGATATTTTTATTTTGCGCGCATTTTACACAGGTAATGATGTAATGTTCGTGTGATATGTTCTTCGAGCACTTGTCACATTGTATTTTGGACAATCGGCCGATCGTGGACAAATGGAAAACCTAACCTGCAATATATCAATGTAATAAAAATAGTAAGTAATCGCACAGAATACAAAATTCCTTGGTAAAAGCTCTGCAACTTTTGGTAACTGAACCGTATGCGAATGATCAAGGATGCGGAATGCTTCTTTAGCCGATCTCGTTATTCCAGGACCTGAAGTATTCTTACGAATATAGATTTCTCTTGTGCACAATTGCCGAGGAAAAGCTCGATCAGTTTGGAATTTCGGAAATTCGGGTTGGCTGATGGTGGATAAAAATGAAGTAAGCAAATGACTGCCGCAAAATTATAAAATATAACCATTGGCCATATTGTCATACGGGCACACAAGTAGGTAGATACCAATGATCTTTTATTTATAAATGGTAAACAAATCAATGTTCTTACCTGAAATACACTTTTTTACACTTTTTCACAACAACAAATATAACTTTAGTACGAAATGCACAAGAAATGTTGAGTTGTCAGTTGTCAACAAAAATGGCGACCGATTGAGACCCCTACCTATTGATTTCTATGCAAAGCCTATACGTGATAGAAACGAAAGTTTCAAAATTTATTTCAAACAAATTAACCTCTTTCATTTTGGGATCACAATTGCCGACAATTGGACGGAATAAATTTCCTTGTTATATGTATGCATACATAAAAAAAAACACAGATAGAATCAAATAAAACAAATAAACTTAATATACCCTTGGATAGGGTATAAAAATAGCGTGGGGTCAAATGTTACTACAGCCATCAAACTCGTAGACTTTTGAAAAAAAATATGACAAAAATATAGTGGAATATCGCTAAAAACGTTAAAAATGGATTCAGGACAAAATTTGTAGTAGTGGCAAAAGATTCCAGGTTCCAAAACTTGTCAAAAAAAAATTATTCGATTTCAAAGTTGCAGTGGAGTAATATTTTACCCCAGTCCCTGTACTAGGGTTAAGTAGAATATATCGCATATTTACATATGTGAGTAGTAGAGAATTCAAACAAATGCAAGTTATTATTTGTAATTAGTCTAAATGCTCTGATTAATATTTAGTAGTCATGTCCTTATTTTTCAACACAGCTTTGTACCTGCGTGGCATTGAATCTTCCACTTTATGGTACAGCGAGTGCGGTATTTCGTACCAAATTTTTTTGACATTTTGCCACACCTCCAATTTATTTAGTGGATTTGAAGCAGTGCTGAGACTTCTCTCCATATGCACCGAAGGAGTTTCAATAGGATTTAGGTCTGTGGACTGTGCTAGCCACTCAAGAACTCGAACATTTGTATCCTTAAATCACATTTTAATTACTTGTTCTATTTAATTTCTTTTCTATCAGTCTTTTTCTAGTCACTCAAGTATTGATGTCTAAGTTCAACTCCGATTTTATTTGCGTAGACGTGATGATTGGATTTTTGTTTTTGACAGAACTTACTTACCCCGAGTTTCTTAAGAATTTTTATCCTTTTTATTACCATTCCTACTGAACACGATACTGTTTTAGCAATAACTCTCAAAGATTTTCTATCCGTTTTCATATTTTTTTTATAATTTGTCCTAGTTCTAAGGAACAGTGTTTATTTGGACCCTTCTTCGTCATACAAAAGCGTATACTTTATTGAACTCAACATTATTGAGACTGCTGTTGCCTCTAATTTACATCTTTACTTTGAAGTCAAAACCATAAATGCCAAACAAAGAATTTCTATTATCCTTAAGAGTGTGAAACGCTATCCTTGACGGCAGCAATCTTTTGTACCAAAATGCAAAATGCTTGGGTTTCATGGGCCACCCTACCAACCCTGTTATTTGACCAAAACTTCCCCACGAGCATCCCTGACTGTAGTGAAAGTTCACTGCACCCTCTCCTAAGACACTTCCATCCACTTCTATACGAACGGCTCCAAGTCTTCTCCGATACGCTCAATCTGATTATCTGTTTCCGCCTCTCAGATCGTTGTAGCATTTTTCAGGCGGAAATCATGGCGATTAAGGAAGCCTTCTCCTGGCTGAAATGTAATCCAATATCTGTAATGTTCTAATATTAGCATTTTATAGTTATATCCTTTCAATCTTGTACCTTTACTTCAAAGCCCGCTTTAAACTGCTATATATCTCTTTTGGAGATGACTAAGTAGTTTAACATTCACCTATGATGGGTACCATGCCACAGATACATTGTAGGAAATTGCAAGCCTGATGACCTGGCCAGAGAGGATACGACGCAAAGAATTCTGCCGAAATGACGGAGCCTGAGTATGTCTCTCGCTACTTGTAAACTTTTAATAAAACTGAACGCTTTTAGCAAAACCAACAGTAGATTTTATTAGAGCGGTTACGGATCTTTTCTAGCCTGATGAGCCGTCTTCGTTTTATAAAAAGCTCCGATTGGTTTAATTAGTCCCCGGTAGCCAAGTTGTTTTCCAGTAACTAAAAATTCTAATTCGCTTTATTGGTTATTTTACCTTTACTAATATAATATAATGGACTTACCATTCCCATTCCTGAAAATAAAGTAAATTGTTTCTAAGAAGAACCTCCACTAAAATTCAGTTGACATAATTGCTAACTTTTTTTGGAAGACTCCATTCTAGAATGTGGTCTTATTTGCTCGAAGCTATGTAGTACTCAAGCCATTGCGCTAGTGGTGCATAGGATTATTTACTTAACTAAGAATTCCATCCCAAATGCCTCTTCTCCCGCAAAATAGTTTGGCTTTCCTTAATTGGGCTTTGTGTAGGCAATTCATGCCGAACTCATCACAACTCAATTCATTTTGGCATACATACATACACAGTAGGTACTACAATTCAACCGAACACCTTTGACATTTCAACATGGTGCAAGGTGATTCTTGTATATTGAATTAATTATCAAAATATGAGATTTCCCACCTGTGGTCCTTGGAGGTGGAAGAAAAAGTACACGCATTGGTCGCATATGCAACCAGCATATCATTCTCATATCTTGTTAATTAATACAATGCACAAAAAAAAAAAAACTTCATCATGTGGGAATGTCAAAGTTGTCGGTTGAATTTAATAGTCTATTTGAATTGCTGTCTTCTGCCTCTCGACATGTGTGTGACGAATTGTTTTATTATGATTTGTTCTGGAACCAGGAGGAGGAGGAGTGTTCTTCACCTCTTATTTTTCCCATTTGAGATGCAGGATTATGTAAATAGATATGTAGGTATTGTATTTATATTAAATAATATATCTTCATACATATATAGGCAGGTAATGTAAGTAGGTATTTAGGAAAAACTTTAAAAGTGCATTGGATCCTACATAGATTGGTTAATGTTCTTAGACAGGATAAGTCGATATCAGTCAGTTCTACCTACAATTATGTAAGTCAAATATTGATCCTTTCAGCGATATGACCGTATAACGACCTCGGCTGGAATTTGTTGTTAATTCGCTCCATGTGCCCGAAAAAATGTCACATGATTTAGTTCACAGATCTGTTCTTCTATTTTCTAAATTCGCCCCGGCAAATAAAATCTTCTTCTTCGACAGAAATTGGACTTTTTTTTATTTAACCACACTCTCTATTGAATACATCTACCATTCTGTGGGGATTAGGTACCCACTATGTGGGTCCGTACTTTGTCTGTGGGTTGTTTGTGAATTTGACAATTCACCTTGAGCTGGAAGGTCAGGCACTTACTTATGCCATTTCCATTACATTCTTCCTCTGTGCACTCTCATCTCCATTCTATTGATTGTTTTTGATAGCGGTCCGGTGTCCAGTGTCATTGCTATTTATAAGAGTATTCCTATGGTAGAGTGATGCTGATGTTCTCTTCAAAGAAGGTGTCGAAGTAGGTTAAGCTTTTACTTTAGCTGTTCTCTTATGATAAAGGCGCAGCACAACATGTACAACTTTATGTTATCAATAGATAGCTGCTTTCAGTAGCCGCTGTAGTTCAAGTGGTTAGTGCATTGGACTACGGAGCGAGGAGTTCGAGGTTCGATCCCCAGACAATATCGAAAATTTCTTTGATGGCCCTACCTGTCGCGAACGTCTGACAAACATCCGAGAGTATAACTGTCATGAAAAAAATTCTCATATAAAACATTGGCCTCCGGAAACGGCATTAAATAGTAGGCCCCTTCGATTCGCGTAAAGAATATAACACGTACAACACGTATGGTTGTGAGATGCTAGGTTCTGGGTCCTATGGACCTATCGCGTCAAATATTTGTATTTGAGTTAGCCGCTTTCTCTCCTATAACTATAATTCTTGATGCATGGACAGGCTGTAAACGTTTTGCCTGACAAATCGTTTTTATAGTGTCCGCTTAGGTCCGTTCTCTCAGCTACCTTAGCTATCCCGCTATCTAGGTTCCCGTTTTTCATCCTAGATATAAACGGTCGTTCAAATCCATTTCTTTAACACAAGACACAAGTCTCTTTTAACAAGACCTCGATAGTTTTTCGATCTGGTGCTTTAAAAATTGCCTAGAGCTCAACATCGCTACATGCCAATCTATTACATTTTCACGTAAATGTATAATATTTCACGAAATACTTTTTTATGCTAAACTAAATTGAACGAGATGACGTTTCTCCTAGCGTTTAGTAGAAATTTTTAAATTCCGGTGGTTAACAGATGTTAAGTGTTTTCATATAGGGTGGGCAATCTGTTGGTTTAAAAGGTTATTACAAAAAACACTGTTCAATATTTTTGAACGATTGTTGCTTAATTGAGTAAACCTTCGGATTAATTATGGATTATTATTTCATTTAAATGACTGCCTCGGCTGGCTTGGTAGTAGGCCATCCTGTCAACCCAATTTTTTAATACATTTTCTATGGTTTCGGCTCCAATTTCACGAATAGCTTGACCAATATTGTTCTTGAGTAATTGTCCTGAATCGTCTCTGAATTGTTCCCATAGCATCGATCTTTGATGGGACCTCAGAAAAAAAAAGTCAGACGGCGTCAAATCGCAGCTTCGTGCCGGTCAAGCAACATCACCAAAACGATTGATTACACGATTATTGAACTTAGTGTGCAATAAATCGACACGAAGACCCATCGTGCTGGAACCATAGCTCGCCCAAGTCCAAATCCTCACTTTCTGGCCATAAAAAGAATAATGCCGCCACTCCAAAAACTACACAACCGTTGCAATATTCTCCGTTGAACGCACGGGACGAACTTGGGAATATATTCGGTTATCAATCAACAAACTAGTCTCATGAACTTTCATCACAAACTTGCGTTCACCAGCTGCAGTTGATGCATTGTTTCGATCGATGTTCAAGCGTAAATCGATCCATTTCGTATCGTTAAAATATAATACATACTGAGTTTTTGTCAATTTTTTTTTTGCGCATAAGAGCTGTCAGTGTCAAAATAACATATGATTCAAACAGAAATCAACAGATGGCCCACCCTCTATAACAAAAACAGTTCAAATATTTTTAACGAAAGGGAATTTCCAAATCTTTAGCGTACAGAAACATGTATCTAATCATGGATATTATTAACTAGTTCCCTGAGTTGCTCATAATACTCTTTCTGAATTCGTTTGATGTGCCGGATTGCTGTAAGAGATTATTGTTTTTCGAATTTATGAAGGTACTGTTAAGGATTCATATGTCCCTCAAGGAGTTTTGACAAGATAAAGATTTATTTTCTCTACTATATGTGGGTATGTATGTATGTATGTATATGTATATGTATTTAAATTTTTAATCCTTGAATCATTCTCTTTTCACAATGTTGGGCTTCAAAGAACTTTTTAATCTAATGCAAACTGTTTAAGCTGCTTTATGAAAGTTTGTCATTTTAGGAAAATAAAATTCTATTGTGCCTTACTTTGGGTCATGTCACGTTATAAGAGCATAGTTCCAATATCTATCTATAGAATACTCGTGCATAAATCTATTTATGTAAATATGTACACTTCTTCATACATACATATATTTTGACTAATCTCTACCTATCATATGGTACGAAATTTTTTGGCCTAAAACGAGAAAACAAAGACACTAAGGACGATGAGTAATAACCTTTATATAGATTACGTCGGAATGATTTGAGGACTAATGATTATAATTTGTATAAACGTTTGCTAAGATACACTGTACTATGATGTCTAGTCTAGATATTACTATTCGGTTATGAATGTGGTGGCACTAGGAGTTTATTATTACAATATAAATAAGAGAAAACATATTTTGAAGAGCTCTGATTTCTTTTAAATAGTGTGTGCTAGTTGGATGTACCTTCTTCACTGTCATTGTTAAATTTTAATTAGTAGAAAGTATTTGCACATATGACAACTTTGGAATCGTATATCATTGACAATACTTGAACTATATATGTGACAGTCCAACACAATTTTATGTTAAGTTAAGCATATCAAATAAATCAATTAGGTACATTTTGTCCATCAAACCATTAAGTTTTCATTTTTCGTTCCGCACAATATAAATATAACATTAACTAACGTTGGTATTTCCCTCTGGTAAGACATTTCTCTGACCTTGCTTCTGATTTATATCAATGACCTTTCTGTGCGGATATCTAATTGAATCCTTTACTTCGCCGATGATCCTTAAGTTAGGTTTTCAAAGACTATACTCGCAAAGATAAAATTTTAAATGAAATCATTGATGGCGTATACATAAGTATACATATTGAACTAAATAAGAAATTTCGGGAAAAATGCGGAATAAATCATCCTTCTGCGTTCTTCTGGAGCTGGGCAACAGCCATGGCTAATTTTGCAATATATACATTTGTAGTGTGTTTTTATACCCTATACTAAGGGTATACATACAGTTAGACACATAGTTTGTACTATAGAGAAATAATCGACATAAACCCTACAAAGTATGTGTATATGTATGTATGTATATTCGAGATCAGTATCAAGAGCCTTACGATTTAGCCATGTGCGTTCGTTCATCCGTCCTTCCGTCCGTCTCACAGTGGATTATGTTCATACAAAGCAGTAATCAAAATTCTGCATCTTATTTAAAAAAAAAAAAGTATGTTTTTTCGTTGAGGATTCACTTGAAGAGGAATATTATGCACTTGTTATGCATTAAAATATCTACATAGTTTTCACATTTTTTTGCATAAAAGCAGAAAGGGTTCGATACATTTTAACCCATTTTTTCAGTTAAATCGCAAACTCAAACAGCGTTATTTTAAGAACCCCCAACTGCCTTTCACTTTTCTCTTTGGATTAATAATAACATAGATCTATATTTTCACAGTATATAGCTAGATTTGAAAGCGCTTTGCGCAAATTTAAAAAAAAAAACATATTTAAAGATTTTATTGTATAAAACCGAAAGCATTTTTGATTCTATCGCTATATATACATATATATGTATTAAATAAAACTATTAATAGAAAAATATAAAAAGAAAAACGTAATCTGCATACATACATACCATGATCAACAAATGACATAATTGTATTTTTCTTTAATTAACCAAATTCATCATAACCGCAACTCATAACCAAACTTAAAAAAACCTCTGGAAAACAAATCAACACCATTATACAAGAGTCAATCCTGAATGTTCCAATCCTGTTTACCCTACGTCTACCTCGAAGTACAATGGTGTTGGCGTTTTGCAAGGCTTCGTTTGCGCCATACTGCTACCAGCCATCAACACCTTCTCCGGAAAGAAAATCCTTCGATATAATAACTATATAATATTATAAATTGTTCTTTCCCTTTTTTCTTTTAAATACAGATTAGTTCAATTTCATCCACTAACCTAATATTAGAGCCGTAAGCGTCTGCAGCTAGTGCTCATTTTTTCTTAATGTTAGCATTGTAATTGATTTTGTAATTATATTGTAAATAAATAAAAATAATAATAATAAATAAAACTATCAACAGAAAATTATAAAAAGGAAAACGTAATCTACATACATATCATGATCATCAAATGACATGCTTGTATTTTTCTTTAATTATCCAAATTCCATATTTAAAAATTAAAAAAAACGCAAGCGCAAAATCTAAACTATACTGTGCGTGAAGCAAGAACTAGTGCAAAGTGTCAACTTTACCGTACCAAATCTCAGAAACCAAGCCGAGTTAGAACTTAATACTTACGTATGACAAGTGCAATACAGTTAACAATAATTTGGCATTTTTTTTCCAAATTCGCTAAAATCAAAAACGGTATTTTGAGATCTACTTTGTATAAAAAGGTCCCAGTGTGCGTCTGTCCGTATATCACCACATTTTGGGCCCTAAATTTTGAGCTAGGAGGATAAAATTTCATATCTGAGCTTTTGAGGAGGAAAGCAGTACAAGCGTACAAA
This sequence comes from Xylota sylvarum, assembly GCA_905220385.1. NCBI lineage: Eukaryota > Metazoa > Arthropoda > Insecta > Diptera > Syrphidae > Xylota > Xylota sylvarum. Next base: position 68,309,966 of record LR999958.1, on the reverse strand, counting down.
TTTTAAAGTCCACCCACTACCACGCCCACTTTTTCATAACTTCACTATATTACATGAAAGCGAAAAATTTTCTTAGACCTAATCCTGAGGCATTGAGATTGTCTACAATTCACCCATACACCATATGCGGTCACAACCACTTTTTGGGGGCGTTTTCATTTAAAGACCGAAATTTTTCACGTAACATCCTCAACCGTTCGAAGTTATGGTTGTAATCAGAGCAAAAAAAATGCGGTTTGCCTCCCCCACTTTATTATGTTTGCACAGAGAAAAGGATAGCATATCAAACGATCCGTTCGAAACTGATTGTTGCTTCCTGTATGTTTTCTATTTTCCTTAGCTTGATTTGCACGTTTGTTACGAACCTAGATCTTTCCACTCAGTATTCCTCTAAATATAAGATTGCTCTATGAGGCACTGTGAGCTTTGAAGATTGTTTCTCCGTTCTATGAAGCGTCTGCAATGGAACACAGTCTGGGCAGTCCGGGCAAAAAAGGTGAGTTATCGTGTCCAAATCGGTGTAGATATTTCCGATAGCCACTGTAGCCAGACAAGAACTGCGTAAAATAGTAGTTCAGTCGCCGTGAATTCGTTTTGTCCAGATCACGATAATCGGGATCAACTTGTACAAAGGTCCATCTGTCTATCGTAGTGTGGTCACACCAAGCATGCCACGCATTTAAACTGATTTTTCTTCTTCCTTGATCTTCTTGATTGCTATAGGCACAGAACCTATAAATTGACGATAAATTCATTCTCGTTTCCTCCCGCGCCCAAATCGGGGCAGTGTACAATAGGACTGAGCTGTCTACTCTGGATATCAAAATCCTTCTAGTATACCCAGATCCTCTACTGTTTGTCAGTATTAGGGAAAGTACTGATTCCATTAGTGACGCCTTTCTACACGATCAGTCTACATGCACTTTAAATTGCAGCCTATTGTCAATCATTACTCCTAGGTATTTTATTGATTGTTTAGATGTAATATTTTGGTTTTCAACCCTTATATTCACATTTTCCGACTGGTTATTAAGAAGGCCTCTGTTTTCTGGTTCGCTAATTCAATGCCGGCGGATACAAGCTTCATTGGTGGCTGTCTCTATCTGGTGAATTTGTTTACCCACTGTAACAAGGGCGTTAGCAAAACCATACATATAGGTAATTTTCCATAAAAGAGGTTCCAGTACACATCCTTGTGGGTTCCACTCCGAGACATTATATTACTCTACTCCGTCATTTGTTTCGTACCTGCACTTAATGTTAGTGAGACAAATTGATATTATCCTCGCAAGGTAGTACAGTTCATTCATTCATTGCGATTAATCTCTTAATCTGGGATTTTCTGCAATAACTTGTAGGTGTGCAAAAACTATTTTGAATTTAAAATTTTTATTTTTTATTTTTTTATTTATTTATTCATCAAATGAGTACACATCAACTGTTCTCTTAAGATTACTAGAATACAAATACAAAATAAATAAGTATAAATTTAAATAACTTAACGACTAAAACCAACAGGGCTATTTAACAACAAAATTAAATTATTCTTAAATGCGTTCCTGCTGAAATCAAAATCTAAATGACTACAATGCTTCTTAGATTCTCGAAGGCATCTACAGATTGGTTCATTATAACCATAGTTATATAAGGTAGGAACATAGAATAACAAACGATTTCTAAGAACCCTTGAAGGAGCATAGAATCCAATTAATGAACAGAGAATAAGGCAATCTATATGACAGTTTATCAAATCGCGAATAAACATAATAGAAAAATATTGCCTTCTTACGAGAAGAGGTAAAACTCCAAATAATTTGTACCTCGGGCCTGTACCACAAAATTACAATTTAACAATTCTACGGGCGCTTATTAACATTGCAGATTTAACAAGTAACTATAATTTCTGTACCACAAAAAAAAATTCTACGATTGTTAAATATGAAAATTTCCCTTTTTTGTACAAGTCAATTGTTACAAGTGTTCTCGAGCCGGCTAGACAATGCGTAGACAAATAAATATTGTTGGTAAGGATAAAAATTAAGCTTAGACATAAATACTTAGTCTAGCTTTATGGCTAAATATTACCCCAAGCACAAAGATTTGGACATATGTACATACATACGTTCATATGTATGTATATAAGTATGTATATGAGAAATTTAATTTGACTATGTGGATATTTTGAAGATGTGGGTAGTCAAAAAAAAATTCAGAGATGGTGGCAAAAGTAATTATGGGAATGGTCATGGTCTATGTATATATATTTAAAATTGGTGCTTCAATAAAACAAAAGTACATTTAAGAATATCATATAATTACAAAAGGTTCAAAATTCTAATTGAAACCTCTTAAAATCCGACTTGTAACGCTTTAACAATTTTCAATTCGCACGTTAAGTTTTTCTAACTATTTAACAATGGTTTGTTAAATTTTGTCTACACTTGTAGCTTTGTGGTACAGAATGTTGGGAAATTGCAAATTTCTCAATTGTAAAACCTTGCATGTACAATTGTTAAGTGTCAAGTTTACTTGTAGTTTTGTGGTACACAAACTATTCATTTTTAATTGTTAAATTCGCCTCTCATACAATACTTGTAGTTTTCTAGTACAGGCCCCTCGTCTCATAAGAAGGCATTTCGACTAGTTTAGCTTCTCAATCCTAATGCAGAGGATATCATAAAATGGATTCCAGTCTATACTATAATATTCTAGATTAGACCTGACAAATGTAAAAATAGGCATTTAAGAGAATGTATTAAACCGCTATCGAGAAGCTACTGATTACTATGAGCACCATGATCCAGATGTAATCAAAATTTCTTTAGCATCCACTTCTAGCACTAAAAATTGGATTTAACTCACCTAAACAGCCGAACAAAAATATCTATTCACTATCGATATTAAAGAAAATATGAAAGTCTGAAAAATTACTTCGGTCATAGGAAAACCTTTTTGGTGATTACATTCTTGGTGCAAATGCGATACGGGTAATGGAATTTAAGTTGCCTTAATCTCTTTTTCTGATATAGAAAATACATGGAGCAGTGCCAAGAAATTCAGAAACAAACATCGCATGCACTTATTTATGGATTACTGACTATATCATCATAACCCATAAAATTGAATTCTCAAAGCATGTTCATATTTTGTACACAGAAACCGAAAGCTGACTTTTTGATGGGGTTTACCCGTCAATATTTATTTTCCTCACAAGTAAGTTCTACACTTATGGAAATGTAATGAATGACATCATGTCGAAAATATTTTATAATATAAAACAATGTGTCAATTAGAAATATGTATATGGATATGCACCTACATACATATATATACATATTTGTTGATGCAAGGTACATTTGCAACAGGTACCCGAGGAAATATTTTGAAATATCAAAGTCAGTTTTGTTTTAAACTCAACGTTGTAACCAACTTTAATGGATTTCAAATCATTCCCTTAATTAATTAAATATGGTAGCCTTATCACAAGGTTCGGTTGAAACATATTTATATGTTTGTAACCCTATGAGTAGTGATGTACTGAAGTACCAAACTCCCAATGATCCACCTTGTAGCTAATTATACTTATGTATGTAAATAGGGAGACAATTTTTCGTAAACAATTGGGAGATAGTTATTTTCGGATCGAATAAAAACTTCATCGTCATTTAACTTTCAAACTAACTATTAAAGTCATCGCTTCCATCACAACCAAATCAAAACTGGTCAAGAGATGCAAAGAGAAACTCAAATCCCTAAGCTCGAAGCGCAGAATATCACTCACCCGTGCCGCATGTCTAAAAACTATATGAGAAAGTCGCTTCTTCTGTCGCTAAACAAATCATAACTGACTCTCCTCATAGGTATCCTCACAGGCCACAACTCAATGGCGGCCCATCTTTGAAGAATGAGAATCAGCACATATGTAGATCTATCCAGAGAATGTGGGGACACAGATGTAGAGGAAGACTGAGAACATTTGCTTTGCGATGAAAATGAAAACGTGATAGTTTAGGAGGGCCGCTCCTGCTGTATACTGATTGTCGGACTAATTGTATTGTTCATTGTTTCAAGTATCCCACACCGGGGAACACAATGGATCTGTTGAGATCCGAGTGAGGCTACACTCCCGTAGATGCAGTCATCCCACAACCTACCTACTAACTTTCTAACACAGTTCTCAACCGTATCAATCATTGACGATTTTTAAAGAAGCAGATCGTGGGTTCAAAACTGAGCGTTGTTGAATTCCTTTTGTAGTTCTAAGAAATTGGGAGCTTTTATTCTTATTTTTTATTCCATGATCGATTGATGCCGTCCTGTGAGGGCAGAAAAATAAGTGGATACATATTTTAGGTTTTTGGTGTAGTATTGGATGATTGAATGGGTTGCGTGGCTCAGTAGTTAATGGGTCGGCCTACTGAGTTGGAATTCGAGGTTCAATTTCCAGACAACAGAAAATGTTTATCTTAATTTTTCATGATCTTTCCTCTAGCAAACATCTTAGAGTATAACTGTCATGAAAAAACATCTCAAACAAACACCATTCGGATACGGTATTAAACAAAGGGCCCTTCAATACGAGTGAATAATATAAAACGCATAACACATTGAAGAGATGAGAAACAGTGTGATATGTGGACTACTACATTAAGAGGAAACTAAGAACAGAATTTAGGAAAAGTAGTAAGGAATTTGCAATTAACATGTACATAACATCTTTGCTTTGTTAAAGAAACTGACTTGGGTTTCCATAATAGATGATCCATTTTTGTATGTTTTAATTGTTAAACATTTTTATTAATTTTCAATTTTAAAAAATGTACAGAAATGTTACCGTCCATTGTCATTGTACATATGTACATACATGCATACATATATGTACATATGTACATATTTTGTATATACAGTACGAACTCGATTTACGCAACACTCGATCTACACAACTCCTCGATTTTCGCAACACAAAAATCATCGCATTGGTTGACTCTATAAGTGCAACTTTCAAAAAAGCTACCTCGATTAGTGCAACTTCTTGTGTTTCATTTACCAAAAGTTAAAACGGAAGTTGCAGTTCGATCCTTCAGCATGTGTCTACAATGGGCGGAAGAAAACGCATAATTTTGACTGTGTGCATGTTAATTTTTGTAATGGTCTAACCACTCGTTTTCTGAATAAATTTTTTTTTACAAAAACAGCGTCTGCTTTTGGTTTCCAAAATGTTTTATTATTAAATTGTTATTTTCTATGCAGAAGAACTACTATTTTGACTATACATTATTGTTTAAAAAAATGCTACCCGGTAAGTGCAATAACCTCGGTTATAAATCGAGTAAATCGAGTTCGTACTCTACTTTTAAAATGTTAAAATTAGTTAGTCGTTTTCGTCGTTTTATGACTTCTATTTCCTCATGGACACGTTGGTTTTCAGTTGCAGGAATCGTGTTCGAAATTAATTTGTGCAATTCTACCTTCAGTTCATTTAGCTGGGTGGATAAAACTGTAGGTTAACATCATTCGACTTAATAGACTCATTCTAGCTGACAACGAAGTTTTGGTCATCATCATCAGTAAGAAGTAATTTTTTACAAAATTCACTTCACCGAGTGTGATATTAATAGATTTCCTTCTTCTTTAGCCCATTGAACCCATTGCACGTTCCCTTTACAGTTTCTCTATGTGTTCTTGCCGCCCTTCCTCCTCACATTTTCACTGTGATGGATTGTTAAAGCTTTGTATGTATGTACATCGGAGGGTTTGGTGGCAATGATGTCACTTGTCATTTGATGTTGGAAGCATTATTGTTTTTTGTTTCTCATCGACAAAGATTCTGTCTATTTGTGTTATTTGCAACCAGTCTTCCAACCAGTGATAACTTTTTATAATTCGGTCTAGTAGAAGGGGTGGCAGATCAACCAAGTCGAAATGGAAAAATCGTATTCAAACTGAATTAAGAAAGCCAGCATTCGTTCACTCTTAATAGCCAAAAAATTGGAAAGGCTGGTAAACTGGGCACGTCCTTTCCACTCAAAGGAAATGGGAAGCGATAAATGCACAAACACAAATTTCAAATTTGGACTCATCCGCCAAACACAGAGACACACAGTTGGTGTGTGGTTGGTGGTGTGGCAGTTTTAAAACTTTGTACGCAATATCTTTGTATTTGTCATACCCACTTCACACATTAAGCTAATCAAATTTTTAAAATTACCGTTATACGTAGTTTTCGCAAAACGTGGTATGCCACATAATAGCATATATCAAAACTAACTTACATATAACTCATACATCAAAATCTTTGGAGCCGTCTTCGAGAAAATCCGTTTTTAATGAAATCGGGTCTAAGGGTACTTTACCCCTTAATTTTGAGGTTAGAATGCAAATTTCAATTTTTAAGGATCGTCCCAAAGACCTCAGATATGATGTTTAAAGCAAATCCGCCCAGCCGTTTAGGTTGCAGCCGAGAATACATGCATACCGACAGACAGACGGACCGGCATACATCCAGACAGATGGAATTGGCGGACCCACTTTTTTGGACCTTAGAAATGCTCCTCATATCATCTCCAACAATTGTATATCAGTGTAGACTACAACCAGCAATCGTGCAGCAGTGGCTAAGATTGCCACATTGTGTGTGTCTAGTATGCGCGCGCATCAGTCAAACATATACATATGTATATGTATATGTATATTGAATTTTAGGGTGTGCTCTCTTTTAGTTCACAAGTCTAAGGGAGCGGGTCATACTAATATGTATGTACTAAAAAATTATGGAGCAATATGCAATAGGCAAGACCATGTTTTTAAGCCGAACATTTTAATTTTTTTTCCCTACAACCAGAGACATACTTTCACTTACTAACTTTGGCTGTATGTTTCCATATTTCAACTACAGTTGCAGTATATGCAATCATTTTTCTGTATATTTTATTTTGGTTAATATAGAGCTACATACATACATATGTATACATATGTGTGTTTACTTTATTATTCGCGTTGTATGTACATACATATATTCGATTCACGTACCGAAAGTAAAACAAGCCACTGTATTTTATATGTACATATATAAGCAATAACTTACTAACCGAAAAGACATTGTCCATGTTAGAAGATACTAAGTAAGTAAAAAGAGAAATATGTAATTTTTAATACGTAGTCAAATTACTTTGTACACGTGAAAAGAGAAGACAAGCCATTTTCATGATGCCGTAATTGTGAAACTCGTCCCGCTAATGAGATTTCCATGTCAATGTTAATTACTTCCTCCATTGATTTTTTACTTGCAGTTCTTACTTGTTTCGTGAAAATTTACAATGTCGATATTTTGATAGAGCTGATTTTTAATGAAGTCAATTTCCTTATAATTGTGTATCCAAAGATATTGCACAGCAAGTTTTGGCAAAATGTAAATACATATGTACATATATGTACATATGTACATACATATCAATCTATGTACATATATACATACGTACAAGTTGTTAAAATATTGACATTCTAAATAGTGTAGTTATGTATGTATGTATTTGTGAACAGATAGGCGAGTGGTTTAAGTCATGTTCGTCTATCTGCCTGACTATCCTTGCTTATTATTATTGTTTCTATTTTGTGTACTGCAATCGAAGAATTTACTTTTAGTTTAAGAAGAAAAAAAAAAGGCCATCTATCCTTGTTTCTCCTGAAACAAGTTTTTGGCCGTAAAATTTTAACCTAGAAATATACAATTTATTTTTAAAAATACATAATTTAAGCTTTTAAATAAGCTCACAGGGGTGTTCGTCTAACGATTCCGAGAAGTGGGATCGTGAAAAAATAAGCATCCAACAAAGATTTTCTTCAACTTCTTATGTTTTCAATATCGAATACTTAATAATTGGCATTAAGTCCAGCAGATACCCTGATTTTGTTCTCAGATAGAGTTTATTTGGATACCAATCATGGATCACGTTGTAAAGAGCCCTCTGATTGGTAAGCATTTCGATTTCTTGTATTGTTCACATATTTTTGTTTCCCAATTTTTAGGGCAAATCTTAAAAAACACTTTCCTTATCAAAATGATTTGGTATTCAAAACGAATGAAGTGAATCAAGTGAACCGAAGAATGTGGCTGTTTGACGATAATTACAAAATAAACTTTCAAAAGGACCTCTTTCGACCATGTCTTCATATTAATTTTACAGATCACTGAATTCTCCGACTGAATACTAAATGTCGTCCCTTGTCCCTGTTTAAGAAAAATTAAGTTGCGCCTGATCAAGTAAAGTAATTAGAGTGCCCTAATGAAGTAGAGTCTAGGTCGTAGACAATTTGTAGTTGGGACCGAAAATTCTGACTCCTACTCCATTTAACATTTTTAACAGTCAGTGTACCAGTCGGATTGAGGTATCAATTGACCAATTTGAGGATTATCCCAATAACTGCGAACAAAATTAATTCTTTTGGGCATGGAGCCAGTGAGGATAGCAGCGGAATTCCTTCAAGGATCTTCGTATGTTCAACTAAGTTGGTTGTTTTGTTGTTACATAATAGGGCAAGCTTTAGGGTGTTTACCACAACAGTGTTCATAACACTTATATACATGTAGGGGTCTAGAAGGACTTCCATCGCAGCAGTCGGAGGGCAACGTATTGCAACCGTAATACCTACACAGGCCAGTCGTTCCACCTTTTGTAGAGCGGAACCGGAGTAGGCATGATTAACATTTTCCCACCATACGAACGATGCTTAGGATATTATTGGGGTGATAATGGTGAGGTATATAAGTCCAGTGAATTATCTTTAGTTTTAATCCCCAATGTTTCCTGAAAAGTGTAGAGCTTGCCCAGAAGGTTTTAGCACATTTCAGAGGTTCTGGTCTAGAGTTATGCCGAGATACTGTATTTCTTTTAAAAAATAGATTTGGGTACCGTTTAGTGTTAGTGCCTAGAGGTTTAAATTTCTTCGCTTGGTGAATGATATGGTGACTGATTTAGTTGTGTTAACTTTTAGCTCTTCTAATTGTGACCAGTCATTAATTTTGTTATTCCAGTTGCCGTAGCTCAAGTGGTTAGTCTGTTAGACTACGGATCGAGGGGTTCGAGGTTCAATCCCCAAACAACACCTTAAATTTCTTTCACGCCCCCATCTGTCGCGAGCGTCTCATAAACATGGTTGTAAGTAGCTTGGCCCTGGGTCCCATAGACCTGTCGCGCAAAATATTTTCTTTTTTTAGTTTGCCGTTGCACTGCTGTACAAATTGAAAATATAGGTAAGAATAAAATAGTTTCAAATAAATTAAATTACCATAAATCCAATAGCTCAAAAACCCATATAGTTTATGTCAAACAAATACTAATTGGTTTGGTTTGGTTTGGTTGAAGTGGGTGCTAGATTAGAAAAGCCAACACACTTAGATGAACGATATCACGTGGGTCATAGGAGAAAGTTTCTCTCTGCCTACTCGTTAAACCATTTTGAACTTCTGATGAAGCTTAAATGGCTCTTAATATCTAAATTTATCAGATCGTCTATATCACTGCAATAGAAGGTTCCTGAGGGCAGAAACAAAGAAGGTAAGTAATAGTTCCAAGTTTGCGAGTGGCGATTACTATATCTAATGTACCTTTTTACTGTAGGATGGGTATAAGTTCATCGGCCTTACAGTTCCCTGGGAAATCTCTATGCTCGGACAGTGATTGATATAACTTTTTTCATAGCATCCTTATATTCAGAGGAAAAATAAGCACAATGAAATACTAATACACCCACCCGTCCCTTTAGGAGTATCTGCAAGTAGCAGTTTTAGGATTCTGTGATTAACCACAATAGATATCTTGTGGTTACATTTTGTTGGCAGTCAGAACTGGATCTCAAAGAGGAAATGCGTTGAAAAACTATTAAAAACTTTATTTATTTTCCCTCTTTTTTAAAGATAAATTGCCAACTTATTTTCCCATTTTGCAACCAGCTTTGTGTTGCTGTATCTCTTTCCATACCGTTGTACGAATTTTGAAAGTCAGCATTAAGTTTCGTTATTTTGCCACAGATACTCTGGTTGAAATTTTATCTGCGGGAGTTACAAAATATTCAGTTTTTCTTTTTGGATTTTATTACTTTCATGGACAAGAAATAAGATAATTAGATAAGATTACGACTTAAGTGAAAATAGATTAAACCTACTACTAGGAGGACATTTTTTTAATGTATTACATACTCCTGTTACGCCATCTGATAGCATATGTATTGTCTTCTTCTTCTCTCACATGACAGTTAAATACCAAATTACTAGGGGTCAGCCCTTCTAGTCCTGAGGGGCCAGTTGCATTTATCCTGTGTTGTCGTTTCATCGATTTTTGAGGCTTTCATTTCCCTGTTATATGTTCCGAGCCATGAAGCTGCTGGTCGTTCGGGCTTTCTCCTTGGAACTTCGATGCTGAGAGCTTTCTTTACCATTTGCTCATCGTCTCTCCTCTTTACATGGCCATACCATCTGAACCTTTTCTTGTAAGCGTCTCGCTAATGTCAGCTACCTTTCAGAGTGCCTCTGATATGTTGGTTTCGGATTTTGTCCATTTTAGTCACTGAAATGAAATCACGCAGCCAAAATATTTACAGGTGCTAGTTATTGGTACCGGGATCGATCGTTATGGTGTTTCTAGAACCTATCGCGGATGGATTCAAAAAGGGGAGAAGCATATGTATACTCTGTTTTACTTCTGCTTATACGAAGTCCCCCTACTGCTCTGGAATTTCATGATGCTTAAGAGCTTGCCAAATGATGTTCCTTGGTAGCCTATCAAAAGCTTGTTCAAAGTCTAAAAATGCAACATGCAGGTCCTTTTTACTCTCTTTTGACTTTTCCAAAAGGATTCTCAAGCTTTGTATATCATGCGTTGTCGAATTAGGATGCGCAGTCTTGCAATAACCCGCTCCTATTATCTTAATTGTGTGTGACATCAACTTTATACCTCTATACATAGTTATCTCATTGTTGGACTTTGCCTTTATTTTATATTTCTCCAGGCATCCGGTAGTTTATATTTTTCTATCAGGGCTTTAAACATCATTGTAGATTGGTGTGTCATGTGGCACCACCTTGTGGGAACCACACATCACTGATATCGAGTTCATTCAATTCTGGCCAAAAGTAGTCCTCCAACATGGCACGATAGCGAACAATAACGCATATTTTACTTATTGACAAACCCATTTAGCCAAAAATTAATTTCATCGCTGAAGATGATTTTTCGAAGAAATTAAGGATTTTCTTTAAACTTTTGCAGAGGACAGCCGGAGAAGTTTCGGCGCCTCAAATGATCAAGAGACTTCAGTTCTTGAGTTTATTTGATCTTGTTTGTGTGCAGGCCGCTGTACAGCTCGTACGATATAGTTCGTCGTTGAATCTTCTCCACCAAAGCCCGTCAACGAATACGGGACCGAATATTTTATGAAGAATTTTTCTCTCGCAACGATCTTCAGTGCCATAAAGCAAGACTGGGATGGTCAAGGTCTTATATAGAGTCTCCTTAGTTGTTCGGGATAGGTCCTTACTATTGCGTTCTCATTCCAAAGAAACAGCGATTGGCAAGAATTATTAATCGATTTATTTCTGCCGAGGTGTTAGAGTCAGAATTGATAGCAGAGCAGGTAGACAAAGTCCCTTACTACCCCAAAGTTATAGCTGTCGATTGTGACGTTTTAGATGTTGCGTGTCCCTTTTGGTTGACTGCACATACTTGGTTTTGCCCTCGTTTACCGTTGAACTCACTTTGGTAACTTCCGTTTCAATACTAGCGTACGCTCCGGTGACAGCCCGCTGTGTTCTACCAATTATGTCAATCTCGTCGGCGTAAGCTAGTAGTTGCACAGACTTGAAAGATTGTGCCTCCGGTGTTTGCTTCTGAGTTTCGCACAGTTCTTTTAAGCATTGTATTGTCTTAATCCTTTTTTGATATCAAAGATCTCAGTGAGATCGTTACCGACCTTGATGGAGCAGCGAGAATTCTCCATCGTCATTCTGCACAATTTGACGGGTTTGGCAGGGATGCCAAAAGTAGACATGGCTCTGTATAGCTCGTTTCTATAAATGCTGTCATATGCGGCTTTAAAGTTTTTCCAGGATCTGCCGAAGTGTGAAGATTTGATCGACTGTGGACTTTCCTGGTCTGAAACCACACTGATAGTGCCCAATCAGGCTGTTGATGAACGGTTTCAGAGACTGATGCCTCTGTAATTGGCGCAATTGAGGGGATCCCCTTTCTTATGGATCGGGCAAACGGTGCTGAAATTCCATTCATCAGCAAAAATGGCCTCTTGCAATTGCAGCTTTCAACGTCAAATCTTCTCATAGTAAATAGTTCTGGTTAGTTGTGGTGTTTGGGATATCCACATTAGTACCGTGGCTGCAACAAGGTAGTGATCCGAGTCGATGTTGGCTGCTTGGAAGGTTCGGACATCCGGAATACTGGAGGAATGCCTTGCGTCGATCGCAATGTGGTCAATATGGTTGACCGTTCGATCAGGAGACCGCCATGTCATTTGTGGATATTAAGATGAGGAAGCCGTGTTATAGTGTTATAGTGACGTTTCGGCCCAGTGAAGTCAATTAGCCTAAGTCTGTTTCCGGACGTGGTGTCGCCAAGGTGTTTGCCAATCGTCCCATCAAAGATATCCTCCTTTCCTATCTTGGCGTTAAAATCACCCAAAACGATTTTTACTTCATACTTAGGACATTGTTCATATATTTTCCCGAGGAGCTCGTGGCGTCGTCCTTATCCTCTGTGGGGGCATGAGCGCATATTAGGCTTATGTTGGCGTGTTTAGCCTTGATGTTGATTGTCATATGACGCTCACGTGTCGAAAGCTCAAGACTTCTTGCCTAAGTCTGCCGCGTATAACGAACAATCACATTCGAGTAAGCGCTGTTTCTGTTGCCTTTAGCAATCACCGTAATATACGTCACAGTTTTCCATCCTCTTTTTGCCCGGGCCATCCCATCGCACTTCCTGTATGGCGATGATATCTGCATTGTAGCAGTCTAGAACCTCTGATAGTTGTTCGGCTGCACGCAGCCTTTTAAGGGTCCGAACATTCCACGTGCAGATATGAAGTTCCTTGTCCTTATTTCGTTTGCTGGGTTCGTCAACAGTGGGATCATCCTTATCTTTTACGTAAAATTCGCCACAATGTTAACTGAGAGATTCCCAATTCCTGTGAACGGCGTGGAATCGACTGATTTGGCTCATTTTGAACTGAAGCACTTACGGACGCCATATTTTCGGTACTTCGACCGGTGCGTTGTCTCATTGGCACAGGAACATTCAATAGTGAATATGTTGACTTGAATTTATCCACTATAGGAACCACAGACTCTAAGAAAGAAATAAAAATGCATATTCTTAAAAAATACAAAAGTTATTCAAAGTTTTTGGGTATAAAATTTGGATACAATAAAAAAAATAAACTTAATCTTTTGTTGCATACCCTTGCTAGCAACAACGGCACGCATTCTCGAAGGCATTGAATCCACTAAGAAAATCAACTTTTTTGCCATTCTGACCTTATTTGTTCCATTAGCTCCTTGCAACAAAATCCCATAAATTTTCTATGGGATTGACATCAGCAGATTGGGATGACCACTTCAAGGACTTCAACAATTTCTTTTCCTAAGAAGCTGCGACCAACCAACTGGTGTGTTTCGGGTCGTTGTCGTACTGAAATAATTTGATTCCGAGCGCACAAATAAGGAAGCATGTGATCTTGCAGTGTTTCCTGATATATTTGGATGTATCCATGAGTCATTGACTGATTCTACACCGTGTTTTATGGTCGGTACTTGTTATCTGAGGTTATATCTTTCTTCTAGAGGTCTGCGAACATAGCCTATGCCATCTGACGGGAACAAGTTAAACGTCCTCTAATCCCTATAACCTTAGGCCATTGCTCGCTCGGCCAGTGAATATGACGCTTTACAAAATTCAGTTTTCATAGCTGGACGTCTGGCATTAAGTTAAGACTGTCTCAATCGTCGCCTAACCGTGTGCATTCATACGAAGAGCTTGAAATGTTCATGGACGTAATGGGTGACGTCCACTGCAGTCTTTAAAGGAACGGCTTTGACTTGGGAGGACGCTCACAACGAACTTTGCGATTGATATCATCTTATTCGCGATAACCGGATATAATTCCCGATATTTTTGATGTTGTGACACCGAACTCGAAGTCGATGTCTTGCATACGTCTACCATTATTAATAGCGGCAATAATTACTTCTTTGCAATCAGCCTACAATTATTGTTAATGTTAGTATATATCCTTCTTATCTACATTTTCGAACATTTTCAATATAACAAATCTTGTCTAATTACAAAACGGAAATCAACTTTGTGTAAGAAAATAAATTCAAATTTATAAGTTTGTGGAAAATTTCAAATTGCAGAATTTTTTATATCATCAACAAAATGCAACTTCACACTGTCTCGTTTCCATTTTTTTTCGCTCGGTACTGTTGTCAAAATCGTTGAAGCCGGTTTAGAAAAAATCAACATGTATTTACATATATTAAAATCGCCCCTAAGTAAAGTCAGTTAATTTTACGCTTAGAATGAAAATTCCGATTTCGTTTTGAATTGTCTAAGAATGTTTGATCTCTAGTTGAAAATGTATACATGCAGACGTACCTATGCAGACAAACACACAGAATTCTCAGAGCCACTTTTATGAGCTTTTTCATCGTAGCAATACCAAGTTTGATTAAATCCTCAAGGGAAAAATTTTCCATGAAACTAATACTTGCCCATATGTATATAGGTGCAACAAAAAAATGTATTTTATTGCATATGTAGCTCTTAAAATCAGAAGCAATCAAATTGATATTTCGCACCACTGCACTTGATAACGTGACATGGACTAACGACCCCATGGGTACGGATAATAGGACTGTACAGCGAAATTGAAGAGCATGATAAGTTTTAAATTGGTTGATAGGAAAAATCTTATCTATAACGTTCGCCACATAAAATATGTATGTACATATACAAAATAATATAAATATGTAAGAGCATGCTAAAATATTCCAAACCCACAGTTTTCAACCTTCTTTACACTCTTCATCTAACCCTTCTCGTAGACACATTTCTAATAATATCGACTTAAATACATATGATACACTTTTTATTAATTTTTATTAGCAACAATGTAGTTTTTTCTTGTTTGGTAAATATTTTCTTGTACTACAATGAATGTTTTAGTCTAAATATTATCTCATTTTTGATATGTCACAAAAAACCATAGCCAGAGTGTCTATTAGACACACTTTGCCCGGATAAGAGTTAAAAAGCCGATATACGTAGTTATTAGTGAATAGAACAATTCTCAGTTAAATAATTAATTTTAATTTTCATAGTTTAATGTTGCGTAAATAATAATAAATTAATAATTTGGGCAATGTTTGAGTTCTCATTCAATAAATCTTGTCACGCTATCAATTATAAAGTACGCATTGTACTACATACTGTACTGTCTTATATTTCGCACTCAAGTGTTAAACTCTCGTCAGCCATACATAATTCGCCGATTGCAGATTTGTCACTCTGCCCAGCACTCTGCATAATGCATGACTTACCACTTTGCCCTTAACATGTACATATGCTTTGCAATATATTTTTAATTAAATTTGTTTTGTCCAACTTGAACACTGTGATGTAGGTACGCGTGTGTGTACATCTTCAAATACGAAAAGTTCGTGAATTTTTCCCTACATTAAATTTTCAACCCGTTTTAAAAAGCAATTTTATTCGTTTCTTTTTTGATGGGTATCCTGTACCTGCACATCGCAGGATGTTCTATTTCCTTAATACAAAAAAGCGAATTTATTTAATTATTATTGTTATTTTTTCTTTCATATCAATTTAAAATTAATGTATTAAGAAGAGGAAAAACGTTGACAACACCGTGAGCGTGTACGTGCTTCAATGGATTTTGTTTTATTAGGGTGGCACATGAGTGCCATGGAATTTTCCACGGATGATATTTGCGTTAAAAGCTTTGAAAAAAAGCGCTAAATCTGCGTAGTACATTAAAAATAAAATACCATTAAAATTACATATATACATATGTATGTACACTTGTTTACATAATATTTAAAGTGTAAGAATTGATGATTATGTGCATGTGTGATTATAAGCAGATAAATACTTACATACTTACTTAGATACTGCAACAGTTCGGGGTGAACCTAGGCATCAACCAACAAGCCGCTCCAGATCCGCTCCGGTCCTTAGCTAACTGCAGATGAATAGATATTTAATTTAAGTCATTTTTGCTAGGGCGTTACGATGCAGTCTATTGAGTCCGCGTCCTGGCCTACGAACTAAAAAGATTTGTCATGCCAAAGGGAAGGCTACCTATGTACATACATATCATATATGTATATATTACATACTGTACATACATATCACATATTACGGTCTACTATTCTGTCATTCTACTAACTGACTCAGTAAAATGACTCACAAAGGCCTCAACTTCGTTGAAGGTTTCTTCTATAACGAAAAGGACCAATATTGTAATTTCGTTGGCCCAAAGGAATTTTCATTGGAATAAGTACTTGGTTATGCAACTTCACGAAGTGTAAAATTAATCTAAAAAGGAATTGGCTATTCTGGCAGGGTATGATGTAATTTCGATCTACAATTGTAAATCCTTTGAAACACACACAGAAAATCATTTGAAGACTTTAAAACTAATTACAGTATGATATGTCTATGCCTTATCTTTACAAAATAAGTACAGATTTACACAATAGTAAAGTTAGCTACAATCCGTCTGGAACAGATCGCATCCTCCTTTCTATGTAGCTCTTATAAAGTGGGCGAGGCTATATTGCATTTTGTGTTGAAATGCGACGATAACGTCAAACGTTTAAGGATGGGTGAATTCCAAAACGTATCAGATGCGTCATATATGCAAAGTCATAAGTTCCAAAAGTCAAATGATACAGTTTTGATAAAGTCACAAGTTTCTAACCGTATCCTAAACGTTATCGATACGCATCAACTGAGCAAACTATGTATCGATAATTTTTTCGATGCATTTAAATTTAACTTTATTTTTAATTCAAAGTTTGTCATTTAAATTTTTGCAATAGCCTGCTTTGTATAAACTACGTTTCGAAACATAAAACTTGTGTAGTGAAAAATGTATGTATACAAATTATCAAAGTTGCGTTGCAGATGTGCATCAAAAGAATAGTACCGAATCGAAACTATTTTTTTTTTACATTTTGGAACTCAGCCGATGTTACATGTAAAATTTCATCAAAATCGGTTTTTTGATGAAAACGCCCCCAAAAAGTGGCCGTTTAGGCATTGTAGAGAATCTTAATGCCTAAATATTTGGTCTTAACAAAATTTTTCGGTTTCATAACATTTAGTGAAGATATGAAAAATTGGGCGTGACAGTGGACGGATTTCAAAATTTTTTCCACTTGCACTCTATTTTTTTCTCAGAAGCCCAGAATTTCATCCTCCTAGCTCAAAATTTTAGGCCCCAAAAGTGGTGACGGCCAAATCAACTTCGCTATTGATGCTGATTACGAATATATGTACTTTATAGGGTCTATCTCGATTATTTCTCTATGTTACAAACTATGTATCAAACTTAATATACCCTTAGGATAGGGTATAATAACCCCTTCTCCAGAAGTGCAGAACATTTGATTAAACTCCAAAAGTAGACCATTAAAATTGTGTTTACTTGAGAGTAATTTTTAGTAAGGTCAATTGGGTTATTCTATAGTTCATTTACATAATTGTTTTATTTCCGTCCTCCGTACTCTATCGGGTTATGTTATAATCCATTTACAGAATCGTTTCATTTCCATCCAATATCACCCCTAAAAAGAAGTACTTTACTCACAAACCTGCTGGGTATTCAGATAATTTATAGTTACAGGGAATAAGTGCTGACGTACGTCACTATTCACACCATATCTACAATGCCTAAATGTGCAAATATTCAAGACGTGACACAAGGACGATTACTTAAGATAAAGAGGATGTAAGTGTCCCTTGCAATCATTGTTAAGAATAATGTTGATTCTGTAACGTAAGTCGTAAATAGATAATCACTAGCGGACGGGAATAAGTCCAATAAGAACTAATGATATTTTTTTCCGAGAAATTCTTTAAGATGCAAGATTGAATGCCACAATTGTATGAGCATCATGTTGTGCAGGGGATCTAAAACTACTGTCATAGAATTGCACATACCCTAGTGCCATAGGTCAGAGTTGAGATTGATATTTACACCCAGAGCCACAGGAAATCGTTTTGCAGTAAATATTGCCATTGCAGGATCGGCAAAGGTCCTCATCTGCGACATACATATATATTCATACCCAGTTTTTCTCAGATATTCTTTGTTTACAATGATAATTAATTGAGGTTGATACATGCTTTAAATCTCTTTTAGTTATAATTTCCAAGCAGTTTCTTAGCCTCAGATCTTGAAGAGTTTTCCATTCTTCTTTTAGATTGAAGTTCTTGTTCTTCTTTTATACTTCTTTTTCTTATTATATAGAATGGTTCAGGCGTGTTTTGTTGCTCTCTATTCCCGCATGGCCTGGTATCCAATAGTGGGTCACTCTGCTGTTTCTGCTCTGTTCGTTAAGTTTTTGGAGGCATTTCTCTTCAAGTTTAGACGAAACGACATGGGCAGTCACATTATCTGACTTTATTGTTATGTTATGTACATATGTAGGCGTCGTGGCTCAAGTGGTTAGTGCGTTGGACTACGGGTCGAGGGGTTCGATTTTCGATCCCCAGATAGCACCTAAAATTTCTTTCACGGCCCCACCTCTCGCGAGCGTCTAACAAACATTCGAGAGTAAAACTGTCATGAAAAGGCTAAAAATTGCCCTTCGGATGCGGCACTAAACAGTAGGTCCCTTTTGTTCGTGTAAAGAATATAATACGCACAACTGGAATGGTGGTGACAGGCTAGGCTCTGGGTCCCATGGACCTATCGCGCCAAAAATTTGTATTTGTATTTTTTGTATATTTATGTCACAGTTGCTATATTTTATTCAAGATTGATATGGACGCATCTCTCTATGGTGTATTCATATTACACCTTCAAAGAAGGCGATACTTTTGCTCTCCCGTCAGTGTACCATTTTATATTGTGGCTGCTTATTCGTTATGTTACGAATACATCGCTTCAGTCTTTCTTGTTGGAATTTTGTTCAACCGCTCATTGAAAGCCTGCACTTCACACATCCCTTAAGAAAATTGAGTGTGATTCTATATAGCATATTGAATTTTTTTTTGAGTTTCTAATATATGTACAAACGCCCAGTTTTGATGTTTACATATAACTATTGTTTACGGATGTGGAGTAAAATTATGAAGACACCATCAATCCATAATCATGTCCTTCACGTACATTAAACTTCTTCAGAAATCACGGACAACAGAAGCTAGACTATATTAAAAAGGATTGACTGTCTTAAGACTACCTGCACCGAAATCTTAGTGCTCACAACCAGTGCAAGGAAGTGTACGAGAAAAGGAAAAGTTTCGTTTGTTTTGTCACACTCCTCTTCACACTTCTATAGTACAAACATTATCAACTGACTTACTCGCCCTCTGAATGGAAGTTGACTTCTCAAAATATGTATACGTGTTGTAATTCGTGGTTGTATTATCCTTAATGTTCTTTCAACAGAAGTTTTAACATATTAAAGGCATAGTAAAGTTACAAGTTTATTGTTCTTACGGAGACTGTTTCCAAAATAGTGTACTGAATTAAAACGTTTATATCAATGTAAAATATGTAATGAACAAACCCCTCAAGTGTTCCAAATTACTACAACGTTCATATTCATGTTTCACTACTTGAAGGTTTTCCAGGGTTGATGTAAAAAGAGTGATGACAGCGTCAATAATCTTTTTATCAAAGGAACCGTGGCTTGATAATGGCATATTTAGCCATTTTCTTTGTATGTCAATGCAGGATATTTATTTTAGCTTGAGGCGTGTCATGTTTAACGTATCTAAGAAAATTAGATTTAACTTCTAAAGAAACGTTTAACATTCACAAGTTTTTTCTTGGAAGTGAATCTTGCGAAATTATATGTCAAATATCTAGAAAAAAAAACGCACATACCTACATATAGATATATTTATATAATCTATTATTCTCGTGGGAAAATATTAAACATTGAATGCAGCATGTAGCCTTCCATGACTTGATTTTGCATTGTTCTATTGAATTTAATTATTTTTTGGTTTATGATACATGTGAGTTCTGATATAAATTGAAATAATTGAATGTACGTTTAATTTCTCTTTTTGTTTCACATTAATGTACAATAATGAATATTAATACGTTTTGTAATTGATTTATATGAAGTATTCATTTCAAATGCGTTTAAGGTATCCAGAACGTCTCTTTGAAGGAGAACTTGTTCTTTGTTTTGTCCGGGATCTTGTTTAAACTTCCTTTTTTCATTTAAACTTTTTTTTTAACTTTTTGTTTCAACATTCTTAATTTCCCTACTGCACTTCCAAACATACCCGCGGCGGCCCACTACCTTCGTTTTCATTGTGCTATTACAATTTCAAAGTGCTGTATCTTACATAGAAAAAGTGCGACAATATGTGTGTATATCTATAATGATGTGCGAAGAGTCATATTCACCTTCATGGTCATTGCAACCATTGGACGTGAGAAACCTTGTGCGCAGACTTCAAAGAACGAAACCGTTCGATTTAGCGCAATAAGAAGTAACCGGAAATAATGTCATAAAGTGCTTTTGTCGAAAATCTACGTGCCTCACACGAATATTCCTTGAAAGTTGAACTACCTAATTGATAAGGAAACTTAGTTGTAGTAAATAAAAAAAAGGGCGGCATAGGTTATTTGTGATTCACTCTCTCTCTTCTACTTACTCTAGCTTGGTAGATATGAATGTATTGACGCAAAATGAATAGTTGTATAGGTGTGATGTAAACTAAGCTCGTTTTTCTTTTTTTAATATACAAAATTTGAGGGTCTTAAACCTATGTACCTAAGAAAAAATGTCATTGATGACCACTGCTTTGAAGTAGTAAAGGAAATATCAATCAAGAACAATTTTTTGTATACTTACAATAATCATCATTCAAAGATATGAACTGACCATAACATAACATAAATTTATAGTGCACATAAAACTTGCTTACGGCATTATTACAATCGTTTGGAGAAGATTTGAAAGCGTTCTTAAATGATTTTTGTGTCCACACTCAAAAACATTTCAGACGGAATTCAGACTATACATTCCGGGGGCATGTTTGCTGTAACTTTTGAAAGTTGAAGTTTCTGGTAAGAAGTAGAAATTTAATTTAATGCTTGAAGGAATGCCTCATTATTGTGAAATCATTTTACACTTTATGGTGAAACTCGTATGGAGGAATTTCGCGAAGTTTTGTCGGCGAACAAATCGGATAAGAAATTTAATGTAAATTAAGATATTAAAAAAAAATTGGCTTAGTTACGGGTATGAATTTTGATCATATTTCTTAATTTTTAGGAAGGCATAGAACAATTCGAAGTTCTAAAAATCTAGATCTTGAAACTTTGCAACTGAGCAGGATTCGAATAACAAATAGTCGGCGTATTCTTAAAATCTCATAACGTATCTATTGTCCACTGCGTTACGCGCTTTAGTGATTTTACCAACCTGTTTAAATCGCTGAAACCTAATTTCATTTTTGGCGGAAATTTAAATGCGAATAACACGTTCTGGGGTTCCAGATAGATCTACCAAAAAGAAAGAATGCTCTATGGACAGGTATGCAATACAGTTGTGATTTCCACTAGCCAGATGATACTTCGAAAATACCTGACCTGATAAATTTTTACGTTATGAAAGAAATATCTACTTACGACATTATATGAACTGGAGGTTGAAGTTGATCGCTTCGTTAAGATCGTACTGCTCGCCTACTGGTATAATACGATCAATCCGAAGAAATCGTCGGACAAATACGGTTTACGATATCCTTCGGAAATAAATACATGTGCCGCCAATTAAAGTGAATCAATACGAATGTGCAAGGGAACATACGGAAAAAGCGGGCGTTTTTGCCACCCACCTGTTAGAAACCTTTAAAACGTACGATCGCAAGCGATTTAAGTGGTGCTATCCTAAGAGAATTAAAACACGCGATCGAGATTCTAAAACCTAAGAAAGCTTCTGGTTATGATTTGATCACCGGAGAAGTTCTCAAAGTTCTACATAGGAGAGCATTAATTAATCTTCTCCATATTATAAATGCTGCACTCAGATTAAAACACATCCTGAGCCAATGGAAAATTGCTGTTGGTTTTAAACCAGGAAAGCCGCCAAATGAGGTGAAATCACATATCCAATTCCGCTTCTTCCTGCAATATCCAAAATTTTCGAGAGGATATTACTAAGGCGTCTACAACCAGTTATAAAAGATATTAATCTTATCCCTGACCACCAGTTTAGGTTCAGAAGTAAGCATTCGATGATTTACCACGTGCATAGATTAAGAAAAAAAGATGAGCTCAAGCGTATTCCTTAACGTCTCGCAAGGTGTTGCACGATGGCTTAAAATGCAAATTCCGACTAGTTCTGCCCGTATGCCTATACGATATTCGAAAATCATATCTCGGGAATAGAATCTTCCGTGTTAGACATGGAAACGAATACTCGGAACTCAAAGAAATTTCGGCCGGCGTACCGCACGGAAGCGTTCTTGGGCCGCCTTTCTATCTGTTATATACTCGTGATACACGGAAGATGGGACTATGTTTACTACGTTTCCCGATGACATTGCTATCCTACCAGTAGGTAAAACAATCGAAGAACCGACTGAATAAACTGCTTAATAACACTCGAGGCAAGGCTGAAATGGAATTCGCACGTGAAAATGAAACGTAAAGAACTCGAAATCAAATGCATGTAGGGTTACTCGGAAAACATTCCCAGCTCAGTACAGAGAACAAACTGTTTTTATACAGCAAATTCTAAAGCCGGTGTGGACCTTCGGTATACAACTTTGGTGTTGTACCGAGAAAAAAAATGCAAATATTATACGAACTTTTTAAAATAAAGTGGTTAGAGAAATTGTCCAAGCACCGTGGTATACTAAGAATGATATCCATAGGGATTTCGGAATTCCCACAATCGGAGCTGATACTAGAATCTTCGCGCGAAACATAGAACCCGACTAATGGACATAGATATATATTAGCAGTACAGTCCTACAAACTTTGGTTGGGAGCAATTTATTTCGCCGACTACAAAGAACGAAACCTTTTGCCTTGACGAGATAAGGATTAACCGCGGCTAAATTTGTAAAAATACAAATAGGATCTTTTGTTGGAAAGAAAACTGCCAAAAGTTTTTACATCGTGATAGAGAAAATTACTTGATAAATTATATTTGAGTTGCAGTATCTAACGATATTATATCGCGGGGTGCTGTTTTTAGTCTGTAGAAATCTGACATTACTATTAGCACACGCTTGCTACTCCCATAGCGTCTACAGAAAAAAAAATTACTAAAAAAAGCGAATTACATTAATTGGATATTGGCACCATTTGTCTTAACAAAGTATCAATGACTTCAAAATAAACTTTTAACAATATTTTTAGCAGCATTAAACAAATTTTGAAACTCCGAGGTGTTGTTCCGAACTACCCTAATTTTTAGATTTGATTAAATCAATTTTTTTGCAATTGCTGTTTAGAAATCACTGATATCACAATTGATAAAACCGTTTTCAAACCCTTAGCAACGATGTACCGAAAAATGACAGGTTATTGAGCCTTTTTCTTAATATCTGTGATTTTGATAAGCATTACAGAAAGAATTGGAGTCAATATTATTCGAAATTACAACTGCGACTGAAGTTATTAAATCGTTCTGTATGTTTGGAAATAAATACGGAGATTCAAAATATTTGTTAAAATTTAAAAAAAAAACTTTATTTTACAATCATCTCATACTGGTATGTAAACAGATTAAGATACAGCAAACAAATTCTCAAATTCCAAGAACTAGTTACTGGATAAAATAGTGTTGTAGGAGTTTTTTCCGAAATATTAATGTTATAATTCATAACTTGGTCTCACTGGTGCGTAGGTACGAACGTACATACCATGAAACTTTGAACGTTCTATAAAATGGTACACAATGCTGAAGCCGAAATTTTTTCGCGAATAATTCATATAATATCAGCAAATCATATCTGCCACAGTTTAACCCCAACGCCAACCACGCTCAGAAATTCAGGCCGTATGGAAACACTAATAAATGAACATTATGTACATATGTACATATGTATCTACATACTCGTAGATCAGTATAAAACTTTTCTCCTTAGCCCAAATGTAGCATATTTAACAATCTCTAAGTTCTCGTAAACTCCATATAGCAGCTTTGTACTTATTATTATTTTACACATAATGCTCAGACAGACTGAGTTTTATTTGTGATAATATTCTATAATTTACTATTTAAAATCAGTTAAATGCCAGTTCCAATGTAACCTGTGCAGCATAAAAAGAAACAAAAGACAAATTTTGCATTTTAGTGCTATATGACCCATTTGAGAAATGAAAAGAGATACCAGAACGCGAGTACACTCTGAACGCACTAGCACAATGTTAATTTAATAGCATCAACTGACTGAAAAGGACTTCTCATTTGCATAGAGCGTCATTTTAAATTTTAATAATGTGTGAAAAAAGAGGATAAAGGTGGAGTTGCTGGCAGTAAAAAGCAAACGTCAGGAACAAAAGGGCTACGTTCCTGTGATTTATCCTTTGCATTGAATTGAACATTGGAATACGAGTCTTATAATCTGTTCAACGATAACGTTTGTCAACCATAACATGAATTTAATCTACATCAGTCACGAAATCTGTTACATCAGTTTATGTTTTCTACCGCTGAAGATATTATTTCGATATCCAATAATACTTTGGCCTTCTACGTAGGCAAAGAGAGTGTACCAATTTCATTGCCTATTTTCAATTTAATAGAATGGGTAATGTTTATATTTATATGAGCCCTTTCCATCTGTTTAACAAATGCCATTTCAGAAATAGTGTACCTGTTTTTTTTTATTACATTTTTTATGACTGCAATTAAATTTCTCTTCGGTAATAAGATTCTCAAAAAACATTATTGATAACCATGTTATAATAAGCTCGTAAAGTATTTTTATTGAATCACTTTTAAAAGTAGATTAGTAGGTAAAATGAAAATAACTAAATTACTGAAGCATGGGTATCACTTAGAATTTAGGATGTACATAACTTCAATCTTGTCTCAAAAATACCGTAACATGATTATAATAGTAATTTAAATTTCAAAGGAGTTTTTGACCAACCGTTGTTTACGTACGAAAAAGATTTTTGGTGCCTATGTACCTATGTATATGTCGTATTTATTTACCTTGCCTACCTTACTACTTAACGAACTGAACAGATTTTCTAGATTCTTGAATAAAGTTTCTGTAAACGTCCGCTTTTTGGTCCAGTTTCAGGTTAGGTTTAAGAAAATCATGGATTTTCACTATTTTTATATTATTAACATTATTTATTAAGAAAAACATATAGAAAAACTTCGAACCTACACAAGAACCTATATATAGATATTTTAGAGAGATTTCGAACCAGACCACAGTGTTGGGTCCCTTTTTCAGTTCCTCCTGGATTCCTGGATTTCAGTTCCTCTCTGGCTTTGATTCCTCGTGTCAATGCCAGCACCTGTTTAACAGAAATCTGGTTCCTCTTCTGGGTATCTACCCAGTGGCTTCCCAGGACCTTCCTTCTTCTGCTAGCTAGCGCCGGACATTGACATCATATATGCGCTGCCGTCCCGACTTCTTCCAGGCATAGGTGTCATTCTGCAGAAGACCCATCTTCATTAGGTGATACCCGAAATTTCCATGATCTGTAGATGACGCTACCACCAATTTCAATGTTCTTCACCCTAAGTTTAGAACTTCTCTATGAGTGGTGCCAATCGGCATTCTAATAGCTATTTTCGCCTGTCTGCAACCTTCCATGGTTGATCACCTTCTCTGGTGTACCGTCGCGGCCCAGTTGCTAATTAGACATTCTACTATCCCTCCGCCAATTGCAGCGAATGGCTCCGGACCAGAGAACTCCATGGTTGACCCTTGTTTTACTAGAGTCCGCCTTTTCGTTGCCCCCAGTCGCTACGTGACCTCTCACCCAGAGCAGCGTCATCTCATTTCGAGATGAGCACTCATTGAGCTTATTAGTACAATGCAATGCCAGTATGATATCTGTTTGGTCCATGCGTCTAATCACTGATTGATTGTCCAGTGCTATGGTAACGTTTATACACTTGACATGACCCTCTTTCAGGTGATCCACCGCATGCAACAGAGCAATCATCTCGGCTTGATAAACTGAGGTATATTTCCCCAGACTAATATGACAGGCTAGTTCCAGTTCTTCTGAGAAGATACCTGCCCCCGTTCTGCCATCCATCATGGACCCATCCGTAAAGATGATTATATCACCAATCTTCTTTTCCGGAAGTGTTCCATTTCCGATAAGAGTTTTATGATGCCTTTCGGTAACACACATTCTCTTTATTCCATCCATGGGCATATTCAACTCTCTAATCTCATTTTTCACGAGATCCAGGATTTTCCTATGGCCATAGATAGTACCGCTCCAGTGCCAGTTGGCATCCCGGTGCAGACGAAGTGCCTTCGACGCCGCCGCTTCCTTAATAAATAAGTCGAGCGGCGGAATACCTAGGATCACTTCCATTGGTGTCGTTCGTATTGCACCCGTGATCCCTAAACATGCCAGATGGAACCTATCTAATTGTTTCTTTACAATTTTCTTTTCATACAACTGACGCATATGTGATAATTGGTCTAACTATTATCGTGCACATCCAGTATGCTGACCTCGGCGAGCTTCCGCACTTTAGTTACACACCCGTTTACACTGATGAAGCACCCTTTTCGTCTTTCTGATCTTCAACGGCTGAAATTCCAGATCTCTTCTCTTCCTTGTGAAGATGAGTATACGCATTAATGGAGAGTCCGTGTTCCTGACACCACGCACCGCTTCACCACTCTGAGAGCATCCAGATACAGTGAGCACATATATGTATTTGTGGTCATATTGAATAAATAAATAAAGTATGACCTATCATACAACGGAATAACTCCAATTCCGTGTCGTTAAATGTTTGATTCATTTATTTCTCTTTATCTTTAAAATGCGACAGGATGTCATTGATGGTTTAAATGCTAAAAATTCTGTTTAATTCAAGTCAAATTGGTCATTTTTTCAGTGTAGGTTATGCCATCGACACATATTTAACACTGAAAGTTAATGAATTTGAGTACGTACATATGTACGTACATAGAAATATGATACAAATATCTATATACATGTGTATGTATGTACCAATGTATAGTATAACGTGGTAAATCCTATTCGTTTGGCAAAAAAAAGTTGACAAAGTAGCCTACAGCTTCATTGAATTAAAAGCAGACAAACCATTATTTTTTCATTCATCTCAGGATGAGGAGTGAAAGAAAATTCAATAACCACATAGATGAAAGGAGGGACTGCACGGGATGCCTGCGTAGAACTTGTCGACCATAGTAACCACATAACTCTTTAGTAGAAATTAAGTTCATTAGATTTCCCTGAATAGAAGCCATCCCGAACAGTTGCCTATTTGTTTGACAACTCTGATTGAAGTTTTCTTTCCTGAAGATAGTTTAGAAGCTATGTATATTTGTGTTTACATATATGTACTTATGTATATGGTGATGTACATATATGGAATGGTGATTTTAATACCAAATCATTTATGTGTGTATGTATTTACAAGGATTTTATTGAATATTTCAGTCACGACTTTAAAGCAATTTCAAATGTTTTTTCCAATTTCTTTCGTATTTCAATATCGTCAATTTCATTTATTTTATTTTTGATCAAAATCAAAAATCCGCGTCGTATTTGTTTTATTCGTTATTCGTAGACTTGTACTTTTGTGGCGCTGGAGCGTTGGAGTTTATTCGTTTTACACCCAATTTCAACGAACTAACAGTTTTCTTTTCTAGAAGGATGTCGCTGATTAAGTAGTTATTGAATCGAACTCCTGAGCGGAGTACGAGGTTCGATTTTACCATTTTCATCATCTCTCCTCGCGACCGTCTAACAAACATCCGAGAGTAACACTGTTAAAAAACCAATATTTCTCAAAAAATAAAGAATCCCCTTCGGACACGGCATTCAACAGTAAGTCTCTCCCACTAGTGTGCTAAATATAACACATTCAACATAAAAGGTTGTGAGAAGCTATAGTCATCGGTCCCATACGGACATATTGACCCAAATATTTGGTCCTTTATTTTTTTTTATGAGTCTACCTTCACATACAGCCCGTTCGTTAAATTTACTCTTTCAAAACAAGACTATCCTTACTATTATTCCTTTAATTTTTAAAGTTCATATCACGACGAAACCATATCGATT
Organism: Xylota sylvarum; assembly: GCA_905220385.1. Lineage (NCBI taxonomy): Eukaryota > Metazoa > Arthropoda > Insecta > Diptera > Syrphidae > Xylota > Xylota sylvarum. Next base: position 68,281,421 of record LR999958.1, on the reverse strand, counting down.
ACTAAAGACTAGTTGTTTAAATTTATTTGTTAAAAATCTTCTATATACCAACGCACATACATATGTATATATACGCCTGCTGTTAAATGCTATTACTACTAATTAAATCTTTAATAAATGTCAGGTGCTATGTTACTCTAGTTACACCTGCTGGGCTGTCCAAGGGTTTACGAAAATGAATGTTGATTTTTGTGTAAGAACTAAGAACGTAATGGTTGCTTTCAAGTTCAGGGAAGACTGTCGTCGTTCTTCATTAACAATAGCTATGGGTTCATCATTCTATTGCTAAAATTAGCAACCTACCTCATAACATAGATTTACTGTGAACGTATTCTTCTACATACTTGTAGATATGTACCTGTCAAACATGCATGTGTGAATATTACACAATCAGTTGAACTTTATGCGGATTTATTATTTCATATTCGTTTTGATTTTCTTATATCCCCAATATATAACCAGAATTAAATATCTGCTGTATGTTTGTTTGTTATTTGTTATATAATGTAATGTAAGTAATACCTATGTACTACATAGGTAAAAATGAACAAGAAAAAATTAAAATATATGTGAAAATAAATTTGTTTCAATATTATGTCTTCAAGGACGCGCAGATGATGAAAAAGAAAAATGATGATTAAGAAAAATTTAAATATATTACGTTATTTTTTGTTTTATATTATTATTTTAGAACTACATACTTAATGTAAACTTAAAAGCGAAGTCAACAAGCTAATACTTTCGGATTGACATGGGTGTAGTAGAATTAACAATTTCTCGTTGGACCTGGTTTTTCAACGTGAAGCAATAAACTATCTCCACGGCATATTAAATTTTATATAGTCAAACTTAAAAGGCAAGTTTATAAGAACATATCCATTTTAAATATTTTAAGCCTTGAATTTTGAGCTACGAAAGTAATATTTATTATTTAAACTCACAATCTCGATGTTCCTAAAACAACGCGTTGGTCAAAAAAGCTTTCTGTTTTCGTTCTCTTTTAAAATTAAACGAGTTAATTGTAAAAAGTTCTCTTTTCTTTAGCATCAATAACGATTTAAAAATTCTATGGTTTTTGAATGAATTTCTTCCAAATTTCCGAATGATTTATCATCAATTTGAGGGTCTGGATTGTTCGAAAGCAATTAATCAAAATCTAATGAAAAGTATTGTTGCGAGAGATTTCTTCCCACATTTTATGTTTGGAGACATAAAAAATAAATATTTCGGGTTCAAGTATGATTGATGCGATTACTTATGGTACGGATTGAACTTGACATAGGAAAAAAAAAACAGTCCAGAGAGGTCAAATTCTGAACATAACACGGTGATCAAACTTCGGCTTCAATAGCTCAATTGTTTGGTCAGCTATGTGGTATGTGGGACCGTCTTATTGAAGCCATGTATGTATATGTATGCTGGTCCGGTAGCGATCTTCATTGACTGTGACTGTGGTCCCAGGAGGAGGACGTAATGGCTTTGAGTTGTTGACTTGGCCAAATGCGACAATTTTGCTTATTAAGCAAATTAATATTTGTTAAGCGTGTACTTTACTTCAAGAAATAGTTGCATATGATGTACTTTTAATATAATAATAGTAATGACAGTTATAAAGTATTAAAAGAGATCAGTAGAACCGAAATTAAAATAACATTTCCGTTACATTTGCTTCATTTAAAGATACTTATTATATTGGTCCTTTTATATGACGCATAACCCGAAAAATTTTGTTAAGGCAAAATATTTAGGCATTTAGATTCTCTACAATTCACCCATACAATAGTTTTGGCCACGCCCACTTTTTGGGGGCGTTTTCGTAAAAAAAACGATTTTCATAAAATTTTACATGTAGCATCCTCAAACGTTCGACGTTATGGCCATATTTGAGTACAAAATGCAATTTGGCCACGCCCACTTTATAGAAAGGAGGATAGGGTATCATACGATCCGTTCCAGACGGATTGAAGCTTTTCTGTATGCTTATCCAAAACTTTATCCAATATACATAGATAAGGCTGATTGCAAAAGGTCTAAATAACTTTTAAGGCGTTTTTATAACGCTTGAAAATACACTTTAAAGAATTCAAAGGTGCATACATTTCAATGAACATACATATGTACATATGTACTACATGCATATTTTGGACTTTATTGAGTATCTCTCTCGTTGTAACCAGATTGGATCACTCCATATGTGATCCTTGGTCTGACAATAGGAATATTAATCTATCTAAGAATAGTTGGGTTCAGATTATATACTTATACAGATAGTCAACTTAGAGACACACTCTTCTTCGACCCTCAAGCTAAAACGAACCATAAAACATATGTTCTTCCCCGTCGCTCTTTAGGTGTATAGGTGTTCCATGCAAATCAAATGGAAGCTGACGCTGGGGAACCCATGGGCGCCGCCATTTTGGTGTCAAAAAATGACCACCAGGGACTTTTTTTTTGTTATCCGTTATTATTTGAAATTGCAATTTGAAAGTGCTATAACTATTAAGTGAAAATAATATCACAATATATAATTGCAGCATTGAATTCAGTGCAATAAGATGAATCAATTGACATGAACAACAATAGTGTAGAGCTGAATTAATTTTTATCTCTTGGGGTGAATTTTACGGAACAAATCAAAAAGGAAATTAATCTCTCAATTTTCCAACGCATGCAAAACTTAGTTCACACCAAAGAAAATGCAATCAGCTGATGGCTGTAATATATTATTTACATGCATTCACGGAGAGAGAATTATGTGAGGATTTAGGCTCCACCCATATATCTGTTTTAATCTGTGCAGTCGGGCTATATCCGCAAGATTTAACGATATACGGCAGATCATTAGAGCTCGAGTGGCTTATTTGGTTATCTCTTCTGTGTTGTTGATGCTTGCTATTGTTGACACGAAAAATGGAAATAACGCCCGGCGGGTCTTATTTCCAACCCATCTTTTAAATTATACCACAATAAAGCATTAATGAAAAAAAAAGACAAAAAAAAGATATGGCATTGTTCCCATATCGTCATAGAAATAGAGCCGCATTTTTCAGTTGACGATAATTGCTATTACATAGTACGAAACTTGATAATTAACTGACTAACTAACTGTTGATAAAATATTCTGATTTAGCCAAAAAGATATTTTGGGTATCAGTTGATTGTGAAGAGATCCGTAATGAACTTATGTATGTATGTATGTATGTACATATGTATGTATGTATGTCCCAGATCAGTGGAACATATTCCACAATTAAGTTATGGACTTATGTCCCATCCTCTCGGGACGAATTTATATATTTCGTCGAAAATAAGATATGAATCCACCATTATTGTGAAGATATTCAAGGATAAAGATTGCTCAGTTAGGACATTATTGCACTTTCTTCCGAATATCGTAAAAGAGCAGCGAATGGTGCAGTAATTTTGGACGTTTAACGATTGTCGTAAAAATTTGGACATTAATATACTTCATTGGTCCACTAAGGGTAGGTGCTAGTTATCACTCAAAAGTTCATACATCCAGTTCGATACTGAGTTATTTACTCATTTTCTTTCTAGAGCTCGTACAATTGCGCCGGCATGGATACATGCATAGGCACATACAGTGATCGCCCGATATATCGAACACCGATATAGTGAACAATCCAATATAGTGAATTTATTTGTTTTTTTTTTTTTTTTTTTGGAATGTATTCTTTTTGATAATTTTTAATGGATGAATTGTTTTTCTTTCAAAAAAATTATTCTTTTTAATAAATAAAGCTAATCCATATATTTAAATCATGTACTAGAATAAAGAATACAAACATTTCTGTTTATTTTTACATAGTACCTACTATTATATTTGAACACATTTTTTTATTCTTAGTTCTCTCTTTTCGTTACAGATAAATACAATCACCAGATGGGACTTTTTGCAATAAATTCGGATGTAATCGCTGTGTGGTATAATTTGGTGAATACTCATTAAAATATCCTAAATAAATGCAAGGCACAAAGCAAACTAATAATAGAAAATGGAAACAATCTTGACCAAAAGTACAAGACCAGAACATCCCGCAAGCCACAATAACGAATCACCGTTCTACTACAACGCCCTAGTTAACTTAAATTACTCTAGATATTATGAAGAAGGCAACTCTTCCCTGGTGACTAATGATAATTATAACATATTACGTTTTAAAAATGACACACTTTACGAAAATTACGAGGAAACGCGGTTTGAAAATTACTCCTGTAATAGCAACGACGTCAGCAATGATGACCTCGCCGGATGGTCAAGCGGTTATTTTAAGTCCATTGTGTATCTGCTTTACATATCTATATTCATTTTTGCACTGCTTGGGAACGGAACCGTTTGCTATATTGTACAGTCTACACCTAGAATGCGAACTGTGACAAATTATTTCATTGCTAATTTGGCTGTTGGTGACATACTAATGTCATTATTTTGTGTACCTTTCTCATTTGTAACGATATTAATTTTAAATTACTGGCCATTTGGAATCGTCCTCTGTCATTTGGTAAATTATTCACAAGCAGTTTCTGTGTTAGTCAGTGCATACACCCTTGTGGCTATAAGTGTTGATCGCTATATAGCAATAATGTGGCCTCTTCGACCGAGGATAACAAAAAGGTAATTTGATTTCTTTCTTTATTTTCTATTTATATGTAATATGCTTAAATCAACTATGTAAGAAAAAAATTGTGTCTACAAACAAGGTGTATAATAAATAGTTTCTGTTTCACTTTACTTTACTGGGAAAACTTTTAAATCTGTTTTTGTTTTATTAATAATTTGTTAGAAGGCATAATCAGATCCCGAATTTTCAATAAAGCCATTTATGTACATATATAAAATGGTACCTACCAAAATCTTTGAAATCTCTGTTAGTAGTCTGACGCACTGAGCCACAACATAAACTTACACTTGTACAAACACTTCCCATTGTATTGACGATTTGCGAACTTACTAAACTTTTGATTGTGCGTTTTATTATATCGATTTAAACAGGAATATATCAATTTGGATCATTAAAAAAATATAAAAATCAGAAAGCAGAAAATGAAATATGACAAATATTTTTACACAACTGCTGATACATATTTGGCCTGCTATTCGACGTACATATGTAGTTGTACTTTGGATATACATATGAACGTATGTACATATGTGCATACTTCTGGCTGGAGAAGAAGAAGAAGACATGTCTTATTAGACAAATTATTTCTTTAATATAAAAAAATCCAAAAATTCACATGTCACTGTGATAATAGCTATTTATAGTTTTTTCTACTTCTGAGTTCTACTGAGTTCTTTAATTGTTTTATGTGCATTCTTCTCTACTTTCTAATCCATAATTGACCACAAGTTCTCTATTATATTAAAGTTGAGACTGTTTTCTACTCAATTTAGAAATTCAAGGCCAATATCTGCCTTGCATTGGGTTATCTGTTGAAAGAAAACAATATTTCGAAGTGGTTTTGAATTTAAATTTCAGGGCAATATTTGTTTTTACTTACGGAATGAGTGCGATGACAGATAGCGATGATAAGACAGAATCATTTTGATGTAGCAGCATAACAGTTCGGTTATATCGCTCTCTTTTGCTTTTCCCGTAAGCCCAATCAGATTAAATTTTAATTCGTCAGAAAATATGACCCTTTTTCCAATTCTTGGTGGTCCATTCCATGTTTCTTCATTACTGCAGAGAAAAACGGCTTGTTTGCAGGTCTACGGGCTTGAAGATCCCGTCTACGGCGCTGAACCCCCGCGTGGTGATGTTAATAGAACATCTCTCGTTTAAGTTTTTTCTCAATTTTTTAGCATTTGCAAACCGGTTTTCAAAGACAAGTCCTTTAAAACTCGATTCTGCCGTCCTGTCTGTTTTTTATCTTCAGCTCCTAGGTGCTTCTCCGTATTGCCTATCGTAAATAATTTCTGCAAAAGCAGTCCCACAGTACGTTCGTGGTATCCCGACGTTTGCGATTCGCCTATTTAAAAATGTTCACCATGAGGAGCGAGAACATGTCCTTTCTCTGCTTCGCACAAAACCATCGTAAAATTCCTTCACTGTTCACAAAACACATTGCCGCGGTCTATACAAATCAAAAAGAATAAGCAGGTCACATAAAAGTTGAAATCGAACCTAAATACATATGGCCATACATATGATATGTTTAAGATATGAGAGGAATGGATCTGAAATCAAATATCATTAAATTTTCGTACTGCGGCGTTTTTTTCGCACGAGGTGTAGGGGAAAGTGGTATGGAAGAGTCATCTCTTCTACTGGCTAATCCCGGTTCGTTCTACATTTTTTAACTGTTTTTGTTGCAGACACTTAACACCTATTAACCACCGATGTCTGAAAGTTTTTGCTAAACGCTCGGAGAAACAGTATCTCGTTGATTATTTTTGCACAATAAAGTTAGTTTTGAAGTTATCTTTGGTGTAAGAATTAATCGTATTACAATGAATTATTACATTTTTCAATTTTTTGATGTTTTATGCAAAAGTGCTACTGACCCTAATTTACTGATAAATTACAGCTATTTGATTTTTTGTAGAAAAGATGCCTTAAAATTGCTTTATTTCACACCAAAGTGATAACCGGCTCTTTCATTACCACGTGGTTTTCAAACAGCCGATTTTAAGATGTTTTTAAAGAGCAAATATCTCCGATTTAACTTGTGAGACCGAGTGTTAATATATTTTATTTGCATTAAATAATTATTGAATTAAACGTACAATTGGTTTTTATTATTAAAATTTTATTGGAACTGTTCCAAAATTGGCTCTTTCAAGCCATCTCCCACTTACTTTATAGGATCTATCTCAATTATTTCTATATGTTACATACCTACTATGTACCAAATTTAATATACCCTTAAGAATCCAATCATCTGATTTGAATCCTATAGAGAATCTGAAGATTTGAAAACTTTTAGTTTCAAGTAAAAAAACAAAAACAACCAATTATTACGGAAGGATCAATATATCATATTTTCACAGAATATACATACATATATGTACATATGTATGGCGTTTAGCTATGCTGTACCAAGAAGATATGTATATGATAATTTTTACGAATAATACACAAGCTACAAAGTGCCTTCACATTTAACTTTTAACATTGCTCTTTTTGTTGTGGACTCGACCGCACATTTATTTTTTGTTCATCATAAACTAATTTTAAAGCACACTAATTTTCTCTTTTCTTAAACCAAACCAACCATACTCGCTAGCTATGTATGTATGTAAAATATATTAGTGAATCTTTAAGGGTAACTTCAGCAAAAATCAATTAAGTGTAGTAAAGAATGTCACCCGGAAGTGAGACCCAAATTCAAGCATAATTAAATTTTCTAAGAATCCACAATAAGGAGCTCTTCTTCCACATAATTTGTGAAAGCGTAAAAATATAAAATGCGTTAATTTATACTCGTATTTGCAAATGTCACAGGATGTGGATTATGAAAATAGGTATGTATACAGGTATAAATACATATATATGTGTGTATGTCTATAGGCGCATATATGTATCAGTGCCGTGTCATCCATATTAGAAAATTCCTTCCGGATTGCCTTTTCAAATATCAGATATAATTTTATCCATATCATATTTATCTGTATAATTTGTTCATAAAACGCTTTTTAATTTTGCTCACTTTATATGTATGTACATACTCGATGCCAAAATATTTACTGCCAAAACTTTGGCTCTTTATTAATTTTTACCCACCCATGCATAGCCGAGAAAAGTATGAGTATGACCTCCGGCTTCGAGACACGACAGGCTCATCGACAATGCATACATTTTATTTAGGAGAACGGTTACATTGGGACCGAGAGAAATACAACAAAAAAAAGTCTCTCACGCACCAGGCGGGTCATTGAAAATGTGTTTGGCATTTTAGTGTCCCGGCGGAGAATTTTATTTGGCCCGCTAAATATGTCTCCAGTCAGCGGAGAAAGTTGTGAAGGCAGCTGTTTTGCTACACAATTTCATGAAGATGCATGATGCCACCTACATACATACATCCATAGACATCCCTTAGACTACATATGTAGACCATTACCACGGCGAGGAAATAGTGCACGACCTGTGGCAATCAACTCTTCTAGTAAAGAAACCGAAGAGGATTTTTTTCAAACAACGCTTCAAAGGACGCATTGAAGTTGCGAGACCAATTGAAAGACTACCTTTTGTATAATTAAGTCTTAAAATATATTAAAACACAAATTTGTATGAATTATTTAATATTTTTTATTTTGTTTTATCGTTTTCCTCGAAGATTTTATTTAAAATCGTCTTGAGTTTGTTCTTGCAGTTTGATCAAATAACTATCCAGGACTTTGTAGAAGTCATCATTTCAATGGGTTGGGCACGAAATCTCCAAAATTGAAATCCCCAAATTCATATCCCCAAATCCGAAATCCCCAAATCCAAAATCGCCAATCACAAATCGTTAACTTTGTTGCGGGTTGGCTACGTAATCCCCAGTCGCAAGATTCCTAAATTAGAATCCACATATTGAAATCCACAAATCCAAATCCCCAAACACAAATCGTTGACAATAAATCCTTTATAGAACGTCCAAAAATACTTCAATGCTCGCTCCGCTGCCGCCCCGCTTCGCTACTCCTTAAAGATCGTGGGGATAACATGAGTATTTTGCGCTTGGGGATTTTGTACTTGGGGATAGTCAATTCGGGTATTTTTCAAAAGGTGGGAATTTTGCACGTGTGTATTATGTACGCATCCCCATTTCAATCCGCTTGACATCTTGGACAAGAAATCAGTGGCCATTCCCAGCAGCACATTGAACCGCTCGGTTGCCTGTTCTGCTTTCATGCGTTTCCGAGCGTTTGATGATATTGAGGGTGTGTCAACCGACGTCTGGCTGCAATCAGGTGTCGACTGCAACAAATTATCTGTTGAAGCCAAGTCGTCAGTCACCTTTCCTAACAATACCTCTAGGCGGTCCGGGGCACCCGGTCTGTCAGCCAATTCGCTAAAAGCTTTCTGCAAAAATCTGGAAGCACCCGTCTTCGTAGGCCTTCCCAGCTCTTCTATCAGATTCCATTGGAAATTTGAAAATGTCCTGTAACACACTTACGGATGAAATATAAAATAAAAATCAAACAAAAAAAATGGTAACCTTCGTGGGGAGACGTGCACTTTTAACTTGCAAAGCCTGGAATAATTTCCACTCTATTTGCTCCAGCGCAGGGCTTCCAGATTTTGGAGTTTTATTCCCAAATCACAATGTCGCGTGCCAATGTGCATCCGTTGACAGATTGTGTAGAAACAACGGGCTCTTATGAGTAACACGAAATACGACCTCACCGTTTGGTCGGCACGCACGCACGCGACATTGTGATTTGGGCATTATTGAGCTCCTTGAGGAAGCGATCCCTTAGTGACCTCCATCGACTCTGACAATGCTCCACTGAAATAAAACGAAACAATTGCTGCATATTTTGAAGTTTCTTTGTACTACATTACCAATTACCATCCACGTCAATAGCAGACGACACATCCAACCAAGCCTTTTCTTTGTGTAGCTTGTTCCTGTACGTCCTTAGAGACTTGTCATATAAGCAAGTATGACCTTTCACAACTTCTATTAGCTTCTCCTCAAACATTTTGTTTTTATTTTTTTTTTTAAACGACTTTGCTTACGGAAAAATAATCATTTCCTTTAAATGTGAAACCGAAAACGAAAAGGTCTATTGTCAACGGCGATGGCATGACAGTTTCTCGGCATGCTCTCAATGCTTTCACCAATGAATGTGCTTACTCTCAATTTGTGAATGCGTGAACTTAAATACATATGTGAATGTGTGAACTTCAATACGTGATTGAGTGAACTGCCAACGGATCAACGGACGGAAAAAAGTAGAAAAAAAACCTACTTTATCCGTCGAAGTTCATATATCCGTTGGTTATGTGCGCGCCACCCAGAGGGAGATCTTCCTCTACTGCGTTGTCCCTCCGGGTTTCTTTCGAAGATTCTACGGGCCAGAGTGCTGATGTTCATTCCCTCTGCATGTCCCATCCATCTCAAACTACTGATGCGCAGTTCGTCGAGCTTCTCCAAAGCTCGTCAATGCAAACGGGTCCGAAAATTTTACGAAGAATCTTTCTCTCGAAGCGACCGAGGATATCTTCATCCGCTCAGGATAGGGTCCAAGCTTCAGCGCCATAAAGCAGTACTGGGATGATCAAAGTCTTATATAGAGTGTCCTTAGTTGTTCGGAACACGGCCTTACTACTCAATTGCCTTTTCTGCCCAAAGGCAGCGATTGGCAAGTGTTAATCTTAGTTTTATTTCTGTTGAGGTAATGTTTTCAGAACTAATAACAGAGCCAAGATATACAAAGTCCCTTTACTACCTCAAAGTTATACCTGTCGATTGTGACGTTTTGTCCAATTCGTCGATGTTGTGACCCTTCTTGTTGACAGCATATACTTGATTTTGCCCTCGTTTACTGCTGAACCCATTTTGGAAACTTCCATTTCAATACTAGCGTACGCATCGATGACATCCCGAAGCCACACGTATGGTTTCAGACGTTCACATAGGATGGCAGATAAGATCATGTACGCGATGTTGAGGGGACTGATACCTCTGTAATTGATGCAACTGAGCTGGTCTTCTTTCTGGTGAATCAGGCTAACGGTATTGAGATTCCATTCTCATCTAACCAATTTTTAGAAAAAAGTTGGTGTATGCTCTCTACCAGACCATTTCCAGCTGATTTGAACAGCTCGGACAGGACCGCCAGTTCCAGCAGCCTTGTTGGACTTAAGCTTGGATATTGCTATCCTCACTTCGCTTTGGTCAGGTGGACGGACATTTTGGCTATCATCGTCTATGTTGAATGGTTCATTCTGCCTGACAGCAGTATGTTGACGCTCTCGTCCTTCTTTGCAGCGCCGCTTTGTATACTTCCTGTTTAGCTGCATTTGCTTCCCTTCATTCTTCGTCAAATCAGGTGGCATTTGAGTCGTATAGTCGTCGAGATACGCGTTCAGCTGAGATTCTGGCGATCTCTTGCGATTGCAGCTTTTCGAGAAGTCCAAAAAAGTGAGTCCGCCAATTCCGTCTGTCGGTCTGTTTCACTTAGACCGCAGCCTAAACGGGTAGACAGATTTGCTTCAAACTTCATATCTGAGGTCTATGGGATCATATTCCGAGGCGAAATTAGAATTTTCATTCTAACCTCGAAAGGGTAATTTACTTAAAGCCTACTTCAATAAAAATCAATTTTCTCGAAAACGGCTTTAACGATTTCGATAGAATTTCATATTTGGACTAGTTTAGGGACTTGGTGTAATATGTAATAGTTGTCTTAGAAATGCGGAATACCGCGCCTACTTTAATAGGTCTCATGTGTGTCATGATATTATACCTATCTTTTCAAACTGACTAATTATTTTATTTGAACTTGAATCCTAAATTATTTATAAACCTTCAGCATACGTACGACCCAGGTGCGTGAAATTTATTTGTTGTTACCGTTTTATCTCTAAAACATCCATTCTTGATAATGCGAATAAAATAGTCATTTAGCCGATATCATGGTCGATACGTAATGGTATTATAAAAAAGATTATTCGCCAGCTCACTTAGGTAGTGGCAAGTAAGTCATCAGAGGACTTTTCTATGCAAAAGTTCTGCGACTGAGAAAGATAAATACTACACACTCGTAGTTTTGTTAGATACAATGAACGATATCATTCAATGGAAATAAAAAGAAAATAAATAAAAATATACGTACATACATATGTACATATATACATACTTTGGTAGAAATAAAAAAAAACTAAAGTAATGCAATTGGTTGAAATTTCCATTGAATAACCCCAAACCTATAGATAATAAAGTAGAATGCGATAAAAAATAAATTAGCGGCAAAAAGGAAATGAAAAGCTAAATACATCCATGGGCAAGCAGTCAAGCACCTACATACATACATACATACTATATAGTAAATGTCTGCTCCAAATTAATGGCTTTCTTGCTCTTGAAGGCCTCGTGATACTTCTTAATTGAATTTTCGTAATAGCCGCACTCAGAGGTGTCCAATACCAAAATAAATATTTTAATGTGATGGTTCTCAAATGTTCAATTTAGCACTCTGAATAAAAGCATTTAAGTGATACTTTAAAACTACTTTTCACACTTTTACTCCTGCCCTGTATCAAATTTCAGTTTTAAAGTAATTTTCTGCTTCCACTGTGTTTTTTAGTTTACTTATGACAGGATTTTCTTTTAATACACTCGGTGTGTTTGTGGGTGCAAGGATGTTCATGGTGGATTTGAGAACCACATAGAAGTTGCACTGAAATTTTAATCACATTTGGATTTCCTAAGACAATGTCTATTTAACATAGGGAGAGCTACTTTCCCTCTTATACGGCAGGTAGATAGCATCACCCTGCTATTTTAAAATTTGGTCTCTGTCTAACCGAATCATTTTCTTGTTTTATGGAATGTGATGAAACCACTGCATACTACAGCTCAATTTCATAGTTGTTGCTTTCCCATGGACACATTTTGATGTGTGTTTCGTATAGTGAAAGGAATTTGACATGCATTGTGGTTTTCATTTGAATTGCAAACATCCATGAGACCACGACGGTCAATTTTAGATAGCGGATTTCAGACTACAGTATGTACATACATACATACATATATTGCATAGAGTTAAATGAATGTGCTGGTTTGAAGCTAAAATAAACATACTATGGATATATGAAGTCAAAGTTTTATGTTTACGGATTTTGTATTTTGTGTACTGCCTAAAGAACAAATTGAATGGTTATAAAAACATTTTCTTTCGTGCAACTTTAAATTTTGCATTTTTACTAAATAACCCAACATCTATCTTTGATCTGAAAGTGAATTTAGCTAGCAGTCAGTTGTTAGATTAGAAACAAATCTTAGCAAATTAGTTTTTTAATTAATGATTTTTCTAGAGCCCTCTACAAAAGTTCGTCTATTAAAAGATGTCCATTTGACAGAGAAGTGACAGAACTTTCGCATAAATTTAAAAAATATAAAAACTAAAATATGGCATAACCAAGTACATTTACAGACTTGAAGTTAAAATCAACCAACTGGTATTTGCTCGACTCATCTGAAATTGACTGCGTACATCTAATCTTTGTTCGAAAGGATTTGAAGACTCTTACAACCTTAAATGCTGTTTCCATTTCTTTCCAAGCCTGAAGTAACTAGCTGGATTATGTCTGTGCAAAGGCCTAAGACTTAATGTCTTGGTTCAAAATATAAATATTTGGCACGACAGGTCCATACACTGTAACATGTAGCTAGCTATCATTCATGTTGTGTGTGATATGTTATATTCATTACACTATGGAGGGGGTTAATATACATACATTAACTGCTTGTCTGAATTGCTGTGTCTGAAGGGCAACTTACATTTTTGTTTGAAATTGTTTTTCATGGCCTTTTTACTCTCGGATATTTGTAAGACGCTCGCAAGATGTGAAACCCTGAAAAAACTTGGTTGTTCTCTAGGAATCAAAGCTCGAAGCTCCTGCTCAGTAGTCCGACAAACCACTGACCCACGATTCCCACACAAAGGTCTTGGTTAGATAATTAATTAATAGTTTTTTTTTTGATGCGATGGAGGGGTGAAGTCCTTTATGGATACTCCACTACTTAATAGAGTAGGTACCCAAATACATACATATGTACATTTAACTTCTTGTTTTGATTTACCCGAACTTTTGCAGTTCACCCAATGAGACGGACGCATAGGAAAAAGTACGAGTATCAACTCGACCCGGAGACATTAAACGAAGTGTTAGATCTAGACCACAGATAAATACCTTGCATTTAAAACGCAAATTATATCCAGTTTCACAGAGTCCAAAAAAAGGCAACTAAACAGGCTCATGATAATGCTAGAACTTGGTGATGGCGTCGATGGCACGAATGCCATCCGCCAGTGAGCTGACTGCACTGTCTGAAATTGCAGATAAAATCGTGGTAACACATCCACCCATGCTGTTTTCTCCAGGGAAATGCGTGATCAAGACCCTGAGGTACTTTCTACAGACACTGCAAATATATTTTTTTTTAGAAAAATTTGAATGGGATTAAACTGGATTTTGGCCAATCGAGATTTCGGATTTTCGGGTTTCGGCTTTTCGGGATTTTGGTTTTCGGGATTATGTTCGACTCCCTTAAATCTTTTTTCGCTAAATCCCGGTTTTAGTTTTGGTGGAGACATAGCAATTGTCAAAACATACATAGCATAGTTCAAAAGTCAATTGAGTAGCAAAGCCTTCTCACTAAACCACTAAAGTCGCACTGTAGAATACCTAGGTTCCGCGAGCCGGACCACACTAACGTAAGTAAGTAAGTAAGTTAATTCAGGGTCTAGGAGAGAATGAGTTATATTTAAAATAATAACCTCCCAAATTACTACAACAATATTTGCTGACAATGGTGTTCGGAACTTTCTGACATATCTGACGGGAAATTGGTACGACTTTCCACGTGCTAATAGTAAATGCAAAATGTGTTCTGATTGTTTGGTATATGTTAATCTTTTACAAAAGTACTAAAACAAAAGTACAAAAGTTACTAAAAGTTATATTACGTAGATATCTCGGAATCATGAAATTATTTTCTTTATTTATTTAAATATTTTGTTCTTTATTCAGGTTACGCTGTATTTATTCAGATCTGTTCCATTCATCCTGGAAAACAACTTGCTTATTTATTCGGAATTTACTTGAGTTTAGGTTTAGGTTAGGTGGCCACACCGTTAACGGTAGGGTACACTTGGACCAGGTAAGAACGGTTGTCGCCGGTCATTTCCGTTACTCTTGGAACTATTTTGATTTTTGGGCGAGCTTCCAGATTTTATTGATATCTGAATCGGAAATATCTTCAAGCTCCTCCCAAGTATTCTCCCAGAATCTGTTTTCTCGATGGGGATAACGCAGCAGAGCAGAAAGTGAAACTGTGATTCGTCTTCTTCATCCATACAACTGCGGCAGAAGTCATTAGCTCTCTTACATTTGTATAATGCAGGGATATTGTATCTTGCCGTTTCGATGGGTAGATAATGCCCCCCTTTAGCAGTCGAGAGCTCCTGTTTAGCGCCACTTTTGTTTATTTTCCTGTGACGTCTGAGTGACCAGGAACCCAGAACAAAATGAGATTACAATTATTTGATATCTCATTTAGAGATGCGTGACATTGTCTTACCAACTTCGATCTTATTATTGGTGATTCGGGTGCTTTAATAGCTGCCCCGCTGTTGGTATAAATGACGATTTCCGCACTAGATACCGATCTCATCGACAGGCAGTCAGCGGCTTCACGAATAGCCATAACCTCCGCTTGGAATACACGTCAATAGTCTGGTAGTCTAAAAGACATGCGTCCAGCTCCTATACCCTCACTTGTCTTAAAACCATCAGTGTAAATTTCCAGTGCATAATTATTGATATTCGTGTTATCTGCCCAATTCTGTCAGCTGGGTATACGTGTGTGGATTAATGACTCCAGTCGCAGCGCCGATTTCATTGCAATCTCTTTCCCATAAATATGCAGAGGAAGGATATGCAGGATTACTATCTGTATAGGTACACTTGATCAGCTTTGTAAGGGCTATTACCATGAGACCCCGTAGTATCACAAAGGTAAGAGTAATTCGTTCACGATAAGGAGCCATAGTGGCGGTGATAGTACCGCTCCTTGTGGTGTGCCACATTGAACTGATCCTCTGGATTTGCAGTGGTTGATCCAATGACTTATCCCAGCATTGCTCCTAAATTTTCTGAGAGCAATAACGATGGCTTCTGGTTTTATGTTGACGAATGTCCGTCAAAGTCAAGGAAAACTTCCATCGTAAATCCTTTGTTGACCAGCAATTGTCAATGGTGCCGACAAGGGAATGTAGTGCCGCTTCAACTGATTTACCTTTAATAAAAGGGTTTTTCAATATAGACGTAACAATTTTGTATTTTAATTCAAAAAAATAAAAAAATAACTATCGAAATGACTCAGTGGTCACAACTTTAAAAGCGCTTATTCCAATTTTCGGTTGTAATAATCATCCCACCAGATAGGTTGTACTTGCTATAGTGGATAAATTCGAGTCAACATATTCACTATTGAATGTTCTTTTGCCAGTAAGACATCGCAGCTATCGAAGTACTGAAAATATCGCAGCTGTAAATACTTTGGTTCAAAATGAGCCAAATCAGTGGATTCCACGCCTTTCACAGGAATTGGGAATCCCTCAATCCACATTGTGGCGAATTTTCAATAAAGATCTTGGCCTATACCCTTAAGAAATCAAATTAACTCAAGAACTGAAGCCTCTTTGAAGAAAATCCTGAATTTCATAGAAAAATCATCTTTAGCAATGAATCCCATTTTTGGCTTAATGGCTTTGTCAATGAGCAAAATATGCATTATCGGGCAGCAACGAACCTATATGTGCTTTAAGAGACCTCATTGCATCCACAAACAGTGACCGTATGGTGTGGATTTCATACCGGAGGTGTGATTGGATCGTATTTTTACGTCGATGAAAATGATCGTCATGTTACGGTCAATGGAGTTTGCTATCTACACTAGTTTTTATAAGAATTAGATGAAATTGACATCAATGATATATAGTTACAACAAGACAACCGTTACCGACAACAAGTTCGGTAATCGTGTTACCTCGAGAAATAGTCCTCTCGAATGGCCCCCTCGCTCATGCAATTTAACGCCGTTCAATTTCTTTTTATGAGGTTACGTTAAGTCATTGGTTTATGCCAACAACATTTAGGAGCTCAGGAACAATATCGAACGCGAAATTGCTAACGTTCCAGCCGATATGTGTGAAAGAGTGGTAGAAAATTAGCTCCAAGGAATTGATCGCTGTAAACGTGCTCTCGTGGTGGTCATATGAACGAGATCGAATTCCATACTTAAATTTAACATGTTTACTACAACTGAAATAAATTTCAGCTCTATATCTCAATTATTCTGTGTTTTATTTATGTAAATACAAAATTGTTATGTCCTTACTGAAAAACCCTTTATAAAAATGCATTACGGATGTAGATGTCTACTAGCATTTGCAATATTCTTAATAGAAGGGTGAATCGACTTTCCGGAGAAAAGCTTTCCCGGTCTTTGAAATAAAGACCACTTTCACTTCTCTCCAAAGCTTTAGTATGTAGGCGTTGTCTAGACAGGATCGAAATAGTTTTATCAACCAGGGACGGAGAATATCATATGACTGTTGCATTTCTGCTGGGATTGCCGATTTGTATGGAAGGAAGCTATTAATTGCACATTGAAGCTTATGATCGCTTACTACCTCCTCTAAGATATGCGTGTTCCCTGGGTTGAGCGGCTCAATACTGAAGACACACACAGCAGTGTTTCCTGGAAAGTGTGCACCTAGGAATCTAAAGATTCTCGACTAGACAGTGCCATTGTTTTATCAGGTCTAACGCTGGGGGCAGTAGCTGCCTTAGAAAAGAACTTCCTAACTCTACTGGATTCATTTGTGTCCAACTTGTATACTTGTAATGTGTGTAATTTATTTTGTTTATGTTCTCTACATAATACATAAAATATTTATGTAATCTAAGGATAAGTTGCTAATAATAAAATTAACTTTTTTAATTTTTACAAATCTTTATTGTGGTACATATGTATACTTACTTTATCTTTGTTTTAGGTATGCGAAATGTATAATAGCTGGTGTTTGGCTAATAGCACTGATGACTGCCTTTCCTATTCCAATTGTGTCAAAATTAGCCCAACCTGACAATTGGCATGTTCAATGTGATAGGTATGTTTAACGATTTATTTGTTGTCTGTATTTAAAATTCCCTTTTCAGATATATTTGTCATGAAGACTGGCCATCGAATGAACAGAATTTTTATTACACGATAGCACTTTTAACACTGCAATTTGTAATACCACTTAGTGTACTCATCTTTACATACACTAGAATTGCGTTAGCAGTTTGGGGTAAACGTCCGCCTGGAGAAGCTGAAAATTCAAGGGATCAGAGAATGGCGAGATCAAAAAGAAAGGTAATTTAGTAATATCTGACAAGCTACTTATATTATTTACTATGTATGTATATTTTATCTTTTGGAATAAGTACCTTTCAATTTTCATGTTTGAAACAGTAACATTTTTGAAGTTATATTTGGTCTTTCAAATTGGTTACCTGGTTTATAAATTCCTTTTTGAAAATCCATTTCCAAAATATCTACACACTTTGTAGGAATGACACTCAAATTAATGCAATTTAACTTTTCAGTTGGGGAGCAACTATTATTAATATATTTTTCTTACGCGAAGACAAGACATCAAGGGTATCAAGAGTTTTGGTGTACGCTGTAGAGTTACGCCCACTTTTTAGACATTTTATCAATGAAATTTCATAGATAACAATGGGTGGTATACCTATCTTTTGAGACATTTCAGTTCTCAATCGTTTATAAACCTTCAGCATAATAGTGCAAGTACGTACGACCCAGACGTGCACTTTATTTAAATAATATTTCACATTATGTTAAATAAAAGTTTGCAGTAGATATTCCAATAAATAATAGACACGTCCGCCCAGTGTTTACACAAAATCTGGCTAGCTGATAATAAAATAAAACAACTAAAACGAAATATTGTGTGGGATGTACGGGTACATCCTTCCGTAAGTTCTTCTATGTACATACAAATGTACGTACACGAAGGTTAAACCACCTAATAATTCACCATTAGTACTAAAAGCCATTGAGTTTTGTCCATACTTGTGCTACCTTTGTTGGAATTTCTGCTAATGAAAGTAAGTACCATGTGTTCCTGGTTAACCTTTCCTTGAATTCTATTTGCTTCATTGTACACTTTCTTAAATTAAATAAAGTTAATGGGAGAGATGTCACTCTATTGTTCCGCAAGAGGACGAGAGACAACAAATTGTTTGGTTGTTGTTCAGCTTTGTATGTATTTTTCAACTATTTAAGTGAATTAGCTGTGTTATCGATGAAGCCGGATGGAGTATTTTGTTCGCTGCAGTCGCAAGGAATGTTTACTATCGCCATTCCCTCAATGCTAGTGCATATACTGGCAAGAAAAAAAGTTTTCGTGACCACATCAAAGAGCGTCTATACCGTAGGTTGATTATATTTTGTTTTATCTAAGCTTGATCGCATTTCGCAGACTTACATATATTCACTTGGGTGGTCTTAAAGGAATTGCATAAGGCCCTTTGGACTTTTGTTTGTTCGATAGTCGCTTAACGTCACACTCAGATACATATGTACAGACATATTGTGATGCCGCATAAGTTATATTATATTAAACGATAATTAGCTTATTGCACTTGTCTAACTTTGTCGTTCAGAGTTGGATAAACGTAACCAAGACTGATCGCAAAAATCAACTTATTTCTGGGTTTCTACGCTCCGTCTATTTATATGAGGCCGGATTACTTCCACTCGAAATCCAGGTTTCCAATTCAGCGGGTTAAACTGTTGAATTCCTAATGTCAAAAGACCTAGAAATTCCTCGATCTTCTTCTCCTCCCTTCTTCTGGCTCGACACTCTTCTCTCGCTGCTCTTGTTTTGTTATGCAACGTTTGCATGTGTGAATTTTGTGTTACCTTTTCCGACGCAGGCATTCATCATCATATCAAGGGCTTTTATTAAACTTAGTGTGCAATAAATCAATTGTTGAACTGTTTGTGTGGCAGGTTCTTGCTGGAACCATAGCCAAGTCCAAATCCTCGATATGTACTTCAAAAAGTCGAAAAGTCTTGTTCTTTTACATATATCTGTTATTGGAACCAACAGATTGTCATGAAACATACATTCGATTACGCGTTAATACCCTATACCTTTAGGTCTATCTAAATAGTAGCTATGTACATATGAATGTACATTCGCAACCAATAAAAATTAGCACTAATTAAACGTGCTCAAAAACCCCTTTGAAGTTGAATTAAAAATTTAAATTTAAATTGAAGGCGGATTTCATCATCCTAAACACTATATCAATACCAAGAATGGCAAACATTAATTGATTTTCTTTTTTAATCAAGCTTTCGTTGATCGATTACGATACAGATACAACTATTGACCTTCATCGGGGAATAGTTTTTATTTAGTATTGATATTTATCTAATAATAAGTGTAATTGCTCGTAATAAGTGGGATACTCATAACTTCATCATCTTCCACCTACGGCCATCAATAGGATGGCACCTTTCCTCCATTTTCGGTTGATTGAATGTTATTAAATTTTTGCAGGTGTTGACCTCATTATTGTTGTTTCTTTCTTTGCCTTTTGTTTTATTTTCTCCATTATCGCTTTTGTCTAATCATTGTAATGGGTTTCAAGCAGCACAAATCGTCTGCTTTCTTCACGTGTGGGTGAATTGACCTTTCTTTTCTCGTTAGCTCTTTTGTTATTTGCTGTTACTATCTTTCTTTTAAACGTTTCAGCAATTGTTGAATTTCTTCCCTCGGCCTTTCCTTCTCTTCCGCATACTGCTTTTCTATTATTATAATATTTTTCTTTTCTCCTCTAACGGAATTATCACTCACGACAGTGTTTAATGGCAATTGTTTCTTTTATTATTTTTTTTTTGCTCATCTTTTTCTAATATCTGGAACTCGTTATTTCCTTTTTGTGTAGTATTTCTGGCAAACTTTTTTTTTTGTGGTTATTGAAATTCCTACATACATATGTACGTATGTATGTATGTACATACAGAGACTGAGTAGAAAAAACCCAAGAGGTGTAATTTTGGTATAAATTACTATAATTAATGTATGTATGTACACGTAGGACTATGTATGTATATGTACATGCATATAAATTGGCATATTATAGGTGCGGTTAAATTCAGCAGGTCAATAGCTATGCGCACTTTATTTGGTTATGGAAAGGTCTTAAAGCGCTGCAAATCATTGCATGGTCCGTACCACCCTTACTATACTACACTTTCCAAAAACAACTCAATAAAAAATATTCCAGCCGTTCTAGTTTTGATGAACTCAAACACCTAGTGGTTAATGAAAACAAATCTGCAATAACCCGTGATCGCTGCTTGGCTAAGATGCAATATACATACATACATACATAAAACAACAGTTCAGTGTAAAAAAAAAAAATATATATGAAGTTTTATCTAGAGTATCAGTGCAGAAGTTAACGTTGCCTTGTGAAATCCAGTTTCTTACTTGACTGTGTATAAAGAAAACAAATTGAACTTATATTCATAAAAATGGAGTACAAATATTAATGAAAAGGAAAATTTATTTACATGACACTTAACAAATATGCAGACATATTTTGTTCAATCACTTACATATATACATATGTACAATAGTAGATTTATTAACATTTTAATAAAACGGGAAGAAATCTAAAATTCTTGAATAGGGTATTAAAAGCGATTAAAGAGATCGAATTTAAAGCAATATTTTAAGAAACAATGTCATTGCTGGGACAATAATTTAAACCAGTTTGTTGTACTGGGCACGGCACTAAATTAGTTTTAAAGGAATCAAAAAAAATAAGATTAATAAATCATGCCCCTTATAAGTTTATCCAAGAAAGGCAAAAATGCTGTATGTTAAGGTATGTACATATGTACATACATATGTATGTACGTATGTATGTACATGTATGGTAAGGAATCGGAGTTTGTTTTAAAGAAGGAATGGATATGCGGTAAAACTTTGCGCACTCATGTAGAAGTTACTGAAGTCCATAAACCAAACAAAAAAAATATACCGACTACATAAGATTTTCGGCATCGATTGAAAGGAGATCAACAAAAAAATCCAGTGCATTAAGTTTTCATACTTGCATCAGACAGCTGAATTCAGAGTAGAAGGCGTAAACAACATTGAGATACCAATTGTAATAGCAGTGCCTTCAGTTTTGTGACATACAGAAGAAATTTAAATTTAACACTTTACAAGGACTACGAAGATTGAAGTATTAAATTCCCCAGTATTCGGTTTAAGGTGGGGTTTATCAACGACTTGTAGATAACCAAAACGTCAGTCAATGTTTACATTTTTATCATGGTGAAGTTCACGAACGAGCAACGTTGGAAATTATTAAAAATTAATACCGAAATTCTGAGTCGGTGGTCACAACTCCAATTTTCGGTCGTAATAATCGTCCCACCAGACAGGCGGTGCGTGCTATAGTAGATAAATTCGAGTTAACATATTCGCTATTGCATGTTCCTGTTCTAGTGAGACAACGTAACGCACCGGTCGAAGTACCGAAAATTTCGCAGCCGTAAGTGCTTCAGTTTAAAATCCCTGTGCCTTCGAGGCTTAGTTCTACACCATTTCCAGTAGCTAATTCCATTGAATGGAATGGTTGGCTGGATGCTGTAGGAATAGGGTAGGCACTGACTGGCGTCAACTCAGCGACGCACAGTGTGGTGAATCGCAAATCTAGCTGGACAAAATTATGAAATCATGTGGGATCGACTTCTTGTTTATATATTTGTTTCTTAATGAGTTTAAATAGATAAATAATCATAAAAAAAAATTTTTTTTTTTTTGAGTTTGAAATTTTTATAAAAAAGTGACAAAAAAAATCAGTTTACATGGTTAAAAAAAAAAGACATTTTTAAGACATGAACATTTTTTTAACATTTTTAGGTATGTCTTGAAGATCATATCTGTCTATTATTAATGCCAAAACCACGTCTTAGTGATATATTTTGGCCATTTTTTCTTAATTTTCAAAAATGTCTTTTCGCGAGGAGTAAATCATTCCAGAAAAGTGAAAAAAATTGTATGGCGGTCGGAAAAACGCGCAAGATGTTTTAGTTTGCCTTAATGAGAACACTATACAGAATGACATAAAAGTAGTTTCACACCGGAATTATGCGGAATAATTAACTTTAAGTCTACTTGAAAAACAACAATATTTTATTTTTTGAACTTTTCGATCTTCCCACAGATTTTTTGTTTTTAAAATAGTTGCAATGGAAATTATTAAATAAAAATTTTTATGTTTTACCTTAAAATAACGCTTAATAATAATAAAAAAAAATTATGACAATAAAATCACCATAGCGTTTTAAATCATCAACCAAACTCACACAAAAAATACGGTATTCGGTGTTTTCTCTTTGCACCTGTTGACAACAGCTAACTTTCAAGCTTAGTTTTTCCTAATCAGAGATAAAAACAAAAAAAAACAAAACATGAATTACAGTTGCCTATTGTATTGAGAAGCTCAATGCATGATTTAAAGTCAACTGGCTAAACTTTGATTTTTTTAATTTTGTCCAGCTAGATTGGCGATTCACCACACTGTGCGACGTCCAGTGTTGTAACTGTTACTGAGCATCAATTGTGCTTATTTTACCTCCTAGTTGTAGCTATCGGGTACCGATTGTTGTCCATTCGGACCCGGCTTGCTGAACTTATAAGCGCGAGTATTAAGCAAGAGAAAATAGCAGCACTATAAATACGACAGCGGACGAACTCTCTCGATGGAGTCAACGGTGACGTCACAGTTTCAAAAGGAAGCATAACACTTTATCTGGGCTACTTCGATATATTCGGAGCTCAGGCCGATAGAGATTTCCAAGAATAAGTCAGATTTTCGGAAAAGAGATGGTGGCGGATGAGCCTTTACTGCACCAACAGCAGTGCTCATAACCCCGAAGCGGGTTACATGGGTTTAATAACGGCCCCTCGCCCTAGGGGTTTCAAAAAAACAATGGAATTGGCCCTCCAGTTGTACCGTGTGGGGTAACTTCCTTACCACGTAAAAAATAGTTAGTTATGAGAGAGACACCAGCCTCGAATAATGGTTCCCCTCATTTAATACCACGAACCGGAACCTCCACGAACTAAGACTTAAGAGTATGCACCTGGAACGTACGTACACTTTACACTCCTGGCGCTATTCAAAACTAAAATATGTCCTCACGCGGTACAAGGCAGATATTACCGCGATCCAGGAGATACGGTGGATAGGATCAGGTATGCAAAAACGCAAAAATTGCGACATTTATTACAGCTGTCACAAAAGATTGCACATGTTAGGATGCGGAACCGTCGTGAGAAATCAGCTACATTTCAAAACATCAGCATAATATGTTCACACGCCCCTACTGACGAAGCTGAAGACTATCAAGGAGGAGTTTTATGACCGTTTGATGTCAAAATCATACTCGGGGACTTCAATGCTAAAAGGAAGCATCTTCGGCAGATTAGTTGGAAAGCACAGTCTCCACGACACGACAACAGACAACGGCTTCCGGCTAATCGATTTTGTAGCAGATCGTAATACGGTGATAAGTAGCACTAGATTTCCAAGACTACGAATCCACACAGCAAGCTGGCACTCTCTTGGCGCAAACGTTCAGAAGGGCAAACGTCGACTCTAACCATTTTCTTGTTGCAGCTAAATTCAAAGCTTGACTATCCAACGAGAAGAAGTTGCAAGCCGCCCAGAAAAAGAAATTCAACGTTGGAGGCCTTAACACGAATGGAGTAGCCAGAGTCTACAGAGAGTGCCTGAGCGAGAGACTCTCCGCTGTGCATTCACCATTCAAAAACGCCAACAATCTGTGGAACCAGTATCGCGACATCATCAAAGGGGTAGCAGAGACCACCATAGGCTACCAGACACCACCCAAAAAGAGCCACACAGAAAATGCACACATGCAAGCGCGTAGCGCAAAACAAGGGCACCGAGAGAAGTGTATCGAGTCAGAAGAAGGGAGGAGAAGAATATCCTGCGTAAGAAGAAAAGGGCCCACGCAGTCTCCCAGCTCAATGATATCGAAGGGTCCCAGCATAGCAACAACATCCGGATGTTTTTCAGGAAAGCCAAGCAAATGGCAACTGGCTTCGAGCCTGGAACGCAAGCTCTTCGAAACAGTGAAGGAAACCTAGTCCCCGAAGCACAGGGGATAGTAGATGTGTTTAAGCAGCACTTCCAGATCTAATGCTCTCCCAGCAGAGCTTTTCAAACATGGTGGTGATGCTTTGGTAGGGTGCATGCACCAAATCATCAACCAATTATGGGTGGATGAAGCCAAGGCCGGTTGGACTATTAGCTCTATATGCCCCATCTTCAAGAAAGGCGATACTATGTATGTCTTGTAAGAACTCCCGAGGCATATCGCTGCTTAATGTCGCACATAAGATCCTATTAAACATACTGTGTGAACGTCTGAACCCTTTCTGCAGCACACTAATCGGCACATACCAGTGTGACTTCCGGCCCGGCAGATCTAGTAAAGACCAACGATTTTCAAGTCGAAACTCAGCATCTCTTCATCGACTTCAACCCGGCGAGAGTGTGGTGACAAAATGTAACATTGAGTATGTGGCTGGGTATGACATACCCGCATACAAAATTACCTGTAAATATTGTTATAATACATATTAACATTTAAAAAATGGTATTTTATTATAAAGGGTATATAATGATTAGTTGCAAATGAAAAACACGTAATATTTTAAGAACTCTTATTTTAATACGGGAAAAAACGGAATTCACTAAACTTTTCAAACACAAATTGCTCACTTTTGAAGTAGCCCCTTAATTAAACATAAATAAACAATTTTTTTTTCTTATTTAGTAAAAAATGAACAAAAAATAGAGAATATAACAATATAAAATAAAAAAACCTTAACATATCCTTTAAAAACATCTTGGGAACTAGTGTCGAAATCGTAACAGTCCTTGCATAAAAAGATTGCATGTTCCATACATATGGGCTTTCCACAGGCTGTACATGCGTGTTTTGTTTTCCGATCTTGTTTATTTGGACAATCACGACATCTGACATAGTGACTAGCAGCATTGTCGGGTGACGGACGTAGAGGTTCATTGATTTGAGATGAAATTCTCTGTCGAATGTACGTTGGAATATTTCTTTGATCTTTTCGCTTGGCTTGTCGTATATTTATGTTTGCGTTCGTGTGTGTCAATATGACATCCTTCATTTCCTTGGTGATAAAAATATTCCGAGTACTTACATTTGTTCGTGGAACATGTTTATATCATCTTTTGTTATCCTCTGACGTATAGTGTGGTGCATGCACTTGAACAGATGAACGACGCTGTGTTTTGAGAACTGGCAGTGAAATATTGTCTTCCGAATCATCAATTTCCACTCCCTCAGCTTCGCTTTGATCAATAACTTTCTGTTCCGTCTCAGTTTGAAGGTAGTGTTGTTCACTGCAATGGTCGGATTCTTCGTCAGAGCTCGACTCGACCGAAGTATCTTCTAGCACTTCTTCCAACATAGACCTAAGTCGCCTTTTTCTAGTTTCGAAATCCATTTTTAATCAAAAACTAAAGAAAAAAGTAGAAAATAAACAAAGAAAACAAAAACTGCAATAGTTAATTTTGGCAAAAAATGCATACACCAACTATGTGGGGTATTACGTACCCAATAGATGTTTGCACACGTGTACCTCGACCGATGGTTGGCGACTGCGAACACACCACTATCCCCTCCCGTATCCCTTTAACTCCAGCTACACGAAAGGACAATGCGCTTGTGTGAACATTTAAAAAAATACAGTTATTTAAATAACAGGGTGGGTATGTCATACCCTGCCACACTCTCGCCGGGTTAAAGCCGCATATGTTAGCATTCATCGTCTTGAGCTGTACAAGGCGATGGCTGAGTTCGAGATCCCGGATAAACTGATCTAGCTGTGCCGCGTGACACTGGAAAACACGCGGTGCAGCGCGTAATTTCGGCAAGGAGATGCGCTATCATGTGACTTCTTTAATCTCGTGCTGGAACAGATGCGCAGGGCAGGTGTGAACACGGAAGGCACTATCTTAAGCAAATCTGTCCATCTGTGGGGATACGCAGTCGACATCGACATCGGTCGCTCCCAGCGCGCCGTGTTAGAGGCTTTTGCGGCAATTGAAGAACAGGTGAAACGAGTTGGCCTTGAAGTGAATGAGGAGAAAACCAAGTACATGTTGTCAAGAAACAAAGAAGCATCTGTCCACCGCCTAGGACAAAACGTCACTGTTGGCAACAGTAACTTCGAAGTGGTTAAGTAAATATCGGAATAAATTAATAAATAAATATTCATATCCATACACATATCCTTGATACACTTAAACCAATAAAGGTGCATTGTGATGTCATGCATTGCACCGTTTGGCTACCCGGGCCTAATTAAAACTAACCAGACCTTGCGAAAAAGGCTCGTTCGCCTAGGTTGTCAAAGAAGACAGCTCCTAAATGGAGTAGTGTTTTCGGATCAGAACTGGGCGGGTACATAGAAGTTGGAGAATTGTTTTTTCCCCTCCTCATCCCTACAGCTTTTGCAGAAGTCATACGAAAAAAGACCCAGTGTTTTTGCATGTTGGCCTATCAGGCAGTGTCCAGAAGGTTAGTTTAAGTACGTCGGTAGGTGAGGAGCCACAGTCAGGTCAATAGAGACCATTGTGAAACCCATAGGGAAGAGATGTCCCTTTCCCATTGGTTAATAAAAATGTGGTTCCTATTAACTAGCAAACCATCCAGTTGATTTAATGTTGTCACTGATCTGCTGGATAATTCTTCTAGGTCACGGAAGAAGTATTGCCCGAAAAATTTAAATCTATCTCCACATACACGACCTAAGTCTTCTTCCTTAGTTCTTAGTTTTTACATGATTGTCATGCCCCGTGATGATTGCTATCAGCGTAGAAAGGGAATTCCTATCCCTCTGTATAATTTTGTCGGTCCTACTCGAAACAAGGCCACATAGTACTTGTGGTGAACAAGTGTCTAGAGGGCACGATCTGATGTTAGCCTCCCTACGGGCCTTGATCCCTGCTTCGAGCTTTAGTGTGCAACAGGTGTCTACCTGTTCTGATGTAGTTTCTGAATCTCTTCTGGCCAATTCGTCAACCTATTCATTACCTGGAATATTGTCATGTCCAGATTCCCAGCCGAGCTCAACCTTTTGCTGAGTTCCAAAAACCTTAAGCTCGTGACGACAGCACATCACAATCTTGGATTTTATTTCGATAGCAAAAATTGTTTTCATTGCTGCCTGGCTGTCAATGGAAAAAGCGATACCTTCCTGTGGTATTGCCGTCAACGCAGTGTCACGGGCGGCTATGGGCGGAGATGGTACGCGTATTGGTAAGTTGACTGCTTTTCCATCCTTCTCTGCTCGAGAACCTGTGAAGGGTCTCTTGAAATCTGGGTATGTGGTGGGAACATTTACTAGATATTTATTCAGGATAATAGACTGACCCGTTGTATTTTGTCTCCAACTATTTGACTAACTTATTCTGGGAATTGACCGTTAGTCCACATTTCTGGTCCAGGTGTCTAGGGTCTTCAGGGCACCTTCCTATTCTTCATTAAAAGTAGGAGTGACAGCACTATACCTGAGATGTAGGAGTACCTACTTCATTTAGTACAATTACCCATAGTAGTGGGAAGATTACTCCACCTTGAGAGCTACCTCTAGAAACGTATGCTTCCAACTTCGTACCCACGTGTTTCATTATCATGTGTCTCTCCTCAAGTATTTCCACAATCCAATTAGTGAGTGTTTTAAGTGTTCTACACACCTCGCCCGATCTGACATTATTAAATGCTCCTTCAACGCCTCAGAATGCAGCTAAAGCGTATTCTTTATCTTTAAACGATTTCTTGATTGTACTAACCACACAGTGCAGAGCCGCCTCGACACTTTTTTCTTTGGTGTAGGCATGTTGGGCTGTGTATACATATGTATATAGTCGGGGCGTAGTTTACTGCGAATGTAAATGTAGGCTAGTCTCTCAAAAGTTTTTACTATTAAGGAGGTAAGGCTGATTGGCCTGAAGCCCTTGCGGTGGAATGACTTTCTGGAATGACTGAGCTCAGGCCAGGCGGGTTCGAGTCGGTCAGCTTCTTCAGCCATTAAAAAGGCGTACCACATTCCTCCTCCAATTACAAAGAGTATTCGTCCTTTTTGTGTTGCCTCCTGTCGTGTCCCTATTCTCAATTGAGTTGGGCAATCATAGGGCTAGTCCCAAACCATGCACGCTAGCGCTTACTACAATAGTGAAGCCCTGAGCCGAGGAATTCCCATTATCGACAGGGTAGGTAGGGGTGACAGGGAATGCGGACTTGGGTGGTCCCATCAACCCTTCCAAGGAGCAGCCACCTCCGAAGGCAATTGTCTTACCCCCCGACAACAACAACTCCTACAAGTAGGCCCGAGCATTATGGAGACTCATCCTCACCGACTCAGATAGTTTGTCCCACCATAAGTTCCGCCACCTTGGCAGGACGCTATGAGTCGTACCCTGTGAGATGAACTCGTCAGTCTTGGAATTCCCTGCAATGTCTCTGTGGCTTGGCACAGTGTTGAAATGCTCATTCATCTTTAGAAGACAAACAGCAATTTAAAACGGCCTTTGAAGGGAAGAAGCACGATTCCAGGGATTTGATTGCACCTTGACTGTCGGTGAAAATGCTAATATCCGTTTATTATTACTAGTAGCAGTGTTTTGTAGTAAATGCTTCAATAACGAGGTATGAGCGGGTTAAGTCATGAGCTCTTATTACCACAGCCCCAAGAAAAACTGTCACTATATCCGTACTTCGCGCTGTATCTACATCTTAATAGGAGTCAAATATGGTAGTATTGTTTAAGTCTAATAGATGTACTAAGATCCTTTGGCAAAAGCAAAATAGCTAGAATATGCATACATGTGTTTATTACTGATTTAACTCGTCTAATTATATTCTTCAGAGAAAATTCTCACTTGTTTTTACCAGACATAGGAAAACTCAACGATAGCTGTCGCCTCGGAAGCGGATACTTCGCCGCACGTTTATTGTTTGCTCATCCTGGCTGATTAAAAGAGGAAACGATTTATATATATGTACACACAAGGCCATTTGGGCCTTACACATCTCATACGGCAGATGAAAATGCAAATGAGACTAATAGATCATCATATTATCCACCGTTTGATTACATTACTACGAAGAAGGAAAATTAGCTAACGCAATAAGTAAATTATTTGATTAAGGAAAGGACAAATGTTTGAATACAGAATAGTACGTGAATCAGGAGAATTGATAATTTGTCATAAAATCAAATGAAATGCCTTTGGCGAATCAAATAAAATTAATGTATATTAATGTTCCCGAATTAATTTTACACGAATGCTTAACTTCCTTTAAACAGGAACCTGGACCATAAAATATTTCTCATTTTAGTGTCCACTAATTGATACATTAATTAAAATTATTGAAACTGACGAATAGAATTACGAAAGCACTTAAACATTTGGAATATAAAACAGGGATGCCTTATTGAATTGAACACTATACCAAATTAAGAAGTGACACTTTGTAGAGTAATTTCAGAAAAATGGTTCCTTTAATGAAGTGTGCAAATTTAATAACTCATAATAAGTTGAAATCCGAGAATGAGTGTAATATAGTAAGTTATACCCAGTTTTTAAAAGAAAACCCTTAATTAAATATTTTAATAAGATAAGATTGCAATATGGCTTAGGAGTTTAAAGAAAGTTTGTGCGATGTATTATCAAGACTCACATAACTTAATATCAAACTCACTGCAGGAGAAAAAGTGCGAAGTCACCCTAACCGTAATTAAAAATATACTGAAATTTTACAATCCATAATGAAAGGTTTGTATACCAACTGGAGAATACAAGTTGGGAGTCGGGATACATGGATCCCGGTACATTGGTAAAGATAGAGAGGGTTTCGATTGTTGGTTCGTCGTTGTTTACTTGGAAACATACGTCTCTGGGTTAAAATAGACTATTAATTTCTGCTTTTGATACGAAGAAATCCTTCCGAAAAGATGAAAGAGGAAAACAGTAAGACCCAGATATAAACATTGCAAATAATTGATCAAATTTACAGCTGGTAGTTAGAGCTTATTTCGTGTTAGGGTCCTTATTGCATTTACTCGTGAACGTCGTATAATCGGCTGCGGACTGGAAATGATCAAAACCACAAACCACGTTTGGCCTATTAGTACACACCTAGGCTAAAGTCTAAGGATATTTTAAAGCATTTAAGCTTGAAACAAACGTGCAGCAAGTGCGTATATTGTTGAAATTTTATCGCAATAGTTTGCAGTCATTGCCAAATATGACAATCGAATTCCGCAAACAAATTTTTTTTGTCATGAATATGGAAACACATAATAAACTGAAGAAAATACCTGTTTTAGCATCAGTTCTGAAATGTTAATTAAAATGATTGGTGTGTCGAGTTTGCTATCGGAAAAGAAAACTAGAACGCAGTTCATTTACAGTGAAAATGAACGACAACGCCATGGATTTTTTAATGAACGATTCCTATTATGTACACAGTCTATCAAAACGAATGATACAATCGAATTCAGAAATTGCATAATCTTTTTATCGATTGCAAAGCCCCATATGACAGCATTTTTAGAGACGAGCTATATAGATATGTCTAGTTTTGGCATCCCTGCCAAACACGTCAGATTGTGCAGAATGACGATGGAGAATTCTCACTCCTTCATCAAGGTCGGTAACGATCTCACCCAGATCTTTGATGTCAAAAAAGGCTGTCATGTGATTTCTTCAACATCATACTTGAAAGGATTGTACGAAACTCACAAGCCAACACTGGAGGCACAATCTTTCATAAGTCTGTGCAACTACTTACGCCGACGACATTGACATAATTGGTAGAACAAAGCGGTCTGTCGGGTGCGTTCGCTAGTATTGCAACGGAGGTTGCCAAAATGGGTTTCGGGGTAAACGGTATATGCTGTCAACAAGAAGGGACACTCAATATCGACGAATTGAACAGAATGTCACAATCAGCACCTATAACTTTGAATTAGTAAGGGACTTTGTCTTCCTCGGCTCTGCTATAAACTCTGACAACAACACCTCAGCAGAAATAAAACGAAGATAAATTTTGCCAATCGCTGTTTTTTTGGGCTCAGACGGCAATTGAGTAGTAGTGACCAATCCCGAACAACTAAGGAGACTCTATATAAGACCTTGATCATCTCAGTCCTGCTTTATGGCGCTAAAGCTTGGATTCTATCAAAAGCGGATGAAGATATCCTCGGTCGTTTCGAGAGAAAGATTCTTCATAAAATTGTCGGTCCCGTTTGCGTTGACGGGCTTTGGAGAAGGAGATTTAACAACGAACTATACGAAGTATACAGCGACACCGACCTGGTCAAAAAATTGCACATCAGTCGCAAGGGTATGGCTGGGACATATAGAGCGGATAAACACAAATGCTCCGGCCGGTAGAGTTTTCGAATCTAACCCGGAGGGGCAACGCAGTAGAGGAAGACCTCGCCTTAGGTGGCGCCCACAAGTAGAAGGGGACCGTAACGAACTAGCTAAGGACCAGGCTAACTGGAGAGGCTTGTTAGTGGAGGCCCAGGTTTACCCCGAACTGTTCCTTCACCTAAAAAGAAAAAGAAGATGGGCATAAGTGAATTTATGCTTTTGATAACTTTAAATAATTAAATTAAGAACTAAGATTTTATTCGGCAATTTATTAGCCCAGAATGTAAGTTTCTGTGCATCTAATGAAAAATTCTGTATTAAGTATTTACAATTTGAAATATATGACCTCCCAAGACAGGATCGTTTTAATTCAAATACAAACAATACTTTAGTATTTTTCTACTTCTACTTTGGTATTGTTCTATTACATACTTGTGTGATAGCAATATATCATTTACAGCTAGCCTGGGAATTATATTGAATTCTGGACTATCACTATCAAGTCTCCTTAAAGAAAAAGAAGAAATTGACAAAAGTGGTCTTAATGTCACATAAAAATACTTTATTGGTAAAAAGGACATTAAGATCTCAGCAAAATTCAATATCTTTAGAGCCGTCACTCAAGCCATATACCTATATTGCTATGTTGAGTTTACACCAAATTGTGCATTTAAATAAGTAACTGGAATACCAGATCTTCATCTGCCAAATCAAACAAAATTTAGCTCGCTAGACTTACATATATAAATAAAGTGTGCGAGTGAGTCGCACGTACTTGCACCTTTATGCTGAAAAATTATAAATTATTCAGGATTGAAGTTGAAGTAAAATAGTTAAAGTCAATAGTCTGAAACAATTCCATCTATTTGCTTATACATGAGACTTAGTTCAGTGGACATGGCATTCCATATTTTTGAGAACACTTCTACTAACGGCTGTTATCTGCAAAATTTCATTGAAAACTTTTTCTTTTTAAAGCCCCAAAAAGTGGGCAGGGTGTGTCCGATTATATTTTTTAATTTTTGCTGAAAATACGAAACTATTAAAGTTCAAAAAGTGGGCGTGGCCGTTTCCAAATTTGGTACGCAATATCTTTGCATATGGCTTATACTCTTCGAATATTAATTTTAAACCCACATATTTCTGGGTATTTTCTAGGTTGAATACTTTTAAACGGGTGTGCAAAATTGAGCCCCAACGAAATGAAAAAAGGCACAATAAATAAATGAAATAAAACCCCAAAAATTATTTTCTTTCTTTTTAGTGTGTTAGGAAGTAAAAAAAATTGTGGACCAGTTCAACGGGATAATATCTACAAAAAATAGTGTATGGCCTTATGTCCGAACTAACCTATGTACATATGTACCTTCTAACGACGATCACATTTTTATTTTGTGGTCTTTTTTATTTTTATGGATTGGGGGCTTATTTCATAATGAAAAGATATGATCCCAAAACCAAATAAGAAAAGCACAAAAAATTAAATTAGACCCCTTTCCTGGAGTCTATTTACGCACAGCCCTTTTAAACTAGGATGTTGATGGGAAAGCCACGTCCAATTGTCCCTATGTGACCTATGTATGTAGGTACATATCTAGGATCAGGGAATTATGACCGATGTTGCGGTACTGATCAGTTTTGGTTATACCAATTATTCGACGATCGATTTTTCAGAACCTTGAATTCATCTGGTAATGGTTTGATCACGATCAAAAAGTCTTGAAACTTCTTATTTGTTATGAGAAATTACTTGGTTTCGTAAATAATAAAAAAAAAATGTTTTTTTTTTTAGATTTAGAAAACGTAAATTTTTGCGCTCACATAAAAGTACACTATACAATAGACTAGCATTGAATAGGTTATATCGATTGTCTCAATTAAAAAAAAATATTTTCAACGTAGTATTTTGCACTAAACCCGAGTTTATTCGCTTCAAGATTTTCATTTATAGCATTCGATTTAAAAAATATTTAAATTTGAATTCTCCGTTAAAAGACAAAAAGAATTTGAATTTCATCGGTTGACCAAGAATGTAAAAACCAAAAACTATATTTTAAGATTCATTCTTGATTAAATCTTCTTAAAATCGTGAAAAGAAGAAAAATGCCATTAAGCAAATTGGGAACCGATTGAAACAATTGTTAAGATATTAAAAAGAGTAGAAATTGATTTCAATTTTTATAAATATGTACATGTTTCAGTATTTCAAATTAACGCAAATAGCTTTTGTCAAAAGTTTTGCATAAATTGTGATACTATCTTCTTTAAAATTGTAACAATTGGGTGAATACAATTGAATTAAACACTGATTTTCATGTAATTAGAAAAATATTTTCAAAAATATTTAATGGCACCAAAAAGTTCTCATAAAGTAGGAAAACAGTAGTACGACTTGATGTTAGTGTAAATTCTGTTTATAACAAGTTCATGTTTCGGATTCTAGAGCGTTTATATCGGAACATTTTTATTTCCGGCTTCGATAATATTTTACTAAAGTTCGGTTGATTTTACAAATTATTTATTTATTTCCTAGGTTGCCGATAAAATATGTTAATTCATCATTAGCATTAAATTAAGCATTATTTTTTGGAAATTGTATTCAATTCTCAAGAAATTATATCAATTGCATAAGTAAAATTTGTTTTTTGTCTGAGAAAATTGAATTGAAAAGTAAATAACATTATTAAGAACAAGAAGAAAGGTGAGCGAGTTACCGATGGGTCTTCAACCAATAAATTGCAGTACAGCCTCGCTGCATAAAGTTTCGGCTGTGGCCGGACTAGCGTGGCTGTACTGTGTTAGATAATTAGAAACTTATTTTACATTTGTAACTACTTAATTTGCCTTTATATAATGTATTTTCTAATATCAAAAGCGTAATCATATTATTGTTCGCAGGCTTTATTTAACTATTTTAGAGAACATTTGTCAGCACATGTGAATATAAATGTACTGGGGTTAAAATAGTTTAAATAAAATCATAAGCAAGTCTTCTTGTGAAAAATTAAAATTAAAATTCAATTAAGCAATACCTATGTACATGTACATACATATATACACATATTGAACATAAACTAGCCTTCTGCATAATGTGTGCCTTGAAGTGAACACTGGATCAGAACCAGTCCAAAAAATTTTGTAAGCGTAAACCTTAACAAAAACATTACCATCACTTACATCAACGAGCTAAATTCGAGCGTTTTGCAATTGTCCTATTTTTGTCAAATACTAATGTTTGTTTATTAGAATCAACTACCTTTTCTGTTTAGCGGAGCTACCAACATTTCATATACATACATACATATGTACATACGTTTTCCTAAAGTTTCTAATTCGAGATAAAACTAATACATATTTTCATTTATTAAACGAGAATGAAATGACCAACACTTAACGATTCTGTTAATACACATTTATCTATTTCGTAATACAGATATATTTCCATTAAATCAAAATTCGCTGAAAAATGAAATCAGTTTGACTAAAAAATAATTTCTTATTTAAGAAAAACAGTCGTTTTGATGTTATTTTCCAGTATTCTTTCCAATGCACAATATTTCTAGTAAATTTCAGTTGAATGCTTCCGTTTTAAGCGAACACATCCGCTGGCATACTTACTCCACCACTAGGGATTGTCGCTGCCAATGAATAAGACTTTTTGGCAGAATTTTTGTTTTTGAAATTGATTGTTTACCATAGCTTATGATGGAATACATTCAGTCTAAACTATTTTTCAGTGCTGACATCTATTGATTCTAGTTTAGACAAGCTCCAAAGGTTTTTGCCAATGCTCACACCTATTCGCAGACGAGGAGCGAATTCTACAAAAACAATGTAAACAAATGGTTTTTGAAAGGAAGGAGGGGTAAAGGTTTAATATCTGTTTACTCAATAATTTCTGGTACGTATAAATACATTTTTCCTGGGGTGGAATAGGTGATAGTTGATAGTCGTTTTTGATTATCAACTACTCCTTGCTCTACGTAAGTTGATCAAGAAATGTCTCTTTAAACTTGGCAACGCAACGCAATTTGAATGTCATTTTATTGCCAAAGCTGTCAAAGTACCATAAATAAATTCCTAATTTGCACTAAGTTACAAAAAAGTGGCACACTTTGAAAATACGCAATATCTACAACAATGTTTGAATTAAAGCCGTTTTTTCAGTTTATTGATTTATTGGAATAAAAGTAAAAAATCTTTTAAAGCAAAATAAAAACCAAAAACTAAATGAAAGAAAAAAACTTATATACAATATTTCATACAAAACATATAAAATTTAATTTTGTTTTTTTTTTTTAATAACGTGTTAGCATTAATTAAAGTGGAAATTCGTCTGGGCATAGATTGAATTAGATTTTTAATGAAGGTACCGCCCTTATTCTCCCAACTGAGTGTCTCTGGAAAGGCGAATCGCAACCTAGGGCTTCATGTTGAGGCTCATTCTACGCCAAGCAAAGGAAATTTCCACATCTTCAGAACTCAATAATGGCTAAAAAGAACATGGAAATGTGTGTTGTGCCTTTTTTTGTAACTCAGTGTTTTTTTTTCATATTCACGTCGATTATTGAATCCGGCGGATTGATTGCGGAGGGAGTAACAGTTGACTTTTACATTTTCCCCATTATTGAAAACTTCGGTTAGCAAGTGAACGAATTTCGGTAAGAAAGTGAAAGAATGTAGCTATTATTGAAAACGCAAACCATCCGCACTCCATACAAAGTCTGACGTTTTCAATTCGCTGGGATTTTTTTCTTCGGGTGTGAGCGACGAAGTTCTTGCCAGTGGTGGGAGCTTACTTTTTAGTTCGTTCAAAACGTAGACGAATGCAGATTTATTTAGTCTAAAATTTTTAATAAATCTGAACACGATATCTGAGCGGTTCTTATGGCGAATTGATTTTGTTATGTTATTACTTACTGAGTATCGGCCAACTCTAATACATCCTTCGCTTGTATCCTTATGTGCCTTCGTAGACCCCTGCTATCAATTTCATTTTCAAGATTAATAAAAAATCCTATTGTATCCATGACTTTCTCAGAATTACTTAAATTTGACCTGTTGCAAGCGTATATTTATTTAGGAATATATCCATTTTACAATAAATCAGCTGTCGACGAAGTCGTCGGTAAAGAGGTTTTGCGGAACGATAACGCGGTTCGTCCGCCGGTTTCTATAATAGGCGTTTTTCTTTTTTAGTTCAGAACAGAGCTCTGAACAGAGCCTGAACATGTCGAGCGCGCTCTGAACGGAGCACGCTCTAAACGCTCTGATATATTTAAGAAACACGATTGAGCAGTACCTGTCATATGACTGCAAAATTAATCGACCATTCGTGCTTTTTGTCTTCTTAAACACTAAAATAGCGTTTATACACAAATAAAGTTTTCATTTAATTATTAACTACTAATAATTAATTAAAAGCAAAGCCTCGAACTCCATTTCAATTGTTTTCGATTTCGTTTTCTCATTGCTTTACCCCCTGTCAAACGTCAAATTCACTGTGCTCGGGTTTTGCTCAGGATGTTCAATCAATTCATGCTGAGTTGATAGAGCGCGCTCTGAGCACGCTCTAAACGAAAAAAGAAACACGAATCGAGTGCTCTAAGCGCTCTGAACTAAAAAAGAAACACAAACATTTTTTTTGGCAACTCAGGCTCTGCTCTGAACTAAAAAAGAAAAACGACTAATGTGATCGCACAGAAAAAGTGAATCGTTGCGGATCGGATGAAATCCGTCCGCTATCAATCCGCCGGATTCAATAATCGACGTGATTATGTTTGTGGGTTGCTTTTTTTAGAATAAATAAAATGTAATTACAAAGTATGTATGCACACAATTTCGAGTTGGAGATTTATTTACTTTTCATTCAGGAAAATGGACATTGTATGGGCAACATATATATGTATGTATATTGTGACGTGCAGAGCAGATTTCTGTAAAAACCTCTAAATCATACTGAGCACCAAATGAAAACTACTGAAATATTTGAAAACGACACCTAAATAGCTATCACACGAAAACGACTATCAAGTTGATAATCAACTTACAAAACATATCAGAACAAAACATTTGATTTTGATTATCAACAGTGAACTATCACCTTAGTCGATTCCAATTTCAATTTTCTATAAAGTAAACTCAAGAAAAATTTCGGTAGAGTAATCTTTAGACCACAAAACGCTCAAATTCATAAAAATCCTCCAACAAACACTTATGTAAACACATGTACATACATACATATGTATGTACGAACACATGCTTTTGCTCATTTGAATATTATTTTAAGTTTTGGTCAAAAATTTACTACGGCTAATAACCATATGCATGTTTTTTATTTTTCTGCTAAGCTACAGTAGAATGTGTTTTGTTAGGTCCGAATACTGAGGTGTACTCTCAACACACCTTCATTTGAAACACACTCTTTATTGACGTCGATTTGTTAGGCCAATCACCCATCACAATCATTACCGTCCCACACTTAAAGCAAGAGCAGGTAACTTGCACGGCACGCATTGGATATGCCTCATCAGCCATCTGTAGAGAGGAAAATGTGTTCATCTGCAGATAGTTTTCGATGGGAGTAATGAGTAACCAAGCCAGTTCTCAGACATTGGTAGCCAGAGGAAGAAAAAACTCTTTAAGGAAATACATATTACGTAATTTGCAGATTGCGGGACCCAAGAGCAGTTGTTGGACAAGTTATGCAACATCATAAATTCATTTAAAAACGACTGATTCATACAATGGTCTTGCATTTGCTAGGTATTATTTCCATAATGTTAAATGTATGAAGACTTCCAACACACAAAGGACAAGAATTCGAAGAACTGTACATACATACATATGTACATATGTGTAGCATAATCATTGCCAAGGTCCATTAAATAGTGGTACATATGGTGGACCACACTTAATTTCCATGTTATGTAACTTTATCGCATGAGTAAGACTTGACAAGATTATCTTGGCAGCTCTTTTAAGTGCATTACATACATGTACGTATGTAGTCACGTAGTTATAAATATGTACATATATAAATGCATACTTGTACTGTTCTGCCCTTGAACACCATTGGGGCACAATATCACCGACACGCTCTTACTAATAAATTAAGACGATCGCGAATATAATAATCAGCACAATGGTGATAATTTTTGAGCTAGTATAATAAACTACACGTTGTGCAGTCAGTACCTACACCTCTAATTGAAGTGTTTGGATTGACTTGTTAGTACTTCAAAATTTATTTGTTGTCGGTGAAATCGGATGGATTCATTTACCTAAATGCATCCAGAACTGATATTGCATTTACATATGTACGTATGTCTCGACGCATGTATATATACATATGTATACACATACATGGGTGAACTGCTTACAATCTTGCTTGTTTGCATTTTTATTCGGACCTATGTATGTACATTACACATGCACATTGTTTTTGGTAAAATTTTGTTTTTTCCTGGGACGGAGCAAGGAGTCCCAGGTTCAATCCCCAGACAACACCTAAAATCTCTTTCATGGCCCCACCTTTCGCGAGCGTCTGACAAACATCCGAGAGTAAAACTGTCATGAAAAAGCTTCTCAAATAAAGAATTACCCTTCGGACACGGCATTAAACAGTAGGCCCCTTCCATTCGTGTAAAAAATGTAACAAGCACAACACGAATGGTTGTGAGAAGCTAGGCCCTGAGTCCCATGGACCTGTCGCACCAAAAATTTGTATTTGTATTTGTAGATTTGATCAATCTTGTTATAACTATTATCTACTATATGATTTCAATGTTGGCCTTAATATTAATTGTTTGTGTGATTTGTACTTGCTTTTGTTTTGTTTTCGGTTGATAAGAAGTCCATAGTGTTTATATACATACATACTTCCTTGGGGTAATTAAACATTGTACTAATTTGCAAAAGTCAAATTTTAGATTACTCAAATATTTCCTTGGGTTAACACCGTATTTATTCGTCTAAAATATTAGCTCATCGGAAAATTATGGTCTTGCTTGATGTATACTTCTCTTCATATATTCACTTCTAAATTTATGAATGTCCATACACTTATGGTTCGTAAGAGTTGCCCATAAGCAGTAATTATTTCATTTGACTGGTGCAAAGTATGTAAGTATAGCGTTGAAGATAATCCTTGTCTGAACTATGCTCTCTAAGTAGGGGTGACAATGGCATAGTATGCCTGTTAGTGACCCGAAATATGTTAGCACAAAAGCAACAATCAACCAAGCATAAAAGAGAAACGAATAAAATCTTAATCCTCACCCACTACACCATTGAATGGTTTCCTGGTAAATTTATACGACCGTATCGAGTCTGAGTGCTCTATGATATGGCATTTCCGTAATAAAAAGATTTCTCGGTTGTTTATTACTTAATTTTTATTTAATCTTATGTCCAATCAGTTTCTTACTTGTATTGTATTATTCGTATTGTAGTGTATCAAGCAAGCAGTATTGAAAATTACCCAAAAGATTTTAAACGTCAGAAGTATAGCTCTTATCAAACGATATGTAATGTAATCACAGTTAAGAAAGTTCTTTAAAAGTGAAATTCCAAAGAACGTTTGTATGTATCTCATAATAGAACCCATTCTAAACAAATTGATACCTTTAAAAAAAGAAAACGATGAAAGTGTATAAGAGCCATTATATTAGTCCGTAAGTATATTTATGACCGACTTAATGTCACAATTTTTTTTTTACTAGGTTGGCAAATTATGTCAAGACATTTCATTGGCAACCATGTCGCCTCAGAGAAACCAACGATTAATTCTTACCTTGAGGGCTTTAAATGAAGTTGAAATATTAGAAAAATCAGAAAGAAAACAAAAGCATCGTTTTTGGATTAATCCATTTCTAGAAAAATTCATTTCCATTTTAGAAACTAATTTGCTGCATTATGATTTCGTGAAATTCGCCAATCACCCATGTTTTCTTTATAAAACATAACCTCAAATTGACAATCACTGTCGAATTGATTTCAGGGATAAAACCCGACATTGATGTCATGCCATAAATTATTGCAAGAAATTTGCGGTCTCCATTGGAAATTTTGATTGCATGACACATTTCTTGCAATAAATTATTGTGAAGACAACCATATCCGCTCGTGGGTCCATCTATCCGGTCTTTAATTTATTAAATGACTTACATATGTACGTGTATCACCAAGTAATTAAAGAGGTTTTAGATGCAGCCAAAGTACGACTTAAGGAAGAGACTACTGGAGCTGAATTGCGGTCGGTTTATTAGCAGTTGTTGGTGACAACTGATACCCATAAGTAAATATGTAAATAGCAACTAATGGCTAGCATGGAAGTCTACTGAATCCGCAAAGAGATACATATGTAAATGAAATGCAAGAGATTTCACATTCTAGTATTCCCAAGACTGGCCTCATTGAGTCTATCTTCGAGAGCCTGAGTAACCGCAGCAACAATGCTGCCGTTTTGATGAGTGCCACCACCATTAAGTCCTTCATACACCATAATGTGTAGGAGATGAATATGAATAAAAACCACTATATTTTTGTTTTCATACGAAAAATTAATTAAACCATACTTTTCTTCCACCTGGGTGGGTTCACACAATTGGTTTGCGGACTTATAAGTCACCCAGGTGGGTCTCGAAAAAAATGTTTGGGACGTGATTTTGGTTGACCGCTTAATGATTAGGCGGCCGCAATGTCCCTTTGGATATTGAGATCAGAAAACGTGTGCTTGCTATAGTGACGTTTCGGCCCGCAGTGTAGTCAATAAGCCTAAGTCCGTTTCCGGAAGTAGTGTCGTGAAGTTTTGTGCATAACGGATCTATGTATATCCGAATAAGAGCTACTTCTGCTCCCTATAGCAACCACCATAGTATAGCTATGTCACAGTTTTCATCCTCCTTTTGCTTGGCACTTCCTGGATGGCGGTGATCTCTGCTTTATAGCAGTCTAGGTTTTTTCTAATTCTTGGGCTGCTCGCACTCTATTAAGGGTTCGAACATTCCACGTGCAGGTCCGAAAATCGTTGTCCTTGCTAGGGTCGTCAACAGTACAGTCATCCATATCCGAGGCTTGTTTTGGTTTGTTCATGTAAGCATTTTTTCTGGTAATTTAATATTTTTCAAACCAAGGTTTTAGAAATCAGCAAGTAAAGGATGAGCCATTTATTGGTTTCTTTTTGAAC
This sequence comes from Xylota sylvarum, assembly GCA_905220385.1. Taxonomy (NCBI): domain Eukaryota; kingdom Metazoa; phylum Arthropoda; class Insecta; order Diptera; family Syrphidae; genus Xylota; species Xylota sylvarum. Next base: position 68,238,926 of record LR999958.1, on the reverse strand, counting down.
CATATTTTATTTTGACACTGACAGCTCGTGTGCGCTCAAAAAATTGACAGAAAGTCAGTACCATATTTTCGCGGTGATGATTTACGTTTGAACAACGTTGGTAAAGATACTTCCAATGTGGATACTGTGTTGTCAAAAAAGTGCGAATTTTGCTCGAAATAATGCACCAACTGCAGCTGGTGTACGCAATGAAAGTTTTGTAATGAAAGTTCGTGAGATGTTTTGCTGATTGATAACCGAACATATTCCCGTGTTTGTATTATGCACTCAACGGAGAATATTGCAGCTTTTTGCAGGTTTTTGAAGTGACGGCATTATTGGCCCATTCTTTTTCCAAGACGACAATGGAAGAAACGTTACGGTCACTGCAGAGCGCTACCGGGCCATGACAATCGATATTTTATGGCCAAAAATTAAAGATTTGGACTCGGGCGAGCTATGATTCCAGCTATGGCTATGTACATGCCACACAAGCAGTTCAACAATCGATTTAATGCAGATTAAGTTCAATAATGGTGTAATCAGTCGTTTTGGTGATCAAGTCAAGCTATTCGTGAAATAGGGCCCCAAACCATCGAAAACAATCGTTGAAAAATATTTTATTTTATAGTTTTATTGTAAAAAATACACGACGGTAATTTTGATAATTACGATTAGGACTTAGGATTAATATACATACATATGTATATGTATGTATATGTACATACATAGGTATGTATAGGCATGCACATATGTATGTTTGTCATACATAAGGATACCTACTTTTGGATAACCAAGCTCGCTTGTTAATTTCTTCACCTTTTTCAATATACTTTAAAATTATAAGAAATGAGGTCTTAACGATTTTGAGTGTCTCCTGTAAAATGTATAGACAAATGGGATTGCTTTTTGCTTTTTACATTGCTTTACTTCCATTCCACTAAATACTAGCTGATTGTAGGGACATTAGTTCCAATTCGTTATGTTCGTTCGATGCATTCTCGCATCTTTGAAGCAAATATGAAGATTTTCTTATCTAATTCGTTGCTATCCATTCACTGGATATACATTTCTTTGGCAAGCGGACAAGTCAGTCCTCGACATCTTATACCAGAATTCTCAGTAGTTAAACTCCAACGTTTTTCAATTTGTGTATAGAGTTTTGTTTAAAAAGTACAATTGTACAAAATATGAGTGTACTATGTACATACATATGAACTATGTATGTATGTATGCAATTACATCAGAAAACATTAGATTTGCAAAAAAAAAAAAAAAAATCTTTCTTGTTAAACAAATACTATTTATACGAATTTTGTACAGACTAAATTACCTATATTAATAATAAAATAAGAAATATTTTTTTTTTTTTAACTAGGACTATGCGCTGATATAATATGTTATTGTTGAGCTCAGTAACCCAAACCTTATAATAAAGTTGAACGAATTGTAATTATACCCATTGAATGGCTCACTCTTTTGGTATAAAAGATATTTAGTCAGCCCTCACTTAATCATTTAAGGAAATCCACATATTCACAAAGTGTATATTTAGAAATACATATTGTTATATTCAAAATAGAGATTAGTCACGGGTCTTGAACAGGAAGACGAAAAGAAACGAAATCATAGAGGATAATGCTTCTATGAAATTGAAGGGCACTAGGTTAACGCTAACACACCATTTGGTAGAGCTGAAATATAACGAGCAAAAAGAAAATAATAATAATACATTGTAAAAAATGTAAACAAACGAAGAATAAGATATCAGTCAAATTAAAAAAAAGTGTGTGTTAGCGAAGCAAAGCCAATTAAATCCAACAAAAGAATTATGAACACAAAACCAAAACAAAAACAAAAACACAAGAAGAAAATGACACAAAAGAAGAATTGACAGTGAATATTAATTTGGCATCACCATCTCCGGCGAAAAAAGGAAGATGATGTAGTTTTAATTAACTGCGATTACAAAGAACCGAAAAAGGTAATTGAAAAAGAGGTGATGAAAAAATTCATGAGAAAAAAAATAAAAATTGTGTGCGAAGTTAACGAAAAAATGAATTTATGTTGATACATACATACATACATACATACTTGACTGTCATACATAAGTAAGCGTAAAAATTCCAAAGCCTGTAGAATATGTAGTTAGAATGGAAAAGGCAATTTATTACAATACGTTTTGGTTCAGTTATGAATATATTAAAATTAAGACGGTGAAAATTTGCATTTTTAGACGATGTAATCTAATAAATTGCCAGCTTAGATACTACGAGAATGTCAAACCTATACATTGAGCATGTATGCATTATATAAATAGATTTAGCTAAATTTGAGTAAGGTGACTGTCCTGCTAATGTAAATTGCATATTCAGACTAATTAGTGAAAGGATTGTGATAGTATTAATGGATAAATACTTGATTATCAGCATCAGGAAATGATGCAACGAGACACGAAACACATAACATGTGAACACCTAAAACAATTCCTCAACAATTTGTTCGTACCAATGTAGCTTTACGTCTTGGGATAAATCCAAGAGATCCACTTGATAGAGGCGCAATGTATAAAGCACGTCTATATTTGGTATTCCTGCCAAACTTCCCCTGGTGCATAGTGCCGGTGAAAAATGTGCATTGCTCCAACAAATCGTCCATAATTGAACGTGCTGGATGTCAAGAAAGGTTTCAAACACCATGATAAGCTGCGCTGCAATCAGTGTGACCAGAATGGAATATAATATTTCACTTTGGAATATATGTATTTATTAAAGTTCAAGTGGAATATATAAATACATATATATATAAATTTGTTTTAATTATCTATATACTGTATACATATGTATGTATATAAATCTCAATGTATCTAGGTATGTTTGTATGTACGCTATGGACTCCGAAACTACCGAACCGATTGAGTTGACAAATTGACCCGTGAGTTTTTTTGTGTGTTTGGAAGGTTACGACGCACTAACCACTTAAGTCACGGCGCCCACATTTTTTTTTTAATATCTACCTACTCAAAAATTGTACAAAAATAAAATAAAATTCTAATCTAAAAAGAAAAAGCGTATGATTGGTCTATCAAACTTAGTTTATGCATGTGTACTTATATGTACATGTCCCCGAATACTGTAATCAATGCGATTGAGAAAACCTCATCAGTATTTCATACATACATATGTATATAGAAATATACATATAGTATAGATATATACATAGTTGACCTTATCACTTTCTCTACACAATTTGTCTATTCCTAAGGATGTTTACCATAATAAGTAATAACTTAAAGTCCTTTAACTTCAACCAATCTTCGAATTGTAATTCCAAAGCGTTTCAAATCCTAATTCATACAGCCATAAACAATATTTAAATCTTTAAAAAAAACTTTGTCCCTACGAAAAAACAAAAAAACTAGATAAAACTTATCATCCTGATGCTAGCGCCTCCAAATGTTGCTTAAGTCTCACCTTAAACTGTGTTGCACAACTTATCAATCTAGAAGCTTATCTAAACGCGGATTTTCATATTATCAACGAAAGATCCATCTCAATTTAGGACAAGAAATTACCAAAAGTTGCATTTATTTGGTGGCACACACGTGAATACATAGTGCTAACAATCGAGCGACAGAAAATTACAAGGATTTGTCATACGTGCTTTTTGCGACTATTTACGTATTTTCAACCATAGCGTGGGTATGTCGATCAATCAACGAGGTCATAGTTGAGCTTAAGAATTTTACTATGGTTTCCATTGGCCGCTTTACCCACCAGTACATGTTTTTCTATTACAACTTTCACATTCTAATTAAATTAATTAAATTTTTAACTAGCATTGAATACCAAAAAATATTTAAAACGTACAGAAAATCTGCAATTCGCCTTTAACTGGCCGTATAATACTCTATGTTGACGATAGTGCAGTAGCATAATTTTTAAATACAATACATAATTACAACTTCCAACTTCATTTTAGGGCACAACATCATTAAACTTCATTTAAAAACAGTACAATACAAGTCGGACAGTACGACTTTAAATTGAGTACCTCATACAAACTCATCGCAAATTGCTGAAAAGCTTTCACACTTTAATGCTGTTCTCGCTCATTGCAACTAGCTGAGAGTCATGTTACTTGAATCTTATTTTCTTAGTCGAAACAACCCATCACTTCATTAGCAACGGTTGTCGGATGTAGTTGTGTACTGCAAACTTAATCGCACTACTCAAAGCTCCGATAGTCACTACAGCAGTAGCCCTTCGACTGTTAATTGTCTTACATAATCGTTACCGGTCTAAGTACTTCTGGGTATCTTCTTTCACAAAAGTCAATGGTCCAATTATCGGTCTTCAGAGACATCTTCCGAAAACCACGTAATTAATCAGACCTGCATACCTGTTATACATCTGCTCAATCTGGGAAACCTTAAACTCATTAAAGCATCTACACAAAAGCGAAAACCAATAAATTATCACTCCCCGTACATCAGATAGCGGCCCAACAAAATGTATCTTCATACCTTCCGCTGCACTTTTTTTTTCTCCATACACCCTATCGTCTCCATTAATTTGGATCGTGTCTGGGGGGACACCCTGTAATATAAATTATTTCTTATTGTCTGCATAAGTACCCAATGTCCGCGTATTTCGAATTTTCGTCGATGCAAAAACGAAACGTAACATCTTTGTGGCATTAATGGCAGGTATGTACCCCCTTACTCAACCAACGAAGGAAAGCGAAAGTTTAGTGATTTTTTTCTACATTAATTTTAAAGACGATACCAGTTGTGCATGACTTCTGCAACATCCGCATAAAAAAAAGAAGAATGTAACTGGTTGGGACTACTTTTTGTTTTTTCTAGGTAATTCCGATCGCCACAACGTATTATGCATTTTGCAAAATTTGTATGGAAGCGCCAAGGTTTTGTGTGCTGGTGCACTCAGCTTAGCTACATGGTGCTTATATCATATAAGGCAGTAGTGATTGTACGTCTTTGTGGACGAGACTCCATCAATAGTGACCATTCTGTTTTTTTTTTTCTATCGAAACGTTAATTGGATTTTGAGGAGTATGCTAAGCTTGATTGTCTCAGATCACAGACTCTGTTACCATTTACGATTTAAAACACGAATCGTGACATTGTTTGCTTCTGCGATTTGTGACTACTAATGCCAGAGCATACCACAGGTTCAACTGCCATTGACTGTTTGTCTTGTATTGTTAGAGTCGTCCATAAAATACTTTTGATAAGTATCCATTCTCTTGCCATTTACTTTATTTTTTGGTGTTGTCGCCTAGGATTATGGATAATGTCTCTCAGTTATGTTATCTATCGATTGGGTAAAAAGATGAAAAGAGATAATGGTTCACGAACGAAGTTGATGCTTCCACAAAATAGAAAACGAAACCTTTACGTGATTCGTTGAAGCGTGAAACAGCACCTCAATATCAATATGTTCAATTGTCTGAACATAAGTGGTATTAGCCTTAGGTGTAGGATATTAGATAGTTTTCATCGGTTAACTGTTTACAAAAGATGGGAATCGGAAACCCACTGTGGTAACAGGTAATTATCGTTAAAGTTAATTGACCGGGGAATGTCATTAAAACCAAACGGCGTTGAAATACATGTCTTAAACTATGTATTAAAAAATTAATTCAATATTTCCCATTACTAAGCAAATACGTAAAAACTTGCTTTTTGAAAATTAATAAATATTTATGTTTAGCTTTTATTAAAAATGTTATTATTTTAAACTTTGTAAATATTGCCCTTTTCTGATCTAGTAAAGGGACCTTACGTTTGAAGAAATCAAGAATAAAAGAAACACTCAAAACAACAAAGGCGGAACTCAACCACTCTTGTCAAAGTCCTTCCCTCTGCAGTGGAGTTTGCTTCACAAATTGGTGTCTTAATTAAAAAATAACGGCTAGCAAATATTTTTTTTTCAATTGGTTTCACCGCTTTTGTGTTATTACTTAAATTAATAGCGCTCCTACCCTGATGTTCTTTAACTACAACCTAAAAGATAAGATAATGAGTTTCATGCTTCAGCACCCTGCAGAATTTTATGCTATGTTCCCACCAAACCGAAACCTCGAGATTTCGATGAACTTTTACTTAAATCTCGAAAGCCGTTCCCACCAATTTCAAATGTCAATCTAAAGACATTTCAAATGTCAATACTTGTCAGTTTTGAACTGACTGACAAAACAATTGTCAACAATTTCCGTTTTCTATATTTTTACTTGCACCTATGTATACCTATAGGGCAAGTATTGGTTTCGTGAAAAATTTCGAACTCGAGATTTTAATCAAACTTGACATTACTATGATGGAGAAGTCCAAAAAAGTGGGTCCGCCAATTCCGTCTGTCTGTCTGTCCGTCTGTCTGTCTGTCTGTCTGTCTGTCTGTCTGTCTGTCTGTCTGTCTGTCTGTCTGTCTGTCTGTCTGTCTGTCTGTCTGTCTGTCTGTATATTCGACTGCAGCCTAAACGGCTGGACGGAATTGCTTCAAACTTCATATCTGAGGTCTGTGGGATGATCCCTAGAGGCGAAATTGGAATTTTCATTCTAACATCAAAATTAAGGGTAGTTTACTTAAGGCCGATTTCACTAAAAATGGATTTTCTCGAAAACGGCTCTAACGATTTTGATAAAATTGCATATATGAGTTAGTTTGGACATATGCTATTAGATGGCATACCACGTTTTGCGCGAAAAATGCGTATAACGGTAATTTTACAAATTGACTGTTTCTCGTCTATTTCTACAGCGATTGGGCTTAAAATCAATATCTGAGGTGGATATGCTAAATGCAAAATTGTAATATACCAAGGTTTGGAACTGCCACGCCTACTTTTAAAAAATTTTACTTTTTCAAAATTTTTACTAGAAATCGAAAAAAATTGTTAAAACATAATTCATAGGCTTTGAAAATCTCTTTAATTTACCTTAACATCATATATAGCCACGCCCACTTTTTGATGGCGTTTTTACAAAAAAAACTTGAATTTTAGTGCTTATACGATTATAAACTAATAGCATTAAGGTGCAAGGACGTACGACCCAGTCGTGCAGTTTATTTCTTTTTCGTTTGTAGAAAAAATTATTTATTTGTGAAATTATATTTCTTTTCAAAATACTATCCCTTTTGTCCGATTTAAAATAAAAATGAAAACAAAAAAATTGTTGGTAGCTGCAATGATAATAGAAATGAACACCAAAATAAACTAAAGTTCACGCTGTAAGTTTGTTCGTTTTGAAGCCGTTTCACGGATGGATGAACTCAAACGGATTTCAACTAGATTTCGCTGAAATCACGAATATGTATGGGAAATCCTCAGAGATTTGAATGAATTTGGCGAAACCTCGGGGTTTCGTTCGGTGAGAACATGATATTAGATTTGTTTGGTACAATAATATTGTAAAATTCTACTGTGACGTTGTGGGAACACAGCCGTGACAGCCTGCTGCTGTCTTCTAGTTATCATCACAGACACATGCAGACTTCTAAATGATTGAACTTCCAGTGTTCGCTCACATGACAATGCACTACCTTCTCCAAATCTTTTTTTATCAACAAAGATCTTGGTGAAGTTACTACTGTTTTTGATGGAGCAGTGAACACAGACAGACAAGTTTGACAGAGATAACTAAACTAGACATATGTACATACATACGTACATATGTAGCTGTTACATATAGCTCGATGGTGAATATCTATTTCTCACTGGATCTGCTTTAATGGGAATATTTTGACATGCATATATAATACATTCGAAAAGATTTAGTAAGCAGTGTTGAGGTGATGTACGAATCTGCAGTTTTTTGGTGGTTAGTAGACATCTTCTATGTACGTATATACATATGTACATACATAAGTCGCCAACCATCGGTTGGCGGCATTTGACTTCTCTTACTGGCTAAGAGCTATATTGTAAGGAATAGGTGAAAGGATCGTAGAATATACATACATGTACATGTACATATGCATGTATGTATGTGACTACAGACTACTCTAAAGACGTGGCTCAATCCTAGGGAGACTGCTAGCTTAGAGAACGGATCTGAACCTGCGTCGGGTTTTCCCGCATTCTTGTTGTGCATTTTGCTTTTCAATGCGGATAATGTACATATGTAGTTATTTTAGTTCAGAGAAAATTCATAGACCCATTAAGAGAAATGATGGAATCGACCCTTAACAGTAACCGGTCAAGACAGATCTGGTACTCTTCAGCAGAAGGTACAAGATACCACCCTTGAAAATGCTTGGAGCTGTCCTTTTCAGATCGCTCAAGATATAATTGGCATAGTATTTACTAGACAAAAAGCTAGGCTGTAAACTTAATATACAGAAAAGAGTGCGAAACGTCTATAATGCTCTCTACATTGGTAAGAAGACAGCGAGAAAAAGTGGCGTCTAAAACTAACAATGATGCACTGGCTAGATATCATGATGGTCAGACCCATTCTCACATACTGAGAAAAGGACTTTTTTTTGGTGTAAGTTCAAAAAAGAATACACGGGATACGTTGGGCAAGGTACACAGAACAATCTGCATTTTCATTATCAGTGCTATGCGCACTACGCCCACGGTTGCATCGTTCCCGATTTCCCTAACGAATCCGATGAAATCCTTAGTACCCTCGATTTTGATACACCATCCGAAGTAATGGTAGGTAGCTTGGCAAAGTGACAAAATAAGATTGCATTATATACAAAATGGTTCCAAAACCAGTGAGGGCACGGGTTCAGGTATATACTCCAGAGAGATAAACTTGGCTCTGAGACCTCCGCACACATGCAGTGAGTTACAGAGGTTATAGCTGCACTCAATGCCGCTGAATTACTAGAGATGGAAACAATATCCGACAAGAATATCACCATCTACATTGATAGTCAGACTGACCTAAGGGCGATAGAGTCCTTCTTTACAAAATTTGGAGATATAATAAAATTAAATAAGTTACGGTTAAAAATAGTGATAGGGATTCTCTCAGGTCATTGCTTCTAAGGACGTACGCTATGAGATTATATAATGATACTGCAGCGATCTACACGTTTTAGAAGATATTACACATCTACTCTGTGAATGCCAAGCCATAGCCTGGAGTAGAGTGAGATATCGTGGGAAATGCTTCTTTGATAACCTAAAGGCAGTTGAATCTTCGAACCAAATCAGTGATTATAACGAAACTTTGTAGGGCTATCAAATGCATGGGAGAAATTATTAAGGTATAGGTGTGTTACTGTTAATGTTCTCTAGGGATCGCGATGTATGTATAGTGGGCACATAGTGGTGCCTGGTGTCTTATGATGATCTCATGACCCTACACTACCTACTTACCTAAATCAAGAGCTCAAAATTTAAGGCTCAAAAAATGGTCCCGAATGTCGGTAAGAATTCAATGCCATTGTTGTTGTGTCTCAGCAGAATAGACTGAGGACAACGAATTGACCTCTTAACGAGCTACTATGCTTTTGCTAAGTGGAGCGCTTTCTATATAAATAGTAAAAAGCTCTGATTTCTGCATGTGCGGATCCGCAGGTTATTGTCGTTTGCTGGGATCGTCACTTTACTAGGCCTCATGTACGAGTACAAGAATAATATGACCAATATGTCCAAAAAAGTACGATCTAGTCGAGCACTTTATTTACTTATGAAATGGTAAAGTATGGTACTTATTTATGAGGTACTCAAAATTTCGAAGATTTAGTTGTATAGAAATACCACAAAGGGTTGGCTTATTTATAAATTTTGTACAATATTCATTCATAACAGTGCCATAATATAAAATAATAGCAAACTACCAGATTCCTCTATTCGGCGCCCTGATTTTTGTATTATTACTTACTTAATACCTATTAATCAGACTTCTGTCACTAAGTTTAAAACTCAATTTCAAATACCACGATTACATCCCAAAAGTAAATCGTTTGCTCCATAATCTTCAAAAGTTCATAATTGCAATAAATCCAATCTCTATGTAGTTGCCAACTGGTAACATTCCAGAGGTGGCAGCTCAAATGTTTGAGTGAAATATTTGATTGCCTTCCCGGAGATGTGCTGCTAATAACTTGACAAGCTTAACTTACTCACGTATTGACCGCTACGTAGATACAAATATACAATCACAATGTTCATTTCCATTTCTTCATTGATTTCACATAATCTTACCCAATACCGAGAAGAATTACACTATGAAGAAGAAAATAGGTCTTGCTAAACCCATTATTGCGCAAAACATTTCTTTTGTCATTACTGGCGCTATGTTTTCCCCTTTTTCTTGCGTTTTACACCATTAAAGGTATATGCAACATGATCTCGCAGATTTATCCACTTTTCGATCTACCTACCTCTAGGTAGCCATCATCTGCAATGGTCACTCTCTCTTTTAGCGACAGTAGTACTACTTACGAATGAGTCAAGCATTGTACAATCCTGTAATTGTCAACGTTCAACGTTTCTGCTCTGCTGAATACTGTTTCCAATGGAAGAATCCTTAACACTGTCAGTACTCGTATTGTATCTTTGTATGACAATAAAGATATAAGATAATAATCACACGTCTTTGCCTTCAGCTGACTTTTTTCAAACTTTCAATTTCTTTAATTAATACCAGACGCCTGCTGTTCGGTTCAGCGGTAGATTAGTGACAAGCCGTCTTCGGATAAATATCTCCATGTTGACCATTGCACGGATGACACTACGCAACCCAGTAATTACATCAATTATCGTGGAAAAAATCCAAGCTCAGCCTCAAAACAATGACTCAGACAAAAGTAGAGCTTGCCAGAGGTACATGCTTTGTAATTTGGACAAATCGTATTATACAATGAATTTTTTTTAAGAAAACCAATTGATAATAATCAGTCAAATTACGCGAATTCAAAATAAACACGTCCCTCTAAGACATTTCTCAGGGTATTACGTGATTAAATTATCGCGCAGATTACGCCTCAAGAGGAGTCACAAAATTAAAAAAGAACAACAACGCGCAATGCAGCCAGCAGCAAGTGTTACCTTATTGCTTGTTAAACCTGGTTTTAAGAAATACATACTCCATACCACGGAGGTACACAAAGACTAAGAGAGTAAGAGAGAGTGAGTTGCGGTGCGGTAAACTTTTCCTAACCAGAAATGCGAAAACATTGCGCAATTGGTAATGATGGTATGACCATCTTCTTTTTATTGCTTAGATATTCAACTCGAGTTGCCGGTGAGAGTTGTATTCGTATTGCTCTTGTGCAGATATTTTTATATTCTTCTCATACTTCTCATATCTTTCAGTGAGTAGTTACACTTAGATGGAATTGCATAATGGGTCTAAATTAGACTTCATTATGGTGGTTATGGTATCATTTTATGAGGTTTTTGGATCATCATGCCAAAAATATATACACACCATGCATTATGTGTTTAACGACGTTGACTCAATACACTAGCTCATTCGTTTCAATTAGATTGTGTACATTTGTACAAATGCCTGCCAGTTCTTACATACTCATATAAGGTTAACAGAAAGTGAAAATGCTGCTAAGGACCGAAGACCTTGACCTAGTACTTGAACGAAAATTACAAGATGTATTTCAACGGCTTAAAGCAGTGTCATGTGGACAGACTACTTGTGTTTGCCGTGTATAACGTGTCAAACTAATTTACCCTTGCATAGTGATTTGCAACTTTTCGTCGTTCTATAAGCTCTGTGTATGTTTGTAGTGAACTTAGTTCATTATACCCTATTCTAAGGGTATATTAAGTTTGATACAACTGTCGAATTAGCGACGTAAAAGCTACAGAAAGCAGTATATAATATATCAAAATGGACCAAGAAATGGCACGTTAAATTAAATGACCTAAACTCGGTTCATATCAATTTATTTATTTATTTTATCAATAAAAATGTTCAGCACATCCCAGTATTCATAAATAATAATGTAGTAGAATACGCAAACACTGCAAATACATACCTAGGCATGACTCTAGATGCAAAGCTGCGCTGGAAATCGCATGTAAAGAAAAACATACAGAAAAGCTACAATCCGTCTAGAACGGATCGTATGATACCCTATCCTCCATCCTATCGAGCCCCTATAAAGTGGGAGTGGCCGTATTGCATTTTCTTTACTGAATTACGATGATAACTTCGAACGTTTGAGGATGTTAAATGTAACATTTCATCAAAATTGGTTTTTTGATGAAAACGCCCCCAAAAAATGGGCGTGCCCAAAACTGTTTTATGGGTGAAATGTAGGGAATCTGAATACCTAAATATTTGGTCTTAACAATTTTTTTCGGTTTCATATAATTTAGTGAAGTTATGAAAAAGTGGGCGTGGCAGTGGGTGGATTTCAAAAATGTTCACACTTGTACTGCATCATTTTCTCAAAAGCCCAGATATTAAATTTCATCATCCTAGCTCAAAATTTAAGGCCCAAAAAGTGCTAACGGACGGACGGACGGACATGGATCATGGATAGTGAAACTATTTTTCTGTGTTTTATTTCAATTTAAAGTTCTCTGCTTCTATAAAAACATATGAAATGAAATAATGGCATATTATTCTCTAACGCGGAGAGTATACAAGATATTAATATGAAATTTTTACACAATATGAAGCATGATAAATTGAATAATTCTGTATCATTAACTTTATCATCGCGTTTTTTGAGTTATGACAGTCTTCAAGTAAATGAGTAAAATTACGTTTACAATGCTCGCAACTCTAACTTTGCACATCAGTAAGAGGCACTGGACCTTTCTCATATATATTTTTCATGCATATCTTTGATAAAGTTCATCATTAATACCTATTAGTTCCCATGAATGAGACTTTCATAATCTATTCTCGTCAGAAGTCACCGCAAGCCGTCTTTGCTGCGACTGTGGCTGTAAATACATACTTGTAGTATATTGGAATAATTTGTATCTACGAAACATTCCATTAAACACAACACGACTAAATTATCTTCAAAATAGTTTTGCTTCGTTTCAAGTAATAATAAGGACGGACTACACAAATAGAAATTATTTATTTGCACATAGCAAAATTGAAAATTCAGACATTGCTTCTACCTACATACATATGTATGTATGTACATATATTACGGTGGTTGGAGCATTGAAGGATAATACATATTACGAATTATAGCCCTATCTGGAAGGTTTTGCTAGGTCCATTCATAAGGTACATATAGATGTGACGAAACCTGATGTAGGTAGGTACATAATACAGTTTCTATTAGTTTCGATTTAGTTTTATTTTCGATTTATTTGCTTTTAATTTTAGTTTCAATTATTATTTGATTTCTGCAAGTAAAATGTAAGTGGTCAATTGTATTGGTGTACTAGGATGGATATATGTACATGTAAATATTCATATCATTAAAATTAAATACATCCAATAATGTAGGGGAACCTCATCTTAGAAAATATGTGCAACAATAATGAAATTTGAGAAGGTACGAGTATACAATAAATATGTGAGTCAGTTAGTCAGTAGTTAGTGTATTGGACAATTGAGCTGGGATTTTAATAGTCAACTCTTATTTGCATACATACATATGTATGTGCACATATTATACTTCATGTCACCTGATCAGGGCAAAGCTTTTGCGATCTATTTAAGTGAATTTTCCTTGTTACCAACAATTTAAAGTTTAGAAAGAGAATCTTCCAACTGACGTAGTTATTAGTTTTACAGTTTTTCTAAAATCTTGATTGCTTGAATTAAGGACTGCAGGAAAATGAAGAATTAAACCGGTCAACGTTATCATTTTTACTTGCACTTATACCTATACATACATATAAGGCAAGATTAGTTTCGTGAAAAAATTCGAACGTGAGATTTTAATCACACTTGACATTACTATGCTAGAGAAGTCCAAAAAAGTGGCTCTACCAATTCCGTCTGTCGGTCTGCCAGTCTGTCGGTCTTTATTGTTATTCTAACCTCGAAATTCAGGATACTTAAGTTAGGGCCGATTGCACTAAAAAAAGGATTTTCTCGCAAACTGCTCCAACGATTTTGATAAAATTTCATATGTGAGTTAGTTTGGGCATATGCTATTAGATGGTATACCACGTTTTGCGCGTAAAATACGTAAGTATGTAAAACAATATTTTTACAAATTGCCTGTTTCTCGGCTATTTCTTCAGCGATGCTGAATGCTTATAGCATTAAGTTGCAAGTACGTACGACTCAGTCGTACACTTTATTTCTTTCACCTAAGATCCTAAGATCCTTATTCATCAATTTGTCATAGTAGGCAAGAACTTAGCCACCATCGACTTTGTGGAAGATTTTGCGCAAGGATCTCTGTTTACAAGATTCACTTGCTGCGAGAATTGAAGCCAAGTGATTACTGTTTGCATCGTGACTTCACTGATTGAGTGCTTTAATAGTCTATCCATTATTTTACCGTCAAATTTTATTCAGTGATGAGAACTGTTTCCAAATCCAAAGTTTATTCATCAGTTAAAAAAAATGCACTGTTTGGTGCGGTTTATGGGTTGGTGGTTTCATCTTCTTACGTACTTCTTTAAAAATGCAGAAAACTGAAAAGCGAAATGTCACTGCCAATGGCGCCCGATACAAAGCCATGATCAACGATTTTCTGTTTCCAAAAGTGCATGAACGCGTTCTGCAGGACATTAGTTTTCAACAGGATGGTGCCACATGCCATACTGGTGACGAAATTATCTGACGACAACATTATCTCCAAAAATGAGCCTGCAGCCTGTCCTCTATGATCGTGTGATTTGACACGTTGTTTGAAGTCGTTGGTCTATGCACACAAGCCAACGACTATTCCAGCCTTGGAAGTCATATGCCCGAAATCATTTTTCATCATTAATGCCATAAAATTATTTATTGAAAAAAAAAAAAAAAAAACCAACAAACAACGTTGGCTGATTTTGTGTGTGTAGTATTTCAACTTCGGTGGTCAAAGGGTAGTGATGCGGAACGTATGGGAACACAAGCGTTCTCGCTTTAGCCTCTCACTATCAACTTCTACTCTACACCTCCACGATGGTGGCTGCTGGGTGCCTAGTACCTCAACTGGAGATTGGGTAACCAACCCCTTTGGAAGGTTGTTGGTGGCAGCGAACGAGAGAGGGGGGAGGAGTGTCTTCTCACTAAGGCACCTTCTCTTGCTTCAGTCGGCGGCGGACGAATTCCCTAGATGGAATCAACGGTGGCGTCAACCAGTTCCAGTTAGGTCGAACTATTAGTGTTATCCCTATATGAGCTGCTTAGACATATTCGAATTCCAGGTCTATAGGGATTTTCAATACTGAGTCAGGGTGTTGGAATAGAGTTGGTCGCGGATGAACCCTTAATGGGCCAACGGCAGCGCTCACATCCCCGAAGCGGGGTACTGACTCCGGAATATCCGGCCCCTTGTCCTAGGGGTAAAAAAAGGAACTGGTCCTCCAGGTCGGGGGCTGTGCGTCGGGGTAACTTCCCTACCACGTAAAAAACCAGTAGTTACGACACTACGACAAGCCTCGGGTAAGGATGATCCCACTGTTGACGACCCCAGCAAACGAAATAAGGACAACGATCTTCGGATCTGCACGTGGAATGTTCGGACCCTTAACAGGCCGCGTGCAGCCGAACAACTACCAGAGGCCCTAGACTGCTACAATGCAGATATCACCGCCATTCAGGAAGTGCGATGGGATGGCCCGGGCAAAAAGAGGATGAAAAACTGTGACGTATACCACGGTGATTGCTATAGGGAACAGAAACAGCGCTTATTTGGATGTGGGTTCGTCATACGCGGCAGACTTAGGCAAGAAGTCTTGAGCTTTCGACACATGAGCGAGCGTCTTATGACAATCCGCATCAAGGCTAAATTCGCGAACATAAGCCTAATATGCGCTCATGCCCCCACAGAGGACAAGGACGACGCCACCAAAGAAAGTTTCTACGAGCTCCTCGACAAAACATATGAGCAATGTCCTACGCCAAGATAGGAAAGGAGGACATCTTTGGTAGGACGATTGGAAAGCACAGCCTACACGACACCACGTCTGGCAACGGACTTAGGCTTATTGACTTTGCGGCGGGACGAAATGTCAGTATAGCAAGCACACGGTTTCCTCATCTCAATATCCACAAGGGGACATGGCGATCTCCTGATCATCAAACGGTCAATCAAATTGACCACATTGCGATCGACGGAAGGCATGCCTCCAGTATTCTGGATGTCCGAGCAGCCAACATGGACTCGGATCATTTCCTTGTTGCAGATCGCCAGAACCTTCACCGAACGCGTATCCCGAAATCTCTCAACGACTCCTATGCTGCCAGCATCAAGCGCCGAAGACCAGTGGCAACGTTGCCAACAAGCCATCAGAAGTGCAGCAACTGATGTGCTGGGTTTCACCCGACCACCACCAAGAAGCCCCTGGTTTGACGATGAGTGCCGGCAATCACATGCAGCTAAACAGCAAGCATACAAAGCGGCGCTGCAAAAAAGGACGAGAGCTGCTCGTGAGCTTACGAGCAGAAGAGACGGGAAGAACATCGGCTTCGCCGAAAGAAGAAAAAAGAGCACGAGAAGCGCGCGATCGAAGATATTGAGAAATTATACTCCAGGAATAATGTACGGAAGTTTTACCAACAGGTAAAAAGAACGTGTCAGGCCAACAAGACCCGTACAGAAGCCTGTAGAGATGAAGAAGGAAACCTCGTAGTAGAGTCACAGTCGGTGCTGAGAATATGGAAAAACTTCTTCTGCAGACTGTATAACGGCGACGAAGACCAACATCCCGCTGTCAGGCAGAATGAACCATTCAACATAGACGATGATAGCCAAAACTTCCATCCACCTGACCAAAACGAAGTAAGGATAGCAATATCCAAACTTAAGTCCAACAAGGCTGCTGGACCTGACGGCTTACCAGCCGAGCTGTTCAAAGCAGCTGGAAATGACCTAGTAGAGAGCATACACCAACTCATTTCTAAAATTTGGTCAGATGAGTGTATGCCTGATGAATGGAATCTCAGCACCGTTAGCCAGATCCACAAGAAAGGAGATCCCCTCAATTGCGCCAATTACAGAGGTATCAGTCTCCTCAACATCGCGTACAAGATCCTATCTGGCATCTTGTGTGAACGTCTGAAACCCTTCGTCAACAACCTGATTGGGCCCTATCAGTGCGGTTTCAGACCAGGAAAGTCCACAATCGATCAAATCTTCACACTTCGGCAGATCCTGGAAGAAACCCAAGAAGTCCAAATCGATATCCACCATCTTTTTATCGATTTCAAGGCCGCATATGACAGCATTTATAGAGGCGAGTTATACAGAGCCATGTCTAGTTTTGGCATCCCTGCCAAACTCGTCAGATTGTGCAGAATGACGATGGAGAATTCTCGCTGCTCCATCAAGGTCGGTAACGATCTCACCGAGACCTTTGATGTCAAAAAAGAATTTAGACAAGGTGATGCGCTGTCATGTGATTTTTTTAACATCATTCTTGAAAGAATTGTGCGAAACTCACAAGCCAACACCGGAGGCACAATCTTTCAAAAGTCTGTGCAACTACTAGCGTATGCCGACGATATCGACATTATTGGAAGAACACAGCGGGCTGTCACCGGTGCGTTCGCTAGTATTGAAACAGAAGCTGCCAAAATGTGTTTAACGGTAAACGAGGGCAAAACCAAGTATATGCTGTCAACCAAAAGGGACACGCAACATCGACGAATTGGACAGAACGTCACAATCGACAGCTATAACTTTGAGGTAGTAAGGGACTTTGTCTACCTCGGCTCTGCTATCAATTCTGAAAATAACACCTCAGCAGAAATAAAACGAAGAAAAACTCTTGCCAATCGCTGTTTCTTTGGGCTGAGAAGGCAATTGAGTAGTAAGGCCCTATCCCGAACAATTAAGGAGACTCTATATAAGACCTTGATCATTACAGTCCTGCTTTATGGCGCTGAAGCTTGGACTTTATCAAAAGCGGATGCAGATATCCTCGACGTCGAGAAGATTCAACGACGAACTATACGAGCTGTACAGCGACATTGACCTAATCAAAAAACTGAACAAGCTTGGAGTGCGCAACTGGAGGCAGTTAGCTAAGGACCGAGCTAACTGGAGAGGCTTGTTAGTTGAAGCCCAGGTTCACCCCGAACTGTAGCGCCACCTAAGTAAGTAAGTAAGTGTATTTCAACTTCAAATCTTACAGCTCTTAAAAAAACGCTTTATAACTGAAATCGTTCCCCAAAAAAAATTAACAGTGTTGAATATATGTACGTACATACATATATATGTACGTATGTAATCTAATCAGTGATGAAATTCAGTTGACATTGGCGGGGTTCACATTGCACGATTTGCTTGACGACCGACCAAATCGTTTAATTTGAATACTCGTAAAGCAAGTCATCCAATTTGTCGTACGATTTTTAAAATTTTTGAACTTTTTGTTTTTCAAGATAGGACATATCGTTTAATGTGAACGCTTGTCGTACAACTTCAGAACATTTGTATACCCTATCCTAAGGGTATATTAAGTTTGACACGTAGTTTGTAACATAGAGAAATAATCGAGATAGACCCTATAAAGTATATAAATATATTCGTGATCAGTATCAATAGCGAAGACGATTTAGCCATGTCCGTCCGTCCGTCTGTCTATATGTCACCACTTTTTGGGCCTTAAATTTTGAGCTAGGAAGATGAAACTACATATCTGGGCTTTTGAGAAGGAGAAGCAGTACAAGTGTAAAAATTTTTTAAATCCGCCCACCTTTTCATAACTTCACTAAATTATATGAAACCGAAAAATTTTCTTAAGACAAAATATTTAGGCGTTTAGATTCCCTACAATTCACCTATACAAAAGTTTTGGCCACGCCCACTTTTTGGAGGCGTTTTCATCAAAATACTGATTTTCATGAAATTTTACATTTAACATCCTCAATCGTTCGACGTTATCGTCGTATTTCAGTACAAAATGCAGTATGACCACGCCCACTTTATAAGGCTACATATAAGGAGGATAGGATCATACGATCCGTTCCAGACGGATTTTAGCTTTTCTGTATGTTTTATTTTTGTTTCTGATTTCGACGAGAAAACTTAGAAGCCGAGAAGATATGAAATAAATTCTCTTAACACTTTTCCTAAAGCTTTGCATGTTTCATGAGCTATACCTACCATTTGGAGTTGATTTAGCTACATATGCGGGTGCTGAATTTTAAATCCAAGAAACTTCTTCCAGTTGCCAAGAAGTGTTTTTGTCTTTTTATATGAGGTGTTATTTTGGTTAATAGTTCCTCATACGTCCATCATTAAGTAATTCCGAAAATCATCATAATTTTTCCAATATTTATTATAATAACTAAAACATCCGTCCCCAAGTTCACAGTTCCAAGTTTATATCACAAATGAAGTCTATCAAACATGTAGTACAATTCGAACGCTAAGCATTTTTTTATCGACAAGCAAATCGTTTAATGTGAAACCCCGCTATTCTGAACATATCTGACTCAAATTTTAGATATACTGTTAGATAATTGAATGACTACATGTATGTAGGTTTATGTCGAAACTAATCTCCAAACTCATACCTCTGAAAGGAAGATTTTCCCACATTTTTCCAGTCCAAACTTTTTTCTTCCTGTGCAACGTCCTGCTGGATGGCGGTGTGAGATAATTTCAAATGGAATCTTGCTTTATGGAATTTTAATAAGGATGTTGTGCAAGTTTTCCTTGCTTGTACAGAATTCCGATTAATTAAATATCAAGACTTTTTATTAGGTATTAAGTTCGTTTTAAATGTTTTTTTGTTCAAAATCTCAATTAAAAGAAAAGAAAAATAATCAGTACTACTTAAAACAACGATTTTCGAATTTTCGAATCAATGAATCATTTTTCTTCACCTGAAATGTTGACCGACAGCTTTAACCATAAAGGACAGAGATATTTCAGTAATACACTTATAGTGTGTACCTACATGTAACCTTTTTATTTTATTGAAGGTTTTGAAAGTTATTCGAATATAAACATTTGCATGTACTGTGGTGTGCAAAAAAAATTGGTTAAATCTATCTTAAATTTTTAGGGCTGCTATTCTTTGAATTAATTAGCGTATCGATATTTTTTTCACTAAATAATATAAATTTGGTTCTTGTGGGCTCAAAATTTAAACTAAGTTCGAAAAACTTGGAACAAATTGTTGAAAATATTCGTTCAACAATGAAACAAGATAGGTAACAAGAAATCCCCCAGAATCAATTGAAACCCTAAGCAAATTTATTAATTCACACTGTGGAATCGAAACCAATTTCAACATGGAAAAACCTGTCATAATCTACGATTCAGCTGTAAGAAAATTAAATGGAGGCCTAAAAAATCTTAATATTCTAGATAATGTTTCTGCTAAGCAATAAAAAAAATAAGGAAAACTTCAATGTCAGATCTAATTCCTTCATTTTTGAAAATCAGTTCCTTTACTAAAAATTCCCTTTTACTGTCTACTTACACTTTGCTCTCTAAACTTCAGAATGATGCAACAAACTAATCCACATCAAAATTTTAAGTATGTAGTTTCAGCAACTTGACAAAATTATTGAAAAGAAATGGTTTGACCATTTTTTTTAACAGCACTGTATTTACGTACATACTTCGAGAGAATACATATTGACAAATTTTAATAGCTCGCCATAGTAAAATCTCAAAACTTTTTAAACAAAAATAATAACTAAACTGAATAAATACACAAAAGTAAATCAGACATCAAATCGTCATATGTAATAATAACTACACTAAATAGAATGTAAAGAAAATTGCCAGACATACTAATTGCTCAACTTAAAGCCGTTGGCTGTTAACGAGGAAGCAAAAGCCAGACATTGTCATATTAATGGAAGAGAAAGTAGGATCATCAAACGATGCATCTAAAACAACTAAACAAAAATCGCCGCCGGAAATACATATGTATACGTGACAATCAGCTGTGAATTCGTAAATTCACAATATAGTCAAGTAAAGTACCTAATTGCAAATGGGCAACATCAATCGTTTATATATCGCTCAGGAGGTAATTGCAATGTTATACCCCACACATTGAACGCTCCTACACGATGGAAATTTATGCATAGTCTGCTCGTTATTACCAATAAAGACTGTTAACGGCACGTAAAGCCGTGATTTTAAATTGCAATTCGAATAAATTTAAAGTCAATATTATCTTCATAGCAACAAACATAAATTTTATAATTGACAGTCACTGTGTAAAATTGCAAATCGTTGTATTTATTTACACAGATTATATGAAGGGATGTTTATTTATTACAGAAAACCGAAATTTTTAATTGAAATGTAAAATGAAAATTTGGCTGATGGTTAATGATTTGCTAACCACTTCATTGAACGTATGTAAGTTTAATGTAAATTCATGACGATCACACACACAACTAGTTTTTTGGTAGTGAAAGCCTTAAAAAACTGCCCTTTTATTTGTTGCTTGTTTTGATATCAGGAAAAAACTCAATTTTGACATTACCGTTATGGAGAATTCCAAAAATGTGAGTCCCCCAATTTTGTCTATGTGTCTGGCTGTCTGTACGCTTGACTGCAGTCTAAACGGCTGGATGGATTGGCTTGAAATTTCATACCTGGAGTCAATAGGGTCTATCGGCGAACGAATTGGTTTTCTGTTTTCTCGGAAACAGCTCTAACTATTCTAATATAATTTTGTATTTATATTAGTTTTGATAACGCTATAATTCGTTAAAAATGTAGAGTTTTACTTTATTAGGCCTTAAGTATTTATTAGAAAAACAAGATTTGTATTTCACGTACGACCCAGTCTTGCACTTTATTTTTAATGGAATGCTTTAATAAATTTGTGTTGGGGGCCGTGGCTCAAATGGTTAGTGCATTTGCCTATGGAGCAAGGGGTTCGAGGTTCAATCCCCAGACAACACTTAAAATTTCGTTCGCAACTCATCCTCTCTCGAGCATCTGACATATGTACATCCGAAAGTACAACTGTCACGAAAAAGCTCCTCAAATTGCCCTTCGGAAACAACCAATTTTGAAACTTTTTACAAATCTATACCACCTTAAGAGTAGGTGCAACAAGTTGTACATTATTTATAAAATACAATATCAGGCAAAGCCTGCCTTAATTTTTTTTACCATGATACCATTATTTACTTTATAATAATTCGGCATTATTGTGTGTCTATTTTTACAATACTTGGTCTGTGCAAGTGTGCCATGTGCTGAGTGGTATCTGCACTATGATGTTAGAATTGTGAAGAACAAAACAAAACATATATACATAATATCATATAGAAAAGCTACAAACCGTCTAGAATGGATCAAATGATACCCCTTCCTCCTTCTTTGCAGCCCTTATAAAGTGGGCGTGATCGTACTGCATTTTTTTTTGGGATGTTACATGCAAAATATCATCAAAATCGATTTTTTAATGAAAATGCTCTCAAAAAGTGAGCGTATATGGGTAAATTGTAGATAATTTGAATATCGAAATATTTGCTCTTAATGAATAGTTTCGATGACAAGTAAAAATATATAATCTAAAAAAAGTAGGTATTGACTATGTTTAATCAAAAAACCGATTTTGATGAAATTTTACGTGTAACATGCTCTAACATTCGACGTTATAGTCATATTTCAGTACAAAATGCAATATGGTCGCGCCCACTTTATAAGGGCTACATAGAAAGGAGGAGAGGGTATCATACAATCCGTTTCAGATGGATTGTAGCTTTACTGTATGTTTATACCCTATCCTAAGGGTATATTAAGTTCGACACATAGTTTGTAACATAGAGAAATAATCGAGATAGAGAAATCGATTGAGCGATGACCGTCCGTCCGTCCGTCCGTGCATCCTTCCGTCCGTCACCACTTTTTGTGCCTTAAATTTTGAGCTAGGAGGATGAAATTTAATATCTGGGCTTCTGAGAAAAAGATGCAGTACAAGTGTAAACATTTTTGAAATCCGCCCACTGCCACGCCCACTTTTTCATAACTTCACTAAATTATGTGAAACCGAAAAATTTTGTTAGGACCAAATATTTAGATATTCAGAATCCCTACAATTCACCCATACAACAGTTTTGGTCACACCCACTTTTTGGGGGCGTTTTCATAAAAAAAAACAATTTTGATGAAATTTTACATGTAATATCCTCAAACGTTCGAAGTTATCATCGTAGTTCAGTAAATAAAATACAATATGGCCACGCCCACTTTATAGGGGCTCGATAGGATGGAGGATAGGGTATCATACGATCCGTTCCAGACGGATTGTAGCTTTTCTGTATGTTATTTATAATAGATGGGTCGCAATAATCTTTGCATTCCTGAATAACTTTGCATCATCAAATACTTGAGAAATGGGGGCAAAACATTAAAGTTAATTGCTGAAAACTTGGATAGATCCATTAATTTTTTAGCCAATGCTTTGTAAAAAACACCTGCAGCAAAAACATTAAATATATCATGAAAAAATAACCTCGGAGACGGTTGCTTGAATCGTGTTGCAGGCACAAAAGGTTCTATTTATGTCAGCTAAAGTTATCGCAGTGGACAATATGAACGTATTATACCACCAACGGTCCGCAAAAGGCTAGAGCAAAGCTGATTACCAAGTAAAATCACCAGAAATGTTCCCTTAGTGAGCTGGAAAAATATTATCAATAGAAAACAATTCGCTAGATTTCCAAGCTCATACAGCACTCCGATTACAAAAGAAATGGTCGAAGACCAAATGAAAAAGAGTTTCACAACCGTTACACGAAAAAAATAAAGTGCACGACCTGGTCGTACATACTTGCACCTTAATGCTATAAGTTTATAATCGTATAAGCACTGAGATTTTCAAAGCCTATGAATTATGTTTTAACAATTTTTTTCGATTTCTACTAAAAATTTTGAAGAAGTAAATTTTTTTTTAAAGTAGGCGTGGCAGTTGCAAAACTTGGTATATCATAATTTAACATTTATCATATCCACCTCAGATATTGATTTTAAGCCCAATTGATGAAGAAATAGACGAGACACAGTCAATTTGTATCCGCGCAAAACGTTGTATGCCATCTAATAGCATATGCCCAAACTAACTCACATATGAAATTTTATCAAAATCGGTAGAGTCGTTTTCGAGAAAATCTATTTTTAGTGAAATCGGTCTTAAGTGAAGTACCCTTAATTTTGAGGTTTGAATGAAAATTTCACCTCTAGGGATCATCCCACAGACCCCAGATATAAAGTTTGAAGCAAATCCGTCCAGCCGTTTAGGCTGCAGTTGAATATACAGACAGGCAGACCGACAGACAGACAGACGGAATTGGCGAACCCACATTTTTGGACTTCTCCATCATAGTAATGTCAAGTTTGATTAAAATCTCGAGTTCGAAATTTTTCACGAAACCAATACTTGCCCGATAGATATACATATGTAGGTGCAAGTAAAAATCGTTAACTATGGGAGTGTTTTTCTTGGATCGGTGTGGGTCGAATTTTTTAGATCCATAGAGTTAAGATGAAAAAAGTTCACTGCGAAATCTTGGAGAGTATTATGTTGCCATATGCGGAGGACAACATGACAATGATCGCAACCATTCGTCAAAGGGGGTGAAATCTTGTCATTCAAAATTGTATTAGTACAATTCTACTACATTGATTTTAGGTAGCTGAGAAATATGGGAAGTGTTAATTTCTGTAAATGAAACCGGTGTATTTTCTCAGTTATGGAATATAAAATGGAATATTTGCTGTATTTTTTATCTTCAGGGTCAGAAGATAATCGTGTACGTATCTACATACATACATATGTAAGTATATGCACAAAAGTATAAATAAATGAAAACATCTTTCACAAATCATCTCAATTGCAATTTCATTCGGATAAACAAGGGTAAATAAGAGTGCCTTCGTTATTACAATTAAAAAGCTAGACGATGCACCTCAACCGCTGTTCCAGCTGCATTGTTATTAGGTCCTTACTAAGAAGGCAAGGAATCCAACAGTCGGTGCGCATGATTTGGCTCATAAAACCCGCCAAGTTGACTTTTTCGACAGAGTTTTTTATACACGACCTGAAATAAATTGAGATAATGAATTAAAAAGAATGCAAAAATAACTACAAATAAATTTATTCTTGCATTTTCAATAACCCTATCGAGGGCGAGGTTCATGCTTAGAACATCTAGGAGAAGAGACTAGATAAACCGATGATAGTAACCAACTACGTTTTGCCGTTGACACCATAAGGGCTCATTTAGTAACATTTCTTCTTCATAAACCATTTGACTTGTATGGTGAAGTAATCGATATGAAGCATGTACTTAATCCTTCAACCTGACTGAAACTATGGAGGCCACCCTTGAATCCGTCTGGAGAATTTTCTGCTGCCTTCTGGACCAAAGAAAGAATACTTAGTGGAAAACGCTGTCTGGTACCGAAGTTCAAAGTGGTTTAGAATATATGCTATTTCCAAAACATACGACTAAGTCAATTACGATATTTAATGGTCATGTTGTTTAAGTAAGATCATATGCTGTAAGAGTTTGCATAAGTTAGAGCGATGCTGTTGTAGAAGTACTTTAAGTCTTAACACTTATATAAACATTCATTATGCACATGTACTTATATACAGATACTAATCTTCTTCTAGAATTATAGAATAGTTAGAGAATTGTTTCTTTTTAAATATAAAAAAATGTAATGGATTTGTTGCCCAAAAGATGTATTTAAACTCTACCTAAAATGAACGCATATTTTTCTCACAACGTACATACATTTTTACTTGCACCTATAACATAGGACAAGTATTGGATTCGTGCAGATTCTCGATCTTAAAATTTTGATGAATTTTGACATTACTATTAAAGAGAAGTGGAAAAAAGTGCGTCTGGTAACATTGTCTGTCTACCTGTGCACAAGGCTACAGCCTAAAGGGGTGGACGGATTTGGATCAAACTTCATACATACCTAGGGTCTGATGAATGATCCCTAGAAGCGAAATTGGAATTTTTATTCTAACCTCAAAATTAAGGGTAGGTACTTTACTTTAAAACGATTTCACTAAAAATGGATTTTGTCGAAAACGACTTCAATGATTTTGATAAAATTTCAAATGTGAGTTAGCTTGGGCATATACTTGGGCATTGAGTATTTGAATGCGATGCTCGCATTGACACAAAGGTTAAACTTCAATCCTGAATAATTTATAATCATTCAACATAAAGGTGCTAGTACGTATGACCCAGTCGTGCACTTTATTTGCTTCTCCCTGCATGTCCTGACATTCATATCTCTGTTTTTGCAAATAGATCATTGAACACATTTCAGAAAGACATTCAAAATCTATAAACATAAAACAAATTTGACATGTATACCCATGTAGCGTTCATATAAATTGGCGACATGAATCTCTGCTAAACAATTGGTATGATACTTCGACGAACTTACATATGTATGTACATACTACTAATGTATGTACATACTACTACAAGCGGGCGGAAATGAAAACTGAGAAAGACTAGCTCAGTAAGATTGACTTCTTTTTTCGACTTTTCGCACGCTTTCGAACAGGCAGTCATTTATCCTTTTACGGAATAGTAAACTCAATATTACGCTACGATACATATAAACTATGGATTTAAATCAACACACGCACAAACATACATACTACATACACTGTTGAGGCCCACTTTATTTCCAAATAAAATATATTTCTCTGCTGGAGGCAACTGCAAAATGTTGCTACTATTCCTAAAGTACAAGTAATAAAGATTTCGCATCACATAATTTTATTAAATGTCCTCTCATTTTTACTGATAGTTTGGTGGTAGAAATTTTACGTCTGAATGGGCAAAATAAAACTGTCTGTCAACACGCTACGCTACGCTTGGGAGAAACCAAGATAAAACGGAATACCTACATGTGCGGAATATTTTATTCACAAACTGTTATGAAGAACTGTAATTACTTACTCCTGTTGAAGTATGAAGTACATTCATACATACATTACATACATGTATACATACCCCTATTTATATACATACATATTTACATGTATACATATGGAGGTTCATGTACCACAGATATCCTCTTTTGTTGGTTCATTCATTACTTTTCTTTATGCCTAGATTTTGCGGCAATATATTTAATAATGCCGTAGTTACAGTTTCGCTCGAGTATTTAATATGCTATTTATCACGTGCAAGTAAAAGGAAGAAAAGGCAATTGGGATATAGTGCATACAAGCAGAAACGAAAAAAATGGTTGCGATTACCACAAAGTGGAATGTTAGCCAATCCTTGAGGTGTTAGTTTCTCTTCAAGACCTGCTGATGAGTGGAATTTATTGACCTACTTGTGGCGATTATGGGGCGGATATGTGTATACATATATCCAATTAAAGCAAAACAGCTACATACATATGTATGTATGCTCATAGGTACATACATATATCAGTTTGCTTTACTAAGTGTTTCTGTTTAATTAAAAAAAAATAAAACACACTAATATGGCAATATCATCAAACTGGTTTTTACTTTCAAATCGTGCGATCCGACGTTACTAATATTGATTTAAAGATTATTTCGTGGATTTGAAATCATTATCCAATTAGGACACATTTTCCACGCACTCGAAGCTTTTGCGTCTTTCATTTAAAAAAAGATTAAGTCATTATGGACATGGTACTGTGTGCATCTTCTGTCGCATGTGTGACATTGCAATTCAGTTAAAATTGTACGTACTTACATATGTATGTGTATACATACATAGTTTTAACAATCGTAGTTTGATTAAATTAAATAACGTACATGCACATGCCGGACAGTTTTCTTGGACGAACAAACCCTTACACATGATGTGAATGTTCATATGATACCCTAGAAAATTGTAACAAAACGGTTAGCGCAAATTGTTTGTGAAGTTTACCGCGCATTTTATGACAGAATATATGTATGTAGCTATTGTACTTAAAAGATTTAATTATGGCAATTATAGGTGGACCGCAAGAGCTTACACCGACATCAAAATTTTCTTTAACTATTTGCAATAAAAGTGGCTCAATACCATCTACTCGATATTACTTTTCAGGTGATGAAGTGTTTGCGGATTATTGATACACACTCAAATTTAAAAAAAAAAATCCCAAAGAAAGTAAACCAAAGTAGTTAAATTGCATGATATTGAAGACCAATTGACCTTGTGATTCCAGGGAATGATGCGATCGTCGAACTTCAAGCGCAATAAAGTGATATTGTTACCACTAGTATGGGATGTTGCGCAGTCTTGTTGAAATTCAGTCACACAAATGCCATTACAATACCATAACAAAGCTTAGTACTGTACTTAGTACTATGGTCCATTAAAGCTATTGGCCCATAAACCGCATCGAACAGTTGATTTGGGTGGATGCATCGGTTGTCCATGAATCACGAAAGGGTTTTTCCATCTTCGAATTCGAACATTTTACTAGTTTATTTAGCCACAGACATAGAAATGTGTTTCGTCGTTGAAGATTGTTTACAATTAAAAACCACCACCTCCTACAAGTAACCACTTAACGAATTGCCACGCTTTAAATGGTCCAACAACTTAAGTTGTTAGGTAAATTCGATCTGTAAGCATGCAAAAGCAAATGAAGACCTCTTGTTTAAATTGTGTGCACAGTGTAGTGCCATGACCACGTCCAATTGTTATGCACGATGGCGAATTGAAGAGCTTGACTGTTCACGCACATTTTCACTCACGACGGCAATGATTTCATTTCAACAAGGATGTTGGTATTGTTTACAGAAACTGAGTAGTCCAATTTTTTAAATCGCATCAGCGATCCACAGCCTCATAATTTTTTTGGTAATGTAGCCTCTATAATTCCCTAATGAATAGAGGATTTGCGATATTTATGTATAACATGGTTTCTTGTGGTAACTTTAAGTCTGCATTTATGTTAAATATATGTATATATGTATATATATACAGACATACATATGTATGTAAGTATTTATGTACCTACTAAAGTTTGTTTTTTTTATTAATTTTTTTACGAATTCCTATAATCGTGGAAATCGTACATTAATATTTAGAGTAGGTAATCAAGTTCAACTTGTTAAAATTTCTTTATTCTCTAATTTAAGAAAACTCGGGTTACGGACAACCACGACTAGTATCATATATAAGTAGTTGACTTTATTGTTAACAATCCTAATATGTAACTTAAAAAAAAATAGGAAAAAGAACTTTGGAACTTCCTAGAAAAGCAGAGCATCGTGGCAAAATCACATATGTATACATACTTGACTTGATATCTACACATGGATGTGTAGATAAAAAATAGAAGATAAAAAACATACATATGTGCAGAATATACATACATATGTATGTACATACAAACTCAATGTAGGTGGAATGCAAAATGGAAGTAAAATCACATTGTCAGCTTATGCTGATGACACCCGGCCACAGTACTATGGTATCGATGTCATGAATGGTTCATTCTATACTATGTAGATGCAGATGTATCTACATATGCACATATCTGTCACTGTAATACCACGTTAATGTGGTGTACTATTGCCTGAACTAATATTGAAGCTCGCATATT
Organism: Xylota sylvarum; assembly: GCA_905220385.1. Taxonomy (NCBI): domain Eukaryota; kingdom Metazoa; phylum Arthropoda; class Insecta; order Diptera; family Syrphidae; genus Xylota; species Xylota sylvarum. The sequence continues at coordinate 68,209,308 of LR999958.1, read as the reverse complement.
GTTTGTGGTATACCAGTTGCATGGTGCTGACTGTTTCGTGCAAGCCAAAGTAACAGCGCAATATTTGTCGTTTCCTAGAACAAAAAAAAATATTTTGACAGCTAATTTTATTCTAAATTTATTTGAAGAACGATTTTTGTTTCTGATAAACTTTTTAATGGCAGTTATATTTTCGCATGTTAGTCAAACGAGAAGTGGAAGACAGTGAAAGAACTTCGGTATTGTCTGGGCAGCGAACCTCAAATCGAAGTGAATATGTAAGTAGTCGAATAGATATTTAAAATATTTTATGCTAAACATGCACCTAACCTTCAAATATCAAATGTTTCCTAACCTATGTATGGTATGTATTTATGTATGTACATACATATGTATACATACATACAATCAAAAAAAACTTCACAAGATATTTAAAAATGCTCGTAAAATCTTAAAAAATATATTATGTAAACGAATGAAGAACCTATGTAGGTATAGAAAAAGTACAATTCGTCTGGAAGAGGTCGTATGGATGGTACTACCCTTCTTTCTAGTTGCATGGAAGCATTCAGCAGCACTCATACTATAGTTTTTTAATTTAGTTTTTAAGTAAGTTGTTGGTTTTCAAGTTTGTTGCAGCTTGTTATTAAACAAAAAAAAGTGGGCGTTGCGAATTATATTATTTTGGATTAAGATATATACAATAAATACTGAATATCATCAATATGTTTTTCTTTATAAATAAGGGGGGTGGGAGCAAAATCATTCATTCGATAATAATTCAATCCATTTTATTGGGCATTATAGTTTAAGCATCTTCTTTTGAAACTGCCCTTATAAATATTAAACTTAACTGTTATTTGAGAGATTTCACCAAAATTGGTAGGCTATATATTTAAATATATATGTATATGTATGTACATACATATATTAAAATCCATGAATTAAAATATCAATACGTATACCGTAAGTACGTATTTTTCTTGAAAAACGTGGTATTTCTTTTGTTATGCCGTATACCCGAACAAACTCAAATGTAAAATTTCATCAAAACCGTTAAAGTCGTTTTTGATAAAAACCATATTTAATAAAGTCAATCTTTAGTAAACGGCTATTTTTGAGACGAGGGACAAGATAATCTGGATAAACCAACTTCAAGGATTCGATCATTGCCCTTAACTCATTAAGGTCTTATCCGTTATCTTATTTGCTCTACTTCACTCATTTTTAAAAAATTTTAAACACTTAAATTTAAGACAGGAATCTTCAGATTCAATTCCAAGACAACATCAACTACGTACGTAAGTAAATATCTATAGGACTACTTTTTTTAAGTTTACAAGCTAAAAAAGTATTGCATTTCGTCTTTTAACACCAATCTCATGGATTCGCAAATAGACTAGTTTTGATTTATTGCTAGCAAAATTGTTAAGATTGGTTCGGTAACAAAATATATCTTCTTCAGAAAATATGGTTTCATCTGAATGCTTGTGCATTTCAAAGCCACATCATGAGTTCAAAAGGTTTAAAGGTGAACCGTGCATGTAACTGAACAAAGTAGAAAACGTTTTAAATCAGTTTGTAAATCTATCTTTATGAGATCAGGAGCAGCAGTTATGGAACAAAATAGACATTTTACTTCCTCGGTATTTAGAGATTAGTAGTTGGAATCAATATTTGCCTTTACGAGCGAAGGTAAAATGTTAATTGTTTATTTAAAATGTTTACTTGATATTTTCATGTTAGATCATAATAAGCCCTTTGACCTTCTTAATCAGGTCTAGTATAGCTATACGAGTACTTATTCGATTACAGGAACGTAGTGCTAAAAATCTGCATATATTGTGCTTACTACTAAACAGAAGTTGATGAAATAATAGATGTATCCTTCTGTGTTATAGTTATGAAATTAAAGCATAATGTGTTATCTTTATTATTATTAGTTTAGAGTCTAGGCTATTTAAAATAAAATTAATTGAGGACAGAAGAAACAACCAGCCAGTCAGGGATTTGTGATTTGTGCTATTTGTGTCCAGCTGCAGTTTTATAGTACATCTTTCTTATGAAGGTCTGCATGTTTGATACCAATACAGTCGATTCTCTGTAGATCATATAATGGTGTAGGGTCATAAATCCACAGGCTAAAAGACCACAAATGGACATCGATTGTGATCTTATAGGTTCACTAAGGTGGGTCATAAGTCCATGATTATTAAAAGTTCAATTCTAAGACAACATCAACATTTTTTTTTAAATTTGTTTTTCATTTTTTGATAACGAAAACAAACGATGTTACATGTAAAATTTCATCAAAATTGCCCATAAAGCGTGGCTTAAGACATCGTATGGGTATTGTAGGGAATCTCAATATCTAAATATTTGGTCGTAATAACATTATTCGATTTCATGTCAAATAGTAAAGTTATGAAAAAGTAGGCATTGGGCGGATTTAAAAAAACTTTTACACGTATTCTGTATTTTTTTTTTCAAAAGTCCAGATATAAAATTTCATCCTCCTACCGCAATATTTAAGGCCAAGAAATGGACGGACGGTCATGGCTCAATCGATTTTGGTATTGATAATTATCATGAATATACACATATGTATGTATGTATATTTTATTGGGTCTATAGTATCTCGATTATTTTTCCATCTTACAAACTATGTACATATATGTCAAACTTAATATACCCTTAGAATAGGGTTCTATGGCCGTTCGGACATAGGATTAAACAGTAGGTTCCTTCCATTTGTGGAAAGGATATACATATAAGTACATACATTTGTGTGGAGCATATAACACGCACAATACGAAGAAGCTAGAACGCACGAACCTTTCGCGCCAAATATGTATTTGTATTTGGATTTTTAACCACATTTAACGTTCAAATTAAATATTTTCGTATTATTATTACTGAATTTCTTGTTTATATTAATTTGTGATTTTTTCATTTATCCTGGAGTGTTCAGATCAAATAACCTGTTACGTATTGACACTTTCGTCCATTCAAAGAAAATCTAATTTTGGGACACTAGCACCTGTGTATAGGTATGGATGATTGGGTATCGTCTAATTATATTTTAACCCTGATTAGCTGCGGGAAAATGTTCTCGAAATGTTCCTTTTCTATGCCAAAAAGGTATACACATAGAATGTAATTAGGTTAGTCGTACCTAGATACATATGTATACTCGTACATATGAGAATATACATCTATGCACCTAAAAGTACCATTGAGTGCCATTGAAAATCAGTTTTACAAAAGCCATGTACACTTTATCATTTGCCCATTATTCATTCATTGAATTCTTCAACCATGGCAGGTAGTAAGAAAGACTCCTGTATACCCATGAAAGCCTTCCGATTTACTTCCGTCTAATTGTTCTTTTATCCCTTTAGATAAATATTTCTAGGTCACGTTTCGTTAATTTGAAATGAATCTTTCTTGATGAATAATTCTCTACTTCATTCCTCTACTTCCAAATAAAGCTAATTTCACTTTCTATCAATATTTGTGGTATTTCCTGATTACACGGCGGCTAATAGAAATAATTGAGTGCCTATTGTTCCGCACCCCAATAAGCCACGATAATTCAAAGATGCAATGTAAAATAATCTGCAAATAACGAGTTTCAACATTACTTCCAAACAAAGACTTTTGTGAGGTACATACATATGGATGTATGTTTAGGTGTACAAATGTATGCAGATGGAAAAGTTTTGTTTTGTTGCGAGCTGTGAATAAGCAGTTATGTACAAAAGGTGTACACGAATGGTGTCTGTGTCACTCGAAATCCTTTTATGTCCTTAGAGTGGTCATCTTTTTGAAATTATTTGGCTATCATAAGGATTTGAATGGTGTGGAGGTCTGTGGGTTAAGTCATTGAATGTTTTTAGTTTTTAGTCAGTTGTAAAATACTGATAGAAGAATAAAGAGGCTTGCCCTCCAAAAAAATATTTTTTTCAATTTTTGAAAACATAAAAATTTAAGTTACCTAATAAGACTTCAAAAGGTTCCCCTTTTATCTCTTGATGTAGAATTATCAAAACTTTTCTGACACGACCATATGTTGTAAATTGTTATTCATTAAGAAGTTTATGAATATTTATCAAAGTATGCATATCCTCTTCGGTTTATACATACATATACGAAAGTACATCCGTTGGCTACTTACATAGCATTAAGTACTTTCAAGCCTGCTATTGCACCTAATATAACTTTTGTAATGTGTATTGTGCAACCTTTTTATTTATTAATTTTATCACACACATGCTAAAGGGTTTATTTAATGATACCCTGGGCTTCATCTTTTTCAACAGTACTATGTTGAGACATAAAAATAAATCCACAAGAGTTTTCGGGCTCTCATCATGTTTAACGTTACACGTAAATTACAATTCAGTTTCGACTACACATTAAATTTAAGATTACATCTTTCCCTCAATAAGATAAAGTGACTTGTAAGCGTTAGTTTATACTCGTATCTCTTCTTCTTGACGCCTTCCTTTGTATAAATGTAAACTATTGCGCTCTAGTCGGTTATAAAATTTACGAGCTTCCTTATGTGGTATGGATAGCTGCTATGATATAAAGAGTAAACCTAAGCGACTAGCAATGTAAACGATCCTGAAATTACAGCATTCATCATTTGTATTGGCTGTCTCATTTGACCCTTATCTTTATCGGATTTGTTTCAAACTTTCGTTTTTATGTACGCATTTTATTTACCAATACCTACGATGTCTACATAATTTTACTGTGTACATACGCATATGGTTTCAAATCTTAAAAATCTACACTCAACAATAAACAAAACCGACGTTGATTGGTACCACAAGTCTTGTGGGAATACCCCTAATGAGCTGGTGGATTTGAGTGACATCTGGTTTCTCTATAAAAATATAATTACATGCAATAGAATACCACTATTTTAAGAGCCTAATCGTTCATTCGGGAATATTTCATAGCTAAGTGAATATGAAAGGCACTTAATTGTACATATGTGGGTACTACATACATATGTACATACTTAATTTCTGTTTTAACATAACGCGACGTGAACCAATTTTATGATATTTGTTGCTTAATTAATGCGACAATGCATGCTTAAAATCAGTTTTTACAAGATAGCAAATTCTAAAAGCTTCTAAATATAAATATTAATTAGTGTTTTTCTAATAAAAAATAAAATTAAAACTATGTAGTAATAATAGAAATAGGTTATGCACATAAAGTAATTAACTACCATCAATCCCATAACGGGCAAAGTACTGATGCAATAGTCCAGGTTTAGTTACATGTAGTGCATTAAATCATTTTCCAGTCTTTACACTCCTTATCTGCAGACAAATCCATTAATTTACATCAGCACAGCGACCTCTTGAGTAAGTCTTTAATTTTATTTTCCTTAAATACATATGTATATGGACAATAGAGGTAGACATTTTAAAGACAATCATAAAGCTAGGAATTACATACTTCATTTGACGCCTCGACATCTTACTAATTTATTGGACACTTAACTACGTACGTAAATAAATATCTATAGGACTACTTTTTTTTTAAGGTTACAAGCTAAAAAAGTATTGCATTTCGTCTTTTAACACCAATCTCATGGATTCGAAAATAGACTAGTTTTGATTTATTGCTAGCAAAATTGTTAAGATTGGTTCGGTAACAAAATTTATCTTCTTCAGAAAATGTCGTTTCATCTGAATGCTTGTCCATTTGAAAGCCATATCATGAGTTCAAAAGGTTTAAAGGTGAACCGTGCATGTAACTGAACAAAGTGGAAAACGTTTTAAATCAGTAAATCTATCTTTATGAGATCAGGAGCATCACGTTTAATTGCAGAGATTAGTAGTTGGAATCAATGTTTGCCTTTACGAGCGAAGGTAAAAGATTAATTGTTTATTTAAAATGTTTACTTGATATTTTCACGTTAGATCATAATAAGCCCTTTTTAGTCAGTACAGACTTTGATCACCTCCTTTGGCCTTCTTAATCAGGTCTAGTATAGCTATACGAGTACTTATTTGATTACAGGAACGTAGTGCTAAAAGTCTGCATACATATATTGTGCTTACTACTAAACAGAAGTTGATGAAATAATAGATGTATCCTTCTGTGTTATAGTTATGAAATTAAAGCATAATGTGTTATCTTTATTATTATTAGTTTAGAGTCTAGGCTATTTAAAATAAACCCAAAACAGTACCTACTCTCTGACTAAATCATTGAGGACAGAAGAAACAGCCAGCCAGTCAGGGATTTGTGATTTGTGCTATTTGTGTCCAGCTGCAGTTTTATAGTACATCTTTCTTATGAAGGTCTGCATGTTTGATACCAATACAGTCGATTCTCTGTAGATCATATAATGGTGTAGGGTCATAAATCCACAGACCAAAAGACCACAAATGGACATCGATTGTGGTCTTATAGGTTCACTAAGGTGAGTCATAAGTCCATGATTATTAAAAGTTCTCATTATCCATATGAAAACAAAAATATAGTGATTTTCATTCCTATATTCTCTCCTACATTCTCTTTTTCTTAAACTATCATAATATATATGTATGTACATATGTAGGTTCAATTTATCAATTTGGGATTGTAGAACTTATTTTCAGTAAATTTTTTTGTCTCCAAAATTTAGTCAAGCTTTACAGCTGATTAGTTTTGTTTAACAAACATAGCACTAACCACTTGAGCCACGGCGCCCACTATGTAAATCCACAATGCATAAACAGCGGAATATATAGGGCGGGGGTATGTTGCCCCTCTGCAACCCCCTTGCTTGGGATCACTGTTGGATTTAGAGTGGGTGCAACGTTGGGTATGGGCAAAGTTTCTTTAAATCTATGCTAAACATGCTAAACATGGAGTACAAACTGCATAGAGATCTAGCTATACTGTATTACAAAATACTAATGGAAATCAAAGCAGGTGTTCCAAAAAGAAGTGTCATAAACCCAACGCTGTATCTGTTGTTTATCGGTGATATACCGATATACAACAATGCCATGATGGATACTGTGTTGGCAACAGAGAAACTTCAGAATGGAACCTATAGAGCAGACGATTGGACGCAACAATAGAGTATTAAACTCAATGAGACAAAATTAATTCACATAATCTTCACAAATAAAAGATGAACAATATTTCGAAATTCATTAACAATCAAATTGTATCCTATGCCAACACACCCAAGAAATGACTTTTGACGCAAATCTAAAATGGAAAAAAACACATCGAAAATAAAACCGAAGAATTGAACTTGAAATATAGAAAAATGTAGTGGTTACTAGGAAGAAACTCAGGTATGTCAATCCAGAACAAAATCCTGCTGTATACTATAAGTAGATGTTGAATCCTGTGTGGACGTACAGCATCCAATTATGGCGTTGTACAAAGAAAACAAATATCCAAATCATACAGACATTCCAAGACAAAGTCTATCGTGGAATAATAAGAAAGAAGATATAAGAAGAACCAATTCTTATGAGCTAAAGGTTTAAAACCTATGGGAAAGTATTTAAAATTTTAAACCTCCTCCCATGCGATTTTAAATATAAGAAAGAAAAATCATTTGTCAGTTTGTCAATCTTTTTAGATTTTTAACTCGTTGCGAATGGAAAAACGCACAGATCAAAGACTGTGCCACAACCGATCCTACCGTACGAATTATATTAGTAATACAGACCATATGGCGTGTGTTACTTGATTAAAACAAAAAAAATGGATTTATATGATCTGTAATTTTACCTTTAATTTTTATATATCAAAATGTTGCATTCTGGTGAGAACATATGTATGTACACTACTTATTATTAAATATATTTAACTTTCTATTGAATTTTTTAACCGTAATTTTTACATTTAAATCTTTTTACGTATGTACATATATACATGCACATGTCACATAGACGCATATGTACATATGTATGTATTATTAGCATTAAAAGAGTAAATAGTTATATAAATAAATAATAATAATAATTAACTTTTTTCTTTTCAGGTGAGTGTTTCCTTAGCAATGGTATTTATTAAATAATGAGGAACACCAGATTTTTGTGATTATGATGATCCCCTATCATTAGGGATGGACAAATATGGGTGAGTTATGTATGATTGCTATTTTATAAAAGAATACTCTACTATTGTCTTTGGGGAGCCAAAGGGGAATATATGTATGAGAGCACAAGCGCTCTCAGGCTAGCCTCTGACTATCAACTTCTACTAAACACCTCCACGATAGTGGCTGCTGGGTGCCTAGTACCTCGACTAGAGATTGGGTAACCAACCCCGTTGGAAGGTTGTTGGTGGCAGTGGACAAGAGAGGGGGATGAGTGTTTTCTCATTAAGGCATTTCCTCTTGCTCCATGCGGTAGCGGACGAATTCCCTAGCTAGAATCAACGGTGGTTGGTGCCTTAAAGAGTGTTTTCTCATTAAGGCATTTCCTCTTGCTCCATGCGGTAGCGGACGAATTCCCTAGATGGAATCAACGGTGGCATTTACAGTTCCAGTCAGCTTGAACTATTAGTGTTATCCCTATATGAGCTACTTCTACATATTTGAATTCCAGGTCTATAGGGATTTCCAATACTGACTCAGGGTATTGGAAAAGAATTGCTGCCGGATGAACCCTTAATGGGCCAACAGCAGCGCTCGTATCCCCGAAGCGGGTTACTGACTCTGGAGAATACGGCCCCTTTTCCTAGGGGGTATATACTATATAGGAAACTGGTCCTCCAGGTTGGAGATTGTGCGTCGCGACGCGTCGGGGTAACTTTCCTACCACGAAAAAAACTAATAGTTGCGAAGTTGCGATCTACACCTGGAATGTTTGGACCCTTAACAGGCGACATGCAGCCGAACAACTCTCAGAGGCCCTAGATTGCTATAATGCAGATATCACCGTCATCCAGGAAATGCGATGGGATGGGCCAGGCAAACAGAGGATATTTACTACGGTGAATGTTATAGAGAGCAGAAGCAGCGCTTATTTAGTTGGCGATTTGTCATATGCGGCAGACTTAGGCAAGAAGTCTTGAGCTTTCCACACGTGAGCGAACGATGAGGGCTGCTTGTGAGCTCTATGAGCAGAAGAGACATAACATCGGCTTCTCCGAAAGAAGAAAAAAGAGCATGAGAAGCGCGCGATTGAAAATATTGAGAATTTGCATTCCAGGAATAATGTACGGAAGTTTTACCAACAGGTAAAAATAACGTGTCAGGCCAACAAGACCCGTATAGAAGACTGTAGAGATGAAGAAGGAAACTTCGTAGTAGAGTCACAGTCGGTGCTAAGAATATGGAGAAGCTTCTTTCCCAGACTGTATAACGGTGAGGAAGACCAACATCCCGTTGTCAGGCAGAATGAATCATTAAGTTTAGACGATGATAGCCAACACTTCCGTCCACCTGATGAAAACGAAGTAAGGATAGCAATATCCAAACTTAAATCCAACAAGGCTGCTGAACTTGACGTCCTACCAGCCAAGCTGTTCAAAACATCTGGAAATGTCCTGGTATAGAGCATACACCAACTCATTTCTAAAATGTGGTCAGATAAGTGTATGCCTTTAATCTCAGCACCGTTTGCCCGATCCACAAAAAATGAGACCCCCTCAATAACGCCAATTACAGAGCTATCAGTTTCCTCAATATCGCGCACAAGATCCTATCAACCATTCTTGCCAATCGCTGTTTCTTTGGGCTGCGAAAGCAATTAAGTAGTAAGGCCCTATCCCAAACAACTAAGGAGACTCTATATAAGACCTTGATCATCCCAGTTCTCCTTCACGGTGCTGAAGCATGGACTTTATCGAAAGCGGATAAAGATATCCTTGGTCGTTTCGAGAGAAAAATTCTTCTTAAATTATCGGGCCCGTTTGCGTTGATGGGCTTTGGAGGAAGAGATTCAACGACGAACAATACGAGCTGCACAGCGACATCGACCTAGTCAAAAAACTGCGCATAAGTCGTTTGAGATGTCGAGGACATGTAGAACGAACGGAGACCACTGCTCCGGCCCGTAGAGTCTTCGGATACGAAGGGACAACGAAGCCTCTTTGAAGCCTTGTGACTTAAAGGTATCCGCATCTAGGTGCACAGATTATATGTTTAGGATCCATACCATAAAAAAATACATGGCTCTCATCACGTACGACGACAATCGTCTGACGATATCGTTTTGACGATAGTTTTGCTTCACGTAACATTAAACATTACTATCGTTTGGGCGATATCGTTTTGACGATTCAACTTTTGCTTCACGCAACCCCAATAACTGTCAAACACTATCATCAAGACGGCATCGTTTGTACGATAGCTAGGGGTATCGTTTTTCATATTTTTTTTGGTGTTTTGTGTTTGTAAAGGGCTTTTAATTAAAAATATATCATTAAAAAAATGTTCCATCACATTGTGATGTTTTTTTTGGAAAACGAAAATGAAAATGAGAAGAAATTGGAATTGTTACGCAGGCGAAAAAAAATTTAGAGATGATTAGGATCCCTTATCTCTTCCAAGAAATAAATAGGCGCATTGTAAATAGAATATTTACATAATCTATTTGTTATTGTAGGCACAAGTTTCTAATAATTTCATAAAATTCAGTTTACAAAAAGTAAACACAAAACGAATAACAGCTAAAGTCATGTCATGAAGGCAAATATGGCTTACAATAGCTTTCAAAGTTATATGATGCAAACTACAGACAATATCGTTCGTTGCTATCGTTTAGACGATGATCGCCTGAAAAGTTACGTGGTAAGTACCCAGGTTATATGACGCATCCAGTGGACCTGTTTTGGTTTCAAGCCCCATGAATTCTCGATGGCCCTCCAGCTTTTAGCTTTAGTAACTCTTTCATCTACGTTCTTTCACCAGGTCAGTTTACTGTCTAATATTATGCCCAGGTATCTGACGCTGTTTCCGAGTTACAGTGTTGCTCCTCCCGGTTGGGGAATATGAAAGTCACCAGGTTTGATTTTCTTCGTGAAAAGGACTAATTCTTTATTCGTTTATTTCTAGTCTACTTTATTATGGTTCGGAGAGTGGTTTGCATAAGCTCCCCTATAATATTCAGGTGCTTTCCTTTTATTAATACGGAAAAGCAGGTGCCCTCTAGAGCTTTTAGAAGGTCGTCCATTACGAGCACGTAATTAGGAATTATGTTAGGCTAATAGGTCTACAACCCTTTGCGTTGATAAATCTTTCCCAAGTATTGGTAGGTATACCACTCTCACCTCCTGTCATTGTGTTGACGTGTCTCCAAGATACAGACAACCCCTATGGATGTTATGGATGTTTCTAGTTCTATCCTATTTTTGCTGAGAGATGGGTAGTATTCCGTCCATGCCCGGTGATTTATATGGTGCAAGTAAATAGATACAAATATAGGCCCTATACACAGTTCTTACGCACATATGTACATATGTCCGTGTCCCTGTGGCCCGAAATTATGAAGTTCGTAAGGAATTATTTCCAATTTAGAATTGCATTTCCAAAGCATTTCAGTATATGCAGGCTACCGTTAGGTAATTTGAGTAACTTATATGAATCCAACACTTTTCATGATTCCTAGCTTGCATCATAAATGTCTATTAAAAACAGTCTACCAGATTGCCCCTTCTGATCCACTTCTTTGAATGATTGCTTTAAAATTTTAATTGATGAATAAAGTACCCCCATAAAATTAAATCTTGATTAAAGAAGACGTGCAGCGCGGAACGTAAGCTATTCACCGTTAGGTTCAATGATAGAAACGGTTGTTTTTCCATCAACATCACAGTCAATGGACCAGGTCACTATAACCCATGAATGTATGTACATATGTATGTATGTATCGTAAGAAGGTAATTATGGATTTGTTCCACAAGGTGGAGAGGGTGTTATTGTGCAAATCATTGACGATTAAAGATGGGAAAGTGCTACGCTGATGGTCGAAAGGAATGCAATGAAGACGTAACTATTAAAAATACTTGTGCTTATTTCAAGATATCTACTATAGAGAAAGATATAAAATTTAAATGATTGTTAAAATTGTATGTATGAGCTTACACTGTGAATGTTTATTATTTTATAAAACTTCAGCGATTATTTCTCATCTAACCTAAAAACGTTCAAATTACTTTTTCACGTCAGATGATTGTCCTGGTCCAGCAATCTCTTAAAATCCCCGCAGTAAAGCAACTTTTACCTTGTAACAGAATGTGTTGTGATTTTTCGATTGCTATCTCCGTTCGCCAAATTGCATATTTCATTCTCTATGTGGCCCTTGGGTAAGCTAAAGCATGCCTCATCTTTCTTCGCCTCTTTATTAATGCAAGTGGCGGTTTCTCGGTTTTGAAATATCATAAATAACTAATTTGGCTTGGATTGTAATTGATACTTATGTAAGGATGTACATACATAATGACTACTTGTTGTGCTGTTTTAAAATTGCTTCTCGTGCAACTTTGCAGAATCTTATTCAGTTGAGTTTTATGAACAGAAATTAGAAAATTTAACGAAAGATTTGTTTCATCATGCATACCCTTTGTTATAACCAGTATGGCAATTACCTCATAGTTATCAATTCGTATTTAGAGTCAAGTAACCGTTATAATTGTTTTGTAGATACAATTAGATATAGCCTCACTGTAGGACAGTAGTAAGAATTGAAAAAATACAAGAAAAGGGTGTGTGGCATAACAGCTCTATTTATTTCCGATAGGCAATCTACAAACAGACAGTGTTTTAATAACTTTTGTCAAGGTTTAGAAATATTACAGTATTTGTCAATTCAAGTGTATGGGCAGTACAAATAAAGGTCGATACAAACATTAACACGGGTCTATTCTTCATACTTGCAAGATATAACATGGCATAAGGTGAATATTATTGTGGGCGATAAAGTTTATGCATACATATATGAAGGCCCAGAATAGTTCATACTCAATATAGTCTTTAATCTCTCCTAGTAACCCATAACAGTCACCAGCAGAAAAAGTGTGTCATTATTGAGGCCGCCCAGCAGAGTACTAAGGACCATTTATTTGTATTTCTTTGGCAAAGGTATAAAGTGATGCAAAACAAATTAAATTGCAATAGGTATACAATGTCGGTTTAAAAAATTTCACGTGACTGATGGAGTGGACGGACACTAACTCTCCAGTAGTCTGATGGTTGAAAGGCAAACAATTTTAAAGTTTGTGACCCTGCCTGAATTAAAGTTAATTTAATTAAAGATAGATCACCTAGGTCAAGATTTAAATTACCTATTATTTTTAGTCACCCTATTAAAGGGTAAATCGTGGTTACTGAACAGCTGGCCGAGAGAGTACAAGCTTTACAGTACCTGAGCGTATTATTTCCGTCAATGAATCAGTTGTAACCACACGAATCACCTAGCCGCCTAAGATTTGTGAACTATGTTTTATCATATTTTTTTTAATGCATTTTTATTAATTAATTCATTCAACCTTACATGCTAGACAAAAAACGCTTAAATCCATTTTAACTAACATACCTATGTTCTGTAATACTAACTTACTGGGCTTGCGCGGGCACTCTAAGCTAGAATTAATCCTAAATACTACGTCTTTCTAACCTAACTTAATTACGCATTTATTGTATTTTTATTTGTTTACTAAGGTTTTTTAAACAAAGAAAATGAGTTCGTAAAAATCTTTGTGAAATTTTTTTGTTTTTAATTTTATGCAAAACTTAAATCTAGCTTAAACTACCTTTTAATATATATTAACCTACTTATTCTAAATACATTATTTATTTCATTTCGTTAAATACGTATTTTTTTTTTTTAAACATTCGGCGCTGTGCTCTACTCTACCTTACAGTTAGGATAAGTAGAGAGACGTTAAGGCTTTCTTGGTACATAATATTCGAGTAGTAAACCCCAAAGATTAGGTTATTGATCGAGTGCATTGCTCTTGCAATATGAACACGAATCAATTTCACCAGGAAATTGTCCACTCTGATCAGATTCGCTTGGTTATATAGGACCTCATTGGAAAAGAATTTTTTATACTCAAACTCTGGTGTTCTGTATTTGAGACAAGCCCTCTCAAATACCCGAATATTTTCCAACAAGTTTGCTCCCACCCTGAACTACACGGGACATCCATCGGTGAGCATGAGGGCCGTGTAGCAGATTACTTTCACCCTTGCATGAAGTTGGCTGCTATAAAACATTCTCTTTGTAAGTTATCAGATCACACTTTTACTCGTTAGTGGCTGCCCGTGCGGTCCTACGATAAAGAACTTTGGCCAATTCTTTCTGGCCGCAGAGAACGGCGTTTTGAACAAGGTGGTTTTCGACTTCTGAAAGTTGATCTTCAACTTCCAGTCATCGCAATATCGCTGGATCGTCTCGAAGTCATGTTGCAAGAGCATTGCAATGACCTCGATCCTTGGACCTGACCTGTACGGAATCAAGTTGTCTGCGTATGCAATAGCATGGTGAAGAGAACCTATGAGATCGCTAGTATAAATGTTGAAAAGGATAGGCGAATTAACTGCACCCTGTTGCAGGCAATTTTTATTTTGAAAAATACCAGCAGAAGTCACATTGCCATTTTTCACAACGAACTGTCTGCCCGTGAGCATATTATTAAGAATGTACAGCAATGGTTTACTTATACCCAGCCTACTCAACTTATTAAAGAATCCCTCTAACCATACGGTATCGAAGGTCTTCTCCAAATCAATAAGGCAGGCACCCGTGCATTGGTTCTTGCTTTATTCCATTGGACATCCGAGACCAGTTTATGTAGACGTGCCATGTAGGATATCATGGCCCGCCTTGAAACCGAATTGGTTATCCAGAATTGTATTTCTGTTCTCAACTCGCTTATTCAGAGCTCTATGGATCACTTTTTCGAAAACTTTGCTGTTTTTCGAAAGGAGACTTATCGACCGGAGATTAGCCGGTTCCCCTTTATGGAATGGGATGCACCACTGCTGTTTCCCAATGCTCCGTATAATATGCATTATCCAACGCATTGTTAATCAGTTTGGTGTGTCCACCGACTCTAGAGGGAGATACCGAATCGAAATGTTCGGAATTCCTTCAACTCCCATGGATTTCTTACTTCTTAATGAAACTAAGATCGCTTGGAGTTCTACCTTAAATATGACCGCGGATAAACCCTGTCATCGGCGATGGCATTATTAGCCATGTTCTCTTCGTTGTAAACGGTGAAACCAGTGTTCTCAGATCGCCAGTCTTGCATATCATTTCGAAGGTAGAAGTAGTGAACAATAACGCAATTATCCAAGTCATGGTTCAGATGAATGCTATCATTCACTTTATACACTTCCAGGAAAATCGCTCCTATAGAGTCTACCTTCTCCTACGGATCTTCTATAACAAAGAAGTCGTCATCCTTGACAGCATTATCTGGATCTATACCTGCTGCTATTAGTACTTGTTCATAGTTCCTCGTTCGGGGTATCTTAAGACACGATCGTTGAAATTATTCCTCCGAAAAATCTTGTTGAACTGCGGGAACATACTGGGATTGTAGGCCTTTACCACCGACGTCTTCCCGTTCCAATGCTCATTAACCATCAGTCTATAATTTTAATTATTCAATTTTTAGAAATTTTTTGACCAACGACTTCAGTGTCCTAATCTCCGAGTTTTGTCTGTCAGTAAACTATCCTCACAAGGTTTCTCGACATCAGTCTACTTTTCTGTTGGTAGAGCATCAATAGTCGCTTTCACATCGAGTCTAAACTCGACATTGTGCTGACCCTATCAATTGAGTAGAAGGTTCCCGCTACTATTTGTCGTATAATTTCCACAATCCCTATGCTTCGTGTTTAAATCTCCGGCCATGAGATAATAGTTCTCCTCCGACTCCAGCCTAAGGCGTCGGAAAAGTGTCTCGGGCCCTGAAATAAATAAAGAAGACTATGCTTCAGGTGCATAGACTGCGATCACGTACATCTACTTTCCACTGTGGAGAGGGACGCACAAGATACATGCTTCCAGCACCAGAAGCGGTAGCACTTCACCAATGTACACTGCCTTATATCGCAGCTCTTTACAAAACTATGTATCATATATTTGTGTCTTTATGTCTGCAAAATCTCTCAAATTAGACAAGCTGCCGCACACCAAGAGCCGTAAAAATGAAATGCAAGAAGGAAAAAGCGAAGTGCAATTCTAAAGTTATGAGTACTTGCCCAAAAACATGCTATATACATTTTGCATATGACAATTGTCTAGAAATTTATCTGCACAAATACAGCCAGTAGCCACCTGAACAATTTTAACATTTAAATCTCAAATATGGAATTCTCTCTCGATGTACCATGTGTGACAATAGCTTCACATTTCAAAAAGTAATTGAATACTAAAATAAAGAACTATTCGTACTCGTGTTATCGTTGACTGTGAGCTACACATAAAGAAGAAGATTACCTAACGCCAGAGAATTTCATAACAAAACTAGATCCGTTTCATTGTAATTGACCTAAATGCTATAAAGTGTTGCCCTTGCACTTACATTTAGATTAAAAGATGTTTTGCCGTATATAATCTCACTGTGTAGATTGTTGGCACATATTAAGCTGGTTTGTGCATGTGGCTTGAAGGAATGGCAGGTAGAGGTTCTAATATTCTGTAAAACATTCTGTTGCACAACTAATATAAACTGTTAAGAAAAAAATATAAATATGTACATATTTAGTCCTCGTACGGGACCCAGAGTCTGGCTTTTTACAATCAACATTGTTGTCCGTGTCATGTTACTTGGTCTTTTTAAGCGTAATTGCATCAATGGTTTTTACAAGAAAACCGTACTATCGACTTAAAGGTAAACGATAAAACAGTGGCAGGGAAGAAATATTTCTTCACCCGATTTTAAATCTATATAGATATGGTTTTTGGGTTTGAGGAGTAAATAGAAATATTGTAGTCATGTTCAGGACAGATATATATAAGTGCATAGGTGTACTGACCACGTCATATCACACCACGGTCAAACCAGCAGCAGCATCAGCCAATTATTATCATCAGCAGCATTTTCATCATCAATATGATAACTGTGCAATAGTTATCGAAGGCCACATAAAAGCCGAACAAATTCTTCAAGAAACATTAATCGTTCATTATTATATCACGCCCATGCGGCAGTTCTTAGTCACCCATATATTAAGTTCCTTTACTTAATTTTTTTTTTGGTACCTACTACCCGTACTTACTCACATATGTATCTGTCTCTTTATCTAATAAATGTATTATATTGTTAATTAAACTATTCTGTGCTCTTTTGGTATTCAGTTCCTACATATGTACATACATACATACATACATATGTACATATTTAGATAAAAAGAGGTAATTCGTAGATCCACGTTCGTATTGTTTGGAATCGAAGCGAAGATGGTCATTAACACACATGCCGTGAATGGAAAGTCTTTCGGTGTCTGTAATGACTGAGAGTTCATGCTTCACTTTAATGACAGAAACCAACATTGAGTTTTTCATCATATTTTAATATGCTGTCAAGATATTAACACGAATGGAAAACAAAAACGCTCGTTTCGAAACGCATATGAATGTTCAGTAAAGGATAATATAAATTACCTATATGTATGTATGTATGTATGTTGTAGATTGTTTTCAACGCTGTATGTATTTCTACATTATATACATGAGTATGTACACACATATTTGTATTCGATCAAGTAATCTTGTTATTGCTTCTTCTGCTTGCCCTGGTGACGTTCAAAATAATTCCTTTTTCAAAAGATGATGCAGATGTTTCTGTGGAAATTGTCGACTTACTTAACCGCCAGAAAGGTCGTGTGTTATCCATTGAAGAATAAATTCAATGATAAAGTATGGTATGCGAAGCTTTCACCAAAAGCTTATAAGAACAAGACGAAACAAACCTACTTTGAATAAAGTATTTGATTCGGGTTCAACTTATCAGTAAATATGTAAGTATTTACCTAGCAATAGATCTGACCTAAGCTGAATCTCAAGCGTTCCAATAGTCGAATAAGTCTAAAGAAATCCTTTATCAACACAATAGTATCACAGTCTGAAGATCGAACCTAACCTAACCTATGTACATATGTATGTATATACATATGTACCTTCATTCTTATAGAAAATATGTTGTGTAACTGTGGCGCCTAATGACGATTTATGAAAACGATTGTTTACCTAATATCGAGGCGATGTGCGTACTCTTAAGAGTGCTCACAAATCTTTCGAAGTTATCTTTTTAGAAATCTGTGCAAGAGTGACATTTACATACATATATGTATGTACATACATACAAATTTATGGATGTATTATGAAGTTATTAAAATGTACCTATTCGTTATTTAAGCTGATTTATGTTATCAAAAAATATGCTAAAAATTATGCGATTGTTAGAACATTTCTATTACCTACTAAATACAATAAATGCGTAATACATAATATGTACATAACCAGCTCACATGGTAAACGTTGTTTTGCCCCGAAATATTTTGAATTGGTTATACTCTATGGTAAAGATATATGTATTAAGTTTCTAACATATCGAGACACAACTACTTCGTATTAATTGTCAATGTGGAAAGTTCGAATATACTTCATATACTATCAGCTGTTAAAACTGAGTCTGAGAGTGTAACGCCATCTGTTGGCGATCCCATTTTCGTGAGGAACAAAATTAGCCGATTGTCAATTCCGCAGTGTTTGCCATTCCTTAGAATCAATATTTTCTCCTTACAATACAAAATGGAATTTTCAGATATCGCCAACATGCAATTGCGGGTTTTCACGATTTTCCAACTTTCCCGGTCGAAATTTTAAATTTTCGGCTGCATAGTGTGTTTACCTGGTTCAATAGAATCCAACAATGAAATCCTCATGCTCGGATAATGTTTTGCGAATTATGCGCCTACGAACGGACACCAATTCATTTTTGTAGATATAGATGTGCGTTAACGAATTTGTTCTAACTGTATCTGGGTTTAGTGAAAGGAACTACTTACAGTCCTTCACTAATTCACAGCACCAATAACAAAACACCTAATGCCTAATTCCTTCAATTCCAATGCACATAACAAAACAGAAAATTGATTTAACTAAAGGTTTGAAAAATAAATGCATATGTAGTATATGTATGTATATATTTGTAAATTAATTTTTATTTTTTATTTCAAAATTTGAAAAACTATTCAATTGATTTTTTTTAGAAAATCAACGAGAAAAATAACATGAATTTGCATAAGAATCCTTTGGATACGAACAAATTAAAAAAAACACTTAAATTCATTACAATGGTTACTAAAACATATGTGAATCCATTTAAAAAAAATAAGGCAAATTAAAACAAAACTTATGAATTAAAAGTTGCAAGAGCGCCGTGCACTATCACACAACTAGCTGACCATGTAAAATGTAGAATCAGCAATAATAACTAATGACAAATTATACATACATATGTATGTATGAACATATCAGCTTATGTAACTAATATCATAAAAACCTCTACTTTGACAAAAATAGCTAACTAGCTTTCTATGTCATTTTAGTCAAAAGGTAAATTACTTTTTTGTGGTAAGATGGTTTATCTTTTCATGGGACCGCAGCAAAGTGAATCCTTTATGACTTCAGGGGGCATCCACTTAACCTAGAATGACCTTACTCACTTTTAAAACCACGAACCGGTTTAGTTAGGTAGCTGACATTAGATTTTTTTCTTGACATACTCGTACATAGTGAGTCCCAGACTTTATTTTATTTAAATGCTTTCAAACTACCGTGATAAATCTTATGAATATGAACATTACTAAATTAAATCCTTAATTTTAAAACTTGTTTCAGATTTAAACATTTTGCTGCTGGTAGGTACTCTCCGCAAACACTCAACTTCAGATTTACACATTTTGTATCTCTCGCCGACACGATGGATAGATACTTTTCTGTTGTATCATATCTCTTCTTTCTTCCTCATGTTGTGTTTTTTTTTTTTCTTTTTTTTTTTAAGGTTTCGTGTCCATTGTTCTTCTTTTTTGTCTTTCTTTTACTTCCCATGGGTAAATACCATCGTGGGGAACTTTCTCGACATCTCTTGGCGTATATTGAAATTGAAAGTACTTCTTGTATCTTTTTATTTTTAATTTTTTTTGCCAATCTTCATGACAGTGTCGATGTATGGGTGCACATAGATACGCTGCTGTAATACCACGTCACAGGGGCTAAAGGCCTCGCCATTGGAGGAGATCGCATATACCATACGTTGTCGGTCCGTTATTCTTCATTTGTTCATGCGTTTGTTTTCTTCTCTCAAGGTGACGAAGAGCTTTTATTGGTGTCTTTCTTTAGTATTTGCGTTTTATTTTTGGTTAGGTATAGGGTACCAACATGATCATCACTGCGCTAACTACGCGGATTAAGCAAGTTTACAGACACCGCACCGCTACGTTGGCTTAGTGGTGATGTGCGGTTTCTCAGAGTCTTCTTCTGCAGCAATCTCTTGGAGATCGCAGAGAGCGGGTGAAATAAAATAAAATTGCGATGATGTGATGGTCCGTCCGTCTTCAGTTGAGTTTCTCTGGCCGATGCCACTGATGTGTGTATAGTGTAGCTTCGTGGGATCTAGTTGCCCCACCACTGCAGGTGTAATTCGAATTTTGGTGCATTTTGGAGTGGAGTATAAAAACGAAAGTGACATTTCTCATCGGTTGGCTCAACAGTTGGCTGTTTGGTTGTTACAGGAGTTTGATTTGTTTGTGTGTGAGTGGTTTCAGCTTATCCCACACTCTGAATTCCCCCCAACTACACCCGTCTTGAACCGATAATAACCTCTGGCGTCCATTGAGATTGGTGTACATTGGTGTACAGTATAGTGCCATTCGAATTCCATAATTGTTCATCTTTCATTGTTGTATGCAAGCGATTTTCAGAGGTTTTTGATTTGGTATAAATGGGAGAATCCATTGGAGCAGATCGTCAGTAAACAACTCGGCTTAGTGTAAAACACATATTCTATTCATCACTCCTAACCAGGATCGGCCATCAGACTTTACCAGAGGATTATAAATTTCTTCCTTCAGTTTACCTATAACCTTGTTGATACAAAGAGATGAGAGCATTCATTTTGATTTCCTGTTTGGCTTTTGCCTCGGCTAGGCCTGAAGCTGGGTACGCATACAATCGTCCTGGCGGTGGTGGCGGCAGTTCCGGTGGATTCGGTGGTGGATTAGGTGGTGGATTGGGCGGTGGTTCCGGTGGAGGTGGCGGTGGCGGTGGCGGATTCAGTGGTGGATCCGGTGGTGGTGGATTTGGCGGTGGATCTAGTGGAGGATTCGGTGGTGGATCCGGTGGTGGATTTGGCGGTGGATCCGGTGGTGGATTCGGTGGCGGATTCGGAGGTGGAGCTGGAGGCGGTGGTGGCGGTGGATTCGGTGGTAAGCTAATATATCCTTTTAAAACAATAAAGTTGGGAACTAAATTCTTTTTCACTTTCTTCTAGGCGGAAGCATTGGAGGTTTTGGCGGTGGTGGCTCAACCATTGTACAAAAGCACATTTATGTTCATGTACCACCACCAGAGCAGGAAGAAATCCGTCAAAGGCCCAACATTCCTATTCCACAATCGCAGAAACACTACAAGATCATCTTCATAAAGGCTCCATCACCTCCATCGTACCAAGCTCCAGTTATTCCAGTTCAAGCTCAGAACGAAGAGAAGACTTTGGTTTATGTGTTGGTTAAGAAACCAGAAGAACAACCTGATATTGTTATCCCAACTCCCGCCCCAACTCAACCCTCAAAACCAGAAGTATACTTCATCAAATACAAGACACAAAAGGACTCGTCTGGCGGTGGATACTCATCAGGAGGAGACGGTGGTGGAATCGGCATTGGTGGAGGATCTGGAATTGGCATTGGTGGAGGATCTGGCATTGGCATTGGTGGCGGATCAGGAATTGGCATCGGTGGAGGTTCTGGAAGCAGCTCTACTGGATTTGGTGGTGGTGATATTTCCGGGCCATCCACATCATATGGACCACCTGGAAAATCCGGTCCATACTAAAATGGTGCTTGGCTAAAACTAGCTAGTCCTATCCTTTATCTCTATTTCATCCCTCACCCTTCTGTTAAAAATTTTGTATATAAAATCTTTCCTATTGTCTGTGTGTAAATGTACTTAGTTTTAAGGGATGCAGTGACAACTTTGTGTTAGTTCTAGTATTTTAATTATAAGATTTTTTTTTTTGCAATAAAAAGTACGGTGACAAAATACGACAAAAAAAAATTGTGTTCTTTTCTACCGACATACCTACATACATACATACATATTCGAATTTCAGTGGTGACTATCAACTTCTACATTCAACTAAATCTGCTCTCATGGATACAAACATCATGATTTCATAGCTTCATTTCATAGCCCAGAGTCACTTGCAAAAACGCCCACTATTTTAGCATATTAACCTGTAATACATTTTAGGTCCTCTCACTATTATCGTTGGCGTAAGCTGTTGTGATTGTAGTCAAGTTGTATTGAATCTTGCGGACACCAGTATCAAGGTGCGGTAGGAAGTAAAGTTATGCCACCTTCACTATGTCGAATCGATTATATAGTATAGGTAAAATTGTAAGCTACATACACATATCAGTTCATTGACTTCGCTTACGTAACCTATAATCCCTAAAATGCGGTACAATTTTGCAAAAGGTTTTAAATTTGAATCTTACATATTATGTTATACAACATGTTTATTATGTGTCACACTAAGAGTAATGTTCATGACTAGGTCATTCGTACTTGGGCCTTAAAAGTGAGATAAAACCTCGCATTTTATATTGTTTATAATGTGGTTGCCTGTATTTGAAGCTCAACATTATGAGAAAATGTCTGGTCTTATTGTAATGACTGACTTATATATTTAAAGCTCAGCATTCGAAGATATTGTCAATTTTCATTATTGTTTTGAACATCTAGGAATTAAGTATGTATCTTTACTGATCTAATTGTCATAGCTTCTTTGTGGGAAAAAGATCGTAACTCAATGTTTGTATGAATAGATAGCCACCAAGTTTTAATTTCCTTGTTGATTGTACATATGTATGTATGCATATGTTTTGTTTTTATGCGTGGAGGTGGGAATCTATTAAAGACAGATCTGAGCCCATACTCAGCAACAGTGTAGAATTTCCATCCATTAAACCCACCTCCCCTTCCTTGTTCCTTATGCCCCACGGAACCGACGTCTTAGCATTACATCGTGAGGGAGAGTTCAGCATCAGCTCTTTGCTATATTATTTCTGAGATTTCCTCCATCATTCTCCTTTCTCTTTCCAGCCGTCTTAGTTCCGTAAGTATTTGCTTTGCAAAATTACTTACTGCATTCCACTTCTCCTCTGATTGGATCATGTGTTCGACAATATTATCTGGAGTTGAACTGCACTTGTCAGTGTTTCTCTTTGCGATTTAAAATGAGGGCATTGCAAGAACACATGTTCAACGTCTTCTTCATTTGCTCCACCCTCTCACAGTAGGGTGAGTTGTCGCGTTTAAATCTATGCAGCATCTTTAGATATTGTCCGAAATGCACTGCATATTCTGATTGCGCATAGATGATGTCATTTTATATTTATTTGTTATTTGGCAAATATTGGTGATCCATAGAACATTACTGAAAAGTCGCCTTCGGCTATATCTTGGTCCCCCATGATTTAGCATTGTACGCATGAGTGCATTATTTATCCGTGCGGCTTTGTCACTTGTATACTCTACATACATATATATTCTTTGTACGAAAGTCAAGTAATAATCATTATATCCAGGTAGTTTATCGTTGAAGTAATTGCTTCTGCTACTGATTAGGACCACTTCCGTCTTATGTTCAGCTAGTTTTAAGACATCGTTGAGCCATTGTGCTACACAGTTCGTAAAACTTATTCATTTGTTTCTTTGGATTGCGGTTTTAAGCCGTTAGTGTGCTTCGTTGTACCGATTTTGGAGTTCAGTGTAGTTATCTCTTCCCCTGGATCGTTGATACAGTCTTATTTTCCGATGACATTCAGACCGCAGCTGAGCAGTTTCCTCAGTAAACCGAGGAATAACCATAGTTGGGTTTCCTTCGTGACATTGAAGCATCACATGCACTTGTAATTGCCCTAATTATCTGTTCAGCTTTGTTGATTGCCGAGCCCGATAACATAATGTCTGTCAGCATAAATGAGAACAAGTCTTCGTTAAACGTGCTCGATTTCAAACCATTCTTTGATTTTGTTTCCGTGGTGGTTTCAAAGTGTCGCTTGGTGGCCGCTATACGTATAATGCGGACCTATTTTCCATGAAGCTTTCTGTACTATAGAAACACTAACAAAGGTTAAGTCTATTATAAGCCCACACCGTTTCTATTGAAAGTATTCTCATCCCCAATGTTCACTAACACTATATCCAGAATTTCAAAAGCCCTCAAAAGGCTTCTCCTTCTTCTGTTTTTTCTCTGGCTGCCCCATTTCATGGCCCATGCGTTGAAATCGCCGGCTATTACCACAGGATTTTTCCATCAGGCGTCAGTGGTAAGTCTGTGCAAAAAGAAAAGGGCGCTTATCACAAGTCCAGATGACTACTTTACCTGTTGAGTCCGTTATCAATGCACTTTCACTGAGTTTCCTATACGGTTCATTTAGTTTGCCTAACTCAATTCCTTGTTCACGTACGGATTGTGATAGTAGTTCTTGTGCACCTTGGCAGTGATTTAGGTTAAGCTGCAACACTTTCATATGGTTTGCAGTTCGATCCTCGCTTTTTTATAGAATGGACTTATCTTACTTCCCGTACTGTGATTCCTGTCCACATTCTCCTTGTTTATATAAGGTATGCATTGGGGCTCTTAGGAACACGTCTTAAACATGTAGCCTTCCTGTCCGCATCTTATGCAGTGCTTGGAACAATTATAAGAGCTTTTACACATCGTTGCTATATACACAAATTCCAAACACTTGTAGCATTTTAGTGGTGATAACATATGTATATGTATGTATATATGTATGTGCATATATCTAAGCTGTGGAAGATTTATCAGTATCCAGCAGACCTGTTTGTGGTCCTGATGCAAAAGTTTAAATCTTAGCTATTATTTGTATGAGATAGTTTAGTAACGTGTTTCTTAAATAATGTGCTTAATGCTATACGTTTACAATCTTATAAGCACTGAAATTACCCTCTTGTTCTTCTTGCACATGAAGCCCAATAAAGTGGGCGAGAGATTCTGCGTTTTTGATGGAATTGATAACATTAATCTGATACTATCTGGGAGATTTCACAAATTCTTGTGAAAACGCCATCAAAAAGTGAGCGTGGTCATATATGTATGTTGTTCAGGTGAATTATAGAGAACTTCAATGCCTATTAATTTTGTTTAAATTTTTTTCTGATTTTTAGTAAAAATTTTTAAAAAGTAACATTTTTGAAAAGCGGGCTTTGCAGTTCCAAAACTGTAATATCTTCGCATTTGTCATACCAACCTTAAATATTAATTGTAAGCCCAATTGCTGGAGAAATAGCGGAGAAACAGCCAATTTGTAAAATTACCGTTATACGTATTTTCAACGCAAAACGTGGTATGCCATTTAATAGTATATGCCCAAACTAACTCACATATAATTTTATCAAAATCGTTTGAGCCGTTTTTGAGTAAATCCATTTTTATTGAAATCGGCCTTAATTAAAGTACCTTTAGTTTTGAGGTTAGAATGAAAATTCAGATTTTGCCTGTAGAGATTATCTCACAGACCCCAGATATGACGCAAATCCGTCCTACCATTTAGGGTGCAGTTGAATATACAGATATACAGACCGGCAGACAGACAGGGGGAATTGGCGGACCCACTTTTTTCAAGTTCTCCATCATAGTAATGGATGATTGATTAAAATCTCGGGTTCGAAATTTTTCACGAAATCAATACTTGCCCTACATTGTATGTACATACATATGTATATATGTAGGTACATATATATGTACGAGTATATTATGAAGGTGCATGCAAGGTTTATTATGACGATATCAAAATATCCAGTTTATTGGATTCATCTAACCTAGTGAGGCGTGGGCATGTGCAGCCTACATACATATGAGCGTTTTTTTACTACATATATTCAATGGTCGAATAAAATTATTTTGGTGAAAGGAAATTGATTTTGTCTATTATGATTTAATTAATGGGCTTAATATGACACTATGATGACAAGCAAAAATACCCAAAGATAGTAACGAACGCATTCCAATGCATGCAAAAATAAAGACAACCCTTATGATGCACACACGGTTCATTATGTGTTACCTCGATGATGGATGATGGACAGAGATACAAATCAGAATTAAATTATATACATATATTTGCATGAACAAGGCAAACATGGACTATTAACTGCTCGTTGTTTAGAATTTACAGCATGAGAAAATAGGGTACATAACGCAATGTTTGACAAGATAATGTTAATTATAAAAAGCAAATGGACAATTCAGATTCAAAATAATTTCAATATGTAATGTTAATTAGGTATTATGCAATATTCAAGCACAAGCAACACAGTTTTCAGTAATAACGTTTCTCCTTTATGTTTTAGAAGTCATTTTCTTATTTCGTAGTAGCCTTTGCATTTCCCTAGAAGTTACAAGTGAAATGGTACCTAGCAAATAGTGACACTGTTGAGCTATCTTGTTAACAGATATGCGGATATCTTTCGCTGACATAGATTTTGAATCGTTGGGTGCCAGCAAGGCTGTCTGACTGTCGATATGCCTATACAGACATCCATACATACGCATATAAAGATATCTGACTGCGATACAGTATTGACGACACATACCCATTTACGTGAAGATAATATGCTATTTAACTTTGATTTGACCAATTTTGACTTATGGCTGTCCTATATAAGTCCTTCTTATATGAAAAAATTACGGGTTTTCGAAAGAAAATGTCTCCGAGCATGTTTAGGTAAGTATAGGTCCGCTGAGAGTGATTTTTTACATTTTATTTCAAACAAAAATATTTACGACGATGCGGGGATCTTGCGCGTTGATAGTTTTGTAATTAGTTTAATTCGAAATCATTTTGCACGATCGACAGAGGTTATAGAGAACAATTTAGTATGTGGGCCAGCTCTCTATAATAATTTCCTTTCCTTCAAGAGATCGTTAGAGTTGGGTCATGTTCCACCAGAAGCTTTCATGTATCTTGACAGCCTTGGATACATCCAGGATAGACGAAACGTGCCTGTATTTTATCATGCCTACCCTAGGGCAACACACAAGTCGGTAGTGTATGAACCGCCTTTCGATTCGAGTGTAGCGAACGCTATTTGGAGATACAGCACGTCTATTCCTGAAAGAACTGACAAATTTCAGGTTAATCCAGAGAAATACTTCTGGCTTAACTCGGGTGTGTAGCTTGACATGACGTTAGACTTGACGAGACTCAGGACTGACATAGTGTTTTTTGCTGCACTATAAATATTTGTTTGTTTATTTATTTATTTAATAATTTTTTTTTTGTTTTTTTTTTCGTATAAGGTGGATTTTGTAAATAGTAGCTATAATTAAGGTTAGGACTAGGGTAGCTAGTTCAGTGTTTATGTTATCGTTTAAGTAGTTTTATTAAGATTAGTTTAGGGATTTAGTTTAAGGTGAAATTAAAAAAAAAAGAGATTATATACAAAATTTGTATTGATTTATCTAAATAAATTTTTTTTTTTGTATAATAACTTATAGTGACTTAATGGGTATATGTATAAATAATATAAAATTTAATACTGTCAACACTTGAGTGCCTTGTTGCCATTTTTGTTTATTATATATTTTTTTTGATTTAAAAAATTTGTTTGTTATTTTTGTTACATTTGTTAAATTTAATATATAAATAAACGTTTTATATATAAAAAAAAAAAAAATACCCATTTACATAGATTAAATGGAAGATTCTTAAATACCTAATACCCGTATATGTAGTACACCGATGACCAGTGGATTGAAAAAGTCTGATGAGTGCATGGTCCCTTTTCTTTGGCATCAGCCCTGTTGTCAATCGTTAATTTACATCAAATGTATTTGGTTTTAATAAATTTTTTTTTTCTAGAAAAAAAATTAAGTTTTTGAAAAGTGCGTATGGATGACAAAAAACACTCGTACCGTATCTCATTCTCAAACACCTAGGTGTAAAATGTCAACATAAAAATGATACAATACCAATGGACGGACATACCTCAATCCACTCAGCTATTGATAGTGAATACAAATACGATTGGGTACATATGTACTTATATGTATGTATGTGGATACTTTACAGGGTCTATCTCTATATATCTCTATGTTCAATATAGTGTTTCAAACTCAACATACTCTTACAGTATGTATTTATGTAAATAGACTTAAGAAATCCATTTGTAATAGATGAATAGTAAATCGTTATACCTATTAACTGGTCTGCATTAATGTCCGAAACACGCGTGTTCTATGATTCCCAACTACAACCTCTCGTTAGCCAGCACTTAGAGCGGACAATCTAAGACTCGCTGCAATGACTTCAAGAAAACCATACGCAAAGAAAAACAACTTTCAAATCTATTTGACCTGCTAAAATGTGAGAGGCATCAAGTTATATGCAGCATCCCACAGACGTTGTACCAAATTCTAGTTAAAAGTTGATTACGCAGATATTGGTGTTATTCGCATCAAAAGCTCATCTTCCAATTACTTACTTATTTTCATAATAAATAATTTATAGGTTGGCCTCGATGTCCAAATGATATAAATCACTTTAATAAAAAATGCATTCGAAGATTCAATAGCAAATAGTTTTTAAATGTATTATGTTGGCACAATCACATTTAATGCACAGTTAGAGTTGTTCAAGACATTCTCCCAAAGATTAAATGCTTTTAAATTCATATTTCAATAGAAACTCAACCGGTTACCAAATGTTATAAAGGTAATACTAGCATATTTCGCATGTAAGATTTAGGCATGGACTCTAACTAGTTTAGCTGGAACTGTAATTATTAAAAAGTCACAAATAATACCACCAGATTCCAGATAGACGGATACAAACGTTTACCCTGCAGCCAAGGTCATGCCGAAAGGCGCCGACAGTAAAGCTTGCATAATTTACATAACCGCCCAATGTTATCCCGAAATCAATCGGATATACTTAATATATCGAAAAACCCGAGTTAGTGATGAAATGTCTATTTTCAAAATACCTTTTCCTAAAATACCTCTTATAGAAAATATCATTTTCCAATATAACTTTGTCCAAAATACCATTTGGACAAAATCCCTTTTTTAAAATGTGTATTCTTAAGAGGAATCACAGGAAATATGTACCTATTTTCATATGCATAAGCTCACAGTAGTGTAAGATTTTTACTCACTAAAACAATTTCCTTCTTTTTGATGATTTATTTTATTTTTTTCATGAAACTAGAAAGTCTGACAAGTACATAGCTCTTCTTCGAAAGTCTATAATTGAAGCGTTTATAATGAGAAGGTGTGAAGTGATAAATTCAAAGATTCGAGTGAAAAACGTTTAAAGTTAAAGGAACCTGAACAAATGTTTGTATTTACCACCTTCATCCAACTTTAACTTTAACTTAACTTCTGTACACTAAATACAGTAGACTAACGGCGAATAGACTAAAATTTAAGTTGTCACATAACACTTCTATCGGGTAAAAAAAATCAAAGTTTTCAAAAATTTCACTTAACACCTTCTCATTGTAAACGCTTTAATTATTCTGCAATTTTAGCGCGATTACTCATTATTCGCGCACTAATTTTCTCTGTTGACGTGTCCTTCTTTTTCTAGTGTATCACATTTTCAAAAGTGTGTAAAATATTGATATCTACAGTTCTTCGTTGAATTTCCTCCTCCAAAGCCCGTCATCGCAAACGGGACCGAATATTTTACGAAGAATTTTTCTCTCGAAAGGACCGAGGATATCTTCCTCCGTTTTCGATAAAGTTAATGCTTCAGCGTCATAAAGGAGAACTGGGATGATCAAGTTCTTACAGGTAGATAAAGTGTCTTACTACCTCAAAGTTATAGATGTCTATTCTGACATTCTGTCCAATTCGTGGATGTTATGTGTCCCTTCTTGTTGACAGCATATACTTGGTTTTGCCATCATTTACCGCTAAACCCATTTTGGCAGCTTCCGTTTCAAAACTAGCGAAGCCACCAGTGACAGCCCGCTGAGTTCTACCAATTATGTATGTCGATATCGTCGGCGTACGCTAGTAGTTGCACAGACTTTTGAAAGATTGTGCCTCCGGTGTTGGCTTGTGAGTTTCGCACTATTCTTTTAAGTATGATGTTGGAAATATCAGATGACAGCGCCTCACCTTGTCTATATCCTTTTTTGACGTCAACGGTCTCGGTGAGATCGTTACCGACCTTGATTGAGCAGCGATAATTTTCCATCGTTATTCTGCACAGGCGAACGAGTTTGGCAGGGATGCCAAAACAAGACATGGTTCCGCATAGCTCGTTTTTCATAGATGCTGTCATATGCGGCCTTAAAATCGATGATTCGCAAATATTTGTTTTTTTTCCTTGGTAGAGAAGTTTACCCGACTCACAACCCCCGACCTGGAGGACCAGTACCCTTTTATACCCCCAGGGCAAGGGGCTTGTCCGGAGTCAAGGACATGAGCGCTGCGGTTGGCCCATTAGAGGTTCATACGCCACCAACACTTTTCCAATACGCTGGCTCAGTATTAGAGATCCATACAGACCTGGAATTTTAAATACGTACATATGTTGAAGCAGTTCATATAGGGATAACACTGATAGTTCAACCTGACTGAAACTGTAGACGCGACCGTTGATTCCATTTAATGAATTCGTCCGCTGCCGCCTGGAGTAAGTGGAAATGCCTTAGTAAGAAAACATCCTTCCAGCTCTCTCGTTCCCTGCCACCAACAACCTTTCAAAGGCATTGGTTACCCAATTTCTAGTGGACGTACTAGTCACCTAGCAACCACCATCGTGGAGGTGTAGCGTAGGAGTTGATAGTGAGGGGCTAGCGTGAGAGCGTTTGTGCTCTCATATATTGACATCGCTACCTTTTGGCCACTAGCGCACACACACCACTTTCCTCATTTACTTATACATCCACACATATATGGGGAGTTTATTCTCTATTATAAGTTTCGAATGTTTTCGAAGTAACCAGTACATTACTCTGCACTTAGTTTCAGGTTCTTTCCATTTCTTTTTTACGATTCCATTTCAACTTTGCATCGAGCGCTATTACAAGATATTTTGGTTCCTTTGTGAACGGAATACGAACCGAGTTCGTAATTAAAACCAAATTGTTCGTTTTCTTATACTTATGTAATTAAAATTTACGTGAACAATTTTGGTTTCATTAAGAGCGGTTCGCCAAATCTTTGTCCTTTCGTTTACCCTATCAAATACTTCTTGTAATCGTACAGCTACCACTTTAATTTATTTACCTATTGCCGGGATGGTAGTATTGTCAGCAAATGTAGCTAGCGTTGTACCTTTGAAGATGACGTGCGTCGGCCCAAATGCCGCTTTGTAAAATAACAATTATAATATTGTATTGTGGAGGTGTTCGACAAATGTGCGGGAGGTTTGAGTATAACACCAAAATTTCTTTCACGGTCCCACCTCTCGCAAACGTCTGACAAACAGGCGAGAGTATAACTGTCATGAAAACGCTTCTCAATTCAAGTTTTCTCTTCGGACACGGTATTAAATAGTATGCCTCTTCCTTCCGTGTGAATAATGCAAAACGCAGACCGGTGGTTTTGTTGTATTTGTAACTACCGTAGGATAACTGTAGGAGAAGTCCAAAACTTGGAAGATTTCAGAGCGCACTACTTCACTTATGTGCTTTTGGGATATTCTGCTGAAGAACTTAGAAGTTTATCAAATCTAAATTGTTGGTAATATATTTACTGAATGTGTTAAAATTCTTCAATCACACAAATTTTTATTTTTATTCTATTGTATTTTTATTAAATTTTAATCAAAACATTTGATAAGCTTATGTTCTTGCAATCAATAACACTAAATTTTATAGATCTGTAAAAAAAGATGGCATACCCGTCAGCTATTGTCATTTCTCGTGATAGTGTATTTATCGTCTACTTCGTCTACAAAGGAAATGAGTATGTTTTTTGTATGTTCATACATATGCTCATATGGATGTATCTATGTAAGTACATATGTACTGGATCGTATGTCCAGCGGATATAGAAATAGAAAACTGCGTTTGGATAGTGTATTTGTTTTTTTTGTTTAATGATGCTGGCAGTAAAACCCCCCATAATATTATATCTTCAATGTGGCCTAGCGAATGACGAGCAGACAAATGAACAAATAATTTTGCTTTTGGACACGATACAAATTTATGTGAGTTCCTTGATTCTACAATCAGTAACCCGTCATTATTATTGTAATTTTTGGTTTGTGTATTTAGCTTAATCCATTATGTAAAACTTTACTTTGAACTTTATAATGAGGTACAGAATCAATTTTGTGGTTAAGCGCTTACATGGGTGGATCCTGCGTGCCGGGGCTACATATTTGTATTGAACTAAAATTTAAATTAAACTTAATTAGAGATAATTGTCTCGTTAAGCTTGTTTGCTATAGATACGAATTCATGCACTGCCTAGTAGAATTCCATGAATTGTTTTTGGTTCAAATTTTTAACAAATTTAATTAAATTAAGTATATAAAATGTTTCTCGGTTGGTGCATGGTTTAGTGGGTAGTAGTGCATTATAGCAACCAATTCCTTACTATGAGGTATTTGTATGTAGAAAGACATACGTACATACATATGTATGTACTTAAATACTTATGTAAGAACGTGTAAGGTAAATAAAAGAATATAAGAAAAAAAAATAGGTTTTCTTATTTCTGATTAAATTTATGGAGTTTTCTACAAATAGTTCACAAACATACATACATACCTATGTACATATATTCATTTATGTACATTCAGGCAATAAAAATTCGAATATATACGTACATATATACATATAGATGTACCAAAACCAATTTTATTTAACACATTAGCAATTAACTTCAACCCAAAAGCAATTATTTTTAACTCAAAACCAATAAGTTTAAGTTTTTAGCAAATATGAATAACCAAAAAACAAATATATTTAAACCAAAAGCAAATCATTTTAAACAAAACACAAATTTATTTCAACTTTGTAATTGTATAAAAACTTAGAAGACTTCACTTCTAATACAAAATTAATATTTTTAAAATTTTTTTTGTCCATTTGCGGCCTTTGGAATAAGTAAAACCAAACCATATCCATTACGTAATTAAAGCAATAGGTTTTTGTAATTTGTTATAAACTATACATACATATGTATATCTGCAATTATTGCAACGAAGTTATGGTCCCTGCTGACATCGCTTAAAACTTTTTCAATTCAATTTTAACAATTTGTTTATTAAAATACAAAATAAGATAAGTGTACATGTAAGATTAAATAAAGATCATTCTATAAAGTTCGTGTTAGAGTTGAATGATCGCTTATAACTATAAGGCTAAAAAGAAATAGAATCACGAGTGGGTCGTACGTACTTGCACCTTAATGCTAAAAGTTTACAATCTTCAATAAGCACTGAAATTCAAATCTTGTTCTTTATGAAGCCTAATAAAGTGGGCGCGGTAGATGGAATTGATAACATTGATCTGATGCTATCTAGGACATTTCACAATGGTTTGTTTTTGTAACGGCCTCAAAAAGTGGGCGTGGCATTATATTGTGTTCAGGCGAATTATAGAAAACTTAGAAGCCTTTTAATTTTGTAAATCCCTCAAGTCTTTTAGGTTGCAGTCGAATATACAGGCAGACAGACCGACAGACAAACAGACGGACAGACGGAATTGGCGGACCCACTTTTTTGGACTTCTCCATCATAGTAATGTCAAGTTTGATTAAAATCTCGAGTTCAAAATTTTTCATGAAACCAATACTTGCCCTATAGGTGCAAGTAAAAACATACAGAAAAGTTACAATCCGTCTAGAACGGATCGTATAATACCCTATCCTCCTTTCTATGCTATCTCTAATAAAGTGGGCGTGGCCATATTGCAATTTGGACTGAAATAATAATAATAATAATAAGAAACGCCCCCAAAAGTGGGAGTGGCCAAAAGTGTTGTATGGGTGAATTGTAGGACGGACGGACGGACGGACGGACAGACATGGCTTTATTGTTTTCGCTATTGATACTGATCATGAATATATATATGTATGTACATACTTTATAGGGTCTATCTCTATTATTTCTCTATGTTACAAATTATGTGTCAAACTTAATACTATACCCTTAGGATAGGGTATAAATATGAAAACACGGGATCGACAGAAAATGCGGAAAGAAAATGACAACTTCGTACTTTCTCTGATAGGGAAAAGAGGGATATCGTAAAAGACGTAGCAAAGAACTCAAAAATAAGTGCACCAAGATTGGCGGAACAAGTTGCAAATACAACTCGAAAAGATTTTTGCGTTCAGACTCTTCATAATGCCTTGCACGAATCAAAATAAAAATATTACGTAAGGTCTGCTAGAAAGAAGCCATTTTTTCTGAAATCAATCATACAAAACGGCTGAATTTCCTCGAAATTTTTTTAAATAAACCTAAAGAGTATTGAGATTGGGATTGGGACGTTTGGAGAAGACCCAACGCGGAACTTTAAAACCAAAATGTTGTACCTACAGTGAAGCATGGTGGAGGGAGTGTTTTGGTATGGGGTACACCACCATGGCAACAAGTGGGGTTGAAAATATTACCTTTTTTTAAGGTCATATGACAGCAGTCATGATATTTTGCGCAGTCTTTTACAGCAAAGCGCCCTGGAAAGTTTGGTCTTGGGAATACCTTTATCTTTCAGCAAGAAAACGATGCCAAGCATACGGTGGAAAAAACACGACAATGACTGCTTTATAATGCTCCTAAAAAGCGTACTAAAAACTCCTTTGCAATCATCTGATGATAACCATATAGAGAATTTATGGAACCATTTGGGATTAGCTGTAAGAAAATGCAAAATTTCGTCCAAACCAGAGCCGAAAAAAGTAATCGTAGAAGAATGGAAGAAGATTTCTAGCGAAACAAAAAACCTCTGGGCTTTCTATTCTATGGACTGCAAGCCATAATTGACGCGAAAGGATTACATACGAAATATTAAATCTTATTCTCTTTTGTTTTTAATCCCCTAAAGTAGAGCTTCGCTAAATTTGCCAATACTTTTTTGATGTACAAATTTCGTTATTTTATTTATTTTTATTAACCTTTAATATATTTTTGTTCACTTGTTTAAATTAAATATTTTTTACTTTTTAAAAAATTATAAGTTGCAATAAAATAGACAATAGATAGTGGAAATTAGGGAATTATGGAACTATGGCGGAGAAAATTCGACGTTTTTAAAGTGGACATTTTAATTTTTTAACAGAAAAGCTTCTTGGTTGGTCCTACCAGTAGCTCTAACTAGAGTGCCCAAGTTCATTTGTTGAGAAGTGAAGTTGAGTTAAGAATTACGAAATGCTTACAGTCTTTTGCATCGAAAAGTACAAAAAAGTCTCTCACAATTTTCAAAAATACATAATATTTCTATTGATGCGTATCTTGTACAACAGTACACTTTGGCACTCGCGAGGAAAACGAGTGTGATTATGTGCAACCTGACTTGACCCAATGTAAATAGTATATTTTCTAATAATGCATCACATAATCAGGTACATAGTGTGTAATATGAGAAATTTTTGGAAATATAGCCCGTAGAGTATATAGATTTATGTATAGTAACAAACAAGTGATGACAAACGTTCTAAACACATACAATTGAATCTAAAAATTCAGTCAATTTTATTAAAATAAGATTTCTTGTCTCTGAATTCTGGAAACTATCCGTAATCATGCAAAAAAGATAAGACACAACGTGTTATTTCTGTAAATTGTGACATTTGGAAATGTCAACTGAAATGTTAGTGAAGTTTGCCGTTCAGATATCTACGCCTAATATGTTAGGCTTAATATATTAGACCAAGAATTGTCCCTATGATTATCTAAGGGATATACATATGCTGATAATGCGGGGTTCGTCAACAATTTAGTAAGCAACTGTCATATCAAAGACACAACGTTGTTAAATAAGCACAAATTTAGTCATTTTCTCCTTCATCTCGACTTTTCCATATATGTATCTACATGCATACCATGGCAACTTCAAGTTAGGATATGCACACATCCTTTTGTATGTACATGCACTCAAATATACATGTATACATATGAGTAGGTACAACATCTTTTATTCGACTAATCATTTTTTTAAAGATCTAACTTGATAAAATACAGGAAAATTTAATCTTACGACAGAATAATGGATACATACATACATACATATGTCAGTATATGTATGTACATATGTAGATATATACGAGTACATAAGTAAATTACTCGTTTAAATATTATTGTTTCTTGTAAATGAATCGTGTTTTATGTGTTTCCGGGATTCGAAACGTAGACTTATTCCTCCGTTCTCCGACACACTAACCACTGACTTACCTACTCGTCTCTTCTACTATCGTTTAATAAATAAAAACAATTTTTAATTAAATAATGCGACACCTGTCTTTAATTTTCTATGTCAGCATGTAAACTTCCTCTACCCTGGGGTTTTATTATTTTGCCTTATTTGCAACCAACCAAGTTGACTTTCTGCACATTTACCCCATGGAGATGACCATTAAGGTTACTCTAAGGATAATCAATTTGTTTTCGTTACAGTTTCGACTTAGCATTAATGATAATGTGTCTTTTTAATCTTATATGGAAATTAAAGGTTAGGGGTTTTCAGAAACGTTTTGACAACGTTTTTAGAAAAACAGAAATGTTTCAGAAACGATTCCAAAATGTTTTTAAAATGTTTCCCAAATCTTTTTTTTTTTGTTGTGGACGTTAAATCGTGTTTCTCGTTTGTTTGCGAAACGTATTTCAAATGGTTCATGTGAAGTGGGAAAAATTTAATTTACAATGGAAAAAGAAGTTTGATGTCACGAAAAACTTGTGGCACTAATAGATTTGTGGATTGTTGACATTGGGCGCATTCCATAATCTAGGCCTACTTTTTGAGGTAAGGCCTAACATATGGAACGGCAAATTAACTCAAAAAGTAGGTGACATTTCATGTGTCATAATTCTCATTCCACTTCCCATTTTCACTTTCGATAAATTATGGACTGTGGTCATCAAAGTATCTTTGTGATAAATTTATTTGTATGAAAAAGAAAACTGTTAATAATGCTTAAGTGCGAAAAATCGCCAACAAAAAAAACAAGGTTTCATTATTTTTTTAAAGAATTTTGGCTCCACTTAAAACATTAGACTTGTGTTTTAATATAAAAATAATGAAAACATTTCACGCATGGAACAATTGATCATATCCTTTTGTTGCCTCGAATCTTAGATCACTTGAATGTAATTTAATTACATCATTTATCGCACATCATCCACTTAATTTATAAAGCATAGCCGAACAATAAACCAACGTCATGGTGTCGCTACATCAAGAAGGCCTCCTAACTAACCCTGATGAGCTGAAACAAATTTTCGTCCGTTATCACGGAAGTTTTGATATCCTGCCCAGTAGTGCAGCAAACGATCTCTCTACCTTTGCCTCCCACGTTGATTCCAAACGCATCTCCTATCTTCAAAAAACTCGTGCTAATTATAAAAATTACTTTCGTTCCTAACCTTCTTACCAGCACACTCCCATGTTTTTCTACCCCTAACAGTAGCACTCTTAATCATTTATCTATTTATTACTAGAGCGTACGCTGATTGCGTACCAAATCCTCCACTGTCTTTCTTAACTCCCAAACGCTTCCCTACGATGTTTTCGCGCCATCCGAAACAAATTTTTCCTCTGCCTTCAAGTGTAACGAGTTCTTTACCTCTGACTTTAATGTCTTCCGCGATGATGGTCTTGAAAAAGACGATGAATCTTCTGGTCGCTGTGTTCTCCTAGCTATACACAACCGTTACGATTCTGAACTTTATAAAACATCGCATACCGCTGATTTTGAGTTTATCTGCGCTAAAATTACCATCCTTAAGCGTAGTCTGTATCTTCTTTGCTGCTACATCCGCCCCTCTCAACCTATTCAAGGCTACCAACTTGCTATTGATGCTATAGACTCTCTATTTAATGCTACTGATCCCTGTGATGATGTCATAGTCTTAGGTGACTTTAATCTTCCCCATCTTCAATGGGTTCAGTCTGAGGATGAGTCCCATTTCGTTCCTTCAAATGCAACCTCAGACAAAGATGTCCTTTTCACAGATTGTCTCTCCAACTCTGGTCTCCATCAAATCAGTGGCATAACTAATAGCCTTGGCAGACAACTTGACCTTATTTTCTCATCCGATGCTGATAACTGTATTGTTACGGCAAGTAATCATCTTTTCTCTACTCTTGACCGCTACCATCCACCCCTCTTTCTCTCGTTTGCATACGGCGACTTAAATTTAAACTCTCATTCTCAGACTTCATACAGCTTTACTTTCCGGAAAGCTGAATTCGCCAAACTCAACAACTTGCTCAGAAACGCCGTTTTTAACTACAGAAATATTTCTGTGGATATTGCTCTCGCATTGTTCTATTCTTTAATCTTCGATTGTCTTCTGCAAACTGTAGTACTCGCCCAAAAAAAATTATTCTTCGTCCCCACCGTTGTATAATAAACAACTTATACCTTAAATCTCGCTCTGACTCTGACTACTCCCTTTATCAGCACTCACATACTCACTTCGCTGAACTAAGTGAGGTTCTTTACCGAGATTACCTTGTCCGTATGCAATCCAATCAAATCACTGACCCCAAACGTTTTTATCATTTCATAAATGCGAAACGTAAATCTGATAGCTATCCATCTACCCTTAAACTTGCAAACCTATTTGCTCACTTTTTTAGCCTTGACCTTGACTACTTCTCCTACATGGATAACCGCGCTCAAACATCCTTAGTCTCGATCAATATCACCTCCCAACTTGTCACGGATAAGATTAACAAACTTAAGGATGACTACTCCCCCGGTCCCGACGGATTGCCCGCTATTGTCTTAAAAAAATGAGCGACATACTTAGCGCAACCCTTGGCTTCACTTTTTCAGATGTCTATTTCTCAAGAATATTTCCCTCCGCCTTGGAAGAAATCATTTATTATACCCATTCATAAAAAAAGGCCCTAAAAACGATATAACCAACTGTCGACCTATCGCCAACCTGTCATCCATACCCAAACTCTTTGAGAGTATTGTATACGACACAATGTTATTTCACTGTAAATCGTTATTCTCTACTAAGCAACACGGTTTCCTCAAAGGCAGATCGACAACCACCAACCTAACTGAATTTGTTTCCCAGGCGTTGTGTGCATTTGAAGTCAGTTGGGAAATTGATGTATTAGCCACAGACTTTAGGAAAGCATTTGATAAAATCTCTCACCCAATTATTACTCTCAAGCTGAAAGCTCTCGGTTTTCAAACCGGTTTTATCAGATGGATCCAATCTTACCTTGAAAATCGGCATTACGATTATTTTTAGATCTTCTGTCTCTAACACGTTCATGGCCACATCATTCGTCCCTCAAGGCAGCCACCTGGGTCCCTTAATTTTCGTCCTTACCACCAACGATGTCGACCGCATTATCAAAGACTCCTATCTCTCCATCTATGCCATAAAATGCCATGTCATAAAAATCTTTAAATTCATATCTTCCACCACCGACTCTCGCTTTCTCCAAGACGACCTAAACAGATTTTTTATCTGGTGTCAGAAAAATCATCTCGAATTTAATACTAGTAAATGTCAATAAATGACATACTCCCGTAAACGCGTTCCACCACCCCATAGGAATTACTTTCTTTGTAACGAACCTGTCCCTTCAGTCTCATCGTTGCGCGATTTAGGTGTCATATGCGACAGGGAGCTTAACTTCCGCTCGCATATCTACAAGCTTGGTTTTGTGAAACGTTGGTCTAAGGAATTTTCAGACCCCTACGTTACCAAATCACTCTATATCACCTTGGTCAGACCCATCCTCGAATATGCTAGGCAAGCTTAGTCCCCTCACTATGCTGTCCATGTGGCAGTGGGCGGATTTAAAAATGTTTACACTTGTACTGTATCTTTTTCTCAGACGCCCAGATATGAAATTTCATACTCCTACCTCAAAATTTAAGGCCCAAAAAGCGGTGACATACAGACGGACGGTCATCGCTCAATCGATTTTGGTATTGATGCTGATCACGAATACACATTATGATTATTTCTCTATATTAAAAACTATGTGTCAAACCTAATATACCCTTTAGGATAGGGTATAAAAATAGGATTTTGTTTCCTAGACATTTTCTTGAGCACTAAAACTACTGAACAAATGAAAAACATACAGAAAAGCTACAATCCGTCTGGAACGGATCGCGTGATACCCTATCCCCCATCCTATCGAGCCCCTATAAAGTGGGCGTGGCCGTATTGCCAAAACTGTTGTATGGGTGAATTGTAGGGAATCTAAATATTTAGTCTTAACAAAATTTTTCTGTTTCATATAATTTAGTGAAGTTATGAAAAAGTGGGCGTGGCAGTGGGTGGATTTCAAAATTTTTAACAATTGTACTGCATCTTTTTCTCAGAAGCCCAGATATTAAATTTCATCCTTCTAGCCCAAAATTTAACGCCCAAAAAGTGGTGACTGACGTACGGGCGGACATGGCTCAATCGTTTTCGCTATTGATGCTGATCACGAATATATAAAGTATATATATATAGGGTCTATCTCGATTATTTCTCTATGTTACAAACTATGTATCAAACTTAACATACCTTAGGATAGGGTATAAACATTCAAATATCATAGAACATTGAAAAAACGTTTTTGAATCGTTTCGAAAACATTTACATAGGAAATGTTTTGAAAATTATAAAAAAGTTTTCAAAACGATGTTTTCCGAATGTTTTCGAAGTGTTTGTTTAGTGTGTACAAGCCTTAAAGTTTATATTGTATCAAGTTTAATAAATTCATCATCCAATGGATGTATGAACATTGTTTGAAACATAAACAAATGATCGAGGTAGTGGGGTATCGGTGTTAAGGTAAAAAGTGGGTGTCGTGGCTCAAGTGGTTAGTTCGTTGGACTTCGGAGCGAGGGGTTCGAAGCGCGATCCGCAGATAACACCAAAATTCTTTCACGGCCCCATCTTTCACGACCGTCTGACAAACATCCGAGAAAACTGTAGACTATCATGAAAAGCTTTTCGAAACAAAAATTGCCCTTCGGTCACGACAGTAAACTGTAGGTACATTCCATTCGTAAACAGAATATAACACACACAACAGGAATGGTTGTGAAAAGCTAGGTTCTGGGTTATTTTAAGAAAGTCGCCAAAAAAGTGTCCCCCTGAATTTTTTTTTTAAAGCACACCGATACATAATTATTAAAATATCATTTTAATTCATATTAAAAGAAACATAAAAGGAGTAAAACAATACTAACTATGACATGAAACCGAAATCGAATGCGCGTAATACTTCTCTTATAAGATAGGCATAACTACTTAAACAAGTAATTTGACAGCATAATTTATAAATGAATCCTGAGAGCAACTGAAAGCAACTTTCTTGTCAAGTGGCTTGCAGTCTACGTCACAGCAAGTACACAAATAGGAAATTGACAGTACATTGTGGGAAAATGACCAAAATCCCGAACGCTAAAGAGTCCGCAAATTGCGGCTTTAGTCTTCTAACGGCAACTCTGCTGGGTCGCGTTTGAACCTGTCGTACTAAATATTTGGATTTTCTTGTTATTAGTAAATATATATATAACGAAATATGTCCATAGCGGAAGCAGTTTCTTAATATTTCTCAATCATTAAATTATGGTCTGATTTCTTAGACCAAAAATACGCTAAATGCGTCCGACACAAATGCCCTTTTGTAACAGGTTTGGTGTAGAAGGAAACTACGAATATTTGGTAAACTTGTTATTCTAAGTACTAACAGAAATATTTAGAATGTTTATTTATTTTTACTACTTTGGGATCCAAAAAATATATAACTTTTGACTTTTGCCAACAATAATGTGCGCTTATTTAAGAAAACGAATGAATATCAACCCTTAAAAAAAAGGTTTTTGTATAAGACTCTGAAAGAAAATACATAAAAAAAAGAATTTTATTGAGTCCTTGGTAAACTGTTGATTTAAATTTAAATATGTACATCGAAACTGAAATATATTTTCGTAGTTGTTGTACCTACCATTCAGGACCAAGGCAACTTACCTTGTACATGAATACAGCGTACTTCCGTTTTCATTTTTTAATTTCGTTTTTAATATCCTCTTTAAATAAACTCAAAGGAGTAGAAAACATCTCTTTATTTTATTATCGGAAATGTTATCAAAAAGAAAAGATGTAACCGTAATGATTCCCCTATTTTACACAACCATAAAGCTTTAGCGTCGTAAAAATACGTAAGCTTACATACATAATGTACATACATATTTATTGTCATTTTACCTTTTACTCATTTCCAATATTTAGTTTTTTTACTACATTTTTAAGTTCCACATATTTCGACATGGTCTTCTCCAGAAACGGTTGACAAACAGCAAAAAGAAACCAGATTCGGTTATGTTCAAAGCACATATCAAACAAGCCTGCGGCAAAATAATAAATGTGTATGAAAAACAATGTATATATACATACTTACTTATGTTTGTACAGGTCCTGCGTGT
Organism: Xylota sylvarum; assembly: GCA_905220385.1. NCBI lineage: Eukaryota > Metazoa > Arthropoda > Insecta > Diptera > Syrphidae > Xylota > Xylota sylvarum. The sequence continues at coordinate 68,166,477 of LR999958.1, read as the reverse complement.
CATCGTATAAACATACGATTAGTTAATGATTTATTTAAAGGTGCGTAATATCATTATTATTGATAGGTATTGAAATGTAAAAGTCATAAAATCCAGAATACATGACTCGATTTATTTGTAAAGATTTTATGGTTGTGCGGATATCTATGAAATCAAAAATATAAAGCAAATTGTAAGTGTTAGAAGTATAAATTTTTATATTGGTTATATTGTAGGGACTATTTTGATTTACGATATAAAAATCCCAATACATATAGGAATATCCTTACTTCGATTATACAGCCATGTATGTACAAGCGGAGATAAAAATGTTTTTGATTCTACTCTTCAGTGTTTAAAGGTGCGTAAAATTTGAGGTATGACCTCTACAAATATTGAAACTTTATCGATTGCTATGAAACCAACTTAGGCAGTTAAGATTTCAAACACGAATACAAAATGATTGCGTTAAGAGTGGAATAAAATAAACATACCCATCATCAATTCGGAACAGGATAAACTTCTTGCAACTTTGAAGAAATCAATTCTTATAGGTCATTAGACTCACCTTAAGGGTACTCCATTTTTTTACATTTTCCTACCCATTGGTAATCAGTAATCACTTGTCTAGTGAAGGGAGATTACTGCTGGGCTTAGAACCGACCTAAATAAACGTGTCTTATCTTTTTGTACAGGTACATTACCCATAAATCAAGAACCCTTTTTACCAAAACTAGATACATACATACATACATACATATGTATACCTATGTATTTATACATATGTACATCCATACCTACTCGTATAAATAGTTTTTATTGTAACAGTTTTAAGTTGGTGTATCTGAGATAGGGATTTAAAGGATAGTACAGTGCATACATGTGTATGTAAGGGAACGTATCGGAATACCACTTTTTAATATCCCGTTTTTCGAAAATCTTGAAAAAAAAAGTCTTAAAATCCAGTCGATAAAATACAGTTTTTTTAAATACATACTGCATTCTAAACTCCCGCTTATTTAAAATTCCGATGTAATATAATCCCGTTTTTATAAAGTCCGTTTAAGCGGCTCAAGTGGTTAGTGTATAGTCCATATTTCGCATGAATTTAAACAAATTTTGCTTGCATTTTGCAAGCTCACACCTACTCCAAATCCAACAGTGAACCCAAGCAGGGGGTTGCGGGGCAGCATACCCCGCATACGTATTCCACTGTTTATGCACAAATCGAATTTTGGAATGCAAAAGCGAGATTATAAAAATCGGGATTATATAAAACAGGATTATAAAAAACAAGATTATGAAAAGCGGGATTATAAAAAAGTGGGATTATAAGATACAAGATTATGAAAAACGGGGATTTTAAAAAAACAATGTTTTACAAAGCGGGATATTGTACGCAACCCGTTTGTATTGGTATATACAGTTCTTTGCTTATGCCTGTCAAAGAATAAATTCTTTTGCGTTTTATATTGTTCTCCCAATTAGAAGCAACATGTATTTTCAAATGTGTTTAGTATCCCCTTCGAGAATCTGTTGGTAAGCCCTTTACTTCTGAAACTGTCTGGGATCTAGGTTTTAACATTCATTACATATTATATAAGTACATATGTATGGATATATTTTTGTGCAGTACCTACCAAGATCTCTATAAATATCCTTAGATGCCCTCAATAATGAAAGACGATCTTAAACAACCGGAATAGGAATAACGTTCTTAAATTCTTTTGACATTTGTCTTTATCCCATGCCTATATCAATTTTTCTCTTTTTATATACGTTCCTTGAAATGTACTAGTTATTATTTCTTAAAGGGTATTTTGCAGTGCTAATCTTGTATTTATACAGCTTAGACGTGGTAAGAATTTTTCAACCTAGAGTACGTTCCAGGATGTAATCCGCAGTCTTACTAGTTCTTACTAGACTTTTGCGGTAGCTGCAAAACCATCTGATATGCATACATACTTATGTAAGTATGTGCATATATACAAACATATGTACATATGTACAGATATTGTTTAATTTTGCAGTGCGCCACTGGGAAGGCTATCAGGATGTGTAGGTTATTTTTTATTTAGGTTAATGCATGCCTTGAATCTTTGCCTGTTGTAGTTCCCTAAGAGATTTTTAGCCTGCATCAGATCGTGAATGTTTTTCCGAATTTGCACTCTGTTTTCTTCGTTACGAGTTTAGTCCTATTAAAAGGTAAAAAAAGGTAGACATTGAAGAAAAGTCATTTATGATTCAATAAAGCTGTATTAATAATAATGATTCTCCTTAATTTGCTAACGATGCGAAAGGCTTCCCGAACGAATGTAGATAATATGGTCTTTAGAGTAAGTGAATGGCTTTTTTTTTTTTCATATATTACATTACATATTGCTATATCGAAGTTATTGTACTTTTAGTTAAGACTGATTTGGACGTTGTGCATATGTATCTATAGCTACATACTTATGTACATATATTCCGGCTTGAAGGATGATGGTAATTTTAAACCACTTTATAAATGCATTTAATGTTTTGAGTTATTCAACGAAAAAAATCAAAATATGTACATATGTAATATAGAATGTAAGTATGGACGGGCATGCATTTTCACTAGCTCATAGTTATACACTAATAAGTTACTATGTATAAGTACCAGAATTGTAAAAGAGGTTAATTCTACATATTGAATTCATCTAGAAATGATTTAAAAACTGTTTTCTAAAAAAGATTGGGATTTAAAAAACGTAATTCACCATTCTTTTGAAGTCAGTGATTAATGCATTTAATTTTTAGCAATCACTGACCTGAATTCATTTTGGTTCACTACTAACTTCAACGAAATATGTTAATTCAATACTGATTTCAACTTACATGAAGTGAATTCAACAGACTTCCAAAATGATTTCAATTCAGTGATTGCTAAAAATTGAATGCATTAATCACTAACTTCAAAAGAATGGTGAATTTTTTTTTTCTAATCGAAGTCTTTTTTGAAGTTGATTGCATCAATCAAAAATTTGAATTATTTTTTATGAAATCTGTAATTGTATTCCCAAAAGAATGCATTCTTTTACAACTCTGATAAGTACAATAACGAATTGAATGTTTATTCATTATTTCATTATTGTTACTTTTAATGTTATCTATTAATGTTGTTGAAGTAAAAGTAGATTAAGTGACTATCTCATCTATGTACAGTATTGAAACCCAATAACCATAATTCAGGTATTCGACACAAAAGTGCGTCACGTAAATATAAACTTGAGTGTTGTATATGCATAAAGGATTTTCTTTCCTACCTGCGATAGGATACTCCGATTTTTAATACAGTCCGTATTAAATGTCACATACTGTTATAATTAGTGAATTATATGCCCTAAATGATGTGTAATTAGTTGCATGGAAGTACTTAAGGCGATGATTTATTTATTATATTCAAACATTGCGTGTTGCCAATGAGTGGATATATCACTCAGCATCATATTCTCTTATCCTCATTAAATATTCACTGAACAGTGTATAGTTGTTCTAAGCAGGTAGTCCCTTTTGGGAACGTTATCAATCACTATATGGGTCGCTGCAGAAGAGTAATGACTATTAGAATAATGTGCGTTGGCATTTTATTTATTTTCTCATTTTCACTTGTATCGCATTCCTATACAATAATGCTGACCACTAATTTATTTTCTTGTTACTTTCCTATTCAAGGAAAAAACGCTATTTCCGTAAGAGAATTTAGTCTTGAGGTTTTGATATACATACATATAGTGGAGTTGTTAAATCTAAAGTCTGCAATGTGTTAAATGTTGATGTTGTTAAACATTATCCTATTATTACTACATAGACTAGCGCTACTGTAGTCTTATTGATTTACATTCCTGTACATATGCGCAACATTGCTGACCACTTACATATTTAATTTCTTGTTACACTTCTATTAAAGGAAAAACGCTATTTGCTTTTAAATGGAATGTTTGTGGATAAGTTCATTTCGAAATTAATCAACATCGATTGGTTGCCCGTGTTGATTACATTTAAATTATTTTGTTGATGTTCTTAAAAAAGGTGGTCTCGCTTAGTAAGCATAATAAAGTAAAAAGTACTTAAGTCAATTAAATTATGTGTATATACCTATGTATAGTGTCATGCCCAATTTTACTTGACTTGGTAAATCTTAGTGTGACACGATTTAATTGTTTCATTTGTAAACAAGTTATAAAAAAAATCTGGCAGAATTACGATCACTCTAGTTATGCCATATGATTTTGATTTTACAACAAATTCCATGCAAAAGATTTAAAACCGATTAATCTGCCTTTTTGTGAAGTCAGGTATGTACACGGCACCGATGATGAAACTATAAAATTACAGCTACTGAACAGTTTGGAAACCCGCGATGTGAACAAAAGTATTCGTCTATTGCCTATATTTAGGCTGTTAATAATAACAAAATTTAGTTGGTATACATAAAGGCTGGTGATATACCGTTCATGATTCATGAACAGTTTCAAAGAACTACATATTACGTCAAGTTTGCATTCCATTTAACATTGCATTATCACTGAGACCATCGATAACTGATCGATGAATGGCAATTGTTGATCGTCGATCGTCCATTGCGAATTTTGGTATTATGTATGTATTTTGATTGTGTTCGACATTTGTCAGTCGTTTGTTGTCGATCACAAATTTCTGTTCGATGTTCCGTGTATTGGCAAGGAAAAGAGGTTTTCTACGTATGAAATGTATCTACTTACAATCTGTTTATAAGGTTTAGGAAAAAATAAAATGTGAAAATGATTTGTTTTTTTAACTAGGTTGAATATTTTTATACTCATCTATTGATGAGAAAGCCGTGTTAAAATGGTTTTCGACCTACTGATCTGTGATCAGGGGATTGCGATCAATGTTGCTGTACATATTTTTAAATTTTGTTTATAACAATTATTTCGAAAACCGATTTTTTCAATATTCGTCTAGTACGGGTGTGTCATGAGGTATATTTTTTTATATATCTAATATAGCAAATGTGTGGACGTCGTGGCTCAAATGGTTAGTGCGTTGGACTACGGAGCGAGGGGTTCCAGGTTCAATCCCCAGACAACATCGAGAATTTCTTTCACGGCCCCATCTCTCGCGAGCGTCTGACAAACATCCGAGAGTAAAAACTGTCATGAAAAGGCTTCTCAAAACAAAAAATTGCCGTTCGGATCCGGCCGTTCCAGTAGGCCCCTTCGAATGGTTGTGAGAAGCTAGGCCTTGGGTCCCATGGACCTGTCGCGCCAAAAATTTGTATTTTTGTAATATAGCAATTATTATTTGGTTATTTCAAAAATTCAAAAAAATAATTTTTCGCGTACTTACAAAAAATCTGGCACAAGCGTCGCCGCTGGACCTACAGTTTACAATGATAGTAGCATTGATTGGTTATATCAATTATATCAATTTTGGAAAAAAGTGAATTTTCAACATATTAATACTAACTAAAGCCGCGACCATTTGCTCCAAGACTTTAGTTTATAGCATTACATTTACCCCAGCTTTCAACTCATCCACTTTTATTTCACACCCAAAATTTACTGTAGGCTCTTAGACTATATACATATGCATCGGAGTTGCACTTTGAAAAAATAATTTTCTGTAGGGCGCGATCTTACTCATTCCATTCTCTTCCCGATTGCTTGAGTCCACGGATCGCTTTTTTGAGCCTGCATACTTTTTTCTGATAATTCACGTCAACATATCACGTCCAATTGTACCATAAATACTTGCTCATGAAGATCACCGTTCAAATAAGCAGATACTACATCCATTTGATGTACAATTAAGTTGTATTCAGCTGATAATGCCAATATAAGACGGATAGAAGAATATCTTACATCAGGTTTCTTTATAATCCAAGCCGAAACGTCGACTTGGCCACAAGCCTTGCTTTGTATTTCTTGATATCACCAAGACTTTCACGTTTGATGTTAAAGACCCACTTATATTTTACTAGTTAACAGTTTCAGTTTCAGTGTGATTTTTCATTAAAGAGTTGTACTCAGCTCGCATCGCAGTTTGGCACTTAAAAGCACTTTACGTTTTAACGGGAAGCGTTGTTACACACAACGCTTAGAGAATTGCACTTAGAGAATTGCAAAACATTTCACTTCTCTGCAACAAATTTGTAGAATTGACTTCACTGGTTTACGAATACCCGTCACTGTATGACCTGAACTTTAACTCAGCGACCGATTTTCAATTGCTCCAACGTTCACACAGCCATTAACAGCAGATTATTATCCAAAATTATTGACTTCTAACATTAGACTTCTTGCATCTTCATGCTTCATACGGCGTAATGTTTCTCAAAACTTTATTAGATGACCGATGACGCAAATACACAGCAGCCTTAATGGCTTCAGCCCAAAAGAAATTCTGACAAACTGGAATCTATCATCATGCAGTGTGGCATTTCAACCAATGTCCTATTCACACGCTCTGCTTTGATGTGGAGTATACGGAACTCTATGTATTCCCTCTTTTGGCAGAAGCATATTGAATGGTTAACGTATTCAACGAACGCAACAATTTTATTTTTTTTATCTGTTTCACGTTCTACCATTGCTTTAAGCATATTCAATGTCTCTAACACATCGCTTCTTGATGAAATAAACAAATACTTTCCGATTGTAATCGTCGATAAATATCTTGCACCACTAAGAGAAAATTTACGCATGGACTATACATTACTGTGAAAAATTTCAAGAATCTTACTTTTTTGGTCCTAATCCTTAGGAAATGGTGCAGAGTTTATTTTGTCTTTTAAGCAAATTTCACACTCAAAATTTTGCTGACGGGCTTCTTGCATTTCACGTACCTACCACGTTATGTTTGCGTAAAAAATCTAAAATTTTACTTTGACACTTCTGGTGTCTTAATTTTCTAAATAAATTTCATCTTCATTCTATTTTTACCTTAAACATTTGTTAGAACCAAATTTCTTACAAAGCTTAACTTTGTAGCCATACTCAATAGCTTTTCTCAATGAAATAAAATTTTATTTTAAGACTGGAACATACATACAATATATGTAGATATATTCACCTCCAGCTACTTCAATTTCTTCCACATGTGGGTTTATATACACAAACATCAATCTTTCACAACACATATGATACGTTGATCCACTATCCCAAGCCCAATCTGCTTTTTGTGCAGATAACAATGTTAAGCCTAACAAAAGCAACTGATTTGTCCTTTGCCATATTCCCATCCTCGAATACAAGTTGCAGCAAAATGTCCTTTCTTATTACATTTGTAAAATTTACGACTTTACTTTTGGAGCTTCGGGTTATTTTGGAGCAAAATGTCGACGAATTATCATGCGCACCTCCTACTATGCTTTCGCACTCTCGACGTAGTCGGCAAAGCATCTCTTCATTCCATTGCAATGACGAAATTTTCGCAGCTCTTTGACAAACTAGATAGCATTACACATCAGTCTCAATTAATTTCTCGACCAAATCAAAGAAATTACTTAGACGTTCTGACAATGCAGCCGCTTCCACTAAGAAGTTGTCTTCGCTTGAAGGTTTTCACTTTCTTACGTGTAATAGGAATAGTAATTCTGACGGTCTCAAACAAAGCATGATTGCTGCCGACGCCTTTTCATCTTTCACTATCCATGTAGCAGACTCAGTAGCTTGCGTATGTTCGACTAAACTTTCGGAAACATATCCACATAAATCACTGTTGATCAACACAGATCTCATGTCAACTTTCCAGTCATCATAATTTTGATCGTCTAACTTCTCTATTTTGTACAGCCTGGAATTTATTCTTGTAAACCAACTGAAAACAGTGTACATATGTATGTACATATGTGATAAATATCCTTTAAAAAATCAAACCGATAAGTCTTCTAAAATTGTGTTCAACCTAGGTCCATAACCTTTGTTAGGGGATAAAAAGACCAATCTGTGTAACATTGAGGAAACCAATTTCCTATATAGACAAAGCACGTCTTATCAGCTTGAAAGGATTTTTATTAACGACCAATTAATTCGATACAATATGTATTCATTTGTAGTTTTTCAATAACAACACACTAAATGATATTCTGATTCATCAAATGTACAGCTTTGCTTGCAAAGTACATAGTTACAATACATACATACATATTTACATATTTATTTACACTGAAATGTAGAAGTTACTTTTATTTTGTTTGTGAAAAGAGCTATGATACATATGTACATATGTGAAAGAAATATAAAACAACATAACATATTCATATCATATCTAAGTTAAGAAATTATAAATCGAGTTATATCAAAAAAATAATAATAAATAAAATATAATAAAAAAAAATTAAATTGTCTCTAAATTTGTTTGTTTCAAATTCAGGCCAAAATGAAAGAGGTTTATTTGTAAAAAAAAAAAGTTCACCGGTAATGGTTAAATAATATTTGAAGGGTGAAAGCATCATCGCCAATAATCAGTACAAAAAAGTCCTCTTATATATTTTTGAGGTGTTTACTATAAAGTTCAGTGATTTCTATTTTTTATAACATATGTATACGTTACATTTTCCATTGCACCGTTATCGGAAACACTGCCGTTGGGTCCAAAATGGTAGTAGGTACACGATTATGTAATTTATATAACAAAGACCTATAAGACTTGACCTCCCTCCCTATCCATTTTTCTATTGAAAGCCTCAAAAGCTAGATACCGCAGCTGCATTATTTTCATGCAATCAATATAAAATAGACAATTCATCATGAGTGATGCAATTGTTGCATGGTATCTGGAGTATCTGGGTATGCCAGCTGATATCAATTTTAAGTAGAACTTGCGACAAGTGCCGTACTTACGTAAAAGTTATGCAACCTCTTTTGCAGCGAATATTGGTGGATCAAGTTAGTATTTAACAATGATTACTTACATTGTGTAATTAGTATTTGATTCAATTGGTTCTGTTATTAAATAAATGAAATCTATAATTTTGATTTTATTTTCAAAAGACCCTATTTCATTATTTCAAGTCCCAACATTTGGCCATTATTTCAACTATGTAAATAAAATTGAAATAAACTATTGCATAAATTGATCACAAATCTTTAATCCTGTTTTGATGGAATTTAATTTTTCTCACACTCATCGTTTTATAGGTATAGACATATGTACATATGTATTTCTTTCTATAGGTACTTTATTAGGTACTACCTACTTTACTTCTGGACTTGGATCGCTCTTTGCAGTTTCGACTTTATGCGGATAGATTTATTTGCCAGTTTAACTTATCGCGTGTTGAGGTCTTTTGTTGTAGTCTCGTCTATGAGATGCGTAGTGGTATCGGAAAATGTGCGCTTCACATCACGTGAGATTGTTGTTAAAGTGAATATTTTATTGTTGTAATCTGTAAACCCACAACAAATGCTTATTTTCACACGGCATTTTTACAGGCGGGATTCCGTATTTTATAGCTAGGTACTTTTTTTTCACTATAAAGGTCAACTTAAGCTCTGCGGTTTTATCATCATCGCCTTAGTTTGTGCTCTCAAAGGAACCATAAAATTTCACGGTGTAATGTAGGGGTATTATTTTGTTCTTCTTTTCATGACTTATGCTGCGGATTTTGTTGCTGATTGTTTTGAAATATGCACTTGACTTTTTACAGGTTTCATTTCTCGTTTTTCTTTTCTGCCGGGTGTACTTTTAATGGTCAACACACAGCGTGGGTGGAAGTAAAATTAGAATGAGTGATGAATTACCGATGGACGAAGTATGACATATATCTATGTTTTAGATATTACAGTAAACGGTCGATATAGTGAACATCGGTATAGTAAACAATCTAATATAGTGAACACACTATATTTTATTCAGTCTATGCTAAAGATCTAAATGGTTTTTTTGTTTTTTTTTAAGTATATTAAGACGTATGTGTTTACATACATATATGCATACGTAAAAGGTATTTTTTTAGAGGCGGTGAACTTGAAATTAAAATTAAACTTAAGGATATGAAAAATGTTTTTAATACCCATGAAATTGCCTTTAAAACAAACAACGTTTACATAGATAAATATGTATATGTATTAATGTATTGTATTATTTTTTATGTTTTTTTTTTTACGAATGAACTTATTTAAGGGTATTCACACTTCGTTGTATCTGGCCTTGTATAATTGTAAACGTGTAATTTCTTACACCAAAGAGAGAACGTCCTTTTTCGTATTTGTAGCAATGTCAAAATAAGATGATTTTTGTTCAATTAAATACGCAATGCCGAAGAAAAGTGAAAAACGGAAAATTATTGAATTCTTGGTCGATGCTGCAAATAAATTGATGTTGATGGAAGGTTCGACATAGTGGACATAGTGCAATGAAAAAAAGGACACAAATATTAAAATTTAATTTTTACAGAAATGGAAATTGTAGAAAATGAAAATGATGAACATGCAATCCTTGATGAATTAAACGAGGATATTTTCTTCGTTATAGCAAGTCGTCGTGGATTTGAAACCACTCTACCTAAGTCAATTAACTGGCGCGAAAATATTAACAAAAATATTCTGACTACGATGGACAACGATCGCTTTCGTCAAATGCAGAGAATGGAACGAAGTCAATTTTCTCATGTATTATCATTAATATGTGATGATGTGGAATTCAAAAAACCACATTCCTATCAGCAATTTTCAATTGAACTGCAATTAGCTATTTTACTCTACCGTTTGGGTTCGTCAGGTGAAAACGCTACAATCACTACTGCATACCCCCTACATGACTTCGTTATTACTCCGTACAGAAGCAACTCAGAGCAACTCGACAATTCAAAACGAAAAGCGTTTAATTTACGACACAGCAAGTATCGATTCAGGGTACAACATTGTTTTGGTCTGCTAAAGAAAAAATTTGGTAGCCTGAAAGAACTTGGGATGCGGATTCACAATAAAGAGAGTCACAAATTTTGCTGTGATTGGATCATGGTCTGCTGCATTTTACATAACATCCTCTTAACGGACTTTAAAACAGATGACACAAATGACTTCGTAAATCAGGAATATGAGGATGCTGAAGATTGCCCTAATGATGACAATACAGACAAAAAACAATTTGAAATTAAAAGACAATTATTGTATGAATAATTTTTGTTCTTCTATATGTAAACAATAAGAAAATGAAAAAAGAAATTATTAATTATTATTTAAAAAATTAAATATCTAAGTTTTTCGGTCAAATTTAAATCGATACTCGGTGGTGCTATTGTTTTGTCCGTCACTCTACATATGTATATTCTATAGGCATTTTTAATGTACTGTATGTAAAAACGTTTACTTTTTGATGAACTTTGCTTCAAGGAGTCCACACTCGCTACAATGAACAATCGTGCTCCAGTGTATGTATAGATATATGCATATGGAAACAAATAACACTTAAACGTATGCGCACAAATTTCTATTTCACGTTAAGCAATTATACATACGTACACTAGCTGACCCGCCCGGCTTCGCTCGTGCGTTTTAAAAGTGTATAGTATGAATAAGTAGATACGTACATAGTCATAATTCTTATCTAGAAACCAAATTAAGAAATTATAATTCGATATCCAGGCAAATTTGCAAAGTTTGAGATTTAAATATAACACTTTTATAAAGCGGGTAACTACGTAGCGGGTTTCCTTAATTTTCCTTAAGACCAGAATAAGAGTGTCCACCTTCAGTATCTATTATTTAATTTCGATTTCATATTTTTTTTTGTGCTAGTATAACCCGCTCCCTTAGACTCCGGAGCATCTTTATGTCCTTTATGATGTGGCACAAACTATTAAGAATTTGTATTTTCCGTGGCCGCCCAGGCTCAAATGGTTAGTACGTTGGGCTATGAAGTGAAGGATTCGAGGTTCAATCCCCAGACAACATCCAAAATATCTTTCACGGCTCCACCTCTCGCGAGCCTCTGACAAACATCCGAGAGTAAAACTGTCATAAAAAAGCTTCTCAAAACACTTCGGGCACAGCATTAAACTGTAGGCCATTTCCATTCGTGCAAAGAGCATAACACGCACAGCACGAATGGCCTGGCATCAAATATTTGTATTATTTTGTAGTTTTCCCTTTTCTTCTTTTATACTTTCGTTGTCTATTTCTATTTTAAAGCTGAGCAAACTCTTCACCCCCCAGGTTGCACACAACTGCTCTTGGTCTACAAGTATGATGATATTAGGCAGGCCCTTATCTGTTCAGCAAAAAATTCCATTGGAAAGACTGGCAATGTCTGTCCAATGCCTCGATTGCTCTTTTAAAGATGCACTCTTCCCAGCCTATGACCTTGCATTATCGAAGAACCTGAGACATATAGCTTTACTTAAATATGTTGTAAAGAGTGCGAAATCCCAACTTCCTGGAGAATCCAAGAAGAAAATGTTATCATCCTTTGATTTGAAGCTTTGAATGATTTCATTACAAACTTTCTTCTGTTAGCAGAAGCACACTTTAACCACTAAATTCTCTAGCAGTATCAAACATTTGTCAAAGACAGCATCCATACTATGTTGGCCATACATAGTGTCTCTGTTCTAGTACCATCGTAAAGCAGGTGATGGAGTTAATAGCACTCGGCGTTATTTGGATGAACAGTATAAAGCCAACCGAGTACATGGTCTTTTTTTTATCGGCCTGGGTACTTCCACCCCTGCTTCATTTTACAAAATTATGATTTCTATAGACTTAATAAAAGAGTAACTTGCAGTACAGTACAAAATCTATTTGGTGAAGTAATCGATTTTGCGTAATTTGAAAAAAATCATTTTTGTTACCTACTTAACTGACGCTTTATATGTACATACATAGTCCACAAAATTAAAACATGAACTTGAAAACTTGAAAACCATACTTCGCTAAACTTGAACAGAAAATGCGACAAATCATCATAATCACAAGAAAGCATTTAACAGTTTTTTTTAATTACAGCAAAATTTTTCTTGACGTGAATTAGGAACGAAAAACTTAATACTTTTGAAATTTCTGGAAAGTGTAACTTTTATCTGGCCACCGTACTTAGTATTACCTCACCATAATTTTTTTCAAGTATAAATGCTACTTGGTCACTTCCCTTATTAATACCTTATGAATCAGGGTCCAATATACTAAACAATTTTTTTTTTGTTTTTAAATTCGATAACCCATTATTGCGTAAAGGCTGTGTAATCACTTTTATATGACGAAAAATTTCATATTAACCCCTTTTTTTCACTTAGACCTCTAATTTCGCAATATTCCTTCTTATCACGCATCTACAGACCATAAGGAATTACTGTGCAAATTTTCAAATTTCTTCGTCTAGAGTTTTTAAAGAAACGGTGATTAAAATGACTTTTGGGTGCCGTAAAATAACGCCGAGTAAAATAAGGCTAAAATTTAAAATTCGGCTTTATTTCACATTACGAAAGCGAAATAAAGCCAAATTTCAATGTTCGGTCCTATTTCACTTTGACAAAGTGACATAAAGCTAAGTCGGCCTTATTACCCTTTGAATTTATACGCGCATTTTTAACTATTATTTTCTAAAACTCTTTATAGTAAAGGGAGGACGTGGCAACACTTGGATTGCGATTAACCTCGCACCCACCCCAAATCCAACAGTGACCCCAAGCAGGGGGGCAGCATGCCCCCTATAGATATTCTATTGTTTATGCATATACATATGTAAGTGACATAAAGCAAAATTTGACTAATGTTCGGGTAAGCAAAATTACCAACTGAGTCCAAGGCGCAATAAAGCCATATTGGCCTTATTTCACTATTGCAAAGTAAAATAAGGCCAAATTTTCTAGATTTGGCCTTATTTCGTTTCGCTTTATTTCACGGCACCAATAACTCGTATACAAGGCGAAATCTCAATTTTTTACTTTATATTTTGTGCTTATTTTATCAAAATCTGTAAGCATCAATTTTTAAAACTTTTCGCCCCGGAAATCATAGTCCCTTAAACGCACGTTTTTAATACTCACTTCCGTAAAAAAATTATTGTTAAAAAAAATATTCTTAAGCAAACGCGTTTTCTTCTTCCTAGTATAGGCAACTAGTTGATAAAACGTTTTTAAAATAATCAATTCAATTAATCTCTTATTTTTTATTGGAGCGAAAGAGAAAAACAAAAAGTAAACAAAAGAAGAAAAGCAAAGTCGTCGGTTCACCTGGGTTAGGTTAAGGACTTTGAGAATGTTCACGCTGTGTAAACAGATAAGAATAAAGGAAGCAACAGAATCTTTTGATAAAAGGAAGATTGTGAAATGTTTGATTTGATCTGATGGGGAATTTAAGAAGGATAATACCTACACACACAGAGACCTTTGTCTACTCAATAGAAGGCGGCATGGAATGACAATAGCAATGGTCAACATATTCAAATTGTATGCAAAATTTTAAAGACAAATGAAACTTAACGTACTCGAAATTTACTTATTTTAGGACAATAGAAAGATACAACAGTGTAGATAGACCTGTTTTCGGTGCAAAAAAAAAACAAATCATTGTGCTACTGTTGCAAAATAAAAATATGTAACACAGAAAAAGGCTTACCAAATTAAGCTTACAAAAATGGAACAAAAAAGAATAAAAACATAGTATGCATTGAATAAACGAAATTTGGAAAAACGAACGGAATGTTTGCATACATACATACATATATATGTATAAATGTACATACATACTTGGCTGCCTAAGCAGCTGCCAATCATATGTTAGTACTTTTTTATTCAGTTTATCTTGACAATTGAACATTTTTAGCACCATTGTGCATTGTACTAAGGCCATCCTTTAGATAACAGGTATTTAAAAAATTACACCTCCTGCATGCATGTAAAAGAATCCATAGATACATTGCATAATTTATGCAAATAAATATCATGCATGTAAATATCAGGCATGTATCGTAGGCTGTATCGTTTGCTGTTGTAAGGGTTGACACAGAAATTTTGGCTTCTGGAAACGAGTTTTGAGTCTTCCATGAAGAATGATACTCAATGAGAAAGCTGCCATTACTTCTGAATCTGAGAGAATAAATACTTGCACTTGACTGATAGATACATATGTAGATGTTTTTCCTTGAGATAAGAAAAAAAATAGTTAACGTGAAATAACATACGATAGACAGAAAACTAATAAATATCTGCACTATTTATCTGTCAAATTAACGGTGCAATAAAACGCAAAGTCCTTCGATGGGATACATCGTATCCCAGTGGTTAATATATTTTCTTTAGTTAAATTTGCCATCAAAGAGTGATATAATAGCTGCTTCATCATCCGGTATGGTTCATATTCATATCCTTTCAGGTTGAGCTGGCTCTCTGTGACGCCGCAAGAAGATCTTGTCTTCTTCTACATATATTTATACCCTATCCTGAGGGCATATTAAGTTCGATACATAAACAGTTCGTAATATAGTATATACATACATATGTATATTTGTGATCAATATTCATAGCGAAAACTGTAAAAGTTGGGCTAGAGATTCATTGAATTTGTTTAAAGATTTTAAAGATGATTCGAAAAACAAAATGGTCAACTTTATGTTCAATTACAGTGTTGTGCAAAATATTCCGGATTTTTATCGAACATTTTGCGATTGTAATTTTTAGAGAACAGAAAGAACCTATGTAAGTAAAATCTGCTGCCAATTTAAGAAAACTTATTGTATAATATTACAAATAAAAGGAAACACAGGTTTTGCGATATGTTTTACTATACATAACATAAAAAAAACTAAGCTTAACTCGGTAAAGGCCTGTGCAAAAAATACCTGTTTTTTTTTTTTTTTATATATTTAGACCTTCTTGCATCTTTTAGGCGTGGATGACATTAGATTCTCAAAAATTTCTTTTGGAATGTTCTCCCATTCATTCTTTAGTGACGTCATAAGTGCGTTTTTGGATGTGTGTGTCTTTGACTCTAGCCGTCTTTATGAATGGCCCACAAGTTTTCGATAGGGTGTAGATCGGGCGAATGGCCATTCCAACACAACAACATTTTTCTGCGCAAACCACTCCTTAACCAACTTCGTTTTCCATTCCGAAACTTTTTTATAATGTCAAACACTGTCGAAGATGACATTTTATTCTTTTTGTTGAGTCTATAACTGTATTCAAATGACAGCCAAAACCATTATCAGGAAGGTTATGAGCAAGAAAATACGGCACTTTTGTTTTGCGCAGGAATGGCATTGAATTGAGTTACAGTTTTTGATAAAACTTTAAAAATAATGACAGCAATGTCTTGTTTTTTTCTATTTGTAAACTTATTCAACAGTGTACCTACTATATTCCTGTCCTCTAGAAGAATTCTTCAATAAATAATGTTCAAGAAAAATCAGGTATGTTTTGCACAACACTGTATATAGCTACCAGGTCTGACACAAACGCGTGTTCTAATCAACGTCGAAAGCAAATTTAGAAAAAAACGATTTATATAGTGCTCATAGAATAGATTTGTATAGTAACACGATTGCTACAGATGCTTGCCTTTAACTCCCTCTGGATTCCTGACGCAGTTAAAGATCTTCCCCATTTCGATGGCAATCCTCGTTCTTTGTAAGAATTCTTTAACAATGAGGAAGAGATTTTTAACTTATTCCCACTCATATGGGGAACTTCATATGACCGAATTATTTTACGTGCAATCCGGAACAAAATTGTAGGACCAGATAATGAAGTACTCACTATGTGCAGTACACATACCAATTGGGAGAAAATCAGGACTAATTTAATCGTCCATTGCTCGGATAAACGCAATGAAACAAGTCTCATTCGTTATTTGCATCACTTATTTACTTAAGTGGCGCTACAGCTCGGGGTGAACCTGGGCCTCAACTAACAAGACTCTCCAGTTAGCTTGGTCCGTAGCTAACTGCACTCCAAGCTTGTTCAGGTCTCCTTCAACTTGTGTGCGCCACCTAAGGCGAGGTCTTCCTCTACTGCGTTGTCCCTCCAGGTTTGATTCGAAGTCTCTGCGGGCCGGAGCGCTGGTGTCCCTTCGCTCTACATGTCCTAGCCATGTCCTTTTTGACTAGTTCGATGTCACTGTACAGCTCGTATAGTTCGTCGTTGAATCTTCTCCTCCAAAGCCCGTCAACGCAAACGGGACCGAATATTTTACGAAGAATTTTTCTCTCGAAAAGACCAAGGATATCTTTATCCGCTTTCGATAAAGTCCATGCTTCAGCATCGTGATCAAGGTCTTATATAGAATCGAGGTAGACAAAGTCACTTTCTACCTCAAAGTTGTAGCTGTCGATTATGATGTTCTGTCCAATTTGTCGATGTTGCGTTTCCCTTCTGGTTGACAGCATATACTTGGCTTTGCCCTCCTTTACCGCTAAAACCATTTTGGCAGCTTCCGTTTCAATACTAGCAAACGCACCGGTGACAGCCCGCTGTGTTCTCCCACAGCGGGCGATATCGTCGGCGTAAGCTAGTAGTTGCACAGACTTTTGAAATAATATGCCTCGCACAAGATGAGTTTCGCACAATTCTTTCAAGTATGATGTTAAAGAAATCACATGACAACGCGTCACCTTGTCTAAATCCTTTTTTGACATCAAAGGTCTCGGTGAGAACGTTAGCGACCTTGAAGGAGCAGGGAGAATTCTCCAACGTCATCCTGCACAGGCGAAAGAGTTTGGCAGGGATGCCAAAACTAGACATGGCTCTATATAGCTCGTCTCTGTAGATGCTGTCACATGCGGCCTTAAAATCGATGAAGAGATGGTGGGTATCAATTTGGACGTCTTGAGTTTTTTCCAGGATCTGCCGAAGTGTGAAGATTTGATCGATTGTGGACTTTCCTGGTCTGAAACCACACTGATAGGGCCCAATCAGGTTGTTGACGAAGGGTTTCAAATGTTCACACAGTATGGCAGATAGGATCTTGTACGCGATGTTGAGGAGACTGATACATCTGTAATTGGCGCAAATGAGGGGACTCTCCTTTCTTGTGGATCGGGCAAACGGTGCTGAGATTCCATTCTTCACGCATACATTCATCTGACCAAATTTTAGAAATGAGTTGGTGTATGCTCTTTACCAGGTCATTTCCAGCTGCCTTGAACAGCTCGGCTGGTAAGCCGTCAGGTCCAG
The DNA here is from genome assembly GCA_905220385.1 of Xylota sylvarum. NCBI lineage: Eukaryota > Metazoa > Arthropoda > Insecta > Diptera > Syrphidae > Xylota > Xylota sylvarum. The sequence continues at coordinate 68,148,377 of LR999958.1, read as the reverse complement.
CAGCCTTGTTGGATTTAAGTTTGGATATTGCTATCCTCACTTCGCTTAGGTCAGGTGAACGGAAGTTTTGACTATCATCGTCTATGTTGAATGGTTCTTCCTGCCTAACAGCGGAATGTTGATCTTTGTCGCCGTTATACAGTCTGCAGAAGAAATTTTTAGATATTCTCGGCACCGACTGTGACTCTACTACGAGGTTTCCTTCTTCATCTCTACAGTCTTCTGTACGGGTCTTGTTGGCCTGAAACGTTCTTGTTACCTGTTGGTAAAACTTCCGTGCATTATTCCTGGAGTATAATCTCTCAATATCTTCGATCGTACGCTTCTCGTGCTTTTTTTTCTTCTTTCAAGGAAGCCGATGTTCTTCCCGTCTCTTTTGCTCGTAGAGCTTACGAGCCGCTCTCGTCCTTCTTTGCAGCGCCGCTTTGTATGCCTCTTGTTTAGCTGCATTTGCTTGCCGGCATTTTTCGTCAAACCAGGGGTTACTTGGTGGTGGCGTGCTTTGCATCAGCTTATGTAAAACCAACCCTTGTAGAAAGTTTTTACGCAATAATCAGCAATAAAAAATCACTTCAAAGATTTCGTCAAAGTGTACGAAAGCCACGTGTACGTAATTAGGTCCAAGTTATCTTTTTATCAGGAAATGTGTCTAAATACCTTTTTATTAGGGTTAAAATCACCATTAGGATTCACAATTAGATCAACGAAGCCTAAAAAAACTGGCAGTCATTCAATTATTGTCTTCCAGAACAGAATTGCTTCTACTTCCAGAATACCCTCTATTTTCAACCAAATCTAGGCTATAGAGTAAATGAAAATAAACCATCCAGGAAATTTTCGCTGACCACCTCCAACACATTGATGAATCCTCAAGCTTTTTTTAAGATTGTTTAATGGACTGTATGTTGAATAGGACGAAATTTAGCGAAATGTGCTGATGTTTGGACTTTTCTCACAAAATCATAAGGTTTTCTCGCTATCCCTTTTGAGGTTCAAATTCACACAAAAATGGATTTTTCCCACGACCCCTCAGCACTGGGTGGAAAATAGGCTCCGAAGAATCGATCGACGCAAACGTGCTCGCGGTGGTCATATGAACGACATCGATTCATTTCATTCTTAAAGATAACATGTGTACTACACTTCAAATTTTAGCCCGAAATCTCAATTATTCTGTATTTTATTTAAATTAGAAATTGTTTTGTCCTTATTGAAAAACCCTTTATATATACACATGTACATAGTAGTACCCACATTGATTCTTTCTGTAAGATGTAAATTTGCTGTTATAGAAAATAATTTTTTACTCTGTGTAGTGAATTATTAGCGTCTTCATACTCTTTACCACGTTGCAGTGCCGGCATTTTTGTACACATTTTTCCAAATTATCATCGAAATAAATTAATTTCGGAACAAAAAGAAATACGAAAAGGAACAAAAAGTTGCCACAGGCAAACATCTTCTATTTCTATGCGTTTAGAAAAAGTTTCCAACTTCGGGACACATGGTGATAAATTCTAACTAACACACATACATACATACATATTTGACATTGTGTGATGCATAGATACTTTGTGGAATCGAATTTCGACTATGCCTTCTGAAACAAAAAAAGTTTTTCATGCTTTTTAGATGAAACAAAGTTAAGTTAATTTAACGATTTAACTTTGGCTGACCATTGGTGTTGTTCGTACGATTCACCAACGTAATGTGAGCATTATGTGATTATGTACGAGGGAAGACATGGAGTTTTGCACAAACTTTTTAAATTAAATCAATGCAATTTACTGTAGGAATCTACACCTGAAATAAGAAAAGTTCTTTTTACATGCCTTTTAATAACTTCCTTGCTATTTTTAGCCTACCATACATACATACATACATATGTAAGTTTATCCTGATAAGAACTTCTACACATTTTATGCACACATGTACCCATTCAAATATCAAGTTTAATTACTCGTATTTAAAATCAGTAATTGTACCATTAAAGTGAATGCTTAAAAAGGCTCATATTCATTTATTTCCACCTTAAGAAGTAAAAACAAATCCCTTAGCACTTACTTACATTCCACAAAAATTGCATAGTATGCGCGCTCCTAAAAGTTATAATAATCAATCATTTACTTTTACAAAAAATAAAACAACGGAGCGTGTAAGTTCATTGATGCAGTACTTCCGTTTACATGGCATTAATATTAAGAAAATTTCCCAGTGGGACGTAAAAATACCCTCCTTTTCTGTTTTCAAAAGTAGAAGTACCAATAAGCAATGTCACACATAATAAATGCGGATGATAAGAATTGAATTTCATTTAACTCTTGATTCTTACATTTTGCTTTCTGTATTTCATTTTCTCCCATTCTGTCACCACTCAAGGGCCGTAGGGCGTTAACGAGTTCTGAAGATTCATGTCATTTTATTATTCATGAAATTTTCCACACTTCACTTTTATAAAGTGAGAACTTCTATCAGAGGATTTTATACTAATATTCATAGAAAAACTCTTCTAGATATACATACATACATATGCATCTCGGACGCAAGTGGTAACCTATCTTTTACGAAAATCCCTCGGAAATCCCAAAAAAAACTAAAATGTTTGTGCAAGATTTTATATGTATGTATGTATAATGAATCATATAAAACGAAAGGCGAAAATAGCGGAGATGGCGCTACAGTTCACACACTGGTGCGTGTTTACAGCTGGGAGAAAACTAAGTATGTATTGTAGAAATACTACAAATAAGCTTTGTCCCGGACACATATCCTTAACTGATAATATACAACCTAATATACACGACTTCTATTAGAAACTCATTTTCCTGGCAGTGTTCCAAGTACAGACAATAGGAGCAGTACCAACATACTAAGACCTCGGAAAGAGGATTGGAAAATAGCGGCAAGAATCTTTTCCAGAGGGCGCTTAGAATGGGCAATTGGCTTCTTTCAGTCTTTTAAGTCACCGGGGGTGGATGGAATTACACCAGTCCCATTACAAAAGGGACAGGATAAATTACTTCCACATCTGGCAAGGATACTAAAAAGTAGTCTGACACTGAGCTATATACCGAACCAGTGGAGACAGGCGAAGGTAGTGTTTATTCCAAAAATGGGGAAGAAAGACCCAAGTCTACCGAAATCCTACAAACCGATTAGCCTAACATCGTTCCTTCTCAAGACGATGGAAAGGGCTGTGGACAACTATTTAAGAGAGGAAGTACTACGTACATCTCCTCTTCATCACCGTCAGAATGCCTTCAAAGCGGGCAGATCTACAGAAACTGCTCTGTACCAGCTGACTGATACTATCCAAAGCGCTCTTGAAGCAAAAGTGATAGTACTGTGTGCCTTCTTGGACATTGAAGGAGCAATCGATAACACATCTCATGAAGCAATTGTGCGAGCTCTAGAACGAAAAGGGGTAAATAACACAGTATCTAAGTGGATGTATGAACTTCTGGCACAAGATCAGCAGAGACTCATACATCAGAAGGTATCATCAAGGTCAGCACAGCAAAAGGCTGCCCACAAGGAGGAGTTCTCTCTCCCTTAATGTGGAGCCTTGTTGTGGATGAGCTACTTGAGAATCTCACAAACTATGGCATCAACTGTCAGGCATATGCTGATGACATAGTTATTATTGCCAGAGGCAAAATTGAGAAAACCCTATGCGATATAGTACAAAGGGGACTTAATATAACTCGCGAATGGCGTTTAACGGCTGGGCTAAGCCTTAATATGGCAAAAACTACAATAGTACCTTTCACGAGGAAAATAAAACCTGAAAGACAGGCCAATAAGGTTGTCGGGTACAATACTGACACCAGTCCAAGAAGTTGAATATCTGGGACTAAACCTAGACAGTAAACTCATCTGGAAAAATCATGCAGAAGAGATAACCAGGAAAGCCATGCGGGCTCTGATGATCTGTCGAAGCCTAGAGGCAAATCTTGGGGATGTAGCCCTACCATCCTTAGCAGGATGTATATTGCTATTGTGAGACCAATGATCACATATGGAGCAATTTCATGGACAAAAAGAACCAATCTGGTCACCACGAGGAAGACACTCACCAAGGTGCAAAGACTGGCATGCCTCTGTATCACAGGGGCCATGAGCACTTGTCCAACTGCGGCCATGGAGGTACTATTGGAATTGACTCCTTTGCACCTCGTGGTTGAGGAATGTGCAAGTAAAACGATTCTAAGGATGGCTAAGGAAGGAATAGGAAGAGACAAGTGCATCACATCGAAGCAATTCGATACACTGCTCAAAAAACTACCACTCCTAGCCTTTCCTAGGGATGACATCATTAGAAGGTTTAACTTTCAAAAGAACTTTGTTACCAAGCTCAGTAACAAAAAAAGTTGGAGCAATGCAATCCACTACCTACAAACTGAGCAATCATACAACAAAGTGGTACTCAGATGGATCAAGAACTGATGAAGGAACTGGAGCAGGGGTATTCGGGCCCAGAACCAAATACTCTGAATCCATGGGCAAAAGCACCAGTATCTTTCAGGCTGCCATTGATAGATGTGTCCAAATCAATCTTGATAGAAACCATGCCAACTGTGATATAACTATATTGTCAGATAGCCAAGCTGCTATCATGGCACTTGACTCCTACATCATTAAGTCCAAACTTGTGTGGGAATGCCTGCAAAAACTTAATGAACCAGGTAGTAGAAACAAAGTGACCCTCTGTTGGATACCTGGCCATGTGGGAATACATAATGAAATGGCCGACGCCCTAGCAAGAAAAGGAGCATCAGAATCCTTCATAGGTCCTGAACCATTCTGCCATTCAAAGAAGAATCCAGGAAACAAGAGAGAGAAAACAGGGCAAGAATAACGCTCATAGAATGAGGCAAACCAAGAAACTTCTAGGGCAATACAACCGAAAAAGATTTGACGCATGTATCAGCATGAGCAAGAATAACCTTCGTATCCTAACGGGCTTCCTAACGGGGCATTGTGAACCCAAGGAGCACCTAAGGAAACCAGGTATATCTGAAGAAGGACTCTGTAGATTCTGCAATGAGTACAGCGAAATCCCAGAACATGTGCTGGGATCTTGTGGGGCACTGACCCACAAAAGACTGAAATACTTGGGCAAGTACCAATTATCAGATGAAGAAATACCGTCACTAGACGTCCAGCTCTCATCCTTAGATTCTTAAAGGAAACTGGATTAGAGAGAGTGCTCTAGGATATACTTCTTCCGCCAAGGCGTAGTAAGACTGCTTTACCCTCAAAATGATTCCGAAAGGAATCCAAAAACGAAGGGAACTCTAATGAGGGCATGTACCTCCCCGAGGTGTTGGCTGGGGGCACAATAGACCAACAGATCGCAGTGCAACATACCCCATTCTCAAATAATAATAAACTAAACTATTTTGTTGAGGTGAAGTGAAAAGATTAAAAGTAGCGATATAGTGCATATGGTAGTTTTTACTTGCACTTACTGACATGACATACATACATAGGTAGGTACCTAAATGGCAAGTTTTGGTTTCGCAAACAATTTCGAACTTAAGATTTTAATCAATTCTGACATTTTGTATTCTTCTAAGTGCGTCCTTCAATTCTTCCGGTCTGTCTGTACGCTCGACTCCGGGCCTCAGCGGCTTGACGCTTGACTGCTTCAAACTTCATATCTGAAGTCTGTGGGATCTCAAAGTTGAAATCGAGACAACCAGGACAATAGAGTAGTGGCATACGGACAGACAGCCGAACGTACGTGAATGATATTTATTACACATATATGCACATACATATGTATGAATATGTATGTATGTACACATAAAATTATTTCTTCTTTCGGTCGGAGTTTCAATTGAAACTTTATGTCACCCACTCAAAATTGAGTTCTACATACATATATACATACATACATGTAATTGGTCCCCTTTTTTTTTTAAAAACACAATGCTACTAACATAAAACTTCATTATTTGATTGTTTCATTTTTTGTGACATCTGCCTGTTTTTTCCCCTTTTTGTTAAGTACTTTGCAAACAATCACAATTCACAAACCACTCAAAGCGAAAACAGAAAGTAAAATCACAATTTGGTATGACATTTGTGACATATGTACATGTACATATATATGTATATGTAAGGGAATGTCAACTGCACTGTTAGTTGCTTTGCCGTTCAGTAAGTTAGGACCTGACTAATATTTTAGTCCCTAGAATACTGACTGTACCCTGATGCGTACATCACCTGCTAAAAAATGGGTATACAGTTTGGTAAATTATTATAAAAATATAGTTTCGTAACATCTTTCTATGCGAGGGAAATCATTAATTTAAGCTACTACGCATGCATACATACATATGTACATATTATGAAGTCAAAGCTATTGTTAATGAAAAAAGGTGAAAGTTTCGCTTGTACTTAAAAATACTCGACGGCACAGGGGGTATTAAGTTGCTCTAGACTTATACTGCAATGCATTAATAACATTCATGGAACATAGCATGGAATGGAACATTCATAATAAACTGCCTTATGGTGTGTATATGGGAAGAATTCGGGTATTCCAAGTAATTTTACATGGAATTTTTTTAATAGAATAAGGGGAACTAATTATGTATGTCTATGCATGTGTGTAGTAAATTGAAAATTAGATTAAATAGAGAACTGAACTTAGTTTATTTAGCAAAGTATGAACGCAGGTAAGTCAACAACAAAGCATGAAAAACTACGCATAGTAAAATATTTAAATAAATTAACATTATGGGTGTGGGGTGTCCCATTCAGTGTTGCCACAGTGAAAATTTTTCATAACTAACTCGACTAGGTACCTACTCAATTTTTTATAAATTGCATATTTTGAGACTTTTTAGTTTTGACAATAAAGAGAAAAATATATTAGAATTTGAAATAAAAATATTTCAGTAGCATAATTGTAAGTAAAATAATTGCAAAAACTCTATGGATACAGTACATATAATAAACGACCGACATTCATCGCCTTCCTCATGCCAATCCCAGTTTATTATTACTTGGCTAGGAAACTCATTCATCCAAGATTATCGTGTTCATATTAAAATGCACTAGTCCAACGGAAATTATGGGAAGATGGAACATAAACAGACAATCAATTAGTTGATTGGCAAGATAGACGATAAACTGAAGGTACGGCAGACAAGTCATTCTTCGAAAATACACAGAGGTTGAAAGACAGTCTGCCGGAGCAATTGGCTTAAACTGTCAGTGCAGTATGTCCTTAGCAACGGTGGCAATTTGGTTCATCACTCGAACCAGGATCTTGTAGACTATTCCAGGGAATTCAGCAAAACGGCTGGGGTCATGTTAGGTCTGTCAGTTACTCTGTTACGTCATCGCCTAAACTGATGGAATAGTATTAAAATGATTTCGGCTGAGTTACAGATCAGTTGACATAGAGGAAATTGGGCTTTCAAAGATCCCTTATGCAGTCTCCATTCCGTTAAGAGCCGTGATAGATAAAAATCTCACACCTCTTTTAAAAGCGTATCGACTAGTGCGAAAGTTGCGAACACAAGCCAGGATGAAAACAAAAGGACCAGAACACGATACTTAAAAAAATTGAGTTTTAACAATGCTTTTAAGGGTAGTTCTTTCAGGATTTGGGCAGTTATTAGATCATAACTTGGTGATTTTTTATTAGGTAGTTTCTGAATACATAAGTTGACCTCACTAAGCGAAACATAAGGGATTACCTCTTCATCTACTCTATCTGAGAATTCAAGACGTTCATTTGCCACGACAGGTGGAAAAGGTTTAAAAACATTTGTCAGATGCTCCGAAAAGAGTTTGACCTTTTCTTTTGGGTCGCCGATCCATTTCCCATCAGATGCTTTTGACGGGGGATCTTGCGCTTGAGGTCTCTTTAAATGTTTCGCAGCATTTTTTCCAAAGGGAGTAGTCAGTGGCTTTGTCAGCAGTTAACTTACAAAGATATTTAGCTAAATATCTATTTTTATATTCGCCGATACTTGTTTTAAGTTTAATTATTTAATCTATTAAATACAGTTTTATCCCCTGGATATCTTGTCATTTGCCATTTCCCGCGGGCTCTTCTCTTATCTAATATTAGTTGCTAATATTTCTATGGGATATTTTACCGATGCTTGTTTTTTTTCTTGATACGTCGGTGTACTATCTTCTGCTTGTTGTATGTATATCGGCAGTGAATTGTTCCACTTCACTGTCAATATGGCTTGTTAAATTAATAGGCTTGTTCGAGTAATTCTTTAAATTTACTCCAGTTCGTTCTTTTGTTGGTAAGTCAGATGTTTTTTTTTCTGTTCTCACCGAACTGAAATTATTTGTTTTGGCTGAGAGTCGGTAACGGAAATTAATCTTTATGGTATAGGAACATAAGTGTCGTACCGAGCAATTTCGTACCAATTTAAGATCACGGTTTCGTTAACCGAAATTGTTTCGGATCGTACCGTTTCGTACCATTTAGTTTCGGATCACATCACATCACTGTGTATAGGACGTGACAGACAGTATTACTTCAATAATTAAAAAAAAGAATGCTATCATATTCTCGTTTTTCCTCTAAAGTAGTTTTACGAACTATTCATAATTTCTTCTTTCCCTTGCTTTTGGAAAAGACCTTCTATCACACCAATATTCAAAAACGCTGAATGAAGAGACATTATCAATAATAGACCTATTTCCAAACTATCTTGCATCCCAAAACTCTTTCTACAAATACTCTCCGCCTTTATCTGTCGTAATGTCATATGAAAAAAGCGCTACAGATTCGTTAGGTAGGACAGTCACGAACCTGTTAAGTTTTATGCATAAATGTTCTACTGCACTAGAAAGTGGTTAAGAAGTTGATTGAATTACATAGAATTCTCGAAGGCTTTCGACCAACATTCCTACAATATACATAGCTAATTATATTTAAACTTAAAATTTATTGTTTTATCCATACATTTATTGAATGGATAAACTCCTACCTCAGTCTGAGATCTTATCAAGTCAAGTTTAGAGGCATGTTGTCGAATTTTTTTACTGTACATACTGGTGCTCCACAGGGAAGTCACTAAGGGCCAATTGTCTTTATACTCGCCATCAGTGATGTCATATCATATCTGAATCATAGTGACATTCTTATTTATGCTGACGATATGAAAATTTTCAGGTGTTCTTAATACATCAGATTGATCAAAACCTTCTTCCATCCGATATCAACAGCTTTACCCACACGGTGTGTTAAAAACGGCCTTATTTTTAAAGGAGTATGACAATATCTAATTGCAGCTTTAAAATCAGTGCAATAAAATGAATCAATTGACATGATCGATAATAGTGTAGAACTGAACTAGTTTTGACATTTTTGGGGTAAATTCCACGGAAAAAAACAACAAAGGGAATTCATCTCTCAATTCTTCAAAACATAGAAAACTTAGTTCACACTAAAGGAAATTCAATTCAGTCTGTAATGTATTATTCACATGGATTCATGAATAGAGAACCATGGGAGAAGATTTAGACTCAGCTCATTTGAAGGTTTTAGAGGGCACGGGATGACAAGTTGACTATCTGTTTAATCTGTGCTCAGCATACTCTGTCATGTTAACTGTTTCAAGATCCTTGGCGTATATTTCGACCGCAGAATTATTTTCACTCAACATATTGATTACATCGTCAAGAAATCCAATTGTATGTTAGGTTTTGTAAAAAGATGATATAAGGAGTTCGTCGATCCTTAAGTCACTCTCTCAATATATGTATAACTGTTTCGTCCGTCCACATAGAAGTAGTAGGCTTCTCAGGTATGGGCACCCTTATCTGAAATTCACATAAATCGAATAAAGGCTATTTAGGGAAATTTTATTTATTAGCACCAAAACACTTACATGTGAAGATCCATTTAACCTTCCAGCATACAAACATCGTATAAAATTCCTACAAATTTGCCCACTGTCCTAAAGACAGGTAAATAATGACTTAATCTTTATTCATCAGTTACTATTAGGTCAAATTGATGCACCTGATTTATTGTCTTTAACTAGATTTAGCTTTCGCGTGTGGTCGCACAACTTACGTATACAGTTTGGAGTTATCGCACGTGCCACATCATAGAACAAATTACAGCATGCATCAGCTGATAAGCCATAGAAGCAACCTATATAATTTAAACTCGTTTATGTAAATGATAATAAACTTACTATAAAAAAGTATTACGTACCAGTATTGTACGTTTCTATATATTTTGTTTATTTGTTTTAATCTTCTGTACTACATATGTACATATGTGCTTGTGCTAGTAGTGATTTTCTTGAACCATTTTATTTTTCTAACTACTAACACCAGCACTAAGTGATGAGCTTGTGGAAGCATTTCATATTTTCTGGCAAATCTCTACTCGTAGGAGCTGCTTGTATTAAGCACTCCACGAGACAAATCTGAGAGTGCTAGAAAAAATAAAGGAGGATGGGTATCATACGATCCGTTCCAGATGGATTGTAGCTTTTCTGTACGTTTTTTTTTTAATTTACCTGCTACTCAATACCAAAGACTATAGCTTAATTCTATTTCTCAGTCTAGTGTATTTATTTTTTTTTCAGATGATAAAAATGATGGTAACCGTTGTTATTGTTTTCACAATATGCTGGCTTCCATTCAATATCCTCGTGGTAAGCTGAAGCATTCTCATGCATATAATTGCTTTCATTTAAAATTACTTTTTTTTATTATTATATTTAAGCTTCTACTAAACGATGAAAGCTTTATGGAATGGAGTCCTCTGCCATACTTCTGGTTTGCATTCCACTGGTTAGCAATGTCACATAGTTGTTACAACCCGATTATCTATTGCTATATGAATGCTAGATTTAGGGGCGGTTTCCTGCAAATAATCTACAAAGTTCCTGGACTCCGACGGTGCTGTTGCATGAGAAGATATCAGCGCGGATGCGAAAGAAGTTTTGAAGGACATGGTGAGTTTACAACCCACTCTCTAAACATTTATACAATATTTTCTCAAAAGTTTCATGGCACATCTTTTCTTATTTTTCATATTTTTAGTTGTTGATCTAAAACTATCATTTTAATTTTTTCCTAAGCTGACGAATACACATTTCAACTTCAGCGTGTAAACACATGTACAACGTATATTAGCACAAGAAGAAAGCTGAGAGCCAATTCTATGCAAACGGTAAGCTACTCTATGCAAATAGTATCTACAATACATTGTACTACATATGTTTATTCGTAACGTTATTTAACTGAGTTACATACATCACGTAAATGTACATATTTTTGAAATCATGTTATATATTGTGTTTCAATTAATGGTTTTAAGTTTTGTCAACTTTTCGATCGTTTTGGGCTGTCAAATTATATTTGTTTAAAAGAATTTAACATGCGGAAAATATTACCAATATAAATAAATTATACAGACGGTAATAGATATTCCTGGAATTCTGATTCTGAAAATTTTGTAGGCAAATAAATAAATATTTACATGAATTCGTGTGCAGCACTAGTATGGTACAAAGTTTTGTATTTCGTCCTAAAGTTATAAATATCCATAATAATTCTGCACACATACATATACAAAAATCACTGCTGCTTCCAAACTTACCCTTTGCAGGATCTATAAATAATAATATGAAAGTGGTTGATATTAATGAATGTGTAACACTAAATCAATATTCATTACGTAAATTACGTTCAGGTAACAGCCAATCGGGTCTTAATGACATTATCAATCATTGCTCTTAATTTAAATAATTATTTGCTATTGAAAAGCTAGAAAAAACGGTGGACACTTACTCAGTCCTTCAATCCCAAGCTTTAACACTTTCGTTGTGTCTAGTTTCTCTTTTATAGTCCTAAAATCTCTGTTGCAATAGTGCTTTAGATTTTCCAACTGTTCCCCAGCAGCCGAAGCACAATGTCGATTGAGTCATGTCTGTCCGTTCGTATGTCACCATTTTTTGGGCCTTTAATTTTGACCTAGGATGATGAAATTTCATATCTGGACTTTTGAGAATGAAAAGCAGTTCGAATTTAAAAAAAATTTTAATTTTTAAATAAAATTTTAAATTTTTTCCGATTTCGATGAAATTTTGGAAATAACATCTACTGATACTGATTGTACTATATTTTATAGGGTCTATCTCGATGATAATAGATGAGCCATTGTTGGTTTCTTTTTTTCTTTCAAAAGGCTATAAAAAAAAACACTGTTCAATATTTTTCAACTATTGTTGCTTTATTGAAAAATGAAAGCTTCTGATTAATTTTTTTTTTTCGAGCGTAGGTGGTACTATGCGTGCGCATAGTAGTATCAACTTTTTACTGACTCAAAACACCACCCTTCGATATAAATTGTTAGGTACTGCAACTAAGATATAACTTATCAAGCAAATATAGACGTCTGGCATGTTACTTTTCAACGTTCTGCAATTTAGACGCTGTTAATCCTTATCTCGCCAAATCGAAAAGTTTCGTTCTTTGTAGTTGACGCAATAAATTCCTCTCATCCAAAATTTGTATGACTGTATATTGATATGTCCGATTAGTCGTTTTCTATGCTTTCGCGCGAAGCTTCTAGTTTCAGCTTCGATTGTACGAATTTTTAGATCCCTATGGATATCGTCGTTTCTAATATACCACGGTGCCTAGACAATTTCTCTATGCACTATTTCTTGAAAAGTTTGTGTAATATTTGCATTTGTTTTCTTGGCAGACGTCAAGGAATATGTTTGAGCATATCTTTTTTTTTTCAAGTGCTTTCTCGATTACGTTAGTAATTCTATGCACCTAGTCAATTGTTGAATGGTTGCTTCTGAAGACAAACTGGTGGTCAGGGATAAGATAAGATTATTATCTTCTATAACCAGTTGAAGACTAGACGGCTTCTTAATATCTTCTTAAAGAGTTTAGATATGACTGGAAGAAGCGAAATTGGTCTGTACGATTTTACTTCGTTTGGCGGTTTTCCAGGTTTTAAAACCATTATGACTTCCGCAACTTTCCATTGGTTCGGCACGTGTTTTCATCTGAACTCAGCATTTATAATATGGAGAAGCTTAATTAATACTTTTCTAGGTAGACCTTTGAGAACTTCTCCGGTGATCAAGTCAAAACCAGAAGCTTTCTTAGGTTTTAGAACCTCGATCTCATGTTTTAGTTCTCTTAGCGTTGTACTTGTGAATGTTAAATCGTCAGATAGTAAATCCGTCCGATTGATATTGTCGTAAACCGCTAGAACATCGTACGGTTTAAATTTTTTTTTTTCAGGTGGGCGGCTAAAACGTCCGCTTTATCTTTATCTTCACTTGCCTTTTCATTTTGATTTAATTTAATTGCTGACGCGGGGGTTTTGTGCCTTTTGGTGCCTTTACCGCTGTCCAAAGTGAATAATTGGAATCTTTTTTTGCTGTTAAACTTTCAAGGAAAACCGTATCGCAAGATTCTTAAAATTTTTAATAGACTTCGTCTATTGCGGAGCACTTTCTTTCCCCTTTTCCTTCCCTTCCAAAAATACAAACTTTTGGCGCGACAGGTCCATTGGATCCAAGGACACGTGTTATGAATATTCTTAACACGAATGGAAGGCCGTATCCGAAGCCCAATTTTCAAAATTCTCGACTGTGAACGCAGTTTTAGGTATTGTCTGGGGATCGAACCTCGAACTCCTCACTCTGTAGTTCAACTCACTAAGCATTTGAGCCACGGCGGCCTCATATATCGTTATTCCAGGAGGAGAGCTGTTCAAACTTAACGAAGCGATCAACTTCAACCTCAAGTTCATAGGGTGTCGTAAGTGGAACGCTCAGTTCAACATTATCTTCAATTTCGTTCCCAAAACCTTCCCAGTTAGTTGTTCTACTACCACTTCTACTTCAACCTCAAGTTCATAGGGTGTATCGTAAGTGGAACGCTCAGTACAACATTATCTTCGATTTCGTTCCCAAAGCCTTCCCAGTTAGTTGTTCTACAAGTTAATCTCGCTGGCTCTAGGTTATGGATTAGCTTTTCGCTTAATGTCAAAATAACTGGAGATTCCTTTCACAACGAAAAAATCAATGAGGTCGTGTATTTTCGAAGTATCAGCTGGCCAGTAAGTCGGTTTGCCCGTCAAGTGAAAATCACGAATGCACTCCATACCTGCCTCATATAGCATTCTACCTTTTTGTGAGATGTACTTAGAACCAACGATGCCATTTGTGGGGATTTTTTCCCCATTTTGGGGAATTATTCACTGAAAAATGGGGAAAAAACAAAATGCGCAAAAATTTATTAATTTTACATAGTAAAAAACAGATCTCCACTAGATAATTTCCAAATAAAAACCGACAAAACAACAATTACCGCGTTGAAGGCGCTTAAGCGGTTTATTTCATAACACATTTCGATTTGAACTCATCCTACACTCTCTTTATTTTACTTACTTTTGGTGGCGCTACAGTCCGGGGTGGATCTGGGCCTCAACCAACAAGCTTCTGCAGCCAGCTCGATCTTTAGCTAGCTGCCTCCAATTTCGCACACCAAGTTGATTAAGGTCCCTTTCCACTTGAGCGCGCCACCTTACGCGAGGTCTTCCTCTATTGCGTTATCCCTCTAGGGTGGAAGACCCCGGACCGGAGCATTGTTGACCATCCGCTCTACATAATCCAACCATCTTAGACGTTCACGCTTTGTTATTCTCGGCAAAAATGGCTGAGGTTCTATTCATCGGGCATGCTTTCGTCCGACCATATTTTGCAAATGAGTTGGTGCATGCTCCTTACCAAGTCATCCCCGCTGCTTCGGCAGTTAGACCATCAGTTCCAGCAATTTTATTACATATCAGCATAGATATCGCTATCTTAACTTCATCCAGGTCGGGTGGACGGAAATGTTGGTTATCATCGTCCAGATTAAATGGTTCATTCTGCCTGACAGTTTAGAGTTTAGATATGACTGGAAGAAGCGAAATTGGTCTGTACGATTTTACTTCGTTTGGCGGTTTTCCAGGTTTTAAAACCATTATGACTTCCGCAACTTTCCATTGGTTCGGCACGTGTTTTCATCTGAACTCAGCATTTATAATATGGAGAAGCTTAATTAATACTTTTCTAGGTAGACCTTTGAGAACTTCTCCGGTGATCAAGTCAAAACCAGAAGCTTTCTTAGGTTTTAGAACCTCGATCTCATGTTTTAGTTCTCTTAGCGTTGTACTTGTGAATGTTAAATCGTCAGATAGTAAATCCGTCCGATTGATATTGTCGTAAACCGCTAGAACATCGTACGGTTTAAATTTTTTTTTTTCAGGTGGGCGGCTAAAACGTCCGCTTTATCTTTATCTTCACTTGCCTTTTCATTTTGATTTAATTTAATTGCTGACGCGGGGGTTTTGTGCCTTTTGGTGCCTTTACCGCTGTCCAAAGTGAATAATTGGAATCTTTTTTTGCTGTTAAACTTTCAAGGAAAACCGTATCGCAAGATTCTTAAAATTTTTAATAGACTTCGTCTATTGCGGAGCACTTTCTTTCCCCTTTTCCTTCCCTTCCAAAAATACAAACTTTTGGCGCGACAGGTCCATTGGATCCAAGGACACGTGTTATGAATATTCTTAACACGAATGGAAGGCCGTATCCGAAGCCCAATTTTCAAAATTCTCGACTGTGAACGCAGTTTTAGGTATTGTCTGGGGATCGAACCTCGAACTCCTCACTCTGTAGTTCAACTCACTAAGCATTTGAGCCACGGCGGCCTCATATATCGTTATTCCAGGAGGAGAGCTGTTCAAACTTAACGAAGCGATCAACTTCAACCTCAAGTTCATAGGGTGTCGTAAGTGGAACGCTCAGTTCAACATTATCTTCAATTTCGTTCCCAAAACCTTCCCAGTTAGTTGTTCTACTACCACTTCTACTTCAACCTCAAGTTCATAGGGTGTATCGTAAGTGGAACGCTCAGTACAACATTATCTTCGATTTCGTTCCCAAAGCCTTCCCAGTTAGTTGTTCTACAAGTTAATCTCGCTGGCTCTAGGTTATGGATTAGCTTTTCGCTTAATGTCAAAATAACTGGAGATTCCTTTCACAACGAAAAAATCAATGAGGTCGTGTATTTTCGAAGTATCAGCTGGCCAGTAAGTCGGTTTGCCCGTCAAGTGAAAATCACGAATGCACTCCATACCTGCCTCATATAGCATTCTACCTTTTTGTGAGATGTACTTAGAACCAACGATGCCATTTGTGGGGATTTTTTCCCCATTTTGGGGAATTATTCACTGAAAAATGGGGAAAAAACAAAATGCGCAAAAATTTATTAATTTTACATAGTAAAAAACAGATCTCCACTAGATAATTTCCAAATAAAAACCGACAAAACAACAATTACCGCGTTGAAGGCGCTTAAGCGGTTTATTTCATAACACATTTCGATTTGAACTCATCCTACACTCTCTTTATTTTACTTACTTTTGGTGGCGCTACAGTCCGGTGTGGATCTGGGCCTCAACCAACAAGCTTCTGCAGCCAGCTCGATCTTTAGCTAGCTGCCTCCAATTTCGCACACCAAGTTGATTAAGGTCCCTTTCCACTTGAGCGCGCCACCTTACGCGAGGTCTTCCTCTATTGCGTTATCCCTCTAGGGTGGAAGACCCCGGACCGGAGCATTGTTGACCATCCGCTCTACATAATCCAACCATCTTAGACGTTCACGCTTTGTTCTTCTCGGCAAAAATGGCTGAGGTTCTATTCATCGGGCATGCTTTCGTCCGACCATATTTTGCAAATGAGTTGGTGCATGCTCCTTAGACCATCAGTTCCAGCAATTTTATTACATATCAGCATAGATATCGCTATCTTAACTTCATCCAGGTCGGGTGGACGGAAATGTTGGTTATCATCGTCCAGATTAAATGGTTCATTCTGCCTGACAGCCGACTTTTGGTCATCGTCGCCGTTATACAGTCTGCAAAAGTGATCTTTCCATATCCTCAACATTGACTGCAATTCTACTACAGCACATCAGATGCGGCATCCCTGATGGCTTTTTGGCAATGTAGCCACTGGTCTTCAGTACTTGGAGCTGGCAGCATAGGACCCATGAGAGATTAAGGGACACTCGGTCGGAAAAGGCTCTGGCGATCTCTTGCGACGTCAAACTTTCTCACAGTATTTCCTTGTCTTCGCGATGTTCTGGATATCCGCATTCGTACCTTGGCTACAACAAGGTAGTGGTCCGAGTCGATGTTCGCTACTCGGAACGTTCGAACATTCATCATACTGGAAGAGTACCTTGCGTCGACCGCAATGTGATCAATCTGGTTGACGGTTGACTGATACGGAGATCTCCATGTTCCTTTATGAATATATATATACGATTAACCTGAAACCGTTATCGGAGGTGGTGTCGTGCAGGCTAAGCTTTCCGGCAGTACTACCAAATATGCTCTCTCTTCCTAGCTTTGCGTTGAAATCACCCAAGACAATTTTAACATCATAGCTAGAGCACTGCTCGTACGTTTTATCTAAGAGCTCGTAGAAGCTGTCTTTGGTATCGTCATCTTTCTCCACTGTGGGGGCATGAGCGTATATCAGGCTAATGTTAGAGAGTAGAGCAGTCCTGGGCCTCTGCTAGTTGTTCGGCCGCACGTGGTCTGTTAAGGGACCTACCATTCCTACACTCTCATGCAAACTTATTTCCGGACTCTGAGGTGAGAAGAAAATTAACTGTATGGCGAACTAAGGC
Organism: Xylota sylvarum; assembly: GCA_905220385.1. Classification (NCBI taxonomy): domain Eukaryota; kingdom Metazoa; phylum Arthropoda; class Insecta; order Diptera; family Syrphidae; genus Xylota; species Xylota sylvarum. The sequence goes on along the minus strand of LR999958.1, from coordinate 68,130,662 downwards.
AACGGCTATAGTAAAAATTGGGTTGGAAAATATAATTTTGAGAAATTACCAAAACACTAAAGAATGATTTTTTTTCTATTATTATTTAAATATGTACATACACTCTGATGGAGCGAGTGTGATGATTGGCAAATATAACCTTGTTGCCAAACATTTAAAATGCGAAGTACCAGATTTATTTACAATGAGATGTATTTGACACTCATTTCACATTATTGCCAATAAGGCTGTGGAGCACAACTACCTGATGAAATCGAAATGTGTTGTCAAGAGATTTATTCTTATTTTATTTGTAGCGCTCAACGTCAACACCTTTTGTAGGAATATCAGATTTTTGGCAATATAAAATCGCAAAAAATTCTGCGCCTATCTCAAAGCAGATGGTACAATAAAAAAAAGAGACTAGTTTTTGTTGTAAATAATCGTTTTATCCTTTTTTCTAAGTAATTAAAATGGGGGAAAAAATGGAGAAAAATCGTTTATGGAATGGGGAAAATGTTTGAAAAATTTCAATTAAAAAAATCTGGCATCGCTGCTTAGAACCCCAGAGAGTGTGTTTTGCATTAAAATCACCGCAAATAAAGAAATTAGCTTTCAGCGAGTCAGTAAAATCACTTTTTTCAAGTGCAGAATGCGGTGTGCAGTAGGTACATAGATGAGATTTTAAGAACACGCTGACTATTTTTTACTCGGATCATGCACTGTTGCATAGTTCCAAGATCTATCTTTAGGACGATCCACCTCTCCCTTTTGCCGAAGTCTGACAAGCGTAGAAATCATTATATTCTTTTATTTTTAAATTCTTTTATTTAGATACTTTTCTACGTGGTTTTCAGAAATGCAGCAAATGTCAATATAAGTTTTTGTAAAAGTCCGTTTGCATTCCAAGTAGGTACATATATATTTTATAATTATAGAATAGTATTTAATTCACATTATAAATGGCTTGGCAGTAGGCCATCCTGACAGCCCATTTTTTTAATGTATTTGCGATGGTTTCGGCCCTTATTTCACGAATAGGTTGATCAATATTATTCTTGAGTGCCTGAATCGTCTGTGGATTGTTTGCGAAAAACAAAGTCCAACGCCGTCAAATCGCAGCTTCGTGCCGACCAAGCAACATCACTAAATCGACTGATACATAACACGATTATAGATCTTAGTGTGCAATAAATCAATTGTTGAACGGCGTAGCCCCATCTTTCTGGAATGGTTATCATGCCTCCGTAGCGCTCTTAATTGACTGTAACGTTTCTTCCTTTGTCGTTTTGAAAGAAAAATGGGCCGCCACTCCAAAAACCTGCAAAAAGCTTCGGTTATCCATCAGCAAACCAGTGTCACGAACTTTCATCACAAACTTGAGTCCACTAACTGCAGTCGGTGCATTTTTTCGACCGAAATTTCTTCTCAAAACTAGAACTGTTTCGACATCCACTTTGGAAGTAACTTTACAATATTTTCCAACGTTATTTAAGCGTAAATCGATTCATTTCATTTTTTGGGCGCATAAGAGCTGTCAGTGTTAAAATAACATATGACTCAAAAAAACCAACAGATACATACATATGTACTTATGTACAAGTTAATTTTATGGAGACGATGCAATATACATAGTGCCGCTAGTTAGATTCGGGCCGCAAAAAAATAACTGTAACAATTCACATGCAGCGACGTTAATTTTCATTTCATCATTATAAGATGTAAGGAGGCATTCCACCTCTTTTTACATCGGATAAGGAAGAATAGATAAACAAACCATATCATGGAGTTCGTTACACCCGGTAGATCGTAATACCCTTGCTAAACAATACCATTTCGCTAAAGTAGTGTTTTACAACTATATCGCAGTTTTTGTAACAACATAGGAAAAGGATACCGCTGCTTTAACCTTTCTTGTACTTCAGTATGTTACCCTGAACATTATTGATACATATACAAACCCTACGTTTGATGCTGTCTATTTAATTTATTCATTCGTTGTGGTAGAAGGACAAGACTTTCTAAATATTCCATTTGTCATCTGCACCAAATGGATTCCAATTTTCCAACCCAATTTCCAACATGCGTGCAAAACTTAAATTTACAACTTTTAATTGCATTGTTGTTTGAATGTCAGAGTGAAAACCACGGGTTTAATTAAGTATGTATGCATATAAGAGCATGCACACTTGGATCTGATTAAAATTTGTTTAATATTTCATTTCAAATCATTATTACCTACTACTACTATCAATCAATGTCACACTCTCAACCGTTAAGACTCTTTTAAAACACTGCATTTTAAAATGAAGTTCATATCGATTTTTTCCTTTCGTATTTTCCTTCAAATGACGAAATTGTTAACTGCTAATGAAAAATTTAAAATAAAATTATAATATAATGCTTCAGTCTTGCTACTTTGATGATTTCTTGGATTTTGTGAATTTTTTTTTTTAGCGTTTTTGGTTGTAAGTCCTTTTTGACTTAAGGTGCGTCCTTTTCGGAATTTCGTTGTGTTTGTGTACGTTCTTGTCTTTTACGAGTTCAATACGTTTTGCAACTGAGCAGCCTCTATAGTCGACTTAATGCTTTTCGTAGCAATTAGCCCTCTTTGGTGATGTCTCTATTTTCTTCTTATAGTCTTTAGTATGTTGGTTTCCTTTACACTTAACGTATCTTGGGTTAGAGCTGCATTATATATATGTATGTATGTATCAATGTCCATACTTTTGGCAATTCTTCCACTGTGGGACCAGTATTAATTCCTTAAGGAATGAATCTTTACTTTCATTCGAACGATATTTTTAATTTCGTATATATATATTTAAATAGTTTAAATGATGAAAAACATACTTACTTTTAATTATTTAATTTCAGAGCCAGTTTTCATGTGCGGAGACAACAATCCTGCGGTAGTGGTGACACAGTATCATTCATAAATATCGGACAAAGGGTTTAATGAGTTGCTACTACAAACATTCAACGCAAGAAGTAATGATGCTTTAATTTTTTTTATTGTAATACCAGAATTAAATACATATTTGTTTAAATACGTTTTCTGTCAGCATAACAGTATCAGTGTATGTATTATATGTAGAATACTCCCTATAGATAATCTATTTTGCTTAGGAATCTGTTATTTTTACTATAATAAACACAGCTGTATTTTTTATTTGCATAATGTGTAAATGCAAAATGTACACAGGCTAAGAAAGTGTTATGTAATAAAAGTTATTATTTATATTGCAATTAAAGATGTTATTTTGCAAAACGTTGTTTTTTTTACCACTCTCGTCAGTCAATCATTCTCAGACTAAAAGTCAGATGTAATAGGAGAAATAGGCAACGAAGGTTAAACAACTGAAAAATCGTGTTCTGCGTCTTTTTAATCAATCTCATCGGAAGTCTCATTCACCGTGATGAAGACGAGGATCAAAGACTTCAGCCATTTGATCCTATTCAGACAGTTTCTTACGAACTTTTTTGGATGTATAGAGATCTAAAAGTAGCAATAGAAGAAGACCAGGTCAGGTTGGTCGCAAGAAGACATGAAGTTAGAGTTCGCAACCACGCTAATTTAGAAGTAGCTGAACTACTTGGTAATAACAATTTATTTAGAAGATTGAGAAGGATAAAACCCTTCGAACTAATTAACTAGGGAGAACATTATAACGCAGCTTCAACAGGCGAAATAAGTGATAAAACATATGTACATATGTACCTAGTAGGTACTCCAAAACAAAGAGTAACTGATAAATGGAAGTTTCTCACTTGTATGTGAATACCATCAAGTGATAAAAAAATTGGCGATTAGGTGCTATAATTGGAAGGATAACACAAATAATAACTTGTCTGGGTGTATTTACTGGGTTAAAGTCTCACTATCGCAAAGTTTGCATGCAATGTATTTCTACGATTTTCACTCAACTAAAGGAAAACAATTTTTTTGGAACGATTAGAGCCTGGCTGTCGATACAGAAGCATATATTCCGACTTTTCCACCTAATTCTGGTTATCGTTGGTGGAACGATTTTGGACTTTGTCATCAATTCAAAAAAAAACGATGTTAATGCACATCAGGCGTTTTCATCTAATTAAAACCGAAATTCCAATAAAATTCTACCAAACACATGGTCTACACCACATCGCACTACGAAAACAGTTCAATCCGGATAATAGTTGCACGGACATAATTAAAAACGTAAGAAGCTGTAAATACTTACATTTGGGTAAAGTTGGACTTTGCTTGTATGGGTTACTAGCAAGGGGAAATACAACATTCAGCTACTTGATGGATATTCAACCATTACAGAACCAGATCTTAAAAGTCTTAACAGAAACAAAATTTGAAATTGGAAAAAGAACTGGCAAAGGAACACTGAAATACTACATTCAGAACTAGAACTTACATATGTATGTATAAGCATCAACTAATAAAAGAACAGCTATTTCAAAGTTAAAATTCGTCTTATTTTCCTACTTTATTAATGTAGATATTATTAAACCGTTCCACTCAAGTTTTCTAACACTTGAGCATTTAAAATTGTTGTTTCTTTCTTTTTTAAAGTAACCAAAAATACATTATAAGATTATAACGACGATTTAGAAAACAACCTCCTGCAAAAACCCTATTCAAGATTCTTATTGTAAACATTTTTTAACAATAATTTAAAATAAATATAATTGAATTTTATCGACTGACTTTGGAGCACAAATATTCGACTAAAATTAAATCAAAAAAAAAAAATTCAATCCAAGGTTTCGACAAGTGTTTCGATCTTTTCACAAAAATCTCTATAGGATCCACTTTTTGAAAAGCGAATTATGTATAAAGCTACATACATATGTAAAAGTATGTTTTTTAAGGCACTACTAACTTTGATTTTGAACAAAACGCTTGAAATTTCATTAAATAGCCATTTATTTGTATTAAATCAAGAGAATACATTCTGCAACTAATTTTTAAATACAACTTCGGGGATATGCACATCACGGTTGGATCTAATGAATGTCATCCGAGAGACAAAGTTTTCAAGCATTTGTGGCTGTATTTCCTCAAAAACATTAATAATGTTGGCTTGCAATGCGTCGATAATTGTTGCTTTGTCAGGTACTTTAGTATCCTCAAAGAAAATAATCACAAGGCGTCAAATCACAAGATCTTGGATCAATACGCGAAATTATGCGTTCGTCGATTGTTTCCTTCAATAAGTTGATTGTTTCGTTTGCTGTATGGCATGTATTGCCCTTCTGCTGGAACATTATCTATTCGACATTCATGTCATTCAATCGGAGAACGAAAAAGTCATTAATCGTGACTATAGCGAATACCGTAACAAGCTGATTAGTCTCATTTTTGAAAAAAATGGATGGTCTGTGGAATGTAACGGCGTTTCAATAATCTCATGGTGATTATGTCGCTAAAAATGCGACAGTTTTGCTTATTGACATACCCATTGAGCCATCGCTGAACACTATTTTTCAATAAAATAGCGGATCCAATGCAGCGCTGTCGTTATGGCTCCTTTGTAGAGCGGTGGGCTCCCCATAAATAAAAAAGGCTCCCAAAATTTTACAAAGAATGAAAATAATTACATTACATTTTAATACCTATGCCAACCAATATTTTCATTCTATTACAACTTCATAGTGAATATTCGTTGCATACATAATTTGCACATTTCTATTTCAGGCAAAATGCCCGTCCCTAAACCTTTTCGCGTTTTTACGATACTTTTTCGGAGGGTCCTCTTTCACGGAAATGGCTCCCCAAAATCTTCAAATGGGGTCCTCTTTGACAGCACTGCCAATGCCAGTTGATTTGGGGCCCATTCGCCGAACGTTCCATTTGACTTCAATAATTGCACGAGCTTTCTTGATAAGCTTTAACCTTGTTTTGTCTAGCGTTCCCTTATTCAAATCCAAATTTCAAGTAAAAATTTATTGTGGAATTGTTATTTGTATAATAATCTTTAGAATATGTATGGGGGAAGCAAACTCGCACCTAAGTACATACTCCAAATCCAACAGTGATCCCAAGCAGGGGGTTGCAGGGACAGTATGCCACACCTATTTTGCCCACTGTTTATGCATTGTGGACTTACATGCACATATCTATGAAGTATAGTGCAATGGTCTAATAAAAACATACAGAAAAGGTACAATTCTTTGGGGATGGATCCACCTTACTGAGACATAAGACCAAAATCGATGGTCGTGTGCATTTTTGGCCCAAAAATGCGCGCTGAAGTAAACAACCAGCTAAATAACAAAGTGCGAATTAATGGCTTACCAGATAAGCCGAGGAAAAAAAAAACAAAAGTCGCTTGATACCTATGGAAGCGCTAAACAAAGAAGTGCAAAAAAAGAAATGACAGTAATACATTTTGATAGTCGTGAGATAATAGTTTGCAAAATGAAAACAGGGAATAGATGGTAACCCGTTGAAGGGTGTATGACATCACGATACATCACTGACAGTTTGCAGTCTAACAATTGGTTTGACAGATATAACTGTCTGAAGTTAGTACTGGGTTGAAAAAAAAAACCATTTAGCTTCTTAAATTCCAAATTTGTCTAGAGTAAACATTTTCTAGGGTGCTTTGTTAGCCTCTGCAATTCTGAGATCCCCCAGACACATTTGCTCGTCCACATTCGGTGAGGATAATAATCAGGCTTAACATCCGCAACTTTCCATCTCATTCTCACTTTATGACTAGATTTGATTAGCAACAATCTAAATCGAACCCAGTTGGTTTCCTACTAATTACTTTTCATTAATCCGACAAGGACACCTTTGCCAGAACCCTCTAGTTAGTCAAGTAAATCACATCCTTTTAATTGCCATAACAAAAGTTAGCTGATTAACAAAAGATTGTTAATAACCTGGCTAACAAGGTAAGCCTTTATCAGAAGTTACCTCATATAGGCCAATCTCACTTTTACCGTTATTTTCAAAACTTTTCGAGAAACTCCTTCTTAAAAGGTTAGACTCAATTATAGAACAAAGAAAGCTTATCCATACCCATCAATTCGGGTTTAGGAATAAACACTCGTCGATAGACCAGGTGCATCGTATAACTAATGTTATAGAAAAGGCACTGGAAGAAAAACAAATTTGTTCTGCAATATTCTTAGACGTTGCACAGGCTTTTGATAAAGTTTGGCATAAGGGTTTAAAGTATAAACTTCATAGGGATCTACCTGAACAATATTATGAGATCCTTAAGTCTTATATAGGTAATAGGTATTCTGAACTTAAAGAAATACAACCAGGTGTTCCACAGGAAAGTGTTCTAGGACTGACTCTGTATTTATTATGTACGAGTGATATACCGCATGCGAGTGATACCATGATAGCCACATTCGCAGACGACACTGCTCTTCTATCAACAGATGGATGTGTGGCTAAAGCTACAGAAAAGCTACAAAATTCAATGAACGAGATACATATGTGATTGGACGCACCGATGGCGAATTAAAGTTAATGAGTCAAAGTCCATCCGTGGTTATTAATAATCAAGTAGTTCCTTACTCTAACACAGCTACCGAGGTACGGTATGAATCTGGATGCTAAGCTGAAATGGAAGGAATATGTGAAAAAGAAAGTAGAAGATCTAAATATTAGATATAGAAAACTTTATTGGTTGTTAGGATATAACTCAGAACTGTCCATTGAGAATAAAATCCTATTATACAATCAAATATTAAAACCCGTTTGGACATATGGTATCCAATTATGGGGTTGCACAAAGAAAAGAAATGTACAAGTATTGCAAACATTTCAAAATAAGGTCCTTCGGGGAATAGTGAATGCCCCATGGTACATTAGAAATAATAACTTGCATCGAGATTTGCAGATCGACTTCGTAGCAGATACAATTAAAAAGTAGGCAATGCGTTACAACGGGCGTTTGCAGATGCATATCAATCCTGAGATAGATGATGTCTTAAATGTACGAAATAATATTCGTAGATTAAGAAGAACCAAGCCCCATGAACTTTTTTGACAATTACGAGAGCCCGTATTTAAATTATAATACCTTCTCAAACCCGACTTAAAGTTGAAAATAATATCTTTGTCGATCATTAGTAGATTGGTCATGATCAAGGAGGTGTTTTTAGTGCGGCTAGAGTCCCACACTACTTTGTGTTTCTAACCCCACTGTGTCTTTCGAGATTTTCACCTTCATCAACAAAAAAAAAAAAATATTAACCTGGTCAGACGATAATATTAAATCAAGCTTTCCTTGTTTCACAAACAACCTCCGGTGGTGGACGCATAACGGACTAATAACAAATAGCGTTACACAACGAATATTCCGATTGTTCTGCACCTACTGCTTCTGGATGCTGGATAATACTGGAGCTACATGTGTATTTACATATGCATTATGTGCAGATTCCTTGAATTACATATTTATTGTACGAGAATATAATCAAATACACTTTATGTGTAGGTGTATGTTATTTATGTATGCAGGAGTATGTATGTCCCTACATTTTGTATTGCTCTTACCTGAAATGTTAAATTCAATAAATGTCTTGACTGCGCTGTTGTCTTATTAACACTAGAGCGATTACTTAGTGCATAACACAGAAGAAGAGCACAAATTCCCTGAAATTTATGTAAGTATATTAGAAAATTGGCACATAAAAGATGTATTACGAAATTATGCAGGCAGCTTTGAAAGGAGTTGGTGCTTAAATTTACCTTGAAAGATAAGTGCATGATGAGTGCCACATTTTGTCAGCTATGCACACAAGGGGAAAACGAATTTATTCCCGTCCTTTGAATTTTCTAAAAAGCATTTACCGCGTGACAAAATTGGTAATGCCATTTGCCCTGAAAGATACTGTGCTAAATTATGTGTCTAGTCCTTAAAAGAAAGTGTGAAATTGCATTATTTGTTAGAAAAGTCATGACTAGCGGTGATTTTACACGACGGGTTTTTATCTCAAATAGAATAGAAAACTAATACGAAATTTCTATAATTGAATCCTTAATATGTATCTCAAATACATATGAAGTAAATGAATTATGTTTTGGTTGGAAAAAGGATTCAATTCTACAGGGTGTTTTGTATTTTTCAGGTCGATGTTGTTCGGCCGTCATTTTGGTTTTGTTGATATTTATCAGTTCGCATTTGACGGTCGAAAAGAGATGCGGAAATCGCTTAGTTTGTTTGGCGAACTTTATTACGTCAACAATTCTTGTTTTCCTAAGGCGCGTTATGTCCGGTATCAGTGATGCTTCCAGTACTTAATCTTGCAACTTCGCTGTTGCTGGGCGGGTTATCAAAAGCCTCTACCCGAAATACAGTCACAAATGGTCGCAAATGTGTGTAGAAAACGGCTCTCTCAGTTCCTCTTGCTATATTTGAGCCATCTGTATATAAATAATGTCAAAGTTGTTAACAAAGTTCTAAGTTTTATCGACAAGATCACTAGGGTTATCGAACATTTTCTTTCACGTCAAGTGCGTTCTGCAAAAGTTGTAGTGGCTTTGTTTCCGTTGCGCATTGGTAGGTTTTTTTTTAAGTTTAAACCAATTGAAATGTTGTTGCCCTATTTATAACATGCATTACAGTCGAAAGATTTACACTAGCATAAGGAACTATCCTATCTGGACTTTTATGCATTGTTTTTTTATATTGATGTACCTTTTAGAAAAATTAATAAAAAAAATCAGTTTCATAAGCTGTATTAAGCGCTAAACACTCTTTATCATGAGAATAACGCGTGTTTCTATTCAAGTGACGCGAAGTGTATTAAGGATTTTTAGATGTCCTGTTCTGATGCTATTATCGAAGTGATCGAGTGCTCTATGCCTAGTGGCGGTTAGGGCGGCTAGTTTTTTGCCTGGTGCATTTTTATTGAGTTTAATTTTTATTGAGTTTAATTTCCTAGTTAATCAACAAAACTACATTGGTGGGTTTAACAATAGCTTATTAACAGCTCGTTGTTTCTGAAGATTCCAAATCGTGATAATAAAAAAAATCATTATTTGGGGTGACAATTCCGTATGGAACACAGGACATAGCTTATTACTAGCATTCGTGCTGTTCGTGTTATGTTCTTCATACGAATAGAAGGAGTCAACTGTATAAATGGCGTGTCCCAAGGCTTTTCTATGAGGTCGCGAGAGGTGGGACCGTGAAAAACTTTGGCATTGTTTGAGAATCGATCATCGATCCTCTCGCTGAGTAGTCCTACGCCTTAACCCCTGAGTCAAGGCCAGATGTGGACATGAAAAAGGTTTATTGCCACTTTTCAGTATTAATGAAGTTCATCTTGCAGATTTGAATTTATAGTATTCCTCTACCAATACGACAAATATACACTTACGAATCATTGCAAACAAGTGGTAACTTTTATGCATGTGTATTCAGTTTTGTACGTCTATAGTCAAGGTAGCCCATAATGTAAGATGCTATTTTGCTCTGCTTCTGAGAATCCATGTATGTATATAATTAGATGAGCACGATTGAAGGTAAATTAAGAAATAGGTTGTTGACGAGACTGTCAATAAGATTAAACATCTTCTTTCTATGCACAATTTGTAGGAGCTACCATTACCAGAGGATTAAGGCCAAATACGCGTTGTAGTAATAAATCTAAAGGACGGGTGTTTATGGTTAATCCCAAAGAGCCAATGCCTTCCCTTTTATCATGCCCATAAATTTAAATCAAAGTTGCTGCTGAACATTAAATCTTAGTATTCGAGACCCATATCTGAGCGCTAACACGTTATATATTATCCCTAAGGTGCGCGAAATGTTTGATGTGCGAACGTGGAGAAGCATTGAAAAAAAGGTTATAAAATGGATACTTCTGTGTGTCTCCACCTATACCAGAATGTATGGTTAAGCACTGAATTTTATGGAAACTGTTTTGCAACAAAACCACTTAGAATAAAATTATAAAAGTTAAGATTAATTACGCTGACTCGATATATTGACGTATTAGTAATTTTCAAGTTATAGGTTGTGGCAAGTATCATGGTACAATATGAATAATAATAAATTTATGCGGACATAAAATAATTTCCCATCATAATCCTATCTATTTCGTGTTTTAAATTGTTATTTAAGGTTATATAAAGGTGTGTCAGCCACTATGCAACTTTCCGCTCTTTATGACATATTCCTACATCATTTCAATAAAATAATAATATTTATATAATAATTAATCATTTTCGAACGAATTGTGTTCTACATAATAGTTGATGGGTAGCTTACATTCAGGGCATACTCATAACCCAATTTCGATTTCAATCCCACAGGTCAATGTAAGTAAATCTGAACTACAAAGTAGGCTATATTCTCCATAATAGACATACGTATAATGTGGGTGTTAGTGTTTGATCACTGTCTTTCTATAAAAAAAAAAAAAACTACCGTCGTTTCGAACCAACGTTAGAACATGTAATAATTATATTTTTGGAGTCAGCTGTGAGTGACTTACTGTACAAATTATGTACGTATGTATGTCCTCTTTTAGTTTGAGTTTGTTGAATTAGGAGAGCTAGTGTTCAATGGGGGGTGGTACCAAGTCAAGATAAGATTGGAAATTTCAATGTCGGCCCACAACCCTTTCTATTCATAAATCTGTTGCTTGTTTTGAAATACCTTTTTATCTCTAAGAACTTGTTGTCGACGGAGTCCGTCTATATTTCACTACTTTTAAGCCTTTAATTTTGACCCAGGATTGACATGTATTCAATAAAGTACATAATTGCAATCTGTTAAAACGTAACTTAAATATATACATATGTATGTAGAAATAAAATTGCAAATACATTTGAAAGTGGCAGTGGAACGCTATGTTTCTTTTCTAACACTAACGAGCGTTAGTTATTTTAATCATATTTGATTTTATAAAGCATATGCAAGTAAGAACTATTAATTTTACGGAATATATCTTATCCAATCGAAAATAAACAAACGCAAAGCTTATAAAAATATATGTATATCTCGAGAATTCGTAGCACATCTTCGTGCTTTAGGTTTATTTGTTTTACCCACCTTCTTTGCACATACATACAACAAGGTACAACAAGTTTGGTATTTTAATTAAGGATACTGAAAACAATTGTTTGTGTCTCTTCTGTTATAAGCACATCCGAACACCAAACATATACATTATATTGCTTTGAAGGGTTGTGACATGTTTCATTTCATTTTGCTTTGTAAATCGGGACTCTAAGCAGGGCGATGATTACATTTCGCTTTTCAATTTTGATTGATTTCCTAAGGTTGGTGTCAGGAATCCATCCCATCATCACATGGGCAGGTGCCATGATTTATGTATGTGTTTTCCAATAAACATATCGACAAATATGCAGTTGCCTATAATAGGAAAAGAAATGGAAGGCGAAAAAAAGCAACTCCAAAAGTCCTGATTTGTTTATTTATTAACTATATTTTATTTTGCTTATTAACTAAAAAGTTAAAGGAATTCCCTTTAAAGGGTATTACAACAAACTTGCAATTTAGGAAAAGCGGAAAAAGAAAAGTATACAATTTAGTTCATATATGTACATACATACATCATGTATGTATCATACATATGCACATGCATGAACCTCAAGAAACTTGAAGTGCACAATTGGAGGCATTTAGCTAAGGACCGGGCTAACTGGACAGGCTTGTTAGTATGTATAGGCCCAGGTTCACTCCGAACTGTAGCGCCAACTAAGTAAGTAAGTTTGTACATATAAACATATTTGCACTTATATGAATGTACATATATGAATTGAAATGTATGTACACCGGTTTACTGATTAATTTTCTGTTTTTATGCACATCAATTTTGCCCCCAAACTACCACACTGCCCACTGTCGACATTGAGTTTAAGCAAATGTTACTGAATATGCCAAATTTTTCTGACGATGTTAAAAGATACAACGACCTAACGAACTCACTCTTCGGGAAGTTTGGCGTAAGTACAATACTGCAGAAAGAACATGAAACCTTCCTGTTGTGACATTAAAACATACAGAAAAGCTACAATCCGTCTGGAACGGATCGTATGATACCCTATCCTCCTCTCTATAAAGTGGGCGTGGCCAAATTGTATTTTGTACTCAAATATAGCTATAATGTCGAACATTTGAGGATGTTACATGTAAAATTTTATCAAAATAGGTTTTTTTATTATAACGCCCCCAAAAAGTGGGCGTGGCCAAAACTGTTCTATGGCTGAATTGTAGGGAATCTAAATACCCAAATATTTGGTCTTAACAAAATTTTTCGGTTTCATATAATTTAGTGAAGTTATAAAAAAGTAGGCGTGGCAGTGGGCGGATGTAAAAAAAATTTACACTTGTACTGTATCTTTTTTTTGGAAGCCTAGTTAAAAATTTAAGGCCCAAAACTCGGTTTTGTGATGAAAACGCCCCCAAAAAGTAGGCGTGGCCAAAACTTTTGTATGAGTGGATTGTAGGGAATCTGAATGCCTAAATATTTGGTCTTATCAAAATTTTTCGGTTTCATATAATTTAGTGAAGTTATGAAAAAGTGGGCGTGGCAGTGGGCGGATTTCAAAAATTTTTACACTTGTACTGTATCTCTTTCTCAGAAGCCCAGATATGAAATTTCATCGTCCTAGCTCAAAATTTAAGGCCCAAAAAGCGGTGACATACGGACGGACGGACGGACGGACGGACGGACGGTCATCGCTCAATCGATTTCGCTATTGATGCTGATCACGAATATATATACTTTATAGGGTCTATCTCGATTATTTCTCTATGTTACAAACTATGTGTCAAACTTAATATACCCTTAGGATAGGGTATAAAAACGACGATGAATGCAATTTAGAATCCATTACGGTCTGAGTTTGTAAAAAACATTGCGGTCCCCACTCCTGAATGCAGTGCAGAAAACTTGCCTTCACTTGAAGGACGGTTGGGTTGGATGGCTTTCAAAACCTGGAACTAAGTGATGTTAATAAAATCCTAAAAACCCACGGTAATAAGCTATCAGTCCAGAAAGTGGCTGGCCCGCACGGATCGGGTGAAAATACATCAGATTCAGAAGGAAAAGCTAACCAACTGCGCAGCAAGAATATAGAGAAATTGATGTCGAAAGTCAATAACGAAAATAAGCCATTGATAGTCTTAAAATAAAATATTTATCATCAAATTTGCTATCCGTGAAACGCATCCCTAAATTTGTATACATTATCTAATGCTAGTCTATTCTATGTATATACGCGGTAATTTTTTGGAACGTATCCTTCACGTACATATGTGGAGGGTTTACTGTGCTTGCTTATATACATACATATATGTAAATATATGTTATATACATATGCAAGGTGGCGTTTACTGGTTTACTGGTTGTATAAGGTGGCGCAAAATTAATCACCCTATCGGAAGATGTTGTAATTTTTGAAAATCGCGTCGTACCTCCACCGGACTGGTCGTTCGGCCGAGAATATCGCGGCTGGTTTCAACAACCGCGCACACAGCACGAGCCACAATGGATATTGTGAAGGAAGCGTTTCCTGGTCGCTTAATCTCCAGTTTTGGCCATTTGGCAGACTTCTTGCTTTATGCCAACAAGCCTCAGACAATTGCAGACCTTAAAGAGAATATTCGACAGGAATGCGAACAGTTATCACCGGAAATCTTGCGGAAAGTCATGAAAAATGCGATAAAACGGGCACAACTGTATATCAACACTGGTGGCAACCATCATCTCTTCCACTTAACAGAAAAAATTTTAAAGGTCCAAATAAAGATTTCAACCTATCAAAATCATTTTTTTTATTTAGTAAAAAAGTATGTAATTCAAAAACAAAATTGGATGATTAATTTTGCGCCACCTTGTAAATACATATACAAAGAAACATGTAAATTTAATAATTTAATAGAAACATATATGTACATACCTACATACATATATGTATTAAAAGAAATAACTACATACTACTAAATGAATGTAAAATCATTAATTAAATTAATATATGTATACGTTTGTATCAAATTAGACAAATAAATAAGTATAGCTTATAATTAATCCAAATACTTTTCTAAACATACAGAAAAGCTACAATCCGTCTGGAACGGATCGTATGATACCCTATCCTCCTCTCTATAAAATGGGCGTGACCAAATTGCATATTCTACTCAAATATAGCTATAATGTCGAACGTTTGAGGATGTTACATGTAAAATTTTATCAAAATAGTTTTTTTGATGATAACGCCCCCAAAAAGTGGGCGTGGCCAAAACTGTTCTATGGGTGAATTGTAGGGAATCTAAATACCCAAATATTTGGTCTTAACAAAATTTTTCGGTTTCATATAATTTAGTGAAGTTATAAAAAAGTAGGCGTGGCAGTGGGCGGATGTAAAAAAATTTTACACTTGTACTGTATCTTTTTCTTGGAAGCCCAGAAATGAAATTTCAGCGTCCTAGTTAAACATTTAAGGCCCGGAAATTGGTTTTGTGATGAAAACGCCCCCAAAAAGTGGGCGTGGCCAAAACTTTTGTATGGGTGAATTGTAGGGAATCTGAATGCCTAAATATTTGGTCTTAACAAAATTTTTCGGTTTCATATAATTTAGTGAAGTTATGAAAAAGTGGGCGTGGCAGTGGGCGGATTTCGAAAATTTTTACACTTGTACTGTATCTTTTTCTCAGAAGCCCAGATATGAAATTTCATCGTCCTAGCTCAAAATTTAAGGCCCAAAAAGCGGTGACATACGGACGGACGGACGGACGGACGGACGGACGGACGGACGGTCATCGCTCAATCGATTTCGCTATTGATGCTGATCACGAATATATATACTTTATATAGTCTATCTCGATTATTTCTCTATGTTACAAACTATGTGTCAAACTTAATATACCCTTAGGATAGGGTATAAAAACATAAGAAATCAGAGGAAAATGATTAGATACATATGTACATATGTAAGTACATTTCATTTTCCTATAAGTTGTTAGTCAACTTGTGCGTCACTATGCTTGGGCACGAGCCTTTCATAAAAATCCGCTCAGCACTGTCGCTATTTTCGCACAACATCACATGGCATTAAAACTCGCCAAAAAGGATGTTTTATCTGCACGTTGTAACTAATGACTTAAATGTGTATGTATCATATATGTACATGGCTATAATTACTTTACTACATCGTTTCGAAACATCGTTTTGTTTCTGGAAGGACGCTACGATTGTGCCCTTACAAGTATCTCAATTCCTTTTAGAGAAACTGCCACTTATCTCATAAAATTAAAACAACCGCACAGTTCATCGTCGTTGGTTTGTGTGTATGTTATAGTTCTCAGCTGTTTTATCGGTACTTTATTGTATCCTGTACAATAAATCACACTAAGTCTTTACTTACTCGTACTGCTCCTAAGACATTGATTATTCTTTAAAGTTTGATTAAACTTTTTGCAGTAAAATGTTAGTTCAATGGTCCCATCTTTGAATGCTGCTTAATGTAAATGACATTAAATGGCATTCATCTAACGATTCTAGTAAAATAATGAAACACTATATGGTGAAAATAATGGCTCAATAGATGCAGAGTAACGGACTAACAAAGAAAATCAAACTATTTAAAGTTTTATCCTATTTATAAAATTGAATGACTCCCTCATAACTCAAACTAGAGTATAGTCCATACTTGAATAAAATACTAGGAACTAAGAACCGAATGCAAAAAATTCGCAACAACTCCCCGTTCCGTGTGGACACCACCAATAATGGCGTAAATACTAAAACCTAACGTCATCTCAGTTTAAAACTACTGCACCACAAAAATCTATCCTATGTTCTGTCCTCATTTCAGTGCAGTGTTAGGACGAGAGGCAAAATTGACTGTTCGTGTGATTAACTGTACCTAGAACAGAAACATTGGAAGAAAAACCGTTGTCAGCCCAGCAGTAAGTAAGAAATTCGGACAAAACTTGACAACCGTATCGTAAAGAAGGACAACAACTTTAGAAAAAGTGCAAAAGATAATTCCTATGCCGGTGCGAAAGTCTTAATATACATATGTACATAGGTATACGTAGTTCAACAGAGGACTACAAAAACACCCTTGAACTGACGAAGACTGCAGGTAACATTCAACAAAACAAGAGCTTTACACTCAAAGCACATGCAATTGGTAGTTTATATAGGAATACCTTAACAATTTAAGATTTGCAGATGATATCGTCTTAATCGCAACCTCAACAGAAGATATGGAAAAAGTGATAAAAGATTTAGAAACAGGATGTTTAACGTCGGGTTTAACGATGAACGCAGAAAAATCAAAACTAATGAACAAAGGAGAACAAAAGGAAATTCCTGTAGGCACCAAAACGATCGAATATGTGGACGACTACGTTTAGATACCTGGGACAATTGATATCACTGGAAAATAGAGAAGAATATGAAATAAATAGAAGGATAGTAAGCAGTTAGAGGCAATTTTGAAAGCATAAACACATTTTCAATGCATATCTGAACACGAACTCAAGAAAATATCTCTTTGAAACTACTATATTACCAGTAATTACCTACGGCTCCCAAAACTAGAACCTGTTAGCCAAATCAGCTCTAAAACGTTCAACAACGCAAAGAGCAATGGAAAGAAGTAGCCTACAAATACCCAGAAGACAATGATTGCGCAAAAAAATGGTCAGAAATATGTCGAATTTCGTAGGTACCAGGGCGAGACAACTAAAATGGAACTAGGCCGGGCATGTAGCAAGATTTAACGACAATCGATGGACTCTAAAAGCTACACAATGGATCCCTAGAAATGGTACAAGAAGAACAGGCAGACAACTGCAGCGATGGAAGGACGACATTTGCCAATTAAATAATATTATGTGCTCATAATAATAATAATAATATAATAAATAAAAAAACTTACCGCAGCCCATGAGCTGATAGCGAAATGCTTCACAGACATTATTTTGTTAAAAACCACATCTCTACAGTTTCTAACTACCGAGTTAACGTTTTTGCTCCCAAAGGGGACGCCTTGCAGAGATCCTTCGAAGTACCGCCCCATAACATGGTTGACCACAACATATAAGCTGTTTACAAAAATCCTTACGAACAGAATTTACCAACATTGTTTGTCTAACAAAATCATATCAGACAAACAAAAGGGATGCAGCCAAGAAACCATGGGCTGTAAAGATCAATTAACGATCGATTCTGTAGTTACAGGATTGGCTCTAGGGAAAAGGCGTAACCTTAGTATGGTGTTTATTGACTACAAAAAAGCGTTTGATTCTATGCCACATGGATATCTAATTAAAATACTTGAGATATACAAAATCGACCCTCTTTTAGTCAAATACTTAAGTTCGCTGATGGAGAAATGAAATATCAGGTTATGGCAAAACGGTGGAATCAGCAAATCTATCTCCATTAAGAAAGGTATTTTTCAAGGAGACTCCCTCAGTTCTCTCTGGTTTTGCTTGGAACTGAACACCCTAAGTAGGATCTTAGCCCAAATGAAATCCGGATTTTCCATCAAAGCTGAAACTTTTGACTACAAATTCAACCACCTTCCCTAAGTCGACGACTTGAAGCTTTGTGCCAACAAGAGAGAAAAACTGCATCGGATGTTAGAGGTCGTCCAGAGCTTCAGTAGAGATACACAGATGGAATTTGGTCTGGAAAAATGTAAAATTATCTATTTAGTAAGAGGGCAAGTAGAGACTAGGGATGAGGGATGTCCAATCGACCATAATCAGATCATTGAAGAAATGCATAATGGAGAATCGTATAAATATCTAGGTTTTGTACAACTCAAGGGAATTAACCATGTTTCTATTAAGAGAAGCCTGAAACTTCAATTCAAGAAACGTTTGGACATTATTTTAAAATCCAACCTCAACGGGGGAAATAAATGTAAGGCCATTAACAGCTAGGCGATCCCCCTATTAACATATTCCTTTGGAGTTATTAAATGGTCTCCCACTGACATCCGAAACCTAGAAATTTTGGTTCGAACATCGATGACAAGATTCCGTAGCCAGCATCCACAAAGTGCAGTTGAAAGAACATCGTTGCCTCGAAAGCTGGGCGGAAAGGGGGTTATTGAATATCAGCGAACTACATCACCAGCAGATTCTAAATCTCCGCAGCTACTTCCAGAGAAGCTCTTCGCCACTTCTAAGAGCTATTGTACACATGGATGTAGGCTACACCCCTCTACATCTAAGCTCAGACACTTTTCCTTGCCCTGAAAATGACAAAACTACGAGTGAACTTATTACCGAGTGGAAGTCGAAACCCTTACATGGAGGACTCCCGCATGAGCTGCAAATGGATCACATTGATCAGGATGCATCAAACATATGGCTCACTCGAGGGCAGCTGTTCTTCGAGACTGAAGGCTTTATAATGGCTGTTCAGGACAAAGTCATTTCTAAAAGAAATCATCGCAAGTTCATTTTAAAGGAAACAGTGGAAGACAGATGTCGTAGATGCGGAGAAATTGGCGAAACGATAGACCACATTACGTCAGGATGCAGTGCACTTGCTTCTCATGACTACACATTCAGACATAACAACTTCGCCAAATTGATACACCAACAACTGGCTCTGAACAGTGGTCTCATCCAACAACACACACCATATTACAAGTACCATCCACTACATGTACTCGAAAATACCACCACAAAACTATACTGGGATAGAGCTATAATCACTGACCAGATATAGTCCTGTTTCACAAAGACAGTAGGAAAATAGAAATCTTTGATGTCGCAGTAACGCTGAAGGAGCAAAGCAGCTTCTCACAAACATTCGTGTTGTGCGTGTTATATTCTATACAAGAATGGAAGGGACCTACTGTTTAATGCCGTATTCGAGGGGTAATTTGTGTTTTAAGAAGGTTTTTCTTGACAGTTTTACTCTCGGATGTTTGTCAGACGCTCACGAGAGGTGGTGCCGTGAAAGAAATTTTAGTTGTTGTCTGGGGTTCGAACCCCGAACCTCTCGCTTGGTAGTCCCACGCTCTAACCACTTGATCCACATGCCCACAAAATCAGTACCTATGTACAAGTCAAAAATAAAAGTACATATTTAAAACACAAACAGAAAAACCACAATGCGTCTGGCTCTCATACCAAGCAAAATCTTGAACTCATTTGTAAGAGTATCTGCATTTAAGTATATACATATACATATATACATGTATGCGGATTTACGTGCGTCAAATAGAGCTGTTTCTTAAAAAGTCGGGTCAAAGTCATTTGCCGTCAATAACAAGTTAAATATAATAATAGGTTAAATTCCGACTAAGGCCGCATGTCAGCAACCTAGGTTCCAAGCAATATTACATTCGTAACGCCGGCCCTCTGAAATAAAAGAAACTTAAAAATACACACATGCACTTTTCTAAAACATTTTTTATTATACAAACGATATAACACTATTAAAATAAATCAAATTAATGTGACAAAAACATGCAAAATTGTTAATCAAATATTATGTCTTATCTTTATAATCATTTTACTTTAAACACAAACCACCGACCGCACCGATTCGTTCATTATATACAAATTCATCATTCCTGGAATGCCTTTATGTACAGCACATTTTATACATTTTTACCATATTCTGCATTTATTATCATCAGGAAACATTCCTGATCCGCGTTTACATTTAAAAGTGCGCGCGAATTCTTCTGAATTAGAAAGGACTCCCTTTAATCGTATACTACCGGGACAGTGTGAATCTTCAAGAGCGTAGTGACTCGCAGCTGGTGTTAGAGTTTCACACCACAGATTTCCAAATGATATAAAAAATAATTGCTCGTGACTGTATTGCTCTAGCCCTGGCAATTTGCTTTCAGTTCCGAATTTCTTCACATACTTTTTATAGGCATAGAAGGCTTCACGAAGTCCTCCATTGTCGGCAATGTTTTCTCCCAAAGTTAATTCACCATCCACCTACAAGAAAAAGTATTTGCTTTATTTTATAGTCTGAGATAAAAAAAAAGGATGATGGTCCGATTGTATTGTATTTCGCCAGCAAATCGATGTTATGAAATGTTTTTGTTAAATTGAAACCCGTACAATAGCGATTTTTCAACTGGTTTTATGGCTGCGGTCGCTCTTTTTATACCCTATCCTAAGGGTATATTAAGTTTGACACATAGTTTGTAACATAGAGAAATAATCGAGATAGTCCCTATAAAGTATATATATTCGTGATCAGCATCAATAGCGAAATCGATTGAGCGATGACCGTCCGTCCGTCCGTCCGTCCGTCCGTCCGTCCGTCCGTCCGTCCGTCCGTCCGTATGTCACCGCTTTTTGGGCCTTAAATTTTGAGCTAGGACGATGAAATTTCATATCTGGGCTTCTGAGAAAAAGATACAGTACAAGTGTAAAAATTTTTGAAATCCGCCCACTGCCACGCCCACTTTTTCATAACTTCATTAAATTATATGAAACCGAAAAATTTTGTTGAGACCAAATATTTAGGCATTCAGATTCCCTACAATCCACCCATACAAAAGTTTTGGCCACGCCCACTTTTTGGAGGCGTTTTCATCACAAAACCGAGTTTTGGGCCTTCAATTATTAACTAGGACGCTGAAATTTCATATCTGGGCTTCCAAGAAAAAGATACAATACAAGTGTAAATTTTTTTTACATCCGCCCACTGCCACGCCTACTTTTTTATAACTTCACTAAATTATATGAAACCGAAAAATTTTGTTAAGTCCAAATATTTAGGTATACAGATTCCCTACAATTCACCCATAGAACAGTTTTGGTCACGCCCACTTTTTGGGGGCGTTTTCATCAAAAAACCGATTTTGATAAAATTTTACATGTAACATCCTCAAACGTTCGAGGTTATAGCCATATTTGAGTACAAAATGCAATTTGGCCACGCGCACTTTATAGAGAGGAGGATAGGGTATCATACGATCCGTTCCAGACGGATTGTAGCTTTTCTGTATGTTTGATTTAGCATTTGGCCATATCGATCCTAAAGGGACGTTAAGATAAAAGGATATTGGAAAATATCTTCCGATTGTTAAAATGAATTCAAAGTTATGGGTGATGGTAATTGCATGTGGAGGAGATGTGTTCAATTTTGTCGCACTCTATAAGGTAGAAATAATGAAATCTAGCATACGATAATTTGAAGTACGAGTACGTAGACCCAATCGTTTATTTTACATACCCTAAAGATGAATGCTGATTTTGTTTTGAAGGTACTGGAGATGGAAAAGGGAAGACTGCTGAGGATTGTCTTGAGGCATATCATTTCAACAAGAGGGCACTTGGTTCAAAAGTGGAACGGATCATGGCAGGAGCATAAATATAGGAGCCGATATGCAACTTGCAGCAATAAAAACTTTGTCTACCAAAATTCTGAAAAAAACGGGCAATGCCATTTATGACTCATTTTGACTGAAGCACATTTATCAGTATATAGGCTGGCTTATAGTAGGCTGTCAAAAAAGTCAATTTTATGGATATTAAAAATATTTTTCTGTGTTTTATTTCGTTTTAAAGTTATCCGCTTCTATAAAAACACACTCCTCACATTTTCTTAAGAACTCCGTTGACATTGGTAAGTGGTTTTATTTTCAGTTTACGCAATAGACAGACTATAGGCGTTGCACTATACGAATACAAATATTTAACGCAACGGTACAAAGTTCCTTATCTGCTTTATCCTAACACCGAGTCTCCACTAGACATATTTATGTCAGACTTTATGTTAGAAATTTAGAAATTTTAATTTTTGCTTGCACCTGTAACATAGGACAAGTATTAGATTGGTGCGGATTTTGATCTAGAGATTTTGATGAATTTGAATGTGGGATTATCCCACAGAAAATTAAGGATACTTTATTTACGACCGACTTTACTAAAAATGTGTTATGGTAAAATTTCATATATAGTTAGTTTGGGAATTTTTTGCGGATTTGCGGGAAAAAGACATACATATAACGGTTATTTCAAAAATTGGCTGTTCTCGGTTATTTCTTCAGTGATTGGCATTAAAATAAATATATAAGGAATATATGGCATACACAAAGATACTGCGTACCAAATTTTCAAACAGCCACGCACACTTTTTAAAACTCCAATATTCTCATATTGTGACCAGGAAACAATTCATATGCGGTGCAATTCTCTTTAATCGACTCATACATAATATAGTGCGATACATAATAAAGGAGGAGTTTAAAATTGACAGGGTTACTCTGAAATTGCGCGAATTTTCGGAGAAAATTTTGGTCTAGACAAGATACGTATATACGTATACCCTATACAAAAAACCGTCAACAACCGAAAAGTATAACGAGAAGACTCTAGTTCTTTTGAGTATATGAGTTCCAGAGGTCGTGCTGAACTGGAAGTGCGGAAGTTGGCTGAACTAATAAAAATGGTTTATGAGACTCTGAGCGAAGTTAAGTGAGCAGATCATTGTAAAGTCGGTCTTCTTAACACTTCCACATTTTGGTGTAACGAAAAGTACTCGACATAAATTCAGCTAAGTTGCGGTTGTGTTTGTAGCTTTTAGAAATCTAGTTGGTTTTGGGAAAAATTAGATATGCAATGGAAAAACATTGAGCCATAAATAAAATGAGTGACTAATTGTTAAAAATTCTGCCACTTACTATCTTCTTATGTATGCAATGTATACATATATAGCAATCTTAACCTGCAAGCACCCATCAGATTTATTTTCTGACTAGAAACTATAAAGTTAAAGCAACATACTTTAAGCCAATTTAAACAGTTGGTGAGTACAATCCTCATAATTGTGTGTTTATGCGTAATGAACGAAAAATCTTTTGCATACATACGAGTACATTGACCTTTTCTTTGCTTCAAGACAATAAAAAAAAACACGTTGAAAGCCAATCAGATAGAACCTACTCGTCTGTGAGAAATTTTATTTTTAGAACCATTTTTTTTTTTTAAATTTTGATAATGAATGACATTTATAAATGTAGAATAGAGTAACACCTCAATTAGTTTATAGTCAATTTGATTATTTAAATTTCTATTTATTTCATTTGACCGAATGTCTTGATCACAACAAAGTTTGATTTTCGGGTTCAACATGAATAATTTACTTCATCTGCTCATCTTGGTGAATGAAATTAAATTGTGTTTGGGGGGCAGCCTTCCATTTCTGAAATGTCCTTCAATGTGGTTGTATTGTATGTTGTGTGCAAATTTAAGTCCCTGACCACAGTTTTAATTTAACCCACAATTATGTTTATGGAATAGTTCTGTAACTACCAATATAAAGTCTTGGAATTCCTTAAATACCTACATACATACATATGTATGTATGGAATGGTGTCAAAATATAAATATGTAGATAAATAAATAAATATAGAATTTCTTCGTCCAACTTTCGTAAACCTTTTTACAACGCTTTTGGTATTTATTAGTGGCCTTATATTAATTTTATTTGCAATTTTTCGCATACATACATACATAACAAGGTGATTATAAAAATTAATGTTATGCCTTATTGAGAGGTCTGCATCCGTAATTGAGTTGTTAACTCTACTGTTAGTGCTAGACCTGTATATATAGACTGTAATTCACTTTGAGATTACCGTAGGAGGAACCCAACCGGATATGTGTATGTACATAGTACATACATAGCTCGACGAATGGGTAAATATTGACCAATGAATGGTGAAGGGCTTAGCTTCTCATAACCATTCGCGTTGGGTGTGTTATATTCTTCACACGAACAGAAACAGTCTACTGTTTAATGGCGTATCCGAAGCCGTATCCGTTCTTAGAGACACTACTAAAGAGGTGGTGGCTGCCTAGGACCTCGACTGGAGATTGTGTAAACAATCCCTTTGGAAGGTTATTAGTGGCAGCGAACGAGGTTGAGGGAGGAGTGTTTTCTCACTCGGACACTTCCTCTTGCTCCAGGCGGTTTTGGACGAATTCCCTAGAAGGAATTAACGGTGTCTGCAGTTCCAGTCAGCTTGAACTATCAGTGTTATCCCTGCTGCTTCAACATATTTGAATGCCAGGTCAATGTACAATGATCTCCAATACTGAGCCACTATTGCAAAAGAATTGGTGGCTGATGAACCCTTAACAAACAGGTTGGGGGTTGTGCGTCGAGATAACTTACCAACTACGGAAAAAAACAAATAGTTGCGAAGCATTACTATAGAGAACAGAAGCAACAAAATCGCACACAAAATCCTATCGTCTGAGACCCTTCGTCAACAACCTACATAATTGTCCCCTATGAGTGTGGTTTCAGACGAGGGAGGATTTTCAATGCTCCATCAAGCTCGTTACCCATCTAGCCGAGCCCTTTGATCTCAAACAAGGATTTAGACAAGGGTAAAGGGCAAGGCCAAGTATATGCTATCAACAAGAAGGGACACACAACATCGGCGAATTAGACAGAACGTCATAATGGAAAGCTATAACTTTGAGGTAGTAAGGGACTTTGCCATAAGTTCTGATAATAACATATCAGCAGAAATTAAACGAAGAATAACTCTTTCCAATCGCTGTTTCATTGGACAGAAAAGGCAATTGAGTAGTAAGGCCCCATCCCGAACAATTAAGGAGACTATATATAAGACCTTGATCATCCCTGTCCCCTAGTGGGGCTTAAGCATAGACTTTATCGAAAGCGGATGAAGATATCCTCAGTCTTTTCGAAAGAAAAATTCGTAAAATGTTCGGTCCCGTTTGTGTTGACGAGCTTTGGAGAACGAGATTCAACGAAAAACAATTGGAAGTGTACAAGGAGGAGTTTTTGCCGTTGAGAACAAGACGCGATAATGTTGGGTCATGATGCTTGAAGGGCTTAATTTTAATAAAGATGTATAATATAGCCTAATTCTTTATACATATACATACATACATATATACACACGTATGAATGTACATATCTACATATGTACACAAATTAGCATATACAACAGATACCTTGCATGCGCTGGGTGTACATTGTTTCCGGAGTATCTACTATGTAAAGAATAATACAGTGGCCTCAAATAAGAGCGGAATATCATCCACTTTCGTGACAAATCCAACTTACCATTGAATAAATTACCAGGAGGTGTAACGAGAGAGTAGACTGTATACATTACATGCTTTGTTGAATATTGATTACGATACAGACGCTGCCTTTCAAATTCCCTTTGACTTGCGTTTCGCAATTTTGTTTCCTATACGGAATGTAACGCAGGGCGAAAATACTTTCATGAATTTTGTCCACCTACACAACAAAAACAATGATGAGTTGCAATGTCAACAGTGCACAGCATTCCGTGCGTTGTATGTATCCATAGGCGTAGTGGAAATAAGATAAATTAACCCTCCTCTACCCACACTCAAAGTCTAAACCAATGGTTATATTGGTCAATCCTTAACATTAATGAATTCTTGGTAATGTGTACCGCGTTTCTTAAAATGTTTGTTTGTACATATCTCTAAAAAACGATATTTCTGAATATTTTATTTATTTATTTATTTATTTATTTATGATAATTTAAATTTCTGTTTACGTTTTAATTTAAATTTCTGTTTACGTTTACGATAATGAATATACATATCATACACACTTCAAATTTATAATTTAAATTCATATAGCACGATTGGTTAAGAATGTATTTAAAGCATAAAAATAAATAAAATATAATAAAGGATTCTATAGGTTTTAAACACAGTTCGAAAATAGTTTTCCTTTTTTTTATGAACAAAAAAAAGTTGGAATGAAATTATAGCAAAAAACCTTAAATTACATTGAATTTGAAAAATGTGTAGTTTTTTTGCTCTTATTAGTTTCCTATTGCTATTTTCGTGTTCCCAACTATAAACTTTAATCTAGGTCTCAACTTCGGATCTGGAAAGCAGCTACAATGAAGTCGAATATCTGCTCAATTATTGGTTTAAAGCTAGCTTTGTGGACACTACCCCAGCATGCAATCCAATCATGTTTGAAACAAAGCAATCATGTTTGAGCAAAGCAAAATGCAGGTAAAGTTCAATAATTAGATTTCGTGGACATTGAAATTGAGAATGAATTTTTCTGTTGTTTTAGAAAAAATATTCCAATTTTTAAGTTAAAGCTTTTCCAGTTGCATTTACGCATGTATTTTGTTCAAGCCAATTTTTTTGTTTCGATGTGTTTACATTTTTAAGGCGACAAATGTGTCTAGACTGTTAAAGAATATTACCGGACTTTTCCTTGTTTCTATTTGGTATGTGCACTTTTACACGGTGGGATTTTGTCCCTGCGACATACGAATGTCCTGGAAAGGGAGGTGAAAAGTGCAGGGGTAGACCGAGTCGCATGGGTAGAGAATTTGTGTGGGACTTTTGCGTGTTCTCTTTTACCTAGTTTGTAATTTTATTCATTTGCTTTATTCTTGTGTTCTCAGCGTTGTGTTCGTGTCAAAAACACCGTCGGAGCATATAAATAATCCCCTGGAAACAATCGCATAGTACGGCATGACTTCAAAAGAGAGTATCAAAAATCCTGTGCAACAATCGCATCGTGTTAAAGTGCTCTTTGCTTTTTGTGCTGTTTCAGTATGTTAAAGGGATGTTCATTGTCATTACCTCCGAAAGCATGAAAGTATGAAGTAAGTTCTATTATCATTGTGCCCAAGTGAGTAAAAATGTGTCCAATTAAAAGAAAAACATACAGAAAAGCTACAATCCGTCTGGAACGGATCGTATGATACCCTATCCTCCTCTCTATAAAGTGGGCGTGGCCAAATTGCATTTTGTACTCAAATATAGCTATAATGTCGAACGTTTGAGGATGTTACATGTAAAATTTTATCAAAATAGGTTTTTTGATGATAACGCCCCCAAAAAGTGGGCGTGGCCAAAACTCTTCTATGGGTGAATTGTAGGGAATCTAAATACCCAAATATTTGGTCTTAACAAATTTTTTCGGTTTCATATAATTTAGTGAAGTTATAAAAAAGTAGGCGTGACAGTGGGCGGATGTTAAAAAATTTTACACTTGTACTGTATCTTTTTCTTGGAAGCCCAGATATGAAATTTCAGCATCCTAGTTAAAAATTTAAGGCCCTAAAATCGGTTTTGTGATGAAAACGCCCCCAAAAAGTGGGCGTGGCCAAAACTTTTGTATGGGTGGATTGTAGAAAATTTGAATGCCTAAATATTTGGTCTTAACACAATTTTTCGGTTTCATATAATTTAGTGAAATTATGAAAAAGTGGGCGTGGCAGTGGGCGGATTTTAAAAATTTTAACACTTGTACTGCATCTTTTTCTCAGAAGCCCAGATATGAAATTTCATCCTCCTAGCTCAAAATTTAAGGCTCAAAAAGCGGTGACATACAGACGGACGGACGGACGGTCATCGCTCAATCGATTTCGCTATTGATGCTGTTCACGAATATATATACTTTATAGGGTCTATCTCGATTATTTCTCTATGTTACAAACTATGTGTCAAACTTAATATACCCTTAGGATAGGTTATAAACACAAACCCACTCATTTGAAGTGAAATCCAAAATCATTGAGCAAATTGAGAAAGGTGTTTCAAAAAAACTTTGACTGAGCAGTATGAGGTCACGCCGCGCCGCGCCATCACTTATTACCTACTTATTAAAAAAAATTGCTTCTTAATGGACAAAGTAATAAATTCATTTTTGTCAGTGAAAAATAAACTTTACGGTTGGGTTCTACAACAGTGCGAAAGAAACTGTGTGTTAAACGGTCCCATAATAATTAAACAGAAAGCTATTGCAATCTTAGCATCCTTGGATTGTGATGCTGCTTTCAATACAATTGATGGATGGCTGGAAAATTTTAAACGACGTTTTGGATTCTGGCATTTCAAAGTATATGGCGAAAACTCCAAAGTGCGCTTTTACACGATGAATTTCTGAGTCAACGACTCTCGAATGTGTAGGAAAGGGAAGTGAAAAGTGCTGGGGGTAGACCGAGCCGCACGGGTAGACGATTTGTGTGACTTTTTCGTGTTCTCTTTTATCTTGTTTGTGGTTTTTCTTCAGTTGCTTTATTCTTGTATTCTCAGCGTAGAGTTCGTGTCACAGACACCGTGTGTCGGAGCAGAACAAAATGCAAAAGAAGGGAGAAAGAAATATAAAAAGTCGCTGACTCAAAAAGTCATCGTGTAAAAGTACGGTGCGTCTCCAAAAGAGAATATGAAAAAACCCCTGACTCAAAAAGTCATCGTGTAAAAGTGCTCAAAGAAAGAATAACTTTTATGTTGTGATGCAATGCTTCCGGGACACATAAAATTAAGCTACTTGTTACTGGCAACTCAAAAAAACGAGATGTTTTAAACATTTTGAAAACCCACTTGAGTACGACTCACCCAAATCCGCTTGAATGACAGCATTTATTTTTCGGAAGTTGTTTAAATCATTCGTGCGACAGGTTTGTAAAATTTGAAGTGAGAAAGCAGAATTTTTGATTTGTTTAGCAGCATTACTTCTGCTTAACAATGCATCAAGCAATGAAGAAATGCAAAGCGAATATGCATACGTTGTCGGGATGTTTATTCCACCAAATATGACACCCATTTTATTACAACCCATGGACCAAAAAGCAATATAGTTGACTAAGCTTTACTACAGACAAAGCTCATTATCGATGGTGGTTGCTAAGGAAAACGAAGGAATTGCAGGGATTTTAAGGAGAATTTCTGTAAGAGAAGCAATCCTCTTATTGAAATCAGCTTGGGATAAGGTAACAACAGAACAATTAAAGAAGTGCTGGCATAAGATATTTGATTGCTCAAATGCCTGCAACTCCGAATTGACTGATTCATTGTTAGAATTGGACTTTGATGAAGAAAATAATATACCCCTTGCTAGGTTAATTACTAACGTTCGTGTTTAGGACAAAATTGACCCATCAAATCTTCTTGGGGAGCCTGTGTCAGTTCGTAAATTTGAAGTCTGGAACTCTGACAACGTTTCTGTTGATGTTCAATCAATTGAAGATGATTCCAGTAGCATTGCACCTGACTCTGAAGAAGATGGACTTGAAACAGACATTTCCCACAAGGATGCATTTGCAAACGGATTGTTGACTTGGGCTCAGAGGAACCACAAAAATCATGTCAATTTAAAATGTGCGCGATAAAGCGGTTAAGCTCATTAAGCTCAAAACAAAAGGCAAAAGCAGTCAACTTTATTCAATTTCTTCCAACCTAAGTAATTGTACACTTACATATGTACATATGTATATATTTTTTTTTTTTTTTAATAAGCAACTCAATTGTGCGAATTTACTGAGATTTATTCAGATTGGACGAAAGAATGTGTGTTGATGTTGTAATCTTCTCTGTTAAAATAAAAACATTTGGAAATTGAAAATTAGAATTCGCTGAAACTTTTTTTTTCTAATTTTCAAGATGCTACTGTATAAAACTGTCAGTAGATACAGCCCTCCACAGGGTCGTATCAAGCATAGAAAGATCCCTTCACTTCAAGGAATTCACTTTTGGGGCGTTCCTAGACTTTGAATGGGCGTTTAACAACGTAAGTACCGATGCGATCCTGGGTAGTTTACACAGAGCTCGGCTGAGCATCGGTCTCTCCAACTGGATTGCTCAGATGCTTCAATCGAGAGTTATATCATCATCGCAAGGAGATGTTACTATCAGGAGAAGTGTCTGCAGAGGAACCCCCCAAGGAGGAGTCTTACCGGCTCTAATATGGCTCCTTGTAGTGAATGAGATCTTGGTAATATTGAAGGAAAACGGCTTTAACGTGACGGCCTATGCCGACGACGTGGTTATCCTGGGACATTTCCTTCAGTCCTAAGCGAAAGACTCAATCTCGTACTACAACTAGTGGAGAATTGGGTTAGCAGGAAAGGGTTAGGAGGGAACCCTTCAAAGACGGAGGTAGTTCTCTTCACTAGGAACAGATCAATTCCTGCCTTCAGACCTCCAAGTATCAGTGGTACTGAACTAAGTATCTAAGGTTCAGCCCGATACCTGGGTGTAATTCTAGATTCCAAACTAAATTGGATGGATAACACTACTGAACGCGTCAGGAAAGCAAGCGTAGCTTTCTACTCTTGCAAAAAGGCAATCAGTAACACGTGGTGTTTCAGGCCTGCTGTGGTGTACTGGATATACACGGCGGTCGTAAGACCCAGTCTTACATATGGTTCACTGGTATGATGGACTGTACTGGAAAAACAATACTAGCTTCCTAACCTCACCAAAATCCAGAAGCACTAGGAATAAACAACTCATTTAGAATAAATTATGATTGCAGCGTCTTTCAGGGCGAAGTCACAGCCATCGTACAGGCTGCTAAGATTATAAGCGAGAGCAATATCGTTGGCAGAACGATTACTGTGTATGTAGACAGCCAGGCAGCCGTTAAGGCTCTGGACTCCGCTATAATCAGATCAAGTCTTGTGAAGATCTGCAAATCGCTCTTGTATGAGATATCTAGAGCTAATGCGGTGACCATCTGTTGGGTGCCAGGGCATATGGATATCGTAGGAAACGAAAGGGCTGACGAACTTGCTAGAAAAGGGTCGGCGCTGCACTTATCGCGGGCTCTCCCTTTTGTAGTAACCCCAGTCATTTCCTTACAGAAAAAAATAGAGGATAAAGCCATCGGTCGAGCAAATAGTCGCTGGGTTCATCTGGAAACATGCTCAACAGCCAGGGCCCTATGGCCGGGCATCAGCAAGAAGAGATCAACTTCTCTGGTGAAACTGAGTCCTTATAAAACACGGGTCGTTTCAGGGATAATTACTGGTCATTGTGTCATTGGTGTCCACGCAAAGCGACTCGGTGTACTACATAATGACTTCTGTAGAAGCTGCAGGGACGAAGAAGAAATTAAGTCAGTTCGTCACCTGCTGTGCGACTGTCCTGCCCTATCCGTCAGAAGAATAAGGACTCTTGGTAGTTACTTCTTCTCAGATTTGGAGGACTTGGGTAACGTAGAGCTGACGGACCTCCTGAGATTCATATCATTGTCCGGGTGCTTTCAATAGCGGACTTTATAGGTTTGCAAGGTTAAATGATTGGGCACAATGGACCCGAACTGTGGTCTAAGTGAGCAGTGACACTGTCACAAGGCACCCATTTACCTAACCTAACCTATAAAACAAATTATGTGGAGTCAACTTACTCAAACAGCTGTAAAAGAATGTAATAATTTTTGAGCTAGGAAAATGAAAATATCTAGGGATTTGAAAAAAAAAACTACCTACAAGTGTAAACATTTTTGAACACGCCGATTTTTTTATAAAAGTAAACTTCACTATTTTACATCAAATCATTAAGACCAAATGCTAAGATATTCAAATCATCTGCAATGCACCCATACATTATCCTATAATTACCGTCACTTTTTGGAGGAGAGTTCATTAATAAACCGATTTTGAAGTTATCGTAATTTTCCACAAAAATAAAATGCAGTATGCTAAGCCCACTTTTGTAGAGCTGATACAAAGGAAGAACGATAGGGTATTATACCACCCGTTCTAGAAGATTTGTATGTTTTCTTTTCATATACATATTGTCATAAGAACTCATCCTTCATAGAATTCCAACTCATTTCAAACCCGTTTTGCTAACCAACCAACGTCCATGGGTATCTCCTATCTTCACTCCCTACTTTCCCTACCGTCCGCGCTGTATATACACTGTAAGAGTAACAATACAGGTTTGAGCGCGTGTGAAATATACAAAAAAAAAACCGTATCAATGTACAATTGCAGGTATATGTACGAGTATGTATAGTATATGTGTATACCTAAACTTTCATTTCTAGCGTATGTAGAACTAGCTAAATAAAGAGTGCATGATTCCTACAAACATACATATTTCGGATTACAAGTTCGAATATTCAATGTTTTGCAAGATATCATTGGGATTAAATCATAGTGGGATTGTACCGGGTCGAATATTCGTATGCTGAAATGAAAGCGAACTTGGAGAAAGTGTGTACATACATACATACCTATTGCTTAACCCTATGTCCATTTGAAATTATTGAGTTGCAATCATTTCAGATTATTGAATGCTTGTTTAAAGGTTATTCATGATCCTCTTACGTATGTCTGCCGTACAGTGGATGAGGCACTTTTAAGATACATATGTAGGTACATATGTAACCCTAAGTAACCAGCAGGGATTGGGCGATTATTTATACATACGAGCACATTCAGTAGCACCAGCTCTTGCATTTGCATCATAAAGAGAGAAAGGAAGAACACAATGAAATTTAATAAGCCGTACAAAACGGTAATTGGTCTCTGTATGGCGAAAAAACTCATCTAGCTGTAGCGTGTTACATATTTTATTATTTCAAGACTGGATGATTCTTCGAGGATTGTGCTGACGAAAACTTACTTCAACACTTTACACTCCAAACAGCTAGAATTCTACAAACATTTCTAAAAGAGTTCAATAGATGAAATAGTCCTTTCTTAGTCGGAAAGAGCGAAGTATGAATGTATCCTGATATGTTAATCTACACATAATGTATGTAAATACATACATACCTATTTGCAATGGATTCTACTAAGCTGAAAAACATACAGAAAAGCTACAATCCGTTTGTAACAGATGATATAATACTCTATCCTTCTTCTTTTGTATCAGCCCTACTAAAGTGGGCGTGGTATACTATACTTTTTGTACTCATACTGTACGTATTGAATGACTATCGAACTTTTGAAGATGTTATAAAGGGTTGGTTTCTTTTTCAATCATATGTTATTCATATGCGCTCAGAAAATTAACAGAAACTCAGTATAATATTTTAGCGGTAGGAAATGTATCGATTTACGCTTGAACAACGTTGGGAAACATTGCAAAGTTACTTCTAAAGTCGATGCTGTGTTGGACTTTTTTTTTGTGGGGAGCCATTAAAAAAAATCGATGCTGTGCGAATAATCCAGAGACGATGCAGGCACTCAAGAACAATATTGGACAAACTATTCGTGAAATAGGGGCCGAAACAATCGAAAATGTATTGAAAAATTGGGTTCACAGGATGGTCTACTGTCAAGCCAGCCGATGCAATCATTTGTATGAAATAATATTCCATAATTGATCGGAAGGTTTACTGTTTTCAATAAAGCAACAATCGTTGAAAAATATTGAATAATGTTTATACCCTTTTTAAAAAGAAACAAACAGATGGCCCACCCTTTACAAGCGAAATTTCATCAAAATCGGTTTTTTAATGAAAACCCCCCAGAAACAGGGTGTGGTCACATATTACGTATGGGTGAATTGTAGACTATTGGAAAATCTAAATATTTTATCTGCATAAATTTTTTGATTTCATGTAAAATAATGAAGTTATGAAAGAGTGGGTAGATTTAAAAAATTTTACACATGTACTGCTTCTTCTTCTCAAACGCCCAAATATGAAAATTCATCCTTCTAGTTCAAAATTTAAAGGCCAAAAAGCGCTGATATAAGGACGGACGGACGGACATCGCACAATCGTCTTCGCTATTGGTAATGATCACGAAGATATGTATGTATATACTTTATAGGGTATATCTTGGTTATGTCTCCATATTACAAACTATGTATCAAATTTAATATACCCTTAGAATAGAGTATAATTATAGTGCAACAACAGACCTTCTATTCTGTTTAAACTGTATTTCGTTTAGTGATTGGTGATAGTAATGTAAAACTCTTTTATTGTAAAATCAACTAGGCCTCTATATGCACATACATATAAGCACTACATACAGGCCGTCCCAGTTAAGAGGAATAATCCTTTAAGGAGAGATTCCTAAAGTTCCGGCGAACGTATGGTAGGGGGATCTATTTTACTCCATTTACCGTTATAGTCCGTTGAAGTGGGACACCTCCGATTTGGAGGTATAAACACTTTTAGTATAACTTCTGAACTATTAGGCTGTGTTTATGGCGAAGCGTATTCGCGTCGCGCGACGCGATGCAATTTGCTGCTAGCGATCAAATATGTACATGCGTACATATGGAGGTGTTTATGGCTGAGAGATTTAGTGAAAAATGAATTGAGCGACATTAAGCGACTGCAAGCGACTGCGGGCGACGAAAAACTGCAATCAAAATATTTTGAATCAGTTTAGCGAATCGCTTTTTTTATATATAAAGTTTATTTAACTCATAAAATGACATAAAGTTATAAAAATTATACAAAATAATAAACAAAATGCGGTAAGAGCACTCAAATGTTAAGATATCTTAATACTTCTATTCTCTATTTCGAGTTTAGGTGTACATAATTTGATAAGTGATTTGTAAAAGCAAATTAGATATAATAGAATATCAATCGACTTCAATCTTTTTTTATAAAAAAAATCAAACATAATTATATATATTAACCTAAAACCAATAACTTAATCTATATAATAAATAACAAGTGATATGTACATACATAAGGAAAAAAATAATACTTAAAAAAAACTTAAAGCTAGCTAATCTGACTCCACTTACATTATAACTAATACATACGTACAAATTTTATAATAATAATTAAACTAAAAACAAAAACAAAAAGGAACCAAAACTAACCTAACTTAAAGATAATGAGATGGAATTATAGTGCAGCGAAAATGACCAAGTCATATTTCGTCGACCTACACGCCGCCTCCATGCAGCCCGAAGTATCTATGTAAGCTAACTTGTTCCTCAGCATCTCTACTAGATATAGCCATGTTATATCTCCAGATAGCATCAGGTGCACTGAAGTTCAACCGTGGTTCATACACTACTGCTTTTTTTTTATAATTTGCGCGCGCTCAAGGGTTTAGTACTACCCTTTAAATGTTAATACACAGCGCGGGCGTTAGGGAAATTAGGAAGAGAAGATAGGAGATACCGATGAACGTTGGTCTTAAATGTTTGTGGATTATAATGTGAGGGAAAAATAGAGCTTGGTAGAGCATTCCACATTCGTGTTGTACGGTTTATGAAAGAATCTCTATACTTGACGGTACGTCCGAAAATAGGCTTGAGGGTGTACTGATGAGCATTCAAAGCGTGACGGGTATTGCGAGAAAATTGTTGAAGGGGCGGAATGCAACTGGCTATTTCGCTGGAGCACTGTTTATGAAAATAGCGATAGAATAAGGAAAGGCAAGAGACATTTCTGCGATGTTGGAGCGAGTCAATAGACTCCGCTATACTTCTGTTCCCTATTAGTTTTAACGCTCGATTTTGAATTCTATCCAGCAGGTGCAAAGAGGTCTTAGGAGCACCAGACCAGATATGAGCATTATACTCGAGCTTGGGGCGAATGTATGCCTTATATATTACAGCCAGATCAGAGGGGATAAAGAACTTCTTGCACCACTTAAGGAATCCTAAACATTTCGCAGCATTCTTGGCGGATTCGAATATGTGGTCATTCCAACGAAGATGGATGGCACGATGCAAGTGCCATTCATTGATAATGGCAAAGGGTTAAGGTTACGCTTGAGCGACAGCTGACAGCATTGGGTTTTCGAAGCATTAAATTCCACTCTGTTGTTTATACCCCATTTAATTATACTGTCAAGATCGGAATTTAATGAGCTTAACATACGCTACCGTTCCAGTTCTACGACCGAAGAGCAGGGACTTGAGTCTGGGAACGAATATGAAAAGCTGAGGGTGCTGTCGTCAGCGAAGGAGTTTATTGGATTAGAAGTAGCAGACAAGAGATCATTTATGAATATAAGAAAGAGAGTCGGAGACAAAACGGAGCCTTGGGGAACACCAGCATTTATATGGTGGATAGCAGACTTGAAACCGTCTAAAACTACTTGAATTGAACGTTCCGGAAGGTAGTTTCTAATCCATTGAAGAAGAGATTCATCGATGCCAAATGCACGCATTTTCGACAAAAGAGCTTGATGCCAAACTCTGTCAAATGCCTATGAAATATCAAGCGCAACAATCTTACATTCACCAGAATGATGCAGAGAGTGGTTCCACTTTTCGGTGAGATATACCATTAAATCACCAGTGGACCTTTTGCTACGAAAGCCATACTGACGGTCATTGAGGAGCTTTCGTGATTCAAGATATTTCATAAGCTGACGATTTATCAGCGTTTCCATGACCTTGGAAAGAAGGGACGTAAGTGCAATGGGTCGATAGTTGGAGGGAGAAGAAGATTCGCCTTTTTTAGGGACGGGCTGGACAAATGCTGTTTTCCATCTACTCGGGAAGAGTCCAGAAGAGTAGGATAGATGAAAAAGCTTACGCAGTGGTTTTGCCAGCGTGGAAGAACACCTCTTCAGAATAATGGGTGAGATACCATCTGGACCAGCGGATTTGTTTATGTTAAGATCTTTAAGTACTCTTGCTACTGTACGAGTGCGAAAGTGGATTTGTCCCATAGAATATTCAACTCCTCAAGTACAGGGGGAGGCAAAGCACAATCTGGGAGTGTGGAGTTCGCAGCGAATAGCGCTGCAAGCAGATTGGCCTTGTCCAAAGAGCTGACAGCTGGAATGTCATTGTGAACAAGCGTTGGGACAATTTTTTATGTTTTTGACGAACGACCAAAAATTTTTACTACCTTTGGGACAATGTAGGATTTTTTGCCTCA
Source organism: Xylota sylvarum (assembly GCA_905220385.1). Lineage (NCBI taxonomy): Eukaryota > Metazoa > Arthropoda > Insecta > Diptera > Syrphidae > Xylota > Xylota sylvarum. The sequence continues at coordinate 68,093,132 of LR999958.1, read as the reverse complement.
ATTTTTGGTAGAAGGAGAACTTGACACGGCGAATGAGAGCATTGCAGTCATTTCTGGCTCGTTTAAATTTTTTTCGATTTACCTCGGAGGGGTCGGCCTTGTAAAACCGAAAACTTAACTCCCTCAACCTGATTGCCTCTTTACAGCTCGAGTCATACCATGCATTTTCCTTTGGATTGATACTCTTTATTCGGTTAGGAATAAATTATTTCATGCCAAGGTAAATGGTATTAGTGATCATATCGGCGGCGGCATCCACGTCACTATCGAGGAAACATAGCGACCAGTTAAAACTCCTAAAGAAGGCTTTCTCGTATTGCCACACTATTCTTTTAGGAGTTTTTTCTTTAACTGAGTGGTTGAGGTACGAGAAATTAGCCGATACGACACAGTGGTCTGACGAACCTAGAGGCGTTTCCAATTAATATCGGAAACTAGTTTTGTTATAGCATGCACTGTCGAGTGGTTCCTTCGAAAGCCGAACTGATTATCCGGAATTAGATGTTTTAGTTCACAACTATGTAATAGGTGCTTTCAAAGCAAAGCAGTAATTTTATCCCAATGTTTAAAATCATTTTTAACAAGTAACCTTATGCGAATTTTACAGTGCAGGATCCAGGCTTTTTCTGACAAATATCATTCAACCTTGAAACACCATGGTAGCTGTGGTACTAGCAAACATAATATAATTAATGAAATTAACCTAAAAGAATTCAAAATCTTACTAACTTTGCACTCTTTTTTCTGTAACTATTCCCCTTACCATCGAATTTTAAATATGGGAGCACTGTTAAAACATTGTATAAATTGTTGACATTTGTATTTAAAAAAAACAGTTAATGGTTTACGCGTTTCATCCTAATTCAAGTTCTGGGTTTTTAACTGTCGGGCACGTTACATTTTGGACATATTTTACTGTTATTTATTTTGGACTGGTGAGTAGGTGATAATAATTGCAGTACCAGTCAAACAACAAATCAGGTCGGCAATCACTCCATATACTGTGTTGATATATCTTGTGTTTTTGACGGAAGATACGGGTAATTAAAAATTTGTCGGGGACGTTACGCACATTTATTTGATTAATAAAATCACTACAGAATTCTATACAATTCAATTCTACACGTGGAGAACAAGTGTCTAACTGTGCATAAAAAAATATCGCGAAAAGAAAAAAACAGTGGATCCTAACTATCGAAAAAAAGAAAACGAAAGGTTGAAAGCATACAAAAGAAAAAAAAGAAGAGTCTCTGTCGAAACGGGAATTGGAAGAATTGAAGGTAAGAAAACGGGAAGAAAAAAGGCTGGAACGACAAAGAAAAAAAAATCAAGAAGAAGATATGTATAGGTCAAGGCCAACAGAAGCAATTGATTCGAGAGAGATGGAATACTATCCATATAAATGCCAACAAACATACAGCAAGGCAGTGTTAAAGTATAAACATAAAAACAAGGACACCATTTTTGTTTTTATGATCCATCTTTATGACCTCATCATGGCTGAAAATTCAGATTCTAATATAAGAGATACAATATACAGTGATGGGCCCTCATCTGAATTTAAGAATAAGTTCATTGCAAGGCTTATGCACTAATTGGCAATAAAATATAGTAAAACGTTCTCTTGGAAGTATTTTGCAAGTCATGGTAAAGGAGTAATTGATGGCATTGGAGGCAATGTGAAAAGACTTGTAAGGCAGAGGACAATGTCCTTAGGCGGAGGCAATGTAATCCAGACGGCCTAAGAATTCGCTAATTTAGCTCGCCTACTAGTTCCAAATACTGAAGTAATTTACATTCCTGAATCTAAAATTATATCTGAAATATCCTCCAAAACACCTTGGGAAAATGTTAGTTCTGTGCCAGGAATATCGCGATTCCATGACACTGCATGAGAAGTCTTTAAGGGCTAAAAGACATGCATTAGATGACGAATGCATGTCGGTCTTTCAGCAGAAATTTGCTAATTACAAGTTTTAAATTTAAATTAAATTAAAGTGTCGAGTACGTTACGGCATTGTCTGGCACGTTACGTCTCTTAAATGCTCTTTCTTTGTTAATATGTTAACTTAATAAATAATTCGGGGAATAAAACAAAAATATTTGATATAGACAAATGGAGCTAAAATATTATAAATAAATTATTTCCTGAAAACTTAAGTTGTTTTAATGTCGGTAACGTTACACAAAACAAATTACTTCCAGCATTTATATTTAAGAATCAAATCATATTACAGTTGTTATTTATAAAATCATAGACCTTAAGCTATGCATATGGATACAAATTGTTTCTCTGGTAGTAATGAATCTTGTACAAATGAGGCTTATACGCAGAAAACTGAGTACGAATGTCGGGCACGCTACTATGGAAAGCACCAATATAGCTCTGCTGATCAAGATCTCATAGATTTTCCCGACGTTAGAAAGTAGACTATTCGGTCTATAGTTTGAAGGAACTGATCCGGCTTTATTCTTTTTCTTTATCGGAAAAACCTTTGCAATCTTCCAGCATTCCGGAAAATATAGGTTGTTCAATAAGTTATTATATACAACACAGTACTTGCTTATGACAATTTGTGGTAAATGTTTTAATGCTATATTTGGGATGTTATCTAACCCTGACGATTTTTTGTTATTTAAATTTCGAAAAATATCCAAAAGATTAGTAAAAGTAATAAAATAATTATTCGCTTGTTCATCATTAAGGAAATCAGATATTCTATCATTACTGAACTGAACTATATTATTAAGTTGAATATGTCTTTCTTGAAAATTCTTCTTGAACCGCGTCCATAATGGCACTGTGAATTTTTTCAAAATGTGAACCAATAAGATTGAGTTTTTTAATATTATCACTTACAATCACTTATTCATTATTAGGTCTAAAATTTTCGCGAGTATCAATTCCTGCACTTTGCAAAAGCACTCGGCCAACATTACTGTCAGGTACTTTTAATGCAGGAATTCATACTTTGCCATTCGATGTAAATATTTGATTGATTTGAGGGAACACTGATTTCGAATTTTTCTTTTGAATCGCGAGCAACTTCCTCTTCCGAAAATCGTTTATTGAGTTGCGAAACTGTTGTTTCAGTAACTCCTTAACATTTCTTAGAAGACTGAAGAATCGTATAAGTTCTACATTGTTGACATAATTAAAATTTCGATAGAAATAATTTACTCTAGTTAATAGAAAGCTTTTGTATTTTAGTAATCGCCGAATCATCGGAGTTAGATAACATTCCATTGAATTTTTACTGTTAAATTTAGGTACTGAGGATTCTATAGAGTTACTTATTATTGTATTTAATTTTTCGATGTAGGCATCAATTTCCGAATTCGTTAAGTTCATATTGTTAGGTATTGTCAAGTTCTGAAACTGTTGTCTACATTCAGTCGCGGCAAATCTTTCGAAACGACTCCAGTCAGTTTTATTAAAATTGTACCTGTACGGTCCATCCTCGGTCAGTAAACTGAAAACAGAGTCGTTTAAGAACCGTACATTCATTAATATAGCGCAATGATCGCTGTCATAAGGCAGCACCGGTATTGTGTTTCCACGGCTGACAATGGTTTCTACTTCAAGCCGAGCATCAATAAAACCGATATCTAGATATGAATTCCCTCTGGGAAAAGATGGGGTAACAGAAGAGTAAAATTTAATTTTGAAATCTAGTTCGTTATCGTCAAGAATTTAACCAACTTGTATGTTTAGCGTTCAAGTCGCCTGCCAATATATAATAATTATCTAAATCGTTTAACCTCAAAACTTGGAAAAGTCGTGTAAATTCATCAGAAAAATTTTGAATACTACTTTCCGTGGTGTATGTACTAATTATTTTCAAAACTTTATTATTTCCTAGATCAAATGATATGATAGTCGTTTCTATACAGCTAAAACTTTGTATTTCGAAATGTTCTACTTTGCGACAAGAATGGTTGTGCCTCCACCTTGACCGCTAAACTTAAGTTGTGGTGTTTCAGCTTCGTCTCGCAAAGAAGAACGATGTCAGGCTTATGGCGTGGAAAAAAACACAGTAAAGTCGTCCTCCGGCTGTTAGTGATAATAGAGTTCACATTCAAAGATATTATTTTAAGATATCTAAATGTAACTATATTCATCACTATCCAAATGTCCAATTATGTCGATCCTTTTCGATTGCACCTCAAGAGTTTTTGCTAGGTGCTCAAACTGAAATTTCATTGCGTTCATTATTGCACTTTTTGTATCCTCTAGGGGACTTGTCTTTGATGTATATGGTTGTGAGGTAGAACTCGTTGTGCCGCGCAAATGATCAGCAAAGCTGACTCCCTTTTCTTTGTTATTTTCTCTTGCACGGAAAGCCCTCTGTTTAAGCTTCTTCTTAAGTGCCGCATGTGCCTTGCATCCTCAATAAGAGGCTGGATGCCCGTGCTCCTTACAAAGAACGCAGTATAGCTGTGCTCTATCTGAATTGTCAATCAGAGGGCATTTCCCTGCATCATGACCACCTACGCATTTAACCCACCTGTAGTCCATATGACAATTTGCAGCTGTATGGTTAAATCGCTGACAATTATGGCAATTATGGTTTTGTCTTTTGATTTTTTCCCATTGGACCACATGGTTGAACAGGTATTTAACATTTCTGAGTTCAGCTGACTTGCTTTCTGGAGATAATTGTACTACAATTAATGAAAGACGCTTATTCTCTTGCTGTGACTAGTTTCAAAGCGGAAGAAGTTGATAAAATTTAAGTTTTCTACCGATAAATTTTTTAATTCATTTAAAACTTCTTCAGGCGTGTAGCTGTTGTCTAGTCCTTTCAGTAAGTACGTCTGTCGTTTTTAGTCCTTAGGTGTGTATGTGTAATATGGTGCTTTGGCATTTTCTAATGCAATTTTCACTGCACTATAACCATCTCTACAGAAAACTCTTATAGTATGTTTTATACCTGTTTTGTTAATAATATAATCTTTGCTAACAACATTTTTTAGCAAAGCATATACATACATATGTCCTTTGACTCTTGCTGATAAACGTTTATTGGTGGCATCTTAATTTCTCCGGTGATCTTGACACTTTCTACTTCTACGTTTTCCGCAGCAATTGAATTTTTTACAGATGAAAATTTTGATGAGTAACTTATCTTTGTTCTTCTTTGCTGATTTTTTCTAACCATTGAGCCGATGATGATATCTGCGGGTTGACTGCTAGATTTAGCTTTATCTTGACCACATTTTTCCTTCTCACCAACGACAAGGTTTTCGTTTTCTTCCGAAAGATCTCTTTCCATTTGCACAACTGATAGGTTGGTATCCAAAACTTGTTCTTTTAACATGCCGAAGCGATTTTGATTTTCAGTTTCCGAGGAAATAATAGTGGTGGGGCTGCTTGACACATGTCGTTTTTTAGGAGCACTTGCATTAATTGTTGTAGTCTTATTACTGTTCAAGAGCAATTTAAGTTCTGAAATTTCTTTTTCTAGTTCCTCATTTCTTTTTAAAATTTTTTTGAGTTCATATTGTATAGAGCTTGAAGAAAAAGTCACTTGCTGCTTTCCTGCACTTTTTTTTTTATATAAATTCGTCTGAGACATAATTTCGTTTTTATTTTTTTTTTTTCACGTCAAAAAAGAAAAAAAAAAACAAACGATAAAAAAATTGATTTTTATTCAAGCGAATCGAGATATCTTAACACTATTTAACACAAAACGAACACTGCTTGTACTTTAACGGATCAAGCACAAAATTAAGGATTAAAACTAGGAATGTTTAACACGAATAAATGAGTAAAAATAAAAACCGTCTGCTTTGAATATTCGATCTCGTTTTAGCGAATCGCTCGTTCATCATGGATGCTTTTATTAAGCTTGTGCGTGAAAGGCAATGTTTGTGGAATCTTCGACATTCTGATTACCACAATAAAATATTAATTCGAAATTTTTGGGCGGAAGTGGAAAAAAAATGTGGTTTGGAGGGTAAGTGAACAAATTATTTTTATTTCATAATGATTTACTACGTATTATTACATTATTACATATTAAGTTCCCAGATTTAAAATTTTTTTATGAGATGTACATACGTGTGTACATATGTATTAGATTTTAAGTAATGGGGTGATTTTTCAGCATAAAATACTGTTTAAAATTATTTCTTATAGCCGCAGTTTCATAAGAACTTCTATTATCATTCCGCTGTGCATTGATTCTGCTAAGAACAGTTTGGTTAACTTGTGATAACGTCTGCGTATATAGTCCCTCTCTATCAATTATAGTATTGTGCAGTAAGCAAACGGTTTTAATAAATAATTCTGCAGCTTGAATGTCTGATTTAGTTAGCAAACGCCATTTGCTAGTAATTATGCCAAATGCACATTCTATGGTTTTTCTGGATTTTGAAAGCATTGTGTTGAACAGTTCAGTTTCACTGTGCAAGTTTGCTTTTGAGTATGGGCGCAATAAATATTTCCTGAGTGGGTACGCTTCATACCCTAGCATTACGAATGGTGCAGGAATTGATGTTCCTGGTAGGTTTCGTTCTTCTGGAATTTCATATTCTCCCGTTTCGATTTGTTTATGCAAATTTGAAAATTCAAAAATGCCCCCGTCACTCTGTTTACCATAGGCTCCAACTTCAATGGCAATAAACTTATAGTCAGCAGAAGCAACACCTTGTAAAACAATTGAATAAAAGTGTTTGTAGTTGAAAAACATGCTCCCGGAATGTGGTGGACATTTACAGCAAATATGTTTGCCGTCAATGCTTCCAATACAGTTGGGAAATCCCCATTTAGAGTAGCAATCATCTAAAATTTGTAACAAATCATCCTTTGTTTTGCGACACAAATGTTTAAATACAAGGGAATTCCATATTGCGACACATACTTCTTTTACAATGTTGGACAATGTTGAAAAAGCAAGAGATCGAAATGAATTTCCAGTTGCTAAGAACCTATAAAAATAAATTATATCAAATGTTTTATTTTAGCTATTATTTTCATAATATACATATGTACATCATATTAAAAACTTCATTTTTTGCTGGCTCTGGTTCAAAAAAATGGAAGAATTTAAGGGACACTTTTCGTAGGGAACTATGTATGTATGCCTCAACTTCCCGTCAGGAAGCGCTGCAGCGCATTCATCTAAGTGGATTCATTTTAATGACTTGGGTTTTCTCAAGGACATTATGGAACCGCGTGTCATGTCAGGAAATCTGACACTGGACAGCAGCTCGCATGAAGAGTTGGAAAGTTGCAATGTAGATGAAGTACAATTTCCTGACACCTTTACGGCAGTGCCACCTCCTAAAAGAAGTATGAAAAAGAAGCAATCTGCCGACTCCGATTTCTTGAGGCCGAAAAGGAGAAAGCTTAAAATCTTAGAAAAGGACGCTGATGAGGAGGACGATGATTACCATTATTTAATGATCTTCAAAAAATATATGAGCAAAATGGATGATGAAAAAAAATTAAAGTTGCGACTGAAAATGGAAGAAGTGCTATATGATGTATAGAGATAGTCCACAAAGGATTTTAAGTGCCTTTTCCCTTGCTAGTTCTAGGAGCAACAGCTCTTCGAGTCTATCGGCTGATAGTATTCTAACCTTTCCTCATGTGGAGCGGTATGAGGTAGTTCAACGCTACAATAATTAAGGTACATACAAATAAAACATATGTACGAATACATGAATTGATATTTTAAGTTCATTATTTATTTATTATTTTGTATTATATAAGTTATTTAACAAATAAAAGGAATTGTCTTACCTTATGGTCAATGAAATCCTTTCTTTTGCGTCAATTGGTGTTTCCTGGTATCTATTATCCTTTTGTATCTCTGAAGATATCGCTTCCAAGATATATTCAAATGTTTCACTGTTCATACGATAATATCTACTCTTTAAATTTTTCAGGAAATAGTTGGAGACGGGGGTGTAAATGATGAAATTCTCCATAACTTCTGTGTTCCTTGATAATTGGATGCACTTGAAATTTCTTCTTAATTTTTAAGGATTTAAGATATTTTTTACGCACTAAATAACTGCTTTCCAATAACCGCCTTATTTTTGCATGCATGTTCACCTTATCACTGTCAAAATACGAATGAAACTAGGCGGAATAGCTCTCTCATAAACAATCAATCGCTTGCGATTTCGCTGGTAGCGATGTCGCTTGCAATCGCGCGAAAAGCCATCGCGTCGCGAATACGCTTCGCCATAAACACAGCCTTATAGCTACAAAAACGGTTTTGTATATTTTGCAGAGACAATTCAGTAGCGCATAAAAATTGTGAAAACTACTTTTTTTGTAGTTAGATATAATAGTTCAGAAGTTATACCATAGATGAAAACATATTACTAGATGGGGTTACTTATAAACAACGCTTCTTTAATACTTACGTACTCTCCAATGTCAGCAAGGATGTAGTGACTATACTGCTCAACAAAACATTCAGCCCGATTGATATATTCCACTATTGTGTCATTCGACCACCATTGTCTCATATTTCCACTGCGATCGTACATGCGACCACTATCATCAAAGCCGTGCGTAAGTTCATGTCCCAGAATTGTTCCAATAGCACCGTAATTAAGAGCCCTGTTAATATTTATCAGTCCAAATTAAATATGATAACACTTGGTAAAAAAAACCGTTCGGTGCTAAAAATTTCCGATAAGTGCTCTTGAAATATTCCAGTGAACATATTTTTATTTGTATGTACTCACTCCAATCCCAAATGGTAAAATGGATACTGCAATATTGCAATAGGGATAGCTAAATAGAAAAAGGAAAGATGTAAATAAAATAAGAATTTTTGGGAACTATTGTAACAAAAATGCGTGACATGCCAGATGATGTGCATACATACATATGTATGTACATACATACGGAAAAAACATTTGCAACTAGAAGTAAAACTATGCAATTTCTTCAAATTCAAAAAAGTTTTATTCAAAAACATAACATTCTTCATATATTATGAAAGCGCTGTATTTAAGTTATACAAAAATAAATATTTTTCAAAATCATAATAAACATTTAGTAATCTGCGTTGACACGCGACAAAACAATTGCAACTGAAGTGACATCAACGCCTAACAGCATATTAACCGTTACATTGCAGTAATTTCCCATTATTTTTGAGTTGCATTGTATTGAGCATATGCCTGAAGCTCGTGACCTGAAAGCTCACTTCCGTAAATACTTTTACAGGGAGCAGATCACGGGTGATATCGATATCAAGAGAAAAAAGTTAATAATGTTACTTAATAAATTTGGTGAAGCATTAAGACAGCGTATTGTAGATGATTTTATTTCGGCCATTTCACAAAAAGGTATATCAGAGAAAACGAAAACAGTTTGCAAATCTTTTTTGGGACATACAAAAATGGAGTGGAGTCCTTTTAGTGATGAATCGAAGTTTAATATAATGGGTAGTGATGGAATATCTTACATTAGAAGACCACTTGGCAACGGCAAGCGACTTCAATCACGTTATATCGTAGTTTACAAACTGTTAAGCATGGGAATGTGATGTTGTGGCGTATTTTGTTCCTACTGGTTTGGGGCATACAGAAGTATCTTAGAAGATATTATGTTGCCGTATTCGGGTCTCCCAGCAGGACAATGACCCAAAGCACACGTCAAAGCTACTCAAAATGTGGCTCAGTGATCATAATGTTACGGTTATGGATGGATGGAAAGAAAAATCAATTGGGAAAATGTTAGCAAGTGCGAAATTGTTGAGATTTAGAAGAATATATGTAATTGGTTTGGAATGAAATTCCATTAAATATTATACAAAATTTAACTGAATCAATACCACGTCGGTGCAAAGCAGTCATCGAAAACAATGGGTTTGCCACTAAATATTCATTATATTTTAGTATTATTGTATTTGAATTGAAAGTTGCAATTGTTTTGTCTCGTGTTAATTTAAAGTTACTTGATACAATTCAACACTACTTTAATGTTTATTATGATTTTGAAAAATATTTATTTTTGTATACTTACTTACTTACTTAGGTGGCGCTACAGTTAGGGGTGAACCTGGGCCTCAACTAACAAGCCTCTCCAGTTAGCTCGGTCCTTAGCTAACTGCCTCCAGTTGCGCACTCCAAGCTTGTTCAGGTCCCCTTCAACTTGTGCGCACCACCTAAGGCGAGGTCTTCCTCTGCTGCGTTGTCCCTCCGGGTGTGATTCGAAGACTCTTCGGGCCGGAGCACTGGTGTCCATTCGCTCTACATGTTCTAGCCATCTCAAACGATTAATGCGCAGTTTTTTGACTAGGTCGATGTCGCTGTACAGCTCGTATAGTTCGTCGTTGAATCTTCTCCTCCAAAGCCCGTCAACGCAAACGGGACCGAATATTTTACGAAGAATTTTTCTTTTGATAAAGTTCAAGCTTCAGCGCCATAAAGCAGGACTGGGATGATCAAGGTCTTATATAGAGTCTCCTTAGTTGTTCGGGATAGGGCCTTACTACTCAATTGCCTTCTGAGCCCAAAGAAACAGCGATTGGCAAGAGTTATTCTTCGTTTTATTTCTGCCGAGGTGTTGTTGTCAGAATTAATAGCAGAGCCGAGGTAGAGAAAGTCCCTTACTACCTCAAAGTTATAGCTGTCGATTGTGACGTTCTGTCCAATTCGTCGATGTTGCGTGTCCCTTCTGGTTGACAGCATATACTTGGTTTTGCCCTCATTTACAGTTAAACCCATTTTCGCAGCTTCTGTTTCAATACTAGCGAACGCACCGGTGACAACCCGCTGTGTTCTTCCAATAATGTCGATATCGTCGGCGTACGCTACTAGTTGCACAGACTTTTGAAAGATTGTGCCTCCGGTGTTGGCTTGTGAGTTTCGCACAATTCTTTCAAGAACGATGTTAAAAAAAAAAATCACAACAGCGCCTCACCTTGTCTTAATCCTTTTTTGACATCAAAGGTCTCGGTGAGATCGTTACCGACCTTGATGGAACAGCGAGAATTCTCCATCGTCATTCTGCACAATCTGACGAGTTAGGCAGGGATGCCAAAACTAGACATGGCTTTGTATAACTCGTCTCTATAAATGCTGTCATATGCGGCGTTGAAATCGATAAAAAGATGGTGGGTATCGATTTGGACTTCTTGGGTTTTTTCCAGGATCTGCCGAAGTGTGAAGATTTGATCGATTGTAGACTTTCCTGGTCTGAAACCACACTGATAGGGCCCAATCAGGTTGTTGACGAAGGGTTTCAGACGTTCACACAATATGGCAGATAGGATCTTGTACGCGATGTTGAGGAGACTGATACCTCTGTAATTGGCGCAAATGAAGGGACTCTCCTTTCTTGTGGATCGGGCAAACGGTGCTGAGATTCCATTCATCAGGCATACACTCATCTGACCAAATTTTAGAAATGAGTTGGTGTATGCTCTCTACCAGGTCATTTCCAGCTGCTTTGAACAGCTCGGCTGGTAAGCCGTCAGGTCCAGCAGCCTTGTTGGACTTAAGTTTGGATATTGCTATCCTTACTTCGTTTTGGTCAGGTGGACGGAAGTTTTGGCTATCATCGTCTATGTTGAATGGTTCATTCTGCCTGACAGCGGGATGTTGGTCTTCGTCGCCGTTGTACAGTCTGCAGAAGAAGTTTTTCCATATTCTCAGCACCGACTGTGACTCTACTACGAGGTTTCCTTCTTCATCTCTACAGGCTTCCGTACGGGTCTTGTTGGCCTGACACGCTCTTTTTACCTGTTGGTAAAACTTCCGTACATTATTCCTGGAGTATAATCTCTCAATATCTTCGATCGCGCGCTTCTCGTGCTCTTTTTTCTTCTTTCGGAGAAGCCGATGTTCTTCCCGTCTCTTCTGCTCGTAGAGCTCACGAGCAGCTCTCGTCCTTTTTTGCAGCGCCGCTTTGTATGCTTGCTGTTTAGCTGCATGTGATTGCCGGCACTCATCGTCAAACCAGGGGTTTCGAGGTGGTGGTCGGGTGACTCCCAGCACATCAGTTGCGGCACTTCTGATGGCTTGTTGGCAGCGTTGCCACTGGTCTTCGGCGCTTGATGCTGGCGGCATAGGAGTAGTTGAGAGGTTTCGGGATACGCGTTCGGCGAAGGTTCTGGCGATCTCTTGCGATAGCAGCTTTTCGACGTCAAATCTTCTCACAGTAGTTCTTCTTAATTGTGGCATTTGGGATATCCGCATTCGTACCTTGGCTGCAACAAGGTAGTGATCCGAATCCATGTTGGCTGCTCGGAAGGTTCGGACATCCAGAATACTGGAGGCATGCCTTGCGTCGATCGCAATGTGGTCAATTTGATTGACCGTTTGATGATCAGGAGATCGCCATGTCCCCTTGTGGATATTGAGATCCGGAAACCGTGTGGTTGCTATGGTGACGTTTCGCCCCGCAGCGAAGTCAATAAGCCTACGTCCGTTTCCGGACGTGGTGTCATGGAGGCTGTGCTTACCAATCGTCCTACCAAAGATGTCCTCCTTTCCTATCTTGGCGTTAAAATCGCCTAGAACGATTTTAACGTCATATTTAGGGCATTGCTCGTAGGTTTCGTCGAGGAGCTCGTAGAAACATTCTTTGGTGGCATCGTCCTTGTCTTCGGTATAAGGCTTATGTTGGCGAATTTAGCCTTGATGCGGATTGTCATAAGACTCTCGCTCACGTGTCGAAAGCTCAAGACTTCTTGCCTAAGTCTGCCGCGTATAACGAACCCACATCCAAATAAGTGCTGTTTCTGTTCCCTATAGCAATCACCGTAGTATATGTCACAGTTTTTCATCCTCTTTTTGCCCGGGCCATCCCTTCGCACTTCCTGGATGGCGGTGATATCTGCATTGTAGCAGTCTAGGACCTCTGCTAGTTGTTCGGCTGCACGCGGTCTGTTAAGGGTCCGAACATTCCACGTGCAGATCCGAAGATCGTTGTCCTTATTACGTTTGCTGGGGTCGTCAACAGTAGGATCATCCTTATCCGAGGCTCGTAGTTGCTTCGTAACTATTTGCTTTTTTACGTGGTAGGGAAGTTACCCCGACGCACAACCCCCAACCTGGAGGACCAGTTCGTTTTTTTTTACCCCTAGGACAAGGGGCCGGATATTCCGGAGTCAGTACCCCGCTTCGGGGATGTGAGCGCTGCCGTTGGCCCATTAAGGATTCATCCGCCACCAACTCTATTCCAACACCCTGACTCAGTATTGAAAATCCCTATAGACCTGGGATTCGAATATGTCGAAGCAGCTCATATAGGGATAACACTAATAGTTCGGCCTAACTGGAACTGGTTGACGCCACCGTTGATTCCATCTAGAGAATTCGTCCGCCGTCGCCTGAAGCAAGAGAAGGTGTCCTAGTGAGAAGACACTCCTCCCCCCTCTCTCGTTCGCTGCCACCAACAACCTTCCAAAGGGGTTGGTTACCCAATCTCCAGTTGAGGTACTAGGCACCCAGCAGCCACCATCGTGGAGGTGTAGAGTAGGAGTTGATAGTGAGAGGCTAAGGCGAGAACGCTTGTGTTCCCATATGTTCCGCATCACTATCCTTTGACCACGATTGTGGACTTATGACCCATTAAAGTGGGTAGGGGATATATGTATTCATATCTACATATGTACAGAAAAGCGCGCTCAAGGGTTTAGTACTACCCTTTAAATGTTAATACACAGCGCGGGCGTTAGGGAAATTAGGAAGAGAAGATAGGAGATACCGATGAACGTTGGTCTTAAATGTTTGTGGATTATAATGTGAGGGAAAAATAGAGCTTGGTAGAGCATTCCACATTCGTGTTGTACGGTTTATGAAAGAATCTCTATACTTGACGGTACGTCCGAAAATAGGCTTGAGGGTGTACTGATGAGCATTCAAAGCGTGACGGGTATTGCGAGAAAATTGTTGAAGGGGCGGAATGCAACTGGCTATTTCGCTGGAGCACTGTTTATGAAAATAGCGATAGAATAAGGAAAGGCAAGAGACATTTCTGCGATGTTGGAGCGAGTCAATAGACTCCGCTATACTTCTGTTCCCTATTCTATCCAGAAGGTGCAAAGCGGTCTTAGGAGCACCAGACCAGATATAAGCATTATACTCGAGCTTGGGGCGGATGTAAGCTACAATCCTTTGGGAACGTATCCACCTTACTGAACTATAAGACCACAATCGAAAATGCATGCTGAAGTACACAATCGGCTAAGTAACAAAGCGCGAGTTAATGGTTTTCCAGATAAGCCGCGAGAAAAAAAACAAAAGTCACTTGATAGAAACGTTAAAGATACATAGAAGTGCAAAAAAAATGCGAGTTAACCTTACAGCGAGATGAACGTAAGATGAAATAACAATTTGCAATTTGAAATAACAATTGCAGAAGTCATGTATTCTGCGAAATAAAGGAAATACATTTCGATAGTCGCGATATAATAGTTTGCAAAATGAAAACAGCGAATAGGCGGTAAACTCCACATCATAGCACTTTTTGTTTTTAAACAGTCTTTTCATATTTAATATTCCACTTGAAGTACTTATGCTCAATCGATTCAATAATTTAGTTTTGTTTATGTTTTTCACCAAAAAAAATCGGTCAACAGCGGCAAAAATAATATATGGCTAACAAGTTTTTTCAATAAAGGAAACATCTGAGAGTTATCACCTTTTTCATTGAAAATACTTTAAGCCAAAACTGTTCAATTTTCTCTTCTCTAAAAGTATCTATGGATTTGTAAATTTCTTAGTGTTCTGTATTCAATATCTATTGCAAGAGAAAAATGTAAGAATTGATGACTTATATTTATAAATTCATTAGGATCAAAAAAAGCATTATCCTTTAGAAGCACTAACGACCTGAAGGGAAACCGCAGGCAGATCTGTCTTGCGGACTCTATAAAAAATTTGCGGCATGTTTAACGGGACAAGACTTCATCGTGAGGTTCGAATGGTGTAAATTCAGATGCCAAGTAAGCCGTCACTATCCCTCCTAAATAAATGTCTTGTAAAGGCAAGAAATTAATGTGATCGTCAAATTTCAAGTCATCCACGTTTGTTTCTCGACCATACACAACTGAATTGCATATAGTGCTCCAATATGTCGTCACCCCACTAGTGACATAAGTGCATTTTCTCCGTTTTTGAGTTAGGAATGTTTTCTTAGTGAAAAAAAACAAGATCTTTCGATTGGTATAATAAAATCTCTCCTATCTCTACTATTTCAAAAGATATCACTATTATCAAAAAATAACACCTGTTTTAAAAAATGGGTTTTTTATACTTTCGTATGAAAATATGCCACATACGCATTCATAAATCGCAATCACGTTCAGTATTTAAATGACACATACCATACAAATCAGCTCAATTTGAAAAAAAAATCGTGCCCTATATGCAATTTCCTTTTTTTCAAATTATGATAAAAAAAACACCAATAACCCGATTCAATCAAAAAACAGAGCATAAGTAAAGCTCAGTGGGCACAATTTTAATAAATTTTGTATATATGGTTGCGCTACATAAGATTTTTGTTCACATTGAAACTTCAAACGTCGTTTTCTCGAAACTAGGTTCTTGTCGTTTAGCTCACTCCAATTCTGGGTTGACGATGTGGGTATAATTTTGTTTTATCTACATACATGTATGGAAATCAATGGAAATTAATGATTTTCTGAATGTAGTAGATTAACAGCAAATGTTTTTTTTTTTAAATGGACTGCTAAAAATATTACACACAACATTGAAATTATGCCCAAAAGGCATAATCATGCCCCGGTTGGCAACTATGACTGGCATACACGCCAACCCAAAACCGAATCCACACCGTGTTTTAAAGTTTAATTTATATTTTTTCTTCAAATTCTTTATTTTTGCGTTTTCATATTTTCAGCGATTTCTTCGATCCGATTATTCCCAACTTGTTCTCATCACGAAAAAATACTGTTTTCCTGAAATTGATCGCTCTCCTTACTAAAGTAGGAAATACACGATACAACCGTCGTACCAACGGTTGGCCAGATTTGGTGTTGTATGCGACAGTTGTACCGTGTGTATCCACCCAACCAACGGCTGTACCGATATTGTATGGTCGCAAGCTCTTGAGCATACAACCTGTGTTGTATGCGACAGATTTCATGGAAATCGTGTAATGTACATATGTGCGAATTCTAGAAGAGGTTATGCACCCATTTGTCGAAAAGGAAATGCCTATTTTTTTGCATTTTTAACAGGACAATGACCTCAACCATACTTCAAAAAAGGCGAAGCTTTGATTTGGACGTAATAATGTATCTCTATTGGAGTGGCCGGTTCAATCCCCTGTTTTAAATCCAATCGAGAACTTTTGGCAAAAAGTTAAATCTAAGATAGCTGATACAAAATTCGAAAATAAGCAGCAAACATGAGAAACCGCAAAATCTGCTTGGGAATCAATACCATTGGTTACGTGTCAGCGGCTTGTAGATTCTATGCTCATATTTCCACTACGAATTTGATTGGAAAAACTAAATAATTTCTACAGGTTTTGCAGAAGCGGAAGGAATATTTTATTTTCACCAACTGTTATTTTAGGAAATGTGTTCAAAAGGCATGCTATGAGTAAAAAATTAATTAACTCACTTATTGTATTTGACTGGAACGTGTGGAACGCATTTACATTAGACGGAGCTGTCGCCCACCCAAAGTGATTCACTTTCTTAAATTCACGTATTTTGCTTCCCATATCCCATGTTAGAACATTGATCATGTTTTCTAAATGTGTTTTCTTACTGACATTTACATCAGCATAGTAAGCATCAAGTTGAGTCTTGTTTGTGATCCAATCAGGAAATCCTATGAGACTTTTCATTCCGGCTGATTTTTGTAGGGTTGCCTCTTTAGTTTTTGCATCCATCCATGAAGTTGATCGGACCAAATCGTTGAATGCTTCTCGTATATAAGATAACATATCGTGTACTTTTGGCAGTAAGTTTGTTACAAATTCATCGTCCGCCAAGCTAAAACTTACAGCCATTCCCATTAAGCTGTTAATGCCGTTCGCACAATATAGAGATCTTGGTGTGTTTCCCTCGGTGTGGATAATCATTTTCATATAATCGCTATGCAATTGCCTCACGGCTGATGTTGTATGTAGAATTAGTTCCTCTACAACATTTACCCATAGATAAAACTGTAGTCGAGGTTGCGATAAGTCTGAAAGATATTTAGTGACATTTTGGAGGTACATGATATCTGTACGGCTTGTAAGGATGAGTTCATCGGATAATTTAAACTGATCATTTGTGTCCATAATAAGTTCTAAGTATGTTTCCCATATTGGTACAGTTTTGGGATAAATTAATTTGTCTGTTTGGTTTTGCAACTCCGTTATTGATAAGTAAATGAGATCATCTAATGGATTAACCGATGGCTTTGTTGAATTCTCCGCTTCCTCTCGAATCTGAAAATGAAGTAGACTAAGGTAAAATACAACACAATTTACTTAAAAAGGAATTACGTGATGTGCCATAAGAAGTCCAGGTATTTGAAAAGGTGTACAGTCAGAAAAGCGAATAGAAAAAATGAACTGAATCTAGAACATGAGTTATATGTTCCATTAATAATGATAATATTTATCTTAATGATATCAGATAGTGAGATGAAAGAAAGAAGAATCCTTATACGTGTACGTATGTTTGTACATATGTATGTATGTATGTATGTATGTACATATATATGCCTATCCTAATATTCACAATGATTCGAATGCGATCTAAGTATGAGCACAATAAAATATTTCAATATTATTCAGCATGTTGTCAAATTATTCAACGATAAACATACAGCAAAGCTACAATCCGTTTGGAACGGATCGTATGATACCTTATCCTCCTTACCCTTATAAAGTCGGCGTGGCCATGTTGCATTTTTTACTGAACCAAGACGATAACTTTTAATGTTTAACGATGTTACATGTAAAATTTTATCAAAATTAGTTTCTTTGATGAAAACACCCCCATAGAGTGGGCGTGGCTAAAACTATTGTATGGGTGAATTGTAGAGAATCTGAATGCCTAAATATTTGGTCTTAGCAAAATTTTTCAGTTTCATATAATTCAGTGAAGTTATGAAAAAGTGGACGGATTTAAAAAATTTTTAACCTTTTTCCAGAAGCCCAGATATGAAATTTCATCACCTTAGCTCAAAATTTGAGGCCCAAAAAGCGGTGACATACGGACGGGCGAACGGACGGTCATCCCTCAATCGATTTCGCTATTGACACTGATCACAAATATATATACAGTCACTCACACTCAAAGTGGAACAACCGAAAAATATGCCTCCAGCTAATTTTTTAAGACAAAAAAAGACATGGTTAACCTTTCAATTATTTTATTATTTTTCTTTTTTAACAATGACTTCAAGCTATTAAAAAAACAAAAACTTTTAAAAACAATGCCTGTACAGTCAACCCTGAAAATTCAAGAGAGAGCATTTTTGTAGATTGTCCCAATTTGAGTGTGAGTGACTGCAGATACTTTATAGAGTCTATCTCGATTATTTCTCTATGTTACACACTATGTGTCAAACTTAATATACTGTTAGGATAGGGTATACAAAAATTACTAACTCAGGCCACATTTTGGAGTCCATAAGGAAACTGTGGAAAGTTGTTTCAAAATACATATGTAGATATATAAATGTTAGTCACAACTGTGAAAGCTATCATCAACGATATTTGGCGCAACAAGTCTATGAGACTAGCAACCATTTATGTAATGCGTGTTATATTCTTTACACAAATCTTTAGCGCCTTATAGTTAGGTTTTAAAGAACTGGATAAATCGGCGACACTGAGAAGTAGATTTGCACTACAGCTCAAGTTTTTATTGTGTATGAAGCCTAAAAATGCAGAACATGTATTTTCTCATTGTCGAATATAGGACTTGCAGTCGTGGATATGACAGCGACTTCGAAGACAACAACAATTCGAAGAAACTTCGTTGAATAGAAAGGGCTAGATGCTAAAACCTTAAGTAAGTATATGTAGGTCCAACTGAAAAAAAAAAATTACGATGATGCGGGGATCTTGCACATTTATAGTATTGTAATAAATTTAATACAAAAACATACAGAAAAGCTACAATCCGTCTGGAACGGATCGTATGATACCCTATCCTCCTCTCTATAAAATGGGCTTGGCCAAATTGCATTTTGTACTCAAATATAGCTATAATGTCGAACGTTTGAGGATGTTACATGTAAAATTTTATCAAAATAGGTTTTTTGATGATAACGCCCCCAAAAAGTGGGCGTGGCCAAAACTGTTCTATGGGTGAATTGTAGGGAATCTAAATACCCAAATATTTGGTCTTAACAAAATTTTTCGGTTTCATATAATTTAGTGAAGTTATAAAAAAGTAGGCGTGGCAGTGGGCGGATGTAAAAAAATTTTACACTAGTATTGTATCTTTTTCTCGGAAGCCCAGATATGAAATTTCAGCGTCCTAGTTAAAAATTTAAGGCCCAAAAATCGGTTTTGTGATGAAAACGCCCCCAAAAAGTGGGCGTGGCCAAAACTTTTGTATGGGTGGATTGTAGGGAATCTGAATGCCTAAATATTTGGTCTTAACAAAATTTTTCGGTTCCATATAATTTAGTGAAGTTATGAAAAAGTGGGCGTGGCAGTGGGCGGATTTCAAAAATTTTTACACTTGTACTGTATCTTTTTCTCAGAAGCCCAGATATGAAATTTCATCGTCCTAGCTCAAAATTTAAGGCCCAAAAAGCGGTGACATACGGACGGACGGACGGACGGACGGACGGACGGACGGACGGACGGACGGACGGACGGACGGACGGACGGACGGACGGACGGTCATCGCTCAATCGATTTCGCTATTGATGCTGATCACGAATATATATACTTTATATGGTCTATCTCGATTATTTCTCTATGTTACAAACTATGTGTCAAACTTAATATACCCTTAGGATAGGGTATAAACATACAGAAAAGCTACAATCCGTCTGGAACGGATCGTATGATACCCTATCCTCCTCTCTATAAAGTGGGCGTGGCCAAATTGCATTTTGTTCTCAAATATAGCTATAATGTCGAACGTTTGAGGATGTTACATGTAAAATTTTATCAAAATAGGTTGTTTGATGATAACGCCCCCAAAAAGTGGGCGTGGCCAAAACTGTTCTACGGCTGAATTGTAGGGAATCTAAATACCCAAATATTTGGTCTTAACAAAATTTTTCGGTTTCATATAATTTAGTGAAGTTATAAAAAAGTAGGCGTGGCAGTGGGGGGATGTAAAAAAATTTTACACTTGTACTGTATCTTTTTCTTGGAAGCCCAGACATGAAATTTCAGAGTCCTAGATAAAAATTTAAGGCCCAAAAATCGGTTTTGTGATGAAAACGCCCCCAAAAAGTGGGCGTGGCCAAAACTTTTGTATGGGTGGATTGTAGGGAATCTGAATGCCTAAATATTTGGTCTTAGCAAAATTTTTCAGTTTCATATAATTCAGTGAAGTTATGAAAAAGTGGACGGATTTCAAAAATTTTTAATCTTTTTCCAGAAGTCCAGATATGAACTTTCATCACCTTAGCTCAAAATTTGAGGCCCAAAAAGCGGTGACATACGGACGGGCGAACGGACGGTCATCCCTCAATCGATTTCGATCACAAATATATATACAGTCACTCACACTCAAAGTGGAACAACCGAAAAATATGCCTCCAGCAAATTTTTTAAGACAAAAAAAGACATGGTTAACCTTTCAATTATTTTATTATTTTTCTTTTGTAACAATGACTTCAAGCTATTAAAAAAACAAAAACCTTTAAAAACAATGCCTTTACAGTCAACCCTGAAAATTCAAGAGAGAGCATTTTTGTAGATTGTCCCACTTTGAGTCTGAGTAACTGCAGGCACTTTATAGAGTCTATCTCGACTCTCTATGTTACACACTATATGTCAAACTTAATATACTGTTAGGATAGGGTATAAAAAAGTGACTAACTCAGGCCACATATTGGAGTCCATAAGGAAACTGTGGAAAGTTGTTTCAAAATACATATGTAGATATATAAATGTTAAGTCACAACTGCTATCATCAAAACAACGATAAGTATTTGGCGCAACAAGTCTATGGGACTAGCAACCAGTCATGTAATGCGTGTTATATTCTTTACACAAATCTTTACCGCCTTATAGTTAGGTTTTAAAGAACTGGATAAATCGGCGGCACTGAGAAGTAGATTTGCACTACAGCTCAAGTTTTTCTTGTGTATGAAGCCTAAAAATGCAGAACATGTATTTTCTCATTGTCGAATATATGTAGGACTTGCAGTCGTGGATATGACAGCGACTTCGAAGACAACAACAATTCGAAGAAACTTCGTTGAATAGAAAGGGCTAGATGCTAAAACCTTAAGTAAGTATATGTAGGTCCAACTGAAAAAAAAAAATTACGATGATGCGGGGATCTTGCACATTTATAGTATTGTAATAAATTTAATACAAAAACATACAGAAAAGCTACAATCCGTCTGGAACGGATCGTATGATACCCTATCCTCCTCTCTATAAAGTGGGCGTGGCCAAATTGCATTTTGTTCTCAAATATAGCTATAATGTCGAACGTTTGAGGATGTTACATGTAAAATTTTATCAAAATAGGTTGTTTGATGATAACGCCCCCAAAAAGTGGGCGTGGCCAAAACTGTTCTACGGCTGAATTGTAGGGAATCTAAATACCCAAATATTTGGTCTTAACAAAATTTTTCGGTTTCATATAATTTAGTGAAGTTATAAAAAAGTAGGCGTGGCAGTGGGGGGATGTAAAAAATTTTACACTTGTACTGTATCTTTTTCTTGGAAGCCCAGACATGAAATTTCAGAGTCCTAGATAAAAATTTAAGGCCCAAAAATCGGTTTTGTGATGAAAACGCCCGCAAAAAGTGGGCGTGGCCAAAACTTTTGTATGGGTGGATTGTAGGGAATCTGAATGCCTAAATATTTGGTCTTAACAAAATTTTTCGGTTTCATATAATTTAGTAAAGTTATGAAAAAGTGGGCGTGGCAGTGGGCGGATTTCAAAAATTTTTACACTTGTACTGTATCTTTTTCTCAGAAGCCCAGATATGAAATTTCATCGTCCTAGCTCAAAATTTAAGGCCCGAAAAGTGGTGACATACGGACGGACGGACGGACGGACGGTCATCGCTCAATCGATTTCGCTATTGATGCTGATCACGAATATATATACTTTATAGGGTCTATCTCGATTATTTCTCTATGTTACAAACTATGTGTCAAACTTAATATACCCTCAGGAAAGGGTATAATCATTCTGTACGATCGGCAGAGGTTATAGCGAACAATTTTGTATGTAGACCGGTTCTTTATAACAATTTCCTTTTTTTCAAGAGATCGTTAGAGTTGGGACATGTGTCACCAGAAGCTTTTATGTATCTTGACAGCTTTGGATATATTCAAGGTATACGAAACGTGCCTGTGTTCTATCATGCGTCCCGTAGGGCAACATACAAGTCGGTAGTATATGAACCGCGTTTCGATTTGAGTGAAACTGATACTAGTTGGAGATACAACATGTCCATTCCTGAAAGAAGTGACAAATTTAAGGCTAATCCAGACAAATACTTAACTTAACTGGGATTTATAGCTTGACAAGACTCAGGATTGACAGTGTGTCTTTTGCTACACTACAGTTGTTTGTTTTTTGTTTAGATTAGTTTTAGTATAAGGTAGGTTATTGTAATTAATAATCGTAAGTGAGGTTAGAACTGTGGTAGCTAGTTCAACGTTGACGTTACTTTTTTTCTCATTTAATAGCTTAAGATAATATATACAAATAATAGTAAAGAGATTAGATATATACAAAATGTCTATTGATTGTATATGTATAATTAAATTAATAAAAATAATGTAAAATATAGAAAAATATAAATTATATCTATAAATTGTAATTTAATTTAAATTTAAATTCAATACTGTAAACATTTGTGTCGTTGCCATTTTTAGGCAATTCATGGTGCCTCTGAAAAATTTTCTGAGCCCGTACCTCAGTCCATTGCGAAGATGGATATGGAGGCGGGGTTAGTGACATTACCATTTGCCTAGCTATCTCTAGTGGGAAATTTGGAGTTGAGGTTGAGGCTGAAGCCCGTGTGGGGGGAAAGGTAATCAGAAGGCGTGTGGACGTATAACCACTTGGTGATGGTGCTGTGTTCGATTTGGTTGCTTTTCCACATCCAGGTTTGTCGGAGGCGTAGGGCGCTTTTGCCTTTACTTCTTTGGTGAAGAGGTTCAGTGGGCAAAGCCCGAGCATGGCTTCGAAGGCAGCGGTGGCTGTTGTCCTAATTTAGCTTGTGATACCCAAACAAGCTAGACGTTGGATCCTTGTGAGAGTGTTCAGGTTTGTGGCTTTTGCGGCAGCAGGCTACCAGACCAAAGAGCTGTACGTGAGGATAGGTCTAACGATGGCGGTGCACAACCCAGTGACTGGTTATGGCTTCCATTTTCTACCGAAGATTCTATTGCATACGTAAAAAGCAATGGAGGCCGTCTTTGTACGTTCAAGCAAATTGTCTTTCCAGTTCAATTTACGATTTAATGTGCCCCCTAGGTGTCTTGAATTGCCTGATTTTTGGAGTTGGGCTCCATTTAGTCTACGTGGCTCTAATTCGAGTATTTGCCTCTTATTTGAAAAGAGTTATAATTCAGTTTCTTATTCATTAAGACCCAGTTCACAGCTTGTGGCTCAGTTGTTGACTGCGTTCAACACTGTTTGTAGCAGGTCAACGATTGTGGGCATGAATTTACCAGTCACTAATATAAAGACATCAACGGCATAAGCGACGGCCCTAACCTCGTTTCGGTCTAATCTAATAAGTATTTCGTTAATCAGTAGGTTCCAAAGTAGTGGTGATAAGATTCTCCCTTGGATGATTTCCCTTGGATTGCCACAGCATGTGCTTGGTTACTACCCAGTTCAGATTTAATATTTCGTGTATTGAGCATACATTCTATCCAATCTGATAGGATAGGATTTACGTGCGTCTGATCAAGTGCTGTACTGTCTAATTTCAGGTTTACATTATTGAAGAACTGAACTTACACTTGAGAAAATTTGGTAAATCAAATGAAGAGTTTTGCAGAATTCTGCAACGTGTCCAGTGAGACTCTGGAACACATTCTGGAATCCTGTATGGCACTGAAAATATACTCCCTTCTTATTATGAGATTCCTCAAATAAACTGACTTAGAGAAGGTATCCTAGGGTGAAATATGCTTGCCAAAGCTAAGTTTGAGTATGAGACTCTGAAACAAAATCCAAAGAGAGAACACTAATGTGAGTTCATTTAGACAGTCATAGAGAGCACAATGAACCGCAGGTGGAAAATTGCAGTGCAAAATTGATCCTAGCCTTACAGACGTAACGAGAATTCTGAATTTTAAGTTACAATTATCACACATAATCAAATAAATTTTTTTGTAAAGGTGTCTATTTTATATATTTACTGCAACTAGAGCTGTTATTGACCAAAAGGTCCTTGATTTCGAAGGACTTTAGACCGCGTTCGCATGGGTATATAGACCTTGATTTTATCAGAATTTGATTTAATCGTCTAAGATTACTGCACATATGAAACGAATGAACATGATCATTACTAGTCGAAGATATGACGAGTAATGGTGCGATAAATTTTAATTTTACCTTAATTTAGATGGCTGGTAGATAGAAAATTAAATATCGGGTTAATTGGAAAGCCTAGTTTTTTGAGGAATCATGGTCTTCCCATGCTCATACATTGTTGCTGTAGAAAATAATAAGCACCGGGACATTCAAAATTAATACAAAATTAAGCAAATTTTAACAAATAGTAAGTAGTACATAAAGCATCAGATTTTTAGTGTCGGATATGTCTTTCAAAAGAAGATTTGAAAATATAATGCAAATTGCTTTTGTTACTGACTGTGCCATGTAATAAGTGCTGGTATGTGCTCAGTAATACTGTAGTTATGTAGATAAAACATCGGCACTAACTTTATAGAGCTGTTGCGTTATTTTTATGGCATCTAATGTCAGTTCCACAGTAGTTGCTGTAATGTCTTCGGAGCTCATATCGGGGTGTAGGTACTCTACAATGATTGAGATTATTTTCCGAATGTATGACATATAAGCTGACAATCCGTCAGTACCACTGCTAGATTCATCGTCTTCCTCCTCTGAGCTGTCATCCTCATTAAAAGATGAGATTAATTTCTTTTTCGCCTTTTTTAAACGTTCGCGGTAGTCATCATTACTGAAAATAGTTATCTTATCAATATACTATGTATGTAATGTATGAATTTAAAATTTTACAATGGTAGTGCAGATTCTGTTTCTGGAGTTCCAACGGCGATTCTGTTGATTGATCTATTCACTGGGTCAGGGAATATATCAAATCCGATTATCATATCCAGCCCCATGTACTTTTTTATGTGGACTAATGAAGTAATCCAATTGAATGGAGGTTCATCACTTCTTTCTTCTGCTGGTATTGTAACATTAAGAGATGGTGGTATATTTGGCAACTCAAATATTTTTAAAAAGTGTATTAATGGGGACAGATTGAGTTCATCAATTAACTCAACATCCATGCATGCTTGATACATGATTTTTGACTTAGCGACTGAGTTTGGTTCAGTATCGTTAACATCTGATCGTAGAAATTCCCGTATGTTCCGTAGAGTTTTGGATTGTGCTTCTCTAAACCAATCGTTGGATGTTACAGAATCAGGCTTCGGATGATCTGATGCCCAATTACCACAGGTAAATTGGTAAAAGTCTTCACATGGGTCAGTAGATACATCCATTGTGTAGAGCAAACTAGCTCCAACTCTTAAGCACTCTTTCGTGCTGCATATCTGTTTTGATGTTGTTCCTAATACCGAAAATATTAATTTGAGTTTTTTTCCTCGGCACAAATTTTATAATAAATACATACTTACTTGATCTAGCTAAAATTATCACAGCAATCAGTAAAACTATTATCAAAAGTATGAGAATGGTCAGTATTGCCTTGTGGTAATATTTTCTCAGAAATCTGAAAATATCAAGATGTATTATCTTAAGTAGAAAATAAATATTAGATAAATAATGCCGGATGTGAGGTAAGTAACAATTAAAAACAAATATAGTCGAGTAGCTTAAAAAAATACATGAACCATAAGAGATCCATTGTAATACAACAAGGACCGAGTGGTTTCCCCAAATACATACATACATAGGAACCAGTAGGTTCTAATGAAATGTTGGAGAAACCTCTTGTAATCAGTAGGGGTTGAAATTTATGAACATGACTAAAATACCTTGCTCCTCATAACCATTCGGCATACAATTTTAAATACGTAGAGAACTCACCTTGATTGGACACCAACCAGAGTCGAATTCAATGGGGGAGTTTTAGCGGCACTTCTTATAACTGAACTAGCAACTGATGTATGGACGCTAACAACATCTGGAAGAAGTAGATGTATGTTTATACTTATATGTATGTATAACTTGTTTATGTGTGAATATAAAAATAATGTAGTGTTTATTTATATCAATTTGTTTTATTACTAATTTATCTACGTATAGTTCGCATTTTAACTAAAAAATATATGTAACTCTAATAGATGTGTTTGTAGTACCTACTGGTATAAAAACATACATATAAGTATGTACTCGTGCATAGCTTAGGAGCCTATATTACCTTGTAGGCTCTGTCTACACATGTATGTACATATTCATACTTATATGTATGTAGAAAATGAACCGAAACCACTGAGGTATAAGTTGTAACGTAGTGAAAAATGACATATGTAGGTTCCTAAGAGTATAAAGGACATATAATCAGGTATAGATATTTCTTCCTGAATCGTCCAGCAGCACCACCAAGTTCTATTTTTTCCTCACACTATTATCCATAAATATTCACAATTTTTTTTTTGTTAAATGTTCTTCATTACTTAGGACTAAAGTCCTGTAAAATTATAAACTGTTAAATGAGTGAAAGGAAAGCGTATATTTAAGTTAGAAGTTGGTAAAAAAGGAATTCATAATTTCTTGAAAATATTAAGGAGGGCAAGTCATTCCCCATATGTGTTGAGTGGCTAAAGAACAAGCTTTTGAATTTCACTGTGCGGCCGAAAATAGGATTCAAAACTTCAGGGTGTGCAGAGGCCGAGGACGCTCGCGGAGCTTGATTAAACTATCGGACAGGCAGCACACAACTATAGATTTCATACAAAAGGAATCCAAGGCTTCTAGCCCCACTTTTCGCAGCTTCGGAAATCTGATGATTCCAGCGAAGATCTGGGGCATTGACAAACCATTAGATTCCTCAATATCAGCGCCATTCATTTTTAGTTTGGTTACATGAATATCCCGCTTCTGACAGGAGACAGAACTGAGTTTTGGACGTGAACTCGAATCGGTTTTTTTCACCCCAGATGATTGCAACAATATGTGAGACTCCACAGCATAGGGTCTCAGCCGTGGAGTCGCCAAAGAATAAGCGAAGTCAAGAGTACTCTCATCCGCAATGGAATGGATTGCATTGCGAGTAAGAAAGAGAAGGTCATTAATGAATATTAAAAATAGAGTCGGAGAGAGGACTGAGCCTTAGGGAGGGTACACCAGCATTGGTTGAGAATGAGATAAAAGTAAGTACATGTATCCTACCAATACAACTTCTATTAACCGATTACTCAAAAAGCTTGCAATCCATGATTCGAAATGCTTTAGAGATATCAAGGGCAACTACTCGGCATTCACCATCATGGTAGGACTATGGGACGGTAGTTTGCAGGAGAGGTTTAATCGCCCTTTTCAGGGATCGGCTGGCGCGAATTTCCACCTATCCGGAAAGACGCCTGGAAAGTATGACAAGTGGAAGAGCTTACGTAGAGGCTTAGCCAGGGTAGAAGAACACCTCTTCAAAACAAGAGGATGGATCCCATCTGGACCTGAAGCTTTGTTACTGTTGATATCTTTTACGAATCGAGCGGGTTCGAAAAAATATTTGTTCTAAAGTATATTCAATCGGGTTCAGTAATGGTGGTAAAAGAGAAATGTCTGGTAAGATGGAATTTGCAGCGAACATAGTTGCTAGCAAATTGGCTTCTGTTGGGAGTCAGTGATATTTTGATCGTTCTGGACAAAAGCTGGAATTGACAAAGAGGCGGTGCCTTCGAGTCTCTGGACGAAAGACCAAAAAGATTTACTGCCTTTAAGACATTGCAGTATTTTTTGCCTCAGTTTTTGATCTCGTTGAAATTTGCCTGTTTTGAAAAACATAAGGAATTAAAACTCCACGAAACAAAGCCCTTATATAATTACATTAATTCCTAGAGCCGAAAATCATCACTACAAGCTTGAATTTAACTCCATAAAAAGCTTAAGTTTAAGTACTGATCACTTATAAATGAATTTTACAGGGTCTATATAAATTAAAAATTTCTCTATGCTACAAAATACGTGTCAAACTTAAGAAACAAAATATAGTTAACTTGCTGACCTGCCTGGCTTTGTTCGTGGGCTTTAAAACTGCATAGTATGAATAAGTAGATATGAACGTGCATATTACTCATTCTTATCATTCTGCATAGCAGATACCCGAGTATTTATTTAACTAATAGAGCATCGAATTAGTCCATGATATTACAAAAAACTGCGCGTTTCCTTATTTCTTTAGCACGTTTTTATATAACAAGTTTGATGTTGTTCCAAAAAGCTGTAGAATTGACATGCTGCCAGTTAAACTAACTCTGGATCTTAACAGTTAAATCAACCCCAGCCTTCTATATGAGAGATTCGAGGTGTAAACACAGTTTCATTCTTGCTTGGAGCTGGTAAAGATTGTCGCCTATATCACATTCTTATGGAAACCTTTCACCTGCGCTATATGTAGTTTCAGTGCACATTTAGTTGCACATTTGGATTTAAATTCCTCAAGAGCACAAGGAACCTTCAATATCATTTGGTGTGAAGGAATACCTAAGCGGTTGAGAGTTTCCAAGAATTCCAACGTACAATGCACCAGTTTTTCGATATCTAAACTTACAGTCAGTCACAACAATTCAAAGAAAACAAGAACAAAACCAAAAATTCAATTCAAATTTAGCACTTTTCAGCGCTGTATGTAGACTTTCGTGACTGACTGTATATCTGAACTCATAAGCGCGAGTTATGAACAAGAGAAAATAGCAGCACTTTAAATACGACAACCGACGAACTCTCTCCATTGAGTCAACGGTGGCGTCACAGCTTCAAACGGAAGCATAACACTTTATATGGGCAACTTCGACATATTAGGAGCTCAGACCGATAAAGATTTCCAAAAATAAGTCAGGTTTTTGGAAAAGAGATGGTGGCGGATGAGCCCTTACTTGGCCAAAGGCAGCGCTCACACCCCCGAAGAGGGTAACTGACATCGGTTTAAAACCGGCCCCTCATCCTAGGGGTTTCAAAAAATGGAACTCCAGGTTGAGGGTTGTGCCGTCGGAGTAACTTCCTTACCACGTAAAAAAAACACTAGTTATGAGAGAGACACAAGCCTCGGATTATGGACCCCCTCATTTAATATCACGACCCGGAACGTCCACAAACTACGATTATAAAGTATGCACCTGGAACGTACATACACTGTACACTCCAGGTGCTATTCAAAAACTTGAATCTGTCCTCACGCGGTACAAGGCAGATATTACCGCGATCCAGGAGATACGATGGATAGGATCAGGAATGCAAAAACGAAGAAATTGCGACATTTAGTACAGCTGTCACAAAAGACCGCACATGTTACGATGCGGATTCGTCGTTGGAAATCGGCTTCACTCAATGATAATTGAATTTGAGAAGATCAACGATCGCCTGACTGTGATCCGCATCAAGGCAACATTCCAAAACATCAGCATAATATGTGCACACGCCCCTACCGACGAAGCTGAAGATTCTATCAAGGAAGAGTTTTATGACCTGGACGGAGCCTACGGAGCCTATCCGGAGTATGATGTCAAAATCATACTCGAGGACTTCAATGCCAAAATCGGTAAGGAAAACATCTTCGGCGGATTAGTTGGAAAGCACAGCCTCCACGAAACGACAACAGACAACGGCTTCCGGCTAATCGATTTTGCAGCAGCTCGTAATACGGTCTAAGTAGCACTAGGTTTCCAAGACTACGAATCCACACAGCAACCTGGCGATCTCCAGATGATCGAACCGCTAACCAAATCGACCACGTGCTAATAGATGCGAGGCACGCATACAACATTCTGAATATGCAAACTTTCAGAGGGGCAAACGTCGACTCTGACCATTTTTGTGTTGCAGCTAAATTCAGAGCTCGACTATCCAACGAGAAGAAGCTGCAAGCCGCCCAGAAAAATAAATTCAACGTTGGAAGACTTAGCACGACTGGAGTAGCCAGAGTCTACAGAGAGCGCCTGAGCGAGAGACTCTGCGCTGTGCATTCACTATCCACAAACGCCAACAATCTGTGGAACCAGTATCATGACATCATCAAAGGGGTAGCAGAGACCACCATAGGCTACCAGCCACCACTCAAAAAGAGCTCTTGGTATGATAATGAATGCCTGCGTCGAAAAAAGGTGACGGGAAATGCACGCATGCAAGTGCTGCAGCGAGAAGAAGGGAGGAGCAGAAAGACTCTGCGTAAGAAGAAAAGGGCCTACGCAGTCTTCCAGCTCAAGGATATCGAAGAGTCCCGCGATAGGAACAATATCCGGATGTTTTTTTCCGGATCTACTATTTCTACTACACAGGAAATAGTAGATGTGTTTACAATCGCGAAGACTTACCCTAGGAAACCATTGCTACTTCGGTTTGGCGAAATAAATGAGTTCAAAACTCCTAACTCGGAAGACGAAATGTATGCTCTACAAAACTTTGATCCTGCTAGTTCTGCTATATGGAGCCGAGTGCTGGACGATAAGCAGGAAGGCAGAGCAAATACTGAACACTTTCGAAAGAAAAATTCTTCGTCGGATATTCGGTCCCGTATGCGAGGAGGGCGAATGGAGGAGAAGATACAACCGCGAACTCTATGAGCTGTACCAAGATGTGCATGTGGTCCAAAAAGCCAAAACACGTCGACTACACTGGCTCGGCCACATCGAGCGAATGGACAATAATGCTATAGCAAAGAGGATCTATATTCTATATTTCCGTTGTCTATTTTTTATTTTAAAGCTGCGGAAACTCTTTACCACCCACGTCATGTCCCAAATGTACTTACCTTCATATTCAAGACACAACTGCTTTCATTACAAACTTTTTCTGATAACAGTTGGAAAGTGGGTGGTGTTATAGATCTTCTTCGTTATATGACGTTTCTCCTAAGTAGTGGAGGTTAACAGGAGTTTCACGTGATACTAATAGCTGTGGTAATCCATAGTGGTTAGGGGGTCGACCTACCAAATCTACCACTGAATTCTCGAGCATTTGTTGTAGAAAGTATATTTTATAACTTCACCCAAACTATCTCTGTGCCTCTCCTAGAGACTGAGAGGATTCATCAACTGGCAAAAACCAGCATTATTGCGAACAGACCTCAATGAGATAAATCAAAGACAGAGGCTTCCATTAATGGTTCCAATATTTTTCGTTTTCCAATAATCCCTGCACCCCGAGTGGAATGTAGGAGGAAGGTAAGCAGCTACCGTCTTTAAGTTTGAAAATAATGTAGCCCCCCCGAACTTCGTGAAGCAGGAGATGGAGGTAATAGCACTCGACGTTGTTCGGATGAACAATATAAAGACTATCGAGAACATGGTCTTTTTTTAACCAGAGTGCTCGAGTACTTCCGCTTCTGCTTTGACTTATACAATTATTTTTTCTTCAGACGTAATAAAATACCTTGCAGGGCAAAAGCTGAATATTTGGCGAAGTAATCGATTTTACGTAATTCGAAAAATTCCATTAATATTGTATGTAATGCAGTGAACAATCCAATATGGTGATACACGTAATATTTATTTTTTTTTTGTTTTTTTTTAATTGTATTATTTTTGATAAATTTTTTTTATGAATGAATTGCTTCTTTTTTCTAGGAAATTATTCTTTTTAATAAATATTAGCTTGTTTTTTAGCAATCGCACAGAAAAAAATGTACATACCTAATAATATTCTAAATCGATATAGATAGATAGATAGATAGATAGATATATTTATTTTGGCAATAAGTTTGCAATGAGTTTGTTGTCGCACAATTTACATAGGTACAGAGATTTGATATTACATTAACATATATCTTTCTACTGAAATATTATTTTAATAGTGTTTAAGGAAATTTATGAAAACAGAGATATTTTGCTTTAAAATTGCGGAAAAAACCTTCAATGCACAAAAAAAAAAAAAATCGATATATTGAATGGAAAAACATTCACATTTTGATGAAATTTGCTACAAGGAACGCTCGCTCGCTACAATGAACAAACTCGCTACAATGAATAGGCCCGGTTTTTATTAGTTCACTATATGGAGCGTCTACTGTATAAGAAAACAAAGGACTCACCAAACGACCCCTGAACTGTCAGTCTCATATACACACTTAGTATTACCTCATTACCTTAGTATATTAAGTTTGACACATATGTAGTGTGTAACATAGAGAAATAATCGAGATAGGCCCTATAAAGTATTCGTGACCAGTATCAATCGCGAAAACGATTGAGCCATGTCTGTCCATTCGTCCGTATGTCACCGCTTTTTGGGTCTTAAATTTTGAGCTAGGAGGATGAAATTTCATAGGGATATTCGATTGTTTACAATTCACACATACATTGTCTTAAGCCACGCCACTTATTGGGGACGTTTTCATTAAAAAACCGATTTTAGTGCAATTATTCATATAAAATCCCCAAACGTTCGAAATTATCGTTGTAATTTGATTGCAAATGTAGTATGCCAC
The DNA here is from genome assembly GCA_905220385.1 of Xylota sylvarum. Lineage (NCBI taxonomy): Eukaryota > Metazoa > Arthropoda > Insecta > Diptera > Syrphidae > Xylota > Xylota sylvarum. Next base: position 68,060,198 of record LR999958.1, on the reverse strand, counting down.
CCCCACTTTATTAGGGCTGCATAGAGAGGAGGATAGGATATCAAGTCATCCGTTCCAAACGAATCGTAGTTCCGTTACTTTTATCAATCTTTCACTTTTTATTTGCACCTACATATATGTATGTACCTATAGGGCAAGTATTGGTTTCGTGAAAATTTTCGAACTCGAGATTTTATTCAAATTTGACATTACTATGATGGACAAGTCCAAAAAAGTGGGTCCGCCAATTCCGTCTGTCTGTCTGTCTGGATGTCTGTTTGTCTGTCTGTCGGTCTGACTGTCTACTCGACTGCAGCCTAAACGGCTAAACGGATTTGCTTCAAACTTCATATCTGGGGTCAGTGGGATACTAGAGACGAAATTGAAATTTTCATTCTAACCTCAAAATTAAGGGTAGTTTACTTAGGGGCGATTTCACTAAAAATGGATTTTCTCGAAAACGGCTCTAACGATTTTGATAAAATTTCATATGTAAGTTAGTTTGGGCATATGCTATTAGGTGGCATACCACGTTTTGCGCGAAAAATGCGTATAACGGTAATTTTAGAAATTGGCTGTTTCTCGGCTTTTTCTTCAGCGATTGAGCTTAAAATTAATATCTGAGGTATGACAAAGGCAAAGATATGACGTACCACATTTGAAACTGCCACGCCCACTTTTCAAAAATGTACCTTTTTTCGAAATTTTTACTAGAAATCGAAAAAAAAACCAAATTAATAGTTCTTGAAGTTTACTATAATTCAGTTGAACACCATACATAAACTTTGAATTTCCGTGCCTATAAAATAAGGTGCAAGTACGTACGACCCAGTCGTGCACTTTATTTCAATATGAAATCAGGATTGTACATAAAAGATTTAAGTTTGTACAAGGATTCAAATGAGGATTCTGTTATTATTTCTAGAAGCACTTATTTTCAAAAGACTTTTTCCTTTTCCTTCGGTTTCATCACTAATTTTTAACTTCGAAATTAATTTTTTTTAAAATCAGAAAATCGCAGTGTCTCCAGAAAAGTACCGTTAGCCATATGTACATGTATGTATTTTTAGGGCAACCGCATTTGTACTTTAAATTTTTTGATATTAATGGAAACGTTTTCATTCAAAAAGTAAAAAAAGCTGTTTTGCAAATAGCTCATTCGTTCATACATACATATGTATGTAGGTAGATAGTGAAATTTGATTCATAGAGTACACTATTTTTTTTACAGTGTAAATATCTACTACATACATATTGCATTTATAATATTATAGTAGCTAAGGGGACGACGAAGGGGTTTCCATCGCATGCTTACGTAATTAAAATAAAAAAGTATCGCCTATAAATTGTGTCCTGATTTTTTTTTTTCAATTTCTAGTCAAAATCTAAAAATATTATGTTTTAAGAAGTGGGCGTGGTCGCTTCAAAATCTGGTACGCCATACCTTTCCATACGCCTTATATTCCTCAATTATTACTTTTAATCCCAATCGCTGAAGAAATAGCAGAGAAACAACCCATTTCTAAAATAACCGTTGTACGCATTTTTAGTGCAAAATGTGGTATGCCACCTAATAACATTTGGCCAAACTTACTCACATATGTTAGTTTGAATTTTATCAAAATCGTTAGAGCCGCTCTCGAGAAAATCCATTTTGAGTGAAATCGGGCTTAAATTAAGTACCATTAATTTTGCGATTAGAATGAAAATTCCAATTTTGCCTCCAGAGATTATCCCACTGACCTTAGACATGAAGTTTGAAGCAAATCCGTCCAGTCGTTTAGGCTGCATTCGAATAGACAAACAGAGAGACGGAATTGGCGGATTCACATTTGTGAACTTCATCATAGTATGTAATGTCAAGTTTGATTAAAATTTCGAGTCCTAAATTTTTCCCGAAACCAATACTTGCACTATAGGTAGGTATAGGTGCAAGTAAAAAGGGCACATAACCAATTTGTTAAGATCACTCGCGTAATATGTCCTTTACGGTTATTAATTGAATAACAAATTGGTACTAAATAAACAATAAGTAATTCTCAGCTTTTTTTTCTAATACTCTCGAATGTTTGTGGAACATTTACGAGAGTTCGCGACAGTGAAATAATATTGACCAGTGAATCGAGTTTTAAAACTCCGATCAGTAGTCCGATGCATTAACCACTGGGGCACATTAAACTAAGCATTCAAAAAGTCAATATCCTTTTCAATACATGTACGTATGTATGTACATCTATGTATATAAAATTTTTTTGTAAAGAAATTTGAAATTTTATACTTTTGTTACTGGTTTGAGTACCTGGATTGTTAGAACTTCGCTCGCGTTCAAATCCATTGGACGTCCAAATTCTATTTCGCGTATCCATGGTACCACTATCACTACAAATATCACAAATTTATATAAACTTTTGCACTCGAAAGCTCAGCATCAAAGATTTCGTTGCGCGACAAAACCGTTTGAATTTCAACTTACTTGATTCATTTGTGACAACGGTTTTTACAGAATGAACTGTATTCCCTTGTTACCACTTCATTTATAAACATCGACGATGATACAGTCAATCACATTCCTCATTCCTTACATGCATGTATGCCCATCCAATGTAATATCTACTTGTCGATGTGTTGTTATTTTATTTTGCTCCCCCAAATGAAGGTTTAATAAAAAAATCGATCATATTTATTGTAAATATGTGCACTTTCAGGAATAACAAATACGAAGGACCTGTGATTCGGTGACATGTTAAAAATATGAATGTTTTGTGAACTTAATCGATTTTTCATATCGATTTTTTCCACTGTATGGTTTGTGAAAACAAATCAATGACCCGGCGAAGATAATTATGGGCAGAACCTTCGTTCTTCAAAACTACTGAATAGCTGACCAGATGCAAAGACCCCCAACGAAAAACTAACCGCTCTGCAGGCTAAAAGTTTTTTTTTGCGTCAACACTTGAACTATCATTATAATTGCTATTTGTGTTTGTAGAGCATACTCGTGTAGAGGTGTATAATAAATTCAATAGGTGGAATATTCAATAATTACAATGCATGAGGGACCCGAACCATTAGACGCGGAAAAGTGTACCTGTTTTGTTAAATCAGATACAGTGTCCATTCGTGTCATGTAAATTATACCTACCAATGCATTCGTAACTTTCGAAGATTACAATGTACTCGTACATATGTATATAGTTTTATGACCCTTAAAGTAGCGATGGATACGTCCTTCTATATTATTAGATATATGTATATAAATAGGAACACTGAAGCGACGTGTGTAAAATCTGGACAACTGTTGATTTAAAAATATCTACTGAAATCAATAACGTTGTTTGCATACTGGGGTGTTGCTAGGTCCTTTAATTAGTATTTAAAAAAAAAACAAAAATTATTATACTTTATCCACATTGTTGGTTGGTATTTCGTTTGATAGCAGCAAACAAATTTGTTTGCTTACGTTACCATAGAGGATAGTAGAACAATATAAATCAACATTTATTGGCGCCTTATGGTTAGTTGTACTTTATTAATAACAGCACTTTACCTATGATCACCGAAAGTAAGTGCTTTTACGTTAATTTCTTCATATTTGATACTTCTTTGGCTAATGTAATCATATTAGTTGTTTGTGAACATTCACAGCCATAGCGACGAGGAAGTGATATGGGTGCACAAATCATCTTAAGTAGGTATTGGGCATTACAAAAATAAAATTGATTTTATAAATCAGGAAATGACAAATTAAATGTTTCCGTGTTACGAATATTATGATTATTGTTTAGTTATTTCAATTAGCTAAAGAACTTGTTAGCATTAAACTTATCGACCGCTAAAGAAATATAATTAGTCCCATTTATCTACATATGCATTTGCTTATCAATTTGCTTTTATTAAAATCATGTTCAGTAAGCGTGTAGAATAAGTTGTAGAATAAATTGGGGTTGGTAGATACAATAACTATGTATTCTCAATTACACACGTCATTTTACAGATGCAGAAATACATATGTATGTATGTGTGATAATTTTTAGTTTACAGTGTTTCTTTTACCCACATAGAATAAGTTGGGACTTTTAGATACTCATACAATAACTGATTTTTTACATTTTATTTCAAACAAAAATATTTACGACGATGCGGGGATCTTGCGCGTTGATAGTTTTGTAATTAGTTTAATTCGAAATCATTTTGCACGATCGGCATAGGTTATAGAGAACAATTTAGTATGTGGGCCCGCTCTCTATAATAATTTCCTTTTCTTCAAGAAATCGTTAGAGTTGGGTCATGTTCCACCAGAAGCTTTCATGTATCTTGACAGCCTTGGATACATCCAGGATAGACGAAACGTGCCTGTATTTTATCATGCCTAGGGCAACACACAAGTCGGTAGTGTATGAACCGCCTTTCGATTCGAGTGTAGCGAACGCTATTTGGAGATACAGCATGTCTATTCCTGAAAGAACTGACAAATTTCAGGTTAATCCAGAGAAATACTTCTGGCTTAACTCGGGTGTGTAGCTTGACATGACTTTAGACTTGACGAGACTCAGGACTGACATAGTGTCTTTTGCTGCACTATAATTATTTGTTTGTTTGTTTATTTATTTATTTTTTTTTTTTTTTTTTTTTTGTGTAAGGTGGATTTTGTAAATAGTAGCTATAATTAAGGTTAGGACTAGGGTAGCTAGTTCAGTGTTGATGTTGTCGTTTATGTAGTTTTTATTAAGATTAGTTTAAGGATTTAGTTTAAGGTAATATTTAAAAAAAAACAAGAGATTATATACAAAATTTGTATTGATTTATCTATATAAAAAATTTTTTTTTTGTATAATAACTTATAGTAACTTAATGGGTATACATATGTACATATGTATAAATAATATAAAATTTAATACTGTTAACACTTGAGTGCCTTGTTGCCATTTTTGTTTGTTATATTATTTTTTTTTTTTTGATTTAAAAAATTTGTTATTTTTGTTACATTTGTTAAATTCAATATATAAATAGACGTTTTATATATAAAAAAACAATAACTACTTGTTTAATGAATTAGGAAACCCAGTAATTTTTTTGTATCTTTAATCCGTTCACTGAAGTTCTTACAGAAGTTTACTTATTGAAGTTCTCTGTTGAATCTATCTCTGAAAGACCAACTGGATACGATTTGATTTAGGAAATAGTAAGACACATTTGCCCATACTCCTCCTAAATACAGAATGTGGTAGAGGGTTAAATATGATGTTCAAATTATGACTAGTAATCTTGTAAGAAGAAGGGCGCGGTTACAATAAGCTATTTCAGATCGACAGTTCTTTGGTGGCCCTTAGAGAGATCGAAACATCCGACGAAATAGGTTGGTTGGGTTAGGTTCTCCGAAAGGACCAACCAAACTGGGTTTGATGATGATACCTATGATCTAACTCAGAAACTCGATGTACGTAGGTGGTATACTACATCGGCTACTGTACTACATTAACTGTTGTTGAGTTGCTTTCTGCTCTGAAAACGAACTTCATTGTCGATTTCCACTCACTCCTTCCGGTTTACGTTCTTTATAGCTCTGGTCTCTTGCTCAGGCGGGAAGGAAAACATTTTTTTTCATTAACCTGTTGCTTGCTTAGATAAAAGCATTGAGGTAGCTTCGTCTGGAATAGCTCCAACACTTTTGCAAGACCTCTTTTCAACATATATACATAAGTAAAGTTTTATGCAAGGTTATAGTCTGGGATGAGTGCACCATGTTACACAAAAGAGCAATCGAGAAATTGTGCAGCTGTTGTTAGTTTTTCCAAGGGCAGTTTGTGCTAATGAGATAAGGGCCTGATTAGAATCATCCTACTTGTGGCCAAAAGGGAAGCAGTTGTATCTTAAAAACACAGAAAAGGTTCAATCCATGTGGAACGAATGGTATAATACCCTATCCTACTTACATACAGATATGAAATTTCATCCTCTTAGCTTAAAATTTAAGGCCGGAAAAGTGGTGACATACAGACGTACAGACAAACGGACGAACGGACAGACTCAATCGATTTCGCTACTGATCACGTTGTCTTGATACTGATCACGAGTATATATGTATACTTTATATGGTATATCTCGATTATTTCGCTGTTACGAACTATGTATCAAACTTAATATACCCTTCAGATAGGGTATAAAAAGAATATGAGGGTACATTTAGGACATGGGTGGAACGTGGATGGTGAAGAGTTTAAGCAGCTTGAAAATAGAAATAGACGACGGAAATATAGAAGAAGAAAAGGGAAAAATACAAATTCCCAATAGTTTGTGTTAAATCGTGAGGGACATAAAGACACCCCGGATTTGAAGAACATAACGAACAGAGGGCTATACTAACACCAAAAAAATTATGCAATCGAAATTAATGTTTGGCGGTTTTGATATGACATAGAACTCTATAGACAAAGTATGCAGTAGATATCGATGAAGAGCTGCATTATCCGTTGAAATATTTGCATACTCTCAACTCCCCAGGTATTCACACAAAATACTATTGAAGGTAGGCACTCTTATTGTGCTCTTAAGGAATTTAAACCCAAATGTGCAGCGGAACCAGATCGCAGATGAAAGGTTTCCATAAAAATGTGATGGAGGCGACAATCTATACCAGCTGCTGCTAAGAGGAGACTGTGTTGATTAATTATTTTATTAATTAGGATTTCTAAGAAAATATATGTATTGTAAAGATCCATTGATAAGAATTAGAGCTACGTACGTTCATACCTACTTATTCTTACTATGAAAAACATACGAGCGAAGCCGGAAGGTCGGCTAGTTTTAATATAATTTCCTGGACTTCCCGTAATTTTAGTAATTTTTTACAAAATATTTGTCCATTTCTCTGCTAACCCGTTTAAGTGGTCTTTCAGGAATTGAATTCTTTTTCTTAATGAAACATTTCTTAACACTGCAATTAGTTTACACTAACGATCAGGCTATAGTTGATATATACATTTAAAAACATAATATTACAATAATTTTAAAATAACATTACATATAATCGTCATTTTAGTTGCCAGATATTAGGTCATATATATGTATTCGCACTCGGTAATAAATTGTCATACTAACAACAAATCAAATTTAAAATGCTAAAACACTTAATAAAATGTGCTCAGTCTATAATGCTCCGAGTAAAATTCTTACAAACAAAAATGGACTACGGATAGACTACCTTTAGTCCCATTTATTGACTCCGTTGATGTTCTTGGTGTTGGAGGACTTTTATAGGAATTGGACCTGTCATACTGTGCACACATTTTTCGATTTTCGACCCAATAACAGGGCCATGTTGCGAAACACAAATTTACTTAAAACTAAACTCCACTGGGAAGATAAGAGAGGCGATGATCTTTTGTAGATGAAGAATGTTGCACATCTGTTATTTTTCCTTGGCTGAGTCCGGAAATTTTGTGCTTTATTTCCGCTGTATGGCGTGCGGGTGCGACATCTTTGTTTTTATATGGTCTTTGGTAGTACACAAGTGCGTTATTTGTTTTCGCCAAGGTAAGGCGAAAAGATAGCTCTGGATCGGTTAGTGGCGCATCGCGGGAAGTCATCGGAAATTTGGAGCGACAGCGGCACCAACTTGCATGGAGCGAAGAGGTTACTCGATGAGATGTACGTTTGTCTTCATAGTCAGAAACATCAAGAAATTGTTTCTGATCATCTGTTGAAAGACAACATAGCTTGGCTGTTTATTCCCCCTTTAGCACCTCATTTCAGAGGTCTATGAGAAGCCGGAGTAAAATCCGTCAAGAAGCATGCCCGAAAGGATATTGGTGTAAACAAATTAACATATGTATGAGGAAACGTATACGCCCCTATCGAAGATCGAATCTTCTTCTCATTTCATGATAAGCGAACCATATGCACCTGCTCCACAGCTTGAGCTTTTCAACTTGACTTCTTTAAAAACTAACTAATTGGTATCTTTTACAAACGCTCATGACAGGGTTTTGGAAGATTTTTTATACCCTATCCTAAGGGTATATTAAGTTTGACACATAGTTTGTAACATAGAGAAATAATCGAGATAGACCCTATAAAGTATATATATTCGTGATCAGCATCAATAGCGAAATCGATTGAGCGATGACCGTCCGTCCGTCCGTCCGTATGTCACCGCTTTTTGGGCCTTACATTTTGAGCTAGGACGATGAAATTTCATATCTGGGCTTCTGAGAAAAAGATACAGTACAAGTGTAAACATTTTTGAAATCCGCCCACTGCCACGCCCACTTTTTCATAACTTCACTAAATTATATGAAACCGAAAAATTTTGTTAAGACCAAATATTTAGGCATTCAAATTCCCTACAATCCACCCATACAAAAGTTTTGGCCACGCCCACTTTTTGGGGGCGTTTTCATCACAAAACCGATTTTTTGGCCTTAAATTTTTAACTAGGACGCTGAAATTTCATATCTGGGCTTCCAAGAAAAAGATACAGTACAAGTGTAAAATTTTTTTACATCCGCCCACTGCCACGCCTACTTTTTTATAACTTCACTAAATTATATGAAACCGAAAAATTTTGTTAAGACCAAATATTTGGGTATTTAGATTCCCTACAATTCACCCATAGAACAGTTTTGGCCACGCCCACTTTTTGGGGGCGTTATCATCAAAAAACCTATTTTGATAAAATTTTATATGTAACATCCTCAAACGTTCGACATTATAGCTATATTTGAGTACAAAATGCAATTTGGCCACGCCCACTTTATAGAGAGGAGGATAGGGTATCATACGATCCGTTCCAGACGGATTGTAGCTTTTCTGTATGTTTTAATTTTAAGTGAGTTGAGGTGAATATATAATATATTTTTAATTTAATTTAAACTCCAGGTTAAAATCTTGTATTTAAAAAGAACAAAGATGTAAGTATGTGTACAAATACAGATGTTGCTATTTAGTTTAGTTTATTCTATTCTATGTCGAAAAAATACTGTTTTGCTTTTTTTAAAATTAGAGGTTTTGAAAGACTTCTAAAATTGCTTGGTAATTCGTTAAATATTTTCGGTACTACTACTTCATATCGCCTTCGCCCGTACTCATTCCAGTATCGTGGAATATTATATCTTTCTTGCTGTCTTCTTCGTGTGTTAAAATTATGTTGAACTGGAATTTGATAAGTATTTTCGTCCCAAAATCTCGAAATAACTTCCATCTTATGCAGTTGTTCGATGTTAAGCAGTTTCGTCTGGTTACTGATATGTCGTCGATCGTACTGCTGCCCCGCCTTAACGCGATGTATAAGTTTGTGGATTCTTGTTTGAATTTGTTGCAATGGCTGAATCTGAGGAGCATTTCCCCACGCTAATATACCATGTCGGAGATGGGATTCTACCAATCCAAAATAGCATTGCCGTATAACCTCCATCGTGCATACTTTGCTGAGATGAAATAGCGCGTAAGTTGACTGTCGAAGTTTTGTTTCAAGTGCTCTTATATGGTAGCTCCATTTAAAATTGTAGTCCACGATGACCCCTAGATATTTATAGGTTGACACATTTTCAATAAACGTTTCGCAACTGTCGTCCCTTTGAAGTTGTGTATGGCTCCCCGCGTTATGAAGGCAGTTGTTGTTATGCATTTTTATTTTTATTACTGCTTTTTGGATGTGTGGTGGGCGTATGTGCATTATTTTTGTCTTCTGTGCGTTTATCACAAGACCGTGATCATGGCACCAAGTTGTAACTGCATTGAATTCCTCTTGCAATATTTCAAATGCCGTTTCTGCACATCTATGGTTGACTACTATCGCTGTATCATCTGCGTATGCGTATCCCTTACTTTGCCGAAGAACGGAAAGTAGATCATTCACGTATACTATAAAAAGTAATAGCCCGAGTTTTGATCCTTGCGGTACTCCATATACTGTGTTTTCCATATCGCTGTAATGTTCTTTAATTTTAACTTTAAAGCCACGATTTTTTAGGTAGCTTTCAAACCACCTCAGGATGACTCCTCGCACACCTATTTTCTCTAGCTGCCGTAATATATTCCCGTGACTCAGGGTATCAAACGCCTTTTTAAAGTCGATGAATAGAACTGCTGTATTATGGTTTCTATCGAGGCTGCTGTTGATTTGATTGCTGAACTCTCCTAGTAGCTGATTAATACTTCTGTTTTTTCGAAACCCAAACTGGTTCTTTTCTAATATATTAAATCTTTCTAGATATCTATAAAGCCTATCTGAGATTACCCCTTCAAGTACTTTATCGACTACTGACAAGATAGAAATAGGTCTATAGTTTAATATGTAATTTTTTATACCACTTTTGTATATTGGACGCACTACAGAGACTTTAAGCATTTGAGGGATTTGAGATCGTATTATACTCTTATTGACAAGCTTACAGATTGTTGGTGCTAAAAACGCAGCATATAGTTTAAGGTCTATTGGTCGTATTCCATCTATTCCTGCTGACTTTTTATCACTGAGTGTACTGAGTATATTTTGTACTTCTCTCACAGTCACTTCTTCCAGATACATCGAATGTGTTGCACTTCTCGTTGAGCAGATAAAAATTTGATGATTACACTGGTGCACTATGTTGCTTACCTCCAGTGATAGCTGATTTGCAAATTTGTTCGCCAGACCTTCTATATTTGATTCGCTTGCAAAGTTTTTGGATAGGGAGTCATCAAGATTAAGGGGTATTCTCCCCAATATCTGATTGACAAGTTTCCATGTTTCTTTTGGATTTGCTTTTGCAGCTCGAAATTTTTCCCTGTAATATCCAGATTTTGTGGCATTGATTCTTTTGTTTAAGACATTTCGAAAAGTTTTGTATTCTTTTTCATATTCTTGGTTTCGCCTATTGTTTTTGTATCTTCTGTATAATCTGTCCCTTTCCTTACAAGCCTGCTTTAATTCCCGAGTCATCCACTCACATCCAATGCTTTTTCTTTTTTCTTCTCTTGTTGTCGTTGCCGCTTCTAATATATTCGCGTACCTTTTTCTAAATTGCTCGTAGAATTCGTTTACACAGTTATATTTGTCAAGTTCATCCCAGTTTGTATCTGTTATTCCTTGTGCCACCTTACGATTATTTATATATTGTGCGAGAATCCTGCAGTATATAGCGTAATGATCGGATATGTTTAGCTCTATAACCGCTGACTCTATTTTACTGCCTGTGACACGAATTAAGCTGTGATCTATTAACGTACTGGTGTTTCGTATGAGATCGGCTCTGGTATCGGATTGTATGACATTGCAAAGTCCTCTCGGTGCAATCATTGACAAATAATTTTTTGCATAACTGTCGTTCTGATCTTTGATATTGATGTTCATATCGCCTAGGATCACGAGCGTCTCTTTCCTTTCTACAAAGTCAATGTTGGCTGCGAATTCATTAATGAATCCTTTTATATATGGGTGCGGCGGTCTGTAGACTCCAATGATTGTAGCGGTAAGCTTATCACGCTTAATTCTTAATATTAAGCTCTCATAAAAACTATTTTGTGGCTCAAATCCATTGAATCCATTCTCAAATCCATAGGTAATGTTGTCTTTTACAAATATTGCAATGCCTCCGCGCCCTGAATTTCTGTTTAAGTATTCGTTATTAAAACCGTTTATTTTATACATACTGTTTTCTTCTTTATATATATTTATTTCAGTCAATATAATTATGTCTAAGTCTTGCAGAAGTCCATTAATACTTAGTACAAATGCATTCCAATTTTTTCTTGCTGATCTTATGTTGAGATGCAAGCATGAAAATCCATTTTTATTTTTGATAAATTTTTCTGCTTCTGTTTCTGTTTCCAAATTAATAAAGTTTATATTTACCATTTCACGTAATTCATTTTCTTCCATGTGTGTATCTGTTTTTAGTCGCAACTGTGCTATCTATTTATGATTGTAATAGAACATTATGTTGTCATTTTCTCGATATCATCAGCATTCGCTATCTCAATGATGCGACCGCCGTCGGTTTTTCTAGCGAGAATTTTGTTATTGGTAAACCAAACATACTTCCAACTCGCCGTCTTTGCTTGTGTCTTTGCAAGCCACAGCATTTTCTTATTGTGAGTTGTCAGTTGTGTGCTTACGAAAACGTTTTGTTTGGCATATACCGGGTTTTGTTCTCTGTTCATTGCGACGCATACCTGTTCATATTTGAGTGTTCCCTTAGCTTTAGATTTTTGTAAAAATTGTTGTTTTATTGTTTTCGCGAGAAACTAACTGCCAGATTAGTCAACTGTTTGTTTTTCCTATCGGGATATGTCTGACTCCGTTATTTCGGCATTTATTGCCTTGCCAACGGCAGCCACAAAGTCAAGTGCATTATCGCTCCTCTGCATAGGAATATTTTTTATTTCGATACTGTTTTCTAATTGCTTTTGATCTAGTTCGTTAATTTTCGTTTGTAAGCTTGTGATAATTTCATCCTTGATTTGGTTTTGTCTCTTGTATTCGCCGATTTCCTTCATCAAGTTCTCAATTAGTTCGTTGTTTTTTATTAATGCAGTGTTTATTTCGTCATACCTAGTGGTAGTGAACTCAACCGCCTTTCCATATTCTTTAATAAGTTCTTTTATTTCTTTTAGCTCATTTTCTATGGATTAAGATGTTTGTTGCTGCGATGAGTCATTTTGTGCACCTGTTCCTGCTACTGATCGTGGGGACTCCACTGGCCTTGCCCGTTTTGCTAGTTGGGTATCTTCATCACTTCTGGTTTTACCTCTACATATTCCGCACTTCCATGTGTTTTTTGTTTGCGTTGTCATCTTTCTATATGTAGTGTACGAGACCGTAGAACACTCGAAGTGAAATTGACCCTTGCAGGCTGAACATGTAATGTAGTCTCCATCAGCGGGTAGGGGATCCTTGCACCTCGTACATTTAGCCATGGTAGGTTACGTTTATCGCAAAAATATATTTAAAAACAAAGGTAGTATGGTGATATATCTTTACCTATTTACCAACACTGTGCAGTAAAAAACAGTATAAATAAAAGCTAAAACTGTTGACTGTCTTTGATTAATTTTATGGAAATATAAACTTAAAAGTTGGAACTCTAAAAAACACGTCTGAAGGTCGCGACACTCACTTTCCTGCTGTGCAATTAGTTCAAAAACGGTTGAAATGTGGTTCACCAGTATCAATAACAAAACCACTGCACCGAATTGCACAGACAAAAAAACACAACGGTGGAATTTTTTTTCACACAAGAAAAAAAAACAACGAATATATGTATGTATGTATTCACCCACGAAAAGAAAATCAAAACGAATGAAAAAAAAGATGTACACCAAAATATAAAATAATTACCCCAAGGTAAATAAATATAATCAAAAATGAAAAAAAAGTAGTATCCCCACCAGATCAAGCAAATAATAAGAAAAGCGAAAAAAATAAAAGACACCTACTTGCACTCCAGGGTACATACAACCTGGTTTTTTTTTTTTTTTTTTAATGAATTTTCCCACGTTGACCTGTTGCTGGATTCACAGGTATTTGTTGCTTATCCGCTGCTAAATGATGCTGCACACAAGGGTGGGAATGGATGGGCCAATTGAATAACCTAAACACCGGGGAGAAAGGAAAAAAAAACGCCAGTAAAAAGTTCGAAGAAAATAAAAAAACACAGACACTTCCCTGATCACCAGACAGAACCAAACACCACAAATCAAAACACCACACTTGACTTATAAGTACTCCTGGCCCCACGTTGGGCGCCAATTTGTTGGATATTTTCCCCGATTCAAGGATTAATTACACGCGCGACTTTACGATAGGGAATTAAATTAAAATAATCACGCAAAAAAAGGAAAATTAAAATGAAACTCGAGAGGTAAACAAAAAGACGGCCGCGCATGCGAGTTTAAGAGATCGAATGGGGAAAGGGATCCCAACTGCAACGAAATGTCAAAATTTCGAAGCGAATTCCCAGCCGCTCAGGAGGGGTGGGTTCAGGGAATATTTTTTTTTTGGGAATAATTTGTGGTTTTACACTGCCACCAACAAAAGAATTGAAATAGATATTATCTAATTTGGAAAGATGATTCGATCGGAAAATAAAAGGAAAATATGTTGAGCGCCAGGTAATTTTTTTTGAAGGAAAATAATAAGGTAAAATTACCAAACCTTTTAGGGAGTCGACGAAATGTCGTAAGGTATGTATCGAGGTTACAGAGTTTCACTACGTCTCAGCGGGTAGCTGGGACTTACCTATCCCGGTATAACTGCACCAAGGGATTATGCTCTGATGGGGCTTGGACCAGGTTCCAGCCCTCGATACGATAAAGAAACATTTTAAAACAAGGATGGCCACAAAAAGACAGAGTGTCAAAAGATCAAATTAATGTAAAATGAATTAACGAAATAAAATATAATTTATAAAGAAAAAAAGAAAAGAATGGCCAAGGAGGGGGGGGTAGTTTCGGATTTCCTTGCGGTTCCGTTAACTACTGGTTCAGGAAAAAAGAACGGGTCGCGATTCTACCGCGTAGCAATAAAAAAACTACGTTCGAAAAAAGAAACGGCTACGAAGGCTGACCGGATTTGTTTTTTTTTTAAAAAAAACACTTATGGCTACGAAATAAACTTTACTTATCTTTTTACTCCTGATTCCTCTATCCTTCCACTTGGGGTCCTCTGTATCCTGGTTACGTCTATCCTATCCTGTGTACGGGGTAAGTGCGGTATTTCTCCGCCACAATCACTAGGTTATGTTTTCTTTTATTTTCACTAATTCTCTTTTTTTTGTTTTACTCAGTCCCTTTTTTTTTCTCAGTCCTTTTGACTTCTCACCAAAACTTCTCACTACTTTTCCTTTTACTTTTTCTCGCAAAATAAATTCTCTTTGTTTTTTTTTTTTTATCAAGATAACAAAAAAACTCCTCACTAACGTGATGTCCTTCTCTGGACACGATCAAGCAACAAGTAAGTTTGCCGGGTGGACAGATCCACCCTCTTTGCATTCACACACGCACACATACACACACTTGAGGCGAATTCAGCCATTTGATGTTGTCCATTACGACTTAATTAATGTTTGGAAAATTCGGTTTTAATCACACATATATAGCAAATTCGATTTTGTAATTTTTAAAATGTTTTTTTCGCGGTTTTGAATAAAATTCACGCCTTTCTGCCGCGCCGTCCTTTTTGGCGGGAAAGGGTGCACATGTATTAGTACGGTTGATTTCGCCTCCTTGTAGTCGATTCAGCTACCAGAGCGAAGGGAGTCACATCCAGCGCTCCAGCAGCCTCCCTCGTTGATTCTCTCATTCGACACTCGATATCACGCTAGTGGGGACATTTTTAAGACTGTTTGTTTTCGAAACCTAGTGATTGCTTGGGTTCGTACCTAGCCATCCCCTCCATTCAGGACATAATATCAATTAAAATTCCCCTGCGGACCTACCATTTGGAGGGATAGATTATAAAATATACCGCGGGCCCTACCTACCAAGTAAACCTCCGTAAGACATGACAAACAAGGGAGAAACCCAGGAAGTCGGAAACTACCCTTTACATTATCGATTTGAGTTAAGCAAATTATTTTTAGAATTAAAAATGGCAAAGTTAAGCATTTGAGGTGGTCAGGATGAGTATTCAGGCGATCTGCCTGGCTCTTTCCTGCTTCAGGCTACCTGCCTGGCTCCGAGATACCTGCTTTGTCATCCCCCTTGAGACTTACGAGGATGTGAGCACTGATTGAGAAGTTCAAGCAGGAATGGTCAACGATCGCAAAGCTCTCGGAGGACAACGGAGAAATAGAAAAAGATGGGTCAAAAAGGTGGATGGGTAAGGTTGGGAGGGATGGAACGGATAAGGAATTTCGCGCAATATTTGCACGCAACAGTTTCGAGAGAAAAATTCTTCTTAAAATATTCGGTCCCATTTGCGTTGACGGGCTTTGGAGGAGAAGATTCAACGACGAACTATACGAGCTGTACAGTGACATCGACCTAGTCAAGAAACTGCGCATCAGTCGAACAAGCTTGGAGTGCGCAACTGGAGGCAGTTATCTAAGGACCGAGCTAACTGGAGAGGCTTGCTAGTTAAGACCCAGGTTCACCCCGAACTGTAGCACCACCTAAGTAGGTAAGTAAGTAGGCTGAGTGGTGAATGGACGAAATAATTAAATTAATTAATAATTATCGGGGCGCCGTGGCTCAAGTGGTTAGTGCGTTGGACTACGGAGCAAGGGGTTCCAGGTTCAATCCCCAGACAACACCTAAAATTTCTTTCACGGCCCCACCTCTCTCTCGCGCAGAACAAAAAGAAAATTATGAGCCGCATCTGTACTACTACGATGAACTTAAATTCTTAGATTCTGTTATTGTTCTGAGAAGAACAAAAAGCAACTACGATGTGGTATGAAAATATATGAAAGCAATTATTTATATTATATTTCATCCTTTTATTTTTACAGGAGGACAGCATAGAGTGTGCTGCGGAAGCAGTTGAGACTAATTTCACTGAATCCATGTTCACGGAGGATGCAACTTTGGTTCAAACATCTGCAGTACCTATACGCTCTCCTATGTCGAATTTATTGACATCTTCATCACCTTCGGCGTTGTCATCTGCGCCGACATCTGGGAGCATGAAAAGGAAGTCAACTAAAAAGTGCAAGCACGATAAATAGGCAGTGCAATTGATGCGATTATGAACTTAGCAAAAGGAGAAGAAGAAGATAACGTTTATCCTTCGTTTGCGAAAAGCATAGCGTTGCAGTTGCAGCAGTCGACACCGGTGGAAGCGGCTGAAGCAATGGGGAGATACAGCTATTGACTACTCGGAAAGTAGTGCGCTTTATGCTCTCCAGAACGCGAAGCCAGTCAGAGTTGTCGTCGTCAGCCGGAAGTAGTACGAGCGACACACTATACACGGCATTAGTCGATTCTGAAATTTCATTTGTGTTTTTTTATCTTTTAATTTTTATTTATTTTTTTTTTTTTTATGTACATACTTTTACTTATAAACATTAATTTTATTTATTTTTTGTTCTTATTCTAAGCGTAAAATAAACATGAACTAAAGCAAAATTTTGATATGGTTTGATTTTTTATTTTATTCCATTGATATGGAACATCGCCATCTGTCACACAATATTTTCTAACATCTCTTATTTCGCATGCATATTTATATCTACTGTGATCCCGAGCAGACAATGGTGTAATAGTGTCAGGCAAATTGATTATTTGTGTATCTAGATCGGCGGTATATGGTGCCTGTTTGTTTTGAGATAAGTAATTGTGATATACACAACATGCTCTCACCAGATCGATGAAATTATCCAGTCCTATTTCTACAGAACGATGAAAAGTCCTAAATCGAGATGCGAGCCTGCCAAAAGCCATTTCGACTGTTAACCGCGCTCGACTTAAACGATAATTGAAAACTTCTTGTGATGTGCTTAAATTGGTATTTCTGTCATAGGCCTTCATGAAATTTCGATCTAAGCCAAAAATATCACCTTTGAAATAAAATGGCGTTTTCACTTGTTGACCCTTTAAAGGCTTTGGAGATAGGATGTTCATCTTTCCGGCTTGAAGTCAGCGGTACAAGTTTTTCAGCAGAACAACATCGCACGCTCTTCCGTTACCACCCACATCGATATAGCTAAATTTACTTTGAGCATCAACGATAGGAAAAAAGACGATGCTGAAAAACCCCTTGTAGTTGAAGTAATCGGATCCCAAATTAGTATACATATGTTTTCCATCAACAGCACCTAAAGTGTGCGGAAAGTCCCAAAAAAAAAGCAAAATCTTTCGCAATTGCAGACCGACCACTCGTCTTCTGTGGTAGGTGTCTAGAGAAAACTGATTAAAACAATGAATACAGGTAAAATGCCAACAAACTACCTTTACATATTTGCATTCCATTGCGTTGTTTATGGCATTCAGTACTTCTGGCACAAATTTAGACAATATTTTGCGTGAAATATAAGACAAAAATTCAAGCGACCTATACGAATCACCAGTAGCAATGTACCTCAAAGTTATGGCAAGCCGTACTCTTGAAGTGATCGCATAACGCATAACTGTGTCTTTTTTTATGCTGTTATCCACCTGTGTTTGAAAATGAAAATAAAGTTACTATATGTACATGAACTAAAGAACTAGACATTTTATCTTACCAGTGCGAGAACCTCTTCAAACTTGTGAATAGTCATTCTGCAAAAGTTGCGATACTCTTTATCATCGTCCCACAAAATGTCTTAACAAATGTTGCTCCAAACTGTGTAAATCCCTTTTTTCCAAAAACGGATTTACCCAAAACGTATGTTTTCGTTTTTGCGGTTCTTCTTCCAATTCCAACAATTCTTTTAATGCCTCTAATGCGAGAACACAACGATGCACCCTCTTCTGCGACATTTTCAAGAATAAAATAGTATGCTATGAAATGCCCACGCTGAATTTGATGGCATACTATATTTCTTTCTTTCTATGAAAAGTGACAGATGGCAAGGTATGAAAAATTGCTCGTGGTGACACCGTTTAGTGTCCGATCTCTTGTCGCAATTGTTTGCAATGGCCTGCAATAAGTACAATAGCAGTTTCAAATCGAAGATAATCGAAGAATTTAAAAGGGGAGCAACTCAATTTTCACTTGCAAAAAAATACGGTTTGAATAAAGTAATAATTTCACGCCTAGTCAAGAAGTTTAAGACCACCGGTACCGTTGAAACAATTCATTTGGGTGGCCGACCACGTAAAACGACAAGTCGCGACGACAGGAAAATTTGTGTTTTATTAAAAAAAAAATCTTTTGCTACGTCAATTAAAATAAAGAAATCTTTAAAATTAGCTGTGGATTCAAGTACCATACGGAGACGAGCCTTGGAAAATAATTTAACAAGCTACACACCAGCGAAGAACCACTTAAAAAAAAGGTGAACTAGTAATACTAAAAAATTTTGCACTTCATTAATAATTATTTTAGATCAATTTTCGCCCAAACTC
This sequence comes from Xylota sylvarum, assembly GCA_905220385.1. Taxonomy (NCBI): domain Eukaryota; kingdom Metazoa; phylum Arthropoda; class Insecta; order Diptera; family Syrphidae; genus Xylota; species Xylota sylvarum. Next base: position 68,041,250 of record LR999958.1, on the reverse strand, counting down.
ATTTAAACTGGTAAATTGAAAAGTAGAAAACGGTACTGTTTAGCGACGAGTCCCAAATTCAATATAATAAATTCAGATGAAGCGTGTATTGTACGACGCACAGTGGTGCGAAAACATCATTTTCGCGAAAAAAATCATTTTAACTGCGGATCCCTTTCAACATATTAGTCGTTCCACTTTTATATGGTTTATATGGTATTAGGGAAATGTATAAACTGTATTGTTCTTTTTCGTTATCAATCAGAAATACGAACATGTTTCTTAACAAATATACAACATTTCTTTACTAGGTGTATGTACACTTAAACGAATATGCCTAAGAAAAGAAGTACTTGTAAAGTATAGTTTACCTATATAAGATTTTGTTCAAAACTTAACTTTCTGCTCATGTGCTCAATAAAAAAACTAAAATTCAGGTTAAACGTTAATTTTATTATGATAGTACGTAATTTAATACGCTTTAGAACTAACCTTGATTAAAACTCAGTTTGAAACTTTTTTACAAATTTTTGAACAAATTTGATTATACATTTGTAATCTTTGTATGCACATATAGATATGTATGTACAAAATGGACTTTACAAAAGTAAGAGTTTTTTAACATCTTCGTTATAATCTAATTTATTTTTATACCCTATCCTAAGGGTATATTAAGTTTGACACATAGTTTGTAACATAGAGAAATAATCGAGATAGACCCTATAAAGTATATATATTCGTGAACAGCATCAATAGCGAAATCGATTGAGCGATGACCGTCCGTCCGTCCGTATGTCACCGCTTTTTGGGCCTTAAATTTTCAGCTAGGACGATGAAATTTCATATCTGGGCTTCTGAGAAAAAGATACAGTACAAGTGTAAAAATTTTTGAAATCCGCCCACTGCCACGCCCACTTTTCCATAACTTTACTAAATTATATGAAACCGAAAAATGTTGTTAAGACCAAATATTTAGGCATTCAGATTCCCTACAATCCACGCGTACAAAAGTTTTGGCCACGCCCACTTTTTGGGGGCGTTATAATAAAAAAACCTATTTTGATAAAATTTTACATGTAACATCCTCAAACGTTCGACATTATAGCTATATTTGAGTACAAAATGCAATTTGGCCACGCCCATTTTATAGAGAGGAGGTTAGGGTATCATATGATCCGTTCCAGACGGATTGTAACTTTTCTGTATGTTTTGGTTTTAGATTCTGTGCGAAACATATGTACATAAGGATCGGAAGTCACCAGTAGCATGTGCTTGACATCTTCGTTTGTGGCAATTCGACTACATTTCCTCGAATTACTGTGTCGATATAATCTGTAATCTTTATTTCGGGCTTCCTGTGCCTCCTCGGTTAACATCCCTATCGGTAGTATCGCAGCTGAAATAATGGTGGCTCCGTGCCACAGGATCTTGTGTACTGTATTAGGCATGTTGTACCAATTATACAAACTTATGTATAAGGTTCTTGACAATATTTTCCAAATTTGGCAGGATATACAGCAGCACCACTGTTGATAGTATCGAGAATAATTCCGAGGCGGCGAATCAGTTCTTCATTGACAGTTTGTATTAGTAGGTAGTTTCTGGATCCTGAAAAATCGACGCGATGTGTTGCCATCGTTTGTGGTGCCCATTCCTTGTTTTACCACATCAATTTTTAAACCCTTTATTGATCTGAATTTGTTCTGAATTTCCTTCTTTTTGTCCTCCATAAGCGGTTTGGTGTCCTTTGTTGCTTTCCCTTGCTTAAAAGGCAACCTACATATACGCACAAACTCCATAAATTTGATACGCGCATGAAGAGGGGACAAACCAAGTTGAAGTGCTTCGTCAGATTCGGGGAGGTTTCGTAAAACTTCAAAATCGTTCATTTGTGAAGGTTTCGTCTTGCATATGGGGCAAACTGCCATGGATAGAGTCTTAGTTACTGCCTGAGCAACTTTTCTGTCGATCATTGATAGAATGAAAGGACAACAATTGATTCAGTTAACTGTGAAATCTCTTGCTTCACCCGTTCAACCTCTTCCCAAATGGTTTCAGGCGATTCCTTTATGAATTCGAATTTCAAAGGTCTGCATAATCTTGTTGACGCTGGCCTTGGATTTTTCCAGTAAGTTAGATTAGAGTTGTTTTTGTTAGTAACAGCCAAAGCTACTATACATGTGAGGAACATATTTGCGTCTGTCATATCTTGATCTGTAAATGTTTGCTTGTACTCAATGTGCCCCGAAGAGCCATCGCAACCCCATTTAGAAACTAAGGTAAGCTCGTGGCTGATAGAATCTAATTGAGTTTCAGTTTTAGTCATCAAAATTCTCTTCGTGGTATGGTCAAGCAATGATTGTAGCGGTATTTTGACCAAACTTTCAGAGACTACCAAATTTTCAGGCTAACACAGTACTTTAGCTTCCAGTACTCTTTGGTACGAAGGAAATATATCAAACCCTTCTTCTTTTACCGACTTCTTCAAAATTTCATACTGGTGTTTTGAGAGAGAAGCATCCGACATTAGTGCCGAAGCTTTTTCAACACTGAATGCTGAAGGCCTGTCCTCGAGGATTTGAATTGACTTGGCAGCTGATTATACCCTATCCTAAGGGTATATTAAGTTTGACACATAGTTTGTAACATAGAGAAATAATCGAGATAGACCATATAAAGTATATATATTCGTGATCAGCATCAATAGCGAAATCGATTGAGCGATGACCGTCCGTCCGTCCGTCCGTCCGTCCGTCCGTATGTCACCGCTTTTTGGGCCTTAAATTTTGAGCTAGGACGATGAAATTTCATATCTGGGCTTCTGAGAAAAAGATACAGTACAAGTGTAAAAATTTTTGAAATCCGCCCACTGCCACGCCCACTTTTTCATAACTTCACTAAATTATATGAAACCGAAAAATTTTGTTAAGACCAAATATTTAGGCATTCAGATTCCCTACAATCCACCCATACAAAAGTTTTGGCCACGCCCACTTTTTGGGGGCGTTTTCATCACAAAACCGATTTTTGGGCCTTAAATTTTTAACTAGGACGCTGAAATTTCATATCTGGGCTTCCGAGAAAAAGATACAATACTAGTGTAAAATTTTTTTACATCCGCCCACTGCCACGCCTACTTTTTTATAACTTCACTAAATTATATGAAACCGAAAAATTTTGTTAAGACCAAACATTTGGGTATTTAGATTCCCTACAATTCACCCATAGAAGAGTTTTGGCCACGCCCACTTTTTGGGGGCGTTATCATCAAAAAACCAATTTTGATAAAATTTTACATGTAACATCCTCAAATGTTCGACATTATAGCTATATTTGAGTATAAAATGCAATTTGGCCACGCCCACTTTATAGAGAGGAGGATAGGGTATCATACGATCCGTTCCAGACGGATTGTAGCTTTTCTGTATGTTTTTATTAGTTGTTCAGAAAAGTTTTCTTTTAGATTTTTAATTTTCATTTGTTGGCTTCTTAAACCATACTCTTCAAAATGCTTTAGTGGGCGACCCCTTTCAGTTATTGTATCAATATTATTTATAGAGCATGTATTTGCCAGCCAAACCTCTTTTTTATACCCTATCCTAAGGGTATATTAAGTTTGACACATAGTTTGTAACATAGAGAAATAATCGAGATAGACCCTATAAAGTATATATATTCGTGATCAGCATCAATAGCGAAATCGATTGAGCGATGACCGTCCGTCCGTCCGTCCGTATGTCACCGCTTTTTGGGCCTTAAATTTTGAGCTAGAACGATGAAATTTCATATCTGGGCTTCTGAGAAAAAGATACAGTACAAGTGTAAAATTTTTTTAAATCCGCCCACTGCCACGCCCACTTTTTCATAACTTCATTAAATTATATGAAACCGAAAAATTTTGTTAAGACCAAATATTTAGGCATTCAGACTCCCTACAATCCACTCATACAAAAGTTTTGGCCACGCCCACTTTTTGGGGGCGTTTTCATCACAAAACCGATTTTTGGGCCTTAAATTTTTAACTAGGACGCTTAAATTTCATATCTGGGCTTCCAAGAACAAGATACAGTACAAGTGAAAAAGTTTTTTACATCCGCCCACTGCCACGCCTACTTTTTTATAACTTCACTAAATTATATGAAACCGAAAAATTTTGTTAAGACCAAATATATGGGTATTCAGATTCCCTAAATTCACCCATAGAAGAGTTTTGGCCACGCCCACTTTTTGGGGGCGTTATCATCAAAAAACCTATTTTGATAACATTTTACATGTAACATCCTCAAACGTTCGACATTATAGCTATATTTGAGTACGAAATGCAATTTGGCCACGCCCACTTTATAGAGAGGAGGATAGGGTATCATACGATCCGTTCCAGACGGATTGTATGTAACCGCTTTTTGGGCCTTAAATTTTGAGCTGGGACGCTGAAATTTCATATCTGGGCTTCTGAGAAAAAGATACAGTACAAGTGTAAATTTTTTTTAAATCTGCCCACTGCCACGCCCACTTTTTCATAACTTCATTAAATTATATGAAACCGAAAAATTTTGTTAATACCAACTATTTAGGCATTCAGACTCCCTACAATCCACTCATACAAAAGTTTTCGCCACGCCCACATTTTGGGGGCGTTTTCATCATAAACCCCATTTTTGGGCCTTAAATTTTTAACTAGGACGCTGAAATTTCATATCTGGGCTTCTGACGAAAAGATACAGTAGAAGTGTAAATTTTTTTTACATCCGCCCACTGCCACGCATACTTTCTTATAACTTCACTAAATTATATGAAACCGAAAAATTTTGTTAAGTCCAAATATTTAGGTATTCAGATTCTCTACAATTCACCCATAGAACAGTTTTGGTCACGCCCACTTTTTGGGGGCGTTTTCATCAAAAAACCGATTTTGATAAAATTTTACATCTAACATCCTCAAACGTTCGAGGTTATAGCCATATTTGAGTACGAAATGCAATTTGGCCACGCCCACTTTATAGAGAGGAGGATAGGGTATGAGACGATCCGTTCCAGACGGATTGTAGCTTTTCTGTATGTTTTTTTTTGATTTTCTTGTTGTTGTTTTCCATTTTTGTGTTTCAGATTTTTAGTCCCACGAATTAGGTCCGGAATGGAGAGTCCGTTCTGCCAGAGCCAACATACTAAGATAGGGAATATATATTTCCGACCTCGCCTGTTGTTTGATTCTGATCCTTTTCTCGCTAGCTAATCGGCCATTTCTCCGGTGGAAGCCATAAGCCCCGAAATCCAACAGAGAGTGATGCTGTGCCTCGGGCTAAGGGATTTGAGTTCCTTTTTACATCTCTTGACCAGTTTTGAATTGACTGTGATGCAAGTGATGGCTTTGATGGCTGCTTGGCTATCTATGTAGATGTCTATAGGATTGTTGCTGTTTAGATTGGATAGGTCCCCGCAGGCGGTTATTCCATATATTTCCGCTTGAAACACACGAATTTTTATGGACAGAGCGATTAATGATACCTCTGAGAATATTCCTGAGTCCGTACCTTCGTCCATTTTTGGCCCATCCATAAAAATGTATATGGAGGCGGAATTAATTAACTCACCATTTGTCCAGCTGTGTCCAGAGGGAAATTTGGAGTCGAGGTTGAGGCTTAAGTCCGTAAGACGGCGTTTTGACGTTGGACCACTGAGTGATGGTGCTGTGTCCGATTTGGTTGTTTTTCCACATACAGGTTTGTCGGAGACGTAGGGCGCTTGTACCGCTACTTTTTTAGTGAAGAGATCCAGTGGGCAAAGCCCGAGCATGGCTTCAAGGGCGGTGGTAGATGTTGTCCTAATAGCTCTAGTGGTACCCAAACAAGCTAGACGTTAGATCTTTGTGAGGATATGTGGGTTTTTATATATCTTATGTCGCAGCAGGCCACCGGACCAGACAGCGGTGATGATGGCGGTGAACATTCAGTGGATGTACCAAGTCAACGATTGTGGTAGGAATTTTCCAGTCAGTAATATGATGACATCATAAGCGACGGTCTTAACCCCGCTTTGGTCTAATCTTATAAGTATTTCGTTGATTACTAGGTTCCAGAATAGAGGACATAAGACTCCTGCGTGGGAGGTTCCACGCGAGGCCACAAGGACAATGCTTATCAGTCGATCGTTCTGAAAAGTATAGACGACCTAATCTAGATATGCAATGCATAATGATTTGGTAGCGGTCTTGAGGCACTTTAAAACATTGAAGCACGAAAGCATTCAAAAAACTAAATCATGCATTACTCATCTCCAAAATGTATTGTTTTGGGCATACATTTATCACATGTACTGATTTGATAATAAAGATATTGAATAAATAGTAGTAAATTCTTTATTTTTGATATCTGCAGTACATCTTCTTAAAAACCTATCTAAGATCCCATTGACTCGTTGCATAGGAATGGCATGTCATGCATTTTGGATTTATTGCAATAATTTGGGTTAAACACTTGGAGGTATGAATACATAGCACTTTTATTGAATAATTATGACTAAGGAAAATATGCATCAACAAAAAAGTATTTATTTATTAGTATTCAGGCTGTTTAACAAAACATTTACAATGTGATGGAAATTTAAAATTATATTTTGTAGTTTTATTAGTTCCGTCGAGGGCCCAGCAACTTTGGTATTTATAAAATTGCTTACAAGAAGTAGTGAATCCATTCGGGAAAAATTCGTCAAACATACATCGTGAACCTGGTTGTCTGAAAAAGAAGAAGAAACAATTCAAATATTTAATATCTTTAGCAGACATAAGTTTCTTATACATATGTAAATAGGAAGACAAAAATTTAAAAAAGAATTGATTTGTAGTACATCTTAAATAAAAAATTGAAAACTTTTAGGTTATAATGCTCTTGCAATTGGAACCATGCGTAGGCCAGAATAGACCCATTGTGATACCACAGGATCTTGTATTCTCAATCTACCTGTTCAACTAACATAAGATTAATATAAAGGCTGGTAATGCTTATGTTAGCGGGTTCGGCGAGGATATTGAATAAGTATTCTAGCTTCTGCAGAAATAATTTGCCGGGAGATCCAGCCTGCCCCCAAATGGTGCAGTGTCTCGTGATGGCACATACTATTGGCCTGATGAGGGATCTCTTTCGTCTTGGTAGACTGTTGAAGCACTTGAGATTGAGCTTGGCCCAGATCTGTTTCGAATGGAGCATGTGGTGCAAGAATTTCCAAGTAGCAAGAGTTGTGCCATGTCTGGCGAGTTCGTCGACCGTACATTAACCTGGAATTTTCCTATGGCCCGGCATCCCAATGAGGTGAATTTTATATTGTTTCGCCAACTGATGAAGAGATAAGCGGCAATTGTGGGCAGCTTTGGAATTGAAGGTGGCCGAATCCAGGGTTTTAATCGCGGCTTGACTGTCGGTTTAAATGGTGATATCCCTCGCAGCAATGATCCACAATAGCAGCAATGAAGGAGAATATGGTATACACAATGCAGGGTGTCCTAGTTGAGAGGGAGATTTTTGAAGTTCTGGGGGGTCTATTTTCACTCCATTTACCGTTATAGCCCGTTGAAGTAGGACACCTACGATTTAGAGGTATAACAACTTTTAATGGTATAACTTCTGTTATATAATAGCTACAGAAACGATGCCGTTAAACGGTTTTATACATTTTGAAGAGACAATTCAGTAGCGCATAAAAATTATGAAAAATGTGTGAAATTTTATGCAGCCACCAAAAAATTATGAAAATATGTTGTTCCAATTTTTTACTTAAAATGCATTTTTCTCAAAACTTTTGCTTTGTCAGAGCTCGTTAAGCTGATCCCATTGAGAGAGGGTGATCGACTAATGGAATTTTATATTTTCTAGAGAAGAGTACTGGTTTAGTTTTGTGGGGGTTTATACAAAAACCACACCGAACCGCAGAACTGGAAAAAGGTTCTTTTAGAGTATTTAGGTGCTTTCCTGAGACACCTAACGCAACATGATCTGCATTCCTCGCCTTCCAGGATTATAAACGTACAGAAAATCTACAGTCCGTTTGGAACGGATCGTATGATACCCTATCCTCCTTTCTATAAAGTGGGCGTGGCCAAATTGCATTTTTTACTCAAATATGGTTATAACATCAAACGTTTGAGGATATTACATGTAAAATTTGATCAAAATCGTTTTTTTGATGAAAACGCCCCCAAAAAGTGGGCGTGGTCAAAACTTTTGTATGGGTGGATTGTAGGGAATCTGAATGCCTACATATTAGGTCTTAACAAAATTTTTTAGTTTCATATAATTTAGTGAAGTTATAAAAATGTGGGCGGATTTAAAAAAATTTTACACTTGTACTGTATCTTTTTCTCAGAAGCCCAGATATGAAATTTCATCCTCCTACCTCAAAATTTAAGGCCCAAAAAGCGGTGACATACGGACGGACAGACAGACGGACGGTCATCGCTCAATCGATTTCACTATTGATGCTGATCACGAATATATGTATATACTTTATAGGGTCTATCTCGATTATTTCTCTATGTTACAAACTATGTGTCAAACTTAATATACAAACATACATAAAAGCTACAATCCGTCTGGAACGGATCGTATGATACCCTATCCTCCTCTCTATAAACTGGGCTTGGCCAAATTGCATTTTGTTCTCAAATATAGCTATAATGTCGAACGTTTGAGGACTTGGCCAAATTGCATTTTGTTCTCAAATATAGCTATAATGTCGAACGTTTGAGGATGTTACATGTAAAATTTTATCAAAATAGGTTTTTTGATGATAACGCCCCCAAAAAGTGGGCGTGGCCAAAACTGTTCTATGGCTGAATTGTAGGGAATCTAAATACCCAAATATTTGGTCTTAACAAAATTTTTCGGTTTCATATAATTTAGTGAAGTTATAAAAAAGTAGGCGTGGCAGTGGGCGGATGTAAACAAATTTTACACTTGTGCTGTATCTTTTTCTTGGAAGCCCAGATATGAAATTTCAGCGTCCTAGATAAAAATGTAAGGCCCAAAAATCGGTTTTGTGATGAAAACGCCCCCAAAAAGTGGGCGTGGCCAAAACTTTTGTATGGGTGGATTGTAGGGAATCTGAATGCCTAAATATTTGGTCTTAACAAAATTTTTCGGTTTCATATAATTTAGTGAAGTTATGAAAAAGTGGGCGTGGCAGTGGGCGGATTTCAAAAATTTTTACACTTGTACTGTATCTTTTTCTCAGAAGCCCAGATATGAAATTTCATCGTCCTAGCTCAAAATTTAAGGCCCAAAAAGCGGTGACATACGGACGGACGGACGGACGGACGGACGGACGGACGGTCATCGCTCAATCGATTTCGCTATTGATGCTGATCACGAATATATATACTTTATAGGGTCTATCTCGATTATTTCTCTATGTTACAAACTATGTGTCAAACTTAATATACCCTTAGGATAGGGTATAAACATACAGAAAAGCTACAATCCGTTTGGAACGGATCGTATGATACCCTATCCTCCTCTCTATAAAGTGCGCGTGACCAAATTGCATTTTGTACTCAAATATGGCTATAACCTCGGACGTTTGAGGATGTTACATGTAAAATTTTATCAAAATCGGTTTTTTGATGAAAACGCCCCCAAAAAGTGGGCGTGGCCAAAACTGTTCTATGGGTGAATTGTAGGGAATCTAAATACCCAAATATTTGGTCTTAACAAAATTTTTCGGTTTCATATAATTTAGTGAAGTTATAAAAAAGTAGGCGTGGCAGTGGGCGGATGTGAAAAAAATTTACACTTCTACTGTATCTTTTCGTCAGAAGCCAAGATATGAAATTTCAGCGTCCTAGTTAAAAATGTAAGGCCCAAAAATCGGTTTTATGATGAAAACGCCCCCAAAAAGTGGGCGTCGCCAAAACTTTTGTATGGGTGGATTGTAGGGAATCTGAATGCCTAAATATTTGGTCTTAACAAAATTTTTCGGTTTCATATAATTTAGTGAAGCTATGAAAAAGTGGGCGTGGCAGTGGGCGGATTTCAAAAATGTTTACACTTGTACTGTATCTTTTTCTCAGAAGCCCAGATATGAAATTTCATCGTCCTAGCTCAAAATTTAAGGCCCAAAAAGCGGTGACATACGGACGGACGGACGGACGGACGGTCATCGCTCAATCGATTTCGCTATTGATGCTGATCACGAATATATATACTTTATAGGGTCTATCTCGATTATTTCTCTATGTTACAAACTATGTGTCAAACTTAATATACCCTTAGGATAGGGTATAAACATACAGAAAAGCTACAATCCGTCTGGAACGGATCGTATGATACCCTATCCTCCTCTCTATAAACTGGGCGTGGCCAAATTGCATTTTGTACTCAAATATAGATATAATGTCGAACGTTTGAGGATGTTACATGTAAAATTTCATGAAAATCGGTTTTTTGATGAAAACGCCCCCAAAAAGTGGGCGTGACCAAAACTGTTCTATGGGCGAATTGTAGGGAATCTGTATACCTAAATATTTGGACTTAACAAAATTTTTCGGTTTCATATAATTTAGTGAAGTTATAAAGAAGTAGGCGTGGCAGTGGGCGGATGTAAAAAAAATTTACACTTCTACTGTATCTTTTCGTCATAAGAACAGATATGAAATTTCAGCGTCCTAGTTAATAATTTAAGGCCCAAAACTCGGTTTTGTGATGAAAACGCCCCCAAAAAGTGGGCGTGGCCAAAACTTTTGTATGGGTGGATTGTAGGGAATCTGAATGCCTAAATATTTGGTCTTAACAAAATTGTTCGGTTTCATATAATTTAGTGAAGTTATGAAAAAGTGGGCGTGGCAGTGGGCGGATTTAAAAAAATTTTACACTTGTACTGTATCTTTTTCTCAGAAGCCCAGATATGAAATTTCATTGTCCTAGCTCAAAATTTAAGGCCCAAAAAGCGGTGACATACGGACGGACGGACGGACGGTCATCGCTCAATCGATTTCGCTATTGATGCTGATCACGAATATATATACTTTATAGGGTCTATCTCGATTATTTCTCTATGTTACAAACTATGTGTCAAACTTAATATACCCTTAGGATAGGGTATAAAAAGTTCATTAACCACCAAATTGAAAAGAAGAGTGGATAGAACACCTCCTTGCGGATTGTCTGTACTGACAGATCTTCTATCTGGTAGACGTCCTATCCAGCTTTGAATTCCAAATCAGATCATTTAGCAGTAGATTAATCAATTTGCAAAGCAAGATGTCGACCTTCAGATCTGATAGTGCGTTCACTATCGCTGATATACTAACATTGTTAAAAGCGCGTTCTAGTGTGTGAAAAAACAAAAGCAACTTTAGGCTTACTAAAAGAAATACGATGAAAAGTTGTTCCTATACACAACATTTTGTCGTAATACTTCAAATATTATTTATTAAAAAATATCAACTTTCTATTTATTTTAAAATATGCCCTTTGTGAAAGGATAGCAAAAACATACAGAAAAGCTACAATCCGTCTGGAACGGATCGTATGATACCCTATCCTCCTCTCTATAAAGTGGGCGTGGCCAAATTGCATATTGTACTCAAATATAGCTATAATGTCTAACGTTTGAGGATTTTACGTGTAAAATTTTATCAAAATAGGTTTTTTGATGATAACGCCCCCAAAAAGTGGGCGTGGCCAAAACTGTTCTATGGGTGAATTGTAGGGAATCTAAATACCCAAATATTTGGTCTTAACAAAATTTTTCGGTTTCATATAATTTAGCGAAGTTAGAAAAAAGTAGGCGTGGCAGTGGGCGGATGTAAAAAAAATGTACACTTGTACTGTATCTTCTTCTTGGAAGCCCAGATATGAAATTTCAGCGTCCTAGTTAAAAATTTAAGGCCCAAAAATCGGTTTTGTGATGAAAACGTCCCCAAAAAGTGGGCGTGGCCAAAACTTTTGTATGGGTGGATTGTAGGGAATCTGAATGCCTAAATATTTGGTCTTAACAAAATTTTTCGGTTTCATATAATTTAGTGAAGTTATGAAAAAGTGGGCGTGGCAGTGGGCGGATTTAAAAATTTTTTACACTTGTACTGTATCTTTTTCTCAGAAGCCCAAATATGAAATTTCATCGTCCTAGCTCAAAATTTAAGGCCCAAAAAGCGGTGACATACGGACGGACGGACGGACGGACGGTCATCGCTCAATCGATTTCGCTATTGATGCTGATCACGAATATATATACTTTATAGGGTCTATCTCGATTATTTCTCTATGTTACAAACTATGTGTCAAACTTAATATACCCTTAGGATAGGGTATAAAGAATTGAAGTTTAAGTTTGGGGATTTTTCTTAAAGACAGTAAACAGAACAAGTTTGGAGCTGAACTTAAAAATAAAATTTTTGAGGATTTTGATCATTGGAACAAAACAAAAATAGAAAAATCAGTCTTTTCTCGTTTAAATAAATGATATCAACAAAAAGGGACAGTACAAACACATCATCTTATCATGCTGCTGACCACTTGGGAACTGCCCAGGAAATGAATGTTAAGCAGTAAATTAAGCGAGTTGTCGATTGAAGTCGTCGAGGATTCATCAGCTTTCTTGAGGAAACTGGGTGTTATTGGATTTAAAGAGAGAATTTGCTTTAGCCTAGAAGCTTCGAAGGCTTCTTCTATTTTATCACAGAAGAGTATCCAAGAACTACGTTTGGCTTTCCTTAATTCTTTTTTGTATATATTTAAAGATGCCTTGTACAAGTCCCAGTTTAGCGGGTCTCTTGCACTTTTGGGATTATTGCACAATTTCCTGCAATTATTTTTCATAGGATCTAAATCTGCAGACCACCAAAGTGACTTTTTCTTGTCCCGGGATTGTATCAAAGGACAGGAGGAAGCCATCTCTTTATTGAGAGCTGAGGCTAGATGCTCAACTAAGCGATCAAATTCTTGGGGGTTGCAGGGGTGTTAAGGTGAACGGAGGTAACTAAATTGCTTAAAGTTGCCCTATAACTGAGCCAATCAGTTGTACGATAATTTCTGAAAACTGACGGGCCAATAGAATCTACATACAAAGAAAATTGGAGATACATACCTGTGATCTGGTTACCGGCCGTAATGGAGTGGCAGTTTGCCCAAATCAGACTTATCGTCTTTCTTACACACTTTGATGCTGATAGAGTCAATCCTGTAGTAGAAAACACCTCCAATCCTCGCCACTAATTCCTTATTGGTACGGTACTTGAGTCCCCACAGGCTATTGAAAGTAATTGACTCATGTGAAGCTACAATCTTATTATTGAAGGAGCTTTACCGGTAGCTTAAACATCGTACTACCGCCCGGTTTAAAAGAGAACCGGTTTTATTGGTTGTTTTTTGTTTTATTACTTTATTCTACTCGGGAAGAGTCCAGAAGAATAGGATAGATCAAAAAGTTTATGGAGTGGTTTTGCCAGCGTGGTAGAAAACCTCTTCAGAATAATGGGTGAGATACCATCAGGTCCAGCTTTGTGGTTAAGGTAAGAAAAATTAGACGATACGACACATTGATCTGACGGACCTAGAGACAACAATACATTTATGGTGTATTTATCGGGATGGGAGTTAAAGAATAAGTCCAAAGTTTTGATGGTGTGACTGTCAATGTCGGGTAGCCGTGTGGGCTCATTCACAAGCTGGATCATATTATTTATCTCAGCAAAGATTTCAACATACATATCTTCCTTCGGATGTTGTCTGTCCAGAATGTCGAAATCAACCATAAGTGTGTATATTGAATTCGCCCGCAATGACGATCTCAGTCCTACAATCCACCCATACAAAAGTTTTGACCACGCCCACTTTTTGGGGGCGTTTTCATCAAAAAATCGATTTTGATGAAATTTTACATGTAACATCCTCAAACGTTCGACCTTATCGTCGTATTTCAAAACAAAATTAAATGTGGCCAAGCTCATTTTATAAGGACTGCATTGAAAGGAGGATATTGTATCATATGATACGTTCCAGACGGATTGTAGCTTTTCCTTGAGAAAGCGATAGAAAATGTTTACAAGAGCTTGTGTGCTTATTATTTTGCACGGGTGCATGATCATTATTATAGGGGGATTTCTCGGAAATGGAGGAAGAAAACAACTGTTCGCTTGTAGTACTCTCTTCAATAAATCATATATGTAGAACTCTTTCGATAGTGGATTCGAATACTTTTATATAGACTATTGAAGTACAGCTGGATCTTATGTAAGAAGACTGGAAGCGATTCGGTTAGATCGTTCGATCAGTTTGGCGGTTATAAGAGTTCTTATATAATCACGTACGCATTGTATTATATAATAAGCGTCACAGTGGCGCTAAAAATTATATCGTCAGATAATAAATTCGACTACATTATGTCCATACCTCAACGGAAATATGCGTAAATTGTTACTAAAATGTGTCATATTATCAAATTTTAAGTATAAAAGTGACAACATTTTTAATCAAAAACAAATTGGCAAAATAATAGCAATTCAATACCATTTGCTTGTATTGAATTCTAAGATTAAATCAAATAATCGCTGATATGCAAATACTTGCAATTGAATTATGCACCTATGTACTACATACATACATATCTTGCCAAAAAAAATTATTTATTTATTTTTATTTATTTATTATACTTCATTCTTTGATTTAGTAACATTTTCGGAACACAATAATTAAACAAAAAACAACAACAACACAAAAACGAAACTATAACACAAATATTCATCAGAAAAAGTCTGCGTACAAGGCTAATTACTAAAAGAAAAGCACCTACGAGCTTTGAGGTTTCTTCGCAGGTAATTTTGATCCATTCCTTGCGAAGTATTTCTTTGGGCCCATTCTTAGAGGTGATATTGTGCTGGCGAATCCTCCGTTCCAATAAATCCCACATGTGTTTAATGGGATTGAGATCAGGTGATTGGGGTGGCGTGTGCAACTGTAAAGCAACCAAAGCTTGACAATCATAGCAGTGTGCTTTGGGTCGTTATCTTGTGGGAGGTAGTAGTCTCTACCAAGACCCAGTTTTTCGGCACTCTGTTTTAAATTTGCTTACAATATATCCAAATAAACTCTCTTGTCCATGATAGACTCAGTAAATTCCAATTGTCCACCATGTTTGACCGTAGGCATGAGATTTTCCTAATTCAGAGCAGTGCACGGCTTTCTCCACACCAACTTGCGTCCTTTTGTGTCAAATATGCAGAACTTGCTTTCATCTGAAAAAATTACCTTATTCCAAAACTCTGGAGGCTTATTAATATGCTCATTAGCGAAAGCGATTCGTTCCTGCCGGTTAATCAAGGAAATGAAACGTTTCTTACGTGCCACACTGCTATGATAGCCCGCTTTCTTAAAAATTTTGCTTACAGTATCATCACAGATTGACTATTTAAAGTTTTCTCTACTGTCGTTATCTATTTTAGGATGCAGTTAGTTTGGGATTCTGCTGCACAGATTGGAGAATGTGTCGTTTTTCTGCGTTTGCTGCGATATAAAAAAACACCGGTCGTTTTGAAATTATTTTCCACTCTTTGAATGGAGGAATGCTTTCTCCCAACAGTTTAACCGATTTCTAGAAGCGTTTTTCGATCTTCCCACAACTTAACAATAATTTTCCTTTCGTCAGGACCAATTTCTTTTCTTTTGGAATCCATGGCTGTACTTCATTTAGTCACAGTATAACACTTCCTAAAGTGTTACAAAAACGAACAAAGATGTAATTTGTTCCAGGACTCCTATGAATGGAAAATCACCGTTAATGAACATGTACGCACACTTTTTCTGTATCGGCGCATGGGTTATTGCCAGATTTTGGCCTATAAATTGGGAGTTCCCAATTATAAGTTTTGAAATCAATTTTAAAATGTTGTTGAATGCTTAATCTAAACACTTCAAAGATATAAATATGCACACTTATAAAAATTAATGCGGTTAATAATGGAACCATTCCATATTACAACTTACTTTGTACGCACACTTTTTCTGGCAAATGTACATAGTGTGTATGCAACTATGTATCTATACATGAACAGACTTTTTTTTTTTTTTTTATAATAATAATAAATAAGAGAAACATGCATTAAGAAATAAAGTATTTATTTACTTTTAATCTCGCTTAAAAACACATTTGCAATGTGATGGTATCTTAAAAGAATCCTTTTTAATTTCACCAGTGGTTGTGATAGTGATTAATTCCCGGAATGAATAAAATTGTTTACAGGATGTAGTGTAACCTGTCGGAAAAGCGTCGTTGAATAAACACGGTGAACCTTGTCTTCTGAAAATTAGAAAAAACATAATGTATGTAGAGATGTATTTCAAGTTTAGCCTATACTTATGTATGTATGTATAAATTAAACATAGAGGCATACTATTAAGTTTAGTTTACATATATATATTAAATAAGGAAGTAGAAAGTTTAGAAAATGAAATAGTATAAAAATAAACTGGAAATCAAATAACTACAAACATATGTATGCACGTACCTACACATTTAAACTAATTAATTTAGTCTAACTAATGCGTGCGTGCTCCCTATATGAACAAAGGTGATTATACTTACAAATAACAATTACTTCATAGTAATAAAGATTATGAATTGCATGCATATAAAGATCATTGAAAAAATTCCGCTGCTATCCAATTCCCAGTAATTTTGATCATCGTCAAAACTCTCAATTGATACTCTGAGTGAAGGTTCAAAAATGTCAAATGGAGTAGGAGTGGAAATTTTCTTTCCCAACTATAAATTGTCTGGACTCTACTGCTATCTTCCAAGCGGATGATTTTACTATGGAGCTCTGTGCCAAAGAGTGCATCAATAGTTATAACTATAACATCTTTAGCTTTATTATGGTAGCAGAAAGTATGGATAATGTCAGATTTATGAGTGAACCGACTTTTTTTGTGGTACGTTTTTGTATTACACTCAAAATCTTGCATTGAAAAAAGTGTGTATATTTTATTAAGCTTGTAAATATAAGAGCGTCCGACTTCTGAGGAGGATATCAAGGATCGATTCCTCGATCGATTTTTTACTTCCATTAACACCAGAACGTAAAGACAATAAGCATGTCGGACTGTTAAAGCGATTTTTTTTTATTAAAGCCCACATTTTTTTAATTAATTAGTTAATTATATGTATGTACATGTATGTTCCACAACCACATGAATACATATTAATACAGCACAAGCAAGATTATCATTATGTCAATAAATACGTAGAAAAGTTAAAACACATAACAAAAATAAAAATAAATAAACATAGATATGTAAATGAATATACATATGTGTGTAGGCACATATACATAAATAGATATACATACATATTTACCCCTTCATGTCTGAATTAATTTAAGTGGTGCTAAAATTTTCTTGAGGGCATTTAGTTATTGGCTGAGCCTTAAATATAATATAGAATGATATCAAATTCAAAGTTCTATATGAAAATTAGCAGTCCTACTGAAGTGGGCGAGGCAAACTTTTTATTGAACTACTATACTTCTTTGAACGCTTGAGGATGTTACACGCAAAATATTGTTTAAACCGGGTTTTAATAAAAACGCCGCAAAAAAGTAGGCGTGGCTATAGATAATGTATGGGTGAATTGTAAATTTAAGTGGCCGTGACGGAAAGCGGATTTCAAAAAGTTTTGCGCTTACACTGCTTCTCCTCCTTAAACCTCACAATTTAAGGCCCAAGAGGTTGTGACATATGGACAGACGAACGAACGGAGATGGCTCAATCGTCTTCGCTATTGATAGTGATCTGATCACGAATAATATCTATGTACGTTATAGGGTCTATTACGATTATTTCTCAATGTTACAAGCTATGTATCCAACTTAATATACGGATAGGGTATACGAATGCAATACGGTCACGCATACTTTATAAGCGCTGCATAGGAAGGAGGATAGGGTATCTTATCAGACGGATTGTATTAGAAAATTACATTTTGAATGGTCTCTTCAATGACATTTCCAACATTTACACCGTCCTTCTCTTCCTCCACTCGAATTCCTATTTTTATACCCTATCCTAAGGGTATATTAAGTTTGACACATAGTTTGTAACATAGAGAAATAATCGAGTTAGACCCTATAAAGTATATATATTCGTGATCAGCATCAATAGCGAAATCGATTGAGCGATGACCGTCCGTCCGTCCGTCCGTCCGTCCGTATGTCACCGCTTTTTGGGCCTTAAATTTTGAGCTAGGACGATGAAATTTCATATCTGGGCTTCTGAGAAAAAGATACAGTACAAGTGTAAAAATTTTTGAAATCCGCCCACTGCCACGCCCACTTTTTCATAACTTCACTAAATTATATGAAACCGAAAAATTTTGTTAAGATCAAATATTTAGGCATTCAGATTCCCTACAATTCACCTATACAAAAGTTTTGGCCACGCCCACTTTTTGGGGGCGTTATCATCAAAAAACCTATTTTGATAAAATTTTACATGTAACATCCTCAAACGTTCGATATTATAGCTATATTTGAGTACAAAATGCAATTTGGCCACGCCCACTTTATAGAGAGGAGGATAGGGTATCATACGATCCGTTCCAGACGGATTGTAGCTTTTCTGTATGTTTTTAATTATTTCCAATTGAGTCAAACCTTTCGGACGTATTTGCAATACAAATAAAGCTGTACATAAAATATGAGCATCATGGCAAATATTTGGAAAATTTTCATACAATCATTTTCACTTCATTAATTTTTTACACTCATGTAAAAGCAACTAATGACTTGCAATGCTAATGTCATGAAATTCACTTAAATATGTATGTACATATATACTCACAACATACCAATCTATCGTTTAAAACTAGCAAACAAATTAAAATTAACGTATTTAGAAGCTGTACAATGTTGCCTATAGACAACATAAAAGAGTTAGCCATGAAAATACAATTCAAATGTTTAAAAATATACTGATTAGGGTTAAAAGCGTTTTAAAAGTAGATTGATTTATAGAATAGTACAAATATTTATTTATAGTTTTCATTGATTTTTCTTACCCCAAAACTCCCCGAAAAAGCATGTAGGAATGACTCTAAGGCCCGTTTCACACTGTCCGCCCTTAACAGTTCGGCGAAAATGCGAATGTTGTTACCCGTTCACACTATTCGGTTTATGCAGGCCTTTTTTCCATCACAAGCCCAGTTTGTGACTGAATGATGTTCTTTAAGACCGGTTGATAGGGTCCATTTGGTCATGTACACCACTGAGTTATCGTTCGCCAATACGGGCGCCGTCGGTTGCAGTGGCTGTGAATGGCTGTCACACGGCATGGTGATGAAATTTTGTCGTTACTGTGTATTATGAAACAGGCCATGCTCTTCTTCAGTCCACTAAAATAATGTCGTCGTACAATTTTTTGCCATGCGGTTGAAACCGGATAGAATGAAAGGAGCCTAAATCGTAGCTCTTCTGATCTGCTGGTAAACTGGTATTGACATTGTTGGAATCGTCTTATGCAACTCGTCAGTGGCTGCGCTATATTGCGGTTCACAAAATGACCCAAATTTATTTTTGAATAAATTTGATGAAAAAAAAGAAAATGCAACAAAACGAAATAAAATACAAAAAAATAAGAATTTATGGAATATGTTGTTCACAATAAGTAGTAGTAATTGAGGTGCTATGACGATGTGTTGGACATACTGGCTTATTGCAGACACTGCATGTAGTAAACGTTTTCTTTTCATGGTTTGGTGGACAAAACTATTAGCGTTTGCGATCGCTAGCGTTGGGTTTTTAGCAGATGGTGGTGATAATGATGATGATATTAACTCCTTATTTTGAATATTAGGAACGATGGCAGCAGAAGCTTCAGCTCTCGGAAGACGGATTCGCCGGACTCATGCCTGAACTAAATGTTCACCTAACTCTTTTAAAAATAGACGACGTTTATAAAGCTTATTCTTATTCCAATTTGGATGAATTTCCGTCCACAATATGAAAGCATTTAGCGCAGAAATTTCAATAAAATTTGAAAACAGAGCTACTGGCCAACGGTTAGTTTATCGTTTACATGAATGTGTACGAACCATTTGATCCATCGTGGCAACACCACCCTTAGACAAGTTATAAAATTCAATTATCTCTGGAATCTTTTTCGGATGTGCCTCTATGACTTTCCTATAATGATGCATAGTACTTCGAAAGGTAACTAATTTGTACTGCTTCGGTATATACTGTACAACTGTTTCCTTTTCATGAAAAAAAAATTGCTGGAAAAGACTGGAAGCTTACGGAGTTCTTGAGCAGTAGCAAGAACTGGTAGAAACCTCTTGTTCTAACGGACCGTCCGAACAAGAGTTATTTTTCGTTTGACCAATTCTAACGGTAAGTTATGGTTGGTAAAAAACCATCCATGATATTCTGATACTAAGTCTAAAACAACTCTTTCACCCTGGTTTCTTTCAGGTGCTCCTCCAGTTTGTCCAAGATAAATTTGAAATTTTAAGCAAAATCCACTACATATTTGAATCAGTTGCTATACATGCCTTCATGCCATATTTTACTTACCGGGCATGTAAACTTTGAAGAGATATCTACCACGGACAGGAATCAGTTGTTCATCCACCATGTTTCGTTTGGAACATATAGTAACTGGAGTTCTCAGTTTATTTTTCATAAAATTCACAAATCGGTGCAAGTACGACCATGAAGTATATCCCACAAACTTCTAATGCTTTCACCGTATGGACGATAAACACCTGCACAAAAACGAACAAAAATGTAGCTTGTGTTTGTATGTTTGTTGTTATTACATACCAATAAGCAACAAAAGACCTAAGTATGCATCGAACTCGATTTCGTCTATCTTTTCGAAATTTACAATCATCCTGTTGCATATTACTAAAACGGATAATATTTTTTTTTCATAGCCTAAGTCATACACAAGTCGAAAGCATCTTATATCTCAATTATTTCTCTATGTTACAAACTATTATCGAACTCCATATACCCTTAGGTAGGGTATAAAAACGTATTTGATTTTAGCCAAAAATAACATTTTGTTTTACAAATAATATATAGTTCGATTAGACCTTTGGTCTTTAGTCTGTTACGGTGTTCATTCATTAATTAGCTTTCGTGCAGAAGAACTTTATGGCAGTGTTGAGCAAAAATTAATTGTTTTCACAATTAACAATTGTAATTGTTTATTACAACTGAAAATTGAACAAATCAATTGTAATTGTAAATGTAATTGTAAACTAAATAAACCAAAAAGTAAAAATCTCATGCCATAAACTTCCTTGTATTCGAATGTGAAAATCGGTTGTTTCAAAATAGGAGCATTTTGAACCGGAAAGTCGATGGACCTAAGGAATTTAGTTGGGTAAGTGACTGTAGCAAGCGACATCAAAAATGAACTGTTCATTTTAAATTTGAGCGGGAGCATGCGTAGTGAGGTTATAAGTTTAGGAAGGATGGCAAATTAAGTAATTTAAGCGTTTTTTTTAGATCTTTGAATTAAAAGAATGGCAATAGTAATTGTTAATTGTGTATTTGAGTTGCAATTAAAATATTAATTGAAAATAAGTTAGTTTCACATTGCAATTAATGTCTTAACTTCAATTAAATTCAGTTACAATTAATTCAAATTAGAAGCTCACAATTAACGTTTAGTTGCAATTGAAATATTACAATTGAATATTTAATAAAGTAATCAATTGATTAAAGATTTTATTGATTAATGCCCAACACTGCTATGTGACACACATCACCATCAGTGTTGCCAGAGATTTTTTAGCGAACGTAAACAAATTGTGTAGAAATCGCCAGTGAAAAATAATTCAATCAAGTTAAAGAACAATTAAATCAACGAAAAATAATCTAAGGAGTCTAAGGTGTCTAAGGCCTTGTATCAGTGTTAGATTGGGTAAAAACTGGGGAAATAATAAATCTAAGCAGATCATGGAAAAGAATTGTGATAGGGATTCTATTCCGCCTTTTCCTTTATAACCCAGAGGAAGTTGGGTCTTCGATTCAAACTATGTAATAAATTTAAATTTTTGCTAAGTAAAACCCTTTAAATTCAAATAGTTGCGGCCATCACTTCGAACATATGTCGCAAAAAAAAAATTGAATAATAAGTTATAATTTATGTGTTTTATTGCTTTAAAGATGGATGAATTGCATTGCAAATTGCAACCAATTTCATATACAACACTTAATTACATATACCCTATTTCAAGGGTAGATTAAATGTGATACATAGTTTGTAACATAGAGAAATAATCGAGATAGACCCTATAAAGTATATACATACATATATTCGTGATCAGCATCAGTAGCGAAGACGATTTAGCCATGTCCGTAAAGTGGGAGTGGCCGTATTGTATTTTCTTTACTGAATTACATTGATAACTTCGAACGTTTGAGGATGTACACGTAAAATTTCTTCAAAATTGGTTTTTTGATGAAAACGCCCTTAAAAAGTGAAGTTATAAAAAAGTGGGCGTGGCAGTGGGCGGATTTCAAAAATTTTTACACTTGTATGGCATCTATTTCTCAGAAACCCAGATATTAAATTTCATCCTCCTAGCTCAAAATTTAAGGCCCAAAAAGTGGTGACGGACGGACGGACATGGCTCAATCGTTTTCGCTATTGATACTGATCATGAATATATATACTTTATAGTGTCTAACTCCATTATTTCTCTATGCTATCAAACTTAATATACCCTTAGGATAGGGTATAATTATTACTTAGCAAACCAAAATATACATAGATACTCTATCGATTTCATTTCTTCTTTCATACGGAGCGCTCGCGATAACGTAACACTTCAATTGCATTCAACTATCAAAAATACATTATAGTCTTGTATCATGTGCTGTTGCATTGCCACAACACTGCACAGTTTTTGACGTTTTTTAATTCACCCATACTCACCACCATCATTTCCCACCTATTGTGGATTAAATTCTCATGGAGTTATTTTCCCACAAAAGAATGCTATTGAGAACATAATAGCATTTACGGGAATCTGCTCCACATGTCAATTTAGCCCACATTTGATGTTAAATAAATTCACGGTTTTAGAACGAAGTTATTTCCCATTGCTAAAGTTTCATTTATTTTGCAATGAAGATTTAGTGGAGTCTCTCTTTCAAAACTCTAGTTAGCTTTGCTGCTGGTTTCATCACTACAAAATATTCATTTATGCAGATTACTGGTACCACTCTTGATACTACTTGATACTGGATGAAGAAAACAAAGTAAATAAAGGAATTCAAGTATTCTTTCGTCTCGGAAGTACTGCAGCAGTTGTAATGTGGAATGCCGTTCATGAAACTTGAGCTACATACATACATATGTACATATTTCTAACACAAGTCTGTAAAACTACTTATGAATATCGATAACGTTGACAATATTTCTTTCAGTGGAATATTAATTGACCACTGGTTCTTAATATATAATGGCACAGCACAGCCTTAAGAGCACACAAACGAGGGTAACAAGAAAAGAAAACGCGCACTCAAAATCTTCGATGTAGACAGAATAACATACCAGACAAGGAAAAAACCTTTACGAAAACGATACATATACATATGTACATATGTAATTGATAATTAAGATCATTAACAAAACAATATTTATTTACTTTCACAATTGCTTAATAATACACTTGCAACATGAGGGGAATTTAAACAAATCCTTGATAACTTGACGGTCTAATGTCATGGCAACTAATTGTCGGAATGAATAATTCTGTTTACACTTTGTAGTGTATCCGCTCGGAAAACTTTCAGTGAACGTACATGCAGAATCTGGATGTCTGAAAGAAAAAAATAAATAATTGTAATTGTTAGGAAATATGTGAATTTAGTCAGGAATCTGTACAACAAAAAAAAACGTTTTAACGTTTTTGTAGCATCGACTTTTCTATGCTAAGGTTTAAAGCTTACAAGCGCATGTCAGGCTGGTGGTGTAAACTATTTAAATAGGTTTAGTAGTTTTATGAGAAATAGCAGAAAGCAAATGCTAAATGAAGTGCACGATTGGGTCGTACGTACTTGCACCTTAATGCTACAAGTCTTTTTCTTCTTACACACGAGGCTGAACAAAGTCGGCGTGGGATTCTGCATTTTTTATGAAATCGGTAACATTGAACTAATGCTATCTGGGAGATTTCACAAATTCTTTTTTTTTTTTCTAAAACGTCCTCAAAAGTGGGCATGGCGAGATATGGCGTTAAGGTGAATTAAAGAAAACTTCAAGTTAAATTTTTAAAGCAGCGGTATCGGCGTTGGTTTAGGTGGGGCACAAATTTATAAATAAATAAATTTTTTCAGAAGTGGGCTTGGCAGTTCCAAAACTTGGTACGTAATATTTTTGTTTTTGTTATACCCACCTCAGATATTAATTTTAAGCCTAATCGCTGAAGATATAGCCGAGAAACAATTTGTACAATTATCGTTATACGTATTTTTCGCGGCAAACGTGGTATGCCATCTAATAGCATATGCCCAAACTAACTCACGTATGAAATTTTATCAGAATCGTTGGGCCGTTTTGGAGAAAATCAATTTTTAGTGAAATCGACCTTAAATATTGTACCTACCCTTTATTTTGAGGTTAAAAAGAAAATTCCAATTTCTGCTCTAGCGATCATCCCACAGACCCCAGTTTGAACCAAATCCGTTCAGCTATTTACGCTGCAGTCGAATATACAAACACACAGACAGACAGACAGATGGAATTGAAGGACCCAATTTTATGGACTTCTCTTTTCCATCATAGTAATGCAAAGTTTGATTAAAATCTCAAGTTCGAAATTTTTCACGAAACCAATGCTTGTCCTGTAGATACTATGTATTAGGTGCAAGTAAAAACAATAAGCATTGCACAGAAGGACCAAATCTGATTGATCGCTGCTACAAACAAAAGAATCCCAATTTCATGTAAAGAAGAACAAAGTGGATGAGAAGTATGCGACATAGAAATATGTAGATATAATGTTATAAAAAGAAAAAAAAATAAATAAACAAAATTCAACTGGAAAAATATTAGTTGAGATGAACATGGAAATCTAGTATACAGTAGAGTCAAAGACGATACTGAAGATATGAATGGAAAATTCTACAGTGTAATAGTGTATCTTAATATGCATACTAAATACATTCATACTTTAACAGCTCATAATAAGGATTTTAATACAGCGCTAAGTGCAAACTTAATATACATTCTCCTAGGATATGGTATAAAAAACAAGAGTGTCTACTAAGTAGTTTGTGCATATGAGTGTTTCTTATTTTGTGAAAAATCTCACACCAGAATACGAAGAATACGAAGAGACCAAAGCACCTGGATAACGACATGTTGCAGAACCTATTGAAGAGATACGAGTATTTCTGCAAAGAGAAATAAGTGGCACTGAACGTAGAGGAGGTCGTTGCACGAATATATGTCGAGTTCTGCAACTTTTTGAGGAATCTTTGAATAAAGGAGCGCAGTTTTTATATGTCGATATTTTGGAAATGTGTCTAATAACGTCACAACAAAGAAGAAATACTGTGAGAAGATATAACGTTGAAAGGCTGCAATCGCAAGAGATCGCCAGAACCTTTGCCGAACGCGTATCCCGAAATCTCGCTACAACTCCTATGCCGCCAGCATCAAATGCCGAGGACCAATGGCAACACTGCCAACATGCCATCAGAAGTGCCGCAACTGATGTACTGGGTTTCGCTCGTCCACCACAAAGAAACCCATGGTTTGACGAAGAATGCCGGCAAGCCAATGCAGCTAAACAAGAGGCATACAAAGCGGCGCTGCAAAGAAGGACGAGAGCGGCTCGTGAGCTCTACGAGCAAAAGAGACGGGAAGAACATCGGCTTCTCCGAAAGAAGAAAAAAGAGCACGAGAAGCGCGCGATCGAAGATATTGAGAGATTATACTCCAGGAACAATGTACGGAAGTTTTACCAACAGGTAAAAAGAACGTGTCAGGCCAACAAGACCCGTACAGAAGCCTGTAGAGATGAAGAAGGAAACCTCGTAGTAGAGTCACAGTCGGTGCTGAGAATATGGAAAAATTTCTTCTGCAGACTGTATAACGGCGACGAAGACCAACATTCCGCTGTCAGGCAGAATGAACCATTCAACATAGACGATGATAGCCAAAACTTCCGTCCACCTGACCAAAACGAAGTGAGGATAGTAATATCCAAACTTAAGTCCAACAAGGCTGCTGGACCTGACGGCTTACCAGCCGAGCTGTTCAAGGCAGCTGGAAATGACCTGGTAGAGAGCATACACCAACTCATTTCTAAAATTTGGTCAGATGAGTGTATGCCTGATGAATGGAATCTCAGCACCGTTTGCCCGATCCACAAGAAAGGAGATCCCCTCAATTGCGCCAATTACAGAGGTATCAGTCTCCTCAACATCGCGTACAAGATCCTATCTGCCATATTGTGTGAACGCCTGAAACCCTTCGTCAACAACCTGATTGAACCCTATCAGTGTGGTTTCAGACCAGGAAAGTCCACAATCGATCAAATTTTCACATTTCGGCAGATCCTGGAAAAAACTCAAGACGTCCAAATCGATACCCACCATATGACAGCATCTTTAGAGACGCGCTATACAGAGCCATGTCTAGTTTTGGCATCCCTGCCAAACTCGTTCGCCTGTGCAGGATGACGTTGGAGAATTCTCGCTGCTCCATCAAGGTCGGTAACGATCTCACCGAGACCTATGATGTCAAAAAAGGATTTAGACAAGGTGACGCGCTGTCATGTGATTTTTTTAACATCGTTCTTGAAAGAATTGTGCGAAACTCACAAGCCAACACCGGAGGCACAATCTTTCAAAAGTCTGTGCAACTACTAGCGTATGCCGACGATATCGACATTATTGGAAGAACACAGCGGACTGTCACCGGTGCGTTCGCTAGTATTGAAACAGAAGCCGCCAAAATGGGTTTAGCGGTAAACGAGGGCAAAACCAAGTATATACTGTCAACCAGAAGGGATATGCAACATCGACGAATTGGACAGAACGTCACAATCGACAGCTATAACTTTGAGGTAGTAAGGGACTTTGTCTACCTCGGCTCTGCTATCAATTCTGACAACAACACCTCGGCAGAAATAAAACGAAGAATAACTCTTGCCAATCGCTGTTTATTTGGGCTGAGAAGGCAATTGAGTAGTAAAGCCCTATCCCGAACAACTAACGAGACTCTACATAAGACCTTGATCATCCCAGTCCTGCTTTATGGCGCTGAAGCTTGGACTTTATCAAAAGCGTTTGCGTTGACGGGCTTTGGAGGAGAAGATTCAACGACGAACTATACGAGCTGTACAGCGACATAGACCTAGTCAAAAAACTGCGCATTAGTCGTTTGAGATGGCTAGGACATGTAGAGCGAATGGACACCAGTGCTCCGGCCCGAAGAGTCTTCGAATCACACCCGGAGGGACAACGCAGCAGAGGAAGACCTCGCCTTAGGTGGCGCGCACAAGTTGAAGGGGACCTGAACAAGCTTGGAGTGCGCAACTGGAGGCAGTTAGCTAAGGACCGAGCTAACAGGAGAGGCTTGTTAGTTAAGGCCCAGGTTCACCCCGAACTGTAGCGCCACCTAAGTAAGTAAGTAAGTAAGTCTAATAATTTGGATATAACGTTTTCGAAAAATATCAAACCCAAAGTATATGTATTACAAGGTATTATATTCCGGGCAATAATTTTCGTTTCGTATATACCTTGCATCAAACCAACTTTTTTTCTCACAGCAAATTGAACTACAAAGAATGAATACATTATATGAATATGTAACTTTTATATCTAACATACATACATAGTATGTATTAATGACCTTAAGTTTCTGCAGTACAGTCGCTGTGCAAGACTTCCCAATTTTCACCTTGGTATATTCTTAATGTTATCGTGTAGTTCGGGTGGTGGCGAGTGGCCCATATGCACTAGTGATTTAACCGACCAATGGTCGCTAGTCAATTCCGCCAGCGAAAGTAATGCAACGCCATGCCGGTCAAATTCGTAATTATTAAGATAATATCTAGTCTGATTCGTCTGTTATTAGATCAGGTTCTCAAGGCCAAATGTCTCATTATACCCTATCCTAAGGGTATATTAAGTTTGACACATAGTTTGTAACATAGAGAAATAATCGAGATAGACCCTATAAAGTATATATATTCGTGATCAGCATCAATAGCGAAATCAATTGAGCGATGACCGTCCGTCCGTCCGTCCGTCCGTATGTCACCGCTTTTTGGGCCTTAAATTTTGAGTTAGGACGATGAAATTTCATATCTGGGCTTCTGAGAAAAAGATACAGTACAAGTGTAAAAATTTTTTAAATCCGCCCACTGCCACGCCCACTTTTTCATAACTTCACTAAATTATATGAAATCGAAAAATTTTGTTAAGACCAAATATTTAGGCATTCAGATTCCCTACAATCCACCCATACAAAAGTTTTGGCCACGCCCACTTTTTGGGGGCGTTTTCATCACAAAACCGATTTTTGGGCCTTAAATTTTTAACTAGGACGCTGAAATTTCATATCTGGGCTTCCAAGAAAAAGATACAGTACAAGTGTAAATTTTTTTTACATCCGCCCACTGCTACGCCTACTTTTTTATAACTTCACTAAATTATATGAAACCGAAAAATTTTGTTAAGACCAAATATTTAGGTATACAGATTCCCTACAATTCACCCATAGAACAATTTTGGTCACGCCCACTTTTTGGGGGCGTTTCCATCAAAAAACCGATTTTGATAAAATTTTACATGCAACATCCTCAAACGTTCGACATTATAGCTATATTTGAGTACAAAATGCAATTTGGCCACGCCCACTTTATAGAGAGGAGGATAGGGTATCATACGATCCGTTCCAGACGGATTGTAGCTTTTCTGTATGTTTTTTGTGTGGAAATGTTACGATGCAAAAAACAATAAAGTGGAAAATAAAAATAAATAAACATGACAAAGAAAAAATTACTTATGAGAGTGGCAGTACATAAAGTGCAGAAAGTCATGGTACACTCGAGTTCGATATACCCTAAGCTCAGACTTAAAGGAACGGGCAAGAGGTAAATTCATGAACGTCACATCAGATACCATGAAAAATGCTCTTAGAGTGGTGGAGCGGTGGTGTCAGTAACAAGGGTTCTCCATTAATGCGGGAACGACAGATCTAATCATCTTCACAAGGAAGAGGAGAGATCTGGAATTTCAGCCCTTGACACTTTTCGGATCGGACCTGCAGGTGACTAGAAAGGTTAAGTATCTGGGTGTATACCCAGATGCTGGAAGATCAGAAAGGCGAAAAGGGTGCTTCATCAGTGCAAAAAGAAGATTGGTGATATAATCATCTTTACGGATGGGTCCATGATGGATGGCAGAGCGGGAGCAGGTGTCTTCTCAGAAGAACTGAAACTAGCCTGTCATAATAGTCTGGGGAAATATACCTCAGTCTATCAAGCCGAGATGATTGCACAGTGGCATGCGTTATCAGGAGACATCGGTCTATCTCGAAGGCTTAACAAACGAAAAAACTTCAAATTACTCACTCTGGAAAGCAGTGAAAAATATAAAGAAGCCTCAAATGCATTCGGCACCAATCCGAAAAAATAATGGTGAATGGGCAAAGAGTGACAAAGAAAAGGCAGACGTATTTGCTGAACATCTCGAATAAACGTTTAAGCCCTTTGACGGACAAATATTATAATAACAAGGATTGGCACGATGGCCAGAAATATAAACTAAGTAGGATCTTTCCGAAAAAGTTATATAGCATTTCAGAATCCTCAAAAATAGGATATTTAGAGTTAAGCACGGAACGGACTACTCAGGGTTTAAGGATATTGCCGCCGAGGTTTCGCAAGGGAGTGTCCTTGCTCCTACTCTGTTCCTGTTATATACTCGTGACATTCCGCAAACTGAGGGTACAATAGTGGCTACCTTCGCGGACGATACGGCTATTCTGGCTACGGAAAGCACAGTCGAGTCCGCTACTGAAAAACTTCAATGCGCTCTAAATAAAATTTGCGATTGGACAAAACTTTGGCGTATTGCTCTCAATAAGACCAAATCCACGCATACTAATTTTTATGTATAGAAACATAAACAATATATCCGTCTTCATTAATTCTGTTCAAATACCGTACGCAAATGAAGCCAAATATCTTGGGATGACATTAGATGCTAAGCTCAAGTGGAAGGCGCATGTCAAAAAAAAAACGTGACGAACTTGAGAAATGTACTGGCTACTCGGACGACATTCCAAGTTAAGCACATACAACAAACTGCTTATTAAAAAAGTGCTAAAACCTATATGGACTCAAGTTGAGGGTGGGCACGTTACCATAGCACTGGACAAATCAATCAGTGATTTGACGCATGTAGCAAACAGACATCAATACATCACTGGCATTGGAATGTGTTAATAAACTCAATGAGTCCTCATCTCGAAATGAGATGACGAAGCTCTGAGTGAAAGGGCACGTAGGGACTGAAGGCAACGAAAAGGCGGACTCTAGCAAAGCAAGGGTCAATCTTGCAGTTCTCTGGTCTGGAACCATTTGCTGCAATTGGCAGAGGGATTGTAGAACGTCTAATTAGGAACTGGGCCGCGAAGGAACACCAGAGAAGGTGGTGGTCAACCGTGGAAGGTTGAAAGCAAGCAAAAATGGCTATTAAAATGCCGATTGGCACCACTCATAGAGAAGTTCTGGGCTTAGGGCGAAGAACACTGAAATGGGTGATAGCGTTATCTACAGGTCATGGAAATTTCGAGTATCACCTAAAGAAGATGGGTCTTCTGGAGGATGACACCTGTGAACTATGGGGAAAATGTTCTGAAAAGAATTCAAACGCAAATAGAAACATATATATTATTTTAAAACTGCTGGGGCCTAGGTGAGTATATCCGTCAGCGAGATTTTATACATGCAAACACTGAAAAAAATCAGAAAGTGACATCAACCAAAAGTAGCAATAAACGCCTGATACAATTGCATTTTATCTACCAATAAAGGACATCAAACTACAAGTTTTCAAAACAATGTTCATCAATACATTTGACATACACAAAGGTGTTATTCATATTGCAATGAAAAATAAGACAGACCAAAATAGTAGTTAGTCGCTAAAAAAGAAGTTGCGGCACAGATACTAAGCAATAAAACATATTGAAAGTTTCCCGGTTGTACCTTCACACTACTGCCGTTCCAAGACCAACAGAAAATACCTTGAACAGTCTCTGAACATTACTCTGATAGTATATCGACTTTACATTAAATATTGCGTAGTAAAACATTCAGAAATTGCCAAAGAGAAATGTCTTCAAAAATAATTATAATTTTGAATTTCGTCGCCATACAAAGCATCATTGTCGGTTATGTTGGGTTTATGGTAACAGTACTGACTCTCAAAGAGATGCATTAAAAAATAACTACGAAACACATGTAGATATTACTAAAAAATAGAAAAAAAGCGGAGAAGAAGACTGATAAGAAAGAAGCAGTAGAATCTAATGGAAGTATTATAATATTGTTGCTATAATTTTGATCTGCAACAAATGTTATTGGCACCTTTTCTTCTACAAAAGACGGTTAACAAATTTTAATTTGTGTATGATGTTATCTCAAAGCAGGGGCATTTTTTCATGTTGCATGAAGGCACAGTTTAAAGGTGTAGCAAGGAGATCGCTGCTGGCTTTATAAATATTTTAAATCATTGACTCTGATCGGGTTCTATTGAAACAGTAAAGTATTATTAATAAATATTTTTATATATACATACATATGTATATTAACGGAAATGAAATGCGACTCAAAGCATTCTGCTATAGAAACGGAGAAAAACCGCGTCGGAAAAGTTTCCCAGCCAACAGATTGGAAAATGATTGTTCAGAGAGATAGAAGAAAGGGTCATTGTCCATGTTTGGTTCATGGTCTTGAAACACAGGATATAATTGATTCAAAGTTATTTGGTAAAGACAATTTGATAATAAGGAAGAAAGATGAGGAAGGTAGTCCAGTCTGTTAGTAAACGATTTCTTGCTTACAGCCATTTTGCATTTCATTTAAAGAAAATTTTGCAGATAACACATACAGGGTAATTAATTACAGAAAAATATCTTGACGAACAAAAATACCAGTTTATGTTTATATGATGGGTCGATTCCAATGAAAAACATACAGAAAAGCTACAATCCGTCTGGAACGGATCGTCTGATACCCTATCCTCCTCTCTATAAAGTGGGCGTGGCCAAATTGCATTTTGTACTCAAATATAGCTATAATGTCGAGCGTTTGAGGATGTTACATGTAAAATTATATCAAAATAGGTTTTTTGATGATAACGCCCCCAAAAAGTGGGCGTGGCCAAAACTGTTCTATGGGTGAACTGTAGGGAATCTAAATACCCAAATATTTGGTCTTAACAAAATTTTTCGGTTTCATATAATTTAGTGAAGTTAGGAAAAAGTGGGCGTGGCAGTGGGCGGATTTCAAAAATTTTTACAATTGTACTGTATCTTTTTCTCAGAAGCCCAGATATGAAATTTCATCGTCCTAGCTCAAAATTGAAGGCCCAAAAAGTGGTGACATACAGACAGACGGACGGACGGACGGACATGGCTCAATCGTCTTCGCTATTGATACTGATCACGAATATACATATATACTTTATAGGATCTAGGGTATAAACATAGGGTATAAACATATAGGAAAGCTACAATCCCCTCCACCCTTATAAAGTGGGAGTGGCCGTATTAATTTTTTTACTACGACGATAACTTTGAGCGTTTGAGGATGTTGCATGTAAAATTTCATCAAAAACGGTTTTTTTTTAAAACGGTACCACAAAAGTGGGCGTGGCTGAAATTGTTGTATAGGTGAATTGTAGATAATTTGAATATCTAAATATTTTTGGTCTTAATACAATTTTTCAGTTTCATATAATTTAGTGGTTATGAAAAAGTCGCAGTGGGGGGATTTCAAAAATATACAGACTGACATGGCACAATCAATTTTTCTATTAATGCTGATCACGAGTATTTAAAATTTGAAGGGTCTATCTTAATTTCTCCACGTTACAAAATGTTACAACTTAATATACCCTTATGATAGGGTATAAAAAGCCAAACACGATGACCAGATGTCTTTGTTCTGTATGAAACCTCCGGCTTCAGAGGACTAGTATAGACCATTTTATGAAAACCTTTCCATAAGTTATGTTTTTAATGAAGAACTTACTGAAGAAGATTCAGAATTTGAAGAGTTTTCTTTTTTTTATATTTTATAGAGCCTACATAAATTTTAAATACTATAAAATCGAAAACGCTTAGGCTACAAAAGTTGCCGAAATAACAGTTTCTCCAAAACCCCTACACGGAGAAATTTTGCACAGCAAATCTTTATGGTCTGTAGATGCGAGTTATTAATCGGAATATAACAATTTATAGACAATATACATATACATACAGTATATTGTTCTCAACTCCAAATATTTCGAAGTCGGGTCCATACACATAGACTTCTATTTGTAGTCTTCAACTCAAGACGCGTAGAAGCATGTACATCACGTTTACTTCTTGCAGTGTCAATATTGTAAAGCCTCGCTTAATATTGAGTAAAAACAATGCATTCGTAGCGCGTACAGTTAGAAGGGCAACTCAATTCAGTACGCAAGTAGAGTTAGCTAAGAACCGGCCCAACTTCAAGTACTTCTGCTGTATTCTTTTGTTGACTTAAATACGAAATAATTATTAAAACTGATAAAATTTAATTTTTTTTAAAACTAACTCTACAAATTTAGAATAAAGAGATACATAACGGTGTAACCATTGGGTGAGCTAGCGAATTAGAAAACAACAACATATTGTGACAGATAGAAAGTTGTATAGTTCGAACAAAAGCCGTATGGATTTACTGAATAAAAAATACAATATTTCGGTCGGCGGCAAAACAATAAAAAAAGAAAATTTCGCACCCCAGTATCTTATACATATATGTATGTATGTACTATGTATATACATATGTAGGTACCAAATATGGTTATTCTCACGTTAACAGCCTTTGAAACAGAGTCCTTTCATTTAGGGGGTGGCGAACTAGTACAAAAACGACACCGTAATTGACGATTT
Source organism: Xylota sylvarum (assembly GCA_905220385.1). Taxonomy (NCBI): domain Eukaryota; kingdom Metazoa; phylum Arthropoda; class Insecta; order Diptera; family Syrphidae; genus Xylota; species Xylota sylvarum. Next base: position 68,007,108 of record LR999958.1, on the reverse strand, counting down.
TATCTATAACGAGTTCCTTTCGAATCACCGCGTTTCATGATATTAAATTGAAATAGGATGGATTTTTCGAGGAACATGTACATACATATATACATACATATTTGCTGTAATACAAATAGTATACGGGTATGGGTGTATGTCTGTAGAATTACTTCTAGTGATTTCACATAAATAAGATTTAAATCAAAATTTAGCAAACAAAAAAAAAATAACTGCAAAGAAGCTCAGGTATTATTAAAATATCTGGACCTTTTTTTTTTTTGATTTTGCGTTCTACTATCATACATACATATGTTCATACATCTATACATACATATGTAGGTCAGCTAAAATGTTCGTGAAAGATAGTAGCGGAGAAAGACGGTAAACAACACAGTATCCAAGTGGATGTATGATACTTCTGAGCACAAGATCAGCAGAGACTCATATATCAGAAGGTATCATCAAATTTAGCACAGCAAAAGGATGCCCACAAGGAGTTCTTTCTCCCTTAATGTAGAACCTTGTTGTGGATGAGCTACTTAATAATCTCAGAAACTATGGCATCAACTGTCAGGCATATGCTGATGACATAGATATTATTGCCATAGGCAAATCCTATGCGATATTATACAAAGGTGACTTGATATAACTCGAGAATGGTGTTGGACGGCTGGGCTAAGCCTTAATCCTACTAAAACTACAATAGTACCTTTGACGAGGAAAATAAAACTTGAAAGACTGAGGCTGTCGGGTACAAAACTAACACCAGTCCAAGAAGTTAAATATCTGGGACTTAACCTAGACAGTAAACTCATCTTGAAAAAACACAAAGAATAGATAACCAGAAAAGCCACACGGGCTCTAATGATAATTGGAGCAATGTATCCACTATCTACAAACTGAGCAATCACACAACAAAGTGATACACAGATGGATCAAGAACTGATGAAGGAGCTAGAGCAGGAGTATTCGGGCACAGAACCAAATACTCTGAATCCATGGGTAAAATCACCAGTATCTTTCAGGCTGAAGTCTATGCCATAGATAGATGTGCCCAATCAATCTTGATAGAAAACATGACCACTGTGATATAACTATAATGTCAGATAGCCAAACTGCTATCATGGCACTTGACTCCTATATCATTAAGTCCAAACTTGTGTGGGAATGCCTGCAAAAACTTAATGAACTAGGTAGTAGAAACAAGGTGACCTTAGATACCTGGCCATGTGGGAATAGAGGGTAAGGAAATGGCCGACTCCCTAGCAAGAAAAGGAGCATCAGTATCCTTCATAGGTCCTTAATCATTCTGCGGAATAGGGGATCATACCCTCAAAGGAGAACTGAGGAAACAAGAGAGAGAAAACACGGCAAGAACTTGAAATAACGCTCATGGAATGAGGCAAGCCAAGAAACTTCTAGGGCAAAAGATTCGACGCATGCATCAGCATGAGCAAGAATAACCTTCGTATCCTAACGGGCCTCCTAACGGGGCATTGTAAACTCAGAGAGCACCTAAGGAAACTAGGTATATCTGAAGAAGGTCTCTGCAGATTCTGCAATGAGTCCAGTGAAATCCCAGAACATGTGCTGGGATCTTGTGGGGCACTGACCCACAAAAGACTGCAGACTTGGGCAAGTACCAATTATCATTCTTAAAGGAAACTGGATTAGGGAGAGTGCTCTAGGACAGATTTTTTTCCGCCAAGGCGTAGTAAGAGTGCATTACCCTCAAAATGAATCTAAATGCGACGGGAACTCTAAGGAGGGCATGTATGTACATCCCCAAGGTGTTAGCTGGGGGTACAATAGACCAACAAGTTCAAATAATCTTCAAATAATAATATTTGCGGACTATTAGGCTCGCTATATAGTACCAAAATTTATATCGTATTTTATAGTACACCCCTTCTTTATAACAGTCCTTGTAAAGTGGACTAAATATCTTACAACTTAGATGTTAGTAGCGAGATCATGAACATTTAAAAAGGATACGTATATAAAAAGTGTACTTTGTATGTAGGTAAATATGCACATACATATGTATGCACAGTGGAGATAATGCCCAATAAATTACTTTAGTGGGTACACTGGTTTAAAGTGATATGGCCGATTTTCTAGGCGTACCATCGATGCAACTAACAAACAAAGATACAATCTGAGTATTTAATTTTCTTTCTCTTGTGCCGCCATCGAAGAAGTTTGCTTCCTGAGTGCTTTGCACAAATAATTATTACTATTCTTAAATTTTTATAATTATAATATTAAATTTTGAAATAAGTTTTGTAATAAAAAAGTTTGAATTTGTAATTAAGAGTGGGCCATCTGTGGGTTTCTTTTTAAAAAGACCATAAATATAACACTGTTCAATACGATTGTTGCTTTATTAAAAAGAGTAAACCTCCGGATTAATAATAGAATATTAATTTATTTAAATTACTGCCTCGGCTGGATTGGCAGTAGGCCATTCTGTCAACTGAATTTTTCAATACATTTTCGATGGTTTCGGTCCCTATTTCACGAATAGCTTGACCAATATTGTTCTTGAGTGCCTGAATCGTCTTTGGATTGTTTATATAGCATCGATATTTTATGACACCCCGCAAAAAACAGTCTAACGATGTCAAATCGCAGATCCGTGTCGGCCAAGCAACATCATCAAAACAATTGATTATACGATTATTGAACTTAGTGTGCAATAAATCGATTGTTGAACGGCTTGTGGGGCACGTAGCTCCATAGGTCGCAAAAGTTCAAATCTTCAATTTCTGGCCATAAAAATCGGTTATCATGCCAATACTGCTGCCACTCCAAAAACAACACCAAACAGTCACACGTTCAGGATCCATTGGCTTGTCTATGACTATGTGTGGATTTGCCGAGCCCTAAATATGACAATTTTGGTTGTTTACGTAGCCGCCGAGATGAAAATGCGCCTCATCTAAAAAGATGATTTTTTCAGCAAAATTGTCGTCAATTTCGAGCTGCTCTAAAGCCCAAGCATAGAAAGGATAACGAAGCGAGTGGTATTTTTTTTTATTCCTCAGTCAATTGGATCTTGTTAGCAGTGATACCGTTTTAACGGATTTCCGGTCAAATCTGACCGAAATTTGTTACTTTGACCGGAAAAATTCAAAATCCGATCAGACCGATTTTTGACCGAAACAAAAAATTATTTAACCCAAAAGTTTTTTTTTTACCGAAAGAAAAACAATATTGTGCCCACGAAGAAATATTTCTTTCAGTTGAACTAAACTAAATCATACTTTATGACCATTCCCTTCAAATGTTGGAACCAAAACCAATTCTATTGTGAACATTCATTAAAAAAGTACAGTCCAGTCCACAGGCTAACAGTCAGTCACAGCAGACTAATGGAGAAGAAATTATTGATTAAAATTTTGACATTAAGAACGCTTTAGAGATCAAATAGATATAAGAAAACATAAAACATAACAAAAAAGGTACAATCCGTCTGGAACGGATCTTATAATACCCTATCCTTCTACACTCCTTATAAAGTGGGCGTAGCCGTATTGAATTTTTTGTGACGATAACTTCGATTGTTTGAGAATTATACATGTAAAATTTCTCGATTTCATGTAAAGTAGCTGACGTTATGATAAAGTGGGCGTGGCAGTGTGTTTACACGTGTTTACACTTGTACTGCTTCTCTTTCTTATATCTTCAGATATAAAATTGCATCCTCCTAAATCAAAATTTAAGGCCCAAAAAATGGCAGCATCGTGACATCACCAAAGGGGTAGCAGAGACCATCATAGGCTGCCAGCCACGACCCAAAAAGAGCCCTTGGTTTGAATGCGTGTGCCTGACATCATCTTTTCTCCCAGTGAATGAGGACAAAACCAAGTACATACATACATAATTGTTGTTAACAAACAAAGAAGCATCTGTCCACCGTCTAAGACGTCATTGTTGACAACAATAATTTCGAAGTGGCGAAGGAGTTTACCTACCCCGGAGAATCACAGCCCCCAGGTTCGAAACGACAAGGAAGACCGAACCTACGTTTTAAGGATCAAGCTATCGCGGATTCTAGAGCGCTTGGTTTAGATAGCTGGAAGCAGCGTTCCCTGAATCAAAGAGAGGGCTACCGTGTCTCAAGCAGATACTCTTCACGGAGCCCTTTGAGTAAGTAAGTACAATCGCTGCTTCGTTTGGCTAAGAAGGCTATTGCGTAGCAAAATTCTTTTGTGAACAACTTACAACCCTAGACAAATAGGCAAATTAAATGTATGGGGGAATTGGTGTAAGGTTTCTAACCGTGTAGGCTCCCTATGTATAGCGTTGGGTCCACTATGGCGCCTAGTATTTTATGATGAACTCATAGCCATATATAATCTATAACCTATAACCCTACACAAAACCTTGATCATCCTAGTCTTACTCTGCGGCGCGGAGGCACAATCTATGTCAAGACAAGATGAGGCCGCTTTCGGTCGTTATGACAGAAAAATACTTTGGGTGATTTTTGGTTACTTCTGCATACAAGGGGAGTGTGAAAGATTATAAAACCAAGAGCTGTACCAGCAAAATACAACGACTAAGATGACTGGGTCATGTAGAGCGGATGGACAACAATAATCCGGCCCGGAGTCTTCGAATCCACTCCAGAAGCGCAGTAGAGGGAGACCTCACCTAAGGTGGCGCGCTCAAGTGGAAACGGATCCAACCAACTTGGTGTGCGAAACTGGAGGCATCTGGCTAAAGATCAAGCTGCCTGGAGAAGCTTGTTGATTGAGACCCGGGTTCACCCTGGACTGTGGTGCCACCTAAGTAAGTAAAATTTGGTAGATGGTATTAGTTAAAATCTATAGTATTAGTGATAGGGTTTCATATGTTTCGTTTTGAACGCATTTACTTAAATTTCAATCCTGAATAGTTTTTAAAATTGTAGGTTAAAGGTATAAAAACGTTCTGTCGTATCTTTACAAAATAGAACTTTAGAAACGTATGCAGGACAGCAATCACCACCGGAATGCAACACAGTGAATGTATTTGCAATACTTTTAACAGCATATTTCACCATACCTTAAACGATTTTAAGGTCAACTGTGACAGTTGCCAGAATGGACTGCCTGTGCCAGTTGAGACAGAAGCTGCCAAGGTGCATTTTACAGTAAATAAAACTAGTGCCAAGTGTATGCAGAGGAGGGAACTAGTTGAAACGCTTAACATCGACGAGTCGGACACACAATATCACAGTGGATGGCTATATCTTTGAGGCAGTAAGGAACTTTGTCTAAGTTGTGTCTGCTATCACTTCTGATAACAGCATCTTATCTGAAATCAATCAAAATAGAGTTAAGAAAGCAGTTAAGCTATATGGTCTTATTCCGAACAACTAAGGAGATTCTTCTATGTGATATGAACATATGTACGTAAGATCTTAATCCTCCTAGTCCTACTTGTGGCATTGAAGTGTGAACTCTTTGAAAAACGGATGAAGATTTCAAGAAAACTTTAGACCAACGGGCTTTTGAAATTAATTTAACAGTTGAACAGTATTTCTGCCCCCGGTTACAAGCAGGCTCAGAAGTGTGTACATAGGACGTACATATGTACAATTAAGTGCTTTCTAGGTACGGATCATCGTTATACTGGTATAACGAAATACTCACAAATTTCACATATTTCGTATTTGAGCAACATTTTACAGATTCGTAGTCCTATTAGCATCACAAAAAGAACCTACTCGCCTATGTGTACCGATATGCATTCACATTTTACACGGTTAATTAATCCAAAGTACGAAAAGCCACTATACATATAATAATATGGAATTGATTCGTGAATTATGAGAACGAAAATGACCCTAGCGGCTAGCCCACAAAGTTAGGCTTAAATTCTAGCATATAAAACAAATTTAAAATGATCAGTCATACTTACAAACATTCTTCTATTTTCACACCTTGAGTGTAATTGGGCACGTTTATTATATACAGCCATTTAAGATCCTTCGATTCAGCTAACTTTGGATAGACAATTTTTTCAACACTTTCACATAGTGAGTTCTCACCAGGATCCGTGCGCTGGCTTATATTAATCGGTTGTTGAACGTCGTCATCACCGAATAAAATGTCAAATTTAGAAAGCTGGTCTTTCAAAGCAGTCTGCAGTTCTTGGGCAGGATAATTCTGAACTTCCGTACAGAATGATTTACCTCCTTGTTGGCATTTTAAATCAACATTGACTTCATCTGGAAAGTAGATATCTGCAGAATATAAATCAAAATTCCTCCTGGGCAGCTTGCACTATAAAAGGAATTTAAAATTTTTACCTTTTTCTTTTCCCGTAGCTGGAGCTTGGGTCTGTATTTCACCGCCAGTAGTACTTCCTGGTGGCCCTGATTTCTGGGAAAGAAAGGCATCATTAAATACAATGTTCAGCTTACCATCCGGATTTCTTTGCACTTTGAATTCTTGTTTCTCTTGTGGAAAATGAGTTGTATTGACAACATGCTCGTTATTGTTCTTACATGAGTACGCATTTAAAATAAAACGATATCAGCACAAATAAAAAAAAATACCTTAAGGATTTAATGCTTACAGAAATCAAACTATCTTACATTGGTCAGGTTGAAAAGTTCAATGCCAGAGCCGTTCCTTATTATAAATGTAGAGCGTATAGTTTCTTCCAATAGCGATTTATTCTTAAATTTTTGAAATATAAAGCATTATTAAGCAATTTTTTAATGAAAATATTAAACCGTTCGTTTGCTGGGGGAATATCTCCAATCGTTCGCATTTTGAGATTGACTCTGTCTTCGGAATCTTGCCGTTAAAGCTGAGTTTTCAGCCTGACAAACTGTCTAAAATCCAAAATATATAAACGGAAAAGATATTTAATATAAATACAAATATTTCTTTTAGACTAACTACATAAGAAACATTTCAGGTCTAAGGTATCCAAGTGTCTGAGTCGAACTGGAGCTCAGATTATATACATATATAAGTACTATATATGTAGACAGTCCACTTAGAAGGGGTTTCTCTTTTCACCGTCAAGTTAAAAAGCAGAAACACAACAGCTGATTTTGCCCAAAACTCATTATATTATATATGTATGTATATACATACATAGGTACTTGCATGCAAATCAAATGGCAGCTCACGCACACATTTCTTAATCATCAGTCAAAAAAGGACTACCAGGAGAATTTTTTTGTTGCTGATGACTGTAATATATTATTGACATGCATTCACGGATGGGGAATCATGGGAGAGGATTTAGGTTCCGCCCATTTGAGGGTTTTAGTGGGCAGGGTATGGAAAGTTGACTATCTGTTTAATTTGTGAACTAAAGGCACTAAAATTACAGCGTGACTAAAGGATCTGCTTTCAAAAGGAATGATTTAAAAAAAAATGTTATGCAAGGATTTTTAAAATAAAAGCGAATTTTAATTTGAACAACAAACAATTTGAGCTTGCATGCTACGAAAACACGAGTTTATACAACAACTTGGACTGGTTACTATTTTATATTCATGCAATCCATAGAGATTATATCCCCCTATCGATCATGGTTTCATGAAATTTTCAGTAGGGATATTCAGTACGGAAATTTGACAGCTGACACCAAAAGAAAAAAAAGATAGCAATGGCAATAGAAATGAATTCAGAATACTATTTTGCAAATACCTACAGATGCAGGAATTTTGTTATTTTTATATTTCCCTGCATTGAAACCCAACCAAATACTAATTATACAGACAAGGTACAATTAGTCAATATTCCATTAAAATCAGTTTTTTAATGAAAATGCCTTAAAAGGTGGGCATGGCTACGTACGATATGGATGAATTGTAGACAATTCAAATACCTAAATATATGGTCTTTTCGATTTCGTGTAAAATAGTGAAGTTATAAAAAAGTGGGCATGAGAGTAAAAAGATTTCAATAATGTTATGCTTGTACTACTTTTCCTTCTCAAATTCTTAGATATGAAACTTAAGCCACATAGCTCAAAAGCCCATAAGGTGGCTTACGGATAGGCGGACAGATGGGCATGACTCAATCGTCGTCGCTATTGATAATGATCACGAACATACATACATATACATACGTATATAGGTATATGTACTTGAAAAAATATCTATTATTTCTCTATATTACAAACTATGTACTAAATTTAATAAATTGGATGTAAAATTCGTAGAATGTACGGCTAATTGGTTTCCAGGTGGTTCAGGGCCATTGGCTTTCTAGTTAGAGATCTCGGAATGGAATACGTACATACATACGTACATATGTATGATGAGATATTAACAGACCAGCTACAAGGTTTTTCACAAAAAACATTTTCTTTGATTAAAAAGTAAGTTAGTTAATAAATAGATAGAAAATAGATAGGTTAGATCGAAAGACATAGCATTAAGGATTAAGTTTAGCTTCGAGTGCCCGCTTAGACCCAGTAAGTTAGTAGTACTTAACGTAATTAAATTAATTAAGCTAGTTTTAAGCGTTCTTTGTTAGCATGTAAGAGTTGATTAATGAATTATATATATATATTAAAATAAAAATGCGTTGAAAATGAAGTGAAATTATGGCATATTCTAGTAGAATTGTTCACTTCGCCAATTTTTATCACGTATCATCCCTAGCACTAACCTCCAAACTTACTAAATATTTTTTAAACAATAATTAATTTGTGATGATAGCGAAAGTTGTAAAACAAAAATATTTTATAAGATTCATTTCAATATCATATAGGAGAATATACAATGTATTGTCGAAATGTAAGGGCTGATTAAGTCAAATTGTATACTCTCCCTGCTTCGGCATTAATACGAAATCTGATCTTCCCAGATAATGCACACTGCTTGTGATACTAATCGTAACTTCATACATTTTTATATATACATATATATATGTATATGTAGGTGTATCTGAGTAATTACTTTTGTGATTGTTTCTCTGTATTACTAATTATAAGCAAAAAGAAATACCTGCGTAGAACCTACCGGTTGTTATAAAAAGTTGTTTCTACACTTCATGTATTTCTATGCATTAAACTGTACAACGATTCCATTATAAATATGGATGTACATATGTATTTATGTACATTTCAATTACTCTTTGCTATTATGAATTGTCTTCTATTAATAGTTCTGTGACTCACTGTAAAACATTTTAATAAAATGAAATAACCTTAAAATTAATTTATTAGTTTTATTCCTAAAACTGTTTATAGGCAAATTAAATTATGTATGCACACTCTTAAGCTTTTAGTTTCTATTAGTTTGTTAGGCAGCCAAAATCTAACCAGAATTAGGTTTAATTTCTCGTTCTCTGCTTTCTTGCGAACCTGATTTTTTGAAGGTCTTCCCTGCACAAAATCTTATTATGAGTTCGGTTATATAATGAAATAAATTACAAATATTTAAATACGAATGTATGGATGTACATTTTGTACTTAAACGTCCCAGTAGATAATTTGTCTATTGCAAACAGTAAAAGTCAATTGCAGATTACAAAATCGGATCATGCAAATTTAACTGCATTATCAATAAGTTCATCGTAATGGCCTTAGTTTTGTCCGTATCTTGTAAACGTACATAAATTATAATTATAATATAAACATAGGGAGAGTTAGTAAAATATACATATTGCGTGATTCATTGTATTAAAATGAAGTCACGTGTAAATCAACTCAAATAATAAATTGAATATATTCGTACGAGTTCTACTTCTGTAGTGACTTCTTTTTTACCAAACAAGTAGTACACAAAATTCGGTTTAGAGCAGAAAAATTTCATATAATACCCTATCCCTTTTGGTTTGGATACAAAAAAAATACAAATTTTTGGCGCAACAGGTCCATGGGACCCAGGGCCTAGCTTCTCACAACCATTCGTGTTGTGCGTGTTATATTCTTCACATGAATGGAAGGGGCCTACTGTTTAATGCCGGATCCGAACGGCAATTTTGAGAAGCTTTTTCATGACAGTTTTACTCTCGGATGTTTGTCAGACGCTCGCGAGAGGTGGGGCCGTGAAAGAAATTTTAGGTGTTGTCCGGGGATTGAACCTGGAACCCCTTACTCCGTAGTCCAACGCACTAACCACTTGAGCCACGGCGCCCACTTTTTGGTTTGGATCAGTCCTAATAAAGTGGACGTGATGTACATATGTAGGTACTAAATTTCTGAATTGAATTACAATGTAAACTGCGGACATACATACATACATATTAGTACATAGTACATATCTATGTACATAAACGTTGTTTGCGAAAGTGACCATATTCAATATGTAGGGGGCAATAAATGATTGCAACAGTTTCTCTGAAACCTCTAGACGTATGTATGTATACATTTCAAATTTACCACAGGAATTCTCTTCTGTCTGTGGATGCGAGACAAGAAGGAATTTTCCGAAATTCAAGGTCTAAGCGAGAGAAACTGGGTTAATATTGAGTATTCCGTCATTAAAAGATTAGTACACAGCCCTATCACAATAATGGCTTATAGAATTTGTAGATAAATTAAATACCCGTGTATGTATACAATGTAAGTACTATGGGTACTGCTTCTCCTTCTTAGAGCCCACATAATATGACATTTCAATACCCTTGCATAAACAGACAATAATTGTTTCGTGTTACAAATTATATACATGTACCTATATGTACATATGAATCATATATGTATGCATGAAAAACTAAGAAATGCCTCAAATTGATTGAATGACACTTCATCTTATGACGTAAATTAGCCATAAAAGTACGTGATGGTGTGAATTTGAATTTGCAACTTAAATATTATTTTATTAAGGAAATGCACCAAAAGTAGCCATGCAGTAAATACAAAACCGTATTGCAAAGATACACTGCACGTCACCAGGTTAGCACACCCCCCATAAGCTTAATATAATTGATCTTGTTGTTGTTAACATGCAGCTACTTTTTTGTATTCTATTTTTCTCATCTTTGTATGCACTCTCACTGGAAAATAGAACATGTAACGGAAAAATCCCGTTATACGGTTTTTGCTATTTTTTTATTTTCGATGGAAAAGTGTGCTTTGTTTTTCGGCATCAGGTTAGCGCATGCAAATTCTTTTTAGTTTATCTTCAAGAGTTGATCGCGTATGAAAACCAAATTTTGTTTTTCTGTTCGAGTAGCCTGTGGCTCAAGTGGTTAGTGCGTTGGACTACGGAGCAAGGGGTTCCAGGTTCAATCCCCAGACAACACCTAAAATTTCTTTCACGGCCCCACCTCTCGCGAGCGTCTGACAAACATTCGAGAGTAAGAACTGTCATGAAAAAGCTTCTCAAAAAGTGCCGTTCGGAGCCGGCATTAAACAGTAGGCCCCTTCCATTCATATGAAGAATATAACACGCACAACACGAATGGTTGTGAGAAGCTAGGCCCTGGGTCCCATGGACCTGTTGCGCCAAAAATTTGTATTTGTATTTTTTGTTCGAGTAGCCTATTAAAATGAATATGGGTAAAGGAAAATCACTATCTGTGGAAGAGAAATCAAAAATTGAAGCTTACAAAGCTTCTTTGCTGTCAATAAGTGCAATATCGAGAAAAATCGGTAGAAGTCGTAAAGTTATAACTGCATTCCTGTGCAATAAGTCGGGATATGGTAAACATAATAAAGGCGGTAATAATAGAGTAATTTCCAATGCTGATAGGAGAGCTATTTTGAGAGAAGCATCGAACTCTCATGACTCGACCGCAAAGATCAGGGCAAGTGTTGGTGTTAAAGCGAGTTTATCCACAATTCAAAGAGTGATAAGGAATGCTCCACATTTAAAAAGACTAAAATTAAAGAAAAAACCCCCACTCAACGTGGCTCGAAAAGAAATGCGCTTGAATTTTGCACGAACGCACATGACATGGAATTCTGATTGGCGCTACGTTGTCTTTTCAGATGAAAAGAAATTTAATTTTGAAGGTCCAGACGGATACAATTACTACTTCCATGATCTTCGCAAGGAGGAACACTAGTTGGATCGCCTTCATAGTCGGGTGGGCGGTGTGATGGTGTGGGGAGCCATCTCCTACTATGGTACATTCGAGTTACAGTTTTTGACAGCGAATATGAATGCAAACACTTACAAAAACGTACTTGAAACTGCTTTTCCCCATTTTAAAAATGTATTTCATAACTTGCCATGGCATTTCCAACACGACAATGCTCCGATCCACACTGCACGGGTGGTTAAGTCATGGATTGAGGGCCAAAATGTCAGTTACTCACCTGACATCAATATAATAGAAAACGTGTGGGGATGGCTGGTTCGTAAAGTTTACGAGTCTGGGAAACAATATTCAAGCAAAGCGGATCTAATTGAAGGCATCAAGCGCGCTTGGTCAACCATTTCTTTGGATTATATTAAAAAATTGTACGAGTCGCTTCCCAATCGAATCTATGAGGTCATTATCAACAAGGGAGGATCGACACATTATTAAATTTATTAAAAAATGTTTAAATTACCTAATTTATAAGTTTAAAAATAAGTTCATGGGTTAAAGGCTTAACAAAAATGAAAAAAAATTATGTGTGCTAACCTGATGACCCAAGTTGAATTGTTATTTTTTGTGTTATTTTTCTAAAAAAATTATAAAGAAATATTAAAAAATGGAGAAACAATACGTTTTGTTTTATTTAACTGAGAATTGAATCGGCCATAAACAACGATATTTTAAAAATGTTTGGCTGGAATAACGTACGCGAAGAGGTGTGCTAACCTGATGACGCACAGTGTATGTATATTACATCCCCATCAATACATAAATAGGAATCTGTATGTATGTATGTACCTACATAGATGTACATTTTGTCCAAATTTTCGATTGACTGTATAGTAAAGTTTGTAAGAACTGTTGGCAGATTTTAAAATTATTTAAGCTGTCTTGAGGTTTTAATCCAACCTACTATTGTGCCACATCATTAAACTTTAAAAGCAAACAAATTACAGCAAAATTGTATTGGAAACAGTACTGGAAACAACTTTCCCCAAAGCCAGGACATTTTTGTTCCTCTTAGATGTACATTTCAGCAGGATACTGATCCCATTCATACAGCCCGATTTATAAAAAAAACTGGATCCTAGCTCCAAATTGGGAGTTGATGACATAACCCCGTTACTCCCCAGACATACAAATTATGGAAAATGTTTGGGGATGACTGACACCAAAAGTGTACGAATGTGGCACGCAATTCGAGGATAAAAATCAGCTAATTGAGGCCACCAAAGTCGTTTGGGGTGAAATTTCCGTAAATCACTTAAAATCAGTACACGATTCCATGTCTAATATAATTTTTAAATTAGTTTTAAATAAAGGAGGAAGTGCTTATTGTAAAAAAAATAAATGCATACTTTGTTTGTTCTATTCTATGGAATAAAAGCAGAATTTCACTAGTGTCCCTGTTCTATTGACCTACTTTTTTCGGTAGTAGGTATTTTAGTTCATTAAACTTATATTAAAAAATAAATTGGCAAACATACTGCCAATAATCATATTATCCGTAATTATATGTAATAGGAGGACGATTAAGTAACCTTTCATACCGTATAACACTTTTTATTGTAAGAAGGTAAAACCGGCTTAGGTTGCGCTACAGTTCGGATTGAACCTTGGCCACCACTAACAAGCGTCTTCAGTTAACCCGATTCTTAGCTAACTGCCTCCAATTGCGCACTCCAAGTTTGTTGAGTTCCCCTTCTACTTATGTGCACAACCTAAGGCGAGGTATTCCTCTACTGCGTTGTCCCTCCTAGTTTGATTCGAAGACTCTGCCGGCCGGAGGACTAGTGTTCATTCGCTCTACATGTCCTAGCCAACTCAAACGACTGATGCACAGTTTTTTGACTAGGTCGATGTCCCTCTACAGCTCGTATTATTCGTTGTTGAATCTTCTCCTACAAAGCCCGTCAACGCAAACGGAATCGAAAATTTCGAAAATTTTACGAAGAATTTTTCTCTTTGGACTTCCTGAGTTTTATCCAGGATCTGCCGAAGTGTGAAGATTTAAACGACTGTGGACCTGGTTTGAAACCACACTGATAGGACTCAATTAGGTTGTTGACGAAGGGTTTCAGATGTACGATAGATAGGATCTTGTACGCGATGTTGAGGAGACTGCTACCTCTGTAGTTGGCACAAATGAGGGGATCTCCTTTCTCCTGGATCGGGCAAATAATGCTGATTCCATTAGGCATACTCTTGTCCGATCAAATTTTAGAGATGAGTTGGTGCATACTCTCTACCACATCATTTTTAGCTGCTTTGAATACCTTGGCTGGCAGGCCGTTAGGCCTAGCAGAATTGTTGGACTTAAGTTTGGATATTGCTATCCTCAATTCGTTTTGCTCAGGTGGAAGTTTTCATCGTCTATGTTGAATGGTTCATTCTGCCTGACAGCGGGATGTTGGTCTTCGTCGCCGTTATACAGTCCGCAGAATAAATGTTGGACTGTGACTGTGCTACGACGTTTCCTTCTTTATCTCTACAGGTTTCTGTATGGGTCTGGTTGGCGTGACATGTTATTTTTACCTATTTGCATAACTTCTGCACATTATTCCTGGAGTAAAATCTCTCTGTTTTCTTCTTTCGGAGAAGCCGATGTTCTACCCGTCTCTTTTTCTCGTAGAGCTCGCGAGCTGCTCTCGTCCTTCTTTGCAGCGACGCTTTGTATGCCTCTTGTTTAGCTGCATTTGCTTACCGGCATTCGTCGTCAAACCACGGGTTTCTTGGAGGCGGTCGAGCGACACCCAGCACATCAGTTGCGGGTGTTCGAAGCGAGTTTTCGGGATTCGCGTTCAGCTAAGGTTTTGCAGGTCTCTTGCGATTGCAGCTTTTCGACGTTGTATTTTCTCACAGTATTGCTTCCTTGTTGCGGCGTTTGGAACATCCGCATTCGTACCTTGGCTGCAACGAGATAGTGATCTACATTCTTTGGTGGAGTCTTCTTCTTCTTCTGTGGGGCATGGGAACATATAAGGTTTATGTTGGCAAATTTAGTCTTGATGCGGATTGTCATAAGCAATTTTCTCACTTTTCGGAAGCTTAAGACTTCTTGCCTAAGTCTGCCGCTTATGACAAATCCCCAATCACCGTAATAGAAGTCACAGTTTTCATCCTCTTGCTCTAAAGCAGTCTAATTCTTTAGCTTCACGCGGTCTGTTAAGCGTTCGAAAATTCCACGTGCAAATATGAAGGTCGTTCTCCGTGTTGCTAGGGCCGTCAGCAGTAAATTCATCCTCACCCGAGGCTTGAGTGGTTCTCGTAACTATTCTTTTTTTCCGTGGTCGGGAAGTTACCCCTACGCACAACTTCCAACTTGGGTGGCAGTTCCCTTTTACACTCCTAGTACAAGGTGCCGCATTTTTCGGAATCCATATCCAGCTTCCACTTCGGGTATATGAGCACTGCCATTGGCCCATTAAATTTTTATCCGCCGCCAACTCTATTCCACTAACCTGGCTCAGTAATGGATGATCCCTATAGACCTGTGATTCGAATATGTCAAAGCAGCTCATATATGTATGTCATTAGGTTTTTCGGCCTAGCTGGAAATGTGAACGCCACCGTTGATTCCATCTAGAGAATTCGTCCGCTACCGTCCGGTTCAAAAGGAAGTGCCCTAGCCTGAAATCACTCCTCGTTTCGAAAACGATTTTATGAAATTGTGTATGTAATATCCTCAAACGTTCGAAGTTATCGTCGTAATCCTGCACAGAATCAAATATGACCACGCTCACTTTATTAGGTCTGCATAGAAAAGAGGATAAGGTATCAAACGATACAAACTTTTCTGTGTGTCCATATGTTTTTCTATCCTTTTATTCACTTAAATTATTCGTAAATAAAATTGGCATAAATCCGAAGTTATAGCTATAATTCAATCAACAACTAGAGTATTGCAAGCCCACTTTATTAGAGGTGATTCAAAAGGAGAGGAATTGGGTATCATATTGGGTATCAATTGGGTATCATATGTGAACTCTAGGGTATAATTTTCACTTAAGAATAGTAATTTTTACTCAAAAATAAAAATTTATATATTACATATATCTTTCGATAGCACACATTCTTTTAAGAGTGACAGCGGCGATAATCTTTATTTAATCTGATTCATCATGCTACTATAAGTGTACGATGCGATGCATGTGCCCTATGATCACGTAAAAGCAATAAATACGTAAAAGCATTATCGTCATTGACAACACATTCTCGCTATGGTATAATTAATATCATATTTCGTACAAAACCAAGTTACAAGACACTGCGATCTTTAAGGGAAGAAACACTTTAATATAAAAGAAAAAAAAATCTTCTTTGGTGGTTTTAATTATAACTTTGTCGAACTGGTACAGTTTCATTAGAAATTGGACAATAAATTCAGTGAAGTCACTTTGACGCTTTAGGATAAGTGCTTAGATTTGATCAGGTATACAGGGATCAACTACTCACATACAGTCCAATGTATTCAATAAAAACTTTCAACCCAGATAAATAAAAGGCATGGCGTATCTGTGATCAATATTCAAATATACTGTAAGATCTAGTCTGCCTTCGGCCAACGAAAGGCACTAATGAGTTTTAGGTACCCATAGCAGAATTGGAGACCTGGTCTAAATGGCCTTAGTGTAGGCCTTAGCTTTTTGCAGATGTGTGTGTATAGAAATATATGGATTCATTGTGTGGTAGCCCGTCTCCCTCCCAGTTTTTTATGAATGGCTCAAGTTTCTTCTGAATAGAAAATTTGGATACGATGTTGCTAAAGTTTTCTTAAATAAAATCTATATTAATTACTAAGAATGCACTTATACTGAACCACTGAGAGGTGGCTTTAAATCAACCTGTGCCAGCTGACATTTGTTTGGCAAAGAAGTCTCGGCGTATAAGACGCACGAAGATATAAAATACAACAGAAAAAGTAGATCTGAGTGGTCCACAAAGGCACAACCACGCTGTTCTACTTGTTTGGAAAATACACCCTTAGAGACGAGCGCCCACTTTTTGGAACTTAAATTTTGAGCTAGGAGGTTGAACTTTCATATCTGGGCTTCTGAGAAAACATGTGTACAGTACAAGTGTAAATATTTTTTGAAATCCGGCCACTGCAACGTCCACTTTTCATAACTTCACTATTTTACATAAGATTGAAAAATTTTGTTAAGACGTTTAGACATTACTATTTAGATATTCAGTTTGTCTATAATTCACCCATACATTATTTATAGCCACGCCCACTTTTTGGGGCGTTTTCATTAAAAAAAGGATTTTGATGAAGTTTTTCATGTAACATCCCTAAACGTTCGAAGTTAGCATTGTAATTCAAGAAAAAAAATGCAGTATGCCACGCCCACTTTATTAAAACTGCACAAAAAGGAGGATAGGGTATCAAACGATCCGTTCCAAACTTGTATCAAATTGAACCTTTTCTGTATGTTTTTAGTGAATTTTAACTATTTCAACAGGTTTCAACAGGTTGTGCGAGTGTGTTTTTACTTTTTCTTATCGAAGAGAAAAGTTGTCTGAGGATTGATCCTCAGTTCACAATTTGCAGCCCAAATGGAGAGTTTAAAGAAAGAATTTGTAAACATTTGTTATAAGTATGAGGATGCTTTTCGGAAACGTGTATAGAATAAAAGTATATATTTACTTAATACGTAATACTATGTACATATTTTTATTTTGTTCCGGAAAATTAGATTCCGGTTTTTTCTATAATATGTCTACTTGGAACAGCGAAAAAAAATCTGGCAACTTTAATTACAACCTATGTATCAAACTTAATATAACCCTAAGATAGGGTATACAAACAGTCCGATAATTTGATACACTATCAAAAACTAGCTCTTAAAATTGTACGTATAATATAAACCAAAATGTAAGCCAAGGTACTTAGAGTTTTAAAAGGCATAATTTATTTAAGAACTTAATGATTTTGGTTTTATTGCTAGATGATTCATTCATAAAAAAAAAAAAAAAAAAAATTAACTATAATATAATTCATTCGGCAACAAGAAAAGAATACCAATGAATACGAATGTTTTAAAATCATTCAAATCGATGAAAATGAGTGTAATTGATACGAATGAGATACAAAATAATTTAAATGAATACGAGTGACTTTAAATTAATGTAAATCACTTTAATAAATTCAAAACGTTGCAATATTTTGAAAACTTTTCTTTGGATTGGTGAAAATTATTGCTCAAGTTTTGAATCCGAAATTAATGGCATTTTTTTTAACTCCTCATCGAAAAGTGAATTCAATGAATGAAATCATTGGTTTAAATTCAATGAATGAATATTAATAAAAATAAGTAGGGTCCCGTACGGACCTGTTGCGCAAAATATTTGTATTTATAAATATTAAGGTATAGGGTTAAAGAAGAATGACCGTTTTTTGGCCAAACTTGTGTCACAATCAAATATACATATTACTACTGAAAGAGTAAAACTGTAGGAATTGATTGTCTTTTACGAGAATCTTTTTAAAATGAAAAAGAAGAACTTACAAATATTTTAAATATTTCAATGGTTGGACATTTAAAATGGTTAACTTTTATATATCCAAAATGGTAGAGATAGCAGAAAATCATACAGAAAAGCTACAATCCGTCTGAAACGGATCGTATCATACGCAATCCATACGCATAATACGCATAATCTCCTTGGTAAAAGGCGACTAAAATCCAACCTCCTTATACCGAGTGTATATAAAACATTCAAGAACAGCCACCCAAGGTGGCTGTCCGGCTTTACTAAAAAATCTCCCCCCCCACCTTTCGAAGTTCGGCTCTACGGATTCTGGGAGAGCCGCTTATTGAAATCCAATGACCCTTTTACAAAAAGTTCAAGGATACCTCGATTTCCTCCAGCAAGATCAAATAATCCCGGAGAAAGAAGTCCACCAGGAGCCCCAGCGTGCGGAAATCGGGACTCAGCGAACTGTAAAAGCAAATAAGCAGAAAGAATCAAGCTTAAAGAAATGGGTATAATGTATCAATTTATTTAAAATGAGATAGACTTATTACAAGAAGAAAATAGGGTTCTAAGGAACACACAGAAAGTACGCGAATGTACTCTACCACGCTTAGCTAGTCAGGAATACCGCATCGACGAAAAAGAGCTAACACGCGAAACGAGTCGAGTCCCTAAGCAAAGACCTAGTAAAAAACGGAGAGCTGGTTCTTCGTCCGAAGTCGAGCTCCTAAAAGAAGAAAAGCAAAAAGGACCGCAAGAAAAATAACTTCGAGCGCAATATTGTCTATTTTCATGTCAAATTAACGTTCATGACCACGTCGACTACCAAGTAGTGTCCCAAAAGCTAAATACCGAGATGATCCAGTGGTATACTTTCGAAATAAAGTCAGAAAGACCACATTGAGTTGTAACAATGGGACTCCACCCATCATGTATCAAAGAAGAGGTTATGAATGACCTTCAAGCCCTTCGACCTTCTTTCACGGCCCCACCGCTCGCGAGCGTCTGACAAACATCCGAGAGTAAAACTGTCATGAAAAAGATTTTCCAAACAAAAATTGCCCTTCGGATACTGCATTAAGCAGTAAGCCCCTTCCATTCGTCTAAGGAATATAACACGTACAACACGAATGGTTGTGAGAAGCTAGGCGCTGGGTCCCATGGACCTGTTGCGCAAAAATTTGTATTTGCGTAGAAATTTAGGTAGATATAATTCCACAGTGCAAACGTTGCCAAGAATTCAATCATACGCAAATATATTGCAAAAAAGAACAGCAATGTGTGAAATGCACCGGAAATCACCTCTCCCAAACCTTCACAACCTGTGTAAATTAAAGAGGATGTGCAGTAGCTAAGCAGTTGCAAAAACGGAGAGTTGCCTCAAAATTCAACAAAGTCAAAACTGCTAACTAAAGCAAAGCGTACGACCACTTAGGAGATAATAGCTAAAAGGTGAGAGAAAGAGTGACAACAGAAAAATCCTCCACTTCTGTTCTCAAAAGAAACGGTACTGAGAAGTTACCATTAAAAAAACTATCAGATATCTTAGGACCCTGTTTCTCATATTTTATCAGTTGAAGAACAAAGCAAAACAACTATTTTCGACGATTGAACACTCACAAGTGCTACGCTTGGAGAACTAAAATGCGTCGCTCAGATTAAAACAAGCCAATGGAAAGTTGCGGTAGACAGAACGGTTTTAAAACTAGGAAAACCGACAAACGAGGTAGAATCGTACAGACCAATTTTGCTGCTTCTAGTCATATCCAAAATCTTCAAAAGGAAATTACTATATTGTCATATCTACTACTATGTCTATAGAGTTATGTCATTTCAAAAACATTTAACTTAAACAAAAAGCAATCATTATTTTCGTTTTCTGCATTATTTGTTGATATCCTCTTCTTTTATATTTCCCTTGCTTATTTTTAGAAGTCCCCAAACTCTTCTCCACTACGTCATGTCTCAAATGTACTCTCATATTCTTGTTAAGATTAACTGCTGCATTTTTGGCCACAAGTAGGATGATTTTAGATCGGCCCTTATCGGGTCATCACAAGCTCCCTTTGGAACGACGTGACTTCTGGCTGAAGTTACGAGCTAGCAGTACAGTAACTCCACTCATGAACATAAGTTACTTCACAAATCCTTAAGCGTCCTATCCACTAATTGCTCTTTTTTGTGACATAGTACTACATCCCAGACTATAAGCTTACTTTCTATAACCACCTCATACATACATATGAAAGTATGTATGTATGTATGTATGTATGTAGCAAAGGGGACTTTCAAATGTTTGAAATTGAAAGGTAGCTTGAATGGTGAATTCAGCCATGTCTTGCCACCATGCAACAGTGTTGCACTTGCAATTATTCCAAACGAAGCGAAATCAATGTCCCCCTCTTACCTTAGCAAGGAAAAGATTTAGGAGAAAAATCGTTCCCGTCCAGCCTTAAGCGTCCAAGTTCGGAAAATCGCAATAATAAAATAAATTTCAAGTTTCTAGGTCTAGAGGTAAGAAACTCTGTTAAAATCATTTATTCTAAAGTGAACGTTTCCAATTTTATAATATTTAAATTTATAAATGACATATCAACTAATATATTTACGAGTATAAATTTCTTTTTTGTAACTGCTTTATTCCAAAGAGTAAAGATGTCGTTGAACTAGGACATAATCACTGCATTTATAAAAGGCAAATTAAAAAAATTTATGTACATATGTGTGTGCGGCAAAAAGAAAAAAACTACTGAACGGATTTGAATGAGGTTTTTTCTAATCGAATCTGGATAGATTAAATTTGTTCTATGATAATAAGTAGGCTTGGATACCAATTAAGCGAAATTGATGACATACTAGATCGTATATATCCCTCCATTCAAGATATCCAGAGCAAGACCCTATCATGGTTTAGAAAAATAGCTAGTCTTGCACCTAGAAATGATTTTGCATCCAATCTTAATGAGCTAATTTTGAGGAAGATTAATGGTGTTCCTCGCCTTTATAAATCGGTCGACACTGCAGGTAATGCATATGATTCTGTACATTTGCCAACTGAATTCTTAAATTCTATAAATCCACCACGCCTCCCAGGTCATTTGATTTCAATGAAACAAGGTTGCTGGTTAAAGTTTTGCGACCCAATGTTATTGAAGCAACTATTATAACAGGGCCAGGCACAAATGATGATATATTTATTCCAAGAATACCAGTGATACCTTCATAGTATCCATTTGTTTTTAATAGACTGCAGTTTCCAGTTAGGTTATGTTTTTTTTTAATGACTATCATAAGGCTCAATGTCAAACCCTTAAGATTACCGAGATTGACTTAAGCAACGAGTTTTTTCACACGGACAGCTTTATGTGGGCTGTTCGCGAGTTAATGAACAGTCAAATTTGTTTATATTGTCCCCCAAAAACACTGCAAATGTTGTGTACAAAGAAGTACTCTAGCTGCAAAAAAACGGATATATATGTACATATGTATGTATGTACATAGGTACGTATTGCTCAAGTATACATTCGCATTTGAGTTTGACATATTCTTTTTCTTTTAGTCGCATACATTAAACGGGCTTATAATACTTCAATATGCAAGTATTTTTAATCAAACTCAAATAAATTAAGAATTGGTTTAATGACTAGGTGCGATAATCTAAAGAAATACAGCATGATATATGCTCCATCTGAGCCTAATTCCAATGGGATAGGTACGTCTCAACTATTCGCTGAGATGAAACGATAAATTCCAAAAAAAACTCAATTCGTACACAAATTTGCTTATTCTTATCCAAATAAAATATACTTATTATGACAATTTATTTTCTTAAAGGAGAAGCTAATCATTACTTGATTACGAATACAAATATGTATGTATGTACAATCATACATAGAAAGAGAATATTTTTGTATGCGCTGCGAAGCGCATTTTCATCTTTGAAGGGGTTTTTGATGTATCTTTTTCTTCCAAATTAGCACTAGCTATTGCGCATATTCAAATCACCTCTAAATAGAATCAATCTTTCAATGACGATTTGACGATAGCCCCAATGTGGAAAGGCTGGATTCGAATGTCCGAATTGACACAGTAATATTGACCACATATGTATGTACATATATATGTATGCATCTTAAATACGGTATAAAAGGCTGGGAATAGCTTGGAATTTTCGAGTTGATTGGGTTTAGCCACTAATGTTTCTCCTAATGTTTTCAAAGTTACTTTGAAGAGTCTGTTATCAATTTTATTTTATTTTAAATCAAATTTTCCAATGAACGTCTCTATTTATTTATTATTTTGAATCGAATTCAATGTTCCGTTTGAGATAGCGCTCTCGACCTCTCCCATCTGGCAGACTACTACCGATTGAGAATAACCTCAGTGCCGATAGCAACGTTATCAGAAGATAGAGCGCTAAACACGTTTTAAAGTGCAACCCACAAAGTATAATTCTAATAATACCCTATAATTCACATTTGAATATAAGAAATGATTTAAATTTAAACAAACAGATACTAGGAAGGGTGACTTTAATGGCGGCAGTGGAACTCTTCGTATAACAGCTATAATGCACAGACACTCAAGATGTTGAAACATGCACAGTAGTATTTGAAGAGGTGTGCTCTTGGTCACAAAACAACATGACCATACTTAATTCCTAAGTTCTGCTGAACATCCTACAGCGTCATATATTACAGCAATGTAAGTTATAATTAAGGAAAAGCCTGCAGAATAATAATAAATTCAAAAGTATTGATTAATTTTTTGTTGGTTCATTCTACCTAAAACGAGAATCTTTTTTAAAGCGCATTCTTTCTGCAGATGACTAAATGACTGACTAAATTGACGGGATAAGGTAGACGATTTCAAAGGTGCTGTGGTAAGTTTAATTAAATTTTATTTTATAATATCATATCTAAGGTGCACAAGTCCTGTACATCTACACACGATGTCTTATGAAGAATTTTGTTTCTAGAACAAATTCATCTAAAAGATAGTGTTGAATACAGAGTAGATAGCTTTTGAAAATAAGCGACACAGAGTTGAAGTATAATAGTATATGTACATAGGTACCAAGCAGGTTTTCTATATGGCAGCGGACAGGATCCAAAATGATACATCATGGCAGAATATAGAAAGTTAAGCGGTTACGAGAATTATACGACGATTTCACTATTTTTTGGCGGTGTAAGGCAACTGGCGATCGACCTGCAACAAGTTTTCAGACTACTAAGCGGTAACAATGTATGTACTTATATGTACGTAATAGTTTTAATGGCATAATTGTATGCCACCCAAAGTATGTGTTGACGAGACCCAAAAGGGAGAGGGAGAGTTTAGTCAGCAAGTGTACTGGAAAAGACACAGTATGAGTCTGACACACCAAGAGATCGAACGCCTTCTGAAGGTGCATGATGCATTCTTCGACTTCCCTGAAGAAAAAAAAATGGCATGAACGCATATATGTATGTATAATGTACATATCTACGCTCGATTTAGAGAATGGTATGTAAATACATGTATACAAATGTACATATATACATACATATATAAATATATGTATGAATTTGGAAAAATTCTCGTACTAAAAACCTTAGAGGTCTGCATACTTTGACCTCAAATTACCTAATGAGGTTCCTAATCTTTAGTACTTGAAAACAATTTCATGACTAGTTTTGGTTCCTCAATAAGCATCTTGAGGTAGTAATTTGTGGGGTTCGTTTCGAGGATGACAAAACAGCTAAGCACTTTCAACGTGAGGACTGATTGGGAAAGTATCGTGTGGGGGTATTCCCAGTGATGTTCTGGAAAATGAAGTAGGTCATAATTGTTTTAGAAATCCACGTCTTCTCGGAAAAACATACATATCGACTAAGCTCTAGTGTTTTTAAGAGAATTTAATGATTGTTCTGCAATTACATATGGTCTAATGATTTATGTATATGTACGTTGACAGGTATGGAACAATTAAGCAAAAAGCAGAATTATCAATACAATCCACACGACTTTCTCGTGGAGGAGAATAGATCTTTAGGAGATAACTCTTAGCGAAGACCAGGAAAGTGCATATGAGTCACTGTGCGGATTTCAAATAAATAAAGTGCAGGACTGGCTATTACGTACTTGTACCTTTATGCTGTAGTTTTCACAAATTATTCAGGACTGAAGTTCAAATAAAATAGTTAAAGTCAATAGTCTGAAACTACCATTTTCTTATATAGGACCCCAGTAAAGTGAGCGTGTCATTCCGCATTTTGGAAGACACTACCGCAATACCATTCATTCAAATGTTATCTTCGAAATTTCATTGATTTTTTTTTTATATAATGTTCGAGTTAATTATAGGCAATTGTACCGCATATGAATTTTGTTTTAATAATTTTTTTTATTTCTAGTCAAAATACATATGAAAATATAGGAAAGTTTTTAGTAAAATCTTGTGTGCTTCTCACGATTTCATCATTCTAGCTCAAATTTGAAGGACAGTCAGATTAACAGACGAAAAGACATCGCTGAATCGACTTGATTTTTGTAATGAAAATGAAATTGGATTCCAATCGAACATGCCAACGGATGAACATGCAGATGTAGGCTATGTTAGGTTAGGTTAGAATACCAGGTTTGATTAAAACTTCTAGTTCGAAAATTATCACGAAATCAATGCGTAATTGATAATTATATGTACTGAGGTGCAACTGTAGGCGCCGTGGCTCAAGTGGTTAGTGCGTTGGACTACGGAGCGAGGTGTCCCAGGTTCAATCCCCAGACAACACCTAAAATTTCGTTCACGGACCCACATCTCGCGAGCGTCTGACAAACACCCGAGAGTAAAAAAGCTTCTCAAATAAACAATTGCCCTTCGGACACGGCATTATACAGTAGGCCCCTTCCATTCGTGTAAAGAATATAACACGCACAACACGAATGGTTATGAGAAGCTAGGCCCTGGATCCCATGGACCTGTTGTGCCAAGAATTTGTATTTCTTTGAGGTGCAAGTATAATACATATCTACATACATATACATACATACATATGTATGTATGATCACCTTCATAAAACCACTCATCATTCATTTACTTTTCTCTTAACGAATCCATACCGACGAACCTTCGGTACCTACTCATCGAAACCCCAGATGCCGATACAGTTCCTAATAAATTGTAGAAAGGAAGGATTGTCTATATCCCAAAGATCAAGGTACAAAACCCCGTAATTGGTGGTATGAGAGATGAGACCTCTAAAAACGCTACTATAAGCAGGAAGTTTTCCTTTGAATATCGATTTTAAACAACTTCAGAAAAAAGAGAAATTCGTCAACAAAATAGCAAAATTACTTGGATGGACATTGACATAAGTGCGTGCATATATATCGCGATGTTCATATTAACACCTAACCTTCATTCTGCCAAGCCATTATCAGTTACAAATGGCGACAGCATCGTTCATAACAATCGAGTCGATTCAGTCTTGTCCGTTTGCTTATCTGTCTGTTTTACTGGGCGCATTTTCTTT
The DNA here is from genome assembly GCA_905220385.1 of Xylota sylvarum. Lineage (NCBI taxonomy): Eukaryota > Metazoa > Arthropoda > Insecta > Diptera > Syrphidae > Xylota > Xylota sylvarum. The sequence continues at coordinate 67,981,133 of LR999958.1, read as the reverse complement.
TAAAACCGATTTTAACAAAATCAGGATTGTAACTTATCGTTATACATATTTTAACCAAATATTGCACAACTTGGCCACTTTATTCGTGCGGATTTAAAAACCGGGTAGAGTATCATATCGTGTTTTCGACATCAATTATAACTTTTTAGTATGTTTCCTTTTCTCTGTTTGTTTTATTTATTTTTTTTGTTGATTACGGAAGATGATCAAAACTTGAAGTGTTGTTTTTTTATATTTGCTCATCATGGGTATAGATGCTGCGTTTATTACGTAGCAGATACGTATCTATGAACACATGTAGGTATATATGTACATATGAATGAACTTTAACACCAACTTTATATTGTAATCATACAGAGCGTAAAAGGTACATTAACGACTGTATAACGTATTCATAAAATAGCTAATAATGAGTTTACATTAGTGCCTAGTTAAAATCCTAATCACTTGTGCTGACTTTATTTGCTACAAACACAAATTGTTTAGGTCACTGCATTGACATTGAATCAAAACAAGATAATAGATATAGAAATTAGTGGGGTATTCATAAACTCGCGAACCGATACTTACATACATACGTATGTATGTACATACATAAAATTCTTTACTGCAAACGGCTAATTTTAATTTAATAACCCCGAACAGAGAAACATGTGTGTAGTTAATATTATCACCGATTTATCAGGTGTTTCAAACGTACAGACTTATAAATATGTTCAAAGCAAATAAAGTTGCAAGGGCACGTGTTTTTATTCCAGAAAACCATACTATTTTCTCAGAAGTGAAAATTATTATAGCATTCGAGTTAATACAAAATATAAGTTAACCGGTGGAAACAAGTTTTATTGTTTTTTTTTTTTTGTTTTTATAGACAATCACTTTGAAACACCAACAAAAAATACCTACCGTTCCACAGACCAATAGCAGCACTATCAATGTTGTTGTGGGAAACATTATTATGGTGGAAATATAATATATTCCTACTGTCAAAGACAAGGTTATTAATTCAATTTCCGTAGTACATGCCACAATGGATTAAAACCGACATAAAACTATCACAATCTATAATCACTTTGTTTAAATTTATGGAAAAGTACACAAACTGTTTATTTGAACACGATATTACGAACAACTTTGCGTGTCTCGGCCGGAGAAAACAATGCCGACGTCAGGTTAAGTGAAAAAATCCGCGTATAATAAAATTTTGTTTTCGTAAAGATCACAAAATTAAAACTGATCAGTGATCGGGCTGGTTCTCTCGCGGTTTGCAGTAATTTCTTATTTCCACTAAAGTCCAAAGAGAGAGTGGAGACTTTTTGTACTTGCAGTGAATTATTGTGAAGTTGATACTGTTAACATAGTACTAAGTATTTAGTATTGTGCCAAACCAACTCAGGCATTTTACAGACACAGTGTTTGTCACGATTCACCTTGTTCAACCTCTGTCAAACAATGCGGGACCGTGAATTTTAAAACGTTAATTCTGTTAACATGGTAGTAGGTATTTAATACTTTATCAATTCAATTCAGGCATTTTATAAACACAGTGTTTGAAACGATTCACTTTGTTCAACATTTGTCAAATATTTAATAAGGGACCAATAATTTTAAAGATGCATATACGAATTCCTATATACAAGCGATTGTTGAGATATAATACGTATGTACGTAGATACATATGCACCTACAATGTTCCTTTTCACTTTCACGATCACGTTCTGCTGTGAATCAGCTGTGTGCTAAGTGTAGACTTGAAGTCTTCCAGGTTTCTCTTTCGATTTTCGTTCACTGTTGCAATCGCTTCGTTTCGTTGACCGCTTCGGGGTACTTGAATGCGAAAGAAATTAAAAAGAAGAAGAAAAACCCATTAAAAATAGCTTTGTGGGCCATGGAAGAAAGCGAGAGTACTCTAAAAGAGTTAAGTTGTAAGTGTTATGTACGTAAATATATGTACTTACATATATGGTTGGGTAAACGGAATCATGAGTACAAATTAAAACGAAGATATCAGGAAGTGTGCGAGTGTTTATAAGGTCCAATCTAGTTAACAATACATCCGGTTCTGCATTTTATATCGCTCAAGGTCTCCTTCTATGTATGTATGTATCTGTGTGCGTCACCTAAGGCGAGGTATTTCTGTACCTATTGCATTGTTTGCAAAGGTTAGATTCGAATACTCTGTGAACCGGATCGTTGGTGTCCATTCGCTCTACTTGCTCTAGCATCTGAAACGACTAACGGGCAATTTGTGTGCCCTATCCAAAGAGTAGGTACATATATTAAGTTTGATACATATTTTGTAACATAGAGAAATAATTTAGATAAACCATATAAAGGAGGTATGTATGTATATACATATGTTTTTTTCTGGTTGCGCAAGGACACGCACACAGACTTCAACCATTCACTTTTTGGGCATTCAACTTTGAGCTAGAAGGGTGAAATTTTTTAAAGACAAAACTGACCCAGTAACAGTGTAGGATTTCTACCCACTAAACCCTCACGGGCGGCCAAAGGATAGTGATGCAAATATATGAAAACACAAGCGTTCTCACGTTAGCCCCTCACTACCAACTCCAACTCTACACATCCGCGTTGGTGGCTGCTGGGTATCTAGTACCTCGACTGGAGATTGGGTAACCAACCCGTTGTGAGGGTCGTTGGTGACAGTAGTCGAGAGAGAGATGAGGAGTGCCTTCTCATCTCTCTAGATGGAATCAACGGTGGTGTCTACAGTTTCAGTCAGGCCGAACTATTAGTGTTATGAACTGCTTCCACATATTTGAATCCCAGGTCTATAGGGATCTCCAATGTTGGAAAACAGTTGGTGGCGTATGAACGTTTAATGGGTCAAAGGCAGCGCTAATATCCACGAAGCGGGTTACTGACTCCGGAAGATATGGCCCCTCATGTTAGGGGTATAAAAGAGAACTTGTCCTCTTGGTTAAGGGTTGTGCGTCGGGGTAACTTCTTGATCACGTAAAAATAACATTAGTTCCGCAACAACTACAAGCTTCGGAAAAGGACGGATTCACTGTGGACGACCATGCGAAACCGAACACGGACAACGACGTTCGGAATCTGCACGTGGAATGTTCGGACCCTTAACAGGTCACATGCAGTCGAACAATTAGGTGCCGTGAAATAACGCCGAGTGAAATAAGGCTGAATTTCAAATGCAATATGTATGGGTGGCATGCTGCATCCCTGCAATCCACCTGCTTGGGATCACTGTTGGATTTAGAGTAGGTTTATGGAAGTAAAATAAGGCCGAATTTCAAAAGTCGGCCATATTTCGCTTTCATAATGTGAAATAAAGCCGAGTTTTGAAATTCGGCCTTATTTCACTCGGCGTTATTTTACGGCACCGAACAATTAGCGGAGGCCCTAGACTGTTTTAATGCAGATATCACAGCAGTGCAGTGAGATAGGCACGGAAAAAGAAGGATGAAAAACTGTAACATACACTGCAGTGATTGCTAAAGAGAAGAGAAGCAGCGCCTATTTGGGTGCGGATTAATCAGCGGCATACTTCGGAATGAAATTTTGAGCTTTAGACACGTCAGTGAACGCCTTATAACAATCCACATCAAAGCTAAATTCGCCAACATTAGCCTGATATGCGCTCACGCCTCCACAGAAGAAGGCTATGATGCTACCAAAGAGCAATGTCGTCAGTATGACATTAAAATCATGCTAGGTGAACGCCATCAGAAACGCCGCAACTGATGTGATGGGTTTCACCCGCCCACCCCTAAGAAACCCATGTTTTGATGAAGAATCCCGACAAGCCCATACAGCAACACAATTGGGCTATGAATTGGCGCTGCACAAGAACAACATCGGCTTCTCCGGAGGAAAAAGAATGAGCGCGAGAAGAGCGCGATCCAGGAATTAGACAGGTTCTACTACAGGAACAATGTTCGGAAGTTTAACCAAACGGTAAAAAGAACGCGTCAAGGCAACGAGACCCGAATAGAGACCTGTAGAGATAAACAAGTAAATCTAGTAGTTGAGTCACAGCCGGTGCTGAGGATATGGAAAAACCACTTATGCAGACTGTTAAACGGCGACGACGACCTAAATTCCGCTGTCAGGCAAAACAAACCATTTAACCTGGACGATGAAAACCAAGACTTCCGTCCACCCAACGAGAGTGAAGTGAGAATAGTAATATCCAAACTCAAGTTCAACAAGGCTGCTGAACCAGACGGCCTACCAGTCCAGCTATTTAAGGCAGCGGGGGATGAGGCCCAGGTCCACACCGTACTGTGGCCCCACGTAAGTACGTAGTAAATAAACCCACCTTCCATCCTACTCCTGGTCCTCGGGACACTGTCATCAAGCACAATGTTTGTCACAGTGTCGGTAACTGCTTCCCAAGCCTCATGCCTACTCTGTCTGGTGATGTTATCTGGGGTTATGTTCTCACCCAGTTTATTCACCAGTAGGTGTCGTACTTCATGATATCGTGGAACATAATATGTTCCGTATCTTCCATTGCTTCCGTGCACGTTGCGCAATGTACCCACATTGGTCGTGTACAAACATATGCAGGTAGGCTCTGAAGCATCCATGACCAGTAAGCATCTGGGTCAGGTAGAAATTCAGCTCCCCATACTTTCTATTAAACCAAGCGTCTATATTGGGAATGAATCCGCATTTGTCGGATTTGAAATTGTTTTACACTTGTACTGTATCTTTTTCTCAAAAGACCAGAAATTAAATTTCATCCTACTACATATGTATTTGACAGGTCGCAAGTATAGCCTACATGACACTACGTCTGGCAACGGACTTAGGCCTATTAACTTTGGGGCTTGGCATAACGTCACTAAAGTAAGCACACGATATACTCATTTCTGATCATAAAATGCAAAACATTGCTTCAATATTCTGAGTGTCCGAACCATCCGACCAGCTTACATCGACTCAGATCACTACCTTATAGCAGCCAAGGAACAAATGCGAGTATCTAAACATTTAACGTCGAAAAGATGCAATCCCAAAATCTCTAAACATCTATACATCGTCAACATCCAGTTCCGATGACCAGCGGCAACGCTGCCAATATGCTTTCAGAAGCGCCGCAATAGATGCGCTGGGTCACACCCGACTCATACAAACCAGGGTGGTGCAAAGAACAACGAGGGCTGCTCCTGAGCTCTACGAGCAGGAGAGACGGGAAGAACATGGGCGTCTTCGAAAGCAAAAAGAGCACGAAAAGCGCACGATCGAAGATATTGAGAGACTATACTTCAGGAATAATGTACGAAAGTTTTACAAAACCCTTTTACAAATATGTAGAGATGAAGAAGGAAACCTCGTAGTAGTAGTCAAAGTCGGTGCTGAGAATGTCGAAAAACTTCTTCTGCCGACTGTATAACAGCGACAAAGACCAACATCTCATTGTCAGGCAGAATGAACCATTCAATCTAGACGATGTGGGCCAAAACTGCCGTCCACCCGAACAATACGAAGTGAAGATAGCAATATCCAACAACCGATATTGACCGAGCTGGTCAAAGTAGCTGTAAATGATTTGGTAGAGAGCACACACCAACTCATTTCTAACATTTGGTCAGATCAGCATATGTCTAATGAGTGAAATCTCAGTACCGTTGGCCAGATCCACAAGAAAGGAGACCCCCTCGATTGCACCAATTACAGAAGTATCAGTCTCCTCAACATCGCGTACAAGATCTAATTTGCCGTCCTGTGTGAAAGTTTGAAACCCTTCGTTAACAACATGATTGGCCTGATAGAGATGGAAAACGATCTCACCGAAATCATTGACGTCAAAAAAGGATTTATACAAGATGACGGGCTGTTATGTGACTTTTTAAACATCATACTCGAAATAATTGTGCTAAGCTCACAAGCCTACACCGAAGGCCCAATGTGTGCCACTACTGCCACTGCTAGCGTACGGCGATGATTTTGACATACATATGTAATTTTCAGAACGGGCTTTCAATTTTGAATTTTTTTTGGTCGCCTTCTTACCTACCTTTCGTACATTTTTAATATAATAAATCTTGTCTAATTACATTAAACTAAAATCAACTTTGTGTAAGAAAATAAATGTAAACACCCAGCGCAATCTTTGATTAAATAAAGGGCTTCTACTCGTCATTTCTGATTTTCAATCAGGCCAAAGAGCAATCGTATGACAAAAAACTATTTCTCGGTTCTGGCAAGTGATGTTCCATAAGCCATGCATACAAGTATTGAACGAGAGTGTTATTCTTATTTTAAGCACCGCAGTAATCGGAAAATAAGTATAACTTGGTAACAGTTTCACTCCAAAAGTTTTTAACAAAATGTAGCAAAAAATAATGTATGAAATGTAGGAAAACTCCTGGAGTTGTTTTGTTCTTGCTCCGTTTTAGAGACAAGGATAACTCCAAAATTGAGTTTCTTTACTTTAGAGTCAACGTAGATGTATTTTTATTACACCGAACGATGCAGAATTTTTTTTATATCAGTTTTCCATTTAAAAAACATATTTTATGAAAAAGTGGAGTTATCTAGTTATTGCACTGGTTGTTTCAATTCAACTTTATAGGTTTGTGCAAATGTCAATGCATTAAAATGCCAGATTACACTGTCTCGCTTGTATTTTTTTTCCTCGGTACAGTATACTATCAACAACCATCCCGGATGATGTTTGACACCTTGTGGCGGTAGGGTGGCTTACTTAGAGGAACAGGATGCACTACCAGGTAGCTACCACTACTTTGGCAGAGCTGAATGTGAATCGAAAACTAAGATACAACAACCAGTGATACTACTGGAATACAGGGTTCAGAGGTAATTGAACCGCTAGTGGTAACTCCTCTGTTGTATACTAGTTGAGTAGGGTAGGTAATGGGGATCTTTGCCTACTTGGTTTGTGATTTCTCCCCGGCTCGTGGGAACATTATGTACCTATTTTTTAAAAATTATAAAAAGGAGAACGAGTCATCAGAAGGCAAGGTGGAAAGCTTCGAAGAGGTCGAGAAAGTACCGGAAGATGCGGGTTCGACAGCGGAAGAGCTCGTGAGGACAATGGAGTCCGGAGGGAAACCAAAGGATTCAGTTGAACAATCGTCAATGTCGATGGACAATACGGTGCTAATAAGGCGCCAAGAGGTTAATCGACATTGTGGAAGCCGTACCCAAAGATGACGGTGCAGACAATGATTCTGAGCGGAGGCTGCGAAACAGCTTAAGCAAAAGATGAAAAGGGCGAGATGGAGACAGAAGTTGCCATTGGCAGGAAGAAAAACTTAGGGTTATTCAGTTGAATCTTCACCACAGCAAAGTTGCATCAGCAATGTAGATTAGATCCTTTGTGGAAGAGTCGATTGATATTGCCTTGCTGGAGGAGCCTTGGATCTTCACAGGAAAGATTAGAGGTCTACCTGAAAGTATTGCCACTTTACACTATATCTGATCTAGCGAAAGAGTTAGATCTTGTGTACCTGTGAGGCACGGAGTTAAGGCGGTTATGCTGCCGCAACTATGTGGCCCTGACCTTGTCGCTGTGCGAGTAGGAGCAGGTGCAGGCAGTTTTGTCATGGCATCTACATACCTGCGTATACGATACGGATCTAAAAGAAAGAAAGATCGAAAATATATCAGGATTCCCAGGAACACGGACATAGTGAAATGCCAGGAGGCGTGTACCTACTTTGGTACTTTGGGCCCCACGCCTTGGTGGTGTAGGGAACTTGAAAATCTAAGGAAGGAGGTGAGAAAAGCCTTTAATCATGCTATGAGAAGGGATGATCCTGAATCATGGGATGAGTATAAGGCAAAGAAGAAAGAGATACTTAGGCCGATTATCACATATGTATGCGTCAGTTGTATGGTGGCAAAAAGCCAACCAGCAAACTGTAAAGAAGCAATTAGATAGAGTCCAACAAATGGCATGTTTAGGGATCGCGGGTGCAATACGAACGACACCAACATGGGTCTTCTGGCGGACGACCCTTGTGAACTTGTGCAAGTCGGGACGGCAGCACATATATTGTGTCAATGTCCGGCGTTAGCTAGCAGAAGAAGGGAGGTCATGGGGAGCCACTGGGTAGAAACCCAGAGGATGAATCTGATTTCTGTTAAACAGATGCTAGCATTGACACGAGGATCGTGGTAGAGAGACGAAAAGGGATCCAATACAGTCGTCTGGTTCGTAATTTCCCGAACAATATACGTATACATACATATATATGTATACTACCAACAAGAGTATGAGCCAAATATGAAGCTGCGCTACTATTCTTTATAATTATCAACACAAAGAGCATCGTAACAATTTATCACAAACTCACGCATGACCAGGAAGGGAATTACGCAGTTAAAATTTTGTTTGTAAACTTTTGCTATAAATTCTTAGTAATTGAATTCTTCAGAATATAATTAATAATAAATACAAATCTGATAAATGTACGAATCCGAAACAGCTATTTTTAGGTTTGTGGTCAACACGACACGATCGTATACTTGACCATCGACGACGCGACGGATGAATTCAACCAATTTTCGTATTTATAATTCATGTGCCATTCTCAGTTTCTTTTTACTTTCAATGACTCGAAGTCTTATGCTAAGTCATGTTCCACGAAAAGCATACTCATGTCATGCAATGCTGAAAACAATTAATCAAATCATGCCAATAATATTCCATCAGTGGAGACCACAGCATTTATTTTTTTTCTGGCTGTCACCTTTTTCTGAGGCTTCTGCTGTTTCTGCCACTTTTGCTGCTCTTCTTAGCCTTTCTTTTCTCCACCGCTCATTTTGTAGAGATGTTGTGAAAACACATGTTATCGTCCAATTCTCTTTCGACTGCAGCATGTGGTTGAGGTTTAACGACGGACTGGGAAGAGTACTTCTGCATGCTCCGTATCTTCTTCTTTATTTGACTATTCGGGGGTGGATGGTGAGCGGTCGTGTCCAAATCGGTGGAGATACTTGCGAGAACCAAGTAGACATCGTGGCCAAACAAGAACTGCGTGCGGTTGTAGTTGCAGTCTCCATGTCTACGACTTATCCCAGGTTGGATTGTCGGTATGAGTTTATATGTCGCCATCTGCCTTTTGTTGTATTGTCGCAACGAGCTTGCAACATAGCTGCTGACACATTTTCTTCAATTTTAATCCTCTTGATACTGCTGACGTCGTGTGGGATCCATAAACCCTCAACATTTCATCTGCAAGGATGTCGATGCTTGTAGTTGCTATCATTGGCTTAGTGTGAAAGATGCATTTGCACTTGAAAAAAATTATGATGAAGTAGTACTGTACCTGAGACCGGCAGTTCATAGGCCGATTGGGGCAAAAATGGACAAAGTGTATACTTTTCAAAAGATAACGTAATGGAAATAATCAACAATCCAATAAACACAACTACTTCGCCAAATAGCTTTTGTACTGCAAGGTACTATTTTATTACAAATGGAAAAATAATAATTTCGTAAAATGAAGCAGAGGCGGTAGTACTCGGGCTAAAAAAAAGAGGTTGTACTCGGTAGGATTTACATATATTGTTCATCCGAACAAAACCGTGTAATATTACCTCCATCTCCTGTTTCAAGAAGTTCAAGGGCCTACACCATTTGTAAACTTAAAGACGGTAGCTGGTCACATTCACCATACACTCCATTCACCTACTGGTGAATAGTGTATACAGGGCTCTGGGACTATTGGAAGACGATAATTATTGGAACCAGACACTGGAAGAAGCTTCTGTCGCTGATTTATCTCATAGAAATCTGTTGATTACATTAAGTCTCTGGCAGAGGCACGGAGATAGTTTGGCTCAAGAAGTGAAATAGCAGTATGGATGCTATCTACAACAAATGATTGATATTGCTCGAGAATTTAGTGGTTAACACCCCAGGTCAACCCCTTAATCACTATGGATTACCTCAGATCTTAGTATCAGGTGAAATTCCTGTCAACCTCGATGACAGAAGAAAGTATATGATGAACTCATTGACAGTTTCGAATCAACAGATGATAACATTTTCTTCTTCGACATTCCAGGGAAACACTTTTCTCACTAATCTGAAGCTTGTAAGAACATTGCTTCATCTGGAATAGCTGCAACACTTTTGGAGTGGGATTGCGTATTCAACATTCAAGTTACCTCTGAATTTAAAAACATTTGCAAGTCCTCTTTGAAACATATCGAAGTAAAGTTATACGGCTCAGGTGCTTCGAGACTGCAGGATAATAGTCTGAGATGAGTGCACTATGTCACACAAGGACCTGAGGTTTTCTTCGACGAGGAACTTCGACGGTAGAAGTTGTATGGTAAGGGGTGCTTTCTGCGCTCGAGTAAGCTTCCAGTTGCCTTTCCAGAGTCCACAAAATGGATAGTGTAGCCCACAACCCTGCTAATCGAAAACAACTTGGTACCATATTTAAGGCAATATCGTCGATTTCCTCATGGCTTTCAACAAGATAAGTTTGCAATGGTTTCAAGCCCAAAACGATGCCCCCAGGACCATCATCCAAGTCTCTCAATCTAAATGAGCCAATAAGGCTAACAGTGGAAGTATTCATCGGCAATACCAAGCGCATGGCCACAGTCGACACCCACTCCACGGCTTCCATCATAAGAAGAGATCTCGTCCGAAGCTTATGGCTACACAACACCAGCTGCTATTTCCGAAAGACTACGACAAGAAAATTTGTTAAGGTATACATATGTGGATGTTAGCCTAACGATTCAATTGGCAGGAGTGTTCTTTTCTCACTCGTTTCTGATGGCCGACAATTGTGACGAGTGCATCTTAGGAATGGACTTCATGAAAGTGCATGAATTGGCATCGGGATACAAGTGCTGAGGTATCACAACGTTGAGATTCCTATGATGTACGGAAACGAGAACACTGCACTATCTCAGAGAACACCCAAGATCGATTCCAAATTGGAGAAACCAAGCGGACGAGACATCTCCGACAGAATCCCAACCCTTAAGGCCTATTGGGCACAGTGGGACTCCTTCCATGTAGAAGATAGCGTATTTAAGAGGCAATGAGAAAGGCCGGATGAAATCCATTACGGAGTATCCGAAGGCCATTTGGGTGCAAACAAAACACTGGAGAAGGTACGCTAAAGATTCTACTGGCTCAGTGCAAGAGACGACGTCGATAATTGGTGCCGAAAATGTATAGTATGTGCAGCTAGCAAAGGACCGAGAGTTAAAATACGAGAAAAAATGCATCAATATGTATAACGTGAGCGCACCATTTGAACGCATCGCAGCCGACATTGCAGGACCATTTCCAGAAGCCGAGAATGGCAATCGATTCATCTTAGTAGTTATGGACGACTTCAGCAAGTAGCTTGAAGCGTTTGCCATTCCTAACCAAACAACTGGGTGAGCCGATTTGGTGTACCAATGGAACTCCACTCTGACTAAGGGCGAAACTTCGAGTCAACCATATTCCAAGAGGTGTGCCAACTACTCGGAATCAAGAAGATGAGGACAACTCCTCTTCATCCACAATCGAACGAGATTGTAGAACGTTAGATAAGCTAGTTTTTAATTTCGTTTTCATTTTTGTTTGTTTAGTAATTATAATCAAATTCTAGTATATACTAATTTTTATAATCAAAAAACAGATGTTGCAGAGCTTTAGCTTCCTTTTTTTTATGTTAATAAAATATTTTTGTTTATATTGTAAATACATAAAAAACTGTGAAATGAAATTAAACTTCTTAAATATTTGAATATGTGTTACATATGTATATTAAAAGTAGCGAAGAAAGTTTAAAATAATCATTTATGTTAAAAAAAATTATGTTTAACGTATTGGTTGGTTTCTTAATGAAAATTTTATAATTTGGATGAAAATTAATAAGTTCATAAAAAAACAAAATATGCCCTTAAGATAGGGTCCAAATGTCCATTTGGAGAAGATTAGTCTCCTATTACGTATACATATACGTATGGAAATTAGCATTTAAACTACGAGATGCAGCGAAAAAACTGTTCATAACAATTGCAATTATTCCAGCAGCGCACAATTTCTCCAATCATACAAATACATGCATACATGTATATACACATATGTATGTACATCAGCAGAAGCGTTCTGTGGTAGATGGAGAAACTACACACCAATTGAAAGCTCATTATCCTTTTACTTTTGCATATTAATACATAATGTATATTATGTACTTACGTTCTTCCGTAAATCTAAGCCCATTTTTACGATCATTAAATATTCACATTTTTATTATTACATATTGATTTACAAACCTAATAAACAATAGTAAATACAACTATTTCTTTTTATGTGATCAGCACGTTAGCTAAGTTAGTAAAATCTAGAATAAAAAAATCTCGAAAATCAATTTTATGAACATCGAATGCACAAAATCTAGAAACTACAAAATCTCGAATGATTAAATATACAAATTAAATTTCTATCCAGATTTTTCAGAAACCTCCATTTAACTGTGAAAATAATGAAAATGGCTTTGAAATGTAAACTTTTTAATTTTTGATTGAAAATAATAAAGTTTTAATACATTTTCATAACAAATACAAAACACACGAGTGTATGGCTTTATGTTCCACCGAACTAATTAAATAGGAGCTTACCTACCAAACTCCAACGACGATCGTTAAAGAGCAGTGAAGCGGAACGAGCGGTGAAGTAATTTTGCTTAATTATATTCCCAAAAAATTTTAATTTATGTCCCATCTTCGAAATAAAATTTTGGTCTTATGTCCCAATGGGGTGGTACATATGTACATATGTATGTAAGTCCATAACTCTATTATGGACTTATGCCTCATTGAACTGGGACTCAGGTCTCTGCGCTAAAAATGTTTCCATTGTCTCCAAAATTGTCGATTTTGTACTTTTCGAAATTTTGGTTTCGAGATTTTTTTTATTCTGGATTCGTTTTTAGATATTTACTTTCTATTTTTTATTTTTCTAAATATCGGGACAGGCCCGTTTTCTATTTACAATAATTTTAATTTTTTTTTTTTGTTTTAAAAATTATTCCTTTAATAACTCTTCCGTTACATTTGCCAGCAACTTTGCTTGGATCCTCAACTTCGCTTCTTCAGACAAACGATTCATTTTTTTACCGATACACTGCAAAAAGAGATTATTTTCGTCCTGTTCTGGCAAGAGTCTATTGTCCACTGCGGTCTTAAGTCGCTCTATGAGATCGAGAAACGCTTCATTTGAATCTTTCAACGTAACAGAAGACCTTTTTAAGGTGGATGGAATGCTTTGAACAGTTTCGAAATTCAGGTGATTCTCGTTTTCTGTCTGCGTTAGTTTACTAGAAGCTAATGTATTTATTCCTCCGTAGTCATCAATGAACACTTCTTTTGAATCCACTGGAGAATATGCAGTTCTTTTCGAATGTCTGGTTTGGACAGTTTCATCATAAGAGAAATCCGGAATGACGTAATCCTCCTTGGTTTCCAGTCCTGTAATACACCTCGATTTCGATTGACCACTTTGAAAACTTTCATCGAAGGAAGAGTTGTCAGGAACATTTGGGGATATCAGAGCACGTTGCCTGTATAATAGAGAAATGAACAATTTAGTTTGAAATTAAGAAAACAAGGGTGTGTACATACATTGTTATTGAAAAACAACAACCAATTGGGATGGATCGTATGGGTGCCGTGAAATAACGCCAAACGAATTCATTAATCTAAAGTAAAATAAGGCCAAATGCTAGAATTTTGTTCCAGTTATGGCAAAAGAGGTATCGAACCTATGTACCGACATTAGTCAAATTTTGCTTTATGTCACTTACATATGTATATGCAAAAACAGTGGAATATCTATGGGGGGCATGCTGCCCCCCTGCTTGGGGTCACTGTTGGATTTGGGATAGGTGCGAAGTTGGGTATATGCAAAGTTCCTTTAAATCCATGCGAAACATGATTGAATTCTTGAAAAGTTTCTTTAAATCCAATCGAAGATGCGAAACGTAGATATAAAGAAACTTTGTATATACCCAACCTCGCACCTACCCCAAATTCAACAGTGACCCCAAGGAGGGGGGCTGCAGGGCGGCAGCTTGCCCCCATAGATATTCTATTGTTTATGCATACGTGTAAGTGACATAAAGCAAAATTTGACTAATGTTCGGGTAAGCAAAATTACCAACTCAGCCCAAAGCGTAATGAAGCCATATTGGCTTTATTTCACTTTGGTAAAGTAAAATAAAGCCAAATGTTGAAATATGGCCTTATTTCCCCATTGCAAAGTGAAATAAGGCCAAATTTTCTAGATTTGGCCTTATTTCGTTTGGCGTTATTTCACGGCACCTTCGTATAATATCCTACCATTCTTTTATATAAGTCTTTATAAAGAAGGTGTGGGATACTGAATTTTGTTGATACAATTGAAATGATTACCTTAAACATATTTATGTACATATGTATGTACCTTCGCTTTCCAAAAATTCATTAAAATTGTTTTTACTTTAAAACAGCCCCAGAAATTGGGCGTGGTCCCAATTCGTTAGCTTTCATAAAAATAATCATTTAGTGCCATTCTCGATTTTTAGACACAATATTGCAAAAAACTCAAATTTTTAAAGAAAGCATTTCCGTGGTTTTATTTCATAGATTTTTACAGTTGACAAGTTAGTCAAAATATAATTGTGAAAAATATAAAATTTCACCATCCTAACCAAGATAGACATACGAATAGTAATTAATTGGCCCATCTTGTCGTTTTTCCAGTACAGTAGTTTACTGTTATTTAGGTCATAAAATTAAAACCCACTGTCTCCAGTACCGAAACAATTTCCCCTATTATTTTACTTTTCTGATTGATATTTCTGGTTTTTCATTAAGTTCAGTAAATATGTACTGTTACATGAGGTAAAAAATTTTGAAATCCGCCCACTGTCACGCCCACTTTTCACTATTTTACAAGAAATGGAAACATTTTGTTCAGACCAAATATTTACATATTCAGTTTGTCTACAATTCACTCTTACCTTGTCTTTAGCCACGCCCACTTTTGGGGCGTTTTTATTAAAAAAATTAATTGTAATATTTTACATGTATCATCCTCCAACGTTTGAAAGTATTATAGTAATTCAACAAAAATATGTAGTATGCCACGCCCACTTTAGTAAAACTGATACAGAGAAAGAAGGATAGGATCAGTTCCAGACGGATTGTAGCTTTTCTATATATTTTTCAATGCATTTACCTTCTTTTCTGCACAGACGGAGCAAGGAATTTCATCATATCATACAGTTCCCATTGCTCAATTTCTTTACTCGAATCACCAGCCTGCTTGATCTTCTTTTCTTCTCTCACAAAACGGTCGCGCAAACTTCTCCAACGCTGTTTACATTCAGTCACTAGTAAACACACACTTTCGTACTTTAGATTGCACGTTACATATGTACTGTGAGCGTCAAAAAAAAGTTTACACTTCTGTGTTTTATGTTTTAAATTCAATTGCAGATTTTATTAAAGGTTTTTCTTACAACTAGTTTAACATGTTCGTTTATATTTCAATTCTTTATCGAATATATACTTATGACCCTTCTTCGAACTTGCTTGTCGAGATACTCCCACAAATGTTCGATGGGGTTAAGGTCTGGGGATTGCGAAAGATGATCCAACAGCTTCGGCGTTCGATACATTAACCATTCTTTTACAATTTTGGCCGTGTGCTTGGGGTCATTGTCCTGCTGGAATACCCAAGCTCGATCCAAACCCAATTTTTCGACACTAGGGTGCAAATTTTCCCTCAAAATATTTATGTAATCCATTTTGTTCATTGTGGACGCAATAAACATGAAGTTTCCCACACCTGTTGCCGCCATGCATCCCCAGACCATAACTGACCCTCCCCTATGCTTAACCGTGGAAGTAATGTTTTTGTTATCGAACGCCTTATTTTTGGCTCTACAAATTTTTGGTGGTTGCCTTGATTTTAAAACATCAAACTTACTCTCGTCACTGAGTAGTACATTTTTCCAAAACGAAATATCCTTTTCTTCGTACTTTTTTGCAAACTGAAGTCGCCGTTTTTGATTGGTTGGTGATATGAGCGGTTTTTTTCGCGGTACTCTGCCATGTAGCCCATTATCATGCAGTACTCTTCGAATAGTACTTGCACTAACGGGATCACCTGACGCTTTTTCAATGTCTTCTGATATTTTGACAGCACTAGCAGATGGATTTTTCTACACTTCTCGCACAATGGATCTTACTTCAGATTCGGAAAGTCGCTTGGGCCTACCAGTACGTGGACGATCTTGAACTTGTTTAAAATTTGCATATTTATCAATAATTTTTTTAACACATTGATGGCTTCTTCCAATTATTTCTGCTATTTCTCTTAAAGATTTTCCTTCTTCTTTAAATTTTAAGACGAGTTTTCTTGTTTTAACAGGCGTTTGCTTACCCATTTTAATAATGCTTTGTTAATTATAAGATGTTGACACTACTTCTTTCAGAAACAAACAAAGAATGAAACCGAAAGACAGCCTTTGTAGTAAGGATCAAGCAAAGCGGGGAAATACACCTAACGGTAGTTTTCGAGTTCCGCTAATCACAATTCACATAGTGTAAACTTTCTTTTGACGCCTAAAATGTGAAGTATTTTTCCATTTTTGTTTATACAATATTTGTAATTAATTTTTTTTGTTAGCCGTTATATGTCGTTCGATTAGGAATTAAATATAAACGAACATGTTAAACTAGTTGTAAGATAAACCTTTAATAAAACCTGCAATTGAATTTGAAACACAAAACACCGCAGTGTAAACTTTTTTTTGACGCTCACAGTATGTACATATGTGTGTATGTATTTGAAAGCATTGCATCTTACCTGATTTTCCTAGCTCATCACTAATTTTTTTCCATACCTCCACTCGTATCTGATTGTTTGTGTTCGAACGGGATTTTGTGTGATATAAACATTTTTTTTCTCTCACAAGTTTAATCAATTTAGTTTCAAAAGCCATATTGATAAAATTAAAAGCAAAAAAAAAAATTGTCTGCGTCCGTCCGTACGTTAATTGTCGACGCCAACGCAGCGCATGACTGACTAGAATGTGGTGAATCCGCTTGAGTTAGTCTACATGAAATGTCAAACGGACGAGCGATCGAAGAGAATGTGAGCAAAGCAAACGAATATGTAGTATGGTTTTATTTAACGCATTGCATGACCTAACTCATAATATTTGCGATAGTGTTAGTATGCATACGAGAGTTAGCAGCAACAATCACACATTGTCAAAATAGATGTAAATTGTGAGAGGGACTGTAGTATTTAGTTTCAGAGAGTTGTTTTGTTACTTTGTATAATTAAAGTTTTGTATACGAAGTGCACGCATGTACTTCAACGAATTCATAGACTACGTGCTGAGTTGCTAAATGAAATAGTGATTTGTACGTCACACAATGCACCTCCATTGGCAACCTCAATGGGAACTCATACATATGTACATAAGAACAGATATTCATAGATACTTTTCCATTATTTAATGTACGTGTGTTGATATAAATCAATATAATTTAATAAATGTACAAACATACTTACGGTAGTGTCTCATTAATATAGAGAAATAAATAATGTAGTTCGGATAAGATTGTACATGGAAGTATATTTAAAGCGTAGCCAAGTAGGACAGCGCAATATAATTTGCAAATGAAACGCTGTAATTTTCAAATGAAATTTCAGGGATATGTTTATGCTTTAGTTGTACATACAGTGGCGGAAAGTTTTATAGCACTCGTACTTAACTAAGCTTTATAACAGTAAAGATATAAGAAAAACTCAAACTTGTAGGTACATAATTTATTTTCCAAACATACATATGTACATGCCTATGTAGGTACATATTATTTTGCTTCAATTTTGAACGTAAATACATTATTTAATTTTAAACAAAAAAAAAATCAAAGGATTAAAAAAGTGTGGAAATATGCTTGTGTAAATGCAAAATGCAAAGGCGCCAGCAGCGAGCAAGACAAACACAAAGAGAAGACTCCGAAGAGATACGAGAACAATTATTGAGGAAAAGAAAAGAAACTTAAAAGCGGCAC
Source organism: Xylota sylvarum (assembly GCA_905220385.1). Classification (NCBI taxonomy): domain Eukaryota; kingdom Metazoa; phylum Arthropoda; class Insecta; order Diptera; family Syrphidae; genus Xylota; species Xylota sylvarum. The sequence goes on along the minus strand of LR999958.1, from coordinate 67,963,076 downwards.
GGCAAATGCACCGACCATGATGAATATTGTAGTCAGCGGGTTATTCCCAAGGAATACCAGTATGTATCTCCCCCGCATAATAACAGAGGATACGGAACCAATACAACCCGTCACATTTGTAGAAGTCCTGCAAGCAGCGGGCTCAATGAAAAGCAATAAGGCCCCAGGAATGGACGAGATTCCAAACTTCGTCCTTATATGTACTATATACTTTATAGGGTGTACATATCTCGATGATTTAGCTGTGTTAGAAACTATGTGTAAAATTAATAAACCCTTAGGATAGGGTATAAAAATTAGTAAAGAGGAATAAGAAGTGCGTGTTTATGCATTCATATTAATTTTGCGTTACACTAATTTTTGACGACTCACGTAAATACTTATAAGCACCGCGTATTTAGGGGAAAGTTCGTAAAAACTAAGTCGCGTATAAGAGAACTAGTGTACGTAGAGACCGCTTATGTGGAGGGTTTAGTGTATATGTACACGTACACAGATTCTGTTTTACGAAAAAAGCCTGTCGTGATAGTGTAACCAAACTTGGCTAGCGTATTCACGGAGCACTCTGATCAATGTTACGTAAAGGGATTTTGTGAGCAAAGGATTCGAAAACTTTATAGACCCGCGTTTGACGCAGCCGAGGGCAGAATTGAGCTCTCTGTCGCACGTTATAGCTAGATGTGATAGGTCCTAGCTATGGAAAAAAATGCTTGCGGAAATGTAATAGGTTAACATTTAGTCGTATTCAGCTCTATCTTAAGGGTATATTTTGTTTTTTTATGAACTTATTAATTTTCATCCAAATTATAAAATTTTCATTAAGGAACCAACCAATACGTTAAACATAATTTTTTTTAACATAAATGAATATTTTAAACTTTCTTCGCTACTTTTAATATACATATGTAACACATATTCAAATATTTAAGAAGTTTAATTTCATTTCACAGTTTTTTATGTATTTACAATATAAACAAAAATATTTTATTAACATAAAAAAAAGGAAGCTAAAGCTCTGCAACATCTGTTTTTTGATTATAAAAATTAGTATATACTAGAATTTGATTATAATTACTAAACAAACAAAAATGAAAACGAAATTAAAAACTAGCTTATCTAACGTTCTACAATCTCGTTCGATTGTGGATGAAGAGGAGTTGACCTCATCTTCTTGATTCCGAGTAGTTGGCACACCTCTTGGAATATGGTTGACTCGAAGTTTCGCCCTTAGTCAGAGTGGAGTTGTTTGGTTAGGAATGGCAAACGCTTCAAGCTACTTGCTGAAGTCGTCCATAACTACTAAGATGAATCGATTGCCATTCTCGGCTTCTGGAAATGGTCCTGCAATGTCGGCTGCGATGCGTTCAAATGGTGCGCTCACGTTATACATATTGATGTATTTTTTCTCGTATTTTAACTCTCGGTCCGAGTGGACACCAACCAGTAGCAGATGGCTACCACTAGGAGGTACATAAAATAAGCATAATTGATGCGAAGGCACAGTCACAACACTTGACATCGCCAGGTTGACGCCATGCAGTGTCTACCCTATTCGTACAGTATCCAGTCATCCAGCCATCCTTTTGCATAAATACATGTGTACATATACTATATTACATATATTATTACTTTTCTTAAAGTAAATTACATTTTATACGGAGGAAACCTCTTTTTCAACAAGCGACTGTCAAATCGACAAATGTCCATCACAATCAAAATTCACAATACCAAATCTACAAACGACGAAATAAGCCAATTTATACAGCATCACACACATTTTCACAGGCACGCAATCGTTATTCTATTGTATTCACACTACTTACAAACATTTCATAGTCACCCTTATTCCACGTTGCGTTTTACTAAAACACCGATTGCCGTTTTTTTAAAGCGTTTTGTTTTTTAAGAGTTATTCCAGAAATTGAACACCACAAAACGTCTTCAACGGTAAGTAGGTATACACTCCGCATATTATTCACTCTTAAAAATTTAAAAGTCTTAAAAAACGACAATCGGCGTTTTAGTAAACCGCCGCGCGGAATAAGGGTGAGTAATTAATAGTGTGGAATTACTGCATTCCTCTTACGTATGTATGTATGTATGTTTTTTCGTAACAGTAATGAAATGATAAATGCATCATTAAAGGGTTACCGGTTCTTAAAATCCGTTTTACCTATTTTCTTTCATATCACTTGCATAGAACACATTCATACATACCTACGCATGTGTATATTTGAGCAGGTACATATGTATGTAGGTATACTCGTAATACGACCATATTTCTATTTGACAGAACAAAATGCACTCTTCTTCTCATACATCGTTGGCGCTATTGTTTATTAACAAAACGCAATATTGACATTAGATAACAAATATTTTATTTGTTTTTGAAAAACATGTGTACAAACATGGATACATTCGAACAAAGATACACATAAACATATATGTAATTCTAGAATAAAAACGGATTATAGTTTTATCCTTTTTGCAGTACATAGATACATACATAAGTATGTATGTACCTATAAAGGCAATTTCAATACTTTTTTACTATTATGGTTGTAAGTTTTGACCTTTATTTTATAGAATTTTTAAGTTAAATTAGATGTTATTAAAATTATACGATAGTAGGAAATAATACTAAATTTTTATTTTTCTTTCAACAATTCTTCTGTTACGTCAGCCAACAATTTCCCTTGGATTCTCAACTTTGCCTCTTCGGATAAACGTTTCATTTTCTTACCAATGCATTCCAAAAAGAGGTCGTTTTCGTCCTTGTCTTGCAATGCTCTGTTATTTACTGCTGTCTTAAGCCCACCTATAAGTTCGAGGAAAGCTTCGTTTGAATCATTCATCGATGCGACAGATCGTTTCAGTGTAGATGAACGAGTCTTGTTCTGATAAGTTTCGTAATGTACGTAGTCCTCATTTGCTCTTGGCATTAAGTTACTGTGCGCTGCCGTATTCATTACTTCATAATTCTCGATAAAGAAATCCTTTGAGTCCACCGGCGAAACTACAGCCCTTTCCGTTGCAGTACTTTCATCACGTGAGAAATCCGAGATTCTGTAATCTTCAATTGTATCTTCCTCTATTGTATCTAAACTCTTCGATTCCAATTTAGTGCAATATAAAGTTTCATCAGGAGAGGAGTTATCTGGAACGCTTGGGGATATTGCGGTGCGTTGCCTGTAAAATAGACACATATAAATATGTACATACGTCCATACAAAAGAATACAAATACAGTAAACGCTCGATATAATGAACAACGATATAGTGAACACGCAAAATGTTTTTTTTTTTTGTTTTTTAAAATTATAATTTTTGATAAGTATTTTTACGGGTGAATTGCTTTTCTTTCTCCTAAACTGTTCTTTTTAATAAATATTGGCTCGTTTTTTAGCAATCGCACAGAAAAAATGTAATAATATTTTATTTTCGATATATTGTATGGAAAAACATTCACATTTTGATGAAATTTGCTATATGGAATCAACCCTCGCTACAATGCACAATCTCGTTACAGTGAACAGGCCCGGTTTTCATTAGTTCACTATATCGTCTACTGTATTTAGCATAACATACGCATAAGACCCAGAACCCAACTTCTAACAAAATTTGTGTTGTGTGTGTTATATTTTTCATATGAATGAATCCTAAATCTTGGTCTCCCATTCAATAGTCTGACGCACTAACCACTGAGTTACAGTGCCAATAAATATTAAAAAAAAAAAGGTGTCTATGTTTATGTATGCACCTACCTTCTCTTCTGCACAGATGGAGCAATAAAGTCCAACATATCGTACAGTTCCCATTTATCAATTTCTGTGGACGACTTTGCTGCCTCTTTCATCTTCCTTCTTTCCCTGACATAGCGGTCGCGTAGACTTCGCCAACGCTGTTTACATTCAGACACTAAATACAAATTTCCTTTTGTTAGATCGGATGTTTAAATATACATATTTAAAATTAAAGTATCGTACCTGATTTTCCTGTTTCCTCACTTATACTTTTCCAAACCGCTGATCGTAGCAAAATATTTGTATTTGAACGGCACCATATATTATACAAACATTTTTGATTTTTCACCAATTCAATTAATTTGCGTTCAAACGCTGCCATATTCGCAAGCAAACAAAGTTGAAAAAAAAAATTGTCTACGTCCGTCCGCAGTGTCGATGCTAACGCAGTACACGAATGACTAGTGTATAGAATGGAAAATGAGATACTCAAATCGAAATGTCAAACGGATAAACAACAAAAGAGAACTGGTGAATTACGTCGCGTGTATCTATATTTAAAGCACATGTTGTGTATTCGCACGCTATTTGTGTTTGTGTTGGTGTATCTATGAGAAGTATGGTACCAGCTTTTACACACTCTCAAAAAAGGTGCAGATAGTTAAGGGTTAGTAAACAGGTAAGTAAATTAATACTACGTTTGCACCAGAGCCTAATGAGTCACATCGACGAAAATAGTACATACATACATACATATACCGAAAATATCTCTACGTACTATGTACATACATACATATATGAACATATGTACATATGTAGGTGCCTAAATACATATGTATGTCATCAAGGACATGCATACATATGTATGGACATAAGTATTATAGTGTAAAGTAAAATTCAACAAGCTAAAAATGTATTCCAAGTATTGAATTGAACTGAAGTAAACTAAGCAGGGTAACTTTATTTGACATTCCTATTGAAAGCAGACGATTTATCTCCAGTGAAATCTATAAATAAAAAGAAAAATTACGTAAACCTACGACTTCCTGCAAAAGGATATGTCGGTATGTATTTAACTTTTTCATTACGTAATGTTATATCATTATTCGCTTACCAGCGCCATTCTATTCTAAGTATTAGAAACGATGACGCTGTTTAACTGTCGTTTCCACCTTATTATGTACGCTTTTGTGCATAGTATATAAATATATATACTTACCTACCTGACTATAACTTTCCAGAATCAACAATCTACCTGAAGATTTATCTGACAACATTTTATGTTTAATGAATTGAATATGAACCAAAGAGGCTTTTTTTTGAATACAATATTACACCGCAATAAATAGAAAACAGGATTACCTAAAAAGATATCGAAGAGAGAATTATGTAGATGCATTACAATTCTTATCTTAAAGTGTTGGGTAGAGTTTTCCTAGAATACATTTGTACTCTTAATTAATTTGTATCCGTATTTTGGAACTCAGGGGTTTTTGTAATTTATTGAGTGATGGGGGATCGCAATTGCATACAGGGTAGGTTTACGATAATTAGAGGCGGTGGAAGAAGGGTGTGTCACTATACCTTTAGATGGAAACATGTGCGGATGACTCGGCTTAATTTTAGATCTCTTGCTCAAAATCCGATACACACACTACCTATCAGATAGTATTTCTTCAAAATTTGTATTAGAAGAAGGATGTTTTGCTATGCGGCTTATTATGTGTTCTAAAAAAATTTACAAGGTTTCTGTGATATACATACATACCTTGTTTCCTCAGATCATCCTTGCGCTTACAAAGCTCCATTTGTCTGGGTGTTAAAATATTTTCTTAGCTTGTCTCACATCCTTTCCTTCCTTCAGAGTTCTTGTCTTTTATATTCTTCTAAATTATTCTTTTATGTTGTTCCCTAAGCGATAGGTCATATATAGGCTTCTGATGGCCCCTGTCTTATTAATCCAGTGGCTGTTACTTTGTCATCTAATTATTCAACATGTTCTGCAATCCAATATAGGGTCAATTATCTATAGTTTCTTACATCGTCTTGAGAAGGAATCATGAAGCTGATCAGTCTATATGACTTTGCTTGTTTCGGGACCTTTTTCCTCATTTTTGGTGTGAACAAAACTTTTGCTCATCTCAACTGGTTTGGTATGTGTATACGTAGCTATGTAATATCATCCATCCCTTGGCACTGAATAAAGGTTTTTCATGCCCATTCTATTTTACTTCAATGAATATTGCTGGTTCGTCCCTAGTGCGGTATGCAAATGTGATCCTGCGTTGCAATCCTTTGAGAGTCGTATATTTCGCATTGCCGGCGTGGGAGGTCATTATTAGAGAAAGATGAAAGTCTGATGAAGGGCAACCCACAATGACTCAATATACATATGTATGTACATATGTAACACAAAGGAATAACGATCGGCTATTACACCATCCGTTACAGATGGATTTGTAGCTTTTCTGTATGTTTTGGTTGTATTTTTATAATTTTCGACTAGCGAATACAGCAAAACTATTTTGATTTCATATACACACATATACTCAAAATAATGACATCCTCATTAGTCCCAGCCTTCTTTCACATTTTCATTTTTATTTTCACAAAAAAATTTACACAAACGTTTTCTAAACGTGGAGCTTGAGAAACAGAAACAATTAAATAAATAATAATTAAGAAAATAAATAAACAATAAACAATACATAAAAAAAAATTGCAGTGTAAACAATTATGTACTAAATTCTACTTTAAAAACTAGGAAAAAAAAACACAATAATGCATCCATAAACATATGTACACACAAATATTCAATAAGTAAACAACAATTATTACAGAGCATTTAACATGAATATTTAACAGAGTATATAATTCTTTTACAAGCGGATCATTAGCAAGACCACATCTCTTTTAAACTTATTATTAATCAGGAGGACCCAGAAGCAGAAGACCTCCTTAAGCTGGGCATCTAAGAGTGTTTAGCTCCCGCCTCCACCAGACTTATCCGTCAATGAGTTAACATCCTAGGGTCAAAGATCTCAGTATAAGCCTCATAATTTAGCAAAGAAGACAAAGGTAGTTCCTACCACCATTGATTTCAAGCCCATTAACCAAGTGCTTAAGGAACACTTGAAGATTGCCGTTATTGATCACAACGATCCGGATGGTAGCATTACAATGTGGCATGGACAAGTGGAGGAAGGTGGAGAATAAGCTCGCAATCGCCTTCCTACAAGTATTTGTATCCAATATTTGGCAGGGCACCTCAAACTCATCGATTATGCCGACCAGAGATCTAAGGATCTATAGAATACCGCTGTCTCCGCACTCATTTGCTCAAGTGCTGAAGGTAAACCGAGATCAGGGATCCTTGCGAAGACCTATTTGAACATCTTTTTGGTCTGTAATTACAATAATCAAGATATAGTCGCTACCAACCTGGAATTGCGGCAAAACAATTACTGGCTCGTATTAGCCTATCTATGAGACGGCTGATTGCGATGCCTACAAGGTGTCACTTAGGAAATACAAAACTTCAATGAGGAAGGAGAAACGACGTTCCTGAAGACTCTTCTGCGAAAACATTGAAAAGTCTTCCGAAGACTCAAGGCTACGGAAAATACTTTTCAAAAATCCCCCCATACCCAGCCACTCGGTCACTGGGCAACTTCTAGTAAGGAATCCATCGACTTTGACTGGACAAGCATTTTCCTGGTAGCTCCCCACTTCTCAGTTACTGTACTTCAATTCGAAACCACCTTCTCTATACCGTGCAGCAACTCCATGAAAATAATGACTACAGAAAATATCGTTTGCGATATGTGCAGTTTCAAACCGTACAAGTCCCAGGGCGATATGATATCATTCCGGCTAAGCTTCAGCAATCAGAAGACATAGTGCTCCCTTGGATTAAAGCCATCATGTCTGAATCTGGTCTACATTCCCAAACTATGGACCGAGGTTGAAGTTGTCTTTATACCCAAAGATGGAAAATGATCACACGGGAGAACCAATGGATCTCTGAGTCTCCGACCTAACAGCCTATCGTCCTTGCTATTGAAAACACTAGAAAGACTGATTGATATCCATCTACGCCAGAGCATCAGTCTATCTATAGTACCCGAGCATTCTGGGATAAAAAAGATCATATTCTCGCTAAGCTTTACATTGTTTATTTGAAAATCCGTGGGCCTACATACATCCTTCTCGAACTTTAAGAAGGTAGCTGCTTACATTCGTCCTACATTCTACTCAGCTTGCAGTGGCTATTGGAAGAAGAAGCGTCTGTCTCTGATTTATCTCATTGAGATTTGTTCCCAAGCATGCTGATTTTTGCCAGTTGTTGAATCCACCACGTTTCTGAGAGTTTAGGTGAAGATATAAAATAGCAGTTGAAATGTCGAGGACTGTATGACCAACATAGTAGGAATGTCTACAAAAAATACTTGAGACTGCTCGAGAACTTGGTAGTTGATGTGAGTTAACCCCTTAATTACTATGGATTACCAGAGCCCTTAGTATCAGATCAAATTCCTGTTAACCTCGATTATTTAAGAGAAATGTCATATGACATAGACGATCTATAAAACCACCCACCTCTCAACTGCAATCAAAAGAAAGTTTATAATAAATCATTCAAAGCTTTAAATCAACAGATGATAACATTTACTTCTTGGACGCTCCAGGCGGGACGGAAAACATTAACCTGTTGCTTGCTAAGGTACGAGCATTGAGATCATTAGCAAGACCACATCTCTTTTAAACTTATTATTAATCAGGAGGACCCAGAAGCAGAAGACCTCCTTAAGCTGGGCATCTACGAGTGTTTAGCTCCCGCCTCCACCAGACTTATCCGTCAATGAGTTAACATCCTAGGGTCAAAGATCTCAGTATAAGCCTCATAATTTAGCAAAGAAGACAAAGGTAGTTCCTACCACCATTGATTTCAAGCCCATTAACCAAGTGCTTAAGGAACACTTGAAGATTGCCGTTATTGATCACAACGATCCGGATGGTAGCATTACAATGTGGCATGGACAAGTGGAGGAAGGTGGAGAATAAACTCGCAATCGCCTTCCTACAAGAATTTGTATCCAATATTTGGCAGGGCACCTCAAACTCATCGATTATGCCGACCAGAGATCTAAGGATCTATAGAATACCGCTGTCTCCGCACTCATTTGCTCAAGTGCTGAAGGTAAACCGAGATCAGGGATCCTTGCGAAGACCTATTTGAACATCTTTTTGGTCTGTAATTACAATAATCAAGATATAGTCGCTACCAACCTGGAATTGCGGCAAAACAATTACTGGCTCGTATTAGCCTATCTATGAGACGGCTGATTGCGATGCCTACAAGGTGTCACTTAGGAAATACAAAACTTCAATGAGGAAGGAGAAACGACGTTCCTGAAGACTCTTCTGCGAAAACATTGAAAAGTCTTCCGAAGACTCAAGGCTACGGAAAATACTTTTCAAAAATCCCCCCATACCCAGCCACTCGGTCACTGGGCAACTTCTAGTAAGGAATCCATCGACTTTGACTGGACAAGCATTTTCCTGGTAGCTCCCCACTTCTCAGTTACTGTACTTCAATTCGAAACCACCTTCTCTATACCGTGCAGCAACTCCATGAAAATAATGACTACAGAAAATATCGTTTGCGATATGTGCAGTTTCAAACCGTACAAGTCCCAGGGCGATATGATATCATTCCGGCTAAGCTTCAGCAATCAGAAGACATAGTGCTCCCTTGGATTAAAGCCATCATGTCTGAATCTGGTCTACATTCCCAAACTATGGACCGAGGTTGAAGTTGTCTTTATACCCAAAGATGGAAAATGATCACACGGGGGAACCAATGGATCTCTGAGTCTCCGACCTAACAGCCTATCGTCCTTGCTATTGAAAACACTAGAAAGACTGATTGATATCCATCTACGCCAGAGCATCAGTCTATCTATAGTACCCGAGCATTCTGGGATAAAAAAGATCATATTCTCGCTAAGCTTTACATTGTTTATTTGAAAATCCGTGGGCCTACATACATCCTTCTCGAACTTTAAGAAGGTAGCTGCTTACATTCGTCCTACATTCTACTCAGCTTGCAGTGGCTATTGGAAGAAGAAGCGTCTGTCTCTGATTTATCTCATTGAGATTTGTTCCTAAGCATGCTGATTTTTGCCAGTTGTTGAATCCACCACGTTTCTGAGAGTTTAGGTGAAGATATAAAATAGCAGTTGAAATGTCGAGGACTGTATGACCAACATAGTAGGAATGTCTACAAAAAATACTTGAGACTGTTCGAGAACTTGGTAGTTGATGTGAGTTAACCCCTTAATTACTATGGATTACCAGTATCAGGTCAAATTCCTGTTAACCTCGATTATTTAAGAGAAATTTCATATGACATAGACGATCTATAAAACCACCCACCTCTCAACTGCAATCAAAAGAAAGTTTATAATAAATCATTCAAAGCTTTAAATCAACAGATGATAACATTTACTTCTTGGACGCTCCAGGCGGGACGGAAAACATTAACCTGTTGCTTGCTAAGGTACGAGCATTGAGGTCGCTTCGCTGCAATACTTTTACAAGTCGTCTTTGCAATATATATAAGTACAGTTTTATGCAAGCTTATAGTCTCGGATGAGAGCACTATATCACACAAAAGAGCAATCAAGGGATAGGATAGACGCTAGCAGTCTTTACAAGTGGATTTTGTGCTGATGGGATAAGGGCGTGCCTAAAATAATGCTACTTGTGACCAAAAGCAAAGAAGTTGTATCTTAAACATACAGAAAAGCTACAATCCGTGTGGAACGGATGGTATAATACCCTATTCTACTTCCTTTGTATCAAGCCTACTAAAGTCGCTATCTCTATTTATTTATTTTCTATCGCTATTATTTCTCTATGTTACAAACTATGTATCAAACTTACTATAACCTTCGGATTGGGTATAAAAAGAATATGGAGGTACATTTAGAGCATGGGTGGAACGAGGATGATGAAGAGTTTGCGCAGCTTCACAATAGAAATAAACGACGAAAATATATCGCAGAAGAAGATAAGGGATAAATATAAATTCTTAATAGTTTGTGTCAAATCGTGGGGGACATAAAGACGCTACGGATTTGAAGAACATAACCAACAGAGGGCTATACTAGCACCAAAAAAATTATGCAATCGAAATTAATGCTTGGCGGTTTCGATATGACATACAACTCTGTAGACACAGTAGGTAGTAGATATCGATGAAGTGGTGTAATATTTGCATACTCTCAACCCCGCAGGTATTCCTTCAAAATAATATTGAAGTTGGGCACTCTTGTTATGCTCTTAAGGAATACCCAAATGTGCAACGGAGCCAGATTGCAGGTGAAAGGTTTCCATAAAAATGTGATGGAGGCGACAATCTACCAACTGCGGCTAAGGGGTGTTTACACCACGCATCCCTTTTATTCCATATGACTTCAATTTTCATCGAAGGCCTGTTTCGCGATGACATCAAATAAGACAATCCTTAAAGAAGGCTGGGTTGATTTAACTCCTAAGCCTCAGAGTTAGCTTAACTCGCAGTATGTAATATGTGCAGTCTATTGGAACAACAGCAAGAATATTATATAAAGAGGTGCTAAAGAAATAAGGAAACCTGCAGGCCTAAGATTTTCATAATCTAATCATTTCTCCATTACGTAAATATACATATATCTGCCATGCATAAGATATAATACACAATACTAAAATAGTCTGCTTTATAAATTCAACCTCGAACTAAATAATATATACATGTATGTACATACATACGCAGTTACACGGTTTATAAAAACAACATATTTACTTATTAAAATGTGAAACTTTATAAATTTGCCTTGATGGATCGATTTGTATTTTATTAATTTGGATTTCTGAGAAAATATGTGTACGTATTGTAAAGATCCAATGATACGACGTTCTTATCTACTTATTCATAGTATGAAAAACACTCGAGCGAAGCCGGAAGAGTCGGCTTTTACTCCTATAAAAAGGCTATAGGTAGGAGCTGTGATTTTCAACCTCATATTATATACTGGATGTTCGTGTTTCTTACTTACTTACTTAACGGGCTCCCGACCCGTGAAGAGTCTCTGCCTGAGACACAGCAGCCTTCCACTCTCTTCGATCCCGGGCACGCTGCTTCCAGTTATCTAGACCAAGCGCTCTGGCATCCGCGATAGCTTGATCCTTAAAACGGAGGTTCGGTCTTCCTTGTCTTCTCGAACCTGGGGGCTGTGATTCGAAGATCCTCTTTGCTGGAGCATTATTGTCCATTCGCTCGATGTGGCCGAGCCAGTGTAGTCGACGTGTTTTGGCTTTTTGGACTACATCCACATCCTGGTACAGCTCATAGAGTTCGCGGTTATATCTTCTCCTCCATTCGCCCTCCTCGCATACGGGACCGAATATCCGACGAAGAATTTTTCTTTCGAAAGTGTTCAGTATTTGCTCTGCTTTCCTGCTTATCGTCCAGCACTCGGCTCCATACAGCAGAACTGGCAGGATCAAAGTTTTGTAGAGCATACATTTCGTCTTTCGAGTTAGGAGTTTTGACCCCATTTGTTTCGCCAAACCGAAGTAGCAGCGGTTTCCTAGGGTAAGTCTTCGTCGAATCTCCACTAAGTTGTCATTCGTGGAGTTGATATTTACTCCGAGGTAGGTAAACTCCTTAACCACTTCGAAGTTACTGTTGCCAACAGTGACGTTTTGTCCTAGGCGGTGGACAGATGCTTCTTTGTTTGTTGACAACATGTATTTCGTTTTGTCCTCATTCACTTCAAGGCCAACACGTTTCGCCTCTTCTTCAATTGCCGTAAAGGCCTCTAACACGGCGCGCTGGGAGCGACCGATGATGTCGATGTCGTCTGCGTATCCCAGCAACTGGACAGATTTGTTGAAGATAGTGCCTTCCGTGTTTACACCTGCCCTGCGCACTATCTGTTCCAGCACAAGATTGAAGAAGTCACATGATAGCGCATCCCCTTGCCGAAATCCGGTGCATGTTTGGAATAGTTCAGAGGAACTGTTGCCGAATTGCACGTTGCACCGCGTGTTATCCAGCGTCACGCGGCACAGCTGGATCAGTTTAGCCGGGATCCCGAATTCGGCCATCGCCTTGTAGAGCTCAAGACGATGAATGCTATCATATGCGGCTTTAAAGTCGATGAAGAGATGGTGAGTCTCGACTTGAAATTCGTTGGTCTTTTCCAGGATTTGCCTTAGTGTGAAAATTTGGTCGATCGTCGATCTGCCGGGCCGGAAGCCACACTGGTACGTGCCGATTAGTGTGCTGCAGAAAGGCTTCAGACGTTCACACAGTACGTTGGATAGGATCTTATATGCGACATTAAGCAGGGATATGCCTCGGTAGTTCTTACAAGACATAGGATCGCCTTTCTTGAAGATGGGGCATATAGAGCTGATAGTCCAGTCATCGGGCATGACTTCATCCACCCACACTTGGTTGATGACTTGGTGCATGCACCCCACCAAAGCATCACCACCATGTTTGAAAAGCTCTGCTGGTAGACCATCAGAGCCGGCGGCCTTGTTGTTCTTCAGCTTTTTGATAGCTGAGCCGACCTCTTCAAAACTAGGAGGGGGAATGGATTCTTCATTGACTGGATGCGGGTTCTCTTCTTGCCCTATCACTCTCTCTACCTGCCCATTAAGTAGCTGCTGGAAATGCTGCTTAAATACATCTACTATTCCCTGTGCTTCGGTGACTAGGTTTCCTTCACTGTTTCGAAGAGCCTGCGTTCCGGGCTTGAAGCCAGCTGCCAGTTGCTTGGCTTTCCTGAAAAACATCCGGATGTTGTTCCTATCGCGGGACTCTTCGATATCCTTGAGCTGGGAGGCTGCGTGGGCCCTTTTCTTCTTACGCAGTATCTTCTTCTCCTCCCTTCTTCTGGTTCGATACTCTTCTCTCGCTGCCCTTGTTTTGCGTTGCAGCGCTTGCAAGTGTGCATTTTCTGTCACCTTTTTCCGGCGTACGCATTCATCATCATACCAAGGGCTCTTTTTGGGTGGTGGCTGGTAGCCTATGGTGGTCTCTGCTACCCCTTTGATGATGTCGCGATACTGGTTCCACAGATTGTTGGCGTTTGTGGATGGTGAATGCACAGCGGAGAGTCTCTCACTCAGGCGCTCCCTGTAGGCTCTGGCTACTCCAGACGTGCTAAGGCTTCCAACGTTGAATTTCTTTTTCTGGGCGGTCTGCAGCTTCTTCTCATTGGATAGTCGAGCTCTGAACTTAGCTGCAACAAGAAAATGGTCAGAGTCGACGTTTGCCCCTCTGAACGTTTGCACATTCAGAATGTTGGATGCGTGCCTCGCATCTATTAGCACGTGGTCGATTTGGTTGGCGGTTCGACCATCTGGAGAGCGCCAGGTTGCTGTGTGGATTCGTAGTCTTGGAAACCTAGTGCTACTTATCACCGTATTACGAGCTGCTGCAAAATCGATTAGCCGGAAGCCGTTGTCTGTTGTCGTGTCGTGGAGGCTGTGCTTTCCAACTAATCCGCCGAAGATGTTTTCCTTACCGATTTTGGCATTGAAGTCCCCGAGTATGATTTTGACATCATACTCCGGACAGGCTCCGTAGGCTCCGTCCAGGAGGTCATAAAACTCCTCCTTGATAGAGTCTTCAGCTTCGTCGGTAGGGGCGTGTGCACATATTATGCTGATGTTTTGAAATGTAGCCTTGATGCGGATCACAGCCAGGCGATCGCTGATCGGCTTAAAGTCAATTATCATTGAGCGTAGCCGATTTCCCACGACGAATCCGCATCCTAACATGTGCAGTCTTTTGTGGCAGCTGTAATAAATGTCGCAATTTTTCCGTTTTTGCATACCTGATCCTATCCATCGTATCTCCTGGATCGCGGTAATATCTGCCTTGTACCGCGTGAGGACAGATTCAAGTTTTTGAATAGCACCAGGAGTGTACAGTGTACGTACATTCCAGGTGCATACTCTTATATCATAGTCCGTGTACGTTCCGGGTCGTGGTATTAAATGAGGGGGTCCATTATCCGAGGCTTGTGTCTCTCTCATAACTAAATTTTTTTTTACGTGGTAAGGAAGTTACCCCGACGGCAAAACCCCCAACCTGGAGGGCCAGTTCCATTTTTTGAAACCCCTAGGACGAGGGGCCGGTTTTAAACCGAAGTCAGTATCCCGCTTCGGGGATATGAGCGCTGCCGTTGGCCCAATAAGGGCTCATCCGTCACCATCTCTTTTCCAAAAACCTGACTTATTCTTGGAAATCTTTATCGGCCTGAGCTCCGAATATGTCGAAGTAGCCCAGATAAAGCGTTGTGCTTCCGTTTGAAGCTTTAACGCCACCGTTGACTCCATCGAGAGAGTTCGTCCGCTGTCGTATTTATAGTGCTGCAATTTTCTCTTGGTCAACACTCGCGCTTATAAGTTTAGCAAGTCGGGTCCGGATGGACACCAACCAGTACCCGATGGCTACCACTAGGAGGTAAAATAAGCACAATTGATGCGCAGTAACAGTTACAACACTGGACGTCGCCAGGTTGACGCCAGTCAGTGCCTACCCTATTCCTACAGCATCCAACCATCGTTCGTGTTTCTTATCAGGCCTAAACTACTGTATGGCATGATCGTCTGGTGGCCGGCTCTTGGCTCTTAGTAAGGCTACTCACCTCAATTTCATATCTAAGGTGCGAATATCTGCATATATGTATGTATATGCATCAGTGGTGAACTGAAAAGTTCTCCTTCAGCGGCGCTGGACATTATGCTCCACCTGCTCCCCTTAGATATTCTTGGCAAGCAATTGTATACGCGTGCCGTTATCCGACTCAAAGCCTCCTCACAGTGGTTTAGCTATCATGAGGGCCGCTCCTCGATCATTAATCTCTTCAATTTTGCCATAGAAGACATCGACTACACCCCGCCGACTCTGTTATTTGACCGAAACTTCCGCACGAGCATACCTGACCGATGTGAATGGGTCACTGCTCGCTCTCCTGAGAACAGTTCAGTCCACTTCTACACGGACGGCTCCAGACTGACGAGGGGGTGGGTTGTGGTGTGTTCTCCGATAAGCTCAATCTGAGCATCTCTTTTCGCCTCTCAGTTTATTGTAGTGTTTCTCAGGCGGAAAACTGGCTCAGGCTCGATCTGAAACGTAGTGCTGAGTCGATCCTATTGAAGCGATTACAGATCAGCCACGTTATCCGTGTTCTGTCTGATAGGCCAATATGCCCAAAAACTGGGCCTCTTTTCACATGACTTCTGAAGAACCTGTAGAGATGAGGAGGAGGAAGAAACCATTCGCCATTTCCCACGCACGTGCCCAACTCTGTCCCAAAAAATACTACTCGATCTAGAAACTACTCATTAGGCGTTACAAGCCTCCTTCGCTTTTTTAGTACCTCCAGTTGGTTTTAATTAGGCCTGGGTAGCCAAAAGGTGCTAAGCATCGCATCACAATGGACCTTTATTGGATAAACCTCTCTTACCTAAACCTAAAAAATTTCTTAACATATCAAGCCCGCCTATTTTTTTTTTTTTTTTTTTTTTTTTTTCCGTAGGAAGGTGGGAATCTTTTAAAGACGAAACTGAGCCCGTACTCAGTAACAGTGTGGGATTTCCACCCACTAAACCCACCTCCCCTTCTACCCCTGGTCCTCGCGGCACTGCCGTCAAGCATTTCATCGCGAGGGGGGACTTCAGCCTTATGTGCTCGGCTCATACAGGTTAGCAGCCTGCTGCGCTGCGTTTCGTTGCTGCTCCTGCCTTCGCTGCTCTTTCATTATTGTAGTCACAGTGTCGTTAACTGCGTCCCAAGCCTCTTCGCTGCTCGTCATCTGTCTGGTGAAGTTGTCTGGGGTTAAGTCCTCGCCCAATTGGTTTACCAGCAGGTGCCGTTCTACGTAGTAACGTGGGCAGTGGAACATGATGTGTTCCGCATCCTCCACTACTCCCGTGCACGTTGGACAATAGGGGTTGTCTTCGTGTCCAAATCTATGCAGGTAGGCTCTGAAGCATCCATGGCCCGTAAGCATCTGGGTGAGGTAGAAGTTCAGCTCCCCATGCTTCCTATTAATCCAGGCGTCTATATTGGGTATCAATCTCTGCGTCCACCTGCCTTTGTCAGAGTGACACCATCTCTCCTGCCATTCTTCCAGACTTGTCCTTGGTCCTTGTCCTTCAGTATTGCTTCTAATCGTTGCTGTTGCCGTTGTCCTGCTGGCACGGTATTTCTGTTGCGCTTCTTTTGCAAGAAGGTCTATTGGTACCATGCCAGCCACTACACATGCCGCGTCGTAGGAAGTTGTTCGGAAGGCGCTGCATACTCTCAGCGCGTTGCTTCTGTAGACTGCCTCAGTCTTCTTTCTGTATGCTTTTGTTTTCACGGCACTAGCCCATATCTGGGAACCGTAGAGCATTATTGATGAGGCAACTCTTGCTAAGAGTAATCGCTTCTTATGTTTTGGTCCCCCGATATTCGGCATTATCCTTGATAGGGCAGCCGTTGCCTTTGCTGCCTTTTCAGCTGCATACTGCAGATGCTGCTTATAGGTTAACCTTGCATCTAAGGTAATGCCAAGGTATTTCAGCTCTGGTTTGGAAGCTATGACGTGATCGCCCACGGTTACCCTTATAGTCTCCATGACTCGCCTGCTGCTGATGAGCACTACTTCAGTCTTTTCTTCTGCAAGTTGTAGGCCCATGCGTACTAGCCAGTCCTGGACCATCCCAATAGCTTCATTGCAGTCATGCTCCAACTCCTCAAGGTGTTTGTTTACTACAACGATCGCTATATCATCGGCGAAACCAATTATTTTCGAAGACCTCGGGGTTCGAAGTCTGAGGACGCCATCATACATTAAGTTCCACAGTAGCGGACCTAATACGGAGCCTTGGGGAACGCCGCCTGTGACGTTATACTGCCTCGTTCCATCGTCGGTGTCGTAAAGCAGTATTCTATTTCTAAAATAGTCCGTCATTATCCTCTGCAGGTATTCTGGTACTCTCTTGGCGGTAAGTGCTCGCAAGATGTTTCTCCAGTTTGCGGTGTTGAAGGCGTTCTTTACATCCAGCGTGATGATTGCGCAGTACTGTTTGCTCCCGCCCTTCCATCGTCTTCCTTCTATGGCTTTTGACGCGGTATTCACGACTTCGTCGATAGCGTCGATCGTAGACCGTGTCTTACGGAAACCGTACTGGTGAGCTGCAAGGCCTCCTGCCTCATCGATTGCACTCTCCAACCTGTCACTTATGACGCGTTCCAGTATTTTGCCCATTGTGTCCAGCATGCATAGAGGCCTATACGATGAGGGATTCTGTGGTAGTTTACTACCTTTTGGCAGGAGGACCAGTCTTTGTTTTTTCCACTGGTCGGGGAATACTCCTTCTTTTAGGCAAGTGTTATACATATCTGCGAAGATGTGTGGGCGCCAATTGATTGCTGCTTTTAAGGCAATGTTAGGGATTCCATCAACACCAGGCGCCTTTTGGTCCTTGATTTTTGCGCAGACTTGCAGGACTTCTTCAGCGGTGACGAGGGGTATTGTTAACGCTCCCGTCGTATTTACTCTCTCCGTTTGTACCTCCATTTCTTGTTGTTGTGGGAAGAGTACAGCCACTACGTTTTCGAGAAACACTGTGGATGTAGGCGCGGGTTTTCGGCCACCCTTCAGCTTCATCATCACCACTTGGTAGGCTTTTCCCCACGGATTTTGGTCGGCTTCGTTGCACAGTTCGATGAAGCTTCTCTTTTTACTGTCTTTAATTGCAGTTTTTAGATTTCTCCGGGCGGTTATGAATCTCTCATGTAGTTCTCCATGGCTGCTGTGTTCTCTGGACCGCTGGTACAATCTGCGCGACCTGTGGCACTCTGCGCGCAGTCTGGCGATTTCGTCGTTCCACCAGTATACTGGAGGTCGCCGCGCGCTTGTTGTTTTCTTTTGCATAGATGCGTCACAGGCGCGTGTCAATCCTCTTCTGAGCTGCTTCGCCTTGTCGGCGGCTGGTCCACTAAGGGATACATCTTCCATCATCAGCTGAAGTACTTCGACGTCCAGAGTATGTGGTTTCCATCCTCTTTTCCGCGGCTGCCTTCTCTGCTCTCTTCTATTTTCAATGGGGCTGGGTCGTAGCTGGAACTTGATGGCCTGGTGGTCACTGTGCGTATACATAGTGCATACTTTCCACGCAGCATTCCTTGCCAAACACGTGCTCATAAAAGTAATGTCTATTATTGACCCTCTTCCGTTTTTGCTGAAAGTCAGCTCGCTCCCGGAATTCACGAGAACTATGTCCAACGATGCAAATGCCTCCAGGAGTGTTCTTCCTCTGGCGTTTGTGGTACGTGAACCCCATTCTACCGCCCACGCATTAAAATCGCCTGCAATGACGACGCGGTTTCTTCCTCTTGCGGTGGTTGCAATGTTGTCAACTATTTGCTCAAATTGTTCTTGTGTAATGCTGGGAGGAGCATAGCAGCTAAAGAAGTAGACGTCATTTACTTTGGCCCACACGAATCCTGCCTGGTGCGTTGTCATTTTTTCTTCGAATGCTCGTTGGCCGCATATCCATATCGCTGCTTTACCTGAAGAGTCCGCTGTCCACACACTCTCATTAAGCTGCTTGTAGGGCTCGCTGAGTATTGCGATATCCGCATCGTACTCTCGGACCATCTGTGTAAGTAGGTCCTGAGCTGCCTCGCAATGGTTGAGGTTAAGTTGGATAACCTTCATGTTCGCTTCTGGGAAGCATTCAGCGCGAGCTGGAATGCAGGGCATCTTATGCTTCCAGTACTGTGCTTGGCGCTATGCCCACTTCCTTTACAGAGCATACATTCCGGCTCTAGGGAGCAATCCTTTGCCTTGTGTCCCTTTCCACCGCATCTGTAGCAGTGTTCGGACCGATCTTCGCTTTTGCAGTCCATTGCGCGGTGGCCATACCCGAGGCACCGGTAACATCTTTTCAGATCCGGTTTTTCTCTTAATCGGCAATTTACCCACCCGATTCTGGCTTTTCCTGCAGATAGCGCTTTGTTGGCGTTGCTTGCTGGCAGGCTTACTACTGCAGTCTGCGTCCCAGCATAAGTTTTCCTCATGGACTTTATTGCAGTTTCCGGTATTGGCTTTTGCAATTCGAACTGCTCTGAGAGGGCTAGAGCGACTTCTTCCTTGGTGGTGATTTCATCAAGATCCTTCACCTCTATTAAGACCTCATGTGTCATCGTTTTGACTTTGGCCTTTGTTTCCAAAATCTTTTCCACTTGTTGCTGGAAGTCCGAAGTTTGGGCATCTGCTGTTTTCTTCAGCTGCAGCAATAATTCTCCTTTCATGGTCTTCCGGACGTGGTCGACATTTTCTCCTAGCTCTTTTAGTGAGGGGTCGGTTTTCACTTTCCTCAGCATGTCCGCGTAGGAAAGATCTCCTGTTGCCTTTATTACAATCGCATCGGGTCGGGTTGGCTTCCTTCTCTGTCTTTCACGTCCCTTCACCTGCGTCCATTCCTGCTTCTTTGCTAGCCCTTGACTTTTCGTCGTTTTTTGTTGTTGATCTAAATTCGAAGATCCTCCATCCACCTCTGTCTCCGGTTTTTTCCTTTTTGGCTCAGGCAAGTGCCGTTTTTGCGGGCTCGCTTGCCTTTTCGGCTTGGGAGTCGTGTCCCTCCTCCTTTTATTGGTGGGTGTTGCCTGCTTTCCGGGATTCTGGGCAGGACTCCGCCCGGGCCCGCTAGCGTTATCCTTCCCAATCCTAAAGGTCGCACTGCAGCTCTTTTCCTCCGTTTGGGTACTTTGGGACGAGAGATCATTTTTGACTCCGATCGTCCTCTTGCTTATTTCCTGTTTCTCCGCTGTTTTATAGTGGGTCCGAATTGAACTAACCAGTCTCCTAATTTCATGATGCACGTTATTTTTTCCCTGGATGAAATCCATCAGCTCGGTGATCTTGCTGCCGAGGATTCTCATAGCATCACTCTCCCGATTTTGTTTATTCAGGCTGGGGCTTGTATCCGTCTTCCTCTCTGCTTCAGTGGATTTTTCCGTGCTTTTGGAAGTGCTGGGACCAGTGGGTTCGGTACTATACTGTTTCTCCACTGGTGTTGGCTTTTCCGGCGATCTGGAAACTAGCGAACTTCTCCTAAATGGGGGTGCTACTGCTAAAACAGTGAGCTCCCCTTCTCCTTGTAAATAATGTTTTTTTTGATTTTTTATTAAATTTTCTGTGTTTTTTTCTGGTGTTTGATTTTTTTGTTGTATCATCTCTCTTGGGTCCCCACTCAAAGCCGCTATCTCCGTCCGAATGTGTATTCACCTCTATGATCCCATGGTTATCTATGCAGGCAGGGAGGCCATGCGAGGGTTGACACAGGACCTTATGGGTGCCTGTGCCAGAGCCAGATCGGTGCTAATCAGGAATGTTACATCTGAACATACACCACCAACTTAACGGCGACGTGACGAAGAACGTACTTTGAGGCCTGCCAAGGTTTTAACGGGACGGGGGCGGTTGCAGCATTGGCCTGAGAGCCGTTTCAACCAGATTTCACTCCAGCTTACTAAGGTAACAGAATACTACAACCGTCAGCCCACAGCATTCAAATCCAATCGTTGTTCCGGTATACCGTAATTAAGACCTTACCGGGCTCGGTCTTAATGTCTAACATGTAGACTTCAATTGTAGCTTCGTTTGCCGACTTTGTCTACGCGAGTTCCCCCGTTGCCACTCCTTGGAGTAGGGGGCACCTATTTGCGGACGGCGCCGACTCGTCCTGTCGCAAAGAATTCATAAGGTTTTTGAGACGTTTTCAGCCTCACCCTCCTTCTCTGCCGCTTTTGGTCGGGGACTGCTTATTTGTTATTCGCAGCTAACCTGACGTTACAGGCCATTCAGCGATCCGCCACCTGCTGACCCCCACAGTAGCCTAAGCTCGGCCCTGTGCCCGCCTATTTGCCTGTTCTAATATTAATGTTTATACCCTATCCTAAGGGTATATTAAGTTTGACACATAGTTTGTAACATAGAGAAATAATCGAGATAGACCCTATAAAGTATATACATATATTCGTGATCAGCATCAATAGCGAAATCGATTGAGCGATGACCGTCCGTCCGTCCGTATGTCACCGCTTTTTGGGCCTTAACTTTTGAGCTAGGACGATGAAATTTCATATCTGGGCTTCTGAGAAAAAGATACAGTACAAGTGTAAAAATTTTTTAAATCCGCCCACTGCCACGCCCACTTTTTCATAACTTCACTAAATTATATGAAACCGAAAAATTTTGTTAAGACCAAATATTTAGGCATTCAGATTCCCTACAATCCACCCATACAAAAGTTTTGGCCACGCCCACTTTTTGGGGGCGTTTTCATCACAAAACCGATTTTTGGGCCTTCAATTATTAACTAGGACGCTGAAATTTCATATCTGGACTTCTGACGAAAAGATACAGTAGAAGTGTAAAATTTTTTTACATCCGCCCACTGCCACGCCTACTTTTTTATAACTTCACTAAATTATATGAAACCGAAAAATTTTGTTAAGACCAAATATTTCGGTATTTAGATTCCCTACAATTCACCCATAGAACAGTTTTGGTCACGCCCACTTTTTGGGGGCGTTTTCATTAAAAAACCGATTTTGATAAAATTTTACATGTAACATCCTCAAACGTTCGACATTATAGCTATATTTGAGTACAAAATGCAATTTGGCCACGCCCACTTTATAGAGAGGAGGATAGGGTATCATACGATCCGTTCCAGACGGATTGTAGCTTTTCTGTATGTTTTTATATCATTTTCCGTAACAGAAATAGTAGAAGAAGAATGACTTACAACAATGCTTTATTTTATTTTTTTGTAGGCCCTTGCCCCCATATGGTTGACACTGATACCTGGAAAGATGTTTTGTATCAATTAGGGTATTTTTAAACAAAGAGTCGTACCACCTCCCTAATGAAGGATAGTACGTCCTTAGCAGCAGAATTTCTAAATTCCGCTGACGAATATAATTCTTTATGAAAAATACACCTCCTTAACCAATGTAATGCTGGGCAATCACAGAGAATGTGCTCAGAAGATTCGTCATCTTTCGAGCAGAACCTACATTTCTGGGCACAGATTGAGCTTGTTTAGGTGTTATTCCATGCCACAGACACCTGTGAGAAAGCTTACCGGCTTTCTAATATTAACCTTGTCTAGATTTCCTTGTAGAAATAAGGGCTGATTAATCGCTGGGATTGTCTCAGCCCCGAGAAATTTTCCCAGTGGGCCAGACAAAGTTTGTGTACCCGTTAATCAGCGCTCTGGTGGCAGTTCAGTTGGCATCACAGCAGGGTTCAGTTCATGTCTGCACTGTCTTCCTAATGAAGATTTGTTAGGGAGAAAGCCCAACAACAGCTTCTAATGCTGCCGTGGGGCAGGTAAGCATGGCAAGGCAATTCTTTGAAGCTTCTGAATCTTCGTTGCCGTTGTCTGTTCAAGAACTTTCGACCACCAAACGATGACAGCTACGTGATAATGGGCCTCATCATCATTTTATACATCCAATGTATCATTTTTGGATTCAGACCCCAAGTTCTGCGGTAAAGGTGTATACTGGCTCACATGGCCCTAGTGGCCCGCTCGATGGCGGAATTGATATGAGAATTCCAGCTAAACCGTTTGTCAAGGACGATGAAGAAATATTTAACCTCACTGCAATAAACTAAAACAACAACAACAACCAACACCGCCGGAGGCTTTGAATGGTGTGAAGGAGCCTACAGCCCATTTAACCTTATCCAGACTGAACATTTTTCTTTGGTGGTCAAAGTAGTGATGCGGAACATATGGGAACACAAGCGTTCTCGCCTTAGCCTCTCACTATCAACTCCTACTCTACACCTCCACGATGGTGGCTGCTGGGTGCCTAGTACCTCAACTGGAGATTGGTAACCCCCCCCTTTGGAAGGTTGTTGGTGGCAGCGAATGAGAGAGGGGGGAGGAGTGTCTTCTCACTAAGGCACCTTCTCTTGCTTCAGGCGGCGGCGGACGAATTCTCTAGATGGAATCAACGGTGGC
This sequence comes from Xylota sylvarum, assembly GCA_905220385.1. Taxonomy (NCBI): domain Eukaryota; kingdom Metazoa; phylum Arthropoda; class Insecta; order Diptera; family Syrphidae; genus Xylota; species Xylota sylvarum. The sequence continues at coordinate 67,939,231 of LR999958.1, read as the reverse complement.
GTCAACCAGTTCCAGTTAGGCCGAACTATTAGTGGTATCCCTATATGAGCTGCTTCGACATATTCGAATTCCAGGTCTATATATAATGTCAGTATAGCAAGCACACGGTTTCCTCATCCCAAAATCCACAAGGGGACATGGCGATCTCCTGATCATCAAACGGTCAATCAAATTGACCACATTGCGATCGACGCAAGGCATGCCTCCAGTATTCTGGATGTCCGACCCTTCCGAGCAGCCAAAATGGACTCGGATCACTACCTTGTTGCAGCCAAGGTACGAGTGCGGATATCGCAAACGCCACAACTAAGAAGAACTACTGTGAGAAGATTTGACGTCGAAAAGCTGCAATCGCAAGAGATCGCCAGAACCTTTGCCGAACGCGTATTCCGAAATCTCTCAACGACTCCTATGCCGCCAACATCAATCGCCGAAGACCAGTGGCAACGCTGCCAACAAGCCATCAGAAGTGTCGCAACTGATGTGCTGTGTTTCACCCGACCACCACCAAGAAACCTCTGGTTTGACGATGAGTGCCGGCAAGCACATGCAGCTAAACAGCAAGCATACAAAGCGGCGCTGCAAAAAAGGACGAGAGCTGCTCGTGAGCTCTACGAGCAGAAGAGATGGGAAGAACATCGGCTTCTCCGAAAGAAGAAAAAAGAGCACCAGAAGCGCGTGATCGAAGATATTGAGAGATTATACTCCAGGAATAATGTACGGAAGTTTTACCAACAGGTAAAAAGAACGTGTCAGGCCAATAAGACCTGTAGAGATGAAGAAGGAAACCTCGTAGTAGAGTCGCAGTCGGTGCTGAAAATATGGAAAAACTTCTTCTGCAGACTGTATAACGGCGACGAAGACCAACATTCCGCTGTCAGCCAGAATGAACCATTCAACATAGACGATGATAGCCAAAACTTCCGTCAACCTGACCAAAACGAAGTGAGGATAGCAATATCCAAACTTAAATCCAACAAGGCTGCTGGATCTGACGGCTTACCAGCCGAGCTGTTCAAGGCAGCTGGAAATGACCTGGTAGAGGGCATACACCAACTCATTTCTAAAATTTGGTCAGATGAGTGTATGCCTGATGAATGGAATCTCAGCAACGTTTGCCCGATCCACAAGAAAGGAGATCCCCTCAATTGCGCCAATTACAGAGGTATCAGTCTCCTCAACATCGCGTACAAGATCCTATCTGCCATATTGTGTGAACGTCTGAAACCCTTCGTCAACAACCTGATTGGGTCCTATCAGTGTGGTTTCAGACCAGGAAAGTCCACAATCGATCAATCTTCACACTTCGGCAGATCCTGGAAAAAACCCAAGAAGTCCAAATCGATACCCACCATCTTTTTATCGATTTCAAGGCCGCATATGACAGCATCTATAGAGACGAGCTATGCAGAGCCATGTCTAGTTTTGGCATCCCTGCCAAACTCGTCAGATTGTGCTGCTCCATCAATGTCGGTAACGATCTCACCGAGACCTTTGATGTCAAAAAAGGATTTAGACAAGGTGACGCGCTGTCATGTGATTTTTTTAACATCGTTCTTGAAAGAATTGTGCGAAACTCACAAGCCAACACCGGAGGCACAAACTTTCAAAAGTCTGTGCAACTACTAGCGTATGCCGACGATATCGACATTATTGGAAGAACACAGCGGGTTGTGCACCGGTGACCGGTTCGCTAGTATTGAAACAGAAGTTGCCAAAATGGATTTAGCGGTAAACGAGGGCAAAACCAAGTATATGCTGTCAACCAGAAGGGACACGCAACATCGACGAATTGGACAGAACGTCACAATCGACAGCTATAACTTTGAGATAGTAAGGGACTTTGTCTACCTCGGCTCTGCTATCAATTCTGATAACAACACCTCGGCAGAAATAAAACGAAAAATAACTCTTGCCAATCGCTGTTTCTTTGGGCTGAGAAGGCAATTGAGTAGTAAGGCCCTATCCCGAACAACTTAGGAGACTCTAAGATATAAGACCTTGATCATCCCAGTCCTGCTTTATGGCGCTGAAGCTTGGACTTTATCAAAAGCGGATGAAGATATCCTCGGTCGTTTCGAGAGAAAAATTCTTCGTAAAATATTCGGTCCCGTTTGCGTTGACGGGCTTTGGAGGAGAAGATTCAACGACGAACTATACGAGCTGTACAGCGACATCGACCTAGTCGAAAAACACATTTGAGATGGCTAGGGCATGTAGAGCGAATGAACACCAGTGCTCCGGCCCGAAGAGTCTTCGAATCACACCCGGAGGGACAACGCAGCAGAGGAAGACCTCGCCTTAGGTGGCGCGCACAAGTTGAAGGGGACCTGAACAAGCTTGGAATGTGCAACTGGAGGCAGTTAGCTACGGACCGAGCTAACTGGAGAGGCTTGTTAGTTGAGGCTCAGGTGCACCCCGAACTGTAGCGCCACCTAAGTAAGTAAGTAAGACTGAAAATTTTACCGGTTAAACTGTTTACTAGCAATGCAGACCCTATGGTCAGATGCGTTCGAGTACGTGTATAGTACACGAGTGGACAAAACTAGGAAATGAAGCTGAAGTAAGGTTCCAAGAGTACCCATACGGTCCGACGTGTAGGTGCCATCGGTATTTTTTAGAAAGCCTACACAATTTACGTGATCTTTAACTAGTGACTTATGGATCCGTGCCGCTACTGGCATGTCAGCAATGTTTTCGTAGGATTTCCTCCACGTAGCATGCTTAGATTGTCTATGTTCTAAATTGTATTCTGTAAAAACGAACTTATATTCGTCTCAACTCATCGTGCATTTAGCAGAGTTGAAGAGTTTTCTAACTTGCTTCCTGAGTTTAGAAATCTAGTCATTCCACCAGGGAATCTTACGTTTACACAGACTGGTTTTACGGACAGAACTGTCATGATAAGAAGTAAGCAACACTTCATTCAATTGGTATGCTGTTTCATCTAGGTCCCCTGTGGACTCGATAGATGTAACAAGCGTATCTAATTTAGAGAGGACGAGTCCCCGATACAATTTCCAGTCCGCGAATCTGGGATCATATCTAGAAGATGCATGCGACAATTTGCCGGGAATGTTGAACCTGATGTGTTGATGGTCAGACACCGAGGCTTCGTCAGAGACATGCCAATTTTCAACAAAATTTAAGATATTTGGACTGGCGAGTGTAAGGTCAAGTACCTCTTTGCGAATCGCATTTATGAAAGCAGATTTAGAGCCTTATTCAAAATATCTACATGACTACTAACAAGACATTCTAAAAGACACTCACCCATTCTATTGATGCCATTACTGCTCCAGACCCCATGATGCGCATTGGCATCGCAACCTATGATGTAGTGGAGGTTGCTGTCTTGGCAATGTATAATGAGTTCCTGTACCTCAATGGCCGGAATGTTTCGTTTGGAAGAAAGTTAATATTTTTGCTGATTAAGTAGACGCCTTTGGCACTGGCTCCCCGCATTTAAAAATTACTTGCCTTATTCCGTAGACCTTTAATTTGTCCGCAGATAAACCAAGGTTCTTGGATAAGACAAAGGGTTATTCTAAATTCTAAATAGAGAAAATTGCTGACTATCTACATCCGCTGGCAGTCTATTTATAACTTTAGTTCTTTAGACAATAAAGCACTCTAAATTTGACGTCATCTGTTGTAAATCTATTGTCCTAAGAGAAAACAGTAGAATATCATATTCTACTACAAGATGTAGTAATTAAAAGTTAAGATTGCTTCTATGATTGACATTAAACATGTTTCCATTGCCCCTGTTTTTTTCTGTTTTCTTGTTTATTCTTATACTTTAACAACTTTGCTAAGAACAATTAGAAAAATTTCGTTTTTTTTTCCTCTAATCTTGGGTGAACATATTAAACCACTTTTATAATCCAGGAACGAGAGTCATCCGAATTTTACAAGAAATGTAAGCATATGGTGAATTATTTTATTAAGCAATCGAAAGTTATTAAAAATGTTGTGAGAAACTCGGTCATGCCTCTAATAGGTATCTACTGGGCATCAGGTACTGAGAATGGTAGCTTACAGTGAAAAAGCAAAGTCACAATCGACTTTTTGATGTATCTCTGTTTATTTAAGTATTTTATTAATGTAATTATATATGTACATACATATGCACGTACAAGCATTTTATCAGTAATAAATTATCTCCATTGTATAACTCGATTACCATTTCATTCTAAAATGGTAATAATAATCGTTTTCTATATTGTGCATATACATATATAACTTTACTGCTGCAAACTCAATTATGTAATATCCTGGTTACTTAGAGTTTCCCCATTTGTTGCTTGAATATGAGTTTCAAAATACCCAATCACAACACTACTTAAGGTGTAGTCATCTAAAATTCTAGTAAATTCTGTATTATCCAAAGTCCATTGTAAATGCTGCTAACGTATAAGAAATAATGAAATAGTTTTGCTTCTATTAAATGTATTCATATACCTATAATACCTTAGCAGACTTTTTAAGAACTTGTTTACGAGTATATTGTTATTTGAATTTACATACATATGTACGTATAAAATTGTCTAAGATGAGAAAGTTGTGTCACAAGTCGAATGTTCCACAAGTATCAGGCAAAATACGGAAATTCTGTTATAAATTGGTCAGTAGGTAAAAATAATAAAGTATAGAAGAGTAGTCGTATGTACTTGCGCCTTCATACTGTTAGTGTTATAATGATTAGGTTAGAGTGGGTGTCTGCAGAAGTGTGCAGACACATTTAAACCAATAAAAGTTCATTGTGATGGGATGGATCGCACCATTTGCCTACCCGGGACTAATTAAACCAACCGAAGCATTTCAAAGTCAAAGAAGAGAGTTCCTAGATCGAGTAGTATTTTTTGGGACAAAACTGGGCACGTGCATAGAAGGTGGTGAATGGTTTCTTCCAGATCCTCATCCCTACAGTTTTTGCAAAAGTAATGTGAAAAGAGGGCCAGTCTTTTAGCATGTTGCCCTATCCTACAGAGTCCAGTAAGAACACCAATAATATGGCTGATCTGTAATCGCTTTAACAGGACCTACTCGGCACTATGTTTCAGATCAAGCCTAGGCCATATCTGCCTCCAATTGTTACTAGTAGAGAGATTTTTCCATCTACAGTTAGGTTTGCTAAATGCGTTCACCTTTAAAAAGAGAATACAAGTCGCGAGAGGCATACTCAGGTTCTGCCATTTCGGCAGGATCCTTTGGGCTTTTTCCCACCATATGGGGAATGTTGGACTGCTCAGTCATCTCTAGCAGAGACAAAGGACATTTTAAAGCGGCCTTTGAATCGAAGGAGCACGATTCCAGAGATTTGCTTACGTAACGACTGTCAGTGAAAATAATAATATTTCTGACAGATATAGCATTACATTTCAGGCAGGTTAAGGTTTCCTTCGCCATGATTTCCGCCTGAAAACGCTAAAATGATCGTATGATACCCGGTAAGCTACCAAGGCAATTTTAATGTTGTCTTGAAACGTGATCGAGCGTCTTTCGTGTGGCTCAATTTTCAAAGCTTCTTCCACCAGTTTTTCACCTAAAGTTATAAACTAGATGTACATATTTTGTGCAACAGATCATAACGTGTTATGTTATGATTTGGGCAAAGCGAAGTCGCGCAAATCGAATTTTAGTAGACAAATGCATTCCGTGCAAAAGGTGAAACCACACAAAAAGAAGTCGCACAAAGCGTGGAACGAGTATACATACGTACATGCATATGCTTGTACATGTGTCAGTGAATTCATAGTATACGTTTAATGATCTGCCAGCAACAAGCTCGCATTTGTAAGATTCTTTGATTATGTCCAGATTACTATTACTTTATTACGCTGCGCACAACAACGGCAGCACTGTTCCACAGATGAGTTTCGTGAGAGAATCTACAAGCAGCGAGATCAAGTCTCCAAAAGCACAATGGATTATTCCAGTCAAAGCTTAATATTCATGATCACATGGTAAATATGCATGTATTGTTATTGTGTTCACGGCATACACTGGAAATTTATTCAAACTTTGTATTTGCCGTATTAATTACTCTCTCCGGAAGAAAAATAAACAAATTGAACCCGTTTACAGTAGCAGAAAAGTGTCTGGTTGTCAGAAAGTGTATGTTAATTTGTTTTTAATTTGTTTATGGTCAAATGCTGATTCGAAGGGTGACGAATTGATTACCATTTGATTTTAATCAACAGCCAACTCTATTCTTTTGTTTGTTTATCTTATTTTAATTAGGGGTTACCTACTCCTTCACAAATTCAATAGAAAATTTATTGTGTTTCGGTGTTAGTTTCTTTTTATGCACATACATATGTACATACATACATAAGTTCAGTTGGAATACAGATACCAATACTTCATTCAGTTCTTCTCTTCTTCAATCGCCACTTGCTGTTAGGCATAGAAATAACTTCGAGATATGCATCTTCTCCAATGAACTCGGATCCGGTTTATTCTTCTCATCTCTGCCAGAGTGCCAGGGCTTTACCCCGCATCCTTCGTACATCCTAAATGGGATTTTACAAAGTTTTTCAGGGTTTTTCTCTCAATGCAGTACCTCTGTTCTCATTTTCAGTACCTGTCCATCCGTTGCAGATGTCCGATCCATTGTATGTCTCCTCGATTTCTTTTAGAACTGATTTCTTCTGCCCTACTCCTGTATTATGTATTTTTGTTTTTTTCATTTCTGAAACTATCTCTCCTGGTTTTTCATACAACCTTTCATTTCTGTTGCCTGGAATTCGCTCAGATGTTTATCTAATAGCGGAAATAACTTGGTACCGTATAATATTTCTATTGCAGAGCTTGAGTTTTGTTTTGTGTTTATCTCTCCTTTACCCATTATTTTGTTATTTATCTGATAGTACTCTGACACTGCTCTCTCTCGAAATATCCCCTCCTCTTTAGACAGCCACATTACTTGGCTTTTAGTTATATTTACCACCATGTCTTACTCGCAAATATTCGAGTAAGCGCGTTTTTGTACCTACTCTGTACCTACTCTATCTTATAAAATACTTCACTTCAAACTCTGTCTAATCCAGTTTGTCTAATGCATATAGAAAGCAGAGAATGAGGATACGGTTTTATGGTTAGATCGATAAACGCCAGAATCTATCAATCTATGTACATTTAGTGCTTGCTTTGAGTTGAAATTTGAATCAAATAATGTATTCCGTTTTAAGTATCCTACGAAAATTCATACGCACTGCTGCATTGTCTTCGAACTTGTTCAAAAAATCAAGCATGCTTAAGAAGACCACATGCACTTCTATGTTAACCTACGAGTGCCCATGCAAGTATAGGTACATTTTAAGAGTGAGTAAATGTGTATGTGGCATTATACGAAAAGGTCCCAAAGTCTCGGAAAAAAAAATTAAAAGGGTCGAAAAGATGTATTTTTTAAAAAGTCGGTAACGCTGAGTAGAGGATTAAGACTGTCTCCCTGCTTTAGTCCTTTGCATATTTCGAATTCTTCTGATTTCCCTCCTCGAGTATTACTTTCTCCATCAGATAGTCGTAAATCCTTTTAATAGCGTTTATCTCCGTTACATTTTTAGTTTATAGTATCTCACATATGTATGTATGTGTTGTGTTGGCACACTTTCACACACCGCTTTCATATCTTTGTTGAAATCGCATAACAAAATTATCAGATGAGAGCGATTTAGCACATTTGTATTTAGACAAACTTAAATTTTATCAAATTCTTTCGACTCAATTCGGCTTTTAATCTTATTTCAAAAATACTTAAATGGATGGATGGAATGGAACCAATACTGCCAAATGATAAGCGAACAGGTAGAACTGAAAAGTGTACACATTGTTTGGCCACCACTGTATGTAGATATGTAAATACATGTGTCTTTTCTTTTTTAATGCCACCAGAAAGTAGTCTTTACGAATTTTAAGAACAATGTAATCGATGTGATTTGTATATTTTTAGGCGCACAAAAGTGTGAAGCTTTTTATACCCTATCCTAAGGGTATATTAAGTTTGACACATAGTTTGTAACATAGAGAAATAATCGAGATAGGCCCTATAAAGTATATATATTCGTGATCAGCATCAATAGCGAAATCGATTGAGCGATGACCGTCCGTCCGTCCGTATGTCACCGCTTTTTGGGCCTTAAATTTTGAGCTAGGACGATGAAATTTCATATCTGGGCTTCTGAGAAAAAGATACAGTACAAGTGTAAAAATTTTTTAAATCCGCCCACTGCCACGCCCACTTTTTCATATCTTCACTAAATTATATGAAACCGAAAAATTTTGTTAAGACCAAATATTTAGGCATTCAGATTCCCTACAATCCACCCATACAAAAGTTTTGGCCACGCCCACTTTTTGTGGGCGTTTTCATCACAAAAGGAGCACGAAGGAGCACGATTCCAGAGATTTGCTTACGTAACGACTGTCAGTGAAAATAATAATATTTCTGACAGATATAGCATTACATTTCAGGCAGGTTAAGGTTTCCTTCGCCATGATTTCCGCCTGAAAACGCTAAAATGATCGTATGATACCCGGTAAGCTACCAAGGCAATTTTAATGTTGTCTTGAAACGTGATCGAGCGTCTTTCGTGTGGCTCAATTTTCAAAGCTTCTTCCACCAGTTTTTCACCTAAAGTGAAAAAAACCGATTGAACCCAAAACCGATTTTTGGGCCTTAAATTTTTAACTAGGACGCTGAAATTTCATATCTGGGCTTCCAAGAAAAAGATACAGTACAAGTGTAAAATTTTTTTACATCCGCCCACTGCCACGCCTACTTTTTTATAACTTCACTAAATTAAATGAAATCGAAAAATTTTGTTAAGATCAAATATTTGGGTATTTAGATTCCCTACAATTCGCCCATAGAACAGTTTTGGCCACGCCCACTTTTTGGGGGCGTTATCATCAAAAAACCTATTTTGATAAAATTTTACATGTAACATCCTCAAACGTTCGACATTATAGCTATATTTGAGTACAAAATGCAATTTGGCCACGCCCATTTTATAGAGAGGAGGATAGGGTATCATACGATCCGTTCCAGACGGATTGTAGCTTTTCTGTATGTTTCATTCTGGAGTCGAAATGGTGAACCACATGGGAAATTCGAAAGTAATGACCGGTCTGATGAGTTGCTCGTAGATCAGGAGTTTGGTGGTTTTGCTCAGACCACAGTGTCTTTTCATCATGCAACAAATTAAGTGCAAAATTGGCCCGCCCTAGAATGTTTTCCAGCGTGAGGATTAAATTTAAATCTCACGTTAAAAAGAAATCCAAAAAAGTTGGTTAATGCTTTTGTTGGGACTTTTGAGTTTTCTAGGAGTGTGAGCCGTAGATTGGAGGAACGGGTTACTAAACCTCGTCGACCTGGTGGCCGAAAACAGATTAACTCCGTTTTGGTGCTATTGCGTTGATTTTCAGTCCCCCTTTAAATAAATACTCCCAAAGGTTATGGATGTGTGACTGCACTCTACGTATGGCTGCAACCGGGGATTGGAATACAGCGTACGTGAAGGAGACAAAAAAATTCTTGATCATTTCTAACGCAGGAAGCCAGACTAGATAGTTTGGCCCAAATCCAGACACAAGTTGCCGTAGGATTGACAGAATATGTATTTGTTATGTAAAATTTGTTGATGAAAAATGTTGCACAGCATCTGTGACTTTTGCTTTGGTTGAGTTCGAAAAATTTCTATATTTTCTGTGAATATTTTCAAAAAAATAAGCAAGTCAAACCCGCGAAGTGTCGCTGTCTGAGACACGGCAGCCTTCCATTCTCCACGACCCCGGGCATGCTACTTCTAGTTGTCTAGACCAAGCGCTCGGGCATTCGCGATAGCTTGATCTTTAAAACTGAGTTTCGGTCTTCGTTGTCGTCTCGAACCTGGCGGCTGTGATTCGAGCTTTACTGGAGCATTATTGACCATTTGGTCGAAGTGGCCGAGTCAGTGTAGTCGACTTGTTTTGGCTTTTTGGACTACATCCACATCTTGGTACAGGTCATAGAGTTCGCGGTTATATCTTCTCCTCCATTCGCCCTCCTCACATACGGGAACAAATAAGTATTCAACGAAGAATTTATCACTCGAAAGTGTTAATATATATAGGATCGAAGTTTTGTAGAGCATGTATTTCGTCTTCCGAGTTAGGAGTTTTGAACTCATTTGTTTCGCCAAACCGAAGTAGCAGCGGTTTCCTAGAGTAAGTCTTCACTCGAAAGTGTTCAATATATCCTCTGCTTTCCTGTTTATTATGATGCCGCATATCCTTGTCGAGTCGGAGCAAATGTTTCCGAATTGCACGTTGCAGCCTTGTAGAATTCAAGTCTATGAATACTATCATATGCGCATTTGAAGTAGATGAAGAGATGGTGAGTCTTGACTTGAAATTCGTCGGTCTTTTTCAGAATCTGCCTTAGTGTGAAAATTTGGTCGATTGTCGACCTGCCGGCCCGGAAGCCACACTGGTACGTGCCGATTAGTGTGTTACAGAAAGGTTTCAGACGTTCATATAGTACTTTGGATAGGATATTATATGCGACATTAAGAAAGAATATGCCTTGATAGTTCTTACAAGACATAGGATCGCGTTTCGTGAAGATGGGGCATGCAGAGCTGATAGTCCAGTCATCGGGCATTACTTCATTTGATGATTTTTTGCATGCACCCTACCACAGCATCACCACCGTGTTTGGAAAACTCAGCTGGTAGACCATCAGAACCGGCGGCCTTATTATTCTTCAGGATTTTGATACCAAGCCAACCCCCCCCCTGAGGGGGATGACTTTGTCATTGAATGGATGCGAGTTCTCTTTTTCCATTATCACTCTCTCTACCTGATGCCTATTAAGTAGTTGCTGGAAATGCTTAAACACATCTACTATTAACTGTGCTTCGATGACTAAGTTTCCTTCACTGTTTCGATGAGCCTGAAGCCACCTTCCAGTTGCTTGGCTTTCCTAAAAATATCCGGATGTTATTCTTATCGCGAGATTCTTCGAAATGCTTGAGCTAGGAGAATGCATAGGCCCTCTTTTTTTACGCAGGATTTTTTTCTCTTCCCCTCTTCTGGCTCGATACCCTTCCCTCGCTACCCTTGTTTTGCACTGCAACGCTTGCATATGTGCATTTTCTGTCACATTTGTTCATCATCATAGCGAATACTCTTTTTGGGTGGTGGCTGGTAGCCTCTGGTGGTCTCTGCTACCTCTTTGAAGGCGTCGCGATACTTGTTGCCCAAATTGTTGACATTTGTGGATGGTGTTTGCACAGCAGAGTCTCTCGCTCAGGCTTTCTCTGTAGGCTACTCCAGTTGTGATAAGGCTTCCAACGTTGAATTTCTTTTTCTGGGCGGCTTGCAGCTTTTTCTCGGTGGATAGTGGAGTTTTGAATTTGGCTGCAACAAAAAAATTATCAGAGTCAACGTTTGCCCCTCTGAAAGTCTGAATATTCAGAATGTTTTCTGATATTAAGAGTTTGCTGTGTTGGGATTTTATAGGCGCTTTTTTTTTAGTTTTGATTTTAGTTTATTTAGGTTATGCATTATATGGACACACGATATACATACATATACTATTTCAGTACTCATCTACAGCAGGACAAGATTGCCAGTCGTTTAGGAAGCCATTTTATATGTCAGGTTGATACATGAGTACTGGAAATCTTTACTTTACTTTAATTTTGAGCTATCTATTACTTTGCTGTGCGCATAGTCTAATATATACATACATACGTGAGGATTGCACAACATATTAATAATTCCCTGCGGCGACAGTAGGAATTGGTTACTTTTGTTTCAGTTACAAATAATGTATCAATTTATAAGAAAGATCATAACTCAAATTTATCTTGATTTTATTAATTGTTTGTCTCACTAACTCTGAAAAATTGATGAATATGTTAATAACGGTTTGAGTAAAAAATTGATGATGCTTACAAAGACATCTAATTTATGATAATGAATCTGTAGTTGCTCTAAATATTTTAGATTAAGCAATTTTAAAAGTCGGTATGTGTGCATGTTTATTTGAAAATATGCACACAGAAGCGCATAAATAAATCGTCATCAAGGCCAAACGATTTTAGAGCTGAACTGAACCGAATGTTGTCCATCTAATTTAATGAGTGTTGCGTGAAGATTTTAATGTTTTAGTCTCGATTTCCCCTAGGTTATTATATACATGTAGCAATTAGTGTTGCTATTTAACGTATTTCGTTTTCTTTAGATAAAACAAAAAAACATGTGGGCTGTACTATTGATATATGTGGGAATGTAATTTGTCATCGGATATCCAGATTTAATGGGTCCTATAGTTCGACTCTGATGAAGGATTATCTTTATATTTATATAGGTAAATAGTGTTTCTTGAATTTAAATGCTATGCAAGACGGAATTAGGAGGCCAATTAACCCTTGTTTTTTTTTATGTTGCTAGGAATTTTACGAAAGTGTCTTATGTAGAATAAACCGCCTATGGGCAGAAAATTCTGAATTGAAAATCCAATCACCAAAGTACAAAGAATAGTCCATCGCCATTGACATTGCTTTGGCCAATATGGGTGCCGTATACATACAAGGGTTCCCAACTTTGATTGAAACAAAAGGAGGACACCGATTTTTCTAGAATTAGTTCTGTTCTTTGCAGTTATTGTAAATTTTTTTGACGTTTACAAGCAATTGTGGAAGCGGAGAGATGACATGTTACGGCAATCTGGATTTTCTGGAATCTGGAATCAGATTTTCTGATTTTTTTTTGACGTTTGGAAATGTCAATCGATTTCTATCGACGAAAGGATGAAAAAAATATAAAAAAAATTAGGAAAAGCATTAGTTTTGTTCTAGTGCCTTCGGGTAGGGGTAGGAATATACCCGAGGTAGGCATGCCTGTCGTAAGAGGCGACTAAAATCCAACCTCCTTATACCGAGTGTATAGTGTATCCAAAAAAATCCAATGAACAAAACGACAAGATTTAGTATCCCAGGTGGCAGTCCAGCTTTACTGGAAAATCCACCCTCTTCGGAGCTCGGCTATACGAATTCTGGGGAGAGCCACTTATTGCAATCCAATGACACTTTTACAAAACGTTCAAGGGTATCTCGATCTCAACGACCAAGGTCGAATAACACCGGGAAAAGAAATCCACCGGGAGCCCTAGAGCGCGAAAATCATGACTCTGCGAAATTTAAAAAGCTTTTAGGCAAAAAATGAAGCACTCCAAATCAAGCTTAATGAAATGGATCTCTATATAGATCTTAAGAAAGATATAGACTTATTAAAATAAGAAAATAATGTTCTAAGGGACACACATTTGCGGAAAGAACACGAATGTACTCCATCACGGTTAGTTAGTCTTGAATACGACACCGACGAAGAAGAGCTAGCGAAACGATTCGGGTCCCAAATAAAAAACCTAGTAAATCGAAGTCGAGCCTCGAAAAGAAGAAAAGCAAAAAGAACCGCAAGATAAACAATCCCCCACCAATAAACGTCATCGGGATAACGGAATATAATAAGTTGCATAGGCTCCTGACAGGAACGATAACATCGAAATTTAAAGTTACATCTTTGATGTATTCCTCAAGCGTGAAAAATTAACGACGACTACTGAGCAGTCTCCTAAATAAATACCGAGAAGATCCAGTGCTATACTTTTAAATTAAAGTCAGAAAGGAAGTGTTCAAACAGAACTATCAATCTGAACATGGAAACGTCAAAAAAATCCAGTCCGCCAGACTTGTGTGAACAGGGTCATTACCGAAAAAGGGTACAACCAGCCAAATCATCGAAAATGGATGTGTGCAATAAAAGTAGTAGTAAGACAAAGGAAAGCACTTTTTAGCGCCATTTTTATTTTGCTTGCTTTAACTACAAAAGGAGGACATTTTTAATAAAAGGAGGACGGGAGGACAAAGTGCTGAAAAGGAGAACTGTACTCCAAAAAGAAGGACTGTTGGGAACCCTAATACATATGTACATACATAAGGATGGGCTGCAGCTCCCTTGACAGAATTTGTCTATTTTGTTGTTTTGGTCCTTTAATATTCGGGGTTCCTTGTAGTTACTCGCCGCCGTATCGCTTCTACTGTAGAGAATTTTCTAAATCCATACTGTTGGTTGGAGAGTCCCCCGGCTTCATTAATTGCCACTTCCAATCTGTTGCATATGATTCGTTCCAATATTCTACGCATTGTCTCTAACAGCAACATGCGACGGTATGACAAGAGCTTTTCTGGTGGGTTTTTCCTTTAGGCAACACCACCAGGCGTTGCTTTTTCCATTAGTCTGGAAAATGCATGTTTTTATGTATGTACATATGTTTGTATAAAAAGTGGTACTCAATTAGTAAGGTGTAACCTCACATTTTAATTTATCATGTTCTGCAAAACACCTACTTTTGTAAAATGAACTATCGTTTAGTTAAAGAAAAAATGAAAATAAAAAAAATAAGTTAGGAAAAAATAAGTTACCAACAACAATACCAAGAAGACAGAAGAATACCTAAATATTTTGACGGAACATTTGAACATTTCCAACAAACTTACTTCTTAAAACATAGTGCCGTGATCATTTTGCATTGCCTTGTGTTGTGCACAGTCTTCATACTCTATAGACAAGTCCTTAATCACCGGGTTGTAATCCAATAGAGCATTTGTGGCCGATAGGCACTTACTGGAGTGGTTTGTTAATTCCAAAAGTCTACTCGAATGAGAATGCAAATAGTCATTGGAAAAGAAAAAAAAAAACATACATAAAAACTACAATCCGTCTGGAACGAATGTTTAATATCATATCCTTTTTTCTTTTTTTTTTTTTAATTTTTGAATTTTTGAATTACTACGATAACTTCAAACGTTTGAAGATGTTGCATGCAAAATATCATCAAAATTGTTTTTTTAATGAAAACGCCCTCTAAAAGTCAGCGTGGCTATGGAAAATATATGCATGGGTGTATCATCACCATATAATATAAAACAAAGTGCCCAAAACGTGTCTGTCTGTATGATTAGGTTAATCTTGAGAACCACCGAACGGATTTGGATGCGATTTTCAATTTTATATTGTACATTTTTTCGAGAAGGTTTATGTGTATTAAATGTACTCTATCACCTATAGGAGCTGAGCATTCGAGGTCTAATTGGCAAAAAAAGGTTTAAAATGTGATTACACCGCCCTAACTCAACAATGACTCAGTGGATTTAAACACAAACAAAAAAGTTTTTAGTAAATTCGTCCCTGATTCATCTGAGCTGTAAATCATCCTTCTGCGTTGTTCTGAAGCAATGCTCAAAACTATTCATCAAATCATCGCCAATAATTTTCCATCAGTGGAGACCACAGCCATCAGTTGTTGGTTGGGTAACACTGGTAAAACATTGCCATAGTGTATGCGGGATGGTGCCGTGAAATAAAACTGAGTGAAGTAAGGCCGAATTTCAAAATTCGAATTTATAAACGCATTTCTTACTATTATTTTCTCAAACTTTTTAATAGTAAAAGTTTTCGGTCGTTCCATTTAGAATTTGAGAATATATTTAAATATGTATATTCGATGCCTTCACATAAGCATCATAAATCGACATTGGTAAAGTGACAAAGCCAAATTTTAGTGGGATGTGTATGGGGGACATGATGCCCCCTGCAACCGCCTTGCTTGGGGTCACTCTTGGATTTGGAGTAGGTGCGAAGTTGGTGAATGCACAGTTTCTTTATAACGATGTTCCACATGAATGTAAAGAAACTTAGCATACACCTAACCTCGCAACTACCCCAAATCCAACAGTGACCCCAAGCAAGGCGGTTCATGTTCAGGTTCATCATATCCCCCATACATATCCCACTAAAATTTGGCTTTGTCACTTTACCAATGTCGCTTTTTATTTTTTTCTTTTTCGTCTTAATTATTCAATTATGGAATATTATTACCTTAGGACAAGGAGAACCCGACTGATGTTAAACTTACAACTTGAGAATATGTACCACAGATTAAAAGAGATAGTCGACTTGTCATCCGCTGCCCCCCACTAAAACCCTTAAATGGGCGGAACCTAAATCCTCTCCCATATTTCTCTACCCGTGAATGTATTTGAATAATATATTACAGTCATCACCTGATCGAATTTCCATTAGCGTGATCTAAGTTTTGCGTGTGTTGGAAAATTGAGAGATAAATTTCCTTTTTGTTTTGTTCCGTGAAATTCATTCCAAGAGCTAAAAAATAATTCAGCTCTACAGTATTGTTGTTCATGTCAATTCAATGCTGCAATTAGATATTGTCATTCTCCTGTCATTTAATAGTTACAGCAGTTTCAAATAATAACGATTAACAACAAAAAATTCCCTGGTGGTCAATTTTTTGACACCAAGATTCAAGTTCATGGGTTGGGTTCTACATCGCTCAAAGGATGTGTGCGTAAAGGCCCATTTGATTTGCATTGAAACACCTATACACCTAAAGAGCGATGGGGAATAATAGTTGTTTTCTGGTGCGTTTTAGTTTGAGGGTCGAAAGAGAGACCACTTCTTAGTTGATTATCTGTATAAGTATATAATCTGAGATATGTACTGAGATACTATGGAATGCCTTAAGAATTCATGTAGTTTTGGAAAATAAAACACCAATTGCTTCAAATCGTTCATCTATTCCTATTTTACAATTAACAATAAATGAACATAAATGGTATTTTCTTCAGTTAAATTTACCACTATCTTTACTTTTGTTGATTGGTTCACTTCATCGTCAAATAGTGACAGCATAGCTTCTTCACCATATAAATGCTATAAGTGCTGGTTAAACTTCTGTAGAGCTGTTTTGGATATAGGTATACTGACCGTGTAGTTCAATCAACACTCAATTATCTACATGACCCATAAACATGTTTTTTTATGTAAAGTTTATTTAACTCATGGGCGCCGTGGCTCAAGTGGTTAGTGCGTTGGACTACGGAGCAAGGGGTTCCAGGTTCAATCCCCAGACAACAACTAAAATTTCTTTCACGGCCCCACCTCTCGCGAGCGTCTGACAAACATTCGAGAGTAAAAACTGGCATGAAAAGCTTCTCAAAATTGCCGTTCGGATCCGGCATTAAACAGTAGGCCCCTTCCATTCATGAATATAACATGCACAACACGAATGGTTGTGAGAAGCTAGGCCCTGGGTCCCATGGACCTGTTGCGCCAAAAATTTGTATTTTTTTTTTATTTAACTCATAACATGACATAAAGTTATAAAAGTTATACAAAAATAATAAACAGGAAAAAAATATTGTACAAACATATTTATATATATAAACTTAAAACCAATAACTTAATCTATACAATAAGCAACAAGTGAAATAATATACATAAATTAAGACATAATGCATAATACTTAGCTAGCTAATCTGGCTCCACTTACATTATAATGAATAAATATGTACAAATTTTATAATAATAATTAAATTAAAAAAATAAACCTAACATAAAGATAATTAGTAATGAGATGGAATTATAATGCAGCGAAAGACTCAATAAGAGTCCTGACCAAGTCATATTTCTCCGAGCTACATGCCGGCTTCATCGTGCCAGAAGTATCTATCTGACCTAACTTGATTCTCAGCTAGAAACAGCCACGTTATATATCCAGATAGCATCAGGTGCACTGGAGCTCAACCGTGGTTCATACACTACTGCTTTATTCTTTGCCCTACGATAAGCGTGATAAAATACAGGTACATTTTGTCTATCCTGTATGTATCGTAAGGAATCAAGATACTAACATGTATGTAAATGCCTCGGACGGTACATAATCTGTTTCAAGCGATCTCTTGATAAGCATGTGACGGGTTTGATGTGTCGGTGAGCATTCTAATTTCTTCACTCACATCGCCAATCATCAGTTGATTCATTTCATTTTTAATGCATTTTTATTAACTTCAATTCCAATTCATTATTTCTTACTTACTTAGGTGGCGCTACAGTTCGGGGTGAACATGCGTCTCAACCAAAAAGAGTTTCCTTAGTTCTTCAGAATAGAGCTCTACTACTCAATTGCCTTCTCAGCCCAAAAAACAGCGATTGGCAAAAGTTATTCTTCGTTTAATTTTTGCTGAGATGTTATTATCAGAGTTTATAGCAGAGCCGAGGTAGGCAAAGTACCGAACCACCTCAAAGTTATAGCTATCGATTGTGACGTTCTGTTCAGTTAGTCGATGTTATCTGCTACATCTTGTTGACAGCATATACATACTTGGTTTTGTCCTCGTTTACCGCTAAACCCATTTTGGCAGCTTCCGTTTCAATACTAGTGGACAGCCCACTGTGTTCTACCAAGTAAGTCAATATCGTCGGAGGACGCTAGTAGTTGGACAGATTTTTGAAAGATTGTGCCTCCGGTGTTGGCTTGCGAGTTTCGCACACCATAGTAAAAGTTGCAGTTTTTCATTCTCCTTTTGCCAGGCCCATTCCATTGGAAATCCGGGATGGCGGTGATATCTGAATTATAGCAGTCTAGGGCCTCTGGTAATTGTTCGGCTGCACGCGGCATGTTACGGGGTCGAACATTCCAACATTCTTTCCCAAGGATGTTAGCTTATTCGTAAATAGCTTTTTTTTCCGTGGTAGAGAAGTTACCCCGTCGTACGCACAAGTCCCAATCTGGAGGGGCTAACCCGAACGCCAGTTCCCATTTTTTACCTCTAGGACAAGGGACCAGATTTTCCGGAGTCAGTAACCCGTTGCAGGGATACGAGCGCTGTAATCGGCTCTTTTCCAACACCCTGGCTCAGTGTTGGAGATTCCTATAGACCTGGGATTCAAATATGTCGAAGAAGCTCATATAGGGATAGCATTATTAATTAAGCCTAACTAAAGCACAATCGTGGCATAGACTAGAGGATTTACTTTTTAATATATCTGATATTTTAAATTAAAAATTGATAATTGTTTTGAGAAAATGAATAAATTTAAAGTTAGGTACTAATATTACAAACCAGAATCTACAGAGTATTGAGATGTCTAGAGAAAACCCTTGGGAAATAGAAACATTAACTATAAATCTTTTTTATTTAAGATGATAAGTATCTCATTCACAGCTAAGCCATCACAAAATACGTGATTTACTCCATAGCACGGTTTAATTTCAACCATTTTTACGTTCAAAACGCTACACTGCACACACCTCTTTGACACCGACCCACATTTGTTATACAACAGTGGCGAGTAACGACCTCTATGCTAGTAAACCACTCATCGCCAAATTTTGAGTGCGGCCACAGATTAGAAGCTGTTACCATATTAATGTTGTTATTATTGTCATTATTTATTTCATAATAACTTAATTGTCACAGTCATTTAATCCATGTCAATGTTTTTGGAAGCAATGTAGATTGACTTAATTTTTAGCCAATTCGTGTGGAGTTCTAACTCAATTAAGATCAATTCTAAGAGTCCTAAGAGTCGACTGCCATAATATGTCCAAACCATGCGAATTTGTAATTAGTTAGTGTAGCAGCTCATCTCTAATCTTTCATAGCACAAGAAAAAAAATTTAATTAAGCTCATCAATATGACGTGTAAAATATTATGTCAAATAATCAAAATCTTCGTCAACCTAAAACAAATTAGTTAAATTACATTTTTCCACATTATTAATGATTGTGACATTGTTGTTTCATTGTCTTGCATTCAAAATGTTATGGTTCATTCAGAAAAAAAAAGTGGATCCCATTTATGGTTCAATGCCTTGAGGTTAAAAACTATTAAGCAGGTCGCAAGAGGTTCAGATTTTCGTTTAAACACAAAAAAAGCAACATCGCAATAATGTAACATCTGAAATGTTTAATTGTGGGTTTATGATCTCATCGAATTAGGTAATTTTATGGACCCATCTACTCGCAAGTGATACATACGAATTAGAAGGCACAAAGCAAATGACCCTTGTAAAAATTTAATAGTACAACATCGTTTGCATTCGAACTCGTAATTGAGAGTAATAATTCGTCCAGGAAAAAAACTATTGATTTGCAAGATAACACCTATGTAAGTCGTTTTGTCCATTGTAAGCATTGGTGAAGCGCCTGCTTGAGGAAGAAAATGTAAGTATGTAGGACTGGTTTAAGCGGACTGCTGCTTTCACTATGTTGGAAATGTGTAAGGAGCCTGTTAACGGATTTCTGTGCACATACATATCTTTATAAGTTCGAACTATTTCCGGGCTAAAGTGTAGTATTTCCGCATTTTTATTTTTAGATTAGTCCAGGTGCATTCGTGGTGTCTCTTGTGGTAGCCAGAGGTGTATTATATATTTAATTGTAATGGGATTATAAATTGAGTTAATATTTGTTTGGATAAACCCATTAATTGGGAATTTTTCGTGTCGACTTTGTCTTAAATAAGTTTTCCGAGGAGACACTTCTACCCCGGTTAAAATTAACTTTTACCATTGCGAGTTAATTACTTAATGACATTTATTAATTACACTTCGTACGTACCTAGTACGTTACTTTTCACACGTACACACATATGTACATATGTACATACATGCTTAAGTAGCTATGTTCACGGCACGAACTTTTCATGATGATTAGGAAAAATGATAGAACCGGCATTACGGTCATTTCCAATAAAAGCAGAAAATGAACATTTTATTTTCCACATGCCATTTAAATTTGATATCACAATTTATCACACCAGGCTGGGAAATGTATGTTATATTTGGACACAGTCTCAATCATTGTGTTTTATCACATCCTGTAGGTTGTTGTTGAGTGATACTTTTGTAAGAGTATACCGAAATTAAGTAATTCGTATACATAATGTACGTACATATGTACATGTATGTATGTATCTCGTTAAATGTCCATTTCACGGAAATAATTACTAAATTGTCCTGGATGTTCCGCCAGAAGCAGTAACATCGCAAGTTTTTACAACGTACGTACATAGGTAACATGATGGATAATTCGTAAGTGTAGCTTTTGTATTTAGGAGTGGCGGTTTCACTTGCGTGGACTCACCGTGAACAATCTATTATACTAGTTGTGGAACACAAACAAATATTGCAAGTGGATGATCCTGGAACAAGAAAGGAGGACCACGATATTCATTCACTTAAAATGATATGTCCCTTAGCAAGCTGAATGCAGTCGAAAAATTTGCAGATGCAAAAAACTGCTATAACAGGTTCATCGACAAAGTGCAAAGCGAAGTGTCTGGCAAACCGTGGATAAAAAGTATGATGTTTATTTGTATTACGCGGCAGACATACTAATGCAGACTTTTATGAAAATGAGCAAAAAAAAATACAAATTTTTGGCGCAAAAGGTCCATTCGTGGTGTGCGTGTTATATTCTTTACACGAAAGGTCTACTTTTAGATGCCGTATCCGAAGGGCAATTTTTGTTTTTGAGAGGCTTTCTCATGACAGTTTTACACTCGGATGTTTGTCAGATGCTCGCGAGAGGTGGGGTCGTGAAATAAATTTTAGGTGTTGTCTGGGGATTGGACCTTATACCCCTCGCTTCGTAGTCCAATGCACTAACCACTTGAGCCACGGGCAAGTATTGAATTTGTGCAGATTTTTGAGATTTTGATGAATTTGAACATTACCAAGGTAGAGAAGTCGAAAAAGTGGGTCTCGCAATGCCGTTTGTCTGTCTGTGCACGAGGCTACAGCCTGAACGGGTGAGCCATTTGGATAAAACTTAAGAATAATCCCACAAACCCTAGTTATGAAGTTTTATCCAAAAGCGTCCACACGTTCAGGCTGTAGCTTCGCATTGTAGGCTTATGCAAAGATATGGCGTACCAAATTTTAAAACGGGCATGCCCACTTTTTAAAACCCAAATATTTTCATATTTTCATTAGAAATTGAAAAAAAATTGATAGACGATATAATTATCTTTAATTCACTTAGACATAATATAGGGCTCCGCCCACTTTTTGGGGGCGTTTTTAGAAAAAAAAACATTTTTCAATGAAACTTCGTAGATAACATACATACATGTGTACGTTAACTGTTATCGTGGTAGTTCCCTTAAAAATACGGAGTGTCACGCCCACTGAACAAAGCTTAATGATTAAGAGAATGAGTGGATTTTCATATCAATCGTTTCAGACTAATGACTTTAACTATTTTTCTTGAACTTCAATCATGAATAATTTATAATCAGACTCAGTCGTGCACTTTCTTTATGTTTGGTGATAGCCTGTGACTAATTTGTTTGGGGAACAGTGATCAAATAACTATATGGTACAGAAATATCGATCCATGTCTACACATGACTTTTCCAATAAAGAAACCAAGAACATAACGGCATGGCGGTTATTTTCTGGATCTGTGTACGTTCGAAGAGGTTAACACTTTATTTACTTGAAGTACAGCTACGAATGAGAATATCACAAAAATGAAGAATTGGTTGGTTTGTTTTGGTTGCGGTGACTGCCAACTCAGAAACCCCAATACACTTAGGACCCGCAATAGGTCCATTGAGATAGCACGCGGATCAAAGGAGACAGTTTCTCTCCACCTTCACGTTAAAACCATTTCCAACTTCTTATGAAGCGTAAGAGGCTTTTAATATCTTGTACATATGTTTATCAGATCGACTATATCGTTGTAATAGATTGGTAATGAGTGAAGCTTCCTTTTACGAGAGAGAACTGAGCAGATATAAGGAAAGTGATGAAAGCTTCTTCTTGAAAGCCGTTGGCAGACAGACCCAGTCTTGTAGCATGCTCTCCTACTAGATAGTGCCCAGTGATGATACCTATTGTGGCACTACAATGCAATCTATTGAGAGAGATCAATTTCTTAGCGCGTTTCAAATCCGATTTTGGCCAGTCCATCTAAAATTTATACTCTCGATAGTATCCAGCTTAATTTTTTTTTTGCAAGTTGCGATTGGTATTCCTAAGGTCCCTTTGTCTGGAAGAACGGGTAAAGTTGCTCCTATACTGGAAAGTTCATCGGCCTTACAATTCCCTAGCGAATGGCTGCGCTTGCTGCCATTGTTTGCTAAATATATCAAGGGGTATCAGCTGAAACATGATGACCAGTGCCGCAGAGGGAGTTGAACGTAGTGCTCCGCTTATGCACAGATAAGCTGTACGCTGGACCTTGCTTAGATAGTCGCGATAAATAGTTTTAAGCCTGTCCACCAGAGCTCCGATCACCCCATATGTGAGTATCGGTCTAATGACCGACATGTAGAGCCAGTAAGTTATTCGAGGTTGTAGACCCTATCTTAGTGAAGGCCCAGTTTCACCCCGAACTGCAGCTCCACCTAAGTAAGTAAGTAGACACCATCTATTTGCAATAGCTTTTTTGCAAGAAAAAAGTGCTATTGTAGATTTCTTGAATCTTTCTTGAATGCTAGGTTGCTAGTTTAGATTTCTATGCAAGACAAGACCCACAAAATTTGTTTTGTCAGAGAAAGTTAAGCTGATACCATTGACATAGAAAGGGTCGACTGAGGAATCATATTTCCTGAAGAAGAGTACCAGTTCAGTTTTGTGGGGGTTGACGCCAAACCACACCGAACCGTCTAACAAGATAGCTTGTTTAAAGCTCGAGTATTTAAGTGCTTTCCCAAGACAGGTAAATAAGTGATAGCTTTGCACCGCTCAATAGTTTGCTGACCACCAAATTCCAAAGCAGAGGGGATAGAACACTACCTTGAGGAGTGCCTCTTACTGAAAAATCGTCTAGTAGACAAAAAAGAATTGTTTTGTTACACTGAAGTTCATAATTTACTTTTAAACATAAATAAATTCCTTTAGCACTCAGCACAAGTATGATGTATGTATGTATGTACGTATTTATGTCTAAATATGTGTGTATCTATAATTACATTTGCATCTACATACATTAATAGTAACATAGAGCTTTTTTTTTTTTTTTTAATGCATTTTTATTTACTTTAATTCATTATTTCTTACATGCTAACAAAAAACGCTTAAAACTAGCTTAACTAACTTAACTACGTTATATAGTACTAACTTACTGGCCCTAGGCGGGCACTCTAAGCTAAACTTAATTCTTATAACTGTCTTTCGACCTAACCTAACTTACTTAAGTATTTATTATTTAAAGAAAATTATTTTTTTGGAAAAACTTTGTATCCGAACTTTTTTTTTTTTTATTTTTTATAAAACTTAAAACTATCTTAAAAACTACCTTAAAATAAATCTTAAACTACTTAAACTAAATACGTACTTTTTTTTTTGTATTTTTTGTTTTTTATATATTTTTTTTTGATTTTAGTGCTGTGTTTTTTTTATTTTTTTTTTTTTTTTTAAGTGCTGTGTTTATATCTTAACCTAACTTACATCTAAGTACAGCAACAAAAGACAACACTTAAACATGGACTTAAGACTACATAAGCCGGCCAGGCTAAATATATAAATAAATATATAAATAAATAAATACATAAGTAAAATGGCCAGCGTGCCCTACAAGGGCTAGCCAGGATTGAAAGGGATCGACGAGGGAGTTCCCTCTCGTTCAAAAAGCCACCAGAATTTCTGATGCTGTTTTTCTACGTCTTGAACATCGCGCCCCGATACCGACCTGCTGAATCGGAGACGCTCCTCATTGCTCTGTGCTACGCCTCGCTCGTAGTTGAGTCGCCTATCAACAGCTTTTCTGGCGACGTGGAAGATGAGCGGAAACCCCGCTCTGTCCTGGATCAGACCTTGTCTGTCGAAATAGAGGAATGCCTCTGGGGGGACAAAGCCGTTAAGGCGCACCCTCTCGTGATACATATCATTTGGGTAGTAAGCCCCAAAGATCAGGTTATTGGTCGAGTTCATTGCTCTTGCAATATGACCTCGAATCAACTTCACCAGGAAATTGTCCACTCTGATCAGATTCGCTTTATATTATATATTATTCATTGGAATAGAATTTTTTGTACTCAGACTCTGGTGTTCTGTACAAGTGAAGGCAAGCCCGGAGACAAGCCCTCTCAAACACCCTAATCTTTTCCATTAAGCTTGGTCCCACGTTAAACCACACAGGACATCCATAGGTGAGCATTGGCCTTATAAGGGCCGTGTAGCGGATGACCTTCACCCTTGCATCGAGTTGGCTGCTATAAAACAGTCTCTTTGTAAGGGCAAAAGCAGCTTTGGCTCTGGCCAGAGCAGCATCTATATGTTTGTTAAAATATAGATATTGATCTAGCCAGATCCCAAGGTATCTGACTACACTTCTGCTCGCCAATGGTCGTCCGTGTGGTCCCACGATTGAGAACTTTCGCCAATTCTTTCTGGTATCCCTCGAGGCCCCAGATAAAGGCGTTCTGAACAGGATGGTTTCCGACTTCTGAAAGTTGATCTTCAACTTCCAGTCGTCGCAATATCGCTGGATCGTCTCGAAGTCACGTTGCAAGAGTATTGTAATGACCTCGATCTTTGGACCTGACCTGTACGCAATCAAGTCGTCTGCGTACGCAATAGCATGGTGAAGAGAACCTATGAGATCGCTAGTGTAGATGTTAAAAAGGATAGGCGAATTAACTGCACGCTGTTGCAGACCATTTTTAATTTGAAATACACCAGCAGAAGTCACATTGCCATTTTTCACAACGAACTGTCTACTGGTGAGCATGTTATAAAGAGTGTACAGCAGTGGTTTACTTATACCCAGCCTACTCAACTTGTAAAAGAGTCCCTCTAACCAAACGGTATCGAAGGCCTTCTCCAAGTCAATTAGGCAGGCACCCGTGCATTGTTTCTTGCTTTTATTCCATTGGACATCCGAAACCAGTTTAGACGCGGCATTTAGGGTATCATGCCCCGCCTTGAAACCGAATTGGTTGTCCGGGATTATATTTCTGTCCTCAACCCACTTATTCAGGGCTCTATGGATCACTTTTTCGAATACATTGCTGATGTTCGGAAGGAGACTTATCGACCGGAGATTTGCCGGATTGGATGTATCTTTTCCCCTTTTGGGAATGGGATGCACCACTGCTGTTTTCCAATGCGCCGGATAATGTGCATTATTCAACGCATTGTTAAACAGGGTAGTGTATATGTCCACCGCTTCTAGAGGGAGATGTCGGAGCACAATGTTAGGAATTCCGTCGATACCCACGGATTTCTTACTTCTTAATGAGACGAAGATCGTTTGGAGATCTACCTTCGATATGAACGGGGGATGAACCCTGTCATCGGCGATGGCAATATTTGCCATGTTACCTTCATTGAACACGGTGAAACTAGTGTTCTCAGATCGCCAGTCTTGCATATCACTTCGAAGGTAGAAGTTGTGCACAAGGACGCGATTATCCAGGTCATGGTTCGGGTGAATGCTTTCATTCACCTTGTACACTTCCTGGAAAGTCGCTCCTATAGCCTCAACCTTCTCCTGCGGATCTTCTATCACGAAGAAGTCGTCATCCTCGACAGCGTTATCTGGATCTATACCAGCTGTTATGAGTATTTGTTCGTAGTTCGTCGTTCGGGGTATCTTAAGACACGGAAGGTCGTTGAAGTTATTCCTCCGAAAAATCTTATTGATTTGCGGGAACATACTGGGATTATTGGCTCTTACCGCCGAAATTTTCCCGTTCCAATACGCATTCACCGTCAATCTGTAATTTTCTTTGATCAATTTTTGGAGGTTTTTGATCAACGACTTCAGTGTCCTAATCTCCGAGTTTTGTCTGTCAGTAAACTGTCTGTACAAGGTTTTTAATCTTGACAACAGTCTACTTTTCTGTTGGTGTAGTGCGTCGATAGTCGCGTTGCGGAATACATCTACGTTGTCAGTATGTTGATACCGAGGTATCGTACTGTCCATAGTTCGTTTGATTGTCTCGTCCAATTGTTTTAGGTATCTGTCAATCTCCTCGTTTGACAGATTCCTATTGGATGGTGGGTAGAGCAAGTTCGAGGAGAGTGCTCTAGTCAGTACTCGGGAGAAGCGTGTCCAGCGCGTCCTACTGTAATTGTAGAAATGCGTTTGGACAAACTCTTCCAATTCCGCAATTTCGTTGGGAATAGTTATTTCGGCACTAAGTCCGCAATGGTCGCTGTCGTACACAAAAGTGTGCAGACAGTTTATCGTTTGTCGGTCCGTGTCGGTTAGTTGTAGCCGTACGTCAAACAGCATGAGGTCCAGATAAGAGCCGCCTCTAGGAAACGACGGACTATCCGATGCTTTCACATCGAGTCTAAACTCGACATTGCGCTGACCCCACCAATTGAGTAGTAGGTTCCCTCTAGGATTTGGCGTATTATTTCCCCAATCCCTATGCTTCGCGTTTAAATCTCCGGCCATGAGATAATAGTTCTCCTCCGACTCCAGCCTTAGGAATCGGAAAAGTGTTTCAAGCTCTGAAATAAATAAAGAAGGTTGAGTAGCTTCAGGCGCATAGACCGCGACCACGTACATCTTCTTTCCACTACGGAGAAGGATGCACACGATACATGCTTCCAGCACCTGGAACCTTCGCACTTCACCACTGTACGCTGTTTTATATCGCAGCTCTTTACGAATAAAGATCGCGACACCACCTCCTTGAGTGGAGTTGGGTCGGTCTCTTCTTACTATATCATATCTATTGTTCCTTAATTTATGTCTCTGATTTAGCTTAGTTTCGCTAATCAAAAGCAAATCAGGATTGTCGTCATCTAGGAACTTAAAAAGTGAGTTTCTACGTTCTATCCTTATCAGTGAATTCACATTCACCGCAAGGATCTTAAGGGGAATCTCCGCCGTGGTACCCATTACGACTGGAGGTGCGTTAGGCCCGGCAGAAGCGCGTAGATCTGATCCACCCGCGTCGCCTGCTCTTGTATTTGACGTTGAAGCTGACCCATCTGCCCTTGAATTGAGAGCAAGATAGCCATCAAGTCAGCTTGCGCCTCAGGTGCTTTAGACACTGACGCCTTTGGAGCACCCTTAGGCTGTTGCTTTTGCGTCTTACCCTGACCGGCCGCCATTTGGGCGTACGTCAATTGGGGTGTGACGACTTGATTTGATAGAGCGGGACCAGGTGAACGCTTCACCACGATCTTCTGCTGACGAGCCATGTTTGATTTCCTAATAACTTGGAACTGAGGGCAACCCTGATAATTAGCGGTGTGCCCCGTGTTCCTGCATAGTGCACACGAAAGTTGCTCCCTATCTGAAGCCCTATCCTTACCTAGCGGACATTCTTATGTCTTGTGGTCCTTTCCACACTTCACGCATCGAGGCTGCATATCGCAGTTCGACGCGGCGTGCCCGAACCTCTGGCAGCGAACGCATTGGAGAATGCTCTCGCTCCGTCTTAATTTTTCCCACCTTACAACCTGGTAATCGAGGACTTTAATGCCTCTTAGATTATCCAGTTTGCTGATGGGTGACAGCTGAACTAGGAAGAACGGAAGTTTCCGGTTCTCCCTTTTGGCCTTAGCTGTAATGAATGGCTTAACTCCTACGAATTCGAGCCCGTCGCACTTTGTTCCTCTAAGCAATTTGAGGATCTCCTCCGGTTCAGAAGACGGTTCCAACCCTTTCGGGGTGAAGGAGAAGAACTCCGTCGTCGAGTCCCTCAACAAATTTTTAATAATGTGATAGTGTTCTACAGTATCACATTGAATTGAGTGTCTATCTTTGTTAAATCTTTTAATAGTAAAGCTATTGCCTATGGCCGACTTACATAATTCGATTGTGTCCTTAAGTTCCACCTTGAAAGTGTTGATTGGTGGCACTCTTTCTTTCGTTGTCTTCTGTTGCTGTTGTTGTTGCTGCTGGGTCTGCTGCTGCTGCTCTTTCTGCTGTTTCTGCTGTTGTTGCTGCTGCGGTTTCTGCTGCTGTTGCTGTTGTTTCTGCTGCTGTTGTTGCTGCGGCTGTTGTTTCTGCTGCTGCTGTTTAGGTTGATGCAGCAGCTGTTTCTGCTGTGGCTGCTCGGTTTTTTGCAGCTTTTGCTTTGGCTGCTGCAGTTGTTTTTGCTGCTGCGGTTGTTGCGGCTGTTTTTGTTTTTGCTGCTTGGGCTGCTGTATTTGGTGCTCATGGTGTAGTTGTTGTTGTTCTTGCTGTTGTTTCTGCTGTTGGAGCTGTAGCTCTTCTTGACGTTCTTTCAGTCTTCTGGCCATTTGTTTGGCCTTGAGTTGAATAACTTTCGCCTGCAGCAATTGGATGCTGCTGCTCAGGCTCTCCAGTGTCTCATCCTCGTCCTCTGACTCCGAGGACGCTAGTTTGGCGAAGGTGTTATTCTCACCCGTATAGCGACCCTCCCCACCATCGGAGACGTATGGGTAGTCCTCCTCGTCGTCGGCGGACTCCTGTTCCATTTGTGTGGCTGCTTGAATTTGTGTTGATTGCGCCCCCCCCCCCTTCACTTCGACTTGCAGCTTATCTTTCGAAGCTGATAGAGTGGGGTGCTTGACCAAGTTAGGAGTTGGTTTCAGTTTCCTCCTCCTTTTTACTGTCCCTTCGCTGGCCACTACAGCTGAGTAGCCAGATGTTGATGCCGTATCTGGATCTGGATCGGCTGTTGTTGTTTGTTTGTCCGCATCTCCCGCTATGGGGAGTGCGGACCGTTGACTTTCGTCCATGGCGTGGTTTTTGTTTACCACTCTTCTTGGTAATTTTCCACTCTTATTTAATTATTATTAAATAAAAACATACAGAAAAGCTACAATCCGTCTGGAACGGATCGTATGATACCCTATCCTCCTCTCTATAAAGTGGGCATGGCCAAATTGCATATTGTACTCAAATACAGCTATAATGTCGAACGTTTGAGGATGTTACATGCAAAATTTTATCAAAATAGGTTTTTTGATGATAACGCCCCCAAAAAGTGGGCGTGGCCAAAACTTTTGTATGGGTGGATTGTAGGGAATCTGAATGCCTAAATATTTGGTCTTAACAAAATTTTTCGGTTTCATATAATTTAGTGAAGTTATAAAAAAGTAGGCGTGGCAGTGGGCGGATGTAAAAAAACTTTACACTTGTACTGTATCTTTTTCTTGGAAGCCCAGATATGAAATTTCAGCGTCCTAGATAAAAATTAAAGGCCCAAAAATCGGTTTTGTGATGAAAACGCCCCCAAAAAGTGGGCGTGGCCAAAACTTTTGTATGGGTGGATTGTAGGGAATCTGAATGCCTAAATATTTGGTCTGTACCAAATTTTTTTGGTTTCATATAATTTAGTGAAGTTATAAAAAAGTGGGCGTGGCAGTGGGCGGATTTCAAAAATGTTTACACTTGTACTGTATCTTTTTCTCAGAAGCCCAGATATGAAATTTCATCGTCCTAGCTCAAAATTTAAGGCCCAAAAAGCGGTGACATACGGACGGACGGACGGACGGACGGACGGACGGACGGACGGACGGTCATCGCTCAATCGGTTTCGCTATTGATGCTGATCACGAATATATATACTTTATAGGGTCTATCTCGATTATTTCTCTATGTTACAAACTATGTGTCAAACTTAATATATCCTTAGGATAGGGTATAATAAGAATAATACTGTGCATAATCCGAGTAATTAATTGCAGTTAAGTCGAATCAGCTTGTATAGTAGACCTTTATCCATAGAGTATATAGAACAAAGCCTTTTCCAGATCCACAGCTTACAGTACATCTTTTGTTATGTAAGTTTTGAATGATTTTATAATAAGTAAAACTTCTTTTAACATTAAACTTATTTGAAATCACATGTAAGTCTCATTCAGAAATAAGAAATCCTTGGGAACCGACGGCATTCCGAATATTGTGGTCCAACATCTCCCTCTAGAAGTTGTGGACACATACACAACCATGTTTAACAATGCGTTGAATAACACACATTATCCGGCGTATTGGAAAACAGCAGTAGTGTAGCCCATTCCTCAAGGCGAAAAGATACCTCCAATCTGGAAAATCTTCGGTCGATAAGTCTCCTTTTGAACAACAGCAAGGTAGTCGAAAAAATAATCCATAGAACCCTGAATAAGTGGGTTGAGGACACACATATAATCACGGCTAACCAATTCGGTTCCAGGGTGGCGCATGATGCCCTACATGGCGCATATTAACTGGTATCGCATATCCAATGGAACAAAAGCAAGAACCAATGCACGGGTGTGATCTTTAACAATCGTCCAAAACACCCGTACAAAACGACAGCGAGTTCTTAAAGTTAATATCCATCAATGATGGCAAATTCAGTGCTCATCCTAATAAAATTAAGTTCTCGCATCCTTTCTATTACCGCAGTTGCCTGATTTTATTATACGTTTTAGTACTAAGATCAAAGATAACGCACCTTAGTGGTTAGGTGGTGGAGGCTATGTAGCACTGTGCGAAATTAGGCCCCAGGAAGTACAAATACAAATACAAATATTTATTAATATTTGGCGCAACAGGTGTTATATTCTTTTCATGAATAGAAGTGACATACTGATTATTTTCGTTTCTGAAGGCCAATTGGAGAAGCTTTTTCATGACAGTTATACTCTCGGGTGTTTGTCAGACACTCGCGAGAGGTGGGGCCGCAAAAGATTTCAGGTGTTGTCTGAGCATTGTACCTCGAATCCCTCGCTCCCTAGTTCAACCCACTAACCACTTGAGCCACGGCTCCCACATTTTTATTTATTATTTTAAGTAAAAATGTGAAGTTTTGGAAAAATGGAAAACTTACTACACTTGTACTGCTACTTCTTCTCAACCAAGTATTACATGTATACATATGTATCATCATAGCTCAAAATTTAAATGTGGAAATAATGTCCCAATGAAATTAAAAAAAAAAAATGAAATAAGACCCGAAAATTAATTCTTTTCTTTTTAGTACGTATGTATATGTTAGGAAACTAAGAAAGGTTGCACAGGAATAAAGTCCATTAAGAACCAAAGTGTTTGTCCTTACATATGTCCGACCTAACCTATGTACATTCTTACGACGGTCTTTAAGGATGATGTAATATTCCTTCATTTAGAATTTATTGCACTCTTAGAAATGAGAATTTCAAGATTCATGTACGTTTAAATTATATTGTGCACTTGTTCGTCCTAATTTTGAGTATTGTTGCTGCGTGTGATGTCCAAACTGCATATGCTGATGCCATAAATGAATTGGAAAGCCTGATACTTTTTCACTTTAAAAATTAAACCAAAAAAGAGAGAATTTAAGTTAAGTTGAATGGATCATTTATAACTCATCGTTCTTTCTGATCAGCGTTGATATTAATGTACGACGTAGAAATACTCGGAGTCCTGCTTTTATTTACCAGCGAGCATCGACAGTTAATTATGGAGTTAACGAACCTATTAACAGCATATCAAAAATGTTTAATAAATACAGATCGCTGTTTAATTGATTTTAATTTGTTTCTTTAGTCTCTAAAAAATAAATGGTCTAGTATTATGTAATAATGTATGAATTATATCCTATTTAACGTTTTATTACTGTACCAGTCTATTAAGCAATTAAATCAACTGAGTCTTCGACCTGTAGTTGTAAAAATAAATAAATGAAAGAAAGAGGCAATTATGTTCAAGCAGAGATCTGGACTTTATTTTAAAAAAGCGGTACCATTAATTAAAGTCTTAGTAAAAGTCCAAAATTACTTCACTGCTTCTTAACGATCGTCATATCGTCGTATCTAGCATAAGATCCTGTAAGGCAGCCAAATTTGTTTGGTATCTCTTTTCATTTTTATTGATTGCGGCCTTATTTTATAATGAAATATGACCCCAAATTAAAAAATTTAAAAAGACCCTAAAAAGTTAAATTTGACTACAAGTATATGTAACTATTCCTTGTCGTTGTATTGTATATGTATATATTCTGGGGTCTTATTTCATTCGTCATTTTGTGGCCTTATTTTCTGGGGCCTAATTTCTCAACCGCTATGTAGTAACTGGTCTGAGAACCATGAATCGAAAACGAAAACAAATCTAAGCGGCAGCATCTAAAAAAATACAGTCGGCATTGATAAGGCGAAGTACAACGAGCAGGGCAATAGGTTATGCCGAGTCTATATGTACTATCATTATATTTATGTTTTATAGATATTTAAACGGGTTCTCAATTCCATATTAAAGTTGCACACACAATTCCTATGTACATATGTACAATTCTACATAATATTCGTTACATTTACCAAAAAACAAAAAAAGCACTGGTTAGACCATCTTCAGTATCAAAAATTGTATTATGTAAAGGAGAAAGAAAAAATTAACAGCCATCTGTGAAGTAACATTTATTTCTGGTTTTATACATTTTGCCTACATAAACTGCTTCGAAGATCGTAAGATCATAAATGACTTTAAGTTAAATTCACACATTTGACTTGGCAGAGGTCTTCGACGCACAAGTGCTATGAAAGTCTATATTATCTGAATCACATGGACAACAGTAATGTATAGACATAGTAGCACAGTAATTAATAATAGTAAAAGGAATAAATTACTTCATATAACTTGATTTCCGCTCACAACAGGATCATGAAGTAAACCACACACCATTTCAAGTCTCAAGGAAGACAAACTTAAGATATATGTATACGTACACTACCAAATCAATCCCATCAATAAGTACAGAGTTGCTCACAGAAAGGGTAAGCAACAATTTAATGACCAGATATACCAGCTTATTTAGTATCTCTTCTATCCTTTTAAATCAGACTTACATACATATACTCGTACATAGGTAGTATCTAATACCGCAGGCATAAAGTTGCCGCTTCAGCGATCAAATGTCGATTCATTATCAAAACCATGTAATATTACCCTCTGGTTTAATTTGGTTTATTTTTCTGCATCATACTTAACTTATGCCATCACGGCCACTCACTTTCGAAGCGAAGCTCAGAAAAAAAAAGTAAAAATTCGATTAGGTATGAGAGAGCCTCCAAAGGTGGGGGCCTTTCTCTCAACTAAGCATTCACACGTTTAAACAATTTTGGTTCGGTTTCCTCTGCCATGTGCGTTGTGGAAATGAAGAAATGGTGGACAAAAAGAGAGCACACATCCGAAATTGGCTAAGCGTTGAGAGTGGTATTTCTTTTAAAACCAAGAGGCAACGTAAGACATTGATACAAACGATTTTAAGCCGTAGCAGAATACACACGAGATGTAACAAGAGAAATTTTGAATTTAACAAAAAAGATAATCGCGCTCGTTGCGTTTCTTTAGTGCCAGTGTTAATAACCAAATACATATATTTTGTACACTTGATAATTTTGTTTCTAAAACAGGTGCTGTACCAAGTTAAATTATAAATTTTGAAGACAAGTGCGTTGTGCCAAATTACAGGATTGTTTTATTTAAAAAAAAAAAAAAAAAGTGATTAAAAGATAAGCAAGCGAAAAGTAACCAAGTACAAACGGATTTTTATTTAAATAACAACATCTCATGATGAAGGTAAGTTGATAGATACTATTTGCATGCGAAATAGTGAAAAGCATCTTAGTGCATTAGTACCTACCTTAAAACGTTTTATGGACTGAGGAATATGAGTAAGCTGTGTGTACCCATCAGTGTGTCACAATTAAGAGAAAGTGATTGCACTTTACTTCCTTCCGTCAGTGAAACCAATGCGAAATATAATACTTAAAGGGAAAAGATACATACATATGTATGAATGTAGGCATATGTTGCGATGGATTAAAATACTTGTCAATCTGCAAATAATTTACATTTGTTCTATTCGGTAAATAAAAAAATATTAGTGCAAACAAAATATCGCCGATAAGTGATATTCCGTGAAAACTTTCTGTTTGTGAATGTACAGACATACAGACATGTATATAGTGTTTTATGTTTCTTACTTTCTTTATGAGGCCCTTGGTCTGTTTCGTAGTGGTCTTAGGACATTTTTTTAGTCATAAATAATCTTTGTCTGTGCATTAATTGTAGTGACATGCTTTCCATGTTGTACTTACCTTGTTGGCCCTTGTTTAATAATTAAGTTCGTGGCTTGTTCTTGTAGACAACCGATGAAATACCAATGAGTGTTGCCATTGTGATATTTTAAAATTCGGGTGGTCTTACTCTTTGTTTGGAAAACCTTTGTAGTAAATTCTTACATTCAAGACAGCGAATTGTAATTACTGATTACATTTCTATTCACTTACCAAAGTCAGACGTTTGTAATTTTTAAACTTGGTAAGATATAAGTTTTTAGAAGTATTGAGGATGAAAATGCATTTGACGTTCTTGTCAAGAGATCTAAAGTACAAACGATTATGGTAATGGGATCTGTTTTTAACTTCTAACCAAAAGCCAATTTTATTATGACTCATGTGGCCAGATACATATGTAGGTTTAGGTTAGAGTGGCGGTCACACTTAAACCAATAGAGCTCAATTGTGATACCATGAATGGCATCATTTGTCTACCCGGGACTAATGAAACCAACCGGAGCTTTTAATAAATCGAAGGAGGCTCCTGACGCCTAATGACGCCAGTTCGTCTAGATTGTCCAAGAAGGGAGCTCTTAAATGTAGTATTCTTTTTTTGGGATAGAGATAGATAGGTTTCTTCCTCCTCCTTATCCGTACAGCCAAACTTGTTGGGATGTTGGCCTATCAGATACTGTCCTGTAAGATCATCGATCACGTGGGTGATCTGTGATCGCTGCAACAAAATTAGCTCAGCACTACGTTACAGATCAAGCCTAGGTCAGATCTGCCTCGAAATGTTGCAAGTAGAAAAATGTTCCCATCTACAGTTGATTTTGCCAAAACCATCCAGCCTTAGTAAGAGTTTTGAACTGCTCAGTCATCTCCAGAAGAGACAAACGGCAGTTTAAAGCAGCCTTTACATAAATAAAGCGGTAACAAATCTTTGACATGATGTGATCAGGTAATTATATAACATTTATACGGAAATGTACATATTTATTTATTTGGCTTTATCCCATTGCAATGTATTTAACATAAGGTCTACTTCTTTATGGTTTGAGCACCCTATCTCACTCCAGGAACGATATACATAGGTTATTTAAGTAAGATGGCAGCCTACATACATAGTTTTCGGTATTCTTAACTACTCGGTTAGAGTACTGCAAACTATTTTTAAGAACAAATTCAATCTCCAGTACTCGTAACCGTCCCACATAACCGTATTCTCTCTTCAAGATATTGTAACCTTAATTCGCGTTTAGATAAGCAAAGGCTCGGTTGGGGTCTGTTCTCTAACTAAAATGAGACACAGAGACAAATATGCTAATACTATAGACGTCAAGAGTCAACACCTGTCAGTTTTTTTTTAGTCGTCAGGATTTCCCTCTTGAAATACATAGGGCGACCAAATGAACTGAGGTTCTGATTGCTCTTTCTTCAAGTCCTTACGATAGATAAGATACACCCTTTTTTCTATGGAGTAGAACATTGGATTTCCATTGATTCTTTAAGTTTAGACACACTATGCTCGAAATTTTTGAAGTCTTCATAATTATTCAATGTATCAGTATGAGTGCTTGTATGTACGTATGTACATACGTAAATATTTCAGTGTGAGCTCTTTTCTGTTATAGACTAACGACTTACGATAATTAAACTATTAAACCTAAAAAACCTAAAACTTGTGTAACACATCGTATTACAATTTTTCAAAACATTTATTATAAGAGTAGTTTTTGATTCATCGGCAATATCTGCAGAGAATTTTGTAAAGCAACCTCATCGTAAAAAGCAACTTGAAGGATTTTAATTTGTTCTCTTTTCATGAACTATTTTGTTTTGTTTCACTTGTTAGAAGTTGCTGATTCGTCTGGGTCTACTTCGCCGCAAACCCCCTCTAAAACCGCAGTCACTACTAAAAACTAATTAATTTTTTTGTATGCATTGCTTGGATCCGCTTCGCTACTTTTTAACTAAATTTTAAAGCCCCATAAAAAAAAGCCGAATTGTTTTGTCATATATAGAAGAAAGTACACCAAACTGTTGAAATGCTGTGGTGGTGAAATTACCTCTGTCGGGTGAGTGAAATGAATTGGTGGTGAAACTAACCTATGTGTTTGCGATTCAGTCTAATCATGAATGTATCTTCTTTTATTTAATAGAACGCGACTGGATCAATTCAATTTTGTAGGCAAATCATAATATGCAGCTATGTATTATAATTATGTCGAAGAATTAGGAGCAATTTGTACTTGGCGTAGCAGTACTACCTGGAAATGAAACTGGTAGCAGTTCAAATGTCCTTTCCTAGCAATAGTCTTATACTTCTAAGGTAAAAATAAATGAGTTGCTGTTTGATTTTCGAAGAGATTTTCTGAAAATTTCATATGTGTTATGAGGAAATTAAAACTTTGGACTACTTAATACCCAACATTCTCACTGACCAGGAAGTTAGTTTAAGGTAATCGTCTTTCATCTTACAGTGTGAGGAACTACATATGTACATATGCAATTGATTTCAACTTTTCGATGTCCTGTTTGAAATGGGCCACTACCCTATTGGATTTAATATGGTTTTGAAAGCAGAAGAAAGTTAGTCATACTTAACTTATAAAGGCAGTATCCACAACCAACTAAAGTTTATTATCTTAAAGAGATGGCCAGGCAATTCAGCAATTTCCTATGTTAGGGTCCAGCGAAATGGTGTATAAGTTTGGTTTAAGATCTCGTTTAACAAATTCTACAAAGGTGTAAGAACATTAGGCATCCTTGTGGGATTTATAGAGCTAAACTTCACCGATTGGGCTCTGAAAAAGTTTGATGAAAATCCTGAATGTTATTGAAAAATCATCTTCAGCGATAAAGCTCATTTTTGGCTTAATGGCTTTGTTAATGAGCAAAATATGCGTTATTGTACCGCAAAAAATCCACATATGCTTCAAGAGACTCCATAGCATCCACAAAAACTGACCGTGTGGTGAGGATTGCGGATGATGCCGGAGGTATGATTGGACCGTATTTTTTCGTCGATGAAAATCATCGCCATGTTACTATCGTGCCATTTTGGATGAATATTTTTGGCCCGAATTGGATGGACTTCATATCAGTAGTATGTGGTTCCAGCAAAATGGTGCCACATGCTTCACAGGTAGTCAAACAATTGACGCGCTTATACAATTTAAGTCTTTGGTTTATGCCAACAAACTAACAACGTTAGAGGAGCTCAGGAACAATATCGAACGCGAAATTGCGAACGTTCCGGCCGATACGTGTGGAAGAGTGGTGGGAAATTGGCTCCAAAGAATCGATCGCTGCAAAAGTGCTTTCGGTGGTCATATGAACGAGATCGAATTCCATAATTAAATTTAACAGGTGCACTACATCTGGAATAAATTTCACTCCGATTCTCAATTATTCTGGATTTTATTTAAATACAAAATTGTTATGTCTTGTTGTATGAAATTCAGGGTTTATATGCTGCTATGCGTCTTGAGTTAAAGACTGCAAATAGAACTCTATATGTATAGTATGTCATTATTCAAAGTCTCTCCATTACTCAATTATTGGAATAAGCTAGTGTTTCCATCGCTCTTTAGATAATAGCTTCTATTATTTTTGATTCTATAAATATCCACCGCATTCCGTCGATCATAATACGTATTTCATAGATGGTTTGGCAGGCTATAGAGAGGATGTACAGTCATGGATCAGTATCTTTTCTCGAACTAAGCCCTATGTATTTGCTTACATGAAATCAGATGAAAAATTTATGATGTTTGCAAACTTTTCAGATGTACATATGTAGATATGTACATATATTTCTACCCTCATCAAGTCCCGATTACTTTTGAACAAATGAATAAAAATTTATGAAACTTAATTTTGTTTCACTACCTGTGCAATTCTACTTGGTACTTCAAATACATATCATTTTGATGTACCATAACAGTACAGCTTTACTTTTACGATTCGATCTTTCACATCGAAGTGAGCGAAAAGTATCTCGCTCAAGGCTTTTTCGTTTTATGACTGCGTTTATGGTTGAGCAAGATAACTTAGAACGGAAAGTTGTACACTAACCTAAGACACTGTTGCCAACAAAAAAACAAAAATTCAATCTAGTTCTTATGGGTTAAATTACCGCTTAATTACCAAACTAGAACACTCGTTGCCTTCATTATAACTCAGTACCAGAGGTAAATAATGAGTGTTGCGTAGAGTTAAGCCATACATACTATGTATCTTTTCTTCCACCACACCTTGGAAAATAAAGTTGAATTGACGATTTTTAGTCTGTGGGAATGTCTGCGATGGTGTCAGAATAAGTAAACCAATTTGATGAGATTTTTACTGTCTCGTGGGTTGTTGGTGAGGATAATCTGGAATGCGATGAACGCAAGATGGGCCAAATTAAAAATTCTCTATTGTTGCCAAGTAATTTTGGTAATGCATTGATCTTTCTTTAATGTTGGTTTGGCTTCCTTACATGAGGTGCCACTTCGTTGTTTATAAAGGTGATTGTTTCCTCTCCCCGGAGATTTTTGAATCGGAATGAAATACTAAGTAAGTAGGTATAATCTTCTTTAATTATACCCTAATGTTAACCAATAGCATCATTTTTATGAGAAAGTAATCCAAATACTGGCTTGTCTACGCGGTCTACAACTTCATTACGGCCAGATATAGATACATACAT
This sequence comes from Xylota sylvarum, assembly GCA_905220385.1. Taxonomy (NCBI): domain Eukaryota; kingdom Metazoa; phylum Arthropoda; class Insecta; order Diptera; family Syrphidae; genus Xylota; species Xylota sylvarum. The sequence continues at coordinate 67,899,713 of LR999958.1, read as the reverse complement.
ATGTACATACATACATATGAATTGATTGATTTGACGCCGGTACTACAGGCACTTAATTAAGCTTAATACAAACCATACTTTAACAATAAGCACAAAGAACAGCCATGAATCCTACGTGAAGCGAATGGCTGCGAGCCAGGCTATGAGTTCAGCATGGACCTGTTCTGCCAACATATTTATTTGTTTTCACTTACTATGCGTCCTAAGATGTAAGCTTTCCCGATATCTGGACTTCACATGTACTTGCATGTAAACTAGACTTATACCGAATTTACATACATATGTATGTATGTACATCTCCTCTCAACACTTACTTATGTATCTGCCTTTTATAATGCGATGATGTTGGTATTATTAAACCATTAATTGAATCCGGCTACACTGAAATTGTTTTTACTTTCACTTCCAGAAGTGCAATTTCTTATTATTGCTTAGTTACGTAGTTAAATTAAGACCCTTAGTCTCTCATACTTACATATCTTACGTAAACATTATGCAATTGTCGTATTTCGATAAGATCTAATTTCGTATGTGCACGACATATTTGGTGCAATAAAAGACAACTAACAAATAAGTACACAATTCAGGTCTAATAAGTTTAACAATTAATAACTGGTAGTAAAAATTATGTTGTTTAAAAAAGATACATTGCAATTTACGCGCCGTTGCGTTAATTACATATATCCGACGTACACAGCTATTAATTGTTATTCGTGTAGCTCCATTAAATGGTACTAGTATAATTAATGTCTTTCGTAGTAGCTTTTTTGTTTCAAATTGTGTCGCATAAGTCCAATTGAACCATACCTTTAGTTTTGATTTAAGGGTTACTACAGTTTGATTTAAGGAGCGTATACCAAGTCAAATAACATACATAGGTACCAGGACCTGCTTTAACTTTCTAAGCATTTCAAAGCTTTAAAACATGAATAAGACGGCTCTATTCGGGTGTAGAAAAACTGACTGATAGCAGGTTATGATCTGACTTATGAAGAGAATATTTGTCTCAAACCTCAATTATTTATATTGTATCTTAAGTTTACCCAGATGATAAGTTATTGTAATCTTTCAGTTATTTGTAAATCTGATGTTCTTTCCGGATTTTAGAGACCATAACCACAAAATTAACCCAATTGAAGTTCACATAAAAGTGAAATCAAGTAAAACGATGGATTTATTCGAACGATAAGTGATTGGTGATTAGAATACGTTATGAACCACAAACGACCTTACTCACTTAGTAATGCAAAGAGCGATGAATTGCATTCAAAGTGATGAGAAAACGTCTCCCAGAAACTTTCTCATATTCTGTGCTTTGTGTAGGCTTTGTTTATTATTTGTGTTGCAAACTATTTTTCTTTGCTCATGAAGACTACTGTTTCAGATATGTTTGGCCTAGTTGAAATTCCAAACTTTCGATTATGTTGGCTCTTCATTGTACATGTGTTGAGTACAAGTAGCAAAATGTTTCCCTAATCCGATGCACATCTACCTAGACCTTCCGGCAGTTTAAGATACAAAAAAGTATATGCTAGTAATTTTATTTACCTATGTACATATGTGTAATTCTAATTAGTGTCATAATCTGATTTAGTGTTAGCTCAACTAGTGTGTACAAAAAGGGATCAATTGGTCAAAACGCCAAAGTATTGCACTGTGAACGCTGAGATCAAGTATTGACATTGAACTGAGATTTGTAACAGCAAAGTAATGCACATTAGTAGATTCACTTACATCATGCTTAATGAGTATGCAAATGAATGAATGTCAAGCAAGCATCAGAGGTACTTGTCGAAGAAGTATCCACGAAGTGTTAACTTCTACGAACAGAGAAAACCTGGCTTTTAAAGAGAAGATGAAGTATAGTTTCATCTTCTTCCTCGTACATGCAGCTTGTATAGAAGTCATTAGTGAGGAGGCGCCCTATTGCTAATCTAATTGAGCCCTTGACAACTTCTTGTAAACAAGAGCACCTATTTACCTAAACTAACCTAACTAAGTGCGTCGAAATGCCGAATCCGGGATTTCGTATTTCTTTGTGAAGAGGATAAGTTCTGTTTTTTGAGGATTGAGACTTATTCCGCATGTTAGGCTATCCTTAAGTACTTCGCTGAAGGCTCTTCCCTGTCTTACAGATGAGAAGGAAGTTTTGTAGTTATCCTTCGGTCGTTTGGGTTCTGTAGAGGACTCCTCCATCGACCTTTGGCATTTAGACATTAAGTCCTTGCCAGGAACAGTGGGGATCCCCGAGAAAACATTCGAATTTGCGGACTCTGAGGCAATACTTCTACCCGGTGTTTTTAGATCGACTATATCTTGACTTCATGTCCCATGAAAAAACTTCTCAAAAAAAAAGAAAGGCTTCCGAATACGTCGTTAAACAGTAGGCCTCTTCCATTCGTGTAAAGAATATAACACGCACAAAATGAATGGCTGTGAGAAGCTAGGCCCTGATTGTATAATTGTTTTTATGCAAACATAGATAACTTGTCAGTTAAATACGATCACATCACGCAAAAACTAGGTAAATAAATGGGTATCTTGTGACATTCGTCAGCTCGAGTTTGCTTATATCTTCAGTCGGCGAGGGCGGGACGGGACAATCAAGTGTTTAAACACCTGAGCATATTGATGCTGCCAGTAAACGTTTACCAGCTTTGATATACCTAATTACCGTAAAATCTAAAGCCTTAAGGACAACCTGGCTGTTGATGCACAGGTATACAGTGATTACTTTTCCGATGATATTATTTTCGATCATGGTTTTTATAGCCTGAATGAAGTCGAACAATAATGGATGAATTATTGTGTTTTACACTAAACCCTTGCCCCTGTTTCAAACACATATCTAGCGGAAGTTAGGAATTCTGTTTGTAAACCTTTTGTGAAACGTCAGCATTGGAGTCACATGATCAGTTTCTGATGACTAAACGAGTTCGAGGAAGGAGGAAGTGCAAGAGAGCTGAATACTTCATCAAGAAAATACTGTTAAAACCTTTCATTGGAGGCTCCAAACAAGGTGACTCGCTGTTATACAGATTTCTTTGCTATTATTCTAAGAATTTAGTGAGAAACCTTCAAATTAATGCATCAAATACCATTATCTACAAGTCTGTACACCCACTTGGCTTCGATATAGACGATCTGGGGCCTGTAACACAATATGGAAAGTTCTTGTTAAACAAGTGAAATGAAACAACTGTTGAAAATGTATGTATCACGTAAAAACAAGTCTGTGGGTACTACAACAATTGTTTTGGAATCTTTCAATAAGTGAGAAATTTAATAATATTACAGAAATATTTTTACTTTTTGAAAAAGTATAGCTAAATAAGTACTTGTTGTTCAGTGTTATAGAACCCTAGAAAGAATTAGAATTGATTAAGATTCTACTATTCAATCCACTATTTACTGCTCTATCGAACTGAGCTCGAAAAAAAGAGGAAGAATCTTCCTTATCAGATTTTATATGGGTTCAAAATGAAATTGAGTAGAAAGTAACGAAGAATAAAAACACTTATCATCACAGTCCATACAGTTGGGTTATTTAGAAAAAAATTATTCACACTTGTACTTATTGTCCTTTTGACGGCATATAGAGGTGAAGATTCAAGAGTGTACCACCGCATAAAATAAGTTTCTTATCAACTCAGCACAAACTTTTTTTGACCTTTTAGTCTCAAAGGGATCAAAAGTTACCAGCATTCGGAAGGAATAAGAAATGAAAAAAAGTGTTACTCTGTATACCCTTTAGGAATACAAAACTAAATATAAATAAACTTTGAGATTGGTAGAAAATGACAAGCCAATGGTCTTTGAAATGAATAAAAAAATATGTATGTAGTTTGATTTTCTATTAGCTGAGAGTTGTTAATAGAAATAGTTGTTGTGCGATATCCTTATGTATGCACATATACATAAGTACCTACCAACCGCAATTTTTTGAGTTTATTTATTTTTTCTAATCGGTAGCTTCAATTTCAAATACGGTTTGGCCAATTATACTTTGTAGAAACTGTTCTTCTCTTTTTAAGATTTCTTACAATAAACATTAAATACAGACTCATGAGTGTTCGTGTGAATAATGATTCACTCAGTGGACAGAAAAAAATTCAAATATTTCGCCCAACAGGTGGAACTCAAGGCCTACACCTTAGAGCCACAACCATTCGTGTTGTGCGTATGCACGTTATATTTTTCTTATGAATCAAAGGAGCCATTAAAGAATTTGTCGTGTTGTCTGGGAATCGAACGTCAATGCATTTTTATTGAGTAATTCATTTAATCTTATATGCTAGACAAAAAACGCTTAAAACTAACTACACTTTTTGTGAAATACTTAGCACTCTTAACTAAACTTAATTTTTGTTATATGCATATCTTTCGACGTAACCTGACGTGATTATATATGTATTATTTATGTAGTTATTAACGAAATGTTTTTATACAAAGAAAATTCGCGTTTGACTGTGCCTACTATTTTCAATGAACAGATATTTTTTTTTTACCATATTATATTATCTAGTATTTAAGATGAGCAACCATTAACAAGTTGACCATCATTTTGTTGTGAGCACAAAAATCAATCTCTTTATTTTGCATAATATTTCACTCAATTATTCGACAGGTAATAATATTTTCTCGAGATGTATCGCTTGGTTGGTACAAAACAAATGAATGAACACGCACCATCCACAATGGGATTTCTATGCAAAAGAAATAACAGTTGTATCTATGTACATGCATACCTCTTTATGCTTCTCAATACCCGTTCCTTCTCTAATGTTTTGGCATGTGTTTTATGTAACTCTTTTCACTTTTCCATTTTTACTATAATTGTTGGTTGCAGATGCATCATCAATCAGTTAAAGATTGCTCTTTTTTTCTATTGAAAGTGGCAGCTAAAACGTAATAAGAAACTAGGTCACCGTATTCTACTTTTGGTACACAAATTGATGTATTTCCTCAGGCTGGTATTTTGTACATATACCTACATACATATACATACGTATGAAGATGTAACAAACTTTTACTGCTCGATTTAATTACCATAATTTTTAATGTAGGCCAAACCCTGTTTTTAGTTGATTTGTACCGAGGTTTTTGAGCAAGTTCAACTAGAGAAAAATTAAAATGGTTTCAAGAGTAATGCAGGAGACCGGCTCGGATAGAGATAAAGCAACTGGTTCTATGGACAATGAATTATCTGATATTAGGTTTATGTTGCCACCACTCCTACTTATTAATAGAACGGAAGATATGTCAATAATTCATTTTATTTCTTAAAATATGTTAAAAATAAGGATGGGTTTCTTCGCCACCAGAGTAGTTGGTAACTTTTGTCTTCGTCATTTATAAAGATCTATCGATGCATTTTTTCGATGTCAGCAGTAAACACAAATCGAGGTAATCGAAATCGAAGTAGTACCGCAAATAATTATTCCTGAAGAATAGGCCCTGTGTGAAGAAAGTTATTTAGCAAAATATTTGCAGTAGCCTTCGCAGAAACATCAAATACTACTCTCAATTTTGTGGAAGTACTGTCTAGTTTCAAGACGCAGTGATGAGGAAGGAAGTAGTGAGATGGTGCTATAGAACAAACGTCGACTGCTGTCATATCGCCTAATTTATGATACTTCTCCATGAACGACATATAATTTGTTTTTATAACTCAGAATCCTTTGCGAGCCTTCGTTCGAGTGGCATAACTCGACGAAGAGACACGTCTTTGGATTGACCTAACATTTTCAGATCGTCAGAGAATGGTCATTTTACTATGCACTCGTAGGTAGATTTATACCTGTGCGGTCTCTTTTATAGGTTTGTTCAAAATGAGTTTCATATCGGTGCTCTTTGATTGTAATGCTTTTTCCTTGAAGTTCTTCTGGCTCTTTTATTTACCAAAATCTTTTCATTGTCATGTTTATGTCCTCTTCCTCGATTGCACACACGATGATTAATTTTTCCTGCTACGATCCAACACAACAGTGTATTCTGCAAAATTGGTGGATTTAGAGGAGAAGTTGGAAAAAGTGTTCGGTTCCCAGAAGACCGTCAATGTGGGCAGGCTGAGAAAATCCTGGATCTGCTAACTGAATAGGTATTTTCCATGAAGAGACTCGAATGTTTGGCTTGGTTGTGGAGATGTCACTTATTTCAAAGCCTTCGAATGTGATGGTCCGTAGAATTGAGCAATACGTTCGCTCTTCTCTTTCGTTCACCTTGACCATGAATCCGCATATTTGTAACTGATAGTGTTATAGAATGTCTTTTGACCACTATTTCGCTAATTAAAATAAAAAGTAATGCCCTCTTCGCAGACAGTTCTGGCAGAGCTTCTCTTGATAGACCAGTTTGCTGCGAGCTATTGGCTTCAATTGTAAGAAATAAGAACATTGTTACAAGAAACTCTTCCCACGAGCCTCGCACTCCGTATTGACTTGTTGTTGACGGCCGATTCTAATGATCTTCCCCCTGTCAACCAAAGCTTCGAGGGACTGGAAGCGGACCTCCAAAAATACCAATTCACCTGATGGTTGCAATTCCTTCGGGCGGGTCAGGCCTTGTTCGTAAAGAGCGTGAGGGTCACGATCAACCTTCTTTAACAAGATGTTCATTAAAATTGTATTCCACTTTGACGTTAACACGCCAAGATTATTTAAGCCTAATAGGCATTCTTGCGTTGTGTCATGAAGCGCCTTTATAAAACTCGCTGAACTTAAATCGGAAACATGAAATGGTTGATTGAGCAACTTATTTACAATTGATGCGACTAGTAACCTCTTGTTCTCATATCTGTCTTTACTCATCTGTGTATAGAAAATTGACGCCACATCGAATAATCTCCGTCGAACCTCGGTAGTTGAACCAGGAGCGATGGTGACAACGGCACATGATGATTGGTTTCGTTTGTAGTCTCTATTTCATTTGTCAATCCCACTACTAATTGCTGGACTCTTGTTTGCAATTTAATATATTGTACCCCATCATAACAGGATAAGCTCACCTATGGTTTGGTGAAGCTCCTCTAATTGGATTCAGTATTTGGTACTACTCTGGACGTTTAACTCGTAGTATGACTTTCACATTAAACACATTAAGTCTTGTAGTAAACTAAGATTCAATAATTTTGACAATCAACAAAACTATGCAAAATTTAGCTCCTTCATCCGGTTACACTTTATTTACTCACAAGTTGATTGTGTGTAGCAAGAATTCTTCCTGAAACCTGTCGGTCAAGTTGGATCGTGCCATGGGTTTTGATAATATATACTCGTATGTATATACATATTTACATCCAATAACTGATATGTATTATTGATTTCAGTCAATAGATTTACAACGTCAGTTCAATTTTATAAGTCCTTCTTCTTTTAAATAAGCCCAAATAAAGTGGGTTTTAAATGTTTGTCAGTCATTCATGAGAGGTGGTACCGTGTTTTGATGGTAACTGGTATTCGAAGTATCAATCGCCTCGGTCTGTGTTCCGATGAACTAGCCATTGAGAACAAGACAGTTATTATTGGGTTTAAAAAATGGAAAAAACACTGACTGTGCCCCTGAAATTAAATTTTTTACTTTAATTCAGTAATTTAGCTGATTTAATTATATACTTTTTTTCAATATTTGTTAACATCCCCTTTAGTAGTTCCTATATATACATACTTTGAATTAAACTATCATTGAAACGATATATGTAAGTAGCTTTTAGACACATTTCATTCAATCCTATCCATATAATTTTATTCAGTTGATGGTGAAGTAGTTTAAGTGGTTAATTATATCATGGTAGGTACTTAGACCAAGTAACCTATTGAGGGCTTTACACATTCTCTTTACCTTATGCTTTTACTTCTCTATTGTAACAGTAGCGCACTTCTTACGTTTTTTCTTGTTCAGCAATTTGTATTTATGTTTCTTCCACTTATCAATTTCGTAAACCTTAGTTTTTCATGAACATTTCTACTCCCGGATGTTTGTCAGACGCTCTTCAGAGATGGGACCGTAAAAACATTGATGTTGTCTGGGAATTGAACCGCGAACTCCCACTCACTGTCACAGATCTTCCCCATTTGCACATGCTGTAAAACTCGCGATTTACTGAGTACATACTACTAAATACAAACAGTTTTACAGAACTCTTAGCGAGGTGAGCAATGCTCTGCATAATTATAAACATGGTGCTTTCTCAAATTTTGTTAAATTTGTTGGTCATTTAAGTACACGAAATCAAATGATTTATTAATATTGATTAAAAAATCCATTTAGATGTGCACCTCCATCTACCTATGTATATATAATATGTACTTAGAACTTCTGACAGATTGGGTAAGTGAAAACTATTTGCTGAGCGAGTTCCAGGCAGGTTCAAGGAAAGACTAACCAGCTTTGCTCGAACTTACCTCGCTAAAGGCAAAAAACTTTATTCTTTGTCGATTTTAAATCGGTTTTTGACACAATTGATAGAAACTGCAAACACAAAACTGAAACTGATAGGACTGCTTTATGGAATAGAAGCAAAATGTCCAACTGGTTTTAGTCAGAGATAGCGGTTAAGCAAGTTTGTCTGTTAAGTCCACTTCTCTTTCCAATGTTTCTGGATGATCTCACAAGCTGTTGTGTGGAGGAATCGGGTTCGAAAGTCATCATATTAAGCTTCTATGCTCATCATATCATATTCAGCGTCTATGCGGGTGAAATTATCATCTTAGTGGAATCCGTGACTCAAGTGGTTAGTGCGTTGGACTACCTAGCGAGGGGTTCCACGTTCAATCCCCAAACAACACCTAAAATTTCTTTCACGGCCGCACCTTTCGCGAGGGTCTGACAAACATCCGAGAGTAAAACTGTCATGAAAAAACTGCCGTTCGGATCCGGCATATATGTACATATATTATTTACATACACGCACGTGGTTGTGAGAAGCCAAGGCCCTGGTCCCATGGACCTGTCGCGCCAAAAATTTGTATTTTTTTTTTTTTGAATCCCCGACGATATTGCAAACGATGAATATCTGGTAAAACATTTTGGTAAAACGAAGAAGTATAGATTGTGAAGGAGTATAAGTGCCTTGGGGTAACCTTAACACTTTCAATGTCCTCTGCGGTGCTTGCGAAGAACCTCGAGTGCGAGGGTGTCATTCTTGCAAATCGAAGCAGTAGCAAAGCAGATATTGGATTGACTCTTCCTCGTCTCCGCAGCTTCTGCATAAGTCATCGGATTCTACCCTCCATTTACAAAGCATGACTCCAATGGCGCAGTGTCCTGTGATTATACCAGTTAGCATAGAGATAGAGGATCGATTTACTGCCAGAAGGCTCATTGTTTTCTTTACCATAACGTGCAAGAGGTGGCACAGTCCTCCCTAGATAACCAGGATGAGTTGACCTCTTTCTCTATTATGGCGTCAATTAAGCTGTACAATTTTCCAATTAGTGTCAGTATGGATGTGTCCGCGTCACTAATGTTACTTTCTCGTTACCTTTAATATTGCTATGTCCGGGAACCCAGCTTTGAGTTTGAGTTTGCCCAGAGTTTGACCGAATGGTGCCCAATCGTTATCACTGGATCACGGCATTTCCTAACTGCCTTTGATTTGATTATATGTACATAGATTTAATCGATTTTAGAACTGATTCATTATCAACGAAGATGGTTATATCCGACGGGGGAAAGTGACTGTTTTCTATGCATCTAGCAAATTGAGCATCGAGCATAGTGTCCCGATAATGAGATATAATAGTACAGAATTGTTGAAGAGATCTGTCCAGGAGTTGTTGTTCCATTTTCCAGAAGTCTCTCGTGCGAAATCTAGAATGAAGGCCCAGCAAAGTGAAAGTGTCTAGTATGTATCGGGTGTTTAACCATAATCTTATGGAAAAAACCATTTTCACGACCAGAACAGTTTAGAGACCATTTAATCATTTTCAAAACCAGAGGGGAGCTTCTTCGTCTAAATTACACATATGCCACATAGAGGCAATAGGAATGCGGATTGCACCCTGTGTAACCTGCATGACGTTGAGCGTTTCACCAAAAACTGTCCAATACTAAAAGAAAGTTCATTGCGCTAAGTCTAAATGTACCCTGTCAGAAAACGAAGTCATTCTGCTTTGAAATGGTTAGAATTGTGTACTTTTCAGTTACGTTAATTCTGCTACAGAATAACGGCAACAAATAGTAAATAAAGCATTTTAAAAATAATAAATTAAATGTCTAATTAACTTTATCTTCTTTTCCTTTTTTTTAAATACATAATAAGTATTAAAATATAATTGAAATTAATTTTGAACGTTTTTCATTGCAAACTAAAAATTATCTCTTTTCCGGCTGACGGCACTTGTCAATGTTTTCTATTACTAATTATTATGTAAAAGAAATCAATAATATTGTTAAATAAAAGCACAATTTCTACTAGTACTAGATATACATACATATGTATGTAAGTAGGTCTGAGAATTCGGATTATCAATTTGGCATCGCTTGTAGAATGGTATGAATTTTCTAAAAAAAAACTGTGCCATATACTTTTCCAAATTAAGATGATTCAAGAAGTCAAGCGCTGCCTTTCAAGAACGGACAATTATTTGTCAATAATTATTATTTACATACATATATGTACACGTACTTTTATTATGGTTAGCATGATAAATTAAAAGTTTAGGGGGGAAAATAGTGAAACCTGAGTCTTTAGTTCAAAAGCTTTCAAGTACGAATTTAGCAATGACTCATTTTAACTATTTAGATTCGTGACTGACATCTGCTATGTATACGAATAATAAAAACAAACTATACCTCCTTTTCACGGAATCCAACATAAATAAGCAATTTTAATTTGGCCGTATTCAAAATTATTCATTCGTTATTCTTATTTCGAAAGCTGGGTGTGTCCCATTCAAACTCCCACTGTGTCAAGTTCAAGGAGATGATATTTTTTTTTATTATAAAACTCGAATATTTAATTTATTTTTATTCATTTATATTTAACTTTACATATATCAGAGTTACATATTTATGAAAAAATTGTTTTTAAATTTAATAGACAAAGCTTACCAAATCTCTGACGTACCTGCTGCGGTAAATTTTTTCAAGAGCTGAAAAACATAATGTAGTGCTCCTTTGAGGACATTATATATGCATACACACATGCATATATGAACGTACACATAATTTAAATTCAATGAAATTTATGAACTTGTTGTTTCGTGTAAAGTTTATGCAATTTAACTTGTTTAAGTCATTCATCCTTATATTTGTAGTCAAACGTATGTGTATATATTGGAGTACATATTTCTAGCTTACTAGAAGTGCATAGATACACAATGGAATAGGATTATTAAAATTCACTTGGAACTTGTTTACTTTTTTTTCTCCCCATCCGTATATCTGAAAAATCTCTAACAATCAACATCGAAAACAAATTCAAGCAGAAATCAATTTTTAGATAATAATGTCGCACTTAACTGACTCTTTTCGCTCCATTTACAGCAAATGGAGCAATTTGTACTCCATTATCAATGTAGATAAAATGTTTGAAAATCACTCTGTCGCCAACTGTACTCCATTGCAATTTATCCACCTTAACATGTAAATTCACTATAATAGAGCCAATCTGTCACTGGGACTATTCCATATGCATTGGGTATATGTATTTTATTTGCACAAAGATAAATGGTTGAAAAAAATGTGTTCAATTTAAATTCAAGTTCGATAAAAAAAACTTCAAAAAAAAAATTGAAATTGAAATGTCTAAAATGTTAGGTGTTTTAATTCAATTGTAATGCATCCAATTACAAAATATTCAATAGAAGTTTGTGCATTCGGTGCATGTAATAGCAAACCAATTATCGCCAAATGCACAGCTTGTAATAGAATTTGTTTTTTAAAACGAAAAATACTTTTGCCCAGTATTGAAAAATTATTGCACCAACTTCGTTGATAAATGGAATAAACGTTTCAAATATGAAGTATTGTTCTTGGAAATAAGACCCAGACAAATAACTTTATAACTCCCAGACAAATTTTAACTTTTCTGCCTGGTAATCTATTATGGCTAGTTCACATGATTATATCAGTGTTGAAACTTCTACTCTCAACTCAATGGGTCGTATGCATATAACTAAATTAATTAAAAGGTTATTATAGATGATTATTTCGACCAAATCATTGTATGTAGTATAAAGTTTAGAGAAGTGATTTCTTTTTGGTTATTTTGGTTAAGTTAAGTAGAATGTAAACTATTTCATTTATTTTTTCCGGCGTTTCGACAGGGATTGTTGTATTTTTCAGAGGACCTGTTTATTATTATAATTTAGAGAGAATATGATTACAAACAAAGAATGTGACGTTGCCGTATGATGAACTAACATGAAAAAAAAAGAATAATTTTTCCCTGTAGAAACGAAAAAATAAATGAAATAGTTTTTATTAAAGTCAGGGTGGTTGTCTGCACCATGACACAAACACACTTAGACCAGAAGAGGTCCTTATAATAAAACCAACCGGAACTTCTTATGAAACGAAAGATTCTCATGATGTCTGAGCAAACCAGTTCACTGAAAACATTGAAAAATTGAACACCAAAACGGAGTAGTCTTACTACTTTTCTTCGTCCCTGCAATTCCTGCAGAAACCATTTGAAAGGAGACACATTCTTTTAGCATGTTGGCTTATCAAACAGTGCACCAGGAGGACAACGATTACGTAGTTGATCTGTAATCGCTTTAGCATAAACAATCGTGCACTAGTTTCTGATCTAGCTTATGCCAGATAAGTTTTGATATATAACACGTTTGTTCGTTTTCCCTAAAATGAACTAAAGCAAGAGCAAATTAGGGAAAAGGCTCAATAAAACAAAGACATTTGATAAAAAGAAGGCCGAAGGCTGAAGAAAACAGGAAATAAGCCCATAATGCTCAAAAAATGAGAATTATTTTTCTACAGTTTTCGAACGGTGATATATATACATATATAAACCCATCTATCTCTTGCATTTTTCATTGTTTTATAAAAATGGTGAATTGTCTTTTACTACTAACGATGTTTTCAAAAAGTGGTTTATCTGTGAGACCAGATGATTCCAGTCGGGTCCAAACTTAAAAGAAGGTTTATGTGTACATTCAGCGCCGCAGATGAAAAAAGAGTTTGTGCGAGAATTTTCAGTAACAAAACGAAGAGAAGGATGTTCAGTGAGATGTTTTCTTTCTCAAAACGGTAGAACTTAGACTCGGTAAACCTTCATTCATTTTAAACTTTCTTGGAATAAGCTCGATTGCTTCGAAACTAGACTCAGGGTTGTGGAAACTAGTCGTAGTCCTTCGGCAGAAAAGTACACATGTGCTAGTAAATTTTTAACTTGGAAAACCTAAGTAATGCATGCAGAAAATATGTACTTATTATGTAGTTTTTATGCATGTTAAATAAATTATTGACTGAAATTCTGGTGACACGCTCCCACCTCTACTTTCAATCTATAATCTGTGTATATGTGCCATCAGCAAAGTAAATAAGGCGTGAATCGCAAAATTTAAACCACTGTATGGATATGATATAAAAATCCCGGATAGACCTCGTATAGCAAGTACCAAAGAAAAAGTTCATACCAAACGAGAAAATGTTGATAAAAATGCATAGATTCCAGTTAGTAGGCGTTGCTCTGGCCAGAATATGGCAAATTTAAATGAAAAATTTTGATTATCTTCCGGACAAAATCCAATTAAGAACAACAGCTGCATGAATATGGCCATGCAACTCGTCGTGAGTATACACTGCAGAAGTTCTACGGTTCAATAATGGAAATCCTGAATTTTTAAGAAATTTAATCATGAACTACAAAGCTCAGTTCGACATGATTTCATATGTACATACATACATATGAAAGCAAACGTTATTGCCCGTTATTGGTGGACAGAAATCCAATGAATAATGTATGAAATTCTCTTCATCCTTATAGAGTTACATTGGGTGTGCAATTCTGAACGATATTATGCCAAACTTCTTACTGTTTGAATTTGATATACCTATACAAAAGTTCATGTCTTTTCAATCATATACTCGTAGAGATAAATGTTATAAGTTCGTTTTACAATGTGAATTCTAAAAGAATTATTTATAGGTCAGATTTTTTATTATTAGGCAACTTAAACAAGTCCTCAAAGATACAGTAGTTTAAGTAAAATAAGGCAGATAAAGCAGACATTAAGGTACAATTTTTATAGTCACAAAGTTCAAGGTGCGAATCATAGAAAATAGCAAACACATTTACAGTTCACTCAATCGATATATGCGTAACCACTTCTTGGTAAAGGTCAGTGATGAGAGGAGTTGGTGAAAAAAAAGTGCATTCAAATTGATCTGACATGACTTATAGGTGTCATCAAGAGTGAATATGTACAAATTATACATTTTGGTTCTGACAAAATGAGAAAGAACTTGGTTACTCAGCAGCAGCCTCAGTAGTTGGGACCGAAGTGTATTCAACAGCAGCACTATGAGCAGTGGCCGTCTAGAGCTCAAGAGCATCCTAATATTTCTGGACATCTAGGTGCTCAACAGCGACACAAGATGCGCCTGCATTTAAAAGAAATTTTGTACTCACAAGTCTCCGATGGTTTCCTCAGTGGTTAGTACGTCGGATTACTGAGCCGGAGGTTTGAATCCCCGACATCACCAAAAAGTTGTTCCCTAACTCTCGCGAGCATCTGACAATCATCTTAGAATAAAACTGTTATGAAAAGCTCTTCAAACACAAAAATTCCCCTTCGGAGACGTGTGAAGAATATACCCACAATGGAATGGTTTTGAGAAGCTAGGCCCTGGGTCTTATGAACGTACCGCGGCAAACATTTGCATTTTTTTTTGTTTTTTGCGTCTACGGTCTTTGGAGTCCGTATTATCGACACTAAATTCTTTGTTAAGGCCCTAACCCATAGAATCCGTCGATCCGTGGCCCATATCTAACGGATATATGAACTTCGACGGATAATGTAGGTTTATTTTCTACTTTTTTAGTCCGTTGATCCGTTGGCAGTCCACACATTCACGCATTGAAGTTCACACATTCACATATTGAAGTTCACGCATTCACAAGTTGAGAGTAAGAACATTCATTGGTGGAAGGATTGAGAGAATTCTGAGAAACTGTCATCGTCGATGGCAATAGCCCTTTTCGCGATATTTATTCGCAGGACAACTTGAAGAAAAACCACTTGCAGCAATAAAAAAATGTCATCGCCTATATACTGTGAACGTATGTATGCGACGGATTTTATGGGACTTTTCTCTTCGGCAGTACGTGTCCGTCAACGTTTGACGGAACGACGTCGACGGATTCTATGGGTTGCGGCCTTTAGCCGTTCTTTCATCGTCATATGATATTGTACCTCACATTCCATGTTACTGAGGTTTGGTCCCAAACTTCTGGTTTATGTGCTCGTCTATATCTGGTTTTTATGCTAATTTTTTTATTAGCATGTACCTAACCACCTTATTGCAAATTGGGAAAAGTTATTTTGCGCTAAAGCGGTTGCCAAAGGACGTTATGTATACGTATTTCTGCAAGAGCCTCTTAATTATCCAAAACTTCAGCCTCTAATGCATTATCATTCGGCAACGCTGATTGCAAAAATGTATTCATTAGTAACAAACTACGTAAGGTGATGCACAACGACCTTTACCAAACGAAAGAGTAAATTAGTGAATGTTCGCCGAAAGCTTGGAATTAATTTAATTAATAAATTAGGTAGCTATTAGGAAAGAATTCATTAGTTTAATTTATTAGCTTCTCTAGTTGTAGGAGTCTTAGGTTTAATTAAGTTACTAATTTCTGAATAAGCATATTAAGACGTATTAAGCTTTCCTGTTATTTAGTTTATATCATCTATAATATATAATAAAGTTTGAAGTTTACTTAAATTATTCATAATAATAATAGACGAATTTCGAATATGACCGCTGAACAAAAAAAAAACTCTGGGAAGCGATCAATCCAATAGAAATCTTCCAATTGGTCACACCTGATACCCTGCATGTTCATATACATAAAATAAACTGTATAATGTAACATTTGGAGATTTTTTAACACATTTTAATCATGGATCGGTATCCTAATTAAATAGGTGTTAATTGGTAGATTCTCGCAAATTTCAAATTTGGTAAACTTACAACTTTCTACATACAGCTATGTACATACATATACGTAATTATTTTTAAGCTATTAAGTTTTATGTTGACTTTGTTATTCTATTTCAGCAACTTTACTTACTACTTCTTGTGTTTCCACTACTTTGTCATACATATCCTTTGGATGATGCGAATTCTAGTGAAGACAGTGAGCTGGCAGAAAGTGATCCTCAAATAGCGAAAAGGTCTGGCGGTCTCGACCTAGTTACACATTTAAAATCTGTAAATAAACCATAAATTACTCTTTATTGCCTCATATTGAAGTTTCTTTCTAGGGACTATTAGCTAGTTTGGGTAGAGCATCGGCATCACTAGCTTCTGGAAGTTCCGGTAGTAGTAGCGGCTATAAGTCAATTGATAGCGGGCATGTAAGTATTTTAAGAAGATTTTTAAGCAAAATGAAATGCTCTGTTATTTGTTCCATTATAATTTTAAATTTACATACATAATTTTTATGAAACTTAATATGTTTGTCTGTATCGCTGTAATACCTTAGGCCACTTGATTAGAGCAGACTATGTATATTCGTTTTTGGTCAAAAATCAGATCACTAGACAATACCTTAGTACACGACAGCAAATCACCCACCTGCGTTATTTTGTGCTTACATTTTTAGTGTAAGAACCTAAAACTTTGAGCAACGAAGACGAAATTTAGTTTGGACTTGAGCAATGCACTATACTTAGTTTCTTGGTTTTTTCATAACAAACTCATTCCTGTGACAAAAAAGGATATTTTGATGCTATTTGACAGATGGAAACATCCTAAGAAGACAACACAGGACATATGTACACATGTGTCTGCATATACATGTACGTACAAAAGACCAATCTATTTTCTTACGTTTGGAGATCCACACTGATGCACTTGGCCAGATCGTAATTACGTATGTGTATGTGCGTATCAGATGATTGCAAAAGTTCGTGTCCGATCTTCATACGTATGTTGCGAAAAGTTTGCTGTATCACGCGCCTAGTGTTTGTTTTATGCACTTGTTGTATACCAGTGGATAGGTCGTAGCATCATAAGTCATTTTTTCCCTAAACTCCTTTCAATTAAGATAATTTGTGTGCGAATCATACAGAAAAGCTACAATCCGCCTGGAACGGATCTTATAATACCCTATCCTTCTTTCTATAAAGTGGGCGTGGCCAAATTGCTTTTTTGTACTCAATTATGGCTAAAACGTCGAACGGTTGAGGATGTTACATGTAAAATTTCATCAAAATCAGTTTATTGATGAAAACGCCCCCAAAAAGTAGGCATGGCCAAAACTTTTTTGAGGGTGAATTATAGGATCGAGTCATAACAGGTGACGAAAGGTGGATCCTGTACAATAACGAGCAACAAAGAAAGAGCTGGTAACAAGCAGGTGAAGGTGCAAAAACTGGCTTGCATCCGATAAAGGTATTTCTGTCTGTTTAGTGGGATACTAGAGGAATCATTTTTTTCGAGCTGCTTTTACCGAAACAAACACTGCGAATAATTACTGTACGCAACTCTCTAAGCTCAATGAGAAAGGTTCAAGAAAATTGTCCGGGTTTGAGCAATCGAAAAGGCATCATCTTCCATCATGATAACGCCAGGCCGCATGTCGCTTAACGGACGCAGCAAAAACTAAAAGAGTTAAAATGAGAAATCCTTCCCACCGTCTACATACATATATATGTACGTAATTCTTGCATTTTCAAGTTTCTCAATGAAGATTTTTATCGGGACCTGGGTTAAGATAGTTTTTGCCACTTCCACAGCGATTATTGGGTTGATAGGACTTCTATTCTTTTTTTTTAAACAAATTCATCAGTAAAATTCATATATATGACTTTACGAAAGGAAAGTAGACTTTAAATCTCAATACTCCAGTGCGGATAGAACCAGCACTCACCCCATCCAAGCCTATAACTACATAATGCTTTGATAATAAAGCCTATGACCAATACTGCACAAACTCCATAAAGCTCCCATGCAGCCCAGATAGATCGTTCTATAAAGTATAAGTAGTACAGAAGGCATTGACATACATATACATATATGTAATACAACACAGAATAATTGAGATATCGGGCTGATATTTATTCCACGTGTAGTACAGATGTTAAATTTAAGTATGGATTTCGATCTCGCTCATATGACCACCGCGATCAGCGATGGTCTACCATTTTTCCACACCTATCGGCGTACGATATTATTCCTGAGCTCTTCTGACGTTGTCTTAACGTCTTAACGTAACCCCAATAAAAGAATTCCAACGGCGTTAGATCGCATGAGCGAGGTAGTCGTTCGACCGGATCATTTCTCGATATTTCACGGTTACCGAACTTCCGACTTCAATAGATCAATTACTTCACCAGCTGCAATTCTAGTCAAGATTCTGGCATACATATGTGGGTTTGTTGCTGTCCAACAATGCATATTTTGCTTATTAACAAAGCTATTTAGCTAAAAATGAGCTTCATCGCTGAAGATGATTTTTCGATGAAACTGAGGATCGGAGAAGTTTCGGCGCTTTAAATGATCAAGAGGCTTTATTTCTTGAGTTCATTTGATCTTATAAGGGTGTAGGCCAAGATCTTTATGCAAAATTCGTCACAATATCGTCTGAGAGATTTCCAATTCCAATGAAGGAGTGTGAATTCAGAAGAGCGTGGAATCGACTGATTTGGCTCATTTTGAACTGATATTTGCGATATTTTCGGTACTTCGACCCGTGCGTTGTCTCATTGGCCCAGGAACATTTAATAGTGAATATATTGACTCGAATTACGGACGAGTATTACGACCGAAAATTGGAGTAAGCGCTCAGAAAGTTGCGATCTCAGACTCAGAAATTCGGTAGTAATTTTTAATAATTTCCAAACGTTACTCGCTCTTGAACTACATCACAATAAAAATGAAAACCTTGACTGACATTTTGACATTGACAGATAGTAAGTTTAAGGTTGCGTTTGTATTAAATTACAAAATTGTTATGTCCCTATTGTAAAACGCTTTAGTTATGAGAAGACCTTTTGCGGTTATGAGTCCCATGTCATGTGTCTTCAGTGCTGTACTATATTTTTAAACGGGCATCTTAGTTCTTAGCTTATTTGAGTGAGTAAATTAACTTGCGCATGCTGAAAACGTTGATGGTAAAGTTTCAAAAAGTTTGAAATAACTCTCAGTTTAGTACTACTTTGACATATTGTTGTGTGGTCAGCATCACCATCAGCATCACAGATTACTCTCTCTCTCTAAGGTATATTCAATTTGGTATCTTTAATGATACCCGGAGTCTCTGTCGTAGCCTAGCTACTGCTCATTCACTTCTGGGTACATATGCTAATTTTCGACACATCTTTTATACCTACATCTTTTGAGTATAAATTTTGGAAGCTTTCATTTATTTATGTATTGCGTGAAGGACTATAAGTCACTTTACTAAAGATTCAGCGTGAATTTAAGCATGTAGAAGCAGTAAAAATACTTACAGCTGTCCTTGTTATTAAGTAATTCACTGATATTTATAAGGACAGACAGAAATAGATTTTTATATATTCTTTTGTACTACATATGAACCGATATGTTTTTAAATGTTTGTAGTTGCTAAAGTTTTATTTTAATTTTCAATTTCTAGGCAAATTCAGTAGAGTTTGACCCTTGGTCGCTAAAAAAATCAGTTCTGAACACAATATTCCAAGCAGTTAAGGCTATCACTGGTGGTGTTACCGCGCTCAAGGGGCAGTTAATTAAAGGTAGCGGTTATGCTCTAAGCGCTGGAGGCAAAGTAAGTAGATCTCTTTGTATCACTACCCAGTGTATAAATTCACATAAAAAAATTTTTATTTTTATAATTGTTTAGTTAGTAGCAGCTTCTGGCGACAAGGTCACGGATGTGGGCAAATCGATAATAAACTCCGCCCAGTTATCTCCTATCCCACAATCGCATGGGTCATCTCATCCTTTCAGTAAGTTAAGTAGCCTATCGGGAGGTTCATCTGGCGGTGGTCATGCTCCTGGACCCGTTGTCCATACAGAGAGTAAGTACACTCTCACTCTACCATCTCCGTCCATTCTCTTTTATAATCTTCCCTACAAAAAAAAAAAAGAAGAAAAAATAATAATAAATACTACGAAACACATAAAAACCTGTATTGTGCATGAATGGATGAACAGCATACATTTTTAAAGCGGAAGGAAGTTAAGAAATGCAAGTGCATAAAGAAACTGACGTAGACGGTCATTACGATAACTAGCCACCAATAGTGTTTCTTTGAATCCACTGCAGCAATACTTCAGCCATATGAAGCGAAGTATCGAGTCCAATGACCGAATAAATTGCAAGACAACTTTCATTTTCATGCTAAATACAGGTTTCTACCGATTGCGTATGACAGACCACACTAGAGTGGATGGATTGAATTATTTAACCTATTGGCGTCTCTTGAACTGGATTTTTTCTGTCTTCTTAGTCTTGCCTTGAGGGTAAAAATTAAACTAAAACTTCTTCTTTTTTCAGCTATAACAACATACGAAATACCAGCTGGTCATCACAACTATGGCCCGCCATCGAAACCACCATCATTTAGCAGCGCAACACATCAATACTTACCGCCACAAAGTTATTCAGGTGGAGCACCATTTGCGAATCATGCGGCATTCGAAGCACCGTCTAATAACTATCTGCCATCCAAATACGGTCCATCATACGACGACGGTGCGTAGAAATACTAACATGATTTACAGTGCCTTAACAAATTACTCGTACTTGCATATAACAAACTCATTTGTCATCATCATTTTGACTAATAATATGACCGCATCCATTCGCTTTTGTATATAAAGATCTTATTTTTATGCAAAATAGTTCGATGTCATGCATTACCACCCATCGAATTAAATGTACAATGATCCAATTCATTGAACTGCATCACCTTTATCATTGAATCTTTTAAGGTTTCCGCAATATCGGTGCGGTCATGTACATATTGTAATAAAAGAAAAACAAAACGTACGGGCATCTCGTAAACACAAATATTTGTAGAAATGTATCTATCTAGGGACCGAATGTATAGCTGTTACTAACACTTTCAAACCACGTGATTATCAATGTCTCACGTTGTAGAAAGTGGAGACATCAATATTAAGATACTTAGCAACGAAAGTGAAAGTACAAGAAAGTGCTGATGGTGGTGTGGTTGAACGGTTGACTTGGGATCGCATATGCATACGTAATGATGTTAAAATATTGTAGTATTGCGCAACTATACGTTATTTGAAATAAGATCACATGTATTGGTGATACATTTTATGTGTAACATATGTACATATTTTTGACTTTTATGATTATTTAGTAGTAGTTCTATACGTAGGAAGTATTTCCTTGCCGGACGTGTTCATGTCTACATATTTTCAACCTTGCTGCTATTACTTCATTTCACTTTGTCGATTCGATTAGTACAATGCTTTAAATTATTTATTGCCACCCTTTCCCACCACATTTCAGTATTGGAATTATGTCTAAATAATGTATATGTATCTGAATTGATTAATTTTAATATAGACAAAAACTAGAGTTTTAATATCAAAACCTTATGTACATATGTATGTATACATATCTGGTTCTAAATTTGTTACGAATTTGAATTACAAGTGACATTTTTTAGGTCAGTATTCACGATTACTGATTACTGTCACTATAAATACACACTACATACATATGTTTATATATATATACATACATAGATGTACTTCCAAGGCATGTATTTCCTTTTCACGTTCACAAAAAACGTGTGTAGGAATGTGATGAATTTTTAATTCTTGATCTAAGTATGTATAGTAAAACAAAAAGGTATAAACTTAAGTGTACAAAGTTGTTTATAATTTGTTAATAAAATGTGTACATAAGCCATATCTTCATTTATAGCATCTTTCTTAATAGAACTAACTTACTAATTTTTTTTTTAAACGTATTATACAGTTCCCATTAAATGGATACCAAACTATAAAATTTATCTGGTTACAAACATACAGTGGTGTCTGTTTAAGTGGAATTGTAGCGCTACTATGTACAAAATTATGTTGAGGAAAGTATAGAGTGGGACATCTGTTGGTTGACTTCTTAAAAAGGCTATAAAAAAACAATGTTCAATATTTTGTTGCTTTATTTAAAAAAGTAAATTTTCCGATTAATCCCGAAATATTTTTCAATATTTTTCACGAAAAGCTTGACCAATATTTTTCTTGAGTGCCTGAATCGCCTCTGAATTGTTCCCATAACATCGATCTTTAATGGTACCCGAAAAAAAAAAATTCGAACAGGTGTCAAATCGCAGCACCGTGCCGGCCAAGCAACATCACAAAATTACTGATTACGCTATTATTGAACTCAGTTCGCAATAAATCGATTGTTGGACAGCTTGTTCGGCACGTAGTCTCATCTTACTGGAACCACAGCAAGCCCAAGTCCAAATCCTGAGTTTCTGGCCATAAAAAAACGGTTATCATTTTATTATTTTTGTAAGGGTTACCACTTCGATGTTCATTCTAATAATCTTCATAAGACAGTATA
Organism: Xylota sylvarum; assembly: GCA_905220385.1. Taxonomy (NCBI): domain Eukaryota; kingdom Metazoa; phylum Arthropoda; class Insecta; order Diptera; family Syrphidae; genus Xylota; species Xylota sylvarum. The sequence continues at coordinate 67,876,987 of LR999958.1, read as the reverse complement.
ATAACAAATTGTAATGTCTTTTACGAGTATGTATTTGGATACACATTTTCAATTAACATTAAAAAATAAAAGGCTCTTACTCATTGAAGAGCTTCTGTCTATAGCATTAAGACCGCAACCATCATCTGATCTTTTTGCCAGATTCTTTGGGACATACATATGTACATTATTGTTTTGAGTCCTTTCATGTTCTGTGTTTTTGTATTTACAATGCAATTATCCTGGAAGTTCTTGACAATCCAATTCCGACTTAAATTTTAGGGTCCTTCTCCAGAGAAACTTCTTAAAGGCAAATGCAGCTAACTTACATATATATCAATAAAAATAACTTACATCAATAATAGAAAAGAAAATTTTTTGATAACACTATAAAAATCACAGCGAATGCAGCCTACGGAACAGCCAAAACAGATGTTTGTCACAATTAATTCGTAATGTTTTAAATAATTATCGCCAAAAACAGGCTTTTAGTTTTGCCAGTATTTTACATTTTTTAGTATGGATTTTTTTTATGACTAGTTTATTTCTGTAACTGACGGCTAAATGAAAAAAAAACAAACACATTTATCCATTAGATGAAGAAGAAGAAAAAGCAAGTTTCTATGTATTAATTTCCATACTAGGAATACTGCAAATAAACTGTTGAATAACTATATAAACCAATATCCCCTATGTAGAAAAATATAATAAATTAACATCAAGTAAATATTTGAAAAACTCTTGTTCGCTGCTGCTTATATGCCATAAGGACTGACTGCCTTATAGAAGGTATGTCATCAGTTTATAAAAACTTCAACTACTAAACAAATTAAACACAAAGAATGTATGGAGTTCATTGCGAACTTCATTGTAAATTTATTTAATGTTGCTTACAATCTGTACATAAACGACGTGTATAAGTACAAATGTTTTACGTTACTCAAGTGCCCACTTAAAAAAATGTACATACTACTACTTACACCTATTATACAAAATTTATGCATAATACTTAAACACATAGAACATTATTCCATACACAGGACATGAAGCATTGAATATATACGGACGACAAACGAAACTTTCAGAAAAAGAAGCACGAAAGGCTGCGGATTCCTTACAGGAAATTCTACAACTACTACCGAAAAAGACAAAATCAGAAACATCAAACACATTCACTATCGAAAATGACCAGGAGGGTTACAATTACCCCGACAATAACGATAACAATCAATACGATCTACCTCCATTAAGACAACTTTCACATGTCGAATCAATAACAGCGGCATACGGGCCTCCAATACCTCATAAATCAGCCTCAAACTTCCAAAACTTAGCAAATCCATCGGATGTTTATCATCAAATGGCACACAGACATAAGGATAATGCGAATATCGCGTCAAATTCTCCGCCAGGATACCAATACCCGAACCCTAATAACGCGAATTCCTACAATTCCTTTCCTCCCAGTGCTCCCACGTTACAGAACATTGTAAAATCCACAAGTTTTCAGGTAAACCTAGACCCGTATAGTAGACCATCCGCCCCAGATGGTAGTATTAATCGTCCTCAACTGCCGATAGCACAACAGTACACATACTTTAACCCCGCACAAAACAAAATCGACATTCCATTCGACCGAAGACGTATCTTAAGACACCCAAATCTAAAAAAATTCGAGTACATTAGAGATTCCCGGATAAAGGACGCAGCGATGTTTAACAGAAAATTGTTGATGTAATTATACATACATATATAACCGTCGAATCTAAGTCAGTGATGATTTATAATATAATATTTATTTTGTTAGCCTGCAATCATAAAGTAATATTGAAATCTACAATAATGTGATAATGTAAGAATTAATAGTAAGTATACAAAAGCATTTAAGCATTTCTCAAATAGTTTACGTAACTTATTAGCTAATTTAGTAGTCGCACAGATTGCGATTTTCTGACCCACTTAAAGGTAAATTAGTTCATCTGTGGACATACATTCATTATAATTTATTAGAAATTCAAATTCACTCAACTCTACTGATACGAATAAATTATTGAATTTATTTTAAAAATTTCACATCATTTCTTCTTACAGATGAATATTACTGAGGTGATCATCTGGTGATAGCATATGAATTATATTAATTTTAAACTGTGGCATATAGCCTTGCAAAAGTAATTGAAAAATAAAATCAGCCTGCGAAGGTACACAAATCGAGATGACGACAATATTGGATATCCCAGAAATTATATATTTGCATATATAAGCGACTGATGTATTAGTCTTATTTAATTAAGTTCCCATTTGTGAAATATTTAATGTAAAAAATTTGTTTTTGAAAATTGTATTGTTAGGGATTTTATAAACAATTTGTAATTAATTTGTAATTTGTAATTGAGTAAATAAAATAATTATATTTATGCCATCAATGTAATTGCTTGTAGAGATATTATTTACATACATCAAACATACATCCTCCCCGGAAACTCCTCAACACCCAGCAACCTAATGTTGGCCAGATGGCCACTAGACTAGCTCTACTAGATACTCACTTTCCTCGTAAGCTCTCCTGAAAACACTTCGGTTCAATGACTCTCTGAGTATAGTAAAAAAAAAACAGAAAAGATTGTCTAGACTATGTGCAGCTTCAAACCATTGAAATCTACAGGACATACGGTAGTTTGAGATACATTTTTAATGCATTTTTTTTACATTTTCCCATTTATAATGTTAGTGCGTATGTAGTATCGTACGGGCTTTAGATTCAGCAATCTGAAGATATACATAGTCCTTTTTTGGCGCATCATGTAGAACGAAAGGATCTTCGACCTATGAATCTATCTTCCTTTCTGCAGAAAACGGTGGAAAGACTGATTGATATCCAACTGTGCTAGAGCCTCAAATCACGATCTCTACGTCCCTACATGTACCGATACACTGGAAAGGCAAAGCGGTCGAGAATTTCGCTCGTGCGTGACATTGAAAGATCTTTGAGCATCGTACTCTATGGTGAAATTCCTATCCAATGAGGGAGCTTTTAATAATGACAAATCAGAAGTAATAATAGGCGAGTTTGCGAGTCAGAAAGTGGACACATCATATTAACACACAGTTAGGCGATACATCGAATAGAAGGCATGCTAGTCACGGTACACCCTAAGGTGGTATGCTGTCTACTCTTATCTGGAATCTGGTAGCCAATGGGCTGCTAGAAGACCTAAAGAGGACAGGATCCAGAGTGATTGCCTAAGGAGATGTCAATATATTCAATATATTCTCTTTCTGCACACCAGATGGGGTTCCAATTCTGCACTGGGGGTCAACTGAACTTGCTCTCTTCACGAGAAAATACAAAGTTCTTCTCATAGACCCTCTTGCGATCAATGATGCCAGTCTCTCCTTTACAGAAAAACAATATACATATGTACTTGGGTCTTATTCTGGACAGGAAACTTAACATGAAAGCCAATCTTCAAAACGCGTAAAGAAAGCAAATATAAGGTCGTCATTGGCATAGTTTCCTAGTAGTAAAAGGTTATAGTAAATACTAGTACTACTAGCTACGATTTATTGTATTTACTTCATTTGGTATGAATAAAATAAAATTTATACTTGCTAGCAAATATTTACAAGTACATAGTATTAAATAGAGTACATTTTAGAATTCAGACGATCTAAACGTGCCACATTTAAGAGGGCTGAGAAAACATTGCTGACATGTCAGCAGCGGCACTAGGTAAAGATCATGCAAATTGTGTAGGTTTACTAAAAATACCGATGACACCTACACAACGGACCGTATATACATATACACTAACAACCTTACTTCAGGTTTACTTCTCAACTCCGTAGATTCGTGTATCTGACGGAAAAATGTTCAGTCCGGATAAGGTTAAATAGGCTTCTTTAAACGATTCAAAGCCCCCAGGGGTGATGCTATTTTGTGTGTGTGAAAATAATGGGACCTTTTTGATTTGATTTTGCATTTGCATTTGATTTTCTTAGGAATTTGATTTTCTAGAACCATCTTGGTTATAAGCTCCAAAAGTAAGGTTGTGTTTTTTAGTTTATCGTTCTCGATCTTAATGTTTACTTTCACGCACCAGAGTGCAAAAGATTCAAACTTGCATGTTGCAATTGTCGGTTTGGTTTATCTTTACTAACTTTTGATAGCAGCCTGAACTGCAGTGATAAACGTTTCATGATTGAAAACGTTACGGAATTTAAATACCTAAGACTTACTATAGTAGGCTCAAGTATGAGCTTCTCGAATTATGTTGAAGCTTTGAGGAACTATTTTCGTTGCAAGCTAAGACGTTTCTTCTATTTACGGAATATCTGTTCAACGATGATGTTATAAAATATTGACTGCTGCTGACACTGCTTATCGTAATTTTTATTATATCTCGTCTCTTCAGGTATTCAATAAACTTCTGGAATTTTCATATCATTGATTACGGCCATGTGGGCCAGTAGATGCCTTTGCGGCAGAACTTGGGGTCTAAATCCAAATATGATATGGTGAGGTGGTGGTGGTGAGGGCCATGATAGTGGTGGTTCTTGAACGGACAACGGCAAGGCAACTAAGCTTTAGTAGCTCCAGAGAATTGTCCATCTCGGTATTACGGGTGCCATGCGTACCTGCACTATGGCAGCATTAGAAGCTGTTGGGCTTTCACCCCTACAAATCACCACCGCTATATGCGCTATTAAGCTGCAGCTAGAATACAAGTAAATATAAACAAGTGGGACACTTTAAATTCTTGTCTCAATTCCCAGTACTGTTTCGGTAGGTTATTTTCTGTAAGAATATTGGACCGTGCAAACTGGTCTAATGGTGTTCCGCCGCTGAACCCTAGAGGTGTGGGGTTAAAAGACGGATCGAAGATGGAATTTGGAGTTGGAGCTGGTGTCTTTCGACTGAACACAAAAGACACGATACATATGGGAATGTGTCCCACGCTATTACAGGCTGAACTCCATGCCACTGAGATCTCCGGTAGGGTAAACCTTAGTAAGGGTTTATGATATATATGTATATCTTTTCAGTTAGCCGGGCTCAGCATTTAAAGCGGTATCGTCCAATTAAATGTACTCTACATCAGTTAAATGCTGCTACGATGTACTACAATCTCTTGTCAGACAAATACAAATATTTGGCGCAACAGGTCCATGGGACCCTAGCCTAGCTTCTCACAACTATTCGTGTTATGCTTCTAATATTCTTTACACGAATGAAAGGGACCTACTGTTTAATGCCGTTTGCAAAGGGCAATGTTTGATTGGAGAAGCTTTTTCATGGCAGTTATACTCTTGAATGGTTACCAGACCCTCGTGAGAGGTGGGTTCATGAAATAAATTTTAGGTGTTACATGGGGTTTGAACCTCGATCCTCTCGCTCCCTAATCTGACTTACTAACCACTTGAGCCACGATGCATAATAAGGCCCAGTGTCCAAAAATCGTGGAAACGGTCAACTGATTGGAATGAAGTTTTTGTTTATGTGCAGATAAAGTCTTACGTGTTCCTAATATACCCCACCCAAAATTTATCTATCTTTTGCTAGGAATACATTTTTTTTTACATTCGTTTTTAGTTCTACTGTTATAAGCCTTGTTTGGTCTAGGCATTACTTCATTGTAATAGAGTTCAAAGAATAAACTCGATTATCTTAAAATTAAAGATTCCTGGTTGAGAAATTACTAATCGATGCACTTTAATGATGTATTTAAGTAAACATGTACATATGTGTGCCCTATTAGGAGCACGTGTTCCCAATAACTCCCAAGGTATACGTACATATGCATGTAAGTATGTCTCCGAATTTGTTTAAAATGTTATTATACAAAATCTACAAATTATTTAAGATAAACACTAACGTAGGCCTACCTTTATGCTATAAAAAAAAATTGTCTAGTTCTATTTTCTTTGCACTGAGAACAATGAAAAGAAAATATGTGCATACATATGTACGTCGTTTTCTCAAGTAACATCTAAAATAACACTAGTTTACAAAGGTTTTGTTATTGAAATAAACTGTGGGTTTTTATACCCTATCCTAAGGGTATATTAAGTTTGACACATAGTTTGTAACATAGAGAAATAATCGAGATAGACCCTATAAAGTATATACATATATTCGTGATCAGCATCAATAGCGAAATCGATTGAGCGATGACCGTCCGTCCGTCCGTCCGTATGTCACCGCTTTTTGGGCCTTAAATTTTGAGCTAGGACGATGAAATTTCATATCTGGGCTTCTGAGAAAAAGATACAGTACAAGTGTAAAAATTTTTTAAATCCGCCCACTGCCACGCCCACTTTTTCATAACTTCACTAAATTATATGAAACCGAAAAATTTTGTTAAGACCAAATATTTAGGCATTCAGATTCCCTACAATCCACCCATACAAAAGTTTTGGCCACGCCCACTTTTTGGGGGCGTTTTCATCACTTTTTTATAACTTCACTAAATTATATGAAACCGAAAAATTTTGTTAAGACCAAATATTTCGGTATTTAGATTCCCTACAATTCACCCATAGAACAGTTTTGGTCACGCCCACTTTTTGGGGGCGTTTTCATTAAAAAACCGATTTTGATAAAATTTTACATGTAACATCCTCAAACGTTCGACATTATAGCTATATTTGAGTACAAAATGCAATTTGGCCACGCCCACTTTATAGAGAGGAGGATAGGGTATCATACGATCCGTTCCAGACGGATTGTAGCTTTTCTGTATGTTTTTAAAGGTTGACGTGCTCTGAGTTCAGAAAAAATAATAAAAAAAATTCAGCGCGTAAAATTTAAAAAATATTTATTATTTTTCGCTACTAAGAAAAATAAGTACAAAAAAGTATAAAAACTAATAATGAACTAATTTATCTTTTATCTTATAACTTGTAGTATCTGTGTCTCTTACAATAGACCAACAGTAGTCAACTAACATATTTTCATCCCAGTATCCTTGATAATTCTGCTCAAATTTTTTCAAGTCCTGATAAAAACGCTCGCCGTGCTCTTCGCTCACGTTTCCTAGGTTTTCAGGAAAGAAGTCGAGGTGTAAGTGCAGAAAATTAATTTTCAGAGACATGTTAACACTCATCTGGTGAAAGTTATGTAACAATTCAGCTACTCATTGTTGGTAATTATGTTTTTTTTTGTAACCTAGAAACTGTTCGATGACAACTCGTAAAAATTTCCAAGCAGCTTTTTCAATAATGGTAAGACAGTTTTCGAATTTGTCATTCTTTAAATTTTTTTTAATTTGGGATCCGATAAAAACACTTTTTTTAAGTTTTGCCTTTGAAAGACCAAGAAAAGCAGTGCATGAATATTGAAAGGCGGCATCACTTTATTCTAAAGCCTTGACAAAATGTTTCACTAACCCTAACCTTATGTAAAGTGGCGGTAATATTACTTTTTTTGGTCAACTAGACATTTATATTTTATATTCATTTTATCAGGGATATATTCATTTCTGACTGGCCAATATTTCTTTTTATAATGATCCCACAAACACAGAAAGCAACAATATTTTGTATAACCGCCTTGCTGGTCCAAACTATGCCAATTACTTTTAAATCACCGCAGACTATCCAATCGTGATCTTTTTATTTAATAAGTTTAATTAAAGTTGACATAGAGTTATATGTTTCTTTGGTATGGACTGCGTGACCTATCGGACCTATCGAATAGACGGCTTTTCATTACCATTATGCAAAAGAAGGAAATTCAGCATATATGTACATATAATTTTGTTCTTATTCTTGCGATTAAAGCCAAATGTCTTAGTGAGGCAGAAGTAACAGTCTGTTTCATGGTACACGAAATATCATTGGCACACCAAAACTCAAATATCTGCTCTCACCTGCAGCCCACGAAATCAATATTTTTCTGCACTTTTCGCAAAACACTTTCGGAACCCACTTTTTATCTTGTTGAGCGACTGGAAATTTAACATAATACAAATAGGCTTCTTTAAGTGATTGCGTTATGGGATATCCTTTCCTTGACAAAATTATGTCACCACAAACGCAACAGAAACGGTCACTATGCACTTTACACGATCTGTTCGACATTTTGAAAACAAAAACTTATTGCGTTAAACACTTTACTGCATTGAAATTGATAAATGAATACAAAATAAACTTCGCGGGAAGTACAAAATAACAAGTGTTGATATTTTGTAACTGTGACGTGAAAGAAACAAAAAATAAACATATTTACGTTTACTTATTATAACTGTATACAAAAATATATAATTAACTCAAAGGACAACAAAAAAATAAAATTTATAAAATGTGTAATCAACCGATTTTGATAATTATTTAGAGGATCTCATTTCAAACAAAGGTGATCTACATATATAGGTATGTATGTGTTTATATCCTATCCTAAGGGTACATACATGTATTAGTTTTAATACACAGTTTCCAACATAGAGAAATAATGGAGATAGACCCTATAAAGTATACATGTATGTGTATTCGTGATCAGTATCAATAGAAAATGCAATTTAGCCATGTCTGTCCATCTGTCCGTATGTCACCACATGATATGAATTTATTTAATTATGGGCCTTAAATTTCGAGCAAAGAGGATGAAATTTCATGTCTAGGCTTTTGAGAAGGAGAAGCAGTACAAGTGTAAGAACTTATGAAAACTGTCTATTGCCACGCCCACTTTTTCATAACTTCACTACATTAAGAGAAAAATGTAGTATGCCACGCCCACTTTATTAGAGCTGCATAGAAAGGATAGGGTATTAAAAGATCCGTTCCAGACGGATTGTAGTTTTTCTGTATGTTTCTATGATGTATTCGTGGCGGATATTTATAAATAATTACTGAATACTAAGTAGATAGGTAATCCTGTATTGCTTGTGAAGGGTAGCCCATCTGTTGGTTTCTTTTTGAATTATGTTATTTTGATACTGACAGCTCTTATGCGTTTAAAAAACTGACAGAAACACTGTATTCTATTTTCGCGATATGAAATGGATCGATTTACGTTGAACAACTTTGGGAAATATTCTAAAGTTACTTCCAAAGTTGATGCTACATTGCCGAAACAATACAGTTTCTTTTAAAAAGATATTTTGGTTGAAATAATGCACCAACTGCAGCTGATGTATGCAAGTTTGTGATGAAAGTTCGTGAGACTTGTTTGCTGATTGATAACCGAACATATTCCCATGTTCTTCCCGCTCAACGAAGAATATTGCAGCTGTTGTCGAAAGTGTGGGGTGGCGGCATTATTGGCCGATAATGGAAGAAACGTTACAGTTAATGGAGAACGCTACCGAGGCATTATAACCGATTTTTTATGACCAGAAATTGAGGATTTGGTCTACAGCGACCAACAAGATATAGCTATGTGCCGCACAATCCGTTTAACAATCGATATATTGCACACTAAGTTCAATAATGGTGTAATCAGTCGTTTTGGTGGTGTTGCTTGCCCGGCACAGAGCAGTGATTTGACGCCGTTGGACTTTTTTTTTGAGGGGTGCAATCAAAGATCGATACTATGCGACAAATCCAGAAACGCTTCAGACACTCAAGAACAATATTAGTCAAGGTATTCGTGAAATAGGGGCCAAACCATCGAAAATGTATTGAAAAATTGTGTTTCCATAATTCCATAATTAATCGGAACTCGTTTACTCTTTTCAATAAGGCAACAATTTTTACTTGCACCTATACCTATAGGGCAAGTATTGGTTTCGTGAAAAATTTCGAACTCGAGATTTTAATCAAACTTGACATTACTATGATGGATAAGTCCAAAAAAGTGGGTCCGCCAATTCCGTCTGTCTGTCTGTCTGTCCGTCTGTCTGTCTGTCTGTCTGTCTGTCTGTCTGTCTGTCTGTATATTCGACTGCAGCCCAAACGCCTAAACGAATTTGCTTCAAACTTCATATCTGGGGTCTGTGGGATAATCCCTAGAGGCGGAATTGGAATTTTCATTCTAACCTCAAAATTAAGGGTAGTTTACTTAAGGCCGATTTCACTAAAAATGGATTTTCTCGAAAACGGCTCTAACGATTTTGATAAAATTTCATATGTGAGTTAGTTTGGGCATTTGCTATTAGATGGCATACCACGTTTTGTGCGAAAAATGCGTATAACGGTAATATTACAAATTGACTGTTTCTCGTCTATTTCTACAGCGATTGGGCTTAAAATCAATATCTGAGGTGGATATGCTAAATGCAAAATTATAATATACCAAGTTTTGGAACTGCCACGCCTACTTTTAAAAAATTTTACTTTTTCAAAATTTTTACTAGAAATCGAAAAATATTGTTAAAACATAATTCATAGGCTTTGAAAATCTCTATAATTTACCTTAACATCATATATAGCCACTTTTACAAAAAAAACTTGAATTTCAGTGCTTATACGATTATAAACTAATAGCATTAAGGTGCAAGTACGTACGACCCAGTCGTGCACTTTATTTTTTAAAGCAACAATCGTTGAAAAATGTTGAACAATGTTTTTTTATAGCCTTTTAAAAAAGCTAACCAACAATAAAAATAGGCGTGACCCTATATAATATACATGCGTGACCCTATATAATATACATAGATACAATTATAAAGAATCTGGTCTTAATAAAGCCTTTCGATTTCTAGTCAAATAATTAAAATGTTGAACATTTTTAAAAACGAATGCGTGGGTGTTTTGAAATTTGATGCGCCATATCCTTGTGTATGTATTCCTCGTATATTTATTTTAACCCAATTGAAATTGCCATTGTGTATTTTTCATGCAGAACTTGGTATGCCACCTAATATGATACAAAATACACAAACTTACTGAAATATAAATTTTTTTTCGAAATCGTTGGAGCATTTTTTGAGAAAATTGTAACGTTAATTTTGAGGTTAGAATGAAAATTCCAATTTCGCCTTAAGATGTAACCCCACAGACCCCAGATATGAAGTTTGAAGCCAATCCGCCTACCCTTTTAGGGTGCAGTAGAAGTAAGGGACAAACCGAAATATGTATATGAAAGTCCAAGTAAATCACCTTTCTCTCACCTTTAACATGTTGTATATACATAACTACATAGTGTAATTGCATTATTGCATTGGCTACATATGTACATATGTATATACCATCCTATTGAACTCACGTGACAGCATATCCAAAAGTACGGTCCAATGACTTCTTCACACCAAATAGCGTTCCTCAATGTCACTTTTCCAAAAAGGTAGGTAAATGAAACCCATGAATAATTTGTGGAATTTCATTTACTCAAAACTGACAGTCCAGATTATTAACAAAACCATTTAAGTGAAGTGTCATTTCACCACTGATGATGATGGTTTTTACTTGCACCCACTTCCACCTACTTGCATACATATATGTACATATGTGTGTACATACCTAGTATTGGTTTCGTGAAAAATTTCGAACTTGAGATTTTAATCAAACTTGACATTACTATGATGGAGAAGTTCAAAAATGTGGGTTCGCCAATTCTGTCTGTCTGTCTGTCTGTATATTCGACTGTATCCTAAGCGGCTAAACTTATGTAAACTTATAGTATTACGATGCAAGCCCGAACGACCCAGTCGTGCACTTTATTTTCTGAAAATTACTCTAACATCACATTCCCATATGCGCCGCGGCTGCTTGAATGGACTTGTGAATAAAATTCTTGTGTCACCTGAATTTTGGATGATTTATAATTTTTGTATTATGTATTATTTAAGTACTACATTAAGTTCATTATGAATGAAAACGCTTCACAAATAATCTTGGGAGGAAGGAACACAGTAGGGGATAACCTCGCATAAGTAGTAGAGGACTTGCAGTGTACAATTGGTTGGTGACAAAAATCGGTAGAGTTGCATTCATAATGGGGTTGGCAACAAGGCTTAGTTCAGTGATTTAACTAAAATCCTTCACTGTACTGAGCAACATGTACATGCAGATGATACCCAATTATGTATATCTATGTTTCTCGTCCCTCAAGACTTATTGAACATGGTGTTAATAGTATAGGTAAGGTACATAAATCTGGATCTGGGTTTTCTAAATCACTGGTATAAACTTAACCTTCTCGAATAGAATATTTGATGGTAAATAAGCTTGAGCTTGATACGTCTTACGGTTATTCTGTTTTTATTGAAAAATTTTTAGGAGTATGAAAAGGAAGAGATAAATTTCGGAAAAATCGTCCCATGATCTGATCATATTAAACACGCTATGCGCGAGTTACTGAAATTCTTCAAATTCTCATTTCTCTCCTAAATACATTCGAATGTGTGTAGATGGTTAATATCCTTCACTCAGGCTATGAATGATACAAATATTACGCGTGATAATGATGGAAACAGATTTCAATTTTCGAATCTGTATACCTACTCGTCAACAACCATATCTAGTTTAAGACGACTCACTGTACAATTCCTTATCTCTGGTAGAAAAAATATATTACATATTCTACATGTAGCATTCTCCATTCGAAGTTATCGTAGTAATTCTATAAAAAAATGCAGTATGCCAAGCCCACTTTATTAGGCCTTATAGAAAGGAAGAAGGGTAGAGTATCATACGATCTGTTCCAGACGGATATTTCTTGAACAAAATAGTTTTTGCTATTTTATTTGTTATAATTAAAGAGGAAAATCAAACTATGTATGTATACATACATATGTATATGTATTAAAAAGTTTAAAGTAAGGCTTTTGAAAAAAAAAACAATTTAAAGCTTAAAAACAATTTAAAGATTAAAACATACAGAAAAGCTACAATCCGTCTGGAACGGATCGTATGATACCCTATCCTCCTCTCTATAAAGTGCGCGTGACCAAATTGCATTTTGTACTCAAATATGGCTATAACCTCGAACGTTTGAGGATGTTACATGTAAAATTTTATCAAAATCGGTTTTTTGATGAAAACGCCCCCAAAAAGTGGGCGTGACCAAAACTGTTCTATGGGTGAATTGTAGGGAATCTGTATACCTAAATATTTGGTCTTAACAAAATTTTTCGGTTTCATATAATTTAGTGAAGTTATAAAAAAGTAGGCGTGGCAGTGGGCGGATGTAAAAAAAATTTACACTTGTATTGTATCGTTTTCTTGGAAGCCCAGATATGAAATTTCAGCGTCCTAGTTAATAATTGAAGGCCCAAAACTCGGTTTTGTGATGAAAACGCCCCCAAAAAGTGGGCGTGGCCAAAACTTTTGTATGGGTGGATTGTAGGGAATCTGAATGCCTAAATATTTGGTCTTAACAAAATTTTTCGGTTTCATATAATTTAGTGAAGTTATGAAAAAGTGGGCGTGGCAGTGGGCGGATTTCAAAAATTTTTACACTTGTACTGTATCTTTTTCTCAGAAGCCCAGATATGAAATTTCATCGTCCTAGCTCAAAATTTAAGGCCTAAAAAGCGGTGACATACGGACGGACGGACGGACGGACGGACGGACGGACGGTCATCGCTCAATCGATTTCGCTATTGATGCTGATCACAAATATATATACTTTATAGGGTCTATCTCGATTATTTCTCTATGTTACAAACTATGTGTCAAACTTAATATACCCTTAGGATAGGGTATAAAAAGGTGTCGAGATGGGTTAATCGCATTGGCTATACTAATTTCTCTCCATCTGGTAATTTCTCCATTAATTCTCTGTTTTTTAAGTTATTTACGTACATATGTATGTATGAACTTACATAAGTACGTGTATACATTTGTATCTAGTCTATTATGCTAATTACACAAATTTTGAAAGTGTTTTTCAAAAATTCGAAAATAATTCCAAACAATTAAACTCAAAATATTGCGTTGTGTTCTCTGAGCAATCTATTGCTTAAATCAATATTGTTAAACTTGTAGACAACCTGTATGGGGCTTTTCCTCAGTTAAGGTCATTGCAAATCGCTTATAATTGCTCCAACCCACTCTCTACGCAGCATGCCTGACAACTTCCATTTCTTGACCTTGATCACCATAACGTAATGCGTGAGCATATTTTCCGAGTGGCTTACCGCAACTGCAAACTTGAAGTTGATTTATATTGTAACTGCACACGTTAAGACCACGTTCAAGCAGAATGACCTTGTAAATTAATCTGAGACATGCTTAAGACATCGAAGGCTTCTTTTTTATCGGTTTACCTTGGTCACGTGAGTATGTGTACTTATATGAGGAATATAATATTGAGGAAACTACTAACTTGTCAATGACAATAAAAGGAGACATATTTTTAATCCAACCATATGCCTTTATTCACATGGGTGCATTTAGAGCTTGACACACCACCTGCTCCTTTCAAAACTTAAACAAAACAATACACACCAAGCAATCGGTCTCCAAAATAAACGTATCTCTATTTTATACATATTTAAACTTTTTTCTTTTCATATTCATTAAATTTTTATCAGACTCTTCCTAAGCTTAGACAAATTGTTAATAGTAACCAAATGAAATATCATGCAGTGGCTGTGCGTCACTTTGTGGCAAGGCATAATCTTTCGCCAACTGGTCAAGGACACTTGTGCTTCTACCTTGAGGTTGTTGCTGCGGCCTGTAGCTGGACACTGGTGGTTGAGCTCGGATTGATGGAGCGTACTGCACTGGTTCCACAACTGGCCTAATAGGCTGATTATTTAGACTATTACCACTTGGTATTGGAGCGAACGAAGGTCTCGAAAGCTTTACGTTTGGTGAATCTCCTCCAAATGCCTGCAAAATAGGGATTAATTAAATTTTGAGAATATTTCGAATCTACTGGGATTACCACGCTTTGAGAATACTGTGAATCTGGACGCGCTGGTCGCTGTTGAGGAGAATACAATACATCTGTTGGATGAGCACCTGGTATTTGTATTCTTTGGGGCTGTGGTGCTGGCTGAGGTGGTGGTGGTGGTGGCGAGTATTGTTGACGCCTTGGGGGCTCTGGTTCATAATCATCGTATTGGGGGAATTGAAGTCTAGGTTGTGACTGAATTGGTTGTGGACGAGGAGCTGGTTGTGGTCGATTCGGCCGAGCCTGTTAAAATTATAAAATTAATTAATAATTAATAAAAAAATTCCTTGCATGACAGTAGGTACTGACGTATGGACGCTGCGGTCTAGGCTCATCCTCATAGTCTGGAATCTCTCTTGCCTTATTCGTGGTTTCATCTACCAGAGTCGGTGGAGCAACCGTGATTCCTTCACCTGAAGGTTGGAATCCATATTTGTTAGCACCATATTCAACTACTCTAACTTTGCCAGTCTCATCTACATAGCCGTATTTGCCCTTGACTTCACCAGTCGCAAGTTTAGTCTCAATTTTAAAAGATCCATCAGCACCTTCGTAGCCATATGTATACGACCCATCTTCATTGTGTCTAAAATTGATTTTGATTTTAAATTCATCTTAGGACGATCTAATTCACAGTCACAAGAAACCTGTTAATTTGTTTTAAAATTGCCACTGGTTCAACCCTTGGGGCTTCGGCAGCACCACCACCAACGTTCGATCGTATCCGTGGAGGTGCGGAACGTGGGGCGGATTCATAATCCTGATAATCTTGTGTTACAACTGAACTCACAATGGAAATCAACAATATTCCGCGAAACTGAAAGTTATAGAGAACTTAGTAAAAAAAAAAAATCTATTCTTAACAAGAAATGTCTGCTAATGAAATTTCCCTCCTCAAACTTTGTTCACTTATTCAAACTTAATTAAACGGAAGAAAGTTATTCTGTTCAGAAATGGAAGCACTATATAAATGGTATTTTGCTACTCAAAAAAGTTCCTCTGTTCATCCATTTAAGTCCCAGAAATTTGCTATTATGTCATTATTGGATATAGATATATGCATGCACAAATTGTATCTACTGCCAACGAGGTACTTGCATCAAATTCACTTCACTTCTTTTGCAACGTTTGCAATACCTGTGAGAGCATAACATAGTGTACACAACCAACGAAATCAGGTTAATAAAATCCAGCTCACTCTTACTCTCTGGTGGGAGTTTTTCACTGCAGATACATACTCGTACTTCTACATTGTAGCCTTGATCACTTTGCGCACTTATTCAATTTGCTCATGCCACCGAATGAAATTCTTGTTATTTCAGTTAAGTAGAAAAAAGGGAAATAGCATTAAATCACCACTAATTGTTTCATAGTTAAGAGCACAAAAGTTTACATAGTTTATCTGCATTTAAATCGTTGAGGGAAATTTTTTTTAATTTTTTTGTTTGGATGATGGTTTTTTCTTTTCTTTTTTATTATTAGCACGTACCAGACCCATTTCCATAAAATGAATTAATCCCTGGTCTACACCTTTGACACACTTCTTTTAATTCGTAATTAGGGACACAAAGGAAAATAGTTTTCTTTTGTTCCTGTATATAGTATATTCGGTATTGTTGCTTGGCGCTAATTAAACTAGCCACCACCGTTCACACTTCATATGATATATAAATCTCCAATATAACTGAACACTTATAAAACTCTCTGGGGGCTTTTATACTTTGATATACGCGCCTTCGAGTTGGATACCATAAGATACAGTGATTTGCAGCCGGATAGTATGGATACATACAGTGAAAGCATGAATGTAAGAAGTAGGTGGGTATTGGTAGCCTAGAAGTACGAGTACGAGTAGTATATGGAAGTACTGCCGCAATGTTTTAGTTTGTTGTTTGCGTATGACTGGAGGTTGTCAAACAACTGGGCATATACATATACATTATTCTCCATTGACAAATGTCGAATAATAAGAAAATATGTATTTTGAAAAATATGATCAAAATTTAGAACAGAATGTACGATGGACGCCACAACAGTGCAAAATGGTAAACAGAATTGTATGTGGGTACATACACTAGGAAGCACTATAGTGGATGGCCAAGAATGCCGTCAAAAGGATGACTAATACATGAATGGTAAAGGTGGCAGTATTTAAATAAAGAAAAATATCGCAAAACTAACGAAAGAAATAAAAATTACGGTTGAACTACTCCCAATCGAATGAGCATTAAGCCAGACCAGTTCTAGGCGTCGATCTTTGTCATGTGCACGTGTATGTACAGAATTACTTCCAATATTATTATGACACTTTAATTATAGTTTCCGTTACTGTTGCTATTTGAAAAATGATTAAGAGTTACTAGGCTTACGTGGAGAGGCGCACCTATTTGATCCAAATTTTTACAACCAAAGATGTATATATTTTTCCACGAACTTAATTATATTACTTAATACTTGTTCGGCCTTGGTATTTAAAAGTTTTGTAAAATTTGGTAATAATTGATTTCTTTGGAAAACATGTAAATTACCTCAGCATTTTTGCACCATAATGGCCTAAGATCCGAAGTTCTAATCACTTTGTTTCAATAAAATTCTTTAGTAGGGGTTTATGATAATCAAAATCATAGGAGTCTTTTGTAAATTAATAAACAATAAAATCCAAACTAAACCTATGTTCCTAATTTGGTGCTTTCATCAAACACAATAAAACAACTTATTTAAGGATCTGTACGTCGAATGTTTTAGTTAAGGAATAAACCACCATTGAACTTAAGAGCAGACCTATAAATGCTTTGCTAGAATACCCTTTGGAATGTTATACGTTAAATTAAGATGAAGGTCTGTTTCGGGGTATAGACTGACGTAGGTCAAAGAAGGATCTATTCCTCCTTTACTATCTAAATAACGTATTAAAACAGAAGGCGATTCTTATGAAGCGATGGATACTACTTACGTTGGTGTAACCGTTCTTAGTAAGGCTGGACAACCCATAGCACAGTGCGCCTTAATGATACCAATAACAGTGGTAATAGCACGTGATGGCTTTATTAAAATTATTATATTTAAATTAAAGTTTAACAATGCTCTGTTTGTCGTTGCTATACTGATAGCAAATAGTTTCAGACGAAAACAAATTGTGAACTGTCGAAAAAAGAGATTCAAATTTGGACGTGTAGCCACGCTTGAAATAGCCTGTGTCGTAACATCATTAAACAGGTAGCCAAAATCACTATGGCATACCAGCCACTCCAGAAAATGCAGAAAGGGGATTAATATGATAGCATGTACCATTGCAAAGGTTTTTACAACAATTGAAGACAATGTAAGATGGATTAGTTCTTGAATTAAACGAGGGAGAAACCAAGACAGAATTTAAGCTCTAGGGTGTCAAGAGCTAGACTAAGCAGGAAAGCAGAACTTATATTGGAATCTTTCGAGTGCAAGTACTCCGTGGAATATTTCATTCAGTATGCGAGTGGGGCGCCATGGCTCAAATGGTTAGTGCGTTGGACTACGGAGCGAATGATTCAAATTTCAATCCCCAGATAACAGATCCGAGAGTTCACATACTCTGTCTGTACATACTGTCAATAAAAATCTTCTAAAATAAAAAATTGGCCCTCGGACACGACATTAAACAGTAGGCCCCTTCCTTTTGTGAGAAGTTAGGCCCTGGTTTCCATGCGGAAATGGAGACACAAAGTAAAGGTATTTTTTTTAACCCAGTACTAACTTGAAATTTATATCTGTCAAACCAATTGTCAGATTCCAAACTGTTAGTGTCATTTTTATTCAGTACACTGCAATTTCATCGTGATGATATACACGCTTCAACAACGTTACCAAATTTTAGAAATTTGGTTCCAAAATTATGGTTTTGTGCGTCAAACTGAGACTGCAATTCGCCGTATTGTTGACCGTTTTCGCACAACATTTTCCTTGTAAGATGCAGTGGCACCGAGACGCATAAGAAAAGTGCACTCTGAAGAGAATATTGCATCCGTTCAGCAGATTGTTAAAGAAGACCCAAATTTATCGATCCGACGTCGTTCACAACAACTTGGTCTTTGTCCGTCCACTTTATGGGAAATTTTACGCAATGATCTTAGTCTGAAGTCTTACACCTCGTGGCAGAATTGAAGTATTTGAATGACCATCGTTTGCGTCGAAATTTAGGTGAATGCACCCAAAATCAACTGGCAATAGAACCGCTGTTTTATCGAAAAATTGTATTCCTCTACGATGCTAATTTTTGGCTCAATAGAAATAAGCAAAATTGTCGCATTTGGAGCGAAAATAATCCACATGATATTATCGAAACGGCGTATCATCCTGAAAAATGCACAATTTGGACCAATGTACAGTTTTGAATCTTCATCGAACCAATTTTTTTCAAAAATGAGGCGTGATATGGTCAATGGTATTCGCCATGATTAATAACTTTTTCGTTTCCCGATTGAATGGTATGAATGTGGAAGAGATGTGGTTCCAGCAGGATGAAGCTACGTGCCATACAATCAACGAAACAATCAACTTATTGAATGATATATTCGATGGACGCATAATTTCTTATAATGGACCAATGAATTCGGCTCCAAGATCTTGTGATTTGAGGCCTCTTGATCATTTACTTTGGGGATATGTAAAGGATAGGACAAAACGAACCGTTGCGCTAGTAAACAAATTAAAGTGTTTAAAGTGTTTTTAAATCTTTTGTATATACTGTGACGGACAAAACAATAGCACCACCGAGTATCGATTTAAATTTGATTGAAAAACTCAGATATTTAATAACTTTTTAAACATTTTTTTTCATTTTATTATTGTTTACATAAAGAAGATCAAAAATGATTCATACAAAAATAAAGAAAAATTAGTTTTTTTTAAAAAAACAAGAAATTATTTAAAAGGCAGTTATATAAAGGCGACAAAACAATAGGACCACATTATTTGTATTAATTTTTTTGATTGCAAGGAAAAAGATTTAATTTTTTTCTTTCAAATATAATATTGTAAGTATAAAAATAAAATAAATCTGAGCATTAGATGAATAAAATTATTTACGAAAACAGCTAATATGGGTCGAGAATTGCACTGCTCCACAATAGAACGAAATTTGATCCTAAACCTCACGCAAGAAGGAAAGTTGCAACAGAACGTGTCCGCGCTCACTGGCAGATCTATAACGTTTGTTTTTAATGCCTTACAGCCCCTTAAATCCCACTTACAGACACGTCGATTATGAAAAACATCGGTAAAAGATGACGTTTAAGAAGATGATGTTTCAGTCAGCTGTAGAAATTAGAACTAAACTGGACTTTCTAGTCTGCTCTAGAACAGTGCGAAGAAGACTGGAAGAACAACATCTCTTCGGAAGAAGTCTCAGGTAAGTAACGCTTCTTACCAAAAGGCACCAAAAGAATCGCATCCAATTCGCCAAAGAACACCTGGAATGGATAGGCCCAGGAAACGAAAAAAAGTGGCGAAACATTCTTTGGTCCGACGGAACAAAGATAAATTTGATGAGTTCGGATGGCAAGATATGGGTCAGACGTCCAGAGAATGCAGCATACTAGCCCCAGTACAGCAGCAAAAGCGTCATGAATGGAGGCAGAGGCGTTTACCACATTCTTAAAAAAAACCAAAAACAAGAGCCTCCGGAATAATGAATCTAGTTCTGTCCTTAGAAAAAGATCTACGCAAATACATATAAATTTGTAACCAGAAAGCGCTCTTTTCTGTTCGCAAAAGAAAAACATACAGAAAAGCTACAATCCGTCTGGAACGGATCGTATGATACCCTATCCTCCCCTCTATAAAGTGCGCGTGACCAAATTGCATTTTGTACTCAAATATGGCTATAACCTCGAATGTTTGCGGATGTTACATGTAAAATTTTATCAAAATCGGTTTTTTGATAAAAACGCCCCCAAAAAGTGGGCGTGGCTAAAACTGCTCTATGGGTGAATTGTAGGGAATCTGAATACCTAAATATTTGGACTTAACAAAATTTTTCGGTTTCATACAATTTAGTGAAGATATAAATAAGTAGGCGTGACAGTGGGCGGATGTTAAAAAAATTTACACTTCTACTGTATCTTTTCGTCAGAAGCCCAGATATGAAATTTCAGCGTCCTAGTTAAAAATTTAAGGCCCAAAAATAGGTTTTATGATGAAAACGCCCTAAAAAGGGGCGTGGTCAAAACTTTTGTATGAGTGGATTGTAGGGAGTCTGAATGCCTAAATATTTGGTCTTAACAAAATTTTTGGGTTTCATATTAGAGTTATGAAAAAGTGGGCGTGGCAGTGGGCGGATTTAAAAAATTTTTACACTTGTACTGTATCTTTTTCTCAGAAGCCCAGATATGAAATTTCATCGTCCTAGCTCAAAATTTAAGGCCCAAAAAGCGGTGACATACGGACGGACGGTCATCGCTCAATCGATTTCGCTATTGATGCTGATCAGGAATGTATACATATACTTTATAGGGTCTATCTCGATTATTTCTCTATGCTACAAACTATGTGTCAAACTTAATATACCCTTAGGATAAGGTATAAATAGCAGCAGTTTGTAGGCAATGTACATAGGTTTCTGCCTACGAAATTCGTACGACGATCGTTAAGGAGCAGTGAAGCGGAGCAAGAGGTAAAGTAATTTTGCTTGATTATCTTCCCAAAAATTGTGGCCTTTTGTCCCATTTTCCATAAAAATTATTCCGGACTTGTGTCCCGATGGGGTGAGACATAAGGTCATAATTCAGTTGTGGACTTACATCATTACCATTTCTGAGTTTTCTAGTAATTTGGATATATGTACTGAGATTCGAACTGAGCGAAAAAATTGTCTCACACAAGATTCAGTTGTTGTCAAACCGATTTTGACCTAACTGAGTTTTATATAATTTTTCTAGATACCGGGCTAGACTCGAAAAAAGATTCCAATGTTTGGATAATAGAGGATTAGAATTATAGATATTTATACCTTAATTCAATGATAAACATGGCGAATTTCATCAGAAATAATAAATAAAAAGCAACTGCTCAAAGATGTGTTGCAGTATGCCTACTCTTCAAAATGATTTATCAAACCTGGGCGAAATCGGAAATAATTAAAATACGTAACTTTTCCGGCCAAGCCGGGACTAAGTGGTAACCTGACCTTACTGTACTGCATAGATTCAACTTTGGTATGCATTCTTCCAATCTATGTTGATAGTTCGTAGGTTACATCGCTAAAGTAATTTTCCAATAAAATAGAAGAGTTGGGATAATATTAACACCGGATACGTGCAATTGACAGACATGCTGATTGTTAAGTTCGACAGCGTAATCCATGGTTGGCTTTGATGATGAACAATTAAATTGCACCATGAAAACATCATTAATTCGAAACTCATTTCAAAAAGTCCTTGACCCCTAGACTTTTTCTTGCTGCCAGTTTATTTTTAGAGCTTAAAGCAAACAATTATTAAATAGACAAACGTGTTCTTATACCTTTCGGTTTCCTTTTTTCATATTACGTCTATTAACACATTCGAATCCATGTGATTCATACCTATACAACATATGTGTGGACGTATACTTACGTCTAAATTTCAGAGTCTTGCAGCATACTTTGAAACTTAGCAAAAAACAAACACGTAAGTATTTACACTGCCTTTTCTATGAGGTAATTGTATATCGATGTACTTATTCTTAGGCATACATATGCACATATATTTACATATATATGTGTATGTATATTCTAAAGATACAATCCGATATTGGAATTTCCTTATAACTATTTTGTGCTACTGTCCAAATTGACTTACCTTCTGAGACATGCAAAACTGGTTGATCAAAAAATAACTTACCACGAAAAATTTATTTAAGTGTGACCATGCTTTTGTTTGTTCATTGCGTTAGGTATTCTCAGATTGAATTAGTAGGTGTCTGCATTCAATTAATATCTTTCGCATCCAGATGGCATAGCATACATGTTGTGTGTTGAATGACATTAGATTTCAATCTGTATACCATCAGCGGGATGCTTTGTATGCATGTAAATTCGAGTTGCATTCATCTCACCTTATGCTTTATTCTCATGGATATAGACTTATTGTTTGTCTTCTTGCTTGTTATGAACTAATTTACATTATTTCTTCGAACGTAATTAGGGCTATTTTAAATGCATGTTAGCTGATATCTTGGGATATATTTTTTCCAACCGGAGTATCATTAACCACAGTGTACTAGAAGTCGAAACGATTGTTTTTACTCGTAAATATGTAAATATGAAATTTGAAAATTACAATTGGAAATAAATCAAACGCACCCAGACGTCAGGGTATCCTACAATCCGTTCCAGACGGATTGTATATTTTGTGTAGGAATGTTAACTCTTAAATGCCAGTAGGACTGGGTGTTGAAAAATAAATATGAAATTTCAAATTACATTCTTTCTTACTTAACCGACTTCTGACCAATATAGAGTAACTGCCTAAGACAGCCGACTCTTCAGACATGTTGATTCCAATTTTGGGACCTAAAGATCCACTTGGCTGGATCATTGTTCATTCATTCGATGGGACCGAGCCAATGTAGTTATAATGTCTTGGCATTTTGGACTACATCCACATCTTGGTGTAGTTTGTATCTTCTCCTTCATTCAATCACCTCGCAAATAGGACCAACTATTCGACGAAGAATATTTCATTTGAAAGTTCCAAATCTACGATTCGTTTTGCTGCTTATTATCCAGCACTCGGCTCCGTATAGCAGAAATGGCAGGATTACATTCTGGTAGAGCAGACATTTTCTAGTCCGACTAAAGAGTTTTAAATCAAATTGTTTGCCAAACCGAAATGGCAACAGTTTCCAAGGGTGAATTTTCGTTAAATATCCACTAAGATTTTATTCGTAGAGTTCACATTGACTCCTTAACTATCTCGAGGTTGTAGCTATGACATTTTATCCTAGGCAGTGGAATGATGGTACTTTGTTTGTTGACGGGATGTATTTTATCTTGTCCTAATTCAAAATAGGGTGGGCTCCATGGCTCAAGTGGTTAGTGCCTTGGAGCGAGGGATTCGGGATTCAACCCACAGACAACACCTAAAATTTCTGGTTATGAGAAGCTAGGCCCTTGCTTCATAGACTTGTCGCTCCAAATATTTATATATACATATGTATATATTTTTTTGTAATTTACAAGATGAACTCGTTTCGCACGTTTTAATAACTCCACCAAATTCTTTTAAACTGGAAGTGCTGCTAAGCGCATCTGCGATATCCTGCGAATCCTTGCACTGTTTCAAAGATCCTGAATTTCGGCCTTGTATAGCCAGCTACCAGTTGGTTCTTATAGAAATGCGGGGTGTTCCTGTGGCGCGACTTTTCGACTTCCTTAAGCTTGGAGACTATGTACATACGTATGCCCTCTATCCGCAGAATGTTTTTCTCCTCTCTTCTTTTAGCCCACTACTCTTCCGATCTTGCTCTGTGCGGCAGGGCATTAATATATGGATCTTCTGTCACCTCTTTCCTAGGTGGATTCGGCTACCTTTTTGAAAATGTTACGATACTGAGTCCACTAGGTGTTGGCTTGAATGTAGAATGAATACACAGCGGAGGGTCTCTGACTCAACTGCTTTTGCAGTTTCTGGCTACTAGTCATAATAAGTCATCCAACTTTAAGTCTCTTCTTTTTGGCCATTGGCAACTTTTTCTAATTGGACAGTCGGGCTCATTCAATGTGCACATTCAATGCCTCCCATCTATTAGCATGTGGTCGATTTGGTTGGCAGTTCGACCATCTGAAGATAGCCAGGTTGCTGTGTATATTCAAAGTTTTGGAAATCTAGTTCTATTATCAACGTATACTAGCTGCTGTAAAGTCTATTAGTCGGAAGCCGTTTTCCGTTGTTGGTTCAAAGCTACACTTCGTGCCTATACTTTACAACTAACCCATCAAAGATGTTTCCCTTGCCAAATTTTGACATTTTCCAAACATAATTTAAAGTTTCCGAATACAATTTTATTATTACACTCCTGACAGGTTTCGTAGGCTCTATTCAAGAGTTTGTTGGATTCCGCCTTGATAGAGTCTTCAGCCTTATCGATTGGACTTCGAGATAGGCTTGCCGGTGTCAGTAGTCCACTACAAGAATGTCAATGCTCCCGTTGTCCTTTTAAGGGTCTATCCCCACCATTTCTATTCCACACCCGTGACAGACCCTAAAATTTTCTCATAAAACTATGATTCGCTTAGGTCGAGGCGGCAGTTTCGTCGAACTGCGACTGTTGACATCATTGTTAACTTCAATTATGGATATCAACTGGTCCATGGGACCCAGGGCCTAGCTTCTCACAACCATTCGTGTTGTGCGTGTTATATTCTTCACATGAATGGAAGGGGCCTACTGTTTAATGCCGGATCCGAACGGCAATTTTGAGAAGCTTTTTCATGACAGTTTTACTCTCGGATGTTTGTCAAACGCTCGCGAGAGGTGGGGCCGTGAAAGAAATTTAGCTGTTGTCTGGGGATTGAACCTGGAACCCCTTGCTCCGTAGTCCAACGCACTAACCACTTGAGCCACGGCGCCCACTTCATTCTTGTTTTATATTTCGTGGGTTTTATAACTACATACATATGTATGTATACAAACATATGTATAACCACTTTTTATTTTTTAGCAAAAATAAAAGATGTAGACAAACTTTTAGTTAAAATAAAAGAATAAATTATGAATTGGTCATCTTCATTGCTTTATTAGTTCGAAAATACACTGATCCATGATCCAGCAGCTAACTGCGTATTATTTTAGTGTCATCGTTCTCAGCTAACTCAGTCTATTTCAAGTCAGCCACTCTTTGAAACCGACAATTTTCACTACATCAATAAATGAATAAAATTCATAATAAAATTTTATATTGTCTCATGGACATTAAACTACCGCTAGGAGAAAAGTTCAAGTATTAATTTTGGTATTTGTAAAATCGACTTTTGGCCGCTTTTGTGCATGCAACTACGCCTATGTGTGTCGATGAATCTGTTATTGTTTCATGCGCAATAAAAGTAAGTACTTAAAGTTCCACCTGAGCTGACAGAAATTTTTCCCCGATTTGTTTCACATTTATATGGGTCATTTTGTAAATAATAAATTTGGCACTTAGTTTGTATTATAGTAAAACCCATATAAAAAAATTACAATTTCAATGAAACGAATCATATGATATTTCTTCATTTGCTTCAACTCTAATAAAGTAGGCGTAGTGTATTGCACTTAAATAGTACACTACACAACACAAAGTTTTAAGCTTACAACACTGCGCTTTACTTTCTCTGAATCTTTTTTTAACATCAAATATCTTGCATAAACTAGACATGGCTCTGAAAATCTAAATGCTTTCCAAGGAGACACTAAAATCAAAAAAAGTTTGGCTTATTGCCTATCCTAAAAGTATATTCATTTTAAAACATAGTTTGTAACTTTGTAAATACAAACAGTCATGATAAAGTATATATATGAAGTATATCCATAGTATATATGTATATAAGCATATATATGAAGTATATCAATACCTATACATACATATATGTTTATGAAGGCCTCGATTTACATCGTGCCGATTAGCATTATTTCGATTAGTGCAGGACAGGGCATTATAACATGCGTTCCAGACGGATTATAGCTTTCTGTATGTTTTCTTCAGGTTTTGCCGCACTGTAAAATTTTATCAATTGTGGACTCTTCTGGCCTGAAGCCGCACAAATATAGGATCCAATCAGATTATTAACAACCATTTACAGGCGATCTCTTAATATGGAAGACCAGATATTGTATACGATATTGAGAAGAGATGTCTCTGTAATTGGCACAGTTGACGTGTCTTCTTTCTTGTGGGTTAAGTTAAGTTTGACACCACTTCTTGGGCCTTAAATTTTGAGCTAGAATTACAAAAATTTTATATCTGAACTTCTGAGAAAAAGAAGCAGTACAAGTGTAAAATTGTAAATTCGCCCACTACCACGCCCCCTTTTTCATAACTTCACTAAATTACATGATATCGAAAAATTTTGTTAAAACCAAATATTTAGATATTCCAGTCTACAATGGATGGGTCTACAATTCACCCATCCATTGTCTTTAGCCAGACCTACTTTTAAGGGCATTTTCGTTAAAAACTGATTTTGATAAAATTTTCCAAGTAACATCCTTAAACGTTCGAGGTTATCGTTGTAGTTCGACAAAAAAAAATGCAGCATCACGCCCACTTTATTAGGGCTGCATAGAAAGGAGGATAGAGTATCAAACGATCCGTTCGAGAGGGATTGTAGCTTTCCTGTATGTTTTAAATTAATTTCATAGGCACAGACAAAATTTAAAGCAATGTTTGAACATTACTTAGATGATTGTTCTGATATGGAAAACAGTCTCATAGCTTCCTTGAATTACGTAAAAACTAAATAGTCTGGACCAACGGATAATATTCCAGTTACTAAAATATTTCCAACCGGAAACTATGCAATAGAAAAATCTGTTTAACTTAATATTCATAGAAACAAAAGGGAAGTGTAATAATGTAAATCATCAAAACGTTGAGATAAGCTGAATTTTATCTAGAGATCTACGTCTGACATTATTTCTTACCTTCTCTGTAGATACCAAAAAAGTGTTCATAAAAATAAGTCATACACCATAAAAATGTTTGCTTACACTGCCGCTCAAAAGTTTGGGGTCAAAGAATATTTAACACTTTAAATCGATATAACTTTTAAACAATTAGAGATATTTTAAAAATTCTTTTTTGTAAGCATAGACGCGATTTTTGTTTACGTTGCTGGGCTGTGCAACAATATGAATGAAGTAGTAGTGTAGGGATGCGTGTATGTATGTGTCCCTTGCTAGTATTAGGAGGAACTTTGACTTTGTGTGACATTTTAATTTTGCCTCACAGCATGAAAAATTTAATTTTT
Organism: Xylota sylvarum; assembly: GCA_905220385.1. NCBI lineage: Eukaryota > Metazoa > Arthropoda > Insecta > Diptera > Syrphidae > Xylota > Xylota sylvarum. The sequence continues at coordinate 67,849,265 of LR999958.1, read as the reverse complement.
GATACAGGGATTGTGGCTACATCCAACAAAATGGTAACGATCATCGTATGGGTCTGTCAGATATCTGTGTGTTTACTTGTCAGAAAAATTTGTGAAAAGTAAAAGTCGTGGATAAATTGAATTGAAGTGTTCTTAAAAACGTACAGAAAGCTACAATCCGTTTGGAACGGATCGTTTGATACTGTATCCTCCTTTCTATGCAGGAAAAGTGGGCGGTTCATACTGCATTTGGTAAATGTTTAGAAAAGGTTCCTCCCCCCGATTTTGATATAGGTTGGGTGTATGCAAAGTTCCTTTATATCCATGTTTAGCATGTATAACATGAAAATCAAAGTTGTCTGCGGAATTTTCAAATAGTACAGCAGCAAAAACCTTTTTCAAAAATCTGATCGGTCACATGGCAGATAAATCTCTGTTCTGTTACATGTGGTAACTACCATTTAAAACGGTTCTCAATTCGTTGAATGGCATTGTAAACCGATTGGGCATATTTATTTATTGTATATTTTTTTTCGTGTTATTTTGGTAGAAAGCCTCTTAATTTGCACAATTCTAGAACGCATTTGTCGAACAAAACGTCTAATCAAACCATCTAATAGCATATGCCCAAACAAATAAAACTACAAAATTGTATCCAAATCGTTTAAGCCGTTTTCGAGAAATTCGATTTTTATTGAAATCGACCTTAAGTAAAGTACACTTAATTTTGAGGTTACAACGTTCAACCGTTTAGGTTCCAGAGAGAAAGACAAAAATGACAAACCCACTTTTTTGGATTTCTATATCATAGTAATTTCAAGTTTGACTAAAATCTGGAGTTCGAAATTTTGTAGGAGACCAGTGCTTGCCCTGTGTATATATGTATATATATACATATGTAGGTGTAAGGGAAAATGTTAAGAAATTAAAATCAAACTTACATATATGTTCCATGTCTGCGAATAGACTCGCCCTCGACAAATTTGAATAAATAATCGTCTTATAATATTTTTCTTATTTTTTCACCGCCCGCTAGTGACACTAACAGTGCTGATGTTTTTAGCCTAAACACCAGATTGTGGCAGATTGTGCTTCCATCTGCTATCTGTTAACTGTTAACTATTAGTACATATACTATTGAATGAATTCCAGATAAACGTTTTGCACTATTTCGCCTCTGGCGAACGTCTGATAAACATCCGAGAGTATAATTATCATATCTCATTTAATGAGTTTTTTTTTAACTCGTTATTAATAGATACTTTACAAGGTTCTACCTGAAAAAATATACATATGTAGGTACATATCTTACGTGACGTAAAGTTGTATCTGGTAATTAAATCCTTGTTTTCCTACTTCAATGTACCTTATCGTTGAGCAACAAAGTCCTATCCATTTTTCTAGTTTTAAATTCCTGAACAGCTATACAATGTATATAAAATACTTTAATACTAATAAAATCTTTAAAAAGATTTACATATTTTACAATTGAAGACAAGATAAGATGCAAGTGTAAGTGTTGTGTGTGCACATAGAAACTTCTTGTGCTAAGGTTGTGTTTTGACATCTATCTAAAGAATTAGCAAGCAGTATTTTGGGAAAATAATTGACGAGGTTTGCTCTGCGAAATCTCAACTATTAAACACTGAAATTCCAACATTATTCCAAATTTTTGGCGCAACAGGTCCATGGGGTCCCAGGGCATAGCTCGCAACCATTCATGTTGTGCGTGTTAAATTCTTTACACAAATGGAAGGGGACTACTGTTTAATGCCGTGTCCGCAGGGTAAATTTTTATTTGAGAAGCTTTTCATGACAGTTCTATTCTCGGATGTTAGTCAGACGTTCGCGAGAGGTGGAGCCGTGAAAGAACTTTTAGGTGTTGTCTAGGGATTGAACTTAGAACCCCTCGTTCCGTAGTCCACCGCACTAACCACTTGAGCCTTGTCGACCACGGTAATATTGTATGCGTATTACAAATTCACCTACATTGATGTCGCCTACTTTCATATGGCAGTAAGGGCTATGTTTTCAGTGCAACTCAGCTCAGAAGAAATATATTTAGAACAAAATTTGTCATTTTCTGAGGATATGAAAGTTGGACTAGATAAGCTTCCATATTTCTTTGTAGCTGCTCTTCAAAACCGCATTGAAAGCGTTTGCACCTAAAAACTGAAGAAGTTGGAGGATGATAAATGCATCGTTAACTTATAGTATTATTTTGTTTGGAAAACTCCTTTGAAATTGTATGCTCCAATTGGATCTACTCAGACATAACAATGTTTTGTTATCCAGATGAGGCCCACAAAACTTATGACCGCTTGTTGTTATCGTTATCGTCACATTTTTTAAATGTAAACAATTAAAATCTTATACTGTCAGACACGATATATGGATTATTGTGACAATACTGGATACTTCGTCAAAAGTGAATGAAGAACAAAAGAAACTCCACTATGCAACTGCCTAATTCAGTTGAATGCTGGAAGTCAAAGCAATGTCGGGAAATACATAATATATTACACAGAGTTTGTAAACTCGACTGCTGGACCTTTACCATGGCAAGATAAAGATCAATTTTTAGAATAAAAAAAAATTATTTTTTTAATTTCCTTAGCTATATATAATTAGGTTTACGTAGAGAGTGAAGTTATTCAAATCTGACTGCGTATCAAGAGTTTCCTTTCTTCTAAGTTGTACATACATACATACACTGTATTAGTGATTCAACATTATACAGCTTTGGATTTCTACGCTGCTTTTCTTCGTCATGAATTCAGTTAAATATTGTAAGATGATAAATAACTTCTAGTTCAATTATAACTGCACCCGTATTTATGCTTTTTATACTTTGTATATATGTAATGCCCCATTTAACAATTTCCATTTGGCAACAATGTAACAGGAAAATCAGACAAACCAATTTACTAGTACATCGTACACCAAAACTAGTGGGTACAACAAACGATTGTTATTAAGTTTACCACTCTCTATTGCAGATGTTAATAAATATAAACACGCAACAAAAGAAACATGCAAGTAAATAAATAGAGCGATTATACTTTATTTCAAAGTTAAAATCGCTTACAAATTACGGTTTAATATGCGTACATACCAATGCACTTTACTAAAACCGGATTTCCGGTAAAATTAATGTTTTTTTAATAGTATTGCCTTATCACACCAATTTGCATTGTAAAAAAAATGCTTATTTATATTTGGACAAAAAATTTTGGTAAACAAAATTACCATTACCTTGAAAATTTGTATGTTTATGCATACATAAATACATATGTATGAATGTTCTTACGCAGTACTATTTTTAGTCCATTCTTTCTAGGCCATTGGTATTCTTTAGTGTGAATTGCCATATGTAGATCCGTTTGCTGAAACGAATCTTGAGTATTTAAATTTTACATAAAGCACTAAAGTTCGCTTACTGGTTTGTACGAAAAGAGTTGAACTTAAGTTATAAGGAGGAATATAACGTAATAGATTTATATATGTGTATAAATCTTGTATTCGATTGAAACTAAAGTCCACACTACGACCTCCACGACAAAACTTACGAGCAATGTCATAAATATGACGTAAAATCGTATTAGGTGATTTTAACACCAAGATAGGAAAGGAGGACATCTTTGGTGGGATGATTGGCAGGCACATCCTTCACTACACCACGTCCGGAAACTGACTTAGGCTAATTGACTTCGTACACGGTTTCTTCATCTCAATATTACAAACATTGTGTTACTGATAGTTTCGACTATAGGACTACAATAGTTCCGAATATTTGCGACTTTTACTAATGATGTTAGAATATAGTATGTATATTCCTGAAAAAACTTTTTTACATGAGCTGTTGTCTTTTTCTATTGACTAGCTGAATACTACTAATAAGATCATCTTGGAAAAAGTAATTAAAATAGTTTAGGGGAGTAGATGGGTCTTGAAAACAACTTAGTAAATAACTATCCCAGTAAAAAAATTTTGATTTTCATCAAAATGAAAATAAATTTTCTTACACAAAGCTATTAGATTTCGCATTCAACTCAATATTTATTACTTTTTTAAATCTGTTATATTAGTTGTCGAAGATGACGATCGAGCTGAATCAGACAGGTAAAAAATTGAAGTTGGCACCTTCGAACTTTCAGCCATACCCACACCGAAATTACGCTCTTCATCATCAACATTGGTGGGTGCCATGGCTCTAGTGGTTAGTGCATTGGACGGAGCAAGCGGTTCGTGGTTCGATTCTCAGACAACACGTAAAATTTCTTTCAAGGCCCTACCTCTCGCGAGCGTCTGACGAAAGTATAACTGTCATGAAAAAGTTTCTCAAATAAAAAATTGCCCTTCGTGTTAAGAATATAACATGCACAACAGTAATGGTTGTGAAAAGCTAGCTCTTGGTACCCATGGACTTGTCGCGTCATGTATTTTTTTTGTATCATCAACATCGTCACACTGTGTTTAGATATCAAATCGTTGTCGTTGAGAATCTCGTCACAATGATCCTTTTCCTCAGATTCGTCCACAGAATTCACCCACTGATCTAATATTTCTTCAAGATCTCTATTCAATAATAGTTCATCGATACTAAAAAGCAAGAACATCGGGTTGTAAATGCATGATGGTGCAAATATGGATCATTCGTAAAAAAAAAAACAAATTGCATGACGTTGCAAATACACATAATGTTCAAAATATCAAATAAATTTACATTTTCATTCTTAGTAACTGGTTTATTTGATATGTGCGTAAACTCTGATTTATAATGAACATAAAAAAAAATACTTACTTCCTAGAAATGGTGTATTTTTTTAATTATTGGGTTAGATTCGCGGAAGTGAACTCCGATAATCTTTCTTTCTACAGATGGTTCCATCTAACCAAACGCATGACCTTATGGAATGTAGAGTAAATCGGATAAATAATGCCACCGTCCAAGTAGCGCACCATACAGTAACTCTACGATTGTGTAAATGTCTTTTGTGTTTCAATTAAAAATTTTTAATGATCCAATTCATTTCGTTTATTAACAGAGGCTAAAAACTCAAAACTACGAACATTTAAACGATTATTTAAAAAACATATATATTTTAATAACTTCAACAAGTTTTTGAGGCACTACAGACTCCATTATAAATTCTTATCGATCACTCTCTACAACTGTCAAATACATATGAGCTAAAAATGACAGTCAAATACAATCGACCTGGAATATAAAAAGCACCCTATATTTCAAAATGGAAACGCTAATTGTTTTGTCCATGTCACGTGTACTGCCAATACGTTATTATGCACCTACATAATTATGTATGTATACCTATAGGACAAGTATTTATAGTTATTGGTTTCCTGAAAAATTTCGAACTATAATTTTAATCAAACCTGACATTACTATGATGGAAAAGTTCAAAAAGTGAGTCCGCCAATTCTGCCGTCTGTTTATGTGACTAAAACTGCAGCCTAAATGGCTAGAAGGATTTGCTTCAAACTTCATATCTGGAGTCTCTGGGATCACGTCCCGAGGCGAATTATTTCATTTCATTATCATTGTAACCTCAAAAGTAAAAGTACTTTACTTAAGGCTAATATCACTAACAATGGATTTTTTCGAAAATGGCTTTAATGGTTTTGATAGAATTTTTTCGCATGTAAGTTAGTTTCGGCATATACTATGTATTAGACGGCATACCACGTTTGTGCGAAAAATACAGTAATTTTAAAAATTGGCTGTTTCTGAACTATGTACATATATATTCGGCAATTGGACTTAAAATAATATATGAGAAATATAAGGCACATGCAAAAATATAGCTAATAATGAACTGACAGCCTACTTCTTTGACATCCTTAGCAGACTCGCTAACGCAAACATAAGTGACCTCTAGCGATCTATAATGAGCTACTTCTGGTTCCGTGGGTAGTATTTATTGGATATCTTGCTTCTTGAGGTTTTCAAAATGGACCTTTATTGGTCTAAGTGAAGCTCAGGGCAGCCTTCTACATTAATCTAGAGGATTAAAATACAAAGTTAAGACTGTTCCGCTCAAACTTTGAATCCGTGTTTTTATCTGGGTGTAGCACATAGAGAGTGAGGACTAGTAATTCAAGTAGATACTGTAAGTTTGCATCGTATGTTTCAGCTCACTGATAAAATTACTAAACCCTGTAGATCAATAAATTGCATTTACATAAGTATGTACATACATGTACGTGCTTTGTTTTCCGTTTGTTATGCGAATACTTTCAAGGGATTCTGTATTTGCACTCAGTTGTATGCAACCTCCATTTTGTATGTAAAAAGCAATACCCCCATTACGCTGATTTTGAAAATCATTTGCTCATTCCTTATTATTGATCCCCACAAGTAGAATAAAGTAAATAAGAATATTTACTCAAAAAAACCTTTGATATTGAAGAAACTAGAGTGTTACGGTTACAGATTCCACATCGAATCAGAGAAATTCCTAGATTCGAACTTGAGTCCCTGGCATATGAGTCATACATTTGTGGTTCCATAAATAGGTTCTTATGGTATTAGACACATTAAAACTTTTAATCGGGACAACCCTCCACCAACACTTCCGCGATAAGTTTAATACTTATCAATAATTTAATTATCCCTGTGGTTTTTGGTTAACTTCTAACTTAATTAAAAATAATTCTAATTTCTACTTTTCTTAATAAAGAATCATTTAATTTCAATCGGATAACAGTTATTACATAGGAAGTAAGAGACCAGCTTCTCCCAGTGGGCGGAATTAGGAAACTTCATCATCACTGTTATATGGATGTATGTATGTACATACTACATACATACATATGTGTCATACGTCCGGTAGAAAGGTGGAAAAGGTGATCATTTGTGTTTGTTCAACCTTGGTCTTTCTACTTACTCACGGGTTAGTAACCAACCACTAACAAACTAAGGCAACGCCCTTCTTCTTATGTAAATCAGACTTTCAAAGAACTATTCGGTCCCAATTCTTAACTGGAATATTGGGCATAAAAGTCACTGTGATTTGAAATTTATAAAAAAAAAGAAAAAAACTTTCGCTGCCTAATTTTTTTTATTACTTTTATGTCAATGATTTAGCAAGAATATTAAAAATAATAATATGTATTTTGCTAGAATGATATTTTTTAAGACGCTGAGTCGTACCTAATTTGGCAATCATCAGCCTGGATTTTAATTTTGAAAGTAAATATCTATAAATAAGTGCAACTGTGAGTAAATACCACCGCACTTAGTTGAACTTTAGATTAATTGACGCAATGCACGTAGGTTTAACTAACAGGTGATTCTTTACATATCAACCTAACATATAGTATACGGTATAACAACTACGGTGAGTAAATGCTCTGATCTTTCATGCAAATCCTTTTGCAAAACAATGAGACCAATGACCATTATGTATGTACATAGTAAACTTAATAAAAAGCAACCACTTACCATTGCACGAACCAGTTTTCATCGAAATTCTTCGAAGCAAATACATGATTTAATTGTATGTACACACCTCGAAAGTGTCTCTTACCCGATTCCTAAGTGGGTATACTATTAAAGGCACTTTACTAAAATAATATCGGATTAAATCAGACTTAATCTATCCGATAAATTCTGAATCACTCTAGAGAAAGGAATGACGTACAAATAACGAATAACTACTTGCGTGTGGTTTTATTTATGACAAACTCTCGCATTCTTGAAATACTTTTATGCTGCAACATTTTTATACATAATGCTGATAGCCTTGAAGTGGATGCCGTTGCTTGTCAACTTCCGCAAGGCCACAGCCCATGTCCCGAACTATTCATTAAGTATATAGTGCAGTAACAACTTTCGTTATGGAAAACTTTTTATTATGTATTTAAGTACGTATGTCTGCTGGTTTAGTTTAACTCGAAAGGTCTCTCAGCGTATAATGGCTTAGGAAATAAATTCCACTTACATTTACATGCAAATAATGAAATACACTTGCAGCGCATGGTATACCTACTTTCAAAAGAGTTTAACAAAATATCAGCGGTTACAGTTGAATTGTTATTGAATTTCGTGTGGCTATCCGACTGGTCCCAGTCCCGCATAACAACTGTGTGAAATATTATTGAAAGGCTTGTGGGCTGCTGTTTGGAGGAATGTAGAGCTTTGTGTGTTGGTGTAATTATTTTCAGAAAAAATCGAAATTGGGTGTTGTTCCCTGGTTGCATAACTCTGTGCATATTGCACAAAATGCCTTACGGTGGTAAATATCTATTAGAGAGTAAAAACAAAACAAACTACGTTATTTAAGTCACTTTAATAAAACAAAAAATAAATCAACGTGGACAACATGCAATACGTATGCACATACAAATAATATACTGCTTTATTTGACACAGGCCTCTTAATTTAAATCGTTTGGTTTAAGTCTTCATTATAATATTAAATAATTTTTGTTTTGTAGAATTGAGGATAGTTTTTTACTTCCTACCGGTGTAGTCAATACTATAAGAACCACTTGAAATGTCCAGATTTTTGAGCGCAGGGTGATGATGGGTGGGAACATTCGCGTAACCTGGTTGATAACTGGGTGGTGGAGGATTGTAGTATTGAGGTTGTGGACGAGGTTGATATCTTGGCTGTGGAGGATTATAATATTGAGGTGCTGGATTTTGAGGTGGAGGTGACCACTGTGGACGTGATGGTTGCTGAAGGCTATCCAGACTAAATCGGCTCACTGGAATGTTCCTTTGAGGAGGTGCTGACCATTGTGGAGGAGGTGGCGCTTGATAATTGTTCTGGCTCTGGGTGTACCTTACCGGAGCAGGATTCCTATTACTGTTGTAATAAACCCCTGGATCTTCACGGTATTGTCCGTCGTCTATTTCATTTGGCCCTAACGGATACGGATTATTGCTTTTCAAGGTTGGTGGTGCAACATTGATATCACTTCCTGTATGAAAAAGTATGTCATATAAAAATATCAGAAAAATGGGTTAAGGTTTTACCTTGTGGTTCGAAGCCACGTTTACTTGCTCCGTATTCGACCTCTCGTACTTGTCCTTGATCGTCAACATAACCATATTTGCCGTGAACCTCTCCATCCGGGTATTTGGTCTCAATTTTGAAACTTTTATCTGCTGCTTCATATCCGTATGTATAAGACCCATCTGCATTGTGACGGTTTATTTGTTTTAGAATTGGCACTGGTGTTGTGTACTGTTGTGCATTGACTTGCAGAACAAGGAATAAGCAAACAAAAAGCACCTATAATAAAAATAAAAAACAAAAGTTCACATAGATAAAATTAAGATTAATCATTTGATTTGATGGCCATTCAGATTTAATTGGTTTTGAAGATCGTGTTTAAAGACTCACATTAAACGTATGCATAGGAAATTTGTTGTAAAGTGTGGTGAATATACTCTTCAAAGAAGATGCGTCAACCACGATGTTTCATAGCTGCCTAATTATATTAAAATACCGTGCATGCGTGCCATCGACGGTGATCCCCATCTGTCAGTCATGGTATCCGCTTTCAATGACGTAGCCATAGCGAAAAGTGTATACCCTTAAGCAGACGCATGCTACTCTCACTATGCAATCAGTTTACGTCGTAGTTGTGGTCGTAGAAAATTTTATATATGTACATATGTAGGTTAGAGGTATTGTTTTGACATCTAAAGCCAATTACAATGATTTCATAATATTAATGTTGTTTTTATTCGTTCTTTGGAAAAGAGTTCAAAAATTGATCTTACTGTATTTCGGAAATTTTTTAAGAAAAAAGAGCGCATATACATACATGTACATACATACATACGTATGTGTATAATGCGCTGTTTTTCTTAAATATTTAACATTTTTTCCCGAAAACGTTTATAAAAACCGTAAAAAAATAAACTCTGACTTCATATCATACAAACGAATGCACCACTTTGGTCTTCTATCCAGCACTCTCAAAGCACTTTAATAACCATTACTTGCCGTTGCGAGTACTTTCTATCAGTATACAAATACAAATATGGGACCCAAGACTGTGAGAGGCTACACAACAATTCATGTTGTGTTCGTTATATTCTTTACACGAATAGAAGGGACCTACTGTATAACGCCAATTCCGAAGGGCAATTTGAGAAGCTTTTCATGACAGTTATACTCTATATCAGTATAAGAAATGAAAATGTTGCATTTTATTGCCAGAAATTACTGCTTTAGGTCTTCAGAAATCTATCAACTCCATTCTCGATGAGTTTGATATCTCGATGATATGATTGGAGCTCAGTGCTCCCACGGGCGAAGAAAGATTACATATGTCGACATATGTCACCATGAGACGAAAGCGACTGGGAAGTTAGTGGTGTAGAACTTATGAAGCAGTTTACAATTTTCCAACTTGAAGAAGTTGTATCACAGTATTCTTCAATGACGTCTACGTGTAGACGGTAGCTAGTTGAACAATTCATAAGGTTGGCACGTATTAAAATATTTGACAAATCATGACATTATATGAAACTAGCCTGGAGGTTCATTCTTCACTCGTGTGTTTTGAAATTGCTTAGTATGAATAAGTAGATATGAAATCCTTTTAAGAAAATTTCTTTTTAAAGAAAAACGCTCCTAAAAAGTGGAAAATATCATTACAATTGGACTAAGACTGTAAATTTGTATAAAATACAAACTAACAAACATTGTTCTTTATATACATATGTACACACATACATATATAGAAGATGATTTAGTTTGGAGCTACATATATAAGAAGGATTTACGAGGATTTTTTAGAATTTACTTACTAGTATGTGTGTGTTGTTATCATTCATGTAAACCAACAAAAGAATGGACGAGCATGTATGAACATACATACATACATATGTATATGGTAGAACTTAGATAAATACATTGGAGTTTCAATTGTAGTTATTTGTATGACGCGAAATATGTACATATGTAGATAAAATTTACTTTTGATTACACCTTTCCTAAAATATCCGATGATAACAAATTCAAAGTTATGAGAGGTACTAATACAAATGTATTGTCAATAGGCCATACGTATGCTAAGAAGATCTATCGGTTGATAAAACGATGATCAAATATTACGGTCATCGGCAACATAGTACTCGATGTGGAAATAAGTATTCAATAATTTTTAACGTTCTTTAAGCTTAATTCCAATTTTTTAAACCCGAAAGAGCTATCAGTGTCAATATAACATACAATTTATAAAGGAATCAGCAGATGGCCTACTCTTTAAGTGCGCAGTGTAGGTACCTACTATGAAAATTATACACATTCAAAATGTATTTTGTTATTAGGTGTTATATCTCCTAATTTTCAATAAAAGTATTCCTTTACAATAGTACTTAGAGTTTTATAGTATGTCTTTGAAAACGTGGATAATTTACAAGAAGTTAATTGTAAAAATATAAAGGCGACTAGAGTAATATGTACAAGTCATACTTCTAACTTTGGAGTGACAACAGAGTACTACTCCAAAGTATAAATAAAAGCTCCTCTAATACATATGTATCTAATCATACTTACTTCAATTTGGAAAAAAAACTGAGTAAATAAAATTATCTCGAATGATGTAGAGAACATTGATCCGGTCGGTTCTTCTATCTATTTTTCTGGCATCGTATGATAGACCAGCAAAACAGGTGTCGAAAGAACAATTCTTCGTTTTTATGCCAGCATCATTTGCGGACGAGGTATGGATTTTGACTTGGAAATTAATCACGGAGCGATACATCTGTATGCATGTAGGTACATTCCTGTATATATCCATATGTATCCCATGAACGTTGCGACTATTGTGTAAATTTATATCAATAGAATTTGTTTGGTGTGGTGACGCGGCATGAATTCCGAAGAAAATTCCGTCGTCGTCTTGTTTGACTTCCAGTCATTCCAGATTTTCACCGTAGTGCGGTGAAGAGTGTAAATGTTTTACGCGAAATAAATCAACCCCCGCTCACATTGGCATTTCTACATATGTACCTATAAGTAAATATGTATGTAGATCAGGTGACTCATCTACAACGGTGGAATACATGTCAAACGACACGCCTTTGTATTGTCTAAGGCTATGGGCATATTTTAAATAAGTAGTTGACCATATTTTATACGTAAAGTTCGTATGTATGTACATATCTCATTTTCGATGAAAACAAGATAGTCCTCCGAAAATTCAGCCATTTAATGATTGTTTTTTCGAACAACCGGATAAAAGCAGAATAATTTTTGTCAGTGAAAAAGAAATAAAATATTTCGAAATATGCCAAAAACAGAGTCAACAAAAGAAGAATGAATTAGTTTGCTATCCTTCAATTTGGTCGATTCGGTGCACAGTGCATTTGTCGGAGCAAATCAAGCTAACTTAACTAATATGAAACTGGAAAATTGCAGTCACGTCTTTTTCAAATTGACTTTCACCGTTAAAATCGCTTTAACAATATCCGGTTAAATCGAGATATACATATATGTATGTCCTCTGTCTAAGTTTTGTTCATGCCAACGAAAAATTTCTCAACGGATGCAGTAAATCCTGGTAAACAGAAACACCTGGTATCCGGTGATTTTCGCAATTCGTTCATAGTCGCATTTTTCATTCGCCAGATGTTTGAAAAAAATTAATTTTCGGTAGGTACATGAAATTAATTGCAAGTAGAACAGGATAAAAGCAGGAATATTTCGCAGAATTCGGTTCGAAAAAAAAGAAGTATCCTGCGAAAGGGAAGTACTCAGTAAATATAATGCCTTTTATAGGGTTAGTATTGCTTTCCTGATTGGTTTCGAACTCCAAACTTTCATCAAACTTGTCATTACTATGATGGAGAAGTTAAAAAAAAGTGAGTCCACCAAGTTTTTCTGTCTGTCGGAATGCCTGTGACTGCCACTGCAGTCTAAATGGCTTGATGGATTTGCTTCATATCTCTGGGGTAAGTGAGATCACGCTTTGAAACGAAATTAAAAATTTCATTCTAACCTTAAAAGTAAGGGTATTTACTTAACGCTGATTTTACCAAAAATAAGTTTTCTCGAAAACAGCTTTAACGATTTCATATGATATTAGATGGCATACCAAGTTGTTTGAGGAACATAGGGCATATGCAATGATATGGCGTACCAAATTTTGGAACATCCCACTTTTTAAACTTTTCCAATATTTTCAATTTTTTACTAGAAATTGAAAAATGAAAAAAAAACACAAAATTCATAGGACAATATGTTCTTTAATTTACTCATACATTCTATAGGACCACGCCCACAAAAACTAAAATGTGTACATATACATAAGTATATCCAAACCGACACCAAGCCATGACTGTATTTTATAGTTGGTTGTATATTATGTATGTTGTGCCTCTCGCGAGCGTCTGACAAACATCCGAGAGTAAAACTGTCATGAAAAAGCTTCTCAAAACTGCCGTTCGGATCCGGCATTAAACTGTAGGCCCCTTCCATTCGTGTGAAGAATATAACACGCACAACACGAGTGGTTGTGAGAAGCTAGGCCCTGGGTCCCATCGACCTGTTGCGCCAAAAATTTGTATTTGTATTTTTTTTTTGTATATTATGTATATTTTATGTATGTACGGACATACATACTTATATATATTTATGTATTTCAACTTTAGCAAAGTACCTATGTATGTACATATATTAAATTTATTCTCATCACAAAAGTTCGCGTAAGATCTAAAGCGAGAAGACCATTCCAAGTAGTACAGGTAACCTCATAGTCACCTGAGGCCATATGAGGGACGAACTTATTACCGAGATCAAAACACATACAAATTACAAAAGCAGTAAGATTTTTAGCAAGTTTTCAACGACTGAGCTTTTCATCCGTTTGTGGAAGGAATTGTGATTGATTTTCTTTTACAGGGTAAAGAAAGAAAATATTAACCTATGCCAAGCCTGAAAGGATTTTCGCCTCCCAAAATCAATGCATGAAGATACACTTATTAAGAAGATTTTCTTGCATCAAATATATGAAACTTCGCTCTGATAAAACATTGCAGGACAACCAATTGAAAGCAAAGTTAGCTTTTTAAATGCAAATATGACAAAGCTTCGAATGTTTCGCTCCAATCTTGATTTTAGGAATTGAAAAGTGGCTTCTACTATCACAAATAATTCGCTTCCAGGTGTATTATGCATCGTTTTGTCATATGTATGTATGTCCTGAAAAATACCATGTACGAGGGGAAAAGAGGTCTAAACGTTAGAAAAGCACTCCTTGGTACAGTGACTCTTAATGGACCGCATACTCCAATCTCTAACGAAATTAACTGCATAATGTAGGTGTAATATTAGATAAAAGATCACACGCACACACGCTGGTTTTCCAAATGAAGATAATGAAAACACAGAAAATAACTCCTTTTTAGTTTATTTAAGACTGAAAATTTCTACAAACAGATAATTTTATAGATTTGATATGAAAATCAATGTAGATTTATAATCGGTTGCAGTAGACAGCTTCCGATATACTTATGAAGTATTGTCTCGGTTGATCGCGGGATCCCATAATCAGTATCTACGTTTGGAATGTTTGGAATGCTGTCTATTATGTGATAAAGCGCTGTAATGGCAGGAGGTCATAACAACCCAGTGCAAAACAGTAAATTTTTGTGTTTGGATTCCTAAAAAATGTTGCATCATTTTCGGTGTTTGTATAGCCCGTTCCTTCAGCCTTAAGTCCTATAAGTCCTGAAAGAGAGCACAACCTGATTCATAATAGCATCATGCAATTTATTGCGCACCCATAAGCAGACATACACCATTGCAATGGTAGCCACTGCTCCGCGACTGCTGGCTGAGGTCGATACTGGTGGAATATTTTTGGCTATGATTGTATGATATAAATTGTTTAGATTAGACCATTGCTCAGCTTCAGAAGATTGCAAAAGAATGACAAATTTACTCAAAACTACATTTGAGAAATTACCCTTTTTTTCTTACTAAGACTCGACTCGACTCGACATACAAACACAAACTACTGTTAAAATCACTAAATCTAATACATATAAGTTTAATATGTAAGGTATGTATGCACCTACCGCAAAATATTGGAAATATTTATGTGAGAAAGAAAACAGCACAGCTGTTCAGTCGTCAATGTCTTATAATTGGGCACAATGGCTAGTATGTGAGCCGCTGATAATTCTAAATAATTATATGTTTTTATATTATTGTACAATAAATGGTAAAAAGAAGTACGAACTATTCTACAGAAGCTATGACTAATAACATTTGCAACCACATACATATGTATACATAATCAAAACTCACTGCATACAAGTGTGAATAAACACTACTCATATTTTTCATTGCATATGCATATGTAATTTAGCTACGTTCAGACCCTTAATGCCACACATCTCCTTAAATTCCAACAATCTTGTAAGTGCAGAACGTTTATAAGTTAGCTTTCGGTCGTTTTCTAAATCCGCATGAAACAAGGGACTTACTTTTGACGACTTATTGTAAAGCTTTGTGTTATAGAAATAAAAGTCCGATAATATCTTTAAAACCACTGGTTTGTAGTTTACTAAAACAAAAACTAGTATTACAGTATTATTACTTATTTTTTGAGGTTTACTCTGTGTGTAAGATAATAAATAAATCCAGATAAAGTAGCTCATTTTCTACAATAAACTAATTTGCATGAACATAAAAGACTCATTGAACGAAATCTATGTTTGAATCTGCGGTACGCACTTAACTCTTAAACAGGATAACCTTGAGACTTTATAGCTACCCGGTACTGTTACTGCAAAAAAAAAATCGAATAACTTGTTCTGAACTAACCACTTCTAAGAATGCATGAAGCCCGTTTATTGTAAGTTTGCTCATGTAAGTACAGCCACAAATAGAGATATTTCTCTTACACATGTAGGTGTGGTTATAGTTTAATGTTTACAAATATTCTCAAATATGACGTTATGTAGAGCGTGAACTTGACATCATTATTTCCTGAGTTTGAATATGATTAATGTTGACACCTGTTAGTTTAAAGGAATGTCTCGATATCGATCAGTGGAATGTTATCCTCCTTTCTGGTTTTGTTGATCTATAGAACTATAAAAAAGTTGAATTTTATCCTTAGTAGTCAAAATAAGAGGAAACTTTTTCTTTTCTATATGATGATGCAATTGATGAAGCCTTGAAAATATTAGCTTTTTAAACATAAACACTTCATTCTCTTCACGAGTAACCTTTATTCGCTTTTTATCGGAGCAAAAATATCAAAAGTATCATAATAAAAACACGTCTTCAACCAGCTTAACACAGCACCTGTATCTAATAACACACATTCCAATTAAAAATGCCTGCCACTTAGGTCACTATTACACCAGTCTTAAGCACTTTTTCTTCACAGATTCGTCACATTGTTCTCTTGTGAGAAAGCACAACTTATAAATAACGAAGAACAATGCCTTACCAATAGCGTCATGTTGAATTGTTCTTTGGTTTATTCCTTTTCCTCTTGGAAACACTCTGACAAATTAAATTAAAACAACCTCTTCACTGTGGATAAGAGAATGTATCTATTTGAAGCACTTTCGTCGTCAAACCGCACTTTATAATTTGCGCCACTTAATTGTTTTGTGAGCTTAACGCAGTTTTCCAATTTCTTTCGTTTGCAGTTCGCACTTACTCGAAACTCTGTTAACCAACGGACTCAAAAGAAACTTCAAGTGTTGATCGCTTTTATACCACTTCCTCTAACTACTATGGTAATGCCTCAGAGTTGCCTGATGTAAGTCGATTTATTCATTTTTTCTCAAAGCTGTTGTGAAGTTCACGCCTTGCAGTACAGAACAAGAAAACTGAACTCTTTGGTTGCAATATTTCAGACTGTAATGTGCAGGCGTATACATGTGCATTCTTATACATATAGTAGATAAATAGTTGAAATAGTTATTGGAGCAGCAGCGACAGCAGCTAAGTTTCAGGGAAGTTTTGATTATTTGGACTAAACCAAGATACTTGGGTTAACCTGTTTGCATTGATTAAGAAGTAGGCATGTTTACCTTTTTCATATTGTACGACATATTTGAGTAAAAATGAAAATCCACACGGAATTGTTTTCATACTTGCTACATATTTTCTATACATACTTGAATTTTACAAATGGAAATTAATAATTTATTTACTTGACATGTGTACATGTATGTCTACGCATTTTGTAATGCGTAATTAATTTGTTCAAACTGTTACAAGTGCTAAGAAGAACATATAAGAATTCGTGATGCACTATCGAGAATAAATTTAAAAAACTTAGTATGCTTTGTAATGACGCCATACTCTTAAATTACATTCTGTGAACTAGGCATATTTTCTGTTTCTCCACTCTTCCGCCCCAATTAGCGCTATTGACCAATTTAGGGTCCAAGACCAAGTTCCAAAAAAGGTTTTTTTTTTGGTAAATATGCACAAAAGGGGCCTTCCCCCCGATTTTGATAAAATTTTAGTATGTGGTAGAAGACATTTTTCTAAGCATTTTGATATGCAGGGGTCGTATACGAATAATTTACGAGATATAGGAATACAGTACGAACCCGATTTACGCAACACTCGATCTGCGCAACTCCTCGATTTTCGCAACACAAAAATCATCGCTTGGATAAGTGCAACTTTCAAAAATGCTACCTCGATTAGTGCAACTTCTTGTGTTTCATTTACCAAAATTTAAAACGGAAGTTGCAGTTCGATCCTTCAGCATCTGTCTACAATGGGCTGAAGAAAATAAAATTCAAGTAGAGGACATTTTAATCCTACAAAAAATAAAAGAGATCGCAGTTTTAAAACATATAGAGTCCAAAAAAACTCAGTGTAAAATATCAAAATATCAGCATAATTTTAACTGCGTGCATGTTAATTTTTGTAATGGTCTAACCACTCGTTTTCTGAATAAATTTTTTTTTACAAAAACAGCGTCTGCTTTTGGTTTCCAAAATGTTTTATTATTAAATTGTTATTTTATATGCAGAAGAACTGCTATTTTGACTATATATTTTTGTTTAAAAAAATGCTACCCGGTAAGTGCAACAACCTCGGTTATTGCAACTGCCCTGATTTCTATTAATTGCGTAAATCGAGTCCGTACTATATATGTATATGGAGAGCATGCTGCCCCTCTGCAACCCCCCAGCTGGGGGTCACTGTTGGATTTGGAGTGGGTGTATCCAAACTTGCTGTATATCCATGTTTAGAATGTTTCGCATGGATTTAAAGAAACTTTGCACATACCCAACCTCGCACCTACTCCAAATCTAACAGTGATCCCAAGCGGGGCGGTTGCAGGGGCAACATGCCCCCCCATATATGTATATTCCACTGTTTATGCAGTGTGGACTTACATATATGTATGTACATATCTATAAAGTATAGTGCAACGGTCTAATAAAAACTTACAGAAAGCTACAATCCTTTGTGAACGGATCCATCTTACTGAGCCATAAGACCACAATCAATGGGTCAATAGTTCACAAAAATTTCGTGCGTGAATGATCGCTCAAAATAATGTTTTTGATTTTTCTTTGAGCAATTATTCGCACTGCCGCTTATATCATGGTGGGGGAAAGATCCTTTTTTACCCCTTTTAGCCTATATCTCGTAAACTATATGCTTGCGACCCCTACATATGTACATACATGTGTATATCAAAATTCTCAGAAAAATGCCCTCTACCACATACTAAAAATATATCAAAATCGGGACCGAGGTCCCTTTTGTAAATATTTACCTTTTTTTTAATGAGCCCCCAAAAGTGGGAATGCCGTACGTATTATATTAACGAATTGTGTGGTGATTCCTACATGTGTATTTGCTTAAGTAGATTTTTTAGAGTTTCTTAGAAAATAACTGAAAAAATGTAATTTTTTTTTTTAAGTGGGTGGGTCAGGGGGCGTGTCATGTCATCATGTTTTAAACTGTCAGTGGGCAGAATTTTATTGCAATTCGCTTTCATTGTCAAGGACTAACGACAACAACATGGTGTTTGTCCCAATAAATCCATAATAATCAACTTGCTGGATTTTACATCGTTGACAAATTTTAATATGGAACCAGGGCCCTGTACCGCAAAACTACAATTTAACAATTCTACAGGCACCTGTCAACAATGCAGATTTAACAAGTAACTATAATTTCTGTACCAGGAAACATTTTTTACAATTGTCAAATATGTAAATTTTCCTTTTTTGTACAAGTCGATCGTAACACGATCTGTCAAAATTACTTTACATTCAACTGATCAGATTTTTCTCCTAGCAATTAAATTTATTCAGGGTTCCATTTTTATTTGATTTGGAAATAAATATTTTCAAAGATTTCTGAAAATGTCATCGTCTTTCTAATGTCTTGATCGCCCTCATACTCTTACTAAAGATTTTTGTACAGAAACCCTAAGAAAATGCCTGCGTGATCATGGGTACAATGGAAGAGTTATGCGAAAAAACCTTTCATTAGTTCCATAAACAGAAGCAAACGGTTAGAATTCGCTAAACAACACCAATCTAAAGATTTCGACTTCTGGAAAACAGTAATATTCACAGACGAGTCTAAATTTAATGTGCATGGATCGGATGGCCGACAAATGGTTTGGAGAAAACCAAATATCGAATATCTCCCACATAACAGACGGGGGACAGTCAAACATGGTGGTGGGTCGGTAATGGTCTGGGGCTGTTTTTCCGCAGCTGGAGTGGGACTGCACATAATTGAAGGAATAATGGACCATAAGCATTACATCGAAATATTGAAGCAAAACCTGAAGGAAGGTGCCGTTCAAATGGGTCTCGGGAACAATTTTACCTTTTATCAGGATAACGACCCCAAGCATAAAGCTTATGCAACTCGAATATGGCTACTTTATAATTGTCCCAAAGTATTGGAAAGACCTCCACAGTCACCAGATATCAATGCCATAGAGAATTTGTGGGATGAGTTGGACCGAAATTAAGAATATTCATTATAAGGAACACAAACGATCTCAAAGAAAGGCTTATTGAAGAATCGACGAAAATTACCCCTGAATTTACGGAAAAATTAGTCAGATCCATGCCAAACCGTCTTAAACAGGTCCTAGGTAACAAAGGATGTGCTATAAATTATTAGTTGCATAATATAATTTGAACAAGTTAACAAATTAACATGAAATATCCATGTGTACTAATACGAAATTGACCATATTTTTGTTGCTTTTATGTTTATTAAGAAGAATTTAAAATACCTTATTTGAAATGTTTGAATTAATTGAAGTTTTTTTGTTTGTCTTATGTATTCTTACTGAAAATAAAAAAAAAATTTAAGTACATATGTGCCCAATTTACGTAATTCTTACTTAAAAGTATATTGCACCATGCGGTGTACGAATATGAGATTGATACACTGTACATGACATTTCACATGTGGAATGGGTTTGTTGTTCGATGCGTTGCCTAACTTTCATGAAATTTTCATCATTCTCTGAGAGAATCCCGCACTCTTACAAATTTGTGATTTTATGATTTTTAGTGCAGAAAGTAAAGAAACAAACCTATTGTATTATTATTTATTTCCAAAAATTATTTATAAATATCGGGATTGTCCCGCCAAAATCGGGACAGGGCTAGGCGTTTACCAGTTCCAGTCAGATCGAACTATTAGTGTCATCCCTATATGAGCTGCTTCGACATATTTGAATACCAGGTCTATAGGGATCTCCGATACTGAGCTAGGGTGTTGGAAAGGAGTTGGTGGCGGATGAACTCTTAACGGGGCAACGGCAGCGCTCGTATCCCCGAAGCAGGTTACTGACTCCGGAAAATTCGGCCCCTTGCCCCAGGGGTATAAAAGAGAACTGGCCCTCCAGATTAGGCGTTCTCTACCACGGGAAAACCCAATGGTTACGAAACAGGCTTAATTAATAATGCTATCCCTATATGAGCTGCTTCGACATATTTGAATACCAGGTCTATAGGGATCTCCAATACTGAGCTAGGGTGTTGGAAAGGAGTTGGTGGCGGATGAACTCTTAACGGGGCAACGGTAGCGCTCACATCCCCGAAGCAGGTTACTGACTCCGGAATATCCGGCCCCTTGTCCTAGGGGTAACAAAAGGAACTGGTCCTCCAGGTTGGGGATTGTGCGTCGGGGTAACTTCCCTACCACGTAAAAAACCAGTAGTTACGACACTACGACAAGCCTCGGATAAGGATGACTCTACTGTTGACAAACCCAGCAAACGAAACAAGGACAACCACTTTCGAATGTGCACGTGGAATGTTCGGACCCTTATCAGGCCTCGTGCAACCGAACAATTAGCAGAGGCCCAAGACTGCTTCAATGTAGATATCACCGTCATCCAGGAAGTGCGTTGGGATGGACCGGGCAAAAGGAGGATTGAAAACTGTGACGTATGCTATGGTGATTGCTATAGGGAGCAGAAGCAACGCTTAATCGGATGTGGATTCGTCATACGCGTCAGACTTAGGCAAGAAGTTTTGGGATTTCGGGACGTAAGCCTACGTATTATGATACTCCGCTTCAAGGGTAAATTCGCAAACGTAAGCCTAATTATGCACTCATGGTCCCACAGAAGACAAGTACGACGCCACCAAAAACTGTTTCTACGAGCTCCTTGACAGGCTACGGCGGTTTTAACGCCAAGATAGGAAAAGAGGACTTCATTGGCAGGACGATTGGCAAGCATAGTCTAGGAAACACAACGTCTGGCAACGGACTTAGGCTTATTGACTTTGCGGTGGGGAGTAACATCACTATAGCAACAACACGGTTTCCTTATCTCAATAATCACAAGGGGACATGGCGGTCTCCTGATCATTAAACTGTCAACCAAATTGATCACATTGCAATCGACGCAAGGCATGCCTCCAGTATCCTGGATGTCCGAATTTTCAGAGTAGCCAACATCGACTCGGATAACTACCTCGCTGCAGCCAAGACACGAATGCGGATATCACAAATGCCACAACTTAGAACAACTATTGTGAAATGATTTGACGTCAAAAAGCTGCAATCGCAAGAGATCGCCAGAACCTTTGCCGAACGCGTATCCCGAAATCTCTCAACGACTCCAGCATCAAGTGCCGAAAACCAGTGGCAGCGCTGCCAACATGGCTGGGATTCACCCAGCAACAAAAGGCATACAAAGCGGCGCTGCAAAGAAGGACAAGGGCTGCTTATGAGCTCTACGAGCAGAAGAGACAGGACGAACATCGACTTCTCCAAAAGCAGAAAAAAGTGAACGAGAAGCTCGCGATCGAAAATATTGAGAGACTATACTTCAGGAATAATGTTCGGAAGTCTTATCACCAGATAAAAAGAACGTGTCAATCCAACAAGACACGTACAGAAACCTGTAGAAATGAAGAAAGAAACCTCGTAAAAGAGTCACAGTCGGTGCTGAGAATATGGAAAAACTTTTTCTGCAAACGATCATAGAATATGACTGAAAATGCATACACTTGTACTGTGGTCAGAGACGATCATCAACAGAATAAAATTAAACATTGCACTTTTTCCAGTTATTTAATATAAACTTCATTGCGTAGCGTAGATACTCGTAACAAAATAAAATTTAACAATTCTTTAACTGAAGTACCAGAAACATAAAATAATTGCATTATTAGATAATCCACATAATGCGAGCGTCACAAACAGCTAATTAGGCATTTCGTATTCATTCATTCTGCGTAATACACTTCTCCTTGATTGACAAGGTA
The DNA here is from genome assembly GCA_905220385.1 of Xylota sylvarum. Lineage (NCBI taxonomy): Eukaryota > Metazoa > Arthropoda > Insecta > Diptera > Syrphidae > Xylota > Xylota sylvarum. The sequence goes on along the minus strand of LR999958.1, from coordinate 67,826,546 downwards.
TCTGAAGTGGTTGTATTATTAAAGCAAACAACTTCAAAATTGTTGCTACTTGTTTAAATATGGCTATTATTTACGTGACTAAACTCTTATCTTGTCTTATAAATTACTGCAGAAATTGTACCCTGTATACGAATACATGGAGAGTCGAAATTAGGTTCAATCCGGATTGAAATGCATATACGCGTATACGCGTATACGCGAATCGAGTCGAAACTGAGACGATTAAACACCACTATGCACATTTTTTGCGGAATTGGGTCGAGGAGTCGAGCTGACAGATTGTCACTGTTGGTGAAGAAAAACAAGATACTTTTGTTTGCGTGAGAATGGGGGACGATTGTATGATATAAAGTGTGGGCCATCTCTCAGTTTCTTTTTAAATCATATGTTATTTTGACATTGACAACTCTTATGCGCTGAAAAATTGACAGAAACTCAGTATGTTTTATATTTTCGCGGTACGAAAGGACTACGCTTGAAAAACGTTGGCAAATATTGTAAAGTTACTTCCAAAGTGGCTGCTGTGTTGCCGAAACAGTGCCCCCAAAATATGGGCGTGGCTGTAGAGAATTAAAGGGTGAGTTGTAGATAATTTGATTACCTAACTATGGTCTTAATGATTTTTTCGATTTCAAGTAAAATAGGGAAGTTATAAAAAAGTGGGCGTGACAGTGACAGTACAATGTTTACTCTTGTACTGATTCTCTTCCGATTTTCAAAAATGTAAGCATCGAAAAATGGTGACTAACTGACAAACGGATGAACGGACATGGCTTAACTGTCTTCGCTTTGATAATGATCACGAATATATATGTTCAAATATACTTTATAGGGTCCATCTCGATTGTTTCCTCATGTCATAAACTATGTATGTATCAAACTTAATTTGCCCTCAGCATATGGTATGAGTAAGCCTTTCCTGAATTTACCATGTTTCAAAGTATGATGTTTTAAGGACTGGGCTATCAGCTCTATATGCCCCATCTTCAAGAAAGACGATCCTATATCTTGTAAGAACATTCGAGGCATATCCCTGCTTAATATCTCATATAAGATCCTATCCAATGAACTATGTGAAATTCTGAAACCTTTCTGCAACACACTAATCGGCACGTACCACTGTGGCCGGCCCGATTGACCATCGACCAAATTTTCCCACTAAGGAAAATCCTGGATCAACGAATTTCAAATCGAGTCTCACCATCTCTTCATCAAAAGTCGCATATGATAGCATTTGTTGACATGCTAGGCAGCCAAGAATTTGAAAACGGCGTCAAACAAAACAACTAGCCCAAAAAGTACAAATCACTTTTCACAATTCTTACCAATCACCAGATTAGATTAACCCGTATGCGAGGAGGCCGAATAAAGGAGAAGATACAACCGCGAACTCTATGAGCTGTACCAAGATGTGGAAGTAGTCTAAAAAACCAAAACTAGCTAAGCCACATCGAGTGAATGGACAATAAAGCTTTAAAATTTATGTCGTGCTTCTTGTTTTTAGTAAAAAAAAATCGATTTCGTTTTTAATTATAATTATACTAACTACCAATATTTTTTTGAAATGATGGTGGGGAATCCAGCTGAAAATTTACCACAAAAAATGGAGAAAAAGAGGAATTTTAAGGTCTGTGATGCGACTGGCAAGACTGTTTTAGACAACAAGCGCTGTGAAATGGATGGTTTGCTCCTTCTGAGGCAGTTATTTCATTTTATTCTCAATGAGTGTCCAGAGGGAGTTATCGTTTAAGTTTGCTTTGTTCAAAAGAATAATAATATTAATTGAATATTAATTTCAAAATGAAGAACAGTGGATATTTATGCTGTTTTCATTTCTTTTATTTGCAGATCAGCCTATGCGAGTGATTCTCCACCATTCTCCACTAACACAAAGGAAGAGGGAGAGGATATCATACCAGGTGCAGGTGCAGGGTCATAAGTCCACAAATCGATTATGGACTTATGACCCATCTTAGTGAGCCATAAGACCACAATTGATGGGTCAATAGTCTACAAAAATTTCGTGTGGACTTTTGGCCCACCTGGTGGGTTTACAATTGGTTTGTGGCCTTATAACTCATCCAGATGGGTAAAAAGTCCATTCTGGATTATGGCCTGTGGATTTATGACCCTGCCCATCATACCATCCATTCCAAATGGATAGTAGCCACTTTTTTTTTGTATTTGTATACAAAATACGATTTACTTCAATCTCTATTTAGTTTAACAGTTGACGTATTAAATTCTATCCTTTGAACTTACGGTAAAAACATATTTCAAAATTAGAGTGACCGAGTAGAAGATTTTACACCCTTTACGGTTATTCTGTCCAGTATTTCATCAAGATGCACAATAAGGTTCTCCATTTTCATCTCCAACGTAGTAACTCGTTGAGTTAGTCTATTCATAAGAAAATAATTCATTACAATGAATGGTGTTCTCCGTGTCTATTGTCTTTTATTAACTTACTCATCTTCATTATCACTTTTGTCAACCGTAATGATTTCGAAAAACCTTTAAAGAAAAATAACAGTTAGTGCCGGTTAAACTAAGTATTATTGGGGTAAATGTCAAGGAATTCAACAAAAAGGAAATTCATCTTTAAATTTTCGAACTCATGCAAAATCTTAGTTCACAGTATTGAAAATTCAATCAGCTGATGAGTGTATTCTTTTACTCACATTCATACACGATACCGAATTTAATAGAACGGATTAGGCCCCGTTCAATCCCGAATCCCCGATTAGGGGATGGAGTTGATCTGTGGTTTAATACCGTGAAGACAAGTAATTTTGGTCACGGCGCGCCGTCCACTGCTTAAACTTCGTACATACATACATACATATGTACATATGCATCTACATGTACAGAAATACAGATAATATATTGTGCAGGTATTGTCATGTGAAGTCTAAGTAGTTAATTAATTAAGAAATGTGAATGGAGTACAAATTTTTGAGAGACTTGTCTCAAGCCTCTTAAATTTTCAATACGAAGCACTCAATAACCCATAAAAAAATACTCCCAGTTTACAGACTGTATATACAATGTACGTACATACATATGTACACAAGTATATATATATTAGGTACATTAGAAATCACTCCGTAGTCCAACGCACTAACCACTTGAGATACGGCGCCGACTGTATTTGTACATACATATGTTTGTATGTTTATCTTACCTTAACTTAAAATGTACATACATATGTATGTAGTATATTTATGTATATGTATGTATGATATTTACGATTCAAGTAACTCCTTCGTAGTTTTCGGTTCTTGTGCGGTAGAAGGCTCTGGTGGTACCGAAGTTCTGGTATCCAAAGAAAGTTCGGGTTGTAATGATATCAATGAAGATCTTGTGGGCTCAGGTTCTTCTTCCATCTGTTTCTCCAAATCGTCGTCCTTTCTCTTAACATGTAAAATAAAATTCCTTAATTTTGCAAATAATGATTTGATATATTCTTCAAACTGATTGCTTTCACCATGCGTAATTTCCGACTTTATATCAGAGTATGTATCATTTATAATTGCCAAGAACATATTCTAAAAATAAATTAAATACGGTCAAAATTTACTTCAAGCTAATGATTGAAAATATTACCATAAGTATAAAGAATACGAGCAATATGAATGAAAGGAAGAAAATTGGTCCCAGAACTCGATTCGCTGCCTCTAATTTTTCATAATCAAAGTCACCCAAAACCGATCGCATCAGTGTTAAGACAGCAGTTGGAAATTCGCAAAAATCACCATCGACTGATCCGAATAACATGACTGAGAGGAAGGCAAAGGCAAAAAATACTATTGCAAACATGATGCTAAATCCCAATAGATCCTTCGCGCACTGCATAACATAGGTTTTAATGGTTAAACAGTCAAACGGTTTATAAATACATATGCATACCCTTGCGAGTGTCGTACTAAATTGCATCATAGTCTTGTTGAATTTAATATATTTGAATATTTGTATCCACGCAATAAAAACACAAATTCCCATGGCATCAACAAAAAACAAATTCCAAAAACATATTCTATCTAAGCTGAAGTATTGTTTGGGATTTTCGGCATATCTGTTCAGTATAGAGTTCAAGTAAACAGTGTGCCAAATGATGTAAACTATTGATAGATATGCAATCTGAAAAGGAATTAAAGATACTTTTATAAGTTCAAATTCTATGCATAAAAAATTAGATTAAAAAAGCAGTTTGAATTTGAATAGACCCGAGACCTATATACATATATCATGGTTTCCTACCGGACTACTAAGCGAGGGGTTTGAGGATCATTCATGGTCTCACTTCTCGCGAACGTTTGGTAAACATCCGGGAGTATACCTGTTCTGAAAACCCTTCTCAAATAAAACAAATTGGCCTTCGAACACGTTAAATAGTTATCTTTTCAAGATGAAATTTCATATCTGGGCTTTCTAAGAAAAAGATACAGTACAAGTGTAAACATTTTTTGAAATCCGCCCACTGCTACGCCCACTTTTTCATAACTTCACTAAATTATATGAAACCGAAAAATTTTGTTAAGAACAAATATTTAGGCATTTAGATTCCCTACAATTCACCCATACAACAGTTTTGGCCACGCCCACTTTTTGGGGCGTTTTCATCAAAAAAACGATGTGACATCATCAAACGTTCGACGTTATCGTTGTATTTCAGTACAAAACGTAATATGGCCACGCCCAGTTTAGGATAGGGTATACCGTATACGTACATATATTATGCGATCCGTTCCAAATGGATTGTAGCTTTTCTGTATTTTTTTATTTAAAGATATCAGATACCGTTTCCAATACTTCCGGACTGCTTCTACTCTACAATAATATGTGAGCAGATGAAAAGCCTCTTGTGTGCGAAGACATGGCGTTTGGAATGGTGTGACTCGCACTTGTCGGATCTGAAAATTATCAACGAATATTTGAGGCTTGGCAAAATTTTTTCATCGATGAAAAATTCTTCTGGGATTTTCAATGTTGTACTGTAAACTAACTATGCAGCCCTTTGACATCCTCCTTAAAAACTTGTTCATAAACAGAACAGTGGGTAGTAGACTTACCCAGTCAACTGTACCCTGACCCTTGATTGCCGATTTAAATGATTTGTGCTGGGTAATAAATGAGGCTGGGTAATAAGCCGCGGTTCTCGTAAGTAGGCCACCGATGAGCTTCGATAAAGCGTCAAAAAGAATCTGCTCAAACGGAGAGTCTCTGTCAGGTGTAATAGTTGCAGTTTAAGTATAAACCATTAACGATTGTTTCAGTGGTAACATCTATAAAAGTTACAGCTTCTGGGCACCTGGTGAATCTTCCGATCATAGGTTATCCTGGCCAAATGTAGGTTTTGCTGATGATGTGCTGTGTTGCTGTGATCGACCAGATTTTTGAAAAACATGTTTGTTGTTGTAATATTTGAAAATTCCGGACACAAGTTTCGCATTTTTGCCTAAAATTGTAAATCGGTTTACAGTTTTACGATAAGAAAACGTTATTGGCATAATATGATATTGGGCTCTTTGGAAAGGTAATGAATAGATCTCCAGAATTTTGAAATTTCCCTTCTTTTCCGAGATATTAATGTTTGAAAATTTATAAAATTAGTCAAATTAAACAATAATTTTCATGTAATATTTTCAATAATTTCAAACTAAATTTTCGGTAAAATGTTGAAGGGACATTCCATATAGCCGATAAAGGAGAAATAAATAACACTCATCCCATAGTTACTGAGAACCACGGCATTTTACATGACTCTATTTTAACGTAAATTCCATTTTTAGCGAGTACAATTCAGTTTTTGATTCAAATTTTTGTCGCTAAAGCGTTTATGTCAGAAATATATTAGTTTCGATTTCGAAAATATTTTATTAGCGTTTGGTTGAGGGTATGTTGGTAAGAAGTGTATTTCCTCTAAAGTGGACACAATCAGACCTCAACACCTAATAAAGACATTGATTTCTGATATTCTAAATATTAGTTAATTTGTTTACGTACGTATGTAGGTTGCAAATCAGTACTAAAACCTTTCAAATAGTCTTGGCAGTCATAATTATTCTATCTGTAATGTAACTGTACACTTTGTTATCGAATATATAACTCTTTATATATTTGACGAAATTGTTTGCAGATATGCAAAAGGAAGCATAGTTATTTAATGTGCATATTGGCATATACGTGGCCAAAGGGTAGTGATGCGAATATATGGAGCACAAGTGCTCTCACCTTAGCCTCTCACGATCAACTCCTACTCTACGCCTCCACGATGGTGGCTACTGGGTGCCTAGTACCTTGACTGGAGATGAAGTAAGCAACCGCTTTGGAACCGTTGGTGGTAGCCGACGAGAAAGGGGTGAGAAGTGTTTTTTCACTAAGGAACTTCCTTTTGCTCCACGCGACAGCGGACGAATTCCCTACATGAAATCAACAGTGGCGTCTACACATCCAGGCCGAGCTATTAGTGTTATCCCCATATGAGCTGTCCCAAGTCTATAGACATCCCAAATGCTGAGCCAGGGTATTGGAAAAGAGCTGGTGGCGGCTGAACCCTTAATGAGCCAACAGCAGCGCTTATATCCACAAGGGAGAACTAGTCCTCCAGCTTGGGGGTTGTGCGTAGGGGTATCTTCCCGATCACGGATAAACAACGAACGCTTAACAGACCGTGTGCAGCCGAAGAATTAGCTTACTCGTACTATGAAAACTTATAAAATACAGAATTATTTCATTACAGTATGTGTATGGTTGGTTATTATGTAAATAATATTTTGTGATTATTCTTTGATAACAGATGCTTATAGTCCAAAGTTGCATATAAGTAATTAAGGCGGCTAAAAAAGAATAACTTATTAACAAAAAGAAGAACAACGTTGAGAGTATACCAAAAAGGCAGAATTCTTTTTGGATTAAACTGGGCTAATATCGGAAAAGATGTTGGGTTCAGCCAGGCATTAATTTCGACGCAATTATTAAAAAAAATGACATGGTGGACGAATTATAAAAAAATCAGTAAAATCGCCAAATTATAGAAAGACATACTATAGAACAGTCAAACAGTCAAATTGTAGTCCTAATAAAATTTTCATGTAAAATAGTGAAGGTTTGAATTTTGTGTTTGAATGATTGTGGGAGTGGACGGATTTCAAAAGTGTGTACACTTATTCTGCTTTTCTTTACGAAAGCACTTATATTTATTTTTTACTTTCTTTTAACACATTTCAGAAAATGACTTATCACACTTTTCCTATGATAGGTAAAAAAAACAAAACCAAACTAATCCCCTGCATGAGTCTATTTTGATAACAGTGATCGAATCAACTGAATTAAAATAAAAGTTAAGGCTTATTACTTATATTTCTTACTTGTTTGAAAAACAAAAATACGTTACAAACAGAAAACGTTACTACTGTAGTATGCTATAGTTGTTTAACGGTCGAAATAAATAGCCAAAATATAAAATTATTCATCAAATACGAAAATTAAATTTTTCACGTTTTGTTGTGAGGCAAAATTAAAATCCCATACACAATCACTCCTATCGGAAATTCCGAGGGAAAAATGTCTCCCCCGGGAACTAAATCTACCCATCGTGAATTTCCATCGGAATCTTATTTCCCCGGGAATCAGTTTTACCACAATTAAGATTCGAAAAAATACTTTCGAAAATGTGTTCGAATGTTTTGACAGCGGAAAATCATCAAATAAACAATTGTATTAAAAGTGAGAATTAAAAGTGAGAAAAATAAACATGTTTAGAAGTGCGCATTTCGTCTTAGCGGCAGAAGAACATGAGGAAGTGGAGAGGACTAGACGAAGAGCAATAAAAAGAAGAATAAGGGAATCCTTTAGATCTACCACAAGCATTGTAAGTAAAAATAAAAAAACTTTCCAATTCTCTTAGATTCCAAAAATATTATCGAGTGAACAAGCCAAAGTTTAAATACTTGTTGGAGTTGCTCGTAGATTCGTTGCCGCAAACCAAAAAATCATTCGGAGTTTCCCCACTAGTGAAGCTAAGCGCATGTTTGAACTTTTTGCAGAAGGTGGCTACCAGGTTGGTGTGGGTAAAGATCATGAAGTTGGATTGGCTCAATCATCTTTCTCCGAAGTGCTTTCAAGTGTCTTAAACATATTTGAACGTAAACTTTGCCGAATTTGGATTAATACGGCGGAAAAGAAGCACAAACATCTATTTCTACGAGAAGTATAATTTGCCAGTAGTAATAGGGTGCATTGATGGTACGCATGTTAAAATCATCTCCCCACCGGAAAATAAGCATTTATACTACAATAGAAATGGATTTTATAGTTTAAATGTTTTACTTGTAAGTGGACTCCTGTTTGTTATGTTTTTAATAATGATCCAAACTTAGCAGGTTTGTGATGACCGAATGCGAATTCGATTCGTTGATGCTTCTCACAATTGAGCGTGTCACGATTCCCTGGTTTGGAATGTGAGCGAATTGAGGTTGTGGATGGAACAGGAATATTTAAAAGGTGAAAGGAATTCTTGGTTGTTGGGTAAGATTTCGATATCGCTTTTATTCATTTTTGATTATAAATTGTATTCAACTTTTTAAACAGGAGATGCTGGATATCCGCTAGAGCCGTGGCTTTTAACTAGCTATCGTACGCCCGAAGAAGCTTCTCCCGAGAGTAAGTTTAACGAAGTCCATGCACGAGGCCGCAATATTATTGAAAGAACCAACGGTGTTCTTAAAAATAGATGGAGGTGTTTGTTAGGAGCCAGGGAATTGCATTACCTACCAGATAAAGCCGCTCAAATTATTAACGTTTGCTGTGCACTCCACAACAATTGCATACATTTTAAGACCGAGAGTACCATCACTATCCCAACAACTCCTATTCTTGTAGATGAAAACGAAAGCAACAGACACAAACCTGAAACCACTGCAGCAATTAATTCCGAGTACATGGCCGAAGCACAGCGCATAAGAAGACAGATTTCAAATGCATTTCAAAATTAGTATTATATTAACATAAGTAAAGTATAGTATAATAAATAATTAAAATAGTAAATGATTATTGAAGTCTTTTTAATTTTTCCTCTTCTACTTCCAGAAGGCGCTATTTGTGCTCTATCTTCGCCACTATTTCTTGCTTTCTCAGCTTTTCCATCTCAGCATTGTGGCGTTGATTTTATTTGATCTCATGCCTTTTAAGATCCTCCATTTCGTTATTATGGCGCCTTCTTTCCTGCAGAACCTGTTTTTGCTGATCATATAGCCGATCAAGGGGACGGTACATTTTTTTTATCATTCGCCTCCACTTCCACTTGGTGATTTTTAAAAATTAAAATAGCTTCACGAATCTGATCGCATAGTTCCCGTTGTAGTTGAAGCTCTTTTTCTAAAAGATCAGTTGTGCTGATTTTCTGCTGGCCTTTTTCTCTTGTTTTGGTACTGCTATTGGCCATGTCATCTAAATCCACGGTTTTTTTACCCAGCTGTGCGCAGTTATCATCCGAATTGAGAAGCCAGTCAGATAAGGGTGTTTCCTCAACATCTGAAGATTGCTGATTGGATTTTAAAGTTTTTTTGTTTGTTTTCTTCAACAAATCTGTCCAGTTGCTGGGACACGCAGACGACATCGACATCATCGGTCGCTCCCAGCGCGCCGTGTTAGAGGCTTTTACGGCAATTGAAGAAGAGGCGAAACGAGTTGGTCTTGAAGTGAATGAGGACAAAACCAAGTACATGTTGTCAACAAACAAAGAAGCATCTGTCCACCGCCTAGGACAAAACGTCACTGTTGGCAACAGTAACTTCGAAGTGGTTAAGGAGTTTACCTACCTCGGAGTAAACATCAACTCCACGAATGACAACTTAGTGGAGATTCGACGAAGACTTACCCTAGGAAACCGCTGCTACTTCGGTTTGGCGAAATAAATGGGGACAAAACTCCTAACTCGGAAGACGAAATGTTTGCTCTACAAAACTTTGATCCTGCCAGTTCTGCTGTATGGAGCCGAGTGTTGGACGATAAGCAGGAAAGCAGAGCAGATATTGAACACATTCGAAAGAAAAATTCTTCGTCGGATATTCGGTCCCGTATGCGAGGAGGGCGAATGGAGGAGAAGATATAACTGCGAACTCGTATGAGCTGTACCAGGATGTGGATGTAGTCCAAAAAGCCAAAACGTCGACTTCACTGGCTCGGCCACATCGAGCGAATGGACAATAATGCTCCAGCAAAGAGGATCTTCGAATCACAGCCCCCAGGTTCGAGAAGACAAGGAAGACTGAACCTCCGTTTTAAGGATCAAGCTATCGCGGATGCCAGAGCGCTTGGTCTAGATAACTGGAAGCAGTGTGCCCGGGACCGAAGAGAGTGGAAGGCTGCTGTGTCTCAGGCAGAGACTCTTCACGGGTCGGGAGCCCGTTAAGTAAGTAAGTATTCTCGGACATCTTTTTTCTGATATATTTTTTTTTGTCACTCCAAACCTAAATGTATTAATTTTTAAAATTAATGACTCATATGTATATGAAAATGGAACTTACCTTTTTTCACTCAAATATAGATTTCATGGGTGGTCCTGCAATGTTGTTCCTTCTCCAAGGTTCTCCAAAAACTGTTTACTTCTTCCTTTTTTCTTTGTGTAAATCCATTTGCTATATCCGGATATTTTTCCATTTGATCTACAATTATCTGCAGTTGTTTTACACTTGTTGCGTTTTGCAGAAAAATACTTACATTGTTGCGATTCAACTAAAGTTCCCCGTCACAATGCCAGCGGAATATTCCGACGAATATTTTTCCGACGGAATTGTTTTTCCTATTTCGAAATTATTCACGATACCTATTTTTTCCGACGGAATTTTTTTCCCATTTCGAAATTATTCACGATACCTACTTAGAAAAAAGGGAAAATTTCCGGGGGAAATATTATTGCCGATAGGGGTGAATTAAAACTCGCCCTAATACTAGCAAGGAAAGTTATTCATACATTCCTACAATACTACTTCATTCATATTGTTGCCCAGCAACGCAAATTGAAACAAAAATTAAACTTAGAACTACACCCTCCTATAACTAGTCAATTTGCAACCAAGGCAAATAAAATACTGAAACATGTATTTGAATAGAATATTTTCAAACATTTTAATTTAGAAAAAAAAAAATTGTCTAGTTTATATTTGAACCCACTAGTCGTTCTCTAAACTACGTGTATGTTCGACGCTGAGTTCGAACTTTTGGGTGGAGGCCTCTTAAGAACAATAGTTATAAATATACGAGTATGTACATATGTACATAAATACTTATATTAGTAGTTATTTTATATAATTCACTTGTTTTCAATTTCAAAACATTTCTTTCCTTTATTTTTAAATAAATGACTTCTAATGCAGTGATTGCTAAGAAAAAAAAGGAAAACTGATTTGTACTTTTTAGGCTAGTTGTTTTGTTTTTTGGCTGTCTAGCATGGCAACACTCTCCCCGGTAATGCCACTAGGAAACTATTGGTCTTACCATATCATTAGCATAGACATCCAGGACAGCCAGTCTGACAGCGGCTCGTTCGTATGCACCGGAGCTTGTTAGAGCAGTCGCACTTCGTACCTGACCATCTTTGGAGCGCCTCGTCGCAATTATTCTTATTATGTTTTTCACTTCGATTAATGAGCTTTGCAGAAGCTCATCGGACGTATTTCGAGTAGGTACGATTTGCACCAAGGCCGTTTTAACAGATCTGACTAACCTCTCCCAGCTTCCCCGCATATGCGGGGACCCAGGAGTGCTAAACACCCACTTAGTTGAAATCGATGTGAAATTTTCCATTAGCTTTTCCTTGTTAATACTTTGATAGGCTTCTTTCAACTGTCGCTCTGCACTATGGAAGTTGGTGCTGTTGTCCGAATATAGCTCCAAGGGTGTTCCTCGCTCCAGCAAAACCCCCCAAGGTTTTTCAGTCCTTCGCAAACCGGAAATGCTTAAGGGAATACAATAGTCGACGCCCACAAATGAAAATAGTCGACTGAAGAAAGCAAGTCAGGCAGACGGAAGTTGAGCCATAATTGGAGAATGGGGCTGTGCTCTCAGATTTTTGCACACTTGGCAGGATCGGCGGATACAATTGAAGACAGACCGACCTTAAACTCGGTATATGAAATATTTCGGTATATTTTTCGTTTACCACAATTTCGTGGTTTTGGTGTTTGTACCGTTGATGATAATCCAAAATTATAAGTTTTGTAATGTGATGATTCACTGAAGAAGAATTGGGCGTTTTAAGTCATCGATCGCATCCTTCGAGATTTTCCATTGGCACGTACTAATCGGTTTTCGTCTAGATGGGGACAAAGTTTATAAATTGAGCTCGATTTACTCACCGCTCTATTTTTCAATAGACAGCTAATTTCTTCATGGTACGCACTGAGCTATGCTTCTCGTAATAGAGCCTTCTCTGCTAATTGTAGTTCCGTCCGAATGAGGTCCGTGTCTGGTAAGGTTCCATACACATTTTTTCTTAGCTTGACCCTCGCTTGTCACTTACTAATACATCGGACCAATAATGCGCCGCAACGAAGCAGCCTTTTCCAGCTGGAAAACTGTTCCATGGTGAATAAACCTTCGTGACTTTGTATGTGAACGCTTATATATTGGCTCCTCAGTTCTTTATGGATGTTACTTGGTGGTCGCTTCTCAACTGGCCAAGAAAGCTGGCCCTTTAAACCATCGACTGGATTGGGTGGGCGGGCTTGGTGTGGGTGCCGTGGCTCAAGTGGTGAGTGCGTTGGACTACGGTTCCAGGTTCAATCCCCACACAACACCTAAAATTTCTTTCACGGCCCCACCTCTCGCTAGCGTCTGACAAACATCTGACAGTAAAACTGCCATGAAAAAGCTTCTCAAAACAAAACTGCCTTTCAGATCCGGCATTAAACAGTAGGCCCCTTCCATTCGTGTGAAGAATATAACACGCACAGCACGAGTGGTTGTGAGAAGCTAGGCCCTGGGTCTAGGCTCTGGGTATTTGCAAAGTTTCTTTAAATCCATGCGAAATATGGACTATGCACTTGAAATCATTACGTTTAAATAAAAACGCGGTATTCTCAGAAAAGGGCTTAGCGTCCTTAAACGTGTTTTTAAAAAGCGAGATTATATTACATCGGGATTTTAGAAGGCAGTAAAAACTAAAACTTTTTTTCGGAATTTTCGAAAAACGGGATTTTAAAAAGCGGGACTCCGATACGCTCCCGCCTTTATCACCTCCGCGCAGTTGGATACCCATTTCTTAATATAAAATCCGCCTTGACTATGGATAAAGCGAATAGCTTTTCCAAGTTTTATAGCATCTGAAGGCAAGTCGACGCTCACAAGTAGGTCGTCGACATAATGATTGTTGAGGATTGCTTGTACAGCCGCTGGATATATTTCTGCAAACTCTTTCGCATTTTAACTCATGACGTACCGCGCCACAAGTACGGAAGCAGGTAGGTAAAAACATCACTACGAAGGTGCTGGGGTATTGTTCGACATTATCGCACCACAGAAAGCATAGAGAATGTTGATCCTCATCTCTAATTTTCACCTGGTGAAACATTTACATAATATCACCACAGAGACCTATGGCTTTTTCCCGAAACTTGTAAAGCACCGAAACCAACCCAGTAAGCTGATCTGGGATTTAATTTTCGATCTGTCAAGCTGTGAAGTATAAAATTTTTTCACATCTTCACACTCAATTCGATTCTCGAAATGTGAAAAAGTGAAATCAAGTGTCAAAATTTTGTCACCTGAAATTTTTTACCACAATCATCAAATTCTGTAAAGAGTTGTGAAGAAAAAAATGGGAAACAAAAATAAACGTGGACAAAAGGCATCAGAGACCCAAAAAGGGTATTTAATTCAATATTTAGAGTAGAGACTGGATTTGGCCAATGACAAGTAAGTAAATTAACATTAACTTAAATGTACATATGTATACTGAAATATTATATTTTTAAAACATATATTTTGAAAAAATTCAATTTACAGATTCGCAACGTCCGACGGTGCTCATTGCCGGAAAGAAGGTATTTGAGTATAAAGCTCAACAGTTTAGGCGGAGCTGTTAAAGATGAACCTAAGTGGAGGAAGTACTGGAAATACTTAACGTAAGTTTTATAATAATTTAGAAACAATAATTTCATATAACACTTACTTATACATAGGATAAGTGTGCGAAGTCGTGAAAGTGCCATAAGGGAACAGCGGTGTAGGAGTGGAATAAACGGGCCCATTCCAATTAAGGATCTGTCTGAGGTAGACAGACGAATAATTGCAGTGGTGAGCGTGATAGGCTTTGATCCAATGACAGTAAGTATCCAACTCCATGTTTACATATATGTATGTATGTATGTACATTTGTTTCTCAAAGAACATTTTTTAAAGATTGAAAAAGCCAACGAAAACGACTTGCTGATGGAACCGGAAATGTTTTCAGAGACATCCGGACAACAATCTACGTCCGAGGCGAACACTAAACAATGCCACAGAGGACGCCTTGGCCATTTATAAGGAAATATAAGAAAAAAAAGAGGAAAATCGAAGAAAAAAAAAATTAAGTTAATAGAGCAAAACAATAGAATCCAAAACGACAATAAATAAAAATAAAAACATTTGTTTCTTTTCTTAATTTTTTTATTTTTTATAATACACAATTCTTTAACAAGCAAATGTTTCAGCAACTATTCTTCTTCGAATTCGCCGGCCTTCTTGTAGGATTGAATTTGAAGCAAGATGCAGATCATCATTTAAATCTACTTCATTACTATTTTCAGATTCCACTTCCTCCAAAAATGGAACTCTTGCTTTAATCAGTGCATTGTGAAGTACGACACAAGCATTGATTATAATTCCTGCTTTAGTTGGACAATAAAATAATACTCTCTCCTTACCCAGGCAGCGAAATCTGCTCTTTTGTATACCAATACATCTTTCAACAAGGGCCCTTGTCTGCTTATGAGTTGCGTTGTATCTATCCTCTGCCTCGGAAGTGGCTGTAAGAATAGGAGTCATAAGCCATGGCTGCAATGCATAACCGTTATCCCCTAGTAGCCAAAAGTTTCGTTCTCGTACTTTTGTGTTCCTCCGTATTGTGCATTCGCAGTAAAACTTACAAAATCAGTGCCACATAGGTTTTTTTCGACAGTAAAAAAACATGTTCAATTTCCCTCCTTGGAGCTGACACTTTGATGTGAGTTCCATCAACTAATCCGATTACACCCGGAAAGCCAAATTGCTCGTAGAATTTTTCCTTAATATCTGGAAATTAATCTCTAGCAGGAAACTTTACATATCTATGCTATTTTGTTAAGAGCAATAGATATCTCTGTGACACATCGACTCACTGATGTCTGAGACAAAGAAGATAAAATATCTTGACCAACAGAACGTTGAAAACAACCAGTGGCGAAAAACACAAAGCACTTAATACCTTAATATGGCATGGAAGTGTACTTCTACGTTGAGTTGAATAGCTTAATTTCATCTATCAAATCCAGGCATAGGGTTTTCGGGAATCTATAAAGTTGAATAAAATGCTTCTCAGTAGCTACGTCAAATGGATTCTGCCCATCTCGAAGACAACGCCGCAAAAATCTCACTTTATTCCTACGAATGTTTTTGTGAAGTGATAAAATGAAAAACTGCTATTAAACCTTAAATGATAATTTTTTTATCACTTCACAGCTTCACAGATCGGGAATAGACACCCTGGACCTTTAATTAGAGCAGAATTCAAAGACATGCCTTGAGCTTTCGCTGCGGCATCCCATACAATCCGTAATTTGCCAGGCTTATTCGGGTTCGTCATTGGGAATATAAGGAGGTACCACGAACGTTTGATGTGTTTGTTTAGATTCTTGTGGAGAAAGCTTACGCGCATATCCATTCGAGAGATAATCCTCGATTTTGTCCGCTTTGTTAGACTGCTAAAAAGTTTGAGAGCCATTGGATAGCTGATACTTTGAGATCCATCATCTCAATCATTCTCATATCGATAATTATTTGCCGTCCACGTTAAACGCAACGGTGACGCTTGGCCCATGACATTCAGCCGTTGAGCCACATCTTCACTTAACAGTCTCTTGCATCGTGCTCTTCTGCATTTGATTTTGCAATGCCGTAGAGATGTGCACTAGTAGAAGTCGGGGTCCTTTTGAGTGATTTTCCTGTGGCAAACACTGCGGGCGTTTCTGGCATTTTAGTTGCAGAAAAATAAAAGAATTTTGTAAAATATTACCTTGATTGGGCAACTAACTTCAGATTTCTAATTTATTCAATTCAATGGCATTTATTTGTTCCTGCATAAGGTTATAAAATTCCTGTTAATTTATTTCATTATTTTTAAGAACAATAGTAATAAATATACAAGTATGTACATACTTTTAGTTATTTTATATAATTCACTTCTTTTCTATTTCACAACATTTTTTCCTTTACTTTTAATTAAATCACTTCTAATGCGGTGATTGCTAAGAAAGAGAAAGAGCAGTGATTTGTATTTTTTTGGCTAGTTGTTTTGTTTGACGTCTTTTTCGAATTCTTGAATTTCAAAAGTCGGCCTTATTTCCCTTTCATAATGTGAAATAAAGCCGAATTTTGAAATTCGGCCTTATTTGACTCGGCTTTATTTCACGGCACCGGTCCAAGGCAGCAGAAGCATCGCATCGCAAAATATAAAACTAAAAGACGATATGCCCTTGGATGTGCGAGTTGGACGGGATCCTTCAGTTTGGCTCGGACTCCTCGACCACTCTCTTAGCTTCAGGTGTCCACTTAAATGGGCGTTTATCTTTCTTCTTCGCTCTGAGTTCTATTACGGGAGCTTGTGTCTTTACAGCACTTGGTATGCAACTTTGGTAAAAGTTTCATGTCCAAGTAACTTTCTTAGTTTGTGCATTGTGCCTGATTTCGGGTAATCGATAATTTCCGCAACTCGATTAGGGTTGATACCTTGACTGTTGACGGTATATCCAAGGTATCTAACCTCCATTTGTAAAAAAAAAACAATTGCACATGTTGATTGTGAAATCAAACTTCTGAAGTTGCTTGAGGACAATATGCAAGTGTTTTCATAGACTGAGACAATTACAAAATTACAATGACAAAAGTCTAAGTTTCGTTAGACGGTGTTCATGAAACGTTGCATTGCATTGCACAAACTAAAGGTCAAAGGGTGTTATATCGTGAGACTTCATCTGCAGGTATCTGAAGATACGCTCTGTTAAGATAGAACGTAGAAAAAATCGCACATCCTGCCAACTTGTGAATGAAATTCTGTAGATGTGGTATTGGATACTTATCTGAGACTGTTATGTTATTGAGGCGCCGGTAGTCCCCAACCACCAATTTTCTTCTCTTTAATATGAAGAGGTTCGCCCATTCGGTTTTTGATGGCTGACAAATTCCGAGCTGCATCATCATCCGAAACTCTTCCTTGGTAGTAATTTATCGCCTGCAGGACGACGAGCGCGTTTTTGCTACTGGGTGTCCTCGAGCAATAATGTGATGAAGAACTGAATGTGCAACGACGTTGTTGTTCATGTCGCTCGTTATCTCAATATATTTCTGTAGAATGTCAGCATATGGATGTTCGCATGGTAGGCTGATGAGAGTTCACAAGATTTCCGCTAATGCTCATCTGGATTGTATTTTAGAAAAGCATACATTGACTTCAACTAATTGTGAGATCGTAATGGTGTATAAAAACTGAAACACTAACGGAAATCTTGGTGAAGGCCTAGGTCAACAGCAATAGTTTTTGATTCAAAGGTGGAGATGGTGGCCCCATCGACTCCGTATGTCATTCAAGAAGTTTATTGATGATTTTCTGTCGAGAACTTGAAAGATGAATTGTCCATTGCAACGGGAGATTTAGTTTTGTGTTCTCCTCCATCTTGAGTACCCTTGCCGACAATTCTGTGCCTATTACAGAATTTTGAATGATAAAAATACAGCCTAGATTTTTCCTTGACGTAGGAACAAGTGTAAACATTTTTTAAATCCGCCCACTGCCACGCCCCCACTAAGAGATATAGCAAAAAAGACAATAGATTGACCAAATACCAGTGGAAGTTGATGGAGTTGCGTACTCTCGGAGGAGTGAATAACACTATAGGTATATTCAAGAATCACTAAATATTTTCTGCAAGTGTTTATATTCAACTAATTGAGACTGCAATTTGTCTTATATGTTGTTTGTTATTTTAAATATGTATCCCAAGTACACAGTTTCAGTTACTAATAGTTTTTTATAAAAAAAATTGCGACATGTTCACTGGAACCAAACAGAAACTGAAACGTTAACTAGCTCAATTTCAATTGAACAGTACTCGCTACATGATCATAGCCTTACACGAGCAAACTTACCACCAAAATGATAATATCCAGAATTTTGAACACTGAATCGAAATAAGCGATGTACCCAATCGAAATTATTTCCCGAATTATTACAAATGTGTAGTAAAATATTAGTCCAAAAAGTATTACTGAACAGAAAGGTATGAAGAATCCACCTTCATTCCACAGAGGAGAATATTTTAGTGACTGAAGGTGATCGGAAGTAACAATACCACCAGTTGCGGGAATTTCAGCCAACAACCTGCAGGCATAGATTTCTTTTAGATAAATTAAGTACATACAACTAACTACTTACTTTGCGTTACAAAATAAATTAACATTCGCATTGAACAATGCAAACTCAATCAAAATAACTCGAGTAGCTTTGTCGATCCAATTTTCGTCTTTAAGCTTACTGAAAATATTTTCATTTTCATCCTTATCAACAGATAGCATTTTAATATAGCCAGCTCCCTTATAATGCGTTAGGGAACCCCACAGGGTATTGGTACTGACATCTCCTTGTGTAAAATGCTTGGAACTAAAAAATATAATAAAATGCGTTAACTTATATGTAGTATGTAGTATAAGATGGTCTTGCGACCTACAAATAATTAATAAGTCAATCAAGCTAGTAAAATCAATACAAGACTCTTCAAATAAAAATGCACCAAGCATACCTCGTTCGAAAATGGGTCAAAAAGTTTGAAGAGACCGGTATATCACTAAAAACCACCAAGATCAGAGGAAGCGACATATGTCGTAGTTGGCATGGTCCCTATCGATATACTAGTTGACGAAATGGAAACTCGCGAATCGACAGCACGGAGAAGCAATTAAAACAAAAGAAAGGGCGATATTAATGGTAAAGTGACCCATGGGATGACGCTACAATAGGAAGATAGACGTACAAACTCATCCCCAATAGCCGCAGTTTTTTCTTCGGGGCCCAGGGTAGAAAAGGATTTCCTATCATTTTGCAAAAGCCTGTCGGTTTTTGTTTTGTTAAAGTAAAGTAGATACCGTCTTGTGGTATTGCCTTTAATCCCCTTGGAAAACATTGATGTGGTTCGAGAGGTGAGCTGATTTGGATATGCCAAACGGTTCGGAGAAGATACCTGAGCGTACGTCTATGTCCATCTTCGATCTATCTGTGTAGACAGAAATGGACTATGTACGAGTTAGTTGGCCGAGCCAAAAAAAAAAAAAATACAAAAAATTGGCGCTAGGTTCTCACAACCATTCGCGTTCTGCGTCTTATGTTCTTCACACGAATGGAAGAGGCGTTCATCCGAAGGCCAGTTTTTGTTTTGAGAAACATTTTCATGACAGTTTTACTCTCAGATGTGTTTTTTTTTTTTAAAAGACTCTTGCCCGTATGACTGACACTGCGACCTGAGAAGATCTATTGTATCAAAGGGTAATACTAAGCCAAGAGACGCTCCACCTCCCTTATAAAGGATAGTACGTCCTTAGTAGCGAAGTTCCTCAGCTCTTTTGATGAACATATTTCTTTGTGGAAAATACGCCTCCTTAACCAAAGTAATGCTGGGCATAGACAGAGAATGCGCTCAGAGGAATCGTCATCTTCTAAGCAGAACTTACATTCCGTTTCTGGTCACAGATTAAGTTTGTTAAGGTCATAACGCAGGTCGCAGTGGCCTCTGAGAAAGCTCACCAGCTTTCTGATGCTTTCCTTATCTACATTAAGGATTTCCTTGTAGGAAAAAGGCCTGATTAATCGCTTGGATTATCTCAGCCCCGAGACATTTTCCCAGTGGACCAAACGGAGTTTGTGTGCACTATTAAGTCCTGTCTGGCTATCTGAAAAGATATATATCCTAGCGCTATTGATGCCACTACTGCCCCAGACCTCATGATACGCATTTGCGTCGCAACCTATGATGTGGTGAAGGTTGCTGTGTTTAATCAGCTTCTGGACCTCTATGGGCGGGATGTTGTCATCGTCGCCGGGGAAAAATGCCGAGTCACACACGATGTTTTGTGTTCCGCTTTCGGTAGGAACCTCTACAAGTAGGGCCAACAGGTCTCTTGTCATGAATGCTGGAATAGGAAGAAAGTTAATATTTGTGCTGATTAACCAGGCCGCCTTTGGCACTGGCTCACCACATTTAAAAATTAACTTACTTGTCTTGTTCCGTTGAGCTTTGATTTGTCCGCAGATAATCCAAGGTTCTTGAATAAGACCGAGGGTTATATCATCATCGACGAACCGCTTGCTAAGGGTAGCGGACGCGCCCTTAGCGTGATGCAAGTTCGCCTGTAGCACCCTAATGGTGCTCATTAATCCTCCTTTGAGGATCTAGCTTGCCGAAGTAGTTGGGCTTTTTTAGGGCCCTTTCCCCTACGGCAAGCAGTCGGATTAGGACGACCCATAGGTCTAGTCCTAGCTGACTCGTCTTTCTTCCGATAAGCGTGCCCAGTGGCGCCGCTTGTCGGATTGGAAGAACCGGCCAAATTGCCTGACGTATTAGGTTCATAGTACTGCCTTTACGGTATTGACCCACTGATCTGACTACCACATTACCAGTTCTGTTGCCAGAACCGCTATGACCAGCATGCCCAGTGGCGCTGCTGGTCGAAGAAGCTGGTTGTGTGACCTGCTTTTTGGACACAGTTCCGATCCCGGTATGAACCACATGCCCAGTGGCGCTGGAGTTTGAAGAGGCTGGTCGAATTGCCTTTTTAGCTTGGATAGTTCCGGCACCGCTGGTACTAGCATGCCCAGTGGCGCTACTAGCAGAAACGGGTCGTGGATCCTGCAGTGCGGACATATTTCCGACTGCTGCTTGAGGTCCGACTTCCTTTTTGTCAGAGGTACCGCGACCAGACCCTGAAACCTTGTCGGTGCTTCTAAGGATCAGCTTAACCTGGCCAAAGCGGTAGCTAATTTTGCCTTTACAGGTGTTAAGCCATTGCTTGGATTCGTCGTCAATCGCCAACACGAGGTGCAGGAGCGCACCATCATTTTCCCTCTGAAAGCCTTTCCACGAGTTAGCCTGCAAGCCGGCATTTTGCGCGGAAATTGTGGCAAGAATCTTCTCCGAGGAGAGTTCCAGACTCTGTGGAAAGAACCCACGGATGATGTGTGGCTTAGGGAAAGATCCCTCTTCCACTAGCGTCACGCTCTGTCCACTTTTGGCTCTGATCCTCTCGAAGTTCGAGCGCATCCACCGAGCAGTAGCACTGTCTGAGCAGACAAAAACTAGCCATCCCGATCTGAAATGTGAGCCAGAAAAATGCGGCCACTCGCCGCTATTGCTCATCTCAATCGAGATGTCTATGATCGCCTCTTGAAACAGTGACATTTGCTCAGTTGAGAGGGGTTGAGTTGACAAGGCGGTCGGGACAACATTTAACCTGACATCACTACCCACTTGGCTAAAAGTGGGGACATCAGGTGTAGATCCTGCCTTGACCTTCTTGGCAGCCGAAGCTGGTGGCGTCTGATCCTCTGATCTAACGCGCTTAGCTCCGCGCTGAGTGGGAGGGACAGAAGAGGCGGATCTGGCATAAATGAAAGCACATTCTCTACTTTTGCCTATGCGTAAAGCATATTTGAACCGCCTTCGTTCCAACGTATTTTATGAATCCACCTTCTTGTTATTGGATCTGTAGCCCATCAAGGATCTTCCCAATGGAAGAACATCCGGATTCCTCCGAAATAACGCTACAGGCATCAACAAGTGTGGATACATCAGAGTCGGAAATGGCTGATTCCACATCGTCGACTCTGACAACGAATGGCAACGCCTTCTGAAATCTAAGAGTTCGGCTGCTCAACAGCAGACCGAGAAATTGTGGCGTTCCACCTTGGATTAGTGATTTGGTAATGGGGTTTTCTCCTCACGTTGCTCACTTTAGCCGTCTCTCATGCTGATTCTGTAACCGGTCATTCGGGACGACTTGATTCACACAGCTAGTAGCATGTTTCCCGATTGGAGGGTGAACAGCTAGAGCAAGAGAGCCGTTGCCCGACGGCCGCCACGAGGAGGCAGTGAGTCTTCATGAAACGTTTGCAAATAGGGATCGTCCAATGACTTTGCTCTATAGGTACGCACCTGACCACCTTCTCTCAGATGTGTGTCAGATGCTGCATGTGTACACATTTTTAAAATCCGAACACTGCCACGCCCACTTTTCGAAAAAAAATTTAATAAAAATCGAAACAAATTATTAAGACCAAATACACGATGGACGTCATCGTTGTGATTTGGTTGTTCTAACATTGAGGAATAGGAAAATTGGTACTTAGCTTATGGTTAAAAAGATTTAAGTCGGAATGCCATATTGATTACCACCTATTCGGGCGATATGTCTAAGGGTTTCAAATAAAACATTGCTTATAATGCTGCGGAGGATGAAGTTCTCAGTGCACCATGGCTGATCTTTGTACTGTTAAGAGGGTATTTTCAATGTCATCATTTGTAAATCTCAATTTTGTCAAAAGCAAATCTCAATGGTGTTAATGAAAGCTCCAGCCAAAACTTTAATGTAACATTAACTGTCGATCTATTTTACCATTTTACAAAAGCTTTGATGATGATGTGCATATGTACACACTGGCTTAATTTGGAGTCCTATCTAAAAATCAAGTGCAGGCAGAACGATGAGAACTCTTGGCTTTTATTTCTTGAATTTTCTGTTAGACAAGTCATGGAGTGTGTTAAATATTGGCGTGGAAAATAAAAAAGGCAAAATTAAGAAAAAATAAACGAACACTAGTCAACGTAATTTGCCCACTTTTAGACGTCAAATGCCAAAGGTATACAAATACACTAGCCAAAAAAATTACGGCAGATTTGGCATATTTCATAAGTAAAGACATTTCTTGCAATAAAATTCGTAGAGTGGGGAAATTTTTTACTGTTACGTGAGCGCTCTCTCCTACGAAAAACTACAAAACTTTTGCGTACTCGAAAACTCGTGAAAATTCGTTGTTTTGGGAGAGTACGCAAACAGACCTATTATTTAAGTTGCTAAGGGAAGCAAAAGTGTAAATGAACTCCCAGAACACTCCATATAAAGAGTAAATCATATACAAATCTAAACCACAAATACTAACCGACTTCTATTTAGAACAATGCAAGTTCAAAGAAGATCTCAGACAGCAATGGATAAGAAAATTATATGGAACACTATTTCCGATTTATTTTTTTTAAAAAGAATAACCTATCTGTGAGCCTACTAAATGTATAAACAAGACTAGAAATAGTGTTTAACAAAAAGGAAGATGAAGATGACAGTTTTGTATGAAGGTACGTATACATATGTACATACATATAAAATAGATTACTTCGTTATTAATATGAGGTTGCTAGCATTATGATCCACAAGAAAGGAGATCAATTGCACCAATTACAGAGGTATCAGTCTCCTATTACAAGATCCTATCTGCCATATTGTGTGAACGTCTGAAACCCCTCGTCAGCAACCTAATTGGCCCCTATCAATGTGGTTTCAGACCCGAAAGTCCACAATCGATCAAATCTTCACACTTCGGCAGCTCCTGGAGAAAAGCGAATAAGTCCAAATCGATACCCACCATCTTGTCATCCAATTTAAGGCCGCATATGACAACATCTAGAGAAACGAGCTATACAGAGCCATGTCTAGTTTTGGCATCCCTGACAAACTCATCAGATTGTGCAGGATGACCATGGAGAACGATCGCTGCTCCATCACCCAGACGAGGACAAAACCAAGTATATGCTGTCAACAAGAAGGGACACACAACATCGACGAATTGGACAGAACGTCACAATCGACAGCTATAACTTTGAGATAGCAGGAGACTTTGTCTACCTTGGCTTTGCTATCAATTCTGACAACACCTCAGCAGGAATAAAACGAGGAATAACTTGCCAATCGCTGTTTCTTTTGACTTAGAAGACAATTAAGTAGTAAGGCCCTATCCCGAATAACTAAGGAGACTCTATACTCGTATAAGACCTTGATCATCGCAGTCAAATGGCCCTGAAGCATGGACGGCATCGAAAGCGGATGAAGATATCCTTGGCCCAGGTCCACCCCGAACTGTAGCACCGCCTAAGTAAGTAAGTAGCATTACGTTACGAACACAGTTAGCTAAATCCGAAAATAATTATTTGTTCGTCTCTCTTACGAAATGGTAATGATTTTCGAAATTTGAAAATATTTTACTTACCCTAAGAAACCTCCAACATCCTCCATGCTCGTCGTGTAATGCCCATAGCACGTCTTAAATTCATTTTGAAAAATTGCATCCACTTGGCAAGACTCGTTTCGAACTCTAATCTGTCTCAATCTTGGTAGCCCAAGTAATAGATTCCCACCAATTGGGGCATCGTTAACCTCAAAATGACCAATACTTTCAATGAACGTACTCTCAATAAATGACCACCAGTCGTCCACAGTCAGCAGATCTTCATATGTCAACTCGTGTTTGTGTTTATTAAAAGTGACTCGATTGAGGAATAGTCTTTCAATTGTATGGTTGAAATAGAACATGCCAATTTCTCTTGAAGACATCGTGACTAAAAATAATAGAATAGTTAAAGGATACAGTCCCTGTACCAAAGAGATACATACCAATTGTTGTGACTAATAAAAATGCAAAATAGATGCATAAATCTTTGAATGTATTTTTAGCACATTCTTTCTCATCCGGACTAGGATTTTTTTTGACAAATAAATTCCGAAAAAAACTTGATTTGTTTGACTCCATTTTTTTTTTCATTTATAAACATATATGTACATATACATACATATGTATGTGAGTATTCAGACTCGGATAACTGAAAGCAGAAATAAAGAAACTGAGTGTTTTGATACACCTGTGGAAATAAAATATAGGTATACATATGTATGTATCTAAATATGTGCATTCTTTGGTATTATTGTATCCAATTAAGTTATAACCGACTAAATTTTAGCAGATTCAGAGCCTATGACTATGACTACAAGAAATCTCGCAGGGATTGGGATTGGGATTGTGATAGTCCCAACTGAGCGTGGAGTTGAACCACGTATTTTGCTTTGTCTACATATTCAATTATATCATTTCCGACATGCAAAACAGAAGAATAAGATATATCCTACTCACTTTTATAAACCACTTAACACTTAGATTACTTAGGATTAAGACAAAGATTATTTTGTTGAGACCATCACTTAATATTATTAAGGTCACTATTCAGTTTGTTGGCCCCTTTCTCTATCAATCCAGGTTTGCAGCTCAGGTGAATTTGCAGATCATCGGCATGCATATGGTATAATGAGTTATTAACAATGGTTGGAAGGTCATTTATAAACATCATAAATAGTAAAGGACGTAATATGGATCCTTCCGGGACATCTGATTTTAATTTTAGAAAACTCGAAGTGTTCTTCCATCAACAATTTCTTGTATTCTACCAATAAGGTAAGAAAAAAATTGCCCTTAAGTTTGAAAACAGAAAATAGTTCAATTTAGAGATTTAAATTTAGTATGAATGACACTGAGTCGCAATCACTGGAGTTTCTTAGGTTACCTGTATCTTTAAGGAGAACTAAGATACAGCTGTTTTGCCCCCTGAAACCTGACTGATGAGCATTCACGAGATTTTTAATATTAATAAAATGTTAAACCTGTTTATGAAGGACTTATTCTAAGACTTTTGAAGGAAACGAAAGAATTCAGATGGGTCTGAATTCGAGTGGCGACAGTCGCGTAGCAAGTATTTTCACTCTAGGATTAACCTTGGCAATCTTCCATATCAAAGGGAAAGAACTGGTCAATATATGTTGCAAAATCATTTTTACAAGTGTAGGGTGTACCTAATCAAAGCCCATAGAAAAAAAAAAAATACAAATTTTTTGCGCGACAGGTCCATGGAACTCAGGACCTAGCTTCTCACGACCATTCGAGTTGTGCATGTAATATTCTTTAAACGAATGGAAGGGGCCTACTGTTTAACGCCGTGTCCGAAAGGCGGTTTGT
The DNA here is from genome assembly GCA_905220385.1 of Xylota sylvarum. NCBI lineage: Eukaryota > Metazoa > Arthropoda > Insecta > Diptera > Syrphidae > Xylota > Xylota sylvarum. The sequence continues at coordinate 67,800,211 of LR999958.1, read as the reverse complement.
TATTTGAGAAGCTTTTTCATGACAGTTTTATTCCCGTATGTTTGTCAGACGCTAGCGAGAGGTGGGGCCGTGAAAGAAATTTTAGGTGTTGTCTGGGGCCTTATTTTGTATTGCTTTCGGATTCGGTTTTCTATTCGGAAATCCAATTCTATACTAAAAAAAATGAATTGTTTTCAGATTGGGTGCAAGTGCTTCCAAATTAAATCCAGGCGTTTCCGAAAGTAAGGTTGTCAAAACAAATATCAAAAGTCACTTAAATTACTTTTAGATTTTGTTTATATTTGATAAGGTGTTGTTTTTGATTTGTTATGATAATTAAACTAAAAAAAAAAGCTAATTGAAAATAAAAATAAGTAACAACGCATAGGGAACCAGTGGATAGTGTTGTTATATGGTTCGAGGATAACAAAGGACGGGTGAAAAACATCGAGTGGAGGAAAACTTTGGGATAATTCCAACTGATGCATGAGAGGTCAGCCATTTGAATTATTGCCTTGCACACGTTGGAAGCAACAGAACATCATCTTCCGATTACCAGACAAATCAAGCTGCATTATCAGGCATTGATAAAACTCTTAGCTTCCATAAACACAACCAAAACTTCGAATTGCACGAATTTGGTATGTGAACTTTTGGCCGTCTCGCTTTATTTTATATTCATCAATCACAACATAATATGTGTTTTTATCAATAAAATTAAAATTACATTTTACATTTTCCCTGAAAATTCTTCTTAGGAACACACATCCGATATCACGAAACCTTTCGAGTTCATATCAAAACAAAATGCAAAATGTACAAAATGCCAAATTTCCGAAAATAAATTGGTATCACTTTTCCTTTCCGCATTCGGGTTGTGGCGTTTTCTATAGAAGTACAAAATGCGAATTTCCAAAATTCGAATACATTTGCTATAGAAACGGAATACAAAATAAGGCCCCAGCACTTACAACTTCATATTCATCAACTTTATGAAACTGGAACCTATATCTGTTCTCAGCCTGGGGTCAGTAACGCACGTCGATCTTTGAGCTTTAACAAAATCAACACTATTCAGAAGCACCGGGAACTGAGAAACCGGTTTGAAACCTCATCAAAATTAAGAACTGATCTACGAGAAGCTACTGATACTGAAGTTAGCCTCAGAATCATCCAAATTCGTTTTATCGATGGATTTTCTAGCAAGGAAACCAGCGGAAATGATGAAACGTGCTCTATGAGTAAAGGAAAGGCTAAACTAGAGTGTTCAAGATTGGTCAAACGTTGTGTTCTTGTAGAAAAGTTGTCCACTGTAGCGTAGAATGCATAGCTCTATACTACTGTGTGGAGATGCATCGCTGCTTTTCAGTTGGATCCCTAATTATGCATTATAAAAAAATGATCTCGGATGGTGTTGTATAAAAGATAAATATTATGGTTATTATATTATTATCGCAAACCAAAACAGCTTTCAAACCAATGTATGTATTACCTTCATTCGGAATTTGAATTATTTGAATGTACGTACTTTTGCAATTTCAAAGACTGTAAAAAAAATGTAAACCCCCATAACTTTGATCTGAAACAAGGTACTGAAGTAGTGTTGAAGTTATTGCGCTGTTGTTGTTGTAAATCACGTAAATTTAGCAAAACCTACTCTTGAATCCTGGCCACAATAATAACGACACACCGCCTCGATGTCAGAACATAGAACTTACAATTGGAATCCAACCAAAGTCAAAATGCTTGACACGCACAACACAAATGGTTGTGAGAAGCTGCGCCAAATATTTGCATTTATATTTGTATTTTGGACATTGTCTATATAATGTACATATGCATATACTACTTTAGGTTTGATATGTTAGGAAACAATAAAATAGTGATATACTCAAATTGCATATATTTAGCTGAATAAAAAGTTAAACCTTTTTGTCATTACAAATGAATAAATACGCCTAAAAGTATGCCTTAAAATACAGTTTTATACTGAACACTTGAATGTTCATATCCAAAAAACGACTTAATTTGGTAGTGAAGAAAAGAAAAAAAATTGTGGTGTAATAGTTATTTGTTCTAAAATCAGTTGTTACTATACAGACAGATATAATGAGACAGTCAACTTCGAAGGTGTTCCATTTTCGATGTACCTACAACCTTAAGTTTATGTTAACAATTAACAGTCACTTGTTAGTTAGATGCTAAACGTATCGAAATGTTTCACACTGTAGGATTAATCAACTATTATTCAGACGTATTCACCGACATTTAATCTAGGAAAGTACTAGTTTACACCCATATTTAATTTTTTCGGGCAAAGTATTGCAAGTTCACCTCTTTTATAAGGTTTCTCTACTCCATTTGTGGTCCGAACTAATCCAGAATTTTTTTATTTATTTTTCCATTTTATTTTTATTACTCAAAGCACATATACAAATGTAATAAAATAAAACATATTTAACATAAATATTTCAAAACTGATCCACGTTAGTACTATTGGACTGACATAAAAGTGTCCATTTGTTTGTTATCGCCAATTTTTAACCTTACAAAGATCACGTAGTAAGTTGGTCTTGATTTGAATTCATTTTGTTTAATATTTCATCAAGATTTTTAACAAGTTTGTCTAATGATTTTTCCAACATTACAATTCGTTGGATTAATCTGTTCTGTTCAAATATTTTGTTAACAGTATTCTACGAAAGTATTAGCATACTTACGTATCTTGTTCTTCTTGAGTTCTTAGAAACGAAATTATTTCAAACCACCTAGGAATAGATGAAAATGGAGATGTATTGTTTTAAATTCATTTTTTCAATATGTTTTTTTTTTTTTGTAATGAAATAGTTATAGTCATGCATTCAGTCCTTCTGTATTTGAAAACTCCTTAGGGTATTGTCTTAATATAATGTTGTTTCTACTATAAACGACGTATCAAGGGTTTTAAAATTTTGTAAAATAATACCGTTTGCTAACGATACGCTCTTAAACTAAAGTTAAAGTTTCAAAAATCTATGTGTGATACAAAAAAATAACGACGATATTGAAATTAAGATTAATAAATAATGGGAAAGTTAAAAAAGTGAAATAAATAAAGTATCTTGGTGCAATAATAGATGATGAATTAGATTTTATTATTTTTGTTCAAAAATTAGTAAAACTTAGTAAAAAACAACTTTCTGTTTAGAATGAGAAACACTAAATAAAGACTGTGGCTGAATTCCAAAACGTTAAAAAAATGAACATCGTGACTGCATATTGCTTTGGTGATGCAAAATCTTGATGGCTTGACACTGCTATGCATTCATGATGCTTTTTTTATTTTTGGCGTTTTGGAAAACTACGCGATGCTTTTATCAATTGGAAACAACTACATGTCCATAATTCCACTAAATTGAATGCTACAATTTATTAGGTATAATTCGTTAAATAAGTTGCAAAAACTTCCATTTTCCAATCAAAAACAGAAAAATCATTTGCATCGCCGGAATTCATCATACGCTATTTGCGCAGCTGATTCATTCATGATGAGTTTTGAAACGTGATGCTTTAAAACATTGTGTTTGTTTATATTTCGGAACGTTTGACGTTACAGTACTGCGTTTCGGAATTCAGCCTGTGCCATTATTCTATACAATATAATTATTTTTCCACACTGCGATTATCAAGCGTCAATAGTTTTAATGTTTAGTGAAACAGACAAAAAAAGACTACAAAAACTACAAAATCGTGCAGTAGATTTGTTTTTATTTAAAAAACTAATGAATTTTAATAAAAAAAAAATAACTAGATGTTTACCTCACCAAATTTATAACAGATTGTGGATGCATCATAGTGTAAATAATCAGATCTGAGCATGGGGATAGTAGTACATACATATTCGAATAATTGCATCGTGTAACACACTTAAATTTAGTAATAACCAGGAAAAGTTATTTGGAGTAATGACAGAATGACACTCCACGAGGATTTACATGCGCATGTATACATTTATGTTGTATTGTATAGCACGACTATAAGACTGAAACGTCGTAAAATGAAAAGATTTCCAAGCGCTGTCTCAGACGAAAAGAAAACGAAACCATTACACTAGTATGGCAAATAAAGCGGCATAAGCTGACCTCCCTCCGTGATAAAATACCTTTGTACAGTAGGGAAACATAGAATAAGGAAAATTTGGAGTGTTTTTAGTAGATCAAAGTATAGAACAAAAAAAATTGTAGATATGTATATACCTATGTACAACGTCACAAATCTTTTTGCGAAGCGTGTCATTACAGGAGCTATGTGTCGTTTATCAGATTAGGTTGCACCGGCTAGTAAACGAGTAAATTGCAAAACACTACACAAATATTTGTAGCTGTGAAAGCGTTCAAAAAAAATTTGTTTCCTATAGAATAATAGAACGGTACGGTACCTACATTGTTTATAATGTGGTAGTTATGGATATGTTGCATTTCGAAAACCTCATTTTAATTGATACGTGTACACTTTGAAAGTAAAGGATAACGTGGCTGCATTTCTTTTCGGGCAAAACCCTTTAAATTGATGAAACAATATCGAAGAAAGAGGAAAAGTGGAATAGCAGCTAAGCTCTTCACTTCATACATATGTAAATGTGCATGTACATAAAACAGTAGAAAACCATAGGTAAATATGTATATGCAATGTCTTACGAATCCAAAAAATGCTTGTTGGTACTCTTCGGTTCTGTTACATTGATTTCTTCAGGCGGCATTGAAGACTCTTCCAATTCATTTAATGAATTCTTATTTTTTTTATTGGGAAGGATATAGTTTCGTAACTTTTCCAATAATCCTTTTATGTACTGCTGAAAATTATTACCTTTGCCTTCAGTTACTTCAGCCTTCACATCCGAATACGTATCGCTTATTATTGCTAGAAACATATTCTATAAGGAAAAAAGGATTTAATATTTATGATCAGTCTGATCTTTCAACGAGCAGTTGTTTACCAGTAGTATGAAGAATACAAACAAAATATATGAAAGAAAAAAGATTGGTGCCAGATAAGCATTGGCCTCCTCCATTTCTTCGTAATTGAAATCACCTAACACCATGCGAAACATGGTCAATACGGCAGTTGGAAAATCACGAAAGTTAGCATGAACTGTTCCAAACAATAAGAGTGAAAGATCAGCATAAGCAATGAAGACTATGGCAAACATAATGGCAAATCCAAGAAGATCTTTAGCACACTGCAAAGGCAAGGTTTATTTTTTAATACATAGCTACGAAAATATATTTTAGAGATACAATTGCACTATACCTTTCCCAAAGTGGTGCTGAACTGTAACATTGTCTTGTTGAGCTTAATATATTTGAATATTTTAATCCATACAATAAAGACGCATATACCCATCGCAGCAACAAAAAACATATTCCAATAGCATATAACATCTAAGCTAAGATGTTTGTTATTTTCTAGCGCATAGTTGTCTAATAATACGTACAAATATATTGTATGCCAAATAATATAGAATAGTGAATAATATCCAAACTGAAAGTAGCAAAATTTGAATTTGAATTTTTAGATACAATTATGAAAAATTTAAAAAGAAAAATCTGTCTTAAATATAACGAAAAGTTTATATTAAGAATTTTAGCTTTTGTAATAACGTTCCTATATTAATCTATTAATATATACCATAATAACAACGAAGTCTAAGATATTCCACATAGAGCGGTAAAAGGAACGAAATCCAATTACGATTATTGTTAACATCATTTCTACAGTATAGTATAAGATAAGCACATAAAACATTATGGCACAGGTATATTCAAAGTATCCACTGGACAGAGCAGAATATTTTAGCGGTTGAATTGCAGTAGAAGTTAAGATGCCACCGGAGGGAGGAATTTCAGCCAACAGTCTGAAAAAAATATATATTTATTAAACGAAAGTTTTATTTACACTCACCTTACTTTACATTACAGAATAAATTAACGTTCGCATTAAACAGCGCAAACTCAATCAAAATTACTCGAGTACCTCTATCTATCCAGTTAGAATTTTTTAAATAATTTAAGATTTCCATATTTTCGTCCAGTTGAAGGGACAATGTTTCAATATAACCACCACCATAATAGGTTGCTATCCTGCCCCAAATGTTGTTGCTATCGATTTCGCTTATTGTCAGATGTGTTTTGCTAAATCAAAAATGGTGAAAATAATAATTTACTAAACATATTTATTTAAATGGATATTACATTATGTAAAAAATAATAAACGGTTTTTTTTTTAAATTGAGGCGCCCAATTTTTCCAACAGGGGTTCTCGGCTATTTCCAACAGGGGTACTCGGCTATGTGTAAAGTTAACTACGTATTTTATCACGAAAAAATACACACTCCAACAACCTTTCGAAATTATCCAAATTTTTACCCATTAACCCATTTTTGGCTCAACAGCTGCATTAATACATAGTAATGTAAGTAAAATTATTGCATTTCGGCAAGTCAGCCCGACCCTACTCCTTTAACAAAATACGAGCTGCGAGAGTATAAAGTTTCGCACGAGTTACAATATATAGTAACTGCCATACATTACCTACTATACATTAATTTTCTCATGATCAACATTTTTACTTTTTATCATAATTCAAGGACCCTAGAGTCATATTGTAATATTGTACATTTCTTTTTAATAAATGAGCAAAAATGTAAAAAGTGATTTGAAAGAACTGGCATGTTTCCGGCATAAAGTTCTGGGAATAATTTTAACCTTTCACTATCAATTTCTGTTCCACCTAAAAATCAGTTGTAAAGTAGAGTTCGAATAAGAGGGTTTCAAATTAATAAAGATCTTTTTTACATCAAATGGATTATAACACATGTATTTCGCGCCATATAAAAAAATAAAAATGTTTTTAAAATCGTTCCTTTGAGTTGAAACGGTTAGAAATAAGAGCAAATCCTAGTTTTGAGTATAAAATATACAAAAGAATCTGGAAAATTATACTCTTAGACCTAGATATTCGAGTATCCTCTCCTTGTCGCCTTTATCAGTACGGGCCCGAACAATAACCTTAATTCGTATAGAAGTAAACATATGGGCTTTCAATTGGGGTCTAAGAAAAGTCCTCAATTTCTGATCTTATAATATTTCCCGATATAGCAATGACTTTACCATTGAATATGCTTCGATATAAAGAGCACAATGGTACTGCATCTTAAGAACTAGGGTATTCATTCACCATTGTTTACAAAATACAATGTAGAATTGATAAATATTTGATACTTTGCACAATAATAATTAACCTTGACTTTTTCGATATACAAATCTAGAATCAAAGTAATAACCATTCAAAAATATGTGTATTTGTATGTTTCGTTGTTTCTCGAATAAGCCGGTAATCCATATTAAGATCTATTCCATAATCAGTACACTTCTTTCACTCTTTGAAGTACAATTAGAATTTAATTAGTAGTCAGCTAATCTATAAACAACCCGATTTCGCTCTAATTTCTTCCTCGTTTCATTCATGTAAAATATTTAACTATTTGTGCAGAGAAATGATATCATAAGCTACCCGTGCTTCTTTGCGCCTAAATTTGACCAGAGAATAAGATATGATATGGTAAAACATGTGTATGCATGCATACATACTTACTATGGTCATTATTGCCGCTGTAAGTGTTCCTCTTATAAATGTCTTTCACCAGACTATCGAGTCATTACAGTAAGTCCAAGTCCAATTACAACCAAAAGCTAATCTGGATAGATTCCTTGAAATAAATAATATATCGACAAATAAGCAAGTAAAGCTCAAAGAATTTATTTGCAAAAGCAGATAATTTCGCTCAGGTGCAAAGAAACGTTGTGAATGAATTGAATATAACTTTTGAGCAGTGGTGTAAGTAGATACATAGTCGTACATATGTATGTACATACAGATACTGCCACTAGAACAAATAGTTTTTCGCTTAAGAGTGCGGGTCATGAAAACATGTATTCGCTTTGCGATACGGGGTATAATTAATTAATTAATTTATTAATTAATTGTAAATGTATAAAGTTAGAATTTGTAAACATTGGATAAAATGTCAAGTGTGTTTAATAGGACAATACAATTATATGGAAATTAAAAATTAAACATACAGAAAAGCTACAATCTGTTTGGAACGGATTGTTTGATACCCTGTCTTCCTCTCTATACCCTGGGCGTGGCAAACTGCATCTTTTTGTCGAACTTCAACCATAACTTCGAACGTTTGGGGATGTTACATGGACAATTTCATCAAAATCAGTTTTTTAATGAAAACGCCCCCAAAAGGTAGGCGTGGCTAAAAACAATATATGGGTAATTTGTAGACAATCTGAATATCTAAATATTTGGTCTTAGCAAAATTTTCCATTTCATGTAATTGAAAATTTTTTCACTATCGAATATTTTTATTGCTTATAAAAATTAAATTTAGCGACATAACCAAAAATCGTACATTTTACCGCCATTGCAGATAGAATCCGGTTGTAAGATATCATACTTAATTTTTCACATAACGCCAATAAATTTTTAAGAGATGCGGGGATTACTGAATTGCCGCTTGAAATTTTCTGGAAAGGTTTGATTGATCAACGGAGTAAACCAGAGACCAGAGTTTAGGCGCAATATAATTTACCATACACATATCACATTATGTAACTTTTACGAGTTTTTGCTCAAAGTATGAGTATTCCTTTCTTCAAGATCAAAATTTATGAAGACAAATCTATGCGTTCATCCTGGAGAAGAAAGGCTGAAGAGTGATTGTTTATGCAGAAGATAATGCGATAGCTGTCTCAGGAAAGAACTTCTTTGAATTCTTTAATTGCGCTGATACAAACATAAATAATAAATTATCTAACAGGAGGCGGTCATCTATAAAATTGTACAATCCAATTATTCTATCAATTAAGATTAGAGTCTATCTGCATTAGTATAGCGCACTTAATATCTTTTTTCATCTCATAGCATTGCCAGTACTGCTATTCAATTCGCAGTGCCTCAGCCATCTCGCAGCAGTCTAGAATACAATTCATAAAACACCAACTCCTTACCCAAATTTTATTTCCAGAAGAAATTCCAAGAAATACCATCAACACAAGACCCAGAGAAACTCTACCTCAGAGAAGACGCCTACATAAATGGCTCCATGACAGCTTAAGGGTGTCAGTATTTTCTTCGACAGGCTAAACATCAATAATTTTGTTGCCTTTCATATCTTTAAATCTATCCTAGGTGCAGGGCAATGCAAAACATCATACTATCCGCTTTCGTGCAAAAACGACCTCGAAAAATCGAAAATTTTTTCTCGCCGAATATCAGTCGGAAAACTTCGGGATTTTCGAAATCCTGGGCTGTCAAAAAGTAGCAGCTTTGGGTAAATCTGTCTGCACTCAAGGCATGTGCAGCCTCTGATACTTAACCGTGCCTAACTCCATTACATATGTATGTATACATTCTCGTATATATATATTAACGACAACCGATTGTTCAATATTTAGGTTTCGATTTACAATTTTCTAAGAACCTTTTCACCGTTTTATATTTAAAATTTATAGTTAGGTATAGAATTTATCCCTACTCACTTTACAAATCCACTAACGTCTTCATTGTCCTTTGAATATTTTCCATAACATGTCCGAAATTGATTTCTAAAAGCATCATGTATCGTACAAGTTTCATTATGCACTCTTATTTGCCGCAATCTCGGAAGACTAACTAAAACGTGTCCTTCGATTGCAAATCTATTTGTTCCATCTTGCGACCCGAATTGAACCATGCTTTCCAGAAATGTAGTTTCAACAAAGGACCACCAATCATCGACTGTCACAAGATCACGAAACGTCAACTCAAAATCTTGCTCGTTATAGGTAGGGCGACTTACAAACAATCCCTCAATTAGTTGTCCGAAATGGTACATGCTAACATCTCTAGTTGACATCGTAACTGAAACAAAATAATTAATAATATTTGAATGATCCAATAGAATGGAATACACACAAATTGTAGTTACTGTTAAAAATATCAAATAAATGCACAAATCAATGAACGCAAGATGTATAAATTCGGTATTCTCTTTGTCATTTTCATGCGCCTTCCGATTGATATAATCTTTTATTTTAGTCCATATGTTTACACAAAGCCCTTCAGCCCTTTCCATTTTATAATTATTTTTATGAATAATAACACTAGGGCAATTTGAAATAAAACATGAATTTTAAAGGTACTTTTTAGTAGTGGATCAAATTATTTTATGAAGGGTTGTTGCTGTGGTTGGTGTGGTACTCGTTTTGTGTGCTTCAGAATACAACAATTGGTGGTTTTTGAAGTTGTACTTCATTAACGAAAAAAATTCAATAATAATTTGCATCCCTAAAAATAAGAAAATAGTCAAAAACAAACAGAGAAGCTACAATCCGTCTGGAACCCTATCCTTCTTCTTTTCCGTAAGCCTTAATAAAGGCTTATACAGCCTTTAGTGCAGCTGATATAAAGGAAGAAGAATGGAGTATTATGCTATCCGTTCCAGACGGATTGTAGCTTTTCTGTATGTTTATTACACCCTATCTTAAACGTATATTGAGTTTGATACATAGTTTGTAAAATAGAGATAATCAAGATAGGTGCTCTAGAATATATGAACATATATATATACCTATATAGAGGTCGATTGAGACACCAAATTCACCAATTTTTAGGCCTTAAATATTGAGCTGGGATGATGAAATTTCATATCTGGGCATTCGAGAAGGGGAAATAGTACAAGCGTAAAAATACGCCCATACGCCCATATACCCACTTTTTTAAAACTTCAGTATTTGACTTGAAATCGAAAAAAAATCATTTAACCAAATATTGACTAATTAAAATTATCTTAATTTCACCCGTACGTCGTATGTGACCACGCCCACTTTTTGGTGTGTACATATACATACTTTTAAGGTTATCATTGTTTTCAATGTAAGAATGTAGCACACCACACCCATTTTATTAATCCGATCGATCCATTCCAGACGGATTGTGTATTAACATAAATGCTTGTAAATTTAAAATTGCCCACTATTTTCATATGGGCTTGATGACAACTTCGTTTTTGTGCCTAAATTTATTTATTTTTACTTGCATCTTTACCTATATATGTACATATGTATGTATAGGGCAAGTACATTTCGTTTCGTTTCGAGAAAAATTTAGAACTTGAGATTCTAATCAATCTTGAATTGATGGAGAAGTCCAAAAAAGTGGGTCCGCCAATTCCGCCTGTCTGTCTGTATATTCGATTGCAGCCTAAACGACTGAACGTATTTTCTTCAAACTTCATATCTGGGAATGATCTGTGGTATAATCCCTAGAGACGAAATTGGAATTTTCATTCTAGCCCCAAAATTAAGGGTACTTTACTTAAGGCCGAGAAATGATTTTCTCGAAAACAGCTCTAACGATTTTGATAAAATTTCACATTGGACATGTGACATGTTAGATGGCATAACATGTTTTTCGAGAAAAATACGTACAACGGTAACTTTAAAAATTTACTGTTTCTCGGCTATGTCTTCAGCGATTGAGTTTAAAATTAATATGTGAGGTGGGTATGACAAATGCAAAGATATGATATACCAAGTTAAGGAACTGCCACGCCCGCTTTTCATAAATTTACATTTTACATTAAAAAATTTTAAAAAACAAAATTAACAGGCCTATAAGCTCTCTATAATTCACCTGAACAGAATATATGGCCACGGCCACTTTTTGAGGGCATTTTTACAAACGAAAAGAACTTGTGAAATCTCCCAGATACCATCACTTCAATATCAATAATTCCATCAAAAATGCAGAATGCCAATATTAGGCCTCATGTTCTTACACAAGAACAAGACGTGAATTTCAGTGCTTGTAAGATTATAAAATTGTAGCTTAAAGGTGCAAGTAAGTACGAGACCATCGTACACTTTTTTTTTTTTCCTCGATGGGGAACGTGCTCATAGTAGTGGCCGATTTTTACTGACTAAAAACACCACTTGTTAGATACTGCATTCTGCAACTAAGATATAACTTATCAAGCATTTTTATCACAAAATAAAAACTTTTGGCAGGTTACTTTCCAAAGTGACCTGTATTATTGATATGTCCGAAGCTTCTAGTTTCAGTTTCGATTGTAGGTAAGTATACCACGGTGCTCTCTCTAAGCACTTTATTTTAAAAAGTTTGTATAATATTTGCATTTGTTTTCTTGGTACAACCCCAAAGTTGTACACCGCAGGTCCACACCGGTTTCAGCACTTGCTTGTATAAAAGCAGTTTATTCTCGGTACTCAGTTGGGAATGTTTTCCGAGTAACCAGTACATTTCTCTATATTTGATTTCAAGTTCTTTACGTTTCATTTTCACGTCCGAGTTCCTTTTCAGTTTTGCGTTGAGTGTCATTCCCAGGTATTTAGCTTCGTTTGCAAAAGGTATTCGGGCCAAGAGATTGACAAGTCATTACTTTTCTTGTAGGTGAAATTCACGTAAACAGATTTAGTTTCGCTAAGGTGATCCATTTTGCAGTCGTTTCTTCGATTGTTTTACCTACTGCAAGGATAGCGGTGTCATCAGCAAACGTAGCAAGTAGTAGATACTCGTATATCACGAGTATATAACAGGTAGAGAAGCGGCCCAAGAACGCTTTTTTGCGGTACGCCGTCCGAAATTTCTTTAAGCGCCGAGAATTCGTTTCCATGTCTACCACGGAAGAGTCTATTCTCGAGATACGATTCTAGAATGTAGTATAGACATACGGAGAGAACTTGTCTTAATTTGTATTTTAAGCCTTCGAGCTACACCTTATCAAAGGCTTGCGAAACGTCAAGGAATACGCTTGAGCAAATCTGTTTTTCTTCGAATGCTTTCCCGATTACGCCAGTAATTCTATGCACCTGGTCAATTGTCGAATGCCTACTGGTGTTCAGGGATAAGATTATTTTCTTCTATAACCGGTTTTAGACGTCTCAGTAATATCGTTTCGAAGATTATGGATATAAGAGAAGCAAATTTGGTCTGTACGACTTTACCTCATTTAGCGGTTTTTCTGGTTTTAAAACCATTATAACTTCCGCAACTTTCATTGGCTCGGCACGTGTTTTAATCTGAGCGCAGCATTTATAACATGGAGATTGCTATTAACGTAAGCCACTTGCCCATCGTACGGCTTAAAGGTTTCTTCCAGATGGGCGGCAAAATCGTCTGATTTTTCTTTATCTTCCCTTGTCCATTTATTTTAATTGGCGGCGCAGGGATTTGGGACTTTTTGGTGCCTTTTGCTGATTTCCAAAGTGAATAATTGGAATCTTTTTTCGCTGTTAAGCTTTCAAGGTAAGAGCTTATGGCACGATTCTTAAAATCCTTAATATTCTCCTTCAACAAATTGCACAAAAAATTCAAATGTGCTTTATGTTGCGGAGCACGGCCATTTGCCATGTTGCTATTTTTTACGCGCTTTCCTTTTTTCCTTTTTTCTATCGTAAACCGTATTTGTCCGGCGTTTTCTTTGGATTAGGCGTATTATTACAGGATGCGTGCTGTATGATTTTAACGAAACGTTCAACTTCAACCTCAAGTTCATAAGGTGTCGCAAGTGGAACGGTCAGTTCAACATTGTCTTCAATTTCGTTTTCAAACCCTTCCAAATTAGTTGCTATTCCAGTTAATCTCGCTGGATCTAGATTATGAACTAGTTTTTCGCTCAATGTCAGAATAACTGGAGAATGATCAGACGACAAACCAAAACACTTCAACTTTTATGAGGTCGGTAGATACCTATTCCTTTCACAATGAAAAAAAGGTAAGGTAAGGTATTTTCGAAGTATCAGCTGGCTAGGTTTGCCCGTAGAGTGGAAATCGCAACTGTACTCCATACTGCCCTATAAAGCATTCTACCTTGTTGGGAGATGTATCTAGGCCTCCAGAACGTGTGTTTCGCATTCAGATCGCCACCAATAATGAAATTAGGTTTCAGTCATTTAATCAAGTTAGTACAATCAGTTTTTTTTTTAAGCTTGGATCGCTGTGGACAGTAGATAGAAAGATTTTAAGAATACGCTAAATATATTTTACTCGGATCGTGCACAGTTGCAATTTATTTATTTTATTTTTTTAAATTTATGGGTCAAAGGCTTTAATAATATATAAATTTTATATGTACATATGTATGTACTTTGTGAAATTTCTATCTTGCTATTACAAACGGCTTACTTTATTCAAATTATTATTCAATCCGTAGCCGGATAATAATATAATAATATTTGTAAATCATCTTATCCTCTTGCTAAATAGCTATTTCTCTGGTTAGCTATTTCTCTGTTTCGGAAATGAGACAGCAGATAAGACATTCTCATTAATAAAAATATATTCTATAATAAAATGCTATTACATACATATATATTCAATGTCGGTACATAGCAAAATTGAATAAAATTTTTACACGATATTTGCTTTTTTTATTATTGATAATTCATCATTGGTTGTGCAGTTATTTGCCGCTGCTAATTTATGTTAAACAATCACGACAAATGATTTATAAATAATTCCTAAACCAAACAACGGTATATGCAAATGATATGTATCATCATGCTAACAGAATCACCTAACACATCAACACCAAAGAACATATATGTAGGTACAGTGCAAGTCGCTTATAACGATCGCGAAGGGACCGGAGAAATGAGGTCATTCCGTCGTTATAAGCAAGGAAAATGATTAATTCTTTTCAAGAATTGGTCGTTATATCCTACGCGTTATTATACACGACGGTAGAATAGCTTAAAATATAATGTAACCAACCAACTAAAAGGAAATTGGATGCGCTAATTGACTGGTCGTAATAAGCGAGGTCGTTATAAGCGCCTTCCATTGTACTATAAAGATGTCGCATGTCATACAACGAAAATGAAGCAGACATTTTCCGAATTTCGAACCAGAACCATTGTGCGAAATAAATTTTGTTTAAGCAACAAACTGTATCCAGCTCAGTTCTCTTTCCATGTGAAGGTAGACAAATGAGGGAAGTCTGTATGAATACATTCATTTGCTCCATTTTAACGAGTATAACACTCCAGTGTACTCTATGCGTTCCAATTCTATGAACGAGAGTAAATCAAAAGTGAGTACCAATACAGGTAAACTGTTTGCTTTCTTTCTTTACCGTGGGTGCTTGAATTCAACAAAACAACTTCAATGCTAACTATTAGTTATGCTTTGAGTATATAGTACACTGAGTTCACTTTTACGAGGTTAAAAAATATACTCTTGCTGCCTTTTAAGACATTGAAGGTCCCTTTAACAACATTAACACTGAAACTATTCAGGAATTCTTTGCCGATTTAAGTATAGAAATACATATGTACTATTAACCAATGGATAGTAAATATGTTAAGAAAAAGAATAATTCAAGTAACTGCTGGAACACAATGATGTCGCTGTAGTGGTCGCTGTCACTTGAGATCGCGCACCGATGTCGCGATGTCATTTTAAATGTGAACTGAACCGAAAATGTATTTCTTCAATATAAATAGAATTAATTGAAGGGGTCAGTTTTCAAAATAAATTAGTTTAAAACCGGATGTGATTCGACAAGATTCCACAACATTTCACATGATTTCACTACTTCAATAAATTTTTCGGTTTGTTGCTCCACCACTTCCTTCTACTGTTCAGGCTTGTCGCGCGACAAATTTTAAAAATTGCCCAATTCAAATGTCTACGACTACGACAGCGATTCATTTTATTCACTTTTATTCATTTGTGTGCTTTTCAACTTTTGACAGGACGTACGACCGTGTCTACGACTACGACAGCGACATCATTGTGTTCCAGCAGTAAAACTGGCAAACAGTAGCCTAACAAAGACCGTAAGTAGAGGAACTCCTCAGAGGGGGGTTATCTTCGCTATAATATGGTTTCTGGTGATGAACAAAGGTGGTTTCGTATCCTGGAAGACGTTTCTCTCGGTGATATCCCAAATCATGGGGATAGCGTTTACTCTTGAGGTACGAGAATCGGTCTCGGTGTCAACCGAGACAAAAAGAAAAGACAAAACCGAAAAGATGATTTTTACTACAAGAACCAAAGTGCAAGATTAAATGGTTAGCAACTCTCACTATGTTCAAGCGGAAAGTATTTACTTAGTTGTAAACTAAATACTGATCAGGGGGTTAAGAAAGCAACCAAAGCATTCTATGCCTGCAATAAGACTTTCGGTAAAGTGTTTGTACTTCAGCAAAAAATTACCCTATGGATGCATACAGCCGTTGTGCGTACAATTCTTAGTTAGGGTGCTATCGCCTGGAACACGTTAAGCCGGAAATATGTATAGTATCGATCGAATAATAAAAATCACTACCAGGTCACTAAGACCCTGATGCTCCAACTACAATCCTCCACCTGGTGCCAATTTATCTGTATATCAAAGACACTGTTATTTGCAGTGCAGTCCGGCTCGGAGAATTCGGATGCTAGACTGCCAAATCATCTGTCCTGGAGATGATACCAGGTGAACTGGTTCCGTTTTCGACTGACAACAAAACTCCTTTTCTAAACTCAAAAGGCTTGCAACTTTAGAGAAATATAAGAACGAGAGACTGATTAAGAACTACGACATTATCCTTTATACGGACGGCGCAGAAATGGTCTGCGAAGTCGTTGCTGGGTTTTTTTTTCAGATAAAATGAAAGTGTCTGTGTCCCTTCGCCTTCCAGACTACGCCAGCGTTTTCCAGTCTGAACTACTTGCCACTCGTGACAAAAATGCAGTATGCCATGCCCACTATAATAAGGCTGATACAAAAAAAGAAAGATAGGGTATTATACCATCCGTTCCAAAAACATTGTACCTTTTCTGTTTATTTTAGATTTAGGTATGACAAGAAAAACATCAAAATATACTACATAAGCCAAAAATCAAAGTGTACTACGAAATGCAGTCTGTCTGGAATTATGGCATTCATACCGTGGTATCAATACCAGCAGTCTGTCCCCGTATAACTTTTTCTTTCGGCATAATTGGAGCTGGATAGCGATACGGTTTTATTCTACCCATGTGCTAAGCCTATTCAGCCTATTCAACTTACGATATCAGGCTCGCTTCGCATTGCTTTATCGCGTCACTGTGCGCGCAGCCTCACATAATAGTTTAAATCTCCACAATGACAGCCGAACTGATAACTTAAGTGTGTACGCACGTATGATAAGCATTTTTTGTAAACAAAGTCATGGGCTTAGTGTATATCAAATTAATACTCACTGTATATCCGAAAATTGATGAGTGTCGCAAGGTATGTACATATTTGTGGTGTCTGGCATTGATATCATTTGCATATCTGACACAGATTATATACACCGAAACTATCAACACGTCACTCAATTTTTTTTTTCTAAAAGAAGATCAGAATACTATTTTTTATAATCAAGTATCGTCATATATATTTCAAAATCATGTGTGCAATTTTCAAAAACATTCTTTTTGCTTTACGTTAATCACTAACGTACATACTCGTATAAGAACTAAAGAAAGATTTGAAAGCAAAATGGTTTTAGAGTTAATTGGTAATTGGTTGTGTAGCAGCCTCTACCAGAACATGATTATCAATAATTCTGCACTGGAAATTTATACTGATGGGTCTAAGACAAGTGAGGGTGTAAGAGCCGAACTGTTTTCAGTCTCTCTTGGCGTAAGCGTGTCTTTTGACTACGGGACTATTGCAGTGTATTCCAAGCGGAAGTTATGGCTATTCGTGAAGCCGCGGACTGCCTATCGATGAGGTCGGCGTCGAGTGCGGATATCATCATTTACACCGACACCCAAGCAGCTATTACGGCACTCGAATCACTAGTAAAACTATTGGTAAAACAATTGGTGGGGCAAATTGGTAAAAATCGCGCATCTCTGAATGAGATATCGAATAATTGTAATCTCACTTTGTTCTGGGTTTCTGATCACTCAGACGTCCCAGGAAACTGCAAAGCAGACGAACTAGCCAAAAGAGGCACAAAAAAAAGGGCTCTCCATTGCTAAAGGGGGGCTTCATCTACCCATCGAAATGGCAAGATACAATATCTCTGCATTAGCTCTGCGTCAGGCAAATGTAAGATGACGTAATTTTGATGCGTGCAATAATGCTAGGCAGATGTGGCCACAGTTGAGCTGACGTAGGCTAAGTCTATATTAACCCTGATCGGACTATTGACGGGTCATTGTGCTTTAGGTAGGCACGCCTTTAGCCTCGGAATACCCGTCAACGACTTCTGCTGCAGCTGTATGGATGAAGAATAGGGAGAATCACCGTTTCACCTTCCCTGTAGCTGCCCTACGCTATTCTCATCAAGAAAGCAGATGTTGGGAGAATGCTTCTTTGAGGAGCTTAAATATATGTATTTCCGGTTGGGATATCAATAAAATTTGGAAGCTTGTCCAAAAATTAAAATGGTTTCAAGAGTAACGGAAGTGACCGATACTTGTGGTAACACAATGGACCTTACCTGGTCCAAGTGTATCCTATCGTTAACCTAAAATCGAAAAACCTATAAAGTCAATGCAATCCGTTGCAGACTGCGACCATCTATTTAAAATGTTATACTTAGTACAACAAGACCATAGGCCTATACATATGTATATGCACATAATATATTAATACACCTTCATCCAATAATAGCTTTTGCTTTTGCAAGATAGAGATATATGTACATGTATAAAGAAGTATCTCGAACATTTTTCTAAGAAAAGTTCACCGAATTTACGGGATATTCTTAGCAGAGTGCTAGCATATCTTACTTACTTAGGTGGCGCTACAGTTCGGGGTGAATCTGGGTCTCAACCAACAAGCCTCTCCAGTTAGCCCGGTCCTATGCTAACTGTCGCAACTCCAGGTGCGCACTTGACATTTGTTGACGACTCCTTCTACTTGTGTGTGCCACGTAAGGCGTGGCGTGGTATTCCACTACTGCGGGTTAGATTCGAAATGTCTACGAACCGCAGCACTGCTGTCCATTCGCTCTACATTTCCTAGCCATCTCAAACGACTAATACGCAGTTTTTTTCTTACAAGGTCGATGTCGCTGTACAGCTCGTATATGTAGTTCGTAGCTGAATCTCCTCCTACAAAGTCCGTCAACGCAAACGGGACCAAACAGTTTACGAAGAATTCTTCTGTCGAAGCGACCAAAAACTGCTTCATCCGCTTAAGATAGAATCCAAGCTTCAGCGCCTTAAAGTGGAACTGGGATGATCAAGGTCTTATACAAAATCTCCTTAGTTGTTCGGGATAGGGCTATACTACTCAATTGCCTTCTCAGCCCAAAAAAAACATCGATTGGCAAAAGTTATTCTTCGTTTAATTCCTTCTGAGATGTTGTTGTCAGAGTTTATAGCAGAGCCAAGGAAGACAAAGACCCTTACTACCTCAAAGTTATAGCTGTCGATTGTGACGTTCTGTCCAATTCGTCGATGTTGCGTGTCCCTTTTGGTTGACAGCATATACTTGGTTTTGCCCACGTTTACCGTTAAACCCATTTTGGCCGTTTCTGTTTCAATACTAGCGAACGCACCGGTGACAGCCCGCTGTGTTCTTCCAATAATGTCGATATCATCGGCATACGCTAGTAGTTGCACAGACTTTTGAAAGATTGTGCCTCCGGTGTTGGATTGTGAGTTTCGCACAATTCTTTCAAGAACGATGTTAACAAAATCACATGACAGCGCGTCACCTTGTCTAAATCCTTTTTTGACATCAAAGGTCTCGGTGAGATCGTTACCGACCTTTATGGAGCAGCGAGAATTCTCCATCGCCATTCTGCACAATCTGACGAGTTTGGCAGGGATGCCAAAACTAGACACGGGTCTGTATAACTCGTCTCTACAGATTTTGTCATATGCGGCCTTAAAGTCGATGAAAAGATGGTAGATGTCGATTTGGACTTCTTAAATTTTGTCCAAGATCTGCCGAAGTGTGAAGATTTGATTGTGGACTTTCCTCGTCTGAAACCACACTGATAGGGCCCAATCAGGTTGTTGACGAAGGGTTTCAGACGTTCACACAATATGGCAGAAAGGATCTTGTACGCGATGTTGAGGAGACTGATACCTCTGTAATTGGCGCAATTGAGGGGATCTCATTTCTTGTGGATCGGGCAAACGTTGCTGAGATTCCATTCATCAGGCATACACGCATCCGACTAAATTTTAGAAATGCTCTCTACCAGGTCATTTCCAGCTGCCTTGAACATCTCGGCTGGTAAGCCGTCAGGTCCAGCAGTCTTGTTGGATTTAAGTTTGGATATTGCTATCCTCACTTCGTTTTGGTCAGGTGGACGAAAGTTTTGGCTATCATCGTCTATGTTGAATGGTTCATTCTGCCTGACAGCGGGATGTTGGTCTTCGTCGCCGTTATACAGTCTGCAGAAGAAGTTTTTCCATATTCTCAGCACCGACTGTGACTCTTGTTGGCCTAACACGTTCTTTTTACCTGTTGGTAAAACTTCCGTACATTATTCCTGGAGTATAATCTCTCAATATCTTCGATCCCGCATCTCTCGTGCTCTTTTTTCTTCTTTCGGAGAAGCCGATATTCGTTCCAGCCCTTTTGCTAGTAGAGCTTATGAGCCGCTCTTGTCCTTCTTTGCACCGCCGCTCAACTCCCACTCAAATATCCCACTCATCATAAACTAAATGTCCTATGCCGTTATCTTAGTCATATTCCATGAAAAATGCATTAGTACCAGCGATACATGCTCACTGATAGCAAGTGCCTAGTTAGATGAAAGTTTGTGGTGTTTTTTGTGTGTAAAAATTTTCTCAAAACTTAAAGATTGTTAAAATTTTTGGTATGAAGCCATCAAACTCAGGTATGTATTAAGCCGAAAAATTAATTTTTTTGTGTGAAAGTACATTTAGTTGTAAATTACGGTAACATTTAACGTACCAGGTCTCAGTGCATCTAATTCAGCGTTTGTTTTGTCAATATTGGTGAAATTAATTATGTTCCAAAGCCGTCCAAGCTTTAGTTTTTAATTTTTTTGATTGTTTATTTATTGTACTTTGATAAACATTTAAAATTGAGTGCTACTTTTTGCAACTCTTGTACGATTCTTTTTTAAAAAAATGTACCTTCTGTACCTTGGCCAACTGATAGAAGAAGCCCAAGAAGCACGAAACAAGGACGTCAAGAAATATCGAGAGCATAATTCGCGAAAATCAAGTCGTGAAAAAACTAATATACATAGATGTTTTTAACTCTTTTTTGATAAGTTCCGATCCAATAATCACCAGCAAGAAGAAACTACCCAACAAAAATCATCAACACCAAGAAAGCAGTGAAAATTACGAAGATGACAATTGTGAAGACGAGCAGGAAGCTTTTGTTACAAATTTTAATTAATAATAATAATAATTTATTTAATAGATAATAGTAATAAATCGATTCTATACAAAATTGTAACTGAAGCAGTGTTTTTTCCTTATAAGGGGCGTTTTGGTGGGTGTGGCCATGAGTGGGCTCCACAGTTTCTTATACACATTTTCAACAATCATCAGACGAAATTTCAGGCTCCTAGCTTTATCGGTTGATTTGATGACAACTTTGAGGCTATTCTGCCCCACTGTGCGACCGCTTTGTATGCCTCATGTTTAGCTGCTTGTGTTTGTCAGCATTTGTCATCAAACCACGGGTTTCTCGGAGGTGGTCGGTATTTATGATTTCGGGATACGTGTTCGGCAAAGGATCTGGCGGTCTCTTGCGATTGCAGCTTTTCGACGTTGTATCTTCTCTCAGTATTTCTTTCTTGTTGTGACGTTAGGGATATCCGCATTCGTACCGTGGCTGCAAAGAGGTAGTGATCGTTTGATGATCAAGAGGGCGCCATGTCCCCTTGTGAATATTGAGATGAAGAAATTGTGTGCTTGCTATAATGACGTTTCGCCTAGCAGCGTCGTGAAGGCTGTGGCTGCCAACCGTCACCGTAATAGATGTCTCAGTTTTTCATCCTCTTTTTACCCGGTCCATCCCATCGCACTTCTTGGATAATTTCTTTTAGCAGTCTAGGGCCTCTTTGACTGCGTGAAGGCTTCTAACTGATCCGAAGGTCGTTGTCTAAAGTTCTCCTTGATTCGGTTGCTAGGGTTGTCAACAGTAAAGTCATCCTTATCCGAGGCTTGAGTGGCTCTCGTAACTATTCTTTTTTTGCGTGGACAGAAAGTTACCCCTAAGTACAACCCCCAAGTTGGATGACCAGTTCCCTTTAATACCCCTAGGAGAAGGGACCGGAATTTCTGTAGTCAGTAACCCACCTCCGGGATATGAGCGCTGCCTTTGGCCCATAAAGGGTTCACCTGGTACCTACTTTATTCCACCACCCGGTATTGCATATTAGGACATATCCCATATAGGTGCACTTCCTCTAAGTTTAATGTCAAATCATATACTTAGATGACATTGCGTAATACTCTCAAAATGAATAGGATATCCAAATCCGTCGCCAAAGAGCGACGGAATATGTCTCTCAACTCACTGCACTTCTGAGACAAATGTTCTTAAGTAATTTTAAAACCCTCATGCATTCACTGAATATTGAAGATAAACATTCATCAACAATTTTTTTATGAAATGGCGAAATTATTGTACTTATATGAGAACCTACCTATACATACTCGTACTACATACATATGATACATATGATACATACACCAAAGCACCAAAGGTACACATTTGAAGAACCCTATATAAAAATTACAAGTCATTTATTTCCGGTTTTAGCTGTAGGTCTGTTCTTATTGAAATCGTTCTTACCCATTTGACCTTCAAAATAAATATATTACTGCCAACCAAAGGCCAGTTAAAGTTCAACCTTCAGTATACACTAACTGTGTCTATGGGTGAGTTCTTATACAAGTGTTATTGCACAAATTCTGCTTGATTATCCGGAAATTCTACCTATAGTATTATCTTCCTATATCAAGTTTCCGACGACCGAAAAGTGATGAAGTTTAGATGATTACCTTTAACTAAACCAGTGTACCTTATCGAGCATTTCAATCTCGGTCGGGAGTTTAGTACGTAATAATGAGATAATGCCTTAATTCTGATAAATTGTATGAGACTGGGAATTCCGAAATAAAGACCATAAATAACAAATTGTATTTTTTTCTTTCTCAATTTTAAAACACACCGAAAATATAAATCAAACCAGTTTGAGAAAACAAAAATATATGAAAAAGTCTGTCATCGGTTAGTTCAGGTTTCCGTATTATTTCAGTCCGTTAAATAAAGTCACTAAAACAAAGTGTTTAATCTGTTTTTGGACTCGTCTGCTCTACACCATACCTACTTCTGAATAGAGTAATGAAGCGACTGATTTTTCTAATTTCTGTGGCTTTTTCTGCCAAAGCAGCACTTAGCTTGGATTATATTACCGAAAAGCGTAAGTAACATTCGTGTATTTATTTTAATTTTTAATCGTTAGTCGTTAAAAAAATCTTATGCAAGATATTCAAATATTCACCTTTTCCTTTCAAATTATTCATAAATGTATGTATGTACACATATGGAAACATATCTGATACTCAGAATTTTTTTAAATGCACGTGCTGTTGTATTTTTAATGGACCACAATAGACATACAAACATAAGTACAATGTAATTTGCTTTTAAATAATTATAGCTGAATACCTATCATCATGCAGCATTCGGGACCCGAAATTCGTTGAGTGTTCTACAAAGACAATGCAGCAATTATTTGATCAAATGAGAGAAGGCACGGAATGCAACAATAATTGTAAAAATGGCAACTAATACATTCTTCGAACTTTAGGTATACCGGATCTGAAGACACTCCAAAAGAGTGATCCGTACCATATTCATAAGGTCAAACTGGTACAAAATAACGACGCAGCATCTTTAGCTGTTGAACTGGGCAATGTTGCAATTAAAGGACTTGGTAATGTTGTAGTCAAAGAGAATGTGTAAGTTAATATTTCTAATATTGCATTATTTTGTAAATATTAATTGTATTTTATTTAGCGTTGATGAAAAGGACTATAGTTGGGCTACGAAATTCTTTATTCCCAAGCTTCGAGTTGATGGTAACTACAAGATGGACGGAAGATTGCTTTTGATAACATTGAAAGGTCAAGGAAAAGCTTTCATGGAAATGGGTAATAAAATGATTTGAATAGAATAGCATCTAATAAAAAATGTATTTACAGAAAATATTGATATGAATATGTACACCAAAGTGCAATTGTATGAAAAAGGCGGATTTACTTTCGGCAATGTAACCAGCGTCAAAATTGACTTTAAAATTGGTGGCTTAAAAGTAAAGTTAGATAATTTGTTTAATGGAGCTGTTGAATTGGAAGAGAGCTTAAATGCTTTGCTGAATGAAAACTGGAGGGAGTTCCTTGAAGCTTTGCGACCGGCCTTAAGCGGAACTGTTGAGAATATTCTGTTGGATAATCTGCAAAAAATTTTCCATTTTATTCCAGCCATTTATTTCATTTCTGATATACCAACTTCTGAAAAGCTTTATGGATAAATGACAAAACAGTTGTAAATAAAAATGTATGATATCTGTGGTTCGTTTTTTGTTTATAATAGGGGTGTAAGAATTGTGCGAGAAAAGAACTAAAAACATATACATACATACATACATATGTTTCACGTATCTTATGCGTTTGTTATTTTTCGCATTGAATTCATTTTCCGAATGTGTTTGGGAAATTCCTTTTCTTTTTCAAATAATGTATCATCTAGTCTGAAGTTGTTGTTGGCAATTGTGTTTTTTCCACTTCTAATGCGAATGATCATTTGAACACGAATGCCCATATGGACAATGTATGGGTGAATCTCTTTTGCACGGGCTTTTTACGGATATTTTTTTAAACTAGTGTATCCGAATAGAATTAGCTTCAGGCCATAAATGTTTTTCTCGACATATTTTTAGAAGCCGAACACCATAACATGGTTTTAATCAACTTAGCCAACCAGAGCTGGTATGAGATTCTTCTTCTTTCTCTTGAAGTTTTTCTTGCAATTCTTTTTCAGCATATACATAACTATCAACTTGGAAAACCATTTTTATAACGCTCGTTCTATACAAGGTTACTCCGTCTACGTCACAGACTTCAAGGAGAATTACAGTTCTTTGCCTACAGGGTAAAGTTGTAGAGTGTGTTTGCATGTCATATGCTCAATGTGAAATAATTGGGAAGCCTTAAACATAATTCGTTTACATACATTTTCTGTTCACGTTATCGAGGTTTTTGTTGTTGACCATACTGAGTACTCTGTATAGAAACATGGGTGTTCACACCAGTGTGGTGTTAACGGTAGCCAGACTACACGGTATGTTGTAATGTCTTTATTTTAGTGAAGCAAGTTGCAATGAGAATAATTATAGTTGTGGCTATCAGGATTATGCCAGATAATCTAAGATACTACAATATTACTAGATACATATTATAATTATTATGATGTCTCCCTACATATAAATATGTCATACATTAGTTCTGAGCCTGATCGCCAACGAAAGAGTTTTAAAGAATATTTTAAAATTACCTTTATCGCTTTTGGTATCAAGTAAAATACCCTTGATTTTGAAGTTAGAATTAGAACTCCTATATAGTTTCCCCACAGAACCCAGATTAACGATGAGCGATTGCAAATGAATCTCACAAGCGAATAAATCGGCAATCGCTAACAATGTAATTCGATCGCTGATTTATTCGATCTCACGAGAAAACAATCGACTAGAATCGAATCGAATTTAAACTTAATACAATAAAATTATTTGGACATAAATTGCATTTTTGTAATAGCTTGTCAATATTGAGTAGAATTTAAAAAAGTTTAAAAAAAAATGTTGTAAACCACTAAGTCATAACATAATAAGACATAGGCTATTTGAACAAAAGTAAAACTTAAACATACAGAAAAGCTACAATCCGTCTGGAACGGATCGTCTGATACCCTATCCACCTCCCTATAAAGTGGGCGTGGCCAAATTGCATTTTGTACTCAAATATGACTATAACCTCGAACGTTTGAGGATGTTACATGTAAAATTTTATCAAAATAGGTTTTTTGATGATAACGCCCCCAAAAAGTGGGCGTGGCCAAAACTGTTCTATGGGTGAATTGTAGGGAATCTAAATACCCAAATATTTGGTCTTAACAAAATTGTTCGGTTTCATATACATAAGTTATAAAAAAGTAGGCGTGGCAGTGGGCGGATGTAAAAAAATTTTACACTTGTACTGTATCTTTTCGTCAGAAGCCCAGATATGAAATTTCAGCGTCCTAGTTAAAAATTTAAGGCCCAAGAATCGGTTTTATGATGAAAACGCCCCCAAAAAGTGGGCGTGGCCAAAACTTTTGTATGGGTGGATTGTAGGGAATCTGAATGCCTAAATATTTGGTCTTAACAAAATTTTTCGGTTTCATATAATTTAGTGAAGTTATGAAAAAGTGGGCGTGGCAGTGGGCGGATTTAAAAAATTTTTACACTTGTGCTGTATCTTTTTCTCAGAAGCCCAGATATGAAATTTCATCGTCCTAGCTCAAAATTTAAGGCCCAAAAAACGGTGACATACGGACGGACGGACGGACGGACGGACGGACGGTTATCGCTCAATCGATTTCGCTATTGATGCTGATCACGAATATATATACTTTATAGGGTCTATCTCGATTATTTCTCTATGTTACAAACTATGTGTCAAACTTAATATACCCTTAGGATAGGGTATAATCATTCATTCTTCAATTGACATACATAAAGCTACTATTACACGGTCAACGAAATCAGTCAATGCGTTGACTCTCTGACGTCAAAATGACGTAAAAATTTGTCCTAAATCGGTCACTTCGTGTGATCGTCAAAGTAAAACGCCGTCAATGCGTTGACGGTTGCGTTGACTGCCACATTGACTCAAATTTTTGGGTCAACGCGTTGACTATTTTCGTTGACCGTGTAATCACCTGTCAACGTCGGTGGGACTCGTTGACCGATTTTTTTCGGATTGCTCGTCAACTCGTTGACTGTGTCCCAACGTTGACATGGCAGGATTTTCTGCCGTGTCAACGTTACCTGCGTTGACTCATTTTCAGATATGTGTTTTGCATGAACGAGACTTCGTATTTTGTTCGAATGAACGTTTTTTAAGAAAAAATTCAATTGCACGACTGGGTTGTACATACTTGCGTCTTTATAAAGAAGGTTTATAAATTATTAAGGACAGAAGGTTAAGTAAAATACATAGATAAATTCAATAGTCTGAAACGATAAGTATGAAGTTCCACCCATTTTCTTATGTATTACGCCTGGTATACTGCATTTTTGAGGGCACTACCGCTATAACTTTTAATGGAGATAAGCGTACTTACATATGCATGTGATTATAATATAATGGTACCAAAAGATGGTGCAGCAATATTTAATAGATCCAATGAAATCTGTGGCGTTATAATATAAAGTTATAATATAACGCCACAGATTTCATTGGATCTATTAAATATTGCTGCACCATCTTTTGGTATTAGTATAGCCCAATCCCTAAGCCTTCTAATCTAAAAGAGACCACTGCCTGAAATTCCAAATATGACAATGGATGATTCTGCGGGGGAATATGTATAATCACGCACACATACACACATACACACTATGGCAAAGTTAGCCACTGCAGCACGACTGCTGGATGTGGTCTCCACTGATAGAAACTTTTGGTGATGATTCGACGAATTTTTTTGAGCAATGCTCAGTCCAGAAATTACCAATTGTTAAAACTACAAAATTACAGTTATACGTATTTTTTTGCGCGAAACGCTTCGTATGCTGTAGAGGGTTAAGTAAAGTACCCTTAATTTTCAGGTAATACACGTTTGAATATAACGCCAATGCTTTCATTGGCAATATTGTTGCACCATAAGCCACACTTGGAGTGCGCAACTGGAGGCAGTTAGCTAATGTCCGGGCTAACTGGAGAGGCTTGTTGGTTGAGGCCTAGGTTCACCAACTGTAGCGCCACCTATGTAAGTAAGTAAGCAGTAATTTCGGTGCTTGACCAAAAGTGCAACGATTGAACACACCACCATTCGAGAATTTCCCATTAGGTTTCGTGAAGGCCTTGAACTATCGCGAATTTATTCGTTGTCGTCAGTGCTTAACGTCAACAGATACATTGCTAAATATGCCATTTCCAAATTCCTTGAATTAAATACAATTGAAGCAAATGCAACGAAAATCGTTTGATTTGATTATTTTTTCCACTGCGATTTAATTTATTTTGTTTTGTTTGAGAGAAAAAAATCACATTGACACAACCTCTCAACGTCGTGTGATCTTCAACGCGAAAAATGACCGATTTTCCGTCAACGGTCAACGTATTCGAAAGTCGTCAACTAGTGTGATCTTCAACGTTTTGTGTGTCAACTCATTGACACCGAATCGGAATAATCACGTTGACACAGATTACGAGTTAACGTATTTTGGGACAACATTGACTGTCTCTCGTCATTCGTGTGATCGTCAACGTTTCATGCGTTGACACGTTGACCGTTGACGATTTTTTTTGTGACGTCAGGGAGTCAACGCATTGACTGATTTCGTTGACCGTGTAATAGTAACTTAAGTCCCAAAAATATAAAAGTTTGATTTTTATAATATCTTGTGTCAATTAAGCTTTTTCATTCACTTACTTAATTTTTTTTTAAAAGCTTAACTTTAAGAAAAGCTTTTTAGTGACCTTATTATGAACTTAAAAAAAAATAAAAAAGAATAAAAGAATTTATTTTGCGGGGCTCACATTAAACGATTTCCTTGACAACCGACCAAATCGTTGAATTTGAACATTCGTCAAGCCAGTAACCCAATTTCTAATACGGTTTTTCAAATTCGAATTTTGAAATTGAAATTCTTACCAGAAATCATTGAACTCAATGATTTCTGATTCTTACTTTGCTTGATAGACATGTCGTTCAATGTGAACGCTTGTCGTACAACTTCAAAACATTTTTATTTCTGTTTCTGATTTCGACAAGAAAACATCAAGGCGGAGAAAAATATGGTGTCGAGCAGGCCAAAGAGTTTTGGCAGGAATTTTTTTTAACTATACCGACAATTTCCTGATGTGTGGAATATTAAAAGTGAAATATGATGTATGCATATATAAAAATAAAATTTTGAAGGCGTATGAAGTTTTACTGCAAAAATATAAAGAATTGCACAGAAATGCAACAGAAAAAGTTTTAAAAAGAAATATTAATTATTCCCGTGCGTGCTACTCACACGAATTAAATAAAGTAAATAAAAGTTATCGTTCGAGTTGTGGTCCGGAAGATCCACCAAGTTTGTGGTATTTTAAAGGCTTAAATTTTCTAAAAGACAAGGAATCACAAATGGAAGGATTATCCACTACTGATTTGAAATTCGAAGACGACAATGCTGTGCTTGAAGAAGTAAGTAAAATATTTTGTTATTTTTCTTAAAGTTTGTTTATTTAAGTAAGGTATTAAGTTCTGGGACTGGTTCCGGAGGTGTGAAAATATTTGGAGAAATCACATCAAATTTGCTTGGCATTATTTGTCCAATTATGTACGACATTTTCCAGCTGGTAGATACATGTTGTTCATGTCATGGTGTACATGTCTTCATGTAAGCAGAATTCTAAATCTTGTTGTTATGTATGAAGCAAAAAGTATTTTCCACCACACGTCTTGCTCTTGAGTAATGATAATTGAAGGTTACTTCTTCATTTGAAAGTCTTTGATGACTATGTATATATGTATGTATGTACATACATATATGGTTTATGAAATTTATGTTAAGCGGAAATGCATCGTCTGTCACAAATGCAAATGGAAGGTCTTTTTCAAAGATTTAAATTTTATTAGGCTTTGGAATATTCAAATAACGACAAAAAGTAGTTTTAAAGAATACTTCGCAGTCAGATACTATTCCATTTGTAATAGGATCTACCATCCAAAATTGGTACTTTGCATTCACCAAAGCCATCAAATCAATGCTATACGTGTTTTTATACCCTATCCTAAGGGTATATTAAGTTTGACACATAGTTTGTAACATAAAGAAATAATCGAGATAGACCCTATAAAGTATATATATTCGTGATCAGCATCAATAGCGAAATCGATTGAGCGATGACCGTCCGTCCGTCCGTCCGTCCGTATGTCACCGCTTTTTGGGCCTTAAATTTTGAGCTAGGACGATGAAATTTTATATCTGGGCTTCTGAGAAAAAGATACAGTACAAGTGTAAAAATTTTTGAAATCCGCCCACTGCCACGCCCACTTTTTCATAACTTCACTAAATTATATGAAACCGAAAAATTTTGTTAAGACCAAATATTTAGGCATTCAGATTCCCTACAATCCACCCATACAAAAGTTTTGGCCACGCCCACTTTTTGGGGGCGTTTTCATCACAAAACCGATTTTTGGGCCTTAAATTTTTAACTAGGACGCTGAAATTTCATATCTGGGCTTCCAAGAAAAAGATACAGTACAAGTGTAAAATTTTTTTACATCCGCCCACTGCCACGCCTACTTTTTTATAACTTCACTAAATTATATGAAACCGAAAAATTTTGTTAAGACCAAATATTTAGGTATACAGATTCCCTACAATTCACCCATAGAACAGTTTTGGTCACGCCCACTTTTTGGGGGCGTTTTCATCAAAAAACCGATTTTCATGAAATTTTACATGTAACATCCTCAAACGTTCGACATTATAGCTTTATTTGAGTACAAAATGCAATTTGGCCACGCCCACTTTATAGAGAGGAGGATAGGGTATCATACGATCCGTTCCAGACGGATTGTAGCTTTTCTGTATGTTTATAACTAAAGCAGTACGCTCTAGATCCTGCCGGTTTTGTAATATTGATGTGTTTTTCGTTTATTGCTCCGATGCAGTTGGGGATATTGCCGATATTCGAGCAGCAGATTGAAGCAACTTGCATTAGAAAATTGGACGCGAAACAACAACTTATTGCAAACAAAACAATTAATGAAATCCTTCTACAAGAGGCATTGGGAAAGCTTAACGAACAAAGCCACAAAATGTTTGACTCCCAACCAGATTATCTTCATCTTTTGGCTGCACTCATTTCTGGGATGGAACTTATATGTCTTCATCTCCATTTTCCAAAGCACACCCTACAACCAGTTCATATTCATCAAAATACAGGGTTTCCTTTCACCTTAATATGTATTAACTCAGAACACCTATTCACAATACAACGAATAAACAAAAGAAACATTCAACAAACAAACAACACCGAAGAATCAAGCCAAAAGTCATTCACATCCATTCGGCAATTGCTCTCGGATCTAGACTTTTCCTAAATTAATAAGTTCATTTAAACTTTTTATACCCTATCCTAAGGGTATATTAAGTTTGACACATAGTTTGTAACATAGAGAAATAATCGAGATAGACCCTATAAAGTATATATATTCGTGATCAGCATCAATAGCGAAATCGATTGAGCGATGACCGTCCGTCCGTCCGTCCGTCCGTCCGTCCGTCCGTATGTCACCGCTTTTTGGGCCTTAAATTTTGAGCTAGGACGATGAAATTTTATATCTGGGCTTCTGAGAAAAAGATACAGTACAAGTGTAAAAATTTTTGAAATCCGCCCACTGCCACGCCCACTTTTTCATAACTTCACTAAATTATATGAAACCGAAAAATTTTGTTAAGACCAAATATTTAGGCATTCAGATTCCCTACAATCCACCCATACAAAAGTTTTGGCCACGCCCACTTTTTGGGGGCGTTTTCATCACAAAACCGATTTTTGGGCCTTAAATTTTTAACTAGGACGCTGAAATTTCATATCTGGGCTTCCAAGAAAAAGATACAGTACAAGTGTAAAATTTTTTTACATCCGCCCACTGCCACGCCTACTTTTTTATAACTTCACTAAATTATATGAAACCGAAAAATTTTGTTAAGACCAAATATTTAGGTATACAGATTCCCTACAATTCACCCATAGAACAGTTTTGGTCACGCCCACTTTTTGGGGGCGTTTTCATCAAAAAACCGATTTTCATGAAATTTTACATGTAACATCCTCAAACGTTCGACATTATAGCTATATTTGAGTACAAAATGCAATTTGGCCACGCCCACTTTATAGAGAGGAGGATAGGGTATCATACGATCCGTTCCAGACGGATTGTAGCTTTTCTGTATGTTTTTTATTAAAATTGTGTAACTTTTACTTAACCTTCTTTTAATTAATGTTATTAAATACTTACCGAAATAAATTCTCTTAAAACTTTAATTAAAGCTTTGCATATTTCATGAACTAATCCACCTAAAGTTGATTTCGCTATCCGGGTGCTGAATTTTAAATTCGAGAAACATCTTTCAGTGGCCAAATCATGTCGCAGACAAATGTTCATGAGGAGACATTGCGTATCTTAAAAGTGTATTTTGTCTTTTTATATGAGGTGTTATTTTTGTTAATATGTAGTTCTTCCTACGTCACGGCGTCCATCCTTAAGTATTTACGAAAATCGTCAGGCGAATTCTCTTCGAATTCTCTCAAACGGCTTACGGATGAAAATGCATACCTTTTTTTTATCCAAGGTTTAACCCACATTCGTTTTTTACTTGCACCTATGCCTATAGGGCAAGTATTGGTTTCGTGAAAAATTCGAACTCGAGATTTTAATCAAACTTGACATTACTATGAAGGAGAAGTCCAAAAAAGTGGGTCCGCCAATTCCGTCTGTCTGTCTGTATATTCGACTGCAGCCTAAACGGCTGAACGGATTTACTTCAAACTTCATATCGGAGGTCTGGGAGGATCCCTAGAGGCGAAATTGGAATTTTTATTCTAACTTCAAAATTAAGGGTACTTTACTTAGGGCCGATTTTACTAAAAATGGATTTTCTCGAAAACGGCTCTAACTATTTTCCAAATCCTATTAGATGGCATACCACATTTTGCGTGAAAAATGCATATAACGGTAATTTTAGAAATTGACTGTTTCTCGGCTATTTCTTCAATGATTGGGCTTAAAATTAATATCTGCGACGTCCGGAAAACTTTTGCTATAAGGAGAATTAAAGGAGTTTAAGAAAATAATAGTTTAGCTTAGATCAGACGATTTGTGTATACGCAAAAATGTGTGTATAAATGTTTGTATTATTGTCAGAAAAATACACAAACCGTCTGAACCACAAATTTGATGACCACATATGGCATACACAAACGATTTGTGTATCATTTGTGTATTTTATACACACATCGAATTTGTGTATATCCACAAATCGTTTTATTGGATAAATAAATGAATTGATGACTATTTGGGTACTATTTGTGTATATCACATAATTTCTGTATTCTAAATATTCGTACATACACAAATTTTGTGCGCATACACAAATGATGTTGATAATTTGAATTTGCAGTTCGCATAGTTTCGTTCCTTAAAATTGTTGCATTCCTGTTTTTTGGTACGTATTTTTAAATTGTATTAAATTATTTTTATTTTTGGTTGCCGCGTATTGTTTTCTATTGTTTTTTATGGAAAATTATTCACAGCAAAATGAGTGACATCTAATTGGATGAATTGCCAAAACCAAAAGGCGGAACTACATATATACATATGTATGTAAAAACATACAGAAAAGCTATAATCCGTCTGGAACAGATCGTATGATACCCTATCCTCGTTTCTATAAAGTGCTCATGGCCAAATTGCATTTGGTACTCAAATATGGCTATAACGTCGAACGCTTGAGGATGTTACATGTGAAATTTCATGAAAATCGGTTTTTTGATGAAAACGCCCCCAAAAAGTGGGCGTGGCCAAAACCGTTCTATGGGTGAATTGTAGGAAATCTGAATACCTAAATATTTGGACTTAACAAAATTTTTCGGTTTCATATAATTTAGTGAAGTTATAAAAAAGTAGGCGTGGCAGTGGGCGGATGTAAAAAAATTTACACTTCTACTGTATCTTTTCGTCAGAAGTCCAGATATGAAATTTCAGCGTTCTAGTTGAAAATTTAAGGCCCAAAAATCGGTTTTACGATGAAAACGCCCCCAAAAAGTGGGCGTGGCCAAAACTTTTGTATGAATGGATTGTAGGGAGTCTGAATGCCTAAATATTTGGTTTTAACAAAATTTTTCGGTTTCATATAATTTAATGAAGTTATAAAAAAGTGGGCGTGGCAGTGGGCGGATTTAAAAAAATTTTACACTTGTACTGTATCTTTTTCTCAGAAGTCTAGGTATAAAATTTCATCGTCCTAGCTCAAAATTTAAGGCCCAAAAAGCGGTGACATACGGACGGACGGACGGACGGACGGTCATCGCTCAATCGATTTCGCTATTGATGCTGATCACGAATATATATACTTTATAGGGTCTATCTCGATTATTTCTCTATGTTACAAACTATGTGTCAAACTTAATATACCCTTAGGATAGGGTATAAAAAGTGGAGCATGAATGGTCGCATGAGCAAATAATGCATTTGATTGTGGCGGTAGAGGAACGGCGAATCTTGTTGGATATCGGCACG
Source organism: Xylota sylvarum (assembly GCA_905220385.1). Classification (NCBI taxonomy): domain Eukaryota; kingdom Metazoa; phylum Arthropoda; class Insecta; order Diptera; family Syrphidae; genus Xylota; species Xylota sylvarum. Next base: position 67,765,641 of record LR999958.1, on the reverse strand, counting down.
CCCGAATATATGTAGATTGCCGAAAACAGACGCTTGGAACGAGGTATCAAATGCGATTGGAAATGTAAAAGTGGATGACGCCAAAGCCAAGTGGATGTATCTGCGGATTACTATCGTTTGAAGAAGTCGGGGCAAGGCACAGATGAAGTGGTCATCATCCATTGGCGCTTTTTCAAGTCGATGATGTTTTTGAAGGCGAATCGATATTTTTATTGTGATTTTGTTTTGGGAATTGATTGTGCAATTTTCAGACCTCCGCAAATACCGATGCATCAGTTTTGGCAGATTTTTCGGTGGTTTCCTCCTCCGTCTGGTGTCGTAATCGGGAAACGAAAACGTCGTGCAGATCGATGAGATGAGAGAGATTTAATACGCTAAATTCGCTCAGGATTCATGACGACCGATTCAGTGACCCGTCGACTGTCAATGTCACCATTTTGCCAATTGACATTTCCCAAAATGAGTATGTTGATAAACAACCATCTAATTAATAGTTTTGTTATGTTTTTCTGTTTAGTGGCAATACCAAAATATGTAATATTTATCGCAGTTGGCTGTGTCGTTTTTCTTTTCTTTTCCCACTAAAATAAAATGTACATATGTATATACACTCAGTCACGAAAGTCTACATATAGCGCTGACAAGTGCTAAATTTGAATTTATAGACAAAATTTCAATTTTGTTTTTTATTAGATAACATTATTATTGTTTAAAAACATGATTCAAAACAAAAACAAATCATATCCTCGCAATAATTCAAAGAAAACAAGAAAAAGCCAAAAATTCAATTCAAATTTAGCACTTTTCAGCGCTGTATGTAGACTTTCGTGACTGAGTGTACATACATATGTACATTTTATTTTAGTGGGAAAAGAAAAGAAAAACGACACAGCCAACTGCGATAAATATTACATATTTTGCTATTGCCACTCCACTTCACCTTCTAGACGAATTAATCGGCTTTCTGAATGTACGGCGTTACCAAAGCAAGCAAATGATCGAGCTGAGCGGTGGCCAAGCCAATGTTTTCTCCAACAAGTAAGGCGCTTGCGTGGCAAATGGACTACGTTTTATTGGCTTTTCTCTTCACTATCGAGTAAATACGCGGCCAAAATAATCGCAATTTCTTCTTCGACATTGTTATATTTTGACACCAGAACGAATGGAAGCAATTGGGCAAATATTTCGTTTATTTAATTATTTAATTTTGTAGAATGTACGTCAACCCGCAATCGAATTAAAACCAATCTGATATAAATACACAAATTCCATTCGTGAAATACACAAATCGTCTGCACCACAAATCTGTATACACAAATGTAATTTGTGCTTTTGTGATAAAATGAATAAATCAAAAATTTTGTGTATAAATTTGTGTACGTATTATTGTCATAAACATACTGAAAAGCTACAATCCGTCTGGAACGGATCGTATGATACCATATTTTCCTTTCTATAAAGTGGGCGTGACCAAATTGCATTTTGTACTCAAATATGGCTTTAACGTCGAACGTTTGAGGATGTTACATGTAAAATTTCATCAAAATCGGTTTTTTGCTGAAAACGCCACCAAAAAGTGCGCGTGGTCAAAACTTTTGTACGGGGGAATTATAGGGTATCTAAATGTATAAATATTTGGTCTTAACAAAATTTTTCGGTTTCATATAATTTAGTGAAGTGTTCAAAATATAAGGCCAAAAAACCGGTGACATACGGACAACCGGACGGACGGTCATCGCTCAATCGACTTCGCTATTGATGCTGATGACGAATATATGTATGTATATGTATACTTTATAGGGTCTATCTCGATTATTTCTCTATGTTACAAACTATGTGTCAAACTTAATATACCCTTAGGATAGAGTATAAAAATAAATAAACACATTTAAGGTGACTCCGGATGTCTTCTGTTCTTCTTCTTACTGACACCGTATAGAAATGTGGATCCTGGCAACCGAGAGGAAAGAAAAAAATATCGAAAGGACAATAGGTGTCTTAAAAGCTGAGAGAGAAAAGAGAGATTGCAAATCGAAGAGAGAAATATGACCGAGAGAGTTTTGGAAAATGAAGCACACAGCAATAGCACTTTAAGAACTGAAGGACAAAAGCTGAGAAATGAAATAAGAGATTCTCTTTAGTTATAAAACTTGTTATTATTACATATAATGTTAAAAGAACAGACAATTTTTTTTAATTTAAAAAATGAACATAAACCATATTTAATTTGTGTCATTACAAATATTGTAATTGGCTGCTTTTAATTTAATTTTCTTAAATTTTATCTCCATATTCTCCTGGTGGCGTCTATTTTTGTCAGCGGTTTCTTGTAGCTTCCGTTTTTCTTTTGCTTTTATTATCCCCAACTGCTCCTTTTTTACTTCATAAGTTTTTCTTGAAAATCTTGCAATTTCATTTAAATATTTTTCCGTTCCCTGTGTTGCTTCAAGTAATTTGTCTTGGGTTGCCTTTTGGGTTTTAAGGAATTCAAGACGTTCACTTTCAGCTTTCGGTATTTTATTTTGTTTATTACGAATTGCCGTGTCTTCTTGAGGTGCCGCGCTATCTTCATTTTCTTCTTGCCTTTCATCACCAGGTATATCCAATTCATTGGCTGGCACTTTGAAGACCAAGAAGAGCGACGTGGGGCCCACCTCCCGTGCCTTTTATGTCCTTTTTATGGGTTCCAATTTTTGCTTTCAATTTTGTCTTGTAGTCCAACCAAACCTACAATACAATATGTAAATCTTTAAAAAACGGTTTTCATTTGCGTTCAAATACCTTGTTCCACTCATTGCCTTTTCGATAAGGCGGTCCCAAACTATTGTGCTCAACTCCAGAGGTTTCCCAAATATCTTTTGGGAATCTTTTCGATGAGCCGAATTTTGCAATACCCTTCGCAAGGTCCTGGTTACATTCCATCAATTCAACCAGCTTTTTGAATTGATTGGTATTTGTCTTTTTCATACTAAAAACAAATTTCTCATTTTATGCATAAATTATTATCAATTACTTACGGTTTTTTAACTATTTGCGCACTCATATTGTTTTTAACAAAATAATTGTGCAACATCAACGAATATTCGCGCGATAGTCACAAACTTTTATCATTCGTCTTTTTTTGACTTTTAAAGCGAAAGAAATTTTTTTATTCGCGAACAGTAATTCGTTGGGTTTACATTCGCTAGTACTTTGACATTTAAGGCTTTTCTAATTTCGCAAATTGTAATACCGATTGAAAACATTCGCATACTTTTGTGTTTGCTAATAGGGCACTTAAAATCACAATAAACGCCTTCCATTATAAAAATTTTATTTGGTTCTAACTGGTAAAAGCTCAAACAAAAGTGAAAATCTCGCGGTGTATGTACATCCTCCTACTTAGGTCTACGCTATTCTAAAAATGCATTCACTGCACACTAATAAACGTTTTGACTGGAAAATCAAAGACAGACAATAGAAAACGAAAAACTAAAATTTAAAGGAATTCCATACAAAATACAAGAAATTTGATGGTATCTTCTTGGGTTTGGATTTCTCGACTGGTCAAACGAGATGCTTCTGCGGCAATCATCTCGAAGATATCATTGATGAAACTGTTCATGATGCTCATGGCCTTCGACGAAATTTGGGATGAACTTGCTTCAACACTTTGTAGAGCTACCGGATAATGTGTAAGACCAAAGTTATTGCTTAGACATCTACTATACTTTTCTTTATAGGTTTATCATGTACTTTCGATTAAATAATGCAGCGTTTGTGTTCCTCTTAAGAAGTACTTAAACGTAAATTTGCCCGGTTTGGATAAAAGCTAACATGTCTGAGAGGGAAAAACAAAATGCTGGACAATATTTTTATTTGCGACATCAGTATTTAAACAGAAAAGGCTTTTACAGTTTAAATGCAATAATTGTGAGTTTGTTTTTAAAGTACTTAATTGCAATTTTTATATACATGTATCTAATATTATAGGCTTGCGATCACAACATGAAGATCATCTACGTTGATGCAAGGTTTCCAGCCTCAACACATGACTCCTTTGTCTGGAACTACAGTCAACTAAAAGTAGTTCTGGAAAGATGGTATCAAAACAGCGAACGTTTATTATATCTTGGTACATAAACACTTGTTAATTAACATTTCTAATTTTTGCATTCTAGGTGACTCCGGTTATCCTCTCTCGCCGTATTTACTTACGCTTTTTAGAAATGCGGACTCTGAATCCAGACAAGCTATTTTCTACAAATTACATGCAAAAGGTAGAAATAATTATAGAGAGAACAATTGGAGTTTTGAAAAGCAGATTCAGATGCCTTCTGAACGAACGAAAATTACACTATTCTTCAGAAAAAGCCACAAAAATAGTAAATGTGTGTTGTGCGTTACATACATATGTAACATCTGTCGTAGCTACAACGTTTTGGATCCCTACGAAATTTACGACGTCTTTCCAACTGAACCGCTACAATCGGATCTACCAAATAACGGAAGGCGAGCCTAGACGAAATGAAATCCTAGCTTCTCTATAAGTTATAGAAAAATAAAGGAAACTAAAAACCAAGAACATAAATTAATAATTAAGCACAAATTAATTGTTAATCAAAAGAATTTAGTCGTTTTATTTTTTTTGTACTTTAGAGATTTTACTTCAAGTATGCGAAGTTGTATCTCAATGTTTTCTTTGTGTCGGCGGTTCTTCTCTATGTTTTCTTTGTCCTTCCTCTTCTCTTTGGCTTTCAATAGCTCAAGTTTCTCCCTTTCCGCTTCCTATGACTTTCTTGTGTATCGTCCTATTTCTAACCAAAGTTTTTTCAATTGCCTTGGAAGTAGCGAGCTCAGTTTGTGTCAAAGTTTGGTTCTCTAAGATTTTTAGTTTGGCGTCCTTCCTTACTTCGTTATCTTTCCTTGCTCTATTAGTTCTATGTCTCTTCATCAGCATTATTTTCCTCTGTTGATATTAGCACCGAATTGTCTTCACTCACTCCAAAAATACTGCCAGGTGGATCGATGAAGGCTGAGTAGCCCGTCCACAGCTTTTTCTAGAGGTGCCAATGTGATAGTTGAAGAAGGCCTCCGGTATCAGCCACCTCCGGTATCAGCCACTTCTTTTTTGTTGGGAGAATTGTTTTCTTTAATTTCAACTTATAATCCAACCAAACCTTAATTTTCAAATTTTTAGCAAACTCTTAAAAGCAACTTTCAACTTTAGCACAATTACCTTGTACTAGCCCTTTCCTTCACGCGCACGAGGACCCAACGAATTTAAGTCAACGGCAAATGTCTCCCAGTATTCTTTTTGGCACTTCTTTGATGAGCCAAATTGTCCCAATCCCTTTAACATGTCTGGGTTTGCCTCCATCAACTCGATCAGCTTTTTAAATTGCCGAGGATTGGTTTTCTTAAAGCTTGAGAAACCTTATTTTACTGCTAATATATGTATATAGTTTTGTATTAATTTACCTTTTTCTTACTCCACTCATGTCTATCGCCACCGTTGTCAAACAGAAATTTCATTCGAGTGATTTTGAAGTGAAGTCATAATTCGCCTAAATTTTGACGGTTGAGGCGAATGAAATTTTTGTTATTCGCTAACACCAATACTAAAAAAATTAATACGACTACTTTTTCGTTCGATTCGCTAACCATATTAGGGGTGTTAGTTGTTCGAGAAAGAAAGGGTGTTAGTTGTTGGCAAGAGTTAATCTTCGTTTGATCTCAGCGCTGGTGTCATTGACTGAGTTTATAGCGAATCCAATGTAGACAAAGTCCTTAAGTACCTCAAAGTTATATCTGTCGAGGATGGCGTTCTGTCCGAGGCGTCTGTGTTGTATGTCCTTTTTTGTTGACAGCATATACTTTGTTTTGCCCTCATTAAACGTTAAACCCATCTTAGCCGCTTCCGTCTCAAAGCTCACAAAAGGTAATATCATGTCAATATCATCGGCATATGCGAGCAGTTGTACGGACTTCTGAAAGATTGGGCCTCTGAGGTTGGCGTGTGAGTTCTGCACAATTCTTTCAAGAACGATGTTGAAAAAATCGCATGAAACCGTATCGCCCTGTCTGAATCCTTTTTTGACATCAAAGGTCTCGGTGAGGTCCTTCCCGACCTTGATGGAGCAGCGTGCATTCTCCATCGTCCTACACAACCGGACGAGTTTGGCAGGGATGTCAAAACTAGACATAGTTCTATATAACTCTTCTCTATAGATGCTGTCATAAGCGGCCTTGAAATCGATAAAAAATGGTGAGTATTGATTTGAAATTCCTGGGTTTTTTCCAAATTTTGCCGTAGTATGAATATTTGGTCTTCGGTGGACTTTCCTGGTCTAAAACCACACAGATTGCTGACAACAGGTTTTAAGCGTTCACACAGAACAGCAGGTAAGATCTTGTAGGCGACGTTGAGGAGACTTATTCCTCTATAGTTGGCGCAGTTTAATGGGTCTCCTTTCTTGAGACCTTCGGGCAAATCATGCTGAGGTTCCATTCATCGGGCATGCTATCGTCCGACCATATTTTGCAAATGAGTTGGTGCATGCTCCATACCAAGTCATCCCTTGCTGCTTTGAATAGCTTAGCAGCAGTTAGGCCATCAGCTCCAGCAGCTTTATTGGATTTTGCTTGCCGACATTCTTTGTCGAACAAGGGGTTTTGATTGTAGTGATCGAGAGAAACTCAGCACATCAGATGCGGCTTCTCTGATGGGTTTTTGGCAATGTAGCCACTGGTCTTCAGTACTTGCTACTGGCGGCATAGGACTCATTGAGAAATTAAGGAACACTCGATCGGAAAAGGCTCTGGCGATGTCTTCAGATTGTAGCTTTCTGACGTCAAACTTTCTCACATTATTTCCTTGTCTTCGCGATTTTCTGAATATTGGCATCCGTACCTTGGCTACAACAAGGTAGTGGTCCGAGTCGATGTTTGCTCGTCGGAACGTTCGGACATTCATCATAATGGAATAATGCCTTGCGTCGATCGCAATGTGACCAATCTGGTTGATGGTTGACTGTTCCGGAAATCTCTATGTTCCTTTGCAACGGTCATGGACTTCAACGTTTTGAAGAAATCAAAGATCTCGGGGTCATATTTGACAGTAAATTAATTTTTTCCTTTGATTATGAATACGCCATTGCTAAGTCTAACGTAATTGTAAAGACTTTCGAGATGTATATAGCCTTAAAGCTATATACTGCTCATTACTCAGACCTTATTTACAATTTTCATCTTTCATTTGGGATTCGCCATATGTTATTCACGAGCTTCATATAGAAAGAGCTCAAAAAAACTTCACGAAATATGCTATTCGCAAATTAGAGTAAGTGCTGCAAATATGTGTGTACTACGGCCCACCGTAATATCTCACTATTGAAAAAGCATAGACACGCCATTATGTATCTATTTCAAACATATTAAAACCGGTTTTGACTCAGTGTAATTTGGTAAGTCTGACTTAAGAAATGTGAGTGGTAGAGCACGTAACTATTTTTTAGCATTTTCGTTGTAATTTTTTGGTAAGGTTTCTTAAGTGTTTTTAGATTAAATTTTGCGTAAATGTTAAAATTTTAATCTATGATCCTGTAGTATTCAAATTTATAATTCCCTATGTATAATCGTGATTTCAAAAAAAGTTTAGAAAATGTGTTAAAATTAAAATAAAAGTGAAAAAACCTTGTGTGGGTAATATGGCTCACCGTCGGTGTTGATGAAGTGAGCCCGGGCCATATTTGACACATCATTGTACTTGCACTTTTATGTTTTTTTTTATGTTATTGTTTTCTTTGAAGGATAAAATGGCTTCGAAATCTAATCTTAGTACTGTCGACTCCGCTTAACTGAACTACGCTTTACTGAAAAAATCGATTAACTGAAACAAAAACTTTGCACGGAGCATTTTTTCACAATCTTCATATAAATTACTCCGCTTAACTGAAAAACCCGGTTGACTGAAAAAAATTTTACGACAGAAATAATTAAGTCATTCTAAAAGTTCTCCGCATAACTGAAATCAAATAACTGCATGCGTCCATCCCTAAAATCGTTTGTTTTTCCTTTCTTTAGCGGAACACGTCCAATAAATAACCATAGTCGCCGTTTTAAAATTGTCCTTCCAGTCAGATTTGACTGAAAAAAAAACAGTCAAAAAATTAAAAACAAGCAAAATGATTCGTTTTTCTTTGACTGTTACAGATCTCGGTCGTCCACTACTCTGTAAGCTTTATATGCACTATCTTTTTGTTACGGTATATACTTTATACCTTATAGTGAAGCTCTTTGACCACTAATATTTTCAACCGCTTCTTGTTCTATAACAACGGTTATCAAACTATTTTTTTCAAACTATTTACCACTCATGTGCATTACGGTTCAAAAACCTACCACAAGCAGTACTTCCGCGTACCACCATTTGAGAACCGCCCCTGTTCTATAAGTTCAAAGTTGTAGTAGGAGTCAGCTTCGTTTATCCGCACGGACACGGATAAATTTATTTAAAGTTTTTAATTTCACATTTGTAAATTAACATACTTACCAATTATGTATATTCGAATAGAACGTTTTCGTCCAATTCAAAATGTACCTCATTTTCATTTTCTCTGCGAAACACGTTGTATTTATTCATATCGTCAACTATTTTTCAATTTTTTTTTTTTTAAATAAATAGATTCAATAAATGATTCTATCACTTCACCAACACACGCATAATTGAGCAAGACAATCGTCGCATGTTCCTTTGGAATTCAAAAGTAAATCCTTGAGTGAAACCAATGGAAATGACATTAAACATTTGTTTAATTTTTTATTTACAAAAAGATTTAATAAGTTATGCTTGAAACACACGTGGAGCAAAATTAGAGAACAGATTATTTGAAATCTTCTTTAAAAAAAAATTTAAGAAATATAAATAGACTACGTGATTAAAATACATACATAGTTTTTTTATTTGTAAATGAATAATTATGAATAATAGGTGTGTTTTCTTGGTATAATTCTGGTATAGAATTACTAAATCTGGATAGCTATCCAGGCTAATGACCTAAGCTTCGATAAAAAAAACTGTTCTGCCAAACTAATTTATCTCGATTGTTATTGAAAATGCTCAAAATGACAACACAACCGCCATTTCTAAAAAAATTATTCGAAGTAAAGATGAATTTAAACGACAAAAGGAAAAAAATAATGAAATACAAGCTAACATAGAACAAAATTCGACTAATTTGTCTCTTTTCAACCAGCAAACGGAAAATATGGACAAAGGAAGAGGTGTTGAATTGCTGAAGTGCTATCTTGCATGGAAGGATGCATTTCAACACAGCAGAAAAAAGAAGTTTGCCTATGCAAATGTGTTAGAAGATATAGTTATCCAGGGCTTTTATTGTAAGATATCAAGATTTCTGTAATGATTTTTAAATTGTAGTATTTTCAATGATGCTCTATTTCATATAATAATATAACGTTTAAAATTAAACTATTGTCTGAAAATGCGCATGATGAGCGAAATTTATATTTTAATTTATCAATGAGATTAGAAATGAGTTCAATGTTTGCTATGTCATGGAGTAGGCTGTTGGGAAAATGCCATAGCAGATTGAGGATCATTTTCAATATTTTGTTTTGCATTCTTTGTAATTTTAAAATATGACTTTTTGCAGAAGTACCCCAAGCTGGAGCTGCATAAAACATTATAGCTTGAAAAACGACTTTGTACAAAATAATTTTATTCTCATTACTTAAATTTGACTTTTGGTTTATAAAGGTGTAGAGGATTTGAATTGTTTTATTTATTTTTTCAATTGTACATATGTTGTATATGCGGTCCAAAAGTGACTCTTTTATCCATGATAACGCCAAGATATTTAACGGAATTATTCCATTCAATAGGAAGCCCATCTATGGTTAAGTTGCTGCTCAGTAAAAAACTCATTTTTCTTTTTCTTGTGAAAAAGATAGTCTGCGATTTTTGAGCATTAATTTTTATTTTTCATTTATTGAAATATTCTTTGAAATATTGCAGATTGCAAGTTGGTTTCAATTGACAAACCAAAAGCAATGTTGAAAGTCCGATGTATAAAACAGATCCTTGGGGAACTCCAACAGGGATTCAATTCTTGTTTATTTTTTTAACACATTTGGGGTATTCCTTCAATTGAGATTCATCCAAATCAGTGCTGGAACAAGAGTTAGTTATCAAAAATGCAAGTACCTGTATTTATTGTATTTGATGTAAATTGTTCCTAGTGTCTAAACTTTCCCCAAGTAATAAAGAAAATAACGGAAACAATTAACTTGCCAGTAGAAGCCAACCGAAACAAATATTTTTATTCTATTTTAATCTTTCAGTTTTGGTACAAAAACCTTCGGCGATACTTTTCCATTCGATTTCGTTCGGCTGAGCCAGATAAATGCCGTACAGTTCAGTCCAAATAGCGCCACAAGTTTTTAGAATTATTTTGCGAACAGTCGATACTCCTATTCGGAATGACTAGGCCAAAATTCTTTTTAAATTCATCGTGAAATAATTTTTTTATGAAATTATATTATTAAATTGTTATATGATAAATGACAGCACACAATTCAAAGAAATGTTAACATTTCACTGCACGTCTGTTTCACATGCGTTGCTGCATGCATTAACTGCACGATGCTTTGCTGCATGTGTGTTTTAATATACCGTAATATTCTTGCTAGGATTCGAAAGATAAAACCGTAAATGATTAACCTTTATCGTCGTTCTCCACTACTCCAATAACAAACCAGTTCTCTTTTAATCACACTTTCAAATTATCAAGTTCTTTATTATTTATCGCTTTGTTACTCTTTTACTAATTCACTTTATTATCCAATAGCATTTATTTAACACACCAATTCAATCTTAATCGCAATCCAATAAAATTTATTTACCAAAAGATCTAGTCATGGAATATTAGCCGTGTTTTATTATCCCCATGATCTGATCTGGATCATTGGTTTGCATGCATTACAAAAACAACACGAGATCTTGCTTTTCATTTGGATCAATTTTTGTGATCCAAAAACTAGTTTGCGCTATTTTTCACTAGGTTACATTTTGTTCGTAAAAGTTGGTATAATTTTCGACGATTGACATATTTCCTTGTTGCCAGATTAGAATGCAAAATATTATTTGCAAACCAAATATAATTCAATAATTTTTATGCTCGAATAAATTAATATTCTGCTCATAAAATCAAATATAATATAAACCCAAATAAAATTCAATAATAAACTTAAAATTTATGGAACCTAATGAGTGAATTAAAAACATTTAGATGAATTAGGAAGTACCGGTAAAGTATACGTAGGTAAAACTAAAATGTATTAAATTAACATAAACAACAATGTTAGCTACAAAATATTATTCTCATTTGGTATCTGTAAATAAATATTAACAATTGGTTCCTTAAATAAAACTTAACGTATCAAATTTTCATTTAAAAAAATATTCAGTCGCATGGCAACTTCGCGCTAAAAGTCAACAATGAAATCAGCTGAAGAGAATATTCTCAAGAGAGAGAAGAGAGAACTAAACGTCAAATTATACGAATTAAATTTTAAGTTGATCTGGACTGTTTTATTATCGTTGTGTGATCCAGATCAGATCATGGGGATAATAAAACACGGCTATTGTAGACCTAGGCACATAAATGAAAATATCTGTTTTAACGCTATTCTCTAATAGGCGGCGCTGTCCGTTTTCGGTTTCGGAGTGGATATTACAATACGTAGTAATTCATACCAACCAATAGCTGTTAAACTAGAGTGGTATCCTTTCAGTTATTTTTTTAAACCCCAAGTATCAATAAACAAAAAAAATATTTGGCGCAACAGGTCTATGGGACCCAACACGAATGGAAGGGGTCCTACTGTTTAATGCCGTGTCTGAAGGGCAATTTTTTGTTGTATTTGAGAAGCATTTTCCTGACAGTTATACTCTTGGGTGTTTGTCAGACGATCACGAGACGTGGAAAAAAATTTTAGGTGTTATCTGAGGATTAAACCTCGAACCCCTCGCTCCGTAGTCCAACGCAATAACTAGTTGAGCCACTGCGCCCACAGTATGAATCGACAGTGGCTAAAAAAAAGTATGTATTTCATTTCTTAATCCCAGGACTAATCCAATATCAACGTAAAATCAACAAATGACACCCACGCGATATTTCTGTATACACTTAAACTGCCGGTTTTGAGATCTGCTAATAACTTTAGTCTACCAGAAATTTAATTGTTTTCTCCTTTAATGCGGTTTTCTTTTTTAGTATTTTCATTATGATATACATAGATGCTATTAACAATACGTCTTGTGAATAAGTAAATGGATATAAATAATAATCACATAATGATCTTCAAAGTTGCATTTGCCTACAAAATACAAAAGTTTATCGGAGATGTCTCTGCTTCATAAGGCATGCCAAACGAATTCAAAGCCAATATTTGGGAAATATAGCTAAGATATCCACTTTGCGGCAGTGGTCAATAATAAAACGTAAGGTAGATCTGATGTGGTTGAATCAGAACGACCTTGCTTTTTGCCAAGCATGAAAAAAAATCGTTATTAGTTGAAGTTCATAAAGTAATGTGATATTATAACAATAATTAATGTATCAAAGTTGTCAACATATTTACATGTATAGGCTATATCACACTTCCTATCATATTTAGTTAGAATAATAGTATAATTAAAACAAACAACGACAATTAAAGCTTACCTCAAGAAATATGAGATTGAGAAAGCTGGTTATCGCGGCTTCGTCAAGGCGGTGTAATGTTTATGGTGGAGTAATTGGCCGTTGTTTGTAAACCAGTTTAAAAATTAATACTTTTAATAAAAGACAATATATGTACCTCTCTTTACTAAATGAAAATAAAACCATACATAGAATTATAACTTATATCAAGTGTTCCAAATGTGATTGAAGCAAAGTGTCCTCAAATTGCAATTACATACACATTTAATATGAGTGATCATTGATCGTAGATATGTCTCGTACATAAACCTGTTTTAATCTATGAATTGCATAAAATGCAAAACAACTTTAATTCATTTAGCACAAAATGTGTTATACCCTAACTATCAGAAATGTAAACTCTTTACTAATTTAATTTTCGAAACTACTTTATAGAGTGAACAGTCTGCAAGGCCATACACATACATACATATGTAGATATGTACTTTCTTGTATATGCTGATCAGATTTAAAATAACAATGACAACAAACGAATAAGTCATAATTTTCGGATATATTCTAAGAAGTAAGAGCATTTTTACACTTTTAACTGTAATTGGAGTACAAACTCCGAATCTATCTCTGGTTATTACCGATTTCTTCTATTTACATACTTCAAATCCCTCTTTTTCAGCTAATGCAACAGCGGAAAACAAATTTTCACCCGATACTATACCACAATACAAGAACCTCGTAGAGGAATACAACACAATAATCTCGACGCTGTATTTGCAGGTCCAGGGCCTAGTTTCTCACAATCATTCATGTTGGCTGTTTAATGCTAATATTTTAACTGAGAAGCTTTTTCATGGCAGTTATACTTTCGGATGTTTGTCACACGCTCACGAGAGGTGGGACCATGGAAAAACTTTGGTGTTGTCTGGAAATCGAACCTCAAACCTCCTGCTTAGTAGTCCGACCAACTAACTACTGAGGCCCACGGTGCCCTCATATTAAGATATTTTTGAGTTGAATTTGCATGAGCCATCTATTCCTTGTTTTTTAGATATGTATGTACAGGGTGGCCCAAAAACACTCAGCCGATGTTGTTTAGCTGTATCTTTAAAATGAAACCACATAATTTCATAATTTTTTTTTAAATGTTTAATGCAACCTTGATGTTTTCCATTACTTTTGAAGATCGCCGCGAATGTCGATGACCCTTTGGGTTCTTTTTACCGCAGTTTCTATCGTTTTGGTGAGACCTTCGAGCGATAAGTTCTCGTACTCTTATCGAATATTCTCTTTAAGAGCTTCCAGAGTCTGTGGCTTGTTCTTATAGAACCGTGACTTCAAAAAACCCCAAAGGAAGAAGAAATTGGGCGATATTACTGGTCATTGCAAGTCGCCAAAACATTTGGACATTAGACATTAGGCGACCCGGAAAAGCATACTTCAAAATGTCCATTGTCGCGCGAGTTGTATGCGCGGTTGGACCGTCCTCTTGGAACCACATGTCTTGCAGTCCCAATTCATCAATTTGCGGAAATAAAAACGCGTTGATATTGGTTCTGTATCGCTCACTAGTCACGTGTAACCCGCAGTGTCCTCGAATAAATGAGGCCCAATGACACCTCGTACTCGTACACCTGAAAATGGGTCTCGTCGCTCATGATGAATTTCGACCCAAAATCGTCCACTACGTCGTTGAGGTTCAGGAGTGCGTGAACGTAGTGTAGATGCGATTGGTGGTGTGTCGGCAGAGCTGATGGACAGTCTGCACGTTGTAAGGGAACATCTTCAACTCTTTCACTAAAATGCGCTGCAGAGACATGGTGGACGTTGACGGCTCATTTTCAGCCACAACGGGGATATTATCGTCGGAACGAGCACTACAAGGACTTTCGGAACATCTTCTGTCAAGTGTTGGGAAATAAACGCTAATACGTACTACTTTAATAATGTGAACTAATTAAAATATGGCCAGTTCATATTTTCGAGGGGTTCACATTACTGGATACGAAAAAATTCGTTGTGCATATTTCATGGTTTATGAGACGATTTATCAATTGCTACTATTTTAATATGTACTCGCAATTGTTGTTTATAAATCTGCACCCGATCCTTTTTCTTGGGCCCAATCTAACAAAACATTCTAGCACTGACCCGATAGTGACAAACTTTTGCATTGTGTATTATTTATTGCTTATTTAAGTGTGTATGACACTTTTTACTAGCACCTATAGGTCAAGTATTGGTTTCGTGAAAAATCTTCTGTCAAGTGTTGGGAAATAAACGCTAATACGTACTACTTCAATAATGTGAACTAATTAAAATATGGCCAGTTCATATTTTCGAGGGGTTCACATTACTGGATACGAAAAAATTCGTTGTGCATATTTCATGGTTTATGAGACGATTTATCAATTGCTACTATTTTAATATGTACTCGCAATTGTTGTTTATAAATCTGCACCCGATCCTTTTTCTTGGGCCCAATCTAACAAAACATTGGAGCACTGACCCGATAGTGACAAACTTTTGCATTGTGTATTATTTATTGCTTATTTAAGTGTGTATGACACTTTTTACTAGCACCTATAGGTCAAGTATTGGTTTCGTGAAAAATCTTCTGTCAAGTGTTGGGAAATAAACGCTAATACGTACTACTTCAATAATGTGAACTAATTAAAATATGGCCAGTTCATATTTTCGAGGGGTTCACATTACTGGATACGAAAAAATTCGTTGTGCATATTTCATGGTTTATGAGACGATTTATCAATTGCTACTATTTTAATATGTACTCGCAATTGTTGTTTATAAATCTGCACCCGATCCTTTTTCTTGGGCCCAATCTAACAAAACATTGGAGCACTGACCCGATAGTGACAAACTTTTGCATTGTGTATTATTTATTGCTTATTTAAGTGTGCATGACACTTTTTATTAGCACCTATAGGTCAAGTATTGGTTTCGTGAAAAATTTCGAACTCGGGATTTTAATCAAACTTGACATTCCGTCTCTCTGTCTGTCTGTCTATTCGACTGCAACTTAAACGTTTGGACGGATTTGCTTCAAACTTTATATATAGGGACTGTGGGATAATCCCTAGAGGCGAAATTGGAACTTTCATTCTAACCTTAAAATTAAGGGTACTTTACTTAATGCCGATTTCACTAAAAATAAATTTTCTCAAAAACGGCTCTAACGATTTTGATAATATTTCGTATGTGATTTAGTTTGGGCATGTGCTATTAGGTGGCAAACCACGTTTTGCGCGAAAAATGCGTATAACGGTAATTCTAGAAATTGACTGTTTTTCGGCTTTTATTCAGCGATTATGCTTAAAATCAATATCTGAGTGACAAATGTAAAGATATGACGTACCAAGTTTTGGAACTGTCATGACCATTTTTCAAAAATTTAACTTTTTTCAAAATTTTTAATAGAAAGAGAAAAAATTATTAAAAGGAAATTAATAGGCCTCGAAGGTCTCTATAATTCACTTGAACATCATATGCCCTCTTCTTGAGGGCATTTTTACAAAAAACGAATTTGCGAAATCTCCCAGATAGCATCACAAATACGTAGAATCAGTTCAATATTATCAATTCCATCAAAAATGCAGAATGTCAAGCCCACGTTATTAAGTCTCATTTGTAAGAAAAAAAAAACTTAATTTTCAGTGCCTATAAGTCGTGCACTTTATTTAACAAAGGTTGAACATCTTCCTGATTCGCAGACTTTTTTTTTCCCCCTATTTTTGAATCCATCTGTTGCTGACTTTAAAATTTGGTGCCCCGTTAAATTGCTCATTAAAAAAATACCATTAATTCTCAGTAAATCAGTTTTAACTGCAGTTATCGTGGATTTAGAGATACCGTAGATACTCTGCTCTGCTCAATGTGTGTGTAGTAGATTTTTCTTGCGTTGTAAGAAACTTGTACTGGTTTTGATTGCTAGGCTACGACTATGCCAGTCACAACTTCTGAATATAAGACAAAGCAAATGCAAAAATGAAGAATTTTTCAAACGGGACGCATAGTTAAACGAAATATAATTGTTTCAGTTTGTTCCTATTGTGAATAGCACAACTTTGTCGCTATTAGCGATTCTTGTGACTTCTAATACAAAAGTAAAAAAAAGCGAAAACCTTTTAAAGTAGAGTATGTACGATATTAAGATGTATTACTATTTTATTTTGAATGTATTGTGCTTTATATACAAAATGTTTAAAGGATAATACCTTATCCTTCTCCCTTTTCATCGGTCCTAATAAAATGATCGTGGCATACTATGAACTGTAGATCACTTGTATTTGTAAATTTTAGCGTAATATTTGCACGAAATCGAAAAGAGTGGAAAACTGCCGTGTCTTAGGCAGAAACACTTCAGGGGTCAGGAGCCCGTTAAATAAGTAACTAAGTAAGTGAATATTTTGTCTTAATGATTTCCTCGATTTCTAGTAAAAATATGAAATTTTGAAAAATTTGCGTGGTGGGGAAATGCTAAAAATATTTAGGCTTTTTTATTAATTACAGTGTTTACAATATGTTCACTGGAATACAATGAATTATCAAATGATAAAAAGTACTTTTTTAACTAGTAATACTTAATATACAACTATAACTTTGTGATAAGCAAAGTCACGTCGAGGACAATATTACATACACTTCTTCCACTTGCGGTCTTTAACTGAAGATGATTCGTACTTGCTTCTTGCAGTGGAAATCATACAGTCTCGAAACCGAAGTACCAAGTGAATTTGAGATTTCACACACACTTCTTACCATAAGGAATTTTTCCTGCTCCATTGTTCCATTCCTTTATATTCTCATTATATCTTTCTTGTATGAATTTCATGCCTTAGAGGAGGGTTATAGAGTACTTATAGAATTCGTAAAAATTTTCCATAAATTCTGAAACAGTTCGTGATTGTGTTTTAATTGTCCTTCTTTTATCAGATGGCATATCTTCGACTGTAACATACGTGCAGCAAAATTAGAGAACATGGCTTTATACTTTATTTCTAATTTTGATGCAAACCTCTAGTAGAAATACAATAAGATAGTACGTGCAATTTAGCACAATTCTTCTAGCTTGATGCTTCACGTAAATGATTGTTTTTCATTTCAAGTCTACCTTCAAAACAAAAATGAAAGAAAAATTAGTAGAGATAGAACTAATTGAAAAATAGTTATTTTCCTTAAATTATTACATATATTATGTATCTTTCCATGTCCATAGCATGTCAATAATTTACTACACGCCTGTTTCAGTTGCATTGTTGCACGTCTGTTTCAAGCTTAAGTTCTTCATTACGTATGCGTTTATTTGACTTTCTACGGAATACGAGGAAATTCCATTTCGAAGTCTAGACCGGGGCTTCGCTTACTGGTAGTTCTTGGACCAGTGGTGTGTTATGGGTAAATATCTGATAATCGCTTGCATCAAAATCGAAATCAACGAAAGTGATGATGGAGAAGTGAGTACTTGAGCACAAAACTATCAGCATTATCCACTGTACACGCATATGCACACAAAAATGTACGAGTATGTAGTATGACGCACATTTCGAAGTCCTCCAGAAATTTATGTTTATTTAATTAAGTTTAATTTAACCGATTAACTACATAGCATAACCAATTAAAAGCAATTATTTATCTATTAACTGCTTTACTAGATACATATGTATGTATATGTATACAAAGTTAAAATGATAATTAATGGATGCTTATTTTAAATGTCGGTTCAGTATATTATGTAAGTAATATTAGGGTGCAGTAGAACGTAACGGTGTTTAGTTTTAAACTTGACATATGGTAGGTACATATGTATGTACCTACGTATCTATTTATTTTGTGATGAATTGAATAATGCTAACATACTTAGCGTTGAATGAGGTATTAAGTTAACTTATCATAAATACTATAAAATATTGTCCTGAAGCTGAGCAATGCTCAAACCAATTCATGAAATCATTGCAAAAAAATAAAAATTAAGTGCACGACTGGATCGTATGTACTTGCACCTTTACGTTGAACGATTATAAATTATTCAGGATTGGAGTTCAAGTAAAACAGTTAAAGTCATTTGACATTTTTTAGGACTCTACCACGATAACTTTTAACGGGTGTTATCTGCGAAGTTTTATTGAAAAATGATTTTTTTTAAACGCCCCAAAAAAGTGGGCGGATGCCTATATTATGCATCTATGAGTGAATTAAAGAGAATCATACCGCCTATGAATTATATCCAAATAATTTTTTTTTAATTTCCGGTTAAAATATGAAAATATTGGAGTTTCAAAAAGTGGGCGTGGTCGTTTCAAAATTTGAAATTTGGTATATTACTCATATATTTATTTTAAGCCTAATCGCTGGATAAATAGCCGAAAAACAGCCAATTTTTAAAATTATAACGTCGTTTCCCGCAAAAATGTGGTATGCCTCTAATAGCATACAAAAAGAAATTTTATCCAAATCATTGGAGCCGTTTTCGAAAAAATCTATTTTCAGGGAAATCGACTTTAAGTAAGGTACCCTTAATTTTGAAGTTAGAATGAAAATTCCAATTTTCTCTCTAGGGATCATCCCGCAGCCCTGAGTTTGGTTGAAGTTTTATGTATATTAAAAGAAATTTGATGATCATTGTCTGTTGGATCTTGTTATGTCTTATGAATTGAATCCATTTTGAAAACGTCGTCAAATATACCAGTTCTTTCAGCCTTTTATTTTTATTGGGCGGATGAAAACTGGTTAAGATATCCATGTTTTTTCTGACCGAAACAAAAAAGATTACCATGACCCACTTGTAAAAATAAATCGATTCGTTAGACCCAATATTTTGTTGGCCCATCGAAAATGGGTTCCTGCAAGATGCTCGGTTCCGTTGGTGGTGTCTCATGCTTCCCTCGTTGATAGCATGAACTATAACAATCTCCTTAGGGTTGCCTATCTCTCGTCCTAAGGTATTTCTGACAGTATGTGCTCGGGGTTTTGAACATTACCTTTACCTAAGGTATTCCAGGAAACTTACATATTCCGTTAGAAATTGGGTAAGATAAAAGTTTACCCGACCATGTTTTCTCCTGGTTCATACTTACATATATGTTCAGTAGCAGTCTGTGTGTTCACCAACCGTTTTCTGCGGCGTTCTATCACCGTTGCCATTCTATGCTGCTCTGACCTCCAGCTTCATAGCATTCGGACCTCTACTTTTAACGCGCGGGCCCGGAGCGGCACCCTGTGCATTGTTTACAATTGACTAGTGCACACATGCGTTATTTTTCATCGTTTACTTTTTAAAACATAATTTTTGTACACGAGGTACGTGAAAACTACTCATATCTTTGATAAATCTCCATTGCAGGGAGCCAAATGTGTACTATAGCTTGTGTCGAGCGATAAATGCCCGCATGTGTGCATAGAAAAACTGCGGTGCCGCTGCTGTGTCGTTGCGAACCCGCGCCTTAAAAAAAGCAAGTGCTTAGCGGCACTAAATACATACATACATATGTATATAAAAGCCAATTTCAAACTGAAAACAATTTTATGGTATGCAGGTTAGTACAGTACAAGAACAAAGATAGTAGGTATTCTAATAATCCTTCTAGCTTAATTTTTATAAGTGGACAATCCCGAAGTACTAAGATGTCCAGTACAGTCTCTTTTCGTGTGTATATTGTGCGTCATAACTGACCGATTTACTCTACTACACCCTAGTTCCACATGCTATAAAAAACTAACCCCCACAGTAATATCAAATGTACATATGTACTTACATATCACTCAATGTTGTATTAAAATTACTCAAGTATGGAATTGTAGAACCTGCTTGCTCTAGACGAGCTAAAGAATAATAAATAGGTGTTACTTCATTCTTACGATTTATTTATCTAGTAAATTTTGCATTACACAGTTCTACTAAGATTCGCAATGCTTCACATACAACAGGAAATAATAGCCTTTATTGGCATTATAATCCTTAGTGTAACACACGCGGGAAGTTTCTTAAAAGAACCACGTAAGTTGACGTCGATAAATAATTTTTTGTTTATTTCGGGCTGAAATTTCAATCTTGAAATACTATTTATTCAACCGTCAGTTTTTTTTACGGTGTACATGCTTCGAAGTGGTTTACATCAGAAAAGAAAAACGCAATTCCAAAATAACCCACCAGGTGAAAAACTTGATGGCCTAAAATATAAGAAATATCATTCAATCCGTTACTTTTAATTACATACACATTCTGTTATGGTATCTAGTGCTGTCGTCAACTTTGCGGTGAGCAATAGTGCATCGTGATTGCTTGTCATCAAGTTTAAATGGCAACATACCCATTCACCACATATGACCTTTTTATGGTAGCCAATTTGGAATAAGTGCTAAGTGATTACCCATAAATTGTGACCTCAGTAAAAAGCATGAATAAAAAAGATGTTGATAGACGTAGCAAAATTTTGTGAAGAATCTCGTAAAATTTCTTTTTGTGACGTCAAATATATGTATTTCTTTTAATAATCCTCCGTATAGTGCCAAGGTCAGAGCCAAAACCTGTTACAGTGTTTTTGAGTTCGGTTTTGATAAAAAAGTAAAGGTAAATAAACATTAAAGACTGAAAACTTCGGATACAAAATCAAAATAAAATACTTAAAAAGAAAAACTATCTACTTTAAAAGATATCCGTTATATTTATGTACATATGTACCTATACATATAAGCCAATTCATGGCACAGTGCCTTTTTGTATTAAATTTTTCAAACACGGCCTATTAAACAAAATGTGTTTCGTTCATTGTGTAAATATGCTCAAACTCTACCTCATACTCGTAAGTTTGAGTCGAACCCGGATAAGCCGATAAACCTACTTTTAATAAGGATATGTTTGGAATAGTTCGGAGGAACTGTTTCCTAATTTCACGTTGCACCGCGTGTTTTCCAGCGTCACGCGGCACAGCTGGATCAGTTTAGCCGGGATCCCGAATTCGGACATCGCCTTGTAGACCTCAAGACCTCAAGAGTCTCGACTTGAAATACGTTGGTCTTTTCCAGGATTTGCCTTAGTGTGGAAATTTGGTCGATCGTTGATCTGCCGGGCCCGAAGCCACAGTGGTTCATGCCGATTAGGGTGCTGCAGAAAATGTTCAGACGTTCACACAGTACGTTGGATAAGATCTTATATGCGACATTAAGCATGGATATGCCTCGATAGTTCTTACAAGACATAGTACCGCCTTTCTGGAAGATGGGGCATATAGAGCTGATAGTCCAGTCATCGGGCATGACTTCATCCACCCATACTTGGTTGATGATTTGGTGCATGCACTCTACCAAAACATCACCACCATGTTTGAAAAGCTCTGCTGGTAGACCATCAGACCTTGGTGTTCTTCAGCTGTTTGGTAGCTGAGCCGACTTTTTCAAAACTGGGAAGGGGGATGGATTCTTCATTGACTGGATGCGGGTTCTCTTCTTGCCCTATCACTCTCTCTACCTAATGCCCATTAAGTAGCTGCTGGCTAGGTTTCCTTCACTGTTTCGAAGAGCCTGCGTTCCGGGCTTGAAGCCAGCTGCTTTCCTAAAAAACATCCGGATGTTGTTCCTATCGCGGGACACTTCGATATCCTTGAGCTGGGAGACTGCGTGGGCCCTTTTCTTCTTACGCAGGATCTTCTTCTCCTCCCTTCTTCTGGCTCGATACTCTTCTCTCGCTGCCCTTGTTTTGCGCTGCAGCGCTTGCATGTGTGCATTTTCTGTCACCTTTTTCCGACGCACGCATTCATCATCATACCAAGGGCTCTTTTTGGGTGGTGGCTGGTAGCCTATGGTGGTCTCTTCTATCCATTTGATGGTGTCGCGTTCCACAGATTGTTGGCGTTTGTGGATGATGAATGCGAAGAGGCTCTCGCTCAGGCGCTCTCTGTAGACTCTGGCTACTCCAGTCGTGCTAAGGCTTCCAACGTTGAATTTCTTTTTCTGGGCGGCTTGCAGCTTCTTCTCGTTGGATAGTAGAGCTCTGAATTTAGCTGCAACAAGAAAATGATCAGAGTCGACGTTTGCCCCTCTGAAAGTTTGCACATTCAGAATGTTGGATGCGTGCCTCGCATCTATTAGCACGTGGTCGATTTGGTTGGCGGTTCGACCATCTGGAGAGCGCCAGGTTGCTGTGTGGATTCGTAGTCTTGGAAACCTAGTGCTACTTATCACCGTATTACGAGCTGCTGCTAAATCGATTAGCCGGAAGCCTTTGTCTGTCGTTTCGTGGAGGCTGTGCTTTCCAACTAATCCACCGAAGATGTTTTCCTTACCGATTTTGGCATTGAAGTCCCCGAGTATGATTTTGACATCATACTCCTCCAGGAGGTCATAAAACTCCTCCTTGATAGAGCCTTCAGCTTCGTCGGTAGGGGCGTGTGCACATATTATGCTGATGTTTTGGAATGTTGCCTTGATGCGGATCACAGCCAGGCGATCGCCGATCGGCTTAAAGTCATTTATCATTGAGCGAAGCCGATTTCCCACGACGAATAACGAATCCGCATCCTAACATGTGCAGTCTTCTGTTTGTGCATACCTGATCCTATCCATCGTATCTCCTGGATCGCGGTAATATCTGCCTTATACCGCGTGAGGACAGATTCAAGGTTTTGAATAGCACCTGGAGTGTACAGTGTACGTACGTTCCTGGTGCATACTCTTAAATCGTAGTCCGTGGACGTTCCGGGTCGTGGTATTAAATGAGGGGGTCCATAATCCGAGGCTTGTGTCTTTCTCATAAAGCCCGTATGATACTACATTTTTTCCGCATTTTTATTACTCTGAAAATGAAGTTAGAGCAGTACGCACAATTACCTACTGAAATTCCCATTTGGTGTAAGTGTATACGCACTAACCTTATAAATGCGAAAATGTCAAAAAAAAATGCATTAAAAATGTATCTCAAACTACATTTTTCAGCCACTGGCAGCTTTTTTTTTGACATTTCTGCATTAAAATTATACGTTTGCCATTTGCGCCTGTTTTGCTGTCTAGCTTTATTTGAAAATAAAGTGTGACTCATTTGATTTGTGTATGTTGCTTTGCAAAATGATTGCTTTCCTTTTCTTAAAAAAACGTGTTTTCTCTTTTATGCAAAGCTGAAAACTAATGTATTAAAAATGCGGAAAAAATGTAGTATCATACGGGCTTAACTAGTGTTTTTTTACTTGGTAAGGAAGTTACCCCGACGGCACACCCCCCTAACCTGGAGGGCCAGTTCCATTTTTTTTTTAAACCCCTAGGACGAGGGGCCGGTTTTAAACCGATGGCAGTAACCCGCTTCGGGAATATGAGCGCCGCCGTTGGCCCAATAAGGGCTCATCCGCCACCATTTTTTTTTCCAAAAACCTGACTTATTCTTGCCTATCATTATTCGTCTGAGCTACAAATATATCGAAGTAGCCCCGATAAAGTATTATGCTTCCGTTTGAATCTGTGTCGCCACCGTTGACTCCATCGAGAGAGTTCGTCCGCTGTCGTATTTATAGTGCTGCTATTTTCTCCTGTTCAACACTCGCGCTTATAAGTTCAGCAAATCGGGTCCGGATGGACACCAACCAGTACCCGATGGCTACCACTAGGAGGTAAAATAAGCACAATTAATGCGCAATAACAGTTACAACACTGGACGTCGCCAGGTTCACGCCAGTCAGTGCCTACCCTATTCCTATAGAATATAGCCATCACAGTACCACATTCCATTCAAATTTATGTACATAATTATATACGATATCATGATAACTTAGAATTAATTGTAAAATGTCAAGAAACCGTTATTCTACAAACATACATATGTACATACATGTATGTGTGTCATTGATGCAGACAGACTCGGAATTAGAGTCTATTTTAAATGACGCTTTTAATAATTTACGATCTTGTACAACTTGTGTAGTAAATTATTTTCTTTACTGTAGTATCATTACTGGTAACAATTATATACATACATACTTACCTTTACTCTTTTACGTGCCGACTCCACTGAGCGGGAATACAGCCGCTGTAAAAGTTTTAACCAAATCAATATTTTTGCTAGTTTGAATATTGCAGATTGGAAGAGCTAACTGGCTGCAGGTGCAATTTTCGTGGTTACAATGCGATTCACACATTGGAACTCTATGTGAATGCTACTGTTTGTGCACCATTGCTGTAATAGTAGCGCTCTGTAACCGTAGCTCAAAAGTGTCATTAAGGTCACATACATAGCAAGAATCATTAACAGACGCTCGCTAAAATTAAGGCAGTGACAAATTTATATTTTTTTGTGTTATCTGGGATTCGACACAACAAGCTAGTAAATAGTATCGCATCGAGGAGTATATAAATACAGAAACCTTAATTCAAGCAAAAGTGCGTAGTGGGTCTTCTATTTGGATAGTTTTGTTAACCACCTTTTGGTTTTTGAAATATTTGGTGCACATAACGTTTTATGAATAAGAAAAGCCATCTGATTTCTGAACATCGCGCCTTGATACCGACCTACTGAATCGCAGAGGCTTTTCCATGCTATGAGCTACCCATTAAGTCGCATATCGACAGCTTTTGGGCGACATGGAAGATAAACGGAATCGGCGCTCTATCTTGGACTAAACCTTGTCTAATAACACAATCAGTGAAATTGTATTTGAAATATTTTCAACTAATGTTTGCTTGTTTAACCATGATGAATGCAGATTCATTTATAAATGTTATTTTTTAGTTCAGGTTTTCGCGATCCGTTATATCTTTTCTTTTAACCGTTTAGTATTATTATTATGTTGGTACTACTCTAATAATAAAGGCGTACATATATCATACACAAGTTTTTTGGCATTCTCCAGTAATATGGTGTATAGATAAGTTGAGTTATTAGAAGACAGTATTCCAATTTTTTT
The DNA here is from genome assembly GCA_905220385.1 of Xylota sylvarum. Taxonomy (NCBI): domain Eukaryota; kingdom Metazoa; phylum Arthropoda; class Insecta; order Diptera; family Syrphidae; genus Xylota; species Xylota sylvarum. Next base: position 67,740,041 of record LR999958.1, on the reverse strand, counting down.
TTCAGAAAAATGTGTCAAAAACCCACACAATTTTTATTACATTTGGATGGAAGTGATTTTTAATCTCATTAATTCATTTTATTATTCATTTTAAATTTATTTAAAAATAAAGGAGAAAGGAGTTGCCTAACCCCTTTAATACCCCTTTTGGACACCACGACAAAATTTGGCTTCCACATACCTGCTGCAATCCTTGTGCTACAGGTTTAATAAATTGGATAGGTGGCAACAGTCAATCTTTTCGTTTTGTGGTACCGATGCAGTGGCGAGAACCCACATACCATTCAACTGACTGCAACAACATCTTTCGATGCATCATCGCCTGTGTCAGAATACGTGCCTTATCAGTCTTTTCAACAGCCACATAAAATAACATAAGCTGAATTGAACGATCGTGTGAGGGACATAGAATTGTCAATATGATTAAAGAGGAACTTCTAGGATCGAGATTACATGGCTGATAGTTCAGTTTTTTGTAAGAGTGTAAATGGTCTATATAAAACCCTTAACATGGAATACAATTCGGATGAAGGGAGACTGTTCATATGATACATAAGTATATAACTTTAACTTTAACTTGAAGGCGGTCTTACTACATAATGGCAATATTTTACCATCGATTCCTACCGGCCACGCAGTTCATTTGAAAGAGTCCTACGAAAATATGAAAACTTTTTTTATCACATATACAATATAATGAACATGGCAAATTTGTGGAGATCTAAGAATTTGTCGCTCTATGGCTTGGATTCCAATTAGGTTTCTCGAAGTTTTCATCTGTGAATGGGGCAGTCGTGCTAGAAATGATAATTTTAAGAAAGAATGGCCTCTTTGAAAGTCACTCGAATCAGGGAAAAGAAATGTTCAAAATGTCCCTTTGATAGTCTCAAAAAATGTAGTGTTCCCACCTCTGCATATAAAACTAGAGCACATGAAGAATTTTGTGAAAGTTATGGGCAAAAATGAAGAGGCATTTCAATATTTACGTCAAAAATTTCAAGACTGAGCAAAGCCAGAATCATGCAGAATGTTTGTCGGTCCTCATATTAGGCATTTATTTAAAGATGGAAATTATAATATAGAAAGAAAAAATGGAATGACTTCACTTGTGGCAAATAACTTTTAAGGAAATAATGCCCAAATCACAATGTCGCATGCGTGCGTGCGTCCGTTGACAGATTGTGTAGAAACAACGCGCTTTTATGGGGTAACACGAAATGCGACTTCACCGTTTTATCGGCGTCATATCGTAAATATCGTAAACGTCCAAGTAGATGCACTTTTTACTTTTGCGTGCGTTTGTCGTCAACTATCGGCTATCAGCTGTTTTATGACTTGTTTGATTTTCAGTGACAGGGTAAGTTCTTGTGTCGCATATTTACTCCGAAACAAATGACAACGTCAATTCGATACAATGATAAAAATATAACGCTTTTATTATATTTGAGAAAAAATTAATAAATCATTTTCCCAAAAACTAAAACAAGTTTTTTTTTCGTACTCAGTTTCGTATTCATGTAGATGTACTCGATTTACTTTACGATAAGAATTGGTTTTTTTCTTCCAAGTACTCGTGGCATACTTTTTCATTGATTTCATCACGGAGGTCTAATTCTTTCCTAAGAAAACAAATCTATACATACATATGTATAAAACCCATATTAAACTTCATGTCAATATACCTACATATATACATATACATGGCCTGATCAATAAGTAATATTTACCTTTCAATAGGAAGATTACCTCTAAGAATTTTCACTTATCTGTTATATACTATTAGAAGTTTAAGTTGAAACCCTGCTTAGCACATTTTGACGATTTCTTATCACAAAATTTGTAGCTAACTCTTGTCAATATGTATGATTGGTAATGTATTTTTGACAGGTATTTGATTGCTCTTAATAAACTTATATATATACATAGGTATAATTTATAAGTTATTTTCAAAAGACTCAGACTTACACATAATTAAATTACAAATTAATAAACTCTTTTTTGTATTAGCTCCATACGTACCATCATGTAAAATCTACGAACCAGGATTTACAAATTGCTCTACGCACACGATCCAGAAATTATTTACTCAGCTTGCCCAAGGTAAGGCTTTACAAAAACACTCGACCCAATTCTAATTTAAAAATTTCGTGTTTACACAGGTATACCTGATTTAAAGTCGGTTGGCCCAGTTGATCCATTTTATATTAAAAAGGTTGTGTACAAACAGGACAATAACCAGGTAGCAACTATTGCTGCTAATTTAACAGACGTAGTAGTAAAAGGATTCGGTAAAACCATCGTTAAGGAAAGCAAGTAAGTGTATTGGCTATTCGAAATTCAAAGATGCAAAAATCTGGTATTGAATTCCTTATTTCTGTATTGACTTTCAGAGTAAGCAAAAAAGATTTTAGTTGGGAGACAAAATTCCTGATTCCAAAACTGAGAATGGATGGAAATTACAAAATGGAAGGAAAAGTTCTAGTAGTACCCCTAAGTGGAAATGGAAAAATGTTCATGGAGGCCGGTAAGTTGAAAAAAAGAATAATCAATATGTATCGAAGGCATGGTTTACTGGTAGTTCTCTCAAATAGAAATGGAAAATCGTACATTATGGTTGGTAATTTTAAAAGTACCTTTTATTTTATTTTACTAAACAAATATCACATTTGAAAACACATAAGAAACTAAATAAAATAATTTAATAAGTGAATGGATTAAAGAGAATAAGTATAGCCTGGTATTTCACATGAAATACAACAACTTAACTTCAAGTTAAACTGCATAAAACCCTTCAAGCTTATCCCCAATATCATTATTGATGGGTTCAGGCAAAATTCTGCTTATTTTTATTATAATTATTGAAAACATTTAATTACATTTTATGTGTATTTTATATATTCTCGTTGTAGATAATATGAACATAAAAATGTTAACTAAAGCAAGACTTTATGAGAAAGGAGGATTCACATTCTGTAATGTTACTGGCGTTCGCCTTGAAATCACTATAACAAAGCTTAAGACTAGATTTAATAATCTTTTTAATGGAAATAAGGAAATCGAAAAGAGTACGAACGAGTTTTTCAATTCGAATTGGCAGGATCTCTTTGAAGCCTTGCGGTCGGTGGTCACACAAACTGTTGAAGATATTCTCTTAAACATAATGCAAAATGTATTCCATTATATTCCTGCTAACTTTTTTGTGGCTGATATTCCAACATCTAAGCAACTTTACGGAGAATTGTAATTTGGTTGCTGGGCTGATTTATAATACCTAAGTTCTAAATAATAAATATAATTTCTAAATTAATCAAATTAATAATTATATATATGTACATACATACGTACACTTACGAATATCAATTTATACATACATAGTTTAAAAATAAGTGTTTTGTACTTTTCCCTTAAAAGAAAAAAATGTTCTGCCTGAGCAAATTTTTGTCTGACAAAGTCCATCGACCGTCGCACACTGGGGCCGATTGTATAAAGAGCATGCCCAAAACTATTTAACCGATTCGTAATAAATATTTTTATTACATCTATTATTAATAATATAATGATTTCTTTTCAAACACCATTTGGCTTTACAAATAAAATATGATTTTTACGTTCTTCTTCTAATAAATTTTCATCACCTGGATCGAATGATTTTCTGTTCTGATGAGATATATAAACGATTATCTCTTCTGCATGTTTTTCTACTAAAATGCTGCTTGCATTACTTTAAATCCTATATCCTTGCTATTCTTCTGCCTCTTCGCTAAGGTGACCAATAGGTAGTAATGCAAAAAAAATATAAAAATATTTGGCGCCACAGGTCCATGGTACCCAGAGTCTAGCTTCTCACAAACATTCGTGTTGTACGTGTTATATTCTTACCTACAGGGACCTACTGTTCGTTCCATTTTCGAAGGGCAATGTTTTATTTAAGAAACTTTTTCCTGACATTATACTCTCGGATGTTTGTCAGACCATCGCGAGTGATGGGGCCGTGAAAGAAATTTTAGTTGTTTTAAGAGGATCGAACTTCGAACCCGTTGCTTGAGACCCCGCACCGTGAAATAAAATTTTGTGTATTGTTGGAGTCCTTGCCATCCATGAATATTAATTAACATATAAACGAGTTGTATCCTAGCAGTAATTCTTAAATATTTCAGAATCTATATAGCAATCGCTATATAATTGCAGTATAGTACAAAATAGTTATATTAACTGTTGATTCATGCATATTTGCAAACGTTTTAATTTTCGAATTCGAACAATATTTCGAAAGTTACTATTCCATGCTGCAGTTTTGTATATACATATATAGTTTATAACATAGGAAAATAATCGAGATAGACTCTATAAACTATAAACATAGATATTTACGTGATCAGTATCAATAGCGAATCTAATTAACCCATATCTGTCGGTTTGATCGTATGTCACCATTTGTTCAGTCTTAAGTTTTGAACTGAAAAATAAATTTTAAAGATGAAATTTGATATCTGGGCTTTTGAGAAAGAGAAGTAGTGTAAGTGTATAAATTTATGAAATTTACTATTTACTATTTAACAGGAATTAAACAAAATGTATTAAGACCAAATATTAAGATGTTTCAATTGTTTACAAATCATCCATACATTATATGTGACCACGCACATTTTTGGGGGCGTTTTATTAAAAAACAGATTTTGATGAAATTTTCCATATACATATGAATCCAAAATCCTCAATGGTTCGAAATTATCGTTGTAATTCAATAAAAAAAATGCAATACGGCCACGCCCCTTTTATAAGTGCTGCATAAAAGGAGGATAAGGTATCAAACGCTCCGATTCAGACGGATTGTAGCTTTTCTGCATGTTTTAAAGCAATTTCTGAAGAGGAATCTGGAATTTTTTTTCCACCATCAAAACCCGGGAGGCTTCCACTTCTAAAAAGGAATGTTTATGCTAGTAGAGAAGATAATCAGTTTAAAAAGCCTCTCGCGCAAATTTAAGAAAAATAGTATTAAATATTTGATATTCTGAATGCTCTTTAAATTTTCAAGGAACAATTTTTATTCTTAAAAATATTTTTTTTTATTTATTGACCTTAATTAATGCTGGTCAAAGTTTTGAATTTATTTAAAGTGAATACACTATCAGAAAATAATTATTACGCTTTAAAATGATCAACAAGTGAATAGCAGATCTTCTGATTTACAGGAACCCTATGTTTTACCACTTTTTCACTAAAACTCTACTACTTTCCAGCACTGCAAAGTTTTACATAATGATAAACAAATGAATTTAGGTATTAACTTTGAAGTCATATAATAATGTCAAATTTCCCACAAATGCAAATAAAGTCCAAGAGAAAATAGTATAAATTAGGAATTTTTGTAATACTACACATCTATGTATAAGAAACAAAGAAAAAATATATACATATGTATTATACATACATACTTTTTTTTAAAGTAATTGAGGTAAAATTGAATAACACTAATTAATTATTATTACGGGAAGTTCAGTTTTTATTTTATCTTAGTAGTTTGTAATAGGTACCACCTTTAGTCTTTACGACACCTTGGACCCTTCCCGGCATAGCGGCATTAAGTTTTTTGGACTTCCTCTGTTGTTATCTCTTTACTTCCTACATCGTTTATGATCGTTTTGAGCTCTTCAATAGTTTTAAGTGCCTTGTTCCGCACTTTCTAACCCATAATTGACCACAAGTTCTCAATTATGTAAAGATCAATGCGATTTCCTGCCCAATTTAGAAATTCAAGGCCAATATCTGCCACGCATTAGGTTATCTGTTGAAAGAAAATAATATTTAGAAGTGGTTTAAAGTTTAAGTCTTAGGTCAAAGTTTGTTTTTGCTTACGGATGACAGAGAGCGGAAACATCTTGAAACTATGGAATTTGGGATGTAGGAGCATAACTCCTCTATTGTAGGAACAAGACCATCAACAATAATTTCTTTGTATTTCGCTGCATTTACGGAAGCGTTGAAAAGCTAAATCTACCAATTTGTCATGCATCCCGAAACCATAACATATGGTGAATGGTTAACAGTCCGAAGTAACGCACTACCTGCTTTCCGTCTGGTCCAATCAAATTAAATTTGGATTCGTCAGAATCCAGTCAGTGGTGGTCCATTTCCGGTACTGTTTGACCAACATCAATCTTTTTGCAGGTTTACAGGCTTGTAAATCTACTTCATTTAGCAAGCGTTCAACTCCCCCCCCGCGTGATGATGTTAAAAGAACATCTCTCGTTAAAGACTTTTCTCAATTGTTTGGCTTTTACGAACCGGCTTTCAAAGACATGCCCTACAAAACCCGATCTTGCCGTGTTGTCGGTTTTTTATTTTTGATCTTACGCTCTCAGGTTGCCTCCTCGTACTGCCTGTCCCGCTTCATTTCTGCAAAAGCCTTCTCATAGTGCTTTAATAGCATCCTACAATTTAAAAATTTTCGGCATGGGGAGTGAGAATACGTCCTTTATCTGCTTCGCACAAAACCATCGTAAAATTCCGTAACTGTTCACAAAAAACTTTTTCACGGTCTAGAGTACTAATACGCTATCGATTTGAATTTTATTTCTTCTTCAAATAGTCTTAAGTAGATATATTTTAGAGCAAGATTTCTCATAAGAGAGACCAACAGCTCCATAATATCTTCTGTAGACAAGAGAGCCCGATATCTTCTTTTATTTAGTGATAAACACGTAGCAGAGCCCAGAGATCTGAATGCAGAACTCAACTGGCTGTGTATGTCACACATTTTAGCAAAAATTGATGTTCTTATTACTATTAATATTGAAAACCATAGCACACCAAACAATAGAGAAACAACAGAGAATTAACAAACAAATGTTCATTGAAATTGATTCAATGTGAGGAGCGAAGCTATTTCTAGTTCTTATACTTTTGAAGATCTAGTGTCTTGGCTTATCTAAGAGTTTCCATCTTAGTGTTTATTTACCTCAGATTATTTTGTTTGAATTGTGAAACAATCGTATTGTAAGAGGTTTGGCTGTGCTTTCCATTATGGCCACTTCGCGAAAAATTTGAAAAAAATATTTTTATATGTAAAATGGGTTCCTAAACACGAATATGAAATTTATTTTGCGCGCAAACTATTATTAACAAAGTTATTAACATTTGAAGTTCCCAAACGACTTCTAAACTGAACGCATTTTCGAGGTATTATTCACAGATAAGTAGCAATTTCTCTTCAAATTCCGCTTTCTAACATCATATTCTTTGTTTTAAAACCGTAAAATATTATAAATAAATAGTAGAAATAAACAAATAAAGATAATAAAAAACAGTAGCCATAATTTTCAAAAATGACAGTTATATTCGTAATTCCCTAGAAATATGCAATACAAAAGAATATGTACAAAAGTTGGTGACATGGAATTAATTCTTGCCTAGAAATAAGCAATGCAAAATAATATTTGTTAGAGTTTTTGCAATACTAACAACTATTTGCTACTCTACATGAGTCTAGAGAACGGTTTCGTTACAAATCGGTAAGTTCTAGCTGTTTTAGTATGAATTCGTATGGAAATATATGCGCTTTTGTTGTACTCGCTATTTGTGTTGCAATGACTGATGTGCTTGTGTCGCGAGTTGGTCGGGTACCGAAGTTGAAAATACTGCAGTGGAACACTCACCTGCTAAGCGTCGATTGTTTTCGGTGAAGATAAAAGAGCAGTGGAACATTGTGCGGTTATATGTATAAAGATCTTGGTTACAACAGTTCTTGCATTGCTTTCGTTGAGAGCCGTGGTTTGCTACCAAAAACAAAAAAGTGCAGAATTCATAAATGTGACATGAAGTTGTACTTCCGAAACTATATCATAGGTGATTTCCAGTCGGGCTACAGGAACTTGGTTTGAGGAATGCAGAATATCTTTTCCTCGAGCTTTTTATGTGATGTATAGCTGTTCGAGGAAGTACAGCTATGATACGGTGCAAATGGAAGATTTTACCTTTGAGGATAAATGCTTATCCCATCGGACGATAGCGGATTGGTATAATTACTGCCGGGAGATAATTGTTCAGCATTACCTAGAAACCTATGAGGACAGAGGCAAAATTGGAGGTCCCGGACGCGTTGTTCGAATCGACGAAAGCAAGTTCGGGCGAAGAAAATTCAATAAAGGTCGACGGGTGGATGGTCATTGGGTCCAAGGAATAATACATACCGATTATTGGAAGGCTTATGATTGCCTAGGTGAGCATGGCTTCATTTATAAAAAAGTGAATCATAGCGACCCTGAAAATCCTTTTGTGGCTCCAGATGGGACAAGAGAATTTTATGGCGACAATTATGCAAATAATTTTGCTGATTGTCGAATACCAGTGGACGAGAGAAATAACCCTGCGGAGAAAAGGGTGAAAACCCTGTTATCGAGCGAAGCGAGCCACCCACCCCAAACTAGCTGATAGGCGCCTGCCTGACAGTTGTTGACATACCCTTAGCGGAGCGACGAAGTCGCGTGAGCGTCTTAACCCTGCGGAGAAAAGGGTGAAAACCCTGTTATTGAGCGAAGCGAGCCACCCACCCCAAACTCGCTTATAGGCGCCTGCCTGACAGTTGTTGATATTTGAAACAAAAAAAAAAAAATATGTTCCACATTTCGCATAATGGCAATCCGCCCCTGCCCCCCATACATATTTCACTGTTTGTGGAATTTACTTATATAAACGGCGATTTGTAAAATTATAAGTATTGAGTTTTGGACTTAATTCCATGTCACCAACTTTTGCACATATTATTTTGTATTGCCTATTTCTAGGCAAGAATTAATTCCATGCCACCAACTTTTGCACATATTCTTTTTTATTGCCTAGGGAATTACGAATATAGCCGTCATTTTTGAGAATTATGACTACTGTTTTTTTTTATCTCTATTTGTTTATTTCTACTATTTATTTATAATATTTTACAATTTTAAAACAAAGAGTATGATGCTGGAAAGCGGAAATTAAAGAGAAATTGCTACTTATCTGTGAATAATACCTCGAAAATGAAATTAGAGGTCTTTTGGAAACTTCAAATGTTAATAACTTTGTTAATAATAGTTTGCGCGCAAAATAAATTTTATATTCGCCCATTTTACATGTAAAAATATTTTTTTCAAATTTATCGCGAAGTGGCCATAATGGAAAGCGGCCCCCGAAGTTTTCCACAATCGACTGCAAATCCGTCGAGAACCGATTCCTTAAGTAGATATGTATGTACATATATGAAAAAGACAATTTTTACCGATTTACATAAAAGTAAAATCCGATCGTATTAGTCTGTATTCGTATGTGTTTAATATTATTTTTTATACAAAACTTCAGAATCTGTTTAGATTTTAACTCCTAGATTTTGTTTATTATTTGGCCTTTCCAAGATAACGATTGAGCCGTGTTCCTCCGTCCGTATGTGACCACTTTTTGGGCTTTAAATTTTTAGTTAGGAAGAAGAAATTTCATATCTGGGCTTTTGCAAAGCAGTACAAATGTAAACATTTTTGAGATCCGCCTGAAGCCACTGCCATTTTTTTCATAACTTCACTATTTTGCACGAAGTCGAAAAATTCGATTAGAACCAGGTATTTAGATATTCAGATTATCTACAATTCACCCATACATTGTTCGTAGCCATGCCCACTTTTTGGAGGCGTTTTCATTAAAAACCGTTTTTGATGAAATTTTTTATGTACGATTACGTAACGTTCACAAACTTTGAAAGTTATCATTCCAATTCGAGAAAAAAATGCAGTCCACTTGGTTGGGGCTGATAGAAAGAAACAGGGATAGGGTAACAAATAATGCGTTCTAGACGGATTAAACCTTTTCTGCATGGAAATTCACTGCAATATTGCTGTGTAATAACTGAATGAAAGATCTCAACAACTTCAAACAAATTTATTTAGCTTCGTTAAAGTATTTTAAACAAGAAAAACAAACAAAATATTCCATTTCTTTTATAGCATAAATTAAAAATAAAGAAAACAAAGTAAAGTCAATTTTCACCAATTATCGGCACTGGTTTCCATTCATTGGCATTCTTCAGTCCAGTTATATCTTTACATATTTTCACATTATTATTTTGGTATTATAAATAAAAGAAACACCTACATAAGTGCGATTAAATATAAATACATACATATATAGATTAGCTATGTACCAACTAATACCTTCTAATCGTCGGAGTCACTAATTAGGATATCTTTTAAGATCTCTAATACGTTTTTAAAGTAGAACTTATGAACTGAGTCCCATGGTCGTATCTTCGTCAGAGTTTTTTAAGTTTTTTTATGCCATATCCTAAGGGTATATTAAGTTTGACACATAGTTTGAAACATAGAGAAATAATCGAGATAGACCCTATAAAGTATACATATTCGTAATCAGCATCAATAGCGAAATCGAATGAGCGATGACCGTCCGTCCGTACCTCTTTTTGGGCCTTAAATTTTGAGCTAGGAGGATGAAATTTCATATCTGAGCTTCTGAGAAAAAGATACAGTACAAGTGTAAACATTTTTCAAATCCGCCAATTGCCACCCCTACTTTTTCATAACTTCACTAAATTATATGAAACCGAAAAATTTTGTTAAGATCAAATATTTAGGCATTTAGATTCTCTACAATTCACCCATACAACAGTTTTGGCCACGCCTACTTTTTGGGGGCGTTTTCATAAAAAACCGATTTTAATGAAATTTTACATGTAAAATCCTAAAACATTCGAGGATGTAATACGCACAACCAATGGTTGACACTGTGCCAATAACCGGGTAATTGGCACTACTACCAATGATGGACACTGTGCCAACATTAGGAAAGTCGTCAATTTCTCGTACCCATCATTGGCACCATTAATTAAATTACAAATGTTATATTTTATTCAATTCTAACCAACAATACCTTAAAATTAATGTTTTGTTGACAGGAATACCACTTAAGACACTGACTTTATTAATTTGAAGCACAGAAACAGACTATTCTTTTTCACTCTCACCGTTATGAAACCGTTAACGATTATGACAAAAAAGGCGGGAACGATTTGGTACATTTATTATTTGTCATTTTTGCAATATAGGACCAAAAAAAAAAAAAATAAATTGGCGCTAAATATGTAAAGGAACAATTTTGTAAAAAAAATCTAAAGTAAAATCCACAGAAAATACATCTTAAAATCGTTTTAAAGTTCACATGCCAATCATTGGAAGGGTGCTAACAACAGGCTCCTTTACCCTATGTCATTTCTTTCACGCGCCTTTTTTTCTCTACCTCAAAATATTGGTATTAGAGTGTGGAAATACTGCAAGCGAAAATATGTAGCCATGTTATATGCGTTGTTATATTTCTATTTTACCAATAATCATATACACATGCAGAGTTATGTAAGTACAAAAAATAATATTGACCAACTGAATATTGACTTAGAACTTATTTCTAACTGGTTTTTGATTTTTTGAACTTTGTAATCTAGGGATACTACCAATCGTGGTTGAATAATTATATTTTATTTTCACATATGTATGTTCTTCTAAAGAAATTGACAAAATTTGCATTTCATTTTTTTTAATTTTTTCTTAAATTTTTATCTTTTCTTTTAGATAATATGGAAATAAAAATGTACACTAAGACAAAACTTTATGAAAAAGAGGGTTTCACTTTCTACAATGTGACAAACGTTCGTCTACAAATTTCAATTAGCAACTTCAAAACTAAATTTGAGAATCTCTTTAATGGAAATAAGGAGCTCGAAGATAGTACAAACGAATTTTTCAATACAAATTGGTCGGATGTTTTTGAAGCTTTACGGCCAGTCGTTTCTAAAACTGTGGAGGAAATACTTTTGAATATATTGCAAAATATTTTCCATTATATACCAGCAAACTTTTTCGTATCAGATATTCCAACATCTGAGCAACTTTATAAAAAGTCCTAGAGCTAACGCATTGGTATAAATAAAAATAAAATGATGTATAACTTGCGATTTATTGTTAGGGAACCTTTTGTTAACTTAATGGTGAGTAATATGCATTCATATATACATATGTATGTATGTGTGAACGTACATACATTTTGAAATCCTCATATTTTGATTCAAAAAATTTTGTTTGTTATTTTTGTTATAGGTACTTGTTAAATTTAATATATAAATAAAAGTTTTTTTTTATAAGAAAAAAATATCGTCATAATATTAAAAGCCTGTACTGGTGAAAAATTGCTAAGGATTTGAAACTAAACTACACACTTCACACATATTGATACGAAAACGTACCAAGCACTGCAAACCTGCAGTTAATCCACAAAAGACAGTACTGATACTTTTAATCAATAAAAGGAATTTAATATGCCATCAATGGAAAGGACTCCACCATAATTTTCTAACAGCGCCAAGTTGACCTAGTCAGGAAATTAAACTGGACTCTCATCGTAAAGAAAAGAAACAATGATAGCCTTTTATGCCTGTGACAAAACCTTGGATCCTAGGCCTAAAATTATAATTTGGCTCTACACGGCGGTAGTGAGACCAATACTGACCTATGGTAATTTGGGCTGGTGGCAAACGTCGGGGATAGCTACCAACTTTAAGACTATGCCTAACATTCAAAGAAGGGACTGCATCGACGCCACTATTTAGATCTTTTCGTATAAAAATTTTTGGTACGCAGTACTAGATAAGACTCTGTTGGGTTCCCAAACAGAAAGGGTGAAAAAACGGATTAGCTGGTAAGAAAAGAATTATCCCTCGAAATAAACCAAGCAGATACTACACTAAAGATCACATCCTGAAATCCTAGACATTCGGTTGGTAACAAAACTTCTAGCCTCAAATGAGAGTGGAATCTACTGGAGTACCGTGCTATAACTAGGAAAATTTGGGCACACTACACCAAACAAAAAACTGACAAAATCTTATAAATTAATAAAAAAATTAAACTCATCACAAATGATGATGATGCAGAAGATACTTTACACTTGCTTTGTCACTGGCCAGCACTCTGCCACATTAGAATAAAACCCATTTAGGACATATTTTCCATGACTTAGAATAACTTTCTGGGTACTCTGTAAATGACGCCTTAGGAATTCGGGATGGCTTCAATATCTCTTAGTTTTTATATGTTCTATAGTATGGGAGTTATAACCCCTATGGTATCACCATGGATCTCTGTACATTGATCTAACCATTAACCTAACCGATCAACCGTGCTCCCCAGACATTTCACCGACCATAATTCTTATGAGTTTTCATCTGTTTCTCACAAATCAGGTTTTTGAGGCGTTCAAAACTTTCATTGCTTCCAAAAATGAAGGATTTCTTAAGAGATCGACTTCTCAACTCCAGTAAATTGTCCTAAAATAATCAGTGTAAATTTAAGCACGATACGAAAGCAAGCGTCTCATTTCAATACAAAGCAGTATTCGACAAGACTGTTCCCTATGTAAAGCACGCGATTCGATGGGGACGCGTACATACTATCTACATATATATGTGCACAAATATTTAAGAGACAAAACCGATTCCATTTACGTGAAAACGCAGTACCTTCAGTTGACTTTCAGTTACAAAGTTGTCCTAAACCTGATGTTCAACTAAACACAGAGTTCGGCTTCAGTTGTATGCTAAAGAATGAATTAAAGACTGCACGCAGATGCGTAAAACCGACAGAAGAATAAATGATAGGAATACACCAAATATGTAGATTTAAATCATAATTATAAGTACACGCATATATATAATAGTTTATTATATATGTAGATTATGTATATTAAAAGTTATAGTTGGTTCTCAGTCCGAAATGCCAATAGAGCGCTAAAAGTCGGTATTAAAACTCGAACAGAGTTATTTGCCGAAATCTTTAGCATCTGGCTTTACGAGAGCGTTTTCCCTGAGCCTTGGAGGTGGCAACGACTAGTTTTATTCCCGAAAGGAAAGGGGAGCCCAAACAAATCGTCGTCTTATCGTCCTCTTTGTTCGCTCGACACGGTCGAAAAAATCCTTGAACGAATAATTTACAACTTTTGCCAACTATTGAAACAGCAGGAGGCCTATCAGAGCACCAATATAGACGCGATAAACACGGTAATATCGAGAACCCGAACCGTTATTGAAGATAGACGTTGGAAAGGTGGTACTAAGAAATACTACTTTTTAAACTCGACGAACTGGAAACGCATTATGAGACGTCTTTATCGGATCGAAATACCAGACAATCTCTGTAAAATAATAAGGAGCTATTTTTCCTCCTCTATGACTCTGACGGAGGAATTAAGACCTACGAAGTAACTGATGGCGTTCCACAAGGCCCGGTTCTATGCTACGCTATGTACGACGAAATTCTACGTCTATCCATTCCAAGAGAAACGTCAATCGGCGGTTTTGTGAATGACATTGCCGTGATTGTAGCAAAAAGAATGGAAGGAGTTGTACTCCACTCTAACGAGACAATTGAAATGGTACGTCGTTGGCTAGTTGCCGCCAGTTTGGAACTTGCCGATCACAAAACTGAAGTGGTGCTTATAGCAAGTAGGAAAGTTCGTGAAACGATATCGTTTAGAATCGGATAGCACGATGTAGTTTCGCAACCATTTATTAAGTACATTGGAGTTATTATCGACGCGCGGTGAGATCAAACATCATTTTGAAAAAATCGTCGAAAGCTATTAGTGCACTTTCAAGGCTAATTAGCAATATGAGAGCATCAAAACTGGATAAAAGACACAGCCGAAATATGGGCAAGTACCGGAGAAGTTAAGTGTTACGTGCGCGGAATAAAATTTGTCCACCGTCTCAGCGTACTTAGGGTCGCCAGTGCATTTCGAACGGTTTCAAACGATGCTATTCTAGTCGTATCTTCAATTGTACCCAGCGACTTACTCGCTGAAGAAATGAAAAGGCTTTGAAAAAAGGAAATGCGAAAGGAATCGCAATATCGCAACCTGACAACAATAGTGGACTGAATCCTTAAAGGGAAGATGGACGCATCGTCTTATACCATAATCAATGTATGGATAAAGCGCGATCACGGTGAAGCCAACTTTTATTTAACTCAATTCTGACGCTACGTGGTTATTTCAGAGAATATCTCTTCAAACACAAATTCAAATATGCAAATGAGAATCGCCTTCGGAACCAGTTTGGGGAATGGTCCACTCTCGAGAATGTTGTAAATCACATGCTCCAGAATGATGAAAACTAGAACATCGTATGTAACGTTGCGGTACGATCTTAGGTGCCTTGAGCGCCAACTTAACGCGAATGACTCAAACAACCGCATTTCAAATGCCTAATAACGCATAATGACGTAAAGGAAACTATTGCCTAAAAGGCAAATCAGCCCATAGAAGTTGTGCAAGGTGCAATTTAGCACGTAGGAGTATTCCTGACATTAGTCAAGTCTGCGAATTGTGCATGCCAGTAGCCCGGGTTACTGGTATCTATGAAGATTATGCATCCTTTACGCAACCATAAAAAAACACTGTCAGTTTGTCAGTGTCTGTCTGTCTCTCTGTGACTTCGACTGTTGTATAGCCTATACAACACGGATTTGCTTCAAACTTCATATCAAAGTTAAGGGTGCTTTAGGTAAAGCCAATTTAATATTTTGATTAGTTCGGGCATATGCTATTAGATGACATACCACGTTTAAAGTAGTAATATGTGTGAAGGTAATTTTGAAAATTGGTTAATTCTAGGCTAATTCTTTAGAGATTTTGCTTAAATAAAGATATTAATATATAGAGACATGGCGTACCAGATTTTACTTTTCAATATTTTCATATTTTGACTAGAAACTGAAAAAAAATACTAAGACAACATTCATACGCAATAAAGTTCTGTATAATTTATTTACATATTATAGAAAGCGTTTTGAGAAATTTTTTTTGTAAATAAAATCATTTTTTTATGAAGTTTCAAAGAAAACATCGGAAAAGATATCGAGGTAGTGTCCTCGGAATGCCACGTCTATTTTACTAAGCTTCATGTACTTCTTATATGTATATGGGTGGAATTTCATACCTAACTATTAAATTTAACGATTTTACTTAAACTTCAATCCTGAATTCTTTATAAACCTTCACTGGGTAGGTACCCAGCCGTGCATTTTATTTATTTTTTTCCAAATTATTTCTCGAAATATAAAACCCATGAGAGATCGGGTTATACTTACTTTGGTTGGTTGGTTAAAATCGGCCTTCGATGGGAAAATGCACTTAGACCAGAGGACGTCCATTGTGCTGTCGATGTGTAAGGTGGTGAGTCACCCTCTTATTCTGGGAACCATCCACTCCCTTGTGTGAACGAGCTAATCTTAGCCGTGCAGGCGTTGTTGAGATCGTTTAGATCATTCAAAATGTTCGACTAATGTAGCCTTCCTAGTGTTGCCGAGCGCAGGGCACGTGCACAGGAGGTGACTGATGGGGATGCCCAATGTCTTCCTATAGCACAGTGTCCAGTGAGGGTGTTAACTATCTTGGAGAGGGTTCTTCTCTTATGTTTTAGGAGTCCAATGGACTCCTGGCCGCAGTAGCTTAGCGGTGTGACATTGGTCGAGTTGCTGCCATCGATGGTTGGCTTTCTTCTCCGCATCAGCGTTGATGAGGTATTTAACGTAAGACGTGGGCGCCTTGATATCGATGACATTTATGCTGTTAAGACTAGAGGAGCCTTGTCTGGCTAGTTCGTCAGCCTCTCAGTTCCCTGGTATGTCACAGTGACCTGGTACCCAGCAAAGGGTGAGGTTATACTGTCCAGATATCTCGTTAAGAGATACGCGGCAGTCTTTCACTGCCTTGAATCTCGTCGTGCTGGATGCAAGGAATTTGATGGTTGCCTGATTTTCGATGTATATGACAATAGCTGATGCTTATACTGCATTCACCGCCAGCCAGTTAGCTGCTTGATGAATGGCAGTGACTTTGGCTTGAAAAACGATGTAATAGTTTGGAAGCACTGATTCCGTCCTCGGTTTTGGACCCATTCGTGAAAATTGACAGCGATTCGTGGTACAGGTATTGAGAAATTGTAGCCATTGTTGAAGTTGTATTCAGTGGGCAGGTGATCGGTGTCTTGTCGAAGATGACGAAGCTTCAGTAATATTCTGGCATGTCCAATGTGTTGCTCCTTCCATTGTTTAGAGGTTCTCAGTCTTATTGCTGAGCAGACAGCAAGTTGTTTGCTGACGATGTCGATTGGGAGTAAGTGGAGCATGGTTTGAAGCGTATGTATAGGGCAGCCAGGGATTTAATGGACCGTTTGACTTTGTTTTCTCTCCAAAAAAGCTTGCGATCCAGCTTAAGGCCTAGGTAGGTGGCACTATTTCAGAGGATGAGGGGGGTGCCTCTTAACTTTGGGAGATTAAAATCAGGTAGTTTATGTTTTCTTGTGAAAAGTGCCAACTCAGTCTCCGTCGGATTAACGGAAAGACCACAGCTTTTAGTCCAGCTTGTCAGTTTATTGAGAGCAGACTGCATGACATCGGCCAGTGTCTGCGGGTGTCTGCAGCCGGTTTTTTATACTTATTTTACTTAGGTGGGGCTACAGTCCGTGGTGGATCTCGGCCTCAACCACAAGCCTCTCCAGCCAGCTCGATCCTTAGCCAGCTGCCTCCAGTTTCGCACACCAAGTAGGTTGAGGTCCCTTTCCACTTGAGCGCGCCACCTTAGGGCGAGGTCTTCCTGTACTGCGTCGTCCCTCTGGGGTGGTCGAAGATTCTCCGAGCAAGACCATCGTTGTCCATTCGCTCTACATGACCCAACCATCTTAGTCGTTGTATTTGAACTCTTCTGACTATGTCGATGTCGCTATATAGCTCGTACAGCTCATGACTGTATCTTCTTCTCCACTCTCCGTATATGCAGACGGGACCAAAAATCACCCGAAATATTTTTATCCCATAACAACCGAGAGCGGACTCATCCATTCTTGACATAGAGCAGGACTGGGATGATCCGGGTCTTATATAGGGTTACTGGATATCCGCATCCGTACCTTGGCTGCAACAAGGTAGTGGTCCGAGTCGATGTTCGCTCCTCGGAACGTTCGAACATCCATCATAGTGAAATAGTGCTTTGTTTCGATCGCAATGTCATCAATCTGGTTGACGGTTGACTGATCCGGAGATCTCCATGTGCCTTTGTGAATATTGAGATGTAAGAATCGCGTGTTAGCCACTACAAGATTTTGCCCCACTGCAAAGTCGATTAGTCTGAATCCGTTATCGGAGATGGTGTCATGCAGGCTATGCTTTCCACCAGTACTTCCAAAGATGACCACTCTTCCTAGCTTTGCGTTAAAATCGCCCAGGACAATTTTAACATCATTGCCAGCGCACTGTGGGCGCCGTGGCTCAAGTGGTTAGTGCGTTGGACTACGGAGCAAGGGGTTACAGGTTCAGTCCCCAGACAACACCTAAAATTTCTTTCACGGCCCCACCTCTCGCGAGCGTCTGACAAACATCCGAGAGCAAAACTGTCATGAAAAAGCTTCTCAAAATTGCCGTTCGGATCCGGCATTAAACAGTAGGCCCCTTCCATTCATGTGAAGAATATAACACGCACAACACGAATGGTTGTAAGAAGCTAGGCCCTGGGTCCCATGGACCTGTTGCGCCAAAAATTTGTATTTGTTAGCCAGCGCACTGCTCGTACGTCTTGTCAAAGAGTTCGTAGAAGGGGCGTTAGCGCATATCAGGCTAATGTTAGCGAATTTAGCGTTGATGCGAATTGTTACCAGACGCTCGTTCACATGACTGAAACTCAAGACTTCTTGCCTAAGTCTATCTCCAAGAACAAACCCGCATCCAAATAGGGGCTGCTTCTGTTGTCGGCCCGTTCTATCGCACTTCTTGGATGTCAGTAATGTCTGCTTTACAGCAGTCCAAGGCCTCCGCTAGTTATTTGGCCGCACGTAGTCTGTTAAAGGACCTAGCATTCCACGTGCAAATTCGAAAGTTGTTGTCCTTTTCACTTTTGTTTGGGTCGGTCGTCAAAAATTGAATCATCCTCATCCGATGCGGTTTGTATTTTCGTAACTAGTAGTACGTAACTAGTGGTACGGAATCAGTAACCAGATCGGGTTATAACCAATAGATATTTCCAGTCATCGGAGAAAGTGGCAATTGATGGAAGTGATTGCGACCGGGGGCTGAGACAATTCCGTAACTATCAGGATGGCAGAAGATTGAGTCGTCCTAAGCCAACATGACGTAAAGTGGTCGAGGAAGAACCAAGAAAAGCGTTTTATAACACAGCAACTGGTTGATGAAAATCGAATACGACATGCATACATATGTACGTACCGACTTAGGCAAGTAAGTATCCGTATCTGCATTTCTTGTTGTGGAGGGAGCCACGAAAACATTGACAACCATTATCTACCTTAACTGCGTCATTCTACCTGAAGACAGATTATTAGCCCTCATCTTTGTTTAACAGTCTGCCAAAGTGGTCTTGCCACATTATTAGCCCCGAATTTTCAGTGGTGACCTGTTCCTTTTGGCTCTTTTCACAGTATATGGGTTTGAACGCACAGCAAAAAATTTCGGAGTGTTAATTAAGACACTGAAATATAGTCTGTAGTAGTTTCTATATTCAAAAGGAATATGCATATGAAAGACAACCGTCTTTATTTTCATGAACGAAGTACTTAATTCGAAACAAAGATCATACATACATAGAATATTTTATAGGAGACATATGTATATTTGCTTATTTGTAACAAGTAAATCTAGAGTCAGAAAAGTCTTAGTAAATTATTAGATATGGATGTATTACTTATTACAATTCAATTATACACATTTAATAGGCTATAAATAACATACATACATACAAAACAAATATATGCATGTATTTTAAACTGAGATACAGGCTATAATTTATTTAATTAAATGATTTAAAAGTAAATGTACATAAGTGATACTAAATGCTGATTCAGAGAGCTTAGAAGAACCAATCCCATTTTGAGTGATTAATCTCGTTTTGTAATTTCGCAATTGGTGTGTGACGTGTATTTACCAATCGTACGAAAATTCGTCTATTTCCAATTGGTTGTAAAGCTCGAAAATTGTCAACCAAAGCACCGTCAACGGTATCCTGAAGTTGACGAAATCTGGATATCTAGATAAACCGTTCAAATATTAAAAATAAAGATAAAGAATCGATGACTGATTATATTTTATTACCTGTTTAGGTGACACTGGCAGTGTATCTGGATAAAGCACCCAAGTAATTGCCTCTGAGCAAGGTGGAGTGGTTAGAGAACCTAAATATACAAAAAAAAATTATACCTGCTGGTCATACTAAGTGGCAACGTATAAAAGATTATAAAGAAATCATTGCAAGTAAATTTTGTCTGCCTCTAAAGAAATAAAAGAAATTGTAATTCATTTCGCAATACGGAATAAGAGCACAGAAATTTGATGTCAATAATAAATATTTACGATCCGCTTGAATTTGTTTCTAATTTTATAATATCATAAAGTTAGAATGATTAGTTAGCGTGAACAGAATAATGTGGGATATTTTAATAACCATGAATCGAAATTATAATCTTTGCTTCGCCCCTGAAGACTTTAAAAGAGTTCGATATAAAATACGTCCATACACTTATACATATCTATGTATGTATGTAACTATACTTAATAACTGCACCGGTAACCGAATTTCTTCCTAAAAATTAGGGAAGTAAAGTTTGTACCTTCTGTACAAACCCCAAATGATCGCTAATATCAAAGAACTAAGTCAGGAAAAAAACAGCGGGTCCAGCACGGAAGGTTACTGTATTCCAGGCAGGGACCTTACATGGTTTGGGAGCTCGTTATATGTATAGATACAAACATTGCATGGAAATAATTTCTTACTTTTACAATTGTTGAACAAATAGGCCCTAAGTCAGTTGCTGGAAACGACATAAGAAACATGGAAAATGGATAGGGTTGCATTCAGGTTGCTGGCGGGCGAAGTAGATGCTGAAGAGAACCGACAAGGGCAGCCAAGCACTATTAGGAGGTGCTTACCGGATAGCATAAATCCTCTGGATTTGGCTGAATCATTATAGTCACAAACTAATTTTATTTTATTCAAATTAATACATTTTTGTTTCTTAGGTTCCTAGAAAGCTAGAAAGCGTTTTGCAATATTCCCAATTGTGAAACTGAGCACATGTTTGGGTTTCATTGCTGAATGGTTGGAATAGACTATAATATTGTTCTAGCCCAATCTAGCCTCAGGAAAGTGCTCGCAGATGTACTAGATGTCTTGGAAGTGCAGCTCCATATCTTCACAGTGGATAAATTCATGCAAAACGACAGAAGACAAAAGAAAAGTTGCGTTAGCATTCTACACCAAACATATTATTCCCGGCATTGTTGAGTGCATTGTTCCCCATTTAGTTAATATTTTTTTTTTTCCGAATGTGTAAGTAGCAATTTATTTTTTACCAAACGAAGCAAAAAGTTATTTCAATTTCAATTTAACAGCCTTACCTTTGTATGTAAAGAATTTATCCAAATCAATTTTCCCCAGCAGTGATGACAAAGCGAACGTCACGTTCATATATACAAAATCATTTGAATTCTCAATGTGTGATAAATGTCTGCAAACTGTCAGTAAGCCATCATGTTCGCTTTCATCCAGCTGCGAAAAGTACGTTAAATTAAAACTCAATTGAATATACATACATATGATGTATGTATATCTCTGTTGTATTTACCGCAAAGAAAAATCCTAAAACAGCTGCTCCATCGGGATGTTCCAAAGCGTCACTCATATTTTCATATTTCTTATTCCGATGAACTATGTGCATTTCCATAGTGTATCGAATATCATTGATAACATGCTCTGCACCTCTATTGTTCTTGTCACCCCAATGAAAGTGAATACCCTCCACTTCGAATTCGCCCGGCAGTTTACCTCCCCTCACATAGGGAAGAAACTCACCTCCTTCGATGGCTTCTTGTGAAAATTTAGGGATTGAAATTGAAACTAAAAGCAAACAAATAATAATAATGTCCCCATAATGACAAGGATGTTGTAATAAACTGATAAGCGAACTATCCAATTATGCTCACCTGTGTGACCATTATTCATTAACTTAAGAGGGTGCGGCAATAAGTTGTGATATCCGATAAGGTCAATAGCTGGCATACACAAAGGTACAGCCTAAAATTATGTGTTTACATAAGTAATTAATTGAGTCATTTAGAAGATTATATTTCTACAATTAAATTGGAAATGCTGGCACATTAGATTGAGCACACAATTTGATAATTTACTTGAAAATAACAATAGGGATCAGGTAAGCAATCAATGTGTTTTAATATGTAAAGAAGAAAAAACAATTACTGTTGAAAGATTTTCGTTATGCTTGCCTTGCTGTTATGTACTGCAATTGGTGACTGTAGCTTCCCAGAACAATGACCGTGGTGCTTGGCCCATCGTCTCTGATTTGATTGCGAGTATCCAAAACCATGGCTATTTGCACCTATAAATATTTGAAATTTGTTATTATCAGAGAACATAATAAAACAAATTAAAATGAATTTAGTACAGTGTGGGAAATACCTTTATAGAACAAACGAAATAGCTAAATTATGAAATGGGCATTTAAAAACATTAACATGGGTATTCATTAAATACTTGGTATAGAAAAATAAACTAAAATATAATTCTTTTGCACTGCATGTCATTTTACAATAACTAAACATTTAACAATAGGGTTCGATTTTTCTATAAAAGCGACGGTATAACCATGGCTCTATGAATACATGAACAATGTCTTCAATATGTCACCAACAAATTATTTATATATATTATTCGACTTAAATCTAAAGAAAGAACCTCAAACCTCTTCCGAAGATTTCATGCACTTTACGGGTGTTTTTAAGAGATTTTTTTCAGTATGGCAATACCCACATAGCTGATAATTAATCTGACAGTTGACACCATCTTTTTATAACCCAGCTTAATGCCATATTAAGTTTGACACCCACCTAGTTTGTAACATACCAGAAATAATTGAGAGAGACACTATGAAGTGTATAAATATGTATGTATGTAAATGTATTCGCGATCAGTATCAGTAGTAGAAACTGTTGAACCATGTCCATCCATTCGTCCGTCTGTCCGTCAGTTTTGGGTTTTAAATTTTGAGCTAGAAAATTAAATGGTGATTTTCATATCTGAGTGTTTGAGAAAGAGATGCAATACAATTAGGCTCGCCCACTTTTTGGGGACGTTTCTATTAAAAACCTGATTTTGATGATATTTTGCATGTAACATCCTCAAACGTTAAAAATTATCGTAGTAATTCAATAAAAAAAATTCAGTAAAAAATATTGAATTCTACTTTAGTAGGCCTGATACAATGGTAAAACGATGGAGTATTGTAGCTTTACCGTATTTTTTTTTAGTACAATGATAAGAGAGGGAATATAATTAGCGATGCGCAAAATGAGGTAGATTGTAAAAAGCTATAGAAGTCCCATCACTGATGATGAGTCTCACTTCTATCCCAGTGGCTTTATCCATATGCAAAATTGTCGAATTTGGAGCAAGGAAAATCCAACGTTGATCCATTAGGTGTTTGTGTGGTACATGGTCTGGCGGCCATTCTTAAAAAATAAAGAAAATCGAAATCTCACCGTCAATGGCGCCCGGTACATTACGTACCCCGGACCAACAATTTTTTGTTTCCAAAAGTGCGTGAACATGGTCTACAGGACATTTGGTTTTAAAATGATGGTGTCACATGCCATTTTGCCGGCGAAACCATTGAGTTATTGAAGGAAATGTTAGATGACAACATTTTCTACAGAAATGGACTTGTAGCCTAGCCCCCAAGATCGTGGGATTGGACGTCGCTGAACTAATTTTCTGTGGAACAAGACATTAACGTCGAGAGCACCGTTCATGAGATACAGCTTCAAATGCTCGAAAAGTGGTCGAAAATTTGAGCTCCAGGATGCCTGTGGACGCTCTTATATGTGGCCATGTGCCCGAACTCATTTTTTATCATTAATCCCATAAAATTATGTATAGAAAAAAAAAATACCTTGGCTGGTTTGCTCAATTCAATTTCAAATCTTGCAACTGTCAAAAAAAAATGTTTACTGTGGAACTCACTTCCCTACACTATAAGAAGATTAAACAACAGAAGAAGTTTATAGATAGATAATTTGAGCAGTTTTTGTTATAGAAGTTACACAATTGAACTTCAGTAATAACTGATTTTTAAAAATATACTATTAATACCTACCCAACATGAATAGGTACTTATTCTTATTATGCTATTCTTATGGAAATAAATAAATTGAAAAAGCCATGCGAAGAATCCCCATCTCTGCCTACAAATAGTCATTATTTTGATAAAATTTTACTCCACGTTTGTACATAATTGTGACAGCTATGATATTTTCTTTTAGTGCATGATTCATAAATTAACCATACCGTATGGTTAATTTATGGCATGAATCGTTAGTGGATAATTACCGTAGACTCTATCTTTAAAACACACCCAGGAAATGTGTCACGCAATATAACCATTGTTTCACCAGCTGCGTGGCTTGTTTCCCCGATCATTTTCATCGTTTTTTTTTAGTAATTTTCACTATTTCTATTAATTATCAAAAGTCATCGTAAAGTCATCTTGAAGACTACTTTTTTCCCATTATTTCGACAATGCTGAAAAAGGCACTCCAGCCTGAAATGACTGAAAATGCCTGTTGTCTAGATATTCCTGAGAATTGAAGATATAAGCCGGCATTTAAAGAACCAACTAACGTTCGTTCATAATAAAAAAAGACGACACAGTAACATGGTTTCCATTAGTCGCTCGATATTTATTCGTAATCGATTTCTAAGTTCCATCGAGCTAGAAAGTACATAGTAACACAAGGTCCATATTTAGGGTGCCCGCGCATTGGTAACTTTTTAATCAGAAAAATAGAACCCAAACAATTCCAACTCGTTCGATTATGAGGATGACTAAACTGTTACAGGTGGAAATAGAACGTGCATGTTCGGACACAAGTTCGCGGTGACTAAAAAGTTGTTCACATTATTTTTTTTATCTAATTAATTACAAAAACCTGGACTTATCTTTTATCTTTTCCGCATACTTTATTATATCTTCTGTGTCCATTTGCCTAAACGCGGTGAAAGACACACTCGCTACCGTCACTATTGCACAAGAGAAGTAACAAGTAGTTCTCTAGCTCCAAGATGTTATCAATCTTGTCAATTACATACCATTTTTGTATACCGACATGAAATGTGTACATATGTATGACGTCATACCACCACCAAATGTTTATTAAAAGTTTTCACGAAAGAATTATAAATTTTTTTGGATGGTTTTTTTTTCGAATTGTCCATCTAGAAGTCTTTTAATTATTAACAGATGGAACCAGAATTTGCTTATCTTATGTAGTTTTCTTTAAATCAGGGCACAGGGCCACAGGCACAAGCTTTAAAAATGTACGAATATTCGGCGCGACAGGTGCGGACGGGACCTAGGGCCTAGCTTCTCACAACTATTCTTGTTGTGTATATTATATTGTTTACACGAATTGCAGAGGCCTACTGTTTAACCCCGTGTCTGAAGGTCAATTTTTGTGTTGACAAGCTTTTTTATGACAGTTTAACTCTCTGATGTTTGTCAAAAGCTCGCGAAAGGTGGTGTTATGAAAAAATGTTTGGTGTTGTCTGGGATCTGAAACCTCGAACCTCCCGCTCAGTATTGCCAGCGACACACGGCATTAAACAGGAGGCCTCTTTCATTCGGGTGCATATTAAAACACGCACAGCGCGATTGGTTGTGAGAAGCTAGACCGTGGGACCCAAGGACCTTTCGCGCCAAATATTTGCATTTGTGTTTGATGGTTTTATGTACGGTAGTTCATATCATAAGAAGAAAATATGAAGAAAGTCAAATACGTCAAGTAAAACTAAATAAATAAATAACTAATTAGAAAATCATGTTCAAACATTTAATTGGCAAATGATCAGAAATGTGTACATAAGAACTTACTAAACTTACACAAATAATTATATCGGAATTCTAGTTAAATTTTATAACATTGGTTGTGAAGGGCATCTGTGGAATTATAGATATCTAGATAGATTAAGTATCATTTTTAACAATTTGTTTTGCAAATATTTTTTTAATTCATTAATGTGGTTTATTTAACAATTTTCATAAAGAAAGATTGATTGAAAAACGTGTGGATAATGTTATGTATTAGTTAATTAGCAATAGCTAATGGTCATGTTCACCTCAATTTTTAATCAAAGCGAGTCCCCGCGTGCGTCGACGGCGTTTAGCTGATTGATGAAAGAAAGAAAAACGTATCTTACTGTAAGAGATTGATTACATTTTATGTAGGTACGTTTGTATTAGCATTCAGCTTTATTTTCCATTTATTGCAGTATTCTATTAATATTCTAATCGCGTTTTGCAGTTTTGTCTCTATGTTAAAGAAAAATTGATGTATCATTAGTGTCATTACCGAACAAAACTGGTAACATGCTGCCAGGATGGTAAAATAACATGTGTATATGTACATATGTATGTATGTTATAAAAAAGAAGACGAAGAACTCAACCCTGAGGTACACATGCGTTTTATTATTGCACAATTGGTAGACATCTTGTAACATAAACTGTGAATGTACATAAGTGTTAGTCAATTATTGTCTACACAATACTATGGAGCGAAACTGAAAATCAATAGATATGGTATTACCGAATATTAAAAAGTTTTACTAAGCTTAGGCATAGTCCGTGAATTAGAAAAACGAGTTTTGAGAAATTGGCTCATATATCATGTTTAAATGTATCAAAAAAAAAACACACTAAATAAGCAAGACAACATGTGTATGCATATACCCATGCACATATGTATGTATGAACCTAGTCACTTGGACTTTTCATAAATTCTCATGAATCATAGTCACTGTACTTTCGGCAAACATAACACAAGAAATACCTGCTGAACTCCAAACAGTTTAACAGATCCTAAATACACATTCCATACATACGTATGTACGAGTATATGAACTGTGTTTAAAATGAGAAGCTGTAGTTTATGTACCTATACATATGCAAGTGTTAAACAGAATAAGGAAATTTGATGGAAACTTTCAGTCTACTAATGAAGAGTATGTCTTCCAGGCAATCAACCTGAGATGCCAAGTGTCCCAACTTCCAAGCAAGTTTTGACATAATTGCATTTTAACAGTCTTTCTCTCAGAGGCTGTGCATTTTTTGTAAACTGTTAAACTGTAGATTACTGCATAGCCCCTCAATGGTAAAACATGGAAGCTACGACAGTGTTTCATTGAAAAGACTGTGAATCGATCAAAATTTGAAAATTGTCATTGTGGAAGTTACGATACTTGTCATCTCAGATAGTTTGAGAAGCGTTTGCGAAAAATTGATAAAGAAGACTACTTACTCGCAAAGAACTTTACACCATAAGGTAATCGATATTTCCACACAGGGGGGGCCTAGAAATGAGCGACAAATCAGCTTTATAAGAAGAAAGATCGTGATTGGTGCGTTGTAGACAGCTTGTTGCACCAAAATTCAAAGAATGGTTTGTCACAACTATCCACGAGCTTCTTAGAATACATTTGGCTCTGCTCTAGTTGCTTTGCTCGGAGTATGAAGAGGGTTTTTACTAACATAATTATAGGTATGTGAATAACTAAATTATTTCTTATTGAATCGCTTACCAGGGTTTCTATGACAGACGACAATAGGAAAAACAGGATATGCTTCCTGGAAGTATTTATGGACCAGTTGCAAATTTACTCATGAATTATAACAAATTTAGCATTGGATTCTTCATAATGAGCATAACTTCACTTTTTGAATCCGTTTACTTTATAAAACTATATTTCATGAAAGCTAAAGTTATCATTGTAAATAGTAGCAAAAGTAGACAGATTTGTCCGAACTTATCAGGGAGATATGTTACAACTGGATTAGGTTTAATAATTTGAACCTTCGAGTGTGTATTTAAGTACATATGGTTGCCCTAGATACAACGTGGATGCCTTGTTTCATTTTGAATCATGATTATGTTTAACTTAAACCAACTATATTTCAATCAATAACAATATGCTATTACAGCATTGCTGTTAACTGCTCCCGAACCATAAATCATAATTTTACTAATTATTGTAATAACACTAATAATAATAATAAATGTGTGTGATAAGATTAAGGTGTCTTAAAACCATAACTTTGTATGTTTTGAGGCCCCTTACAGTCTGGAGCCTAAACACTATTATAGCTTATGTTGATTATGGTATAATAAGCCACTGATTATGAGAAATCATTTATTGTAAATGACTATTGTATTACTCTTCCTAATGACATTACGAGTATTTAACTGTCATTAACAAACTACCATTTCTTAATCACAAGTAACAACATAATGTATATCGATGGCTAAACCTTATCGAAGTTATTTCATTAAAAGTACGTACATATATGTAATTCATTAAATTCTGGCATGCGGATGGTTAAGAAATTATCAGTTTAGTTTTTCATGTGATTTTATTGTAGTCCAACAGTAGAAGGATTGCATAACAACTGCATGCGTGATTATAAGAATAAAAAAAATATCTTTATGGACACTGATTCTTATATTTTAATCAATTAAATCAAAATTTTATTAGCGTAGGCATGATAGAAATTGGAGAGTTATTCTTTATTTCAGGTAAGAAATGAATAGGTACTAATTTTCATAAATAGATATGACTATCTGTCTGCATATTTCGAATGTTTTTGATAACATTTAATTTTGAAACTTCAACATGACTTTCAATCTAAAAAGTACAAAAAAAAATGTAGTGAGAGTTTGATAGCAGTAGAATAAAAAGCCTAATACATATATATTTAGATGATTTTATGTGCAAAAAAGTCATGTCATTACTATCTATATTACATTACATAAATTGAAGATGAAAACCTAGTATCCTGCGCTTTTAGCTCCCTTACAAAAAACTGTCTACAAAGATATAATCGCATCGATCGATGGTACGTTAATCCGATTTTTTTTATTTTTTTTATGTCTCAAAAGCAAATTTTTCATAAGAAACTAAATGAGGCGCTAAATGGATTACTTACTTAATTAATTGACGCAGCCGTCATAAAAAAACAAAATCTTTTCTCTATCTTACGTATTATTTCCATAAGTCAGTTACATACATATGTTCAGCAAATGTAAAAAAATCAAAATTTCGACTTTTGGATAATTGTCTGTATAAATCCAAACGTGATGTACAATATTGCCCGTACATAAAATTTTAATGTACAACTAAGGCTTCCGATTTTTGACCATCAAACAAGTGTTTTATTTTAGAGGATCACCCTATATACATACATACATGTGTATTGTGCAAACATACATATATAAAGTGCGTAATTATGTGTGCTGGCGCAGAACTTTGTTGATTAAGTTTAAGCCAAAAATGGAGATGTTAACTTTTTGTCACTCCTATAAATTGGAATTGAAGTTTGTATTATGTCAAATCAAAAAGAATCACATCTCACACATGTGTTTAGAAACTTGCTTACGCTCGACAATCGCAAGAGTGTAAAATTCGGAATAGTAATACAATTTACAACTTATGTCAGGTCAAATAAATCGTGTACAACCTTCCTATAATCACGACTCACTAACCTCAATTTTAAACACTTCTAGCTCCGAATAGAAATTCTTTCTTTTGCTCTGTCCCAAAACTTCACTTACAGAGCTTAAATGCTGCTTTTATTTACTAAACAAATTCTTGTATTCTAATTATTCTAAGGGTTTTCATGACAATACATACAATCTAGAGTATGAATACGTCAGTACTGTTTTTTTTTTTAAATATTCTCAAGAATTTTATAGCAGCTTGACTAACTACATACATACATACATACATATGTATGTATGCAAACAATAGTCTTCTGTGCTAATTGAAAGCCAAAACTGATCTTCGCCTCACCGCGACTAACCCCAAAACAATATTGCATTCAACGCGTTGTGTAGTACACATCGTATTCAATCCACATATTTACATCTCCCATACATCAAGTTCATTAGAATTCTCTCTG
The DNA here is from genome assembly GCA_905220385.1 of Xylota sylvarum. Classification (NCBI taxonomy): domain Eukaryota; kingdom Metazoa; phylum Arthropoda; class Insecta; order Diptera; family Syrphidae; genus Xylota; species Xylota sylvarum. Next base: position 67,709,933 of record LR999958.1, on the reverse strand, counting down.
AATTCTCAATTGATTATATGTACTAATTTGTATTTAACTGCATACAAAATTTGCTCATCAAAACGTGTGAATTGCATTTTGTGGCATTAACCAGGGTTACTGTCCTCTTAGCCATTTGCATTTTAATTTCGTCTACACACACAAGTAAAAAGTCTTAACGTTTTTGGATCGTATGGAGAAAATCGTTTGAACTTTTTCGTCTGTTTGTATAGACTTGTATACTGGTTTGAACAAGGGTTCGTAGTAGTTACGAGCCCTTATTTAATAGCTATTTAGTTAAATGTTATTTTTTTGTAGTCAGCCAATTTGACGCTTAGATACCACTTAGGTAGGTACTACTACTGGTGGACATCAACTTGGTTTAGTTTGTCCCATTAACGATGTTCGTCGCTGCATTATGAAGTCCAATTCTTCCAAAGCCAGAGGGTTAATATATTCCAATCGTCTTCGCTAATAAATCGATACCTTGATACCTTACTAAGCGAAAGAAGCACAATGTAGTTGACTTGGTATGTACGTATGTTTTTGACATAAATAGCGGCAGGGACATGTACCATTGTCACCTTACGTAGATGCACAAATTTGAGAAAGATATCCCAGCTTATCATAGGTCTGTACCTATATTTATTCTGATCTTTAAACATACAGAAAAGCTACAATCCGTCTGGAACGGATAGTATAATAACATACCCTTCCTCCTTTGTATGAGCCCTACCAAAGTGGTCATGGCATACTGGATTTTTTGGTCAATTACTTCGATAACTTTAACCGTTTAAGGATTTTACATGCAAAATATCATATCGATTTTTTAATGAAAATGCCCTCAAAAAATGGGCGTGATCTTCCTCTTAGCTCAAAATTTAAAACCCAAAAATTGATGAGTGGACGGATATGACTAAATCGTTTTAGCTATTGATACTGATCACGAATATAAATACCTTGTAGGATCTCTTTCGGTTATTTCTCTGTGTTACAAACTAATTATCAAATTTAATATACCCTTAGGATAGAGAATAGAAAGTTATTAATATCCAAGAACTTTGTTAGAAGTACAACTGTTAAGAATGTAAGCAATTCTTTGCAATGAAGGAACTTTAATCAGTCCGAACAGTGATTTGTGGTAGGTTAAGAGGAAAACACTTTTTAACTCGAATCTAGAAATATAAAAACCCCATGGTAAACTGCCGTTGGCGCCATGGCTCAGTTGTCGCATCGGACTACTGAGCAAGAGATCAAGGTTCAGATCCCTAAGCACGCTAAAAGATGTTTCATGATCAGAGCTATGTGTATGTGTACTTTTTTTGAAGACTGCATTTTTGTAACCAAAAGTTGTATTTATATATGTATGTAGAGTCACTAATCTAAAAGTAGTCCCATCCATACATACCACGAACGGTTATGAAAGCTAGGCACTGGGTCCCGTACGTACATACATACATATGTAGGAACACATTTAGATACTAAAATAACCGATACAATAATACCTTTCGGTTCTAATAATCTAGTGCTTATCATGTGAAATACAAAATAACTGAGACCGTGCAATGTCTAGGTAACCGATGTTTTCTGTGAACAATAATTTTATTGTCATTATACACGTCATATTACACGTCATTATCGCATTCGGCTTTGCGAACGGTGATTAATAGAACTCTCATCGATAGGATAAGAATCATGCTGTAATAACACCACTGGTCACTGGTCACATTGTGCTTAACATTTTATCGGAGCATACATTTTTGAGTTATTAAGTTTAATGAAAAATCTTCTCAATGCCGGAAAAGGGTCTGTGAATATAGTATGCAAGGTCTGGTTTTATGCCTTCAAAATTTCTAAACTGTAGGTATGAGTAATAAACTTTGTAAAATATAGATAGTCGAAGAAATTTCTTAATGACATGGTTTAAGTTCAAGTAAAAGTAGCAGACTTCCTTACTTTCTATTAATATTCTATTCTCTACAAAGAGAGTTTTTTTAATTAAATCACTAAATTATGCACCCATTTTGGAGAAGTTTGGAAGTTGTTGCTTAGCAGCAAATGTTTGCCAAACATCTGAGAGTAATGTGCCTTCCAAAATAAAATTAAACTGTAGGTCCCTTCCATTACGAGAAGCTAGACCTTGATTTTTTCCCAATTGTTATTATCCAAATACATACGTATCTAAAACAAAATTTTTATAAAGTAAAATCATTACGCCGTGTGGCTTTACTACATTTAATAGTAACTGATGTACCCACAATTCACTTTGGGTTAAGGGTGCCTTTAACAATATATCCAGTACCCAAGTTTCACCTCACAATTTGATGGCCCCGATACAATAATTAAAATGAAATAATGTATAAATTAATCGCGAATTGAAGAATTATCATTAAGTGTTCCTTAGAATGACTTTATATTTTTTTTTTACTTTTTTTCTTATGACAATTGTTATACACATGTGTGTATGTCACGTGAACCATCGAGATTTGACCCTGGCCTTGAAAAGTTCTTCCACTATTTTGATTTAAATTTTTATTCACGATACACACTTTTAAGCTGAATGGGTTTAAAGTAATTTAAACCTTGTAACGGAACACATCCTGCAGGTTTATAATTTTGATTCCCATTCATTGGAAATCAATTTAAAAAAGTAATTAAATTCTAAATGTAATGTTATGCAATAAACGCACTCAATTCATTCATTCAAGTGAAGTCACACTATTCTTAAGGTTTTTTTGTATTATGTATGTTGAATGTCAACAAACCACGTGATGCTGAACTAGAACATTTTGGGTTTTTTTTTTGTTATCACGTCTTTTATTGCCTTTCAATGGCATGTAATGATTTATTTACCTTTGCTTAATGATAGCAATATCACTTGTGTTATAAGTATGCATTTCACTAACATTTTTTATATTTATCGCAAAAAAACAAAACTGCACTCTCAACTGCAGACGACTAATGAAGAAACACGACTTTCAACTTAGCAGTGGTGACACCGCAACCAATGGAACTGATAAGTAGGTACTATGGGCTGTTCGCCTTACTTTCTGACTCTCGATAGAAGACTGGTAGAATCAAAATTACTAAGTCAATGCATACTCGCCAGGTTGTGGCGAAAAGATATGATTTTTATTAATTTCTTTCGATACATTTTTAACGTTAAGAACCTTATATCAGTGACGAATGATAAGACCAAATATAGATTTTATGTAAGAATAAAACATGCTAATTGCTTGCAAAATAAAAATGTAAATTAACGAATTGTTCGCATAGACACTGCGTGATTTGAATATTCACACGTAAATATAACACCAACACCAAGGTGCTGTTGATTTAATATAATTGTTTAAAACGTGACTAAATTTGAAAAAAGTAAGTAGTAATAAAGTCAATACTAATTTTCAAAAATTTAACTTTTGCTAAGACAGAATCAATCATTTTCAAGGTTAATTCCTTATCGGTACAGGTACATATAACTGACACGACAAGTGGGAACATTTGTTTTCCATTTTAATCAGGTTATCTCACACAATCTGTGCTACTGTTAATTATAAATTGTAACAATAAAAAATCATGTAATAAAATCTTTTCTTTGGTTTGGGTGATAACATTGTTGTGTGATTTTGTCTGTAGATATTTTAAAAAATGCTATCGTACCTTGTCGGGTTCGCTGCTGCGACAAAATCATAATAAAAGTTGACGTGATCATTTTATTTGCACGTTAACGTATTGTACATAGTAGCAATTGGCCAAGTTCTCCAGCAACATACAAACATCTGAGGATATCATGAAAAACGTTCTCTTTGGATACGACATTAAACAGTAGCCCTCTTCCAATACTGCAAGTCATTAAAATCGGTTTTTAATGAAAACACACCCAAAAAATGAGCGTGTAATAGACAATTTGTGTTTTGGAATCTGGAAAATCTTTGAAGTAGAAATGAACTGCATTGAGATAGTCAAATTCTAGGGGGTTTCTTGTTCAGTCCGAGACAGACTGGAAATCAATAATAACAATTCTCATGAGTCTAGGTGTATTCATAAGTGTCTTGTAAAAAAAGAAAATATTTGTTCTTATTCGGTATGGTGCTAAAATGATGCTACGGAATGCAAATATAATAATAAGGTAACTCAACTTCTCGTCAAGGGTCAAGATTTGTTCACTTGACGCTTTTATCGATTGACAGCATGTGTACCTTATTACACAAAATTATGACGATAACACTGAATTAATGTTATTATAAACGTACAGGTTACACGTCAACGCATTTTGGGACAACATTGACCATCTTGCGTCATAAGTGTGAGAAATTTCATTCATTGATACGTTGACCTTGACAGTGCGTTCACGACGCATTGACTCTCAGATTTTTGCCGCAGTGTTGAAAACCTTACGCCCAGAGCCCGGGTGTGAGAAGTGCTATGATACACTGTTTGTATAAAGCGATCATCGGACAATGTCTTTAGTAAGGTGCGCAAAAAAAAAAACGCAAACGGAGCCCAAGAGAGCTGGAGAGAGAAAGGAAAGCTTCTCACAACTATTCGTATTAAAAGTGCCAGGATTGAATAGAAGGATGGCGCGAGATATTCTCAACAATGTACTACTGTTGTTTGAATATCCTTTGCCAACATTGAAATTCCCAGGTGTAACACAGATTAACTTAAGAACTCCTAAGTCGACCAACAATAAAGAATCACCTTTCGCAAAGATTGGATACAATTAGCAGCTCATTCCCAAAATCCATTTAAAACCGCTGCATAGCTAAAAATGAAATGTTTTTACATCTTACGCCGAAAATATTGTCGGACGATCATTGGAAATACTTGGCTTAAGGCATATGATCTGAAGACAGATCGACGAACGAAATAACTCCTTGATGCCAAACAATCAAATGTGTACTCTGAATTTTCCTGTGTTTAAAACATCAGCCTTAAGGATCTTCATTGAACAGTGCATTAAATAGCGATCGCCACTCTACCTAAACATCATTGATTTTTAAAAGGCGTTGTAGTCGTAAGCTAGTTAATTGTACTTCTATTTAATATTTGTGTCTCCTATTTGTTACATTTAAAACACGCTTACAAACGTACATACATACGTACATGTATGTACATATATTTTTTAGTAAGCGATAACTTCTGCTGAACAGGTAATTTCAGTGCAAAAAAAATATCCTGATTAGAAGTGGCGTCGCCGATAAAGTTAATTGAAGAATTGAAAAGAAAGAATATTTATTCAACCGTTTCTAATATACATATATTGGGAATAAATCAGCATCTAAATTACCCTTTTAAATTCCTGAATGCACCCAAACTGGTCTCCCTTGCCATGAATTCTAATTTAAAATGTGACTGCTGTGTATATAATGGAAGATTTACGTTTTTGGTTTTTATCGTTACAGGTGCCCGGGTGGCTAATTTTAATATGGGGTTTGTGCGACCGCAAGTAATGATTATTACTATTGAAAACAAAATGTTGTTTGTAGCCCTACCTTAGGTATCACTTATTGAACATACAGCTGCCTTAAGCACAGAATACACAATACAACTGTTATAATATCGTTTTTTCAACTTGCAACGGTTGAATATAAATCGTACTGTGTCTGTGTCATGTGTCAACACTTTCGATGTTGGGCCGATATCGCACGGTCGAACGCAATCGATCGAAAACCTTCCAGTCAGAGTGTATGACAATTGTATGTATCCTAAGGCGCAGGGGCATGGACGACGCTGTAAAGGAAGACCTCGCCTAAGGTGGCGCTCTCAAGTGGAAAGGCACCTCAACTAACTTGGTGTGCGAAACTGGAGGCAGCTAGCTAAAGATCGAGCTGGCTGGAGAGCCTTGTTGGTTGAGGCCCAGGTCCACCGTAGACTGTAGCGCCACCTAAGTAAATAAGTAAGGTGGCGTGTTTGCTAGTTCGCTGAGGTCGTTTAAAGATAATTTTCGCAGGGTTGAGTATCTTGTTCTGTTAAGGTTTGGACATTCGGAGAGGAAATGTGTTGTGTCTTCCTTTAACACTATATCGGCACACGCTCTCCATAGGTCTGTGGTTATAATTTTCATTCTTTTAAGATTGCCCACCATTGAGTTGTGGCCTATGAAAATACCTATAAGGAGAGTCAGCTTTGGTCTATTTAGCGATAGAAGTTCTCTAGTCCTTTTTTGTCATATTGGCATCTTTTGACCAGTTTTGAATTGGTTGTGGGGGAAGTGATTTCTTTGATGGCTGCTTGGCTGTCTATGTAGATATATGTAGGATTGTGGATAGGTCCCGGCAGGCCTCGCTTATTCCATATGTTTCCGCTTCGAACACACTTGCGTAGTTGGGAGGTTTTATGGACCGGGCAATTGATGATTCATCTAAGAATATTCCTGGCCCGTACCTTCGTCCATTTTTGACCCATCCGTGAAGATGGATATGGAGACGGGGTTAATGACCACACCATTTGTCTAGCTCTATCTAGACGGAAATTGGAAGTCGGGGTTCAGCCTAAAGTCCATGTGGGGGGTAAGGTAGTCAGACAACGTGTTGACGTTTGACCACTTGGTGATGGTGCTCTGTTCGATTTGGTTGTTTTTCTACATGCAGGTTTGTCGGAGGCGTAGGGCGCATTTTGCCGCTCGTTCTTTGGTAAAGAGGTCCAGTGGGCAAAGCCCGAGCATAGTTTCAATGGTGGCTGTGGGTGGTGTCCTAATAGCACTGGTGGTACCCAAACACGCCTTGTGAGGGTGTTCAGGTTTGTGGTTTTCGCGGCAGCAGGATACAAGAGCAGGCAGCCGTACTTAAGGACAGGTCTAACGATGGTGGTGTACATCCAGTAGATGGTGGTTGGTTTTGGCCCCATTTTTTTACCGAAAATTCTGCTGCGTGCTTGTACTTTCAAGTATATTGTCTTTCTAGTTCAATTTTCGATCTAATATGCAACCTAGGTATATTGGCTTGTCTCATATTTGGAGTTGGGCTCCATTCAGTCTAGGTGGATCAACCTCGGGAATTTTCCGCTTATTTGTAAAGAGAACTAGTTTGGTTTTTTGTTCATTAAGACTAAGTTCGCTGCGTTTAGTCCAGTTTTTCAGGGCGTTCAACACTGTTTGCAGCAAGTCAACGATTGTACCTGGTTTAGGTATGTCGACTAATAAATTCATTTCAGCCTTAAGTATGTCAATGATGTTCTTTTTTGGGTTTTCTGTTAGCTGCTTGTCTTCTAAACTTGAAATTTTCCATTTTTTTGTAGGTAGTCGATATGCAATATGTAATAGGCACTTGAAGCACCTTATCCAAGCGTGTAAAGTAGACAAACCGAATTCGTATTGGCTTTCTTTGGGTCTCAACTGCGTTATTTTAGCTAGGTCGTTCATTATTTTCGGATTTTTGTGGTCAATGCTTACATATGTATATCAATTCTGAATCGAACACAAAAAACCGAATGGTTTAATGTCTTCTAGTTTTTTTTACTATTTATTTAATTACACTTCCATAAAGTGAAGTAAAGCCGAACATTGTTTGTGAAATAAGGCCGAAATGTTTCCACTTTGATAAAGCGACATTAGACCAATTTGGGTTTATGTACATATGTCACTTATATGCATAAACAGTGCAATATGTATGGGGGGGCATGCTGCCCCCCTGCAACCCCTCTGCTTGGAGTCGTTTGTTGGATTTGGGGTAGGTGCAAGATTGGTATATGCAAAGTTACATGGATATAAAGAAACTGTGCACATAACCTTTTGCTACATCACGATGACTCCTTTGAGCACTTTTGCACGGTGCGATTTTATTGCATGGGATTTTTGTCCAGTTTTATAGATATAATGGATTCAGACATAACAAAGACCCACAAATATGTCTGAGATTACTTGAATGCTGCGAAACATCATTAGCAGGATAAAGGAAAAAAAGATTGGGGATAAAGCCCTGTAGGGAAGTAAGGCATAAAAAGAGCCTCATATTCTGTTTTATTCGGGATCTAAAAAGTAATGATCAAGGGTCCTTTAACAACTATTTACGACTGAACGAAGAAAAATTCAATGTAAAAGACTATTTGCGGCGAAAAAATACCGTGATGAGGGATGCAATTACTCCTGCGGAAAAACTGGCAGGAACATTAAGGATCCTAGCGACAAATGACTCGTACATGAGTACTAATTATTACCAGACTAGGCTAACCACATTGTTTTTGAGTAAGGCAGTACCGGATGTGTGTAGAGCCAAAATATAATAAATTAAAAGCAAAATATGTATTTAAAAATAAGTAAAAACGTAACTCTTTTATTAAAACAGTTAACAATAAAAAATGCAGTAAAATGTATGGAAACAAAAAAAAACTGATGCTAAAAATTGTATTCATCATAAATGTCCACCAAGGATTCCTTTAACAGGTCTCTCGTTCTTTGGGCAGGATCTATTTTTTTTTTTCATTTTTATCGCATTTTTATTGAATTCATTAATTAATTCTTACATGCTAACAAAAAACGCTTAAAACTAGCTTAATTAACTTAACTACGTTATGTACTACTAACTTACTGGCCCAAGGCGGGCACTCTAAGCTAAACTTAATCCTTAAAACTATGTCTTTCGACCTAACCTAACTTACTTATGTATTTATTATCTATTTATTAACTAACTTACTTTTTACACAAAGAAAATGTTTTTTAAGAAAAACTTTGTAAATGGATGGTTTTTTGGTTTGGATTTTTTTAAATAGCTTACAGCTAAGGACAACAACAGAAGACAACACTTAAACATGGACTTAGAACTACGTAAGCCGGCCAGGCTAAATATATAAATAAATATATAAAAAATAAATAAATAAATAAATAAATAGATATATAAATAAAATGGCCAGCGTGCCCTAAAGGGCTAGCCAGGATTGAGAGGGATCGACGACGCCACCAGAATTTCTGGTGCTGTTTTTCTATGTCTTGAACATCGCGCCCCGATACCGACCTACTGAATCGGAGACGCTCCTCATTGCTCTGTGCTACGCCTCGCTCGTAGTTGAGTCACCTATCAACAGCTTTTCTGGCGACGGGGAAGATGAGCGGAAACCCCGCTCTGTCCTGGATCAGACCTTGTCTGTCGAAATAGAGGAATGCCTCTGGGGGTAGTAAGCCCCAAAGATCAGGTTATTGGTCGAGTTTATTGCTCTTACAATATGACCTCGAATCAACTTCACCAGGGAATTGTCCACTCTGATCAGATTCGCTTTGTTATAAAGGACCTCATTGGAGTAGAATTTTTTGTACTCAGACTCTGGTATTCTGTACAAGTGAAGGCAAGCCCGGAGACAAGCCCTCTCAAACACCCTAATCTTTTCCATTCGGCTTGGTGCCACGTTAAACCACACAGGACATCCATAGGTGAGCATTGGCCTTATAAGGGCCGTGTAACAGATGACCTTCACCCTTGCATCGAGTTGGCTGCTATAAAACGCTCTCTTTGTAAGGGCAAAAGCAGCTTTGGCTCTGGTCAGAGCAGCATCTATATGTTTGTTAAAATGTAGATACTGATCTAACCAGATCCCAAGGTATCTGACTACACTTCTGCTCGCCAATGGTCGTCCGTGCGGTCTTACGATGGAGAACTTTCGCCAATTCTTTCTGGTGTCCCTTGAGGCCCCAGATAACGGCGTTCTGAACAGGATGGTTTCCGACTTCTGAAAGTTGATCTTCAACTTCCAGTCATCGCAATATCGCTAGATCGTCTCGAAGTCACGTTGCAAGAGTGTTGCAATGACCTCGATCTTTGGACAATAGCATGGTGAAGAGAACCTATGAGATCGGTAGTGTAAATGTTGAAAAGGATAGGCGAATTAACTGCACGCTGTTGCAGACCATTTTTAATTTGAAATACACCAGCAGAAGTCACATTGCCATTTTTCACAACCAACTGTCTACTGGTGAGCATGTTATAAAGAGTGTACAGCAGTGGTTTACTTATATCTAGCCTACTCAACTTGTAAAAGAGTCCCTCTAACCATACGGTATCGAATGCCTTCTCCAAGTCAATTAGCAGGCACCGTGCATTGGACATCCGAAACCAGTTTAGACGCGGCATGTAGGGTATCATGCCCCGCCTTGAAACCGAATTGGTTGTCCGGGATTATATTTCTGTCCTCAACCCACTTATTCAGGGCTCTATGGATCACTTTTTCGAATACCTTGCTGATGTTCGGAAGGCGACTTATCGACCGGAGATTTGCCGGATTGGATGTATCTTTTCCCCTTTTGGGAATGGGATGCATCACTGCTGTTTTTCAATGCGTCGGATAATGTGCATTATTCTACGCATTGTTAAACAGGGATGTCGGAGCACAATGTTCGGAATTCCATCGATACCCACGGATTTCTTACTTCTTAATGAGACGAAGATCGTTTGGAGATCTACCTTCGATATGAACGGGGGATGAAACCCGTCGTTGGGCAGGATCTAGGTGTACCAACGATGGCTGAATTGTTTCCACTCGTAAGATCTGTACTTTTTGTGGCGTGGAGCACACTTGAGGGTGAAAATTCGAAGATAACGATAGAGTCGATACGAAGGTTTGTTCTGATGACTGGCTCAGAGAAGTGTTCTGCTGGTTCCACAATCTGTCCTTCCGTACATTTTCTTTTAGAATAGATTTATAGCCCAAGCTGTGTCCTCTTAAAGAACTTTGTTGCTTATTTTATTGATTTCAAAAATGACTTGTTTTCCGAGCCAGTCATACTGCTTTTCAACTTTATTCGCCTGCATATTCTTCACGGCAAAAATTTGCTGCTACAATTCGTGTTGTTGTAGACCAACTATTTTGCATTTGGACTCGTATATGTAGATGTAGAAAGCAAATGGCGCACCAATGATGCATGCGCTCTTGGGCAGAGTTCTTTACTAAGATACTAGAAAATACAATACACACAAATTTTCCGCCGGATAAAATCATTGAACAAGGAAGAAGTCTCCCATTCGTCTTAGTGGGAGAGGATGCCTTTCCTTCAAAAAAAAGACATATCTTGAAACCTTATCCCTATACCACCAATGTGAAAGAGAAAAATATTTTTAACATTCGCCTTACCCGCGCTAGACATGTTGTTGAACACGCGTTTGGTATTTTAGCAAATTGATTTCGAATATTGCAAACTATTATGAATGTACGGGTAAAAAAAGTTGAGACAAGAAGATGATTCTGGAACGAATCTTCAGTTCCCAAGTACATTTGATACAAGCCATGCTGCGTTGCAAAGAATTGACAATCTTCGAAAAGGAAAAGCAGGAAACATCCGCCAAGGGTTTATGACATACTGACTTCAATTCGGAGGGAAGAGTGGATTGGCAGAATGCACAGTTGTGAAAGTACATATGTAAGTATGTACATACTTACTTACTGCGTCGAAGCAGGATCGATATTGTGATGTTTTGCCAAGTTCATCGTCATCAAAAAGACTATCATCAAAATTGCTGCAAGTACCAAGTAGAGAAGTTGTTTGTTTATAATTTGTAAAAAATTAAAAAAACAAAAAAATAGTCAATACAAATATAAATTTATAAACTAACCGTATCAATATTGCAAATTGATGTTCTCATATTGCAATGAGTTTTTAAAATTGTTCATAGCACCACAACCTGGGCTGGTAAATTTCCTCGACAGCCATTCCGCTTTTTGGAGTTTTCTCTGATGTATTGGTTGCGAAAATTGTGCATTATTCTTTTAATGTTCTCCGTACGTACATATGTTGCTGTTTATTGTATGTTTCAATTCGACCAAAATTTGATCGATCGCATTAGCTCGGGTTATCTTACTAATGTACTCAGGATGAGCCACATAATATAAATGTTCTTTCCCTTTATACACAGAAATTAAACGTTCAACTAACTCTTGCGACCACTTTCCATAACAAAACTCTTCCGCACAACATGTACTCAACACCGACAACAAAAGAATAACGGGTTCGCAATCATGAAATTCTTCATCAAATTTGCTTAAGCAGCGGCTTGACGACAACCATTCAGCCAGGGTCACTTCCTTTCACATTAGGTACGCAAATGTTCAGCAAATTGTTCGTCAAATCAGCAGCACAAGTGGTATCAGTGTTAAATGAGAAATAAATATTTTATTATTTACAAAAATATTGTTTATTATTATTTGAAATAATAATTCGTAACATAAAGTGTTCCGAGTTGGTGTTTATGACACGAACTCAACGCTGAGAACACAAGAATAAAGCAAATGAATACAATTACGAACAAGATAAAAGAGAACACGTAGAAATCCCACACAAATCCTCTACCCTTGCGACTCGGTCTAACCCCCGCACTTTTAACCTCCCTTTCCTTGATATTCGTGTGTCGCAGGAACAAAATCCTACGGTGTAAAAGTGCTCATTCCGTACAAAGCATAGACAAATGTTGCAGCCGCAAGTTAAAGTTCAGATCCAATGAGATCTGCTGACACATGTTCTGTGACGTTCATATTTTCAAAGTTATAACCGATGTTCTCATTTACCACTGTTTTCATATCAATATTTTGATAAAATCTTGAGAAAATACATAACCTTATCTCAGCTGTAAGTTATTATTATACACAATTCAATATTTTTTCTAAAAATAACTAATTTAATTTTTTTTTTTTTTTGGTTTTGGCGTTTATATTTTATTTTCAACATCTTATCAGAATCCGTTATACTAGTTACTATTTTACTTCTTTTAGAGACAGTAAAAATCTCCAGCTCCCTATCACATATCTACACTGCGTTACAAAAAAAGTGGCGCACCTTGATATTTCGCAATTACTTCAAGTAAGTTGGAAAAAAAGGTTTTTTAATACAGTTTCGTTTATTAATATAAAAATAAGTAATTCATGTTAAAAAAAATAAAAAGGAACACCTTAGAAATAAAACATAAATTAAGGAAAATGGCAAAAATTTCATAAATTAACATTTTACATTTTTATTATTATTTTTTTTTTAACGAGTCCTTGTTCCTGTAATAGTGTGTATTGTCTCCCCGAACATCTAACAGACCAGATATTTGCCGAGGCATACATTGGATTAAATTTTTTACGATGGTATCGTCCAAATTGTCCCATTCCTCGATCAGAGCAGATCTCAGGCCGCTGAGTGTCTCTGGAAGGGCAGGTCGTATCCTAATCTCTTTCTCCAGCAGGTCCCAAACGTGTTCAATGGGATTCATGTCCGAGCTCATCGCAGGCCAAGCCATCACATCGACTTCCACTTCTTGCAAATATTCGGTAACGCACCTGGTGACGTGTTGTCTAGCATTGTCTTGCATCAACAAGAGGTTTTCCTCCATAAATGATGCGAATAGAACCACATATTCTTACACAATGGTGGTGACATAATACGTAGAGGTGACATAATACTGATCCTTCCATGATGCACAGCTCGGTTTTAACCCGCATGAAAATTTCTCCCCACACCATGACGGAACAGCTCCAGAAATTTTCCGGCTGGGCAACTGTTGCCAAAGAGTATCTCTCATCTTATCATCCCCACACTCTGCTACGTCTATCTGTTGAGCGGAGATGAAACCTGGAGTCATCAGTGGAAAGGACTCTACCCCAGTCGGCCTCTGTCCAATCCTGGTGAAGATTAGCAAATTCAAGTCGACGTCGCTTATGTTGTACCATGAGTCTCGGTACACGAGCAGGTCTTCTTGCTCTCAGGCCACTTTCTACTAATCGCCCCCTCACCGTTTGAGCATTCACAGCTGTCACTCTAACAGTTCGAAGTCTGTGAACCAGCTCAACTGCTGTTTAGAAACGATTCCGAAGACTTTGAATCACCAAATATCGGTCATCCCTTGCAGTAGTTACTCCGCGGCGACCTGATCCTTGACGTCGTTTGTAGGAGTTGGTCTCCCTGTACCTTCAATGGTTTTTTTAACGTCTTCTTCGGTTTTCTTATCATAATATCGGTACAGCGCACGCCCCGGGCACCCACAACTAAAGCCAGCGCACAGGCGACTTCTTGTGCTACTATTTGCATATTTCTTTACAAAAATAAGTAACAACTAATAACTAATCAAATTAAAACAAATCCATAATAATAAACTTAATAAAACACATACGGGATCATGGAAGCTAAATTTGGTATGTCTCACGTCTGTAGGAAAACACGAATAAAACTAGCAAATAAATAAACTATTAAACCAGTAACCCACTAAAAACAAATAAAGCTCGCAAAAACATAGCTGCATTTAACCAAAATGATAACAATATATTAGAAAAAATATCACTGCGCCACTTTTTTTGTAACTCAGTGTACATTATGCATTTGTGTATTTACATGAGTATTATAAGGGCAGCCCCAAGACTTTTTTTCTATCAAATGACTCAAGAGGAAACAATTCCTGTAAAGTTTTAGTTTTTTGGTTTGATGCTAATTCAACACTTCTTTTTTATGCCGATCGGACCACCAGAGATAATGCTTGAATGTATGTAGGAATACCTTTTAATTTTCTTCAAATATTTGTATTAACAACATATGTGTTAATAGGAAAAGTAGAGATAAACAAATTCTCCACAAAAAAATCGTAAATAGGTAAATATATCGCATAGTATATACTATATACTATATATATATGTATTTATGTGTGTATTTGTTTTCTTTGTCTTGCTGTTACTAAGAAATTAAAAGCGGAATGCAGTAGACTTACTAAAAGTTACGTGTTATCACACGATTGCGATTTTTGTAGACAAATGACTTAACTCGCCCCCCAGCGGTAAAAAATCTATTAATAGTGGTTTTGTGTTTTTTGAACATTGAAAAAAGTATTGTTACAAAATAATTTTTAGACTAGTAATGTGTTCGTTTTGTGTACATAAAGTGACTAGAGCCCGTACATATGTACATACATTTACATACAGCTGCGGTCAAAATAATACTAGAAAAACTTATACCTTTAACAGGAAATAGTTACCTTGCTGTGATACGAGGGCTTAAACCGGCGTGTTGAAAGGCCAGCACTGGTATATGCTTGCGCACTAGCAGTGGTCGCTGGCAAAACTGCCCGGCGGAAGGCTTATGAGATTGGTGATCCAAGCTTACCCCCCGTTATATATATTGTTCCCATGACGTATAGATAACACTACCACCCATTTCAGTGTTCTTCGCCCTAAGCTTAGAACCTCTCTGTGATTGGTGCCAATCTGCATTTTAATAGCCATTTTCGCTTGCCTGCAACCTTACACCTTTTCTTGTGTTCCGCCGCGGCCCAGTTGCTAATCAGGTGTTCTACCATCCCTCTGCCAATAGCAGCGAATGGTTCTGGACCAGGGAGCTCCGAGGTTGACCCTTGCCTTGCCAGAGAGTCCGTCTTTTCGTTCACCTTAGTCCCCACGTGTCCTCTCACTAAGAGCATCGTCATGAGCACTCATTGAGCTTATGACCACATTCCAATGTCAGTGATGTATTGAATTGATATCTGTTTGGTCCATGCGTCTAATCACTGATTGATTGTCCAGTGCTATGGTAACGCTTCTACCCTCGACCTGACCCTCTTTTCGGTGATCTAACGCATGCAACAGAGCAATTATCTCGGCTTGATAAACTGAGGTATATATTCCCAGACTAATATGACAGGCTAGTTCCAGTTCTTCTGAGAAGATACCTGTCCCCGCTCTGCCATCCATCATGGACCCATCCGTAAAGATGATTATATCTCCAATCTTCTTTTCCGGAAGTGTTCCATCTCCAATGAGAGTTTTGTGATACCTTTCGATAACTCCCTAATCTCCCATCTCACCACCAATGGGTTAACCCTGCGTTGATCTAAGGCTACTTTCAGACTTTCGAAGCATATCTTATCGAAGGCACCTTCAATGTCCATTATTATGGTTATTGCGATGCCTCCAGTATTCATCTCCTCTTTCGCAACGTGTACCACCTGGTGTAGCGCTGTTTCCGTAGACCTGCCAGCTCTGTATGCATGTTGTCTACTACTCAAAGGACACGATTTCAGCGCCGTGCTCTCCATATGGTCCACCACAATTCTTTCCATTGTTTTCAACAGAAATGATATTAGGCTCACCGGCCTGAAGGGCTTCACTTCGGTGTAGTCCTTTTTCCCCGGTTTTGGAAGAAACACCACATTTCATTCTCTCCATGTTACCGGTATTTAGCCTATCGCTAGGCATGTAACGTATGTATATACACCCCTAAGCCTTGGTACAATGAGATCTGCACCCCACTGAATTAAGCCTGGGAATATACCATCTGGTCCCGCGATCTTGTAAGGAGAAAACGTTTTTATCGCCCACTGACCGCTTCTGGAGTTACTATCCGTTCCGCTTGAGTCTTATCCATCCTGTTTGCTCCTTGGTTTATCAGAGCTCAGGGCTGATCTAACTTCAGGCTTCCCGGAAAGTGTATTTCCATGAGGACCTCATTTGTACGATCCAGTGTCTCAACAATTTCCCCCGTTCTATCGCGAACGAGTCCGACTATGGAAACTGGATCCCTCGAGACAATTTTCTGAAGTCTATTGACTTCAGATGTGCGTCTCAAATTCGAGCAAAATTCCCTCCACGACTCCCTTTTTTCGTCGTCGCAGAGTTGCTTTTAGCTTTTCCTTCTTTGCCTTATACTCAAACCATGATTCAGGATCATCCCTTCTCATGGCATGATTAAATGCTCACCTCGTTCTTTAGATTTTTAAGTTCCCTACACCACCAAGGCGTGGGGTCCTTTTCATCTACCAAAGTAGGTGTACACGCTTCTTGGTAAGCATTTTCAAAAGCTGATTCTAAGTACTTCAGCTGTGACTCTACATCCCAAGTGATTTTCAGAATTTTGGGTACCCTCCCATTCAGTTTCTCCCGTAACACTTCCTGGTATTTCTGTATGTCCGTGTTCCTGGGAATCCTGATATATTTTCGATCCTTTTTTCTTTTAGATCCGTATCGAACATCAAATGAGATGTCGCTGTGGTCCGACATCATTGTCTGATCCATTACCTTCCAATTTGATATTCTATCAAGTATTCTATTACTGTACAGAGTCACGTCAATAACTTCCCTTTGTCTCCCATCCACAAAGGTCGGTTCTGTTCCTCTGTTGAGAATAGTTACATCTTTGCACACTTCAAACTCGAATAAAGCCTCTCCTCTGTAGTTAACGTTGGTGCTTCCCCACACTGTACAGTGTGCATTAGCATCGCAACCAATTAGTTAGATCTTCACTCCTATCCCTGCAACCATTCACTAGGGACTCTACCTCTTTTGTTGGGGAGGCTCTAGGGAGTCATACGGCAGGTATGAAAATGCCATGACAAAACTGTCTGCACCTATTCCTACGCACACAGCGACAAGTTGCGGCAGCATAACCGCTCTAACTCCGTGCCTCACCAGTACACAAGATGTTACTTTTTCGCCAGATCGCACATAGTACAAAGTGGCAATACATTCAGGTAGACCTCTAATCCTTCGTTTGAAGATCCAAGGCTCCTGCAGCAAGACAATTTCAATCGACTCTTCCACAAAGCATCTGATCAACATTGCTGATGCAATTTTGCTGTGGTGAAGATTCAATTGAATTACCCTAAGTTTTTCTTGGTGCGGTTCGGGTTGACTGACCTTCTGTTGCCTGATTTGTCCATCAGCCTTTCCACTTTCACGTGTACTTGATTGATTAACATTCCCGGACCTTCTCCGCTTTACGCCTCCACCACCCTGGTTTTAGCTGAACTAAAGGTATCGGTATCAGTTTTGAACTGTTCCCTAAGTCCTGCCTCTTAAGCTACTTTCGCAGCCTCCGCTCAGAATCAGGGTCTGCACCGTCATCTTTGGGTTCGGCTTCCGCAATGTCGATTAACCTCTTGGCGCCTTGCAGCACCGCATTGTCCATCGACATCGACGATTGTTCAACTGAATCCTTTGGTTTCCCTCCGGGCTCCATTGTCTTCACGAGCTCTTCCGCTGTCGATCCCGCACCTTCCGGCACTTTCTCGACCTCTTCGGAGCCTTCAGCCTGGCCCTCTGATGACTCGTTCTCTTTTTTATAATTTTTGAAAACTGGGTACATAATGTTCCCACGAACAGACCAGGAAGGCAGATATCCCCATTACCTGCCCTATTCAACTAGTATACAACAGAGGATTGAGCTGCCCCTGAGGAGTTACCATTAGCGGTTCAATTATCCCTGAACCCTGTATTCCAGTAGTATCACTACTCAAACACAGATCCTTCGGCGTGGCGACTTACAACCTTTGAGTTAAGGGTTGTTGGTTGTTGGTTGTTGTTAATAAATCCTAATTACTTGGATTTAAATCCTTAACTTATAGGGCAAGTATTGGTTTCGTGAAAAATTTCGAACTCGAGATTTTAATCAAACTTGACATTGCTATGATGGAGAAGTCCAAAAAAGTGGGTCCGCCAATTCCTAAGGTGGGTATGATAAATGCAAAAATTTTATATAGCAAGTTTTGGAAATGCCAGGCCTACTTTTAAAAAAATTTTAAATTTTTCAAAATTTTTACTAGAAATCGAAAGAAATTGTTAAAACATAATTCATAGGCTTTGAAAATTTCTATAATTCACCTTAAAATCATATATGGCCACGCCCACTTTAGGATGGGACTTAAGGTGCAAGTACGTACGACCCAGTCGTGCACTTTATTTCTCACAGCAGCAGTATTCTTCAGTCGAAAACTATTTTGTAATATTACCTGAATAGTTTACCAATCCAAACCAGAGTGGAATAGAATACCGCATCCGTTGGGAACAAGGTAAACACTCGAAGTAGATTCTTTTTGAATGTCTACCAATAAGCTAACTTTTTTTAATAAAAAGATAATTGGGGCTTTTTGAATAGGCTCAGAAAGCACTGCGGCCTCATAGAGATCTTTAATGGTATTCCCTTAAAGATGCTCTGTGGATTTCCCTTAAAATGAAGTTTACTAGGATTCTTTGGCCGGAGGAGAAGTTGACATCAGAAAGCGTGGTAAAGCCTTTGTGGAAGTGTTTCAGCTTAGTCGTGCAGGCGGGACATTCACATAAAATATTTTCGGCAGTTTCAATGTCCTCAAGGCATAGTCAACACGTGTCCGATTGGCTAATACGAATTTTCTCAAGGTGATATTTGATAGAGCAATGATCGGATAGGAAGTTCATCATGATCTTAGCGATATATTTGGTCATTGCTAGAATTTCCTTCGTTCTTTTTTTTTTTTTTTTTGAGAAATTAATGAATTTCATGAAGAGAGCTTTTCATTTTGTTCCCATTGATTTATCTCGATTTGTATCTGGTTAACAGGTAAACCACAGAAGGGGCCCATATATGTAAATTGGGCACCGGACCTGGCAAGTTCGTCAGCAGCCTAATTGTCAGGGATACCTTTTGGTATGTCCTGAGACCCATGTTAATATGATTTTATACCGTCCAGCTAGCTGTAGAAAGGACATGAGAGCTTTTAGAGTTACTTGGCTATCCAATAAAATATTTCCATATGCCTCTGCTTGGAAGATAGAAGTAGAATGCCCTATCGACGCAGAGAATTTGTAGTTGGGGCTGAAAATTCCGACTCCTATCCCATTTAATATTTTCGAACCGTCTCATGTCAGTATACAATTCAGATTGACGTATCAATTGATGATTATCCCAACAACTGCGATTCGAAATGATAACCTTAAAGGAGCGATAAAGATTGATTCTTTTCGACATGAAGTCCGAGAAGCATACTGCTAGTGAGGATAGACGGCAATTCTTTCAAGGATTTTTATATAACCATCTAGGTTGGTGATATTGATGTTACATAATAGGTGAAACTTAATGACGCTTGACGCCGGTGATATTGATGTTGCATAATAGGTGAAGCTTAATGGCGCTTGCAACCGCAGTCTGCATAACACTTATGTAGAGGTGAAAGCAGCAGTCGGACCCGTTTTTGACCTTTTTGTAGGGCAGAGCGGGAGGAGGCTTGAATAGCTTAACTAACTTAAAAATATAAACAATGGAGACAGCGCTACTAGTTTCAATTCGATTTCGTTTTTCATTTTGAACTAAATTGAAAATTTAAAATTCATTTGTTTATTAAATTTTTATTTTTGAAATAGTTTAAGCCTAGAACTTCTCGATGGTCGGTTGCTGCAAGGATTATTGTTGCCAGTGCTCAAAAAAACACTGTAAACCAAAAAAAACTTGTATCGAAATCAAGTACTACCCACCCCCGTGCTCGGATAACTCATGCTGTTCAGAAGAGTGCTGTAGACAAGAAGTAAATTGTGAACCAGAATGCACGTGCACGAATTGCAACACAATTCAAAGGAATTCGTGCAGGCCCTGTAACTGTTGTCTTGACGCGCGACCTATTTTTAAGATCTCTTATATACCGCTGTGTAGATGCTGCCAGGAAAGACCGACGATCGTACCAGTTGAACACGAACCACAATTATTCGGATGTAATAATAATTGTTGCATGCCGTGGTGGAGGTGGAGGTGGACATGAACATTGATATTGCCAAGACTGTCGACCTTGCTCAAATAGTGAGCGAAATGCGATTGCAGGTGCAAACGTAAAAGGGTTAGAAATAGCTGCTGAGCAACAAGTAGAAATATTGCTCTTATGGAAAAGTTCCCTTCAAATATGCGTTGCTTTTTGCGTAAAGGCCTGCGCAAACTAATTCGGTAAAGCTGGATTGGAAGCTGAGTATAACATTGTGGGAACTGAAGGTGTTTAATCTTATCACAAACGCACGAATATTAGAGAGTGAAAAGTATCGGCAAACTGCAGTTAGGTTGACAGGGCACTACTTGATAAGCCCACTAACATGGCGTTTCCCGAATCGAATGACACGAGATAGTTTTATGCTAAACTAAAATACTCATGCGTCGGTGACTACTATTAGAAATACAGTTTTTTTTGTTAACGTCATAAACTAAGCATTTTTTTTAGCATTCCACAATTCATGTTCCCACAAGGATAACGAAACTTAAAACTTTGGGCAGGCCTTTATTGGAATAATTGAACATTATTTGAAACGCATTTATTTAAAGGATGCTTAACTGAAGTCAAAACTACATGTGTAACTATCACTTTTGTCAGACTAGTTTCAAGACTGAAGTTAGGACAAAGCTTATCATAACTATACTTTTGTTCTTTATTTTTAGCGTATCTGATATGTAGCGGGAAGTCAAATCAAAATTGATGTCACTTAGCACAAAGAGCAGGATTTACTATACAGTGAGCATCCAATATCAACTGCATGCCCAGATGACATGGAGAGTTATGGGAAGCTTTGACATACTAGTCACAGCAATGAAAACCGGACTTTGGCAATGAATAAAAATACATAAGATATTTATGATCACTCGTAAAAATAAAAATGTAATAAACAAATTAATTTGAGAAACAACGATTATATTTCAGCATCTACGAATCCTTCTGCCCCCTTCGGCAGCAGCTCTGAGAGTTCAAGTTCAAGAGTTCAGTACTTTCTCCTCTGCTTTGTAATCCAGTTCTTAACGAGAGTTCTGAAAAACAAATATACAAAGTTGTTTACTTACACAGATAACGTCGATAACTTTATATCAATTAAATACTCCTGCTGAAGTCGTATACTAGTCTGCTTTTAATGAATGAAATAGTCACTTGGACTAGTAGCTGTGGTCTATGCACTTGAACCAAAACTGGCTTGGTTTTTTTTAACAAGAAAACTTTAAATCAGTTGCTTAAAACAGGAAAGGACCCATCATTTTAAATCTCCAATAGTGGCAGCTTTTATGGATAAAAGGTCGACTAAAAGCTTAAATATTTAAAAAAAAATTTAGTTTCAAAAAATCTTTTACCAAACGTAATGCACTGAGTGTACACATCGATAGCTACGCCGATTCTTTTGTAAGGTATACTAGTATAGTGAGAATGTAAGACTATTGGAGAAAATTGAACGAATTGGTTGTCTCAGCAATAGCAGCGCACTGAGAACGTATCTAACAGCGGCATCCCTGTTGATATTCAGTAAACAAATGGCTAACAGCTCAGCAGTAAGACTGAGAAACATCAGACAGATCATGCCAAATTCCTTTCGATATATCGTCATTTGCCCAACGTCATCGACAACCGCCCCGTCGACCTAGTTTTCACCTCGCGCTACAGACAGACATTCGTTACTAAACAAAACAGATTAGACGCACAGCGATGTTTATAAAATAAAAGGCTGTCAATCTTTATGGACGTCGCTGCCGGAATCTTCTGAAAAGACCTGCACATTCACTTTTCCTTTAACCTACCAAGTCATTACAGCACTATTCCACGAGACGTGAACTAGATGGTAGAAAATATTGTATTGTAGTCGTATGTCTGTATAATTCAGGTAACTAGATGAATGCGAAACCGCTAGACTACTATAACTGCCATTAAATAAAAATAAGTCTATCAGAGTTCTGAAAAATAGAGGAGGAACCCTTTTCAGTACTAACCAACTTCGATCAGTACTAACGATTCCTGCGGAAGCTGCAGAGACATAGAGAAAGATGAAACCATCGGTAACTTTCTTTTCACGTTCTCCATTCTCGACAAGAGTATGTAGGCTTCAATCATCTGAATGGTCTCGACAATACCTGCACGACTAATTAATCACATAATCGCATTCAACCCATGAGACGGATAGAGCATCAACAAAGCCATCATAGAAATCAGAGGAAATGAAAAAGGATACCTTGTAGTAAAGTCACAGCCGGTGCTGAGAATATGGAAAAAGAAACTACTTTTATAGACAGTACAATGGCGACAACCGTTTTTTTATACTTGAGAAAATTGTGCGAAACTCGAAAGCTAACACCAGAGGCACAATTTTCTAAAAGTCTGTGCAATTACTTGCAAACTCCAGAACCACGGATAGAGCGCAATCTACAGTACCTGATCCCAGAACTCCTCAGTAAAAATTGGAAAGTCGTTGAGGCAAGAGAGCATACTGACAACGGTATAGAGAAGATAATGCAAGTCAATCTGCATTACAGTAAAGTGCCCAGCGCCAATCTAGTCTACACAATGAAGACCAGCAATATTGACATAGCTTTTATACAAGAACAATGGATTACTTGAGGGCAGATTAAGAGGCTGCGTTCCCAAGAGATGGTAATATATATAACGCCATTTTAGTCAGTAACGGAAGTAAGATCAGAGCATGTATTGTAGCTAAGAAACAGATTGACCTTTTTCTCTTATCTACTTACAGTGGCAACAACTAGACAGTAGTCAAGTGCGATAGACGAGGGAAAATCCCGCTAATGTTAGCAGCCGTCTGTATGCCTCACGAATCGGGAGATCATACCCATCCCATCTTTTTGAATTTATAATTTAACATAACTTGTTGATAGACAACATAGGCAACTAACCCTTTAATAACCAGGAATAGACGAGAGGTCGCCCTTCTCAGTAACTCACTCTCCCTTTCTGTCAATCAGTGGAAATTGTCCACGAAAACGTCCTTTTTGGACCACAGAGTGATTGAATTTCTCATCAACGACAGCGCTCCCCCATTAATCAAATATAGGAAGAAAGCATACGAAAAGGTCTGTCCCAACGGACGATAAAGAATAGAAAATCTCCGGTGGACTATAGATCTCTCCGAGATCAGGAAGAAAACTTGGCTACTCTTTAACGCGGCAAAGTCCACCAATTCACATAGTGACTAGGACCTATATAAAGCCGGTCAAAGAAATTTCAAAATTGCATTCAACAGTTCTAAACGCACCTCCTGGCTTGCCTTCTACCATAGAAAGCACTAAGGAATCAGCTAGACTTAGAAAAATCCTGACTAAAGAAGCTATTACACTAGGATATTTTAAAGATATCAATGGACACACTTTTCAAGGTGTATTCCAAGTCAAAGCAATAACACAAATGTGGATGTTTCTTTGCCAGTAGATTGACAGTTCCAGAAGGGATCATAACCCAAGACAAAATAAACTGTACGATAGACACCTTTTCTCCATTCATATACCCCGGAGATGATGGAATTTTCCCCATTATGCTGCTGCTTTAGAAACTATTTTTTGGCAGTCTTGAATGCCAATAAAACCGAACTAGTGCTATGCACTAATAAAAGAACTATACTGCAGTTCAAACTACCAGGTATTGAGGGATAACCCCTAATAATACCTGATAGAGCAATGTATCTAGAAGTCATACTAGACCGGAAATTTAATTGGAAGCTTAATGTCAATAAAAGAGTTAAAAAGGCAACGATTACGGCAATTGTAAGACCAATATTCACGTATGGGAACGTAAGCTGATACTAGCATCTACATATAGGCACAACCAGCGCGATCCTTAACATGCTACCGCTAGACTTGTACATGCAAGAGTCTGCCGCCAAGAGTAACTTAAGGATTAGATAATCAAATAGCTTGAACTCAAACCTCGAAGGGCATAAACACATTCTAAAGAACCTTGTAGGAGAAGACGTAAACAGCGACTATACGTGACGTATAGTCCTCGATTTTGAAAAACTATTCTCTAATATTATTCTGAGAGAAAAATGGGAAACCAAGAAACTAACAAAAGGTAAATCTTATCTATACAGGCGAATCAAAGATTGATGTAGGTATATTTTCCATGGAAATAAACACACACAACTTAATCAGACTTCTTGACTACATCGGTTTCTTCCAAGCGGAGGTCCTGGCAGTAATAAAGGCTGCTAGTATGGTATCAATGTTGGCAATATCACCGGATGATACCACCATTTTTATTGACAGTCAGGCGGCCATTAAAGTAATTTTTGTTACAGAAGTCAAGTCCAAGCTAGTCCGACAAAGAATTTAAGGTTCTAGGCTCACAGCACAATATAAGTCCCTGCTGGGTCCCTGGTCACGAGAATATAACCGGGAATAAGATAGGTGACGAACTTGCAAGAAAATGGTCTGCAATAGAACAAAATCAGGTACTTCAATGGATCATACCTCCACTCTCCAACCTCTGGGAGCATATCGAACGTAAGATACTAATAACAGTCAACAGTAGGTGGAAATCGCTTACTACATGTGATATATCAAGAAACTCTAGCCACTATACAACAAAGACAGAACCAATAAACTCCTACAAAAGGTCAGGAAAGCGCTGCCAATGTTGATTGGTGTACTCACTGGTTATAATCTTCTAATGAATCACGCAATGAAACTTAAACTCAGCGATGACAATATATGCAGAGGATGCGGTAACGACGAGGTTCACAAGGATACATGCGCCATGTCTGTCCTTTCGTATGTCATCACTTGTTTTTGAGCTAGAAGGATGAAATTTCACATCTGGGCTGTGAGTACAAGCAGTACAAGCGTAAATTTTTTTTAAATTCACCCACTGCCACGCCATTTTTTCACAACTTCACTATTTTACATGAAATCGAAAAATTTTGTTAAGAACAAATATTTAGATATTTAGATTGTCTACGATTTACCCATACATAGTCTTTAGCTACGCCCACTTTTTGGAGGCGTTTCAATAAAAAACCGATTTTGACTATATAGTGATCGTGACTCACTGTACTTAAAACCTGTCCTTTGAGACTTCACGGTAATGTAATATAAATATACGCGTAATAAGTATCAAAACCGTGTCAGTTAGTTGTTCGTTCTGCACCATTCAACCAACACTCCTATTAACCTCTAGTTTTTAGTCAATAAAAGTTTAAAATGAATTTAAAAACGTGCGTTTCACTTGATATTTTGAACTATTACAGATTAAATTTTTCATGTAGCTTTTCTGTATGTTTTTTAGTTTCTTTGTTTAGTTAGTTACCTTATAAAGAGTATTTTTTATAAAGGCGGAGAACTTTAAATTAAAATAAAATACAGAAAAATAGTTTTAATATCCATGAAATTAGCTTTGTTTGACAAATATTCACAGTAAATCATTTGAAAATTTTGTTCAGTGATGAAGCACATTTTTGATTACATGGCTATGTCAATAAACAGAATTGCTGCATTTAGAGCGTGAATAATCAACAAGCCATTATCGAATCCCCATTACATCCAGATAAGGTCACCGTTTGGTGCGCTTTATGGGCCGGTGGAATCATTGGTCCATATGTCTTCAAAAATGATTATGGTCAGAACCTTACAGTCAACGGTGAGCAGTACAAAGACATGATTACTAAGTTTTTCGTGTCTCAATTGGAAGCCATTAATGTTGCAGACCTGTGGTTTTAGCAGGACGGCGCCACATGCCACACAGCGCGCGGTACAATTAATTTACTGGAAGAAACATTTGATGAACGATTAATTTCGTTCGTACGATTTGACGCCATTAGATTATTTTCTCTGTAATGTAATATATGTTATATGTAATGATATATGTAAAGTCGCATGTCTACGCCGATAAACCAGAAACAATTGAGAAGTTGGAAGCCAACATTCGACGCGTTATTGCCGAATAACAGCCTGATTTACTGTGAAGAGTGTGTGTAAACTGAACCTCCAGACTACGGCATGTATGCCTTAATTATTAAGAGAAGGGTTTATATTTTATAATATTTAAAAAAACAAATGTTAAAGTTTTTGTTTTATTAAAAAATAAAGCTATCATTGACCGTTTTTGTTTTATTGGCTTCTTAGCTGAAATGGCCGGCATAACCCTTCCATTCCTACATATCAATTAAGCTCTTAGGCTCAACTGTCCAATTTATAGGCGAGGATGTTTTACATTCAAGTATCATCTAGTATCATCAACTTTCACCTTCAAATATCGACTATACTCATTTCCTTCCTATAGAGTTTACAAATATAAACAATGGAGACAACGCTACTAGTTTCAATTTGATTTCGTTTTTCATTTCGAGCTAAATTGAGATTTTGAAATTTATTTATTTATTCCATTTTTATTTTGAAAGAAAAGAGTAGTTTAAGCATAGAACTTCTAAATGGACGGATGTTGCAATTATCGCTGCCAGTGCCCAAAAGAATGCTGTAAACGGAAATGCAGAATCAAATGCAACCCACCCCCGTGTTCGGATAATCCATGCTGCTCACAACCGTGTTGTACAAAGGAAGTAAAATGTGTACCACAATGCACGTGCACAGATTGCACAACTCCAAGAAATTGCTGTCACCGATGTGACTGCTGTAGGCCCTGCGAGCCGTGTGTCTGCAAACCATGCAAACCTTTTAACTGTTGTTTGGATGGGCGAACTATTCATAGGCTATCTTATCAACCGCTCTATAATGTTCCTCGTACCAGAATGATACGACCAGTTGATCGCGTTGGAGAAATAATCCAATCACCTGGCTGTGATGATTGTTGCATGCCATGCCAACCTACATGCTCATGTCAATGTCTATGTACACCTCCTCCGGACTGTCAATGTTGCCAACCTTGTTCAACTGGTGAGCACTGTTGTAATAAAAGGAAATTGGTTTTCAAATGCAAACGTGGAGTGGTTAAAAATTGCTGCTGAAGCGACAAGTAGACGTATGTATTGTTCTTAGGAATATGCAATACGGTGTACTTTGCAACAATTACATGCGAATAACATTTCGAAAATGTTTAAAGGCCTGCCCAAACTAACTCTGTAGAGCTGAATTGGAACTGAAAACTGAGTAGAACATCGTGGGAGTTGATACTTTTTACCTTGTATGTTGTTTTAAATTGATCACGAACGCACGAATATGACAGAGTGAAAAGAATTGGCAAACGACAATTAAGTTGGTAGGGCACAAATTGGTAAGCCCACGAACTTGGCGTTTGCCGAGACGAATGACCCAGAGTCACATTTATGCTAAACTAACATACTCATGCGTCTGTGACTACTATTAGAAATACTGTTTTTTTTTTTAATTTTATAAACTAAGCACTTTTTTTTAGCATTCTACAATTCATGTACCCATAAGGAAAACAAAAGTTTAATCTTTGGGCAGGCCTTTATTCGAATAATTAATCATTATTCGAAACGCATTTGTTTAAAGGGTGCTTAACTGAAGTCACAACTGTATGTGTAACTATCACATTTGTCAGAGACAAGTTTCAAGTCTCTGAAAGTGGGACATAGAATATCATAATATATATTTTTCGTTTTTTTTTTCAGCTTATCTGACGTGCGAAGGAAGTCAATTCAAAATTGATTTCGAATAGCACGAGCAGCTAGGATTTGCGATACAGTCAGCACCAATTATCAACTGCAGGCCCAGATAACGAAGACAGTTATGGGCAGCTTTGACATCCCACTAACAGCAATTGCATAAAATTACTCTTATACTGCGATATTTGTGATATACTCATGAATTCGATTTTATAAAACCTCGAAAGTAAAAATTTAATAAATAAATGAATTTGAGACACAGCTAATACAATCTGCGTATCCATCTGCCTCCTTCGGATGCAGCTGTTAAGTGACACGCACATCGCCGAACTCTTCATTAGGTCATCAAGGTACTTTCTTTCTTCTTGCTTTGGAATCTAGTTCGGAACGAGAGTTTAAAAAAAAGAAATATGTGAAAGGTCGGATATGATATGCATCGGTAACTTAATTTCAATCATATAGTCTTACTGTGTTATAATCTGTTTTTATTCAAATAGTCACTTGGACCAACATAATGACCTAGTCAAAGATACCAAAGATCTCATCCGATTCGTCAGCGATTTTGGGAAGTATTTCCCTACAGCCCTACATTAGTAGGTAGAAGTCACTGGCGAGGAGACCTATCCTAATTGGGTGCCTACCGGTAATGCAGTGCTCTGTAATGACATCCACTATGATTCCTATGGGCTACATTTTCTGTCTGACAGTTCGAGCATATCCGACCCGGATTGGGCCAGATCTGTCTGGTAATGAGACGTCTGCTCATATAAGATTGATTAAATTCACAGAATTGAGCTTTAGCAGTAGTTTAACTACAGTGACAGGTATGCAGATATTCACCTGAAATCGGTAATGTTGTACCCTGCTTGATGTGTTCGTTGGCCATGCAATTCCGTGGAAACTTTCTGTGACGCGGCACTCAAATTAAGTAAATATTGGATTGTTTAGCCATCTCGTTAAGAGACAGGCGTCAATTTAGGGTAGCTTTTGTATTAAATTTAAAAGATTTCCGACATTTGATCGGGGCTCAAACAAGCTACCACTTATTTACTATAGATATCTGGTTCTTAGTGCTCCACTGATACATAGGCAAGCCGATATTTGTACCCAGATAAGATGAGTCAGGTCACAGGCTTTTTCCAAAGCCGTCCACCAGACGATCACGCCATGCGTTGCTATAGGCTTGATGCCGGAAACATATGTAGGTCCAATGTATAATACGCTGCTATAGTTCCTATTAATAATATTTCCTATCGCTTTCTTACAGCACTACAGGGCTATAGTGGCTTTCTAGTGACAATTTAGTGAAACGGAATTTTGTATTTTCTTATGAAAATGACAAGTTCTATTTTTTAGCGTTCACACTGAGCCCACAACCTTTTAGTCCGATAAGAGAGCTTAGAAAGAATATTTTGGAAAATCTCTAAGCGTATTGAGGTGTTTACCACCTGCAACAACTATAGCAAGGTCGCTCTCGTCCGCATAAGCATAAAGAGAGTATCCCGCCTTGCGCAGTACCCCTATTTGCGAAACTTCGAACTTTTAATAAGATTTGTTGAGCTGCATGACACAGATACTGCAGCCATTTCTACAGAATGCATCACTGTCCTACACTGTCAATCGGTCCAACCACGAAATAGACCATGGAGCCAGAGGGGTTACCCGGTATCGAGGAAAGGGTCCTGAACCAGCGTATTTGATCTCTACTTACAACTTCTAGCAGAGCCCCTTCCCATACTACGCCTAATTTGGTGAGGGCATTCTGATCAGAGCCAGCGACAAGCTACAGTTCTATTTGTAGGTGTAGTCGTAAAAGATGGTGGGCAAACCATAGTGATGAGAATAGCACAAGCGCTCTCACGTTAGCACAAGCGCTCTCACGTTAGCCACTATCAACTCTATTCTACACCTCCACGTTGGCTGCTGGGTGTCTAATACCTTGATCACTACTTTGTTGCAGCCAAGGTAAACAAAGAAGAACTAATGTGGGAAGATATAACGTTAAAAAGCTGCAATCGCAAGAGACCGCCAGTACCTTCGCCGAACGCGTATCCCGAAATCTCTCAATGACTCCTATGCCTTCAGCATCCAATGCCGAAGACTATGATGAGTTTCACCCGACCTTACTTACTTACTTTAGGTAGCGCTACAGTCCGGGGTGGACGTGGGCCTCAACCAACAAGGCTCTCCAGCCAGCTCGATCTTTAGCTAGCTGCTACCAGTTTCGCACACCAAGTTGGTTGTATCTTCTTCTCCACTCTCCGTCTATGCAGACGGGACCAAAAATCACCCGAATTATTTTTCTCTCATAACAACCGAGAGCATCCTCATCCATTCTTGACATAGTCCATGCCTCTGCGCAGTAGAGCAGGACTGAGATGTTCAACGTCTTATATAGGGATACTTTAGTTGTTCGGGAGAGGGCTTTGCTACACAATTGCCTTCTTAGCCCAAAGAGGCAAGAGTTAATCTTCGTTTGATCTCAGCGCTGGTGTCATTGTCTGAATTTATAGCGGATCCTAGGTAAACAAAGTCCTTAACTACCTCAAAGTTATATCTGTCGAGGGTGACATTCTGTCCGAGGCGTCGGTGTTGGGTGTCCTTTTTTGTTGACAGCATATACTTTGTCCCCCATTAACCGTTAAATCCATCTTAGCCGCTTCCGTCTCAATGCTCACAAAAGCACTACTGACATCACGCTTTGTTCTTCCGATTATGTCAATATCATTGGCATATGCAGTTGTACGGACTTTTGAAAAATTGTACCTCTGATGTTGGCGTGTGAGTTCTGCACAATTTTTTCAAGAACGATGTTGAAGAAATCACATGACAGCGCGTCGCCCTGTCTGAATCCTTTTATGACATCAAAGGTCTCGGTGAGGTCTTCCCCGACCTTGATGGAGCAGCGTGCATTCTCCATCGTCATCCTGCACAACCGGACGAGTTTGGCAGGGATGTCAAAACTAGACATAGCTCTATATAACTCTTCTTTATAGATGCTGTCATAGGCGGCCTTGAAATCGATAAAAAGGTGGTGAGTATCGATTTGAAATTCCTGGGTTTTTTCCAAGATCTGCCGTAGTGTGTGTGCTTTAATGCTGTAAAGCAGACATTACCGCCATCCAAGAAGTGCGATGGAACGGGCCGAGCAAAAGAAGGATGAAAAACTGCGATATCTACTACGGCGATTGCTACCGAGACGTACTTAGACAAAACGTACGAGCAGTGCCCTAGCTATGATATTAAAATTGTTTTGGGTGAATTTAACGCAAAGTTAGGAAGAGAGAGCATCTTTTGTAGTACTGTCAGAAAGCATAGCCTGCACGACACCACCTCCGATAATCGACTTTGCAGTCGGGCAAAATCTTGTAGTAGCTAGTACGTGATTCCCACATCTCAATATTCATACAGGAACATGATCTCAGGATCAGTCAACCGTCAACCAGATTGATCACATTGCGATCGACGCAAGGCACTCTTCCAGTATGATGGATGTTCGAACGTTCCGAGGAGCGAACATCGACTCGGACCACTACTTGTTGTAGCCAAGGTACGGATGCGGATATCCAGAACATCGCGAAGACAAAGAAATACTGTGAGAAAGTTTGACGTCGAAAAGCTACAATTGCAAGAGATCGCCAGAGCCTTTTCCGATCGAATGTCCCTTAATCTCTCAAGAGGTCCAATGCCGCCAGCATCCAGAAGACTGAAGACCAGTGGCTACATTGCCAAAAAGCCATCAGGGATGCCGCATCTGATGTGCTACGTTTCTCTCGACGCCCACAACGAAACCCCTGGTTCGATGAAGAATGTCGGCAAGCAAATGCAGAAAAACAGATGACATACAAAGCACTGCTGCACAGAAGGACCAGAGCTGCTCGTGAGCTCTACGAGCAGAAGAGTAGGGATGAGCACCGGCTTCCCAGAAGGAAAAAGAAGGAGCATGAGAACCGCGAGAGAGATGCAATTGAAGGGATGAGGTTCGGAAGTTTTACCAGAAGGTAAAAAGAACACGTCAAGGCTATAAAGCCAGAACCGAGACCTGCAGGGACGACCGACTTATTGGCCAACCGACTCAGAAAAAATTCCCGATCTTATCGATTTTTTTGTTACAAAAGCGATTTACCATAAGTTTATTACAGTCAGAGAAAGTTTCGATCTCTCTTCTGACCACTCTCCGATAATTTTATTACTTGGTGAAGCGTTGATCAAGAAAGAAGGACCTCCAAGACTAACTAGCAATAGAATAAACTGGGAGGGCTTTAGAAATGATTACGAAACAAATATCGCCTTAAATGTTTCACTTAAAAAACCTTCTGAACTGGAAGAGGGCGAAGTTGATCGTTTCGTGGAAGCAATTCAAAGAGCGACATGGAGAAGCACTCCTTCTAGAAGCTATAAGATCAATCGCAACGAAATGTATCCCAAAGAAATCACTGCTCGAAAGGAATGGCAAATCACTCGTGCACCGCAGCATAACACAATTCTTAACCGATAGAGATAATATTCGGGAATTTAAAAGCAATAACACAGTCCTACCTTGAAAATCTCTCTGCTGAAAGACTATCAAATTATTCGTTTTGGAAAGCGCTAAAAGGCATTCGGAAACCTCAAATGCAAATGCCACCAATTTGGAAAAACTATAGAAACTGGGCCAAGAGCAACAAAGAAAAGGCAGAACTTTTTGCTTTGCATTTTGAAGAAACAGTTAAGCCGTTCGACGGTCGTTTGATAATACCCGATTCCCCAGTCACGACATTTGCCAACTTTAAAGTAAAAAAAGTAGCATTGATTGAATTAAGGGAAATGATTAAAAATCTAAATACGAAAAAGGGTTAGGACTTGATAACGGCGCAGGTGGTCAAGGAATTGCCGAATAAGGCTCTTATCAAACTGCTCTATCTGATTCATGCTTAGTTCAGATTGCTCAACATTCCGAGACAATGGAAAGTCGCGGAGATTATAATGGTCCCGAAACCAGGCAAACCTCTGAAGGAGAAGAAATCATATCGGCCTATTTCCCTATTAGTGGTTATCTCAAAAATATTCGAAAAACAACTATAACCCGTAATCGACGAAAGACGTTTCATTCCTGACCATCAGTTTAGATTTATAACTGACGTGATTAAGAAAGCTCTTGGAAAAAAAAGATTTATTGTGGTGTATTTCTTGACGTCTCACAAGCTTTCGATAAGGATTGGCGCGAAGGCTTAAAGTATAAAGGCAACTCTTTCTAATCTTACGATAGTACCTCACCGAGAGACTCTTTCGAGTTAAGCACGCAAATGATTTCTCTGACTTCAAGGAGATTGCGACCGGAGTCCTACAAAGAAGTGTCCTTGACTGCTCCTATATGCACTCTAGACGCGTAATATCCCGCAGGAAAGAAACTTCGTAGTCACCACGTTTGCGGACGATACGCCGATATTGATAACGATACAATTAAAGCAGCAACTGAAAAGCTGCAACATGTTGTTAATGAAGTCCGCGCTTGGACGAATTCTTGGCGTATTATGGTTAACAAAAGCAAATCTACTTACGTTAATTTTACCTCCAAAAATGCGGATAGATTGCCTGTATATCTAAAATCGGTTCAAATACCGTACGCGAACAAAGCAAAATATCTAGGAATGACTCTAGATGTTAAGCTTAAATGGAAATCGCACGTAAAAAAGAAACACGACGAGCTCGAAAACAAATACCGACAAATGTATTGGCTACTCGAAGAGCATTTGGAATTGAGCCTACGTAACAAACTGCTTATCTATAAGCAAGTGCTAAAGCCAGTGTGGACGTATGGTCTACAACTATGTGGTTGTACCAGGAAAAGCTAGAGAAACATCATACAAATTTTTTTTAAAATAAAGTTCTTAGACCGTTTGTTAGCGCACCGTGGTATATGTATATATACATACATACATACGTAACGAAAATATTCATCGGGATCTGAGATTTCCCAGCGTTCACGGCCATTGTAACCGTACCGTCATTCAGCTACTTGAGAGCGAATAATTCAATTCGTCTACAGTCTTTTTAATTACATACATACATACATATATGTATGTATGTATGTACATATGTATGTACATCTTTCTCCAACAATCACGAATCTCGTAAGCGAAAATAAAAGTGTTAGATAAGCGTCGGCTTATGTAGTTATAGTATGTATGTAATTACTCAATGGTTATAGTACTAATTCTGAAGAGAGGTGTTTTTAGTGAGTAAAAATCTCACACAACCATAAGCACGCGCGGTGCTTATGGTAGTGTGAGAAGATTTTCATCTGCTCTTGGCAAAAAAAACAAGCCTTATTTAAGGGCTTAAACAAAAACATTCCTGAAAAAAAAACAGAAAAAAGTTAGTTGGTACTCTTTCCATGCATACTCGTATACAATGGTACAATACATTCCTTTGGTATATTTAGTTTTAAATTGCTAGTAGCAAGGGATCGGTCACAGGTCCCGAACAAATTTTGTCTTTAATAAAGTATTCGAATTTTACTTTTAATTTAAAGAATACCTACATACATACATTATGTATGTTTGTAAGTATATCTAGTATTAAAGAAATAATAACAAAATGAATAATCGCATACGCTATTCAAGCGAATTTATTTATCTTACTGCAACACACATTCCAAGTTAGTTTCAGTACCCATTACTTTTTCCTTTGGAAATATTTTTATTTTAATATCATCCTAAATATCAATATCATTCTAAACAACGATGATTTTGTAATTTCTCCCACCATCTTATTACATTGAATAAAATGTTTACATACATAAATAATGTTTTTCTAATCTTTAAAATCCCAAACCTTCAAAATTTTCTATTTCCTTCAACATTTTATAGAGCTCTTTTGATTGCCCAAATCAATCAATTTTTCCCTATTGAATCACTTCACAGAATTTAAATTTCTTTCAGGCATGCTTAAGGGGCTATCTGTGATTTTCTTCACTGGAATGGACATGATTATTTATGAAGTAAACTTTTGTCACTCCTCTTCCAACAATATGGCATAGATTACATTGAATGCGGATACATGTGCATATGGGAGATGATTTAAAAATTTGCTTCAACTTTTAAAGTGCCTTCAAGGACACTGTGATATGTCAGTGAACAGAGATTACTTTCTATACATTATACCAATTGTTGTATGCGTAGGTGTACAAATGAGGGATGTTTTCTTTCATATTTCCTGATGCGTCATATTATAGGATAGGGTAATTCAGTAAAATATATCTCATAAATGCAAAGAAAAGTGATTACCTATGGTGCAATTGAACAGATACATTTCAGTATGAAGTAATACATGTACATACTCGTATGTATGTAGGTTTGAGACATAATAGTACGACAGCACAAAATCATATCAAAATCAGATTGTTAGAGAGATTTACTTTAGTTTGATTTTACCGAAACTCAGATGTAACCGTCAATCAAAACCGTTACATATTTATAGATTTGAATTCAGAAGTGATAGTTAAGGTATTTCATATACTTTTTCTTTTTTTTATGCGCTGGAGGGGTGAAATCCTTTATGGATACTCCATAGCCCGTGCTACGAGTTATGCCAGACTCCATGCTCTTGCATGTTTACGTGTCCTGTTTGCCCCTACGGTACCGACGGTAAAGGCATTCCTACGTAAGGGCAAGTTTTGTCGTCATGTCTTCTCCTTCTTATGATCCAGGGTTTTTTCCCTCTTGAGCTCTTGCGATTTGGTTTTCCACTCGTAGTTCCTCCATGATGCTTTCAAGGATTCTGCTGGCGGTCTCCCATGCTTCCTTCGTTGATAGCATGAACAATATCAATCTTCTTGGGGTTAATGCATTGTCTGGGCATTCCCGACTTCTTCAAATTTTTTGCATTTTAGCAATATGTCTAGGCGCCGTAGCTCAAGTGGTTAGTGCGTTGGACTGCGGAGCGAGGGGTTCCAGGTTCAATCCCCAAACAACACCTAAAATTTCTTTCACGGCCCCATCTTTCGCGAGCGTTTGACAAACATCCGAGAGTAAAGCTGTCATGAAAAAGCTTCTCAAAACAAAAAACTGCCGTTCGGATCCGGCATTAAACAGTAGGCCCTTTCCATTCGTGTGAAGAATATAACACGCACAGCGTGGGAAGCTAGGCCCTGGGTCCCATGGACTTGTCGCGCCAAAAAGACTCTGCCTTTACAGTGGCGGTAGAATTGGTCATCTGCGATGTTGTATTTGTGAAGGTATTCACGGAAACCTCCATGTCCCGTTAGGAATTGGGTAAGATAAAAGTTTACCTCACCGAGTTTCCTTCTGGTCTACTCTTCTATGTTTGGTAGAAGATTGTGTGTCCACCGACCGTTTTCCGAGGCATTCCATCGCCGTTGCCATTCCATGTTGGCATTTGCTCTGATGGCCTCTCTCTCTGGGTTTTCATCAATATATATTGATGCCGCTATATTCGCGCCGCTATAACACTTAAAGCGTCCCCCGATACCGTTCTGTATGCACAGCATACTCTGAGCGATGTTCTTCTGTGCACAGAGTTTATCCCTCTTACATATGTACGAATTTATTGTTATTGCCGATGCCCATAGAGGGGCTGCGTACATGAATATTGACTTGCCACTGTCGCAAGCAGGTTTCTTGTTGGCTGCCTGGGCCCTCCAATATTTGGCATTAGCCGGGATATTGCGGCAACCGCCCGATTGGCCTTCGCGCTTGTTTGGGTCAGGTGCTCTCTAAAGTTGAGCCTATGAGCAAGCAGTACCCCTAGGTACTTTATGAAGAGCTTCGAATCGATGCTGTATTCTTCTAACTGTATGGTCAGGCGCTCGACTTTCTTGCGGCTGCTAATGAAAACAGTCTATGTTTTCTGATGAACGAAGCCATATCTTCACGTCTTTGATGGTGCTGTTGCAGTTTTGTGTCACCTCCTCTAGGGTTTTAGCCACTACTTACTTACTTACTTAACGGGCTTCCGACCCGTAAAGAGTCTCTGCCTGAGACACGGCAGCCTTTCACTCTCGTCGATCCCGGGAACGCTGCTTCCAGTTGACTAGACCAAGCGCTCTGGCATCCGCGATGGCTTGGTCCTTAAAACGGAGGTTCGGTCTTGCTTGACGTCTCGAACCTGGGGGCTGTGATTCGAAGATCCTCTTTGCTGGAGCATTATTGTCCATTTGCTCGATGTGGCCGAGCCAGTGTAGCCCATTTGTTTCGCCAAACCGAAGTAGCAACGGTTTCCTAGGGTAAGTCTTCGTCCAATCTCCAC
This sequence comes from Xylota sylvarum, assembly GCA_905220385.1. Lineage (NCBI taxonomy): Eukaryota > Metazoa > Arthropoda > Insecta > Diptera > Syrphidae > Xylota > Xylota sylvarum. The sequence goes on along the minus strand of LR999958.1, from coordinate 67,672,694 downwards.
TAAGGTGTCATTCGTGGAGTTGATGTTTACTCCGAGGTAGGTAAACTCCTTAATCACTTCGAACTTACTGTTGCCAATAGTCCTTCGGTGGACAGATGCTTCTTTGTTTGTTGACAACATGTACTTGGTTTTGTCCTCATTTACTTCAAGGCCAACTCGTTTCGCCTGTTCTTCAATTGCCGTAAAAGCCTCTAACACGGCGCGCTGGGAGCGACCGATGATTTCAGCGTCACGCGGCACAGCTGGATCAGTTTAGCCGGGATCCCGAATTCGGCCATCGCCTTGTAGAGCTCAAGACGTTGAATGCTATCATATGCGGCTTTAAAATCGATAAAGAGATGGTGAGTCTAAACTTAAAATTCTTTGGTCTTTTCCAGGATTTGCCTTAGTGTGAGAATTTGGTCGATCGTCGATCTGCCGTGCCGGAAGCCACACTGGCTTCAGACGTTCACACAGTACATTGGATAGGATCTTATATGCGACATTAAGCATGGATATGCCTCGGTAGTTCTAACAAGACATAGGATCGCCTTTCTTGAAGATGGGGTATATAAATCTGATAGTCCAGTCACCGGGCATGACTTCATCCACCCATACTTGGTTGATGATTTGGTGCATGCACTCTACCAAAACATCACCACCATGTTTGAAAAACCTTGCTGGTAGACCATCAGATCCGGCGGCCTTGTTGTTCTTCAGCTTTTTGATAGCTGAGCCGACCTCTTCAAAACTGGGAAGGGGGATGGATTCTTCATTGACTGCATGCGGGTTCTCTTCTTGCCCTATCACTCTCTCCACCTGATGCCCATTAAGTAGCTGCTGGAAATGCTGCTTAAAAAAGCCTGCGTTCCGGGCTTGAAGTCAGCTGCCAGTTGCTTGGCTTTCCTAAAAAACATCCGGATGTTGTTCCTATCCCGGGACACTTCGATATCCTTGAGCTGGGAGACTGCGTGGACCCTTTTCTTCTTACGCAGTATCTTCTTCTCCTCCCTTCTTCTGGCTCGATACTCTTCTCTCGCTGCCCTTGTTTTGCGTTGCAGCGTTTGCAAGTGTGCATTTTCTGTCACCTTTTTCCGGCGTACGCATTCATCATCATACCAAGGGCTCTTTTTGGGCGGTGGCTGGTAGCCTATGGTGGTCTCTTCTACCCCTTTGATGATGTCGCGATACTGGTTCCAGAGATTGTTGGCGTTTGTGGATGGTGAATGAAAAGCGGTGAGTCTCTCACTCAGGCGCTCTCTGTATGCTCTGGCTACTCCAGACGTGCTAAGGCTTCCAACGTTGAATTTCTTTTTCTGGGCGGTTTGCATCTTCTTCTCATTGGATAGTCGGTCTCTGAACTTAGCTGCAACAAGAAAATGGTCAGAGTCGACGTTTGCCCCTCTGAACGTCTGCACATTCAGAATGTTGGATGCGTGCCTCGCATCTATTAGCACGTGGTCGATTTGGTTGGCGGTTCGACCATCTGGAGAGCGCCAGGTTGCTGTGTGAATTCGTAGTCTTGGAAACCTAGAGCTACTTATCACCGAGCTGCTGCAAAATCGATTAATCGGAAGCCGTTGTCTGTTGTCGTGTCGTGGAGGCTGTGCTTTCCAACTAATCCGCCGAAGATGTTTTCCTTACCGATTTTGGCATTGTATGTTGCCATCTTGAGAGCCTTGAAATTGGAACGTCAAAGAATGATGGTTCCGGAATGGTATTCAGTGCGGATCATCCGACATAGGGCATAATGGACGAGAGTTGAGCACAGCTTCGATTTGTATCAGTAGAGTCGAGAATCCTTCGTAGGTGAGGGTACTATCTCCTATGGCTCGCTTGAGATGAAACTTAACAGATTTTACCCCAGCTTCCCATTTATCGCCGAAATGGGGCGCTGATGGAGGATTGAATAACCACTGCGTTCCATCGTTTGCGAGTAGAGTTGCCAAATTTCCAAGTTCTTTTGATGATCGAGAAAAAAGCCCTCGAAGTTCAAAATTTGCCCCAATCAGATTAGATCCGCAATCGCTATGAAGTGTAGCACAGATCCTCCTACGTCCAGTGAATCTTTTAAACGCTGCAAGAAATCCACCAGTCTGTCACGAGTTCTAGATGTACTGCTGATGTTGAAAAACAAACAAAGATAGCGATATATCCTTTGTAGGTTTTTGCCGCCCGACCTTTCCAGGTTTTGATTATGAAGGGTCCAGCATAGTCTACGCCTGTATTGAGAAACGGTCTAGATGGAGTAGCTCTTGTCGATGGAAGTTGACCCATAAGTTGCTTGGCAGTGACGCCACGATATCTGGTACAGCGAACACATCGTAGGATGAAGGATTTAACCGGTGACCTACCACCAAGAATCCAATATGATCTTCGCAGATAAGCGAGAGTGACTTGCGTACCTCCATGGAGTGTCTTCTCATGAGCGTCGCTTATTATTAATTTTGTTAAAGGCGAATCCCGAGGTAGTATGAGAGGATGTTTTGTGTCCGGATCCAAAAGAGTATTACGCAAGCGTCCACCGATGCCGCAACAAACCGATAGAGTCTAAGAAAGGAATCAATTTGATTAGCGAATTTCTATTTGATATGCTATGACCTTGCGAGAGTGTTAGGATCTCAGCTGAGAAATAAACTTGTTGTACTAATCGTATCCAAAGGATTCGAGCTTCTTCGAGTTCTGCAGTTGTTAAAGGCTGGTTTATTGGATTGGAGGTAGCTTTCTTAAACACGTTGATTGCTCGCTGACACATGGCAGTGATCCTGATGAGACGAGTTAATTTAGAGTATCTTGAAATAATTTCCCATAACTTTGGTTCTTCAGCTTGGATGGAAGTCACTTGAGCTCATTCCTCCAGATCAACTCCGTGTTCCAAGCGAGAAATTGTTGAAGGCCATGAAGTCGAATGTTGAGAGAGCCAGCGAGGTCCCTTACACCACAGATTGTTTTCGTTGAGTTGACGGGCTAAAACACCTCGAGACGCACAATCAGCAGGATTTTCCTTCCCTGCTAAATGATGCCAATTAGCTAAAGGTAAAGTGTTTTGTATTATGGTGACACGATTTTGAACGTAACCTCTCCAACGAGATGGGTGACCTGGAACCCACGTAAGAGCTACTGATGAATCAGTCCAAAGATGCACTGGAGCGTTTCGAAGGTCGAGCACCTTGATGATATGGGTAGCTTGTTTTGTAAGCATAGCCGCAGCGCAGAGTTCTAGTCTAGGAATTGTCAGCCTCTTTGTTTTGATTTTATCGATAGGAGAAACTTTGGTCTTCGCGCAAACCAAGGAAACTTGGATATCATCTAACCGCTTTAGTATACGCAAATAAAGAACTGCTGCCATTGCGTCTTGAGAAGCATCTGCGAAGCCATGTACTTCAACTCCACAATCGCCCGAGGAGGTTCCAAGCCAGCGAGGAATGGATATGTGAGCCACTTCTTCAAGTTGATTAATGAATTGATTCCAACGTTGAGAGAGTGCGTTCGACAGCTCGTTGTCCCAATCAGCCTTTTCCAACCAGAGTTCTTGCATGAAGATTTTCGCGCGGATGGTTACCTGAGCCAGCCAGCCGAGAGGATCAAACATTTGCGCAATATGAGAGAGAACTTTCCTTTTCGTAATGGGAGAGTTATCCTTAACCCATGGTACTGAGAAGACGAATTTGTCCAGGTTCGGCTGCCAAGCAATTCCTAATGCTTTGAAGAGAGGATATCTATCGAGGTATTTACTAACGGAAGATGCGTGTCGATCAGTTGAGAGGTCCGAGAGAATTATCGGACAATTAGATGTCCACTTGAGCAATTTGAAGCCGCCCGCCTTGCAGAGGTTGTCAAGTTGATAAACTAATTCTCTAGCTTCATCGATGGAATTAGCGCCACCAAAGCAATCGTCTACGTAGGTACCCCGTTGTAGTATATTTGCAGCAAGAGGAAATCGTTGTCCCTCATCCGTTACTAATTGTTGGAGCACTCTATTAGCAAGGAAGGGAGCTGATGCAAGGCCATACGTCACTGTAGTCAATTGATATTTGACGACTGACTCCAATGTCAGGTCAGGAGACCACAGAATTCGTTGAAAATCCCAGTCATCTTCATGGATCAGGATTTGTCGGAACATCTTTTTCATGTCTGCAGAAAAGACATATGGAAATTGTCGCCACCATGTTATGACATCGGAAAGATCATTTTGCAATTTTTTACCGACGTGTAGTAGATCATTGAGCGATTGGCCACTGGTTGAGCGGCATGAACCATTAAAAACGACTCTTAGCTTGGTACTTGTGCTTGAATCTCTGATAACTCCATGGTGCGGCAAATAGTATGAGATTTGCGGTTCAAGTACATTATCAGCAACACAACGCATATGTCCGAGAGTATCAAGGAAGTCTGTGTAGAGAGATCTGAGCGTAGAATCAAGCGAAAGTTTGTTAATCATTCTTGATAACATTCGAGAAGCAGCCGGCTGAGAAACTCCAAAGCTATCTGGAGAGCTCTTGAAGGGAAGACATACTACATATCTTCCTGATGCGTTCCTTGTGTGTGTAGTGAGAAAGTGTTTCTCACAATCTTCTTCCTCCTGTAAGGGCGTGGATTGGGTTGATGCTTGAACTTCTTCTTGGGACCAGAAACGGTGAAGTGCTTCTAGCAAATCGAGATTCGTGGTACACTGATAGGTTTGCAATGAGAGAACGGTAGGTTGAGTTTCGACGAGAGAAGATAATGGTCCAGAAATTATCCAACCAAGACCAGTGCGCCTGGCAAATGGTGTATTAGGAGGTCCTTTCACGAGTTCTGGTTCAATAAGTTGTGCGTATAGATCTATACCTACAACGAGATCGATCTGTCCTGGGTTGTGATAATACGGGTCAGAAAACTCTAAACCATGAAGATGAGGCCAGTTAACTTCATTTGATTCCAACGATGGCAATTCAGCAGTAGGCCTTGCAATGATGAAAGCAACCACATCCCATTCCAATTTTGAAGCAAAGTGAGGCTTGCGGATAAAACTAACAACCCCTTTCGTGTTTCCGGATGGTTGAGCTCCAACTCCATATAGGGGAACACTTGCTCGATGGCGTTTTAGACGAAGCTGCTGTGATGCTGATTCACTAATGATGGTAATCTGAGAACCAGGGTCGATGAGAGCACGAACTTGCAGTTCTTTGCCTTCTGGGGAGCATACCCGAACAAGAGATGTGGCCAATAAAGTTCGAATACGTTTGGTAATAGGCAAGGGTATTGCTTGATGAGAAAGAGCCTGTTGAGAGAACCCGTTGGCAGTTGAATGGTTTTGTTGCGCTGAGTTTCCCTGATTCCCATTGTCAGCATTGGTTTGAGAACTGGGGTGAACGGGTAGTGGACATCGCCCCGTGAATGGTTGTGTGATGTTGCAGGTTACAAAGTTGGCGCCGTTTTTTGGATCGACAAACTGTTAATCGATGAGTGCCTAGACAGTTAAAACATAGTCTTTTTTCTATGAGGAGGGCATGACGTTGATTAGGATTAAGATTCCGATAAGATGTACATGCAGCAATGTAGTGTGAGCTACTGCACATTGAACACTTTTGGGATAATGTAGAACGAATAAGATCGCTTGTAGCGGTGGACGAAGAGGAGTTTTCTAGAGACGCTATATGTATTTTTGCAGAGTTGTTCTTCTTAGAAGTGTCGGTTTTACTTGCTGATGACGCGGGAGGAATGCGAGTCTCTACGATTTCAAGTGCTCGGATTCTGCCATTGAGAAAGGTTCCAAGTTGGGCAAAAGAAGCTGGGTCGGTGGCAGCACCACGATGAACTTTCCAGGCTTCTTGCGAAGAAGGATCAAGACGACGAACGTAGTCCCAATGTTCTGTTGGAGCTCCAAGTGAAGCCAAGGCTCCTAAAGACTCTTTAGTAACAGCAAGAATCGATTTGAGGTCAGTGACAGATCTCTTCTGTATTGCTTTCAGCTTGAAAATTGTGTCAAGATGGGTATCAACTAGTACCCGCTTGTTTTCATATCTCGCTACAAGAGTATCCCATGCTCATTTGAAGTTCTCACCAGAAACAGCTAGATTGGAGACGAGAAGCCCAGCTTCCCCCTTCAAGCACGTTTTTAAGTAGTGAAATTTTTCAACGGTTGACAGCTCTGAACTACTTCCAATAATTGACGTAAAAAGATCATGGAAACTACGCCAACGTTGCAATGTTATTTTTGGAAGAGAACGTACCTGATGAGAATGACTTAGCTGACTGGTGATCGATTTATCTTCTAGTTCCTTGCCATCTGCAGGCTGTGAACGAGTAATCTGGTCCAGCATGGCAAGCATGGTAGCGCGGGAGTCCGCATACTTCTCCTCACATAAGGAATAATGTCCTTCCGTGAAGTAGAGGTGTGTTCTGATGGCATATGAGAGACGTGCGTTGGTTAAGTGATCGTGTGTGGCTTGAAATTTGTCCCAGTTGGAGTCCAAAATCCAAAAAATGAATTTGTTCTCTTGTTATTTTGTTGTCTCCAAGAGCACGTATATTAGCAACAGCACGATTTATGAGGCTTAGACGTTCTTTTTGTTTTTAAAATAATGTCTCATGAGAAGTCATTTTACAATGTTGGATGACAAAACACGTGTAGCGAAATTAATCTTTTGCCATCCGGCTCGAAGGACCAAAAAATGTAATTACAAATGCGAGAGTTTTTTATAGTTGGATTCTTCTTTTTATTTTAAACAATATTGATATGAACTTTATTACAAATAAAATTTATTTGATATTAACTTATGTTGATACGGAGGCGGTGAATAAGAAAAAAGTGGCAAAGCCCGAAGTCAATAAAAATAAACGCACCGGATGCGCGAAAAGCTGAAGCGGAAAACAAAAACAAAAGGGAATAGCGCAAATGCGCGAAGTGGGAAACCAAGTGGTTAATGCTAAATGAGCATTGCCATAAATTCGCAATTATTGCCCAATTTGCTCAAACACATAAAACTCCTCCTTGATAGAGTCTTCAGCTTCGACGGTAGGGGCGTGTGCACATATGTATTATGCTGATATTTTGGAATGTTGCCTTGATGCGGATCACAGCAAGGCGATTACTGATCGGCTTAAAGTCAATTATCATTGAGCGAAGCCGATTTCCTAACATGTGCAGTCTTTTGTGACAGCTGTAATAAATGTCGCAATCTTTCCGTTCGCCTTGTACCGCGTGAGGATAGATTCATGTTTTTGAATAGCACCTGGAGTGTACAGTGTACGTATGTTCCAGGTGCATACTCTTAAATCGTAGTCCGTGGACGTTCCGGGTCGTGATATTAAATGAGGGGGTCCATAATCCGAGGCTTGTGTCTCTCTCATAACTAGTTGTTTTTTACGTGGTGAGGAAGTTACCCCGACGGCACAACCCCTAACCTGGAAGGCCAGTTCCATTTTTTTGAAACCCCTAGGACGAGGGGCCGGTTTTAAACCGATGTCAATAACCCGCTTCGGGGATGTGAGCGCTGCCGTTGGCCCAATAAGGGCTCATCCGCCACCATCTCTTTTCCAAAAACCTGACTTATTCTTGAAAATATTTATCGGCCTGAGCTCCGAATATGTCGAAGTAACCCAGATAAAGTGTTATGCTTTCGTTTGAAGCTGTGACGCCACCGTTGACTCCATCGAGAGATTTCGTCCGCTGTCGTATTTATAGTGCTGCTATTTTCTCCTGTTCAACACTCGCGCTTATAAGTTCAGCAAGCTACCACTAGGAGGTAAAATAAGCACAATTGATGCGCAGTAACAGTTACAACACTGGACGTCGCCTGGTTGACGCCAATTAGTGCCTACCCTATTCCTACAGCATTTAGTCACTACTACCACGACGATATCATCGGCGTATCTGATTATGTCCACTCCTCTTGATATCCACAAACGTAGTACTGCATCATACATAATGTTCCACAGCGCAGGACCTAGAACTGATCCCTGTGGGACTCCTCCTGTAATTTTTTGTCTTTTCGGCCCTTTGTCCGTATCGTAGAAGAGGGTTCTGTCTTCAAAATAGCTTTTAGTTATCTGAAGCAGATAGCTTGGTACTTGTATATTCCTCAACGCTCTCATGATTAAACTCCAATTGGCCGAGTTGGAGGCGTTCCTGACGCCTATCGTAACCACGGCGCAGTACTGCTTATTGCCTCATTTCCATCTGGTCCTAGATATGGCTTCGCGTGCATATCGCAAACTGCTTGATTGCGTGGGTGGTGCTTTGTTTTTTCCTAAAGCCATATTGTCGGTCGAAAAGCACGTTGTCTCCATCGGTGTAGTGGTCAAGTCTGTCACGAATAATTCTTGCCAGAACTTTCCATACTGTGTTTAGCATGCACAGCGGCCTGTATGACGACGGTTGCTCTGGATGCTTGTCGCCTTTTAGGATTAATATTAGCCTCTATCGTTTCCATTCTAAAGGAAACTTTCCTTCTCTCAGGCAGGTTGTGTAGAGGTCTGCAAAGGACTCTGGTTTTGTTTTAATGGCTTCCTTCAGGACGCAATTTAGGATCCCGTTCATTCCGGGGGCGTTATTACTCTTCATTGAGCTCGCTGCTTCCAGGACTTCTGCAGTTATGACGGGTGATATTGTTTCCGTGGGTTCTATTATTATTATACGGGAAAGATGCACGCTAGTATTCCTTGGGAATAGTCCGGTGACTATGGTGTTCATCATAATCGGGCATGTCGGTGCAGCTGCCGCGCAGCTTTTAAATTTGCCCATGACTATCTTGTAGGCGCTTGCCCACGGGTTATGTTGGATGTCTTCTCTTAATGATTCGAAAGATTTTATATACATACATACATCAATATGTATGTTGTACAAAGTACAAAACAACGATGACCCAGATATAGTACATCGCACGCGACAAAGGCACAACACAACACAAACCCAGGAAATGCTGACGCAGAGCATAGAGCAATAACCGACAGTCGTCAACATCAAAACATTATGCAAAATTATTATTAGGTTAAAGAATTGTTAACGTAGGCAATAAGTAGAGCTAAGTTATAAGTTATAAATAAGTCAAACAAACAATGAATAAAGTGAAGTTGAAAACAAAAGCTCAAGCAGGTAGCAATTTTAATTCTATACTTCCCCAACAGCGCAGAACTATCCCAAGGATTTTTCTGCACCCAACCAACTTTAAATTCGTAACTATCCCAAGGATTGTTACTTCTGACTCCACATAAGTGTGTGAGTCAAAACATTGGTCCTTCGAGCCGGATCCTGCTCCTAGAGGATCAAATCAAATACACCACCGCAAGCTCCACAGCCGAGTTATAAAGAAACCGCTACGCCAGTAATCAGGATCATCAGGATGACCGAACCTTCAGCTGAAATTGTCCAGAAGTTGAATTTCGGCAACATCGAGCGCCTACAGGCCAATTTCAAAAAGGATTCAAAGGATAGATACAATCTTCAATACTTCGAGGTACGTCTGGATAAACTAAAGAAGGCCTGGAGCAGCTGCAAAGAGTTACACCCAACGGTTTACAACCTCAAGCTCCATAACAAAACGTTAGAGGACGATTACATGGCTGCGTACACTAAAACGGAGGAAATCGCGATGAGACTCCAAACATGTTTTAAGAGAGCCATCGATGAATACCAGGCTCAGCTACGGCCGCCGACGCCGACACAAACTATCCAGACACCCCAAGCGCCATTAAACGAAGAAGTCCTGCGTCTCGAACGGGTGAAACTACTTAAGTTTGAAGGAGATTACCTGAAATGGACCACGTTCTACGAGATGTCCAAAACGTTGGTGCATGAAAACACCCAGATACAGGATATTCAAAAAATGCGGTACTTAATCACGTCCACTGGAGGCGAAGCACGACGCCTAATCGAGAATCTTGGAGTGACCGGAATCAATTATCAGAAGGCATGGAAATTGTTATTCGATCGATATAACAACAAGAGAATACTTCTGTCGACACACCTGCAAGCATTCCTCAACATATCGTTATCCAAATATGAATCAGCCAATAACTACAAGAAACTTTTGGATACAACAAACGAAACACTCATTGGAATCTCAGCACTTGATGTGGATACAAGTTCTTGGGATCCAATGATAGTATATATGGCCTCACAAAAATTAGATCTTGAAGCACGAAAGGAATGGGAACTTTCTTGGGGAACAAAAACGAACAAACGAAACCGTAAACGAACGCCAAATGGAGATGAGAGAAGCACACAGCAACACAAAGAGCCTCAACACTCAAGTCAAAATTCTTTCATTACAGAAAGGTGTGCCCAGTTGTTAGGGCTTAAACGTAAATCAACAAACGTTACCATCAAGGGTATAGGAAATTCCACCAAACGAAGTGGAGGACAGATCCAGTTGGCCATCAAGGAGAAATGGTCTAACAAAGAAATACACACCACAGCTCTAATTCTCGGTCAGATTACGCACTGTCTACCATCAACTAACATCAACTCCGGTGTAAAGGTAACAGTCAAGACATCTGAACTGGCTGATCCAGTCTGGACGTCTATGGTGAAATCTTAATGGACGGGATAAACCATGGCGCCCCAACCGCCCAGAAAACCAAACTTGGCTGGATTTTATCAGGCCCTATACCAAGAGGGACAACAACCACATCAACCAGCATGATCACAACAGCTGAATTGGATCAGCATCTTAGCAGATTCTGGGAACAAGAAGAGGTGGAAAGAAAGGAATTTCTATCTAAAGAACAAGAGATGGCCGAAAGTCAATACATAAAGAATGTAAAGAGACTTAAGGATGGAAGATACCAAGTCAGGTTGCCATGGAAAGAAGACCCTCGGATCGGACTGGGTCCGTCAGAAAAGGCAGCCGTCGCCAAATATGTCTCTTATGAAAAAAGACTACTTAAAAGCCCAGACCTTTTCAGCGAGTACAACAAGTGCATTGAAGAATATCTACGTCTGGGACATATGGAAGAGGTTCCAAGTAACGACACAAACAAAGCGTGCTACTATATGCCACACCACGCAGTGATTAAAGAAGACAGCACAACAACCAAAGTACGAGTAGTATTTAATGCCTCTGCTAAAACATCTTCCGGAAACTCGCTCAACGACCTCTTGATGGTAGGACCGACAGTTCAGGATACACTAGCAACCTTGCTGCTTCGATGGAGGATGTATCCAGTCGTCATTACCGCCGACATCGAAAAGATGTATCGGCAGGTAACAGTAGGAAGTGAGGACACGGATTTCCAACGAATCCTATGGCGCCCAAAGAAAGAAGATATTATCCGACGATATCGGTTAAAAACACTAACGTTTGGAACAGCAAATGCTCCGTTCCAGGCAATTCGTACGCTAAGACAACTTGCGATGGAGGAAGGCGAGGTATTTCCCTCAGCGGCGCACCACCTCATCAATAATTTCTATGTGGACGATCTTCTGACAGGAGTGAAGAAGCTAAAAAGTTGTATTTCGAACTTTCACAACTGTTGGACAAGGGAGGCTTCAATCTCCGCAAATGGAACAGCAACTACAAAGAAGTTCTAAATGACATACCAGAAAGTCATAGGGGAATAATTCACACCTTCGATCAAGAAGAAAAAGAAGACTCTACGAAAACATTGGGACTCCAATGGCTCCCTCGGAACGATCAATTCGTTTTTAGCTCAAGTAAGTTTGGGACCGACGAGGGAAAAATAACAAAACGCTTCATTCGTTGCAAGACTCTTCGATCCACTGGGGTGGCTGCAACCTATTGTAATCCGCAACAAAATATTTCTGCAGAAGCTGTGGCTAAAGAAAATCACTTGGGATGACGAACTTCCCTCGGAGTTGAAACAGGAATGGATGGACTATGCAGCGGAAATCAAGGATGTCAAACATATAAGATTACCACGATGGTTAGGGACAACCCAAAAGGATACGTATGAGTTGCATGGATTTTGTGACGCATCCCAGCTCGCCATGGCGGCAGTTGTGTACATGGTCATACGGACACCAGGAAGACTACCAACTGCAAAGCTACTATGCTCGAAAACAAGGGTAGCGCCCGTAGCCGCTCAAACCATTCCACGATTAGAACTGACAAGCGCTGCTCTATTAGTGAAATTGATGGATCAGATAAAAACAGCCCTCAAAACCCCGGCCGAAAGTCCAACGTACTTTTGGACCGATGCAACAATCGTTCTTGCTTGGCTAAATGATCATCCAGCCCGATGGAACACGTATGTAGCCAACAGAGTAAGCCAAATTCACGAGAAGAGCAACATCACCCAGTGGCACTATATATCAACACATGATAATCCCACGGATTGTGCGACCCGAGGACTTTCTCCGCAGGCTCTCAATCAGTATGCTTTATGGTGGAACGGCGCCAACATCATCTTGCGCCAGTCGCATGAATACCCAAAACAATCGCGCACCATGAGTACAGACGAAGAAAGAAAAACCACGGTTCATCTCACCATAGCCACAGACGACGAGTCAATCCTCGACCGATTCTCAAACTACTCAAAATTAGTACGAGTGGTCGCTTATTGTTTGAGAATGCGGCCAAACCACGGATACCAGAAGGAACACAACACAAAATTTCTGATGACTGAGGAACTACAACGTGCAAGGGTCATTTGCATCAAATTGTCACAAGAAAGGTCTTTTCCACAAGAAATACGATCACTCTTAGCGGGAAAACCAGTCGACAACAAATCAAGGGTGTCGCAATTATGCCCATATTTGGATACTGATGGGGTTCTCAGGGTGGGCGGAAGGCTGCAAAAGGCAGAGTTAAGCTACGCAGAAAAACATCCTGTGATACTAAGCAACGAATGCTCATTGGCAAAACTAATAGTGCGCAATGTTCACCTAAGAACCCTCCATGGGTCGCAACAGCTAACACTCAGCACCCTACGGAAGGAATTTTGGATATTAAATGCGCAAAGACTGACGTCAACATGCATTCATAAGTGCACCACGTGCTTTAAACTGAATGCCAAGACAAGTCAACAACTGATGGGAAGTCTTCCTGCCCAGCGTGTGACAATGAAAATCAACGAAAAGGCATTTGGTAAGGATTCTTGGAGAAAGTCTCTTAAATATTGAGGAAATGTACACTGTGCTAGCGCAGATCGAGGCTTGTCTGAATAGCCGACCCTTAGCCCCAATCAGCAACGACGTAAATGATGTCCAACCACTCACACCTGGACACTTTCTTATTGGAAACTCCATGTTTTCAGTACCAGATGCGGCTCCAGACAACTTAACGCTCGTCAAAAGATGGCAACTGACACAGAAACTCGCGAACGAATTTTGGAACAGATGGAAGGAAGAATACTTAACGAGGCTTTAAGAAAGACCGAAGTGGTTAGGAACAAAGAGAAACCTTCAACCTGGGCAGCTAGTTCTTGTCAAGCAAGAAACCACACCACAAACTAAATGGCCACTGGCTCGCATTTTGGACGTACACCCGGGAGAAGATGGACTTGTTCGAGTTGCAACCATTAAGATGAACGGAAATATCACTAAACGCCCCGTGGTAAAGCTATGCCTCCTGCCAATAGAAGAAGCGGACGTGGAATTGACGAAAGTTACCCACAAACGAAAAGATCAACCTACGGATACTGAAGTAGAGGTTGAGCTCGGCATAGCAACAGTACTGAGTGTCATGATCACTTGGTTGGCAATCATTCCAAATGTACAGTCACTGGTTAATGTCACCAAAATAGACGGAGGACTTTACATAGAGAAATTGGGACATGGTCTCTTGAACAAAGGAACATTAAGGGTCGAAATAAGCATCCCAGCCACCGACTTCTCACGAGATTACCAGCAAGTAATGAGCACGATGAATAGCATGACGAAGCTTTGTAACAAAGGGAATTGCATAAGTGAAGAAATCAGATGCGATGTACTGAACCACCACCTTCAAACAATAAGCACAGCGTAATGGCATCGCATCGACTCAATACAATTCTTGCGGACACGAACACGAAGAGGTATATTGGGAACATTTCTAACGTCAATATTCGGAGTCAACGACGAAGTATACCATGATATTGAGAATTTATCAACCAATCAGCAAAACGTAATAAAGACGGTGGCACATCAGGGGCAACTTATGCTCAAGGCAACCAAGACACTCAACGACACAAACGCTAGAATTCAAGCCCAACTAAGAAATTTCAACGTTCAACTAAACGAATCGATTGAGAAGATGAACCAATTCGCAGCAGGATGGATTTTAGCGACTGATCACCACGGCATACAAATACGATGCCTTAGCGCATATCAGCAAGCGAAAAATTATTTGGAAGAAATTGACGACAAGTATGATTGTTTGTGGCAAATTGTATCCAAAGGAACGAACAGTTGGAATTACCCGCACATAATCGACTTGAGTGGTGTGCTAAACAAAACGGAGAGACATTTACTATCAACGTTGAAGGTACATCACCTAAGGTCAAGCCAAAACATCATGAGCGCCACAAGCGAAACCATAACAATCATCGAAAGGTTGCCAATCTTTGAAACCAAGCCAATTGAACTAATAAAGGCAACAATAGTGCCAACAAAGATAGAAAAATCCATCTATATGATCCAAACCATCCCAACAGAAGTCCTAGGCATTCACTACGATTCGCAGACATACATCAAAATCACCGAAAAAATATTAAAAGACAGTATCGAGCTACCCAATTCAGAATACATTGTACCAATGCAAGCGGTGTATAACATCCAGTTGAACTCCCATTGTCTGATCTCAGAAATCTATCAGAGGTTCAGTGAAACCAACTGTTCCAGTAAAACGATTGCCATTCATGAAATCATTTGGAAACAGCTACATCGAGTGAATACTTGGTTGTACGTAAGCCCATATCGCACGGTAGTCCATGCAATATGCAATGGACTGCTAACTGAAATCAGTCTTGAGGACTCTGGAATCTTTTAAATTACACCAGACTGCGTCATTAAAACCAAAGACATAACAATAGCGGCAGAACATCAGGAAGCTACAAGGACAGTACAAACATACTTCAAGTCATCCCCAAGTCCAACAAACGTAACATTAACCGCGACGGCACCAATCCAAATTCCCAAACTCAGCAGCTCCAGAGTGCTTCAACCAACAGATTCGTTCTCGGATGTGGTTAACGAAGCATCAAACATTGAAGAAGAGTTCGACAGAACCGTGTGGAAGCCGATACACAGACACGCTATATCTATGACGGTCTCAGTGGCGCTATCCATTGTGCTTGTCATAGTACTTCTCTTGATCTGGAAACGTCCACGGAGACAGAATGAACCGGTCCAATTAGCAGCAAGGTGGTATGAGACCAACACCACTAAGGATATCACAAGCGACAATTCAAATCCGTGAAGAACCAATAAGTTCTTGGTGGGCGGAATGTACAAAGTACAAAACAACGATGACCCAGATATAGTACATCGCACGCGACAAAGGCACAACACAACACAAACCCAGGAAATGCTGACGCAGAGCATAGTGCAATAACCGACAGTCGTCAACATCAAAACATTATGCAAAATTATTATTAGGTTAAAGAATTGTTAACGTAGGCAATAAGTAGAGCTAAGTTAATGTATAAATAAGTCAAACAAACAATGAATAAAGTGAAGTTGAAAACAAAAGCTCAAGCAGGTAGCAATTTTAATTCTATACTTCCCCAACAGCGCAGAACTATCCCAAGGATTTTTCTGCACCCAACCAACTTTAAATTCGTAACTATCCCAAGGATTGTTACTTCTGATTCCACATACATAAGTGCGTGAGTCAAAACATATGTATAAAAATATAAATATGTATGTAGCGTTATGCAGTCCATACACGACTCAACTCAGTCGGTTTTTTTTTTGTTCTTAAATTGTTGTTGGCATTGTCAATAGATTGATTTGGCAGTTGGAGAGTTGGTTGACGAAAAATCAAAAGATTTTTAAGTTAGGAAGTTGACTTGCAAGTCTTTTAACTCAGTTGAATTGTGTGTGGATAAATCGTTTGACTAGTTATCAAATTTAACAAAAATTTGGAATAGATGTTCGTCCACATTTTATAAGCTCCGGGTGATTTCTGAACTTGATTTGCTAAACTTATAAGCGCGAGTGCTGAACAAGAGAAAATAGCAGCACTATGAATACGACAGCGGCCGAACTCTCTCAATGTAATCAACGATGGTGTCACAGCTTCTTCTGTTGACACAGATGGTGTCAACAGAAGAACACTTTATCTGGGCTACTTCGAAATACTCGGAGCTCAGGCCGATAAAAATTTCCAAGAATAACTCAGGTTTTTGGGAAAGAGATTGTGGTGGTTGAGCCCTTATTGGGCCAGCAGCAGCGCTCACATCCCGAATCCGAAGCGGGTTACTGACATCGGTTTAAACCGGCCGCTCGTCCTAGGGGTTTAAAAAATGGAACTGGCCCTCCAGGTCGGGGCTTGTGGCGTCGGGATAACTTCTTTACAATGTAAAAGTACCTAATTATGAGAGAGACACTATCCTCGGATAACAATGACCCCTCTCATTTAATATCTCGACCCGGAACGTTCACGGACTATGACTTGAGAGTATGCACCTGGAACGTGCGTGCACGGTACACTCCTGATGTCGCGTTACAAGACAGATATTACCGCGATCCAGGGGATACGATGGATAGAATAGGGTATGCGAAAACAGCTGTAACAAAAGGCTGCACATATTAGGATGAGGATGCGTCATGGGGAATCGGCTACGCTCAATGATAATTGATTTAACCCGATCAGCGATCGCCTGGCTGAAGACTCTATCCAGGAGGAGTTTCATGACTACGGAGCCTGTCCAGCGTATGATGTCAAAATCATACTCGAGGACTTCAATGTCAAAATCGGTAAGGAAAACATCTTCGGCGGATTAGTCAGAAAGCACACCCTCCACAATACGACAATCGATTTTGCAGCTGCTCGTAATATGGTGATAAGTAGAACAGCAACATGGCGCTGTCCAGATGGTGGAACCGGCAACCAAATCGACCACATGCTAATAGAGGCGAGGCATGCATCCAATATTCTAAATGTTCAAACTTTCAGAGGGGCAAATGTCGGCTCTGAGCATTTTTTTTATTGCAGCCAAATTCAGGTCGACTACCCAACGAGAAGAAGCTGCAAACCGCCTAGAAAAGAAATTCAACGTTTAAAGCCTTAGCACGACTGAAGTAGCCAGACCCTACAGAGAGCATCTGAGCGAGAGAACCCTGCAAACATCCAAGTGTTGCAGTACATAGCAAGGGTTGCGAGAGAAGAGTATTGAGCTAGAAAAAGGGAGAAGAAGATTCTGCGTAATAAGAAAATGGCCTACGCAATCTCCCAGCTCAAGGATATCTCCCAGCTCAGGGATATCGTACCCAATCCATTTAGAAAATATACTATTTACAGTAGGTCTGCTTCAAAATTAAATAGCGCGATCTTATACGCCGCAATCCTGTCGGAGTAATAAACGCACTCATTATTGTCTCCCATCGAACACAGCTTGTGTTATTTCTATCCCATTCCACTCCTATCAATTTTAAATTAACGTATTATATTCTCACTCCCTTTTGTAAATCTAAGGCGTAAGGACCTATTTTTCTTTCCTTAATAAACCGTTTGCATTCGTTAATAAAGTGGGTTTGTTTTTTTTTTTGTACTGCAGACTGGATAATTACCAGGATATCACCAAATCCAACGCCCCCGGCAATTCCATTGAGATTGAATCAGAAGTAAAGCAGTTTACTACAGATTTTCACAGGTTGCTTAAGCTGCACCTATATGTACCCAAATCATGGAGAGAAGTCAACGTCATTTTTATACTCAAGGCAGGAGAGCCCAGCCACACCACAGCAAAAGAATATTAGACAGATACATTCGCTCCAAACTTAACGCAAGGGACATTTCATCTGCCCAGCATGCCTATATGAAGGGCCGATCAGTTGAGATAGCGCTCCATAAGGTGGTTACTATAATCGAGAAATCACTCCACCAAAAAGAATACATACACATGCAGTAGAATCTTCGGGAAAAACTGGGGGCCAAAACCAGCCACAATCCACTGGATGTACACTGCCATCGTTAGACCAATCCTTACGTACAGTTGTTTGGTCTGGTGGTCCGCAACCGCAAAAGCCACAAACTTAAACACCCTCACAAGTATTCATTTCAACGTCTAACAGGTGTGGGTACCGCAAGCGCAAATTGAACGACACCCACCGCTGCCCTTGAACTCATGCCAGGGCTTTGCCCATTGGATATCTTCAATAAGGAAATAGCGACTAAAAGCGCCCTACGCCTCCGACAAACCCGAATGTGGAAAGACAGTCAATTCGGACACAGCACCATCACCAAATGGTCAAATGTCAACTTACCTTCTGATTACATTTCCCCCCACACGGACTTCAGCCTCAAGCTCGACTCTAAATTTCCCTCTAGAGAGAGCTAGACAAATGGGAATGTCATTAATCCCGACTCCATATCCATCTTCACGGATGGGTCAAAAATGGAAGAAGGTACGGGCTCAGGGATATTTTCAGAGGCACCACCAATTGCTCGGTCTTTAAAACTCCCCAACCACGCTGGTGTGTTTCAGACGGAAGTATATGGTATAACCGAGGCCTGCCGTGACCTATCCACTCTGAATAACAAAGTACATATCGATTTCTATATAGATGGTCAAGCAGCCATCAAAACCATCAACTCCATCTCAACCAGCTCTAAATTGGTCAACAGATACAAGGAGGAACTCAAATGTCTCAGCTCAAAACACAACATCACGCTCTACTGGTTTCCGGGACACATGTGCATTCACGGGAATGTAATGGCCGATGAGCTAGCAAGAAAAGGATCAGTATCAAAAAACCTAGCAGTAGATCACTCAGTCCTAACACCCATTAGCCTCCTCATGTCCAAAATCACCCTGGACTTTCTCAACATGGCTAACATAAGGTTGAAAACACTCTCCTCATGCCGTGTCTCGAGAAGAGTTTGTGCCCAATACAACAGAAGGACTAGAGAACTTCTATCGCTGAACAGACCAGAGCTGAGTCTCATAGGTATTCTCACAGATCACAATTCAATAGCGGCCCACATCAGAAGAATGAGAATCAGCACCACAGACCTATGCAGAAGCTGTGGCGATCCAGAAGTAGATGAAGACAGGACACATTTCTTCTACCTTTCAACGACCCCAACGAACTAGCTAACACGCCACCTAAAACCACCCTAAAATTCATCACGAAAACCATCTCACACCGGGGAATGCAATGGACCCGTTGAGATCCGAGTGAGGATCAGACTGCACTTTATCAGTGCAGTCACCCCTCCAACCAACCTACCTACCTACAGTAGGTCAGCTCAGATTGCTTTATTTCATTAGGCAAGATTGGACGAAGTACATATAAAGAAAGTCGGAAACAATTAACAATCCAAAAAATAATTCTTCTGTACACAAAAGAAAAGTAAAGCACCACAAAGATGTACAAAAAACGAAGAAGCCATTTCTCAGATAGACTCGTTTTTGAGACTGCCTTTTATTCTCAGGTGTCATGCGTTGCAATCGGAATTTTATTACGATTCGTGCCTTTTTCGGAACGGATATCATGATAGGTCTGACTATGAAATGATTATGTTTGGAAAGTTCCAGGGACTTGAACAATTATTTCTACAAAGTCTGAGTTTGTCTCTCAAATCCGCTCTTCGGACTAATACTTTGAAAAAGTGCGCTTTCAAGCACTGTACGTTTAAGTTTGAACAGAATTTATGGAATCCACACAAAAAGATTTTCTTAAGTGTCCAATCTATCATACACTGGAGTTACATACCTGGATTACATGATCTGTGAAGAAGATGAGCGGACGTACAAGTGAGTATTTATGAGAATTTATTTACTTTATTTATTTTTAATTTATTTACTGTACTAATTTAATTTATTTGGAAAATCGACTAGCCCTTAGTTGGTCTATTATAGTTTTCAAATGATTTTTTCACTTTGGTAGCAGAAGTGTTTAAAAATTACAAACAATAATAGACACAGATAACACCATCATTAAAATCATTAGTAGGTATGTAAAATATTATTCATCGATTTATTTTCACCAAAAGCCTGAGTTAGCCATATTTTCAAAAAAGCAGGACTATTAAGTATAAACAGCACAATATTACTTTAATGTACCTAATGAAAATAATATACATACATACGTATTAATATTTTAGTTTACCTAATTTTTTTTTTTTTTGAAAAAATCACGCCTTTTAGTATATACAGTTGTAAGTTATTTTCTATGTAAATTATACAAAAAATAAATAAATAAATGCACACTTTACATATGAAATCGAAATGACTGACATTTTGAAATAGGAACAGATTTAACCGATCACTATAAATTCGAATTGTTACAAAAAAAGTGAAAAATAAATAATTTCAAAAATCAATGAATGAAAGCAAACCACTCATAAGACATATAATAAATATAAATTAACAAAAAATTTAAATGAAATAATAGTTATTATTAGAGAATACATATAAAAAAAATAAAAATCTGGAGATTCAGTCTTTTTCTTCCTTTGCTGACATGAAAACCTTCTGAAAAGTAAAGGTCATCTGACCTGAAAGTAAAGGATAATTAATAATTTGTTTATGTATTGCTATTTCAATAAAAATACCGATCATATTTTGCATCCAATGAGGTTTGTTTCGCCATACAATTCCAGCATAATAAAATGGTATCCCAACAGCAGTAATAAAAAGACCCATACCGACTTCGTATGGAGCAACATAGCATGGAACCACGATTAAGAACGCACAAATTATCACAAAGACAATAGGGACCCAGAGTTGAACCTAAAAAATACTTACATATGTACAACTTTGCATTGTAATGAATTTCTAGACTTACTTTTATGGGCCGTTCCATATCGGGCCTTGTGTATCTAAACCATAAGACAGCTGAAACCGAAAGCATAATAAAGAACGATTCTACTATGCTACTGTAAGTAATCAGTACGTAAACATCACTAACAAGCAGCATAACAATTGACAATGCGCACTGAAAATACAAATAAAGTATAAGTAAATAAATACATAACAGCAAGCGCTTTCTAACATTAATATACCCCAGAGGTATGCAGAACTAAAGGTTGTTACTTAGAATATTACTTAAACTGTCAAACGAGAGTTAATGATTTTTAATGCAAATCACTCAGAATTGAGCGGACTATAATCTTAAAAACTAACATACATAGCCTCTCACTATCAAATCCTACTCTACACCTCCAATTCACTAGATTGAATCAACGGTGGTGTCTACTGTTCGTTCAGTCAGGTCGAACTATTAGTGTTATCCCCATATGAGTTCTTTCGACATATTTGAGTCCCAGGTCTATAGGGATATCCACTGAGCAAGGTTATTGGAAAAAGAGTTGTTGGTGGATGAACCCTTAATGGGCCGACGGCAGCGATCATATCCGCGAACCGGATTACTGACTCCGTAATATCTGGCCCCTCTTCCTAGGGATATAAACGGGAACTGGTCCTCCATGTTGGGTTGAAGACCCTAGCAATCGAAAAACGGATAACGACTTTGGGATATGCACGTGCAATGTTCGAATCGTTAACAGACTTGGTGCAGACGAAGAATTATCATAAGCCGTAGACCGCTTTAAAGCAGACATCACCACCATCCAAAAAGTCCAACGGAATGAAAAACTGTTTCATCTATTACGGTGATGGTGATTGCTATAGAGAACAGAAACAACGATTATTGGGATATTGATTTGTTATATGCGGCAGACTTAGGCAACCAGTTTTAAGGACGGCGCCACCAAAGAATATTTATACGAGCTCCAACATAGCAAAGGAGGACATCTTTGGTAGAATGATTGGTAAGCGCAACCTTTACGACATCACGTCTGGAAACGGACTTAGGCCTAATAACTTCGCTCCGTGGACAAACGTTAATATAGCAAGTACCCCTTTACCTCACCTCAATATTCACAAGGGGACATGACGGTATCCTCGTCATCAAACGGTCAACCAGATTGATTATATGGCGATCGACGTAAGACATGACTCCAGTATCCTGGAAAAAACCCAAGAAGTCCAAATCGATGCGCACCATCTTTTCATCGAGTTCAAGCTCATATATAACAACATTTATAGAGACGAGCTATATAGAGCCATGTCTATTTGGGCATCCATGCGATGGAGAACGCTCGCTGCTCCATCAAGGTCGGTAACGACCTCATCAAGTCCTTCGATGGCAAAAAAGGATTTAGACAAGCACCCCTATCGTGGAACCCGTCGGGGGGAATGATTCACTAAAAATGAAAAATTTGCATTGTACCAATCCGCTGAAGTAAGCGATTCACATGTCGGCAATGTGAATAAGATTCACTGTATCGTGGAAAACGCACGGATCGAATCTCCCCATACATTTGACATCCGCAACAATTTCATTGCGGATTTGGTTGATGTGTTGTAGTTTTCTGAAGAATTTTCCCCAAAAACAAAGGATTATTTAATAAACCGTCGAAGGACAGTCGAGAATATAGGGAGAATCTACAAAAAATCTACAAAAATTTAATACGTTGTTGTTTGTAGTTCAAGTAAGATTTATTGGTCTAAATACATGATCAGTTTAAAAACTCATTTTTCCCACTACACACTAGAACGGTGATTTTAAGCAATCAATACAAGCATTCTACTAACAGAAAGTTTCATATCAGAGACGAATATCCTTTAGATTATACATAGATTCAAACTGCCTGTTGAGATAATTCCTTTAGAAATTTAAAAGTTCTCGGACATTCTTAACTCGCTAACAGCGATCTTCTAGGGAAATGTAAATTTGCGGAGGTGAAGTCGTCTTCAATCTCATGTCATGAAGAGAAGAGAGAATTAATTTTGCCTTATCTATTTATTCCGTAATATTTATTTCTTTATTCCTTCTCCCCGTCACCAAAAATGTAATTCTTAAATTATCACCACAGTCTTCATTAACCACAAATTACTTTCAAACAAACTGTCAAACGAGCAGTTCGTAATGAACATTCCTCGTCGGTAAGAAAGCTTATCCGACGGGTTCCACGATAGCTATGAGAGATTCACGTGAATCGAATGGGTGAAGTGAATCTCAGATCCGTCGGGTTCCACGATAGGGGTGAAGATCACGCGAATCTCACAAGTCAACACCGGAGGCACAATCTTTCAACTACTACTAGCGTATGCCGACGATATTGACATTATTGGCAGAACACAGCGAGAAGCTCCCAAAATGGGTCTAATGATTAATGAGGACAAAACAAAGTGCTGTTAACAAAGAAGAGACACAAAACATCGACGAATTGGACAGAACGTCACAATTGACATGTAGAACTTTGAGGTAGTAAGGGACTTTGTCTACCTCGGTTTTGCTACAAATTCTGATAATAAGATCTCAGCAGATGCTGTTTTTTTTGGCTGAAAATTCAAATGAATAATAGAGCCATATCCCAAACAACTAACAAGATTCTGTATAAGACCTTAAAATCCTAGTCCTGCTTCATGGCGCTGAAGCTTGGATTCTATCTAAAGCGGGTGGAGATATCCTCGGTTGCTTCGAGAGCAAATTTCTTCGTAAAATTTTCGGTCCCGTTTGCGTTGGCGGGCTTTGGAGGAGATTCAACGACAAACTATAGGAGCTGTACAGGGACATCAACCTAGTCAAACAATCGCGCTTCAATCGTCTAAGATGGCTAGTACATGTAGAACGGATTGACACAAATGCTCGGGCCTCTAGAGTCTTCGAATCTAACCTCGAGGGACAACGCGTTAGAGGAAGACCACGCCTTACGTGGAGACAATTAGCTGAGATCCTAACTTAGCTAACTGAACAGGCATGTTAGTGGAGCCACAGGTTCACCTCGAACTGTACCGCAACCTAAGTAAGTATACGAGTATAACATTTTGTTGTAAAAATATAAACTTTAATCTAAAATGTGTACAAACAAACAAAAGCATACATACCAAAAATACTAAAGAAGGCGTAGGAGTGAATTTGTTTATATTAATATGAGAGAGTATCGCTGGCATATGGCCGTTCCTAGCGCCGACGAAGCACATCCTAGACGATGTCATAATATGCACTGATAAACCGCCAAATGCTGAAATAGCTACCATTATTGGTATTATAAGAGACCATACTCCCAATACTTTATTTCCAAATGTCTGTAAATAAAATGGTAAATATTATTAAACTTATGTTAAAATAACGTATAGAACAAATACATACAACAGCAATGGCTTCAGACGCAATCATTTGTTGTGGAGATAATACCGCCAAATACGATAAATTGGCAAGGACATAGATTGCAGTTACCAGAGGCAGCGAAATATATATTGCGCGTGGTAGATTTTTGTATGGATCACGAAGTTCCTCTGTCATAAAATTTAAGTAATTCCAACCGGCATATGAAAATATACCCGAGTAAAATGCCACTGACAATTTTCCAGGATCCGTTTGTGAGTTTTCAAATGGTTTGCTGAAGTTTTCAACATTGCCTGAAAGTTTGCAAAGGAGTCATTAAAGATAAAATTGCAAATAACTGGGTTAAGGATTGAAAGATTCATTGGAAAATGATATAAACCAAAATATAGTATAAACTAGTAAAGGTCAAGGGTTTTCGAGAACTGTTCCCCAGGGAGGGAGGAAGGTGTTATACGACCCGTGGCGAGGATAAAACTGGTTGACAGTTAATTTTCAAAAATAGCTTAGTCTCGGTGGACTATTCGGAATTCCTGTCGAAATCCGGACTAACCAACTCTACCTCTATATTGTTATTGATCTCTGTGGGGCCGGACTCCCTTTCTTCGCCACTCGCGGGATTTTATAATGTATTCAGGAAAACTAAAAAAAAAAAGAAAACCTCTTAAGCCGGCGGTATTTTCTCTGATTAATCTTAGCTTTTCTTTCCGTCTGCCAAATTATTGAAACGTGTTCCACGTGGAAATAATGGACATTAAAAAAGTTTTATCCTGGCTAAAGAATGGCGTGGTATCGGTTACAAATATCCCCATCTTTTCGGACAGTCAAGCCGTCTATCAAAATCTTGAAATCAGTTTCAAACATTTCTCGCATAGATGGCAAAGCAGTATAAGGACGAGAGAGGTTAGGAGTGCTTTCCCACTAAAGCACTTCCTCTTGCTCCAGGCGGCAGCGGATGAATTCCCTAGATGGAATCAACGGTGGCGTGTACCTGTTTCAGTCAGGTTGAACTATTAGTGTTATCCCTATATGAGCTGCTTCGAAATATTTGAATACCAGGTCTATAGGGATCTCCAATGCTGAGCCAGGGTGTTGGAAAAGAGTTGATTGCGGATGAACCCTTAATGGGCCTACGTCAGCGCTTATGTGCATATGTATATCCACATATGTCCTAAGAGTAACGAAGGGAGCTGATCCTTCAGGTTGAGAGTTGTACGTAGGGTAACATCCTGACCGCGGAAAAAAAATTAGTTCCGAAACCAAAACAAGCTTCGGATATGGATAACTTCTAGGTCCTAGACTGCTATAAAGCAGATATAACCGCCATCCAGAAAATGCGATAGAATGAGCCGGGCAAAAAGAGAATGAAAAACTGTGACATCTATTGTGGTGATTGCTATAGAGGGCAGAAACAGCGCTTATTCGGATGCGGATTCGTCATTTGTGCCATATGCATGTAAGAAGTCTTAAGCTTTCGAAACGTGATGGAGCGTCTTATGACTTTCCACATCAAGGCTAAATTCACCAACATAAGCCGAATATGCGCTCATGGCCCCACAAAAGACAAGGACGACGCCACCAAATAATGTTTCTACGAGCTCCTCGATAAAACTTACGAGCAGTGTCCAAAAATCATATTGGGTGATTTTAACGCCAAGATAGGAAAGGAGGACATCTTTGGTGGAACAGTTGGCAAGCATAGCCGGACACAACGTCCGGAAACGGACTTAGGCTAATTGACTTCGCTGCTGGCCGAAACGTCACTATAACAAGCGCACGATTTTCTCATCTCAATATCCACAAGGGGACATGGCGGTCTCCTGATCATCAAACTTTCAACCAAATTGATCACATTGCCATCAACGTAAGCCATGCCCCCAGTATTCTGGATGTCCGAACTTTCCAAGCAGCCAACATCGACTCGGATCACTACTTTTTGCAGTCAAGGTACGAATGCGGATATCCCAAACGCCACAACCAAGAAGAACATCGAAAAACTACAATCGCAAGAGATCGCCAGAAGCTTCGCCAAACGCATATCCTGAAATCTCTCAACGGCTCCTATGCCGCCAGCATCAAGTGCCGAAGGCCAGTGGCTACGCTGCCAACCTGCCGTCAGAAGTGCTGCAACTGATGCGGTGGCTTTCACCCGACTACTACCAAGAAATCCCAGATTTGACGAAGAATACCAGCAAGCACTTGCAGCTAAACAAGAGGTATACAAAGCGGTGCTGCAAAGCCCTACGAGTAAAAGAGACGGCAAGAACATCGGCTTCTCCAAAAGAAGAAAAATGGAATGAAAAGCGCACGATCGGAGATATTAAGAGATTATACTTCAGGAATAATGTATGGAAGTTTTACCAATAGATAAAAAGAACGTGTCAGGCCAACAAGACCCGTACAGAAACCTATAGAGATGAAGAAGGAAACGTCGTAGTAGAGAGTCGGTGCTATGAATATGGAAACGTTTTTTCTGCAGACTATATAACGGCGACGAAGACTAACATCGCTGTCCGACAGAATGAACCATTCAACATAGACGATGATAGTCAAAATTACCATCCACCTGATCAAAACGAAGTTAGGATAGCGATACCCAAAGTTAAGTCAAACAAGGCTGCTGGACCTAATGGCCTACAGGTCGAAGTGTACAAAGCAGCTGGAGATAACTTGGTAGAAAGCATACATCAACTCCTCTCTGAAATTTGGTGAGGCGATAGTATGCTTGAAGAATGGAATATCTGCAGCGTTTACCCGATCCACAAGAAAGGAGATCTGGACTGCGCCAATTACAGAGATATTATGAACGCTATGGAAAACGCTCGCTGCACCATTAAGTTAACGATCGGTAACGATCACACCGAGACCTTTGATGTCAAAAAAGGTTTTAGACAAGGTGACACGCTGTCATGTGATTTTTTCAGCATCATACTTGAAAGGATTGTGCGAAACTCACAAGTCAACACTGGAGGAACAATCTACCTTTAGATAAGGAACTTTCTCTATCTCGGCTTTTCTATCACTTCGGATTATAACATGGCTAGGGCATATAGAGTGGATGAACGCAAATGCTTCGGCCCGTAGAATCTAACCCGGAGGAAGACCTCGCCTTGGTTCGCACGCGCAAGTAGAAGAAGACCTCAACCGATTTGGAGTGCGCAATTGGAGGCAATTATCTAAGGACCGCGCTAAAATAATTTTTCGAATGCACACATTTGGAGAACCCCTGACAAATAGTATGCAAAAATTGCAAATATGTATAATGTTTGAAAAAGTATATCACATTTATTTTCTTACATGAAATTCTATCATTAAAACCTCAAAATAGCAACAGTGCTTTCAAACCATATAAATTAACTTAAACTTGTTCGATACGCTAACTTAATTAGTTCAAACGTAAGCCATATCAGCAACCAACAAATAATAATATAGCACTTGTACTCCCCAATCCGACACATTTATAAGTAAACTTTATTTACAGATACAAGTTCACTTATCAGAAACAATTAGTCCCACGTTAAATCCTTAAATAACTACGACGATGATAACGTATAATTAGACTATTAACACACATGATTGCAATACTGCTACGATTATTCCCATCCAAAATGTATGTATGTCTATTGATATTGTTTTTAGTTAATAAATTAAATAATACCATTTTGGTTCCTATCTTTTCTACTTTCCATTATTTCATTTCAGATTATTAATAACAGCTGGTTTTGACTGTCTATCTTATCCTAAAGGGGTCTACAGACAAAAACATGGTACCATGTTGAGAGTTTGCCATACACACAGTCAAACCGTTTTGATCAATTGCAATGTGCGTCGAGATTTCGATTGGTAAACATAATTGTTTTTAGGAATTCCGTCTATCC
The DNA here is from genome assembly GCA_905220385.1 of Xylota sylvarum. Classification (NCBI taxonomy): domain Eukaryota; kingdom Metazoa; phylum Arthropoda; class Insecta; order Diptera; family Syrphidae; genus Xylota; species Xylota sylvarum. The sequence continues at coordinate 67,644,614 of LR999958.1, read as the reverse complement.
GCCTGAGTGGCTGTTACTTCTAAACTAATAATCAGAGCAGACTATTGATCGCTTTACATTTTTTATTTTATAAATGTATTTTACAAATTTCCATTATTTTAGAGATGGCTCCAGAACAAGTAAAAAGAGCAGGAAACAATTATGTTGTTTTGGCCGCCGTGGCTTAAATAGTTAATGCGCTGGACTGTGGGACGAGGGATTCGAGGTTCGATCCCAAAAACATTTCTTTCACCGCTATGTAGGAATTGTATTGTACTCGTTTTTAATTACGGAGTATTCAACGTGTTCATAGAACTTACCGTATGATACAAGTCGGTTATTTTCTCTTAGAATGTATATTAATTTCAACAAAACAATTCCAAGTACACACATGTATTTAAAATTTTACGACTACGAGCAACAGTTATTACAAGTCTATTGTATTAAGTGAACCAATTAATTTACGATTGGAAAAATATTTTGTGTAAGTCTTAAAGATATTACATACCCATCGCCATCCAAACAATGCCAAGAATAATAATCAAAACAAGTGCTGCAATTTTAGTAAACATGATTACATTTTGCATTTTCGTTGTTGCTTTCATGTTGTAGGAATTCAGAAAAGTAAGAAAGCAAATTGTAACCGCCGCTAAAAGTTGTAAAGCGCCATCGGGTATTTTACATTCTTCGTGGAAAAATGGCTGAAGCACATATGAGGCAAACGTAAGTCCCATGATCGCATTTGTTGTGGGTCTGAAAAATTACAAAAAGTTTTAATTAAATCCAACGTAGTCAATTTATGAAAGAAGCAATCATTTTTTCAGCTTAACCAAAAACAAATGCACTAATGCTGTGTAACATTTTTCATCAAAAAATAAACCATCGACTGTCTTATGAAGTTCATACACGATTCAACTCAGTTGTGAACTCAGTTGGTTGCTGTCCAAATCAAACCGCTGTGGACTAGTCATTTGATCGACTTGATGGTTGGCGAGTTGTTTGATGAAAAATCAAAAAATTTTGAATTTTGGAAGTCGACTGGCAAGTTTTTGCAACTCAGTTGCATCATGTGTGGGCAAGCCCTTTGACTAGCTAGTTAATTTGAAGGAATTTGCAGCAGATATTTTTGTTTAAACGCCAAATCGCCTGCATTTTAGAGTTTCGCGTTATTTGACTGGCAAGTCTTTCAACTCAGTTGAATTGTGTGTGGATAAGTCGGGTGGTTTTATGCAGTGGAATTAGAAACAGTATTTCAATTCAGTTTATGTAGTGTGTGGTCAAGTATCAATTCAGTTGACAACTCAGTTTACAAACGAATTGCATTGTGTATGGGCTGATTATGGAATACTTACGTTCCTAATATGAAATACTCGCTTGTTAAAAAACAACGAAACATACAAATTTCATTTAAATATGTATACGTATGAGCAAAACTGTGTGGCAGCATACTTAGGGACTGCGAGCGCTTCAAATATGCCGTATTCATATTTCAAAATATTTATTAAACATTTTGTCCTTAAGCTATCAAAAAAAGTAAAAGCTTATGATTATTGTGTTCATTATATACATATATTATGTATATATTTGAATTCATTTAGCCAATTAATACTAGTTCTGATGGAATACCATTATATTAACATATTACCAATACCATTGTATTCTAAAACTATAATAATTGTTCTTATTTATTTAGGTTTTTTTTCTTTATCAATACGTAAAGTATATAATATTAGCCATGTTTTTTTTTGAAACCTCGCCAGCTAGTAGTTCATTTGAACAATCCCCAGCAGGCCAGGCCAGTTGAATTGACACCTTACCCCTAGTCTCCTAGCTATAAATCCATAGCAGATAGCAATAGCGAAAGCAGAAAGCAGACAGCAGAGAAACTGTCAAATTTTCTGTGGTGGGCATTTCATAGCATGCTTTTTTAATTCAGATGGCGACGACCACTGAAGTTTTAGAAAAAGCCATTTTTTGTCAGACAAAAATGGTAAAAAAAAACATTAAATGTACCGAATTACCTACCCAAATCGAAGAATACCATGCAAGCGGGCAAAAAATATTGCAATGGTAGGTAATACGGTACATTTAATGTTTTTTTTTACCATTTTTGTCTGACAAAAAATGGCTTTTTCTACAACTTCTGTTCATCGTAGGTGAAAAAGCTATTTTACATAATTTATAGAAAATTTGTCAAAGATAAAAGTTTTATAAAAAAAATAATTTTTATTAAGTAAAAATTTTGAGAAAAATGCATTTTAAGTGAAAAATTGGAAAATAAATTTTCGTACTTTGGGTTTAAATAGTCATAACTTTTTTGTGCCTACATAAAATTACAAAAAGCTTTCACTATTTTCATGGCTATTAAATTGTCTCTCCAAAATGTATAAAACCGTTTTTATAGCTATAATAGTTCACAAGTTATACTATTAACAGTGGTTATACCTCTAAATCGGAGGTGTCTCACTTCAGCAGGCTATAACGGTAAATGGAGTGAAAATAGACCCGCTCCTGCCATACGATTTTTTGTTCGCCGTAACTTCATGAATCTTCCCTTAAAGGATTGACCTTCTTAACTGGGACACCCTGTATATGTATATGAATTATAGTCCATTATTGTTTTAACAAGTTTTATTTTCCCAAGTGCTTCGAAATACAGAGTGTTGGAAAGAAAGTTGAACCAAGCGTATGGAAATTTGATCCTCGGGCCAAAAAACAAAAAATATTAGGTAAATTTTCGAACGATTCCAAACCATATAATACTTTTTAGGTCTGTTCCCGTACTGTTTAAAGCTGTGAATTTCTACGAAAATAGACGAAAAATTATGAGTTCCTGTGCTCCCGTACGTAAAAATATCGTAATTTTTCACAGAAGAGAGCTCAGGAGAGAGTAAAAGATTTCCCCTACCTGTGAATTTTAGCCCAAGAAATTTCTTTAGGCAAAATTATGAGATCTGTCAAATTTTTTGTTTGCATCTATACCAAGGGCAAGTATTGGTTTTCTGAAAAATTTGGAAGTCGAGGCTTTAATCAAACATATGTAACTATGATGGAGAAACTAAAAAATCGGTCAATTCTGCCTGTCTGTTTTGTTGGTCGAAATTTGCATTTTATCGCAAAATAAAGGGTACTTTACTTAAGGTCAATTTCACTGTGTTTAATAAAATTTTGCGTAGGTATAATATTCGTTAAAAGTTATCGCGGTGTCACAGAAGTTGTCAAAGAAGTAAATTGAAACTATACATTGGAGTGGACATTGTTTTTTGCTCAATGTGTTTCTTTACTTACACTCTTAGAAATTTGACAAGCTGTGAATTTTGGGACAGAAAGTACGGGAATAGATCTTTTATGTATTTTGCTACCATCATATTTTTACATTCAGCTTCCTCAAATATGTATACACCGAAATGGAAGATTTCAGTTTAAAATATCAAAAAACTTGATTAACGTGGACTTTCAAAATGAAGACAATTGTTTGCATTTTCCTGGACTTGTTTTCGGCTTCAGTATCCATTTTTTTGGCTTCCATATAGTTACGACTTCACTTCACTTTTCTTTCTGGCGATTAGGAAAATGGATACGTAAAACTTGTCTCTCCAATTTGCACTTATGACAAAAGAAAACACATTGAATTTAAAAAGAAAGTAATTGTTTTTAGTATGAAATATTCATTTTCTAGATTGCTGACACAAAATGGAACAAAATTAATCCACTAAATTCCATAATTAACTCCATTCCATTAATTCCACAATGCTCCTGGACATTGTACAATATACATAACTTATAATTGGGGTATCGCAACAAACACTCTATACATCTGTAAAGAAAAATCATTGCTTTTACGCAACATGTACATACTTAGTAGCTGAATTGCTAGTCAGCTCTCCAACTGGAGAGAAAATCAAGAGTTGTGGCCAATAGTATGTTGTATTTGTTTTACGTATAAAATTTTCCTTTGCTGGCTACTACTGGCTGAATTCATATGTATGTACCACCAATTTTCTAAAAATTTAAATACGAAAATTTTTGCATATCCTACAAATATTTCGTAGCCGAAAGAAAATGTACAAATTTGACCATGTTACTCTCATCATAGCTGTGTAAAATGAGGTTGTTCTGGACTGTTCGGAACAGAAAAGTACAACTTTGGGTGTTCAATGAGGAATTTTCTGTTCTGAACTAATCTTATTCTTGTTCAATGAGTTTGTTCTAGAACAGTTTAGAACAGGATTTTCTGCAGTTACTCTTTAGTTAGAATAGATTCGTGAAAACTGTCAAAATCAGCTGACATCGTTTTGTTGTCATTAATTTTTTAAGACTTGTAGTAAATTTTATTTTAAATAAGTTTTTATTTATTTTAATTGATACCGAATATTACGATAGAGTATTTTTAATTAATTCCTTTGCAAAATTTCAAAATATTTTGATTTTTCCGATGTAAACAAACGAAAACTTAACAACAATTTATTTAGACAACTTCATTTGACGTATAACTGACTGTTCTTACTTGTCTGACGTTTTTCACGAAACTGTTCTGTTCTACCCTGTTCTACTCTGTTCTAAAATTCATTGAACAAAGCTCATATCAGCAAAGAAAACAAAACAACAAAAAAATAGAACAAAAATAAAAACAACAAACCACAGAACTTAGAGCACTTTTACACGACGACTTTTTGATTCAGGGGTTTTTTTCTATTCTCTTTTTGAGACGCACCGTACTTTTACACGATGACTTTTTGAGTCAGGTGCATTTTATATTTCTTTCTTTTTCCTTTCTTTTGCCTTTCTTTTGCATTTTGCTCTGCTCCGACACACGGTGTCTGTGACACGAACTCCACACTGAGAATACAAGAATAAAGCAACTGAAGAAAAACTACAAACAAGATAAAAGAGAACACGAAAAAGTCACACAAATCCTCTACCCGTGCGACACGGTCTACCCCCGGCACTTTTCACTTCCCTTTCCTACACATTCGAGAGTCGCTGACTCAAAAAGTCATCGTGTAAAAGCACACTTATGTATCGCAATATCATCTTCATTTTCGTTGTATGGCTTGCGACATCTTTGTGTTGTATGGTTTTTGGTTGGAGTCACCTTTACCGGTATAAATTCGACTATTGTATGTCAGGGGTAGAATCCTCTAAGGTTTGATTGTTGACGATCGCAATTATCCCTTTTGCTCTCTCTAAGGTGACGATCAGCGTGATCATCACATTTTTGCGATCGTTTTTGTGTGACACCTATTTAGGTGTCACTTTCATATAGAGTCATTTCTGTTTTTACGATTATTAGTCTCTGCAATTATTTCATCAAAGCAAGTGTTCTTGAAGAACTAAACAACTCTAATGTATGTACATATGTACGACTGGTTCGATCTGATTTGAGAAATAACTCAAATTTTTTGGAACTTCCGATTCCAATGGAAGGGGATACTATAGTTTCCGAGGCGCCAAGATCTGAAAACGCAGTTCTGTAGTTCTCGATGAAATAAGACCGAAATATCAAGTACCAAAAATCTCGTTTTCGCCTAGTTTAGGAGATATCATGGTTTAAAAATTCAATTTTTCCTATGGGATTTCTTATAGCGTATATGTTTTTATTTTTAGCCGTGGATCAGAAATTTTTTTGCATAGTTTTAGGCATTTTTGTCTCCATCACTGACAAAAGAACAGCTGTGCTGCCAAGTTTTAAATAATTTGTTGCGATCGTTTTACGGAGAGCTAACAAAGTGTGATCATCAAATTTGACTATCAACTATCACCTTAGAGGATTCCACCCCAGCTCAAAATGCATAGACAAATAATCGAAACCAAGGTGACTGGGGGTCTTCTTGGTGTTACCATCAACTCGGGAATAAAATGGCAGGCCCACATTATCAAGATCGCAGACCTTTGATAGTTCATGCCGACGTCGCTCGACATACAAACCACAAGGTCCTACTTGTTGATTGTTGCTTGGAGCTTATGTATTGTTATAGGCGAGAGGCAGACTTATGCCTATACTACGGATACTATTACGACAGATCTTCTGAAGAACCCAAAGGACCTCCGTGTTAAACTGGCAACCATGCGAATACCAAAACCTACTACAGACCAAGGAGTCAATTCCCGATCTGTGAAGCTGTTAAGTTAAAAATTTTTTCACATCTTCACGCTCAATTCTATTTTCGAAATGTGAAAAAGTGAAATCAAGTGTCAAAATTTTTTCACATGAACATTTTTTTATCACAGTCATCACATTCTGTGAAGAGTTGTGAAAAAAAAAATGAAAACAAAAATAAACGCGGAGAAAATGCATCGGAGACCCAAAAAGGGTATTTAATTCACATTCTTAAGACACACAACTAAAATAATAATTATTCTTTCAGCAAAAAAAAAAACGCTAAAATGACACATAAGTGATAGGATTTATCATTTAGTACTTTTTAGTACACACTCTGACAGACATTCTTTATAAAGAGTTCGAGAATTACATTAGGTGGTTTGTGAAGTGATAAAATGAAAAATTGCTATGAAAACTAAAATGATAATTTTTTTATCACTCACAGCTTCACAGATCGGGAATTGACCCCCAAGTAAACTCTAAAGTTCACTGAATATAGATATGTATGTATGTATGTACATATTTCTAGAAGATTTCAATTCATAGGGCCAACCATAATAGACTTAGGTGAGCTTATGCCAGCTTAATGAAAACTCTTATTACATGGAAACAATATGGCACAACCATAATGGGATTATGTTCGATTTCGTCAAGTTTTTGTTAACTTCTGTGGGCTTACGGAAAGTTCCTATCAAATGGGAGAGCGTTTGGTAGAACTTGAGTGGACTTTTCGTTCAGTTTTGACATAAGGTTAATCCCACTAAAGTCCATTATGGTTGGGTCTTATGATCAGAACCAGCCACATTCTGCTAACATCTCCAGATTTATTTTGTCATCTCACCACCTCGGGCTCGCCTCTTCGGGTAAAAGATTATTAACATACGTATGTACAGCTGGTTGCTTATTCGGTACCTGCATATAGTACGATATCCTGTCCAATATAAGGAGAAGGCAATGCTATTAGATTAAAGATTAAACTATGACATCGCATTTCTAAAAACGGTGAAAACAAGTCAGGATCCTATAAATATCACATACATACGTATGTATATTTCGAAAAGGTTACACGAAAAGGAAGCCCCAGCAGCTAAGCAGAAGTTGAGCAGGGGTGTAATGTATTTCTAAAAACAGTACAAGGTGGACCTTGGTACCATACGGCTCTGTTGCAAACGGCAAATAAAACGAATCCAAATATCTCTTCTCAAGTAGAGAAAGGGATGCAGTTGTTTCACAAAATTATAAATATTCCTAAATAACGACCTTGATTGATAATGATGATAGTAATCAGAATATAAATTGAGAAAGTAAACCTCGAGAGCTCAGACTAAATATATTTATTTAAATATATGCACATCTGTACATACATGTCCTCGGTAAAGACAATATGTTCTAAATAAAATAAAGCCTGCAAAACAACAATTACGCAATCTATTCTGAATGAAGTTCTTTAGAATTCAATAGAAAAATCCATTGCGCAGTTCTTTCTCCTCTATCGTTAAAATACTTAAAAAAAATTAACCAAAAGCACAAACAATTTAAAAATCTGACTGTTTATTGTTGAAAGAGTTAAGCATACTTGTTAGTACAGGATTACCATAAAAATAACCGGAATACTCCCAAAGTATTCTCAATATTTAAAAGCAAATGCGCGTTAAAATCTATAGTCAACATTTGCGAATATTCTCAGGTCATTGAAATGTTAAGTGGTTTATATCCCGTCGTTATGTATAATTAAACGAGTTAAGTGGGTTATTGTCGATTAAACATTTCTTTTACAAATAAAATTATATACTTCTGATGTGGTTGCATATGCTAAATATGTAAGTACAGAATACTATTTATTTACTTTTATATGAGAACAAAGATACTTTGCAAATAAAGAATTTGATATGTGAATAATTCAATTTAAAGTACAGCTTGAACAACAAAGGTTCTATATTAAAGCAACAATAGTTTACTGTTATTCTTTTCATTTATTGTGGTCATCTTTATCATCTGACCGACAGATGTCTTAAAGCGTTGCTTTTCTCACCCGAATAGAGCTTAATTCTCTTATCTTTCGTACATAATATGCAGTCTACTCAAATTCCCGTACTGATACATTAGCGTTTCTTGATAGCAATCTTGATTCATTCTATTTACTTTAACTTAAAGAATGCCTTTGCATGCAATGTTATCGCTACTTCCAACAGCCAAAGAATACCCAGTATTGGATTTTATAACATGTTCACTCTCTATTAATGAAATTTTAGCACAAAATTCTGCCTGAGATATTACTGCACTCCATGAATCCGAAAAATAACTGCTCGTTGGATTTTATTTTGAAGGAATTTTCCACTTAAGTACTTTTTTCAATATTGGCAATAGAACCCCGTTTTAAACATTAAACTAGCAAGCTGGCCCAAATAATATCAATAAAATTCTAGTATGATTCACAACAGTATAACAGATGGTCGTTCGGAAAATAACGAAAAACCTATCATAGGTATCCGAATTTTGCACCTAACCCGATGGGGAAAATCGGGAAATTTTGACAAGTCACGGCAGCCAACCAATGTTTAGTCAGCCTTAGCTTGGGGAGTAGAATCCGAACGCACCCCACACATACTAGTAGCACACAAAAGTGTACAAAAGTTTACTATCAGTTATAATTTTGGATGTTTGCCAGATGTTTTATACTGTTTCCATATAATTACACAGTTCATTAAGGGCTAAAGTTGAAGTTACTGTTGCTGAGTCAATGTGTTCTGTTCCATTGAAATGCATTCGTTCTAAAATTTTTTGCTGTAGCTGTCAAACTTGCTGTTGCTGTGTCAACGTATTTCTACTATTAGAAGTTATCGTTTTAGTTCAATAAAAAAAAGTGCAATACAGTCACGCCCACTTTATAAGGGCTGCATAAGAAAGAGAATAAGGTATCAAACGATCCGTTCCAAACGGAATGTAGCTTTTCTGTTTCTTAATATATGCGTACATATGTACCTATATTCCACTTGAAGTTAAATGTATTCTAAAGTGGTGTACTATGTTCCATTCTGGTCATACTGAAGTAGACGTTTACTAGAACTAGTACAAATTTCGAATAAAGGAAGACTTTTTGTAAGACGCGGGGATTCCCGGAAGTTTGACAGCTGTAACTGCAAGTAGACGTTTACTAGAACTAGTACAAATTTCAAATAAAGGAATAGACTTTTTGTAAGACACGGGGATTCCCGGAAATTTGACAGCTGTAACTGACAGATGCCAGCGCGATTCATATGTCAGCATAGATATTTATTTGGATTTCGTGCAACTTTCGATTACTTTTATTGATCGGCTTCGAAAAAATCTTATCAGAAATCAGGGGCCATACATATCGCACATAATTTGTAAAGGGACATAAATCAAATAACGTAATATTTGAGTTTTCACCAATAAAAGTTCTTTAAGCTTCCACCCCACATTTCTATTAAAAGTGGTTTAAATTTGTTTCACTATTAGTCCTGTAGATGACTATCATAACCTATTTTCTCTTGTCAAATTTGCTTAGTTTGTGCCTTTACGCTCCCAAAACTGTGTTGCACCGTCTCTGCAAAACCGACTTTTTTAAGTGGTCACTTTAGAAATACCTGTGCGATATGTATATAGACAAACATATATCATACTGTAAGTTTACGTTTCTTTTTCGTTATACGTAAAGTTTTTTTTTTAAATGTGTTCCCTTACTTGTTCGTCACACATCTTTCCAAGAATTCCCTCCCAATTAATCATTTTTACAAATTCCAGTGCAAAAAACGGATAGGCATATGCACATACATACATATGTAGCTCGTTTGCGAGAAATTAAATTATGTTTATTTTGTTATCAATGTGTGGTATTAATCACATAGTTACACAACGATAATAATAAGTGCCCTATACAACGTACTCACATGACCCTACGTTCAAATTGTTATTTATTCAAATGCAAACCTTGTAATTGTACTATATTTCGTATGACGTCGTCTTAACTTAACATGAGTTAAGTAATGTAAACAAAATGTGTCCTTTCAGTGGACAAAGCTGTGCAATGCGTAGGATTTATAATATATACAATTTTGCTGTGAATGTTGCATTTTCTAACATAACCAAACATTCAGATAGTGGTTTCTCGTTTCTCACTCGTTGGATCCGTCAAATTCGCTAAATTATACTCCTTTACTTCTTACTGTATGTGCGAATGATTTCTCCTGTATCAATAAATAACACACCCACACTTGCTATACTAGATCTGAACTAATTTACATAACTATAAGCACATGCATATGTGCATACGTATGCATAATATAAAATAAATGCAACTGCACAACTTAGCACAAGTAAAAGAGAAAAATTGTGAGTATCACACAAAATGATTTCTCTGATAATTTTGTTTCATTTTACTATTAGAAATAATCGATTTTAATTTAGTGAAACGTATATACAAATACATTCAAACATATATCTTAAGGTACTATCTCTCAACAAATGAAATAAATTTTATTCATTGCATCATTTTACACTTGCAGACAATTTCGAATACATATATATATACAGAGTTGGCACGCTACATTGTGGGAAGACTATTAAAGGAGCTAAATAGACATGCAGTTAACAATACTACAATAACTCAGAATCTACGTATTTGATGCACATTTATTTTTTATTTTTTTTTTTTCAATCAATCTAGATCAATAATTTTTAATTCCCTTAATTGTCTTTATTACTTACACAAATATCATCATTGCATCCCACAAGTAGAGGAAAGCAGGCAACGATCCAAAAGCTTCATATATGTAGGCATAATCTCCACCGGATTTGGGTATAGCTGTACCTAACTCAGCATAGCACAGAGCTCCAATCATCGACAATAATCCAGAAAGTACCCAAATAACCAAGGAAGTGCCAACCGCTTCCACTTCCCGAATAACACCTTTTGGCGATATGAAGATACCCGATCCAAAGATTATACCCAAGATAATAGCTACTCCTTCCAGTAATCCAAGTTGTTTTTTCATTTGAACTTTCTCTGGTGCTGCATCCGACCGGTTACGAGACGAATCGAAACCCACGGAACTAGAAGGCTGCTCCACACCAGGCGTTATAAGCGCCATTTCACTAGGCGATGGAAGCTCCTTCGTCGAAGCCATAGTCAAACGTTCACTGTTTCGAACACACCGACTTGAAAGTTCACAAACGAATGAACACAAGTAAACAAAAATTTCAATTCAAACCTCTCTTCAGTTTATTTTCAAATTAATATCAATTAACTAACGCATTTCAGCCTACTCTCGGCGGTCACTTATCTTTGAGGTTAGAATGAATTACAATACATATTTGTAAATCGACCAAATATACACATGTTCTCGATAATGGTTGTCAATGCACAATGTGACTTAGGTTACTTCAATCGCTTATTACTCAATCAAACCATATTTCATTCAAATATCTAAATCTGCAACTAGTTACACCGCAATCGTGCAAAGAATTGTGCCATCTGCTAAATGGTAAATCGGATAATATCAAACGTCACTTCTATACGCCATGCGCACTCTTTCCAATCATGTTAAGGTAGTGCAAAGTGGCAGTGGCTCCAAAACTATATTTCATAGATGTAAATGAATTATTTCATTTGTCTGTAGAAAAATTAATTTTGCATAAGGTAAAGTTGTGACTTCTAAAATAATTCACAATTCACTTCATATTTATACCTAATAAGGCTCACGTTTTAAAGAAATCAGAAATTATGAGAGTATTGGCATTCACCTTTTAAGCATGTGAAGGTTATATAATCCTGATAAACAGAATAAAATACATAGAGTTAAAGGGCCACAATCGACTTAAACAATTCCAAAAAAAACGGCAAAGACCCGCTTCCAATATCTTATCATATTTTTATATGTAGAAGCATTCGAAAGGGTGAACATCGAGTCTGACCAAAAGCTGTTTCTCTATTTCTTGTACTGTTCATTGATCATTATTCCTATTTAATACCTATTTGTACAAAAACATTTCGAACGATTTAAGACTCTACTATTTCTGGTGGTAGTCTGGCTTCCAATTGAATTAAAAAAACATCGTTTTCTTTTTTCTTTCTTTGGGTGAATTTCTTGATTGCACGGAAATTTACCGCTAAGTACGGTTGCCACAAACTTTCCGCTGAAAAACTGTTCTTAAGATAACCTACATCCACAATTAACATAACACACTTATGTACTTACTTAGGTAGCGCTACAGTTTGGGGTAAACCTAGGTCTCAACCAACAAACCTCTCCAAACTTACCTAACTTACCTAACCTCTAGTTGCGCAGTTTTTTGACTAGGTCGATGTCGTTGTACAGGTCGTATAATTCGTCGTTGAATCTCCTCCTTCGGAGCCCATCAACGTAAATGGGACCGAATATCTTACGAAGATAGGGCCTTACTGCTCGATTGCCATATCAGCCCAAACAACCAGCGATTGGCAAGAGTTATTCTTCGTTTTATTTCTGCTAAGGTGTTGTTTTCAGAATTGATAGCAGAGCCAAAGTAGACAGAGTCCCTTACTAGTCCAAAGTTATAGCTGTCGATTGTGAAGTTCTGTCCAATTCGTCGATGATGTGTGTTTGGCAGGGATAGCTCCCCTCTATAGATGCTGTCATGTGCGTCCTTTTTTTTGGGATTTCCAGTCATTAAACCCACCTCCCCTTCTACCCCTGGTCCTCGCGGCACTGCCGTCAAATATTTCATCGCGAGGAGGGACTTTAGCCTTATATACTAGGCTCATTCAAGTTGGCAAATCTGTGCAGGTACGCTCTGAAGCATCCATGGCCAGTAAGCATCTGGGTCAGGTAGAAATTCATGCGTCTTATTAATCCAGGCGTCTATATTGGGTATCAATCTATGCGTCCACCTGCCTTTGTCAGAGTGACACCATCACTCCTGCCATTCTTCCAGACTTGTCCTTGGTGATACTTCAGTACTACTTCGAATCGTTACTGTTGCCGATGTCCTGCTGACACGGTATTTCTGCTGCGCTTCTTTCGCAAGAAGGTCTATTGATACCATGCCAGCCACTACACATGCCGCATCGTAGGAAGTTGTTCGGAAAGTGCTTCATACGTTCAACGCATTGCTTCTGTAGGCTGCCTCAGTCTTCTTTCTATATGATTTTGTTTTCATGCCACCAGCCCATATTTGGGAGCTGTAGAGCATTATTGATGCGGCAACTCTTGCTAAGAGTAATCTCTTCTTATGTTTCGGTCCCCCGATATTCGGCATTATCCTTGATAGGGCAGTTGTTTCCTTTGCCTTTTCAGCTGCATGTTGCAGGTGCTGCTTATAAGTTAGCCTTGCATCTAAGGTATTGCTAAGGTACTTCAGCTGATTTGGAAGCTACGACGTGATCGCCCACGGTTACTCTTACAGTCTCGATGACTCGCCTGCTGCTGATAAGCATTACTTCAATTTTTCTTCCGCAAGTTGTAAGCCCATGCATACTAGCCCGTCCTGGACCATCCCGATAACTTCATTGCAGTCATGCTACAACTCCTCAAGGTGTTTGTTCACTACGATTGCTATGTCATCGGCGAAGCCAATTATTTTCGAAGACGTCGGGGTTCCAAGTCTGAGGACGCCATCATACATTAGGTTCCACAGTAGCGGACCTAATACGGTGCCTTGAGGAGCGCCGCCTGTGACGGTATACTGCCGCGTTCCATCGTCGATGTCGTAAAGCAGTTTTCTATTTCTAAAATAGTTCATCATTATCTTCTGCAGGTATTCTGGTACTCTCTTGGTGGTGCTCGCAAGATGTTTCACCAGTTTGCGGTGTTGAAAGCGTTCTTGACATCCAACGTGATGATTGCGCAGTACTATTTGCTCCTGAGTCCTTGATTTTTGCGCAGACTTGCAGGACTTCTTCTGCGGTGAAGATGGGTATTGGTTACACCTCCGTCGTATTTACCCTCTCCATTTGTTGCTCCATTTCTTGTTGTTGTGGAAAGAGTACAGCCACCATATTTTCGAGGCGCGGGTTTTCGGCCACCCTTCAGCTTCATCATCACCACTTGGTAGGCTTTTCCCCACGGGTTTTGTTCGGCTTCGTTGCACAGTTCGATGAAGCTTCTCTTTGGGTATCAATTCGGACTTCTTGAGTTTTTCCAGGATCTGCCGAAGTATTAAGATTCCATCGACTGTGGACTTTCACGTTTGTCTATATTCTTAGCACCGACTGTGACTCTACTACGAGGTTTCCATATTCATATCTTTTTACCTTTGGGTAAAACTTCCGTACATTATTCTTGGGGTATAATCTCTCTTTTTAAGAAGTCGATGTTCTTTCCTTTCTTTCTTCTGCTTCTAGAGCTCACGAGCAGCACTCATCCTTCTCTGCAGAGCCGCAGACCTCTTGTTTAGCTGTATTTCCTCGCCACCATTCTTCGTCAAACCAGGGGTTTCTTTGTGGTGGTCGGATGAAACCCGACATAACATAACATACTTCCAACTAAATAAATACATACACACATACATACATATGTATACTAATATCATTTATAATTTTACATGAACATATATTACGGTCGTTTTAGTTTTAAAACTATAATCTATACACAGAAATAAGTATTCAAATACATACATACATGTAAATAATATGCATGTATCATAATTGCCACTATCTTTACTTTTTATCTGCTTTAAGCTTCGAACTTATCATCTCCTTGAACTGTGACAGAATTTTGTTTTCTCGCTTCTGTCTTTCTTCCTTGCTGAACATAGCCAGAGCACGCTTCTCATCTGCCGAGTATATTTGATTCTCCTTACGAATACGTACAGCTTCCATACGACGATGTCTGCAATAGTACAAAATTAATAAACCAAAACTAAATAAAAGTATAACTGTATGCATACCTGCTACCACTCATCACATATCCGACTGACTCAAATTGTGCAATTTCGTCCGATGTTAGTCCGATTTCACCTCGACGCGGGATCCTCTTGCCATCGGCGATATATGCTGCCATCGCAGCTCCTTCACCCGGCAAGAGTGCATGGCCAAAGTCTTTTTGAGTTAATCCGCTGGTCTGCCGAAGAGTTGGTCCAACATCTTCCGTTAAACTATTTGTTCCACTTGGTATTGCAAACGTTGCCTCTGATTTTCGGCTATAGTCAGAGTCGATCGTCCTCTCATTATCTTTAGTCTTTTCGATCCATGTATCATTGTCGGAAGCAGAACTGTTTGAGCTGCTGCTGCTCGATGTAGAAGAACTACGCTTCGATTTTTTCTTCTTGTGCTTCTTAGATTTTTTCTTTTTTATTTTTTTTGAGCTGCTGCTTTTTTTATGTTTAGACTTTTTCTTTTTCTTCTTTGCTGAGGTGTGGGTGCTTTCATGAATCTGACTTTCGTTGTCATCTTCATCTTCTGTAAAAGCTTCTCTTCTCTGTGGAGATTTGCCCCATACTGTGGATACACCTTCTTCACCGATGGTTTCTCTTTCGGCCCGCCGAAAGTCCATAAAATTGTCCTCTCTCTGTTTGGTTGGGCCATGATAGTAATCATTCCGTCTTTCGTGTTTCAACTTATATCGATCGTTTGATCGGTGATCAGTGTAAGTATTCTGTGGAGATCGAGATTTTTTCCTGATATGCGACTGTCTATCAAAATTGGGACTTCTGGATCTTCTTCTAGCTCGTCTACCAACTTCTTTAAAATCAGAATTATATGTATCCCTACGTACACGGTCTCGGGAAGCCGGAGAAAAGCTACGACTTCTACTACGCGAACGCATTTCTAACTTTTCAAATTATTAATTCGATTATAATGCAGATAATTTGATTCACTACAACTTGGTGGAATAATTTATGTAAAAAATACACTTTACACAGATAATAAATCAACAATAAATTATTTATATTGTGGCCAAAATAATTTTTCTGAATGCAAAAACTTCGTTTGACAGTAATGACAACAGTGTGAATGAATAGCTCTGTTCGATGTGCTCTTTAAAACTAGTGTCGTGGTAGAATTTATAGGGTTCCAGACAGCATAGAACAGTTCTTAATTACTGCAATCAGCAGCTTTGCCAGAATGCAATTAAGGAAAGCGCTCCTGATATGTGTATTTGGAAAACAAAAAAACCATAAAACCCAAAGAAAAACTACCTGGTTTCGAAGGAAAACTTAGATTTAAACAACACAACTAATGCAATTGTTTTCTTTGTTAGTGTTATGTTTCTACCTAAACGATATCAAAACTTAGCGCAAAAAGATTATTTATGCGAATGGTACCACTGGGGTTTAGGATTTACATTGACATTTTTTGTTAGAAAGATTAGGCGCGTATTTTGCAAGTCCGTATAGAATTGGAGGAAAAACCTTAGGGTCTTACTAACGTAATCACAGAAACTTGCCAGTACTGAACTGCACTACACAGTGCAGATGCTAAATATAGTATTTAGAATCCAAATTGCTTAGTCTCGATGTCGTTTTTTTGTAAAATTCCACACGGACTTGCAAAGAAACACGATTATTATCTCATTTGCCTAATCATCTCATTTCCCACAAATGAGCCGGCAAATGAGTAGAACTTAAAGTTCAACAGCGGATACCTTTTATTGAGCAGCTGAATTGAATTAAAAAAAAAAAGTTTTAAAACAGAGCCATTTTCGAGCTCTTGCAAATTATTTTTAAACTAATGTCTATGTTCAGAATTCTGGACAAGGCCTAGATATCTGAATGGTAAACTTGACTAACTTTGAAGTTAGAAATTCCATATGTCACAAATATGATTATTACACTTTCCGTTTTTACTTTGAATTCTTTGTGGGTTGTAATAATTGTTGTGGTGTTTAACCAAAAATATCGAACAAACTGAATTAACCGCCCATAGACAGATTTTAAGATTTTGCAATTGAGATTATTTTATTTTAATTAAGCGATGAATCGGAATTGAAAATAGACTAAGGTTCTTTCTAGCCTTTTCGTCAAAAGTTGGAAAAATTAAAGAACTAGGAAATGTTCTTAAAGTATATAATTGATACTTGAGGATCCTCTTCTGAACCTTATCAGAAGAGTTTTTTCCTTCCACATTTCAAGACGAAATCGAAAATTACCAATGTATGTATGTACGTATGTATGTATGTATTTGCTTACGTAAACTTAGAATGCATATAATACTGGATTTAATATTGTTTAAACACAAAAACTAGGTACCTTACCTAATTTATTTGAAAGTATCTATGCACGGAATTGTAACAAACTGCATTATTTTGGTACTACAATCAGATAAGTCAGTTAATTGACTAAATCTTTAAATAAAAATTAGACTTGGACTCAGTACTTTAGCTTCAAAACTGCAGTTATTTATCTTACAGTCAATTGACTGCTTTAATTAGCTGCCTTAGTCAGAGTATTTAAAATGACTGGTAACTGTAATTTAAAAGTTAATGTCATTGAGTATGTCAAAGGACTTAAAAAATAAGTCTTTTTAGTCAATTCACTGCAGTCTCGAAATTACTGCAGTGTTTATAACTCTGTTTACTTTGTATGTAGATCATAATATACATGTACTCCAATTATAACATTGCGATCGAATACAAAAGCTACAGTTTTGTTCGCCCTGATGTCACAAAAACATTTTCGAGAGTACTATTTATTTTTATTTACTGTTTGTATAAAAATGTAAGCTTTGTCCGACTGAACGAAATCCTTACGAATGTCACAAAACGGAAAATGTCAAATTGATAAGAGGTGTGAAACTGACAAGAAATTTACGTAGAAATACAAATAAATAGAAATGTTAATAAAATAAAAAGAAAAATAACTTTGAACTTGGACTTTAAAGCTTCATTATTTAACAAATGTATTCTTTCTAATTATAAAACTACAAAATTAATAAACCGACGTGTGTGACCGAGATATTTGTCTCATTCACGTCTGAAAAATTTAACTTGTAAAATAAAGCTTAATCTTTGTTTTTCACTTTAAACTGTTAATAAATAAACTGAAAAACTTATTCCATTGCACACGACTTTCTGTCGCATTCAGTTAGTAATTTCTTGTCGGTTTGAACGTATCGCTCAACTGCACTAATCAATCATTTGGATATTTTTGTTAATTTAATCTGTTTTTCTTTTGGTTTGATTAGTAAATTAAATTACAGCAACAAAATGACTGAAAAGATTTCTGTTTGCATCGTGGGTTCAGGAAACTGGTAAGAAATTGTTTAACCACTTAATTTGCCAATTGCATTACACTTGAGACCAATGTGCATTAACTAACATTTGCATACGCAGCAGCATTATATAATTTTTGTTAATACCATTCAATTTTGTATTGTACTTTGCAGGGGGTCAGCGATTGCTAAAATCGTTGGAGTAAATGCATCTAAATTACCAGAATTCGATGAGCGTGTTACCATGTATGTGTATGAAGAAATGATCGATGGCAAGAAATTAACTGAAATCATCAATACCACTCATGAGAACGTGAAATATCTGCCTGGCCATAAGTTGCCACCTAACGTCGTAAGTTTTTGTTTGTTTTTTTTTTGTCTACAAGTATATGCTAATAGGTTTAAAAGTAACGTTGACAGATCTTATATAAGGAAAGTGCTGATGCATTGCTGCAGATATGGCATTGATTGGCCATGGTCATCAGCTAAACTTTTTCTTACGTAAAGGTTATCTAATTTAAGCTGCAGATACTGTTTTGTTGAGTGCATTTGTATGTACATATGTGCACAAAAAGTATTCTACATATCTAGCTATGTATGAATTATTCTCTTCTAGTTGTCAGCCATAAATATAGTACGTACATACATACATTATGAGAAGAGTTACAGCAAGACAACTATTGATAACGACTGGTGGTCTAAAGTTCAAAGTTATGACAAGAAAATGATAATAATTTGTTTGTGGTGTATGCCGATTTTATTGTTATTATGCTTTTATCATTAAAAGTACAAAGCTCTTTTTACAATTAAGTTATCTTGATCTTACATAAATAGAAACTGAACTTTGTTTTGCGGTTGTCCATCAATAAATGATGATAAGAGATAATTTTATCTTTGTTCTCCCTTGAATGCGGAATATCTATAAACGTTTTCGAAATGAAAATAAAGTGACCGACTGAGTCGTACGTACTTGCGCCTTTATGCTATACGTTTACTCAGGATTGAAAATCGAGCAAAACAACAGTAATGATCATAATGACATAGATCAATGTAAAAGGGTACCATAGTCTATGCCTCCTCTTTTGCATCTGCTCTTCTAAAGTGGGCATGGTATTCCGTCTTTTTACCCATTAGCACGCAAAAAGTAGTGGGTGCTGCCCAACATAATAAGCAGGGGAATTATAGAAGATTTGGGAGCCTATAAATTGTGCATAAACATTTTTTTCGATTTAATAAAAGTATGGGATAAGCTTTGTTCAATGAATTCTAGAACAGAGTAGAACAGGATAAGTTTAAGTTAAGAACAGTTTTGTGAAAAACGTCAGACAATCAGTCATGCGTCAAATGAAGTTGTCAAAACAAATTGTGAGTAACTTTTCGTTTGTTTACATCGGAAAAATTAAAATATTTTGAAATTTTGTAAAGAAATTAATTAAAAATACTCTATCGTAATATTCGGTATCAATTAAAATGAATAAAAACTTACCTGAAACGAAATTTCCCACAAGACTTAGCAAATTAATGACAACATAACGATGACAGCTTGTTTTGATAGTTTTTAAGAATCTGTTCTAACAAAAAAATAAGGGCGGAAAATCCTGTTCTAAACTGTTCTAGAACAACCTGATTGAACAAGAATCGGATCAGTTCAGAACAGAAAATTCCTCATTGAACACTAAAAGTTGTACTTTGCTGTTCCGAACAGTCCAGAACAACCTCATTGAACATAGCTATAAAGAGATACTTTTTTGTGTTTTTGGGTGTTAAAAAATGTTAAAACTTGGTACATCAAATGCTATGTATACACACATATGTATGTACATATGTACGTACATCAAAGTCGTATGTATTTTCTTAGAAAAACGCCTTAGTTTGGGTACTAAATAATTCAGATAGGAAATTTTATCAAAATCGTTAGACCCGTTTTCTAGAAAATCCATTTTTATTGAAATCGTTCTCAGTAAAGTACCGTCAATTTTGAGGTTAAAATAAAAATTCCGATTTCGGTTCGAATTGTGACCTCCCATGCTTCATATGACAGACAGAATTGACGGATCCAGTTTTTTCTTAAGTTTGATTATAATCTCGAAATTTTTTAGGAAACCAATACTTGCCCTATAGATATAAAGTGCAAGTAAAAAACTTGTTTACTACTGCGAATGTTTAAATCATATTCATAAAGGAAAAGGGAACCTGTTGAAAAGAAATCAGGTTATTTATTCAGATTGGTAGTACATAATTTATGTCCATATGCATGTATTCATGTATCTACATAAACGAGCCCACTTCTTGTTGCTACGAATATGCTATGAATTTTGCTTGCTTTTGGCAATAGTTCAACAGGTATTTTTGTTTTTTGTTATTTTGTTGTTTTTACAATAAAAAATATACACTTCTTTGACCACAACAACATGTCTTGAAAATTAGCTGTTAGTCAACACAAAATATTATTTAATTTCCAAAAAATAATAGTTTTGTTGTATTTTGATACATTTTGATATTCTTATCTTGTTTTCTTCATTTTTGGAGTCACAGTTTAAGCAATATTTTGCGGTATATGAGATTATACTACATTTTAATAAATGTATGCGCACACATTTGGAAGTGTTAAAAATGTTTTTCTACATAGCTGTGCACGGACTATACATATATGTAGCTCTATTTAAAAATACATTGACCACACCGATTGGTCAATAAATAACTTTTTGTTTTCGAAATTAAAAGTGTTTCACGTTGCTTGTTGATGGGGCAAACAATCTTTGCATACATATTAAAACAAAACAAAAGCAAATTCTTAATCTAAGTTATGAGAATTTGTTTTTAAAATTGTATAAAAAAATATTTTCAAGGACAATTTAAAAACTCGGGTGTTTTATACCTCTTGAAATGCGATAAGAGAGGTGAGTTTAGGAGTCCAATGACTAATAGTAATTAATATACTACATAGTGTCTAGTGTTTGAAACACAAAAGATGTATTAAACAATCTGAAATGTTTGCAGATCTGATAATAAATAACCGTCTAACTTGAATTCCTACCTTATTAACTTCGTTATAATTATATATTAAATACATAATACAGTTTAATTTATCTAAAAATATTGTTACGAACTAAAACTAGTTTCAACACTTCAGCAACTGGTAGTAGAGTTACTAAGTAGATATGTATGTACATACATATATATTGATAGACATCTGACCCGGAGGAAAGGACGGCAATTCAATTTGATTTATAGATTTGCATTTGTGTGTAGATAACAAAATCCCTGTAAAATTAATAAAATACAAAATCAAACGTGTCCTTAGAAATTAAATTGTTTCGTTGAATTCTCAAAAGTTGAACCAATGATTATTAAATCATTTGTCATTTGAAAAATAGTTCCCAGTCCACACATAACATCTTTCTTTGCGTTTGTTTATATCACTTGGTGACCTTGACTTTGTTGAGATGTAGCAAAATAAAGCTGAGCCAATACCCAAAGATATTGCTTCAACATCGTTCATCGGGTCTTTGATGTCTGATTATCTAAATCCAAGTTTCAGTTTTCTGTTGAATGCTCGTAAGGGCAATATCTGATCCGTATCTAGAATAGACAATAGTCATTACAGCAGCGTTGGCATTCGGGTACTTAAGTATCCACTTGAATACTTTTAAACAATCTTGGACTAAAACAAAAGTTTACGATTGTGGGCGCCGTGGCGCAAGGTGTAAGTTACTTGGACTATGAAGCAATGGGTTCGAGATTCAATCCTTAGACGACATCTAAAAATTTCTTTCATGGCCCCACCTGTATAAACTGTTACGAAAAAGCTTCTTAAATAAAAAATTGCCCTTCTGACAGGGCATTAAACAATAGGCCCCTTCCATTCGTGTTAAGAATATAATACGCACAACGCGAATGATTGTGAGAAGCTAGGCCCTGGGTTCCATGTATACACATACGACTGAGTAAAGAAAGGTCTAATAAGATGCTTAAGTAAAACTGTTCTATCCTGCATTTTCCTAGCATGATATAACACGGAATCGAAGTTCCCATTGACTTTCTATCTATAATTTTCGGATCCAGTGTGGAGGATGTGTTTTCATTCCTAAAATCAGGTGAAGATCACCCAAAAATTCAAAATCGTTCAGACAAATAAAAGTACCTGGGTAATGGGAAAAATTATCGATTTATATATACATATGTACATACATACATATGTATGTATGTATCAACAAAACAACCTCGAATTTGCTTAGCAATGTGGTAAGCAAACAAACAACCATACTCTTACACCATATTGTTGATAAGATTGAAAGATCATTGTTACAAAAAGTAATCACTATGTTTACATATGTATGTGCATATGTTTACATGAATGTGTATGTGTTTTCGAAATATTTCCGGCGCCTTCGATAAAAATTCATTTCAATCCAAGATTACTATAATGACGTAGTATGTAGTCATAATAAGAAGTAAACAAGGATCCACACAAGAATTAATGATTCACTATAAGAGATAGAGGTTCAGCCATCTAAAACAATCATCATTTTATTTACTAAAAAAACGAACACAAGTTAACAAATATTATTGCAGCTATGGGCATATTTTGATCCGCAATGCTAGAAACTCTCTTAGACCTTCCACCCTTACACATAAGAGTTAAGATGACTGTGGCTGCCAGCGCCGGGAAGCTAATTCTTCTGCCCACGCTTACTGTCGATCAAAATTTATGTATCATTTGATGTAGAAAAGATAATTTTTCAGAACTAGTCCAACCTAAACATCAGCCCGTTTGAAAGTTGGAGCCCAATCTGCTATTTCATTGTTGTTGTTCATTCCTAAAGGCTTGTTAAAGATTGTTTTGTACTTACCGAAGCACTTAATTATAGAACTTCCTGCTGGTACATCTCATTCCACTAATGTATAAGTTATCCTGAGTGAGAGTGAACATCGCTATATTCTCAAGCTGAGTCAATTACTATTGACTTATTCCAGACCCAAAAAAAAGTGTTTTCTTTTAACTACCTTTGAATTTATATATGACTAATATCAATCAATAAACAAATTGAAGTTATTTATAACAATTTTAATTTCCAGGTAGCTGTACCTGATATCGTCGAAGCTGCAAAAACAGCCGATATCCTTATCTTTGTCGTACCGCATCAGTTTATTCGCAATTTCTGTGCCAGTTTATTGGGAAAGATAAAGCCTACAGCCATTGCGATTTCACTGATTAAAGGCTTTGATAAATTGGAGGGAGGCGGAATCGATCTAATTTCTCATATTATTACACGTCATCTGAAGGTAAACTAAATTAAAATATATGTATGTACAAACAAACTATAAATGCATTTTTTCCTTTAAGATCCCATGCTCCGTTCTCATGGGAGCAAATTTAGCAAATGAAGTAGCAGATGAACACTTCTGTGAAACAACTGTCGGTTGTAGGGATATAAAGTATGCCAAAACTCTTCGAGACTTATTCCAGGCTAATCACTTTAGGGTAGTTGTTGTTGATGATGTTGACGCTGTTGAAGTTTGCGGCGCTCTAAAGGTTACACATTTATTATACACTTTTTTGAAATGTTTAACGAAAAGTTATTTATTCGGTTCGTAGAATATTGTAGCTTGCGGCGCAGGTTTTGTGGATGGTCTGGCACTTGGTGATAATACTAAGGCAGCTGTTATTCGTTTAGGATTAATGGAAATGATTCGTTTTGTCGATATCTTTTACCCCGGTAGTAAACTGGCAACATTCTTTGAAAGTTGTGGCGTTGCCGATTTGATTACGACTTGTTATGGTAATCATGATTTTGTATAATTTTCTTTTGTTTTTATATCACTTCACTTAATATTTCGGTCTAAAACAGGTGGTCGAAATAGGAAAGTATCAGAGGCGTTTGTTAAGACTGGAAAATCTATAAAAGAGCTTGAAACAGAAATGTTGAATGGGCAAAAGTTGCAGGGACCATTTACTGCCGAAGAAGTCAATTACATGTTAAAATCCAAGAAAATGGAGGAGAAGTAAGTGCTGACATTTAGTGTGTAATTAAATGAACAGTTATAAAGCTGCCTTCCCTTCAATATAGGTTTCCCCTTTTCACCGCGATTCATAGAATTTGTATAGGTGAACTTAAGGCAACGCAGCTTATTGACTGCATACGTACCCATCCAGAGCACATGTAAGTATATATATGTAGAAAACTGTTCAATGTAGTCTATCCAGATATTTTTGGAATGCTGTATGCCGTCTTATTCTTTTGTTTTATTCTTTCTACGAGTATGTTGTCATTTGAAATTGCACGGATTTACTTTTTTTCTGTAAATTTTCTTTAAATTTTCTCTTCTTTAAATTATTCTTAGTACGTTTAAGTTTTATAAATTCCTTTAAAGTGCAACTTTCTTAATTTTAACTAGACAAATGGTAAATATTAGCAAAATATTCACTTGTAAAAAAGATCTACATACAAAGCAATACATTCCAATCATGTTTCTATGTATACTACGAAAGTATCCTTACACTTTTCTGTTTAATTAACTTTTTTGTAAATATGTTGTATCATTTTATCTTTGCTTTTTAGCTTAAAGTAAGCTTTGCTGCTTGCTTATAATGGACTTGTTCTATTATCTATAATGATGAGCGAAATATATATATTTTTTCCGTGTGGTTGTGGGTTCAGCCTTTGGTTACGGTGCTATTATATAATTGTTTATTTAATTACTGTGTGAACGATATTACTTTTTATTACTGGATATAATAAGTGTTTTGCTGCGGTTCTTAGCAGTCGATTAAAATCAGTTAATGTCTTAAAGTGAATAATAAAAATAAGATGCTTTTTCGTTATCAATTTTTTTTATTGTACAATGAGAAGAATTGTCATAGAAACACCTTGAAGTAGATACATACTTACGAGTCGTTGAATGGATATTTCTATAATAGCGACACTTAAAAGTTACGTGACACAGTTAAAGTGGATCGCCGTTAGCAGTTATTAGCTTGCGTTTTATCATTAAACATTATATGTACACATGTACATTAAGTAGTAAACTTGAGAACTGGTTAATTCTGTCTTTAGTATAATTGTAAGTGTGAACTATATTATTGTCTATATTAGTAAGTAATTAAGATAAAATAATAATTCGTGTGAAATTTTGAATAGTTTAATATTTTAATATACTAAACAAAATAGTAATACAAAAAGGGGCAAACGCTGCTAATAATAGCAAAGAGGCTATTAACTTTATTGTACCTCAGCTAGATATGCCCGTATAAACTCACTACTTATTATAATCGTATAAGTATATAAGTTATCGTACATATGTATATAATCAGCTAGTTTACATATTCCACAAATTGCAAAAAAAAAAAACAAGAACATTTGATTTACTGTGATATTCCGCCGAGGTAGGTTCAAAAGCAGTTCGGATTTTTAATGATCAGAACTTTCTATTGCTGTACATAAACTGTAGATTGTGGTAGGTTTTTCATACTCCGCAAATTCAAAGGGCTGCGGAAATCACTCGAATATTTTTTCTTTTAAAAGAATTACATACACTGGTATGATAAGAGGAGATTATAGTTGCAAGATCTATCTTGTTAGTTGTTTGTGAGAGGGTTTCGGTACCCAATTGTCTTATCTAGAAGAAACAAAAGTCATAATTTTGAAGCACGAAGTAAAACTCTTAAAACGTTGACTGCCACCATACAAAAAAAATGTGTTAAATATATATCTGTGTGTTTTGTTTCAATACAGTGTCTTTTGTTTCAAATTGTGAGTGTTTTTATGTGTTTTAAGAGCGTGACCACCGGTGGGTCACATGGCAGTCAACGTGTTAAGAAACTAAATTATGTAATAAGCAGTTTTTTCTTAAATCCTATCAAGAGAATTAGGTTTCTCAGTATTCTCTCGATATAAGCGCATCTTTTGAATTGTTTTAAGATAGAAAAATGTATTTAATTTAGTTCCTTGAAGTTACAGTACCAGTTATGTTCATCACGGACAAAAAAGCAGGTGACGAAATTTTACATCTGGTCTCATTAGCTGACAGTGATTACGATAAAGTAAATAAGTGTATATCTATTTGAACAAAAAATAATCGCGACGGTTAACAATTAATAAACCGGGTTAGACACTATTTATTTGTTATACATACTTTTAGATTGTGCTTGTAATGTATTTTGTTTTATAGATATACATATGTATGTAATAGAAATGAGGAAAGCAACGATTAAGCTGCAAGCATATGTGAATATTTGCATTCACATTTTGGATAAACATTTGCCTTTGTCTCACTTTTATAATTATTATACGTTGTTTTTTCATTTTCTTTTTTTAATTTTATGTTTAATCATTTCCCTAATATTTCAGATATCACCCTATTCAAACTCTTCCACTATAACCATCCTTGGCTTTCATCCTTTTCATTGTAAAATTACTGTTGCATTCATTTATATTTTGCTGATTTAGTTCTGAATATCAAAACCATCTTAATTTTGTAGGGAACGTTCAAAGTCCGCAAAGCTTTAATAGCCGCACTAAAACTAAAATTGATTGAAGCAATACCAAGCAGAAGAACGCCCAGCATTCAATGGAATTTTGAATTCATTACAAATAATTTACTAATTACGAAAGTGTAACATTTCGTTTTCATTCCATAACAATATGTTGCCCAGTTAGACTGTCTGTTTTGAACACTGATAAGAATTTATAAGAATTAAATATATGTATATATTTTTGGAAATTGTTAATAAAAATTAAAATATTTTTTTACTAACACATGTTTATCATCTAATATTCGCGCCGCGCAAACAGCCATAAGACATTCCAATAATCGTGGATAGTGTAAAGAAGCAAAGTGATTTGCTTCCTCTCCTGTCTTTTATTAGCAATTAAATTGTTTATTGTTTATCGGCATCAAGATCATATTCCCTATGTTTCATTGACCATTTTATTTAAATTTAGACAGTTTAGTTCGAATTGGCAGTAATCATAATACCGAATTGGGATAGTTTTCAAAATGTGACTTCTTACCATTGATAATGCCGAACTCAATCAAGAAAATAGGTATGACTTTAGTTTGTAATAAATTATTTGCATTATTTGAAAATTTGTATTATTATTTGTTTTTGAAGAATGCACAATATTACGTTTGCTTTGATCTTTGAAATTATTATTTCTTTGTCGCATATGCTTATGAAATTACTTTACTTGCTCCAATACTAAATTATTTTTTTTCCTACAGGCAACAATTGTAATAACAGCGTATAAATACACCTTTTAAAAAGAATGTACAGTAAAATAATAAAGATACTTAATCCATTTGAGGGGATAGTACAACGCGGTGAAATGATAGTCAATATTATCAAACAGATTCTATCGAAACATATCTTCGTCCGCAACAGAAATAGAAATACGAAACCAAATGCCATATATTTATTTATTCCAATTTGTTGTCATCCAATATTAACGTTTAATTTAGAACTCTTTTCTCAACCACGTAGTTTCGACCGAACTGTGATCGTGTAACAAATTTAATCTGAAGTTATTACCGAGAGCCGTCAATCCCACCACAATATTTATTACTTTACGCCAAATTTAAAAAGAAAAGAAATATATAACGAACCTCTTTATATATACATACATACGTACATATATGTATGTACATATATAAAAATATATTTACATATGTATATATAAAATTTTACAAATTTAATGTCCAAAAGTACACCCTTAGTTGTAAAAAATCGAACTCAAAAGTGTGCATGCTCCTGTGGAAAAAGTGGAAGTGTTATTGTTGAATTAATAAATTAATTACACAATTGGTTTCTTTATTTTATCAAGCTTTTAATTTCAGAAATCGCGAGCCAAGTGTACAAATGTATTTACGTTCTAGACCCCTCTTGGGTACGGGGTAATTGCTTTCCCAAAGAAGTTAGCGGCAGTTATAAAATGAAATCACGCAATACATTTGTACATTTAAAGTTAATTTTAATTTTACACAAAGAGCTGTTTTTAATTAAAACATTGACATGTAAACACATATATACATACATCCATATTCATGCAATTGGATGATATCAGAAGATCCATTTTAAAATATGAGCTATTGCAAAGTCAGCGTAAATTTGAATATTTTTTTTTTAAGGATACAGCATAAAACAGCATATACATATCGGCAATATGAACTAAAGTTGAATAGATACCACTTATACACACAAGCAAAACACTTTAAGGAAGGCTATCGAGATTCCAAGTCCGGAACTGAAACTTGTGTGTATAAGGATGGAAAACTGCGATCGACACATAAAGGCAGACGGTAATTTTGAGCAGATAAGAAGGCTCTCTCGATGGAGTCAACGGTGGCGTTAAAGCTTCAAACGGAAGCACAACACTTTATCTGGGCTACTTCGACATATTCGGAGCTCAGGCCGATAAAGATTTCCAAGAATAAGTCAGGTTTTTGGAAAAGAGATGGTGGCGGATGAGCCTTTATTGGGCCAACGGCAGCGCTCATATCCCCGAAGCGGGATACTGACTTCGGTTTAAAACCGGCCCCTCGTCCTAGGGGTTTCAAAAAATGGAACTGGCCCTCCAGGTTGGGGGTTGTGCCGTCGGGGTAACTTCCTTACCACGTAAAAAAAATTTAGTTATGAGAGAGACACAAGCCTCGGATAATGGACCCCCTCATTTAATACCACGACCCGGAACGTACACGGACTATGATATAAGAGTATGCACCTGGAATGTACGTACACTGTACACTCCTGGTGCTATTCAAAAACTTGAATCTGTCCTCACGCGGTACAAGGCAGATATTACCGCGATCCAGGAGATACGATGGATAGGATCAGGTATGCAAAAACGGAAAAATTGCGACATTTATTACAGCTGCCACAAAAGACTGCACATGTTAGGATGCGGATTCGTCGTGGGAAATCGGCTACGCTCAATGATAATTGACTTTAAGCCGATCAGCGATCGCCTGGCTGTGATCCGCATCAAGGCTACATTTCAAAACATCAGCATAATATGTGCACACGCCCCTACCGACGAAGCTGAAGACTCTATCAAGGAGGAGTTTTATGACCTCCTGGACGGAGCCTACGGAGCCTGTCCGGAGTATGATGTCAAAATCATACTCGGGGACTTCAATGCCAAAATCGGTAAGGAAAACATCTTCGGCGGATTAGTTGGAAAGCACAGCCTCCACGACACGACAACAGACAACGGCTTCCGGCTAATCGATTTTGCAGCAGCTCGTAATACGGTGATAAGTAGCACTAGGTTTCCAAGACTACGAATCCACACAGCAACCTGGCGCTCTCCAGATGGTCGAACCGCCAACCAAATCGACCACGTGCTAATAGATGCGAGGCACGCATCCAACATTCTGAATGTGCAAACGTTCAGAGGGGCAAACGTCGACTCTGACCATTTTCTTGTTGCAGCTAAGTTCAGAGCTCGACTATCCAATGAGAAGAAGCTGCAGACCGCCCAGAAAAAGAAATTCAACGTTGGAAGCCTTAGCACGTCTGGAGTAGCCAGAGCCTACAGGGAGCGCCTGAGTGAGAGACTCTCCGCTGTGCATTCACCATCCACAAACGCCAACAATCTGTGGAACCAGTATCGCGACATCATCAAAGGGGTAGCAGAGACCACCATAGGCTACCAGCCACCACCCAAAAAGAGCCCTTGGTATGATGATGAATGCGTACGCCGGAAAAAGGTGACAGAAAATGCACACTTGCAAGCGCTGCAACGCAAAACAAGGGCAGCGAGAGAAGAGTATCGAACCAGAAGAAGGGAGGAGAAGAAGATACTGCGTAAGAAGAAAAGGGCCCACGCAGCCTCCCAGCTCAAGGATATCGAAGAGTCCCGCGATAGGAACAACATCCGGATGTTTTTCAGGAAAGCCAAGCAACTGGCAGCTGGCTTCAAGCCCGGAACGCAGGCTCTTCGAAACAGTGAAGGAAACCTAGTCACCGAAGCACAGGGAATAGTAGATGTATTTAAGCAGCATTTCCAGCAGCTACTTAATGGGCAGGTAGAGAGAGTGATAGGGCAAGAAGAGAACCCGCATCCAGTCAATGAAGAATCCATTCCCCCTCCTAGTTTTGAAGAGGTCGGCTCAGCTATCAAAAAGCTGAAGAACAACAAGGCCGCCGGCTCTGATGGTCTACCAGCAGAGCTTTTCAAACATGGTGGTGATGCTTTGGTGGGGTGCATGCACCAAGTCATCAACCAAGTGTGGGTGGATGAAGTCATGCCCGATGACTGGACTATCAGCTCTATATGCCCCATCTTCAAGAAAGGCGATCCTATGTCTTGTAAGAACTACCGAGGCATATCCCTGCTTAATGTCGCATATAAGATCCTATCCAACGTACTGTGTGAACGTCTGAAGCCTTTCTGCAGCACACTAATCGGCACGTACCAGTGTGGCTTCCGGCCCGGCAGATCGACGATCGACCAAATTTTCACACTAAGGCAAATCCTGGAAAAGACCAACGAATTTCAAGTCGAGACTCACCATCTCTTCATCGACTTTAAAGCCGCATATGATAGCATTCATCGTCTTGAGCTCTACAAGGCGATGGCCGAATTCGGGATCCCGGCTAAACTGATCCAGCTGTGCCGCGTGACGCTGGATAACACGCGGTGCAACGTGCAATTCGGCAACAGTTCCTCTGAACTATTCCAAACATGCACCGGATTTCGGCAAGGGGATGCGCTATCATGTGACTTCTTCAATCTTGTGCTGGAACAGATAGTGCGCAGGGCAGGTGTAAACACGGAAGGCACTATCTTCAACAAATCTGTCCAGTTGCTGGGATACGCAGACGACATCGACATCATCGGTCGCTCCCAGCGCGCCGTGTTAGAGGCCTTTACGGCAATTGAAGAAGAGGCGAAACGTGTTGGCCTTGAAGTGAATGAGGACAAAACCAAATACATGTTGTCAACAAACAAAGAAGCATCTGTCCACCGCCTAGGACAAAACGTCACTGTTGGCAACAGTAACTTCGAAGTGGTTAAGGAGTTTACCTACCTCGGAGTAAATATCAACTCCACGAATGACAACTTAGTGGAGATTCGACGAAGACTTACCCTAGGAAACCGCTGCTACTTCGGTTTGGCGAAACAAATGGGGTCAAAACTCCTAACTCGAAAGACGAAATGTATGCTCTACAAAACTTTGATCCTGCCAGTTCTGCTGTATGGAGCCGAGTGCTGGACGATAAGCAGGAAAGCAGAGCAAATACTGAACACTTTCGAAAGAAAAATTCTTCGTCGGATATTCGGTCCCGTATGCGAGGAGGGCGAATGGAGGAGAAGATATAACCGCGAACTCTATGAGCTGTACCAGGATGTGGATGTAGTCCAAAAAGCCAAAACACGTCGACTACACTGGCTCGGCCACATCGAGCGAATGGACAATAATGCTCCAGCAAAGAGGATCTTCGAATCACAGCCCCCAGGTTCGAGAAGACAAGGAAGACCGAACCTCCGTTTTAAGGATCAAGCTATCGCGGATGCCAGAGCGCTTGGTCTAGATAACTGGAAGCAGCGTGCCCGGGATCGAAGAGAGTGGAAGGCTGCTGTGTCTCAGGCAGAGACTCTTCACGGGTCGGGAGCCCGTTAAGTAAGTAAGTAAGAAGGCCACCAAATTGAATAAATACTGGGAATCGACATGATTCTACTAGGTACTAGCCATGGCTATGAAAATAAAACGAAATACATTCGTACATACATATGTATGCTAATGTTCATAGACAATTATTTTTATCGCAAAGTTGTTAAAATATATAAAAAGAAATCGTTTGAGTGTACGGAAGGCCTTCTTGGATGCTTGTACCTCTAGCATGCAATCGATTGAAAGAGATCAACTTGTTAGAAAATTTAAGATCCAGCTTTGTCTGAAATGTCCCGGCAGGTGAATGATAAACACTTCCGCCAGCTCTATGAAAGATAATCGGCAGTAGAATTTCATATGGTATCCGTTCCGACTATCTTACCGGAGACAATCTCCGAAAGGAGATGATGTATAGCATAGCTCAACGGCTACCTGCGATGCATTGCATTTTCTGTCGACAAAGATGTCGATAGGGAATTTTGAGAGGTCACGTGTGCCAACCAACCAGTCAGGAGAAAGTTGACTAGTTAGCTGGAGGCTTGGAATCTGAAAGCACTCAATGTATTTTTGAAGGTCTTCAGAAAATATTTTTTATAACTGGAGACGAAAGATATTTATTGAAATTATTGCGACGACGTTAACAAAAAAAATAAATTTATAAACTTCCGAGTTTGTTTTTAATTAATCCACGCTTTAAGATAAACCAATCGCAGAAGCCAGGCTTGATCTAAAACATCCAGTGGAAGCCCTTTAAGTAAGTAATGTAGAACAAAGCATATACATAGTCAATTCTACGGAAAGAGAAATCTTTGAAGAGCTGTAGCAGCTTAAAGAATATAAAACTATTGATATTGAACTTCTTGCACTAAAACATCATAAGAACAAAAGTATATCAATGTAGTCAATGTAATTTTGTTGGTCAAGGTAATTTAGAAAATCATTTCCCGCCTTTAGTGCATGTTCAGCAGATACTCTGTCGTTTTTTGCAGGAATTTGCATTACAAATGTTTGAGATGGTGATGATTTCCAATATACATCCGGTTCGTCTGCATTATAAATTTGTTCAGAAGTGGATTCTTAACGTAATCAACAACTTAAATTCAGTGAGATACATGCCCGCTTTCCAAAGAGTGAAATGCAAATATGTATATGAAAACACAAGCTTTCTCACGTTAGCCTCTCACTATCAACTCATACTCTATACCTCCGCGTTGGTGGCTGCTGGGTGCCCAGTACCTCGACTGGAAATTGAGTAACCTACCCCTTTGGAAGGTCGTTGTTAGCAGCAGACGAAAGAAGGGGTAGGAGTGCTTTCCCACTAAAGCACTTCCTCTTGCTCCAGGCGGCAGCGGACGAATTCCCTAGATGGAATCAACGGTGGCGTCTACAGTTCCAGTCAGGCTGAACTATTACTGTTATCCCTATATGAGATGCTTCGGCATATTTCATATTTGAATCCCAGATCTACATATAGGGGTCTCCAATACTGAGCTGGGGTGTTGGAAAAGAGGTGAGATAAGCCTCATATGACAGCATTTATAGAGATGAGCTATAGTCTAGGCTTGGCTTCCCTGCCAAACTCGTCAGATTGTGTAGAATATTTTTTTAAAATAATTTTCCAAATGTCGGACACCATGACGAGATTTAAAACTATGCAACTACTCCTAGCAAGCTTGAAAAAGTTCTGTTCTGATGCTGTAAGATTTTGCCAAGGTAGCTATACTTTCTCCTCTGTCATGCTTCTCAAGTAAATCAGTTTATTTTCAATTATTAAATTATTTTACTACACTTCGCATTTACATGATAGAGTATGTGTGTATGCCGCCTGATAATTTTTCCCTGCAACGTAATTACACACTACAATAATGTGCTGCTTACGCACTAACAAAATGTCAGAAATATAACTGATAAAATACGAAAACGAATGCAAAAATGAACGCGAAAGTCATACGTAATCAGTAAGTGGTGTCTATTATGTATGGGAATTCCCCGACTTTGCCAAGTGCACGGCTCAGCTAAGCTAATCGAGTTAGAATAAGAGGCTTTTGAACGAATTAGCTAAACGCCTGGTACACACGAATTAGCGAGAAACATAGATTATCAGAATGCGGTAAATCGAGATTCTACTGCATGCATCTATGTATTTGGATATTTGACTCACCTTGCGCGAGTTGATGTGAAGAACTTTCCGAATATACAAATTTACATTGCAGAGAAAAACAAAGAAAACTGGATCATAACTCAAATAGATGTATCTCTATCAAAGATAATAATACTACATAGTACAAGACTTGTTAAACATGTATAGTTAAATTTAATAAAAATGAAAAAAACTTTACAGTTTACACTGATACTGTGAGATATTTTAAAGTAGTTTATAACTGCGTTTGTCTGCTGTTTGATCACATCACTGTTCAATTTTCAAAGTTCACTGGAAAAGAAAATTTTCTTGCTTTGTCAGAAATCCCCAACAGTATGCGAAATAAGTTCAAAATTATGTTCAATAGCAGCATCTGGCAACGAATCATCTATGAAATGGCTCTCAACATGGTCACGAAATGCATCGAATGTAATTGAGCTGTTGAACATAGCACCGCACATGGGGCAGACTTTATCCTCATCGTCTGCTTCTATTTTTCGTTGTATGAAATCAAGATTTTTGGGAGACGGAGGATATTCCTTTGCTTCTGTGGCATGTGAAGTATATTTACTCATTTCGGCAATGCTTTCGTCTGTTTCAAGGCTTTTATCAACCATTTCAGGTTTACGGGCATTTTCAGCACATTCAGAACATCCTTGAAGAACTAATTAAATAAAACAGAGGAAATAAGTAAACAAAATTAGCCGATATTTCATAATTGTACTTACCAAATCTGTTCTCCAATGTAGATAAAGTGGAGGTAATATCAAGCTGTTGCTGCAAAGCTTCAAGCTTTATTTTATGCAAACCTTCTAGGCATTTTTTCGCTTCAATATTAAAGTCATCATCGATTGAAGCGTGAACATTTAAATAAGCAAATCCCAACTCAGTCTCACAAACACCGATCATATCATCGGACTTTAACTCCCTGTTGCTGCTTTCGTCATCAGAAGCTTCTACAAGCAGTACTTCTTCCAAGCTGGGATCATCGATATCCTTTTCGATATTTTCAAAGTTTATAACTTTCAATCGTAGATTTGGATTTGGCGAATGCTGGGTGAATGTTCTTGAGCGAATCAAATTTTGATTTGCACCCCGGGGACTGTCCAGTTCATCACCGGTGGAATGTGATGTACTACTCTTGTCCTCCTTAGATAGGTTCGCAGAAGCGTCTTGTTGTTCTTTGGCAATTTGAGACAAACGCGACCAAAGTTTACGGTTCTCATTTGCTACCATGTTGATGTGGTCACTTAGCTGTACTTTTTGTCTGCCAAGCTCTGACACTTGAGAGCGCAAATTTTCTAGCTCTACATTGGTGTGTGGTAATCCTTTATTTTTTTGATATGAATCATGATACCGCTGATCTGATTCTAGCCTACCACGTAATGATTGATTTTCCTCCTCTACGACCGACAGCCTATGCTGCAGTGATAAGCAACGCTCCTTCATTGTTTGTAGAGCTACACGCAAAGCTAGTTGTGACACCATGTTGTAATCTGGCTGAGTTTGAGAGTCCATTGTTTAAAATTTGTTTATTTGCATCGTCCAATATAAACACTAACTTCCGTAAAAATATATTTTGCAAGAATTTCTCTAAATTGCGAAAAGAAATCTGACTCTCTTTTGGTTTTGTTTACAACTGACAGCTGATGACTAGCGAACACTGTCAGATAAGATGATGTGTTCTATTCGAGAGGTCTACAGACTATGACGTCAAAAAAGTTTGTTATATTGTATAGTTACTTACCTACTAAATAGCACTAAATAGTACTATCTTTACCTGATTTTTTTTTAAAATACGCTTTAACTATCGAAGCTGTATTTTTATTTTTTTTTTATTTATTTATTTACTTATTTATTTAGCGGGTAGCCCACTATTTAAATTCATGTTACAAAATTACATTCACTTCATTTTCTAAATTTAAATTAATAAGCGAATTTACATTTATGTTTGTGGATAATTATTTCGGATAAAGTTTATAGCTTTTCTTTTAAATGTAACAAAATTTCTTTCATTTTTTATTTCTTCCTCCATTGAATTAAATAATTTTTATCATAACTCGCCACAGTAAAACACAGTAAAACAAAAAAAATATTTGTTAGTGTTTTTTTTTCTGGGAATGTCCTATCATATGGTATCTGTCGTATTACAAATGTTGGCATCGCGACTATGAGTAGCTCCATCTAGCTGATAGTAAATCAGTTTTAAAACAGACAACGTGATTTTGAGGACTGTAAGATACGAGGATGTGGGGCGAATGAGACATACGTAGTTGTGTAAATAATCTTTATATCATTTTGTTAAATAAAAGAGTTCCATGTGTTTCTGAGTTAATACAATCTTTTCATTGTGGAACACAACAATAAACATTATTTTTCATCGCCATGAGCATGTTTCAATTTATACTCTGTTTCATACTGAAAGGAAAGCATTCAACAGTTTTTTCCAACGTGTAAACAATAGTGTCA
This sequence comes from Xylota sylvarum, assembly GCA_905220385.1. NCBI lineage: Eukaryota > Metazoa > Arthropoda > Insecta > Diptera > Syrphidae > Xylota > Xylota sylvarum. Next base: position 67,608,158 of record LR999958.1, on the reverse strand, counting down.
ATTAACAAGGATTTAAAGATTTCAAAATAAAAGAAATCTTTTCCAACAAAAAGACCAATAGAACCAGCTATTCAATGGGCGCATTCGAGTGCCAATGATTAAGATATGGATATCAAGTTAGATTTTCTTTTGTTTTCCGGAAGGCTTCCTAGTTAGGCCTGTATAATGTAATTGAATGTAATAAATGAAATGTAATTTGTATTCCAATATAGAGAAATTATCGAGATAGACTCTAAAGTATATATAATTCGTGATCAGCACCAATAGTGAAAACGATTGAGCCTTGTCCGTCATTTAGTGAATCAGTTGATGGATTTACTTACCTTAGATATTCACTGCTCTGAACAATTCGCTGCTGTTATTGATACGCATTTATAATCCGAACCCAGGGGATGGAAACCACACACTCTGGAGGTTGAAGTACTCTAGCTAATGGTGGAAGATATATCCCTTGTGGATCAGTCGCCGATAAGACGAATCAGGTCGGAAGATGATTGACAAGAGCCTGTGATGCCAACTGTCCAGAGAATGCGGCAGATAAAAAGAAAACCTTCGTCGAACTGTACAACAAAGCCGATCAAAGTCCGTGAAGAAAAGCCGTTGAAGGGTGAAGGCGTTTATAGAAAACGTGGTGTTGTTCTTTCCCCACAACAACAGGGAATGGAAGAACACGCAGAGAGAGTAAATATGACGGAGGAGTTTACCAATACCCCTAGTCGCGGCAGAAGATGTCTTGCAAGTCTGCATAAAAATCAAGGACCAAAAAACGCCTGGTGTCGATAACGTCACAGGTGGCGTTCCTCAATGCTGCGTGCTATGTCCACTTCTGTGGAATCTAATGTACGATGACGTTCTTAGACTTGGATTCCTAAGATCGTCCAAAATAATTGACTCCGCCGACAACATAGCAATCGTTGTAGTGACCAACCTCCTAGAGAAATTGGAGCATGACTACAATGAAGCTATCGGAATGGTCCAGGACTGGCTCGTGGGTCTACAATTTGTAGAAGAAAAGATAGAAGTAGAGTACCTTGGCATTACTTTAGACACAAGGCTAACCTTTAAGCTGAAAAGACAGCAAAGACAACGGCTGTCCTGGCAAGGATCATGCTAAATGTCGGACAATTCTGGATGAATGTCAGGAGAGATGGTATCACTCTGATAAAGGCAGGTGGACGCAGAGATTGATCCTGAGTGTAGACGCTTGGATTAATAAATGAGAACTTAACCCCAGACAACATCACAAGACATATGATGAGCAGACAAGATGCTTGAGAAGCAGTTAGCGACACTGTGACAAATATTATGAAGTAGCATCGAAGACAGAAGCGACAACGAAACGCAGCGCAGCAGACAGTCAACGAATGAGCCAAGTAACTACGACTGAAATCTCTCCTCGCGATAAAATGCTTGACGGTAGTACCGAGAGGACCAGGGCTAGGAGAGGAGGTGGGTGTAGTGGATAAAAAATCTCACCCTGTTACTAAATACGATCTCCGTTTCGTATTTCAAAGAAATAGGTCCGCATTAGGTCGCGTACGCTCCCACGAAAACCTACGAAAATTCACAAAATCTTGTTCGAGTGCGCAAAAGTTTCGTAATATTTCGTAGAGAGCGCTCACGAGAGAGTACAAAAATTTCCCGTGCTACAAATTACAGTGCAAGAAATTTTTGACACCAAACCGAATGTAAACAATTTGACGGATTGTGAAGTTTATTTAAGTTTATTATGAGCGTTTAGTAGAACTTGAGTGGGCTTTTCGTTCAGTTTTGACATAAGGTTAATACCACTGAAGTCCATTGTAGAAGGACACCCCTGGGCTATTTTCCATCTATCTACGCCACTGCGTTTCGTTTACTTTTTCATAATCCTATATTTCTCTGAAAAATTTTACCTCCACCTCTTGAAATTTCACAATCTACCAATTTTTTTGCAGAAAGTACCCGAACAGACCTAATGCAATTGTTCTGATGCCTTGCGCTGTTCTTTCTTTATAGTCATTGAACAAAGCTAACGGCTTTGTTATTTCTTGGTGTTTGACGTCCTTTATTGGCTAGATGACAGTTCTCAGCTGTTTCGTAGAATTACAGAAAGAGCACGTCGTACATCAAACTGCGATAAAAATGATGTTGAAAATATCAGGAGAAATCAATTTTTATAAATACAAACGAAAGTTTTTTCAATACTTTAGTTACATTCGCAGCTACTCAGTTAAGAAGAATGGAATCAAAGTGCTTTTCTTTGGAACTGACAACTTCTCGCTACCTAGTATCGAAGTGCTTCATAATTCTAGGTAAGTTACCTCCAATCGTGATATAACAACCACAAGAGCACTAACATAAAAGTTAATTAAAAAGTTTAAACAATTCGAAGGTGTCTGCAGTAAGTGTGGTCACTTCCTTTAAAAGTCCGTCGAACTGCATCAAAACCTACGCTGAAAAGAACATTGTCTCGGTTTACAAATGGCCAGTTGATGAACACATTTGCCGGCAATATGATCTAGGAGTCGTAGTTTCCTTTGGTCATATGATACCAGAAAACCTGATCCATGCATTTCCTCTGTAAGATAACTATACACTAAGTTCTAGCGATATCTGTGATGTCTAAATGATTCCGTTTCCAGAGGAATGATCAATGTACATGCCAGCATTTTACCAAGGTGGCGGGGTGCGGCTCCAATTATTTACTCAATAATGAAAGGAGACTCAATCACGGGTGTCTCTATTATGAAAATAGAACCAAAAAAATTTGATATCGGTGACGTTAGTACATACACACATACATTATTTGTGAGAATTCGTATTTCAAAAAGAAATTCCAGATATATGCACAAAAGGAAGTAAAGATAGCTCCGCATATGCTTATGCCTGAGCTGCACAGTGTTTTGGCTAGAGAAGGAGCAAATCTTCTAAACGCAACGATAGAAGGATACCCCGAAAGCTTTAAAAACCCGCAAAAACAAAACAATGAAGAAGCAACGTATGGTAAGAGTTATCTCAGAGTGTTCGCATTTAATTACTAAAGCGTTTTTTTCAGCGCCAAAGATCGTTTCTACCGTAGCTGAAGTAAATTGGAAGTCCATGGTTGCATTGGACGTGTATAACCTCTACAGAGCACTTTATGGTTACAAGCATTTGACCACAAAATTCCAAAATGTGCATGTAAAGTTAGTAGAACTTCGACAAGGTCCTAGGTTGCAGGATCATCGAGGTTGTCCAGGTTCTATTGAAAATGTTCGCAGTGCTAAGTGTTTACGAGTACTGTGCAAAGATGGTACTTCAATTGATGTCCTCAAGTTAAAAGTTGAAGGGAAACGTACTATGACTGCGTTGGAGTTTACGAACGGATTTTTAAGAAAATGTCAAAATGCTCCTTTAGTTTTTAGTTAAAATGTCGGACTTAAGATATAAAGCATTAAAAAGTGTATTATATCTTAAACCATATTCTCCGTGTTTTCTTACTTACCTGTAATTTCTTTACCTTCTAATAGATTTTAATCACTTTTACGTCAGCTAGTGTAAGGTAAGTTACCATTTAAGACGATCATCCTAGTTATTAGGCTGTGATAAACCCACTGTGTCTTTCGCTTTTGTACACCTGCTTTTAAAGTCTATATCATGTTCTCTTCGGTAGGCAGGAGGGGACAATACGATAAAAGAAGCATTTAGTATAATGGAGAAAAAAACCCGACAATAACCTGAAAAAAGTAGTCACGGTCTGGTGCGCCAGCTGAGGCGAGGTCTTTCTCTACTGCGTTGTCCCTGCGAGTTAGATTCGAAGACTTTACGGTCCGGAACATTTGTGTTCATCCGCTCAACATGTCTCTCGCAGTCCTTAAGATAGTATATAATCGTTTGGAAAAAATCTATAGCTTGTTTGAATTTATTAGATCTTTTACAGAAAAATCCTTTCATTGCAGCACTGCCAATAAGATGGGTTATTTAATGATTCTGTACCAGTATTGTTCAGATGAAATCTTGTGGGTTGACAGTCCCTTCCGGTCTATTTCCTTTAACTCCATCAATGAGTTATACTTTACCTTTAAAGTTGTACTTTAGGAAACATAATATAATGTTAAAAAAAAAACAGCATTAGATAAACAACAGGGAGGTTAACTAGTTTTGTGTTGAGTAAAACAAATAGTAATAGATTTTGTTTTTAAAGTAGCGAGCTGGTGGCATTAGTTTTACTGTGAAAACTGACCGTCTTCTTCTACACGTATTCGGAACCTAAGCCTAAAGAAAAGACCTACGACGTACGATCCTTTTCAGACTGGTTTCCCTTCCTAGTTGGTGGTGCTTTGCTTTAAAGTCTCTTTAGTACACAAGGAGAATCTTCATTTTTTAGACATTCATCCGAATATTATAATCTACGAATAGGTCAATAAATATACCACATTCAATTTACTTAGTTCATAGTTTTATGTATTTAGTATATTTTAATCGAACAGCTTTTATCCCAAATCAGATGGCTTAGCTTCTTTAGTTGTAGCTGCCTTTTGAGTAGATTTTTGAATCAAGTTCTTACTAAACCAAATAGGTCGCGGTTTCTCCATTTCTACAATACGCTTTCCATCAAGAATTTCAGAAGGCTGCAAATTTATTTTATGATCACTGTGCATCAAAAGAAAGTTGAATATTATGCTTACTTGCTCATTTTTCTCGCCTTCATACAGAACTACCACTTCTTGCTCCACTGGATTTAATCCAAGCTTCTCTTGAATTTTATCCTGCATAAGTTGAGTCTCTTCGCGAACCTTTGCATAACAATGTGCTGTAATTTAATTTAATATATTTTTCATCGAATTCATCCAATTATTGTCAATACATACGGCAAAGTACCCCGATTTCATGATCATGGCCGCAGTTGTTGCACGAGCGTAGATGTGTCTTCAATTTGAGCGGTTTCCACACATAATCTGGATGACCAAACTTGCGATTAAGTCGTTTTTCAACAGACCTTCGATGTTTAGGAACCGCCCAGAGAATGCCATCACCAATTAAGTCTTTAATACTAAAATTGGGTCCACTGCTTCCAATGGGTGAAGCAGTATTCGTTCCAACAACAGCTAGGTACTCTGTGAAGCATGGTTAATGATGAATTATAATGATTTCAAAAACATTACCTGGTGGAAATGGTCCCCGAAAGATTTGATGAAATAGATTTTCTATTCCGCCAAGGAAATTAGAAATTCGAACAATAATATAACGAGACATTTTTCAGATAACCTTACAAATATGTTACATATGTGACACTGACAGTCGCTGTGATAAGAAATTCTATACCAATAAGAGCGGGAAAGAGCGATAAGCTGTCTTTTAGATGGGACTCGAATCCATGAAAGGGTGTCACATAATTGCGGGATATTCAAAATACAAATTTGTTAATAAAGTAAAGTCTGTGCAGTTTGCCCATTTTATATAGTCGAAATCTGTTTACACTAGTCATTTTTTTGTACATATTAAAATAAAAAATTTAAGGATAGCATTGCTTTTTTAGTTTGTTAGAATTGGTTTGGATGGAACTAAAATCGGGAAATCATATTGGCACTTTTCCTATGATCGGAATGTCAGGAGAAAAATGCTTGAGATGGTATTGACAGCTTAGTGAATACCTTGCATGGGGTACTTCGATTTTTTTTTTTGGAACTCAGGCCTGTAAGAATCTTGAGGATTATGTTGGGGATTTTCAAGAGGAATCCGTAATCCGTGAATTTGATATCATATCTGACTGTGTAAATATGACCTTCTGCTATTGATCTTCAACTCTTCTATCTTAAGTACTCTGGTGTTGTTTTTTACCCTTTGGACAAAACTTCCGAACATTGTTGCTAGATTGAAATATTCAGACACTTTAGATTGCACGCTTCTTGGATTCTTTTTCTTCTTGAAATGATGTTCTTTCTATGTTTTTTGCTCATAGACCTCATGTGGCTCGTTCTTTATTGTAAAACCCTTTCACATGCCTCTTGAATTTCGTTTATAGCTACAAATATTACTTGCAAGGAAGAAATAAACCCTAGAAACAGGATATTTGAACGCGCTGGACACACTGCGTTAAACAGAAAAGCTTTGTAACTCACACATACACATGTGTACATGTATTTCCAGAAACTTTTAATAAAAAAACAACACACACAAATAGATAAAGCTGCAATTTTTCATGACCTATTCATCGATATTACTACCGTGGTTAGAAGTTTCAAGTCAGACATTATAGTGGTGACGAAGGCTTTCTGCCAGATGAAACAAATCATTCAATTTTGACGTTAATGGCTTTAATTTCAATTCATCTGAGCAAAAGGAGAGAACCATGTCCAGGTAAAATCCAATAAGTCCTCTGCTACTTTAAAAAGCAGGAATTGGCTTGGTAGAGAGCATTCTGATTAATGGAATCTCGACATTGTTTGGCCTACCGACAAGAATGAAAATCATCTTAACCCTTAACAATAAACTGCTCATCCTCAATGGCATATTCAACTGGGCATAGAAAGCGTTATATACTGCAGAATCCGTATGGACTTCGAAGACATACCAGCTCATCTTCTCACTTTAGTTCGCAAACAAAAAATAATCGGGGAGACTTTTTTTTCAGAAGCGGATCTGTCTTTGTCGGATGGACTTTAGGTACTCTGGGTCATCAAAGCTGTTGGACTAGAGGAGGTGTTATAACTCGACTATATTATCGATTAGATCTTCTAAAGTATCAGTGCTCTTGTTCCCCGCTATCATCTACGTACATTGAGGCAGAGGGGGCAAAATAGGTTTAGTGGTGCACGAGAATAAAACCAAGCATACGTCATCAACAAGAAAGGAACACTCGACATCCACGAATTGAATTTAAATTTAAAGTGGACTAATATTATTACGAGGTAGCCTACCTAGTCTCCTTTATTACTTTCGATACCTATAGCTAATCAAAAAAATAACTTTTGCCATTCGCGGTTTTTTTTGGGATTTTGCGGCAATGTCCTGCCTCCTTGAAGAACTATGGAGACTCCATGTAAGATCCCCATCATCATAGTCCTAGTTAAAGCTGCTAAAGCTGCTATTAGGCTATTCCCTAAGTACGCATCGTTATATATTTGTTCGCAAAACATTATACAAGTGGTTTGCTAATGCAAAAATATTGAAATCATGATCAGAAAACGTATGTGCGTTTATTTGCGGTCAAATGTTTGTTTATAATGTCGGCACACTGCTGAAAATTTATACAAAAAAATAAAAGTTTTCCTGAATTCAAAAAATCTTACAGCACATTTCGTTCTGTTTTTCGTCCATTAATAGACCATAATCGACATTTTTCTAATGTTTTAAGAACCGTGTATACACGATGAACGCACTCTTAGTTTATACCAATCACTTATCAGAACTTCAGAACTACCAAACAGCTGTTTTATCGGAAACTGACATGTGTTCATATTTCTATTTATTTTGATTAAAAACTACTACAACCACATGCAAATGGCAAAAAGTCTTCCGTCCAAGTTGAAAATTCCAATTTCAAATTAAAAGTCTAAATTCCAATAAGATACCGACCCAAAAGAGACATTTAATAAGGAATTACACATCAATGGCTGCTTCAAAATAAATGCCACTCGATGACGAAGAGGTAAATGAAATGGAAGTAAAAAGAAATGGAAATAAATTAATGCTGGCTTATACTAAATGGTAGGGATGTGGTTTAGCGGCCCGGAATCCCCCACAATAGAAGATTTTCGTCTAGTGTGTAAAGTGTTTGGCCCAGTGATAAAGACAAGCATTGAAACAAGCTCGTGTGTGCTGCTCACAGAAAACGAACTCAGTGGTGACGAAAGAAACGACAGTGCCTCCGCAATCCACGAGCCCAAAGTATTCCAGAGAGAAATCAAATCACTTAACGCCGTGGTGTTAGCTGTGGTCCGAAGATTCGATCATAACCACTTGGTCGGTACTCCCGAAAGCATTCAGTCGATTAAATTAAGTCCGGCGAAGTTAAAAGGAAAAATAGCAAGTTGGTTTAACTTTTGTGGTGATTGTCCGGTGAAGTATTTGTGATTTCTGCACTGACAGTGATTCGCGGCGAGTGTTGTGCATTACTTTCTTTTTTGTCGTCATTTCCACTTACCAATTTAATTTGCTTTATAGACAAATTTCTTAAAGTCCTATTCCGTTGTAGTTGCGTCTAAAGCAAGAAAGGACAATGGCTTGTTTCGGGAATTCTAGTCTCATGTGCATTCGTCGCTCACAGGCGGATAAGTTTTTGTGTCACTTGTTTTTAAGTCGGTGTATCGTCAACAAGACATTAACTTCGGCGAAATATTTGGCTCCTTCAAGCGTGGCTAGTATTGGAGGTCTTACTTTTATGAGATCCTTTCACAGCAGTAAAGTTTCGGGACGTTTATTGGAAAACAATACAATTGAGCACAACCCAAAGGTAAGAAAATCGATTTGATTACGTAATTTTTTTTTTTTCTCAAATTATTGTCAACAACAATAAGAACTATGGGGGGTAATTGATATTATTTGTTAACAGTAAACTTGTAGACAGAGCCGAGTGCAAACCGCTGCCTTCTGTACCACTGCCGCTTGAAAGCAATTTTTTATTAATTTGAGGTAAATTGATAGCCAAACTCAACGGTGCTTATAGCTTGAATAATGCGAAGCAGAAAAAAAAAGAAACTTTCGAATTTTGAGCGCGTAACTAGTTCGGGTTGCGAAAGTGTCGCAACGGCAACAGGATATTTTGTTCAGCAAATCCTGTTCGTTGTGCAATGATTTTTTTTTTTTTTGATTTTATATAAAATATTTCAATGGAAGGCATGGTAGTCGATATATGCTTTTAAAGTTATGCAAGATACAAACATAAGTACACTTTTATCGATTGATATTTGACAGTTGGTTGAACACATGCTTTGCTTCGTTCTGCGCGAGTCACTTTCGGAGTTCTAATACAAATGCACCTGAAAATCTGTTTGATTTTTTTTGTTTCCACACTTAATGCAATTATGTTTTTAAATGTGTTAAGGTTCGTAAACAACAATGTGTTTAAAATGCACACATATGATACCATATATACATATATGTATATTTTTTATTAAGTTAACCATAAGCAATGGTTCATTTGCATCAAGATGTTTTCATTCAGAGATTCGTTCTGGTTTACAATGCCGAATAATAGGCGCGACACGTCCGTGTGGGACCCAGGGTCTATCTTCTCACAATATTTCGTGTTGTGTGCGTTATATGTTTCTTATGAACAGAATAAGTCTACTGCTTCATGCCATGTCCGATGGTTAATTTTTTTTTTTCAGAAGCATTTTATGGCAGTTATGCTATCAGATGTTTGTCAGACGCTTGCGAGTTATGGGACCGTCATAGAACTTTTTGGTGTCTGGAAATCGAACCTTGAATCTCCCGCTCAGTAGTCCGACGCACTAACTACTAAGTCAGTTTGCCTATTGAAAATATACTACAAGGATCTATTCATGTGTACGTATGTAGGTATGTTTGTACATTTGTATGTACTTAATATAACCCGCTCAATATGTGGATTTACTTTTTGAAGTATGCAATTGAAGATTTGAAGAGATACGTTTCGAAACAGTTAGAAAATTAAGTAGTAGTAGTAGTAGTAGTATAATTTTTATCAGTATTTTTAATACTTTATAACAATAATATATGTATTTACTTAAAATAGATATTTAAAATTTTTCTATAACAATTCAGTCTTATTTCATTATGTTTTAAGTGTTTGCTTTTATATGTTCTATACATTTTCGTTTAAATGTTCTAAAATTTGATTCTTCCTTAATTTCGGTTGGTAGCCTATTAAAAAACTTGAATCCTTTATATATTAGCGTGTTCTGAGCAGCTGATGGATTTTGTTGACCTAGTCTGAAATCATTTGCATTCCGGAGTTGATATGGTTGAACATCTCCTACTCGTCTTATTTCACTTCTTAGATAACTTGGTGCCTCCTCGCTTTTTATTTTGTATACTGCTACAAGTGTATTTAGTTCCAATCGCTGCCTAATATTTAACCATTTAATTTGCATAAATTCATTGAGTTTCCTTATAAAATTGTAAAATTGTATAAAAAAAGCGATAGATTTTTAAACTGCCTTACAACTCTAAATATGTACATAACATTTGTATGCATTGAATCTTGTCGTCGATAATTTAAAATGCATTATCGTCGAATTTTAATAGCCTTTTTAAAAACAGAAGACTAAATCCACCGATTTGATTTCTTTCCTTAATTCTGAGTGCACTGTGTTTTGTAGAACAACAAAATATTTATTAATAAAAACAGCACACTGAAAATCTTAATAATTAATACTACACCACTTTCTTCACTTTTTCGGACAAGAATCGCATAGGAAGTCTGACAAATTAACGCATTGGGGTGTGTATATATATGTATGTACATAAATATATGTACATATATCGAGTCACTCAATTTAGCTTGAGTCTCAGTTTTATTTTTCCCATGACGAAATTATCACAGTATAGGTATGTAGGTTTTTTTTAGGTTTTCCTTCGGCCTTATTAAGCCTTTTCTCACTGGACTACTGATACACAATTCTTATTAGCTTAATCCGAAGGCTTTGGGGGAATAGATTCAACGACGAACTTTACGAGCTTTGCAGCGGCATCGACCTAGTAGTTGCGCGTCAGCCGTCTAAGATGGCTAGGACATGCAGAGCGGATGGACACAAATGCTCCAGGCCATAGAGTTTTCGAATCTAACCTGGAGGTTAGACTAATCGTTTTTAGAAATTTGAGATACTTTTATCCCAAAGGGATGAAATAACAAAAGAGTTTATATCTCGCAAGGCTTTTTGAGGTTTTCGAACTTCTACAACGATTATTGCTTGATATTTAAGGCTAGTCCTGGGAGAATATTTTTGCAAGATCATCCAGTTCACTACCTCACAAAAAAACAATCCTCGGTCTGGGGTCTTTCTACTAATAAGAAACGTTTGACTACTTAATGCCTGAAGATGGATCGCGGAAGAAAGACGAAAAGGGACTCAACAATGTGGTCTGGACCGAAATCTCTCTAAAATATATATAATATATATATATATATATATATGTATATACATACTTATGTACTTCCAAAGTGGAGGCTGTGTTGACGGAACAGTGCGAATTTTGAAAATGGTGTACACAAGTTTGTGAAGAAAGTTCGTAAGATTGGTTTGCTGATTGATGACTGGATATATTTCCGTATTCGTCCTGTGCGCTCAACGGAGAATATTGTTATTTTTACCGAAAGAGTGCGCCGTTTTTGAAGTAGTGGCATTATTGACCCATTTTTCTTCCAAGACGACAATCGGAGAAACGTTAGTCAATTAAGAGCGATAACCAATTTTTTATGGCCAGAAAGTGAGGATTTGGACTTCGGTTAGACGCCGTTGGACTTTTTTTTATGGATGCTATTAAAGATCGATGTTATGCAAACAATCCAGAGAGAATAATATTAGTCAAGCTATTCGTAAAAAATTGGGTTGACAGGATGGTCTGCTGTCAGCCGAGGCAGTCATTTGAATGAAATCATATTCCATATTCAATGGGAGGGTTTACTCTTTTCAAAAAAGCAACAATTGTTGGGATATTACACCAACACAAACAAGACTCGATACAGCATTTGTGAACAAACACCCGACTACAATGTTGCTGACCAAAGAGTTGCAGATCAATTAAGAACACTACATCGAAATAACCTTTTACCCCTCCCTACGAGAGAACATATAAAAGATGATGTAAGAGCAGTAAACGACGATTATGACGACGCCATGAACGGAAAACCCACTTCAACGCACAAATAACAACGGATCCTCAACATAGGAAAGCAATTTGGAACCCAGCATTGAGCTAAGTCACATGGTGACAACAGAGTTTTGGCAACTTTTCTCTATATTTGATAAGTCCAACCTATTATGACGCCCACCTATAGCTAAAACAGGAACGTCCAACAAGGCAAGTCGCATAGTCATACAGAACCTTAACAACCGTGTCATTCCTAAATTAGCACAATCTTCAGAGAATCTTGAAGATCCTCTGACAATAATATATTGTGCGGCACAAACAGTAGTATTGTTGTTGGGAAAAGTACCAAAAGTATTCCCTTCTAGTATTGCCTTCAGAGGCATTGGATAACTGAGAACCCAAATATCAAAGCTGACTAACTTCCTCAGCCAGATTGAAGAAATAATGGTCATCAATATGACCAAATGCAATTAAAAAAACAGTGAAACATAATGGAAAAGAAATAACATTTTTCTGAAACACCCCGAATGGAAACATGTACATACAATCAGTAAAGATAATTTCAAAGCCGTTCTCTTTAAAGCCCAAAACTGGAAAGCCCCAGGTCCTTGTCAAGATCAGAACTTCTAGATAAAAAGATTTAGTAGCACACATCAACGCGTAGCACACATCAACCTTTCCACCATACCTCACCCAAGGTGTTACTTACTTGTTCCCTAAATCAAATACATTTGACGGAAACCCTTCAAAAGGAAGATCAATAACCTATCTTTGGTCAATGTGCAAAGTTTAAACTGCTTGTGTTAACAATATCTTATACGAGCACTTAGTAGCTAATAAGATGGTGGCTGAAGAACAAAAGGGTGGCGTGAGAGGAGCAAGAGGATGCAAAGAACAGCTAACGATAGACCAAGTCATACTCGAACAGAACTCAATTTTCAAGAAACCTTCATGTTGTATACATTGATTTTCAAAAAGCGTTCCACAGCATACCACATTCGTGGTTGATATAGGTGCTGCGTATACACCAAGTTCACGAAATTATTACATATTACATTTCTTGCAGTTATTATGAAACACTGGAAAACGTGTATAGAAATACACAGCGGAGATAAACATCGCAAAACCAAAACAATCCCTACAAAAGGCGGAATATTTTAAGGAGGCTGCCTTTGGTTCTGCCTGGCTTTGAACCTTCTCAGTAAAATACTGAATAAAACAGTATATGGCTTTACCATGAATCTTCTTTTAGTCTAACCCCGGGGACAACGCAGTAGAGTAGGACCTCGCCTTAGGTGGTGCGCACAAATAGAAGGGGACCTCCACAAACTTGGAGTGGCCAACTGGAGGCAGTTAGCTAAGGACTGGGCTAACTGGAGATGCTTGTTAGTGGACGCCCAAGTTCACCCCTAACTGTAGCGCCACCTACAAACATTTCTAAATCATTTCTCAAAAAAAGACTAATGGAGTCAGATAGGTTATTTCTCTTTAAAATTTCTTTTGTTGCATGGCCTGTAGATTACGGTTGTTCTGCTTGTGGATGAATCAATTGAGCCTAAAATGGATTTCATTGTTATGGTGAGTCGTAAATTGTACGTTAAGGTTTAAAATAGCCCAATCGTGCTTTTGTACCTTTTGATAGCTTGTAAACAGTAGCTGGCGAGTTACTTGTTATATATATGTATGTATGTATGTACGTGAAATGTAAATATGTAGCCCTTTGTGGGCACCATGACTAAGTAATACGTCAGACTATTTTGTGAGGGCTTTGAGGTTTAAATATGAACCAAAAAATATTAAAAAATTGATCATGATCCCATCTCTCGCGAACATCTGACAAAAATGTGAGGGTATACCTAATTCTTAGAAGAAAGCTTCTCAAATGAAAAAAACTGGCTAAAAATTACCCGAATGGTTATAAGATGCTAGACATTGGACCCAAATATTCATTTTGTGTATTATATGCTGGTCTTCTTATATATTTTATTGCAGAGATTACTGAAAAGTAGTAAAGTAAAAGTAAATACATATATACATACATATTAAATTGCGAGATGGCTATTCCTTCATGAAGTATGCTGGGAATATGTATCCATATCCATAGGTTATACCTATACGATTGATCTGCTTGGATATGGATACAGTATATCTGAACTGTGTATGTAATGATATGACAAGCTTTTTACAAAATTGTAAAAATGATTCTTACAACGGGGTTTTAAAATAACTGGCATAGTACCAATTTTGTTCGAAATCCAGTTCTTAAGACTTTGCAAACGAAGAGCAAGTACGTACAACTCTGTTGATCACTTTATTGTCTGCATGTTCTCATACGTACAGGCGCAAGTCAGCAAGGTCAATTTTATCCTTAAATGAAAAATTGAGTACGTGACATCAAACAAGTGTACACCTTAATTTTTATTATTTACCCACGTTTTGAGTGTAAAAAGTAAGTTTCCCAGACAGATGTTCAAGTAGGTACAATGATGGTAAGATTTATTCCATGTACAGACAGAATGAATTGATTGATGTCGCCATATTTATTTCAAAGTTGATTATGTTTTTTATTCACTTGTTAAATATATAGTACATATTACATATACATACATATGTACCTATTTAATGAAAATTCTTAACGTTATTTTTATTTACTCCCAACCAAACTTTCTCAGTAAAATATACGCATTGTCCATTTATCGTAAATTGTTCGAGCACTCACATTCCATTATCTCAATCTTCATTTTTTTATACTACTTTCATCTTCATCACTTTCGTTTTATTTCCAATCCGTTGCTTGCACCTGTTTAGGTACTGACCCAATTCGAAAGAAACAGGTTTTCTGTTGTTTACATTGTGATGAAGGAGAAGAAGAAAAACCAATCGGTTGCATAAATTCTTTGGGCAATTATTATAGGTACTAATTTAAATTTTAACTTGTAAATTTAACATATAGTCGTGATATAACAACCGTTAACAGTTTCGCTATCATCTCATTCCCACATTTGTATGGTGAAATCAAAAAAAAAAAAAAATATTCATGTTATGCACATAAAAACAAAAAAAAACACAAAATTTCTTTGTAAATGAATAAATTTGAAAGTTTTAAAATCATTTTGTTTTGTGAAATTTTTATTTATCCCTAAAATCTAGTTGACTAATTGGACACCTCTATTATAGCATTTCCGAAATCAATCAATCAGTAGATAAATTGAATTTCTAGTCATAATGTATAGCTATAGTTGTATTTAGAGCAGCTGAACAGACATTTATGATAGTTTTCAGCTTTATGGTGGAATATGAAACCAAAAAGATGTCAGTAATTACAAATTTAATTACAGTAACCATTAGTAATAAATAGAATATTATTTAATTACAATTCAATTACCATGTAATTTAAATTGTAAATTTTTATTATTATTAGTTTATTATATTAATCATTAAAATTATAATCTAAATAAAATCTTCTTCGACTTCCCAAAACTATAACAATTATCGATATATTACTACATACTTAGTTTTGCTTTCCTTAAGTGCTTATATGGATACATTTTATATTTGCTCATACATGCATATGTATGTACATATGTATGTATTAATACTGTCAAAAATAGTATAACGAAAATTCTCTATTAAATAGAAACTTATTTAACTTGTGTATTTATGTTCGAGTATATGATATGAGATATGAACTATGATCATCGAGATTTAATTACTTACAGCCTAATAAAATGGATTTAATTAGATTTTTAATTATAATTATGCACTTACATACTTATATTTGTTCTGGTAGTAAAATATTTAAATTACAAATGGTTAGTAATTTTAATGTAATAAATTCATTTAATTACTTGTAGCTGCAATAAAAAAATATAATTGTAATTAGTCAATAATTGCAACGTAATTAAATTACATTTAAATCATTTGCTATACTTCATCGGGTCCTTAAAAAGTAATCTTTGATGAACCGGATATGTAAGAGAGCTTAATTCTTTCTTTATTCAGCAACAATTAATAATAAACACGATTATAATTAGATAAACCGTATTATATATTTTAATTCCATCTTTATTGTAAACGATTTTTACCCACGTACTAACGTATTTTGTTACCCTACTGTGATTTCGCTGGGGTTTATTGTATGTGACCTGTTTTTATTTTATTTCTGCGGGGCAGTCCTGTATTTACTGGCCATTGCAAATTATTCATGAAATTCGCTAGTGCGCGGACAGCCTTGAAGATGCATATGATTTATATCTCTTGCGGCATAAATTCCTCATCCTCATCTGATTATATAACTCAATTCCTGAATATGAATTTATTCGTTTGAGCTATTGAGCTATTGCGGTCCAACGAGACTTTGACCTACAGAGGTTATCGTATATGTACATCTACCAGTCCTGTTGTAATTTCGCTTCCAGGGTGAACCAATCGCTAAATGTAACAATTAATTTATATACAAATACATCTGTATTGGACATAGAAAAAGTTATGCATACACATAAAATTTATTGCATAAACACCATCATAGTAGAAAATCTTATAATAGTGATCTTCAAACGCAGATGGGTTACAAAGGGCTGACCTTGTGTTTGAACATTAATCATATTTGAATTGAATTTTTGGATATAATCGTTTTTTATCCGCATATGTTCAAGTATTTATGTAATGCAACGTAAAAAAAAAAATGTAAAAATGTTAAAATGTAATTATCACTTTACTTTGATTCACCGCTTGGTAAATAGTGTACGGGGATGAATCATAAAAGTCTTTACCTTTAGACGATACAAGGCTATAGAAATCGATTCCATCATGAAGGTGAAATTTATTGGTAAAACAAAATTTATAATCCAAGTTCAATTATGCGTATTATAAAGTTTGAAAACACCTACATACATGCGTCTGCTCCGCTTACAACATGTTGCAGATTGCGTAATATTATATTGTTTGTCTAAGAATAATTGAAATCTGTGACGAATTTGGAAAAACTGTTTAACTTTTGGGATCTTTATTATATTATATAATTATTATAATTAAAAGCAACTTATTTGTTAATATGTTAATGACCTAGCATTAAAACTGTGGTAACTTATGGAATAATTTTCAGTTCAAGATCCAATCGAACTCTTTTATGAGCCTATTTTGCTTAACATTATAAAGTATTATGTATCTATTTTGTTTAAACATGCACGAAAGAGGTAGATTGGTGATCTGACTTTTGTAACCGAAAAAGGGAGTGGTAAATGACCTGGTTATAAGAGTGCGTTTCATGGATGCAACTCTATTGTTGAAGTCAGGAAAAATTAACTTGATTTGTTTGTAAATAAATATGTAGCTTAAACCTCTGCAAAGAGTGCCCTACGATGTATAATACAGAACAGTACTGCATTTGAAGACTTTGTTCTGTATAATTTAATTTTTAATACAAAACATAGGAATGTTCTGTATTTATCTATCTATTGTTGAAGTCAGGAAAAATTAACTTGATTTGTTTGTAAATAAATATGCAGCTTAAACCGCTGCAAAGAGAGCCCTACGAAGTATAATACAGAACAGTACTATCTAATTTAATTTTTAATACAAAACATAGAAATGTTCTGTATTTAAGCATATGTTCTGTTTAAAAGACTATGTCTTAATGTACAAACCTTTAATATTAATAAATTGAATTGAATTGATTGGGCGCCGTGGCTCAAGTGGTTAGTGCGTTGGACTACGGAGCAAGGGGTTCCAGGTTCAATCCCCAGACAACACCCAAAATTTCTTTCACGGCCCCACCTCTCGCGAGCGTCTGACAAACATCCGAGAGTAAAACTGTCATGAAAAAGCTTCTCAAAAACAAAAAACTGCCGTTCGGATCCGGCATTAAACAGTAGGCCCCTTCCATTCATGTAAAGAATATAACACGCACAACACGAATGGTTGTGAGAAGCTAGGCCCTGGGTCCCATGGACCTGTTGCGCCAAAAATTTGTATTTTTTTTTTTTTTTGAATTGAATTGAATTGAATTTTGTATTTCTACTGTATTCTTACTTATATACTAACTTCTTGAATTTAAATTGAAATATTAATACGAACAAATAATAAAGAAAAAATATAGAGCAAAACAAAAGATTAATGCAAAGGGACTCTAAGTAACTGCACAAACTGAACACACCCTCTGTCTACAGGGCTCTTTCCTTTTGGACAGCTGACAGCCAGAAACGCGCGAATAATGATAAAATCAGTTGTTACACGAAATTTGGTAAAGAAATACCAAACACGTATAGGTTTCCGGTTGTATTTGTCCTTGTAAAACAGCTTGGGTGGTTGGATGCTGTAGGAATAGGGTAGGCACTGACTGGCGTCAACCTGGCGACGTCCAGTGTTGTAACTGTTACTGCGCATCAATTGTGCTTATTTTACCTCCTAGTGGTAGCCATCGGGTACTGGTTGGTGTCCATCCGGACCCGACTTGCTAAACTTATAAGCGCGAGTGTTGACCAAGAGAAAATTGCAGCACTATAAATACGACAGCGGACGAACTCTCTCGATGGAGTCAACGGTGGCGTTAAAGCTTCAAACGGAAGCACAACACTTTATCTGGGCTACTTCGACATATTCGGAGCTCAGGCCGATAAAGATTTCCAAGAATAAGTCAGGTTTTTGGAAAAGAGATGGTGGCGGATGAGCCCTTATTGGGCCAACGGCAGCGCTCATATCCCCGAAGCGGGATACTGACTTCGGTTTAAAACCGGCCCCTCGTCCTAGGGGTTTAAAAAAATGGAACTGGCCCTCCAGGTTGGGGGTTGTGCCGTCGGGGTAACTTCCTTACCACGTAAAAAAAATTTAGTTATGAGAGAGACACAAGCCTCGGATAATGGACCCCCTCATTTAATACCACGACCCGGAACGTACACGGACTATGATATAAGAGTATGCACCTGGAATGTACGTACACTGTACACTCCTGGTGCTATTCAAAAACTTGAATCTGTCCTCACGCGGTACAAGGCAGATATTACCGCGATCCAGGAGATACGATGGATAGGATCAGGTATGCAAAAACGGAAAAATTGCGACATTTATTACAGCTGCCACAAAAGACTGCACATGTTAGGATGCGGATTCGTCGTGGGAAATCGGCTACGCTCAATGATAATTGACTTTAAGCCGATCAGCGATCGCCTGGCTGTGATCCGCATCAAGGCTACATTTCAAAACATCAGCATAATATGTGCACACGCCCCTACCGACGAAGCTGAAGACTCTATCAAGGAGGAGTTTTATGACCTCCTGGACGGAGCCTACGGAGCCTGTCCGGAGTATGATGTCAAAATCATACTCGGGGACTTCAATGCCAAAATCGGTAAGGAAAACATCTTCGGCGGATTAGTTGGAAAGCACAGCCTCCACGACACGACAACAGACAACGGCTTCCGGCTAATCGATTTTGCAGCAGCTCGTAATACGGTGATAAGTAGCACTAGGTTTCCAAGACTACGAATACACACAGCAACCTGGCGCTCTCCAGATGGTCGAACCGCCAACCAAATCGACCACGTGCTAATAGATGCGAGGCACGCATCCAACATTCTGAATGTGCAAACGTTCAGAGGGGCAAACGTCGACTCTGACCATTTTCTTGTTGCAGCTAAGTTCAGAGCTCGACTATCCAATGAGAAGAAGCTGCAGACCGCCCAGAAAAAGAAATTCAACGTTGGAAGCCTTAGCACGTCTGGAGTAGCCAGAGCCTACAGGGAGCGCCTGAGTGAGAGACTCTCCGCTGTGCATTCACCATCCACAAACGCCAACAATCTGTGGAACCAGTATCGCGACATCATCAAAGGGGTAGCAGAGACCACCATAGGCTACCAGCCACCACCCAAAAAGAGCCCTTGGTATGATGATGAATGCGTACGCCGGAAAAAGGTGACAGAAAATGCACACTTGCAAGCGCTGCAACGCAAAACAAGGGCAGCGAGAGAAGAGTATCGAACCAGAAGAAGGGAGGAGAAGAAGATACTGCGTAAGAAGAAAAGGGCCCACGCAGCCTCCCAGCTCAAGGATATCGAAGAGTCCCGCGATAGGAACAACATCCGGATGTTTTTCAGGAAAGCCAAGCAACTGGCAGCTGGCTTCAAGCCCGGAACGCAGGCTCTTCGAAACAGTGAAGGAAACCTAGTCACCGAAGCACAGGGAATAGTAGATGTATTTAAGCAGCATTTCCAGCAGCTACTTAATGGGCAGGTAGAGAGAGTGATAGGGCAAGAAGAGAACCCGCATCCAGTCAATGAAGAATCCATTCCCCCTCCTAGTTTTGAAGAGGTCGGCTCAGCTATCAAAAAGCTGAAGAACAACAAGGCCGCCGGCTCTGATGGTCTACCAGCAGAGCTTTTCAAACATGGTGGTGATGCTTTGGTGGGGTGCATGCACCAAGTCATCAACCAAGTGTGGGTGGATGAAGTCATGCCCGATGACTGGACTATCAGCTCTATATGCCCCATCTTCAAGAAAGGCGATCCTATGTCTTGTAAGAACTACCGAGGCATATCCCTGCTTAATGTCGCATATAAGATCCTATCCAACGTACTGTGTGAACGTCTGAAGCCTTTCTGCAGCACACTAATCGGCACGTACCAGTGTGGCTTCCGGCCCGGCAGATCGACGATCGACCAAATTTTCACACTAAGGCAAATCCTGGAAAAGACCAACGAATTTCAAGTCGAGACTCACCATCTCTTCATCGACTTTAAAGCCGCATATGATAGCATTCATCGTCTTGAGCTCTACAAGGCGATGGCCGAATTCGGGATCCCGGCTAAACTGATCCAGCTGTGCCGCGTGACGCTGGATAACACGCGGTGCAACGTGCAATTCGGCAACAGTTCCTCTGAACTATTCCAAACATGCACCGGATTTCGGCAAGGGGATGCGCTATCATGTGACTTCTTCAATCTTGTGCTGGAACAGATAGTGCGCAGGGCAGGTGTAAACACGGAAGGCACTATCTTCAACAAATCTGTCCAGTTGCTGGGATACGCAGACGACATCGACATCATCGGTCGCTCCCAGCGCGCCGTGTTAGAGGCTTTTACGGCAATTGAAGAAGAGGCGAAACGTGTTGGCCTTGAAGTGAATGAGGACAAAACCAAATACATGTTGTCAACAAACAAAGAAGCATCTGTCCACCGCCTAGGACAAAACGTCACTGTTGGCAACAGTAACTTCGAAGTGGTTAAGGAGTTTACCTACCTCGGAGTAAATATCAACTCCACGAATGACAACTTAGTGGAGATTCGACGAAGACTTACCCTAGGAAACCGCTGCTACTTCGGTTTGGCGAAACAAATGGGGTCAAAACTCCTAACTCGAAAGACGAAATGTATGCTCTACAAAACTTTGATCCTGCCAGTTCTGCTGTATGGAGCCGAGTGCTGGACGATAAGCAGGAAAGCAGAGCAAATACTGAACACTTTCGAAAGAAAAATTCTTCGTCGGATATTCGGTCCCGTATGCGAGGAGGGCGAATGGAGGAGAAGATATAACCGCGAACTCTATGAGCTGTACCAGGATGTGGATGTAGTCCAAAAAGCCAAAACACGTCGACTACACTGGCTCGGCCACATCGAGCGAATGGACAATAATGCTCCAGCAAAGAGGATCTTCGAATCACAGCCCCCAGGTTCGAGAAGACAAGGAAGACCGAACCTCCGTTTTAAGGATCAAGCTATCGCGGATGCCAGAGCGCTTGGTCTAGATAACTGGAAGCAGCGTGCCCGGGATCGAAGAGAGTGGAAGGCTGCTGTGTCTCAGGCAGAGACTCTTCACGGGTCGGGAGCCCGTTAAGTAAGTAAGTAAAACAGCTTGGGTTCAATTCATTTTTATTTTTGCTCTGTTCTGTATTTTGATTTCAAAAATATGATCATTGCTCGCTCTCTGAGAGTTCCAAACCACGGCAGTGTGTTTCAAGCGGAAGTATTAACAATCACAGAAGCGGTACGAGAACTATCCACGAAATTGCACTCTAGATAGATTATCGACATACATATATGTACATATGTACATACATCGTAAAGAACCACTGATTGCAAACCAAGACGTTACACTCCTTTGGGTTCCAGAACACAGCGGCATTTAGGGAAACAAACGGGTGGAAGATTAAGCAAGAAAGGGCTAGCCTTCGCGAGACTAGCTTATTAGAGAGAGCGCACTCTCATCGTGTCGTGTCTCTGGACAAAACATGACAATGCTAAAACCAAGAAAATTTTAGCATTTCACATACCCAACTTAGAGCTCTTCATGGCGATTATTACCGATTATTAACGACCTCCTGGTGGTCCACCAAAGAAGAATGCGACTAGACACTGATGAACTCTGCCAAGGCTATAGCGACACGGACGCAAAAAGAAGTATGTAATCTCACTTTCTATGCGAATGCCCAAGCCTGTGCAGAACAAGGAAAATAGCGCTCCGCTATTCGTATTAAATGTCTCACACTTTTTTTTCGCACGAATAGAAGAAACCATCAGTTGTATTGTCGCATCCGAATAAACGTATTCATGTGGGACTGTGCTGATATTTGAACCTGATGCTTGATAATTCAATGAATTACCACTGCATTTTGTAATCCATCAGGTTTGGTAGTCCTAAAACTCTCGCTGGAACAGTTAGTGCAAATATTAAAACCACTTTGGTCCCTAAAATAATAGTTCGTGGCTCGAATACAATCATTAATCCTTCAATGAACAGGAGCCCTTAAATAGCGTAATGCTCCCATTGGAATGTTGTTCCCTTCCTGTTTTAAAGTTAATTTTAAATCAGGTACCCTATTTTCCAACATCTTTCTTAGTAAACCACTTCAAGATGTGAAATGAGAACAATATACATATACATATATAATTCCGGTACCCTTAAAGTATTGCGTAAGTCAATGATGTCCCGAACTAGATGTACATACATATGTAACCGAATCGGAAGAGTTTAGGTTGCTTTTCGGATAATGTCGAAAATCTAAAAAATCAGTGTATTCACCCATAATACCTGCTGCATTAGTTTGGATCAAATGTGAATTCGGTATTATTGTATGGATACAGGCCCTAAAAATCTTAGCAATCCAGCATCCAGGTCATGTATAGGCTGCCCGTTATGGTGTTATTTGGTAGACTTAGGAAGAAAGTTAAAAGACTATTTAATTTTGCTGAACGCCCTCAGAGGTCGGACAAATACAGGTTTACTTTTATAAAATATAATAAAGAGCTGGTAGGATCTGAACGCGTTGCATGGAGAAAATGCTGCGGAAAGCAATGGTGACATGCCAGTAGCGACACGAGTTCATAAGGCGCTTGAAATAGATCACGTCAATTGTGCAGCGTTACTGAGGAACGGTGATGGTACCTGCACGTCAAACCGTACGGATAGTGGACACACTTAAAATCTTACTTCAGGTTCATTTCCCAAGTTCGTTTACTCGTGCACTCCACACGTACATGAACGCAACTGGCCATAAGATCTGTATTGGTAGTAAGACAAAAAGTTTATCTGGCAAAATTTTTAGCCCAGATAAGGTTAAACTGTGCTGTAGGATTTATCAAACCATTCGAACCTCTCGGCAGAGATGGTCTAGTTCGTCCGCTTCTCCAAAAGGTAATAGATCTCATTTTGCCAGGAATGATAGTTTTATTTAGGGCTAGGTACAACTGAGGATATATTCCTATCACCTGGAGACAGGTAAAGATAATTTTTATCTTCAAAGCCACCTAAAACTAGGTCCTAGTAACTCACCTATCTCGTCAAAAAGATAGAAAGAGCATTCTGCTCCAAGGAAATGCTTTATGTGCGCTCGTAAATACCGAGGGCGCTTTTGATACTATTGGCTACGGCTCGATAGCAAGAGGAATCAGTAGCTGAGATATTGAAGATTCGATCAACCAATGGATTAAAGCCGTGCCGGGAAGACAAATTATTATTTTGTCCTTCCATTGCAATTAATGGCTGTCCCCAAGGAGGAGTTACCTCTCCCGTCTTGTGGTCACTAGTCATCGACAATCTTCTAGTCGATCAGCAGAGATTAGGCGGCATGACCATCGGTTGCGCTGATGACTTGTCCATCTTCAATAGTGGTAAACACAGCACAACTGTGTATAGTGCTATGCAGGGTGGCTTAATACTAACGGAGTGGCAAAAAAGGGCTTTCCATGAATTCTTGCAAAACTGTTGTGATGCCTTTTATGAACGGGCATTAGTTTAAATACCTCGGCTTCATCATAGAAAAACGAGTTAACTGGAATTCTCATATCAAGTCCGCTACTGAATCTGTCACTGGGGCCATGTGGGCTAGTAGACACCTATACGGCAGAACTTGGAGTTCAGTTAGTAAATGATGCACTGGTTGTATATAATGACGATGAGACCCATCATCTCCTACGGTACCATCGTCTGTTGGCCGAAATTTCTTGAACCGAAAGCCGAAACTAAGCTACAGAGGCTTCAAAGAACTGCCTATCTCGCTATTACAGATGAATGTACACCTGGCCTATTGTATTATTAGAGGCTGTTGTTGGACTATCACCCCTACAAATCTTCCTTAGGAAAATGGTTGATAGATGTGCCATCAAACTGCAGCTGGAATACAAGCTAGAAGATCTTGTGGTTCAGCTGAAAATTCTTCACTTAATTCCTGAAAGTGACAAGTAATTCCTAAAAGTGATTTGTAGTGTGCTCGATATTATGGTCAGGCAATACTGTTAGTTAGTAGTGGGCGCCGTGGCTCAAGTGGTTAGTGCGTTGGACTACGGAGCAAGGGGTTTACAGGTTCAATCCCCAGACAACACCTAAAATTTCTTTCACGGCCACACCTCTCGCGAACGTCTGACAAACATCCGAGAGTAAAACTGTCATGAAAAAGCTTCTCAAAAACAAAAAACTGCCGTTCGGATCCGGCATTAAACAGTAGGCCCCTTCCATTCATGTAAAGAATATAACACGCACAACACGAATGGTTGTGAGAAGCTAGGCCCTGGGTCCCATGGACCTGTTGCGCCAAAAATTTGTATTTTTGTATTTGTAATACTGTTAGTTTTATTAGGCCGTGAAATGGGGTTCCGGTACTGGACTGTAGAAGTCTAATCTGGTTCACCGACGTATCCAACATGCAATCTGGAGTTGGAGTTTGAGTCTTTGGACCCAACACGAAAGTCTCAATACCAATGGGAACGTATCTTAATGTGTTTCAGACTGAAGTCCATACGATTAAGATCTGCGCCAGTCTAAATCTTCAAGAAGGACTCTAGAAAATATATCTTTTCTGATAGTCAGACAGCACTTAAAGCACTATCGTCTAATCAGGGAATTGTAGACAACGAATCTGCAGATGCTGGGTCAGAATCTGTGTTTAGAGGACTAGCACATTATTGTGGCGCTAACTCGACTGCCGCCATAACGCTGGCTAATGACTGGTAATAAAACTTCGTCTAGCCCACTGGGGAAATGTCCCGGGGCTTTAATAATCCAAACGATTAATCAAACTTAATTCCTACAAGAAAATGCTGAGTTTATTTAAGGAAAGAATCAGACAACTGGGAAGCTTTATAACAGGCCGTTCTTGCCTGAGGTATGGTCTTAACAAATCTGTGAATCTGTGTCTAGAGACATAATGTCGGTTTTGCTTAAAGGATGATAAATTATTCGAACTTATTCTCTGTGAATGCCTGACACTATATTGGCTTAGGAGACGTGTCTTCCACAAAAAAAACATGTACGGCAGCAGATTTGAAAGTCTTGATATTAGTAGTAAACATACCAACCTTCATCAGGGAAGTGATAGGCTAATTCCAACCTTTTGATACAAAAGATTTTATGAGAACTGTATGCCACATAAGCAAGAATCTACCAAAAAAAAATGTTGCTTGAATTTGGAACTCTTTTTTGAGTCTATGCTCGGACATGTGTGGGCATATGTGTGCATTTGCTTATACAAATTGGATCGGCGTTGTAAGTATGTAAAGAACTTGAATTCATTACTATTTAAAGTCGAGTGCATTAGAAATGATATCTTTTTATATAAGAGATGTACCTACTTTCTTATTGATTTTCATTGTGTGTTTGATTAAACGTTTTAATTTGAATCCCAGTACGTGTTCACTCATTAAACTTGGGCCCTAAATACGGATAAAATCTTATGTATGTATGTACTTTCACACATACATATATTGTTTTTTAACGATTTATCTTAATAGTTAACACAATTTACTTTAAAGACATTCCTTTGATTTAAATGATTTTCATTATCTTTGTAACCAATAAAAACTATGCACCAGTGATAATTAATTGTTGTTACTCGTGATCAATCTTTAATTTCCAAAATACTCTACCAGTTTTTGTATACATATGTATGTATGTATGTATGTACATGTATGTTGGGGTAAAAAGTTAACTAAACACTGAACAAAAGTGCATTGCACAGTAGACTGAAATATCATTAATCTATAATACAATGTTTACCAAACAGTTGAAGGTAACCAAGTTGTAATAGTCAAATACCATGGAAGTTAAAAGACATCAGTCCAATATAACCAGTAGGTTAATCTAAGTATTTTTTTTAAAATAAGTTTCTAAATTTAATTAGTTTTAATATCTTCGGTTAGTGGACAGTGCATCGGACTACAGGGCCGTAGTTTCAGGTTTTGAAAACGTCTTCTTCTCGCGAACGTCTAATAAACATCCGGAATCATAAATGTCAAGAATAAAATTCTCAATTCGTGTTTATGTTATTTGTTTTCGTTTTTTTTTTCATATACCCTAATACCCCACCCAAATAGGTAGATAATTCAGGTAAACCTATTACTTCATGGAACTAAATTTGTTGGACAAAGTCACTTTACCAACTCTAAATCGTTTTGGGGGGAAATCAAAGCTTAAATCAACACGACATTACTATATATATCGTGTACGAACTAATTGATTTTGCTGCGGTGTGTAAGGTGATAACTAGCACAGGGTTTCTCCATCATTGTCTTCGAACAATAACTTCCTTTTCCCCAGATGGTCGAGTTGCTAATCAAATCGGATACGCGTTTATGAATGAACTATCTGATATCTGGCCTTACACCTTAAACCAAGGGATATCGATTTTGTGTTAGTAACCTTGTCACCGATATGCTGGAAATATCGAACTGCTAAAT
Source organism: Xylota sylvarum (assembly GCA_905220385.1). Classification (NCBI taxonomy): domain Eukaryota; kingdom Metazoa; phylum Arthropoda; class Insecta; order Diptera; family Syrphidae; genus Xylota; species Xylota sylvarum. The sequence goes on along the minus strand of LR999958.1, from coordinate 67,581,243 downwards.
GAGTGTAAACAAAAGCAAAACAATGAAGCAACACCCAAGCGTTGAACAAACTAGCTATACCTTAATAAAGGTGCTAAGATCTGCAATTGATCATGTGTTACAATGTTTGCTCAATTGATTCGTAAAAAAAAAAATCTACATCCCTCAAAATCTTAAAATTAATGTACATCCTTACAACAGTTTTCTATTAAGATAACTAGAAGACATATGCTTCCTTTTTTTCCTTCTTTTAATATATCCCACGTTTTGGGATGTCGTCCTAAATATCCGTCAAATGGATTAAGTAGACATTATTCTTCTTCGATTTTTTGTTAGCCATCTATCAATGCAAATACATAGGATCAAAACAATTCAAAGTATTTTTTCGTAAAATAACCAATGATGCCACTCATGACGTTTGTAATTCTGATCTGCGTAGCAGGACCTGGATAAGTAAATAATTTTAGTTCCCTGCTGCCTTATTTTGACACTGTCGGAAACGTACTTGTCAAAATCTCTTTTTGTCTAGTCTACTTGGCATCGCTTCCAGACCGCTGCTGTTTATGCTCAGAAACGAGGTGTTTAAACATGCCGGTCCAGTAGAAGTGGTCTGGCATGGTTGATTTCAATTGTTTCATATGAAGTGTTTATTTATACATTGGGGGCTTAGAGAAGTGACGATACCTACTACTGTTCTTAAGCCACGTCCGTTCAATGTGAACAGATACTTAGTCCTTCCCTATTTTGGTATATTGGTCCTGTCTCAAAACTAAGACCAACAACTGCATTCCGAACCTGCAATAAGACTCTGAAATCGGCATTCGGTGCCGACTGAGCATAGCAAGACGGTGGCAGTAGAAGCTTCTCTCATCATCATTATATAATACACAAACATGCTGTAGCTTGAACGTGGACTTTTGATGTATAGTTTTGGCAATCTAACATTCGCTCCATAAGTTAGACATCTAGCGTTCATATACATAACTATGTACATATGTACATATATCCAATTTAGTATCAATATGTGATTTAGACCCCAGGTTTTGCTGACCATGCTACGGCATATCCAGAGAAGGTTTTTTGCCTCAGAGGTTCTTGCCTCTATATGTTTAGTAAAGGCTAGTTTTTGAGTTCAAAAGACTGCAAAAATAAGTAAAATTACAGGATAAGGTTAGCTGAGTGCCTAAGAACATAGGGTTTGTGGTCGATTTGTTCGTTGTTGATAAAATAATCATTTCTCTATAAGATGGAGTGACGTTTAATGTGTACTCATGGTACACTCATATAGCATAACCTGTTATAGGCCGTTAGGTTACCTGTTGGCGAATCTTTCTCCAATTAATGCAGTACAGAGGATATTTTCCCAATGCTCAGGAAAATAAGTCAAGTGCGATTCTGGCCTTGTACCTTCGAGTTGCGTATACTTTAAAAATCTTATTTTTGTACGGTTTTCTGCCTCAACTTGTAGTCAGTGTACTTATTTATTATTTATTTATTTATTTTTATTTTTTATTTCTTATTTTAAAATTTTTTATTATTTATATTTTTATTTTTTTTTATTTTTTATTTTTTACTTTTTATTTTTTATTTTTTTTTTTTTTTTTTATTTTTTTAATTTTTTATTTAATTTAAAATTTTTTCTTTTAATTTTTATTTTTGTCACAATTGCTCAACGATAATATTTTTTGCACTTTTATTAAGTAATTGCTGCATGCATGACAGCACATTCTGACACATTTATTATGGTAATATGTGATCGCAATTTTTACTTGGACCTACATATAGAATAGGTCAAGATCTTGAGATATTGATGAGTTTGGGGATTACGATGTCTGTCTGTCTTTCAAAGAACCAAATTTTTAAACCACCGACTTTTTAAAACTGCAATATTTTCATATTTTGATTGGAAATTAAAGCGTGATTATGTTTACATTTAAAATAACTGCTGATTACTTATAAAAAAAATGACGCTGCCTAAAACAAAAAAAAAAAATAACAAAAAAAATTTTGTATCCTAGAGGCTTATTGCCAAAAGTATTGGCGGGATTAATTTTCTCGGGAGATCAATCGACACCCGATTAGCAAAGGCTGTGGCAGAATATTATGATTACGGACGTTTTACTTTAAATTTTCTCATAACATTCTTTCAATTTTGTAGTATTCTTCGGGACCAAATTCATTCATATGTGGTCTTCTAGTGGGCTTCAAAAAGCTCATATTTGTGCAATAGTGGGAATTATCACATATCCGTATCTACTTCATTACAATTCACAACCAGATAGATGCATTTTTTCGTTGATAGGTCCTCAGTATTTGTATTCATTCTAGAATTCACTATCGACGTGTATTACAAAATATTTTATTCAGAAAGTGAAGTACGATAAAATTACGTTACATTAACTCACTGCACGCAAAGACTTTCAGTTTTAATATTCTGATATAAACGTTCATATGTATGTACGTACATACTTCATTTTCTGCAATTGTACCAACGCATTTCTGCAAAGGCCTTGGATAAAACCAGAGGAAGAGGAGAAAATACTTCACAGTCGGTTGAGTTTTAGTTCAACGTTTTAACTTTTGCTTTCAAACTACTACTTGGCTGGTAAGTATGTATCGGTGTTGTGGACTTGTGGTCGAAGATATTCTTCAATACTCTCTTTTCGTACAATGCCAGCCGCTACATTTGTTTTGCATGCGAAAGTAAAATCCGTTTCCAGTTTTTTCTTCTTTCTGTTTTTGTTTTCCTTTTCTTTCTTTTCCAGAGAGAGATTTTTTTTTCTTCGTTTCTTCGTTTCTTCTTACAAAAAAAGAAGATAGCTAAGTTTAAGGTTGTCTGGTATCATTATGAAGTTGTGCGTCTTTTACTTTGCGTCACTGTTTTATTTGATGACTTTCACAATATTCAATGTTTATGAACAATTATGTGTTGTATTGAATAAATATAAAAATTAAAAAAAAAGTTGCATAAAATTTAATTGCATAAGACGTTTTTTTAGAATTAAGGTTTGTTGTCGTTAATGTGAAAATGGTGAATTTTTCTTTCGCCCAATTTGAGCAGATTTTCACCTAACCGGCATTCATACTACAAAGTAACAAAGTAACAATTTGTATTACTTCCAGCCAAATTATAGAGACAGGTACACTCTTAACAAGACAATTATTTGGATATGCATGGTTGAAGATAAGTTTTGATAGGTTTAGGAGGAGAGTAAGACTGCAAACTACTAATGAAATTAAAACCATCATAAGACTGCTGAGTAATAAGGCAGTTTGAAGATACGTTTTTTTTCCCAGACAAAACAGATTACTTGAGAATATTGGCCGCCTTTCTTGTGCAGCATTTACTCCAGCAACTTTCACTTATATGGAGTGTAACAAAAATTACATGAGATACTTCTGTTTTTTTTAATTAGAACCCTGCAGATAGTAAGGATTTTGTTTTCTTTCTTTATTATTATAAGGCTTATACAGTTAGAAAGAGTATCTTTTATGTAAGAGCTTCAGTATTATAATACTTTTTAAATGCATTTACGTTATGTCACTTACTTGCTAGTACTTGAATTTTGCTACCCCTCGAGGGGCATAGGGCGTCAACAACGCATGCGCGCCATCTTATTCAGATTTCTGCAATGCGTGTCAACTTACTCCGCGCTTTCCAAGTATTTGACTTACTTCTGCATTTGACTTACTACGTTTTCGGGATTTGGTATTTCTTACAGTTCCCTTTGTAACATTTTTCTTTAAAGCTGGAATCGTGGACATTAAAAATACACATGTCTTCCTATCCTCCCTCGCAAGATGAACAATTGGGTCGTTTAGTTTAAACTTATGCAAGTATATGCAAGTAGGCACGATAGCCCATGTCCACTTAGCATTTGAGTCATATAGAAGTTTAGTTTTCTGTGTTTACGCTGTATCCAGTCGTTGATTGTCGGTATAAGTCGATACCTCCAACGACCTTTGATTGATGCATTCCAGCGCTGTTTCCATTTTCGTAGACTGATAGTTCATTCTGCTTCTCTAAGCAGACGGTAAATAACTGAAGGATGCAATAAAATAGATTCGAATTAATTGAATTAGATGTAGAAGTCAAGAGGAGTGTTTATAAAAATACGAAAAAGAGATATAGCCCAAACGGAACCTTGGAAAACATCCGTTTTAATATGGTGGATTGTAGATTCGAAGACCCAATAAAGTTTTAAAATCTGTATCTAGCATGATTGATTTTTTAAGCGAAAGAAGCGCATACTCGGCAAATACAAAACGAACAATCAAATGGGCTCACGGCAGTCATTCATTCGTTCGTGTTCATTTTAATTAAACATAGCTTTAGAAAGTCACTAAAGGGAAACTTCAGAATTTGAAAATACATTTTTCTGAGTATAGCTCTGAATATCTACATAGCTTACCAATTCGGTTCCATTTTTCAATCTTACTTATTAACTAGAGTTTAATTTGAAATCACGCTTAATAGGAAAGCTATGCACGTGCTTATGTTTACATGGTAACCGTGCGGTGTAATTTGGTTTCGTGGCGACAAAATTACGAATGGTACGAATCGTTGTTTGATCCACTATATGTTTGGGCAACCACTAAATGAATGTCTTGTGTAGATATTGATCAATTAAGTTGATTAAAGTAGTCGCAGGTAGTATTTTATAAATAAATGCTATATTAAAGCTTTTTTTAAATGTATGTATGTACATATGTACATACCTAAATATATGGAACACTTTATCCATCTCAGGAGTACGAATTAAAATATTTCTTTATTTTAACCAAACTTCTACTACCTTGAATGTTGCTTTAGCATCAAGTCATGACGATGTCATGTGGTTGGTAAGCGGAACTGGAACTGTGTTTGCTTTCGGAAATATAAAAAAAAATACTTGTGGTTTATGGGTGTGAAACACTGTACATTATCTTTGGATGTCTTTGATTTTGTTTATTCAGTTGGTATTTGTTTATTCGGTTGATGCTCCAAACTTTATGACCACTTTTTTAATGAACATATTTTTCTACTGTAACATAGTGCTTTTTTGTTTTTATTATTAGTATGTGACATAATTCAGTTGTGGCTGCACTGGATACCTTAACTCTTTGTATGGTGCTAAATCTACAATGTAAACACTTGGTATATAAAATTCAAAGGCCTCAACATTGTCTTGACTAATTTCTTTTAAATCTCAACTATTTCTTGCGGTTGAGTCCTTCCTTGACATCTGGCAGTGTTACACATATCCATCACCATCGAAATACGACGTATCCACCAAGAGTATAGCCCGTTTCTACAAGACATAGACGATCGTACACAAAATATTTGAAATATCTTTTTTTTATTTTGATTACATTACAGGCTTACTACACTACACTAATAATATTTTCTGACCTTTGAAAGATCCTTTTAAGGACTTTAATTTCGATTGTTTCCTATTTGAATTAAAGTATGCAAATGCTGAAAAAACACCAAGAAGGTGGAATCACATACTATTCTCAAGGTTCTGTAACTGTCTTTTCTGTGTTACTGTCCTCACGCTAAAAGGATTCAGTCTTAAGCTTCAAAATAGCGGCAATTGTTTGAATTAAAGCTTGAAATGGAAAAAAAAAAGTTGCTAACCGAGCCAGGTGATTTCTTGTTGCATTATACACTTGTAAACGGGCGGTGTTCCGAGACTAGGTTCTGCGTGATGCTGACAATCAATTACTATGCACTGGGTATACACGTCAGTGAGGTTGATTCTAACATATGGCATATTAATATGTTCCCCCACCTTAGAAAAAAAACTCCAACTAAATAAAAAAACTAAACGAGTAGCATGTTTTAGAATTACCGGTGTACTGTGAATATCTCCGACAGTGGTCATAGGTAGGTAGGTAAGTTCGGGAGGTGATTGCATCTACAGGAATGCAGCCTCACTCGGATCCATTGTTTTCTTCGGATACCTGAAACAATGAACAATACAATATTAATCCTACAATCAGTGTTCGGCAGGAGGAGTACTCCTGAACAAACCCGTTTTCGTGATGAATTTAAGGGTGGTATTAGGTGGCATGTTTACCAGTTCACTTAGGTTGTTGAAAGATACTTCTCCTAGGTTTGTGTATCTGGTTCGGTTGAGGCTTGGGGATTCGCAAAGTCCTTGATTAGATGCTTATTGTCCAATACTGTCGTAGGTACATGCTGTTGTGCTCACTCCTGTGCTGCTTTGCTAAAGTATAGGGCTGGAACAAGTGGAATAAGAGAAAATCCGAGAAAATTCGGAATCGGAACGACACTTTTAATTATGTGGACTCTTCGATAATTCAGCTAATACTAAGGAAATACGAAAGAAACGGAACATTACGGGTGTGGAACGACAAACTAACGACACAACCGCGTGAACAATCGCTCTCTAATCAGGGTCAAAAGAAATGTCTTGAGTCGTCCTATACATCTGTGTTACCACAGCCTCTGCATAAATCTATGGTGGTGATTCTCTTTCTTCTAAGATAGACCGCTTTTGAGTTGTGGCCTATGAGGATACCTATGGTGAGAGTCAGTTGTGGTCTGCTTAGCGACCGAAGTTTCCTAGTCTTGTTTTTTTTTGTCATATTGGGACCATAGTTATTTAGAGCCACAGTGGCCATGCTTTATCTACTCCATACGGATACCGTCAGCGAACAACTAGTCAAGTTATAGTCAACGACTATGTGGCCGACGAGCTAGTTTTTAATTCAGCCTGCAGACACTCTTTCGTTCGAAACGCTTCGTTATACAATGATGCTGTCTATTTTCACGGATTTGCGCAAAAAGAAGGACGGAAACGTTGTCAATGTCTTCTCAGGTGAACTGGAAAGGAAAGCCAAAGTCGATACTATTCGCCTTGTTAATTTCTCATCGGCCTGCAGTTAATACTGCATCGCATTCACATATGTATCGTCACATACATCTCTGAACAAGATAATCGTTCGGTATAGCCCCACTTTTTATTACTGGTACCGTGATACGTACACCAGGGAATTTTAAACCTGAAATTACCTCTGTCTTTTGCTAAGTATCTACACCGATTCATCCATTCAGTACCTTTAAGCGACTTCTGAAACATGAAACCCTTTTCGAACTAAAATCCCCAGTGCAATTGCTTGCAGGAATTGCAGAGATGTAATAGAGGAAGAAACGTACTTTAGGAAGGCTATTCTAGGTGAAAACCTTTTCAATGACCTAAGTGATATTGATAGCTGTTGAACAACTGTAATAAACTCTTTTACCGCAAAAACCAAATGGTACAATCAGAAGGTGATATGATCCACCCGTATCTACTTAATGACAGCACAATGAAACCCTCTCTAGTCTAAGTGTATTTTGACGAGAGCCACTATATTTTTTATAAGCCAAGCTTTACTTTCTATTTTTTTAATAACATACATATTCATTGAGCGCAGGTACAGTGCCGGCTATCCATTATTTCAACAGATAGCATAACACGATTTACTGCGTATTTCTTAAATTCTGCACAACGAAACGAATCTGAAATATTTCCTTTGCAGTCTCAAATTAGGAAATTGAAAGTGGTAATTGTACGAATAAATATATATTACACCCTAATTCTCTAATAATTCCCCTTAATTACTCCAATTATCGTTAGGTAAAAGCGAGAAAACGTCCATTTACAATATTGCAATTCACCATCAGATAACTGATACGATAATTGACTTTTTCTAATAAAAAAGAAAATGTATTTCAAAAACTCGTCGGAACATAATGAATCTAATTATCTGTAGTGTTACATTAATACCAAAAGAGTGGTTGGTACTTGTAACTCCAAACAACTGCTCAATGCCTCAAAAGAGAAGGCCACGGTATGATATTTTCTTGTGGTCAATACGATATTAAGGTCATGGTGGGTCAATCAAGGTCTGTACAAGCCAATTGACCTTGGATTTTTATCCACTGTCGTTTTATACATTTTTCTTGCAGTAATGATGTTTTTTACATTTAGAGAATGCACGAGTACCTGGATAAGCTTCCTTTACGAATATTTTTTTTTTGACAAAATGATGAAATGTATGTAGGACAGATTAAAGAAACACGTTTTTGGTGACAGTGTCGAAATGTTTTTTTTTTTGCAACTTCAGTGTGTTATGCTTGTGTACTTAGGTGGTACAAGATATATTTGAGTGTACAACATTCTTCTGACTTGGATCATTGGAAAATATGTAGGTCAGCGTATCACTAATAATAATTTATTAACAAAAGATACTGTTTTCACACACTTGACGTTGAACAAAAGAAAACTGTTAAAGTCATCGTGAGATATGTTTTTTAATATATTTGTTGCAGCTCAAGTCGCCTGTATCATGAGGCATAACAGGTACTACCTTCGATATGCTCAAAGTGAGACCTGCTTGCAAAGGAACGGTTATTTTCGAAGTGCGTTCGGTTATTGACTGGAAGGTTGTTGGTATGGTATGATATTTGATAAATGTCTCCCTATGCTCCCAATAGCTGGGCGAAAAGACGCTTTGTAGCGATCGAACAATGTACAAACAACGTACGAATAATATACACAATTACTATTTTTGTACAAAATTTTTGTAATTTTCTTGAACCGCATAGTTTTTACTTGACAAGTGTCGACAAATAATAGTTTTATGTTTGAAAGCTCAAAAATACCGTGAAATTTAAGATAAAAGCTCTTAACGGAAGACCCTTTATATCGACGGAAAGAAGAGAATTCGGGGTCAATAAAAAGATCTAGATTCAACAAATTAAATACACAACTCTAGGTCTGCGACTAAGGCTCAGGTCTATCCCAAATTAGAACGCTATTTGAGCTACGGAAGTTCATTAAATGGAAAGAAGGACGGAGATTTCTGCACAATACAAAATCTGATGTCTTTTTTTCTGAATCAATTCCTTTTCTGAAATCTACATACATATGCAGCTGGAGCCTAGAGTAGGAGTTCGGTCAGCACTCAGTAAACCTTGTCAATCGTGAAGAGAAGTTTTTGTACACAGACCATGTAACTACCATTTAAATATAAACAAGAGTAGAACATCGAAAAGTTTATAGTTTACACACGTGAAACGGTGTTCGTGTCTGGTGTAAAACTGAGATATTCTTTAGGACTTCACAACTTCGCTGCATCCAACATAACTTTGTATTGGTGGCCTTATTAATTGGGGAGTTGACAAACATCAATATTCCCACACAAAATATTTTACACAAGCGAGACATTACCTTGATAATACCCGTTATACAGGGCATAAACCTGAATAAAAATCGCTAAATCATATTGTTGAAACTTATCCAAATATTTCGATGTGTGCTTGTCAAATATTTCATTAAAGTACCACGTGTCGCATATACTAAAACACTTTGCAGAAACGTTCTAATTTGAGCCCGAGGTTAGAGGCCCTAATGTACACATGATATAAAATTAAACATAAATTTGCATTTAGGAAAAGTCAAAGTGTGTTTGTTATGTAAGATTATTAATATCTATGTACCCAAAAGTACCCAAAAGTACCCAAAAGGTTAATTTGTTTGTTTTTTATTGGTAAAAACAAAACAAAATCACAGAATAGGTGCAATAGATAAATTAATCCACCAATTGACTTAATTGAAATATTTAACTATACTTAATTATACTTAACATTGCGTAGACATCACATCTTTTAAGTGTTAATGTTAAGTTTGACCCATGAGTAAAGATCAAGAATGTCAATCTTACAAGGGGTTAGTTTTTATTATGCAATAACTTTCAAATGGGTTGTTAAAATCTCATTGTGTCGAGGTTATGGCGACATTGTTGCTTCTTCTTAAATTTAGTTTAGTCAATTTTGTGCCTCTAATGTCATATCGTCGACTTGATGCCAAAACCGCGAATGTGCATAAACGTAATTTTGAGAGGATTCATTTCTAATGTTTAAACGCTTAATATAAATTGACTAAGAATTTTTTGTGGATTATGTTGACATATTTTAATAGGTTGTAAGTTTAATTGTTTATGTTTATACAAGTTTAAAAAAAAGTTGTCTATTAGGTTGTTTTATTTTTTGAAAATGAGCACTATTTGAAAAGTGCACTTTCGTGATTTTGGCATACGACCGACGGTATGTGGATAAAGTATTCTATCTCTGTCTAAACATTGCAGTTTAAGGGTGGTGCTGGTGTGTTCTTGCTAATGATACACCTTTGCCACCGCTATTCTGAATTTGACCTCAATTTTATTTCATTTCGGAACTTCGCTATTAAGTGTGTAAAGAAAAATCTTTATCTATTTTCAAATACCCAAAATCTATGCTCTGCTACACCTCATGATCTGCCTAGATGCTATCATATTTTGATTCTATCTTACCCGTTCTGTACACCAACTGATTCGGTGCTTAATCTCCATTTCGATAACATCAGCTTATCAATAGAGGAAGAGGTCATATGGAAGAAACTCCGATGAGTTATAATGTATTTCGCACCATTCAAAGCGCCAGTGGCAGATGGCATTCTGCCAAATATGCTGCAAAAGGCCCCAGCTAAGGTTATAAACAGGATCAGGGAACTTTTTTTTAAATTGTCTAAGGTTAGGGTATAATATTGGGGGAAGTACGGGTGGTATTTATACCCAAAACAGGTAAACCAGGCCACACTTCTGACAATGACTACAGACCTATTAGTCTCTCGTCATTTCTCCTCCATACACTTGAAAGGCTTTTCGATATTCATATAAAAACCAAGTGTTGCAACGGAATACGCATTTTAAAGGGCAAATCGGTAGAAACAGCTAGACACCTGTTAGCTTATAGACACTTTCAGCAAAATGATGGAATCAGCCCTTAACGAACTCAAAAAGTGTGGACTTCATGTACACCCGGAAAAAACAGAACTAGTACTTTTCAGCAGGAAATACAAAATACCATTCTTCTAATTGCCTAAGCTTTCTGGTGTGGAGCTTTCCCTCTCGGATCGCGCAAGATATCTTGGTACGGCACTAGATAGAAAGCTTTACTGGAAACTTAACGTTCAGGAAAGAGTCCATAAGGTTCACAATGCTCTCCTCATTTACAAGAGGACAGCAGAAAGAACATCCTGCAGTGCCATCACTAGTGCTCGACGCATTACGCCCATGGCTGCACTAAAGGCATAGATGTATATTTTACCACTGGATCTGCAAATAAAATTACAAGCAAGTAAAAGTGTGCTTCTTCTCACTAACGCAGGGCTCTTCAAAACTACCTAAGGGATATAGCTCTATTATTAAGGGATCAGGGAGAGATATAGACCTACATATGGCTCTGAGACATCCGTACTCGTGCAGTGTTTATCAGCCAGAGGTTGTGGCTGATACACACTGCAGGCTGCGCTAAAGGCTCTAGAGTCCTATATCATTGACCTCAATCTGAACTAGTCAGCTGTTGCCGCACAATGCAGAAGCTAGTCAGATTACACTGTGATATAGAAGGTAATGAAAGTGCTGACGTACTGGCCAAAAAAGGAGCAGAGCTCCCGGTAAATGATATAATTGAAAGCATTAGACCACCAATGGACGTGGCTAAGAGAATTCTCGATAAAATCATCAATATGGCCGACCTAAGATGGTCAAACTTAGAAGGATACAGGTTTTCGAAGTTCTTGTGGCCTGAGATAAATCGGAAAAAATCTGGAGAATTAATAAAACTTAGCAGATCAATGTTAAGAATAGCGATAGGGATATTCTCTGGCCATTGCATTCTGAGGATGCGATTAGGTTTAACGAACGCGGACACACGCAGGTAGTGTGATGACCTACATACATCTAAAAGTCTGAAGAATATCGGTCCAATAATTAAGCTCCAGGTCATGCATAGTGCCACAGTAAACAGTTCTGCATTCCTATAAAATGCGTAAATTCCAGTTGTAAAACTCGAATTAAAAGGTTTTACGATATGTTAAATTTCATATGTTAGATTTCAGCGTTCCTCATCTGTCAAAATTTTTCATTCCAATGACGTCTTTTATGTTTGTTGTCAAAAAAAAAAAAAGAAAGTAGGTTCCAGAAATATGATATTTTTTGAAACTTTAAGTTACAAATCTGACATATGTATATACTCCCTGTCATTCAAAATATTTGATATAACAATCTGAAAAGGGCATTAATTTATAGGGTTTCTCGTTAAGAGCGCCTCATTTTGTTTTTTAAAAATAAAACAGCATATGAGATATAAAAGACAAAAAAAAATTATTCCGTGTTAAAGTACCATAAATGACAGTAATTATGGAAAACTGTCCCACACAATGTCCCCCTCGACCGCACGAATGAATGCACTGCACTCAATTTTCCATGACTTTATCACATAGATCAGCAATTTGATGTTCGATGTTGTATCTGTTCATTGTATCTGTTTGTTATGATGTTCGTCTAAACTATTTGGCTTATTGGCATAGACTATGGACTTGACATAGCCTCAAGTAAAAAGGTCCAGAGGCGTCATAGCGACGACATAACATTGTCCCCGAATTTCGAATTCAACAACAAGCTTTTGTGACCATTTGTGTGGCATATGGCGCCATATTGTTGAAACTACATATGCACCAAATCATCCTCCTCCAATTTATCCCAAAAATAGCCAGTCAACATGGTCCGAAAGACAAAGTATAGGCAAATGTCAGCATAGAAATCGCACTAAGCAGTTAATTTTTGGGGGAGTAATTTGTTGACTGGCTTCGGGTCCAAGTACTTTTAACTCTTAGCTATCATAAAAAATGTATATACATATTAATGTAGTATCACAGCATTTACACAAAAATATTAAACTATTATTTTCGTTTTTCTTTATTTGCAGACATACAATGATAAAGTGGCATCATCACTTTCTTCCGTTGGCTTAAACGCGAGCCGCAGATCATACAGTTCAGTGCATACACAACAACCAGCCGGATCTGTTCCTGAAGTACAAATTGATCCATATGTCCTCTTAAATGATGATTTGAAATACTTTTACGACGATGTTCGGGAGGTAAGAAAAGATTTATTTTTTTTAAGTTATTTATTGTCGATAGGTAGTAACAATTATAAACCGTACTTCTTCGGATCAAGTCATAAAATTTAATAGGACTTTACATAAAACATACTTACATACTTTTTCCAACCTTGCCCAATCTTTAGCTAGATCCCTTTAGATTCGCTATCAACTGTTATGGTCCTTTTCTACATGTGCTCGCCACCAAAGGTGAGGTCGTCCTTTCCCACTGAGATGGATTGAAAGTCTTTCTTGGCAGGATAGTTTATATTTTTATTTATTTTCACGTCGCTATAATGGAATGTACTACATAGTTCTTGACTTCGAAAACCACGAAGTAATCATTTATCGAATTCATTTTAGAATCGGAAATATCTTCAAGATTCTTGAAGATATATTCTTCCAGATTCTGCTTTCATGATGAGGATAACGCAGCGTAGCTGCAGAGAATGTTAAACGGTAATTCTTCCTCTTCGTCAACTATACAGCTGCAGCAAAAATCGTTGGCCGGTATTCCAAGCCACAATAACCCGTCAATAGTCCGACCAGGGTACCTATGCGTGGTCTGCTGATGAGTAGCAGACTCAGCTGTGGCCGCATCTGCCTAACATGATTGCACAATTCAAAATTAGGCCATCTTACATTTGTCTGATACAGAGCTAATGCAGAGATATTGTATCTTGTCGTTTCGGTGAGCAGATAAAGCTCCCCTTTAGCAGTCGAAAGCTCCTGTTTCGTGCCACTTTTGGCTAGTTCGTCTGCTTCGCGATTTCGTGGGACGTGTGAATGACCAGGAACCCAACGCCACCATGTTTTACCAATTTCGATCTTACTATTGGGACTTCGAGTGCAATAGTAGCTGCCTGGCTGTCGGTGTAAATAACGATGCCCACAGACAGCGGCTTCACGAATAGCTATAACTATCATTTGGAATACACTGCAATAGTCTGGTAGTCTAAATGACATGCTTACGATAAGAGAGAGTGAAAACAGTCCAGCTCATACACGCTCGCTTGTCTTAGTAGAATGATTGATAATCGTGTTCTCTGCCCAATTCTGTTGGCTGGGAATACGTGTGATGGAACAGGGTTACGTTGTCCCTGTCTTCTCTTTTTATATACATATACAAGGTTGAGGATAGTGGCGTGCCCTGTCTCGCTTGGATACCTAGTGATGACTTCGCAGCACCGATTTTTTTGCAACCTCTTTCCCATATAAGTATATCCAAATTCCTTTGGATATGCAGCATTGTTTTCAGCGCCACCGTGAGAGTTGTCCGAAGGGCAGTGGTAACAGAAATGCAAGCCGTTCGCTGAATCTTACTTATGAGAGAGAAATAAAAAAAAAATACAAATTTTTGGCGAGACAGGTCCATGGGATCCAGGGTCTAGCTTCTCGCAACCATTTGTGTTGCGTGTGTTATATTCTTTACACGAATGGAAGGGCCTAGTGTATAATGCCCTATACGAAGGGCAATTTTTGTTTTGAGAAGCTTTTTCATGATATATTCTCAGATGTTTGTCAGACGCTCGCGAGAGGCACTTGCCGGAGCTAGTTAGCCGGTGGTCTACATCCTTGGGCACGTGTTACTATACGCTTACATCACCACTTTAATTAGGATTACCACTCTTTAGCCATCCATCCGCCATGGACCTTACAGTGTGAGTAGCCCTGCAGCGATCGCCTCCTGATCTAACTGGGATTTAGTGGTAGAACAAGATGTAAGACTGCCTTAAAGTTGTAGTTGTCTATTGTGAGATCCTCCAATCCTCCAATTGGACGGTACTATTTTACAGCACCTCACAGTGTGCATTACCTATATTTATCAGGATGGGCTCTAAAATCTTGAGCTTTTTAAATTTTCAGTCTAATTGGAAGCTGAAACTGTACTGAGATTGTAGTACCGACCGCAAAGTTGCAATCTCGTTTTATTTCGCTTATGATTCCATATCTATTTCAGTGCTGAAGAATACACAAAATGTTCGTCTTTCTTCTTCTGCTTTCTCCTCTCTCATATTTTTAAAAAAATCTTGGAACTGCATTTCCACCGATTCTTAAATTATAAACAGCTTTTTGTGGGATTCATTAATATGTACCTTGTTCTTGTTCTAAATGTGATTGAAATGCTTCCATAATTTTCGTTGGTGTGTTAACTGAGCGATTCTAGTATTTAAATGAGTTCTCTCCTAAACAAGAGGTCTGATATATCAAAACTGGATCAAACAACAATCAGAGTTGTTTGTACTGAACCGCACTGAAACACACACTTTGAAAAAAAATTGCATTTTTCAAAAAGTTAAATTTTTATGACACAATGAAAACTAATTATTCATCAGGCATTCAATCTGTTCCAGTTGCATTATATCTGGAATTCTAACATGTTCAATCGCTTGGTCTACAAAACGGAGGCTTGATCTACATTTCACGACATTCACATCTTGGTTACCTTCTCGGTTGTACTTTCATTCGTATTCCTCGTATATTGTATTAAATGTTTGTGGAAGAATTATTCGCTCAAAATATCCCATGTAATATAAATATGTATATTACATTTATTTTTTCTTCACTTTTCTGCTTATCCTCCACAATAGATCTGGCAGGACTAGTATTCTATGCTGTTACACCGAAGTAGCCTAGCGTCAGTCTCCGTCGAAATTCCACTACGGTGGTATAAACTTACTCCGAAATGTACGGACTCCTTAGCTATCTAAAAATTCCAGTTATCAACAGTGACTTTTTGTCCTTGACACAGAAACCACCAACACGTTTTGCCTGTTCATAATTGACCGTGGACGTCTCTAACATTGCACACGGAGAGCGTCCGACGATGTCAATATCGTTGATAGTGCCTTTCAAATGACCACTATCTGATATAGCTTTAAATTGAAGGAGTCATATGATACCGCATTACTATAAGTTATCCTTGTAATTCAAGTCAACAAATGCAGAACGCGCACTTTATTAGGATAACCGTAAAAGAAAGCGACTAGTACGATTCGTCTCATACGAGTATATTTCCGCAATCTTCAATAAATCTGAAGTAGAAATACACAATCTCACTTCTCATAAGTCTGCAATCCTGCTGTGCGCCTCTATTTAGCTTCATAGAGAGAGCACTTCATCAAGATATAAATTTTTTTGCAATCGCTTCTGGTCTTTGCCAACTTAAATGATGGCATGCATTGGATCTAAAGGTCTTCGGTATGCGCTGTTGGTGGCATCCATTTGGTAAAGAGTGATTTACTCAGACTCTATGTGAAGGCGATAATCGAATGAGTCTGTGCTTGGCCACTGAATGCGTGCACGTCCAAGGTGTTGGATACGTGTTTTGCAACGATTAGAGTGTGATCATTAGATTAGTTCCTCAACTGGGGGATTTTCGCAGTGAAAATAGTATGTATGAGCTAAGTCATATGTGTTGAATTCAATATCAGTTATGAATTGAAATGCTTTGTGATCTCCGTTTGTTGATCTTTTGCATTATCTACTGATGTAACAAACGTATGTATTCATTTTTGTTTTTTTTTTTTTCAGTATTATTTATCGCAGTTCACATGACTTGAGGGGTGTGGTTGACGTGTGCTATTCTTGTTGCCTTAAGCTTTATAGAACATCACTTGTGCTATGTAGATGAAAATTTAACGAGCTAGCTAGCATTCGAAGGCATTTTTCGCAAATATTAGTGTGTGTATGCTCGATGTATCCAGAGTAATATAATCGTAGGTACGTCGATTAAATCTTTATTTAAGGACTCCTTACATCCTTACTTTAAAAAGTCCTCTTTAGAACTAATAGTTAACTCCATTGAATTTATGTTTGGAACTCCTCCTTTGATATTCACCTAATAATGTTGATTGCATCGTAGATGACTCCTTTGTATCCGTCTGTATGGATGACATAAACATCCTTCCGCACATAATGAGAACTCTCGCTTATTTATGCCACCAAAAAGATGGTCTAATGGTCATTTCGACACTACATGCATTGGAGTCGGCAGTGCAATGAGAACCATTCCAACAGCAGAGTTCAAGATCATTCCTAACCTGGTTCCACTTGACGTCTTCAAACAAAGCTTGGTGGCTACAAGTGCTTTAATAATCCATCAGTCTGATAACTGCAAGCCAAATAACACGAATGAATATGCTGCGATATTGCAAACATACTCGTATATAGACAAAGTAGTGACAACTGACTACATAGCCCTATACTTGAACTCTGCAAGATTCGTTAAGGCTTTTACGTGATTAGACAAAAATAGGTAGGTGGGAAGACTTCAACTATACAATCCACAACCGTTTTCCGACAAGTTCCAAATGGACATTGGTGTAGGCACATGCATCATCTCCGATTTGCTGGGCTTACACAAATCAGTTAGCGGAGGAGGTCTTGGCAGTGATAAGGGCAGTACCATGCTTGCAAGAAAGCAATGCTCTGCTATAAAAATCAAATCGAAACTTGCGAAGTTTAATCTTCTTGCAACACAGCATGAGGTATGAGCAGAAAAAAACTTAATCCTCAGAATAAGCGGAACTCAAGTTTGAAGTAGATAAATGACATTAATGGAGGCGAACAACAAACGTCATTTTTTGAACATAAGGGTCTTCACTGACCTGAGAATGATGAAAAGGAGTCACTCTCCCCTTCTCCAACCTCGCTTACTTAATTGATAGTTAGTGATTGGAACAATACCTTTTTGATAAGTCTGTTCTGTTGTCTTATGTTCTTCATTATTGAATAACTTTACATATGGTAAGACTCTGCAATGTCCCTGTGATTGCGAAGATTGACGTTTGATCAAGAACAGACTAGCACACTCAGGTTTGAAGTGAATAAATAACATTAATGGAGGCGAACAACAGACGTCATTCTTTGAACATAGGGGTCATCACTGATCTGAGAGTGACGAAAAGGAGTCTGTTCTTTTTGATAAGTCTGTTTTGTTGTCTTTTGTTCTTCATTGTCCGATGACTTTATTATCTGCGACAGAGAACTAAATTGTCATTGGCATATACATACATACATAGATATTAGCATTTGTGTTCGGCTTCCTAAAACGCTCATCCAAGAAATTCAGGAATTCTTAGTTTACGAAATATAATATACATATGCCCTATCCCTACGAATCAAAACTGTCCAATTCTAATTACTCCCCTATCTGGATCGATTGAGATTCAATCATCTAAAAGGCGTGGAAAATATCCAAAGATACATATCTTGGAAAATTGAAATGCAACCCGTGCTACTTCTAATGCTCTACGTCGAAGTTAGAATTCTCGTCATTCGTAGCCAGTTGATTCACGAGTAAATCGCATATTGTCCTGTATTACGGTGAATAACTGCACTAGAATTTTTATGCTATATAACGTCTGCTATAACGTGCACCATTCATTAAGGTCGATCAATAAATGATGGCTTTCAGTTTTTTCTCCGCTACAGTTATTTACCAATCTTTGTTTTTTAGATAGAGTGTATAAAAGTGATATGCGGAAAGGATGACTACTTCTTTGCATTCCCTCTACTTACTGTCCGTTTCACAGCTCCTGAATAGCCTGACACAAGCGTTACCTCGACATGCTCTCAGTTGTTTGTACTGCTTCACCTAATATGGCATCATATGTACGTTGATTTCAGAAGTAACGAAGTGACTTCTTTAAAACGCGCTAAAAGTGATGTGAAAGCACTTACACAGTAATGAAAGCAGATGTTCTGGTGATGACATCAAGTAGTTTATTAAAGAGAGGAAATTGGAGTAAAAAACAGGGCATCATCTGGATAACGAATTATTTATAACATAGATGGTAGTCCCCGACAAGGGTGTTTTGATGTAAAAACGTTTATTTTTGTCTAAGTGCAGCTTCGTCCAGTGTGCCACTCCAATCTATCCAACCAACCAAAAATATTTTTCTACAAACGCGAATATGATTAATTACCGTTAAACATGCTTGTTAGAATCACTTGTTGTAGTCCTTTTACTCGTATTTGTGACTAATTTATTAGGTGCAGCATTACTTTTGTTTGGTACTTGCTTCTCTTTAATGACTTCTTCAAATTTTAATTACTCTATCCGTTGTTTCAGATATTGCGGCAGAGTACAAGTCAAGCTGAATTGGAAAAAATTGCAACATACTACTTTGATGGACAAGGTAAAGCTTTACGGCCAATGGTATCGCTGTTGATGGCTAAAGCGATAAACGATCATATGAATAAAGAATCAAGGTAAGTTGTAATAGCCTGTGCTTAGCATTAATTTTCCATAACACCTAGTGAATGGATGTTGTCGTAGTTATACTGGTAATAGGAATCGAAACCAAGTCGATTGGAAATAATTCTGCAATTCAGCATAGTAAGCGCTCACTGAACCAAAAGGATTTCGACATTTCTCACACTCTAATTCCCCGTCAAGATTTTTAATTGTGGGTTTATGGTATGAAGTATATTGTATATTAGGAAATGCACTACATTAGCCTGTAGGCTGTAGCTTTGGGGAAAGAAAAGTTCTTGTTAGATTATTACTTCACTTTGGAGTTCGCCGGAAAATTTTGTTAACTGAAACACGTCGCCCTATTTGATATGGAATTTAGTTTACAATCTCCTAGTCCAAGATTTGAGTGGGTTTTCACTGAGAGACTAAGCAACAATTGATAAATAAAGGTGCGACTGACAGCTGTAATCGGGTGTGTTCTCATAACTTCTTTGATTACAAGGCTTACCAAATGTTATTTTCCAATTCTTACGGTTGGAATATCTGAGAATTTTCGGTCGGACGGTTATGCTGAAGTATTTACAGTGGACCATTGAGTCCATGTGATTGTCACCATCGGATAACCACCTAAAGGTTGTTCAAAATACATGATAAGTTTTTAATTTAACAAGGCTAGAAATGTTACCAGCTGCCATTTGTGTTCAGTACACTCCAAGTTAGGAAAGTAGGACATCTTTGGTAGGATAGTTGGTATAGGGAAGTTTCACCCCGGCGTGTAAGCTATGCTTACCAACTATCCTACCAAAGATGTCCTACTTTCCTAACTTGGAGTGTACTGAACACAAATGGCAGCTGGTAACATTTCTAGCCTTGTTAAATTAAAAACTTATCATGCACACGGTTTCCTCATCTCAATATACATAAGGGGAAATGGCATGCATCCAGTATACTGGGTGTTCAGAATCAATATCGACTCGGATCACTACTTTCTTGCAGCCAAGGCACAAATGCAGATGTTGCAAGCATCACGACAAAGAAGAATTACTGTAGGAAGATCTTCTTCTTGGTCTTAGATGGCGCTACAGTTCGGGGTGAACCTGAGCCTCCAATAAAAAGCCTCTCCAGTTAGCCCGGCCTTTAGATAACTGCCTCCAGTTACGCACTCTAAGTTGGTTGAGGTCCTCTTCCATTTGTGTCGCTGTAAGGCTCGTAGAGTTCGCTGTACCGATAATCGTTGGGATAATAAGCGTCTTATATAGAGTCTCCTTAGTGTTTCTTGACAAGGCCTTGTTACTCCATTGCATTCTTAAATCTTAGAAACAGCGATTGGCAAGTGTAACTCTTCGTATGATTTCTGATCTGATGTTGTTGTCAGAGTTTATAGCGAAGACGAGGTAGACAAAGTCCCCAACTATGTACCTCAAAGTTATAGTTATCTATTGTGACGTTGACAGCATATACTTGGTTTTGACCTCATTCACAACTAAACCCATTTTTGCCACTTCTGTTATAATACTTGCAAACGCACCAGTGACAGTTCGCTGTGTTCTTCCGATGATGTCAATGTTAACAGCCTATGCAAGTATATGCACAGACTTCTGGAAAATTATGCCTCTGGTGTTGGCTTGTGAGTTTCGCACAATTTTCTCAAGTATAATGTTGAAAAAGTCACATGAGAGCGCATTACCTTGTCTGAATGCTTTATTGACATCTAAGGTTTCGGTGATATTGTTTCCGACCTTTATGGAGCAGCGAGCATTTTCCATCTTTATTCTGCACAATCTGACGAGTGTGGCAGGGATGCCCAAATAAGACATGGCTCTATATAGCTCGTCTCTGTAAATGCTGTGTTATGCGGCCTTAAAATCGATATAAAGATATTGGGTATCGATCTTCTTGGGTTTTCCCCAGGATCTGCCGTAGTGTGAATATCGGTTGTGGACTTGTATGCAATGCTAAGGAGACTGATGCCTCTATAGTTGGCGCAGTTTACAGGGTCTCCTTTCTTGTGGATTGGGCAAACGATTCTGACGTTCCATTTATCAGGCGTACTTTCTTTTGACCAAATCTTGGAAATGAGTTGGTGTATACTCTCCATTAAGTCATCTCCTGCTGCTTTAAAAAACTCGGCTGGTAGGCCGTCCGGTCCAGCAGCCTTGTTGGACTTGAGTTTAGATATTCATTCTGCCTGACAACAGAATTTGGGTCGTCGTCGCCGTTTAACAGTATGCAGAAGTGGTTTTTCCATATCCTCATCATCGACTGTGACTCAACTACAATGTTTCCTTGTTCATCTCTACAGATCTCTGTTCGGGTCTTATGGGCTTGACAAGTGTCTTTTAACCTTTTGGTAAAACTTCCGAACATTATTCCTGGAGTAGAAGCTCTCTAATTTCTCGATCGCACGCTTCTCGTACTCTTTCTTTTTCCTCTGGAGAAGCCGATGTTCTTCCCTCCTCTTTTGTTCACAGAGCTCACGAGCCGCTCTTGTCCTCCTGTGCAGCGCCGCTTTGTAGGCGAATTGTTTTGCTGCATGTGCTTGCCGGCATTCTTCACCAAACCAGGGGTTTCCCGGGGGTGGTCGGGTGAAACCCGGTCTGATGGCATCTTGGCAACGATGCCACTGGTCTTCAGCACTTGATTCTGGCCGTATAGGACTCCTCGAGAGGTTGAGGGATACGCGATCGCCAAAGAGTCTGGCGGTTTGTTGCGATTGCAGCGGTTCAACGTTAAATCTTCGCACAGCATTTTCCCGTTGTTATAGCGTTTGAGATATCCGTAGACGTACCTTGGTTGCAACTAGGTAGTGGTCCGATTCTATGTTGGTCGCTCGCAATGTTCGGACATCTAGGATACTGGAGGAGTGCCTTATGTCGATCACAACATGATCAATTTGGCTGATTGTTTGATGATCTGGTGATCGCAATGTTCCCTTATGAATGTTGAGGTGAAGACACCGTTTGCTAGCTTTAGTAACAATACGTTCCGCAACAAAGTCAATTAGCCTAGGACCGTTTCCAGACGTGGTGTCGTGTAGGCTATGCTTTCCAATGGTGCTACCAAAGATGTCCTTTCCTATTTTGGCGTTAAAATCACCTATGACGATTTTAACGTCATACTTAGGACATTGCTCATATGTATGTCTTGTCGAGGAGCTCCTAGAAACACTCTTTGGTAGCATCATCTCTTTCCTCTGTGGAGGCGTGATCGTATATCAGGCTAATGTTGGCGAATTTAGCCTTGATGCGGATTGTTATAAGTCTTCATTCCGAAGACTGCCGCTTACAACAAATCCGCGTCCAAATAGATGCTGCTTCTGTTCTATGTAGCAATCACCGTAGTATATGTCACAGTTTTTTATCCTTCTTTTGCCCGGCCCATCACACCGCATTTCCTGGATAGCGGTGATATCTGCATTGTAGCCGTCTAGGGCCTCCGCTAATTGTTCGGCTGCATGTGGCGTGTTCATGGTCTGAACATTCCACGTGCAGATCCGAACGTCGTTTTTTTGTTTTTCAGAATTGTCAGCAGTGAATCCGTCCTTTTACGAGGCTTTTTGTTGTTTCGGAACTAATTGTTTTTTCCGTGATAGGGAAGTTACCCCGACGCACAACCCCCAACCTGGAGGACCAGTTCCCTTTTGTACCGCTAGGACGAGGGCCGGATCTTCTGGAGTCAGTAACACACTTCGGGGGTGTGAGGGCTGCTGTTGGTCCATTAAGGGTTCATCCGCCAACATGTCTTTTTTAAGATCCTGGCTCAGTATTGGAGATCCCTATAGACCTGGGATTCAAGTATGTCGAAGCAGCTCATGTAGGGATAAACACTAATAGTTCAATCTAACTGGAACTGGTAGAGACCACCCTTGATTCTATCTAGGGAATTCGTCCGCTGCCGCCTGGATCTTAGTGAAAAAAGCACTCCTTCCCCCTCTCTCTGCTGCCACCAACGACCTTCTAAATATATTCTTTTTGTTATATCATTTAACATTATTAATTTTATTTTTTTTCTCTGTTTTGCAGACAAGTTCAAATAATGCAACGGAAGATCGCGCTCTTTTCTGAAATGGTACACTCAGCGAGTTTAGTGCATGATGATGTTATAGATCAGTCAGATTTTAGGCGGGGCAAACCCAGTGTAAATGCTCTATGGAATCATAAAAAGGTGTGTGTTCATTTTTAATATATATGTAAATTAAACCAATTAATTAAATCCAAATTTATGTTATACAAAAATGTAATGTATTTTTCGACGTGATCGTACTTACTATTTTTTAAGATCAACATTTAAGCAACCATTTTAGCCTCAATCAAGCCAAAAGTTTTCATCATTCTGCGAAAATATGCGCGGCACTATTTTGAAACCCAAACAATGAATAACGCTTACCTCGCATGCAAGTTGTAGTTTCACCATTCTCCTGATCAATCAAGAGCAATTAGCACCATTGATGGTGAAGTTATTTTTTTTTTTTATTTTTGTTGAAAATTACCTTTATGATCGACATTCCGACCTTCAAGCTGTCTCGACAATAGCATATGTACATATGTACATTTGTGTTTGCGAAATTTGAATTTGGGTTAGCATAAGGAGGCAATTTAGAGCGTACTGAGTGTATAAATTCCAGCAATTTACAGGATTCGTGAGTCATTTGTTTGCAGTTATTTGTCGTTCTTCTTTTAGACTCTGGCAGTTATGGATATGTATTTGTTTGTTTTTCTAATGAATAGACTTAATATATACGGAAAGCATTTTACGTTCGTTCGATTCGCTCATTAATATTAAGTTGAATATAGTTATGCGGCTTAATACGTAACAAGATCTAAAGTTATGTATGAATGAATAAATCCAAACCCCATCAATTCGATGCAGACAAACCAAAACATGACAGGAGAAAGTTTTAACTGATTAGTAGGAGAAAAGGTGATTACATAAATCATTATAATGTTCGCATATCATCTTAATTCCATCGCGTTTCGTTTTTGATATCAGGCGTGACGGACTTTTTAATTGCTAAATAATAAATGAGTTAACATAAAGATTGGGGAGGTATCCGAGAAGTAATTTGTTTGGATTTAGTTTATACAAATTAATTTGACTTGAGCGTCACAAATTGGCGGGAATAGAAAAGGTCGTCGATTTTATTATTATCGTTCTCGTATCACGTAGCAATGCTTATCCATAATCAGGTAATCAAGTGGATTGCGGTGTGAAAGATAATTCTAATAGCACACGCTTTGGATTTCTGCTTGAATCCGGAATATAGTTCGACGAACCAAATGTCCTGGGTACGTGGTGTCACTGGCTATCTGTGAATCGCATTTTGTTAAAGAATAAGAGAAAACTAGGCTAAGTCTTGACAGTCGTGATTATCATTTAATTCAATTTAATGTTACAAGGCATGTTATTAAACGACAGGCTTTGAAAGTACACCTTCAATATTAATCAATAATAATCGTTAATTGATGACTATCAAAAGTACAAGCCCATCCCAAAGAAACGTGATCTGATGGTGCCACTGCTGGTTTTAAGATGAATGGCGGATCTGAGTTTTTAAATATTTGGTGAGTCAACCTTTTTGATATTGAAGGTAAAAATATCTGCTACTTGTACATATGTACATATACATGTATGTATGTCATCTTTTCGGCTTTCTGGTGGTTAGTCACAGTGAAATCAAAGTTAGTCTTTGAGACATTTCCGATGTTCCAGCAACTGCTAAAGAAAAGTGGCGAGTCCTCCACTGAATGGAATTTGTTATGAAATGCATTCCTTTTATAGTCTTCTTTTGTTTGTCCATTTGAACGGAAGCTATCTTGTTGATTTAGTGTGGTAGTCCATAGGATGCCAGCGTCTTTAGTAAGGTTTTGTGATGTTACAAACTCCGTATTTATACTCTAACCTAAGGGTATATTTGGCGCATATTTTAACGTAAACATAGAGAAATAATCGAGTTATAGGTACCCTATAAAGTATATATATTCTTGATCATCAGTATCAATAGCGAAATCCATTGAGCTATGACCGTCCGTCAGTCCGTCCGTATGTCAACGCTTTTTGGGCCTTTAATTTTGCGCTAGGAGGATGAAATTTCATATCTGTACAAAATATACAATACAAGTTTAAAATCCGATTACTGCCCACGACCACTTTTTCATAACTTCACTAAATTCATATAACCGAAAACTTTATTTAGACCAAATATTTAGATATTCAGATTATCTACAGTACACCCATTTTCATCAAAAACCGATTTTGATAAAATTTTACATGTAACTTTCTCAATCACATGTAACATCCTCAGAAAGGAGGATAGGATCCATTCCAGACGGATTGTAGCTTTTCTATATGTTTAAAGATGGTCTATGTCTAGGTCTGTGTCGTTTCTTTGATGTTGATAGTGGAATTATAATCTGAAAATATTTAAGTGGAGGCATGACCATAGTTCTACAGGGGAGGGATTGTTATCGACTTTTTGGATGGTGCCATTCGTTGAAATATGATTGAAGTAATCAGTGCTTCTTTAACTCCATTTGGAATCATCTATTGTATGTATCAGATTTGAGAAGTTGATCGGCCTTTTCTTGGGGTATCATTGGTATTGATCTAAGTATGGACATTTGAAGTGACTAAAGTTTTTGCTTATTGATTTAGGCAAAGAAGGAACGCACACCATTGGGACATTTTTGAGGGTATTTTTATATCTATGTATATGTAAGGATCGTAAATGAATAAATTACGAAAAATAAACTAAGAAACAGTTTCCACCCCGTTTGCGTAACAATCAGCATCTAGCCTTCGCGGAACAACAACTTGGAAGAAGATAAGGGAGAATTATCACTACATTACTACTACATTTTATCAAATCGAGAGAGGCCCCCTTTCTATACAATTACCGATGATTTTTTCAAAGCAAGTACAAGTGTATGCCCACCCATGAAAGAAAGGAAGATTTCAGAATTTATCTGACTGGTCATCCTAAAGGCACCTTGTATTAACAATGGAAGAACCGTGTACAAAGTAATCATCAGATTCTATGAAGTGTAAACTAAAAAAGTACAATTGAACTCAAATCTAGAATGCAATTTGGAACTTTCGCAAAGTCGCTTGATGAGTTTATTTCAGAGTCTGTTAGTTATAGCAGGTATCGTTTTTTTCCCTCAAGATATTAATGAATGAGTTAATATTTTGGAGTTTAGTTTAGATTCAAGGACTCTTATGTTACAGAACTAAGTTACGAAGTTGTGTTTCTGCTATAATTGAGTTAGTAGGCTCATATATTCTCCGTGAAAGGTGAGTTTACCCCCAAAATATCAGCATCACAGAAAATAGCACAACCAATTGTTAGCACACATTCCCAATTGCTAAGCTCCGACCCGATCTGACGAACTTCAATTTTAACAGTGTGAACATAAGAAACGATTTGTTGTTAGACTTGATCTGATGGATTTCAAATTATTCTGATATTTCGATTTTTTTGTTTCTCCTTCTTCTGAAATTTAGGTACAACCACCAAATTTGAAATTCGCTTAAAGTACGCTACATACTATCATTTTTGAAATGACAATTCTAGACTGTCATTCATATTTCAGTGCAAGCTGCACTATTATTCAAAAAAGGTAATTTTTTTTTGATTCGATGTCTATTGTAAACTGCCAAACAACCAAACTTGCCTACAGATGATCATCTCCTATGCATTAGTCTCCCTCATTTCAGCTCAATCCACGAAAAGTTTTAACTTTCATCATCTCGAGCTACAGGTATTGGCATGTCTCCACCAAAACCGTCATTTCAAAATGATACTTTTTTTTGTGTCGCCAATGAATGTTGTAATCTTGCAAGGATACTAGTAGCCCGGGCTACCAGCATGCACCAATACTTGATGTCACGAATATGCCTAAGGACTAATCCACATTCTGTACACTTCCACCACTCTCCCCGCTTGACTATCTTTAGGTATTACTTCGCGGGGCTGGTTAGCCTTTTAGGTTCTTCTCTGTTCTTCAGATTTTCTATTCTTAGGCGGTCGCTTTTCCTAAGTTCAACCTCGACGCTGGTCACATGTCCATTCACTTGATGCCAGTTCTTTTTCGACTGAATCATATCTCAAATGAGCTGTCTGGGGTGCGCAAATTTTGTACCTTTTGGCAAAAAGTGCGGACAGTGAAATATCACGGGTTCTACGCCTTCTTCCTGCATATCGCAATGCGGATAAAGTGGAGAACTGTCATGCCCGAATGACCAGTACAGGTAGGTACTGTATATTGTATCCACCGTGCCCAGTTAGGAACTCATTGACATTGTATGTAGTTTACCTCTCTTACTTTTCTTTTCACCCAAGTTTCTATGTTAGTAGGGATGAAATTGTTTGTCCATATATCTTTTGTAGTGTCGTCCCAGCGGCTTTCCCATTTTGACATTGAGATCCCCTTTCTTCCTCCATATTGTCGATTTGCGAGTTTGCTGATTTCTACCCGCTTCATTTCGTTGATTAGAATATGGGCCCATTCGGAAATGCAATATCGAATTTCCAATATCACAAAGTTACCTTTAATGAATATGAAGTACTATGTACAAATGTATGTATGTATATATTTATGTACTTCAGCAGCGAAAATTCGACAAGATCGCTTCATAATTTTGAAAATATCGATCAGTTCTTCACCTAGGCATATTCGAAAGTTATCATCTGAGTTTTGTAAATGTCTACAACAATAGGTATTCCTTAAATAAAACATTCATGGATAGTAACATTGACATTGATCTACTCTTAATATACATATGTAGTAATATATGTAGTACCATCATTAGAAAGAAAGTGCATTCATTGTATTTATGCTGCTTTACACTTATCTGCCTGCGGAAATTACAAGTGTTTTAAATTATAGCTTACGTTTAACTTCGGTTACTTAAAGTACGTGTAGTACTTTTAAACTTTGGCATCGATCCCAGTCAAGTGTTTTCAAAAAAACACTTGACTTTTTTTTAATGACCACTTAAGTATGAATTTATTTCAGGCAACTTATTTGGCTTATGTTAACTCGACCTTACTCAATTGAAGACGAATTTTTATTTGTAAAAAATAAACAATGTTTTATTTTTTCTTTGTAGGTTACAATGGCAGGGGATTACATTATTTCAATAGCATCCATTATGATTGCACGTTTGGGAAACGACGAAGTGACGATTATAATGAGTCAGGTAAGTACATAATTGGAAAATAAATTTGTTAGGATGCTTTTGAAGGCAAGCGTAAATCGTTTATTTGTAAAGTGATGTCATCGAATTAAAAGGCCTCTATTTTCTTTGCATTTGAAAAAGGACTTAAAACGTCTAAGGTTGTAAAGGCTATAAGCCCCAGATGAGGGGATTTGAACAAAGATAATGCATTGGTTGTACACGTTAATGGATTGATGCTAACATATGACATAATCGTATGGTGGGCTGCTTGGGTAAAAAAAATGCAGTGCAATGATACTCAATAAAGTTCAAATTCAGAATCACCGGTAAGCTGAGAACTCACTGCAGCTGCAAATGTTTATGTATTCGAATCACTGTATAGCTTAGAGTTGGGTTGTTCGGGACCTGTATAGTTCCAAGAACTATGTATGTCTTCTGTCGGAAACAATTCCTGTTTTTCCGTTAACTGGAACTAAGTAAGCCTATTAACCAAATATGTAGTTCCGACCTCACAGAGGTGTGAATAAACGAAAGAAAAGAGACTTATTTACTTAGGTTGCGCTACAGGCCGGGGTGGGCGTGGACCTCAATCAACAAGAATCTCCAGTTAGCGCGATCTTTAGGTAACTGCCTCCATTGGCGCACTCCAAGTTGGTTGAGGTCCTCTTGCACTTGTGCGCACCACCTAAAGCGAGGCTTCCCGTACTGCGTTGTCTCTCCGAGTTGGATTCCTAAACTCTTTGGGGTGGATCGTTTGTGTCCATTCGCTCTAAATGTCCTAGTCATCGTAGATATATCGGGCCTAAAAGAAAGAAAAGAGGGACGTGTACATTAAAACAATACACATACACCCACATGGTGAAATTAGCGTATTAAGGGACACCATGTGTCCGGTGCCCTTGTGAATGACAGCTTTGGTGTCAAAAGACTAGTTTTTATTGAAAGGAATATGAATCGGTATCGTTTCCTTAATATTCTGCTTTAGCTAAGGCACTATGGCAAACAGCTGAGTACTATATCAGGACAACGACCCGGAGCATTCAGCAAGCATTATAGGAGCACGTCCCAAATGAACTTCATCCAACTTCGCAATCTCCAAATCTAAATAAATTAGAGAATATCTGGAATCAACTGGAACACAGAGCTCGCAAGTTTAAGACTACACATCAGAGTTCCTCAAAAACGACTCTTTTGAATGCCTGGGCATAAGGGTAATACAACCCTTGACGTTACCGAAAATCAAGTCCTTTTCATGCCAAGAAGACTCAAAGCAATCCAGGAATTAATCGGTGGTCCAACAATTGAATTTATTTTATTTAGTTTTTTTTTGTAGACTTTTCTGACTTGAATTTTTGGTTGTTGTTTTGTTTTCGTTGAATTATTGTGAGGAAATGACTTTTTTATTATTTCAAATCATGTTTTTAAACAATAACGTGTCATCTAGTAATGAAATTAAATTGCAATAGTAGCTTTAAAAAGGAACTAGTTCCACCATTGGAACTATTTTGCACAGGTGTAGTATGCTTCGTAAAATTAGTCGTTTAATTGTTTAGATTATGAAATCACTAGATTCATAATTCATCGCAGTAGGAGACTTATATACTAACAACACCTATTTGGGATACAGGTTTATAACCAGAAAAGGAAAAACCCTACTAGACGTGATAATAAAAAAAAAAAACTGGATAACCCTTTCGTCAACGTATTACGAAATTATTACAAAAGAATAGAACTCCTAAAAATACCAGATGAATTTAAAGTGTTATTGTCCACGTATGTACAAATAAATACAAATTTTTGGCGCAACAGGTCCATGGGACCCAGGGGCTAGCTTCTCACAACCATTCGTGTTGTGCGTGTTATATTCTTCACATGAATGAATGATCCGAACGGCAATTTTGAGAAGCTTTTCATGACAGTTTTACTCTCGGATGTTTGTCAGACGTTCGCGAGAGGTGGGGCCGTGAAAGAAATTTTAGGTGTTGTCTGGGGATTGAACCTGGAACCCCTTGCTCCGTAGTCCAACGCACTAACCACTTGAGCCACGGCGCCCACGTATGTATGTACTTAAAAAGCTACTAAACTACCTCTACTAAATTTGGACAAAACATGGTCTAGGACAATTCAAATAAAGCACACTAGCAGATCACTTCAAAACAACATTTACTAATCCAATTAATAACCTAATTACCTAGGTACCCTATGTCAACACGCCTATAACTTTTAACCTATAAACAACGCAAGTGCTCCACAACTCCACGACTAATAAGTTTTCTAATTCAAATTTGAAAGATTGCTTCTTGACCGTACGCAGATACCCATAAAGCAAAACGCCTTATTCCTGACTACCAATTCGGCCTTCGCAGCCAACATTCAGCAAGTAGAAAGAGTAACAAACAAAATTCTGAACGATTTGAATGAGCAAAGATTGTGTGTAAGTGTTAACCTAGACGTTGCTGAAGTATTTGATATCATATGTCTTAAAGGACTCTTACACAAGATAGAACTAGTGCTTCCAAACTATGTTCTACTCTCTTATAAAAGGTTATTTAAACGAGAGGTACTTTTATATACAGCTTAACCATGGTTTCTCAAACATAAACCAAATAGATGCAGGTGATCCCCAGGTGCAGCGTTATGGGACCGATTTATATCTTTTATGCACTGCAGACATACCAAACATACGACAACAAAGCATTTTTATTTAATTTAGCAACATATCCGGACGACACGGTAATTCTATTTTCACCACACTGGTTCATCAAATGAGGAATACAAACCAATGAAGACAAATCAGTTCAAGTAATTTGCACTACAAAAAAGTTGTCATCGACAACTCCGCAAAATACCTAGGAATACACATAGGCAAAAAACTGAAATGGAAGCCTCATATAATCCAGAAACGAAACCAAGTCAAGAATAAATTTAGACAATTATATAATGGCTCCTGAAAAAAGGATCAAAACTATCAACAAACAACAAACTTTTAATCGACAAGACCATAATAAAACCAATTTGGACACACGGAACAAATTAAATGGTATGCATGTGTATAGAATAGTGTAATATGTACGAGTACATAGTGTAAGTGTAAGAAAATATGTTAATTGAGGCAGTAGTCTTAATGAAAGTTTATATCCTAATATTGTACATATAATCTATTACTTGGTGTCCTTTGACAGATGTAATTTTTAAATGAGGCAAAAAAAAAAAAAAAAAGCCGTTTGAGATGGCGAATGGATACCAGTATTTCAATCCGCAGAGATTTTGGATCTAACCCAGAGAGACAACGCACCTTGTCTTAGGTGGCACGACTTGGCAACCGAGTTAGAGTGCGAAACCGATAGTAGTCGTAACGCTTACAGTGAAATGTGTTGATTTAAAATCGTTTAACCGAAGATAACTTATGCTGTTTGCATCAGTATAAAGTGCAGAATGCCACGCCCGCTAAGATTGTAAACTTATAGCATTAAGGTCGTTCACTTTTTTTTCATTTAGCTCTTATTTTTTTAAAACTCATAAGCAAATTTTTACCATCACTGAGTGGGACGGTTAGATCCGGGTAGCGCATATAAACTCTTTTACATCAAGTGGCCTCTATTCAAGTTACTAACTCCTAGGCTACGTGAGTCGGCGTTACAAGGCGCCTATTAAGAGTTCAATCGGCCTTTGCTGCCCAGGCTGACCAATACTATGGACATGTGTCATTCTTAACAATTAACCTCAAAAGAAATGCACATTTTATCACGTGAAAGCTCTGTTATGGTCGGCTACAAAATGAATTTAATAATTGTAGCCGGCGAATAACTTAATTTTCTTTTTGGTTCGAATGTAAATTCGTGCAACACCAACCTGCATGTATCTTTTGTTATCTATTTGGTGGGTGTGGCCATCCACATTTGATAACACTAAATTGACTGTCGGACACTTGGCTGTCGTGCATTGCGCAACATGCTAGTAGATGTAGTCGGAGATTAACAAGTGAAAATATCTTCAAACTCTAGGTAGCAAATCTGCCAACCATAGCTCTGTCAGAGATGAAAATCAATTTGTGTTATTTTTTAATCGCACACGGTGTGTACCTTTCAATAAAAATCGACGCTTTTTTTTTTTTATTTTGTGTAAAGTGGAACATGTTTGCTCGAAAATATTTCTTGTGTTTGAATTATAATTTCGACATAACATTTGAATTGGCCTAACATTGTATTTACTCTACGTGGGGGCCCAACCCTATATATGTATATTAATGTTTGTTCTGTCATTGTCGCTTTCAAATTGCTTATTATGCATTACGTTTTTGGTGGACACCTTGTGCCATCTTCTGATTTAACAGTGGACATCATAGTTGAGCTGTGAATGGGTACCATGTTTGCCCTCAGGTAGTATGTGTGTTTCCACTGAAGTGGCAAACTATAGGCAGTAATGTAAAGTATTAGCGTCCCACTAAGCCAACATTTCATAGTTAGTATGCATCTAGTATACCGTAAATATTTGCACGCTTTAAACTCGGCGTATGGTCTTTGCTGAAGTTATTATTACTCGCGTAATGCGCAGGTTTTCTTTGCTATATTCAATTCGAATTCATGCTGGATCCTAAGACGTATACGGAAGTTCAACGTGTTCGGCCGACATCATCATTAAGCGTTTTAAATTGTTATTCTGCTTGGGCATGCAAACGAAAAAAAAAGTGAAGATTTCGATTTCGAAAACTAAATTATTTCATTTTCCTGGTACGACTGGTACCGCTGGCGTTGAAGTGGAGGTTGTCACTTTTTCGCATGCAATTTAGTTTTGTATTTTTTTGTTTGTTTTCTTTAGCTACATACATATGTATGTATGTATCGGGCCAAGATGTTAACAAAAAAAGATATTGTATTCTTGAAGATTGTCGGAAGTGAACATTATTTATTATCATTGGCGTGTGACTTGCAAATAAAGGATTGGAATCTCAAAAGAAGCTCGTAAATTTTTTTCGGGGTTTACCGAGGTTTTAACGGAATCGTTTGCTTATGCTTATTGTAGTTTGTAGTCAACACACGAGTGAGGGCTAACCCAGAATAAACAATAAAAATCGAGAGTGATAGGTAGGTATGTATAAGCCTACACTGTGAGACATAAGTACAACATGGTTTTACATTTTTAAGGTTTTATTTGATTTGTTGATCTGTTGGTGATACTTGTAGTAGGTACATATACTTTATCCTGCCGCAATCTGTGTGAATACCCTGACTAGACTTATTATAATTCCGACTCGAGAAGCAAGAGAGGAAGATGTAACTTATGTAATTAAAGACAAATATTAGTTAAAGCTATTATGTCTATTTTCCAATTTGGGGTTTTTGAACTTATAGCAATAAGTGAGTTGAAAGATTATTTAGTTAGGTATGGTCTTATGAAACGATGGTCTTATTGCTGCTTAGCCTTTGTTAAGTCGGTTGTCTCCTGCTAGTTTGTTTCAATAAAAGCATAAGTATACTGTTTGATCGTTTATTGTGACAATAAGGGTATTTTAAACCCCAAATATATATGTATTTCGCTGTGAAATGTTTTTTTCTTGGCTTAAGAAACACTGCACTGGAACACTTAGACGCGACAGGCCGATTGTACTACCAGGAAGTAAAACTCAGTATGAAGAAGAGACAGAGGAAGAATAACAAGACTTTGATAGTAGCAGTGGGAATAGCTCTTATTATCTTGCACACTAGATAAGAAGTCCATTAATTAGATACGGTCTAACGCTGTAAGCATGTATCCAATACACCAATGTTCTCACGACACCGATAGGTTCCACAGAGCACAGAGTGCTAAAAAACGTGATCTGTACCTGAGATTTGTTGATGGAATAGATGATCGAGTGGTGAATGATCTTCAAGGAATAACTTATACGATAGAGTTACAAAAATGGGTATAACAGTCCAGTAATTTCCGTCGACAACTTCGGAGTAAGGGAGGTTTTCTAATCGGCTTAAGATCCTGAACTACATATATTTCGTGATACTTTTTCTGTATCGCATAATACATATTTGTTATTTGTCTGCTACTGGATTTCGTAGAGTACTTTTCGTAGGGCCAAATGTGTCGGACCCTAAGTCTGCTATCTTTTTCAAGTACTTGGTTGTCTAATTTGGACTTCGAATGTGACACTAGAAAGTAAAATTGTTTATGTATTATACGTCTATTTTAAACTGTTTTTGACTTTGACATGCATACATATGTAACTAATTTTTTTATTCACAGATTTTAACGGACTTGGTCCAGGGTGAATTCATGCAGCTTGGTTCAAAGGAAACGGAAAACGAACGTTTTGCTCACTATCTTACAAAGACATATAGAAAAACTGCATCACTGATAGCGAACACGTTAAAATCGGTAAATAATTATTGTACTATAGATGTTAAGTTTATTTGTATTTCTTGGTTCTATTATGGTTAGTACTATTTATTTCTTATATCCATGAACTTACTACTTATGTATATACATACTGTAAGAATATTGATCTAAAATGTCGCGCCTTTTTTTTTAGTAATAGTTACTCCTAACAGTTAAGAGATTGTTTGAAGTTAAGTCAGTTATTGATTTACTAGATTCAGCTTAATAAAGAAAGATACATAGCAGTTTAGTAAACAGTCACGTTTTCGAGTATTCAAGGTTTTTTGAAAGAATGCAGCAAGCTCTTGACTTTGGAAGAAAAATAAAGAAAATAATGATTGACCGAAATAAGCTGTGTAGTTGTAAGTGTACCATGCGGGCCAAGTGTTATTTCTGTTAGTCAATCAGAGAATTCAATTGTTTTGCATTTTCAAGATAAGTGTCCGGTCCATATACCTCCAGAAGGTTATACATACAATAGACTTAGTTGTTGTACTGAAGGTCTTTGATAAATTTGGTTATGAATTAAGTGTGGGGTTGGGCGATTTAAGATCACTTATATATGTATGTATATGTAATGTGCTACTATAGGCATAAGTGGTTATTTAGTTAGTAGGTAGCTTTTATATGCTCTTTTTTAAAATTTTCTGACCAATACTTGTCTTTCGTCCAGCATTTCATAATTGAAAATGTTGAAAACAGAGCAGCATGCGAGCAGATCTTGAAAAATGTCAAGTGACAAGTGAGAACAGAATAGTACAGTCTTGTGTTCAATGAGTCAGGATATGTGCCACATCATTCTTTACTATTCTTTTATTTTCAATAAAAACTTAACAATTGTGTTTTGATACAAACGATTGGGTTCTGCAAAAGTTTGAAAAAAACACTGAATTTCATCAAAAAATCATCTTCAGCGATGATACTCAGTTTTGGCTTAATGGTTTTGTCAATAAGCAAAATATGCAACAACAAACCCACTTGTGCTTCAAGTGTCTCTTGACTCCATTGCATGTGGATTTCATGCCGGAGGTGCGATTTTTTCATCGTTGAAAATGATCGCCATGTTACGGACAATGGAGTTCGCTATCGTGCCATGTTGGAAGACTATTTTTGTCTAGAACTGGATGGACTTGACATCAGTGATTTGTGGGTTCAACAAGATGGTGCCACATGCCACACAGCTATCAAACAATTGATTTATTGAAGGGGAAGTTTGGTAATCGTGTAATCTCGAGAAATGGCCACCTCGCTCATGCGATTTAACGCCGTTGCATTTCAGGGGTTAATTTCGGTGTACATATGCAGATTAAAATCTTACGGAACGATAGCACTAATTATAACGCAGCACTAAGATACCGAACAGAATTGTTTTCCTAGTTTGAGTAAGACATTTTAAATAAATTCTTAATAGTTTTACATGGACTCAGAGTCAGAGTCAATCGAACAACTTACGTACTTAATTACTTAAGCACGTCCTAAGGTATTATAATTATAACTAAGTATGTATTACTGATTGCATAACAAACTAAAACAAAAAACAAGAATCTCATAAATACGGCATAACATCAAAGTATTTCATTTATGTAAATTTAATTTGATTATTTTCTGTTCATTTGTTTTCTTCTCTTTTTTCTAGACAGCAGTTATTGCGGGAGCCGATGATCATCTTGTTGAAATCGCGTTTCAATACGGAAGGAATATTGGCTTAGCATTTCAATTAGTGGATGATATGTTAGACTTTGTCTCATCAACAGAGACAATGGGAAAACCAACTGCAGCAGATTTAAAACTAGGATTGGCTACGGCGCCCGTACTATTTGCATGTGAAAAGGTATTTATGTTTTATGCAATTCAAATTGGTATTTATAAGAAATTTTGTGCAGTGTCTGCAAGTATTTACAGTATATTTTTGTAAAGGATTGGTAAATTAAAGTGTACTAAGAAAATAGGTACAGGCATCCGGGGTACTATAACATAAGCGAAGTACGTCTATGCTTTCTACTGGGGGGACTATACTTAGGTCCCACCAACCTTTGTGAAACATAGAGCTTCAAGAACACCTGTGCATGAGTTTTTGCAATGCCCATTAACTCTCTCCAGAGTAGATGGAAAACAGCTTTTGTCCAACCCGCGAATTTTCCTCACCCTCCACTTACGTTCCTTCTTTTCAAGGTCAGCTTATAAAATATGAATTCAATGACCAACAGTACGGTTTTCGTAGCAAAATGTCTACTGGTGATTTGATGGTATATCTCACCGAAAAGTTCATTTGGCATCGATGAATAACAAATACCTTTCGAAAGGTTCAATTGAAGTTGTTGACGGTTTAAAATCTTCACCATATAAATTTTGGCGTCCCCAAAGCTCCGTTTTGTCTATATACAATAATCCAACACATTTCTTTGCTTACGACAGTACTCTCAGCTTCTCATATTCGTTCCCAGACTCACGTCGCGGTTCTTCGGCCGTTGAACTGATGGCGTAAAAAAATAGATTTAAACAACAGAGTGGAATTTAATGCTTCAAAACTCAATGCTGTCTTCTGTCGCTTAAGCCTAACCAAAAACCCTTGCCATTATCAATTAATCACCGAAAACGAAAAACTTTCCATTATCAGTATGTGTGTTAATGACAATCTTCTTTGGAGTGACCACACATTCGACATCGCTAAGATTGCTGCGAAATGTCTGGGAAACCTTAAACGATGCAAGAAGTACGAGTACTTCTGTACTGGAGTAATGATTATATTCGCTTCTTGAACTAGATGGTACCAAAATTCTTGACGCAGTGTGGAATTTCTAAGGTTGCTGAGAGTTGTACCTGTATTGTATGGCATACAAGTTTGAACGTTTTCTAATAGTGAATTTTGTAGGAAGATGTACAGATCCCTATGTGTTTATATATAAATTTTGACTCCACGCTAGTTGCGGTATTCAGAGCAAGACTCCTAAGCAGCAAATATTCGATCTGGTTAGATGTACGCCGTCTTTCGGTTGAGTCAGACTTAGACTTCGGCTAGGTCTTGTGTTCAAATCATGTCATATTTTTGTGCGCCTTCAATAACGAGGCGATTGGCAATGCAAAATGTACAAGCCGCTCACTTTTTTCATTGTTTGAACCCGGTGTTGTCCTTGTCTGTATATGCAATGAAATCACGTAAACGATGTGTCGCAAGATCAAGATAGTATATTGACTGGAGAAAACAAAAAAAATACAAATACAAATTTTTGGCGCGACAGGTTCATGGGACCCAGGGCCTAGCTTCTGACAACCACTCGTGCTATGCGTGTTATATTCTTCACACGAATAGAAGGGGCCTACTATTTAAGCAGTTATTTGTTTTGAGAAGCTTTTGTCATGACAGTTTTACTCTCGGATGTTTGTCAGACGCTCGCGAGATGTGGGGCCGTGAAAGAAATTTTAGGTGTTGTTTGGGGATAGAACCTGGAACCCCTCGCTACGTAGTCCAACGCACTAACCACTTGAGCCACGACGCCAACTGGGGAAGACATCTTTCTATATAAGTCTTCTATCACAAACCGGTCGGTTTAGTCTGGCTGTCAAAGTTTTTAAAGCGTCTATCCTGTCTTTGAACTATTTGCTACTAACCTTTAGGGAGCTGCTTAAATTTTATTCAAATATCATTTGTAATTACATATATTTTCCAAGACAGACTAAGTGTGCGTTACCATTGACCAAATCTTGAACACCATTTTCTATTAGCAAAACTGATCTAAGTAATAAGTATCGTCACAGTATATTTCAAGGATTTTCAAATCAGATCATATATATGTATGTATGTTAAAAGATTTTTAATCAAAAGCAAGCTATTATCATAGTCTCTGCTCTTATTTAGGGATTCAATCATACAAAATCTTTAACAACAAATCGTTATAAATATTCAGGATACTTCCCTGATCATGCAGCTTTGATTAAACAATTTTTATAGTGCATAAGTTAAGCTCATAACTCACACATCTGACTACCTGAGTGAAGTCATCATGTCAATCAAATTTTTCCGATTTTCATTTTGCGTTACACAATGAACAAACACTCAGTATGCGTTAAGTTATCTCTAAGCGCATACCTCAGAGAGGTAGCAGGTGCCACTCATGCCTGCGTGATGTTGTTTCTCTCTATACATTCAATTGAAAGTAAAAGAAACCCAGGACAATTTGTATTCAACTCATGCCGCAGTTTCGAATCAAAACGAATTCTAAATTAACATCAAACCATCGGAAGCAATGAAGAAACACTACGGAATTAAAATGTTATGTGTACATTTAATTCTACTCAACTGATATAAATCAGTTATAGTTACAGTATGCATGATAATTCAATACACGTGCAAAAAGCGAAAGCTTATTCAAATAGTAGAAAGAATGTGTTATTTGAAAATCGAGCGTTTGCCAAACAGAGTGAACTATAAAAAATGAAAATACATACTTAGAGTTCATTAATACTGCAACTAGTTGTTATTTGGTTCGGTTATTCGATGAATGTAGTTTTAA
Organism: Xylota sylvarum; assembly: GCA_905220385.1. Lineage (NCBI taxonomy): Eukaryota > Metazoa > Arthropoda > Insecta > Diptera > Syrphidae > Xylota > Xylota sylvarum. The sequence goes on along the minus strand of LR999958.1, from coordinate 67,542,026 downwards.
TTTTTCATATGTACTAGAAATCTTTTACTTTCTTTTGTTCATTCCTGAGTTTTTTTTTATTTAAAATGCCTTAGAAAAGTTTAGATTCTTTACAAAGTTTCGTTTAGAGTGCCGAACAATCTGTACCATGTATAGAATTCGAATGGTGTACGCAATACTACTGACGCTGAGAGACCAAAAAATAATAATAATAATAAACATAACTTCCTTTTCCTGTCGCAGCCAGATATGTATTTCTTCCCGGGTGGATTCTCATTCAGCTACGACGAACTTGGTTCTATTGAAGATTTTCCGGTTCCTGTTGCTAACATGGCAACTCCGTACACAGCCGAAAACGTACCGTCAATAACTTCAGCCCGTCCCTAAAAAAGGCGAATCTTCTTCTCCCTCCAACTAACGACCTATTGCTCTTACGTCCCTTCTCTCCAAGGTCATGGCTCCGATTTGTCTTCGACCCTCTTTCTTGTCTTTATAAATGATCTTTTTTCTACTACTTCTAATCCAAACATTCTTTCTCTGACGACAGTACTCTCAGCTTGACATATTCGTTCCCAGAATCACGTGCCTCCTTTTCGGCCGTAGAACTGGAGTTAAAGCACATGAAATTCCGATGTTGACAGCATAATAATGTTTCAAAAACCCAACACTGTCTTCTGTCACTCAAGCGTAACGTAAACCATCTGCCATTATCAATGAATGGCACTCGCATCGCCAAAACCGAAAAATTTTCCATTGTCGATATGTGTGTTAGCGGCCATCTCTAATGGAACGACCACATATTCGAAGTCGCTTTGATTCGCAAGCCATTCTTTGAAGTATTATAATATTTGCTTCAAGTCGGCTAAGAAAACGGCATATTCCACCTTGCATTAGGTATATTTTCGAGAATATTGTTATACAGGAACCTATCGATAATTTGTATTTACAGACATTTATATTAATCTCCCTCCAACTGGGCAATACCAATAATTTTCGGTTAACAGCTCTGGTCAGCTTCATGATCGTTTGTCTGTTTTAAAAGTTTTCAAAATACACTGTTGAGTTCGTACTCAATATCACATTGACGTCGTTTCCACTAACGTCAACTCTTTTTCAGAAGTTGGCGTTGTTCCACATAGACTGAATCCGACGCACATTGAATAATTTGGATGTTATTGTTCCTTATGCCTGGAATTTCCATCGATGACTTGGCAAACATAACTATAGCGATATCGTAGCTTCTCATGGTAGGAGAAATCGAAGAATGTCGATATTCAAGTTATTCCATAGGTGTGAACCTAAGAGGAAGAAAAAAATATGAACATATAATAAGCCTACATAGTTCTCCTTGACTTATCATCTGGTAATTCGTCTATCTTGGTTCCTTCTCTATATTGGGATTTTCAAGTCTAATACGTTCGAGGGCTAAATAAAATTCTCGCAATTCAACAACTTTTATCTCAGGCAGTTGTAGAGAGTACCATCTACTTTAGGCCTCGATCTTACTTACTTACAGTTCGCGGTAAACCTGCGTCTCTACCAAAAAACCTCTCCACTCAGTTAGGCTGGTCCTTAGGTAACTGCCTTCAGTCGTTTATCCCAAGTTAATTGAGGTCCTGTTTTACTTGTGTGCATCATATGACAAGGTCCATCTTAAACGGACAATGCGCAGTATTTTTTGACAAACTCGATGTCAAGCTGTTCTGTACAGCTTGTTGTTGACTTTCTTCCTCCCAAGGAAGTCAACGAAAACGAAAGCTGATATCTTACAAAGGAACGACCAAGAGTATCATCATCCTTCGGTCTTCGATAGAGTCCTTACTTCAGCACAATAGATTATGAATAGGACGATTATGGCTTTATAAGAAACCTTCTGCTTTGTTTTGGATAAGGCCTTACTACTCTTGCCTAAAATTAGAACTCTATATTTATTTATTAATATATATTTTTTTTTGTTATTTAAAAATTGCATTTTCTAATTATATTTTGGCATTTTTCTTCCCAGTATCCTGAACTCAATCCAATGATTATGCGACGCTTCAGCGAGCCTGGAGATGTAGAACGAGCATTCGATTTGGTACATAAATCACACGGCCTGGAACAAACACGATTTTTGGCTAAAAAGCACTGCATTGAAGCGATACGATTGGCACAAGAACTGACTGATTCACCGTACCAAAAGGGTCTTCAAGTAGTCGGCGATTTAGTTTTAAATCGTGTGAAATAAGAAACATTGTTATATTGTTATTATATACTCTTATATAAGTTGTGGATTATGTAAATAATTTAAATATAAAATATACGCATATATTTATGGAAAAGCTAAACAAAATGACAACACAAAAATGCAATATTATGTTCATTTCTGTTATGCAAAATGCCTACATGTAATTAACAGCAAGCACAGTCTATTTAAAAAAAATAGCATTAATATTTATAAAGAACATTTCTTTACGGTTTTGAAAGGATTTTTTTTTTCTGCAAACTTCTGTAAAATTCTATAATAGTAAAAGTAAAAAAATAAAATAAATCATTGCGGATTGAATGTTGTATTCTCTTTTTTTGTATAATTCATTGCGCTGAATTTACAAAAAAATAAAAATAGTTTTCTATAAAATCAATGTTAAAAGTGTATAGTAAAAATATATTCTTATAAATGTTTTTTGTTGTAAAAGGGCCTTTCCAAGCGTGGAATTAAAATATAAAATAAAAGACAAAGTTCAATATTTAGTCAATCTGGAGACTTAAGCATAATTATTATTTTTTATTTATGTAATTTGAATATTCTGAACAAAAAGCAGGATGTAAATGTAAAGGGTAGTATGTCATCCATACGACACCGTAAGCAATCATTTTATTAATCAGAATCTAGTACAAAAACAATAAACAAAAATGGAAAATACTGAATGCTAATTTTGAAACACAAGAATTCCTCAAAATTCTATAAAACCGTGCAAGTTGGATTCATAAATTTATAATGGATTGTACCTATAATTGGGAGATCATGTATTCAAATAATCATGTTTGTTATGCAATTATCAGCTAAATGACGGACTCTGATCGAGTGGATTTTCACCCACATTTTCCATTTCGCTTATTGGTTTAGGGGAGTGAGAGGATCAGAGGATCAGTCGACATCAGTATGAGTTTCGTTGCTCATGATTGAGTTTTTAAAAGAAATCGGTTTTTAATTGTCGATTGTAGTACTTTCGAATTAGTTTCATTAAAACGTTCATTGTAATTTTCGTGGAGTTGTTGTGTAAATTAGACTTTGTTCTGTAATGGGAGATCATATTTTTACTATTAATCGAAACAAATCATTAATACAATGTATTAATGTTATTCCCGACTACTAAACAAATGTGGATATCTTTGGGAAACTGATAGCGGCTAAAGCAGCATTACGGCTTAGGGAATTTTCGCAACTGGCTCGCGAAAATACAGGCTACGCAAGCATTCTTAATACGGCCATAACACTATTCCTGTTAATTCGGACTACAATGTCCCCTATCTGGACTTTAACGTCAAGTATAAGACCGCCTTCCTAGTAGAAGTGCTTGGGAATCAGGCAAAATTTTAAACAAATCTGCAACAGAGATTTACACATAGGTGCGAGAGTTTATTTCACTCTATATATAAATTTAAAATATAAATTTAAGTCACAGCAGTTCGTGAAGCCGTGACCTGGTTTTCGATTAAGGCAATAGATTGCAGACCTATTGTTTTTTACATAGACATGACATATTTGACCAATTAGATACCGCAGCTATAAGAATCGTAAACAGAGGTAGAACAAATTTGGACAGAGCTGGATTGCAGGAAAACCAGCAGACTTATTTCTGTCAATAGGATAAATCTGAGAGAGACAGTTGGCGCAGGGCACTGTCTGGTAGGGAAACATCCCAGAAGGTTTGGTGCTTCCTTCCACGATTTCTGAAGGAGCTGAATAGACGAGAGACCATGACACATCGTGTGTATAGCTGTACTGCTATATCGGTCTTAAGAAGGAAAACCGTAGGCGAGTACTTCTTCGAGGATCTTAACGATTTAGCTAGACTAGGGTTAGGCAAAATAAAAAGCTTTATCACCGGGTCAAACTGGTTTAATGTCTAAACGGCGAATCATACTTCTTCGGTATGTGTGTACACCGAAACGGGGTGCCCTGCCTCCTGTTCTATTGGGAAGTCTCCATGTAAATCTCCGGTGCTGGTAATCTGGTTTTTTCCATAGTGGTATCACAATGGAACTTCTTTTTGTATAAGTGCGTCCCTGCTCAGCAAGGACAACCACCCAACCCAACCCAAGCAAATGCTCATTATTTCTTTGATTTACATGATTGCGGAAATATAGTGCCCTTTCGAAATTAAAGACAGTTAGCATTGAATAATCATAATATAGAATAGACACCGACTACATTCGCCGCTAGATCCATAATTGAACATACAGAAAAGCTACAATCCGTCTGGAACGGATCGTATGATACCCTATCCTCCTCTCTATAAAGTGGGCGTGGTCAAATTGCATATTGTACTCAAATATAGCTATAATGTCGAACGTTTGAGGATGTTACATGTAAAATTTTATCAAAATAGGTTTTTTGATGATAACGCCCCAAAAGTGGGCGTGGCCAAAACTGTCCTAGTTAAAAATTTAAGGCCCAAAAATCGGTTTTGTGATGAAAACGCCCTCAAAAAGTGGGCGTGATCAAAACTTTTGTATGGGTGGATTGTAGGGAATCTGAATGCCTAAATATTTGGTCTTAATATACCCTTAGGATAGGGTATAAACATTCACATTTTGATGAAATTTGCTATAAGGCATCCACCCTCGCTACAATGGACAATCTCGCTACAGTGAATAGGCCCGGTTTTCATTAGTTCACTGTATCGAGCGTCTACTAACACTTCATATATAGTATGTCAATGGGCTAGCGTATAAAAATACATTCTAAAGGATGAGTATGCGCAGCAATTCTTTGTAAAGTAAAAATATCAGCATTATCCATTACAGTTATAAATCTCTAAATGAGTCATCGACGGATCCTTCTAAAGCAGCAACAACTTTATACCCATAATCCAGCCCTATTATGGTACCGTTCTGAAAAATTCCAAAACGCAAGAAAATTCTGATCGCAATGTTGGTATGATATCTTCATACCGACTTCGTATGAAGCGGAGAAACTTCCACTCCAATCAGTTACTATAATAGGACTGACCATAACTGTTATTTCATTTATACATGTATCTAGGGCAATAAATATTCAGATGGGAACTTCAAGACTTATAGGAAGGTTTAGCAGAGGTTGCCCTCAGGGAGCAGTTTTATCACCTACTCCATGGAATATATGTACATATCTGTGGACTCTCTCCTGAGGAGACTTAAAAAGACTGGCATCCACACTGTGGGATATGCCGATACCATAGCAATTATGGCAAGAGGCAAATTGATTAACGTTACAGCAGATACCATGAGAAATGCTCTTAGAGTGGTGGAGCGGTGGTGTCAGGAACAAGTGCTCTCCATTAATGCGGAAAAGACAGATTTGATCATCTTGCCAAGGAAGAAGATAGATCTGGAATTTGAGCTCTAAACACTTTTCGGATCAGAGCCAGGAAGGTTAAGTATCTGGGTGTATACCTAGATGCTGGACTAACTTGGTACTTCCATGTCGAAGAGTAGATCAGAATGCGAAAAGGCTGCTTTATCAGTGCATGTGACAATCTCGCAGATGTTAGCATACTGGATGTATACGAAGATAGTTAGACCGATTATCACATATGCGTGCACTGTATGGGGGCAATAAGCCATCTAGAAAACTGTAAAGAAGCAGATAGATAGGGTCCAGCGTCTGGCATTTTTAGGGATCGCCGGTGTAATACGAACGACATTAAGAAGCGCAATATAAGTTATCCTAGGTATTCTGCCGTTGGACTTATTTATTAAGAAACCGGCGGCATCAACCACACTTCGTCTGCACCGGGATGCCAACTGACACTGGCGCGATACTATCTACCGGTCATAGGAAAATCCTGGATCTGGTGAAAAACTAGATTTGGGAGTGGAATATCCTCATGGATGGAATAAAGAGAATGCGTGTTACCGAAAGGTATCACAAAACTCTTATTGGAGATGGAACACTTCCGGAAAAGAAGATTGGTGATATGATCATCATTTTTATGGGTGGGTCAGTCTATCAAGCCGAGATGATTGCTCTGTTGCATTCGTTGGATCACCTGAAACAAGGTCAGGTTGCGGGTAAGAATATTACTACATCACTGGATAATCAATCAGTGATTAGACGTGATAGAATGTGTTCCTAAACTCAATGAATGCTCACTGGATAATCAATCAGTGATTAGACGTGATAGAATGTGTTCATAAACTCAATGAATGCTCATCCTGAAATGAGATGACGCTGGTTTGGGTAAGAGGGCACATAGAGACTGAGGGCAATTAGCAGAGGGATGGTAGAATACTTAATTAACAACAGGGCCGCAACGGAACACCAGAAAAGGTGGTCAACCGTGGAAGGTTGCAGGCAGGCGAAAATGGCTATTAAAATGCCGATTGACACCACTCATAGAGAAGTTCTAACCTTAGGGCGAAGAACACTGAAATGGCTGGTAGCGTTATCTACAAGTCATGGAAATTTCGAAATTTCGAAATTTAGGCATCACCTAAAGGAGATGGGTCTTCTGGAGGCTGACACCTGTTATCTATGCCTGGATGAAGTCCGGACGGCAGCGTGCCAAAGTCTCTTGGGCTAAGATGGATCGTGGAAGGGCGACGAAAAGGGACCAAACACTGTGGTCTGATTCGCAATCTCTCAAATAATATATATGTACATATATATGTACATATACATATATGTATGTACATGTATACATACATGGTATCTACATAAACGGTTTTACAATTGGATCGTCTCCTTCTTTTAAAAGGCATATTCTGGAGCGGAGACGTTCTTCTACACCCCTGAAGCGATAAAGAGGGGCTCTCTCCTATTAGTCCTATTAGAGATTTGTCGGTAGCAGTTAACGTAGACGAAGTTAAGGGAGAACTGCCGATTTCAGATCCAGTGGGCAAGAGCCAACAATATGTCTTGAGATATCGTGCCGGATTTCCAAACGAGAGACGGAATAATGATGGTGAAAAGGAACTGTTGCTGTTGATGCAATGGGACTGATGCCAACTATTTGGATTTGACAATGTTTCCTATTAAAAAAATGCCTTTCTCTTTGAATCAACCTCGGTCATCTCTTTCAAGTTGGAGTCATTACCATCTGAAAGAAAAACTCGGACGAGATAGAAGATGTTAGACCCATCTTCCACTGCAAACATTAGAAATACTTTAAAGTCTAGTGATAAAATACTTACAAATAGACCGACCAAAAATGCAAGTAAATCTGTTTTCGAAATGCAGAAGAAACTTAAAAAGATCACATGTCAGTCGTAATCGTAAGAGAAAGAAAGAAAGAATGACTCGACCAACGTCAAATATCTTGGAAAGAAGCTCCACAAAAGGGTCACAAAAAGCAAGAGTAACTGCTAAGATGGTATAAACCTCATATGTATGGATAAACCTCATATGTATGTATGTGCATATGTATATACACAGTAAATTGCAAGTATCAATATAAAGAAGTTAAAGTTGAATTTATATGTACTTTCAGGAGTTTAATTTCGTTATATCTTTATGTCGGGAACTATGCATTTATATGCAAAATGATTGCATATTTTTTGGCTGAGATTATAAGAATGTTGCCATCAATTCAGTTTCCCACTCTTTGTGAAGTTTAAACCAAATGCACATGCATGTTTTAGAGTCTGACACATAAACTGTATATATTTGTGTTTTCTATATGCCTGTGCCTCTTTTTGGGCTTTATATTTTGAACTATAGTGACATAACTTCATATCAGGCCTTTTATAAATGAGAATGAGTACAAAAACATACAGAAAACTTACAATTCGTGTAGAACAGTATATGTATCATTGGGACCAAATATTTAGGTACTCAAATTTTATATATTTCACTCATACATTATGTATAACTACGCCCACTTTTTGAGGGCTTTTTATTAAAAAACAAATTTTTGTTGACATTTTGCAAGTAACGTTTGATGTTATTCTTTTATCTTAATCCAAAAATACACTGCCTCGGACTTAAGGCGAAAAATTGTTTTGAATAAATCGGTGTATAAATTTGATACAAACATGAGGATATGATACGCGCATTGAATTGGCGAACATCATGCAATAAAATATAAGAATTTCACTTAAACCGACTGAAGATAGTTTACCTTTTCAGTAGAGAATTATTTGCTAACCATAAATTAACCATATGGTATGGTTCATTTATGTCGCTAACTGACGACAAAATGCTAAAATTCGGTACAGGTCACTCGTTCACGTAAGGGATCATACCAAATCAATATTATTCAGTCACGTACTGCTCGATAACTGAGTGGTAATTCAATCCCAGGTTATTAGATATACATAGCTTACCTAAGACGATTCTTCGAACGTTTCTTCGGCATTTATGTACATTCTTGTAGCTGAAGCAATGTGAGTTGAATGGTGCCTTGAGCCTTGGAACATGTGCACATATGTATGTGTGCATGTATGTACATATTAGCGGTGAGCAATTGCGAATAAAGTGGAGACCCAGGTTCACCCCGAACTGTAGCGCCACCTAAGTAATTGAGAATAAAGACAATCGAATAATTCGATAATTCTGTCATTGTATTATTCGAACTAAAATCGAGCCAAGTCGATTGTTGCTCGTCGATTGTTATTCGCTGATTTTTATTCGTCTATTGTTATTAGTCAATTTTTTTTCGTCGATTGTTGATTCACGATTGTTCATCATCCTCCACCATTGACAATTGCAAGCAATATAATCGACAACGGTTCTGTGTATTCGAGAGAGATTGTTCCAATCTATGTACGTTTAGGTGGATGTGTATTATACATTATACTACATGGTGCACACTGGGATTGTGAGATTTGCGTGAACTTTTTTTTTTAATTTTGTGGACTGTGTATATGGATATATGCAATACATACATACATATGTATTCACCGGTTGTTTTAACTTGTTTTAGTTCAATTGTGGGTTATTAAATGTGGGGGTATTGTAAATCCGTAAACAAATATTTTTTAAGTGCAAGATGATATTGATAACCTATAGAAGGGTATCTCAATGGTAAAGATTATGGAAATAGGGAAAAATAAAAATATAAGCAATAAAAAGGATGTATTGAGTGAACGAGCAGCAATTTTCTTTAAGAAGAATACTATTCGATTCTACTCGATTCGATTCAACTCGATGCTCTTCGATTCGATTGTTATTCGGTTGTTTTTTCTTGAGATCGAATAAATTGATAATCGAATTACTTTTTTAGTAATTGTCGATTTATTCGATTTTGATATTCATTCGCCATCGCTTATCGCTAGTACATATACATATATATGTATGTAAATATGTACATATGCGTTTTGTAGCTCTTGCGATCTAGACCAATTGTAGTTTGGCTATAATTGTCCGGATGTGAAGCGATTCTATTACGTATTCTTCCTGTCGATGGGCTTTGATATAAATTGCTCCATAATTGTCAGAGTCGTTGTCAGTCAGATGTTACTATGACCTTAGGGGTGATTCGGGGAGACCGCTTAGCTATCTGAAATCTACAAACTAACTTTTGTCTTCATTTATGTTTATTCATGACAGGAGTTCACAATCGAACCACTGGTAATCCGCTGGCCACCCGTTCTACCTACCCATAACCGTACACCACGCAGATCAATATTAAGATTCTTTGAGTCATATTCTATAGTGTTTAATATTAAGCTGTTTTGGCTCAAGTGGTTAGTGCATTGAGCTACGAAGCGAGTAAAATTTGCGAAAAAAAATTGTATGGTTTTTTTTTTACTCAAAGCGGCTAAACAAAGATTGAACAAAGTAAACAATCTTGATACTAAGATTGCCATGTCATCCGTAGACGAGTATAGATGCAACTAGGTCAAATTCATTATGGGAATTTAGGTCATGAAAGAGGAGAGATACCTCCCCCCTGAGGTCTACAAATCTAAGGACTCTAATTTACATTTTTTGACATGCTCAACGATAAGTAACACAGTAATTCCTTGTGCTTTGTACCTGTGTCCAATTTTCGCGTACAGCCTTTCATACATTTTATATTTTAGCTTCATATCAGGACACTAGGACTTCATAGTGCTTTAGCTAAAATATAAGCTTGACTCTTGAAATCACATTTAAATGTCATCTTGTATTTTTTTTTTAAATATCAACTGCTATTTCTTTTAATGTTGTGTATATTTAATTTGGGTTAGTAATTAGCTTGTATTTCTAAAATAGGACAAAATTTCTGTTAATGCTATTTTCATCTCAGAAAGTATGTATGCACATATGTATGTTCATACATACATACATACATCATTGATTAAAACTAGCAGGGTCAGCTTTTAAATCTGTTAGGTTTTTAAACCCATACGTCATTCCATAATCAATAACAAGATGATAGCTAATAAAATTACGTCAGTGGCTAAAATTCATCTGTCGAAGGGGAGGCATAAGATTGTTAACATTATTAGTTGTAATCTTCTACAAACTCGCCTTGCCTCTGAATTCTAGGGAATTCAAATATTTACCAATTGGACCACAATTAGGGCATTCATTCCTGCACATGCCGTTTGTTTGTTAGTCATGTAGGAAAAAATTCTTTCTATCTATAGGTACAAACCCAATCATTTAAATATGAGTGTAACGATTAAATCCCACGAATTGCACACGTTTTTCACTCACTGGCAATCGTATATCGAACAAGGGAGGTTATCTATGGAGTGAAGTTCACTTTAAAAGAAAATACAAATCCAATTGTTGTGTTTACTCAGCAAATAAATAATAAACTACAAACCTTATCAGTTTGAGTCCAGCTCGGCTGTCGATTGCGAGTGTCAGTTTCGCTTTTCATAAATACAAATTACTTTGTGATCGTCCCATTCTACATATTTTTTTTAAATGACTCAGGGAGAACACATCATTTATGCGTCACCATTCACTTGGATTAGAAGCAAATAACGTAAAGGGTCTAATAATGATTAGTACTGATAGAGATGTGGTCACGGTCGCTACTAATCGCGGCGTTAGCATTAAATTTTTGCACTCCAATATTTACTTGGTCCATTATCAGTAGGACAGCACTTCAGTTCTACGCGGGAAATGATTTCTTGGAAGATTATCTTGACACAGATCCTGACGTGAAGGAAGATGAAAATTTGAGTACTGTAAGTGAAAAAATGTTATAACTAAACAACAATTATGTACATGCTTCATACTCTATTGTCCAGACTCAATTGATAACGAAGTATGGGTATCCAGCAGAAATACATCATGTTACCACGGATGATGGTTATATACTGGAATTACATCGGATTCCTAAACCAGGGGCTGTGCCAGTGTTACTGGTACATGGACTTCTCGATGCATCAAGTACATGGGTGATGATGGGTCCTAATAAAGGATTTGGTGAGTAATACTTAGTCATATACCCAAGTTGGTTTAACGCAAGCTAATAACGTTTCAGCATTTGTCGAGTAATTACAATCCGTTTAATTCAATTCAATTCTCCAGGAAATATGCTTGGAAATCTGTTATTTCTTGTCGAATTTGATTTCTGTGCTTCTATCTATAGCGTGTATTTTGGCCTGAAAGATTTTGCTCTTACCCTAAACACTTTTGAACCAGTCCGTTTCTCTATACTCGACCAATCTGTATCTGGACTGTGAAAATACATTGTATCCTATAAGTTGTACTGCGCTGACCCAGTGGGTAATTAGAATACGTTTTTTGGTTCCATTGGTTTTCATTTCAACTGGATTAATTGAGTCCCACGTTAGGGGAAGTTGTCTTTACGTTAGTGATCCTCCTGGGCACTCACAAAGAACAATGTGTTCTTATGTATCTGACAGTTTTAGTGGTCAGTAATGTAATGCGTTAAGGTTTATTTCATAAGACTTTCTTGTTGAGTTTTTAGACCCACTGCTTTTGGCGTTAATGAACTTCTTCGCTTGCCTTAAGCTGTTAATCTAGCTTAGTGGTCAGAGAGTTCAACCTACCATTGTGTTATTTCGGAGTGAGTGCTACTATTTGCTCAAGATCGAGTAGGTGACATCATTCTCACATTCATGGCCTGGAATTCTGGCTAAGGTAACCTTGTTTGTAGATGCAAAATCTTCGATGAGATGGACCTAGAAAAACTTATGTCATGTAAGTTCAAGGGTCATCATCATTGCATGACTATATAAAAATTTTCGTGTACCATGTTCAATAGCATGAGGCATTAATTGTAAAAATTTTAGTGAATTTTCAAGCTCCAGTGCTGCCAATCTTCAATTTGAATTCTTTATACGCGATTTGAGGTTATGAGATCTTTATTCCTTCATTCGCGACGGTCACTTGTAATAATCTTGAACTTTATGGAGAACAGAATCTTCATCCAACCCCACTTTGAAGTTAGGTTATGAGCACCGTTTTTTGCATATCCTTGTAACCAGATTTGGTTACTAGTTTCAAGAGCTCACATTTTACTAAAGTCCTTCCTCTGCTAGACTAGGGATAAGTCGTTTTAATTCTACTTACTGTTGAATTTCAGGGGGAAGCTCGTTCCAAAGCTGAATTTTCTGATACCATCATCTCTAAGGATTACTAAAAGGTCTAGGCGTTATGAAGTACATTGAATCATCTCGATCCAATGAATCTGTCGAGTTCCTTCTTTTGTCATTCTTATTATCCTTTCCCGTATGTACATACATATATGATCCCCTCGATCTATTCGCTGCTATATTTGGAGGTACATGTATATGTATATATTTCCAGGCTACAAAGTAAAGAGGAATTTTTATTGCTTGAGTTTAACCTTTCCTAAAAATTATTTTTGAAACATAATATGCATACATACTACATATTTCCCACACACATTTCCGTGCTTGTTTTGCAAATGATGCGATTGATAAGAATGTAAAAAAATGACAGAAAAAGAACAAAAGTTGTTGTTTTGATTTATGAAATTACGGAAAGACCCACATAAAATTAATAAACATCAGAGACCAAAAACGCACCGTTTTCCTTTCATTTACCTCGTAATCTATGTAGAGAATACGATCTCTGACTTTTTTGAATCTTTTGTACAGAATTTTGATATACATATGAATAATTTTGGCCGTTACATTCTAAATTCTGGAAAATTGTCATCCAAAATATTCGAGTGTCATGTCGTAACCTCGTACCAAACAGAACACAAACTACAGACTCAAAAAAAAAATTTAATACTTAAGGGAAAACCCACTGGCAGATTTGAATATTATAAGACAAACAAATTCATGTCGGTACAATTCGAAGAATTAATGCTTCAAATAGAAAAAATAAATGTTATATCATCAAAAGTCTTAAAAAATTATTATTATTCATTACTAGCTGACCCGGCGCAACTCCGCCTCAGAATCAATCAATTTTGTGTTAACCTATTAGCTGAATCAAATTTAGTTTTTAATTAACATAAAATGAATACTCAAAATGAATTAAGTTCATAAATGTAATAAAATCAAAATGAAATGTATTTTAATTACTTTGAAATGAATTTAATTCACGTGACAGCAAGGCATTTGCTTTATTGAAGTGAATGATTCAGCGAAATGATTCTCGTAGCATTGCTGTACTACTTTCTGTTAAACTTCGAGGAGCTGGTTAGCAACTTATGCTATGTGCTCTTTTCTGCCGTTTCAGCTCGTCTTATCCGTTAGAGTCTTCTTAGCTCGTTCTGTATGGTCGTTATGAAAGAGCAGATCTCCAACCAGTAGTCCTCTGATCTTATCATATGACTTACTAGAAGCTTCGGAATCGGTGGGCCCATTCTTGTTTCCGGGAAACGTCTACAGTGAAACATTGCGTGCTCCGCATCTTCCTCTTCCTCTGGACATTCTGGGCAGAAGGACGAGCTATCGTGTCCAAATCTATGACGATATTTCCGATAGTCGCCGTGACCGGACAGCAATTGTGTAAGGTGGTAGTTAGGGTCCCCGTGTGCTCTCTTTGTCCAGACCTCGATTGTGGGAATCAGCTTGTTGGTCCATCTGCCTTTTTCTGTGTTATTCCACCTGGCTTGCCACAGTGCTATGCATGTTGCCCTTTCTTCTGCTTTTACTCCCTGATAACGCTGGTCTCTTTTCGGTTTCTGATTCGCCTAAGGTAAACCCTTGGCATCTTGTGGGCGTGAATGCCCATAGGGACTATACCTGCTATAACACAGACTGCTTCGTCCGAAACTGTTCGGAAACCGCTTTGTTTTTATTGCACAGCGCCTGTATGCAGACGAGAGCTTTCTTTTGTTTCTATTGAGCTTATCACTCTGCAAATCCTCCTAGCGTATCCAGGTCCACCGATGTTTGGCAGTATCCCGGAAAGCGCTGCTTGCATCGTTGACGCATTATTACTGCGGTATTCAGCGTGGGTTTTGAAGTTTACCCGGGTGTCGAGCATTACACCCAAGTATTTTAACGCCTCATAAGACCTGATTTAGACCTGATTGGCGTATTCCACAGTCTTTCGGCTGGTTATTAAGACAGCCTCTAGCCAATTTTTGATCCTGGCTATCGCTTGATCTGTGGCTGACTCTGCCTCGTGGATGTATTTGGCTACGGTAACTACAGCGATATCATCAGCAAAGCCGATAATCTTAACTCCTTGTGGCAGCCACAGGAGAGGTCCAAGGACAGACCCCTGGGGACTCCCGCGGAAACATTGTAGTATTTAAAGTCATCGTCCGACTGATATCTCAGCTTCCTGTTAGGAAGTAGTTAAGGATTATTTTCACCAGGTCGTCGGGCGTTACTACTGCGCAGTATTTCTTTATAAAAATAAATAAGGTTGGACAAAAAACAAAATCTTGGGGAAAATCCGCATATGTATATACATACATATGTATATGAATGTACATGGAGACCAGAATTGAAACCATTCAAAATAAGTCGAAATGAAAGGTCGCAATTTTTTTCTAGGCTGATATATGCACGTTTTCATGCATGCATAGATACATGCATATATATGCATGTATGTGTATGTACTCGTTTCGTTCGTAGCTCTTACAATGTATTTCTTCATCTTACTTTCTTTTAGCCTACATGCTTGCTGACCTGAATTATGACGTCTGGATGGCTAATGTTCGAGGAAATACTTACTCCAAAAACCACACTACTCTTCACCCGAGTAAGGCTGCCTTCTGGCAATTCTCCTTTCATGAAATGGGAGTCTACGATATACCTGCTACAATTGATTATATCCTCGAAAAAACAAACTTCCCGCAATTGCATTACATTGGACATTCCCAGGT
Source organism: Xylota sylvarum (assembly GCA_905220385.1). NCBI lineage: Eukaryota > Metazoa > Arthropoda > Insecta > Diptera > Syrphidae > Xylota > Xylota sylvarum. The sequence continues at coordinate 67,526,637 of LR999958.1, read as the reverse complement.
TTGATTATTTTAAATATGTATTTAAATACATATATGTATACATACATATATGAACATAAGTATGTATTAATTTGATTTTTTTTATGGTTCTCCTTTTTCCTTAGGGAACAACATGCTTCTGGATAATGTGCAGCCAACGTCCTGAATACAATGAGAAAATCATATTTATGCAAGCACTTGCACCTGCTGCGTTTATCGAGGGATGCAAAAGTCCTGTGATAGAATTTTTGGCATTTTTCCGATATCAGCTTTATGTTAATATTCTACCACATACAAAATTGTATTTTCCACTTACATTTCCATTTTCTTTAATTCTAGATTCTCTTCAAACTCATCGGTACTCATGAATTTCTACCAAGCAATTTTTTCCTCCGACAGTTTAGCGAGTACGTTTGTAAGGATAAATCCGTAGTTCAAGAGTTTTGTTCACAAGTAATGTTCGTGATAGCAGGATTTGATAAGGAACAAATGAATCATGTAAGAAAAAAACGTTTTCGTAATATATATGAATATAATTTTTAACTTTTACAACCATAGACAATGTTACCGGTGATATTTGGACATACTCCTGCTGGAGCTTCCACAAAACAACTCCTGCATTTTGCTCAACTAAAATCTTCCGGTCACTTCAGACAGTATAATCACGGTTTCTTAGAAAACTACAAAAAATATGGTAGATTCACTCCACCGGATTATGATCTCAAAAATGTAACCGCCAAAGTGGCACTTCATTACGGAGCCAACGATTGGTTAACAATACCAAAAGACGTTGAAAAACTTCATCAGGCGCTGCCAAACGTAGTTGGAAAATTCTTGGTTAAATATCCGGAGTTTAATCATTTGGACTTTGTTTGGGGCATTGATGCCCGTGAATTGGTTTACGAAAAAGTAGTTAAGCTAATGGAAATCGTAGAAAAAGGATATTTTTAGAGGATATGGATGTAAGTTCCATCGATTTTGTAAAAATGTAATTACATATGTATATGTAAATATTTGTATTTTTTCAATTTTGTGTGTTTTATGGTTAAGCAATAAAAATGCGATTTAAGTAGTAACCACATGTGTTTATGTATGCTTTTTATGCTTTCAAATCTGAGTACGGAGGATATATTCAGTGATAACAGAAAATATGGCTATTGTGCGCGTCTGATTGAATCCGACCTTGTACGTACCTACATATGTATTTCCAATCTATTATATTTTTTCTTGACGTTTAACTTCTATTAATCTTATAAATAAACAGTGTGTGTGCTTTCTTTACAGCTAAGTCTAGGTTCGAGGTTCAAATACAAGACAACACCAAAATTCTCATTGTAACAGGGCAAGCAAAATGTCTAAATCTAATTTCAGTTAGGAAACAACATTCAAGAACGTATGAAACAAGTGTCAACATCACTTCATTACTGCAAAAAAAATTATTGAAAAGAAGTGGAGATTGCAGCTCCGTATAACGTATTTGCTTTATTTTTAAGAAATTATTGTCTACAGGGCGGTACGAAGACTTCAGACAATCATTGCATTGCCTAAATGCAAGGTGGACATATTTTTTTTTTTCAAAAGGTTCCACCCTGGTTGAGGTGAAATGTTACATCTACTAAGGACTTTAGCATCTTTAGTAGCAGTCAGTTAGATTCTTAAAATCGGATCACTTCCTTATCAAGTCACTTTAATCGTAGATTCTCACTCGTCTCACTAGTCACTGAACAGTTTAATATTCATCTATGTTAAGAGTCGTGTTATAGAGATATTCCAGAAAACTCTACGGGTGACGAAGTCTTCAAATATCATACTTTAACAGAAATTTTGCAAATAAAGGGAATTGGCATTCCAAACACTGAGGTTAGCTTAGGTAAATGCATGCCCTTGTTGACAAGAAGTTGTTAACGGGCCACTTAGACTATCAGTGAGTCTATAGTGCCCAATTATTAGACCCCTGAGAACCTAATGTCAGTCTTCGACGACTGAACTATACCATCCAGGTAGGTGTATGAATCTCAGAAGTTTGTTCAGCTCAATATTTTCTAGATCGTCCAGTTCAGGAAAGAAATAGCTCCCAAGAGCGTCTTTCTTTTTGGTGCCTAGTGCTGGACAATCACATAGGAAGTGTAGGGATTTTATTTCCAAAGGGATTCTACTTCCTCTTCGTCCATGCAGTTTCTACAGAAATGATGATTACATATCACTGAATATCCTGTCATGACACCAACACCTGTCCAAATATCCCTAGGACTGAGTTTCATGAAATCTGTAGATCTCCTTTCGTCATAGACCGGCCGTAACAATTTGGCTGCAGCACATTGTAAGTATTATATACCATCGACTATTAGCCTCCTCGTTGGATTCGATGACTATTTTCCTGTGCTAAGCGATGTACTAGCCTCAGGAAGGGTCTTTGAGGTGCTTAGCGGATGAACTAGCCCTGCCCTGGCTGCTGCAATCGTCCCTAAGTCTAAAGGACCGGTTTTTATGTCGTAACTCGCAGTATGCGGCAGCACCAGAACCCACACCCATTTTGAATCCATCGAAATAGATAGCTAGCTCATTCTCGGTACAGACTATACCATCCGTAATCTAACAACGCTAAAGAATATTCAAACATACTATACATACATATGTCTAAATGTTGCATAACTAGATTCTGAAATATTTTTAAATAAAATGATAATAATACTTGTAAAAAAGACTCGCAAACATTGCAACATTTCTGTCATTAAATCTTTTCGGATTCACCTTACTAATGAAAGGAACCAAAGCGTGACCTACAATAACATTCCATGCACGTGAAATTTGATTGACTTTGAGGGGTTTAATCGATAAGTTTATGAGCGCGCTAAGTTTGGTTCGCATAAAGCTTTCTTTCAGGTAAACATTCCGTGGCATATTTACACCGTTCGCACGTTAGCTTATTTTAAAAGGATTATCCCTCTCCGTTGTACATATTTACTGAACTAACTGATAATAATGGAATCCACGGAAGAAGTGCAGACACAACAACTATTTGTTTGTCCTACTTCTACGGAACCCTCAACGTAAGCACGCTCGCAAACAAAATGCCTATAAAAAGAGAGGAGCCAATTCTATACGTACATACATATTTGTTTGAATTAAAACTATGCAGACATTTATCCAGTCCTTAACATATTCATTGCTTTAATAAGCCTCAAGGACCATTCGGATTTAAGCAGCTATAGTCGGCTTCCTATCAGGGAAATTTTGTTTGCGCCAATACACCTGGTACCTGGCACCGATGGATCTATAATCCTCGATTTTCCATTTTGCCTTCCTTCCTTGTGGAGTTTCACTGAACTTTGGGGAGCAGTGTGAGTTTTACTTTTGCATGGCCTACGATAAGACAGATTTTAGGGAATTATTATTTTTTTTTGTCATTACATCCAAAGTTTCGGATTTGGTTTGTTTATTGAATTTTGTTTTGCGTTACAATATGATGAGTTAGTTGAAAAATGTTGGAAAAGTGAATGATACTAATCAAAAGGAATTTAAAGTGTTAATAAACAGATTTGTTGAAAAGTGTTGTTTTTGAGGACATTGTGGAGTAAAATGAATTAGTTACAAAAATAAGCCATGGGGACCTTTTGCTATGATCATTATGAGCATCCCCTCTTGTGGTGCGAAGAAAAGAAAAGATTAATTGAACGTAAAAATGCTGAAGAAAGTATGCGTCTGTGGCGACGTAAAAAAGCTGAGGAAGTGGCCAGAAATGAAAAGGACAAACAAGAGGTAAGCTTTTTCCTTTCAACTTGTATAAGCACCTGACTATGGATGAAGTTTTGTTTCTTGCAATAGTTGATTAATGTGTTTCTTTTAAGTGTTTGTAAACGGACTTAAAAAAAAGGTTACTTTAAAGTTATCTAATGAATGATATTCCAAAATTCACATTTTGGAACTAAATTCATTCTTGTGTCGTATACATGTATATATATATATATATGTATGTATGTATGTATATGTGTGTATGCATGTGTACATATGTACATACTTACGTACATATGCATGAACAGATTTGTGTTTCTAAGATAAAGTGTAGAAGTGGTTATTAATAAACTCGGGTGCGGAAGGTTTGTTATGTACATACCTAAGATTACACACTATTATGTACAACCAAACTAACACACAACAAAAAAGCCATTGTTCTTACTAGTACGAAAAATCGGTATCCTTCAACACTGTCCTAAAGGATTTTGTTTGGTATTGTCGATATTATCTACCATGCTTCTTTATTCAAAACAGATTTATTGACTCTCAGTTAGATGTTGATTTGTGTATTTAGACCAACTAACTTTTTATAACACCACTAAAGAGTTAAATTATTTCCAGATAGGTACGGTTCAGGTGTACAAATCTAGCATAATCTCATTTGGATACCATGAAATTTGAAATGATATGTATGTATGTATGTATGTCTGAGGTGCTTTAGTTCTGCGTTTTTTTTTTGTAATTTGGTACAAATCTGTAGTCATTATTTTATTAGCTTCACCGTAGTATTAATGTCCTTATTTTCCATTTACTTCCTCCAGTATCAGCATACTGGAAGTCAATTCTAGTCTATTAAAACTGATAACACATCATTTACTTGAATAATGAAGAATAGAAGCCCCAATACTGATCCTTCAAGAACTTTGTCTGATATTTTTTGCTAATGGCCTAGAAAGTACACTCAGTCACGAAAGTCTACATACAGCGCTGAAAAGTGCTAAATTTGAATTGAATTTTTGGCTTTTTCTTGTTTTCTTTGAATTATTTTGAGGATATGATTTGTTTTTGTTTTGAATCATGTTTTTAAACAATAATAATGTTATCTAATAAAAAACAAAATTGAAATTTTTTTCTCTATCAATTCAAATTTAGCACTTTTTAGCACTGTATGTAGACTTTTGTGACTAGTAAGATCTTCATGGATTTCCTCGTACGATACCGCAGTTTGTTATGCCACGTGATCCTATAAGGGTATATATTTCCTATATTTATTTCCTGTCCTAAGGGAACCTACACATATTAAGTTGTATACATTGTTTGCAACATAGAGAAATAATCGAGCTATACCATATAAAGTGTATAGATATCAATATCAGCATAAATAGGAACATCGATTGAGCCATGTCCATTCATCCGTATGTCACCAGATTGGGCCTTACATTTTGAACTAGGAGGATGAAATCTCATATCTGGGCTGTTGATAAGAAGAAGCAGTACAAGTGTACCCCCAATTTTTCACAACTTCACTATTTTACTTGAAATCGCAAAAAATCATGCCGACCAAATATTTAGGCATTCCAATTATATAAATCACCCATTCATTGACTGTAACCACGCCCATTTTTTGGGGGCGTGTTAATAAAATAAAACAAATATTGACGAAATAGTTCAATAAAAAAATTCAATATACCACGCCCACTTTAGCTGCGCCGATACAAAGTAAAAGGATAGGGTATTATTGTAGGTATTGGAATTGGAATGGCACTTTCCTGTACTATTTTTTAATTCTGACGGCTTTTCCTTTATAAAATAGAGGCTTCTCTTCTTCTTATAGCAACAAGTTTAAGGCTAACCTGAAGGACTCTTTTGTTTTGAAAAATATTAATATTAAAGTTTATCTATTGGTATTTCTAAAAAGATTAGAAGCAACGAAACCTTGCATAAAAGGAGGACCTCGCGATTTCCCTTCTAAAAAATATTAAAGAGTCCGACACGCCACTTCGTTGCTGGCTTCGAACCTGAATCACATAAAACATAGGTACATACATACATACATATGTATGTACTTTATGAAAACAGTGCAGGGAATTGTGCTTAAATACGAAAAAATTACAAAACCAGTCGATGAAGAAAAGCCCACTCATTTTGGAAAGATTGGTAGAAGAACAACAAAGTCATCGGTCCTAAACGGTTGCGCCTTGTTCAACTGTGTTTAGACATAATTACAAAATTTCTTCAACCTCTAACTGAAGAAAATAGTGCACAGCGCCATCACCAAGGAATGCTGTATTATATATCGCATTCTCGTTGACAATGACCATCAAGAATATCACATCTTGTCTTACACTCAAGTTGGACATATTGAGCAATATTTGTAGTCGTGATCGTTGTATCAGATGTACCAGGTCCCTTCTCAACTTGAATATAGTATATTTGAATATTAAAATGAATATTTTATGCGTTGAGTCCAAAAAATAAAATTAACTCTCAGGAATCTCACGAAAAAGTCTTGATAGCAAAATTTATAAAATATTATTCTCAAATATACAGCCTCTCAAGATTTGGGAAAATTGAAAAAGGGTTCAAAAAAAGTGTCCCGTAGTAAAAAAAAAAGAGTCCACATATGTAATTAGAATAAGATATTTTTATTTCTTATCTACTATCTTTTATGTACAATAAGCGCATTTTGGGCCCAAGCTTGTGCTTCAATGCTTCTTTCTTAGTTGAAAGAGTACAATCATACAAATCGATTTAAACAATTTTAAAAAAATTGTTGAAATAAAAAAAAATTGTTTAAAATATGTATTCAATAAAAAAAGGTTGTCATTTAAAGCGAAAAATCTATGTACATATGTATCTCGACCATGGTTAGAGTTATGTATGTATAAGAAAATAAAGTGCACGACTAGGTCGTACGTACTTACACCTTAATGCTATAAGTTTCTATTCATAACCACTAAAATTCAAGTCTTGTTCTTCTTACTAATAAAGTGGGCGTGGCATTCTTCATTTTTGATGAAATTGATAACATTGCACTATGCTATTTGGGAAATTTCACAAATACTTTTTTTAAAACTCCCTCAAAAAGTGGGCGTGGCCATATATGGAGTTCAGGTGAATTAAAGAGAACTTCAGGACCTATAAATTTTGTCATAACGAATTTTTTCGACTTCAAGAATAATGTTGTTACCCTTAATTTTGAGGTTAGAATGAAAATTCCGATTTTACTTAGGGTCATGACTCCACAGACTCCAGATATGAAATTTGAAGAAAATCTGTCTAGCTGTTTAGCCTGCAGTCGAATATACAGACGACAGACAGACAGACGAAATGGGCGGACCCACTTTTTTGGTAATGTAAGTTTGATTAAAATTAAAATCTCAAGTTCGAAATATTTCACGAAACTAATACTTGCCCTATAGTATAGGTGCAATTAAAAACATTTGACAAACATTTATGTAATAGAAGGAGCAAATGTTTTGTGATCTTTAATGCCTTTGAATGACCTTTATTTTAACGCAGCAGACCATTAAAATTTATTTTGAATCCAGAAAAAGAATGGCTTTCATTCTTCAAATTGCCCTGTGCTCTAGCAAGGTGTACGCTTAATCCACTATCCACCATCATTCATGAATGTCTTTCTCTATGGGGCTGAGTGTCAGAGTGCGCATTCATGCGCGAAGGAATTCAAATATTTTATGCATGATAGTGGATGGCGATGAGTGTCATTATTTCTTTATCACTTTGCTTTTGAATGTCAACGTGTGCGAACACAACGAAAACGGAAGCATATAATGGCTGTTAGCGAACATACAGAATTTGGGCTTCACTCACACCCTATCCTAAGGGTATATTAAGTTTGACACATAGTTTGTAACATAAAGAAATATTCGAGATAGACCCTATAAAGTATATATATTCGTGATCAGCATCAGTAGCGAAATCGATAGAGCGATGACCGTCCGTCAGTCCGTCCGTATGTCTCCGCTTTTGGGCCTTACATTTTGAGCTAAGAGGATGAAATTTCATATCTGGGTTTCTGAGAAAAAGATACAAGTACAAGTGTAAAATTGTTTTAAATCCGTCCACTGCCACGCCCACTTTTTCATAATTTCACTAAATTATATGTTAAGACCAAATATTTAGGCATTTAGATTCTCTAGTATTCACCCATTACACACTTTTGGCCAGGTCCACTTTTTGGGGGCGTTTTCATCAAAAAACCGATTTTTAAACGTTCAACGTTATCCTCGTATTTCAGTGCAAAATGCAATATGGCAACGCCCACTTTATAAGGGCTACATGGAAAGGAGGATAGGGTATCATACGATCCATTCCAAACGGATTGTAGCTTTTCTGTATGTTTTTATTAATCTATTGTCTGAGAACCCAGTAGAGGAAGACCTCGACTTAGGTGGCGCGCACAAGTAGAAGTGGACCTGAACCGCCTTGGAGTACGCAACTGGAGACAGTTAGCTAAGAACCGGACTAACTGGAAAGGCTTATTGATTGAGGCACAGGTTCACCTCGAACTATAATGCTACCTGTAAGTAAGTTGTCTGAGAACCTGCTGCTTCTGATATTTAAGCTAAACTAAGGAATGACATTTATGTCATTGGATGGTGAAGCGAAAAAGAGAAAAAAAACATAACCCGGGAACGTCATTCATGAGTGATCGTGGATGCCCAGCTTAAGACAAGGTATTGTTTAAGCGAGCAGTTTGTTGCGTAAAATTGGATTGGCGCCTCATTCATTATAAACGATCAGAATAATTATAATGCTAATATATGAATATTACCAGAAAGCGAAAATGAAAATAGCGCTGTATATTCGGTCTCTCTGGACAATTCATTGGGTATGGCATTGTAAGTGTAAGGAACATGCTATGTAAAAACCGAAAGATATAATTTATCATATTTTTATAACAGAAGTACACAGCAGGTGTAAAATAGATGGCCTAGGAGCCAGAATAGCTCCAATAAAGCGTTGGTAATAGAAACATCCTCTTCGTATTTCCATTGCCTTCATTGTCCTTTTATTTTGCTCATCTCACACAAGCGATATTTTTTATTAAGATTAAGGATTAAGTCCACGGAGAGACTTATGTTTAATTTTACGATTTTTATTGAAATATCGGAAAAGCCCAATCGCTAAAAAGTTTCCAAATGGACAGCTTAGCGTCCCAACGGCAACGCTGGGCAAAAGTAATTTCAAATAGACGCGTACCCTTAGAAAATTAGATTGCAAGTTGACTATTTTCTTATCTGAACAATAATTTGCTGTTTTCTTATAAACTGTGGACTTACTTTGCAAAAGTCCAGCATTCACCTGCATTTACGAAGGTTTTCGCACAAAAAAAAAATATTGAACAAGAATAAAGGCGGGTAACTTCATATCCACAAACGACAAGCACAAAAATATCTTCACTCCAAAAATTTGTCAATAAATTCTATAAATAGATGTTAGCCTACTGAAAATTGACGTAGGTATTCTTATTCTGCATCCACGTAGCGTGACTCCATTATTGTCTCCATCGTACGTAAATAGTTATTGTTGACAAATAAACCCATTTTTGTTAGTTCCTCATCGCTTGTCTGCACGTACTAATTTACAGTAGTGGAAATAGTTATAGCTTTAATCATGATTATTTCGAATCCCATAGCTTAAATTAATTTTGACTTGTAGGTGTAATGTTGAAGAGAACCTTTTTGTGGGTTTTTCGTTGTTTCAAAATGTATGGCTGGTCCTACTTGTTTATATTTACTATAAATAGTGGTGACAGAGATTGTTTGATTGATTTATGTTTAACGCCTGGATTGGTTTTAAATATTATTCATAAAAGACAATATGCTAACATACATATGTATATGGCGTAATCATTTCCCATATGGACAGGCAGTAATAAAAAAACTCGATTTTAAGAAATCACTGAAGCAATTGAGACTTGCAGATTAACATATCGCAAAGATTTAATGGCGATGATGTTACTGCCGAAATACTCAAAACTTGCCTAGGATTCTCCTAATAAACACAGGCTACTTGATACTAGTCTTTTTGGAGAAGTGAAATAAAAGAACAATGCCTGCTTAAGAATATAATTATTTTTAGTGTTGATGAATGAAGATAGATAATAATCAAAATATAAAAATGAAATTCAAGTAACAAGATTAAAAAATAAATCAAGTTTTAAAGAACTTCACACATTTCATCACTTCACTTCACACAAAGAATAAGCACACTAAGTAGGAAATTCGTATATTTACTTGAGTAGTAGATAATTCAAACAAACCGTATTTCAAGTCAAATCTGACCGAAATGCTTTTACTATGACCGGAGAAAAATTCAAAATCCGGTCAAACAGATTTTTGACCGAAACAAAAAAATTATTTAACCGATAAGCTGTTTTTGACCGAAAAAAAATATTATGCCTACGAAGAAGTATTTCCTGCAGTTGAAGGAAACTAAATCATACTGAACGACCATCCGGACCAACGGGTTCAAAACCAATTCTGTATAGGCTCACATCCAAAACCAATGAAGACGAAATTATTAATTCCCTATCATTCTTCCTCTGAAACCCTTATAAAGTGGGCGTGGCTGCATATGCCCGACAATAACTTTCATTGCTTGAGGCTGCTACATGTAAAATTTCATCAAAATCGGAAAACGCTGCCAAAAGTGAGCGTGGCCAAAACTGATGTATGGTTGAATTGTAGACAATCTTAATGTCTAAATATTTGGTCTTAACAAAATTTTTCTATTTCATGTAAAATAGTGAAGTTATGAAAAGTTTTTCAAAAGCCTAGATATGAAGTTGCTTCCTTAGGATCGGGTATGAAAATGGTTATCCAAGCGATTCAGAGATCGATGAAGATGATGATCCTATTCTTTATTTATTTTTGAATGTAAGTATGTTTAAATTGTCGCTTGGTTGTTGTGATAACAAATATGTGCTCTGGATGAATTTGATTGAATGAAATATCAGTTTCTTTTTTTACACTCACTAGATCGAATTCTCTTTCAGTCGACCGCCTTACATATTCTTTTTTTGGTGTCACGTCAAAATAAATAGATTTTGTTCTCACCTGGTTGAAAAATGTAAAGTCATTTCACGCCTGGCTAATGTAAACGAATTGTAGCAAATCGCATTCGGTCTTTTACATATTTTTGATAACAGAGAACCCTTTTTTTGGCATGGTAAACTGTCAAAATGGATTATATCAGTCTTCTTCTCCGATTTTTTTGCGTAGACGACTGGATTGTTTTGACAGAACTGACTATATGAATGTTGGTTTTAACGAGTTTCTTAATATTTTTTATCTTTTAAGGTATTTATTACCATCCCTACTAAATTATTGTTTTAGCAATAACTTTCAAAGATTTTCCATCCTTTCTCATATTTTTTAAGATATCTCCTCGTTCTAATGAAAAATGCTTTTTTGAACCCATTATTTTCTAAAAATAATTGACAAATGCTATTATTCAAATGGACATTTTAATTCTTTTTTATCCTCACTAAAAAAAAAAAATTAAAATAAATATTCTGACAAAAAAAAATTAATGACTTTGTTTCTGTGCCTATTATTTTGTACACCAGAAAACGTGTTGTCGTCATACTAAAGCGTCTACTTCATTGAACTCAACATTATTGAGACTGTTGTTGTCTCTAATTTGTACCTTTACTTTTAAGTCAGGAGTATAAATTTCTATTATCCTTAAGAGTTTGAAATGCGAAAACGTCCACCTATAGTAAGTGTGCTTATTATTTTGTACAGCAGTGTGTAAGTACTGGGAGCAATATTCTTTATAAATTCTTTTAAACTGGAAAGCAAATTAAAGAAGTCTCAGGTTTTTTGTGGATGACTCCTCAGTGGTGTATCGGACTTTTGAGCGGGCACACGACATTAAAGTTTTTTCACGATTCCACCGCTCGCGAGCATCTGACAAACATCAGAGAGTATAACTGTCATGGAAAAGGAAAAAAATGGCCTTCAGATACGGCCCTTTCCCTTAGTGTGAAGAAAATAACACGCACAACATAAATGTTTGTAACAAGCTAGGTCCTGGCCTACTGTTTAATGCCGTATCCGAAGGGAAAATTTTGGTTTTTGAGAAGCTTTTTCATGACATGACATATACTCTCGGATATTTGTAAAAAAAACTCGCGGGAGGTGGCACGGTGAAAGAAATTTTGGGTCTTGTCTGGGGATTGAACCTCGAACTCCTCGCTCCGTAGTCAAACGCACTAACCACTTGAGACACGGCACCCCCAAGATGATACATTTTTAGCGGAATATTACCGTTTTCTAGACGCGATAAGGTTTCTAAAATCTATCACCTCAAAAACTCTCCAAACTGGGTTTGTTTTAATAAGATGGCTACGCAATAAGACATTCTAGGAATTGCATAGCCCATGAGCTCACCAGGCAAGGTGCTACCATACATACACATGTACATAATAGGAGTCAAGGCACTGCATCACTGGCAGGCACAAGCAGTGGGTACCAAGGTCTTCTCTCTCTCTTCCTATAAGCATAACTACAATTTATTCAATTCAATTTAAAATCATACCGAAAAGCTACAATCCGTCTGGAACAGATCATATCATACTGTATCCTTCTTCCTATTCAGCCCTTATAAATTTGGCATGGCAATGTTGCATTTTGTACTGAACTACGAAAAATATGAAAAATTTCATGAAAATAGGTTTATTTAGTCTTAACAATATTTTTCGGTCTAATACAATTTAGTGAAGTTATGAAAAAGTATCAAAAATCTTTACACATGTACTGTATCTTTTTCGCAAAAGCCCAGATATGATAATTTCACCTTCATAGCCTAAAATTCAAGGCTCAAATCTCAATCGATTCCGCTATTGATACTGATCACGAATACATATACATATGCATGTACTTTATAGGGTCTATCCCGATTATTTCACTATGTATCACTATGTGTATCAAACCCCTAGGACAGGGTATAAACATAGATCAATTTTATTAAACCATAAACACCAAACAAGAAATAGGTACATACATATCTTTATTAAGAAAACAACATTGCAACGCTGTGTCTTTTGGCTCTATGTACGATGGCTTCATCAGAAATGCTTGTTTTATTAATGATAATCGAAATTCTGCATGTCCTGCGACTCTTCAACCAATACTTATGAAGATTCTTTGTTTCAATGTTCTCTTTCCTGTTCTATCGTAGGTATGCCATATTTTCTTCGTGCATACCTTTTGAAACTTCAAACATAGACTTCAGCCTTCCAAATGGTTACTCAATACACACCTTGTTAAACTGTGTATGTAATTGAATATTCCTTGTAATTGGTTGAAATACTCATTCTCACGACATGGGACAATCTTCGAATTTCCAACTGAGCTGTGCATATATTTATTAATAGACTTTTGATTGTCGTATAAAAGCATAATGGATTCGATTTTATTAACGTATTCGATGTAATATTTATTAGCGATTTTTCCAAACAATTGAGCAAAACGATAGCATTGGGGGTATTTAAACTTTAAACTCATATGTGAAAAAAGGCTTTAGAATGTTATCTATATAGCGGATGTAAAATTCTATTTAAATTTTAAGCCGATTTTAGTTTAACCTTGAATATTGAAAATATTTACTTACCTATTTAAAGTGTATCAAAGTCAAAATGGGGTAATCAACAGAAAGTATTCCTCCGTCGAATAATAAAACACACCGTGAACGTGAATAAATCAAAATAATAAATAATTATACTGATCAACACTAGTCTTGCCACACGAACGTTAGTGGGTAATCGTGTTTTGACAACGTCTCCTCATTACGTAATTGAACTTATTTTCTTTTAATCACCATCAGTTTTTTTTTGATAAGGTCAAATTCATTTTTAGTATTTAGCAATTAATGCAAAGAAAGAAAGATTATATTAACTGTTTTTATACCCTATCCTAAGGGTATATTAAGTTTGACACATAGTTTGTAACATAGAGAAATAATCGAGATAGACCCTATAAAGTATATATATTCGTGATCAGCATCAATAGCGAAATCGATTGAGCGATGACCGTCCGTCCGTCCGTCCGTCCGTCCGTCCGTCCGTCCGTCCGTCCGTCCGTCCGTCCGTATGTCACCGCTTTTTGGGCCTTAAATTTTGAGCTAGGACGATGAAATTTCATATCTGGGCTTCTGAGAAAAAGATACAGTACAAGTGTAAAAATTTTTGAAATCCGCCCACTGCCACGCCCACTTTTTCATAACTTCACTAAATTATATGAAACCGAAAAATTTTGTGAAGACCAAATATTTAGGCATTTAGATTTCCTACAATCCACCCATACAAAAGTTTTGGCCACGCCCACTTTTTGGGGGCGTTTTCATCACAAAACCGAGTTTTGGGCCTTCAATTATTAACTAGGACGCTGAAATTTCATATCTGGGCTTCCAAGAAAAAGATACAGTACAAGTGTAAATTTTTTTTACATCCGCCCACTGCCACGCCTACTTTTTTATAACTTCACTAAATTATATGAAACCGAAAAATTTTGTTAAGACCAAATATTTAGGTATACAGATTCCCTACAATTCACCCATAGAACAGTTTTGGTCACGCCCACTTTTTGGGGGCGTTTTCATCAAAAAACCGATTTTGATAAAATTTTACATGTCACATCCTCAAACGTTCGAGGTTATAGCCATAGTTGAGTACAAAATGCAATTTGGTCACGCGCACTTTATAGAGAGGAGGATAGGGTATCATACGATCCGTTCCAGACGGATTGTAGCTTTTCTGTATGTTTTTTTTATAAATTCAAATTGTGTTGATTTTAATCAATATTGTGCTCGTGCGAATATGAAGATTGAGATTGACGATTCACAACGGTTCCCTTTAAGCCAATTTGATGTCGATGATAATTCTAAGTTGAAGAACTTCCTGTTAAGCCACATTTGATAACTCAAGGAGACCTCAATGGCTTGGTTCGCGATTTGAATTTGTCGAAAAAGCAGACAGAACTTTAGAAGGGATGAAATTTGCTACATCATGAAACTAAAATATGCCATTATCGAAATAGTGATGAATATTTCAAAAATTATTTTTCTCAAGATGGGGACTTTGTGTATTGTAATGATATAAATTCAGTTATCGGGATTTTGAGAATCGAATTTGATCCTTCTCAGTGGCGTTTTTTATCGACTCTTCCAAAACGAGTTTAAAAGCACTTTTACTCCATAATGGTAATGTACTTCCTTCTGTTCCTCTAACACACGCTGCTAATATGAAGGAAAATTATGAAAACATGAAACTATTACTTTAAAAAATCAAGTATAGTATATGCATATTCTTTTAAAATCTACGGCGATTGAAAAGTTATTGCCCTACTACTTGGACTACAGTTAGGTTATACTAAATTCTGTTGCTTTTAATGCAAATGGAACAGTAGAGACAAAACAAATTACAATTATAAAACGTGAATCTCTAATTCCTGGAAATAAAAATGTGAAAAATGTAGCCTTCTGATATATCCACCACTCCATATCAAATCAAGGTCTAATAAAAAATTTTATAAAGGCAATGAATTGCAATGGAAATCGATTTTTATATTTAAAAGAGAAATTCCCCAGACTATAAAGAGGGAATTTGCGCAGGATTTCAAATCAGGGAATTAACAAAGGATCCGATATTTGAAGAAAAATTTAACGATTTGGAAAAATCAGCATGGAAATGCTTCAAGAACGTTGTTGCAAATGTTTTGAGTAACCGTAAGAGTGACAGCTATAGTGAGTTGGTTGACTAGCTTCTATTGGCATATAAAGCTTTGGGTTGAAATAGGTCGTTTAAAATTCATTTTTTGAACTCGTATCTGGGTTTTTTTCCTGAGAATCTCTGGGTTGTAAGCGATGAACACGGAGAGAGGTTCCATCAAGACATTTCAAAGATGGAAACACGTTATCAGGGTAGGTGGCGACCAAGGATGTTAGACGACTTCTCTTGGACGATCAAGAGGGACCAACCGGAAGCTAAATGTTCCACAAAAAAATGGATAATATTTATAAGATACTTAAATTAAGATTTTAAGTTTATTCAAAGTTTTTGTTACATACATACATATGTACATATTCTTTAAAATCTGTCTATTTGCATATACATACATATATCTATGTATTTTAGATACAATTTCCTTTCTACTGATATTTCTTATCTTTTGGAACATTTATATACAGAATTAATTCAACAGATTAAGTTGATATTTTAAGAAATTAAATCTGTATCTATTTATCTTCGCCTGACTCTATTTCTAAACATACAGAAAAGCTACAATCCGTCTGGAGCGGATCGTCTGATACCCTATCCTCCTCTCTATAAAGTGGGCGTGGTCAAATTGCATTTCGTACTCAAATATGGCTATAAACTCGAACGTTTGAGGATGTTACATGTAAAATTTTATCAAAATCGGTTTCTTGATGAAAACGCCCCCAAAATGTGGGCGTGGCTAAAACTTTTGTATGAGTGGATTGTAGGGAATCTGAATGCCTAAATATTTGGTCTTAACAAAATTTTTCGGTTTCATATAATTTAATGAAGTTATGAAAAAGTGGGCGTGGCAGTGGGCGGATTTCAAAAATGTTTACACTTGTACTGTATCTTTTTCTCAGAAGCCCAGATATGAAATTTCATCGTCCTAGCTCAAAATTTAAGGCCCAAAAAGCGGTGACATACGGACGGACGGACGGACGGTCATCGCTCAATCGATTTCGCTATTGATGCTGATCACGAATATATATACTTTATAGGGTCTATCTCAATTATTTCTCTCTGTTACAAACTATGTGTCAAACTTAATATACCCTTAGGATAGGGTATAAAAAGGGTTGTCTTCTTTAGAACACCTGTAAATATCGGGTTGTAGTTTTTGTTAATATTTGAACATAATGCCATTTCTGATTGATTCCTCTAGCGATTCTGAATTCACTTATCTTAGCAAAAAACGGTGTGATAGAGATCAGTAATTTTTTTATGAATAGTTTTTTTTTTTAAACTGTTAATATGCCTTACTATGTATACCTCAATTAAGCAATCATGATTCAAACTCTATACGATGAATTCATTCAGGCCTTTACCTGTCTGAATTAAACCTCCAATCCTTCTTTAATAATTATTGATTTAGGTTAAGTTAGATTATGAAATGGTATGTAACGGAAAAACTCATGACGTCCACTCGGAGTTCTACAGCTCGCTTGTGAATCTGCTTTAAAAAGTAGAATGAGATCTAGAAATAAAAACAAACTGAAACCCATCGCGTTACTTGCTGGCTTGGGAACCAGTTGGAAATCTTAATGATTTCCTTCGTAACGTCTCGCAAGCAGACTGAAGTCCTGGCAATAGAAAAAGCTGCTAGATGCATAGAAGACAGTCACCTTCTCCAGTCGGATATAACTATCTTCGCTGACAGTGAAGCAGCTCTAATATCGATTAAATCTAATACAATCAAATCGAAGGCAGCTATGAAATGCCGCGACGCAATATTAAGATAACGAAAAGGCGGATGCTCTGGAAAGAATGGGGTCGGATATGAACAATGAACTGATTGGAAAATTGAATAGTATAGTTGACGGCATAATAAAGAAAAAGACCAACTCCTCCTGGTTACCTAGGGAGGATTGTGCCACTTCTCGTATGTTTTGGCCGAAATTAGACAATACATGATGATTGATTCATGTATCTGTGTGGAAATACGTTTGTTTGACTATAATCTGTACAAGTCGTGAAAGCTTAAATGCCTTTTATGTACACATGTGGACTCTTTTTTTTGTGCCGGGACACGTCTTTGGACTTTTTCTAGAAATTCTTAGAGGCAACGTTTCCCTCGATTATTGAAAGACGTCAACCATTTTTTAAGTTGTAGGTAATTATGATCTTTTCCATACATACAGATCCAGGGTATAGCTAATTCGTCTGTTGATACTGTCTGAGTCTAATATTTCCCTAAGTTTTAAACCTTTTTTGGTACACCAAAATTATTTTTCATTATGCTAGGAAATATGCCGTACTAAATAACCTTGGTTTGTATAGACATTAGATATTTGACTTCTGTTTAAACGTTTTCTTGAAAAAATCTCTTTCCCGAATATAATTGCCGGATAGACGTTTCATTTGGGAGTTCTAGGGAATGTAACCCTCTGCTACCTGTATATGTGAAAGTATGTAAAGAATTAGTTAACATTTTTTTTTACTATTTATGTGGCAACTTAATCTGAAAATCTTAAAAGCTTACCACCAAAAGTTAAACTTTTACTTAATGTGCGAGTACCAATGTATGTATGTATGTATGTACATTTCACATGCGTAAGATGTACCAATAGTACCTACCACATATGCATATAACTGAGTGAATGCTAAGCACATATGTACATATGCAAGTCCTTCATATGTACATTGCCTTCAATATTTGTAACATAATTAAATATGTTTTCTTTTCATAATTACAGTACTATGACATGTTCATAAAACATTGCCCTTGGGGGCGGCCTGGTGGCGGAGCGCCTAACGTAGACATTCGCAGAAGAGATATTACTTCAATTGGATTGCACTCAACTCCGTCTATAGTAAATTATTAAGCACTCATACTGAAGGTAATTAAGGATTCACCTTTCGTTTACAGAGCGCAATGCACCTGAACCGAAGTTCTTCAGTTTTGCTACCATGTCGTCGGTACAGCAACTACTTTTCACCGGGAAAACGAAGAAAATGTCATGGAGTGACCGTGACCGAAATTGGTGACAGTACCAATTGTGAAGCAAAAAAATACGCAAATATAGCAGCATCACCCTCCGCGGGAGAAAAAGTTCACAGCACAGCGGAAGGCTTACAAATAACATTGAAGGATCATCCAGCAATGACATTTCGAAATAAAGGTCATGTAGACATTGAAGTATGTTACAAAGGCTTTCCGAAAGGGAAGCAAACCTTAGACAAAATAGTTGTCAGTAAAAGGGATGAGTGCCCTGCTCTGGAAGCAAGTAGAAAGCATCGAGAAAAACCGGTAAGATTTATCTCATTATAGTGTTTGAACCATTACTAGTTTTTGATTTGTTTTAGAATGTTGCACAGAGTTGGGGCAAACCTGGACCAGGTGGTAAACCATGGCGAAGTCCGAAAGCTGTCGGTAGTTCATTTATGAGGTCCTTGGTAAGTAATTCATAGTATTTTGTTCCCAATATATATTTATACATATTTTCAGGGTTGGACAAATAAGGAAATGCTAAAAGAGCTCGATCAGGACAATCCAGCAACTCCAGCGGAAAAGTCTACTTTCAAAAAGCGTCAACCAAAAAAATTGGAGAAGTGTTGTCCACTGTGTACTTGCAAGTGCCCAGCTAAAGGGGATAGTCCCACCAAATTACCTTCCAATAAGAAGGAAGAAAAAAATCGTTCTAGCCGACTGGCAAATAAAGGCGATACGAAAATAAAAGTATGCCCTCGAGTTTCACGTCATTGCACCATTGCTTCGGGTGCGCATGATGGTGGGGGCGTAGAGTTAGTACCACTTTTAGCACGCCGACGAGCCGAAATTCGTCCAATAAGCCTATCTAGTACGGATGTTACAAAACGGACTTCATCCGATAATAGGTACGCCTCAAATAATAAATGTTGCTTAAAAAAATTCACTTTGCATATCCGATAAGCATAGTATTAATTTGAATGTAAAAAAAAAAAAAACAGAGAAACACACTCCTTGTCATATATATGTATATTCTTTCCAAAATCATTTCATAAATGCACCATAAACCCTTCTTCAGATGGACCAATGTAGATCTACAATATTTGAGCGAATTGAATAAGCAAATGTCGCAGAAACGTCGCAGCGTTTCAGTGTCCAAACAAATTGAAAAAGACTTGTGCAGTAAGCATTTCGAGACATTTGATACGTTTTGGGGACGGCCCGGACATGGTGCTCCGACCGATATTAAGGCTAAATTAAAATTGGACGATTTGCTTTATGGTGTGCAAAGTTGTACTGAGTAAAGCGAATATAGTGCAATCGATTGCAGCATTATGAAAACGATATTCTTTCAGCTGACTTTTGTAATTTAAGGAACAGAATCGATATTTTGCCTACTTGCCTTCGATGCAAGTTGAACAAAGTTGGATAAAGTTAAATAATAAATTTCAAAATGTATTGTAATATTATTGTGAACATAGACGAGCCGCTAATACATACATACATACATACATATATAAAGCGGCGTATTGATGTAAATTATTTATTAAGTTTTTGATGTAAATAAATAAAGATAAATCTAAATACATACCTAGAACTACAAAATTTGCTCTAGTAGGTATGTTTGCAAATCAAGCATAAAGCATTGATATAATTAGGCGAAGTATGAACTTTAGTTCCACCCCATCGGGACACAAGATACAAAATTACTTTACTTACTAGAGAGGCTCATATGCACTTAGCTTAGATGGAACAAATGGCCACACACTCAAAATTATCCTCGACAAAACCCCGACATATGTATGTATTTAGATCAGTTATTACATTTCTGGCCTTGTTTTTCGATAAAGTGTGAAAATTTATAAAAAGAGCTTTGTCGAGGTTATGTACTTCGGTCTATAAACCAAGGATAAGTGTCTACAAATTATGTGGCAGTATTAAATATAAACGCTCTAAATTTGTTAATAGATGTATCCGATTGAAAACGCTACCAATATTGTATGAAATTTTGTAGGTGAGAGAGTATTAAAAGAAACAAAGTGCAGCTCGCTTTATTGACTAACTATACAAAGTAATGCATCTTACATATGTCTGCTAAGATAACACAGAAGAACTGGTAGTTACAGAAGTGGAGACATACCAGGTAGATCAGACGATCAGGTGGCCAGACTTAGACCAACAAACTTAAACGGAGTTAGAACACAGTAGGTACAGTGTGGTCGACAAGTTTGGATTAAAAGTTCTCCATATAAATTCAAATCAAACAAACTTTGATAATAATTCTGACAATTCAAAATAAATTTTTAATCAACGGTGGTATCCACAGTTGCAGTTGAGCCGAACTATCTACTGTCATCCCTATACGAGCTGCTTCACAGTATCTGAATCCCAAGTCTATAGGGATCTCCATTACTGAGCCAAGGCGGTGGGAAAGAGTTGGTGGCTACGATCGAAACACAGCCAACAACCTTTGGATTTGCACGTGGAATATTCGAACATTTAACAGCCCGCTCGTAGACGAAGAATTTGCAGTGGCCCTAGATTGCTATAAAGCAGATATCACCGCCATCCGGGAAGTGCGATGATATTTGGCGGGCAAAAAGAGGATGAAAACCTGTGACATCTATTACCGTGATTGCTGTAGAAAGCCAGAAACAGTGCTTATTCGGATGCGGCAGACTTAGGCAAGAAGTCTGAAGCTTTCGACACATGAGTGAGCGTCTTATGACAGTCTGCATCAAGGCTAAATTCGCGAACATAAGCCTTACATACGCTCATGCCCCCGCAGAAGACAAGGACGACGCTACCAAATAATGTTTCTACGAGCTACTCGACAAAACGTATAAATAATGTCCAAAATATGACGTTAAAATAGTATTGGGTGATTTTAGCGCCAAGATAGGATAGGAGTAGTTAAGGTACGAATGCGGATATCACAAAAGCAACAAAGAATAAATACTGTGAGAAGATATAACGTTGAAAAACTGCAAGCGCAAGAGACTGCCAGAACCTTTGCCGAAAGCGTATCCCGAAATCTCGCTACGACTCCCAGCCAGCATTAAATGCCGAAAACTAATGGCAATGCTGCCAGCATGCCATCAGAAGTACCGCAACTGATGTGATGGGTTTCGCCCGATCACCACCAAGAAACACCTGGTTTGACGAAGAATGCAGCTGCAGCTAAGCAAGAAACATACAAAGCGGCGCTGCAAAGAAGGACCAGAGCGGCTTGCGAGCTATATGAGCAGAAGAGACGGGAAAAAAGAGCACGAGAAGCACGCACAATACTTGAAAGAATTGTGCGAAACTCATAAGCCAAGACCGGAGGCACAATCTTTGAAAAGTCTGTGTAACTACTAGCGTACGCTGCCAAAATGGGTGTAGCGGTAAACGAAGGCGAAACCAAGTATATGGTATCAACAAGAAGAGACACTCAACATCGATGAATTGGACAGAACGCTACAATTGACAGCATAACTTTGAGATAGTAAGGGACTTTGTCTACCTCGGCTATGCTGTAAACTCTCAAAACAACATCTCAGCAGGCAGTAGTAGAGGCAGTAGTAGAGGTCTATCCCGCAGAACTAAGGATATTCTGTATAAGACCTTGATCATTTCAGTCCTGCTTTATGGCGCTGAGGTTTTGACTCTATCTAAGGCAGATGTAGATATCCTCTGTCGATTCGAGACAAAGATTCTTCGTAAAATGTTCAGTCCCGTTTACGTTGAAGGGTCTTGGAGGAGAAGATTCAACAACGAACTATACGTGCTGTACAGCGACAGCAACCTAGTCAAAAAATTGCGCATCTATAGTCTAAGATGGCTAAGACATGTAGAGCGGATGGACACAAACGCTCCGGCCCGTAAAGTTTTCGTTGGTGCACACAAGTAGAAGGGGGCCTCAACATTCCTGCAGTGCATAACTGGAGGCAGTTGGCTAAGGACCGAGTTAACTGTGCAGGCTGTAGGGCCACCTAAGTTAGTAATTGAGTACGGGGAATATTATATACTTTGGACCTACTGTACCTTGGTTCGAGCGTATTTTTTCTGCTGTATTTTAAGTTACAATTTACGTTCCATGTTGCAATAAGTTTACTCACTCTGCAACTGGCCCTGCGACGCGTCACGCTAGTAAGTAATGTGCTGGGATTGTTTTTTGCAGTCAAAAGTAAAATTTTATATATATATGCATTTTTGTGATGTGTGTTGTACAAAACTTTAAAGTGAAAGCAAGTTCCGGATAATTTTTATTAATAAAAGTTATTTAACTTTTCAACTTAAGTCAAGTGAATTTAAGTTATTTAAATGAAAAAAAAATTTTTTTTTGAATAAATACATTGCACAAAGTGCATCTTGTTTCAACACTTTCGATGTACCATGGACCACACCAACGCACAGCCAGCTTTAATTCAAAACACCCATTCCAAAAGACTTCAGCGCAGATGAAAATTTAAGAATTGATGAACTTTTGAACCTTGGAAGGCAAACAAAACTTAAAAGTATATCTAGAACTTGCTTCGTTGCTTAGGAGTGTTTTACAACTTTTTGTTTTATCATGTTTTTATTTTTTTTTTAAGTAATAAAATTTAACTTAAACTTATTGCTATCGACAAAACTATTGTTTTGTATGCTATTGAAAGTGTATGCTCCAATGTACAATGTAGTATGGTCCAAGGTACATTTACAAAGTTTAGACTAAGAAAACCATGTACACTTACTTAGCCAAATTATTGACGTTTTTGAAATATTTAATAAAGATTCTAGAAAGAATAGTAAAAAGGTTATAGTATTCAGAGTTCATCTCTATAATGAGATAACATGGTGAACAGTAAACATCACTTTTCTGAAAATCAGTTCGAGGTACACAACCTTGCATTATTATAAGAAAATTTGTTATTAAAATTTATAAGACGACGGGGTGTGATAAGTTACTCGCTCATGCCCACAAACTCACATAATTTCAAATTATGTTCTTGTATTGACCTTAAAAAATCATCCCTCTGCGGATTGATTGATTGCCAAACATCCCCAAACACGAATTACTTATAAATATGTGAATGTTTCTATCCCCACTACATCCATTTTTAACCATTCACTTCCCAGGAAATTACTGGTGCAATAAACAAGGACTGTAAATGATTGCTTCTTAACATGAAACACTCTAATGAGCCCTAATGAAATCATCCAAGTTTTTGTTCTTCATTTGTTCACCATTACTCACTGCCAACCGAAACTGAGAAGAATCTTACTAAAACCGCAGTAAATAGAAGTTAAATTAAATTAAGAATTCATCCCCTTTTATAGAACACGAAATTTATGAGAGCGAATGCCATCCACTGTAACACGTACTCGTGTTATAAAAACAACAACCGAACCAACACCAAGGATATCTCTGAAACTAATAGCAACAACAAATGCTAAAAAAAAAAAACTTTTTACTTATGTAGCCGAGTATAGAATGCAACAGCAGGGCAGGGAATCTGTGCGATGCCCTTTTTGCATCGGAAATGAAATATTCAGCGAGTTTTACCTTACCAAATTGTGCCAGCGACGTGGCCAGAACTTTGGATATGCCAATGTCATCCAATCTGCTAGATGCAATACAGGACTGTGGGGCAACCAACCAGCCAGATGGTTGAAATATAGTATTAAAGGACTATGTGCTACACTTTGGTATAATAATAGTAACGGAGAACATGCATATCTATGTATGTGTTGTGGATAGATAAATATTTTGTATCATTTTGCAAGGCCTTAGTTTGGAAAAGAGCCAAGTTTTCGACGTTTTCCGTTTTTTTTTTCCTTCACTGTTTAAATTTTTTTTAAGAATTTTTCTTTGCCTAAAAGTTTTTTTTCTTTTTGTTTTGTTCGTCAGATGGAGTTATTCCTCTGTGATAGCGGCGGATAAACATTATATTTCTATTTCTATTTATGTATGCTGTGTGGGTCATGTTTTATGGTATCAAGATTTTTTCGCTATTACGTTTCAACATCGAGTTCTCTGGTTGTGCAATAAGTATCTGTAGTACATTCTTGAGGAAAAAGCAATATCGCATTTCTGTGGTAGAAACGAAAATGCAAGTATCATGCCTTTTTCACACGGAAAAGAAACACTTTCCGTTCACTTAGTTGTGTTGATTCATGTCTAAATCGTTTTTTTATTTTCAGTTGGAGACGTCAGCACGTACGTATACCAGAAGTCATACATATATTATGTAGGTGTACGAGAGGGTTTTTCAGAATCATGGTTTACAGGAATACGTCGCACCTGCAAACGTAGGTACAGTCGGATATCGTGAAAACATCCTCCTTTTGTGCGATGGACACTTGTAAAAATTTGTATGTGCATACATACATTCATCTATACACACATCTGTATAATAAGTCCTATAAGATTTTTGAAATATAAAAGTTTTGGTCGACATTGCCGAAGGCACTGTGTCCAAATTCTGAAATACTCCACAGACAGACAACCTGCTTTTCTGCCTTATGTTTGTCTCGTAACTAATGTATGTATGTACTTACATATTCTCTTCAATGCTTTGATGAATCTGTTTATTGTTGGATGATGGATACAGGGTTGGGACTGTAGAACTCTTTTAAATCACAATACATATACTTATGTAGGTATGTACATAATTGGAAGTATGTAGTTCTTAACAGAAAAACGGCTTTTGTTAAAATCTACGTCTATACACGATTAAGAGATTTTTTGTTTGTCGGGTTAGGAAACCCTCCACTGGAGCACTCAGACTCAACTGGTCCATTGCACTACCAAGGAACAAAATCCAAAATATAAGAGAAACATGATAATACACTTCAGCGATGGGAACCCATCGAAGTATCGAAATATCATCGCCCTCCCCACAAACATCGCAAACAGTTGTCTCTTAAGCCTAGCACACTGAAATGTTTAGCAAAAGGAAAGTCAAAGCCAAATATTGAAATTTGACCTTATGACACTTTCTGAAATCGACGGAAAGGCAAATTCTAACATTTGGCTTTATGTCACTTTCACAAAAAAGACAGAAGTCCAATTTGGCCTTATTTCACTTTTCATTACATTCTAAAGGAAATTAATTCACCGTTCCTCGCTGTATTCACTTTTCTAGTCTCACAAATTCCTTTGGCCTTACGTCTCTTTATCAAAGTGTTATAAGGTTATATGCTAGAATTTGGCCTTATGTCACTTGTCCGTATGTCACGGCATCACCTACAGTCTTTTCTGCTGAGAGATAGTAAGAATGGCGCTGATTTCGTACAAACCTTCAGGAGCAAACGATTACTTTGCCACCATCCTGACATCCGGACTCAAGGCTGCGGAACTACATGAGATGGGATTAATATCCAACAAGAATATCGTTATTTATATTAATAGTCAGGGTGCGCTAAACGCTAGTTTGTCGCACAATGGCATTATGTTTGCAGAACCATGTCAGAACATGTTCCGTACCTGTACACTGTGTTACAGAGGGTAATGAAAGTGCCGATGTACTGGCCAAAAACGGAGCAGTGCTTCCGGTAAATTATATAATTGAAGGCATTAGACCACCAATGGCAGTGGCTAAGTGAATTATTCTCGATAAAATCATCCCCGACCTAAGATGGTCAAATGGGCCTGATTTAGATCGGAAAAAATCTGGATAATTAATAAAAAGCACTGTTAAGAATAGCGATAGGGATACTATCTGCCCATTGCCTTCTAAAGAAGAACGCCATGAGATTAGGTTTAACGAACACGGGCATATACAGGTTTGTGATGACTTATGTATGTACGTGTCAAGCTATTGCTCGGAGTAGAAAAAAATACGTTACGTGAGAAGATATTTTTTGAACAATTTAAAGGAGGTTGGTTCATTCAACAAAATTGAAACCATATTTAGGTTCTGTAGGGAAATCAAATGTATGAGAGAATTGGTTTGGGTTTCTGACTTTCTGACCGCGAAGGTTCCTTAGGGATCGCGATGGTGCCTAGTGCTTATCACGAACTCAAGTGTGACCTGGAACTCAGACAAGAGTCAAAGAGTTTACCTTGGCGACCGAATTCAAAGAGTTCTTGCAATCTGGAACTATTTTGGAACGGGCTACAGGCTTGACAAGGCCTTAAGCGCAGCCTGACTGTCGTTACAGACATGGATACTCCGACTGCGTCACCTATTCTTAACAATATAGTCGGCAGCCATTAGGATAGCTTGAAAAAAAGAAGCATACTTGGCTAACGAGTAGTGAAGTCAGCGCCGTTTCCTTAACTAGTTTTGGAGTCATGGAGATTCGACTACAGCCCAGATTCAGAATTTACCAGTCCTAACTGTAAAAAAAATCTACTCTAAATTTGCGCAGCAGCCGGGGTTACGCTTGCTTTAGACGGCATATCCATGGAACCAGGGTTGTAGGATAAGTGTTGTTGTTATGTCCCGATTGGGTTGGACATAAGTCCATAACTCAATTGTGGACTTATGTCCCTGCGCCCGAATTGTTACCTTTGTCTCAAACATTGATATTAATTCTAAATTTTTATTATTCAAGTTTTATTTTTTTAGATTCTGTATTATTTGAGATTTTGGTTTCTAGATTTGTTTTCCAGATTTTTGATTTCTATATTTTACCCAGTCTAAGACGGTAGATTGCTTTCATAGTATAGCCCATGATAAAAGTATCGAGGGGACGTAAATCAAGCAGAGCATCAGAGCAGAGACAAGCGTACTCGGGAGAGCTCCGTGTAGCCGAGACAGACAAGACGAAGAAGAAAGGAAAACCACATTAAACCTCCTACATGCCAAGCTCTATCCGTTTGTAGAAGATTTCAATTAGGAGCCTACTTCTTCAACAATTTAAGTGAAGAATTTAAGTCAACTAGAGGTAAAGAATGGACTTTTACTGCTCTTTGTACATATGTAAGTGTGGCCACATCTAATGCAGCCTCCTACGTTCACGTTTACTTATACCTAAGGTTTACATAGTCGTACGTGGATTCTCTTTTTACGAACTATATTGTTAGCAAGGTTGTTAAAATCGATTGTTGGACAACTTGTTTGGCACGTAGCCTCATCATGCTGGAACTATAGCTCGCCCAAATCCAAATCTTCAATTACTGGCCATAAAAATAGGTTATTATGCCTCGGCAAAGCTCTCTATTGACCGTAACGTTTCTTCCATTTC
Organism: Xylota sylvarum; assembly: GCA_905220385.1. Classification (NCBI taxonomy): domain Eukaryota; kingdom Metazoa; phylum Arthropoda; class Insecta; order Diptera; family Syrphidae; genus Xylota; species Xylota sylvarum. The sequence goes on along the minus strand of LR999958.1, from coordinate 67,499,047 downwards.
CGCACAGGACGAACTCCTGAATATGTTTGGTTATCAATCAGCAAACCAGTCGCACGAACTTTCGTCACAAACTTGCGAACACCAGCTGCAGTTGGTGCGTTATTTCGACCGAAATATCTTTTCAATGTTCGCACTGTTTCGGCAACACCGCAACCAGTTTGGAAGTTACTTTGCAATATTTCCCAACGTTGTTGAAGCGTTTCATTTCATACCGCAAAAATATAATACGTACTGGGTTTCTATCAGTTTTTTGAGCGCATAAGAGTTGTCAGTGTCAAAATAACATATGATTCAAAAAGAAACCAACAGATGGCCCACCCTATATATTGCAATTAATTACGCAACCAAATGAGTGAGTATATCAGAATATAAAACAGTACTAATGAAAATATATCTCTTTTACAAAACCACATTGACAATATGTGTGGTGTGTTAAGTCCATCTACCCATCAGTGTTTAGACAGTTTAATGTTACACTACACGTTGTCCCCTTTTTACGGTCTAATGCTTACATTTCATCCGATAATATTTACTCGCCTCTTAACAGTTCTTTCATTAGTGCTCTTTTGTATCGGACAAAGTTTATCGCCTTCACATATAGAGAACTTAGTCAATAATTCATTGCTGTGTTAGATGGACTTATGCAGATGGGCTTTACGATGACCGCATATTCTGCCATGTTTGTGGATCCATCAGGATATTATTTGCTTTGAGAGATGCACCTCAATGATGTTTTGGTTTTTTTCATAATTACATAAATTAATCTTACATGTAATGCAATGCATAACCACTAATAGTACCGGTGTAAATTGGAAATAATTTCAAATATGTAGTAGGAAATAAAGTCGAAGTTAAATTTTATAAAATTTAATTAAAATGTAATATATTTCAACACCTTATAATAATTTTGAAAAAGCTATTAGGAAATTATAAATAAATTCTTCAATTGCCGTAAGAGCCTCTAAAACGGAGCGCGGAGAGCGACCAATGATGCCGATGTCGTCTGCTTACCGCAGCAGCTGGACAGATTTGTTGAAGATAGTGCCTTTCGTGTTGGTCTGTTCCAGGACCTGCCTTAGTGCGAAAATTTTGTCGATCGTCGATCGTCGATATGCGGGGCCGGAAGCCACACTGGTACGTGCCGATTAGTGTGCTGCAGAAACGCTTCAGACGTTCACACAGTACGTTGGATAGGATCTTATATGCGACATTAAGCAGGGATGTGCCTCGGTAGTTCTTACAAAACATAGGTTCGCCTTTCTTAATGATGGGGCATATAGAGCTGATAGTCCAGTCATCGAGCATGACTTCATCCACCCATACTTGGTTGATGATTTGGTTCATGCAATCTACCAAAGCATCACCACCATGTTTGAAAAACCTTGCTGGTAGACCATCAGATCCGGCGACCTTGTTGTTCTTCAGTTTTTTGATAGCTGAGCCGACTTCTTCAAAACTGTTAGGGGGATAGATTCTTCATTGACTGCATGCGGGTTCTCTTCTTGCCCTATCACTCTCTCTACCTGCCCATTATGTAGCTGCTTAAACACATATGCTATTCCATGTGCTTCGGTGACTAGGTTTCCTTCACTGTTTCGAAGAGCCTGCGTACCGGGCTTAAAGCCAGCTACCAGTTGCTTGACTATCCTAAAAAGCATCCGGATGTTGTTCCTATCAACACTTTTCGATACTTAAGCTGGGAGACTGCATGGGCCCTTTTCTTCTTACGCAGGATCTTCTTCTCCTCCCTTCTCCTGGCTCGATACTTGCATGTGCGCATTTTCTGTCACCTTTTTCTGACGCACGCATTCATCATTATATCAAGGGCACTTTTTGGGTGATGGCTGGTAGCCTATGGTGGTCTTTGCTACCCCTTTGATGATGTCGTGATACTGGTTCCACAGATTGTTGGTGTTTGTGGATAGTGAATGCACAGCGGAGAGTCTCTCGCTCAGGTGCTCTCTATAGACTCTGGCTACTCCAGTCGTGCTAAGGCTTCCAACGTTGAATTTCTTTTTCTGGGCTCCTTCTCGTTGGATAGTCGATCTCTGAATTTAGCTGCAACAAGAAAATGGTCAGAGTCGATGTTTACCCCTCTGAAAGTTTGCACATTTAGAATGTTGGATGAGTGCCTCGCATCTATTAGCGGTTCGACCATCTGGAGAGCGCCAGGTTGCTGTGTGGATTCGTAGTCTTACAGTGCTACTGTGCTACTTATCACCGTACTACGAGCTGCTCCAAAAACCATTAGCTGGAAGCTAATCGTGGAGGCTGTGCTTTCCAACTAATCCGCCGAAGATGGTTTCCTTACCGATTTTGGCATTGAAGTCTCCGAGTATGACTTTGACATCATACTCCGGACAGGCTCCGTAGGCTCCGTCCAGGAGGTCATAAAACTCCTCCTCGATAGAGTCTTCAGCTTCGGTAATGGCGTGTGCACATATTATGCTGATGTTTAGGAATGTTGTCTTGATGCGGATCACATATTATATACTACCGGGTAATAATGGCAAGGCAATTAGGAAAGACAATTTTGTAAGGTTTTGGTAAAGTCTCAGCAAAAGCTGTGGCTCAGTAGTTAGGTCCTGGATCCCGTACGGACCTTTTGCGTCAAATATTTGTATTTGTATCTATCAATTCGCATATTGTTGAATGCAGTTGTGTGTTGTATTCTAGATGAAAGCTTTTGTTTTAAAGAAAGGTCTTATTGCTTAGCGCAGCCAGTGAATCTTATTCTAATTCAGTCAGCTGTGCGGATTCTATAATACTGTAATAAAAATTATATTTGTAGGGTTATCGAGGAGCAGAAGAAAAGCAAAGACATTACTTGGCGACAAAAAAAAAATTCACTTCTTTTATTTTTATAACCTTTACAGAATTCACTCGTACCTCGTGGTCAGTTTCTCACTTCACTACTTGACAGCAATTTTTTTTTATGCACTCTCAGTGGCTGGCGCTCTCTGACAGCTGGAGTACGTCTAGAGATGTAATATTTGTTACACTCTCCCCTCCTTGAACGGCACCCCCTCTAGGACACGTCTCATACGACTCCCACGCTCGATGATCTTTACCTCTGTAAACTGCTATTCGATCTATGTGTACAATCCTTGGCTTGGATCTCGGCGTCTTCTGGATCTTGATTGTTGCATCGGTGATTAGCTCCATAACTCTATAGGGGCCATCCCAGTCAGACTGAAGTTTTGGAGTGACCCGAACCTTTCTTCGTGGGTTATGTAGCCATACAAAATTACCAACTTGAAATCGAGGAACATTAGATGTTACATCGTACCTGTTTTTCATCCGAGTGGAAGCTCGATGCATTTCTACTCTCGCTCTTTCATGTACTTCTTGCAATTGTTCCTGAAGCTGCTTAGCGTATCCACTTAACGAAATTACATCCGGGGGAGTTCCGAACATCAAATCCGGTGGAAGCCGCATTTCTCTACCAAAAAGCATAGCAAACGGTGACATTTTAATAGACTCCTGTTGAGCGGCCCTGTATGCCATAGCAAACAAAGGCATATAGTCATCCCAATCATCCTGCTTTTCATTGACAAATTTAGAAAGGTAGTGTAACACGGTCTTATTCATTCGTTCCACAAGGCCATCAGATTGCGGATGCAATGGTGTAGTTCTTGTTTTGTGAATACCTAAAATCTCCATTACGTTTTGGAAAACTTCGGCCTCGAAGTTTCGACCCTGGTCCGAATGCAGTTCAAGCGGAATCCCAAAACGACAAAACACTTCCTTTACCAACACTCTGGCGGCAGTATCAGCAGTCTGATCCATAATGGGGAAAATTTCCACCCACTTGGTGAAATAATCCATGAAGACTAAGGCATATTTATTTCCCAGTTTCGTTGATGGTAAGGGTCCCAAAATATCCACTGCGACACGTTGGAATGGTTCACCACAAAGGTAAATTTGTAGTTTACCTCTGGTTTTGTTCTTTGGACCACTTTTGGACGCGCAGATATCGCATTCGGAACAGTATTGTTGCACATCTTTTCTGGCTCCAACCCAATAAAAACGTGAACGTATTTTTTCGTGCGTTTTGTTAGAGCCAAAAGGCCCACCAAACGGAGTGTCGTGGAACATTTTTATTACTTCGGCTGTTAACGATTTTGGCACAATTGGCAGCAAACGCTCAGGCTGTTTACGAGTAGTGGGCACCCATCTCTTGCAAATAATTTCGTCTCGGAGAACTAAAGCTGAGAACTGAGCCCAGTATGCTTTTAGAAGATTACACTCTCCAGATACCGTATTCCAATCAGGGCGAATACCATCCTTTACCCACTGGATCACCACCTTTAAAACTCTATCTGCCACTTGGGCCAACTGCAACTTATTTAGATCAAAATCACTATCAATTTGAAGAACTACATTGACTGGGTGCACAAATTCAACGCCATAGTTCTTTTCTTTGGATTCGCAGTGGTTGCAAACTTTATCACAGCAGGGTCGTCGTGAAAGACCATCAGCGTTAAGGTGAGCTTTTCCACTACGATGTTGTATCTTATAATTATACTGCTGGATGCGCTCTAACCAACGTGCAAGTTGGCCCTCAGGATTTTTGAACGAGAGTAACCAATTGAGAGCTGCGTGGTCAGTTCGAATTAAAAACTCCCTCCCAAACAAATATATATGGAAGTGCTCAATGGATTTGATCATCGCAAGTAGCTCCTTCCTTGTGGTGCAGTAATTTCGCTCAGGTTTGCTTAGAGCTTTACTAAAGTAGGCAATTACTCTTTCAGATCCCTCGTGAACCTGCGACAGAACTGCTCCTATTCCATGTTCACAGGCGTCAGTGTCTAAAATAAAATTGCATTCCGGACGAACATGGGCCAAAATCGGTGGTGACGTTAAACAGGCTTTCAATAAATTATAAGAGTCGTTACATTCCGAAGTCCACTCGAATGAAATGTTTTTTTCGGTAAGCCGGTGTAATGGACGTGCAAGTTCGGCGAATCGGGGTACAAACTGGCGGTAGTAAGTGCACAATCCAATAAAACTTCTTACCTCAGAAACATTTTTCGGTATCGGCCAACTCCGAATGGCCTCAATCTTAGAAGGATCAGGCGACACACCGCTCTCACTAACCAAATGGCCCAAGAAACACACCTCTTTTTGAAATAGGTTGCATTTGGCGGGGTTAATTTTTAATCCAGCCTCTCTTAAGCGACTAAAAACAGTACGAAGGTTAGCAAGCATATCATCAAAACTCTTACCGTGGATCAAAATGTCATCCAGATAAACCAAACAAGTCTCCATCGGTAATCCTCGAAGGACATTTGACATAAGGCGTTCGAATGTAGCGGGCGCATTCGTCAGGCCAAAGCTCATAACTTTAAATTGCCACAGGCCATCTCTTGTGACGAAAGCCGTCTTCTCACGATCTGCTGGAAACATTTCGACTTGCCAATATCCAGACTGGCAGTCGACTGTGCTAAACCATACAGAGCCCGCAACTGCATCCAGAGTGTCGTCAATCCGCGGTAAGGGGAAGGAATCCTTGATGGTGACATTATTTAACCGACGGTAATCGACACAAAATCTTGTGGATCCATCCTTCTTCCTTACCATTACTATTGGCGATGCCCAGGGGCTATTTGAAGGCTCGATAATATCGTTACGAAGCATGCTGTTGATGATTTCCCGTGACTCTTCTTGTTTGGCAAGTGGTAGCCTACGCGGTGGTTGCTTAATTGGCTTCGCAGTACCTACATCAATTTTATGCTGGGCGGCACTCGTCCTTCCCAAATCATCGGGACTGCTGGAGAAAATATCACCATATTCCAGTAGTAGCGACTGAACGGTGTTGTGCTGCGTTGGTTTAAGGTATTGCTGCGATCTACGAAAAAGATCATCCAAGTAATTTGGTACCGCGCATTCCTTTGAAGTTTTTACATTAGGGCACTCAACCGCTTCGAAAGTAGCGACAGGAGTATTTCTCGGAAGTGTGACTGCATAATCGGCAAGATTAGCAATACGAACCAGAACGGCACCGTCTCGACTAAAGGTCATAGACTTCCCTACTAGAATTCCTTTTGGAAGACCATCCCCAAGAGGAGAAACAACACCTTCAGCAGGGGCTGCACTGGATGTGTTAGTGGCGATAAACTTTTCAACGCGGGGAGGAATAAGACAGGAATCTGTTGTTCGGAGAAAGATAGCTCGAATAGTTTCCTTATCCGGATCACCCAGTTGATTACTTGAGGTAGTATTTACCTCATTATGAAGAGGGATTCGATTAGTACCAATCGAAAGATGATTGGAAGAAAAATCCAGAATGGTTTTGGAAGTTCTCAAGATATCCACTCCGAGAATACCTTGACTAAAGGTGGGAAGGGCAAAATCGACCACCAGAACTTTGAGTCGGTGTTTGAATGTACCAATCTGAATAATAGTGCGCCACTCTTGTGAAATTTTAAAGGAGTTTCCACAAAGAGTTTGAATTATTGCTTTTCCAGGTTGAAGACGCGTATTTTGGGGTATAACACTTCGATGGACCAATGTTACCGATGATCCAGTATCGACAAGCATCTGGCAAGGAACGGTACCAAGAACTACAGGGACAGTAAATCCAGACTGTTTGTCACAGTGGACATTATAAATTTGGGGACTGTTTAAGTTCGTCAGCGTTAGTCCCTTGGCACTGACGGCTGAGCGTTTCCCGACTCCGGAGCGATTTCCATAACTTTGCTTGAAGTTCCACGAGTTGCATAGTTTTGATTTCTTCTTGGACGTTGATTTGAACGATAACTAGATTGCGATTGGATTTCCGTAGCTTCGATATATCGAGTAGAATGACTAGTTTGAGTAGCCAGATATGCTGCCTCCGCAGAACTAGCTATATTGACAGCATCGATCATTGTTTTTGGATCTGCCATTCGTACCGCATCCTGGATTGAACGATCCCCAATACCATCGACAAACTGCATGACTGCAATACGCTCCTGAGCGGAGGGAGGACAGTCACTGAAGACTATGCGGGTAAGTCGCTGAATGTCACTTGCAAAACAACCAAGATCTTCTCGATGTCGCTGTCGCCTGGAACAAAATGAAGCATGAGAAATGTGTTTCTTTTGGGAAATAAATCTTAATTGTAAAGCGGATATTAGTTTGGTGTAATCCACACGATCGTTAGGACTGAGATTTCCCAAAACGGACACAGCTTCCCCGCGAAGTAAAGATGCCAGCACTTGCGCTTTTTGCTTGTCATTCCATTCATTGGCCTCCGCAACGATATCAAATTGTACTTTGTACTCCGCCCAATCAGTGGTTTCGCTATCGAAAGGCTGGGGGTCAATTCTTACTTTACCGGTGCTAATCGCTAATGTGGTAGGGGAAACACTGGGAGACTCCGGTTCAACAATTAACGGGTTGTCCATTCTCTTCTCAACATCTGGTGTAGAGCACTGCAACACTTTTTGGGCAAATGTGGTAGCACCCATAGTGCGCAATTCCTCGACTTGACGTTGTTGTTCACTTTTAAGCTGGGTGATTTCTGCAGTCTGTTGAGATACACATTCGCCCAGTGATGTTAAAGTTGTAAGGATTTGTTCAATCTTTAGTGATAATTCTTCGTTAGCCATATCAACTCGATATCCCACTTCTGACACCAATGTAATAAAAATTATATTTGTAGGGTTATCGAGGAGCAGAAGAAAAGCAAAGACATTACTTGGCGACAAAAAAAAAATTCACTTCTTTTATTTTTATAACCTTTACAGAATTCACTCGTACCTCGTGGTCAGTTTCTCACTTCACTACTTGACAGCAATTTTTTTTTATGCACTCTCAGTGGCTGGCGCTCTCTGACAGCTGGAGTACGTCTCCAGATGTAATATTTGTTACAATACGCATGATTGATGGCAACTTATTAAGAGTAGCGTAACCATCTGTCTCCTCTTACATCACATCGTCGTATAAGATATCACTACCTTAGTAAGGTTTTGTTTACATGTCAATATCGATATAATCTTTGGCATAGAATCAAACGAAAACAGAATCCGTTGCTAAATTAAAAAGAGTCAAACTCTTAATGGCTAAAAAAAGGCAGAAAAATGTAGTAGGAGGAAAAAACCAACAGTTTGAAAAGGAAAGAAGAAAGCCATCCCTGTCTTTCCATCCTGCGATAAGAATGTTAATGACGTAGAAGATGGGGGCAAAATACCATACCATAAGCGTTGGGTTTCTCGCGCCCATTATGACGACACATTTTACTCGACGAAGACTGCCGGCAATCACCTGCAGATAAACGAAAGCGAAGGGATGGATACCAACTTCTTAAAAGGAAAACGTAGAATCTAGAACGAGATTCGAAGATTTTACCCAAAGGTAAGAAACAAAACATGACAAAACATCAAGTAAGCTGGTATATCTATTTGTTATATAGTGATTCCCCTTGTGAGCAATCTGAGTGGTCCATATCAGTGTCCCTTTAAGCCGGAAAGTACCAGGGTTTGCAAAACGATGCCCACCACTTTATGGTCCTTGTGGTTCAGTGGTTAGTGCTACGGACTACTGAGCTTGAGGTTCGAAGTTCGAATACCAGACAACACCAACTAGTTTTCACCTCTCGCAAGCGTCTGATAAACTGTCATTTAAGCCATATCTGGCTTGGAACAAGGCACCACACAAAGAAGTTTCGAAGCACTTCATTTCACTAAAAAAGACTTTATTCGAAGAAAACTTAAATAGAAGCAAAAAACGAAATCAAATATTATTTTGTTTTGGGAATCGTAGGATTCTTCTTTTTCTTTTTGCACATCTTCAATCGATAGATATCCTCTCTTTCCAATTCATCAAGTTCTTCTGCTATGAACCGTAACGTGTTTTCAAATCTCGGTATAAGAACGTGCTCTAGCCCATTGCATCTCATACTGTTTTCCTTGGCATGCTTTTGTAGAACCTTTGCCGCATATCTAAGGGACGCCAATTCCGCAAAGAATAATAAAACTTCATGAAAGTCTCGACGAACGTTCATGATCTGCTGCCCGGCTCGTCCGAGACCAGCTAGCGGATATGCCTCGTGGCCACTCTGTACTACTTCAATAGTCGGCAATTTCACTCCAACTATATTCCAAAATCTTATTCTTAGCTGCATCTGTGATGTTTCAGAATCTGATATACTTATTGTGTGATAGTCGAAACCCAAGAATCTTGCTTTAGCTAGAGATATATACGCTGGTACCAGCATATGTTCCAACATTCCGGATCGTGCGTTGAGGTCGTCATTTGTTTCTCTCAATTTCAGTTCCAGAGCATCACGTTTCCTCTTAAGGAGGTTTAGTCCATTTTTAGCGGAGAGCAGCCTCTGTGTTACGAAGACTCGATTACCCCGAGATGCTATAATGGGAAGTCTGTCGCCGCTCTTCATAGCACCTCGGTAGGAATTTGCACAAATTTATTGAAAAATTTTGACAAACTATATATTTTTTTTAATCAATCAATTTATAAACAGTAGGATTACTTTTGTAAAATCATATTGTGCCTGACGTTAACGCTAATCGAATTATGTATGTCTATGCATGACAAACCTCTAAAAATATGTACTATGTACATATGTATGTTTTGGGGAGTAACAAACGATAAAGGGACATCATTGAAAGAATGCTATCCAACCGAAGAATAACAGCTAATTTACATATGTATATACATATCTAAACGAAACGGATTTCCTATCCTTTTGTTTAATTCTGTCGGTCCTACTCTTATAGAAGCAAGACTATATACTTCTTGTGTCTAGAAAGGAGCAACTAACAGCACTTCACAAGCTTACATTTTATTTCGATAGCAAAAATCGTGATACCTTCCGGTGGTATTGCCTTCAACGCAGTCTCACGAGCGGCTGTTGTACAGGATGGAATCGAAGGGTAGTAGTCCAAAAATGTTTGCTATACTGAAGGGCGCGAAACTATTACTCTGTACCGGAACCCAAGCCAGCTGCATTAACATCTGCTCGGGCAGTTAAGAAGCCTAAAGGCTCTAGTAAACCCAAGAACCAATTCGAAATTGGTGAAAGAATGCGAAATAAACCTAATCTCTTCGCAACCTCCTCCCAGGTCAACCTGATTTGGGTACCTGATCACTGCAATGTACCAGGGAACAAAGACGCGGATAAGGAGGCGGAAAACATGGACATACCCACGGTTACAACCTTAGAAGTACCCTTAAAGGTTGTTAAAACCCGCATATAGCAGTTTGCAAATACATATAATGAAAACATGTGAAACCTGCAAAGTTGTCAAAGTCATGACTGAGCGCACTTGCTTCTGTCTGACAAACATCGGAGAATATAATTGGCATGAACAAGCTTCTCAAATAAAAAATTGTCCTCGGATACGGCATTAAACAGTAGATACCTTCCATTCACGTAAAGAACATAACATGTACAACACGGCTGTCAGAAGCTAGGCCCTAGGTCCCATGAATCCACCAAATATTTAGTTTTTTCATAGTCCTTGGCAGTAGTGTGATTTATCCTGCCCGACTTTGGCTATAATGCCTACTCTAACTTCTTTGCCAAGACTCTGGAACAAGGATTTAATGATTCTGCTTCTACACAGCCAGAAAAGTGACATTTGATGACAGTTACCAGTGTATTCTCATAAGATTCTGTCCAGATAGCATCACTATTCTTAATACAGTAGAACCCATCTCTTGACAAGACCTTTCTCAGATGAACCGCTTCTGTAGTAAGTAAATGTTATACATCCACAAATATTCCTCCAGGACTTTTTGGCCAACGTTATTTATTTCTCAACCTACATCTCAAATTTCAAACCCCTGCAAAACGGGCGGCTAAGTAAAGTAGAATGGATCCGAAGACTTAATTTGAACTTGATTACAGAGACTTACAGAGACTTTATTCCGTGGGTTTCGAAAGAGATAGTAATGCTTTGTCATCTTATTAATTTCGAGCCTTAGTTCTTCTCGTGTAAGTCTTTACATAAATTTCTAGTGTCTTCTCGATAACAATGTACCTTGTGCCATTCATCCATATGGTCTAGAGTTTCGTGCTTTTCATTTTCAACATTTGTTTCTGGTATGGTCAGTTTACCTTCAGACACCTCTGATACCTCGTTAAGTCAACCTCCTGCAGTTTGAAAGCCGAGATTTTTTTCTGAACAAAGACGTAGGATGAAAGACGTCTATATGCCTAATTTTAAGCTTCCAGTTCGTAAGTCCAAACATAGGAGCAGTGTAACCACTAATCTTTCGTATGTGGTCAAAATCTACCACGGCACGCTTAAGTGCAGTCAGATAGCCCCGATGAACGTCATGCTGATTTTCGTTCTCTTCATTGGGTTATTGGGGTTTCCTCTTTGTTTTTTTGATTGGTTGGCACATAACTTTCGCCCTATCTTTCACTGTCATAGCGAATGTAGTATTGGGGGTTTACCTTACGACTGAGTCAACATCATCTGTCTTATTGACTGCGTTACTCGTCTGAAATTCCCTAGAATTTACCTTTTCGGCATCGATTCTGCTTGACTCAACAGAATTTTTGTTCGTAGCATTCTCACCCAAGGTTTGTCCATCCTTGCTCCAAGTTACTTTTTCTAGCTTCCTGTTATGTTAGAGCATCTTCTGAATGGTTTCTGCTGGCAGTGTCTTCAATAGCGTCTTTTCTCGAATTCGAGAGTTTCTTTAGTGCCTGCAATTTGATATAGGTAATATAATTTTGGATCTGGTACCTACTTCTCTGGCCGGTTATCTCCAGCCGGTTTGGATTCTTTTACACCGTACCTGGTTAGCGCGTCCATTTTATACCATTTTGGCTCTTTTCTTAATGATTTTAAGGTACATACCTACTACATTACATGCCTCTCGGCCTTAATATTTACACATAATATTTTCAAAATCGAGAGCAGTGGGAAAGTATGTGTTTCACAAGTAAACTCATATAGAATCATAAGGACTATCGTCAGGCTTATATTTACGAGTATGCATATATCGGTGAAAAAATGTCCATGACCTTTCAGGAAGTGGATTTCATGGTTGATGAACTCCAGCTTTCTTACCATTCTAAACTACTTGACTACTCTTAATTTGATTTACGCTGTATTGACGATGTTTTTCATCAGGCAGGATATCGGTGGCATTCCGTCACGAACTCTGAATCACTCTGGTAGTTATGGATAAGTAGTTGAGAGCTCTTTTTTAACGCACATACATACATATTTGGTACGCTGCCATCATTTTTAATTTAACCGATTTAATCTTCATGATTCTGGCCCAGAATAGTGAAGCATAATATATGTATTATGTACATAACTAAATGCATTCTCTGACGAAAAATAGTCTTATATTATATAATGCCAATGTTGAGCATGGTGCTAGCAAGTGCCTGTACAACATTCCCGTGAATGAAATAGTTCATCTTGATTTTTATGAAATTTTTTTGAGTGTGTGTACCTATAGTTTTGTTAGCTGTGTTAAACGAATCTTATAAATTGGCAGTATTTCATCATTCACCTTTATACCATTTTGCGAGATCTCAATCAACAATATTATTGTATTACAATCGTAGTGGTGTGGTGGTCAAAGGATGGTGATGCGGAATATATGGGAACACAAGCGTTCTCACCTTAGCCTCTCACTATCAACTCCTACTCTACACCTCCGCGTTGGTGGCTACTGTGTACCTAGTACCTCGGCTGGAGATTGGGTAACCAACCCCTTTGGAAGGTCGTTGGTGGTAGCAAACGAGAGAGGGGGGAGGAGTGTTTTCTCACTAAGACACTTCCTCTTAATCTGAACGGCAGCGGACGAATTCTCCAGGTGGAATCAACGGTGGCGCCCATAGTTCCAGTTAGGCCGAACTTTCTAGTGCAATCCCTATATGAGCTGCTCTGACTTATTCGGATCCCAGGTCTATAGGGATCTCCAACACTGAGTCAGGGTGTTGGAAAAGAGGTGGTGGCGGAGGAGCCCTTAATGGGCCAACGGCAGCACTCATATCCCCGAAGTGGGTTACTGACTCCGGAAAATCCGGCCCCTCGTCCTAGGGGTTTAAAAGGGAACTGGTCCTCCAGGTTGGGGGTTGTGCGTAGGGGTAACTTCCCGACCACGGAAAACTAATATAGTTCCGAAAAACAAACAAACCTCGGATATGGATGGATTCACTCTTGACGACCCTAGCAATCGAAATAAGGACAACGACCTTCGGATCTGCACGTGGAATGTTCGGACCCTTAACAGACCGCGTGCAGCCGAAGAATTAGCAGAGGCCCTAGTCTGCTATAAGGCAGACATCACCGCCATCCAGGAAGTGCGATGGGATGGGCCGGGCAAAAAAAGGATGAAAAACTGTGACATCTATTACGGTGATTGCTATAGAGAGCCGAAACAGCGCTTATTCCGATGTGGACTTGTCATAAGCGGCAGACTTAGGTAAGAAGTCTTAAGCTTTCGACACGTGAGCGAACGACTTATGACAATCCGCATCAAGGCTAAATTCGCCAACATAAGCCTTATATGCGCTCACGCTCCCACCGAAGACAAGCACGACAAGCTCCTCGATAAAACCTACGAGCAATGCCCTAAATATGAATCGCCTAGAACGATTTTAACGCCAAGATAGGAAAGGAAGACATCTTTGGTAGGACGATTGGTAAGCACAGCCTCCACGACACCGCGTCCGGAAACGGACTTAGGCTTATTGACTTCGCTGCGGGGCGAAACGTCACCATAGCAAGCACACGGTTTCCTCATCTCAATATCCACAAGGGGACATGGCGGTCTCCTGATCATCAAACAGTCAACCAAATTGATCACATTGCGATCGACGTAAGGCATGCCTCCAGTATTCTCGATGTCCGAACCTTCCGAGCAGCCAACATCGACTCGGATCATACCTTGTTGCAGCCACGGTACGAATGCGGATATCCCTAACGTCACAACAAAGAAGAAATACTGTGAGAAGATATAACGTTGAAAAGCTGCAATCGCAAGAGATCGCCAGAACCTTCGCCGAACGCGTATCCCGAAACCTCTCAACTACTCCTATGCCGCCAGCATCAAGCGCCGAAGACCAGTGGCAACGCTGCCAACAAGCCATCAGAAGTGCCGCAACTGATGTGCTGGGTTTCACCCGACCACCACCTAGAAACCCCTGGTTTGACGATGAGTGCCGGCAAGCACATGCAGCTAAACAGCAAGCATACAAAGCGGCGCTGCAAAAAAGGACGAGAGCTGCTCGTGAGCTCTACGAGCAGAAGAGACGGGAAGAACACCGGCTTCTCCGAAAGAAGAAAAAAGAGCACGAGAAGTGCGCGATCGAAGATATTGAGAGATTATACTCCAGGAACAATGTACGGAAGTTTTACCAACAGGTAAAAAGAACGTGTCAGGCCAACAAGACCCGTACAGAAGCCTGTAGAGATGAAGAAGGAAACCTCGTAGTACAGTCGGTGCTGAGAATATGGAAAAATTTCTTCTGCAGACTGTATAACGGCGACGAAGACCAACATTCCGCTGTCAGGCAGAATGAACCATTCAACATAGACGATGATAGCCAAAACTTCCGTCCACCTGAGCAAAACGAAGTGAGGATAGCAATATCCAAACTTAAATGCAACAAGGCTGCTGGACCTGACGGCTTACCAGCCGAGCTGTTCAAGGCAGCTGGAAATGACCTGGTAGAGAGCATACACCAACTCATTTCTAAAATTTGGTCAGATGAGTGTATGCCTGATGACAAGATCTGATTGCCCGATCCACAAGAAAGGGGATCCCCTCAATTGCGCCAATTACAGAGGTATCAGTCTCCTCAACATCGCGTACAAGGTCCTATCTGCCATATTGTGTGAACGTCTGAAACCCTTCGTCAACAACCTGATTGGGCCCTATCAGTGTGGTTTCAGACCAGGAAAGTCCACAATCGATCAAATTTTCACACTTCGGCAGATCCTGGAAAAAACTCAAGACGTCCAAATCGATACCCACCATCTTTTCATCGATTTTAAGGCCGCATATGACAGCATCTATAGAGACGAGCTATACAGAGCCATGTCTAGTTTTGGCATCCCTGCCAAACTCGTTCGCCTGTGCAGGATGACGTTGGAGAATTCTCGCTGCTCCATCAAGGTCGGTAACGATCTCACCGAGACCTTTGATGTCAAAAAAGGATTTTTTTAACATCGTTCTTGAAAGAATTGTGCCAAACTCACAAGCCAACACCGGAGGAACAATCTTTCAAAAGTCTGTGCAACTACTAGCGTACGCCGCACAGTGGGTCGTTTAGAACAATCTAGCTGATCATAATCCAAAAAATGATACCGCTTGATTTAAATTTTAACTACTACTATTTGTGATCTGTCAAGTCACTGATCTTCAAAAGACAAGAGACGATCATCGGTAAATTTCGTAAAGCGAACAAACCGTTAGTAAACGGAGAGATTTTATCGAACGAGTAAACCGTTGATGAAAAAGAGATTGACACCTCTTAACATGAGGCAGTTTCTGTTTAGTTAGCAATCAATAAGCAAGTGTTTCTATTTGTTTTCTTAAATATTAACAACGCGGTTAAAATATGGATTCTTTGAACAGAGGTTTGTATTCTCATTTACGAAAATAAAGAACTGAGAAGTCTGAGGAAATTAAAATCATTAAATTCACCCTGTGTTGAATTTCCAAAGCCTTCAGTTTTTTAGTAACTAAGAGTAACTACATAAGATGCATATCACTGCAATCCACCATCATTGTAGTTTCAGTCAAAATCATTTTCATTTGCGACTGTTGCGATTAAAAGAGAAATGGATATTTTATTGTTTTCAGAAAGAAAAATTGTTGTTAAACGGAGTCAATTGTTCCAGTGGCTACGGGGGAGCAGCCAATCCCTCCCCAGTTTTGCTATTGGAAAAAATATTCTTTTTGAAAAAGTTAAGGAAAAATATAACATTTTGCAGCCAACAGAAGCAGAGACAAAGCAAATTTTGGGCTGCTTAGTCACATTTATGGTGATGGTGAAGCGTTACTGGACTCAGTGTAACAGAAGATTGGGATTTTTCAATTCAAAACATGGCGACTGGTTGACCGGACAAGTAACAATAATGGATTGTAGTGCATGCGCATGCATGCCTAGTAGTTCGAAAATTCGAGGTCGCCCTAAGAAAGATTTTACCCTTAGTGGTCTTCTAACTAGAAAACGTAAACTTAAAAGTCTTGTGGAAGAGCGCTCTTTGGATGAACTTTGTGCTGCTACGGAGCAAAAATTGAGACAAACTGAAAAGAGAGATGCAGCAAAGATCCTGAAAACCATACTATCTTCACCAAAAAGGGCCACTAAGATCAAAAAGAGCTGCGAGAGGAGTTTCACTGGAAGCGCTTCATACAAATCTGATGAAGCGTTATCCTTAATTTTTGCCTCTCAACTTAGTAAACATCAATACCAAATGATGAGGCAGGGAGCCTTAAACAAAGGTATATCATTGTATCCGTCTTACCACATGATTAAAAAAGCAAAAGCATCATGTTATCCACCAAACACCGAGATTTACGTTACTGACACCCTGGCAGAAATAAACGTCCAAGCTATTTTAGACCTAACAATTCAAAGATTTTTCATGGTGAAAAATGAGGCTTTGGTTAACTTCCTTGCTAAGAATGAAGTTCCACATTTGAAGTTCACCTTTAAATGGGGTTGTGATGGTTGTGGAGGTTTAAATCGGTACAAACAAAGAAGTTCTAAAGGAGGATCAATTAGCGACAGTAGTGTGATATCCTCTTCGTTTGTACCTATACAGCTATGTGGAGTTAATAAATGTCACCAAAAATGTGTATTGTGGCAGAATCCACGACCATCTTCAACAAGGTTCTGTCGACCTCTACGATTCAAGTTTATTAAGGAAACAGAAAATGAAATAATAAATGAAGTTTCATACTTAAAACACCAAATTGAAAGCATACAGCCTACGGAAATCGAAGTAACTGGAAGAACTATAAAGATTGAGTCAGAGTTTTTATTGACAATGGTGGACGGTAAAGTGTGCAATGCCTTAGCATCGAATTCCTCAACCCAAAAATGCTTCATATGTGGACTAACTCCTAAAGACATGAATAACCTTAAAAAAGCAAAACAACAAGCATGCAAACAAGAATGCGTTGAATGGGGTTGTCCTCCCTGCATGCATATATACGTTTTATGGAATGCTTACTCCACATAGCCTACAAATTGGACATAAAAAAATGGCAGGCACGGACTCCAGAAGAGAAAGAATGTGTAAAAAACCGAAAAAAAATTATTATAGACAGATTTAGATGTGAGACTGGACTTCTTCTTGATACCCCAAAGCAAGGTGGAGGAAACACAAATGATGGAAATAGTGCGAGAAGATTTTCCCGAGATCCCCAGATTGCTTCAACCATCACTGGAATCGACGAAAGTCTTATTGACAAATTTAGTATAATATTGCAAGTACTCGCCTCTGGAATAGATATAAACGTACCCGCTTTTGAAGTCTTCGTTTCGGAAACTGCAGAACTATTTGTGAACCTACATATATAATTGGTATCCAATGCCGGTGACCGTTCATAAAATTCTTATACACGGATCGCTTATAATTAAACATTTTCTTATTCCAATTGGACAACTGTCTGAAGATGTTCAAGAAATTAGACATAAAGAATTTAAGAAAATGCGTGAGGTTTTTTCAAGGAAATTTTCAAGAACCGATACAAATATGGATATTTTGCACAATTTACTGGTTAGCTCAGATCCATTGATTTCCAGTTATCGACCTTTGCCTCAATCGAAGAACTATTTAGAGTTTAAAGAAGATGTACTGAAACTTTTAATTACTCCTGATAATGAAGGTGAAAGCGATTATCAGGACGAATTCGATGAGAGTTCAGAAACATCATAGCTCCATATTCCTTTTTTTCCTTTGAATTAAATTTATTTTTGTTTTAAAAACTTGTTATATTGAAATTATCCAACAGAAAAATATACTTTTGTTAACAACAAAAATCATCATCAATCTGAAATTAATTTTGATCAGCTAGATTGCATAAACGTCCCACTGTGCGCCGACAACATCGACATTATTGGAAGAACACAGCGGGCTGTCACCGGTGCGTTCGCTAGTATTGAAACAGAAGCTGCCAAAATGGGTTTAGCGGTAAATGAGGGCAAAACCAAGTATATGCTGTCAACCAGAAGGGATACGCAACATCGACGAATTGGACAGAACGTCACAATCGACAGCTATAACTTTGAGGTAGTAAGGGACTTTGTCTACCTCGGCTCTGCTATCAATTCTGATAACAACACCTCGGCAGAAATAAAACGAAGAATAACTCTTGCCAATCGCTGTTTCTTTGGGCTGAGAAGGCAATTGAGTAGTGATCATCCCAGTTCTGCTTTATGGCGCTGAAGCTTGGATTTTATCAAAAGCGGATGAAGATATCCTTGGTCGTTTCGAGAGAAAAATTCTTCGTAAAATATTCGGTCCCGTTTGCGTTGACGGGCTTTGAAGGAGAAGATTCAATGACGAACTATACGAGCTGTACAGCGACATCGACCTAGTCAAAAAACTGCGCATTAGTCGTTTGAGGTGGCTAGGACATGTAGAGCGAATGGACACCAGTGCTCCGGCCCGAAGAGTCTTCGAATCACACCCGGAGGGACAACGCAGCAGAGGAAGACCTCGCCTTAGGTGGCGCGCACAAGTTGAAGGGGACCTGAACAAGCTTGGAGTGCGCAACTGGAGGCAGTTAGCTAAGGACCGAGCTAACTGGAGAGGCTTGTTAGTTGAGGTCCAGGTTCACCCCGAACTGTAGCGCCACCTAAGGAAGTAAGTAATCATAGTGGTGGTCATTAACAAAAGTAAAGCGGATGGATCAATCGCTCGAGACAAATGGAAGATCATTCCAGCTAAAATAGTCTTAGGTTTCCTGGAGAAGGAAGGAAAACCAACCCAGGCACTCCTCCCAGATATGGCGATGGCATATGGCATTAAGACCACGTGAAGCTGATCACCTGCGTAGATCAAAAGTCATACGACCTCTACAAACTGGCTTTAGGCAAATTAGGGGAGGTATGGCAGGTGCTAACCTCGAGATTGTTGCGAGGGAGTATATCCCGAGTAGGCCGACAATTCGGACCTGGATCCCATCCGAACTCTTTGACACGGATACATTCTTATCGATCCTGCAAACCAGCAATCCCGAACTTCCAACACACAACTCGGAAAGTCGCTTAGCTGGACGAACCTTAGGGTCTTTATAGATGTGCACTTATTCTTATCAACAGGAAATCTTTCGCACATTTGGCGAAGACTGGATATGTTGTCTTTTACTGCTTTGATCCTATTACCATTAAGGTTTATAGTCATTCAGACCCGACTCCTGCATACAATGACCCCGAACCACCTGTCAGGGAAGATATCGTCTTGGTCCAAGAACCTTGGGTCGTGAACAACTTGGTATGCGGACTCAAGATTCCAAAATAGTATGCCATGTATACGCGCGACGAAGGTGGGCCCAGATCGCGTATACTAGTAAAAAGTAACCGAAAAGTAACCTTAATCTCTAATTACAGCGATCGAGATACAACTGCGGCAATAATAGAAACACCTAGTGGCTCCTACTACGTGATATCGGCGTATCTCGCGCATGACAGCATGGACTTTCTTTTTGGGGATAACCTGGAAAGATTGGTCGCAGATGCAGGGAAGGTGAAAACTGGCCCTTTTTTAGGCTGTGACACTAACGCTAGGCATACTGTATGGGGAGCTTTGATATCAACAAAAGAGGTGAGCTAATTTTTGACTTCATTCTATGTAAGTACAAACAACAGAAGGTGCTCTTCACTATCTTGTGAAGATAGAAGGAACTATACGTTCCAAAGAAATAGCCCTGTGTGCCTTTCTTGATATTGAGGGCGCATTCGATAACACTGACTACGACTCAATAGCAAGAGCAATTAGTAGCAGAGGTACCGAGGATGCTGGAAAGTGGAATTATTACTTCCTCCTCTGGAGGAGTGTCAGTGTCTGAGACCGCAGTTAAGGGATGTCCCCAGGGAGGAGTCCTTTCCCCTCTTCTATGGTCACTAGTCATCGACAATCTCCTAGTCGATCTTCAGAGATTAGGCTACATCACCATTGGTTATGCAGATGACCAGTGGTAAACACAGCACGACCATTTCTAGTGTCATGCAATGTGCTTTACTATACGTGTTAGAATGGTGCAGCAGAGAAGGACTATCCATCAACCCTTGCAAAACCGTTTTAGTGCCTTTTACAAAAAGAAGACTGGTCAATCTAGGACCTATCATCAAAGGCACCACTTTAGTTTATTCCAGTGAGGTTAAATATCTCGGTGTCATCCTTGATAAACGGCTTAGCTGGAATTCTCATATCAAGTCCGCCATTGAGTGCGCCACTAGGGCTATGTGGGTCAGTAGACGCCTATACGGCAGAACTTGGGGTCTAAGTCCAAAAATGATACATTGGTTGTATACAATGATGGTAAGGCCCATTATCACGTACGCGGCCATTGTTTGGTGGCCGAAAGTTCTTGAACGGACAACGGCAACGAAGCTTCAGAAGCTTCAAAGAATTGCATGTCTCGGCAGTACGGATGCCATGCGCACCTGCCCTACGGCAGCTTTAGAAGCGGTTGTTGGGCTCTCTCCATTACAAATCTTCATTAGGAAGACGGCCGCTAGATGCGCTATCAAACTGCAACTAGAATACAAGTATAAATCAGACGACCATGTGGGACACCTGAAAATTCTTGACTCAATTCCAAGAAGGACATGTTCTGTACTATCCCCGATATTATGGTCAGGGAGTACTGTTTTGGAAGGTTATTTGAGGTAGAGATATTAGACCGTGAAAACTGGTCTAATGGTGTTCCGACACTGGACCCTAGAGGTCTGGTCTGATTGCTCTAGGACATATTTCTTCCGCCAAGACGCAGTAAGAGTGCTATACTCTCAAAATGATTCCAAAATGAATCCAAAAGCGAGGGGAACTCTAATGAGGGCATGTACTTACCCAAGGTGTTAGCTGGGGGCACAATAGAACAACAGGTCGCAGTGCAACGTAAAAATTTTAAAACAAGGATGGCCACCAAAATGACAGAGTGTCAAAAGATAAAATTAATATAAAATGAATTTACGAAATAAAATTTAATTTATAAGAAAAAAGAAAGGCGGATGACGAAAAGAATGGCCAAAGAGGGGGGGGGTAGTTTCGGATTTCCTTGCGGTTCAGTTAACTACAGGTTCAGAAAAAAAGAACGGGTCGCGATTCTACCGCGTAGCAATAAAAAAAACTACGATTGAAAAAAAAAGAAACGGCTACGAAGGCTGACCTGATTTGTTTTTTTTTTTTTTAAAAAAACAAGTTATGGCTACGAAATAAACTGCACTTGGGGTCCTCTGTATCCTGATTACTTCTATCCTATCCTGTTTACGGGGTAAGTGCGGTATTTCTCCGCCACTATCACTAGGTTATCTTTTCTTTTATTTTCACTAATTCTCTTTTTTTTTTTGTTTTACTAAGTCCTTTTTTTCTCAGTCCTTTTGACTTCTCACCAAAACTTCTCACTACTTTTCCTTTTTACTTTTTATTCTCGTAACTTTCTTCTCACAAATAAATTCTTTTTTTTTTCTAAGGTAAAAAAAAACTCCTCACTAACGTGATGTCCTTCTCTGGACACGATCAAGCAACAAGTAACTTCGCCGGGTGGACTGATCCACCCTCTTTGCATTCACACACGCACACATACACACACTTGAGGCGAATTCAGCCATTTGATGGTATCCATTACGACTTAACTAATGTTTGGAAAATTTGGTTTTAGTCACACATATTTAGCAAATTCGATTTTGTGATTTTTAAAATGTTTTTTTTCGCGGTTTTGAATAAAATTCACGCCTTTCTGCCGCGCCGTCCTTTTTAGCGGGAAAGGGTGCACATGTATTAGTACGGTTGATTTCGCCTCCTTGTAGTCGATTCAGCTACCAGAGCGAAGGGAATCACATCCAGCGCTCCAGCAGCCTCCCTCGTTGATTCTCTCATTCGACACTCGATATCACGCTAGTGGGGAAATTTTTAAGACTGTTTGTTTTCGAAACCTAGTGATTGCTTGGGTTCGTACCTAGCCCTCCCCTACATTCAGGACATAATATCAATTACAATTCCCCTGCGGTCCTACCTTTTGGAGGGATAGATTATAAAATACACCGCGGGCCCTACCTACGAAGTAAGCCTCCGTAAGACATAACAAACAAGGGAGAAACCCAGGAAGTCGGAAACTACCCTTTACATTATCGATTTGAGTTTTGCAAATTATTTTTAGAATTAAAAACAGCAAAGATAAGCATTTGAGGTGGTCAGGATGAGTATTCAGGCGATCTGCCTGGCTCTTTCCTGATTCAGGCTACCTGCCTGCCTCCGAGATACCTCAAGGTCATACCTGGGGATGACCTTGAGACTTACGAGGATGTGAGCACTGATTGAAACATTCAAGCAGGAATGCTCAACGATCGCAAAGCTCTCGGAGGACAACGGAGAAATAGAAAAAGATGAGTCAAAAAGGTGGATGGGTAAGGTTGGGAGGGATGGAACGGATGCACGCAACAAGGTGAATTATGGAGAATTTCAAGACCCTACACATAAATTTTTCCTTCAAAAAGTTTTCGATTTCTGGTAAAATTTTTTAAAAAAGATAAATTTCTATTACTGTTATACGTTATTTTACCGAAAAACGTGGTATGTCTACTGTTAGCATATGTATATCCAAACTAACCCAATTATGAAATTTTATCAAAATTTGAAATGAAATCGGCCTTAAGTGAAGTACCCTTAAATTTGAAAATTTTGGCCCAACTTGGCAGCCTCGAATTCTCACTTATGTAGACCTTATTCAGATAGTCGGCATTCACTTGAGTATTATGAACTGTAACCATTGACAGCATACAGAGCATTAGTAAATAAGTAATTAAATTAATTAATTACTATGCGTTTGAATTCCTGCGATGTGCTTGTCAGAAATTAAGTGAAAGGGCCCATGAAAAGCTGGGTCGTCTGTGGTTTCATGTACAGTCTATTTTCTTGTCCAGTTCAGTTTATTTATTTGGTACTTGTTAGCAGCAGTATACGGATGTAAGTATGCGAAGAGTGTACTCTCACGAGTGCTCAAAACTATGACCGAAAAGTTTTATTGCGAAATTCCTTCTTGCCGAATTCCAGGCTATACTCCTATTGCAACATACACTATGACTGTATAATGGTACAGATATAAAGCAACACATTCAAAGAACATGCTATGCCAGCCATGTCAAAAGCTTAAACATGCAACTGAATGAATGCATCGTGTGCAGTAAATCTTATTTTTCTTTTTTTCTCATTCCATCCTCTGCTGGTAGCAGGATTGGCAAGTTCGGTGGTGGGTAGGTAGCGGCCAGCTGCCTTCATTTGCACCACTCGAGAGTTTTAAGTGCAGGAACTTGGATGAGCTTCAACGCAATGGCGTTACAGTCGCAGTCGCAACTACTGTATGTATGTTCAAGTGTTTGATAGATGTTCGTTGTCCCAGATGGTGAGGGGTAGCTGAAGAGGGAGCTCGTGGTGATGGTTGTGAACTACTTAACCCATGACTATGACCCTTTCCTAAAGCCCTCAGCAAACATATTAACTAAACTATTGTTTCCTTTGGCAACGTCTGTATATAAGGCTGCTTTGGTTTGGATTGAAGGTAGGAATTCAAGCGGCACATTTTCTCCCGCACAATACACTTACAATGAACCTAGAGTTTCGAGTGGAATGGTGGCATTAGCTAAGAAAAGAATCGAGGACCATGGTTCGCAACTTTTCCCCCGAAGGGATACAACAGTGCCAATAACATTGTATCCGCACTGACGACGACGACACTGACGGTGAAGTACATAGCACATGTTATCTTTTCGTTATTGGAATGCATGTATATGTACATACGTGTGGTATTTTAAGGTTGCGTGCTATTCCAGGATTATTTTAATAGGAAGGTAGATTCTTCTGTGATACATGCTCGCATAAGCTGCAGAGACAACAACCCGCTTGCACGTTTTGTGGTTTTTAGCCTTGACTTCTCGTTTTTAATGCATGAATAGAGGTAGCTGCATACGTCGACAGGTATTTACGTGTACAGAACAATTTACGGTGTGTTGCTTTTATAATCTTACAAGAGACAAATGGTTGCGCAATTCAGTTGGCACACAACGAAATCCGCTTGGACAACGATTTTGTCCAGTGGACAGTATTCCACCACACTTTTCGCAGCAAGTAAATTTAACCACAATTAAAGGGCACAACTGTGCGGCAGTTGCAGTTATTTATTATTCATATTTAAATTTTAAATAAAATTTTTGAAATGTTTTTTGTTTTAAGTATCTGAGGTATTTTTGAACTGCCACGCGTTTGGATGTGTTCTTTGTGGCATGGCGCAGGGATATACATATGTAAGTCCATAATGTACCAATATTATACGTTGATGTGGACCTAAGTCCACACGGGATATAGTGGCTTTACTTACGCACCACGCATAATGGCTGCACTCGAGGCTTTCTACCACTGGATCTACAAATAAAATTACAGGCAGGTAACAGTGCGATTCGTCTCACTAACACAGGGTTCTTCAAATCTAGCTATATCGGACATAGCTCTATTCTTCAGGGATCATTCCCCAACATCCCTGCCGAAGCGGATAAAAGTCTGGTGCACCCTACGAAGTAATGTACCCTGATATGGCGGATTGGCAAAGGAAAGAAGTTTCGATCGAAAACATAATTTCAATTTATACGGATCCCCATCTACATTAATAGTCAGGCTGCGCTAAAAGGGCTAGAGTCCTACATCATTAAATCTAAATTAGTCAGGAGTTGCCCCACAATGCTTAAGGCATTATGTTCGCAGAACCGAGTCAGATTATGTTGGGTTCCTGGACACTGTGATATAGAGGGTAACGATGTACTGGCCAAAAAGAACCAGAGCTTCCGGTAAGGGATATACTTGAATGCATCAGACCACCAATGGCCGACCTAATATGGTCAAACTTAGAAGGGCACAGGGTCTCTAAGGCTTTATAGCCTAAGATAAATCGGAAAAAAAAACTGGAGAATTGATAAAACTAAGCAGATCAAAGGTAAGAACAGCGATAGGGATACTCTTTGGCCGTTGTCTTCTGAGAAAACACGCCATGAGATTAGGTTTAACAAACACAGACACATGCAGGTATTGTGATGACCTGCATGTCGCAGAGGATATTACTCATATATTGTGTGAATATCAAGCCATTGCTAGGAGTAGAGTTAAGTACCTCGGAAAATACTTATTCAACAATCTGGATGAAGTTGGTTCACTGACCAAAATTAAAGATATATGTAAATTAAATGTATGGGCGAATTGGTTAAGGTTTCCTACCGTGAAGGTTCCCTAGGGATTCCGATGAGCCCACTATGGTGCCTAGTGTTTTATGATGAACTCATAACCCTATACAACCTATAACCTATACACTTTCCTTCTCCCTATGCAGCGCTTATAAAGTGGGCATAGACGTATTAAATTTTGTGGTGATATACGACGATAACTTCGAACGTTTGAGGATGTTACATGAAAAAATCATCAGAATCGGGATCGTTTTCGTCCAAAAACCGATTTTGATGAAATTTTACATGTAAGATCCTCAAACGTTCGAAGTTATCGTCGTAGTTCAGAACAAAATGCAACATAATGTGGGCGCGCATTATAAGGGATTCATAAGAAGGAGGATATGGTATCATACAGTCCATTCCAGACGGATTGTAGCTTTTCTGTATGTTTTTAAAACACATTTTTCGGCTTTTATCTTTTATTTTAGCCAGCCGACGAAATTTAAATTCTTCTTATCTATTAACGTAAAATTCAAAATTAAATATTTTTAATATCTATGTGAGATGGGTGAACGAGAACTGCACGGTGGCGTCTGTGTACCTACCCTAAGATGACGGCATCAACGTCCCCTCGGTGGAACCGAGGTCGCTCATATCAGCGTCTCAAAAAGATAAGAAAAACTTAGTCTTGGGATGTGATGCCAACGCCCACTATACTTTGTGGGGTAGCACTGACATCAATGCTAGATGCTATGTTTTGTTTAATTTTATCTTAGAGTCCAATCTTCTTATCTGTAATAGAAGCACCCACCTTTGTAACGTCTGCAAGAAAGGAAGTCTTAGATGTAACTTTTGTGTCTGAACAGAGCTCTGTTGAAGTTGTTGACTGGAGAGTCTCCAACAAGGCGTCACTATCTGATCATTGTTGGATACTCTTCAAACTACAACTATCTACTCGTGGAAAGGGGACTTTTAGAAATCCGCGTAGGGCTAACTGGTCAAAATTCAATAGAGAACTGAGGAAATCAGTGAATCACTCCACTGAGGATCTAAACTCTATAGATGCAGTTGACAATGCAGTCGATGCACTGACCGGTTCCCTTACGCAATCATTTGAAAAATCCTGCCCGGTTAGTAGACATAGCGGTAAAAAACGTCCACCATGGTGGAATGATAAAACAGCGGAACTCATTCGCTTTTCAAGAGTAGGATGGAACTTTGCTAAGGAGGGGGTCGTCGAGTGGTTGGTCCACCTATAAAGAAAGCGTAAAGCTCCATAAGACAGAGATTAGGTTCGCAAAGATGAACCAATGGAGATCCTTTTGCATATCTATAGAATCAACGAACGAAGCGTCCCGCCTACGGAAGATCCTGGCCAAGACACCAACACCGGCATCCAATATCAGGAAAAGTGATGGTACCTGGGCAGAGTCACATGAGGAAACGCTGGATATACTTCTGAGCACCCACTGTACATCCGGTACATCAATCTCCGGAGATGATCTACCCATTCCAGAGACGACATCGGGAATAAACGCGGAAGAGGTGGGTAATATAATAGATAAAGACAAGATAGCTTGGACAATTAAGTCATTTACTCCATATAAGGCTCCAGGAATGGATAACATTCGACCTGTGATGTTGCAACAGTCAGTGGATATTGCTACTCCATCAAGCACAGAAAGATCCCTCCACTTCAAGGAATTCACTCTTGGGGCGTTCAACAACGTAAGCACCGATGCGATCCTGGGCAGCTTACACCGAGCTCGGCTGAGCATCGGTCTCACAAATTGGATTGCTCAGATGCTTCAATCGAGAGTTATATCCTCATCGCAAGGAGATGTAACTATCAAGAGAAGCGTCTGCAGAGGAACCCCCCAAGGAGGAGTCTTATATCCTCTAATATGGCTCCTTGTAGTGGACGAGAGCTTGGTAATATTGAAGGAAAACGGCTTCAATGTGACGGCCTATGCCGACGACGTGGTTATCCTGGTCTCGGGGAAATTCGCACTACAACTAGTGGAGAATGGGGTTAGCAGGAAAGGGCTAGGAGTGAACCCTTCAAAGATGAATTTAGTTCTCTTCACTAGGAAGAGATCAATTCCTGCCGTCAGAACCCCAAGTATCAGTGGTACTACACCCAGGTTCAGCCCGATACCTGGGTGTAATTCTAGATTCCAAACTAAATTGGAAGGATAACACTGCTGAACGCATCAGAAAAGCAAGCGTAGTTTTCTATTCTTGCAAAAAGGCATTCATTAACACGTGGGGTTTTAAGCCAGCTGTGGTGTACTGGATATACAAGGCGGTCGTAGGACCCATTCTTACATATGGTTCACTGGTATGGTGGACGGTACTGGAGAAGCAATACCAGCTTTCTAATCTCACCAAAATCCAGAGGGCGGCGTACATCGGAGTCATGGGATCAAAGAAGACAACACCAACAACGGCAATGGAAACCATGCTTAGTTTCATTCCGCTTGATATATACTGTGGCAGTCTGGCGGCTAAAACCACTGTAAGACTAAGGGAAGGCCGAATGTGGTCATCAAGCCTGTACGGCCATGCCTCAATTTTGTCCCGATGGGGAACTACCAGCTGTTTGTCAGAAACTGATCACATGACCCCCTCGCTAGCATTTGAAAGGAGATACGCTATAAGAATTCCTGACAGAATGTACTGGAAGTGCCGAAGAACCATGAAGAAGAAGGAGCTGGCGTTCTATACCGACAGTTCTAAGATGGACGTTGGCACGGGAGCCGAAGTTTATTGTGAAGCCCTAGGAATAAACAACTCCTTTAGAATAAACGATGATTGCAGCGTCTTAAGATATCTAGAGCTAATGCGGTGACCATCTGTTGGATGCCAGGGCATATGGGTATCGTAGGAAACGAAAGGGCTGACGAACTTGCTAGGAAAGGGTCGGCGCTGCACTTATCGCGGGCCGTACCTTTTGTAGTAACCCCAATCAGTTCCTTACGGAAGAAAATAGAGGATGAAGCCATCGGTCGAGCAAATAGTCGCTGGGTTCATCTGGAAAAATGCGCAACAGCCAGGGCCCATGGCCGGGCATCAACAAGAAGAGATCAACTTCACTGGTGAAACTGAGTCGTTATAAAGCACGGGTCGTTTCAGGGATAATTACTGGTCATTGTGCCATTGGCATCCACGCGGAGCGACTCGGTGTACTACATAATGACTTCTGTAGAAGTTGCAGTGACAAAGAAGAAATTGAGTCAGTTCGTCACCTACTGTGCGACTGTCCTGCCCTATCCGTCAGAAGAATGAGGACTCTTGGCAGTTATTTCTTCTCCGATTTGGAGGACTTGGGTAACGTAGAGCTGACGGACCTCCTGAGATTCATACCATTATCTGGGTGGTTCCAATAGCGGACTTTATAGGTTTGGGCACAATGGACCCGAACTGTGGTCTAAGTGAGCAGTGACACTGTCACAAGGCACCCATTTACCTAACCTAACCTAAAGTTGCGCAGCAGCATTCCAGGATAGCCCGATGGAGCGTCCGTACAGAAAAGATAAAAGTGACAAAGATTAGAAATGGTATCGTTTTTTATCACAATTTTTCATACAGTTTACAGTGTTTTATGTTAGGGGCAATTTGACTTCTTCTGTTAGTTTCTGCTTATGGGTAGACATATACAGCTTATGTAAAGTTTAACTATCTCTTTAACTTTATGTTTTCTTGGCAATTGCTGTTTTTTTTGGGCTAAAAAGGGAATCCAGTAGCAAAGCTCTCTCTCTCTCTCGACTAACTATGACAACCCAGTTCTGATTAAAAAAGCTGAGAGCTGCGCTGATAATTACGTTGTAAAATTTGTATTTTTTGCATTTTCATTGTTTAGCTATTCTTTCTATCAGGTAGTTAAATTTCAAGGCCTATAATAATCATACTTTGATAAACCTCATCTGTCATTTTGTTGTTTAGGCTCTCAATGTCCCTTTTTATCCGAAAAAAAAACTCACTTTAGCACATTAACAGAGTGCTAGCCCAGTAGACTTGTTTTCATAAAAAGAAAAAAATGTCTTTACCTACTTTGGCATTGAACCGTCTAAACAATATACATATGTACGTATGTAGCTTTCTAAAAAGAAGATGCAAAACTGCAAGTTACACAAAATAAAGTTGAATAATTGCTTTAACTTGTTGAACTTGTACAGTGTTATTTAACTTCACAATAATCTTCCCATTTAGGTTGCTGGCACGCATCCACGAATGTCAATTTCCTTCCCATTTAGGTTGTTGGCATTCATCCACGAATGCCAATTTCTTGAACACTCTGCTATGCCAACAATTGGATTGAGTGTCCTTAAACAACAGTTGTTTTTCCTTTACTTATTCTACTTCGTAAGCCATTTTTAGCCTTTTCTTTACAATTAAAATGAAGAAAACTTGTCCATTCATCCAAGTAGGTACTTTCAAACTGAATTGTTGTGACTTTTGAGTATTTATATTATTTTTCAGTGAATGACGAGTAAATGTGAAACAAATCTTATTAAGTTTCACTGCAAGTGAAAATTCTTAAATGCGTCTAGATGATTACTTCCACTTTTCATTTGTCGTCTATTTATGAAAGAAATTTAAATTCCCATTAGATGCAGATCGTTTTACACTTAGTTTTCGCTTCTGGTCCATGTTTAGATTCTTTGAAAGATACTTTGGTGACGTTTGAAACATCACAATGTACTTTGTCTGACATAGATAAGCGAAGTGAAAACACAAATGTGTCTACTCAAAATATACTATGTACATGAAAATTCACTAATGATGTAAAAAGTTGAGTACACGAGTGCAGTCACCCTAAACATTTTAAATGTACGTACGGAACCGTACAATGAAACGAAAGTTTGTCAAATAAAACAACGTCGTGACAGCAGTTGTCGGCAAGAATTTGTTCACTTTTTTCAACAAATTGACATACCATTCGCTAAGTTTGGCGCAAGCTCAGTAAACGGCATACATACATACGCAAGATGGAAGAAGGTAAGAACTAAGAAGTAAGGAATTGTGTACTGCAGACTGTGGTACTTGGGAGTAGCGACAACGAGACAATCATTACACCACCAACTACAATACATCTGTAATACATTTCTGGGTCAAGGCGGACAAGTAAAAGTTATGCAACCAAAGAGATGAAATAAGGAGTAGTATTCAATTCCTTTAATGCCATCTGATGTCTAAGGTAATATGAGAATTCAGGACTTTTATACCCTATCCTATATTAAGCTTGACACCTAGTTTGTAACATAGAGAAATATTAGCGGTAAACCCTATTAAGGATACATACATATGTATATATGTATGTACTTGTGATCACTATCAATAGTCAGATGTCAACCTTTTGGATCTAAAATTTAGTGTCAGGGCAATGAAATTTCGTATGTACTTTTCGGAATGACAAGGACTACAAGTAGTTTGCAACTCGGTCACTTTCCAGGTACTGCAGCCACATAACAGCAGCGATTCCACTTTAGAGCAGAACAGTTGCAACAGTTGATGTTGATTGCACTACACTAGCTCCTTCATATTTAACAATGCTATAGGTATATGGCACCGAATAGTAGCCTTAAGTTTTCGGTGTAGGCGCTCGACCATGCCATTTGACTGCGGGTTATGAATATGTTTGCTGCCGAGTAGTTGACTGAACGAATGAACAAGTGTAGTCCAATGATATCGAATCATTAACCAAATCCTGGATTGGGGACACAACGTGACAAGAAAACTTGTTGTGTTGGCAAGCTAGACAAGCACGAGACCAGCGACGACAATTTTTCTTTAAACCGGGCCGAACGTATCGCATTGAGACAAGTTTAATAGATGCGTTGGCTGAAGGCGCAGTGCTTATTTTGGTCGATTTCCTAGGCGGTGCTGGATTTCTTCGTAGCTTGGAAGAAGCGGTATGTGATCTGTGTAGATTGATACGTCACGTCCTTCAAGCAAGTGTCCGAATTTCCGGGCGTTTCGAGCTCGAGGTTTTAGCCATTGTCTCCAGTTTCCTTCACGCGTCCTGCACCGGCTACAGCCATGGCGATGTCTGGCAGGCATTGTTCTTCCTCATGACCTCCTTTGCTCTATCGTCATGCATCTCGATTGCAGACAGCTCATAGAGCGCTTTGATGCTATCAGTAGCATCTCTCATGTGCTGGTTGATGGAGCGCCTTCTCCCATCCTCTATCAAGTCCACCAAGCTTTTTATCTGTTCTCCTAATTTTTGGAAGACAAATAACAGGTGGGTTTTCTCATTTCTCACTTCACCCTTTGGTGGGTTATCAGATCCTTGAGTGGCTTGAGTTGCTGCCTGGGCTTTTGGTGATCTACCTATTCTGGAACTCCTAAGAAAGAGGTTCTCCTCGGTCTTCTTGTTCTCCATACTTCTATTGTCGTTTGAGTTTTTTTTTTTTGTTGTATTCACTTCGAGTGGTTCCTACCAGGGTTTTAACGGGACGGGACGGGACGCCAATTTACTCCTTCTGTGTCCCACGTTGTGGCTGGTACTTATGGATCTCGCAATTTAAAACATTCTGTATACCTCGTAGCCGCCGGTGCTTACTCCTCTTTTCATAGGGGTTCCGTTGGCCTTTAAAGCCATTCCGTCTTTCTCTGCCGCTCTTGGTCGGGGGCTCCTTATTGAGTATTCGCGGCTACATTTCTGCAGGCCGTTCACTATCACGTCACCTGTGACCTGTGGAATTCCTGGGTTTTTTCCAAAATCTGTCGTACTGTAAAAATTTGGTCGATGGTGGACTTTCCTGTCGTAAAACCACACTGATATGGACCAATCAGATTGCTGACAAAAGGTTGTAAGTATGCACACAGAATAGCAGATAAGATCTTGTAGGCGACGCGATGTTGAGGAGATTTATTCATCTATAGTTGCCGCAGTTTTTATAAACTGTGACAACAACAGAGATGGCTACGACATCAACGCTCCGGCCCAAAGAATCTTCGAATCCAACCTGAAGGGACAACGCAGTAGAGGAAGATTTCGCCTCAGATGGCGCGCAAAAGTGGAAGAGGACCTCAACCAACTTAGAGTGCGCAACCGGAGGCAGTTAGATAAAGATCGCGCTAACTGGGGAGGCTTGTTGGTTGAGGCCCATCTAAGTAAGTAATCAAATATCACTTGATTCATTCATTTCACTTTCAAAGCTGTGAATGCAGTAAGAAGTGTACTTGATGTAAAATAAATATCTTCGAACTGGCTTTAGGACATTCATTGCAGACATATTGTACAAATATATAAATGCCTTTCTATTTATTTTACTACCGATTTAGATTAGAAGAAGTGATTGCAGACTCATCAAATTCATCTAACAAATTGTTTAATTGTAGTCCAGTAAATTATGGACTTATGATTAAACTACTTGGGTAACAAGCCCACATTCAAATTACGGACTTATGACTTACCAAATTGACCTGAGGATTTATTACCCTTCGCAGGAAGATTTCATCCCACTTTCATGCCGACTTGTGGTACAATAGAATTGTAGACTTAAGGCTTACCTACATATGTATGTGTAAGTCATAAGCCCATTATGGGCTTTTAGTTTGTATACTTATGACCCTGTGCCAGAATTTATAAACAGTGTCAAATCGTATTTCAGAACTATTTGAAATCCTGTCGAAAAATAATTCCATTTCCATTGTGCATTCAGACTCACTATAATGTGATCCTTAATTCATTATATAATTGCCATCCATTATCGGGCTCAAGGTAATGAAACGTTTATGCCGAGACAGCAAATAAGGGAATATTATTATTTCATTAAATGAGTCTAATATGTATTATTCTAATGTGTGTATTCCGCAAAACAATATCAATTACTCTTCTGTCTATAATACTTAAAATTCAGCATTGTTCTCGCCAAGTTTCAACTACTTCTCCAACAAAGCATCCCATAGGCAATCTAAGCCTATTATATTTCATATAAATGCCACTCACAGTTTCCCAGACGAGGAAAAACAATAGCAGCAATTTCCAACAACTAAGCAAAGCCAATACTATTCTGCGCCATAAATTGATGCTTTTTACTCTATTTTCACACTCGATTTCGCAGAGATAAAACAAACAAAAAAATCGCTCAATTTTCAATTTCTTTCCACTGCCGCATTCGTTGAAACTGCAATTCACATCCGATTGCAGTGCTAGTGCTATATATATATTCATGAATCATTGAGGATTCAACTGCATCTGATGCAAATGCTGGGAAATCTATTTGACACTTTTGTATACGCGTTTTCGAAGTTTCATTATCCTTTTGCAATTCGATTTGGATGAAGCCTAACTGGGGGTTAAAATACCACTTTGGATTCGAATGGATGGCGTTTAGTGCTATTCAGGAATTAACGAACTCAAGGTAGGTGAAAGCCCAAAAGACCACAGCTCTGATAGTTGCTGATTATATGCAAATAAATGTACACGCATACATATGTAAATGCACGTTGTCCAGCAGGGACGTTCATTGACTGCTAGGTTGGTTGTAGTATTTGCGTCCACATTAATCGGACTTTATCGAAAGATACAAATCATTTGATAAAATACAAAATAGGCACTATGCAGAACGACCACGGACGTGTGAACACATTTGAACACATTTAGAGGCAAAGTGATATACACGACGGTAAACTTCAATAAATGAGTTTTAATTGCTGGTATATCCCATTAGAATCGAAATTAAATTAATAGATTCACAATTTAATTAATTGTAATTTAATTATATCGATATAATTGTCGTATTTTTTTATTGCAATCGTTCATGTTCTATGTGTCTATTTGTTTTGAATATTTGATTTTGCAGGTCCTCGTCCGTTCGTCCTTCTAACTGCTGCTATTAGATATGTAAATATATATTTATACACATATCTATATGTAGGTACATATATAAGTATTTACAAAACGGATACAATTATTTACACCACGGGATATTCTTTAGCACATTAAAGATAAATTAGTTTTATTTTTATTGACTAAGTCAAGAGAAATAAACGATTATATAAGTATCTCTTTTCTTTAGCATGGACAAAATTATTCAATATTTGCACCAGGTTAGGCTAGGTTGATGGGTACTCTGGCGACCGAAGGAGGGTCGCTGCTCACTTCGACCAACAGGATTGGGTCCATTGTGCCCAATTATTTAACCCAGAATACCGCTGTATTAGAACCACCCCAATAGTGATATGAATCGCAGGAGGTCCATCAGTTCGACATTACCCACGTCGTTCAAGTCGGTGAAGAAGTAACTCAGCGAGAGTTCTCGTTCTTCTAGCAGATAGGGCAGGACAGTCACTTAGCAGGTGTTGGATAGATTCAAATTCTTTCTCATCCCCTTCATTTCTTAAGATATCCATAAGCCCTGGTACAAATCAAAGGGTCACCTTATTGGCCTTATATTGTTCAGGATTGATTTGGAGGCTCACAAGTTTCGATCCAGTTACCGCAGAGTCCATAGCCTTAACGGATTGGCTACGAAATCTCCAAAATCGAAGTCCCCAAACTAAAATCCCAAAGTCCATATCTCCAAAACCAAAATGCCTGAATCCAAAATCCTCAATCACAAATCGTCGACATTAAATCCTTCATAAAACGTCCAAATTTACTTCACCGCTCTTTAAAGATCGTGGGGGTGACATGGGTGGTGTGCTTGGGGATTTTGGATTTGGGGAATTTGGGTATTTGTTGGTTTGGGGATTTTAATTTTGGATATTTTGTAGGTATTCCAGCCTTAACAGCTACTTGGCTGTCTATATGCAGCTCTCAATTTCATCAGTCAATAATAACAATATAATTATGTTTATTCTTTATTCTAAAGAAAGGGTCTATTTTTAGAATTTCGCAATAAACCCCAGTCCCTGTACCAATGGTCATATTAGAACCGTCGGTGTAGAAGGCCAGTTCCTTTTCATTGACGGTTCTATGGTGCTGCCAGTAGCCTCTGTCCGAAATACCGATACGTTACTATAAGGGTTCGATGACCATGATCGTAATGCTTTCAGTTTTACAGCAGACTGCTGCAGTACAAATTCAGCGGAATGAAACTGAACATGGTCTCCATTGCCGTTGTCGTTGTTCTTAGTAATGATTTCATGATACCGAGGCAAGCTGCCCTCTGTAAGGTTAGAAAGCTGATCTTGCTTCTCAAGTGGCTTCCACAATACTAATGAACCATAAGTAAGAATGGGTCCTACACTCGCTGTGTACAGCCAGTATACCCAGCTGGTTTGAAGCCCCACGAGTACAAAGCCACCCCCGAAATCCACCACAGCAAGCTGTAGGGCACTACAATTCGTTCCGCTGATAAGCATCATTGTATCAGCCTTCGGCCTTTTGGGGGATTAGAGTTTTCCGAAGATCTAAGTCTTTTCGACCCGAAATCGTCCCTCTTGGTCTCGTCCATCGTCCGACTACATACAGTGGCCCTTGATGTTTCTAACTGCTCGCTCACGGGATCTCCGTTAGTAACAGCGGTCTTGTTGTGTGCTTTGTCGGCCACCTTTTCCCCTCCCTTTCCGCTGTAGTATGCCTGAGACGGAACACCGATATGGTTGGCTTTTTTGGTAAGCGCGTTCTAGTTAGATATAAGCCTCGTCTTTTGCATCTTTTGCATCTATTGTTTCGATAGCTCAAGCCAGGAAGTTATTTTCCTTCTCGGAGGGAAAAAGGTGTCCTCTGCGTCAAAGATCTTCTTGACGTGTGTCGCTCTATGGAACAATTTTTACAAAGTCATTAGCACTGTCAAGAATGGGGTGGATTGGTTATTGTATGAAGCAGACAAGTAAGACTACTTCAACATTTTAAAACACAACCTGCACCCATCTGTAAAATTAAAAGACTGGAGTTCAGTTTTTGCAGTTATTTTTTCCGGTTTAAAAAGGTAGTGATAAAGAAGTACATTCGGCATATTATGCTTTATTAGTTTAATAAAGCGAACAATGCAATGGAAACAGTGTGAAACATTCCCGCAGCTTATGAGGTAGGGACAATGAGTGTAAGCCAATGCCAACAGTGGTTCCTGAAATTCCGAAACGAAAGCTATTTAGGTATATCCTTTAAGATAAGCCTCATCGTGAAAGATCTGCCGAGTTTGATGAGGATGTTTTGCAGAACTTGATGGAACGAAATTTCATCGTAAAGATTAAAGAACTAACCAAGAATGGAATGGATTTGAACGTTCCACAATACACAGACATTACCATACGAAAGCTCAGTAAATTAGGGCAATGGGTTGCACATCAAAATTCCGATGCTCCACCCACCTTATTGACTGGACATTGCCATTTCCGGTCATAACAACTTCCACCGTTTTCTGTACCATTTAAACTGGGAAAGGTGACTTCCTTAGACGATGTCAAAACCGTTCCGTAGGCATCTCTTCGACGAGGAGAAGCCTTTTGGAAAAGATGAACTGAAAATCCACTTAAAGGGTGGATTGCGAAGAGTGAAAAATACTACATTCTGCCTGTACAAGTTGAATTCTGTTTAATAGCTCGAGGTCGGGGATCCAAACACTTTTGTTGAGTTCTCAAATTGAATAATACAAGTCAGTTTGACAAACTTAAACACGGCTTTTCCTCCTTCACTCACTCATTGCATTCCAAAATCAGTGCGAATATTGGTTCCCTACGCTCCGACCTGGAGATGC
This sequence comes from Xylota sylvarum, assembly GCA_905220385.1. NCBI lineage: Eukaryota > Metazoa > Arthropoda > Insecta > Diptera > Syrphidae > Xylota > Xylota sylvarum. Next base: position 67,462,021 of record LR999958.1, on the reverse strand, counting down.
GCTTCCAGGTCCGTCTTCAATTACGTCACCACCCTCCGTCAACCGCATCCACTTCTCGTTGGACTTATAAACAGAATACATACTATCACCAGTGAACTACTGTCAACTCAACTGGTGATTGGCGATTTGGGGAAAGAAATTAGAACACTAAACACGAAAATCGTCGACACACAACCAGCCATCAACTTGCTATACAACGATGCAGGTCCACCGTCACGTCAACCCCGTCAAATGCATATGGGTCATGTAAATAGTTCAGTGTTGATAGAAGATGATCCAGAGGCAATGCCACCAATACCCCCTCATCGATCCAACAGCACGCTCAGTACACAACAAAGTACACTTGCTGAACTTCAAACTTAACTCGACATTACTTGTCGACTTTCACCCTGAGAGTCGCATCTCAACACACCGATGCATCATGGGTGCGGAATCTCTTTCATTGCAGATATGCTTTCAATGTAATTGATTGTCATCAAATTTCCAGTAAATCCACCATTTTTCAAATTGAGGATGACCTCAAGATATGACTGGTTGTTTTGGAGCTAAACCGACGATGCGCTCAGGTGACGTAAGCGTAAAATAATGAACCGTCGGTAATAATAATAAAGTTAATTCTCGCTCTAAGACTAAAACTTCTAACAAATATGTTAAGCCTAAAAAAATATAATCCTAAATCCAACCCCAAGCCTAACCTCAACCCCAATTGCAGTTTTAAAACAGGTCCTTTAACTGTTTTCATCCATCCAATACGCCAGCCTGTTTCTCTTCTACCTAAGAACGATCGTATCTCACATTGCGCCAACGAGTCTCTTTCAATTTAACCCCAACTTCCCACCCTCAACATCATCCAGCAATTTCTTCCCTAATCCAGTACATATTCTTCCCCATCGGTCGACTATTACCAGACCACCCTTTTCTCAGCAAAGCCGCGTTTCATTTAATCTGAAGACCATCGTTGCCTCTACTAACAAAATTCCACCTTCTATAAATCCTGCCGCTACTATGTATTCCAATTTAATTCACTCCCACACTCTCAATCGTACATCCTCCATCCTCCCCCCTCAAGCGACCACATCTTCCGGTTTCTCCCGCCCTTCAAATATAACTAATTCGACTGCAGTATCTCCCTCTTTCTAAGATCTCCTGTCCACCGTTTTCCTTAGCTCCCAAACACTTCCCTACGGTGTTTCCGAGCTCACAGAAACAAATCTTTCTCCTGTCTATAAGTGTAATGAATTCTTTTCCTTTGGCTTTAACATTTTTCGCAATGACGGTCTTGAGAAAGACGTTGAATCTTCTGACCTTTGTGTTCTCCTGGTATAACCGTTACGACTCTGAACTTTATAAAACATTGCACACCGCTGATTTTGAGTTTATCTGCGCCAAAATTATCATCCTTAAGCGCAATCTGTATCTACTTTGCTGATACATCCTTCTCTTTCAACCAATGCAGGGCTACAAATTAGCTATAGTCTGGGATGAATCTAATTTTATTCCTTCAAATGTAACCTCAGACGAAGAAGTCCTTTTAACAGATTGTCTCTCCATCTCTGCATCACATGAGTGGCATAACTAATAGCCTCGGCAGACAACTTGACCTTATTTTGTTTTAAATAAATGTGGACACGCTTGGCCTTACTCTTGACTTCATTTCTTCTCATGTCCTTTTCCCACGAATCTTCCCCCTCCTATGGAAGATATCGTTTATCATACCCATTCATAAGAAAGGTTCAAAAAATGATATAACCAACTATCGACCTATTGCCTAACTGTCATCCATACTTTAACTCTTTGAAAGCATTTTATAAGACACAACGTTTTTTCATTGTAAATCCTTATTTTCTACTAAGGTACACGGTTTCCTCAAAGGTAGATCGACAACCACCAACTTTTGTTTGTTTCTCATGCGTTATGTGTGTTTGAAGATGGTTGCGAAATCGATGTAATAGGCACATGCGAATCAAACAGTTGCGGCTGGCTATACCAGCTATATATATGTATCTCTTCGATTCGCGACACCTGGAAATTTTCAGCCTTTCAGTGTCCATTTGAAAATGAAATAAGCCATAATGGGCTTATGTATGTCGCTAAAAATAAAACAAAGCCCCAAAAATTTACTTTTTTTTTTTTTCATTTAAAAAAAATTATTTCGTAAAAAATTGACCCTAAATTAAATACCATATGGTTATGATAGCGGCAAGTGGAAGAGACCCATTTAAGACGTCAACTGGCATAAGGAGCCTAATCCAAGATGAATATGGCGTTAATACAACGTCAAGACTTGTCCGGTACCGCTTAACAGAAACAGGCCTGCATGGATGCAAGAAGAAAGCCACTTGTTTCAGCCAAGAACCTGAGGAAACGTTTGGTGTTTGCAAAAGAGCATCTCAATAAAGCTCTGCAATTTCGGAAAGAATTTTTTTGGAGCGACGAATCCAAGTTCATTAAATTTGGATCAGCTGGTAAAGTGAATACTTGTCACCCAAAAGATCAAGACATTTATCCAAAGAACATGGTGGGAACGTTATGGTTTGGGCAGTATTTTCGTGGCATAGTGTTGGTCTTATAGCTAGAATATCTGACATGCTAAATAAGTTCGCCAATTCTGTCTGTCTGTCTGTCCATGACTTCGACTGTGACCGAAACGGATTTACTTCAAACTTCATATCTGTGGGGTCACGCACCGTTAGGAACTTGATATTTTCATTTTAACCTCAAATTTAAGGCCGATTTCAATTAGGTTCGATTTTCTCAAAAACGGTTCTAACGATTTTCATAAATTTCATATTTGCGCGAAAAATGCGTATGCCGGCAATTAAAAAATTCACTTGTATCTTGGCTATATGTACATATGTATATTAAATTTAAAATATCAGGAATATAAAGCAAAGATATGGCAAGATATGGTACGCAAAGATGTGGCGTACCTGTAAGAGTCCCCAATTACTATGGGGAAATAATTTCATCTTAAGCTAAGATCAGACGATTTGTGTATACACAAGAATTTGTGTATGAATTTGTGTATTATTATCATAAAAATACACAAATCGTCTGAACCAGAAATGGCATATACAAACGATTTGTGTATCATGTCGAATCGAATTTGTGTATATCCACAAATCGTTTGTTTGGATACACAAATGAATTTATGACTATTTGTGTATATCACATCATTTGTGTATTTTAAATATTCGTACGTACACAAATTTTGTGCGCATACACAAATTGTTTTGACAAGTTGAATTTGCAGTTCGTATAGTTTCGTGCTTTAAAATTGTTGGATTCCTGTTTTTTGGTACGTATGTATGTATTTTTAAATTGTATTAAATTCTTTTTATTTTTGCTTGCCGTGTATTATTTTATATGGAAAATTATTCACAGCAAAATGAGTGACATCAAATTGGATGAATTGCCAAAACCAAAAAGGCGGAACTATGTGAAAAAAAAGAGGAGCATGAATGGTCGCATGAGCAAATAATGCAATTGATTGTGGCGGTAGAGGAACGGAGAATCTTGTGGGATATCGGCACGCCCGAATATAGATTGCCGAAAACAGACGCTTGGCAAGAGGTATCAAATGCGATTGGCAATATAAAAGTGGATGACGCCAAAGCCAAGTGGATGAATCTGCGAATTACTTTTAAAAACAACTTGCCCAAATATCGATTGAAGAATTCGGGGCAAGGCACAGATGAAGTGGTCGTCATCCATTAGCGATATTTCAAGACGATGATGTTTTTGGAGGCGAACGACATCCAGCAATCCACTGAATCGACGTCATCGTTGTCACTGGTAAACTATTTGATTTTTTATTGTGATTTTGTTTTGGGAATTGATTGCGCAATTTTCAGGCCTCCAATGCGTCGGTTTTGGCAGATTTTTCATTGGTACCTCCTCCGACTGGTGTCGTAATCGGGAAACGAAAACGTCGTGCAGATCCAGGACCTTCGCCAACGCCGTCGCCGTCCCCGACACCTAGCGCTAGTTCGATGAGGGAGCTGGCATTTAATACGCTAAATTCGTTAAGGCTTCATGATGACCGATTCAGTGCTTTCAGTGACTATATTGCCAGCGAATTGCGAGCCCTTCCACCTGACCGAGTTTCATTCGCGCAACGTGGGCTGAACCGAGAACTGCTCAGACTGCTGGAAGTTGCGGAAACTCCAGCTCCACCGCCGCCGCAGCAGTCATTCCTATCGCGATTGGTCGATGAAAGTGGCCATAATATTGACCCGTCGACTGTCAATGTCACCATTTTGCCAATCGACATTTCCGATAATGAGTATGTTGATAAACAACCATCTAATCAATAAGCCCTTTTGTTATGTTTTTTTCTGTATTCTGCCTTTTCATTAATTAAAATAAAACAAAAACCAATTAAAACACATACATGTGTACATTTTATTTTACTGGGAAAAGAAAAGAAAAACGACAGCCAATTGCACGTACTCTTTTGCACCTTTTTGGCGTCGATCGTGACCTCCGTGCGTGAGGCAACCGACTGCAGCAGATGTATCGTTACGTCAATCGTAACACCTCGCCATTCAGCATGAACTAGATTGCCATTGTTGTAGTATCTGTCGAAAGAGTGGGCAGGTGCGTACGCCCCTTTATTTGTGGTTAACAAGTAATTGTGAAGCACACAGCCCGCTAGCGCCACTTTCTTCGATTTTTCTGCGTCCAAATTGACCAAACGTGCCGACATAATGCCGAAGATGTTCTCGATTATGCGGCGCGCACGGCTCAGGCGGTAATTGAAGACACGTTGCATCATTCTGAGACCGCGTTGGCCGTACGGCTTCAAGATCTTCGGCCGCAGAGCAAATGCATCATCAGCGAAGGTGTTTCACGGCCGGGCAGTTCTTTCTATGGTGGCAAGCAAAGCTGCTGACTGTGCATCGCTTGTCCAAAAGTGCAGCGGTTGAACACACCGCCATCGGAAAATCGACCGTTACTATGCTATGCGTACCCTTATAATTGTAAAATACAATACCCGCATTTGGTGGTGCGACCATCACCACATGTTTGCCGTCAACAGCGCCGATGTAATTCGGGAATTGCCACAGCTCGTTGAATTGATGCTCTATGGCTTCCCAACCGGCAACTGTTGGAGGAGTAGGCTGATCAGACGTCCTCTTTTAAGAGGACATGTCCTCTTTTTGCCTAAAAAAAATGTCCGGTATCTTTTTCAAAAAACATGCAATTTGTCCTCTTTTTGGGTTTTCTCAGTTAACTAAATTTTTCGACATCACAAAACTACAACAAAACTTTTTTTCAACACGAATTCAGAAATGTTCCGCATCTTTCTGGTGCGAACACGACTTAAAATCAGTACCTAATCAGAGCCAATAATTTAATTATTTTGTATTTAAAGAATAAAGTAAAGAATTGACTTAAATTATTTTTATTTATATCTTTTACTTGAATTTGTTAAAATTTGTTGTTTGTATGTTTTTCTGTTTTGATGAATTAAAAAATATTATTTTTTTTTCTATTTTGCTTGTTTTTTTTGTTCTTAAATTTTTCATTTGAGATTTTTGAAGGTGTCCTCTTATTCGTGCGCATGGATCTGGTCACCCTATGCAGGAGTCTATTGAGAAAAGGTGTTATATGAGAATTTGAATTCAGTGTATGATGTAAACACTCGCCTTCAGGAAGTCGTCCACAAGAACTTTGTAGATTGCATCCAGCTCTTCCGGAATATTGGTGGAAATAGTATTCTGCGGAATGCGGAAAAGATACTGGAGCGATCGAATGTACGGCGTTACAAAAGCAAGCAAATGATCGAACTGAGCGGCCGACATTCGGACAAAATTGCGATACAATTGCGACTCTTCTGCACGCAATTCCACAAGTAATTTTGCGTAAAAGCCCTCCGCCTCGTGGTGGCCAAACCAATGTTTTCTCCAGAGTTGTAAAGTACTGAAATAGATTTGTACTGCAGTACTGTGTAAGTACCCAGTACCGTGTACTTGTACTTGTACTTACAAAAAAAAGAGTACAATGTACTTGGTACTTTAAAGGCACCAAGTACAAGTACTATTCCAAGTACTCTTTTCTAAGTACATGTACTGGGTACTGTAATACTGTACTTTTCAAGTACATTTCCTTGCATGGTCTATGGTGTGACATGATAGTACAACTAACTGAATACCGAGAATCAAAGCATTGTTGTTCCTTTACATACGTACATATGTCGAGACTCGGGATCACATTTGTAACGGTCCACTGTCATTATCTGCAGCAGCATTCAAGTAAGTGGTGGTCAATTGATCTCCTGATCGGCCTTTTGCATATCTGAACTAAAAATAATAGTTGCAGATGCCAAAAACAAATTTAAAGATTAATGCTTTTTCTTAGCACGTTTCACACATAGACCACGTTAGGAATTGTACTTGAAAAGTACTTGCAAATGTACTGCCCAGAATTACAGTACCCAGTACATGTACTTAGAAAAGAGTACTTGGAATAGTACTTGTACTTGGTGCCTTTAAAGTACCAAGTACATTGTACTCCTTTTTTTCAAGTACAAGTACAAGGTACTGGGTACTTGACTGGTACTGGTACTTGAAAGTTTACAGGTCTGGACCTTTCATATTTTGTTGTTTTGTACCACTTGCTCTTCAATGACTTCTGAATGTCCAAAAACACCGACCGCCGCTTAATCTTCGGATTCCTGCAACCGGCTTTCCTCAGCCTACATTCCTCTAAGAAGAGGAGTCCCGTTTTGTGGTCGCAAGAACTTTCAAGCTCTGAAGATATACGAATTAATACAAAAAAAGAAATATAATGCGATTATTTCTCAATTTTACCAGTACCAAAAGCTCCTCCTGAACTCCACCCAGGCACACATTCAGCCAAAACATCCACTTCGCTGGTCGCTGCTGCTGCAAAACACTTTAGATGTTTATTCACTTTTGTAATAAAAGACCTACCACTATTGTTATCACCCCCGTTTGCAAGAAGATTGTCCAGGTAATTAGAAGTAAAATTTGGTTCAGCAAATTTATTTAAATGTACTGCATTTATTTTGTGTTAATGCCTCTAACAATTTACCATTTATCAACCTGTGCATTACATCCTCTGATTCGTCTAATTCATAAAGAAATAATCTACTTGGAATTTCATTTTTATATTTTTCACAAATTTAATTTATCAACCACATCCGAACAATGAAAGCAATTCAAATAAATCAGCTGTTTTTGACAATTTGCGGATTGACTTAAAATGTAGGGAGAATCCAGTCCAATACCCCAAAAAAAAAATGCCTTACTTTACAGTGAAATCTGAATCTCTCGACCAATCAAAAACGTTTGACTACCTAGTGCCTAGAATATGGAAAGCGTGTGGAATGATCCCATTAAAAATAAATACAATAATGACTAAAACATTATTTATACATACATGTACTAACTAAACCAGCTTATATACATACGTACATATGTATGTGGAGACTATGCTGACTGTGAATGATACTTTTGCATATTTGCTAAGGACAAGCACGACTTATAGTTTGCAGAGTGTGTGTAGCTAAAACATTAACTATCATAGAATTGTATCCATCCCCAAGGGCTTTATGTTCATATTTTAATCCTTAAGAAGAAAAACGTTCAAGCACACATAAGGGGTTGACGAGAAGATGGACATGTTTAACTGGATAAACCTTTCTACGAAGATTATTTTTGAGAACTCGCTTAAACCCATTAGCTTATCCTGTTTGAAAACATCCCCACTGGGAAAGGGTAGAAACATTTATTGTGATTACACGTAAATGGATATGTACATACGTATGAATATTATGAGCATACCTATTACTACCGGAATGAACAACACCGGAAAATTACGTATGGACAGCAAGTAAGCCTTACAGTAGCTCTTACCCCAATAAATGAGCTTTCAACATAATGTCTTGATGTTTTCCTTCGGTTTATGTGTTTCTTAAATTGAGAAAAATATATATGTGTACTGGACTGTCTGCGGCAATGGCAAATAAGTATGTAGTTCTATGCAGTTACAGTTTTTTTTTTATATTCTTATATCGTGAGATATACTTCATTACTTGTAAATAAAAGTGAGGGTTAAGAAAGTACCATGTGTAAATAAATTATTTCGTATGACTTAATAAATAATATTCGTTCTAATCCGACGTTTCTACACCTTAATGTGTGGCTGTGTGGAATGAAATGTATACATAGGAATGTACATACATATGTATATCTTAAATAGATATTTCAAAATCGAAAACGCTTAAGCTATGTTCAGACGATTGCCACATCTGAAAATATTGTCAAATATGTCAGTGAAAAAAATTGTCCCAAATGTCTTACAAACGTGTGAACTTACAATTTTGTCTGACAATATTTGCAGAAAACACATTGTCAGACCGCCATCTGACAATGGTTCATTGGTTCGTTCCAAATATCAAGGACTAATTTGTTAGGGCTAACATGTTAGGCATTGCATTTGGAACCCAAAATTGACTAACATGTTAGCTGACAGTTCAAAGTCACAAAAGTAATTTTCGGAATTCCAGTTCTTATTTTTACTTTGGATTTTTCGTGAATTGTGATGGTTTTCAGAATTCGGAGAAAATCTAGCTTATTTTAATAAAAACTATGAGTAGAATAGTGAACTTTTAAATTGAATCGCAATGAGTTCAGAACATTTGTAGATGTTGTTTGCCAAATGTTATCAAAAACTGTCTGAATCACTCGTTTATCATATACTGATCAGAAAGCTATAAACTCGAGTTGTTTGGTTTCGGGCTATATTTCCATTATTACTTATATTACACACTGTGTACATACATACATATGTGGTTTATATAAGCATGTAATTAGAAAATATACTATTTACTTTAGACCATCTCTGCTTGCGATGTTTCATTAGCTAAGGTTCATTGACGTGTAAATTAAGTGACACACAGAAACCCGAACCAACTAGCATAGCAATCCAACAATTAATTTTTCTTTACTCAAAAATCAGTAAAGCACAACAGTGCAATAAACAAAAACTACGAAAAAGAGATTTCTCCCAACTGAGAGCTGAATTGTTTGAATAAGAATGTTCTAAACTCATTCTAAAATAATATAGACCCGTTTGATGAACTCTAAATGTCTACCAGTAATTGTTGCAAATTTCTCTTCATCTCCAAAAAATCGTCTAGCAGTGTTCCCAACATATTAGTATTTTCAGATTGTTGTAATCTTCAACCAGTAAGCCAGTTTCTCTTCGAAATCTGTTTGGGATTAATTTTTGTATGGCTTTGTATTTTTCCTTATTCTCTTGGTCCCTAACTTGTCAAACCTTCACATAAAGTCTAGATGCGATTTGAAGTATACACTCCAGAAATCTAATCCAAGAGTGAAAAGAACTTAATCCGAAGGACATTGCTAATTGATTTCCAGATCCGGATGGTTTTGCAGCGTAAATGTAACAAGTTAGTTCTGAAGAACTGACCAAAGATAAGGCAGACTACACTGGATTTAGCAATTTGTTTTTAGGTCTTCAGAAGAACTTAATACCCTTTGAAATGAGATGAAGAAGGAATTTTATCTAAAACCTAGTGCGGTAGTTTTACGGTTTGATTCAGCTATGAATACATATATGTTTTTCGAAGCACTTTTACCCCACATTTCTTCAAATCTCAAGCATAGTGTTCTTATGATGGCCTTAAGTAATTTAATTGAGTCTTCACAAAATATAATATTGTCAAGGCAACTCATTACAATTAGGAAAAATACTTGATTTTTATCTTAGAAATCCAAACTTCATACTCGTACATTTGCTTTTATTGTAATTTCGACAGACATTCTAAAAAATGATAAATATAGTATGGGTATCGCACCCGTGCGTGAAAAGTTAAAACCCTATCTGATAGCTCAGATATCAAACTTCAAAATGTATGTATATAGTATGTAATTCGAATAATGCTGTATAACTTAATATTTTTTCTCATGAATGTTCACTTCCACCTAAGTCAAAATATGTAGACCCTGTACTATAATTTTGCTTACCTCACAGTTCTTCGAAATCGTATTTATAAAATCAGAACACTCCTTTGAACTTAAATCGCATTAAACACTCGGAAAATTGGAAAGTTTAACTCCTCAAAACAGTGTTTAAAACAATTGTTGTCAACTCCAACTTCAAGACCAAATGATTTCGTTTCATATGTCTTTTCCATAAGTCTCTTTCAAAACATAAAAAAAAATTGTTTTTCCATCAATTTGTGCATGTTCATTTTAGAATTAAATCCCGTCTCACACTGTGCAAAGTTTTCCAAGCTCTCATGCATATCACACCATGGTTATCTTAAAATTATGTTTTATTCGATAAATTACGTTAACTACGATATTTTATCTGCTTTCGTAGATCTCTTCCCAATTTCTGAAAGTTCCCTATGAAACTTACCATTTTCCACCTGATTTAAAGTCGTTCTACACTTGGTTTCACAAAATATTTTGCTTCTAGATGATTTCCAATCAGTAGAGCTCTGACTGTTAGGATACATATACGTACATTTACATGTAAGTACATACATATGTATGTAAGAATAATTAAATTTCACTTAAAACATGGGTTTAATTCTTGAATGTACCTACTACTTGCGTATTTCGCAATAAAATCTATTTTGGTACGCAGAGCACACACCGAAGTGTATTTCAACTGCGATTCTTGGGGTTAAATGCACAACCTTTAAGTAAGGTGGTTGTTAGCTCTATACTTTCCAGAACGTTTGTAGCCCGCTGCGAAAGCATATTGAAAAGCAGAAGTGATGCTAAGTGTGGCATTAAGAAATAATGCACGTTCGTCTGTATTTTATGTATTGCATGCTCTTCAAACGCGATGCATTATGTTCTACTTAACCTTTAAGAGGCTCCGTTTCGTGATTGCATTTTTCCAGACGTTGTGAACTACTTTCCATCCCAAAAGTGCAATATTGTATTGGAACGATTTGTACGTGTACATTCATTACATTTGATATGAAATAGGTTACTTAGTGCAAAATCGATTTAGTTTTGCTTCACTTTGTACGAAGGTTTTCACTAGTGAAACATTTCAAAGCTACTAAATGCTTACATTTGATTCACAGTTAGTCCAAAAAATAATTATACATCATATCAATTTGTCGAAAAGGTATTTAATAAAAAAAGAAACAGTTTTCTTTAATTACTTAACTTATAAAGGCTTTAATTAAGGTCAACAAAAAAAAAATTAACAACTAATAAAAAAAGCAGTAATTGAATAAAAGCTATCGAAAAACTACATCTCTAAAGTAAGTTTACATTGTATAAGTAACTGCTGTCTTATGATCCTTAAGAACTGTTTTAAGACCATCCCTAGAATTTATTTCTCGCTTTCTTATTTGGCACTCTAGAAGATCCAAAGATATTGAACTTACTTTCGTCAGCAAAAATTACCTTATTCCAGAAAGTTTGCTCGTGATTTTCAAAACTTTTGACAAAGTGAAGTCGTTTTTGTCGTTTGACTTTGCTGATAAATGGGTTTTCCTGAAATTTCTTCCATGATATCCAGCATGGTATTAGGACGACATAACTCGCCCGTTTCGTAATTACCTTTTCCTTCCTTAATTACCTTTTCCTTCTTCTATCTTTGGATTTTTCCTTTTATACGGACGATCAGGTGATATTCTTGATCGAGTATCATTTTTCGCACTTATCCTTATTTTTATATTTTTGTATAATTGTTTGCACTGTTGCGTGACTTTTATTTATTAGTCATAAAGTGTTTATACCATATCCTAAGGGTATATTAAGCAATACTAGTGTACAAAGTTTTGAAATCCGCCCATTGCCACGCCCATTTTTTCATAACTTCACTAAATTATATGAAACCGAAAAGTTTTGTTAAGACCAAATATTTAGGCATAGATTCCCTACAATTCACCCATACAACAGTTTTGGCCACTCCCACTTTTTGGGGCGTTTTTATCAAAAAAACCGTTTATGATGAAATTTTCCAAACACTTGGACTTTTAATGTCGTTTTGTTTTCATTTATATTTGGGGTGGTTTGGTTCTATAAACACCGTAACATCTTGAAATATCTTATAGCAATATGAACTGCTGGACCTATTACTTTTGTTTCGAAGGGATATGGTGGTAGATGCAGTAGAAAATTGTAGGCATTTTCGATGAGTCGGCGTATGAAGCACACATATCTGTCTCTTTGAGTGCCAATTATTCATTAATCGTAAATCAAGCTTTGGATCATTATCGTATACCGTCGCTCTTACGAATGATTCGAATTTATGTAAACATGGTTAAATCGACTTGCATACTGTTAATGATCACAAATACATATGTACATATGTATGTAGGTACATTCATACATACATACATATGTATGTACAGTACCTGGCTATATTATTAGACACAAGCAAAAAATTTCAATATTTAGCTTTTAGAGGTCGATTTCTTCGAATCCTTACCAAATTTGTTAGTTTTGTGGCCTTTGGCTATTCTAAAAATAATATATTATAGAGAAGAAAAAACAATTTCAATCATAGAAGTAAACTTTTGTTTAATAATTTCAAAAATGTTTTGGAATTCAGAATACATATGCATTTTTGTCAATATTTGGTGTGTGCACCTTTATACATGACTGAATGGTGTCCTGGAGGTGTGTGTTATGATTCCACTCAAATATAATTTTTTCTATTAGCTCCCTTTTTTTGGTAATAGCACTTTTAGCCACGGCCCGCTTTAGGAGCTCCCAGGCGTTCTCTATTGGGTTCTTGTCAAGAGAATTACCTGGCTAATGCAGAACCTCGATTTTTGTTTGCTCCACAAGGGCCGTTATGCTTTTGGCTTTATGACATGCAGCTCCGTCATGCATAAAAATTGGCTTTTCACGTCCAGGAAACCATTCTGCCAGTAGCGGTATGAGTCTTGTTTCCAGAACCGTTTTGTATTGATCCTGCCTCATCGTGTTTTCTACGACGTAAACTCTTCCAGTGCCTTTACCAGATATCACAGACCGAACCATTATTGACGGTGGATGTTTAACCGTTGACACAATACGTTCCGGTTTGTTCTGCTCGCCTGGTCTTCGTCGTACAAAATTGCACTTTTCCATCATGACCTGAAAAACTGATTCGTCTGAGAAGCAAACCTGAAAAACAAGATTAAAAATTGTTTGTTCGTGTTCGAAAAATACTTCTTCTTTAAGGTAGTCAGTATTACGTAGAATTTGTAATATTACCTTTCTTTAGTCCTGAACGGTAAAATTTTTATATTTTTGGGCCCATTCCAAACGCTTGTGGAACATACGTGGAGTTAACTTTGGCTTACGCGCCGGACTTCTCGCATTTCCTTTAATCTGCGCCGCAGCGTTCTCTGCGAAACTGGTACGGCTTCCTCAGATATTTGCTTGGTCAGCAAACGCAGAGGCAGCTTCCTATTTTGGATACAGATATCCCGTATTTTACGGTCAGTTCGTGGAGTTGTCTTGCGGGGCTTACCACAGTTACCTCGTCTTCTTGGATCCAGCGTCATTCCAAAGTCCATTTTATTTTTCAAGTTCTTTACTGAACTTTTTGAGACTCCAACTAACTCAGCTATTTTGTACTGAGTCAGACTGGAACCCTTTTGGAGACCGCACACTTGGCCCACTTTCTTCGGCGAAAGGTCAGACTTCTTGTCCATCTTTCAAAAGCTAAAGTAATTAATTTTTTATAACGACTAGCTCTAAAAGCATGACATTAAAACTTACCGTTGTATTTAAGATTTTGCTGATGTAAACCACTTTTAAATATTTAATATTTGAAAAAATCCTTATGGGAATATCACCTCACAATCACTCCCGAACGAATATAAACAGCAAATGACTCATAACAAATAGTTTAGAGCACGAAAATTACAGCAAATTGTTTCCCGCATAAGAAAACAGTAATTTAAAGAAAAACACAAGCCTACTTTACAAATCATTTGAATTTTTTCGGGAAAAATTGGAATTTTTTTTTTGGGTCTAATAATATGGCCAGGTAATGTATGTACATACACCTGTGTTCAAAAAAATAGTTATTCCGTTATATTCAAGCTGAACGGAGCCTACAGAAATTTAAAACGGAACAGAGCACAGAAAATAAGGTTCATAAGTTCAAAAAAATAGTCGTGTGCAAGTTGATAAAGAAAAAAAATTATTTTGGAGTTCAAACTAAAGCTAGAATCATACAAGTAAGAACAAATGTATATTTTTTAATTTAAGTAGTTACAAAACAAATTTCAAAAAAGCACTGCACTGAAGAAACAAGAAAATTAATTTTAAAACTACGTGCAGATGAAAAAAAAATAAACAAATCGAGGAAATATTATTACATATTATTATTATATTTTATTACAAGTAAATAAGTTTACAAATAATGACAATTTTTGCAGCGCTAGCTACCAGGGCTTTCGGCTGGCGGATTAAAAGAGAGTGTATGAGAGTGGGGGGTGATCGACAGTCGGTAGTACCACGAATACTAGTTCGTAGGACTGACGATTTTCGACCACCCTCGAGTTTTTTTTTTGATGTATAACTAAATGTTCTTTTCTAAGTTTAATTTAACCATCAGTTTGTATACATTTTCAACATTTTGTTCTGAGGGAACTAAGAGTGAGTTAAAAAGGTTTTTATGAAATAATAGAATGCTTAAGTCGTTAACTTTGGAACACTCGAGGGTTATATGCTTATTTGCCTTGACCTGATTGACATAGGTGGCTAATGGGAGGAGCGTCCTTGGTTAGCAGGTGTTTGTGCTTTAAATGTGTATGTCCAAGTCGAAGTCTCAGGAAGCATCTGTTCATCTTACGTGATATTTTTGAAGGATATAAAGTACGTGGAGCTTTGGAGTTGATAGATGAATAGTGATGGGTGTAAAACTTCCATGGTTCTACTCTTTTGCGTTCGTAGGATATATTTCTCGCTGCGCTATCTGCTAGCTCATTAATTTTTATTCCTGTGTGGCCTGGTGTCCATAAGATTACCAGTCTTTAACATTTGCTAATGATGATGTCCCGAGTTTTAGAGATGACTGGAGACTGATTGTTTATGTTGCAGATTGCAAAAAGCTTGGAAAGGCTGTCAGTACAGGTGACAGTATTTTTGTTTGGGGCTTTGGCAATTTCTGCAGCCTTGAGAACTGCTAGGGCTTCAGTGGAGAATGAAAAAAAGTAATTTGGAATTCTCTCGCCAGTTAAGATATAACCGCTTACATAAATTCACAAGCAACAAGTGCAAATCAGTCGCTGATTTGTGATCTCCAGCGTTTTAAATTTTATTTTCTTATTTTTTTCAGTTCATCTACATTGTGCAACGGATCTTACTTCTTCCAAATAATATTTTGTTAGTCAGCAATACCCTGTTGAATATGTGAGTAAATTATGCTGAGATTGTCGCTCTTCGACAGCAGGTCAATGTCTTGGAGATGAAAGAAGTCGCAAGCGATGCTGTCCTCTTTGGTGTACCCGAATTTCCAGACGAGAATTTAACACATCTCTTTAATAAACTCTGTCATACTATTAACTGCAACCCGCCTCTCTTAGCTACCGCCTTTCGTGCAAAAAGGCGAAACAACTCCAAAAACGATTCTTCACACGCAGCCCCCCCATCCATTATCTTGAAATTTAAGAACTCAGTGGAAAGAAATGCTGTTCTCAAAGCTGCAGCCAACTATCGGAAAGCCAACAACAAAGTGTTAAGACTTAATGATTTGGGTATCGAATCGAATGACAGCTGCTACTTGAACGAGAGCTTAACCAAGCATTCGCGTTTTCTCTTACATAGTGCGCTTGGGCTTAAGAGAAAAAAACTATTGTTCTCTGTTTTCTCCAAATCTGGAATTGTTTATGCTAAGAAGACGGTAAACGGAAGAAGCTTTTCCATCGAAAGCGCTGATGATCTCCATTCTATTGCTGCTGGTCCTGCTATGAATAACTGAAATCACCAATTTATATAATTTGTTAATAATTTGCTCTTCTTAATATAATTTTCTGTGTTTGTCGCTCTCTTAGTCTGTGGTATTATTTTTGTTTCTCTATTTTGTTTCTCTTTTGTTTGCTTTGTAATATAAAATGAATAATGTATGCTCTAATTACAGTGTGGATGAAAAATCAACGCATACAATGCTAAATATTTTGTCTAAATGTCGTGATGGTTTTAAAGTGTGTCACTTAAAATTAGACTATCTTAAGCACATCTTTACGAATTCTGGTGTTGATGTTGTTTGTATTAGCGAGACCTGGTTTAGGCCTGATATTTCTGACTCAGTTTACAATATACCTAACTACAAAATATTTAGAAATGATAGATTAACTTACACGTGGGGAGGTGGGATAGCAATTTACTGCAAATCTACCCTAAATTGCAAAATAATTTGTAAATCAGTTGATTTAGATGTCGAGTTTTTGGTAGTCGAAATACAGGATGGGAGTTCTAAATGCGCTCTCGCTTGTGCATATAATCCTAATCGAAGTTGTTCTCCTCAACCCTTTTTCTCGGCCCTTTCTGAATTTTCAATTCTATATGAACATATCATTGTTTGCGGAGACTTTAATGCTGATTTGTTCAAAAACGATTCTCGTGCCTTTCAAATAAAAGATTTGGCCTCTTCTTTAGGACTCCAAATAGTAAACACCAACTACCCAACAAGATTCGCTAAAAACTCCACTCCCAGCCTCCTTGATCTGACAATCGTATCTGATATTTCGTATGTTCTTATTTTCGATCAGCTTTCTTTGGATTGTATCTCCGATCACGATCTTCTCTTTTGTACATACAATGTCCATTTTACTCACTCTGCTGTTCCTCTGTCTTTTATTTATAACGACTTCTCTTCGATTAACTTGGCTGCTCTTCAGTTTTCCGCCCTTACAGCCCCTTGGGGTTGCTGCAGACTGCGTTCGGATCCTGAAGAAAAACTGCACTATTTTCAGGAGATTATTGTCCAACTATATAACCAACATGTACCTACTAAAACAGTTAACATCCGTAATAGGAATTGCCCCTGGTTTACGACTGAGGTTATTGATACCATCAAAGCTCGAAACAAGCTTTACAGTAAATGGAAACATAGACCATCTAATGCCAATTGGCTTGCCTACAAATCTATGCGCAACCATTCTACAGATATTGTACGAGCTGCTAAAAGAAATTTCTATGCTTCTAAACTGAGTACATCCCTCCCTCCCAAAAAGCTTTGGAGTAACTTGCGACAGATTGGTATCTCCAATGCTAAAAATAGCACTCAGTGTGATTTCGATCCTGATGCGCTAAATAAGCTTTTTGTTGAAAATAGTTCTGAAGAGTTAAGCTTTAATTTAGCAGAAAGCTCCAGCCCATCTCTGCATTCAATGAGCGGCTTTGAAGTTGAAGTGGTAAGTGAAAATGAAGTTATTAGCTGTGTTGCGGCCATAAAATCAAACGCAGTTGGTGAAGATGGGTTGCCTCTGCGCTTCATCAAACTCGGGTAATACCTGTATCCAAAAAGGTAACTCCAGTCTCTGCCGCTGATTTCAGACCTATCAGCATTTTACCGTGCTTGTCGAAAGTCTTTGAAAAACTCATAGCAAGACAGATTCTTAAACACTTGTCCATTCATCGTTTACTGTATGCGGGACAATCAGGCTTCAGAGCAAACCATAGTTGTTCCCCTGCTATGGTCAACATATTGGAAGATATTAGACAAGAATTTGATAGAGGACATATTACGCTTCTTTGTCTGCTTGATTTTTCTAAGGCTTTTGATAAGGTAAACCACAAAATTCTCTGCTGGAAACTAAAAAACTTGTTTGGGTTCGGTGACGGAGCAGTGAGACTAATTGGAAGTTTTCTCTCTGATAGATTTCAAAAAGTTGTGACTTGCGACTCGTCTTCAGCACTTCTAGCGGTGAAACAGGGTGTACCTCAGGGGTCAATTTTGGGCCCAATCCTGTTTTGCATGTTTATCAATGACTTGCCGACTGTCTGTAAATACACCTCGGTTCACCTATATGCAGATGATGTCCAGCTATACTCGGCCAGGCCAATTAATGATATAACTGAGCTTGTTACTCATATTAACGAGGACTTGTCTGGGATACACAATTGGTCGGTTATAAATGGACTGCTTTTAAATCCGAATAAGTCCCAGATCATTCCAATATCAAATAAAATATTCAACTTCAACCTTTTGCCCGATGTACTGCTTACCGGGAGTAAGCTTAAGGTTGCTGAAACCGTAACTAGCCTAGGATTTGTCATTAACTGCAATTTATCGGGATACAATCATATCAACTCAGTAGTCAGGCGTATTTATGGTTGCCTTCGTAGGCTGTGGATAACTGCAAGTTTTACGCCTACTGAAACTCGGAGGAAGCTTGTAGTTAGTCTTGTTCTACCCTTAATTACTTATGCTGAAGTTGTTTATTGTAATGTTGATTCACTTTCTCAACGAAAGTTACAAGTAGCTTTCAATGATGCAGTGAGATATGTTTACGGTCTCCGAAAATATGACCATGTATCTGAGTATTCAAAAAACTTACTTGGTACCACTCTCCAACAATACATCAACGCCAGAAATTGTATTTTCTTACACAATATTGTAAAAAACAAGACGCCAGAGTATCTGTACGAAAAACTTAATTTTGCTCGTTCACGTAGGACCCTTAGCTTAATTCCATCACGTCATCGGTATTTAAACTCATCTCGTTTATTTTTCATCCATTCGATTAAATTATGGAACTCCTTACCACTAGTTATCAGAAACATTTCTAGTACCACACGCTTCAAGAGTGCAGTTTTTAACTATTTCTCGCTTCTTAGTTGAATTATTGTATATTGTATATTAATTCTCTAATGAAAATTTTGTTGATTAGATTTTATTGCATTGAAATTGATTAAACACGTCTAGCTCTTTGTATTAATGCTAAGTACTATAAAAGATTTATCTTAATGTACATACCACTAAATTGAATAAATTGAAATTGAAAATTGAATAAAAACTATAGCTTCGAAATTTCAACTAGAGTTTTACTTTATTATATAGCAGAATATTACAATTTAAGCTATCTAAAAAGCACAAAACATTTTGCGAAAAATTGCGAAAGAATAAATAGTGAAAATAATTGTAAATGGTTTCTGAAATTTCGTACCAGTCAGAGAAACATTCAGTTTTCAGAGATTCTAACTGATAGCATACCTAGTTCTTTTCACAATAGTTCAAGAAATAAACCTGGAAGGGCACAAAAGCAGTTTGATACCTGTAATTATTGGTCTAAGAAACGAAAAGTCAAAGACCTTCTCCAAAACAGAAATCAAGAAGCGCTTGCCTTAATAGTTGATGCTAATTTCTCAACGCATCAGTATAAAATCGTACGCTTACAAGCCAAAACTCAAAGCTTTAATTTCTATCCAATATACTATAAGGTTCAAGCTGTTAAACACCTATGCTATCCTCCTGGCATAAACGTTGCGGAAATATCTGCTGAAATAGAACTCCAAGCACTTATTAACCACACTGTAGTGCGCTTATGTGCAGCTCAAGAAGAAGTACTTCGGGATTTGAAGTTACTGCAAAACAGTATTTTGCATATATGTATGTGTGTAATTATAAAGTGGGGATGGGAGGGAGCGGAACAATCCAGTTACCAACAAAAGTTGTCTGAGGAGCAACACACTGATGAAAGCCTATTTAGCATATCCATGGTTCAAATACATTTGTATGCTGGCACTGCCGAACATAAAAAAAATTGTGTGACAAAACCCAGCTCCATCTTCGACCAGGTATTGTTGTCCTATTAAATTTATTTTTGCAAAGGAATCAGCAATTTTTTTTTGTAGCTGCAGAAGTTAATAGAATTGAAAACTATATTGCCGAACTCTCTCCAACAAAAATATTGGTTGATAGTATAGAAGTTTCTGTGAAATCTACAATGATACTTTGTATGATAGACGGTAAAGTGTGCAATGCTGTCGCATCATGTGCTTCAACACAATCTTGCTACTTATGTGAAGCGAAGCCCAATGAAATGAACAATCAACGATGCATATCAGAAAAGACTGTTAGCGCAAATTTACCTTCTTTTGGACTGACTCCTCTTCATTCGTGGATACGGTTTTTCGAATGCTTGCTGCACATTTCCTACAGATTGGAAATAAAAACATGGCAAGTACGTGGCCCAGAAAATAAACGGAAATTGGCAGAAAAAAAGAAGCAGGTCCAAGACAAGTTTAGAAGAGAGTTAGACCTACTCATATATATACCCAAACAGAAAGCTGGCACAACTAACGATGGAAATACAGCACGTAAATTTTTTATGTACGCGGAGAAATCTGCCGAAATAACTGGTGTTAATTTGGAGCTCATTAAACGCTTTCATATTATATTAGAATGCTTGAACTATGATTTTCAGATCAATGTGGATAAATTCCACGAATACACAAAACAAACATGTGCGTTGTATTTAAGAGAATATTCATGGTATTCAATGCCCGTAAGTGTACATAAAGTATTATTGCATGGAAAGGATATCATCGCATCTTGTATTCTCCCGATTGGGCAACTATCTGAAGAAGCTCAAGAGGCACGAAATAAACATAATAGAAAATACAGGGAACGTTTTACAAGGAAAACGTCTAGAATTGACACGAATATTGATTTACTTCATAGACTGCTTTTTACATCGGATCCACTCATTTCAAGTTTACGTGCTCCTCCAAAGACGAAAAAAAAAACAAAATGACATCAGACATATTGGAATTATTAGAAGAACAATCTTTTGACTTCAACACATCAGATAATCATAAGGATTTCTCGTCAAATATATCAGCTACAGAAGATTCCGATTCAAGCGAAATTGAATCAGAGTCAATTAATATTAAAGAAAAGATCAAAGTCTTATACCTATGTATGCCCAGATTAAGTACATTATATGCATATTATATACATACCTTGAACCCTTTACCTAGTTATCATTCAATTGAAAAATAAAATGTGTATATTCTTACTTACATATGTACTTTAGTTATTTGTAAATCTGTCATATGTATATTATATTGCTTCTATGTATGTACATTTCCTTAATACATATATTTTTCCTTGTTTAAACTTGTTTCATTAACAAAAAAAGTGTTCATATTGGGCCTTACTAACAACCAAATCTAGTATACGGCTTAAGTATAATCTCCACATTTTCCAAAATGTATGTACCAATAACGAATTTAATAGTCGGCTTTAGTGCTAGTAAGGAGTTAAATTTTAATGTACAGAAAGTCATGTTTAATTTTACAAATATGTCATTAAAGACCAGAGTAATGCCAATGTACTAATTTAATAGCATGAACAATACTAAAACAGGATTAGATTTGCTATCTAGAATACTAAAATTATGCGTTAAATGGTAATTGAATTTGGCTGAAACTGTATAAGCGTTATTCGATTTTCATGAATTTTAAAAATTCCTTAATCTTCATTATTATAGACTGAAATACTTTATTTTTTTATTTTTTTATTTCGTTATACAAAGTTATTGTTTGATGAAAATAATATTATATTAGAGTTTTAAAAAGAATTGTTATGGAATCCAGTTTCCATTTAGGAGGGAAAATGGAACCAACAAAGAGTATTAACTTCAGTGCATTGATATCACCGCTTTATATGTATGAACAAGCGAAGAAAACAATATCAGCTGATTTTCTTTATTTCGACTTTCAAATGCCAAGTGTGTAGGCGTCTCCTGATATTGGTATCTAAAATAAACATTCAATCCAATTTTAAATTATAATCACTGTCCTCATAGCACCATGAAAGAAAATAAAAATTCAAATTTAAGTGCAAATATGAAACGTCAAACCAATATTGTGTAGTAGATTCAATGAAAATGTAGTAAATTCTTTGAAAGAGCCAAGTTTAAGTAAAAGTCGACTATTAAAACATTATTAGTACACTTTAGACTTAAGAGTGTATTAATATTTAAGTCGACACCTTTTTTAAGTCACGACTAATGATTCGTTGTTAGTAAGGCCCATTATGTTCGTATAAAGTTATAACTACAAAAAAGTAGCAAAAGTTTTAATATTACACCCGCAATAATTTTGCTCGCCTAGATTGCCAAAATTGCACACTGTGCGTCTGTGCAAATCAGTACTGAATAATAGTGGATTCACAACTAAGTATTGAGGTGATCTATTGTCTAAGCAGTTTTTATAAGAAATAGTTATCTAACATATTTTAATATTTTTCCAGTTTCAAGCAAGTAGTATTACTATTAGTAGTATTACTATTATTTTGAACAGGGAATTTTTTATTTTTGTCTTTTTTTATATGTAATTTAAAATAACGAAGTTTTAAATATTATAAATTATCAATTAATTAAGACATAAACATTTTTATATCCTGACCTTAAAAATTAAGAAATAAATTTGTTTTGCAACAGATCTATTAAAACGGATACGACTAAGAGCACTGCTATTATTTTGAACACCACTGTACATACTCGTATGTACATAAAATTAATCGTCAAAAATGCATCGGTTTGGAATAATTATTGCAATACCAACTATTGATTAAACGATAAAAGTAAAATTAAGAAATTGAAGTACAGTTTTGTAACACTGGTTAGTGAAGTTTTCAATAAAGCATGCACAGGACTCCGAAGTGTGTTTTATTCCATTATCAAAAAAGGTTACAAAATCTTAACTCGTTGTCGCCTACTGAACGATAACAATATGCACTTAATATACCTTTAAGATAGGCTATAAATATGTTACAGGTTTATCAAGTGTCCTTAGTCTTACTAACCCATATCAAAATACTGTTCCACATTTTAACAAGTGTATGATAATTCAAAATGATTTTAATGCAATCTAAAAACATCTATAAAGACTCTGGAGTAGACTGTAAGCAATTGAGTTGGTGAGCGGTTTTAATACATATGTACATAATCTAAAATCTTGTCTTGGTAGGCTTGAATAATAGTAAGCACTAGAAAATTTAAATGAATTGTGCTAACGTTATCGTTTTAAAAATTATAGGCTTTTACTCAATAATTAATGCAGAAAATCTTGCGTGAACTTTTATTCTCATAACCATCTATTCTAAAGTGCTACTCCCTTCAATTATTATGCATGTACTTAAAGATACTTCGGTGAAACTGTGGGACCCATGTAGCTATGAAAGTAGAGTTACAATAAATTATGCTGCGTATAATATGGAGTATGTTGTGTGTTGGGGTGAGTTAGAAACCCCTGCTGGTTGCTCGATGAAGTCGTTGTCGACAAAGAAAAAAAAAGAAGATTTCCGTGGGGATAAGTACAACTTTTTATTTCTCTGCTTAAGAACTATGTCTTACCTCGAGGAGGTCGAAATCAAGAAGCCAGAGTATGATTAGTTTAAGAATATGGGGAGCGGTTTCCGATCTCAAATAGTTTATACACAACGACATCTAACAATTCATGAAAGAAATAACTACTAGAATTCTAAGATATGTTCAATTATCTTTGGCTTGAACATTGCCGGCCGCCTTGCAGCAGTAGCTGCAAAAAATACTAATTTCAATGTAGCTATTTGAACCTCGGAAACCACTCACGCAATAAAAAGATACATATTGAGTTACAGTTTAAGAATACAATATACAACTTTATAAAATACAGTAAGTAGCGAGCAGTATTTATAAAAAAGTGCAATATCTTAAAGGTTTATATTCTTACCTTTTGCTTTAAGAAAAAATAATGATTCAAATATAAGTATGGATGCTATAAATGAATGAATTCACTGAGTAGATAATGGGAAAAATATAGCTAAGAGTGAGTCAATATGCAAAGTTTAGTAATTGGACGAGTGAGGACTCCATTTTGAGTCCGTATATCAGCTACGCGAACGCGATTGTCGGAACCCGGGTAAACATTTACAACACGTCCGAGCCGCCATTCATTTGGGGGGAGATTTTCTTCTTTTATCACCACCAAATCATCAATAGAAACATTTCGCTGCGGGAACTTCCATTTGTATCTTTTGTTCAGTTCCTTAAGATACTCGTCTTTCCATCTACGGCAAAACTGTTGGTGCAGGATCTTTACCCTTTCCCATCTCTTAACGCAATTCAGGGATTGATTATCAAGAGCAGGCTCAAGCGGACTTAATAAAGGACCACCTCGCAAAAAGTGACCCGGAGTTAATGGAAGTATGTCGGATGGATTTTCGGAAATTGGTGAAATAGGACGCGAGTTCAAGCAAGCTTCGATTTTCGATAGGAGGGTAGCGAACTCTTCAAATGTAAATTTATTGGTTCCAGCCACCTTCCGAAAATGGAGCTTGAAGCTTTTGACTGCGGCCTCCCATAGACCACCCATATGAGGAGCGCCAGGAGGTATGAATGTCCATTCCAAATTCTGACACATGTATCTTTTGGACACTTCGGTGGAGATAGTTCGCATAAATAGCTTAAAGTCGTTCGCAAGAACTTTACTGGCTCCGACAAAGTTGGTGCCATTGTCTGAAAATATAGTTTTCGGCATTCCGCGCCGAGCAATAAACCGACTTAAAGCCGCTAAGAATGATTGCGTGGATAAGTCACTAGTTGCTTCTAGATGAATAGCCTTAGTAGCGAAACATACAAAGATACAGGCATATGCCTTAGTTAGCCGACAGTTTCTCCCTAAAGAACTTCGTATAAGAAAGGGACCTGCGAAATCAATTCCTGTATTGTTAAATGGTGACGAAACTTGCGTTCTTTCTAATGGTAATGCGCCCATTATCTGGGTTTGCACTTTCTTTTTTTGAATAATACATATTTTACATGAACGGATGTGCCCTTTTACTAGGTTTTTCAATTTTGGTATCCAAAACTCACTTCGAATAAGGCGGACCACAAGCTGGTTACCACCATGAAGTGAAATTTCGTGGACAAACTTTACGAAAAGAGCAGTTATGTTCGCTTGATCAGGCAGAATAATTGGATATCTTTCGTTGAAAGATAAAGTAGAACAGGTGAGCCTTCCATTTGACCGAAGTATTTGATTTTGGTCTAAAATGGGATTTAAATTGGTTAGTTTGCTCTTTTTTGATATGGACTCGTTTTTTAAAAGAGCTGAGTATTCATTCTGATAGTAAAAACTTTGAGTTAACCTAATAACTAAGTTTTTAGAGTAGGAAATTTCGTTTTGAGTTACGACCTTGGTTGTGATAGAGAACGTATTCTTAAAACGAGGACTGGTTCTATGATAAAAACGCAAAATATAGCATAAAACATGCAATACCCTAGACCAGGAAGAAAATCGTTCAACAATTGTTTCAATATTAGGCAGTACTATAGTATGATTTACCTTTATTGGTTTCATTTCGAGATCGCTATCATTAGGTCGTTTTAAAATTGATTCCGGCCAAGAAGATTGAGGTTGACAAAGCCACTTGGGACCGTGCCACCACAGATCATTCGCCTGAAGGTCCGTTGGCGAGAGACCTCTAGTAGCTAAATCCGCTGGATTGTCAGCAGATCTAACGTGCGTCCAATTTGTATTTGGAACGTACGACTGTATCTTGGAGACTCGATTTGCTATAAAGGTTTTCCACGAGCTAGAAGGCTTATTTAACCATGCCAAAACTATAGAACTATCGGTCCACATAAAAAGTTCATAATTCGGACAGGAAAGTTCTGCGATGACTTTGCGAAAAAGTTTTGACAACAAGACTGCACCACATAGTTCCAATCTTGGCAATGGGACTTGTTTGACTGGAGCTACTTTGCTTTTGGCACATAAAAGGTTAGAAGACCTGCAGCCAGAATGATGTTTAATGCGCACATAAAACGTTGCAGCATAGGCTTGCTCAGAAGCATCGCAGAACCCATGAATTTGGATACTATCCTTCGGACTGTAAAGAATCCACCGAGGAATTTGAACCCTTTGTATGTCCGGAAGCGCGGCAAAAAAAGTTTTCCAGCGCTGACACGTAAGAGGCACAAGGGGTGTGTCCCAAGACGTCCCATCACGCCAGATTTGCTGCATGATTATTTTTGCAGTAATTAGCACAGGAGCCAACCATCCTGCTGGATCGAAAAGCCTTGCTATCACTGAAAGTACAGCTCTTTTAGTTAAGAGCCGGTCTCCTTCTAATATAGAAAAAAAGAAGTGAAAACTATCAGATCTGGCATTCCATTGAATCCCAAGAGTTTTTGAGATACTTTTATCCTCTAATTTGAGAAAGTCTTGATTATAGAGATGCGAAGCTGGGAATTCTTTAATCAAGTCCAAGCAATTGGATGTCCATTTCCTCAAAGAAAACCCTGCAGAGCTTAAAGCATCTATCAATTCACGTTGAGCTTGAAGAGCTGTCTCTACCTCATGCGCTCCAGAAAGCACATCATCGACATAAAATTCATTTTTGAGAATTGACGAAGCCATAGGTAAAAAAGATTGCACATCATCTGCAAGACGTAGCAATGTACGGATAGCTAAATACGGAGCGCAATTCACACCAAAGGTTACGGTCTTTAGCTCATAGTCCTGAAAAGGACTATTGCTACTATCCGATTTCCAAAATAAGATTCGCTGGTAAGACGAATGTTCAGGATGAACAATGATTTGGCGATACATCTTTTCGATGTCCGCATTAAAAACGTAACGATAGAAACGCCATTTTAAAATCAGTGTTGTTAAGTCGGCTTGTAAAACCGGACCAGTGTACAGCATATCGTTTAAGCTGTTTCCGTTGCTAGATGGACAAGATGCATTAAAAACTACACGAACCTTTGTTGTAGTACTACTTGGTTTTATAACCGCATGATGGGGCAAATAATAGGTAGACAACTGATTATTTTTAATAATCTCTTCAGATGAAACAGCCTGCATATGTCCAAGTGAGACATATTCTTGAAGCACTTCATTGTATTTTGACCGAAGGTCGGGATTTTTTGCCAAAGATCTTTCCATACGCTGAAACTGTTTTAGAGCTTGGTTTCTTGAATGACCCAATAAAGGAAGAGGGTCTTTAAATGGTAGACGAACTATGTAGCGACCGTCGGCGTTTCGAGTAGTTGTTTCGTGGTAAAGATTCTCGCAATAAATATCTTCGCTCGATAGAGAATTTCTCTCAGATATCTCCTCAACTTCCCAAAATTTCGCAATTTGTTGATCTATTGAAGTTTCACAAAAATAGGACAAAAATGTCGAAAAGGAACTAACATGCTTTTCTAAAAGAGGTCCTGAGAGTACCCATCCAAATATGGTATTTTGGGCTACCAGAGATCCCAAAACATTAGACTTTAGTCCTTCTAAGACAATTGAAGGATACAAGTCTGAACCAATCACCATATCTATCTTAGAACTTTCATAAAAGTAGGGATCTGCGAGCTCGAATTCTATTGGTGAGGAAACCTCTTGTCGATGTATCATACATGATGGTAAATCACCTGTAAGGCGTTTAAGAACGATAGCGTTTGCAAAAATAGTGAGAGTTGGAACATATTTCGAACCTATACACAATGAACACAACTTTGATGCAGTGGTAGTCACCATGGCACTCATCCCGGAGATTTGAGCATGTATTGGCTTCACAGGTAGATTCAATCTTCTTTGCGCATCTTCGGATATAAAAGTGACTTCTGAACCTGTATCTAGAAGCGCGCAAAGTGAATTTACTTCCCAAATGATGGACATCAATCAACGCGGTTGCTAAAAGAATCCGTTTGTTATTACGAGAAAAGTAAGATTGAACTTGATAGGCATTTGAATTTTCAGTGGACTGTATAGTTTGAGATTGGGGTTGTAACGGATTTACAATTCCCGAGGATGAAGAAATATTTTTATTGGCGTTTATCTGAGTCGAATGCAAAAGTGTATGGTGCCTTTGTTTACACTGCATACAGGTATGAATACTTTTGCAATCTTTTTGCAGATGAGTGGAGGATAGGCAATTTGTACAATAACCTAACGAATTGACTTTGGAAATTCGATCCATAATACTCAATTGTAGAAATGTTTGGCATTGCCGAAGAGAATGAGAACCATTACAAAGTTTGCAAATAAATTTATTTGCTTTTGAATGAAAAGCTTTATGTTTTTCTTTATGGGGCTGAGAGTTTTGGAATTTTGGTTTGAAACGATACTTAATATCGGATATTGTTTCGAGCACACGGTACCGGCTCGTCAAAAAGGAATCCATTTCACCCCACGACGGAATATCTCGTGGTTTCTGAATTGATTGTTCCCATAATGCTAGAGTATTTTCTGGTAACCGATTAGAACACAGATACACTAGTATAGGATCCCAAGACGTCGTAGAGACCTTATGGGCTTCGAGAATTGCTAAACAATCATTTATTTCCCGCTGAAGATCTTTAATACTTTTTCCCGATTCGACTGTAATCGCGGTTAAATTAAAAAGCTTCTTTAACTGGTTGTTCACCAGAATTCTCCTATTCTCGTATTGATCCGAGAGTGCCTTCCAAGCTAACTCAAAACTATCTGCGGTTAGTGGAAATTTGGAAACAATATCGTTTGCTTCCTTCTTCGTTTTCGAACGAAGGTGAAATAATTTTTGAACCGAACATAATTTCGGGTGGTTTATATAAACTGCGGTAAACATGTCTCTGAACGAAGGCCAGGTAAGATAATCACCGTAAAATGTTTCAGTGTCACAAGGTGGAACCTTTATGCACTGTTCTGGACCTGATTTAGGATAAGAAACATATGGAACACTGTCTTCTTTAATAATGTTTAGCTTAGTAGACATTTCAATTATTTCACTTAAGCAATTTATGTAGGTAGTAGACGACAACCGATATTTAGTTTTAATTGCTTCTAAATCATCAACCGTATCAGAACGCAAGTAAAGTGTATAACAGTTTTTAATATCGCACCAAAGCTCTTTAAGTTCGATTTTATGTGCTTCTAAAGAGCTAAGTGAATGTTCTACCACTGGTATTTCTTGGAAAGTACACTGAAATTCCATAAGCTGATCTGCTGCAGCGATAAAATTCTCTAACTCAGACATGATGATAACAATAATCAGAAAATCTTGCCTCAAAAAAAAATGTAAATACCAAAAACGCGTAAACTACAATATTTTGTTACGAAAAAAGGCTAATTTGCTACTGTAAATCACTCTTCACTTTAAATTTCAATCAATACCCAGATTTGTAATCCTTCATTCATGCACAACACTCGAAATAAAGTATATTTTTTTTTTTTTTTTATTAAACTCTACTTAAATTGATATTGCACTAATTATAAAAAATGCACGCACCTGTTTACAATTGGGTTGATTTTGCTGCTTCTGTTCTGCCTTCTGCTGGGTTGGTTTCCTTCCCGCTGCCCTTTGGTAGGTTGAGGAGCGTCTGGGACTCTTGCACTGCGACGATCTTAACAGCGCGAGGCGTTGATTGATGACTGATTTTTCTCTTGTGTAATGACTCGTAGAGAGCACATTAAAGATTTTCGTAGATTTAACTAGTAGGTGTGGTGGATGTGGGGGCAAGATTTCACACTGGTGTTTGCCAAATGATGTTTTTTTTGGAGTAGGTATGCCCTTTGGATGAACTTGAACGCCTGATGTGTTGATACGGCTTGGTATGCTGCTTTATGCTGTCGATCAGTGGAGAGCGGTGTAAGTCTCTTATGTGCGGACTTTGGTCATCAGTTTGGGGATATGCTTTTCCGGCTGATATGGTCGTTGATCGTGTGGGGGGAAGATGCTGATGATCTTCTATGATGATAGAGGCTCGGAGAGCGGTTTTTTGGTTTTTGTGCGACGGTGATGCAGGGATCTTGTATATTTGTTGCACAGTTTATGGATCTTCGACAATATCTTAAGAGATGATAATGCGAAGAGAGGATGGTGAACACATTCGACGATCGATGGATATATGTATGTATGTATGTACGATGGAATCTCTCTTACGATGCGGCCGATGTGTTACTCCTTTTTTCATGCAAAAATGTACTTTGCGAATGAAATTGATGTTGCTTTTTTGTAAAAAAAAAAAAAACTATTCGGCTTGAAAGGACCAAATGTTGGGGTGAGTTAGAAACCCCTGCTGGTTGCTCGATGAAGTCGTTGTCGACAAAGAAAAAAAAAGAAGATTTCCGTGGGGATAAGTACAACTTTTTATTTCTCTGCTTAAGAACTATGTCTTACCTCGAGGAGGTCGAAATCAAGAAGCCAGAGTATGATTAGTTTAAGAATATGGGGAGCGGTTTCCGATCTCAAATAGTTTATACACAACGACATCTAACAATTCATGAAAGAAATAACTACTAGAATTCTAAGATATGTTCAATTATCTTTGGCTTGAACATTGTGAATGAAACGAAATCATATTTAGCATAAAGACTTTTAAAATTGAATAAAAAATCGAACATAAGTACATAAGGATGTATGTATATGTATATAGGTACATATGTATGTAATTGATTTCACACTTATTCTAATGACGATTAAAAGAATTGCTTCGTAATCAAGAATTAAATCAACTTACTACATACAAGTATAAGTATGTATGCACATATTTGAAGAATGTAATCAAGTTAAATTAACTAAAATCTGACCTTTTCTCGAACACAATTCTACCATTTACCACCATCATTCACGTTAAGAAGGCTTGTATAATTAATCATTTGACAACTTTTTCCATTTCGATTTATTCAAATCGTATTTCAGAAGCGATAGAGTAAGCCTCGCGAAAATTACATGCGCCGATAGGCTATGAATGCACAAAAAAATCAGGCTAATGGGTTTGTATGTCGTATGTTTGCTTAAGGAGTTCATGGCCATTGTCTGAATTCGAATTCGATTCCAACTGATTTAGAAATGCATAGATCCGATGAAATTGTACAAGTAACGCTAATGGAACGATTAACCAAATATGTACGTATATATGCATATATCTATGTTCCTCGCTAATTCGACTCCGGCTACTCCCACTACTCTCCGACTAATCCTGTTAATTCTTACATTTACGACTACGGTGAGGATTTGTCGGTCTTAATCCATTTTCCAACAAAAGCAGCACTTGCATTAGCAATTATTAAACTCTTAAACCGACAAAATAAAGAA
This sequence comes from Xylota sylvarum, assembly GCA_905220385.1. NCBI lineage: Eukaryota > Metazoa > Arthropoda > Insecta > Diptera > Syrphidae > Xylota > Xylota sylvarum. The sequence goes on along the minus strand of LR999958.1, from coordinate 67,430,986 downwards.
GGGATAAGAATGACATCCGGAGTGGTGGCAATGAAGGTGTACCTTTAACGTTTCCCACTTTCTGTTCTTTTGAAAGCCTTCAACCAAAATGTAGAATAAAAGTGTACATTTGCAGATATGTACATACATACATAAGTTATAAGAAAAGTGCTGTGAATGCATAGAGCTGTAGATACTAATTCCATTTTGACCTCCTGATTCCATACTTAAGTAACATATTACGATTTAACAGTATTCAAGAAATTGTATCATCAATAATAAGTGGAGTCTGTCAAATTCATATTCGTACACCTGCTGCACACAACTTTTCTTTGCTCTATTATAAATTAAGAAAACTATATGTCTCCATATTTTAAGTCTTCATGCCCAAATCAAAACACTCAAATGGGATAACACACTATGGGGTGATGGTAAACACATTTTTATACCCTATCCTAAGGGTATATTAAGTTTGACACATAGTTTGTAACATAGAGAAATAATCGAGATAGACCCTATAAAGTATATATATTCGTGATCAGCATCAATAGCGAAATCGATTGAGCGATGACCGTCCGTCCGTCCGTCCGTCCGTCCGTATGTCACCCCTCTTTGGGCCTTAAATTTTGAGCTAGGACGATGAAATTTCATATCTGGGCTTCTGAGAAAAAGATACAGTACAAGTGTAAAAATTTTTGAAATTCGCCCACTGCCACGCCCACTTTTTCATAACTTCACTAAATTATATGAAACCGAAAAATTTTGTTAAGACCAAATATTTAGGCATTCAGATTCCCTACAATCCACCCATACAAAAGTTTTGGCCACGCCCACTTTTTGGGGGCGTTTTCATCACAAAACCGATTTTTGGGCCTTACATTTTTAACTAGGACGCTGAAATTTCATATCTGGGCTTCCAAGAAAAAGATACAGTACAAGTGTAAAATTTTTTTACATCCGCCCACTGCCACACCTACTTTTTTATAACATCACTAAATTATATGAAACCGAAAAATGTTGTTAAAACCAAATATTTGGGTATTTAGATTCCCTACAATTCACCCATAGAACAGTTTTGGCCACGCCCACTTTTTGGGGGCGTTATCATCAAAAAACCTATTTTGATAAAATTTTACATGTAACATCCTCAAACGTTCGACATTATAGCTATATTTGAGTACAAAATGCAATTTGGCCACGCCCACTTTATAGAGATAAGGATAGGGTATCAGACGATCCGTTCCAGACGGATTGTAGCTTTTCTGTATGTTTATTCATCATATCTTTCGCTTATATGGTTTCAATCAGAAAGATAGCCCACACACATCAGCGGAAAACTTTCGGACAATCTTTAGATGATATATTACATGCTTTGGAAGACGTTGTATATAAGAACAAAACTTATCGACAACCCGCAGAAACCTAGGGTGTTTCAGTGACAGTTATTTGCAAATGAATGGCAAAAAAACGCCTCTACGAGGAAGAAAAGTCGCACCGATGTGGAAGACAATATCATAAAGTTTCTTATTTTAAAATATGTTTTCGTTTTTGAAATCGCCTTTTTAAAGATGCTCAATTGGGTTTAAGTCTGCTGAATAAGACGACCAGTTCATTAACTTAACCTATTTTCGTAAAACCAGATTTGTACAAGCTTTGAACAATGCGTTGGGTCCTTATCTTCCTGGATTTTCACTTATGGGACATGTTTTCCTCTGCATATTGTATCTAGCATGGTGTTCTGCATTATATCTTTGTCCATAGTGTCTTTAATCCAAAAGAGAACCAACGCCATACCATGAAAAACAACCCCAAATAATTATGCTGCCACCACCATGCTTCACTGTCTTTCTGGTGTATGTAGGATTAAGCTCCTGATTCTTAGGACGTCGTACATAAACTTCGCGGTCAGACCCAAAGGAGAGTACTTTTTCGACAACCGTTGCGAGTTAGCTAACATTAACCGCCAAGCATTAACCGCCTCCAGCGCTTTATCATGAGCTCATGTTGGTTCAATGGGTAGTAGAGGAAACTAAATCCTGTGGTATCACAATGGGCCTATTCTGGCCTAAGTGTGGGAGCATTTGCTGCGGCCTGCCAATGGAACCTAACCTAATTTAACCCGGCCCGATTTCACCGATTTCGAATAATTTTTACAGCGATCCATTCATAAATAAATTCGAAAAGACATAATAATATGATAGCAAATTAGTGGGAAGATACCTTGCTCATTCTTTATTATTATTATTATTTACATGTTCGGACCAGTTTTGATAATTTATTCTTTTTATAATATTTCTTTATACACAGCATTCGAGGAAATTATTGATATTCTACGTATTAAAACGGACTCTCTAGTACCGGAGCCAGTTAGAATAGTACTTTCAATGAGATAACTTTATAAGCTTTTTATATCCTATCCTAAGTGTACATAAAGTTTGACACATACATAGCTTGTAACATAGAGAAATAATCGAGATATCGAGACCCTAGAAAGTATATAAACTGAGTTACAAAAAGAGTGGCGCACTTTGATATTTCGCAATTACTTCAAGTAAGTTGGAAAAAAAGTTTTTTTTAATACAGTTTTGTTTATTAATATAAAAATATGTAATTTATATAGAAAAAATAAAACATATATTAAGGAAAATGGCAAAAAATTTCAGAAATTAACATTTTGCATTTTTATTATTATTTTTTTTTTTAAAGAGTCCTTGTTCCTGTATTAGTGTGCATTGTCTCCCCGAACATCTAACAAACCAGATATTTGCCGAGGCATACATAGGATTAAATTTTTTACGATGGTATCGTCCAAATTGTCCAATTCCTCGATCAGAGCAAATCTCAGGCCGCTGAGTATCTCTGAAAGGGCAAGTGGTATTCCAATCTTTTTATCCAGCAGGTCCGAAACGTGTTCAATGGGATTCACGTCCGAGCTCATCGCAGGCCAAGCCATCACGTCGATTTCCACTTCTTGCAAATATTCGGTAACGCACCTGGCGACGTGTTGTCTAGCATTGTCTTGCATCAGCAAGAAGTTTTCCTCCATAAATGGTGCGAATAGAACCACATATTCATCCACAATGTTGGTGATATAATACGTAGAGGTCACTGATCCTTCCATGATGCACAGCTTGGTTTTTCCGCACACCATGACGGAAACGTTCCAGAAATTTTTCCGCTGGGCAACTGTTGCCGAAGAGTATCTCTCATCTTATCATCCCCACACTCTGCTACGTTCATCTGTTGAGCGGAGACGAAACCTGGGGTCATCAGTGGAAAGGACTCTACCCCAGTCGGCCTCTGTCCAATCCTGGTGAAGATTAGCAAATTCAAGTCGACGTCGCTTATGTTGTACCGTGAGTCTCGGTACACGAGCATGTCTTCTTGCTCTCAGGTCACTTTCTACTAATCGCCTCCTCACCGTTTGAGCATTCACAGCTGCCCCTCTAACAGTTCGAAGTCTGTGAGCGAGCTCAACTGATGTTTAGAGACGATTCCGTAGACTTTGAATCACCAAATATCGGTCATCCCTTGCAGTAGTTACTCCGGGCGACCTGATCCTTGACGCATATTGTAGGAGTTGGTCTCCCTGTACCTTTAATGGTTTTTTTAACGTCTTCTCCGGTTTTCTTATCAAAACATCACAAAGAAAATTAAAAGAAATTATGCAAACTAGCAAACAAATAAACCATTAAACCAGTAACCCACTAAAAACAAATAAAGCTCGGCAAAAACATAGCGACATATTACCGAAATGATGAAAACATACGAAAAAGTATCACTACGCCACGTTTGTGTAACTCAGTGTATATTCATGACCAGTAACAATAGCGAAAACGATTGTTCGTCCGTCCGTATGTCACCACTTTTTGGGCTAGGGGGATGAAATTTCATATTCATTCATTTCATTTAAATTTTGAGAAAGAGAAGCAGTACAAGTGTAAAAATTTTATAAATCCGTCCACTGCCACGACCCCTTTTTCATAACTTCACTAAATTACATGAAATCGAAAAATTTTGTTAAGTCCAAATTTAGATATTCCGATTATTTTCAACTCACCCATACACTGTGTTTTCATTAAAAAACTGATTTTGATAAAAGTTTTGAAGTAACATCCTCAAACGCATGGTTGCCACTTTGGTAACTTTTTAAATACGGTAATTTTTTCGAGTTTTGGAAGTTTTGGTAATTTGGTAATTTTTTAACGTCAGTCAAGAATTGAATGAATTTCATTATTTTGAATTATGCCTAATTGCATACGAACGGAATCGCCTTATGTAAATGATGGCTAAATAAGTAGGTTTTTCAGTGAATGCAAACATGTATGTTTTATTACTCAATGCTTACTTTCCTTGACGACTAAGCAATGTCACACTTGACATTACTATGATGGAGAAATTTAAAAAAGTGGGTTCGCTAATACTGTCTGTTTGCGACTTTGACTTTACCCCAAACGGGGTAAACCTCGTATCTGGGGTCTGTGGTACATCAAAACTAAAGGTACTAGGTCCACTACTGTAGCATAACTTGAATAGAAATCGCTTTTCTCGAAATCAGTTCTAACGAACTGAAGCGTCAAGTAAGTATGTTAGTAAAAGTGAACGCCAGGTTCCGCGCTCGAACCTGATCGAGCTGATAAATAAGTCTTTATTCCACTCTGATACTTCAAAGGCATAGTGAAACAACAAATTAGCAAATACCAGATGGGAAAGACTTTCACCTTGTAAATTTTGGGCAAGGTACCATAAACGTAAAACCAAAAAGCTTCTGAAAAGAGAGAGGGATCCCTGTCGCTACTGATAGGCGTACTGTCTGGTCACAACCTACTAAGACAGAAAACAATGAAATTGAAACTGAATGATGACGACCTGTGCAGAGGCTTACGAGGATACTCCCCATTTCCTCTCTCACTTTTCAAACCTCTGTTATCTGAGGAATAGAGCTCTAGGAAGTTACTACTTTCAAGTCATTGAAGAACTATTTGATGCTACTCTATCTGATTGTCGCGGTCGACGAGAGCTGCCACCACCGACTAAGTTATTTAGTGTTCACCGCCAGAGGGACACAACGCAAAACAAAAAACTTTTACGCCTATTGGCTGGCCTATCCGGAACTTTTTTTCTATAACAATTTTACGATTAGTACTTTATCAACGTTTTCGCCTGATTTGGTAATTTTTTACTTCATTTGGTAAGTTTTTTTTTCTCAAATTTTTTTCCCAAGTGGCAACCATGCTCAATATGCTGAGAATAAAACCGTGCAACCACCTATTATAGGTGTAATTGTATTTCTTAAATCACACATAGTCCTATACTGAGCTTCAACAGAACTTTTATGCGACATAGTATCCTCATCGCAGACTATCAATGAACACTTTTGTATTAGTTTAAACATGTTACTTTGTTCTGAAATATGACAGAAGCTTGTACCACAAACGTTTAGGGCAGTTTAAATGTTGCATGCGCCGTTCTTCCTCCTTCTAGAAGGGTGGCTGCGATGCCAGATGATGCTACGGCAAGGGTAACATTACCGCCAGATCAACTTTATTAAGCAGCAAATCAATCAAGAAAGTTTTACCTGTATTGCCCGGATCATCAAGGAATAAAATCTTGCCTTCTTTGTTTGTTATGGATAAGAGTAGGGCATCATAAACGGCTCTCTGATCTGGGCTCAGACTTGGTTTTTTATCGCTGAGGGTTTGAAAAAGCCGAGGTTGATCATACGATGTCTCCCTCAATAGTTCAGTATTGTCGAGAATTAGCGTTAACTGGCTAAAATCTGTGATAGATTTGCGTGCTAAAAATTCTACTATTTTATTTATTTTGATTAAAGCCTCATCGAAAATATTTTGTGGTCATAATTTAAATTTCTAATCCTGACGCTCTCCGTAGTCGATGCAATATATCTTCAGACATGCTTTCCCGATAATTATTCCAAAGACTCAACAGGTCAGTGATTTGGCAGAAGAAAATTAGGATGGAAAAAATATCTAAGCGATCCGACTGAAATGCATAATGCAGCTTCCGACAGTATGCTTTCCCAGTGAGTGTCGTCTTCTAGTAACCCCAAAGCTTTACCCGCAGCTTGAAAGGAGTCGTGAATAACCTCTTTCACAGTTTTCAGGTGGTCAAAAGATATGGGACCTTTAACCACGGGAATTAACAATCTTAAGTGAAAACAAGCACTGATATTGGGATGGATAACATACATATGTATGTATACTCTACCAAGCGCATCTGTTTTTATACCCTATCCTAAGGGTATATTAAGTTTGACACATAGTTTGTAACATAGAGAAATAATCGAGATAGACCCTACAAAGTATATATATTCGTGATCAGCATCAATAGCGAAATCGATTTAGCGATGACCGTCCGTCCGTATGTCACCGCTTTTTGGGCCTTAAATTTAGAGCTAGGACGATGAAATATCATATCTGGGCTTCTGAGAAAAAGATACAGTACAAGTGTAAAAAATTTTGTATGGAAGACAGATTCTCATTCTTTGTAAAATCTGTCCCGTAATGTTCTCCACCTCTCCTTCAATCTTTTTGCTGTAAAAAAGTTAATTAGAATGGTCATTGAAAACATACACAAATTGTGTGCGTATTTACCTGGAACATTTACGTCGTTGGATAGCTCTTCAAAGGCTTTATCCCTTAAATATATATTTTTGTAATTCCTGTGACGCTTGTCAAACAGAAAATTATTCTTCTTAACAAATTCAATTAACTTTTCCTCCAAGGCGATTTGAATTTAAAAATTTAGTCTTGTTTTTTTCAATAGGTTTAAACAGTAAACTGTCATATACATACATAGGTGACAATTTGAAATGTCAAATCACGAAATTTGTACTAAACTGTACTATTTTGCAGATCTACTACATTGCATTGATCGAAATTAGAATTAGCGACGACATGCGTGGCTGCATGGGCACGCAGCACGCACATGTGGTTGCCTAGATATAAAGCTACATATGTATGTTCTATAATTTTGCTGCACGCATTTCCCTGCACATGTGTTTTGGGCATAACATGCGGATACTTTGTCATAAGTGAGCGTTTTTGCCGTCGTCTACTGCGCATAATTTAAAAAATTCCGTTAATGTTGAATCAGGGGGTTATTTACAATATCATTGACATTGTTTTCATTCAAATAAACTCGTCCATTTTCTAAATGGACCGCTAAATGAGTGATTGTACGGGCTCTTTCATGTACACTGAACGCCACACGACTTCAGAATTGCAAATTCATATGTATGTATATGTATCTGCCGGATTGGTATTGTTGTATCTCATTGGTGGAATTTAAGCTGAAAGTAGCCTGAGTCGTACCTTTATTTATATGTATATTTGCAAACATACATATTTAACACACTTTACTTAGCTGCATAATTCAACGTTTTTGTGTGCATCAAAAACTCTAAGGAGTACTGGATTATAAGGTACGACCCATCTATTGTCTTTTTCCTGGTACCGGACAACTGTAGTATGTCCACCGTTATCTGAGGAGAGTCTTCTGTATTTAGGATACCCATTATTACCAGTAGATCTGCAGGTTTGAAACGACTTTGGAAAGTTTTTAGTGCAAGCACCATCACGCAAGAATGGTAAGTTATTATTTCAGGCACCACAGGGCCCATGAATCATGTACATATCTTTGCACGATATTATGGAGTATCAGATCTTCTTCCTTGCTCGTTAATTCTGCTGAAATAACAGTATCTATTTGATCTGGTCTAATTTTGTTTCCTAGCCGCACCGCTTGTCCACCGGTATACCACATTTCTACCATTCAACAGTATATGTATGTATGTACATGTGACATCCCCAAAGCACCAAATGCAGGATCGCATTATTTCAGTTATAAAAAGAATTCATGTTTAATGTTATTTGCTCTAGCAGAATTACCAGTTCATGGCTGAAGCCGGTTCAAACGGACAAATATCTAATGGTGGAATCCTGGGAAATTATTTTTTTTTTAAATCTACAAATCCATCAGTCAAAAAAGTTATCCGGTAGGAAGATCGAGTTGCCGTGTCTTTTTGTTGGAGACGCTTTTCCCTTGCAAGAAAACATAATGAAACAATTCAGTAGAGCAAATTTGACTGAAAAAGAAACAATTTTTAATTATAGTCTATCACGAGCCCGCAAAATGGTTGAAAATGTATTCGGGATTGTGTCTTCTTGCTTTATTGTAGTCTTGACTGCAATCAATTTACACCGCGATTAAGCAAAAGTAATTGTTTTAGCATGCTGTCATTTACATAATTTTTTAAGCCAACGTAACCCAACATACTATTTGCAATCAGTCAGTATTGGAAATCCATCAAAACTGGAGAAATTCAGTCAGAATCCTGGCGATCAAATAATACACAGATGACACCTTTGCATTCCACTCAAAAAAGAAACTCATCCACGAAGGCAAAGAGTATACAATAAGACTTCTGCCAATATTTTAACAGTATCGAACCAGTACCATGGCAAAACACACATTTAAAAAAAAACAATATTATTTTTGTATTTTTAATATACATAAATACATATGTACGAATATGTATTTATAAAAATATTCTGTAAATAAACATAAATTACGAATATTGACCATCTGCCAATAACTCGTGAAAGCTATCAGAGTTATTTTAATGCTGGTTCTGTATCAACAGTGATGATGGTCGCCTGCTCTTGTACTGAGTGGAACTGTATACCGTCCAAAGACGGTGGGGTTATTCTATGATTAGGTCAGAAATCGTTGAACAAAGAGATAGGTACGTATTAAACTTTCCAAGTGTCTATTTTATGCATATTGTTACATTTTCATGCACATTTGTTAGAAATTCAATTCATCCCTGTACTGGTCAATCCTAAAACACAATAACGATGCGTCAATTTCGCCCTGAAACCACAATAATAACGCATGAATCTGACTGGCGATGACAATCGATTTATTAATTTGTGGAAGGAGCTGGAAACTGATTTGGGGATGTTCGTTAGACATAAAAAATGTTTAAATTTAAATTCTCTGTTAAGAGACGAAAATAATAATTAACCCTTTAATGCATACTGTTGTATATCTGCATCATACTCTTATATGTGCTCTCATAAGAGAACAGAAACCGTTATCTATTTACTTTACTTTACGTTACTTTACGATCATTTTCAATTCCTGGAAATGGTGTGTGTATAAGTTTTAACGCAAAAAATCAAACTTGAAGTCACAAAACCGAGTGCAATAAAAGTGAACACATCTTGTCTGTTTTGTTTATTAAACATACAGAAAAGCTACAATCCGTCTGGAACGGATCGTATGATACCCTATCCTCCTCTATATAAAGTGGGCATGGCCAAATTGCATATTGTACTCAAATATAGCTATAATGTCGAACGTTTGACTATGTTACATGTAAAATTTTATCAAAATAGGTTTTTTGATGATAACGCCCCCAAAAAGTGGGCGTGGCCAAAACTTTTGTATGGGTGGATTGTAGGGAATCTGAATGCCTAAATATTTGGTCTTAACAAAATTTTTCGGTTTCATATAATTTAGTGAAGTTATGAAAAAGTGGGCGTGGCAGTGGGCGGATTTCAAAATTTTTTACACTTGTACTGTATCTTTTTCTCAGAAGCCCAGATATGATATTTCATCGTCCTAGCTCAAAATTTAAGGCCCAAAAAGCGGTGACATACGGACGGACGGACGGTCATCGCTCAATCGGTTTCGCTATTGATGCTGATCACGAATATATATACTTTATAGGGTCTATCTCGATTATTTCTCTATGTTACAAACTATGTGTCAAACTTAATATACCCTTAGGATAGGGTATAAATATAAACGAGTTATATGGAAGCGTAAGGATTTCCAGTTTGATGAAGGACTATACTCATTTAAAGGCATGACTTCATTACCTGATGTTGTTTTGCAACTATCGACACCATTGAGCTTTTTTATTTACTTTTTTTCTGGTGAATTTATTGATAATATAGTTGCAGAATCAAATCTGTATTCTATTGAGACTACTCCAGAACGTCCTGCATTATTAACAAGCACCCAGATAAGAAAGTATCTGGGAATATGCATTCTTATGTCCATCGTTCAAATTTTAAATATTCGGCGATATTGGACTCCAATTACTGGTAATGACACAATAATAGGTACCATGACAATCAATGAATTTGAAAGGATTCGCAGGTACTTGCATTTTAATAAGAATAGCGACATGTTGCCCAAAGACAGTCCAGATCACGACAGGCTTCACAAGATACGACCTATAGTTAATTATCTTACCAAACAATTTTTATCTATCCCTCGCGAAGAATGTTTATCTCTTGATGAGCAGATATGTGCTACAAAGGCAAATAGCTACATGAAACAGTATATGCCTGCCAAGCCGCATAAGTGGGGGTATAAATTATTTGTTTTAAGTGGTGTGTCGGGATTTACTTATAATTTCGAAATTTATACTGGCATGTGCTAATGTTGTTATAAGATTGGCTCGAAGTATACCAGTAAATGTTGGCCATAAGCTTTATTTCGATAACTACTACACTACTGTTCCTTTGGTTGTCGAATTAGCGAAGAAAGGTATATACACTGTTGGAACTATTCGGCGCAACAGATTGACGAATTGCAAGCTTCCGGAAGATAAACAAATGTCCAAGGAAGTTCGCGGAAAATCTTTTGAATTTTTCGCAAACATCGGACAACATTGAAATTTGCACGCTTTTCTGGAAGGACAATAAGCCAGTAAACTTGTTGTCTACATTCGTCGGCGCACTTCCTATTGGAACGGTTAAAAGATACGATAGGGCCAAATCACAGCAACTTAACGTAGATTGTCCAAATATTATAAAGCAATACAATAAACATATGGGTGGCGTTGACCTAACTGACAGTTTAATTGGGCGAGGTACATGCGGATCTTTTACCATTTGGTCGATATCACTGTACAAAAAAAATTGTAACATTCGCAATGAAGTCCCAATCAGTTTATCAGAATTTCGGATAGATTTAGGTGAATCTCTTTGCCAAAGTGGAACTTCGCTTCAAAACATAAGAGGAAGGCCAATCGGCTCACCATCAGCTCTTCTTCAAGAACGCAAAAGAAAGTTTCCAAAGTCCCATGTTCCATCGACTGATATAAGAAAAGACGAGATCTCGCATTGGCCAGTCTATATGGAAAAAAGACTACGATGGAAGCTACCAAATTGTAATGGGTACACATACATATGTGAAATGTGAAAAATGTGACACATCCCTATGTTTTAACAAAAGCAATAATTGTTACAAGAATTTTCATTCTTAGGTTGCAATGTGCGCTTTTTTCACTTCTAATGTTTTGAAACTACAGTACCTATATGTTTGCTTTGAAAGTACAACTTGAAATAACTATGTATGTATGTATGTATAAATTAATACTTACATTATGCGCTTTTTTACATTACAAACTCGACTGATGTACATACATGTTCTTTTTTTTATGAAAATGAATTATTATTTATGTTAATGCGTTGCTTTTAATTTGTTTGTAATGTTTGTTTTATTGTATTAATGAATTTGTCCAATAAAATGATAAACGTTTTAGTTCGTTAAAAAATAATTTAGTATTCATTTAAATAATTTCATACTTTTTTATATACCCTAAATGCATAGCGTTGCATATCTGCATCATAGTGAAAATCCGATTTTCCGGAAAAACTAATGGGTAGATTTTGTTTATATATTTTTTTTCGAGTTTAAATTATTTTTTTACATAACAAATATTTAATTTGTTAAAAATAAAAAAATCATGCATTAAAGGGTTAAAATTTCGTCGGTTGACCAAAAAAAACCAAACTCCAAAAAATATCTTTTAAGATACATACATACATACATACATTGTTAAGAGACTTCTCGAAAAATCGTAAAAAAAAACAGAAAAATTATGTTTTCATGCCATTCAGGCAATTGCAAACCGAAAAGAATTTGATTCACAATTTTTTTCAAATGGTTTAGTTGCTTTCGCATTTAGGAATCCCGCAAACAAAATTCGTTGTTGGTAAATAATTATCCTATTGTCCCAGAAATATTTTGAATATTTTTAACTCAATTTTCGAAAAATCGTTAAAGGCCACTTATCAGATTAAAGAAAATATGTAATAGTAGTCGTTGCATTCTGCAAGACTACTTTTTAATGAAAAGCGACCTTGTATATGAAAGTTTATAATCTATTCAAATGTGTCTATACCTACAAGATAGTATTTTAAGTGTAAAGGTGGACAACGTGAATATATTAAAAGTTACTTAAGGCGGTTTCCACATGTCAATTAATTGATAAAGTTCGACAACTCTCGTTTATGTCATTAATCGACACTACTGCCAATTCATTTCCACTTATATCAATTATTGGAAAAAAAATCGTTAGTCAGTTCATTATCAATAAAATTTTGACAAAAGTCGTTGCCAGTTTGCTATAAACTATTTCCACTTGCACTGTCAATTTAGAACAGTCATCCTAGTGTCGATTGTAAATTGTGAATTGTAAATTGCTATACGTTCTTTAAGAGGAATGGAAACGTGAGTATTTAATTTTATTTTGTATAGGTCAAGAAAAATATATAAAATTTCCTTTTTTTCAGCTCAACGATGTTGAAAAGAAAGCCAATCGCTCTTGCTTCTTTTGTTGTGTTGGTCGGATCCGAGTGGGAACTGCAGGCACAAGACGACGAAATCAGGAAAAGAAAGAAAACTGATTGTTGGATCCAACATTTGTTTCTCGACGGAGAGTCTTGCGGATATTACGCAAAACTCTGCAATATGGAGCCGAAATTTTTCAGACGCAAAATGCGTATGAATCGAACTGACTTCGATTTTATATTGGAAAGGGTGAAACCATATGCATGTATATCACGAAAAAAGACACCTTCATGCGAAAAGCGGGTACGAGCCGAAGGATTGACCGTAACAATACGTTATTTGCAATTTCTGTACAATGTGCAGAAGTCATAGATTCTGCCGCTTCCAACTCAAATTGAGCATTGACTGCGCTCAGAGCAGCCTTGTATCGCCTAGCAAATCCCAAATTTTCTTGCCACCAAGTGCGTGCACTATAAGCAATCATATTGCCCAACGCATCCCATTCGTCGTTATTTGGTCTTTGTACAGTTTTCATGAGCAAATCGTATGTGTTGGACAACATGTTGCTCCTTGCACTCCGTTTCATTGGGATTGGTTGACTTGGCTGCGATATTCGCGATCGCTTGGGTGTTGAAGAGAGCAAGGAATCATTACTTTCAGAATCCATCTGAAGCGAACTTGTTGTCGCAATTGTACTTGGTGTCTGTGTCTATAAATAAAAAGATACTATCCACCATTAATTTCAGACATTGAATACAAAAATTAGTTTTTTATCTGCAGTTCCCATCTACTCTTGACGAATGGCGACAGATTGCAAAAGTGTTTGAAGAGCGATGGAATTTTCCCAATTGCATTGGAGCGCTTGACGGAATGCACACCAATATCCAAGCACCTCCAAACTGTGGTTCCGAATACTTTAATTATAAAAAAACGATTAGTATCGTTCTTTTGGCAAGGGCCGATGGTGAATACAAGTTCACCTATGTTGATGTGGGTGCATATGGACGTGAATTTGGTTTCTTAATATTTAATATATCTATTCAAATATTAAGTCAATATTCAATTTTTTCAAATGCTCTCTTTCGGAGATACTGCAGAAAAGATCGAGCAACGTTCCAGTTCCACCTTAGGACAAGATCCAGTGCCATTTGTAGTAGTGGCTGACGATGCTTTTCCTTTAAGCCCATATGTGTTTAGGGATCAATTGATACCTAATCGCGTATTTAATTATCGATTATCACGAGCTAAAAGAATAATTGAAAACGTGTTTGGAATTGCAGCCGCTCGCTTCCGAATTCTTCGACGAAATATCGATGCGTTCTTGCCATTTGGGTGTTGCATAATTTTTTGGTAAAACGAAATAAAGTGGATAAAGCCATAGAAGTCGATCGAGAAATCGAAGGTCGCTATGGTGAAATAGCGGAAGGAAATTGGCGCGCTGTTCTTCACGAACAAAATAATTTTACAAATATTGTAAATCGTGGCACGCGTAACAGTGAAAATTCATTGCCAGAGGAGGATGAAATTTCATATGTGGGCTTCTGAGAAAAAGATACAGTACAATGTAAATTTTTTTTAAATGCGCCCACTGCCACGCCCCCTTTTTCATGACTTCGCTAAATTATATGAAACCGAAAAATTTTGTTAGGACCAAATATTTAGGCATTTAGATTCCCTATAATTCACCCATACAACACTGTTGGCCACGCCCACTTTTTTGGGGGCGTTTTCATCAAAAAACTGATTTTGATGAGATTTTACATGTAACATCCTCAAACGTTCGACGTTATAGCCATATTTGAGTACAAAATGCAATTTGGCCACGCCCACTTTATAGAAAGGAGGATAGGGTATTATACGGAATGTAGCTTTTCTGTATGTTTAATATTTAGTTGGGCCGCCTTTGGCCTTTATTACTGCAGCGATTCTTTTGGGCATATTGCTGACTAGCTTCCGACACTCTTCCGAAGTAATATTACTCCAGTTTTGCTGTAACACATTATTTTTAAGCGTTTCTTTCGATGTAATTGAGTGATTCTACGCTTTAGAATACCCCATAGATGTTCTATAGGGTTGAGATCCGGGGACTGTGCAGGCCACTGGAAGAGGTCTATTCTCCTTAAACCACCTCATAGTTAGGGCTGATTTGTGGCAGGGTGCATTGTTTTGCTGGAATTTGACATTTTCCATGTTGGTGTCTCCGAAAATGTTGGAAAAGGAAAGTTGAAGTACATTTTCCAACACATTTATGTACTTGGAGGAGTTCATCCGACCTTCACACACATGCATTTCACCCACACCGCTGGCAACCATGCATCCCCACATCATAATACTGCCTCCACTGTGCTTAACAGTCGGTACCACGCATTCTGGTTTGTACTCTTCTCCAACCCTTCGTCTCACAAAAGTCACACCAGGGGTGCCAAATATCTGAAAATTTAAAAAAAGGTTTTGTTTTAAAAGATAAATTCATCTAGATAGCATCAAAATGAGTTACATTTTTTGATATTTAAATTAAAAGTGATCCATAAATTAGACGTACCTCAAAGTTAGATTCATCTGACCATAATATATTGGGTCAATCTTCTGCAGTGAAATGCACATGTTTTTTCGCCCACTCCAAGCGCGCCTTCTTGTTTTTTTCAGAAAGCCAAGGCTGCTTCCTTGCTTTGCACCCCTTAAGACCAACTTCCCCAAGTCTTCTTCTAACCGTTCTTGAAGAAAGTTTTTTTCCCACATCTTTCGACAACTCAGAAGTAAGTTCAAATGAGGTTTTCTTCCGATTTTTGAGCGAAGATCGTATAAAACGTCGGTCCTCCAAAGGCGTGGTAATCTTTTTTCTCCCGGATTTTTCATCTCATTATACCGCTTAACTGCGTTTTGCACTGCGCAAGGTGAACACTTCACTTCTTTCGCTATCTGTGTTTGATTTTTGTCTTTTTCAAATAAAAGCTGTATTTTAATACGTTCTGCCAGACTAAGTTCACTTTTTTTTGGCATTTTAAAAGAAAAATTAAGTAAATTCACAATTATGAACAACAGAAGAAGAACAATTTCGAGCAATAATTGCACACTGATTCTGCACCGAAAAAAATGCATAAACCCTCTATTGCATCATAACTGTGCCTTAATGACCTTTCTTAAAATTTAAAAGTCCTTTACAACCCCATAATGATGCCATAAATTATACAATTCAAACTAATTACTTCCGAGAAAGGATTTAGCAGCCAATAAAAAAATAACGGGGTGCCTAATACATTTGGCCAAGGCTGTACTTTATAGGGTCTATCTCGATTATTTCTCTATGTTACGAACTATGTGTCATATTTCTTGTTCATTCTTGTAACTTTACAAAGGAACAGATTAACGGTTTGTTGTGTCGCCGACGATCGTTCTTCATCGATCGATGATCGTACACATTGTGCAGCTGTGTACCCACAGTGCTGGTAAGAAACTTAGCACCACCGATAGTAATTTTCCAATTTAAAAAATAAAAACATCAGCTGACTCAATTTCTTTAGCTGCTACTCTTATATTCTATTGCTTAAGGTTTTCTCTCTCTAAAAGTGAAATGACTGGTATAAAAATGATAACGGTTCTTTTTTTTGCAGAGCAGTTTTGAGAGAGATGTACGATTTTGTACGGTAAAAGTAATAGCACCGCGCTTACTTTTCTCCTTAAAAAGTCTTTTGTGCTGATTTTTTTCTAAAGAAAGTATCAAAGTGTTATAGTTTAGTTTTTAAGTGACATAAAAAATATATAAACATTTCTAATTAATTACAAAATTATGGGTCGCGGAAAGTATTGTATTGCCGAAAAACGCGTAGTTATTAAAAAAATGATTGCAGAGGGCAAAACTTATGCCGAAGTTAGACGTTTAGTGGGTTGTTCCAATAAAATGATACGCAATGCAAATATTTTTGTTCCAAAAGTGGGAACTCGTGGGGAAAAACCTGCTATGTCGCCGTTACTCGTTCGACGCTTAGTCCGGAAAAACAAAGAGGAGCCCTTTAAACCTGCAACTGAGCTCAAAAAATAACTTAATATTGAAGCGTGTGTTGAAACAGTTGGCAGCCAACTTAGAGATCATAATTTAAAGGCGTGTAGCCCAACAAAAGTCCCTCTTTAGCCGCTAAACATACAACCAAGCGTATGAACTTCGCAAAGCGACAACTAAACTGGCCAGTAGAGAAAGCAAAGTAGTAATGTTCTCACGTTAGAAGACCACCGAATGCAGAATACAACCCTAAATTCATGACCAAAACGGTTAAACACGGAGGTACAAGCATAATGGTATGGGGTTGTTTTTCCTACTATAGAGTTGGCCCCATACATTGGATAAATTGTATTGGGTCTGTCCCCCAAACATTCCCACATAAGGTTTGCATTTTATGTGATTGCAGTGGGTTATTAATTTATTGTTTATACCCTATCCTAAGGGTATATTAAGTTTGACACATAGTTTGTAACATAGAGAAATAATCGAGATAGACCCTATAAAGTATATATATTCGTGATCAGCATCAATAGCGAAATCGATTGAGCGATGACCGTCCGTCCATATGTCACCGCTTTTTGGGCCTTAAATTTTGAGCTACGACGATGAAATTTCATATCTGAGCTTCTGAGAAAAAGATACAGTACAACTGTTAAAATTTTTTAAATGCGCCTACTGCCACGTCCACTTTTTCATAACTTCATTAAATTATATGAAACCGAAAAATTTTGTTAAGACCAAATATTTAGGCATTCAGACTCCCTACAATCTACTCATACAAAAGTTTTGGCCACGCCCACTTTTTGGGGGCGTTTTCATAATAAAACCGATTTTTGGGCCTTAAATTTTTAACTAGGACGCTGAAATTTCATATCTGGGCTTCTGACGAAAAGATACAGTAGAAGTGTAAATTTGTTTTACATCCGCCCACTGCCACGCCTACTTTTTTATAACTTCACTAAATTATATGAAACCGAAAAATTTTGTTAAGTCCAAATATTTTTGGGGGCGTTTTCATCAAAAAACCGATTTTGATAAAATTTTACATGTAACATCCTCAAACGTTTGATGTTATAGCCATATTTGAGTACGAAATGCACTTTGGCCACGCCCACTTTATAGAGAGGAGGATAGGGTATCAGACGATCCGTTCCAGACGGATTGTAGCTTTTCTGTATGTTTTTATTTTGTTATGCAGTTAACTGCCCCAACACAATGATGTGGCTTTGTCGGTAGCAGTGTCGATAGTATAGTCCGTTCCAAATCACTTGTCATTTTTTAAGGTCCGCAAAAAGAGCTATGAAAAATTTGATGTTCTCTTAAATTATGGGCAAGGACTTATAGGAGTCATCTGAACTTTCTCTATTTCGTTTGAATTCTGATGATCACACCATATAAAATGTATCATACACGAACTCCGGAAATGAAATTCCGCAAGGGTGGGTTTTTCGCGTGGGTATTTATTGCATCTGTGGAACCAGTATCGCGACATCATCAAAGGGGTCGCAGAGACCACCATAGGCTATCAGCCACCACCCAAAAAGAGCCCTTGGAATGATGATGAATGCGTACGCCGGAAGAAGGTGACAGAAAATGCACACTTGCAAGCGCTGCAACGCAAAACAGCGAGAGAAGAGTATCGAACCAGAAGAAGGGAGGAGAAGAAGATCCTACGTAAGCAGAAAAGTCACCGTAGCACAGGAATTAGTAGATGTATTTAAGCAGCATTTCCAGCAGCTACTTAATGGGCAGGTAGAGAGAGTGATAGGGCAAGAAGAGAACCCGCATCCAGTCAATGAAGAATCCATCCTCCCTCCTAGTTTTGAAGAGGTCGGCTCAGCTATCAAAAAGCTGAAGAACAACAAGGCCGCCGTCTCTGATGGTCTACCAGCAGAGCTTTTCAAACATGGTGGTGATGCTTTGGTAGGGTGCATGCACCAAGTCATTAACCAAGTATGGGTGGATGAAGTCATGCCCGATGACTGGACTATCAGCTCTATATGCCCCATCTTCAAGAAAGGCGATCCTATGTCTTGTAAGAACTACCGAGGCATATCCCTGAAGCCCTTCTGCAGCACACTAATCGGCACGTACCAGTGTGGCTTCCGGCCCGGCAGATCGACGATCGACCAAATTTTTACACTAAGGCAAATCCTGGAAAAGACCAACGAATTTCAAGTCGAGACTCACCATCTTTTCATCGACTTTAAAGCCGCATATGATAGAATTCATCGTCTTGAGCTCTACAAGGCAATGGCCGAATTCGGGATCCCGGCTAAACTGATCCAGCTGTGCCGCGTGACGCTGGATAACACGCGATGCAAGGTGCAATTCGGCAACAGTTCCTCTGAACTATTCCAAACATGCGTGAACATGTGACTTCTTCAATCTTGTGCTGGAACAGATAGTGCGCAGGGCAGGTGTAAACACGGAAGGCACTATCTTCAACAAATCTGTCCAGTTGCTGGGATACGCAAACGACATCGACATCATCGGTCGCTCCCAGCGCGCCGTGTTAGAGGCCTTTACGGCAATTGAAGAAGAGGCGAAACGAGTTGGCCTTGAAGTGAATGAGGACAAAACTAAGTACATGTTGTCAACAAACAAAGAAGCATCTGTCCACCGCCTAGGACAAAACGTCACTGTTGGCAACAGTAACTTCGAAGTGGTTAAGGAGTTTACCTACCTCGGAGTAAATATCAACTCCACGAATGACAACTTAGTGGAGATTCGACGAAGACTTACCCTAGGAATCCGCTGCTACTTGGGTTTGGCGAAACAAATGGGGTCAAAACTCCTAACTCGGAAGACGAAATGTTTGCTCTACAAAACTTTGATCCTGCCAGTTCTGCTGTATGGAGCCGAGCGTTGGACGATAAGCAGGAAAGCAGAGCAGATATTGAACACTTTCGAAAGAAAAATTCTTCGTCAGATATTCGGTCCCGTATGCGAGGAGGGCGAATGGAGGAGAAGATATAACCGCGAACTCTATGAGCTGTACCAGGATGTGGATGTAGTCCAAAAAGCCAAAACACGTCGACTACACTGGCTCGGCCACATCGATCGAATGGACAATAGTGCTCCAGCAAAGAGGATCTTCGAATCACAGCCCCCAGGTTAGAGAAGACAAGGAAGACCGAACCTCCGTTTTAAGGATCAAGCTATCGCGGATGCCAGAGCGCTTGGTCTAGATAACTGGAAGCAGCGTGCCCAGGATCGAAGAGAGTGGAAGGCTGCTGTGTCTCAGGCAGAGAT
Source organism: Xylota sylvarum (assembly GCA_905220385.1). Taxonomy (NCBI): domain Eukaryota; kingdom Metazoa; phylum Arthropoda; class Insecta; order Diptera; family Syrphidae; genus Xylota; species Xylota sylvarum. The sequence goes on along the minus strand of LR999958.1, from coordinate 67,411,140 downwards.
TCTTCACGGGTCGGGAGCCCGTTAAGTAAGTAAGTATTTACCTGTTTGGGATAAAAGTCAAATACTTTAGGCACGGATAATTTACTTTAATGAATGGGGATTTTCCAAAACAAACAGGATGTATTCATTGCAGTTTTTGCCTGCTGTTTGTAACAGAAGTTAAATACAGTTGGAACATTTTTTTATCAAATAAGAATAGGTAAAAAGGAAACATATGTATGTACATAATATGTACATACATATATTTCCTTTTATACATAATATACATATTATGTATATACATATAGCTGACTTTTTGCGAATATAAATACCCGAATTTGGTATTTGGGTATTTAGTTTTGAAAAACTTTGAAAGACAACTAACCAGAAAATAATTTAATTGAAGTATGCAATAAACTGTTTTAAGCAAGGAAAGCCTTTAACACGCCAGGCAAAAGTACTTGCGTTAAAAATATATAAGAAAATTTTAAATAAAGCCAACATTCAACAAGACAAAGCATCAATAAGAGCAGCTTTAAGAAACACATCAGAATTCATTGGAATTTCGCAACGGACAATATTTAGGATAGTAAAAGAACACGACGAAACAAGAACCCTGAGATCACCTAGTAAGAAAATTCCTCATCGCCGCGCTATGGGGCAGAATAGACCTTTAGCTGGCAAAAACTAAAATTTAGAATTTGAGCTTTGTCTTATACTAACGTTTTATTTTATTTCTCTTTCAAATATGATAGAGAATTAGAAATGAAAAAAAGAAGATTCATTTGGGTCACGTGATCTTCAGCAGATCGTCACAAGTGGAGCATTTGTTCACTTTTTGCATCGAGTGCGGACGTATTGTTTTGTGTTTTGAATTGCTGTGGTTAATTTTTTTTGCCATAGAATTAGTAAGCTCTGGTGTGATTTTTAGCTTTTTAGTTAACAAAAAACTAAAACTTTAAGTTGTGTTAGCCTTGAGTTGCCGCAAAGTGTTATATGTCGTTGTGTTCAGTGTTTTGTCTATTTTCGGAATATATAATTTGTGTTTGCTCTTATTTGCTCCCTTTCGTGTAGTATATATTTTTATTGGTAACGTCACTATCGAAAAAATAAAAATTTGTAAAATTTTTTATTATAATTCATTTTAGGCCGAACAACTTCCAAATCCTTGCCTGTAACAAGGCAAGACCTTTACAATATAATGAAGAGTTCAAATTGCCATGGATTGGATAGCCAAATAGAATTTTTAAGGCAAGAAGCTGAAAGACGAGTTCAATGCAGTGGAACTTTTGAACACAACATTAATAAAAAAATTAGCGATTTTATATCAAAATTTAAATAGCGCTGGGATAAAGCTTGTCGAGTAGAGGCACGGTTCTTAAAAAACAATAGTGCTTGGCTTAAGACGCCAATTGTCTTTACCTATACATGCTCTGTAAACTTTAAACACGGTCGTCCGAAAATTTTGTTTGAACACGGATCAGACAGAACAAAACGACAAAAAACTAAAGAGCTGAGAAAATCCACGTCTCTTTCCGAGTTGACATATGCGACAGTCGAGGGCTGCAAAATTAATTCCGAAATTACCGCCATTCCAAGTCATGCTGCAAAGTAGAAAAAAAAACATTAAATGACTCCAACTTCAACCAACGTCAATGACTGGAGAAGAAGCATTGGCAATGATTATTGAAGCAAATCTGTCCCGGTTTCAATATGAAATCATAAGGTCGAAAGCTCCCAAAATGTTCCTTCTTACAAAATTGTTCAAGACCCACTTTTTTGGACTTCTCCATCATAGTAATGTCGAGTTTGATTACAATCTCCAGTTCGAAATTTTTCACGAAACCAATAGGTATATTCCCGTGCTGTGAAAAACTACGAAAAATGATGAAATCCTGTTCCCGTTCGCCAAAATTTCGTAGTTTATCGCAGAAGAGAGCGCTCACGAGGGAGTAAGCTATTTCCTGTGAATTTTAGCCCAAGAAATTTCTTTAGACAAATTTATGAAACTTGTCAAAGTTGACGTTTGTGTTTTTTTTTTTTTTTTGAGACCAAAAGAAAAGTAAAACTAAACAATGGAGGAAACGTGCGCAAATGTGTCTGTAGAATGTTCACCAAATACATTCCGCCGTATACAAACAGGTAATAATTCTAAAACTCTACATAAGTATCAATAAAATAATTGAAAAACATTTTGCAGATGTGGAATACAGGAACGACAAAAAAAGTGATGGAAACCCGAAGGGATGATTCGGATTTCATTCCAAACATTGCTGTCTCGGAGATTTCAAGTGGCGATCAGTCCAGTGAATAGTGGTAAAACTTTCCAATTAAAAAATAGGACAAAGATGTGGCAACAAATATAAGAAAAGCTTGCCGAAAAGGGTTACAACTTCACTGTAGCCCAGGTTCAAGGGAAGTATCGCAGCTTGGAGCGACGGTACAAGCAGACAAAACTGCATAATTCAAGAACCGGAAGAAATAGGCATACTTGCGCATACGAGAGGTAATGCTTGTGACATATTTGTAGAATATGCTTACATGACTAATATCATTATTTTCTTTTGCAGTGAATTGGACAAAGTACTGGGCGAAAGGAGAGGAATTCATCCAGAATTTGTTCTGGATAGCGATGCAGCTGAAGGGACTTTGAGGGAAGAGTTGCTATAGTCGAATAGTCGAAAAACTGGAGTAATTTAAAATATTTATATAATATAACATTCACTGAATTACCAATGTAAATATATTTATTTTTACTTTTATAAATACTTGAAAACTGTACATACTTACATGTACATACATGAATTTCCTTAACCTATATATTTTTTAACTAAAAAACTGTGCATATACATATGTATATATAAAATTAATTACTTTAATAGAAAAACTTTTTACATAAAAAGAAAGAGAAAATTTTTTCATATGTTTCCATTCCGCTGTAAGTCCTGGCAGATTGAATCTCTTACAGCATTGCCCCTAGTCATTTCTCCATACTGTGAATTTTCAGCATTATCGTACTGATTAGGTTCTAGGGAGAAATCCAGATCATCTTCGTCTGCAATGTTGTGAAGGATGCAACAAGCTCTGACGAAATGGCATATTTTTTTACACCTCTCAATTTGCAGAAGTACAACTGCCGGAATCGTTGCTTCAATATGCCGAATGAGTGTTCGATAGCAACACGACAAGAGCTAAGTTTAATATTGAAGTCTTTTTGAACATTTGTTAATTGCCCATTATCGCGGTAAGGTGTTACCAAATGGTTTGTGCATGGATATGCGGAGTCATCTAATAGGTAGTAATCTGAAAGCAATATATATTTATACCAGTTCAATTGCACTTCATGGAATTTGAGTATGCTACCTCCACAAGCTGCATTTAGTTTCGTGAATATGTGACGATCCAGGAAATCCAGCAAATATATTGATGAATTTTTTTTGTGGTTGCAGATAGCCTGCAGACAATTGCTTACGTTTCCTTTTCTATCAATGTAATCGTCTTTACACGAAAATGTGTCCGGAACTCCCTTTCACTGTATGATGGAACGGCTAATTCCAAATAATCCTTTACGCAATTTCTCTGCTCTTTATTTTTTACAGTAGCCAGCAACAATTCTTCCTCATCATCTGATTCCTGAAGCAGGACATTTAGCACGCTGTCATCTGTGTCGGTTACGCACTCCCACAAAACTTTTACCTCTTCTTTATTTAATGTATATATTGTGGAAATCCAAATTAAAGTACACTTTACAATTTACTCACTGTCACATACATATGTTTCTGATGTTTAAAAAGTGGACATTTTTTTTGTTCAATGCGATCCCGCACTTTTTCGTACATTTGGCTCTCTCTGAGAGTTTTTTAATCCCAATCTTAGAAATTTGACAAGCTGTGAATTTTGGTGCAGAAAGTATGGGAACTGACCTAATACTTGCCCTATAGGTATAGGTGCAAGTAAAAAACTACTAATAAATAGTAAAGATATGTATGTACATAAGTATATTTGAATAAAAAATATAACTTCTTTTTTAACACAGGCATATTTTCAGAGCCAACTCATATCAACAAAACATTATTTCTTCTTTTCAGCAGAATAACCGAGAAGTAATCATCTTGAACATATTGTGACATTACCCATTTCACTGAAAGCATTATAAATAAATACTCCATACATTCTGTCTGCACCACTCTACACTCTGTTTTTTTCATTTGGCAACATAAATTTAAACTTGTTTTCTTATCAGTACACATCACGTGCACCAATCGCATTCACTATTCTGATCAGTAGCTGCTCGTACTCAGAGCAGTTAACATCGATAGGAGGATATGCGCAATTTTTTCGTATTTTTTAGGGTAAATAAGAAAAAATCCCTGTGTAAGAGAAATCATGCGCGGAAAAAATGACAAGTGATTTGGAACGGAGCATGGAAAGGGCATACGAATAATGTACGCAAAAGTATTCTTCAGTGTAGCCAAAACCCATGTGAAAAACCCGCCCTTGCGGAATTTCACTTCCAGGGTTCGTGCATGATATGTATGTTTCATATGGTGTGATCATCAGAATTCAAACGAAATAGAGAAAGTTCAGACGATTCCAATAAGTCTTTGCCCATAATTTAAGAGAACAGCAAATTTTTCATCGTTCTTTTTGCGATTTGGAACGGAGTATAACAAAAAAACGAACGGAGCGAGAGAAAAATTATTGAAATATGTATGTGTGAGAGCTCAACAAAAAGTTAAATAAAATGGAAGAAAAGGATATAGAAAAATTTCATAATTAATGCTTTACTTGAATTTTGAAATGTTACCTCAATTGCAAAAACAATGCTTTAACTTACTTCGATAAAAGTTTAGTTCAAATTGAAAAAAACAAACACAATTTGAATCAACTGACTTTTGTTTGACAGAAACACGCCACAGCATTGTGGGCGAAATTTTGTTTTTAAGTAGCGACACAATCTGACAGGTTCTGCTATCGACACTACTACCCGACAAACGACACAGGCAGTAAGCCGTGAGTTCTGGAAAACGTAGGAATTTTCTGTAGAGGAAAAGGCAGCGATTATCTTCCAGTTGGAGTCAAGAGTAACAAATAGTGCAATTGCACAGGAGTTTGGTGTTTCATATTCAACCGCATGTATGTATGTACATATCAATAATATGGAAAAATAGCGAAAAAACGGAAAACAAAAATTTTGAAGAATGCTGTATAAAAAAAATTTAGTCAACCAACTCTAAAATTGAAGTGATGTTGAAGTGATTTAGAGCTAACAGAAAATGGACCAATTCTTATTGGACAAGCTGACAAGTTTGGAAAATTGTTTGGAAACAAGGACTACAAGACGATTTAGGCAACGTCACAACATTGTTTTTGGGAAAGTTTCAGGCGAAGCAGCCAAGGTCGACACAGCGCTTTGTAATGAATGGATCAAAAAAGTTTGGCCTAATCTCCGACAGGGTTATTCAGATGAGGACATCTTTAACGCTGATGAAACTGCACTATTCTATAAGTTTGCTCCAGAAGTCCTTCCGATTTAGAGGCGAACGCAAAGATAGAGTAACAATTATGGTAGCTTGTAACATGACAGGTACCATAAAAAGAAAACTTTTAGTGATACAAAAATCAAAATCCTTGTTGTTTTAAAAATGTTAGGTCCTTACGGGTCTGCTATGAAGCAAATAAATATGCAGATGAAGAGAGCATTTTGGGCCTTACGGACTTTTCCTGAACGTTAAATTTCTAATTTAGCTTACTATCTAGTAATGTACCAAGATACTTTGCGCGATCCGAGAGGGAAAGTTCCACTCCAGCAAGCCTAGGCAGTTTGAAGTGTGTTCCTATATTTCCTGCTAAACAGTACTAGTTCTGTTTTTTCGGATGGAAGTGTACTTCGCACTTTCCAGCCCATCTTTAAAGCCTGTTCACTTTTGTATCGCCATGTAGCAGAAATGCAACATACCTCAAAAGTTTATTTCAAATTAGCCGATAGCAGATTGAGAGAGAAAAGAGACATGGTTACGCATTGTTGCAGATCTACAACATATATTACAGCGAAAAATATACTCATAACTGACACTAGGTTCCGTTATACGGCAATTTTTTGCTCTGACTCATTTCAGTTCACCAAGTCAACTATAGTTTATAAATTATGTAAAAAATAGTGTTTTTAGTGTTTCTGTGAACTAAAGTGATTTATTTAACAAGTGAGTATAAATATTTCTTATTTCTGTGAAATAATTTAGAAAAATATTGTAAGCATAGTGGAAAACATGCATTTTTCTTTTGTTGCACTTATGCAATGCTCGATATTTATCCTTTCCAAAGCACTTTTAATTGCCTCCCCTCTTACGTTATTGAAAGCCTCTTCGCAGAGGCAGCTAGTGCGAATTCCTTATGCTGAAGGCTGCTTTCAATTTTTCCTACTACTTCATGTAGAGCTGTTTCTACCGATTTACCCTTTAAGTTTCGCTTAAGTTTAACTTTCGCTGGAGCCTTCTGCAGCATAGCCGGCAGAATGCTGTCAAGGCCTTGTGCTTTGAAAGGAGCGAAAGACATTATAGCCCAACGTAGCTTCTTCCATATGATGAGATGATTTTTTTCATTCATTTTTCATGCAATCAGGTGAAGTCTCTTCGTCCAATAGGGAGTAAAGAGCCACGGGTCTAATGAATATACGTCCTCTTTTATGAAGAAATACTAGTTCAATACTATAATATCCCTTCCGAAACCTATGAGATAATAATAGAATATTCGATGACTAAAATTTTCTAACCTTCGGAGTCTTTCGAGAATGATGAATTTCGGTATAAATACAACAACCAACTGGGAGGGGAGGACAATTGATTTTAAGCGATAGAAGACGTGAGTTAAATTTGTACGAGGAGAAATATAAAGAGATTTAGTGGATTGCGATTAATATTGAATTGGTGTAGTAAATAAATGTTAACGGAAAATAAATTAGATTAGTGAAAAAGTTATAAAGTGATTAATAAAGAAGTTGATAGTTTTAGAGTGTAATAGAAGGTGAATTTGTTTGATTTCTGGAGTACTGGAGAAGAACGAAAAAGATTTATCAGTGGCGGATCGGTTTTATCTTCAGAAGCCTAGCAAGAATATTGCAATACTACAATAATATAATCAAAGTTAATTAAAATCAGTATACCACTTTTTTAATACTCCTCGTTCATACTCAGTACACTTACATTCAACATCTTCGATTGTAGAATAATTACTTAGTCTCTGGTGGGAAGATTATTTAAACATGGGTGCCATCAATGTACCAAAGAAAATTATGCTTTTCATAGATATGAATATTTGTACATATTTCTTTTCTCATCCGCCGTCAATGGGTTTTTTTTTCCAGCCAGGTGTAACTGAAAATTCTTCTCACATATCAGCCATTAAGACATGATCAGTTTTCCCCTTTATACATTTACTCCGACAATTAGCCATGACTTGCGAATTCTGTTGTAAGGAAATGCAATTTTTGATACAACCAAATAATTACACATGCATATTTATTATGCTATAAGCATTTTTAATTACTCACAACGACGAGAAGAAGTAATAGTTGAACTTACATTTGTGTTTCTCTTCCAGCTCAATTATGCTCTCAGCAACGACAAAAAAGAAGACAAACTTCCCTTCCTTACAAGATGCATCTACAATAGCACAGCACGTAGGATATTCTGGTACAAGTAGGAATGTACAAGTGTAATGAATACTGAACTAGTTGACATTTCACAAGTCTCAAGCAGCATTTATTATTTATTTTTCTTGGCATAATAACTGCATGCACGACTTCGAAAACCCTACATATGTACGTACTGCATAAATGATGTAGTTTTCCTTTTGGTTTCCTTCAAGTTATCTTCAGTATAAAATATATATTAGCAAGTTCTTTTGGTTCTGGTTAACTTGACTACAAACACGAGTGATTTATTGGGGATACAGAATTCTCTATGGTGTCCAATCGTAACTGGTGTGGTGGTCAGTCTGTGTGGTAAGAATTTCGATTTGAATTCTTTGCTTCAATGGTTGAAATGAAGTTTTTTTTCCAAAGCAATCTTATCTATTAATGTTTCCCATATTCGACTAATATGAATGTTTGTAGAATATATACACATGTATACAATGCATTTCTACTACATTTATTTGAATCTTTAGTTTAAGATTTTTCAACATAACATAGTATTTAAACCAGACATAATCAAAATAAACTTACACACGTACCCACATAGATACCGAAGATGTTTTTGCCATGTCCGTCATTTAAAAAAAGAAGAAGCTACAGAAAAGCTACAATCCGTCTGGAACGGATCGTATGATACCTATCCTCCTTTCTATGTAGCGCTTATAAAACGGACGTGACCATATTACATTTTGTACTGAAATACGACGATAACATCGAACGTTTGAAGATGTTACATGTAAAATTTCATCAAAATCGTTTTTTTTGATGAAAACGGAATTGGCTAAAATTTCGTATGGGTGAATTCTAGAGAATCAGAATGCCTAAATATTTGGTCTTAATACAATTTTTCGGTTTCATATAATTTAATGAAGTAATGAAAAAGTGGGCGCATGTACTGTATCTTGTTTTCAGAAGCCCAGATATGAAATTTCATCCTCCTAGCTTAAAATTTAGAACACTCCGAAGAGGTCGAGTAAGTACGGGAAGGTGCGGTATCGACAGCGAGCGAACTCATGAGGACAATGAAGTCCGGAGGGAAACCACAGGATTCAGCTGAACAATAGTCGACTCCGATAGACAATGTGGTGCAAAGAGCTTAATCGACGTTGTGAACCGCACCGGAAAAAAATTAGGGTAATTCAATTGAACCTTCATCACAGCAAAGCTGCATCAGTAATGTTGAACAGATGTTTTGTGGAGGACTTGATTGATATTGCCCTTTTGCAGGAGCCTTGGATATACAGCAAAGCTGCATCAGCAATGTTGTCCAGATGTTTTGTGGAGGACTGGATTGATATTGCCTTGCTGGAGGAGCCTTGGATCTGCAAAGGAAGGATTGAGGTCTACCTGAAAGTTTACACTATTTACGATCAGTCAACTATGTGCCGCTGACCTTATCGCTGTGCGAGTAGGAGCATCTGCATACTTGCCGTATGACTTCCTAGAAGGGAAGCACCAACGAAGCTTTATTCGAGCTTGTAGTGAAGAAAGAGCTTGTGGATCCAAGACGAAGGCAAGTTATCGACGTGACTCTGTGTAGCAATAGAATGCTTGATAGAATATCAACGTGGAAGGCAATGGATCAGGCAATGATGTCGGAGCCATCTCGTTTGATATTCGATACGGGTCTAGAAGGAAAAAAGATTGGAAATACTTTAGGATTCCCAGGAACACGAACAAAGTAAAAATGAAGTGTTAAGGGATAAACTGAATGGGAGCTGTTAAGAATGCATACCAAAAGGCGTGTACACCTAAAAAGGACTGCCATCACAAGGAAGAGGAGAGATCTGGAATTTCAACTATTGATACTTTTCGGATCGGAGCTGCTGGTGACCAGGAAGGTTAAGTATCTGGGTATATACATAGATGCTGGACTAACTTGGAACTTTCATATGGAAGAGAAGATCAGAAAGGCGAAAAGGGTGCTTCATCAGTGCAAACGGGTATGTGACAAGTCAGCATACTGGACATATGTACACGATAATAGTTAGACCGATTATCACACATGCGTCAGTTGTATGGTGGTAGAAAGCCACCTAGAAAACTGTAAAAAGCAAATAGATAGGGTCAAACGTCTGGCATATTTAGGGATCGCGGTTGCAATACGAACGACACCAACATGAGCAATGGAAGTGATCCTAGGTTTTCTACCGCTGGACTTATTTATTAAGAAAGCAGCATTGACGGCATTTCGTCTGCATCGGCATGCTAACTTCCACTGGCGCTGTATTGTCTATGGTCATAGGAATCCTTGATCTCCTGAAAAACGAGATTAGGGAATTGAATATGTCCATGGATGGAATAAAGAGAATGCGTGTTACCGAATACACAAAACTTTAAATTTAAAATTTAAAATTTAAATCAAATAAATGTTGGAGTACGCATTTATTTATATCTTAATAGAAAGTTTTCGCAAAAATAGATGCATTTTGAACAAAAACGATGAATTTCATTTTAATAAATTGAAAAAACAAGAAGCATGGGAGGAGGTTTCAAAAGAAATGGGCAAATCATGTGAGTACATTTTCGAAAACGCGTATTGTGTTTTAATCGTTTTTTTAGCTACAGAGTGTAGAAATACATAAGTGGAAAGCACTGCGAGAAAGGTTTTCGCGGGAGGTGAGGAAGAAGGATATACTTTCAGGCAGTGGAGCAGCAGCTGATGTAGAGTAGGAGTCGTTCGAAGAGTTGACATTTTTGAGGGATTCAATGAAGTCTCGTCGGTAAGCAACTTTTGATTCTTATGTTATAAAACGTTAGATTATTTTCTTTTTTTAATTCAGAACTCGATGCAACGATTTTACGGAAGCGAATGATAGCAGTGTCCCTATTATCATCGATGAATTTTTTGTGGAAACTGTTGAAGACTGTCGTGAACCGTGAACTCTCGTAAAAAGTAAGAAAATTGGGTTCGATTGTTTACTAGATCAATTTAACACCATCATCCAAAAGTTGCGAGAACAAATACTATCGCCGGCGTCGATTATCCAAACTATAGACAACGATACGCTATATCTTCACACAATGTCCATCGAAGCCAAGGATCAGTTCTACATTGAAATAATACAAATGGTTGTCCAACTTAGACGTGGACAATTAAATTAAATTAAAAAAAATGGCAGCGGTGTTCCGGCATAAGGTCGCATCAGGTTTCTTGACAACGGAAAGACAGCATCAGCTAGAAAGTAGCACGAGACTTGTTGCGTAGAGTTTGACAAATTTTTCGGGTCAAAAATAGGAAGCTGTAACAATCCACGATTTATGATCATCATTTTCTTTTCTTATACTTTGAATATTTTCTTTATACTTTATGAATTTTTTTATACTTTTAATATTTTCTTATACTTTTGAATTCCTTATACTTTTCAATTTGCTTTATACTTTAATAATTTTCTTTATACTTTTTGAATTGTTTTATACCTTGAATTATATAACTTTAAATTAGATATTTAGAAAATTTCCATAATTAGTGTACCAAAAGCTTATAAAGTGTCATAAGGGAATCACTTCACACCTGCTTTGCAAGCCTTCTGCTTATTGGCCCGTTGGTTGAGTATCTAAATTATATACTGTCTTGTCAAAAGAATCTTTTTGAACATAATAAATACAATTAACATTTAACTCAATCTTTTATTACACCGAGAGAGGTGTGTCGAATTTTGGTAAACTCGCCCTAACTGCTCTACCGACCCACCAATTGCCACGACGAACATCGTCCACCCCCTTACAAAGCTTATTTTCTAACAGATTCTTCCCGAAACGACTTATTTGAAAGATTCCTATGTAAAATTAATACATTATATTAATATTCGTTTTGCAAAAAGTACACAGTTGGATATGCATTTTTACCTGCACCACTTTTGCTACCATAAGCTCAACATTTATGAAACGATATTTCGCATCACAAACCGCCATTAGGACTGTGCTGAAATATTTTTTATACGAAAAGTATGGACTTTCGCTATTAAGCATCTGGTAGCGGGATGTTTCCCATCAATTGAGCCAACGCAATTAGGCATATTTCATAGGGTCCAAAAATCATCGCAGATCTCCTTGTATTCTTCGGAATTCGGCTCAGATACATAGGTAGATGGCATAAACTTATGAACTTATTTTTATTTTATTTTATTATCATCAATTCAGTTAATCTTATAGACTAATAAAAATACAAAAATATGTTTTAAATTCTTATAATTAAAGAATATAATGCAATTCATAAAATTATAATTCATTATTGATACAATATACATATTTAAATTAAAATCTCGATTAGTTTATTTTTAAAACATTGCCTACAGCAATTTTGAAATATGTCAATAGATGATATAATTGAATTTAAGTCCTTGATGCAACGAGCAATTGGTTCATTTTGAGCGTATGTAATTTGTTCTGTGAATTTGTTTACGAAAATAGAAAAAGCCACGAAGGTGAAGTGACGGCGAATAAAAATTAAGCATAGACAGTAATACAGGACATTGAACATGACTATGGATTAGATCTCTAACAAACATTATTGAGAAGTACTTACGACGACTTTTAAGACTATTGATATTAATTAAGGCACACCTGGTTACATAAGAAGGTGTCTCGATTTGCCAATTCAACTGATATGTATGTAACAAATCTTGTAAAGTTTTTTTGAATTCTTTCGATTCTCAAGGAATGTACATAAGTCATAAAATGGATTCCAAATGGCAATATTCCAAGTGGGATCTGACATGTGATGTATACAAGGTTTTGAAAGTATAAGGGATCAGTAAAATCTCTCGATTTTTTTTCATAAAGCCCAGGATTGAATTGGGTTTGCAAACGAAATAGTCAATATGTTCGATATACGTAAGACGGGAATCAACTATAATACCCAAATCTTTTTTCGAAGTCACTCTCACAAGATTATTAACTTTAGTAGAGTAACAATCACTCAATAGGTGAATTATATAATGAAAGTGTAAAGCATTGGCATTTCGAAATATTACGAAATAAATAATTTTTCTCACACCTCTTGAAGGTTGCAATCGAGAATGTTAATATTACACTAGTTATTAACATTCTCGATTCTCGATCATTAATGAATAATAAAAATAGTAAAGGGCCAAGGTGACTACCTTGCGGAACACCTGACGTTACTCTAATAGGCTTCGAAACACAATCAATGATTTTTCAAATTGTACCCGATTGGACAAGTAAGATTCAATCCAACTGTGCAGATTTGAATGAAATCCTAGGCATGACAATTTACGGATCAAGGTGTTATGATCAACGCGGTCAAAGGCCTTGGCGAAATCAATGAATATCACATCAGTCTGTAAATCATTTTTCAAATTTTTTGGCTACAGTATTACAAAAAATAGCTAAATTTGTCGATGTGGATTTACCCTGCATCAAACCATGTTGGTAATCAGATAATTTATTTTTGACCAGAAAAGAAATCTTATTGTAAATTATTTTTTCAAACAACTCTGGAACACAAGATAAATTGCAAATTGAGCGCTAATTGAGGACATTTTGCTTAGTGCCTGTCTTCTGATTAGGAACAATATAAGAGGATTTTTAAGAATTTTAAAAAGTATCCACAATCAATAGACTTTCTGAAGATGAGGTAGAGGACTTTGATAATTTTTTTAAAAACATCGGTGCAGTACCACCGGCACTCTTACTGTTTATACTTTTAAGACTATTTAGAGCACATTCAACATCAAATTTGTCAAATTGCATATCTACACGATCACAAATGGGTTGAATACTATTTAAACTAACTGATTCAACAGTACAAGGAGAATAGACACAACTAAAGTAGTCGGCAAAAAAGTTGGAAATAGTTTCACTAACATCAGATGATGAGTCCAGAATACATGAAACACGGGAGTCCATTTGTCTTTCTCTTAAAATTGATGAAATTCCAGAAATACTTGCTATTATTTTTTAATTTGGATTCTGTAGTAATTACGTAAGATCGATACAAAAATCTGTTTAGAAACTCAAATTCACGCTGACAAGTCAAATACCACGATTTGTACATAGTATTTGATTTGTCTTCTCTGAAGCGCTTGAACGCTTTGTTTTTTTTTATATTTAAGGTTCGAGAGTCTTTTGGTTAACCAGGGTGCGTGGCAGGTGAACTTACTTAACTTCTTCGGAACCTAGCGGTCGTTAAGCCCGAATGTTACTACATTTTTTCTGCATTTTTAATGCATTCAACACGCTTAGTTCTCAGCACTGAATAAAAGAGACAACACGTTTTTTTAAGGAAAGGAAAGCAATCATTTGGGTAACAATAACAACGTAAATTGTCAAAATAAATTTACAAATAAATTCAAACAGAAAAGCCGGACAGCAAGAAAATGGTAAAATAAATTGGGAGGATAAGTTTGTTTTTTTTTTATTGAAAAAGTCCATAATGCTGAACATACATATGTGGAACAAAAAAAACGTTTTTTACAAAAACAAGTTAAAAAAGTAACAATTTTGGGTGCAAACGGTTCAAGCCATGAATAAGGAATTTAATCCAGTGGCACCTTTCACATACGGTAATTATATACATATTTATTTATATGTTTACAACAAATATTTATAAATGTATTTAAAATATTCTAATTTTAGGGGAAATAGTAAAAAAATGGAATAATTTAAAGTCTTACTTTAACACAGAAAGAAAGGCTTAAAATCTATGTATAAAGCCCAAAAAAAGTGGAGGCAGTATAGAGGAGGTGGAAAACATAGAGAGCAGCTGGAAATTCAAAACAAGGCTACATTTCTATCAACCATATCAGATTAATAATTTTAATAATAGGAATTTAAATGTACATATGTATGTATCCTCCGGCGTAAGCAATATAGTATCAGCCAACAGCAGTGAAGAACACTTTCTGGCGCCGCTGGATAAGGTAATATTTGTCGACGCTGATAAGGCGGATGAAGTGGAGGATTGTGCCGCAGCTATAAGGAAAGGTGACTTAGTACTGATATGCGACGAGAACTTGCCGAGGAGTAACTGGAGAAGATGGTAACCCATACCCCAGCTAAAGACGGTCACGTTCGACTAGTAGACGTGCGAACATCAACCGGAACGTTGAAAAGGACATTAATCAAAGACACCATTTTTGGACGTTTTGGGTGAGGTTCCTCAGAGTCTTCATGGAAATGGAATGTCGAAACACGGCCACTCCGCGTAAGTGTAAGTTAGCCATCAAATTTAGAAAACGTTGGAATTCTACCAACTGTATCGACCCGATGGATGGGAAACGTACATATAAACATCCCCAAAGCACCCAAAACAGAATCGCATTCTTTCAGTTATAAAAAGAATACCTGTATAGTGTTATTTGCTCTAGCAGAATTTCCAGTTCATGGTTGAGGCCGGATCAAACGGACAAATATCTAATGGTGGAATCCTGGCAAATTATTTTTTTTAAATGAAGGATCTACAAATCCATCAGTCAAAAAAGTTATCCGGTACGAAGATCGAGTTGCCATGTATTTTTGTTGAAGACGATGCCTTTCCTTTGCAAGTAAACATAATGAAACGTTTCAGTAGAGCAAATTGGACTAAAAAACATGCAGAAAAGTTACAATCCGTCTGGAACGGATCGTTTGATACCCTATCCTCCTTTCTATGTAACTCTTATGAAGTGGGCGTGGCTATATTGCATTTTGTACTGATATACGACGATAACGTCTAACGTTTGAGTATGTTACATGTAAAATTTCATGAAAATTGGTTTTTTAATGAAAACGCCCCCAAAAAGAGGGCGTGGCCAAAACTGTTGTATGGATGAATTGTAGGGAATCAAAATGCCTAACTATTTGGTCGTAACAAAAATTTTCGGTTTCATATAATTTAGTGAAGTTATGAAAAAGTGGGCACGGCAGTGGGCGGATTTCAAAAATGTTTACACTTGTTCTGTATCTTTTTCTTTATTTACTTTTACTTTTCACTTATATGTACATATATAAATATAAACCATACTTATTTTTTAACAATAGTTCAATAAAATTAATATCTGTGTGTAACTTAAAATAATGTTTCAAAGTTTTTCTTGTGTTCTCTGCGTTTTTTCTGGTTCTCCTCCTTTCACGCGTAGTATTGATATACATAAGTAGTTTTGATTTAGTATTTGTTCAATATCTTCATGTGGGATTTGGTCAAAGCATGTTTTGCTATCATATATTTTCGGTTCTTAAGAAGTTATGTAGGCAAACGCAAGCTAACACAACTTGAATTGCTTCCATAACAAATAAAACATGGAACCTGTTTGCCAATATACCGAAAGCATTTTCAACGCCGGGACGATTTCTTGACAACATGTATTTAAATCGTCTTTGGTCAACTCTTAAATTGATTTCCGAATATGGTTTCATCATGTAGTCAGTTAGTACAAAGGCTTCATCTGCAATTAATGTATATGGCGACTTACATGCAGTTGGTATATGTACTTTATTATTTTCAATCGCATATTTAAGGTCACAACGAAGCCAAACTCTTGCATCACCAATACGTCCATTACCTCCCGCATCTATGTACATACAAGAAACGATAATATTTGGCGTCAGCGATCGCTATTAAAATAAACGAATGGTTTCCTTTGTAATTGAAATATGTTGATTCAACTTTATTCATTGGTCTTATCCTGCAATTAACAAATGTTGTAAGTTTTCTTCACAGCAAATTAGTGTTTTAAAAATCACCATCTTTAGCCCCAATGCAATTTGGAAAAATCCACATTTCATAAAAATCTGTAGTAATTTTACGCCAATCGTTTTTACATTAAGGAAATTTTAAGAATTCCTCGTTCAGGGCCAAATAAATTGCTGGAATACTTTGTTTTAGCAATTGAAGTGACGATTGAGTTTTTCCTGAAATTGGAACTTATTTTGATGATTCAATATGTACATACATATATTATAGCGAAGTTATTTCACCTACCAGTCGCCAGATACCTCAATGTCAATTGCAAACGTTCTGCTGGCCCAATACAATTCCTGAATCTGGTGTCTTGTTTTGTTATGTATGGTCTTACACTTTCCAATATTTTGTAAAATTGTGCAGTGGTCATTCTTAAAATGTTTATACCCTATCCTAAGTGTATATTAAGTTTGATACATAGTTTGTAACATAGAGAAATAATCGAGATAGACCCTATAAAGTATATACATATATTCATGACCGGTATCAATAACGAAAACGATTGAGCCATGTCTGTCCGTCCATCTGTCTGTCTGTCCATAAGTATGACCCCGCTTTTTGGGCCTTAAATTTTGAGCTAGGAGGATGAAATTTCATATTTGGGCTTCTGAGAAAGAGAAGCAGTACAAGTGTAAAAGTTTTGGAAATCCGCCCACTGCCAAATTGATGTATGAGTGAATTGTAGACAATCTGAACATCTAAATATTTTGTCTAAACAAAAATTTTCGGTTTCATATAATTTAGTGAAGTTATAAAAAAGTGGACGTGACAGTGGGCGGATTTCAAAAATGTTTACACTTGTACTCTATCTCTTTCTCAGAAGCCCAGATATGAAATTTCATCCTCCTAGCTCAAAATTTAAGGCCCAAAAATCGGTGACATACGGACGGACGGCCGGTCATCGCTCAATCGATTTCGCTATTGATACTGATTACGAATATATATGTATATACTTTATAGGGTCTATCTCGATTATTTCTTTAAGTTACAAACTACATATGTGACAAACTTAATGTACCCTTAGAAGAGGGTATAAAAAGACAATTTACACAAAAATATTTAATTTTTTTTCGTGTCAACAAAAAGTGTGCAGTACACAAATAAAAGATAAAAACTTTGAATTAATATTTTGTTTGATTCACTTTGCTTCACTCAAAACAGCTTCTAATCTTATTGGCAGTGACTTGATTATCTTTTTTGTAAATTCTGTTTGATTTTTTTTTGTCATTTTTCATTCTCCAATGAAACCAATTTTTAACGAGTTAAGATCTGGGGATTACGGAGAAGGATCCAACTGCCTAGATGTCCAATAATGTAACCAGTCCTTTACCAATTTGGCCGTAAGCTTGAGCTCGTTATCCTGCTGGAACCTCAATTTCGAAATACTAACTGGTAAGTTTTCCCTGAAAATGCTAAACTAATCGGTTTCGTTAATTGTGCTGTCAATAAAGATTAGATTTCCAACGCCTGATGCCTGCCATACACGCCCAGACACCCATAGTTCATTGTTTTTGCCTGTCCATATTTTTGGGCGATTTCTTCGAGCCAAATATTCCAAATTTGCTATTTTCACTAAAAGAATATTTCTTCAGAATAAAGAAACCATCATTTTTATACTTTGCGCGTAGAGCAGTCGCTCCTTTTGGTTCTCTTCGGAAATATTAGGTTTTTATACCCTATCCTAAGGGTATATTAAGTTTGACACATAGAGAAATAATCGAGATAGACCATATAAAGTATATATATTCGTGATCAGCATCAATAGCGAAATCGATTGAGCGATGACCGTCCGTCCGTCCGTCCGTCCGTCCGTCTGTCCGTCCGTCCGTCCGTCCGTCCGTCCGTCCGTATGTCACCGCTTTTTGGGCCTTAAATTTTGAGCTAGGACGATGAAATTTCATATCTGGGCTTCTGAGAAAAAGATACAGTACAAGTGTAAAAATTTTTGAAATCCGCGCACTGCCACGCCCACTTTTTCATAACTTCACTAAATTATATGAAACCGAAAAATTTTGTTAAGACCAAATATTTAGGCATTCAGATTTCCTACAATCCATCCATACAAAAGTTTTGGCCACGCCCACTTTTTGGGGGCGTTTTCATCACAAAACCGATTTTTGGGCCTTAAATTTTTAACTAGGACGCTTAAATTTCATATCTAGGCTTCCAAGAAAAAGATACAGTACAAGTGTAAAATTTTTTTACATCCGCCCACTGCCACGCCTACTTTTTTATAACTTCACTAAATTATATGAAACCGAAAAATGTTGTTAAGACCAAATATTTAGGTATACAGATTCCCTACAATTCACCCATAGAACAGTTTTGGTCACGCCCACTTTTTGGGGGCGTTTTCATCAAAAAACCGATTTTGATAAAATTTTACACGTAACATTCTCAAACGTTCGACATTATAGCTATATTTGAGTACAAAATGCAATTTGGCCACGCCCACTTTATAGAGAGGAGGATAGGGTATCATACGATCCGTTCCAGACGGATTGTAGCTTTTCTGTATGTTTTTTTTCAATATAATGCTGCTACTACTAACAATAAACTCGCGATAGTTATATTCGTACACGTATAGAGATAGCTGTTTACTCATGCGGAAATCATATAATTACATTACCTTGAAGTGGGTGAACTATTTATATAATCATATTTACGTATTTATTTAATAAGCTATTAAATAATATATGTAGTACACGCATTAATAAGAGATTAGCAATGAAAAATACGGACTTATTCTTCATCACTCTCCTCAGATCCAGTCGATTTCAAAATTCTAAAGCTTCCTTTGAAATTGACAGTCTCTTTCTTTTAACATTATGCCTAATGCTACTCAAAAATAGATCTTAGGTCAGTAGAAGCCTGTTTAGTATGTACATATATCCTCATTGCAATCTCTCCCAGAAAATGTTCTTGCGAAGCTTATTTCTCGATTCTGCAGCCTCTTCCGATAATTGACCAATCGGTAACAGAGCATGCGATATAATGCTCGGAGCATGGATCAATATTTTATGGACTGTTGGCGACATATGTAGGTAGCCAGGTATACAATTGCAAGTAATGTTTTGCAGTGTTCATGGTGTACGTACCAAATTTTTCGACGATTATATCGAAACTCGAAGATATCACTTCTAATATTATTTTAAATCTTCGAATTAACTGGAGGTCGATCCCTGTGATAGTAGCTGCTACAATTATGTTGCTAAAACATCTCCGACGTTTTGGCGTCATTGGTATTACTATAACCAGCTTTAAGTATATATGCTATGTTTACACCGTTATCTTATTTTTGTTAAAACATGGCAGTGCTCATATCGCCGAAGCGGGTTACTGATTAAGGAAAACCCGGTCCCTTGTGCTAGGAGTATTAAAGAGAACTGGTCGCCCAGGTTGGGGGTTGTGCTTCGGGGTAACTATGGTAAATGTTACCATATCAATAACACGGTTTCCTCATCTCAATATCCACAAGGGCACATGGCGATCTGATCATCAAACGGTCAACCAAATTGACCACATTGCAATCGACGTAAGGCATGCCTCCAGTATTCTGGATGCCCGAACGTTCCGAGCAGCAAACATCGACTCGAATCATTACCTTGTTCAAGCCAAGGTACGAATGCGAATATTCCAAACGCCACAACTGAGAAGAACTACTATGGGAAGAATTAATGACGAAAAGCTGCAATCACAAGAGTTCGCCAGAATCTTCGCCGAACGCGTATCCCGAAATCTCTCAACGACTCCTATGCCGCCAGCATCAATTGCCGAAGACCAGTGGCAACGTTGTCAACAAGCCATCAGAAGTGATGTGCTGAGTTTCACCCGACCACCACAAAGAAACCCCTGGTTTGACGAAGAGTGCCGGCAAGCACATGCAGCTAAACAGCAAGCATACAAAGCGGCGCTGCAAAAAAGGACGAGGGCTGCTCTTGAACTCTGCGAGCAGAAGAGACGAGAAGACCATCGGCTTCTCCGAAAGAAGAAAAAATAGCATAAAAAGCTTGCGATCGAAGATATTGAGAGATTATGCTCCAGGAATAATGTACGGAAGTTTTACCAACAGTTAAAATGAACGTGTCAAGCCAACAACACCCGTAGATATGAAGAAGGAAACCTCGTAGTAGAGTCACAGTCGGTGCTGAGAATATGGAAAAACTTCTTCTGCAGACTATATAACGGCGCCGAGGACTATCCCACTGTCAGGCAGAATGAATCATTCAATCTAGACGATGATAGCCAAAACTTCCTTCCACCTGCCCAAAACGAAGTGATGATAGTAATATCCAAACTTAAGTCCAACAAGGCTGCTGGATCTGACGGCTTACCAGCCGAGCTGTTCAAAGCAGCTGGAAATGACCTGGTAGAGAGCATACACTAACTCATTTCTAAAATTTGGTCAGATGAGTGTATGCCTGATGAATGAAATCTCAGCACCATTTGCCCGAGCCACAAAAAAAGATACCCTTCAATTGAGCCAATTACAGAGGTATCAGTCTCGTCAACATCGCGTACAAGTTCCTATCTGCCATATTATGTGAACGTCTGAACCTCTTCGTCAACAACCTGATTGGCCTCTATCAGTGTGGTTTCAGATCAGGAAAGTCCACAATCGACCAAATCTTCACACTTCTGCAGATCCTGGAAAAAACCCAAGAAGTCCAAATCGATACCGACCATCTTTTTATCAATTTGCATGTGATAAAAAGATGGTTTATCAATTTATCATATGCCGCATATGACAGCATTTATAGAGACGAGCTATACAGAGCCTTGTCTTGTTCTAGCATCCCTGCCAAACTCGTCAGATTGTTTAGAATGACGATGGAGAATTCTCGCTGCTCCATCAAGGTCGGTAACGATCTTACCGAGACCTATGAAGTCAAAAAAGGATTTAGACAAGGTGACGCGCTGTCATGTGAGTTTTTTAACATCATACTTGAAAGAATTGTGCGAAATTCACAAGCCAACACCGGAGGCACAATCTTTCAAAAGTCTATGCAACTACTAGCGTATAACGACGATATCGACATATTTGGTAGCATTCGGAAACGGAAGCTGCAAAAATGGGTTTAGCGGTAAACGAGGGCAAAACCAAGTATATTCTCTCAACAAGAAGGGACACACAACATCAACGAATTGGACAGAACGTCACAATTGACACCTATAACTTTGAGATTGTAAAGGCTTTTGTCTACCGTGGCTCTGCTATAAACTCTGACAATAACACCTCAGGAGAAATTAAACGAAGAATAACTTTTGCCAATTGCTGTCTTTGGGCTGAAAAAGAAATTGAGCAAAAGGCCCAATCAAAAAACAAGTCTCTATATAAGACCTTGATCATCCCATTCCTCCTTTATGGCGCTGAAGCATGGACTTTATCAAAAGTGAATGAAGATATCCTCGGTCGTTTCGGGAGAAAAATTCTTGGTAAAATATTCGGTCCCATTTACGTTGACGGGTTTTGGAGGAGGAGATTCAACGACGAATTCTACCAGCTGTACAGCGATATCTGCCTACATACATATGTAGTAAAAAGACTGTGCATCAGTCGTTTGAGACGGCTAAGATATAGAGGCAGTTAACTAAGGACCGAGCTAACTGGAGTGGCTTGTTGGTTGAGGCCTAGGTTCATCCCTAACTGTAGCGTCACCTAAGTAAAATAAGTAAGTGTTATATTAAGTACACGAATGGAAATGGCCCACTGTTTTACTCTCGGATGTTTGTCAGACACTCGCGATAGGTGGGGCCGTGAAAGAAAGAAAGCAATTTTAGGTGTTGTCTGGGGATCGAACTTCGAACCCCTCGCTCCGTAGTCCAATGCACTAACCACTTGAGCCACGGCATATATGTATGTATTATCAACTCCAAATACGCATCAGCGATTGTTTTTTCCACCCTATGTACATGCTAATCGGACGATAGATCCTTAAGCTGACAATATATACATATGTATGTATGTATGGTCGATGTGTCCGTGTCCCAGACCTGGTGAGGCAGCCTCTGGTAGTCAATCATCCAACCGGCCGAAGAGGGACTAACGCAAATAAAAACATACAGAAAAGCTACAATCCGTCTGGAACGGATCGTATGATACCCTATCCTCCTCTCTATAAAGTGCGCGTGACCAAATTGCATTTTGTACTCAAATATGGCTATAACCTCGAACGTTTGAGGATGTGACATGTAAAATTTTATCAAAATCGGTTTTTTGATGAAAACGCCCCCAAAAAGTGGGCGTAACCAAAACTGTTCTATGGGTGAATTGTAGGGAATCTGTATACCTAAATATTTGGTCTTAACAAAATTTTTCGGTTTCATATAATTTAGTGAAGTTATAAAAAAGTAGGCGTGGCAGTGGGCGGATGTAAAAAAAATTTACACTTGTACTGTATCTTTTTCTTGGAAGCCCAGATATGAAATTTCAGCGTCCTAGTTAATAATTGAAGGCCCAAAACTCGGTTTTGTGATGAAAACGCCCCCAAAAAGTGGGCGTGGCCAAAACTTTTGTATGGGTGGATTGTAGGGAATCTAAATGCCTAAATATTTGGTCTTAACAAAATTTTTCGGTTTCATATAATTTAGTGAAGTTATGAAAAAGTGGGCGTGGCAGTGGGCGGATTTCAAAATTTTTTACACTTGTACTGTATCTTTTTCTCAGAAGCCCAGATATGAAATTTCATCGTCCTAGCTCAAAATTTAAGGCCCAAAAAGCGGTGACATACGGACGGACGGACGGACGGACGGTCATCGCTCAATCGATTTCGCTATTGATGCTGATCACGAATATATGTATATACTTTATAGGGTCTATCTCGATTATTTCTCTATGTTACAAACTATGTGTCAAACTTAATATACCCTTAGGATAGGGTATAATAAAACGAATCTAACATACATATATAACACACATGTGTACATTTATACTTTTTATACCCTATCCTAAGGGTATATTAAGTTTGACACATAGTTTGTAACATAGAGAAATAATCGAGATAGACCCTATAAAGTATATATATTCGTGATCAGCATCAATAGCGAAATCGATTGAGCGATGACCGTCCGTCCGTCCGTCCGTATGTCACCGCTTTTTGGGCCTTAAATTTTGAGCTAGGACGATGAAATTTCATATCTGGGCTTCTGAGAAAAAGATACAGTACAAGTGTAAAAATTTTTGAAATCCGCCCACTGCCACGCCCACTTTTTCATAACTTCACTAAATTATATGAAACCGAAAAATTTTGTTAAGACCAAATATTTAGGCATTTAGATTCCCTACAATCCACCCATACAAAAGTTTTGGCCACGCCCACTTTTTGGGGGCGTTTTCATCACAAAACCGAGTTTTGGGCCTTACATTTTTAACTAGGACGCTGAAATTTCATATCTGGGCTTCCAAGAAAAAGATACAGTACAAGTGTAAATTTTTTTTACATCCGCCCACTGCCACGCCTACTTTTTTATAACTTCACTAAATTATATGAAACCGAAAAATTTTGTTAAGACCAAATATTTAGGTATACAGATTCCCTACAATTCACCCATAGAACAGTTTTGGTTACGCCCACTTTTTGGGGGCGTTTTCATCAAAAAACCGATTTTGATAAAATTTTACATGTCACATCCTCAAACGTTCGAGGTTATAGCCATATTTGAGTACAAAATGCAATTTGGTCACACGCACTTTATAGAGAGGAGGATAGGGTATCATACGATCCGTTCCAGACGGATTGTAGCTTTTCTGTATGTTTTACTTTAAGGTAAGTTTACGCATTACATAATAAATCATGCGGTGGGGCATCGGTCACAAATCCGTAAAACACTTTGTGAATACAGAATCACTTTGCAGTAACCCAAATAAACGGTATTATGCTGTACTTTTAGTTCGAAACTCTCATTTTGTAACGATTGTACGATAGTTCTCCTCTATTTTTTAGGTATTGTGTTTCGATAGCATCTTTGATTTACAACTGAAACCACTTCCTTGTAGTTTCTGATACTCTTTCTATACTGGCATCGGACAAGCACAAAATTTGTTCGATTAAAAGTTTACAAAGTTTATTTGTGCATGCTCTTTCCATTTGCAAATAATAGAGGAATTTTGTAAACTTGTAATGCTCCACAACAAAGATAACCTACAAAGTACGCCAAGAAAAAAAATAGTAAACATACTGAAACTTTTCGAAAATTGTTTTGGGAAATAATGGAATGTTTTGTTTCTGCCGAAGTTTTAGTTTCTATCTTATTTTCTTGTCAATCTAAATCTTTAACAGAAATAATGTCTTATTTGATTATTATGTATGTCAATTTGCACTTGTTTATAAGTGACTAAACACTAAGTATGTACATATAAATTTATGTATGTACTTACCCTTAATCGGCGTTCTTTGAGGTGTCTGCATTTTTACATAAGTAAGCCACGTCATAGATTCGTACGAGTAGATTCCCCCTGCCAATGCATGGATGGTCATTTCTTCTTGGACAGTCGTATGTATAGGTAAAATAAAAAAAGTGATATAAAGGTACGAACCTTCTCGTCCATATTTCATCAATTTAATCGACAAGTTGTTCTGTCAAAACAACTAAAAGCATGTGCATCCCTTTAGTAATGTCCATTATTCCAAGCTATACAACTGGACAGAGGTGGTATAGACATTGATTTAAAGACTATTTACCTAACGCTGCAAACTGCGTCTTCGAATCGAATCTATCCCACTTGGACTGCGCAACTGGAGGTTTACCTTCACACGTATCAAAGAGGTTTACTGTTTTAACGTTTCTTCCTCTCTTTTTTTTGTATTTTGTCTCGCTAGGGTAAATCTTCACCAAATCTCCACTTGGGTATCATTGGTAAAGTTGGTATTTACCAACCACTTCGAAGTAACAGTTGTCAACATAAAAAAAAAATACAAATGCTAGAATTGAATTTCCTTTTCTAAGCCAATGCAAAGGAGTAGAAACACGTATAAAGAGCGCTGCGTAGATATTCCGAAAAAGAGAAAATCTTTGACACATTCAGGATCAGGGTCACGGAATCCAAACCCCGCTCTACTACAAAAAAAAAAAACAATCTTGGGCAGATGGCATTATCAAACCGGGCAGGCACGACGACTCAACTACCCCAGCAACAACCGAGGGGAAAAAGATAAGGACTTCTCGTCTTGCGGCCTCCGTAGCAATTATTGCTATGGAACACCTCTAAGTTGCAGTCGCCGATGACAACAACACAGAGGTTAAACTCACTAACGAGCAATTTGACTTTGTGGAGATTTCACTTATGGACTGCAATAAAATTGACTGTGGCACCTAAAACCACCTTCAAGGAAAGATTGGAACAGTTTCTCAAAGGCCTTAACTCTGAGTTCCAAACGGACGACTGGAAGCTCCTGTCGATGGAAAAGACCTCCGAGACGGGTCAAGATGCTATTGTTATGCTCAACAGAGAGATAATTCTGCAGCTTCCATGGACAGGATTCAAAGTACGCGTTGGACTCAATATGGCTAAAGTCAGGCCGTTTTCCCACAAACCGAGGTGGCGCCTACTCCAGCAATTTGCACCTCGTATCATACATAACGAACAATAACATCGACATTGTTCTCATCCAGGATCTCTAATAATAAGATCTACGGTATCAACTATAATAGTTTTTTGACAAGGGCCAAACGACCAGTAAGCATCGGACCTTCAATTCACGACTGATGGAAAGGTACCCCACCCCCAAAGCCTTACTGTGATCGCAAGAGGACGGACTGGGTGTCCTTCAAAAATGAAGTGGCCAACTTCTATACGCCACACTCCAAGCCCTCAGCCAATTCCATTGAGATAGAATGTAAAGTAAAGCGGCTTACAATAACCTTCCAGAACGCCTTCGTAAAATCCTGATCCTTATCAAAAGGCAAGAAACACAACAACCCCATCTGGTGATCCAGCGAACTGGCGTCTCTACGTAAAGAAGCGAGAAGGCTGTACAAGGTAGCTAAAAACACAAAAAATGTTGAGGTATTAAAGGACTGTGTCTACCTTGGCTCTGCTATCAATTCTGAAAACATCTCAGCAAAAATAAAACGAAGAATATGTAACTCTTGCCAATCGCTGTTTCTTTGGGCTGAGAAGGCAATTGAGTAGTAAGGCCTTAGAAAAAGTAAGGAGATTCTGCATAAGATCTTCGTCATGCCAGTTCTGGTCGCTTCGAGAGAAAGATTCTTCGTAAAATATTCGGTTCCGTTTGCGTCCTGGTTCTTCTCAGTTCTTCTTTCATATTCAGACATTTTTAATCCGAATAGTTCACTTAAAACCCATGTATCAACTGATCTAACATTAATGTAGAACTGTATAGAAGACATTTGTCTGAACCAATTCAAGCAATATTTCAAAACTGTAATTAAATTTAATACTCCAATAACTTAACTTAGAGTGATGATTGTACGAAACAATGCGGAAGTTTTTTAAAGTTATTTTGCCATAAAAACAAAATTTTGAAAAAAAGTGAAACTATAAACAATACGAACAAGGCTGAACCAACGCATGATTGTTCAAGTTGTAGAAGAATATGTCTAAACTTTGGCAAAAATTTCGCTAATTGGCTTATTTTATTAAGAAATATAAATCAAAATGAAAATATATTCTTTATTGCCCATTCAATAATGATATGTGCATATGTGGACAACACGTTTTACTCGTAGATATATGTAAATATATGCATTTAATTACAAAAATGGATTTATTCTCAGACTGGTACAGACTCCACATTGTTATTGTTTCATAATATCCATACAAACATAAACAAATCATGGATACAGATGTACACACATGTAGAGGTTGTTAAAACATTTTATTATCTTCTTAGTAGTTTCTCCAACGGAAAACGAAATAAGGATCAATGATTTATAATGTTCACAATATTACCATTTTACCATGGATACATACTCGTATTTGTTTTGCTCTTGCAGGACAATGCTTGTCAATAAATTCAGGATGGAATAGTAATAAATATTGTTGTAAAAGAGATAATTCTTGAAGTCATTTGGTAATCACTTGGTATTCAGGTAACACAAGTTAATGCTCGAAATAAACAAATGAAATTCTGGACCTCGTAGAACCTGTGTATGTACGTAATAGAGAAATATGTATCTACTTACTTATATGCGTGTTCATTCTCAAAGGTTAGAACACGGTGTGAGTGTTTATTTTATAAATACGTTAAAGTTAAATAACAAACCCTACATGTCTATCCAAAAAACTCTTTTTTCATTACGTAACGACCAAGTACTTACCACAAAGAAGGGTATCCTTTACAGATACATATGCATACTCACTGTTCTATTTCATAAACTATGTCGAAACCTTAAAAATGCCCAATGGATAAACTCGCAAGTTGAAAGAAAGAACGAAATACTTACATATTTTGCTTGTGCTTTCATCATTAGGGATGCACTGGAGAGGCAGAGGCTATTGCTGCTATGCTAAAAATAATAATCAGAAGCAAAAATGTTCCTTTTTGCATTGTACTCAAGCAAATGCCACAGGCGTTGAAAACTTTGAAAATTAGTTAAGAATGAATACCCAAGGATCTTGAACGTTGCATCAACACAGTGTAATATAAAATCATGACGTTAATATATCATCGCCTTCTTCATTCTCGGCACCCATAGCATTTTATGAAACAAATATTTTCTTTCTCTAGAGTGGACAATTAGCCTTGGTGTTTAAAACAGAGAGGCTTACTGATATTAAAATAGAAATTTAGTTCTTGAATATATTTTAATACATACGTATTTTTGTTTACCTTTTTGTTAGGGTTTCGTTGTTCAATTTAAGATTTCAACAAATATGTGGAGTCAATAGACAAAGCCCAAATTGTGGGCAAAAGATAAGGAATTTTTATTAGCCTAAAATACACACCTTTTGTAGGAGATTGGCTAGAAATACGCTCATCATATACAATTTGAAGAATAAAGAGCTTCCATTATATTTTATTTTATTTTACTTAAACTATACAATACTAAATATCAAATATTATACTCGATTCCAGACATAGAGTTATAAATATTGGACATTGATTCAAAATCTTTTCTTTTTTTTTCCGAGGGTAGGTGAAAATCTTCAATAGGCACTATGAGAATGCTCATAGTAGTGTCCGAGATCTCTATGGAGATCGTCGTTTCTTGTATACCACGGTGCTTGGACAATTTCTCTAAGCACTTTATTTTGAAAAGCTTGTATAATATTTACATTTGTTTTCTTGGTACAGCCCCAAAGTCCACACCGGTTTTAGCACTTGCTTGTATAAAAGCAGTTTGTTCTCGGTACTTAGCTGGGAATGTTTTCCGAGTAACCAGTACATTTCGCTATACTTGATTTCAAGCTCTTTACGTTTCATTTTCACGTGCGAATTCCATTTCAGTTTTGCGTCGAGTGTCATTCCCAGGTATTTGGCTTTGTTCGCAAAAGGTATTAGGGCCAAGTTTAGGTAGATTTGGCAAGTCATTAATTTTGTTATATGTGAAATTAACTTGAACAGATTTTGTTTTGTTGAGGGCGATCCGCCAGTACTTCCTCCATTCATTTACATTGTTCAGTGCGTTTTGCAGTCGTTTCTTCGATTGTTTTACCTACTGCTAGGATAGCGGTGTCATTGGCAACCGTAGCAAGTATAGCGCCATCTTCTTTCGGTATATCACGAGTATACAACAGGTAGAGAAGCGGCCCAAGAACGCTGCCTGCCATTTTCTCATGCTTCGCTGACTTTTCCAGCTTAATATCTTTGACTGAAGCAAGGGGTTCTTGGATTTTGGCGGTCCTTTGTAGCTCGATAGCCAAAATATCCGCTGGTAGCATTCCCGGAATAACATATGTAGCATCATCTGATACCGTCCGAAAAGCGCTGCATACTCTCAGCGCGCATAGTCGGTTGACGGAATTAACTCTTCTTGAGTAGGACTTTATTTTCACCGCCTTTGCCCATATTGGTCACGCATACATTATTATTGACTTCGCCACTCTTGACAAAACTAGTCTCCTTTGCTGTCTGGGTCCTCCAACATTTGTCAATATTCTGGATAAGGCAGCACACACATGAGCGGCTTTGTCGCACGTTTTTTCAAGGTGTTCCTTTTAAGCAAACCTAGCGTCAATCTTCACACTTAGGTATCTAATCACCGGTTTTGACGTTATATTTTGATCGCCTACCCTGATCTGATTGTTTCTCTTTTCTTGCGGCTGCTTACTAGTACTGCTTCCGTTTTATGTTCGGCGAGCTCCAACCAGACTGCTGCCATCCACCGTCTCACTTTTCGAATACATTCATTCCCAATGTCTTCTATTTTTTCTAGGTGCTTCGATGCCACTATGATTGCAATGCCATCGGCAAAGCCTATAATTTTTGCCTCGTTGGGGATTTCAAGCCTCAGAACCCTATTATACATAAGGTTCTACAGGATAGGACCTAGTACCGACCCTTGTGGTACTCCGCCAGATATGTGGTACTGTCTTACCCCATCGTCGGTATCGTAGAACCAGTATCGTTTCTCAAAATAACTTAACATTATTTTAATGAGGAACCCTGGCACACTCATTTCTCTAAGTGAGTACAAGATACGTCCCCAGTTTGCAGAGTTGAACGCATTTTTGACGTCCAGTGTTATTACAGCACGTAATTCTTTGCGTCTCTTTTTCATCTCGTGCCCTGACTAGCTTCTTTCAAAATTGTGGTTACCCTCCGTATAGCATCGATTGTAGAACGGGCTTGTCTAAATCCATACTGTTCGTTTGAAAGTCCCCCAATTTCATTTATTGCTACCTCAAGTCGGTTGCATACAATTCACTCCAGAATTTTACCCATTGTGTCTAACAGACATATGGGACGGTATGACGAGGACTCAGCTGGTGGTTTTTTCCCTTTAGGCAGCAGCACCAGACGTTGTTTTTTTCCATTGGTCCGGAAAGACCACTTCAATAAGTCACTTATTATACATTTCTAGGAATTGTTCGGTGTTTGTTTTTATGGCTACCTTCAGGGCCTTGTTTGGTATGCCATCCAACCCAGGTGACTTATTGTCATCGAAACGTCTGCACACGTCCAGGAGTTCCGTTTCCGTGATAGTTTCGATTTCATATATTTCCTGAGTTGCTTCTTTATGCTCTGCTGTTCTTTGCGGTGGAAATAATCCGGACACTAATTTTTGCATTAGCAAAGGGCATGAGGGTGAGGGTGCCCTAGTGGTGCCTTTGATTTTTGCCATGAAGACAGTCCCCAAAAGATTTACATCTGCTGCTTGCTCGCTGAGTTCTTTAAAGTTGTCACTTTTGCTTCTCCGGATGGCTAATTTCAGTTCCACACTTGCTGCGTAGCTCTGCTATCTCTTGGTTTCACCAGTATGTTGGTGGCCGGCGATGTGTTGACGTTTTCCGGACAATGGATGCATCGCAAGTCCTCATTACTTGTTTAGTAATCTCAGCGGCCATAACATTTGCTGTTCCTGGGCTTATTGTAGACTCTCTAAAGGTGAAGGTAAAAGAGTCTTCGTCCATCCCATTCAGTGTGCCTTCTTTGGTGGGAGTTCCTGGTTTGCTCTCGTTGGTTGTATTTCAAATTGGATGACCAGGTGGTCGCTGTGGGTATATTGTTTGCTGACTCTCCACTTGTCGCCTTTCGCTAGGGAACCAGTTACAAAGGTGATGTCAAATATGGAACCTATGTCATTTCTGCTAAAGGTGTGCTCGGTTCTCGTGTTGCGCAGTATTACCTAGAGTGACGACACAGCTTCTGGTAGAGCCTCACCTCTTCTATTGGTTCGAGTGCGACCCCAATCAGTGACCCACGCGTTGAAATCCCCAGCCATAATTACTGGGCATCATCCACGAGCCTATTCAACATACCCTGGAATTCTTCAAAAGTGCTGAGATGCATAACAACTGTTTATGTGTACATCCTTGACCTTGGCTTAAACGAATCCGGAGTGGGCTGTCATCATTTTTTCTTCAAAGGCGTAATCTCCACAGGTCTAAATAGCAGCTTTTTTGAGTCATCAGCTGCCTAAACTTTTTCGTCGAGATTCTAATACTGTAGCCTTGCTACACCTACTCTATACCTCCACGATGGTGCCTGGTGGTGCCTGCTGCTACATATCGCCCTTTCAAAAATATTGTACACAGAACTAAGTGGAGCAATTGGGCGGTAGCTTTCTGGCTGGTCGATAGGCTTACCAGGTTTAAGTAAAGCAATTACTTTCGATTGCGGGAAAATGCACTGTTTGCAGTATGTTTGAAAAAAAGCTACCGAGATATTTTTTAAAATAGTTAATACTGTGTGTCAGAAAGTCCGGGAATATGCCATCTAGTTCAGCCGCCTTGCCTGACTTGAAATTCTGAAGTGAAGCTTCTATTACATTTAGGAACTTGAGAACTCTGCTAGTGCGTGTGACTCTTATTTCAGTATGTTAAGATTATTCTTGATGAGTTTGATTTCGATTTTGTTCGGGGGAGCCTTGGAAAACTTTACTATTCTAGCACCTATCACGTTCGGGCTGATTGAAGGTTTCGGAGCCGCCGAGTTTGCGGAGCAGGCTTCAGGCATTACGGCTGAAGTGGACAAATCTTGTAATATTGACCGTGTGTTGCCGTTTTTCGCTACAAGACTTTAGATATGCATGTATTCAATGGCAAACCTATGTATACCTGAATTCAAGTCCGCGTATTTCATAGAATAATTTTCAAGTATGGGTGTGACTGCCGTGACTTGGTAGTAAGTGCTTCGGATTACTGAGCGCTAGTTCCAAATCGACGGTCCCCCCTGTCACAGACATTTGTGTAGGTCCTTTTCATCCTTGTGAAAAATATAACACTACACGAATTGTAGTAAGAAATTAGACTGTACGAACCTGTTACAGCAAATATTTGTTTTTTTTTTGTTTTGTAGCTCGCAGCATGGAACTGCTCTATATTAAAGTGACGTGTCTGTTAAGTGTTCACTAAAACAAAATATATTTCTTCGAAATGATTATGTAATCACAAGCTACTGGTACGCTTCAGATTTACATAATTTAGTTTAATTTCGAATGTTTATTGTGTTTGAAATAATCTATGAACTATGTAGTGTAATCCATCAATCAATTGAAGTGGTTAACTTTCTAATGGATTGGGCAAACAGTGCTGAGATTTCATTAATCAGGCATACACTCATCGGACCAAATTTTAGTGTATGCTCTCTACCAGGTCATTTCCAGCTGTTTTGAACAGCTCAGCTAGTAAGCCGTCGGGTCCAGCAGTCTTGTTGGGCTTAAGTTTGGATATTGCTATCCTCACTTCGTTTTGATCAGGTGGACGGAAGTTTTGGCTATCATCGCTATGTTGAATGGTTCATTCTACATATCTCTACAGGTTTCTGTACGGGTCTTGTTAGCTACTGCATTACATACATACATATTCATATGTATAATAATTTGGATAACGATATCTTGGTGATGAAGTTCAATATTGCTCTAAAATATAAATTGCGGTTGTATTTGTCCCTCAGAACGCCATGCCTCAATGATACCAATGAAGATAAGAAAATACTTGAGTCATTAGCTCAATTACTTGAAAGCCTCTGTTTATATTTTCAATGGCCAAATGAAACATCGAAACTCGATTTAGTTAATGAAAATAATCAACACCCTTTGCCGCGTCTGAATACTTAATAAACATTAGTTTAAGCATTCCTATTCCACCGTTTTTATAATTTGGTAAACCTGTCTCTCATTCTATATGAACCTTACCGTTCCTTTTATCCGAGTCTAGATTAGAATTCAGCAGATCTGTACTTCATACTTGGATTCGCATGCATCTTAAACTTAGCGTACAAATTGTCCTTACAAAAATGGCAAAGCTCGAGGCGTAGAGAACAAATTGTCGAAAGTGATTATATATGTAGGTAGAAAAATTTCTATCTCGGTTTGTTTGATTTGGGACAAAACCCAAACTTGACTATGAGAATAATAATGATGGAAATATTTACACACATCATCTCTTTGTTGACAAATATTCCTGGTGTCTCTTACCAATTACTATGCATAAGATATTAATTTATGGGAGCATTATTATAAATAGGGCTTTACTTCCTATGGGGTAATTAAGGGATGAACCGCAGAAGACAAACAACAAAATATTTAAATTAAATAGGAAATATTTTTTACGCAAATTTTATCATAAAAAACCAATGAAGATATACATACTTCACCGACTACTTATTTCTACAGATCCTCGTATCCTGGATAAAAGGATCTGAAAAAATGCAAATGTGGGGTTAACAGTCCTCACAGTATTGGACCTGCAATGAAAGCTGCAATTTTAACCAGCTGCGCCGTGTGGGAAAATAAATTAATATCTCGAATCCGGAAGTACCAGTAAACATGACTTCTATTTCCCATTAGAGTATGTTTTGCTATGACAATCAATAATGCACAATCCTGAATTCAATATTGTGGCGCAGTCATATAGTCAATTTGAATATGTGTGAAACTTTAAAAGAATAAAGAGTAAAGTGCACGACTGCGTCGTACTTACTTGCGCCTTTATGCTGGATGTTTATAAATTATTCAGGATTCAAGTTTAAAATAGTTAAAGTCAGTGGTTTGAAACGATAGATATGGAATTCCACTTATTTACTTATAAGTTATACATATATACATGAGGCCTAGTGAAGAGTGTGTGTCATTCCGCAGTTTTAAGGACACTACCGCGATAACTTTTAAAAGATGTTATCTGCAACATTTTATTGAAAATTTTTCTATTTTTCAAAGAACGCCCACAAAAAGTTAGCATGAATGAATGAATAAATTATAGAAAATTTCCTCTATGAATTTTGTTTTAATAATATTTTTCAATTTCTAGTCAAAATATGAAAATATTGGAATGTTTTAGAAAGTATATTAAAAGTACAATATGTATATTAATTTTAAGCCTTATCACCGAGAAACACTTTCTTGAACTTCTCCATCATAGTAATGTCAAATTTGATTAAAATCTCACGCTCGAAATTTTTCAGGAAACCAATACTTACCCTATAATTATGGGTGCAAGTAAAAAGAAAAGGACAACTATTATATGGTTTGTATTCGTACACATTCATACTCATTTGAATCCTCCTGAGCACTTTAAATCAAAACTCATATCCGCACATTTTTCCTTGAATCATAAATCATAATTTGCCATGCTAATGCAATTAGACGTCCTTTTCCAAATGCAATGCAAAGAGCTGTGATATTTTTTAGGATTCACATTTGAATTCCCTCATGTACAAGAGTCTCTTAATATCATATATAACTACAAACAAATAAATTAAGGGCCGATGTATGTACATACATATGCCTGTGTATTTCATGTGCATAAAGTATTCGTAGGTACATTGCAATGAGTGAATAAGCTCTTTCAAGGATACTCAAATTTAGAGTATTACTGTGTAATGCACGAATCTTTATAAAGTAAACTGAACATATTTTTGTAAATGGCGTAGAAGAAAAGTTATATGGACGGGAGTGAGGACCTAAAAGAAGCATCTAAGGTTTGATACCTTTGTAAAAAATCTGGGGCTTAAATTTTGAGCTAGGGGGATGAAATTTCATATTTGGGCTTTTGAGAAAAGATGCAGTACAAGTGTAAAAATTTTTTAAATCCCCCCACTGACGGCCACTTTTTCATAAGTTCACTAAATTATATGAAACCAAAAAATTTTGTTAAAACTTTTACAATTTGCCCTACGTTAGTTTTTGGCCACTCGCACTTTTTGGGGGCGCTTTCATCAAAACACCGATTTTAATGAAATTTTACATGTAACATCCTCAAACGTTCGAAGTTAGGGTCGTAGTTCAGTACAAAATGCAACATGGCCATGTCCACTATATAAGGGCTGCATAGAAAGGAAGATACGGCATCATACGATCCGTTCCAGACAGATTGTATCTTGGATGAATTGTTTTTCTTCCTAATAAATTATTCTTTTTAATAAATATTGGCTTGTTTTTTAGTAATCGCTAAACGTTTTTTTTTCTTACAACTGAAAAAATTCATTTAGTAATTTACATTTGATAGTATGTATTTGTTTAACTTATAAAAGGGATATAGCCCAATGGTTACATCCAGTATTGCTTTTAGTATGTGTATATATGTACCTATAGAGATGCATCTGTCTTCAGTTCGTTCTTGAATTGAATGCTAGGTCTAATGGATCTGTCCTACGTATGTACGTCTTCTAATTCTATTCGTGTTCTGTACCATTTGACGTAGTTCTGTATTTGTGTGATCCGAGATTCGTTGCAGATGTTTCTTTGCAGCATTGGTGACTTCTTCTTCTACTAGTTTAATGTGTAAATCTCTATGGAGGTTATCATTACGGACGTACGAAGACGCATTTGTAATACACCTCAATACCTTATTTTGGAATCTTTGTATAATTTGGTGGTTAGTTTTCTTTGTACAGCCACAGAGCTGTATTCCATACATCCATATAGGTTTCAGTTAGGTTAGTTAGTTAAATCCTTTCATCCCTCGAGGGTCATAGGGCGTCAACAACGCCTGCGCGCCATCTTGTTCGGAGTTCTGCAACGTGTTTCAGCTGCCTCCAACTCATTCCCAAAGAGCTTGATTCCTCAACTGTTCTGCTCCACGTCTGCCTAGGGCGTCCCGCAGTTCTGCCTGCTTGGGTGAGCGTGTGTCCAATCCACTGCCATTTTCTCCTTCGTATAGTAATGTCTATAGGTTCTTGGCCCGTTCTCTCATAAAGTTGTTCGTTGGATATCCGATTGGGCCAAAAAATTCTCAAGATAATTCTTAGACATTTATTTATGAAGGTCTGCAGCTTGCGTGTGTTAGTGGTATCCACCTTCCAAGTATTGCACCCATATAGCAGTACTGATTCCACGTTGGAGCGGAACAGTCGCAGCTTGGTTCTTGTGCTGAGAACATTGCTTCTCCAGACCTTGGATAGCATTCCGAACGCAGCTTTTGTCTTCCCGATTCTGCTGCACACATCCAGTTCGGTGCCACCGCGGTTAGCCGAGACCACACTTCCTAGATATAGAAAGCTGTCTACCTTTTCGACTACTTGTCCGGCAATGTTGAGTTTCAGAAGTGCTCGGGGCTTTTGTTTTGGCTGTGTTTATTTTAAGCCCCACTTTGTTTGGCTCAGCTTCTAGATTTTGGGCCATTAGATGTAGGTCCATTATCCGATGTGAGAGTAGACAAACATCGTCAGCGTATAAGATTACCTTCCGTCAGTGCTGCACGGAGTACATCGCTGATGACCACCAAGAACAAAAGCGGTGACAGTATGCACCCCTGCCGTACTCCACTATGGACTTCAAAGTCCTCCGACACCTTACCATTATGTAAGACGTGACACTTACTACCCTCGTATGTAGCCTTGATAATAACTATGAGTTTCTCTGGGACGCCTCTCCTGCTCAAGCCCAACCAGATAGCATCTCGATTCAAGCTGTCGAAAGCCTTCTCGAAGTCGATAAATAGTAGATGTAGCGGAGACCTGTACTCGACGCATTGCTTTATTATGATCCGCAAGGTGTTTATGTGGTCGATGCAGGAAGATCCAGCGCGAAAGCCTGCCTGCTCGACGTCGAGAACTGAATCTAAATGTTCTTTAACTCGCTCTAGTATGATTCTAGCTATTATCTTGGCTACGGCCGGGAGAACGCATATACCTCTCCAGTTTCCACAATCCATCAGATTTCCCTTTTTTGGAAGCTTGATGATCATCCCTCTTTTCCACTCCTGCGGAAATTGCTCATTTACCCACGCTCTTCGTATGAGCGGGTGTAGCCGTTCTGCCGATATATTTGGCGCCGCTTGAAATAGTTCGGCAGGGATACCATCGATACCCACCGCTTTGTTTTTCTTGAGGGACTTGATTGCTGTTATTATTTCAGTTTTACTGGGAGGTCCGGTGCGAATTCGGGAAATTGTTGCTTCGGAAGAGTCATTAGAGTTCGAGATCCATATCGCCATCGTCTAAGCGATTAAGGACTGTAGTGAAGTGTTCCCTATATCTAGTGAGCTGATCCTCATCCGAAATCAGAAGGTTGCCATCTAAACTCTACACTGGATGTTGCTTGGAGTTCCGACCGGCTCCACGTCTGTTTCGGACGTCTAGGAGACAATTTCTGAAGCGACGGCTGATCGCAATGTGATCGATCTGCTGCCTGTCAGTTGAGACCCTTGATCTTGTGGCAGGTGTTATGCTTAAACAGTGTACCTCATTCCGGTCTCCAAGGCCGTGAACTCCCATCACTTGCTTAAACATACCTTTGTCGCTTCCTACCTTGGCGTTGAAATACCCCATCACCATTACGATGTCCCCATTAGGCGTTTGGTTGTAGACAGAGCCTAAATGGCTATAAAAATTGGTTTATATAGGTTTTAGAACTAGATGATATATGAGCAATTTGTTGTACATATATGGAGAGTTCAGAATTTCTTCCACTCATTTCATTTCAATACATTTTTCTGAATTTAATATTTAATTCTTCCTGTTTCTTTTTGACGTGCTCCTTCCACTTTAGTTAAGAGGCCTCCACCCAAAAAATAGGAAAATAGCGAAAAATGAGCAATCGGTTTACAATGCCATTCAGCGAATCGGTAACCGATTTAAATGGTAGTTATCACATATTAAAGAATAGAGTTCAATCTGCACAACTTTCACTTTTTTGCATAAAATTGTAAATCGGTTTACGGTTTTACGATAAGAAAACGTTATAGGTATAATATGATATTGGGCTCTTTGGAAAGGTAATGAATATGAATGAATCTCCAATGTGATCGAACAGAATTTTGAAATTTCCTTTCTTTTCCGAGATATAAGTGTTTGAAAATTGATAAAATTAGTTAAAT
Organism: Xylota sylvarum; assembly: GCA_905220385.1. Taxonomy (NCBI): domain Eukaryota; kingdom Metazoa; phylum Arthropoda; class Insecta; order Diptera; family Syrphidae; genus Xylota; species Xylota sylvarum. The sequence goes on along the minus strand of LR999958.1, from coordinate 67,372,902 downwards.
TAAACAATGATTTTCATGTAATATTTTCAATATTTTCAAACTAAATTTTCGGTGAAATAGTAACTAGTATGACTCCATTTTAAGACAAATTCCATTTTTAGCGAGTACAATTCAGTTTTTAATTCAAATTTTTGTCGCTAAAGCGTTTATTTCAGAAAAATATTAGTTTCGATTTCGAAAATATTTTATTAGGGTTTAGTTGATTGTGCAAAATATGAGTACGGTGTCGGTGTGATATGATGTGAATGTATTTGAGGTTCCTATACTTCGTTGTTTGTTGCGAAAGTATGTATTATGTGTCTACATATATTCATTGAAAATTATTTTTGAACTCTTAAAGAAATGTGTTTTTTCATATGAATATTGGATATAAATTTGATACTATATTTCTAATGAATTGATTGCAATATAAAAGTGACTTAATGTATTTATCCTTCTTTGTGAGAGTTGACAAAGTTGAAGTTAACTTGGTGAGAAGTGTGGAAGTGTTCCTTTAAAGGAAAGTGGATACAATCAGAAACGAAATACCTAATAAAGACATTGATTTCTGATATTCTAAATATTAGTTAATATGTGTATGTACGTAGATTGCAAGTCAGTACTAAACACTTTCAAATAGTCTTGGCAGTCATAATCATTCTGTCTGTACTGTAAGTACCTAACTCCGAAACTGGTAAATAGACGTACGGGGAAAGTGATTTCCTTGGACCTTCGAAAGAAATACTGTGTTACATATGGACTGTATAAAAGCCCAGATAACATATGTAACATAAACTACAGCGGACCTTCAACATAAATGGAGTCCGATTTGCTTCTTGAAGAGTCGTTATGAATATAAGATGTCTTTTGATGGTTACTCAAACAACCTGACTAAACATCATAATTCAATCATTGCCAAGCTTTTTAGAAGGAAACGTATCAACTCTTAGTAATGGATATTCAAATAGATAGTGTCATTATTGTGATGAATATTCCTGGACAACAGATGCATATAGTCCAAGGTTGCATAGAGAAAACTTTTACGAATAATTGAGGCGGTTAAAAAAGAATAACTTATTAACAAAAAGAACAATTTTGAAAATATACCAAAAGAGCAGAATGTTTTTTAGATTAAATTGGGCTAATACCAGAAAAGATGTTGAGTTCCAATCAGTCAAACATGACTTCCGACGAAATTATTAAAAAATAAAGTGCACGACTGGGTCGTACGTACTTGCACCTTAATGCTATTAGTTTATAATCGTATAAGTACTGAAATTCAAGTTTTTTTTGTAAAAACGCCATCAAAAGTGGGCGTGGCTATATATGATGTTAAGGTAAATTAAAGAGATTTTCAAAGCCTATGAATTATGTTTTAACAATTTTTTTCGATTTCTAGTAAAAATTTTGAAAAAGTAAAATTTTTTAAAAGTAGGCGTGGCAGTTCCAAAACTTGGTATATTATAATTTTGCATTTAGCATATCCACCTAAGATATTGATTTTAAGCCCAATCGCTGTAGAAATAAACGAGAAACAGTCAATTTGTAAAATTACCGTTATACGCATTTTTCGCGCAAAACGTGGTATGCCATCTAATAGCAAATGCCCAAACTAACTCATATATGAAATTTTATCAAATTCGTTAGAGCCGTTTTCGAGAAAATCCATTTTTAGTGAAATCGGCCTTAAGTAAACTACCCTTAATTTTGAGGTTAGAATGAAAATTCCAATTTCACCTCTAGGGATCATCCCACAGACCCCAGATATGAAGTTTGAAGCAAATCCGTTTAGCCGTTTAGGCTGCAGTCGAATATACAGACAGACAGACAGACAGACGGAATTGGCGGACCCACTTTTTTGGACTTCTCCATCATAGTAATGTCAAGTTTGATTAAAATCTCGAGTTCGAAATTTTTCACGAAACCAATACTTGTCCTATAGGTATAGGTGCAAGTAAAAATGACATGGTAGACAAATTAAAAGAAAATCAGTCAAATCGCCAAATTATAGAAAGACCGACTGTAGGACAGTCAAACAACAGAAAGTGGATGGAAATTCGCAAAAATATTTTTGGCCTAGTGTGCAAATATAAAAAGTTTGAGAGGCATGTGAAAAGGCTAGCTCATCGGATTGAAATTTTTTCGACTACCATAATTCACGGAAAGATGAGCGCTGATATTGCAAAAGTGTAGCTTTAAGATCAGCTAGGCTAAACTATATCAACTTGTGGTATCTTCATAGATAAGAACAGGATACTTATTTTACCCCATTTCAGAAAATTACTATATTAATATTACCTATGTATTTGTATAAAGGTAATTTGATGTAAGAAAAAAAAGCAAAACCAAACTAATTCCCTGCATGAGTCTATTTTGATAACAGCGATGGGATCAACTGAATTAAAAGAAAGTTAAAGCTTATTACTTATATTTCTTACTTGTTTGAAGAACAAAAAATACGTTACAAACGGAAAACGTTACTACTGTAGTATGCTATAGTTGTTTAACGGTCGAAATAAATAGCCAAAATATGAAATTAATCATAAAATACGAAAATTAAATTTTTCATGTTTTGCTGTGAGGCAAAATCAAAATCCATCCCATACACAATTAAAGCTTGCCCTAATACTAGCAAGGAAAGATATCCATACATTCCTGCAATACTACTTCATTCATATTGTTGCCCAGCAAAGCAAATATAAACAAAAACTAAACTTAGAACTACACTCTCCTATAACCAGCCAGTTTGCCACCAAGGCAAATACTGAAAAATATATTTGAATAGAATATTTTCAAACATTTGAATTTCGAAAAAAAAAATTGTTTAGTTTATATTTTAACCCACTGGTTGTTCTCTAAACTACGTGTATGTTCGACTCTGAGTTCGAACTTTTGGGTGGAGGCCTCTTAAGCACCCAGAGTCATGTCTAAATATTTTGCCGTGTTTGCATATGGTATTTGACGTGAATTTATTATAATTGGTATCACATCTATATTTTTAGTTGTGAACTATGCCCCCACTAAAACTAAATCTACGATATAGATCGTACATACATATGTATATATGATAACAAATTGTATTGCTGTCTATACATAATTGATTAAAGATCAGAATTACTAAAATTATTACCAAAAATGATTTAAAGCCGAATTGTTCAATGCATTTTGGGTTTTTTACGTTAATTTTTATATTTTCTTCTTTGTCAGCACGAAAATGACATGTGCTGACCTATAAAAAGGATTGTTAGATTTGTGTCGCATGAGGATTTAAGTGGGATTTATTTATTATAAATCTCGGATTCAGATGGGATTTATAGATACACGTCAAATCGTATGGTAAATCCATGGTATTTATTTATTTATCGCCATCACTTTAACTACATAGCTAAGAAGCATTTTTAAAGAGTCTAAAATTATTGGTGATGTTCCAGTTTCAAGATGCAAAATGTAATTGGTCGTGTTTATCGGCAATCAAAATGTCCGTTTTAGGAAGGATCTTAAAAATATCTCCACTCCCTAGAAGGAGCAGTATTCCGTAGTATCATTACTGAACAGTATAAATAGCAACGTACTTAGAATACACCCCTGTTTGCGAACCGTTGGTGTTAGAAATTCCTCTGATAGTCTCCATCCCATACGTATGCAACGTTATTATCATAAAATGCTTTTAATATGGAGATGATTTTACTTAAGATTCCGATCTTATATAGTTTAGTAGAGTGCATCACGTTCAATGGATTCGAAGGCCGCTCGAAAATCCACAAAGAAAGAGTAAGGCTGAGTTCCAAAATGTAGAAAAAATAGGGTGAGTTCCAAAATGTATGAGATGCGTCATCCATGCAAAGTCTTAAGTTCCAAAAGTTCCAAAAAATGAAAATTTTTTGATAAAGTCGAAAGTTTCTAAAGGCATCCTTAACGTTATAGATGCGCATCAACTGAGCAAACTATGCATCGACAATTTTTTCGATGCTTTACTTTATTTGACATTCAAATCACTCATTTCAATTTATTTTTAATTCAAAGTTTGTCATTTTAGTATTGGCAATTGCCTGCTTTGTATAAACTACGTTCCGAAACATCAAAATTACGATTTTTATCCTTTCATATTAGTTTGGGTAATAGACCTAGTTCCATCGTGCCACTCATGTTCGTGGTACTCGCTATTGTGCACTTAATTTCTAGATGCATGTGGTCTGAGAACGTACTTAACCCCACACGAAAATCGTGCAGTAGAAGTGGCTAATCTCCGGATATGAAATAATATTTAATTACTGAACAGGATATTACACGAATAAAAGTAAGCTCTCCCCTAGAATCTCTCACAACTTCTATTCAGAACTCGACCGTCACATGCATCTGCAAAATCCAGTATATTGGCACCCTTGTTATCCCGAACTTCATCCTTCGATCTGCGAATCATATGCATATTTGGCGATTTGAGGACACTATCGAAGTTATTTTGAGATAGACCCATGGTGTGAAGTGGCTTTCGGATAAAAAGAAGATATCAATCTTTTTATCAGCAAGAAATATCTCTACTTCTGCTAAGTGTCTAAGCTCATAACATTCACATATTGATGAAATTTGCTATAAGGAATCCACGGTCACTACAATGAACCATATCGGTACAGTGAACAGTCCCTGTTTTCATTAGTTCACTATATCGAGTGTCTTCTGAATATACGTACATACATACATACTTTATAGGGTCTATCTCGATTGTTACATACTATGTGTCAAACGTAATATAAACTTAGGACTGAGTATAAAAACAATCAAAGCTTTTATATGTCCAAATTTTAGCTCGCCTGATTTAACAACTGTTATAATAGAGAACGCAGGTAGCACAGACCTTCAAACACCGCCGGAAGAAGTCCATGAAATGGTGACGGCCAACAAAGACCAACGTGTTTATGTTCTGCGATGCAAATGCCAGGCACGTGCTATGGGGCAATTCCGAAAGCAATGAATGAATGAGGTGAGTCTCTGTTCGAATGTATTCTTGCAAATAACCTCTCGATATGTAATAAAAGTAGGACTCCAACCATTATTTTCCAAAATACGAATAATTTCAATGGTTTGGAAGATGTCTAATAACAATATGTTATTGTTATACTCCAAAAAATGGAAGATCTCTAATAACAATAGTAGTATAAAAGTGAAAAAGTGGAGAGTATCCAATCTTCAATGTAGATCTCGAGATCGAGATTTCGAAATCTTTCAGGAACCCTAAAAAAATCGACTAAGTAGAACTGCCAACCCGAAAATAACCACTATTGCAGAACTAGACGCAAAAGTAAAAACTTTGGAAAGGCCTTCAACACTGCATTTAAAGATGAAAAAAAACTTCCCTCCGTGGGTTAGTTAAAACCGGAAATGCACTTAGACCAGAGAAGGTCCATTGTGCTGTCGATGTGTAAAGTGGGTGGATGACCCTTTTACTCTGGGAAGCATCCTTTCCTTTGTATGAAGGAGCTTATCTTAGAGGTGCAGGGGTTGTTGAGATCATTTGTATCATTATAAAGGTATTCACCTTATGTAGCCTTCCGATATTGGCGAGTGCACGGCACAGAGCACTGATGGTATCCTCTTCCTTTTCATTTCCACAGCTTCTATAGAGGGATGCCCAATATTTGAGCATGTCTTCCTATAGCACAGTGTCCAGTGATGGTATTAACTATCTTGGAGAGGGTTCCACTTTTATGTTTTAGGAGTCCGACTAGTTTTGTTTAAAGTCGACCAAAGCAGCCTATCAATATTACATTTGTCGAGTTGATGCCATCGGTGATTGGCCTCATTCACCGCGTCGGCGTTAATAAGGTATTTAATATAAGACGTACGCGCCTTGATGTCGGTAACGTTTATGCTATTAAGACCAGAGTAGCCTCGCAGTTCCCTAGTATGTTACCAGTGACTGGTACCCAAAAAAAGGTGAGGTTGTACTGTTCAACTATCTCGTTCAGAGACACGCTACGCGACAGTATTTCATTGCCTTGAAACTCATTGTGATGGACGGTTTTGGACCCGTCCGGAAAAATAGTCGGAGATTCGTGGTACAGGACATCCTGTTGTGTTTATTCAGTTCTGTCTGGTATTGAGAAATGGTAGCCCATGTTGAAGTTGGGTTCAGTGGGCAGGTGGTCGATGACTTGCGGAAGATGACGATGTATCAATAATATTATGGTATGTCCAGTGTGTTGCTCCTTCCATTGTTTAGAGCTTCTTAGTCTTATTGCTGAGCAGGCGGCCAGCAATGATGACGATGTCCATTGGGGCTAAGCGCAGCATGGTTTGCAGCGCTGCAGTGGGAGAGGTTCTCAGTGCACCAGTATTATTGAGACATGTAACTCGTTCGATCTTCTCGAATATATGTAGTAAGGTTGGACTTTCTCCAGTGCGGGCCACCAGACAGTGCATATAGCCAGTGCACAATGTTTGGTTGTAGTCCCCAAGTGGAACCTATTCCCCTTTTGCATATGTATAGGGTAGACAAAGAAGCTTGTGATCAAGCTTTAGGTCTAGGTAACTGGAACTATTTGAGAGGATAAGAGGGAGATTACAGTCAGGGAGTTTGCGTTTTCTTGCGAACAGGACCAGCTCAGTCTTCTTTGGATTAACGGAAAGGCCACAGCTTCCAGTCCAGCTTGTTAGTTTATTGAGAGTAGACTGCATGACATCGACTAGTGTCTGCGGGTATTTTCCTGTTACTAGTATAGCGACGTTGTCTACATAGGCAATAACTTGTTGGGCACTAGATTTCATAGTAATAGAGACTATACTATTTTATGTTCGTGCTTCCCAAGGTGCTTCTGAAGGACGCAGTGATTACCCCGATTTTAAGAATATGTTCTATAAAGCAACAGCCTGCTTCGCAGATATTGAGCCTTCGTAGGGCATTGGTTATTGTTCAAACGTTGTTGAAAACTCCCTCAATGTCTAGGAAAAACACCAGTGTGAATTCTTTAATTAAAAGGGATTTTTCGTAAGTTGGATGATTTGGATGATTGAGCGAAGGGCCGTTTCCACAGATTTACCTTTTTGATAGTCATGTTGTGGCGTGGTCATGAGTAGGGTGCTATCAATAGTGGCCTTGATGTGAAGCTCTAGAATTCTTTCAAGAATCTTGAGAAAGAAAGACGTTAGGCTGATTGGTCTAAGGTCTTTCGGGGGAATATGCGATGTTTTGCCTTGTTTGGGTATAAATACCACTTTTACCTCGGTCCAGGCGGCCGGCATTGTTCTTAGCTGTAGGCAACCCTTCAGGATAGATGACGTTGTATGCGCTATTATGCTGAATGCCGTCTCGATTTGTGTCGGACAACAAGTATTAGGCAAAACCTTCTTCAATTCACTATAGAGGAGATCTCGGGTAAGAATTCTTAGGATAGGGTATAAAAATTTGTTCGTCTGTCTATCTGTTGATATGTCACCATTTATTGGACGTTCGATATGGAGCTAGTGAAATTTAGTAGTGTACAAAAGTGTCTAAGAACCTAAATCAGAACAAATTAAAGAAGGAAAACCATGTAGATACGAAACATATGTACATAGATATATCCATACATATGTATGTTTGCTTATGTATGCAAATAAAACAGAGCACACAAATGTAAATGTTTAAAATATTTATTTCATAAATTTGTAATAGGTTTAATTCTATTTTTAATCTTAACAATTAATTGTCATCCTATTGTACATTTGAAAATCAAAAAGAAAAAAGAAAAAAATCTAAGACAAAGTAGACGGCAGATCCAAGATACATAAACATTGTGCAAACTTCTTGTTTTTGTTTTTTATCAACACATTCCGTTCCAAATTACAACGAAAACCTGTAAAATTTTATTTCTAATTATGGTTTAAGTTGCATTTTGTTTATTTGTTTAATAAATTTCACTAATTTTATACGATTGTATAATTTAGAATTTCTTGCACAAGTCATGTGGATGTTTAATATTATTATCATTTGCTAATATGCTTGTTTAATATTTTACAATAATTTCTTATACATATAAATATTTGTTTAATAACGGTTTGTAAGTAAACATTTTATTGCTTTCCTATTGTTTGGTGTTACTACTTGATAAAGTTACTTTTTGGCACTCCATGTGAGCTTAATTTATTTGATCGTTTAGTTTAGAATATGAGCATTATGTCAAGTATTGCATTTTTAATTTATAGCACTTTTGTTTATTTTTTAATTGATTCTAATTTGAACAATGTCTATCATAAATGTTGTTGTTGTATTGGCTATAACTATTGAAAGCAAGCTTTGTCTAGGAATCTTATGGCATACAGATCAAGGAGTAAACTTAAAACCGAAATAAAACTTTAACGTTATTGTATAGTTACTGTAAATCCAAAATTATTGTTAATTCCTCAGTTTTTCAGTATCGTGGCTAATAGTTTTCGAGTGCTACACTACGTGAAATTTTTTATCATTTTATTTGTATAGGAGCGAAAATTTTAGATTGATTCGTGAAACATTTACTTTACTTTTATTTTTGGCTTTTATTCTAGCGTTAATTGTAGGCCACCACAAAAGTATTCGGAAGAAATATAATAAATTCCTAGAAAAGGCAAATTAGATACCATAATAGCAAAAATTATTTATTTGTATATAATATTAATGTTTTTATTTTTTAATTTTATAGCAAGTAAAATAAGAAAAAAGGTCCAATTTTAAACGATATAGGTACATACATTCATAAGAGTACATATAATGAAATAAATTGTGTACATTACAACCAACTTATAATATTAAGCAAATGGCGAATAGCTTATTGTGCATTACAAATTAATATTTTCATTAAGATTATTATGTATTCATATTTGGAATTTTTTTAATTCTTAAATATTTTGTAGAATTTTATTATTTAAATTATCGGGAAGACTGGTTACACTACATGCTTTGACGAATAACTAACGTAATGTGGTTTGCATTACGTTTTTTTAACGAAAACCTGCAAACATTCGACTTATTTGTTTATAAAGGTCCCATGTGTACATTTTTTTATATATTTTTTTATATCGATTTTAATATGAAAAATCTTTTCGAAACTGCATAATTTTAACATTATCTAGATAAACCAGAGAAGAACCGCCTGTGCAATTTCTTATTTCTATGATGAATGCTGTATTTTATTACATACTTTATTAGTTACTAATAATTCGATGCTTTAATGAAGGCGCAGGGTTTTCACTGTCTAATAACTTTAATCGTTGTCAGCATGAAAGTAAGGAAAAGTAATAAAATCGACGGTGAGACGAGTTTAGTGGTGCCATTGCAACCATCTTCTGGGCAGCAATATGTTTTGGTCTCCCAGATTTCTGAAAAAAAGTGTAAAAAAAATGTGCTCAAAATACTGAATAAAACTTTAATAAAAATATTTTAAATGGTTAATTGACGTAGTTCCAGGTTTTAAGACAAGTTAGGGAATTCTGATCTGAACAGAACATTGATTTGTAGTATTCAGTGTTAATCCATCAACCATTTTCATCGAAGCATGATAAAAATCTGCTAAAAGCAAATCTTGGATCGAGGATCATAAGGGAAAGTTAAAAACTTATTAGTTTGCAGGTACTTACTGGCACCTATACAAGTATCAAATTACAAATATATAGCGCTACAAGTCCAATCTATGGCAGTTTTTTGAGAATCGATCCTTAAACCCGCAGGAGTCCGACGCTGTGGCTATTCGGGGTTTCTTTACTCTTATTTTGTTTTAACCTTAATTAAACGAGTGTGGCGTTCCGCAATAAGTGTCGTAACATAGATAGACGACAGAATTGGCTACTGAAGCTTGTTTTTTGGTTTTTTTTGTTTTTCCCGAATCTAATACATGGTGCTAAAAGCACTCACCCGATGTTGTTTTGCTATATCTTTAAAATGAAACGGCATAATTTCATAATCTGAATGATATCGGTTAAGTGGGAGCCCCTATTGTTGATGACCATTTGGGCTCTTTTTACAGCATTTTCAATCGTTTTGGCGAGAACTTCGGGCGATACGTTCTCACACTCTTGTCGGATATTGCCTCTGAGAGCTTCCAAAGTTCTATTCTCATAGACGACCGCTGACTTCAAAAAACCAAAAAAAAAAGTCTGTAGCAGTCAAATCAGGCGATCTTGTCGGCTATTGCTAATCGCCATAACGAGACATTAGGCGACGAGGAAACGCATCCTTTCAAATGCACGCGAGCTGTGTGTGCGATCATCAGAACATCCAATTGGTTTAGGAAGTTAACTTAACTTTTTAGTAAAAAAAATTTTTTTTGTTGAGACCATATAGTTAGGCATTTAGGCATTCAGATTCTCTAGAATTTTCCTATACTTCAGGTTTGCCCACGCCCACTTTTTGGGGGTGTTTGCACCAAAAAACCGATTGTTATGAAATTTTACATATATGTAACATCCTCAAACGTTCGAAGTTATTGTCGTAGTTCAGTACAAAATGGAACATGGTCACGCCCACTTTATAAGGGCTACATAGGAAGGAGGATAGGGTATCATACGATCCGTTCCAGACGCATTGTAGCTTTTCTGTATGTTTTTTTAGATTCGTAATTAATAATTCAATGCTTCTGTCAGGTATTTATGATATGTCGTGTCGTGCTTTTATAATCTGTTGAAGATTGTACGGAATCGATATAAGCAAGGTTTTGCTAAACAACAAAAGCCTTCGGTTACTTTCGATCTACATACATATGTTGGTGTTATACCTTTTTTCCTTTTTTTGTCGCGAACTTGAACCGCCACCTTCGAATTGAAGTCGACTGCCCATTGATAAATCAAAGGATATAATCGACACATGGGTGCTGTCAATCTCATGGATGGTTTTTTGGTCGCTATCATATTCGTATGAAAACCCGAAAGTGGAGTCAACATCGAATTGCCGATTTTGCGCTTGGAAGTTGCGGAATGATTGTGTATGATCTTAAACGACACTAGGTAGGTAAGTAGAAGGGCTGCATATCCAGCTACCACTCAGATTGCGGGTAGTAATAGGGTGGAGTAATTTAGAATGAATACAGAAGTTTGTTTGTGGATTTGGAATAGCTGAGCGGCACTGGTAATTCCTATGCATGCTAATCTTTGGATCCTGGTCAGTTCGAACGACACTAAAAACCCAAAAGGTCTTCGAACGGTATCACCGACTCCACCACCGCCACCGGATGTTAGTTACGATAAAGTGGAACATTTCTCTACCGGACAAAAAGTGCTGTAAATTGCCGGAATGTAAGTCAGAAACGCAAGCATATTCCACCAAATGCAATATGAATCGCTGAAATACAACAACTAAGTCGTATTTCCTTACGTTTCATCAACTTTAATAATATATGTACACATTGTTCAGTGCCATTTAATTTTTACTTGCACCTACATATGTATATGCCAAGTATTGCTTTGTGAAAAATATCAAACTCCAGATTTTAATCAAACTTGGCATTACTATAATGGAGAAGTACAAAAAAGGTCCATCAATTCCGGCAGTTTGCCTGTCTGGATGTCTGTTTGTTTGTCTGTCTGTCTGTCTGTCTATCTGTATATTCGACTACAGCCTAAACGGCTAGACGGATTTGCTGTGGTCTGTGGGATAATCCCTAGAGGTGAAATTGGAATTTTCATTTTAACCTCAAAGTTAAGAGTAAGGGCGATTTCACAAAAAATGGATTTTCTCAAAAATGGCTGACGATTTGGATAAAATTTCACATGTAAGTTTGTTTGGCCATATGCTACTAGTTGGCATACAACGTTTTGGCCGAAAAATGCGAATAACGGTAATTTTAGAAACTGGCTGTTTCTCGGCTATTTCTTCAGCTTTTAAGCTTAACATTAATAACTGAGGAACTTTTTTTTTTTGGTTGCGCCTGGAGGTGAGGAATCTTCAAAAGATACCAATGGTCCGTACCATTGGTGATGCCCGATTCATATAGCTGACCTGTCAATGTCATTAGTGTCAGTCAGTATATGCCTACGGGCTAAACCTCACCCCTCAGAGAGGCACTATGAGCCGCGCGTGCTCATAGTAGTACAGCTTCAATCCTCTCATTTCTTCATTGTTTGATGACTACGACTAAGTTCCCTTAACAAGTAGTTTACGCTTCTAGAGTGTTAATCTCGTTAGGTAGGTAGCCTTCCAGCGAAGGCACCTACTAATACCGTCATTAAATACGGTTTTTCCTTACGGCGCTAGATCGAATGGTCTTGTTCTTTGTAGTCGGCGCTCGATGTTTGTCACGTCCATAGTACGGATTATTTCATTATTGCAATGAGCATAAAGACGAGTACGAAGTTTGCGAGCAAAGTTCATTACTTCGTCATTCACAGTAGCAATTCCTAGATCTCTGTGAATATCACTATTCCTTACATACCATAGAGCATTCACGATTGCTCGTAGGGCTTTATTTTGGAGTGTTTGCAATATAGCCATATTGCTTGGTTTCGTACAACCCCAGAGTTGTATTCCATATGTCCAAGACGGTTTTAGCACTTGCTTATACAGAAGCAGTTTGTTATATACGCTTAGCTTCGTGTATCTTCCGAGTAGCCAATGCATTTCTCTTAGTCTGATTTCTAGCTCGTCGCGCTTTTTTTTAACGTGTGACTTCCACTTAAGTTTTGCGTCTAGGGTCATTCCTAGATATTTTGCCTCATTTGCGTATGGTATTTGTACCGAGTTAATGGAAATAGGTAAGTGGTTTACCTTTTTGTACGTAAAATTGACATGCGTTGACTTGGTCTCGTTAAGGACGATTCGCCAGGTCTTTGTCCATTCGCATACTTTGTTTAGAGCCCGTTGTAGTTTACCCGTTGATGCTTCGACTGACTCGTCCGTTGCGAGGATAGCCGTATCATCTGCGAACGTTGCTACGACGGTCCCTTCATCTTTTGGCATATCTCTTGTGTAGAGCAGGAACAGCATTGGACCGAGTACGCTTCCTTGCGGAACGCCGGCATTAATTTCCTTGAATTGTGAGTATTCGGTCCCGTGTCTAACACGAAAGAGCCTGTTTTCAAGGTAAGATCCCAGTATTCTATACAATTTTTTCGGTAGAATTAGCCTTAGCTTATACCTTAGACCTTCGTGCCATACCTTATCGAAGGCTTGCGATACGTCGAGGAAAGCGCTAGAACATATCTTTTTCGCTTCTAGAGCGTCTTCAATTTCATTCGTTATACGATACACCTGATCGATTGTGGAATGTTTGACCCGAAAGCCGAACTGATGATCCGGGATCAAGTGTCTTTCTTCAATTACTGGTTGTAATCGTTTAATCAAAAGTTTCTCGAAGACCTTAGATGTTATCGGCAGAAGCGAAATGGGTCTATATGATTTCTTATCGTTTGCACATTTCCCCGGTTTCTGAACCATAATGACTTCGGCGACTTTCCATTGCCTTGGAACATATAAAAGTCTCAAAGAAGCGTTTATAATGTAGAGCAGCTTAACTAACGCCTTTGTTGGTAGCTCCTTCAAAATTTCGCCAGTGATTAAATCATATCCTGGAGCCTTGTTATTTTTCAACCTTCCTATTGTCATTCGAAGTTCGGACAAGGATACGGTTTTTACCTTAAAGTTGTCGGGTGCCGTGTTAACATTCGGGTCTTCGATCAATGGTTGTCCATCGAACGGCTTGAACGTTTCTTCTAAATGCTCGGCAAATAATTCCTCTTTCTCCTTGTCTTATTTTGCCCATTCGCCGTTACCTTTCCTTATTGGTGGCGAGTGCATTACGGGTTTCCTTACGGACTTCAAAGCTTTTCATAGTGAATAGTTGGAGCTCTTTTCAGCAGTCAAGCCCTCGAGGTAAGTAGAAGTCTCGCGATTTCTTAAATCTTGCAGCACATTTTTCAATTTGTTGCAAAGATAGTTCAGATAAGTTTTATCTGGGGGCGCGCGGGATTGTTGCCATATCTTGCGCGCTCTCCTCTTTTCTCGTATGAGGTCTTCAATTTCGGGTTGGAATTTAACTTTATTGTTCCGTGTTACTGTCTTCCGGAAAGGAGTGTTTTTCCACGCTGCACTCTGAATGGCTTCCACAAGTTTGTCAATTTTGTCTTCTACTGAGGAACATAAGGCATAAAAGCAAAGCCATGGCGTATCAAATTTTGAAACAGCAACGCCCACTTTTTGAAACTTTCCAATATTTTCAGATTTTGACTAGAAATTGAAAAAAATTATTAGGACACAATTTATCTTATCTTAAATACTATAAAATCAAATACGCTAAGGCTGCAAAAGTCCTTGAAATCACAGTTTCTGAAAACCCCCTAGACGTAGAAACTTGAAATTTTGCACAGTAATTCGTTGTAACCTGTATATGTTCGATAAGAAGGGATTTTCCGAAATTCGAAATCTGCAAATAACATTGATGGCATTTTTCGAATGAAGCAAAATCGATTACTTCGCCAAGTACAAATGTATAATAACTTTGTACTGCAAGGTATTTTATTACGTCTGGAGCAGGGGCCGGAAGTACCCGAGCCCTCTGGTTAAAAAAACGATTATGTTCTCGGTAGGCTTTATATTGTTCATTCGAACAACGCCGAGTGCTATTACCTCCAGCTGCTGCTCCATGAAATCCGAGGGCCTACATTCTTCTCAAACTTAAAGACGGTAGATGCTTACATTCAACCTTTATTCCACTGAACTTGCAGGAACTATTGGAAGACGAAAGATTTTGGAACCAGATAAAGGAAGCTCCCGTCTCTGATTTATCCCATTAAGATCTGTTCGCAATAATGCTGGTTTTTGCCAGTTGTTGAATCCACGACGTCTCTGGGAGAAGCGTAGGGAGATAGTCTGGGTGAAGATATAAAATAGCAGTTGGAAAAAGAATGTCGACGACTGTATGACCAACATAGTATACCTATAAATGTCTACAACAACTACTTGATAGTTCTCGAGAAATTAGTGGTTGAGGTGGAAGATCAACCCCTTAATCATTATGGATTAGCACAGCCCTTAGTATCAGGTAAAACTTCTGTCAACCTCAATTACTTAGCAATGTCGTATGATATAGACGATCTATAAAACCACCCATTTCTCAACTCTAATCAGAAGAAAATTTATACCAAAATCATTCAAAGTTTCACATCAATAAATGTGAAAGGTTTTCATAAAAATGAATAAGAGGAGACTGTGTTGATTAATTATTTTATTAATTTGGATTTCTAAGAAAATATATGTATTGTAAAGATCCATTGATAAGAATTAGGGCTACGTACGTTCATACCTGCTTATTCATACTATGAAAAACATACGAGTGAAGCCGGTAGGGTCGGCTAGTAGTCTATACAATTCCCTTTAATTCACTCATACATACTATCCCGCCCACTTTTTGAGGGCAGTTTTACAAGAAAAAAAAACCTTTTTTCAACGAAATTTCTAAGATAACATCCGTCAAAACTTAAAATCAAAAGTATAGAATCCCACACCCACTTTATTGGGCATCATCTGTAAGAAAAATAAGACTTGAATTTCAAGTCAAGATTGTAAACTTATAGGATTAAGGTGCAAGTGCATACGACCCAGTCGTGCACTTTATTTTTTTTAATTTCTTCCATTTCATTCAATAAAGTAATATTTTTGCACATGTGTATGTTTCCTTGCTTTTTAAATTTGAAAAAAGGACTTCAGATTCGTTCTTCTCATGAGAATTTTAGTCTAGCTATGTATACTGATTTATTGATTCAAATCCAAAAATAAGAGGGTTAAGCAATATTATTATTTATGAAAATTTTACGCGAAATAAAAAAAAAGAGCGAGATATTCGAGGTTCAATCCCCAGACAACACAAAAATGGTACATGAATATGTACATTTTATTTCTTTTTCAGGCACACCTTTCTCCTGCGCTCTGATAACTAAAAGAACTATCTTTTGTTACCACAATTTCCCTAAGTAGGGAACTGACTTTGTGTAACAAATACTGACTTTGTGTATAAAATAGAAAGTACAAACTTACTTTTCAAATAGTGTTAACTTGGAGCTCTCGCATATTTTGAGAGCATTTTTAAAACTTCACGGTTTGCAGCGATTGTGTTGCAGAAATATTTTCATGATTTTCTTCTAGGTTGTCTGATTTGTTTCAGTGCTTATGTATGTAAAGCGATGTGGGTACTCATTTCAAGTTATGTCACCGGTAGTTAGTTTAACTCGTATTACAGGCAACGGAAAAGAAACTGAGCTGAAGTGAATCCCTAAACTTGTTATACGGAAGATGACTACAACTTAAAAGATTCTGCAGATATAAGGATGGATCCATTATTTCCATATGGATCCATTTTTTCTCACTGAATTTACGATCTCTTAAAACATTCCTAAAATATTTCGTTTTGCAGCCTTACGAAACACTGTCAGTCGTATAAGAAATAAATATTAATTTAATTTATTGATCAGACGCAATAGCAAAGTTGTTTAAACGTCATCTGCAAATATTAGGATTTTGCCAGGCAGGCAGGTAAGTTTATTTCAATATATGTATTATAATACATTGAAATGGATGAAGGTGGATAATAAAAATCCACATATTTAGGCAATTAATATATATATATATGCATTTGTATATGTATGTGTGTATATATTTTAAAATAGTTTAAGTACCTTTTTCAACGCACTCTGTAGCACAATCTCGCACTGTTGATAATTCGCTCACATATTTCTGCAAAAGAATTAAATAAGATAAATACATTAATATAAAAATTTTTATTAAAATGATTAAGTTTGGATCAATAAAATTTTTTTGAATTGAATTGAATTCTGAATTGTACAGTAATGGTTCAAAAATGTCAAATGTGGAAGAGTCGGATTTTTCGGCCCCAACTACAAGTTGTGTGTATCGTTAGTATACCCTACGTCTATCCTCTAAGCAGAGATTTTTGTTATCGAGCTCTGTGCCAGAGACAGTATCAGAAGAAACCTCCGAAGCTCACATGTAAGTATTTTATCGGATAGCCAAGCAGCTTTATAAGCTCTCATGTCCTTTGATTATAGTGGTTTTTAACTGTCTTCAAACCCTCACAGCCAGCTGTGAACAGTAAAATCACATTAACATGGGTGCCAGGACATATATGTACATAGGTATCTCTGAACCCTTCTGTGATGTCAGTCAGATAAGGATAGAGCTAAATGAGTGGGAACAAAACGAAAAGCTCGCTTACTAGAATTCAGAAACTAATTTAAGATATGCCATTTCCTGGAATTCATTAATTAACGAAAGAGATTCTAGCAATGACTAAATATAACGCTAAGACGAACTTGCTGTGTGGTCATTGCTCTCTCAAATATCACCTCAAGAAAATTGGTATTAGTCAATCGGACCTCCTTAGCTCCTTAGCTCAAACAATCCAAAGCTTCATTCATGAACTTGATTTCAAATCTATATTCTAAAACCTATCACCCCAATTGTTTTTAAAAAAAAACTGCGCCCTGTAACACAGAATGAAAAAAACGATTAAGATAAGTTTGGAGTGATTAAGATACCAATATACTAACAAGTATTACTTTTAATTTACTTTACTTTGTCTAATTGCTTGTTGCTCAATATCCATCTTTCTTCCCTAAAGTACGATCATCTCCTCTTTTAAGAAACCATTATCTTGGATTTATCTGTGCTTACATACTTCAATGTTCCACGACCGACACTACCTCCGTAATTTATGATTTTGAACACGTTTGTGTACCAATATCACAATATTCGTATTGTCCACGTATTGAAGTTCATATGGTAGGTAAGTCTTGGGACAGAAATATTCCTGCTGTTGCTGGGTGCATATTGTGGTTATAGACATTAGTCTGGTTGGCCTTTGCAATAACGAATTTCTGGAGATCTTTCCATTAAGTGCTTCGGAACATTTGCCGCAATAATATGTATGTGTTGCCTGGTATCATACTTTTATGACTCGGCAATTGTAGATTGGATGTAAGAGAGCGATCTTCTATAAAGCAAACTGCTCATTGAAAACAAGAAGAATACGCTTATACGATCTCTTGTCCCCTGAGTTTGTATTGCTTCCAAATGTCAGTAACGTCACGGTTGTGTGACGTTGTTGTGTAATTTCATAGGAAGGCAATAAATGGGTCCATGTTTACCTTCACTGGAAGATACGGAATGGATCTAAGTTGTACCTACCACCTACCCTTTGAACCTGGAAGTGAAAATCATAGACCTGGTAATCCGTACATCATATGTATATGTACAGATATCCTAATTTAAGTCCTTCGACTACCTTAAAACCGTGTCTTTTCAAAGGCTGTTCATTTTTGCATGTCATTGTTTCAGAAACGTTTTTTGTTTGCGGACAAATGATCTCTTTTACAGGGTTTTCATAAACGAATGTCGAGTTAGATTGGTCATACCTTGGGAAAGTGTGATAACTTCATAACCAACCAAACCATGCAATGAAGCGCTCTTGGCGCAACACAGTCAAAGAGGTGGGTGGAGCTGGGGCACATTACCAGGAATCACACTATAGCGGCGTAGGTGTGGTAGGTGCTATAAAGGGGTGTACTCGCAGCTCGTAGCCTCTGCACCATTACATTTCATTTGCAATTAAAACCATTTTAAAGTCCAGTGCAGATGAAAGTGAACAAGTAAATTTATTCACTATTTATTACCTTGCCTCAACTCCTATTTGTACACTTTTTCTCATTGACTATAATTAAAATTCTTAGTTTAAAATTCATGAACAAACATCTCTGTACAAACAGTCTGAACATAAATCCTGGGTCTGTAAATTATTTTTATATATTTTTTTGCAGAACCAACCCGTAAGCAAACAAACAGAACGCAGAAAAAAAAAACTCAGCAAAAAGCTGAATTCATATTATTTCTTTGACAGTTTCCCAGGTAGTGGTAGTTACATATACACCACTACTACAAGTTCGTTGGCACATCCTTTTGGAAAACAAAATTGAAAGAAGGCTGTTTACATAGCAACGTAAAGTAACCCTTTTCATGGCAAAAAAAAAGAAGAAGTAAAAACGTGATTGTCCTTAATAGATTGTCCTCTTAACACGTTTGAACATTCTATGTACTTTTAGGGATGTTGCACATAACCTCCCGCACTGGAGACTGTTTTTTTTAAAGCGCCGCCAGTAGAATTCTGTCTCAAAAAGCAGTAGACACTGTAGTTTCGCTCCGAGTCTCATTGCAGCGTTCTTAATTGAAAATGCAGATTATACAGGTGAAGTTGAATCACGTTCAGAGTGTACAATCTACTTTTTTTTAATTTTTATTTTTGTTTCTAATTCACACAGATCTACTGATGATGATTAGGCTTCAAGGTGAGGGAACGTACCTAGTGCATAAATGAAGATAAAATCAATACCAACCTCTGCACAGACCGGTGCTGACATGTTTTATGTTGTCTGTCCAAATAGTGAAAACTATCTTGTGAATATTATATTTGATTATGTCCACCATAATTATAAACAATATGTACATACAATTGTATGTACTCGTTCATACATACATACGGTGTACTCTACTCTATACTTACTTCAGTGGGCACTAAGTGAAGCGAAGGGAGAATGGTTTAATTATTATTTTCTTTTGTGTAAGGGATGTTAATTTTTTCATGGGAAACTGTGTTGGAAATTGAAATTTCGCTTCAGGGCATGTTTCTTTGTTAGGCGCAATTTGGAAGGCAAAGCACGTTGAAATTTCATCGTTAATGAAACTCTAAAGGCAAAACTTATAATGAAAACTCCCTGGTAGAAATATACATAAGCATAAATGTGTTGTACGGAAATATGTCAAACTTATAGAAAATTCAAGCGGAGATTCATTTCGAAAATCACTAGAATTTGCATGAAAATGTCTCCTAAACAATAAAGTGTTTATGCATGCTTTTCAAATATTTCCTCTAAATAATTTAAGGTGGTATTTTTTCTTTTAATAGACCGCATTGGTCTAATGTTGGAAAATAATTCAAATTGTACATACATATGTAATTAGCATAATTTTTTCGTTTGATCGTTATTTCTTTGTCCGTTCTTTCAAGCTACTTGTGATTTAAGTCCTTAGGTTTCGAAGAGCATTGGCATCTGACGGAACCAGTTAGGTCGAGTAGTTGCAAATGCTTTGAGAGGGAATTACGTTCGGGACATGACTTCTCTTCTGATGGAATATTTAAGTGACTCTTATGCATTGGTACGGCAGGGGAATTGAAATTTCTCCATATGTGTTTATGTACATATAGGTATACTACCACGCTCTTGAAACCTTTGTACAAGTAGATTTAATTTATTTAGAATTTTAAAATCTCTTGTATTGAAATTATTTTTTTTACAAAGAGTATTATGTATCTACATATCTACATATATACATACATACATATGACTGAATAAGCTACCAGAAGAAAATCGCGAAAATAACTTCGTACATACTTACCTTCCGCAATGAAAATTGTGTGTGAATGAGTAAACTTACTCTGTTCCGCGTAGAGAATAAAATTCCAGATTAGAAATCCAGTTTCAAATGAGAAATTCCGGGAATCTCAGAAATCCAAATTTGAGAAATCGTTTTTATGCATAGTTTGTAAAATAGTTTGTAAAATAGAGAAATAATCGAGATAGACTCTAAAAAGTATATATGTATATTCGTGATCAGTATCAATAGCGAAGTCGATTTAACTACATACATACAAATGTCTGTCCGTCCATCTGTTCGTATATCACCACTTTTTGTTAGTTAAGTCCTCTAACCCATCGGGGGGCATAGGGCGTAAATAACGCCTGAGCGCCATCTTGTTCGAATTTCTTTAGAAACCTCGATTCTTTCTCAACTGTTCTGCGCCACGTTTGTCTAAGGCGTCCTGCTCTTCTGCCTGCTTGAGTAACCGGATTCTACTACATGGCGTATTTTGCAATGGAGCTATTTTCACCGCCAATTTTTCGGCTCGTTCTCCGATAAAGTTGTTCGTTCAAGATACGATTGGGCCAAAAAATTCTCAAGATTATATTTAGACATTTATTCACGAAGGTTTGCAGCTTGCGTATGGTACTGCAAGTACTGCACCCATAAAGCAGTTCTGATTCTACCTTTGATACGTACAGTCGTTGCTTGGTGCTTAAACTGATAACATTGCTAGTTATAGAAAGTCGTTCACTTTCTCTACCTGCCTATCAGCGTAGTCAAGGTGTTTAAGGTTTCGTAGTTGCCATCCGTCAATGCTGCACGTAGTACATCACTGATAATTTTTGATTTAATTTTAACTGATGGAAAATAAATTAAATAATTAAAAAAGTGATTTGTTTTAAATATTATTTTATTTTGCAAAGAATTATATCAATAAATTTAAAATTTCTTTGGACAAAGTCGATTTTTGATTTTTTTTTAAATTTCTTTCGTTAGAAAGCAAAGGGTCTGAAGTCAGCAGTAATCTATTTAACAAATCGGTGTTTGTTGATATCCTTGATATTTTTCTCGTGTTTTTTGAACGAAAGAACTTGACATCTTTATTTTTAGCTTCAGCTGCCTCCTCCGTAAATTGGCCTATAGGTAGTATGGAATGTTTCACGATTTGTCCTCCATGAATTAGAACCTTGTGTACTGAAGCTGGCAATGGGTACCAAGGGTATTCTGTAACGATTTCTCGGGCTGTTTCTTGTGCGTATTCTTGAAAAGTTTCTGCATTAATTGCAAAACAGCTTGCCAAAGTTTTTAAAATAACAGCACATCTTTCGATAATCGATTGCTTTACACCAGTTATTTTGGAAGATACAGATGGGTTTGCAAAAAATCTTCGGGCAGTATTGCCATCATTTGAATTCCCTCCACCTTGTTTCGGCGTGTCAACTATCAACCCAATCTTCTTAAATTCTCCTTGGATACGTTCTTTTTGTGCGTCCGAAAGATGTTTTTCATTGCTTCCTGTGCGCCATTTTTTTAAATCCAACCGATAAGCTAAATGAATGAAGAATTCAAAAAATCTTATCCATGCATGCAGTGGAGATATGCCGAAATCTAAGAAATCTTCATTGATGGTTTTTTCTAAGGAGCTTCGAATGTCATTCATATTACTTGGTTTTGCTCCACAAATATAGCATACTTGTTGTGAAGCCGTATGTGACAGGGCATTGCATATCTTACTGTCAACCATTGTCAATTTAAGTATATGCTTTACGCTGATAAAACGGTCCGATATATTAATAATTGTTTCATTGAGTTCGTTTATTTGGCTCTGTATATATTCTTGCTCAGCTCTGCTCAAGTCTGCCGTTTCTTTTTTTAATTGAAAACGTATGGGTCGGCAGTATCGAGTTGATCCTGGTCGAGGATTTTGCCATACAATTTTCTTTTCAGATTTCATATGATGTTATAAGCATATCCGAATCGCTGAATTCGCTGGATATTCTTTGCTTGTATTCGGACTGTCCACTGCTTCCATCAAAGCCCCATTTGCCGATTAGAGTTAGATTACCTAAATCAAGAGTTCATGTAGCCACAGTGAAATTATATTTTTACAAAAGACGAACACAACATGTGGTTTTATTCAGACGAGCGACACTATTATATTGGCAACTGAACTTATCGGTTGCAACAAACACGAAACACTTTTACTACTTACACAGCTAAAAAATGAAGAGACAAGTTTCACAATATAACACAAAACTTTGTTTTTAATTTTTTTTATTATCGAAATCATAATCCAAATTTTCAAAAATTTCTCGTTGGGATTCTACGATGCGTTCAGCTTATTATTATTGTTTGAAGTGCTGGGTAACATTCTTGTTTCGCTTTAAGAACTTTTACATAGCTTGGAAAAACATCGGCTTCAGTTTTATGGTTTACCAAGTTCCTGATGACTTGGTACTGATGTTTTGACAATTTTGCCTCAGATAGTGAACTATTTCGGACATCTAGGGTCACCACTTTTTGGGACTTAAATTTTGAATTAGGAGGATGAAATTTCTTATCTGAACTTTGGAAAAAAAAAAAACAAATCAAGTGTAAACAAATTTGAAATCCGCCGACTGCTACGCTCACTTTTTCATAACTTCACTAAATTGTATGAAACCGAAAAATTTTGTTAAGACTAAATGTTTAGATATTCAGATTGTCTACAATTTGCCGGTGCATTAGTTTTAGCCACGTCAACTTTTTGAGGGCGTTTTCATAAAAAAAAAAGATTTTGACGAAATTTTACATGAAACATCCTCAAACGTTCGAAGTTATCTTTGTAGTTCAGTACAAAATGCAACATAGCCACGCCCACTTTATAAGACTTGCATAGGAAGGGGGATAGGGTATAATACGATCCGTTCCAGACGGTTTGTAGCTTTTCTGTATGATTTATTATTGAAAAAACCTTCAATGTTTTCGAAACGAAGTAACTGTTGTTAAATATAATGGAATATTGCCATATGATTTCGTTCGGTATATGCTTTAGGATGAAGTTGGGAATGTTATCTAAACCACTTGATTTTTTGGGAGTTCCCTAGCATGAATTGCCTCAAAATGAGGGCCGATCATATTAAGCTTATCAGTCCTACTATCTAAGTATACAGTAATGGTTATCAATAATGCGGCATTGCTGACAATTAATCTCCGCCTGAGAGAGAGAAGTGTCTGAGAAGACAGTGAAACTTTTATTTTCGAAATTTTTACAGCGTTACTAGGTTTGAATATCTGATTAACTTAAGGAAATATGTTCCTGGAGTCAGACTTCAATAATTCTGGAAAAGCAGTTCCTAAATTATCTGGTAGCGCAACGCTGGAATCTGCATCAATCAATCTGTCTGAGCTTCAAGTATGTTCTATTAAAAGAAATGAAGTGAATGTTTTAACTGCAGACATTAGAGATCAACATATATTTAAACATTTTCATTTTAAAAATGCATCTCACGGTATCGATTAGAAATATGCCCTATTCTCTGCGTGAGTTAGTTTTTCATCTTGACAGACCGAAGTGAAGATTTGACTTCAAATGCAACCATATGAAGACTTAGAGCATCTCAAAGCCCAAATCTCAGCCTGAATCGAAGAATTTAATGTTAAACCATTTTTAATTTTCAGTTTCCACCATGGTTCAAAACTGAGTGAAGACATTTTTAGTTTTTTAGCACTTTTACACTGTAAATGCGTATGTATCTATCGCTTCGCTAACCACCTTCATCCAAAATCATCATTAAAGAGAACAATGTTGCAATGTTGTCTCTGTTTGATGAATGGTTATGAAAATCGTACATAAATCTATGCTTCTTCAGTCTGTATTTCTGAAGTTTCATTGTTCATTTGGCATTCCTTTATGTTGCAACGGTATTCGCTCGGTTACGCCTTGTTAATTGCATTTTCTAACCGATTGCATTTCGATATTTTAGAGTACTCTTCATGTGATGTTTGTGACCAACCCCAAATATATGTATGTAGGCCACGATATACGATAGCGGATGAAAAGCTCGAACCACTAAAGTGAGTATGTGTTGTATACGTTACGCAATTAGCAATTTTTAATTAATAATAGTTAATTCAAAGTTAAAAGTTAATTCAAAATAAAAATAGTTGTACTTCAATGGTATTTACCACCCCTTAAGCAATGTTTAAGTCCATCTCCACCTCCTCATATTGGTGCTTTGTAAATATACGCACATCTGATGGTTAATACAAATATAAACATGTACGAGAGTTCAGAAACTACAGGTCATAAAACTTTTGAAAACCATTTCGTGGCATTGCACTACATAAAATTGCATGGACTTTGGCTGGTAGTGTTTTTTTTTTTGAAAAAAACCACAACTCTTCATGTTCAGAGGCAAGGCAAATACAACTATCCTATACTACACAATGTAGTTTATTTTCAATTTAGAATTGTAAAATGTTATGCAATGTTGATGGATGAATATAAACCAGGAAAGTGACAGGACATGAGGATGGACTATAGCTTCATCGTATTTTTCCCTAGGTAGATCCTTTAGAAAAGAGATTTGTTAGTGTCAATTTTCCACCTATCCCTTGCGACCGCTTCAATAAAAGATTGTTCAATCTTCATTCTCACAAGGAAAGTCCACTCTCTTCAAAGTCCAACTATTGAATGTTCATATAAATAATACATGTTGAAATATTTGCAACCTCTTCGTACCATAAACGTCAACCACAGCTCATATCTTTCAAGTTAATTCAGAAGGGACATAAAATCTTAGTTGAAGCAACAGCAACTGCATATATTTTATGGCTTGACCTATACGCCTTTATGGTGTTACAAAGGAGCAATCAAAAAAAAAATGAGTATAGCGAAGTCATGGTCCTCACCCCAAAATAATTTTAAACTTTTCGGATGTGCTGTATAGATGTATGTAGGTATGGATGTTCGTATGTATACTTTCGAAATGTTGTATTGTTTGTTTTTTGTTACAAACTTTAATTTTTACCCGAATATTTTTACAATACCATATGCATACATATATCGAAATATACTAGTGTATGTACTGACGTAGGCAAGATATACATAGCCCAAGTGATAGACAAAAGTACATCGAGGCAAAAAAAAATATAGAAGCAGGAGAATAAAGCCAATTATTATTTACATATTTCCGGAAAGAAGAATAAGTTTGATTGCAAATAATGATGGAAAATCGCCAGGGAAAAACATAAAGTATGCAGCAATGTTTCGAGACTGTCCAATTACAGACTACTGCCGTTCAAAGATCAAACGACACAAAGATGCACAGGTTCAAAGGCGACCGACTGAATGATTCCTTAGTGCGAACTAAAGGACAATCTCTCACGTGGGGTGGAAACAATCAGCTGCACACTGCCCGCCACCATACAAGACCATTGGTATGCTGTGAATAAGGTTCTCACATCAAGTGCAGAAAGAAATGTCGGTCGAACGTGCGTAACAAGAAAAGGACATACGCAGTCTCCCAGTTCAAGGATATCGAATGGTCTCGCGATAGGAATAACATCCGCTTGTTCTATTAGAAAAGCCAAGCAACTTGCAGCTGGCTTCAAGCCCGGAGCGCAGGCTCTTCGAAACAGTGAAGAAAACCTAATCACCGAAGGATGTGCTTAAGTAGCATTTTCAGCCGCTACTTAATGGGCATCAGTTAGAAAGAGTGATAAGGCATGAAGAGCACCCGCATTCAGTCAATGAAAAGCCATTCCCCATCCCGGTTTTGAAGTGGTTGACTACTTAATCTCGTGCTGGAACTAATAGTGCACAGGGCAGGGTTAACACGGAAGTCACTATCTTTAACTAATTTAATAGCCACGCCTACTTTTTGAGGGCATATTTTTTAAGAAAAAGTTTTCGATACTATGCATGCCCAGTTTATAAGGGCTGATACAGAGAAAGAAGGATAGGGTATTACACCATCGTTCTAGTCGGATTGTAGTTTTTCTGTATGTCAGTATTCTAGTTCAGTATTTTGAAGTGTTTCTCGGTTTATCAGGTTCAAACATATTATTTTAATGATACATAAATAAAATGTAGATACTCGAATGTAGCGGCATACATAAGTACATTGTATATGACATGGAATTTATTATGGGTAAAGTTTAATATATTGCACACGAATCGTATGAAGGTACTTGTCGCACGTTTAATATATTCATACATACATATGTACAAGTCCATGTACTTATTTAAAATTGAATATACTTATACAAAATTCTGATTCTAAAAAAATTCAAGCGACACAAGTGAATTGAATAAATTTTCAGTTTCCATAAAATATGCATTATTATGTTGACATAAAATCTTAATGGATGTACATCAACGCATTATTTGCATTACTGTGGAATTTTTATGTACGCGATATGATAATACAAGTTAATAAATCATTAAAATGTTCCACCACTTGTCGCTGTGGATTTCGTGTTTAATAAGGACTTAAAACTAAATTTAAAATTGGTTGTAGGTACATTACTTAAAATGATGCATTATCGAAAAATAACTGCATGCTACCTACTCGAACATGTAATAGATGTCAATTTGAATTCATGAATTATCGTTTTCCAGAGGGTTTCTTGTCGCCTATAAATCAATTGCACATAAATAAGTAGTATGTATAGGTAGGTAGGTGGGTATGAATAGCGTGAATTACCTTCTGTAAATTTTTTTTTGCTCTTCATCCATAAAAAACTTACTCAAGGTTTGAACACCCACTAATGGAGTGAAAATAAAATACTCAGTAAGTGCAGAGGGAATGAAAGGATAGTAAAGTAACGAGGCCATTAAATCTTGAAGATTTGCATATTACCGATTTCTGAAGATTCTTATATGTATGTACGTAATTCCGAGTAAGTTCTCGCGTTGGGAAGTGTTCATAAAAAAGGACTTTAAAAATTTTAGATATCTTCTTATTAATTGAAATTTCTATTATGGTTGAACGAGTGTTAACCTCCACACTCTTAAGCGATTTTTTCTGCAGTACATCGCGATAGGTATTTATGTAATGTATAAATGTATTCCGTGCAAGGGATCTTAAGTAGAGCTTAATAGATATTTTTAAAAGTGTTAGCGCAATATTATATTTTCCTTAAGAGTTGTTAAAGTGGGACTTTATATTTCACTTGTAAATTAAATTCATCTTCATTCTATGATCTTTCAAGATATTAAAATAATGAATCTTATGTATCTGAACGCCACATAGCATACAGAATCACATACTCACTGTGCAACAGATTCTATTAATAAAAGCTGGTGAAGAATGAAGAAGTATACGCATACTTCATAGACATGAAGAAGGCATTCGCCGCGGTTAGTAGAAATTAAATCTGGGTAAGTCAAAATAATAATAGTAGCCAAAGGGTAGTGATGCGATTATATGTCAGCACAAGCGCTCTCACGCTAGCCTCTCACTATCAACTCCTACTCTAGACCTCCACGATGGTGGCTGCTGGGTGCCTGGAGATTGTGTAACCAACCCCTTTGGAAGATTGTTGGTGGTGTTGTAAGGCATCTCCTTTTGTTATAGGGACGAATTCTCTAGATGGAACCTGTCAACAAAGAAGGTCACAACACCGACGCCTCGGACAGAACATCAGCCTCGACAGATATAACTTTGAGGTAGTTAAGGACTTTGTTTACCTAGGATCCGCTATAAATTCAGACAATGACACCAGCGCTGATCAAACGAAGATTAACTCTTGCCAATCGCTGCTTCTTTGGGCTAAGAAGGCATTTGTGTAACAAAGCCCTCTCTCGAACAACTAAAGTATCCCTATATAAGACCTTGATCATTCCTGTCCTGCTCTACGGCGCAGAGGCATGGGCTATGTCAAGAATGGATGAGGACGCCTTCGGTTGTTATGACAGACAAATACTTCGGGTGATTTTTGGTCCCGTCTGCATGGACGGAGAGTGGAGAAGAAGATACAATCAGGAGCTGTACGGGCTATATAGCGACATCGACCTAGTCAGAAGAGTTCGAATACAACGACTAAGAAGGAGCGGATGGACAACAATGCTCCGGCCCGGAGAGTCTTCGAACCCACCCCAGAGGGACGACGCAGTAGAGAAAGACCTCACCTTATGTGGCGCGATCAAGTGGAAAGGGACCTCAACAAAAAAAAATTTGGGAAAGGATGATCTGAATGAAAAACAAAAAGGTATGACTCAGGAAAATGGAGTAACTAAAAAGATTAAAGGAGGCTGAAGAGAATTTGAAACTTGACGAAAGAAACGATAAGACAAATTTAGAAACCAATGTAGAGGCTTCTTACGAAAGAGGAAGGCAGGAACCATGGATAGTATGTATGTGTCTGGATGGAGACGTATTTTTCACAAAACTCAACGTTGTCGACAAAGCAACCAACCAAATGGAAGGAAGAACTATTTCATGTCACTAGTAAACTAAATAGTTGTCCAGCTGTTTTACGGCCTGAAACACCCGCCATCGATGCCAAAGTAGAAATTCATCCTCAACATATCAGTCAAATAACAAATTATCGAATTGTTGACCACACCCATTTGAGTATCCTTCCTTGGCACAAGCCATCCTTTTATAGGTTATTTAAAGTAAACCATTTGAAAGTGTCGGGTTAACATCAGCAATGTATAGGTATGATTCAATTTATACCATAAGAAGAAGAAAAAAATAGTGAATCATGACTTTGCCGAAAAATAACCATAACCTATCAAAGTTTTCGATGCCAAACGAAACTGTCGTTTTAATGATGAGCAGCCGCATTTCATTTCCAAAGTGTGTTTACCAGAGTGTGTGTTATAAAGCTTTAATCATTTTATTGAAACTGTAACTATACCCTTCTGATAGTCAACACTTGCCATCGATGAAGCCGCCTTTATAATTACGAAACCGTGTTGAAAAGTAATAGGCTGAAGTATTATATCAATATCTTAAGGACCTTGTTGAAATTAGTCCATTAAAGGTGCAGAGATAAATACAAAGCGCCCGTTTAGTCGTTCTCGAAACTACAAACCCCTTACACGAATCAGTTGACTTTTCTTTTTCGTAGGACTGAAGTATAGTATCGAAAGTGACTTAATATTTACCTCAGCCTCTGCTGATTCTCATTTTTCTATGTTTTCATTTTTCTAAGTGAATTGTGACCTGTGAGGAAGTCCGCTATGGTCGGTTTAACGATGGAAGTTCTCTAGTTCTGTTCTTGCTGTATTGGGCCCAATGTTTTCTAGATACACGGCATGAGGTGAGTGTACTCCACCTTACGTTGACCGTGTTGTGAAAATCCGAGGTAATTTTGGTAATGTGAAGACTGTTGGGCGTTAGGATCGAGTGGTCTGCTTGTTGATCGTTTGATTCTGTGCCTTTTCTAGCTGGCACATCGGCCATTTTCCCGTCGAAACCCATATGTCCCCAAATCCAGCAGAGCGTGATGCTGTGCCTCGAACTGAGGGATTTGAGTTCCTCTTTACATCCCTTGAACTAGTTTTGATTTGGTTGTGATGGAAATTATGGCTTTGATAGCTACTTGGCTGGCTATGTAGATGTCTATATGTATGTACGTTTGTTATTGTAAGTGATTCCATGCATTTCCGCTTGGAACACACTTGCGTGGTTGAGAAATTTTATGTACCGAGCAATTGGTGGTTCGTCTGAGAATATTCCGAAACCAGTACCTTCTTCCATTTTTGACTCATCCGTGAAGCTATATATGGAAGTGAGGTTATGACATCACCATTTGTCAAGCTGTCTCTAGAGAAAAAATTTGGAATTGAGGTTGAGGCTAAAGTAAAGTTTAACCAGTTGGTGATAGTGCTGTGCCCGGATTTGATTAATTTTGCACACCCAGTAGAGCACTTTTGCTGCTAGTGAAGAGCATGGTTTCAGGGCGACGGTGGGCGTTGTCCTGATAGCTCTGGTGGTACCTATGCACCCTTGACGTTGGATCGTTGTGAGGGTGTTTGTGGTTTGTGGCTTTTGCGGCGCAAGGCCACCAGACCAGAAAAAAGCTATCGAGGCCTTCTTTATGCGTTCAAGTATAATATAATAGTAGCTATCTTGCCTTGTCTGATATTTATAGTTGAGTTCCATTTAGTCTAGTTCATTGGCATAAGCGAAGGCCTTATTCCCGTTTTGGTCTAATCTTATAAAAATTTTGTTAATCACTAGGTTCCAGAGTAGTGTGGATAAGACTCCACCTTGGAGGGGTTCTCCGTGAGGCCACATCATGTCCTTGTAGTAAACTTGTGTGTTTTATAGAAACAGTATGTCAACTTAAATAAAAACCGAAAAACTCGATGATTGCAGAACTTTTCTGAAAAAAGTGCAATACCAAATCTTAATAGTTGTTCATAATGGTTTGATAAGATTAAGGCCATAGAGATCGTGAAGTTTAAAAGATTGGCCAAAAATTTTAAGTCCGAGGATTACAAATTGCTGTAAACGAAAAACGAAACGATTCGATTGGCTAGTCTTTTTTTTTAATGTTGTATATAAAAAAAAAGTTTCTTTTATGTTATCTTCTAAAGCAGTCCACTAAGTACTTCTCTTGAATAAATATTATTTTGTGATTGGAGTATTATTTATTTATCTGGATAGAACTTCAACAACCAATAACAGTTTAAACCACGCATACTTATATATTTGAGTGATCGTTCATGGCTGGTACCTAGTCGTTCACGAATGTCATGACACTTAATACGCCACTTAATACGCACATTAAATGCGGGAGTTCTCCATTCACAAAGCGAAAAGACGCTCTTCAGTATGATCATATTCAACAAGGATATAAGTACATATTTTCCATGTAAAAACCATGTAAAAATCTACGTATTCATTTTTCATGATACGAGTGTAATGTGTCTTTAATAAATGAGAAAGTATTTCTTGTATTCGAAATCGAATAAAATAGTATCAAAAGAGTATCAACAGTAGTAACGTTTCACACTACTACTATCGCTATTCATAGAGTATTTTCAGAAGCATGGCGCGATGCCAAAATTTTTAAGTACTTTTGGTTTCCGTGACAAAACTTATATTAGCCATCCATTACCAGCAAATCATACGATTATTCATTTTGGCAGCAGATTTATAATACAGAGAAAAAGCCGATTTAACAACTCGAACCCCTTAAATTTCTCTTAGCATACGAATAAAAAAAATATGGTTCAATTTCTGAAATCGATAGTAACTGCCAACAAGTTATTTTTAAGGCAATCAATCACTTTTCATTTGAGACTGATGACGCTAGATAAATTAATAGGATAACAGTATTAGCAAAAAAAATCATTTAAACAAATTTAATAAGACTTTAATATATGTATGTACATATTTATTTGCAGCAGCTATAAATTGTATCCAAGGGTAATATCGTTAAAATAAGTTTGGTACTGAAATATTGTTTTTCCAAAGAGTTATGGAGTGTTGGGATTGTACATAAAATCGCGAGAACTGTTGGAATTGAGAGCCTAAACTGAAGTACCTTAAGAAAAATAACTTTTTATGTGTCTGTGTCCTGCTTTTCGGTTTTATGTGAGAATTTGAAGAACCTTGAAAGAGTTATTTGTTTTGGAAATGGATTTCATTTATTTAAAATTTAAACGATAGAAGTCTCAAATTTAGGTTTAAGTTTAAGTATAAATATCGTAATTAAATTTGAAATAATTTGAGTTTTGCCTTTACCTTTGTCTATAGGCCAAGTACCTATTGGAAAATAACATAACATTACTATGAATGAGAAGTTCAAAAAGTGAGTCCGCCAATATTGGTTGGAAGCATTTTGCTTTATATTTATGGTATCAAAATTCGAGGCTAGATTGAAATTTCGTTCTGAACGTTAGCGGTACTTAACTTACGAACGATTTTGATTCAAATCGCTTTTCTCGATAAAATTTCATATTTGGGCTAGTTTAGGAATATCAGATGGCATACCGTCAAGGAAAATACGTATAATGGTTTTTTACGGTATGGCTATACATATAACTGTAGCTATAGCTCCAAGACATTTGGCTTAAAATTTGTAGCATATGCAAGTGTTTGGCGTACCAAGTCTTGAAATTTTTGAGCAACTACGCCTACTTTTAGGACAATCATCATGACTTTTTACCGACATTTTTGCAAACAATTCAAAAACAAAAATTATTCGACCCAGTCATGCACTTTATATATTTATCTTTCAGGTCAATTTCAACATTTATAACTATTCTTACAATAGATTTGTTTTTACCCCTAGTAATTAACTGGGGGAGACTATTTTAATAAATGATTAGATTCAATATGTCAACTTCTCACATGTCGAAAAAAGTCGCTTTCCCCCAGACTTATCAAAATATCAAAAAAATAAATATCGATTTCGAAATGTCGACTGTAATCGACATTTTAACAGTGTCTGACATGGAAATCGTATGAATTTCCGACTAAAAAAAATGTCGGTTACCAATAATGTCAATTTTTAAATTCCTTCTTCTACCGACAAACAAACATTTTCAAAGTTTAAAAGTTTGACACCCAAAATGTTGAATTGATTTAGTAGAATGTCGGTAAAATTGTCGACAAACAGTCTTTTGTGCACCTTTATTACATAACTAAAACAGACCGAATTTTTATTAATTTTTAATTTAATTCACGTTTTTTGAACTGAAAATATAACTTTCAATTTTAATGTGGCCTTTTGTTTCATCTAATCTATGTACATTGGCACTTTGATAAGAAGCACTTTGATAAGAAGCACATTGATAAGAAGCAGCGAAGCGGAGCGAGTGGAGAAGTAATTTTGTTTGATTATCTTACCAAAAATTGTGGACTTCGACAAAAAATTGTGGGATTTACATACGTTCCGAATGAGTGGGACATAAGTCCATAACTCATTCACTAAACCTTTGTCTACATTTTAAAGCTGACATTTTATAAAGTCGACATATTCTCCGTCGACTTTTTGATCAGCTGAAATTTTTTTTGCTTGTATTTTTTTAATCGACGTCTTCCAATCGGTACTTCAAATATCGCCGAATCGTACCCAACCCGTCTGACATCATTTCGGCATTCGTAAATCATATTTAGGTAACTGTTAAGTTGTACTCACAAAAACACACAAGAGTCTATGACTCACATTGGAGTTAGTCTCCTCTGTCTGAAGCTTTTGAGCAGTGCATTTAAGGGTAAACAAAAGGTAAACAAAAGGAACCTCCCAATTTTAGTAAAATATTTTATAGAGGGTCAACTGTTTAATTCCGTGTTCAAAGCAGAGTTTTTGTTGTGAGAAGGTATTTCGCGTCTAACTCTGGGATGTTTGTCAGACGCTCGTGAGAGTTGTGGCCGTGAAAAAACTTTTTGTTACCATATGTATTCGAAACAGGAACCTCAAGCTCATTAGTCCAAGGCACTAACCACTGAGCCATGGCGCCCACAACAAACACGTACCTGTTTTTTTTCATGTGGGTGATATACCTATCTACTATCTTGTGTAAAATACTTCATAAATGATATTAACAAATCAAAGTGCAATAATTAGGCGTTAGACGCTATCCTTTCTGTTTCCCATACCCATCAGCAAATACTGTGGTCTGTTGATATTTTTCCCGACTTTTTGGACAAGGCATTCGATTTTTTGTGAAGCCCAGATCTCAACATTTTGACATTTTAGTAATCGGCTAAAAGTAATTTTTAAATAGGCACAAAAAAATAAAAATATAAATCAACATTTGAAGCAATCGTTATATTTTCGTTTTGTCAATTATTCATACGCCATTTGTCAGTCATTCATCACAAAGTCGCCCAAGGAACTTTTGTAATAGATCGGATTGACTGGTTAAGAACAAGAATCGTATCTTGGGCGCTTCTAAGAATTGGGAATCCTACCCCTTTCTTTTTTATTTTGGTAATGTTTAGACTGACCTTCCAATACTAATTCTATCAAAATTTCCTACCCTGACGATTTTTGATGACTTGAAATACTCGTAATCTTCCCGCATATTTTAGATTAATTCAACCGACTTTTATGATAAATAAAGAAAAATCTAATTCCACCAGTTTGAACACGGTTTACAACAAACCGATAAATACCCGTTTTCCGTATAAATACACCTTTATTAGATATCGAACCCTTGTCACTCTTAATTTAAAAGTGTAAGAAGAACTAAAATACTCGTAAGTCGGTGCGTGAAGGTAGATTCGTTCTAGACTGAAATGCATAGTAGGGTCAGTGGGGTTAAATTTAAATATGTTGTCACTGAAAATTTCAGTCGTTAAGAGAACGTGTGTTTAAAAAGTGAAAACTTGACTGTTTACATTCACCCCATGCCAAAGTCGCTATTGTCTATAGGAAACGAATGCTCAGGAGCTAATGCAGAAGAAGAAGGATAAGGTATTATTCGACCTGCTCCAGATGGATTGTAACTGTTCTGTATGTTTCTTTTTTAAATAAACCAATCCGAATTGATGTCACGGATTTGATTATACCATAGATGCTCATAACTCTACAGTAAAAAATTTTCAAAAACAGCTTTGTCCGATTTTGTGTAAAACTGCTAATAAAATAAAAATTGGATTGTAAAGCATACAGCATTAAACATACAATCATAAAATTTCCTCAAAATAATTTTATTCTCTTTTAACAGAATTTTGAATCAAGTAAATTTGTACGAGTTTCGATTAAACCTCACATTAGATGTTATGAAACGCTACATATATAGGCGCAGATACGCCCTACCCATTCATAACTTAGCATCTATTGTCATATGATTCACTACACATAATGCTGAATAATGAAAACGGGGCTTCTTTTTCCGTCAGCGACATATGATTCTGATAGAGTAATTAATGTGTGTTACCGAATAATAAAAAAACAAATTAATAATTCTTTTACACACATTTGAATACACAACATATATACTTAATTGGTATGCGTGGCAATGTACTTAAGGCTTACAGAATTCACAAAACGTGCAATTAGGTTATTAAGATTAAAAGCGCATAACGCCAATGGCTGGGCATTCATCAAAGTGATTACATACATATGGATAAATCAGCATCGTACATCACTCTGTAATTAATTAAAATGGTATATTGTTACTACTTAAATGTTACCACATGAAAACCACTCATCATATACGTGTCATGCGTTCGCCATTAATCCTTGTGCTTAATTTGTTAATCTGAATTGAAATAAGGCTGCAATTGAGCAATGTTTTCAACAAAGGAATGACTAATGGGAATTTGCCTCTTTGTTAAAAGGAGATATTCTGCATGTCAAGCATAGGTGTGGTTGGGTAATTAATATAATATATGCTGTAAGGAAACTGTGTTAATTTCGGGATGGTACAGAATTTTGCCAGTCTGCATTTTGAATAATGCAAATGCATTCATGTTTGGTAGTAGAAATAAATTTGTTTTTGTTTTTTTCATTTTCCTTATTTGATGTTCCCAACTAACAGAAATCGTATGATAGCAGAACACTAGTGATACATACATACATAAAAGATTTTAAGGATCCGTCTGACCTACAAAATTCTACAATTGAGTCAAAAGTACAAGTGCATACAAAGAACGAATATATACAATAGGCTAGCGATGTGTGTTACAAGCTTTCGAACAAGAAAAGAAACCGTATTTATTGTTGCATTAATGAGGAATTAAACAAAAGAATTTTGCTTTACAAATGTACTTATGTGTAATCTACAGCTCATGCGGCACCCTTCCTTTAGCGAATTGTTCATTTGTAGAGGAGAACTGAATCATACTCTTTGCATTGAAAGAGAGGAAAATTAAAACAAGACGCATCCATTGCAGGAAATGCAGACGGGAGGTTTTAAGCCGAATACATGATTCCTTAAGCTCGTTTTAACTGTGAGTCCACGCAGAGTAGCAGCAAGGAGTAGGGTGAGCGGAAATTCATTTATGGTTACAAACAGGATAATTGTGGACATTTTCAAAAGAAGCTATTCAATTTTTCAGAACGTACCTGCATTGTTGTAGAAAATGATGAACAAAAAAAAAAATGGGATAATGATATTTAGTCTTCAAAGTAAATATGTACATATATCCATACAAACATATGTAAATATTTGGCGCATGAGTATTTATGCTTTATCCTAAGGGTATATTAAGTTTAATACATAGTTTATAACGTAGAGAAATAATCGAGATAGACCCTATAAAGTGTATATGCATATTCTTGATCAGCTTTAACTAGTAACAAAAACGACTGAGCCATGTCCGTTTGTATGTCACCACATTTTGGGATTTAAATTTTGGGCTAGGAGGATGAAATTTCATATCTGAACGTTTGAGAAGGTGAAGCAGTTCAAGAGTGAACATTTTTAACCGATTTGCATGGGGATTTTTTTGTTGGATTCATATTGACCCAGGTAAACACACTACGGAGCCGAAAATTGGAAATTTCGACCGAAAAAGTCGGAAAATCGTGAAAACCCGAAATTGCATATTTTCAGGGGTGGAGATATCTGAAAATTCCACCATTTTGTATTCGAGGGATAAAATATTGATTCTAAGGAATGACAAATACTGCGGAATTGACAATCGGATAATTTTGTCCCTCACGAAAATGGGATCACCAATAGATGGCGTTATGCTCTCACGTCTGACAGCTGAGTAGTATATTCGATCTTTCCACATTGACAATTGATACGAAACAGTTGCACAAAGCGTTGCAGTGACTTGATGAATTTTTGCAATTAATATGCGCATGCTTTCGAGGTCATCGTAGTAACTGAATAAAAAAATGTGTAGCCACAAGGCTTTATAGGAAGGAGGATAGGGTATCATATCAGACGGATTGTAGCTTTTCACGTACAACACGAATGGTTGTGAGAAGCTGGGTCCCATGAACCTGTCGCGCCAAATAATTGTATTTGTATTTATTTTGCTGGAGCACAAAACAAAACAGTAAAACAAGGCAAACCAGGAAACATTTCTACGGTGTTCGAGCGGGTCAATTGATTCCGCTATACTTCTGTCTCCTGTTGGACTTAAAGATCTTGGATCCTATCTGCATGTACCCGACCAGACATGAGCGTTATATTCGAGCTTGGAGCGGTGTTTACCATGTATGTACATATATCACAGTCAGGTCGATAAGGTGTTTTATTATTGGGGACTTCGAATATGTGGTCATTTAAATGTAGATAAATTGTCATTAGCACACATACCGAGGACAGAAAGTATTTCGGTTTCGGCGATGCAAGTGCCATTCATTGATAATGACATCATTAGGTTACGCTTGAGCGACAGAAAATAGCATTGAGTTGTTGAAGCATTAACTTTCACACTGTTGTTTATAACTAGTTTCGCATACGACAACAAATTTGGGATGCCAAACGTTCGTACAGGACGACCACCCACGTTACAGGAAACTAAATAACTATTTATAATTACCGGGGATTATACACAATACACAAAAAGAGAGTGTTAATGTATGCATTTGCACAAAACACCAATAATTCCCATGGTAAAGACGATATACATATGTATGTATATCTATACATCCTAACATCACAGTAATATTAGTTCTTATCCCTTTAAACTAAAAGTATACATGCCCACACATTCAAGTTGTCAATTTGTGAATTGGATCAGATACTAATCCTAAGGATAACTTAGATTGAACAGTGACCTTCTATCCTGACTAATTTTATTAAAAAGAAACCATGAACAAATGGTGTTGAGAATAAATTACTTTGGGTTTTTGGTGCCAGTTAATATGTCAATAAATGCAAATTTCCATTATTCGTTTGTAACTCATCGTATCCTTACTGTTGTCTTTCTTCAATGTACATATGTATATATGTGGAATAATCGGTTCAATGTTCACAAACGAACATCGCTACCACAGTACCCATCTATAACCGATGTCGTTGGTATAAATATTTATTCAATTGTATATTCGTACTATTTGTATGTATAAACATAAATATAACGCTTATATGTTTAGTATATATGTACATACTGTGCATAAATGTACATACTAAGCATAAACAAAAGTGCATGCTTTTGTGCAACTTTTGAGAAAATACCGATCAAACCATGTACACCTTTATCTGCTGTACAAAAATATTAGTTACAAATAATGAATCTTTAAAATTTAGAATATAACCTTTGCTTAGCAAGAAATGATTTTGTTTCCATCCTAAATTTTCCAACCGGACGCGTTCTAAAGGAAGGCCAAATATGTGGTACAATACATTCCGAAACGTCTTCACAAATAGCTTTGAAGCCCCAATATAAAGAACAATTTACGGAATATATATATGTAAATTTATCTATTTATATGTATAAATGGTCCTAAATATTAATAGGGAATAAATATCTTTAAAAGAAAATCTTAGAAAACATATTGTTACGATGTAACACTAACGCAACGCGTGGGGTGTATTAAGATCCTGTTCAAAATCGATGTACACAAGGTAGTTTATTTTTACTTTAGTCTAGTAGTTTCGCTTCTAACCATTTTATTAAACAAACATTTTGTAAAATGAGAATACACTAAGGGTGAGCGCAGTGAGTCCGACTACTGAGCGGGAAGCTCGAAGTTCAGTTCCCAGCCAACACCAAAAATCTTTCAAGGTCCAATATCTCCCGATCATTTGGCAAACATCCGATGGTGTAACTATCATGAAATAGTTTCTCAAACCTAAAAGTACTTTTGGGCCACGGCTTTAAAGAAACAGTGTTAAGAATTATAGCACACGCAACAGAAATGGTTGGGCCTTGTCGCGCCAAATATTTATTTTTTGATACACTAAAGAAAGACTTGGGCAATGAGCGCCGTGGATCAAGTGGTTAGTGGACTATGGAGCGAGGGGTTCGAGGTTCGATCCCTCAAGAACCTAAAATTTCACGGCCTCACCTCTCGCGAGCGTCTGAGAGTAAAACTGTCATGAAAAAGCTTTTCAAAACCAAAATTGCCTTTCGGACGCGGCATTAAACAGTAGATCCCTTCCATTGGTATAAAGAATATAACACGCACAACACGAGTTGTTGTGAGAAGCTAGACCCTAGGTCTCATGGAAAGAGGGTAAGAAAGCCTTTACTTGGTCATATAAGCTTCTGATGTACAAAGGAAGAGTAGAGTACATTGGTTGCAACTACATTCCATCAGGTCGTGTAGTAACTACTAGCCACAGATCAAATAAAACAAATAGTCAACGTAGGGGGTTCTCTTTCTACTCTCAAACTGATGAGCACCACAAAACTGCTGATTTTGCCCCAAAACTCGTTGCTGGCTTATGAAAATCAAATGGAAGCTCACTCACACATTTTTTCGTTTACGGGCGAAATCATAGCTGTTGCTATTTTGAGAGAGGATTTGGCTCCGCATATCTATGGATGGATGGAAAGTTAACTATCTGTACTCGTATAACTTGTGCTAGTAACCACGTTTGAATATAAAGAAACTGTCGCAAGTAGAAATCGGTTATAAGGATGTCGAAGGGACCTTAGAATTTAATCGTTATAACCGGTGCACTGTTATACCCGGTACAACCAATTTAGTAAGGCATTCGCACTGCCACGAATTTGCTTCAAATTGTTTTTAATTTGTTGCATTTTAAAGTTGTTAAAACAGTTTGTTGTGATATTCCATATTCTTTACACAACTCAGTATTTCATACACCACTTCCAATTCTTGAAATAATGTCATATTTTTGAGCAAAAAAAAATTATTTCCGCTTATTTATTGTCACCATTTTGAGAACTATCTAAACGCAGTACTTGTACTGAACTCTTCAAATGACAGATATGGAATGGAAATCGAACGGGGCATATGATGAAATAAACTTTAACACCTCTAGATGTAGATGTGTAAGGGCGTAAGGGCATAAGAGCATACAGACTGCAGTTATTACAGAAAAGAATTATATACATATGTATGTATATAGAAACTTTCATAATTTAGACACATATTTATTGAAGACATGTAACAATATGTTTTTTCCCATCGCTATTAACAGACTGTAGTGTTAAATCTGATACATTTTCATCGCTGTAACCGATTTGGTCGTTGTATCCAGCATCGTTGTCACCGATTGCAAATTACTTTAAGTTAAACGGAGTTTTGTCGGGACTTTGAAAATATATAGTAATATCCGGTTCATCACTATATCAAGTATTGTTATAATCGATTTCTAAATAATTGATTCAAATATGCCAATGCTATTTAACGTACTTCTACACGTACTTCCACCTGTGTGTACTGCATTACATAATGAATTTTCAATGGAATTACATATTTCGATAGCATGCATGTACCTACTCGTTTTATCTGCGAAACGTGGCAACATTTTTTTTAGAACGCCACAAAAAGTGGGCGTGAAGTTTTACCAAATAATTTTTTTTTTTAAAGTAAAAATGTTGAAAAACAATCGCCAAAACATGATATGCCCAAACTAACACATATCGATAAAATCAATTATAACCCTATAGACTCCAGATATGAGGTTTGAAGCAAACACATCCAGCAGTTTAGACTGCGAAAAATGTACATACATTATTTTCTAGTACTTCGTTACAAATTCATCGCAGAATCCAACATTGCAGCAGCAAGGATAATGATACATATTTCGTCAAACGAACTACAACTGCATATTTCATACAAATATGAAATTGGATATTAAAGGTTGCTAGGAAAACCCAACAGCCAAAATTTGACCGCATTCTAGGGAAAATTTATATACATAGATAGATATCTTTTGAAGGTATTTGGTTTGATTCAAAACTCTTTTAATCCAATAAGGTATACCTTTTGCATGAGATCTGTAACTATTCATACCATTTAGACCATGTTTAATATTTGATAATATTCATCAACATTTGAGATCATTACGGAACTCGATGTCAAAGTTGCAAATATTCATAACAGCAACGCATTATTTCTTTTCTTTCATTCTATAGTGTTCGTAATCGGTACGACAACGAAACGTAATATGCAACGCATTCTCATTTTTATCATTTGTGATAAAATTTATGAAAAACAAATTACATTCTACGGAGCTTCATCTTTATTTGGTCCATAATTCGGCTGCTTTCCTAAATTCAACCATTGTGACTGCACATCACATCCATGCTGCAAACATACGATGCTTTCAGTATGCGATGCGCATTCTGTTGCGTTGTGAATCTTGACGTTTACGAATGTTATGCGATGCGCACAATTTATTTTTTGGAAATCTGAAACAATGTGCAATAAATTAATTGCAACTCAGATAATTAATCATTTGCTAAACAATTGTGGTACTGGTGACAACCGAATATTCACGAAATATATTATAAAGCTAATCCATAAAGGATAGCAATAACAAATATCATTTGCATCGTGTTAGTTCACGATGCTCTGTTTGCTTTTGTTTGCGCAGTGTATTCGATCACAATGCATTTCGGAACGTAATGCGATGTGTCATCATTTTGAGTTTGCATTTAGGAATGGTTGCTGATTCACAAAGCAGGCAGTACTGCATTTAGGAAAACAACCTTCATAAAATTCGAAGTCGAAATAAAGGCGTAATCAGAACGAAAAAAAAACTTGTAGCCTATTAATATAATGATGATGATGATATGCACATGTTGCTTATTATTCACAACTGTTTTTCTCATTGCAAACACAAAAGTAAGTATAACGCTGTTAAAAAATTAAAAAGCATATTGATTAGCTAGAAACTTTTCAAAATTACGACAACGGACTGAAGTCTTCACCGCGAGGAAATATTTGGAGCAACAAATAAATCAAGATCAACTTAATCTTGAAGTTGAGCTTAGGACATACATACATATGTAAGTAGAACTTAACGTTGATGTAAATGTACGCAACGAACAAACCTGAGTAATATTGTGGATGATATTCCTAGATGAAAGTTTAATAATAATGCTTAAATCTCGTACGCAACATTTATTATGTTAGCACGAATGACCAGCATAACAGAAATTCATATGGGGTTTAATACCATGAACAAAGAAAAATAATATCCACAAAAGAATTGTTTTATGTACATATATGCTCTTTAATATTAGACATCTTCACCTTTATGGTTAAATGCCCAACACGTGTTTGTTTGTGCCAAGTCGAAGAAGTTTCATTAAGTCTATGGTCTGTAGTCAAATATTACACTGGCAGATATCATGTCAACGGAGGGAGGAAATTGCCTTCCATGAAATACTCTCGCATTTTATTGTTTTTATATAGCCAGTCAAAGTAGCACCAAACATTCCTTCCTTCTTCCCACAAATATGTACCTAGGACTCCTTACTGCGTGAAATCGTATCCCCCACGTGACAATGTTCGAACAAATCACCCCTAAGCCTCAGCTCAGTCACGTAATAAAAAGAAGTTAATTGTTTAATTTTATATCCACTATCAGATGGGATCAACTGCGCTTATTTGTAGTCAACTTTCCTTTGGGGAAAGATAATATTTTCCCCTATAAACAAAAAAAAAAAAAGAAAAAATGTCTCA
This sequence comes from Xylota sylvarum, assembly GCA_905220385.1. Lineage (NCBI taxonomy): Eukaryota > Metazoa > Arthropoda > Insecta > Diptera > Syrphidae > Xylota > Xylota sylvarum. Next base: position 67,330,094 of record LR999958.1, on the reverse strand, counting down.
AATTAACCCTCTCCACTTGATAAGAAGGACAAAGATATCTAATAAAACCAAAAACACAGAAGTCAGCTCAAAACTTTTCGCGTAACAAATCATTACCAAAAAAAAAAAAATATGATTCCTCTTGAAAGTGATGTAAGCCTATGCCAGTCACCCTCTATAGCGCCACCCCAAAACTTTTTCGCTGTACAAAATTATGTATAACTATAAAAACAAAATAGAGAGCAAAAAAAAAAAATAATACAATCAACAAACTGAAAAAACAAAATAAAATCAAATAACCAGCGGAAATCGATTTATGCATTTGGACTCCATTCCTTTATGTGGGGTTTTTGATGTGAAAGCATCCCCAGAAAAATATTTAGTCGGTGGTGGCCTATATTTAGGTATGTTATGTAAATGCTATTCGTCGACAGTGGTGGCTTGGCTGTCGTTATCACAAGCTTCGTCGGTTCGTTTTCTTTTTAGAACAAAATGTTTATGAAAGTTCATAATTCAACGAATAACGAATGAAAATCGAAAAAAGGCGCCTGGTGCGCTTTCACCAGTCGAGTAGCCATGAACGTTGCAGTAGCAGCAGCAAAGAGCAATTTGTGCTGTAGACATATGGTTTTCCATTTGCTCAGGCTTTAGGCATGACATACAAACGAAAACGTGCAAATATAAGGAGTGGAGAAACTTCCGGAAATACACCCTCTTCCTACCCGTTCTATGTACCTACATACATACGTTTGTATGTATTTTATTTTATTCACACGATTTATCACTCGCAAATGGAATTCGAGTTGGACCGCCAACTAATTTATACCATGCATGCGGAAGGATATAGTACAGCATTCCAGTTATAATATAAAGTGAAATGGCGTGGATACGACGCGACGGATTGAGTTTACACATACATACATATATGTAGGTAATGGATTTTGAAAACTCAAATTCTTTGAATGTTATTTTTATTTCGTTCTCTCTTTTTACTGATACATGCACATATATGTATGTATGTACTTCGACAATCCAAATATTTTTGGCATTAGGAATTCGAATTACAGAGAAAGATACATGATTTTGGCTTGCGACCTTGTCTGTACTTATCGATGGTGGAAATCGAGAACGATGGGGGTGTTGGTTGATTTGCAAAACATCCATTATATAATATTTGACTCAAGAAGTGTTCTATATTCTGCTACTACTTAGAAGGAGGTTATTCTACATAAAATGCATACTAGAGCATTTTCCCAGAAATATCTACTATCTACAATCTGCATCTAACATTTTCTGCAGACCTCAGATAAGCAGCTAGTAGCACTGGGCGTTATTCGATAATTCGGCCCAGTCAGCTTAATCCTTAGCTAGCAGCCTTTGCACAACAAGTTGGTTGAGATGTAACGTAACCACGGAAGAGTATCGAGCTAGAAAAAGGGAGAAGAAGATTCTGCGTAAAAAGAAGTGCTGCCTACACAGCTCTCAGCTCTCAGCTCAAGGATATCGAAGAATCCCGCGATAGGAACAACACCCGAATGTTTTTTTAGGAAAGCCAAGCAACGAGCAGCAGGCTTTAGTCCCGGAACACAGACAGGGAATAGTATATGTGTTTAAGCAGCATTTCCAGCAGCTACTTAATGGGCACTAGGAAGAGAGAGTGATAGGGCAAGAAGAGAACCCATCCAGTCAATGAAGAAGCCACCCATTTCCCAGTTTTGAAGAGGTTGGCTCAGTTACCAAAAGCTGAAGAACGACAAGGTCGCCGGCTCTGATGGTCTCCCAGTGGAGCTTTTCAAACATGGCGGTGATGCTTTGGTTGGGTACATGCATCAAATTATCAACCATGTATGGGTGGATGAAGCCATGCTCGATGACTGTGCTATCAGCTCTATATGCCCATCTTCAAGAAAAGCGATCCTATGTCTTGTAATTGTAAGAACTATCGAGGCATTTCCCTGCTAAATGTTGCATATACTATCCTTTTTGTGTGAACGTCTGAAGCCTTTCTGTAACACATTAATCGGTAAGTACCAGTATGGCTTCCGGGCCGGTGATCGACGACCGACAATGGACTAAATTTTCACAGTTAGGCAAAATCTGGACGAATTTCAAGTCGAGAATCATCATCTTTTCATCGATGATTGTCTACAAGATAATGGGCGAATTTGGGAGCCCGGCAAAACTGATCTAGCTGTGCCGCGTGAGGCTGGAAAACTCGTGGTGCAATATGTAATTCGGAAGTAGTTCGTCCGAACTTTTCAAAACATGTACCCGATTTCGGCAAGGAGATGCACTATCATGTGACTTTTTCAATCTCGAGCTGGAACAGATAGTGCGCAGGGCAGATGTTAACATGGAAGGCACTATCTTCAATAAATCACTTTAGTTGCTGTGATACGAAGACGACATCGAAGAAGACTTACCCTAGGAAACCGGAAACCTTGGAAGGCGAAATGTATGCTCTACAAAACTTTGATCCTCATAGTTGATCTATATGGAATCGAGTGCTGCACGATAAGCAGGAAACCAAAGTAAATATTCAAGACTTTCGAGAGAAAAATTCTTCGTCGAATATTCGTTCCCGTATACGAGGAGGGAGAATGGAGGAGACGACACAACAGTGAACCCTATGAGCTGTACCAAGATCTGGACGTAGTTTGAAGAGCTAAAATACGTCGACTACAATGACTCGGCCACATCGAACGAATGGACCATAACGCTCCAGCAAAGAGTATCTTATAATTTAATGAGCGATCACCTGACCGCATCAAAGTTAAGTTCTATGTACGTACATACATGTGTATGTGTGTAATAAACTTATAAACGAAGAATTGCATAACTCCGTACGTGTCTATGGAGCCCGTTTGGAATACAATTCTAAATTCATACTCGAGGTTTCGAAACCCATAACCGATAAAGGAAAGCATCATTGCCGGATTAGTGTTATAAAGGGTTTTCCAATAAGGACTTGACAACTTTTTTTTTTAAATAAAACGCAAACCATTTGAGATATTTCAAAAACTTTATTATCGGCTTGAAGTACAATCAAAACATTTATGAATGGAACTCGACTTCGTTCATATGGCCACCGCGGGCATGTTTGCAGCGGTCGATTCGTTGGACCCAATTTTCAACGACTCGGCCACACATTTCGGCCGAAACTGCCGTTATTTCGCGTTCAATGTTGGCTCTGAGCTCTTGCAACGTCGTCGGCTTGTTGGCATAAACCAATGACTTAACGTAGCCCCACAGAAAATAGTCAAGCGGCGTTAAATCGCACGAACGAGCAAAATACGCCATAATGTGGTCTGAGCGATGCCCAATTCTTGAGAACGCCGTGGAATTGACTGATTTGGATCGTTTGCTACGAACGCCTGAATGGCAGCGATATTTTCGACACTTCGACCAACCCGTTGTCTCACTGACACGGCAACATCACACAACGAATATATAGACTCAAATTTTTGCACTAAACTTGTTATTGCCTGTCTACTAGGGCGAGAATTACGACCGAAAATTGGAGTTAACGCTCTTAAAGTTGCAGTCACCGACTCCGAATTTCGGTAGACAATTTATATAATTTGCAGACGTTGCTCGTTCGTGTACTTTACCATGATGAAAATGTTGAGTTTACTGAATAAATTGACAGTGACAGTACAAATTTAATTTCACATTTCTAGGTGGAGCAAGCGGATGTTTAAGTTCTCGAGTTTAAAAAAAAAACATACAGAAAAGCTACAATCCGTCTGGAACGGATCGTATGATACCCTATCCTCCTCTCTATAAAGTGGGCATGGCCAAATTGCATTTTGTACTCAAATATAGCTATAATGTCGAACGTTTGAGGATGTTACATGTAAAATTTTATCAAAATAGGTTTTTTGATGATAACGCCCCCAAAAAGTGGGCGTGGCCAAAACTGTTCTATGGCTGAATTGTAGGGAATCTAAATACCCAAATATTTGGTCTTAACAAAATTTTTCGGTTTCATATAATTTAGTGAAGTTATAAAAAAGTAGGCGTGGCAGTGGGCGGATGTAAAAAATTTTTACACTTGTACTGTATCTTTTTCTTGGAAGCCCAGATATGAAATTTCAGCGTCCTAGATAAAAACTTAAGGCCCAAAAATGTTTTTTGTGATAAAAACGCCCCCAAAAAGTGGGCGTGGCCAAAACTTTTGTATGGGTGGATTGTAGGGAATCTGAATGCCTAAATATTTGGTCTTAACAAAATTTTTCGGTTTCATATAATTTAGTGAAGTTATGAAAAAGTGGGCGTGGCAGTGGGCGGATTTCAAAAATTTTTACACTTGTACTGTATCTTTTTCTCAGAAGCCCAGATATGAAATTTCATCGTCCTAGCTCAAAATTTAAGGCCCAAAAAGCGGTGACATACGGACGGACGGACGGACGGTCATCGCTCAATCGATTTCGCTATTGATGCTGATCACGAATATATATACTTTATAGGGTCTATCTCGATTATTTCTCTATGTTACAAACTATGTGTCAAACTTAATATACCCTTAGGATAGGGTATAAAAATGATTTAAAGCCGAATTGTTCAATGCATTTTGGGTTTTTTACGTTAATTTTTATACCCTATCCTAAGGGTATATTAAGTTTGACACATAGTTTGTAACATAGAGAAATAATCAAGATAGACCCTATAAAGTCCGTCCGTCCGTCCGTCCGTCCGTCCGTATGTCACCGCTTTTTGGGCCTTAAATTTTGAGCTAGGACGATGAAATTTCATATCTGGGCTTCTGAGAAAAAGATACAGTACAAGTGTAAAAATTTTTTAAATCCGCCCACTGCCACGCCCACTTTTTCATAACTTCACTAAATTATATGAAACCGAAAAATTTTGTTAAAACCAAATATTTAGGCATTCAGATTCCCTACAATCCACCCATACAAAAGTTTTGGCACGCCCACTTTTTGGGGGCGTTTTCATCACAAAACCGAATTTTGCGCCTTAAATTATTAACTAGGACGCTGAAATTTCATATCTGGGCTTATGACGAAAAGATACAGTAGAAGCGTAAATTTTTTTTACATCCGCCCACTGCCACGCCTACTTTTTTATAACTTCACTAAATTATATGAAACCGAAAAATTTTGTTAAGACCAAATATTTAGGTATACAGATTCCCTACAATTCACCCATAGAACAGTTCTGGTCACGCCCACTTTTTGGGGGCGTTTTCATCAAAAAACCGCTTTTCATGAAATTTTACATGTAACATCCTCAAACGTTCGACATTATAGCTATATTTGAGTACAAAATGCAATTTGGCCACGCCCACTTTATAGAGAGGAGGATAGGGTATCATACGATCCGTTCCAGACGGATTGTAGCTTTTCTGTATGTTTATTAATGATTTAGTGCAGAGATGTGTGGTATAAACTATACAAAAGCAGATTTAGGGATGTCAGTAACCTTACCGACGCAATCACGATATGCATACTCAATACAAGACTTTGCTGCAAAGAACATCTGCAGGGACAATGCAACAAAAACATGCACGTATCAAGGATGATGCCTAAAGTTCGATAGTCAAGTCAAAATAGAAGACCACTACTTACGAGTATACTAGTAGTTCAATCAATAGATTTGTACGCAGCGCCAATTTGGGAGGTATCATTAAAGATGTGCAGCGTGTTCCCTACGGAATTGTATGATGGAATATGTTTTATTGCAGAGTTGACGTACATACATACATTGCGGCTGTACAATGACATGAGCAGGAAATCCCAGGGCGCTGTAGGAAACGATATATCAGAGGGAGAGCACAAGGTATAATTGAGTGGCAACATATGTATGTCGATGGAAACAAAAGGACAACATAACGAGATGGATACCATCTCCTATAAAGTACGCAACTAGGATTCATAATTTGTGTTGAAGGCAATAAGTAATTCAGATTAACTTCATAATGCAAATAGTCGGAGCATAGAGTCATGACGTAAGTCATGAGTATCTATTAAGTTTTAAATTTCATATAATGCATACATACATATGTACATGTGTACATATTTTCGAATCTGAAAAAGTAGAAGTGAAAAAGCTTTCGAAATGTGTTAAGAATCTAGAAAAGCATCTTATGGTACGAGAACAACTCCTGGTTTGAGATCTATTATTGAAAAGTCAATTCATGAACATTGAATTTTTCTAGGAAGAGCTGCGTGTATCCATCACAAAATCTTTCCAACCAAGTTGCTGTACCTACTCTTGTCTAGTAGTCAAAGTAATTTTGCAAAATAGCTTGGTCACGTCTATGCAATGTATTTACATACAAAAAAATTTAGTTGTTTAAAATATACTCTTAAATCGAGAACTCTATTTCGTCGGATAATACCTGAAGTTCATCGGTGTATTCAGTTGGAAAAACTAAATCATCGAACCGAAAATGATTATAAGGACTTTGCCTGCATAAGCGTGACATTCAATAAACAACTGGGGCAAATTTTATCCTTGGTAGTTTGAGTTTAACACACCTGTGATTATCTCAGTTCACAACATATTAAAAATAAAATAACAATATCTTCTAATTAACCGACCACCGTGTGGACTTTGCTACAGTTCAAATGGACAACGTTAATTGGAAGCAATGAAGAAGGATATTCGGAAAGTTTTCCTCAGGATCCAAACATCTGCTATTCCGTAAAGAAGTTGTTTATTTTTCTTGAATGAAAATAACCTACAATTTTGGCTCACATGGTGGAAAGGAAAATGTTGCCATATTCTGGTACAAGTTGCAGCGGATGTAATTCCCTGGAATAATCTTGTTTTTTACGACGTACTTTCTTGTAACTCAATTCTGCTTGTCCTGCAATTTCATATATTTGATCGCTGTCTGCACCTATCTACGTACATGTGCATATGTACATATGTAAGTTTACTTCAGAAATTTCATGTTGAACAGTGTGTTTTTATATAAGTTTAATGTTGGCTTGTTGTGCCGAAAGATCAATACCTACTGGGGAAAACCATTTTTCTTTCACACAAAAAAGGACCTTCTGATTGCTATCACACTGTTACCCGTGGGTATTAAAAAAAAAAGAGAAAAAAAAATATTTTCTCTAACCGCTACACAAAATTTTTTTGCTAGGACTTCGGTGTATTTTCGTGCACTTTCGTCATTGCATTTGAGGGTTTGGTTTTAGCCCGACCTTTGATTAAACATGGCAAACAATTGAATCTGATTGTACCCTCTTTTCCGTCCTTTAATTTGCGGTTAACAAAATAGGCCAAAGAATAGTTTAAGTTTTTGAACCAAATCCAATTATTTTTTCTACCTACATTAAATTATTTATTAATCTTTCTCATACAGAACCTTCAGCTTTAAATACACATAATGGATTCATCAGATCTATAATTTGCAGGTAATCACTATTTTGAAAGAAAGGAATTTTACAAGGGAAGTGTTCGCACCTTAGGTTGATTTAACTTTGGGCTGAGCGCCAACTTCATTCAAAGGACAATGTGATGACAGGCATTGTGAAATTATTTTCCTTGAATTTATTTTTTTGTTTAATACCAATTGCTTTAATGTCTGAAACACCAATTAGGGCATTTGATTGCTGTTGAAATTCTGTTAGGACTGTTTATAATAAGGGGTATCCCATTAAGATCGGCTATTTGTAAAATTAAAACGCCATGTTTATTTGAAAAGATCTGATGTTTTTATTTTAATAAAGATTGTAGACATTTAGGTTATGTATATGTATATCACAATATTCGATAATGGCTGCCTCGTGACTGATGGGCACTCGTTGGTCATTTTTAAATGAAATTTCCGATGACATTTCGGCATACTACTGGCTCAATTTCATAAATGGCGCACTGAATCTCTTTTTTTTAGTTCAGGAATTGTTCTTTGGTTATTGGGATACATCTTTCCTTTCAAAAAAAGAGATCCATTGGCGTCAAATTTGTCAATTAATTAGACTACGTATGGTGAGAAGGTGCATTATTCAAGTGTTGTACTAGCCGCCAAAGAGAATGTCGAGTTTGTTTTAACAGGATCGGTAGAGACGCTTGTAAGATAAGCTGCAATATGATTGCAATAGTTTACTGCATGCTGAGTGCCCTAAGCTTAACCCGCCTGACGTTGAGTATTTAATTAAAAATAAAAATGCTTGAAATTGCTCCCTGTACATGCGGCGAAACGCTGCAACGTTGAGAGATTATCAATATCATCGATGGTTGAAGAAGAACCCAGCAAAATCACTCTCACGGAAGCTTAATATATACATACTTAGATAATGGAACTGATAGTAACTCTCTCGTCAACGGTCATCACTCGCAATGCAAAGTGCACTCACTATTTATTTGAGAAAATAATAGTAATTAAAATGCTATCTTTTCCAGATAAAACTTAATTTCTGGCCAAGTCACAGTTTGGGGAAAATGTACTGAAGATGCAAAAGATGTTTATTTAAGTGATTTCCACCTTACTCTTGATAGAAATCAGAAAGCGATTGGACAGGTTCTCAACCTAACAAAAGCTTTTGAACTTGTGAATCATAAGATACTTCTCCAAAAGTTAAGTACAGCTGGTTTTAGAGGAAGCATAAGTGAGTACTTTGTATCTTTCTTACTTAACAACTTGTTCTTACTTAACAACGCACAAGAATAAATGGAATCCTAAGTGCGGAGGAGTTGTGCCCTAATGTTGGTGTACCGCAAGGCTCCGTTTTTAGTTCAGTTCTCTTTCTCATTTATATTAATTCTGTCTTCAACTTACCGCTAAATGGTTATAATTGGGTATGCGGATCTTTTAAAACTAACTTTCTAAATGATTTACAAAATCAAATGGAGCAAGACTTACGTTTGCTTAGTATCTAGTTTCATGAAATGATACCAAGTAAAAAATCGAAAGCTATGCATTTCTCACTTTCTATTCATAACATTCTTGTGGAAACCAATTATTGTCGCTCAGTTATAAGACTAATAATGTTTATGAATAGGTTTGCGACATCATTGCCCTTATTTCTTTAAAACCGGTATATTCCCTTAGAATCTATAATACAGTAGAACTTTCTCAAGAAAATTGCACCTTATATTTTGAACAAACTGCCATGCCGACCAAATTATGCACTTTGGATACTAATCTACACAAATTTCTTAAAAGACTTAATGATTGGCTACTTTCAAGACCCAAGTTTGAGACCCTGATTAATGATTTGTCTTAATGAATAAATAAATAAAAATAAATACCTTATGGTAACCGAAAAATTCAGGAAATTTTCGGACCGTCTGCATTTCCGCGTCTCACCATTTCGGTAGTGGATTTTCACAAATTCTTTGCGTTGTGCATCCATGCTTAAACCTCAATGTTAACACATTACAGCTGTCAAATAACGACTGACAAAAAAAATGGCACTAAGTTCAAAATAGGCGGTTCTAATGGGACAGGCTTTTTATTACAAATTGAGTGTGGACCTACCCGTGTATGTACAAATCCTCGGGCCCAAATCACACTACTACTGGATGGATGACATTTTCATGATTTCTGCAATAATTTCAATAATATTCAAATCTCCTTTCTATTGGACTTGTACATTTATATGGTATATGGATTTTGAGATGCACTCTTTAAACCAAGGCTTTAAATTTGTCTCACACTAACTTGGAAAGCAGCTTGTCGTTCGTATTCATTTCGATGGCAAACCTTTATGACAAAACTTTTCGATAAGATACACAAAATATGGAACTTGTTCCCTTCGTAATATTCATATTACATACATACATATATATGTATATAAATCTCAATACTTCCCATATTTCATAATAATTTAAAGCTCACAAAACTCGAAGAGTCAGTATGATACTTGAGAACATCTTTAATTATTGATATTTTCCATTACTGTGACCTATTTGCGGCCAAGACATTTAGATTCTTTATCCTTGTCACGTGCACTATTAAATAATAAACTTGATGGTTTACATGTTGCTAAAGATATCCCATTTATTTGAGAATATAACATGCAAACACTACTTCTAGGGCGACATGTACGTAATCTCGAATTTGCAATCAATTAATCGACGTCTAGTTTATTTCTCGAAGATTGTATTCCTCATCATTATTTCCATTTGTTTAGTAGATTAATGTGTAGAGGGGCGACAATGACGATGGGATCCTTTGTTTCCCTTGAGATTCAAATCACTTAAGTTGACATTATGATCCTATGTAATTCCGTATTGACACACAGTGATTAATCAGGCCTAGGTACTGCGTTCTCTGAGATTCCTTTAGGGATAGACATTTCCACACACTTTAGTTAAACCCCAAATTCCAACTCAATAGGTATTAAAGATTGTACTTAAAGGGATATTCTCACATGTATTATAGAAATTATGTACATACATACATATAAGCGTTGCATTTACACTCTCCTTGCATAGGCTTAAGCAATTACATACATACATATATATGTACGTAGGTATTACTATGTATGTACTTCAGTCGACCCATTGTTTTGAAAGTTATAGTACCACGCATAATTATTAACGCTCATTAAATCGTTAAACAGGGGAAAATTAAAAAAAAAAAGAAAAAAGGTATACGAGTGTTTCCGCCATAATAGTGAAAAAAATTTCAGAACTTTTGTTAAATCAACAACAACCACCATGGTCCTCTCACTCTTTTGTTCTTATTATTTTGAATTTTATATCCCCCATGGATTCCGCGATAATGAAATAAACATGTAAGCTGGAATTTTATAAAGGTTCGGCAAAGTCTAAGCACATCTATTAAAATCATATATTAATACCCCTCTACATATATTGTGCGGTTGGTGTTGTTATGTACTACACTAAAAGGAAATATTCTAGGATATGCTTTGAACAATTGAAATCTTATCCGTCATCGTGGAGGCACACAACAATAAGTACTTATTAAAGCAGAAAATTGAAATTGATTAACATCTTTCTGTTCACCAGAAGCCCAATAGTTTTGGGTCAAATAACTAGTTTATTATTGCCCGTATTTATTAGACCAGAAGGGAGATTGTAAATTCAGCTCCAGATTTTTCTAAATCAACTGCGGCTATAAGTTTTAATGAGATTTCTTTGATATTGCGATGAAATATGACTTTACCATGCGTTATGACAAATTACGGCATACTTCCATAAGATCTTGACATATTCCAATTGAATTCAGTCACTTGGTGGTGCCTTGGAAAGTAAGGCCAGTTTCATGCCATCATTTATAATAAGATCTAAATACGGATAAGTGATAATTTTTAAGAGCTAACCGAATATTTGGTCTTGTATAGAAGATATGGAATTGAACAGAATACATTTTTCCTTGTCTAGATAGGTACGTCTATTTTTCGGGTTATCGAGCTCTTATGTACATATATTGGAAACATTTTATAACACATCTTTTTTTTATCATTTTAACTTTCATTTCAAATACCACGCAATGAACAACATCTCGTCTTTGAAGGCAACGAAAAACCAGTTAACAAGTGTGATGTTTTGTTGGATCTCGACGTTGATTTATGTACATACACAGCCTTTGGGATCTTCAAACCGACACCATTTTTCACTAAACGTCAGTAGTTTTTGAGCTTATAGCGCAAGATTTTAAATTTTTTTTTTATCTAGACAATTTTTAAGTTATGCTAAATGTACAAATAACTGTGACTTATACATAAAGGGTTTTTCAGGGGTTTCTTTTTTAAAGGTTTTTAGGGTTTATCGGCTATACGTGAAGTTAGTTGCTGTTTGTTTTTTTTTTTTTCAACTTGTCTATACTTACAATTTCATCATGGAAAAGTAAACGCTTCAACAACTTTTGAAAATTCTTTAAGTATCAAGTTTCGCGTTCGGTTGCAACAACTTTAAGTACGATTCTTATCGCAAAATCATTCGTGATGAAGCCCATTTTTGGCGCAATGCCTTCGTTAATAAGCAAAATTGAAAGTCAACACAAAATTTACTCTTTGGTGAGGGTTTTATGCAGGAGGAGTCAACAACATAGTCACAGGCAATGGACCATGTTGACTGACTATTTTGAAACTTGACTTAAAACCAGGGTTGCCGTTAGGCGACTAAAGTCGCCATTTGGCAATTTTTTAGCGTCCGTTACACGAGGCGACTACTTTTTGAATAATGCCGAAATTGGACACTTTTTCAAAATCTTGTCGACTTTTGGGACACTTTTCTCAGGATTCATTCTTACATTGTGCTGCCAAATCACTTGCTTGTCTACTGGGCCAAAGTTGTAAAAGAATTAAACCTTTTCGGAGGTTAAGTCTTTTGAATTCATCTAGAAATGATTTGCAGTCTTTTTTCTAAAAAGGATTGGGATTTAAAAAACGTTATTCGTCATTCTTTTGAAGTCACTAATAAATACATTCAATATTTAACAAACACTGAATTGAAATCATTTTGGAAGTCAATCGAATTCACATACATATGTATTTCGTTGAAGTTAGTAGTGAATTCACTTGAAATCAGTTGAAGTCAGTGAATTCAATTGAAATTATTAGAATTCATTTATGTATGTGTATCTGTTTCAATTTTTCGCAAAAAATAAAGTTTTTGTTATGTAAAATCATTAGACGATGTTGTGTCTCGTCAATTTGGTTAAGCAATTTTACCCTCTTCTGTCTTGTTAAGACATCTAAATCTCCTTCACGTTTCAAACACGACGGTATCTTGACTATCTCAAAATTTGAATCTCGTCCACAAATGTCTTATAATCAGACATCAATATCAACATGATCCACCACCTGGAATCAAGTGAGTTAAAATTATTCCAGTTGAATTCACTGACTTCAACTGAATTCACTACTGACTTCAACGAAAGACGTGAATTCACTACTGACTTCAACTTCAGTGATTGCCAATAATTAAATACATTAATCACTGACTTTAAAAGAATGTTGAATTGCATTTTTTTTTGTATTTCGCAGTCTTTTTTGAACATGATTGCTCCAATCAAACGTTTTAATTATTTTGTATGAATTCTGCGAATGCATTTCCAAAAGAATGCAAACTCTGCTACTGGTTTGGGAAATTCCATAGCATTTGACGCGCAAGTAGCAAAAGTTTGTATATGTTCGTAAAAAAAAGTGCCAGTATATTGAAATTTCCTTTACCAGAACTTGCTCGTGTGACCGCCGGGTACAAAATCTGTTTTATATCAGTAATTACTTAAGAAAAGCATAAATACCCGTAGTGCTGCCTGTAAGCCTATCTTATAGTTTGTATTGTTTTAATTCTTAATTGCTTCTGTTAATAGGATTTAAAGCGATATTTTCATGATTATATTGTATTGGTGGGCACTGCAAATTATCAGTGGGGACACTTTTAATGCTCTTTCGCTATCAATTGCAACGTTTTGCAACATTTTTAATGTATTCAAGAAACAACAAATCAATTAATATCAAATAATTCTTACAATGGCAATTCAATTATAGTCAACAGTGTGTGCGAAAGGCAAATGATTGCAGACTTTCTTTCTGGTGACTAAAATTTTTGGATTTTTGGTTTTAAATGTGTAAAATTAGTCCAGAAAATAAGACTTCAAAATTAAGAATTAAAAAAGCTCTCAGAAATGGGACGATTCTTCAAAATGAAATAAGACCCCATTTTAAATCTGGAAATAATGCCCCAAAAGAAATTAAAAGCATACAGAAGAACTACAATCTGTTTGGAACGGATCGTTTGATACCGTGTTCTCCTTTATATGCAGCCCTAATAAAGTGGGCATAGCATTTTTTGTCGAACTGCAACGATACTTCCGACCGTTTAAGGATGTTACATAAAATATTGCATCCACATCGATTTTTTAATGGAAACGTCACCAAAAAGGAGGCGTGGCTAAGGACAATATATGTATGGATGAATTGTAGACAATCTTAATATCTAAATATTTGGTCTTAACAAAATTTTTCGATTTCATGAAAAATAGTGAAGTTATGAAAAAGTGGGCGTGGCTGCTTGTGCTACTTTTCTTTCTCAAGAGAGCCCGAATATGAAATTTCAACCTACTATCTCAAAAGTAAAGGCAAAAAGTGACATGCGGACGGACAGGAATGGCTCATTCGTTTTCGCTATTGATACTAATCAAAAATATATATTTATACTTTACAGGGTCTGTCTCGATTACTTCTATATGTTGCAAACTGTGCACGTAATTAGAAACGCCAAGAGAACGAGAATGCTTTCCGTTATAGCGGATGTGTTTTCGGCCGTGGCACAGTGAAATTTTCATTTTTACTGTACATATTAATCAATCTTTCAATTCAGATCAACAATATGTCATTTAATACCGTTACTAATTTTTTATTGAATTTAACTTTATAAAAAGTACAAAACTAGTCGTGCATATATAATTAGAAACACTTGTTATTTTTGAAGACTTTGTTATTTATTTTTAAAAAAAAGTTAATATTTTGTTGCATAACCACGATTGCTAATCACTGCCTACAATCTACGACGCATTAGAATTGCACAAACGCTTGGTGGAATAGACTCCCACGTCAATTTTGTTTCTTCATAGAGGACGCCAAGATTTCCGGCCTTTTTGAAGCTCACATTCCTTTTGAAGAATCTGCCACAAATTCTCAATTGGATTGAGATCCGGACTACATGATGGCTAGTAGATTGAACTTACAATATTGTCTGCAATCCATTTTTTTTGTGTAGGCCGCGGTGTGTTGTCTTGCTGTAACTTCCAAATTACTGGCAAATTGTCATCTGTGTATGGCAGCATGACATTTTCCAAAATATTGCAGTATTACACCCTTTTATGGATTGGACCCACTCCACGCCAGAACATCGCCCTCCATATCATGATACTGCCACCTCCGCGTTTCAGGGTTGGACGAGCCATTTGGGATCAATGTCCTTTGATTTTGGTAAAAAGCACATTTTTCCATTGCTCGACGGTCCAATGGGCATATTTATGGGCAAACTCTTAAACGTTTTTTTCTATGCCGTTCGGTTAACAATGGCTTCTTTCTGGTTATGCGTCCAAAGAGTCCTGCTCCACGCAACCTTCGCTTTACAGTGTCCACTGATGGTCCACTTTCGCTATTGCCAAAAACTGCAGCTCGAATCTCCCGTGCTGTGGAATGCGGATCTTTCTTACTTTCACGGAAGATAAGAAGGTCTTCCCGCGGTGTGGTAATTCGTGATATTGGTTTGCGCTTAACTCTTTCAACTGTGTCATTCTTCCGTATATATTGAATAGCATTAAACACCATCTTTTTGGAACAGCTTAACGCTTCTGCTATCTCTCTATATGACTTCCCTTCGTCATAAATGCTAGAGATATGTACGCAAACGAGCCTTAACATCGCAAGAATTGTTTTTACCCATAATGTAAAACTCTTAAAATAATTCAGTTGTAGCTGCCAATATTTATACAATTAGAATATACACTCACTTACCAGTGGATATTGCTGTTTTAAATGACAATTTTATTAAATATTGTGAAATTAATGTTTCGTTTCTAATTATATGCACGATCAGTTTAACACTTTTCACTCAGTTCGTTGCCAGATAAAAAAAGTAACGGTATTATATGACATAATATTGATCTGAATAAAAATGTGTATTAATATGTACAGCAAAAATGAAAATTTCTCTATGCTAATGCATATGTCCCTACCAAAACTAAATCTGGGATTTAGCTATGATCTCCCTAAATCCACCTAAATCTTCACTAAATCTCGAGGATTTACCATACGATTTGACGTCTATGAATCCCATCTAAATCAGAGATTTATAATAAATTTCACTTAAATCCTCATGCGACACAAATCGAACAATCCTTTTTTATGTCAGCTAATGTCATTTTCGTTTGCTGACAAAGAAAAAAAAAAATATTGAAAGCGTAAACAAAAAAATCCAAAATCAGGTCAAATCAGGTTTTAACTCATTTTAGTAATTCTGATCTTTAATTAATTATAGACAACAATACAATTTGTATTCAGTTCCAAAATATATAAAAAAAATACCAACTGTGACTGTCTGCTTCACAGCAAACGTCAATATAAATCTTAAATCCCGATGGGGACAGCCTACGTAAATCTAAATCTTTTTTCGCTAAATCCCGGATTTAGTTTTGGTGGGGACTAGCATAAGGCTGAAAACACATCCGCTATAACGAAAAGCATTCTCGTTCTCTTGGCGTTTCTAATTACGTGCACGGCACTGTATGTATCAAACTTAATATACCCTTAAGGTTTGCCTCATTTCGGGCGATATGAATCAAGCACATATTTTCTAAAATAGAATCGCCCAAATTTAGCAATGATAATTCCCATTTGCAATATTTGGGAGTTACTTCTTATTATATTTTTAGATTTGGGTGTTAGGATATAGCGCAACGGTTCTCAAACTATTTTTTTCGCGTACCGCTCCATGTGCATTACAGTTCAAAAGCGTACCACAAAACTATTACTTAGTGAATAGTTCACATAATATTTGAGTTTAATTTCATGAAATATGATTTGTATTCTCATTCTTGAGTCTCATTTTGACAAATATATGTGAGATGGGCATCTGCGTACCACAAGCGGTACTTCCGCGTACCATCATTTGAGAACCGTTGATATAGCGCAAACATTTTGACACGATACGTCCTTTCATCTGGGTTTTGTTACCTTTTCTCGTTCACTTTTGGGCAATGTGTCGTTATTTGGGCTTTATGTCATTTTTCGATTTGGACGTTATTGCCTTGGTCGATTAGACCGAACGACACCAGTGGACGACTGATGGCTGTTGTCCCCACTGATGACAGATTTTTGACAATGATTTTATGAACCATTGCTCAGCTTCAGAAAACCGCAGAATTATTATTTTTAGCTCAAATGAATTACAGACGAATTTACCAAAACAACTTTTTTTGGTTTCAAATTCGATAAGACATTATTGTATTAAGGCTGTGTAATCATATTTTAATGACGCCAAATTCTATATTAACTACCTTTCTCCCACTAAGACCCTTTCTTACTTACTTACTTACTTCCCATCTACAGATAATAAAGAATTAATGTGCAAAATTTCTACGTTTCTATGTCTAAAGTTTTCAGAGAAATTGTGACTACAACCAACTGTTGTACCTTTCCATTTTATAGTGATATTTAAGAGGCCCTTCATTCTGAAGAGACTGAAAAGATATTCAACGTTATTTCTCAATCGTTAGTACGTTAGGCTTTCAGCTTTTCAATCCACATCTACTCCCTTTTCTGTTAGGTTTTTTTGTACATTTCTGGGAAAACTGATCAAATCGAGGTATTTTCTAATGACTTTTATTTTAACTTCGAAGTTAACCCTATGTATATTTAAGTACATACCTACATATATATGTACATACATACATAGATAAGAAGTTGTATCTGCTGCAAGAAAGAATTTTGCTTGGTACCGGCAACTTTTGAGCCAAGATAAAATATTGTCTTCCATATAAAAAAGCTGATATTTAAAGATACTCCCCCAACTAAAGTTGGCTTACTAATGGTTCTGATACGAACACTTTGAGCACAGTTAGTTAAACTCAGTTGTATGCTGTGGAACAAAACAGACACAGACAAAGTACTGGAAATATTATCTCTTCTTACTTTGAGTACATTTTACGCCTGTGTAACTTAAAATAACTAAAGAAAGAAACCAAAGTAAGTATGCATTCAAGTTAAACCAGAACGAACAAATTGATATCCAGGTGATGACGATTTGTAAAACAATATAGAGTATGCGAGCAAAAGTTAAATGGCAAGTACTCGTGGAGTAGCTACACAATGAATACATAGTTATGATGAGTTGTTAGGTGTTATAAACCAAAAGAAGAAAGTATGATAATCGGGTCAGTAGCACAATGTACTTCGTGCAACACAGAATAAAGCAATAATCAAGTGAATCAATTTATACCTTTCCACTTTTATTTTTATTTAAACTATAAGGGACGTCGTTTGCCCTGAGATTATTATACCCTTTAAATCTGTTTTCTATATAGGTATGTATATGAAATACCAATTGCATGCACATACATATGTACATATAAGATTTACACTTCTATAAGCAAAAGCAAACGAAAATGCCCATTACTTTCAAATTTGAATCATTTCCGTAGTGATTTAATACTGTTGTCGCTGTTTTCAGTCCTTGAATCCTTCTCAATTTATTTTTGCTGCATATGTACATACATTTGTATGTATAAAAATACTTCTCCTATGCCACGATTACTGGGGCGGATTACTGAGAGAGGAGGTCAAGATTCGAGTTCCAGAAGTCGGCAAAAGAGATTTTTCACAACCCAATATCTTGCGAACGTCTGACATTTGAACGTTTTAAATAATTAATGTAAGCATTCAATTAAGAAATTATGGAAACGATTACGAAAAGCAAAAATTTAAAATTTTAAGTGTCTAAGTTGTCCAAAGAATGCTTACATATAGAACAAACGTGTATCTACATATTTTTAAAACCCTTAGGAATTTAAATACTTTGAAACGAAAGTTCCCAAACATATCATGATTTTCTGTAAACGAATTTAATCAATCAAATCAAATAATATTTCCATCCATTAAAGATGTTATATTGGGTGGTGCCATAAATACCGTGACAGTATTCGCATTAAAGATTATTCAGCTGTCTGCAGGCAGATGACTCCAGGCAATATCCAACACTAGCAATGTTATTTAAAGTGCAGATAAGAGCGAACGAATCAAATTTCTCGCAAACCAATTCTGAAAAATGTTTCCCTCCGGTGATTTTAAGCAGACCAATATCAGATTTCCTTTTCAATTTGTTCATCGGGGGGTAACGTTAAATACATCGGTTGAATATATTCGCTGGTCCATTATTTCGGTATTTTTCTGAAAACTTTATCCATCAATTGGTATACGCTTCCGATTGTTTAAAAAAAAAAATAAACAAATAAAAATACAATTCAAAAGGGTTCACTGTTTCTGAATGTTCAAGTCACTTGTGGTTTAGAATCAGCGGGTGATATCTACGAACATTTCATTGTTTTGTACTATTGTTAGTTTAAAACCCCTCAACTAAGGGTGTTGTAATGATTTCATGAGTATACATACATATATGTACATATTTGACAGAAAGAATCGTTGTGTGAAAAATATGTTTGAACTACAATTGGACAAGCACGTGCGTTTCTATCCTGTTGGTAGCTGATTCTGTGGGTAAAGTCCCTTCAGCTATACATATGTATGTAGGTATGTATGTGTGAAGGAAGCATTCTTTAGCAATATTTAATCATATGAGGTCTAATTTTTTTTCCCTCCGAGTGTAGGTGAAAATTTTCTATAGACACTATGAGAATACAAAGCGAGTGCTCATAGTAGTGTCAGATTTTTATTGACTAAAAACACCACTCTTCGATATAAATTGTTAGATACTGTTACTAAGATATAACTTACCAAGTAATTTTTCAATGACGAAATAAACATTTTTGGCAGGTTACCTTCTAGTGCATGTTCCGCAATTTAGAGGTGGTTAATCCTTATCTCGCCAAGTCTAAATTGCTCTCATTCAAAAT
This sequence comes from Xylota sylvarum, assembly GCA_905220385.1. NCBI lineage: Eukaryota > Metazoa > Arthropoda > Insecta > Diptera > Syrphidae > Xylota > Xylota sylvarum. The sequence continues at coordinate 67,310,587 of LR999958.1, read as the reverse complement.
TTATAGGACTGTATTGTCCGATTAGTCTTTATATAGATATGCTTTCGCGCGAATATTCTAGTTTCACCTTGGATTGTAGGAATTCCGAGATCATTATAGATATCGTCGGCAAACGTAGCAAGGGTAGTGCCATCTTCTTTCGGTATAACACGAGTATATAACAGATAGAAAAGCGGGCCGAAATTTTTTGCTTCCAACACGGAAGAGCCTATTCCCGAGATATGGTTCTAGAATATCGTATAGGCATACGGGGTGAACTTGTCGAAATTTGCATTTTAAGCCATCGTGCCACACCTTTGATAAGGGCTTGCGAGAGGTTAAGGAATACACTTGAGCATATCTCTTTGTACCCTTTCCTAAGGGTAAATTAAGTTTGATACATATGTATGTAGTTCGTAACATAGAAAAATAATCGAGATCCAAAAAAACAAAATACAATTTTTTGGGGCGACAGGCCAGGGCCTAGCGTCGTTCAACCATTCGTGCTGTGCGTGTTATATTCTTTACAAGAATGAAAGGGGCCTACTGTTTCATGCCGTATCCTAAGGGCAATTTTTGTTTTGAGAAGCTTTTTCATGACAGTTATACTCTTGGATGTTTGTCAGACGTTCGCGAGAGTTGGGGCTGTGAAAGAAATTTTAGGTGTTGTCTGGGGATCGAATCTCGAACCACTCGCTCCGTCCTCAAACGCACTAACCACTTGAGCCACGGCGCCCACTATAATCGAAGTAGACCCTATGAAGTATATGTATTCAGCGTGATAGCGAAGATGATTGAGCCATGTTCGTATGTCACCACTTTTTGGGGCTTATATTAAGCTAGGATGATAAAATTTCATATTTGAGCTCTTGAGAAAGAGAAGCAGTACAAGCAGCCACGGCCACTTTTTCCTAACTTCACTATTTAACATGAAATCGAAACATTTCGTTATGACCAAATATTTAGATATACAGATTGTCTACAATTCATCCATACATTTTCTTTAGCCACTCCTCCTTTTTTGGGGCGTTTTCATTAAAAAACCGATTTTGCTGCAATTTTTCATGTAACATCCTCAAACGGTTGAAATTATCGTTGTAATTCGACGAAAAAAATGGAAGAATGCCACCCCAACTTCATAAGGGTGTGAAGAAAAGAGGATAGGGTATACAACGATCTGTTTCAAACGGATTGCAGCTTTTCTGAATTTTCTTTTTTTTCCTGCAAGTGCTCGAGTACTTCAGTAATTCAACGCACCTGGTCAACTGTCGAATGCTTACTTCTAAACCCCAACTGATTTACCTTACTTCTAACCGTTTGTAGACGCCTTAGTAATATCCTTTCGAAAATTTTGGACATACATAATTTCACTTCATTTGGCATATTTTCTGGTTTTAAAACTTTTTTAACTTTCCAACGTAAAAGACTATCGCATGATTCTTAAAATCCTTATCCGAAAATTAAAATCCATCTTAAAAGATGATGCCCATCATGAGTTCTTTAAAATCGTTTTACCTAGCCTATTAATTCAGGGTATGACACCAGCGCAACACCAACTCAGTCAGAGGAGCCTGTATATCAGTGTCGTTCTATACCGTGCCTAAAATAAGTATTTAGTCAATCCGCTTGGATTGTGCAACCTCGCAAATTATTGGACAAACTCGAGACCCCTTAAATTTAACCTTCCTATACCCGCGCATTGGTCTGTGAGACCGACAAATTAATTTTTAATTTTAAGAGGCTTAATAAAAAGACTGCCATTTATTTGTTAAATACTATAACTAATAAAAACTTGTTTTATTTCGCCAACAATATATCACTCTACTGATTAAAAAAAATTCATAAAAATATTCGAAATAGAAGAGAAACTACAGGCTCTTGAGTTTCGGTCCCAGAGACCGTGCGCGGGATACGTTTTGACGCGGGTATAGGAAGGTTAAGCGAAGAACAAAACAATCATTATTTTCAAAATACGAAAAGTGTAGAACATCCTGCTGAGAAGACCACGGCCGTCACTGATTCCAGTGGACTCAGCATAAGAACAACGTTTTATTATTCACCCATATATTCACTAATTTTTTTTTTAAAAATACTTACCTTTTTGAAAGGTTTTCGACCAATTCTTCCGATTAGGTTAATTAAAAAATGGAAGGTATCGAATTTGTATATTCCAAACTTAAAATTTCGTCTTCCTAGTTATAAGTGAAGATCCTAATGGTGACATACGGGCGGATAGACAAAACTACAAATGTACATCTACATTTGTATCTATGTTAATACTAATCAATAAATATGTCATATCTAGTTGTGTAAAAGATCTGATTATTATAAGTCAAGTCAAAAGAAAAATGTTTATCAATGTTTATGATTCGAACTTATGTATTTATTTCTGAAATACTGTTTTACTTCAGAAAAGTTATAAGATTGTTTGCTTTGTTGCGTGATTTGCGGTTATACACATGTTCTATATTTATGACTTGGAAAGAAGATCCTAATGAAACATTTTATGGTTTCAGAAATATATAATAATGTGTCCGCCATTAATGTGAGTCATAAAATTATTCAAAAAGGTTTGCTCAAAAAGGTTTTATTGCCTTAATATGCATTTAATATTTGCAGTGTTATTTAAAAGAAAAATAATAATGAATAAGGGGAATGGTATTTTTGATATCTTTTCAGTTCTTATGTTTTCATTTGGTTGGAATAATGCGACCAAACCAATCCTAAAGACCCTAAATACATACTTATGTACATACATTGGCATATACATACATATATACATAGATATTAAAGCTTGGGGTTTATTTTAATAAAGATTTTTTGATATAAATCAAGATTCTTCTCTCTTCAAAATGAATAAATTCATTATTCTGATCATGTAATAATAATCAAAAAACATACAGAAAAGCTACAATCCGTCTGGAACGGATCGTATGATACCCTATCCTCGTTTCTATAAAGTGCTCATGCCCAAATTGCATTTGGTACTCAAATATGGCTATAACGTCGAACGTTAGAGGATGTTACATGTGAAATTTCATGATAATCGGTTTTTTGATGAAAACGCCCCCTAAAAGTGGGCGTGGCCAAAACTGTTCTATGGGTGAATTGTAGGAAATCTGAATACCTAAATATTTGGACTTAACAAAATTTTTCGGTTTCATATAATTTAGTGAAGTTATAAAAAAGTAGGCGTGGCAGTGGGCGGATGTAAAAAAAATTTACACTTCTACTGTATCTTTTCGTCAGAAGCCCAGATATGAAATTTCAGCGTCCTAGTTAAAAATTTAAGGCCCAAAAATCGGTTTTATGATGAAAACGCCCCCAAAAAGTGGGCGTGGCCAAAACTTTTGTATGGGTGGATTGTAGGGAATCTGAATGCCTAAATATTTGGTCTTAACAAAATTTTTCCGTTTCATATAATTTAGTGAAGTTATGAAAAAGTGGGCGTGGCAGTGGGCGGATTTCAAAAATTTTTACACTTGTACTGTATCTTTTTCTCAGAAGCCCAGATATGAAATTTCATCATCCTAGCTCAAAATTTAAGGCCCAAAAAGCGGTGACATACGGACGGACGGACGGACGGACGGTCATCGCTCAATTGATTTCGCTATTGATGCTGATCACGAATATATATACTTTATAGGGTCTATCTCGATTATTTCTCTATGTTACAAACTATGTGTCAAACTTAATATACCCTTAGGATAGGGTATAAACACCGATTGCGTATTTTGATAGAAGACGAAATCTTTGCTTTTTCATTCGGTTTTCATAAATGGTATGGCGAGACCATTACATTATTGCAAGAAGCGTCCTGTGGTCTTTCGGTACAGGAAATTTCTCAAAATCTACATACATACCGTATTACCCAAAACTAATGTTATATGCATATATAGAACTTTATCCTTAGACCCAATCTAATATAAAGGCGTATTAAGTCATGACGGTATGAAACCAAGATAAAGTAAAAGTTCTGCATGCAGCTTAGTTCAATATAACCATCTGACAACATTCCATGTTACCAAGGATTTAACTCTATAGATATCAAAGCTAGATTGGTCCTACACAAGGTTTTTTATCTCAGGAACTGGAAGACTGCAAGTCCTTCCATCGGCCACTATGCAATGCTCTATTATCCGCTTTAATTTTAAATTTCAAGGTATTTTAAAGCTTTGAAACAAAATGGTGTCGTTACTTGACAACTGTCAAGTAAAAACTATACGGTTTAAGGATGAAGCTACTTTAAGGATAAGATCTACGTCAATGTTCCATTCTCTGATGTAATCAATGATTTTTTGACTCTTTTGAAAGTGTTTATTTCAGCTCCGAGCAATAGCAGAACAATTGCATAAAATATGTTCGGCAGTTTCAAAGTCCCGAAAACATAATGAGCAGATGGACGCCATTTTTGTCGTGGTACCAACTATCTGAGATAGCAATGGCCAGTAAGGTAGTCAGTTAAGATCTTTGCATTACTTTCGTTCACTGTAAAAATCTTTTTCTATCTTTTCCTAGAAAAATTAATGAATCTAAAAATCTAGGTCTGGAATCTAAATTGGAGGGGTGGCTGCATATGCAGCTAGCACTCGGTTTACCAATGGATTCATTGTACAACAACAAGTTCGATTATGGCTTTGGTGTAGCTAAGCGGCCTCCCTGAACCAACCCGAAATTGTTATGAAGTTAGGATGGTTATTGGTGGTTTTCCTGCCAGGTCGTCCAGGTCTCCAAAGTGGTATTAGCCGAGGACCGCTTTTCTAGTTCTGCATTAACTTGGCATTCGCATAGAAAGTGAGATGTGCTCGCATTCTTCTCTGGTGGGCCGCCAGGAGGATGTAGCCGGTAATAATCCCCGTAAAGAGCGCTAAGTTCGTTCTATTAAACGCCCGAATTTCTTTGGTTTTTGTTTTGTCGTGTTTCGTCCAGAGGTTGCTGGAGACACAGCAAGATGAGAGTGCTATCTATATCTTATTGGGTAGTCTCACGAAGGCTTGTTCTATGTTATGTTGGCGGTAAAAAATAGATAACTACAATTGCCAGGTTCTGTCTGGACCCCTTTTTTGCTAATTGTGGACAGTTCTCGTGCTACTTCTGCGATTGTTAAAACTTCTGCTTGGAATACAAAGATGAGAATATGTTTATATACCAGAGCCTATTCCTTCGTCAGTTTTTGACCCATCCGTGAAAATCGAGATATTATTAGGGTTGATGGCCCTACCATTAATCCAATCGTCCCTTGAGGGAAAGATTGTTTTAACGTTTAGGCGAAAGTCGTGGCAGTGGGGTTATGATACTTAGTTTGTCTCGGTACCCAAGTGTGCCCATAAAGGTCTAATGGATTCAGTGCCAGTTTAAAGGGCTGCATTCGGCATGGTTCTGCTACCATTAGTAGTCCCTATACTTGGTAGTCTTTGTAACCTGGTCATTTGCTGCGGGTCACCCGACTAAGCACCCATAGGGTAGAATAGGTCTGACGATGGCTGTGTATATCCAGTGCATGATAGCGTTCTTTGGCCCCCATTTTTTACCTGTATGTATTGAAGGCTATGGATGTTTTCTTTATCCTTTCTGATGTGTTTTCTTTCCAGGTCAGCTTACGGTCGAGTGTACAGCCCAAGTATCTCAGCCCTTATTTAAGATTTGGAGTGTTGTACCCTTAAGTTTCAAGTACCCGATCTGTGGATTCGTTACCTTATTAGTGAAGAGGCCCACCTCTGTTTTCAGGGGGTTAACATTTCGTCCAACTTTCCGCTCATTTGTGTAGAGTATTGAGGACGGAATAAAGTAGTTCATCCGCGTATGCGACAATTTTGAACCCAGTTCATTCTAGTTTTTTTAAGATTCCGTTCGCGACAAGTATCCATAGTAGAGGGGATAGAATCCCACCCTGCGGACTGCCTCTAGAGACTAGTGCATGTAATTGGCAATCACCCAGTTCAGAGTTCATGTATCTCGTTTGGAGCATGCATTCAACCCAGTCTAAGAGCAGGGACGAAGAAGAAATTGAGTCAGTTCGTCACCTGCTGTGCGACTGTTCTGCCCTATCCGTCAGAAGAATGAGGACTCTTGGTGATGGTTTGCATGCTTTGGGTATGAAAATTATTTCGACTTCTCTATAGACTTGAGGGCACCCATCTACCTAACCTAACCTAGTTTGGAGCGAATGTGTAACTCTATTAGTTTTTCAAAAGTCTTGAGTAGGAACGAGGTAAGGCTAATCGGCCTAAAGTCTTTTGAGCTAGTGTGTGATGGTTTGCACGCTTTGGGTATGAAAATTATTTCGACTTCTCTACAGACTTGAGAGATACATACATACATATGTATGTATATGAGCAATTATGACACTCGCGAAAAATATTCGCTATCCGCGGACTGATATACTCCTTGTGGGTTTGTAGCATCATGGGGAAAACATTGTCAGGGCCTGCTAATTCGTCTACAATTTGGTTGCCCAGTAAATGCCCAAAGTGTACGAGCTGAGCTGTACATTGACATGGACATACACTTAAAACTGACCGTAAGACAATTAAGGCTTAATAACTACTTACATACATTCTTCTTTTAGGCCTGAAATTTTAAAAGCTTACATAGACGACCGAGGAATTATATGCCTTAATTTTTAAAAGGAAACGGATTGCATGCTTGTTGGTTGTTAAAGTCAAAGAAAATCTCCATTTTAAAAAGATACTTCCTGCCAAATTTGCATTGCTTTACTTATAGCCATTCTGAAACGAAAAAAGATTAAAATTATCTCTCTTCTTTCAGAGTTTACTGTCTTTTTCAGTTCGAATATCCCACCTTTACTGAATGTAACTATGGTTGATGAATGTGTCAAGGATTCTGCCAGATTGAAATGGGTTTCATCACTCATAATTTATTTTCTTAATCTACATGGGTTCGGTTCACGTTTTTTTCACGTTACTTAACAATACCAAAAAGCAATTACCAACTGCCATTATTTTCACGATATCCGTGTTGTGTAAGGTTATATTTAAGCTTACTTAAAATTCCAGATTCGATAATAGCAGTAACCTGATTCTTCCATTGATAAATTTTCGGTTGTGAAAGAATTAATTTATGTTAATTGACTGAATATTATTTACATGCGATGTTATTTTTAAGCTTTACTGCACGTACAAGGGTTAAATTCTTTAAATGAACTGATACAATAGAATCGATTCCTTTCTAAAGGATATTTTGATTTATACTGTCACGTGTGTACAATCTATTTGATTCAAGTTGGCAACAAATAGTATTTGTTATGCCAAATCCCATTTGGGTCCATCTTTACAATCTGCAACAGTTTATTAAATGACCCGACAGATGGTCAGAGTGTTGTAGATATTACCTAATAATGGAGTGGGAAATATACATTACACTCTTGCTTGAATGCATGAGCGGGATTTCAAAGATAACACGAAGAATAATGTGCTGCAACATAAGGAATAGGTATTAGCAATTATAATCATCAGGAGAATTATTCAATTTAATATGCCTTAAATGCGATGTGATCGGTTTTCCTGTTGCCTTTCGGCAAGGATACATACCCATGGAGTATTTCAGAGACTATAGAATCCAGTTGCAATCTTTACCTACTCTTGTGTAGCTTTCTGCCTCTACCATTACCATAAATCACTAGGAGGAAATTTACGAAAATCAAGTGCGATTTAATACTGAATCGATCCTTGAAAGGTGCTATGAAGTACGAATAATCTAGCTTGCAATAAATGAGCTATTGAATACGAGCTCATGAGTTTAAGATTGAAGTTCAACTTAGTATTAGTATTGAAATGTGGAGAGACTGTTTACATTTCATAAATACAATTATTCCCTAGGTACGTTGACGATAAATCGAAGAAAACGACGAATTCTGGACACATAAATTCTCTGAAAGGGCTAACAAGATTGACTGCTATACTCTAGGGTGGGGTGAATGAAGGCAACGTAAAGGGCTTTGGTCACGTAAGGGCTGGAGATTTTTTTCGACCACCGTTTGATAAAATCAAGTGATGAGTTAACTTTAATATGCCAAGTTCGCGAAGAGATTGAACTATGGATATAGGTTGGCCGTGGAGAAGAGAAAATCAAGCAGGAGACTGGTTACACTTACGTGAAATGGTAAGAGTTTGGTATTTGGCGATGTTGAGCTCTAATCAATTTTTGAGGCACCAGATCGAAAAACCGGTATTGTTGAAGCAGACTATAAGTCTAGTGGTGGAGAAATTAATTTGAAAAATTTTGTCTCATCAGCGTAGAGGGAGACATGGGAGTGTTTAATGACTCTCAAGTTCGTTTATATGTATTGTAGCTAGGATGGAAAAAAGGTAACCTAGATGTCTGCCTTGTGTGACACCAGAGGTAACCAAAAAAGAGTCGAGAGTACAGACCTGAAGCGGGCACTATAAAATCGGTTTTCCAGATAAGAAAATATCTATAATATTTCAACAATATGGGTTCAAAGCCGAGTGCGGACAATTTGAAGATGATTAATTGGTGAGATATCTTGTCGAAGACGAAGACTAAAATCGGTTGCAATAACATCGACTTCGTTTCCATTTTCTAAAGATGAAAGGCTTTGGCCAATTAGCCAAATACGACGAGGTTTGTGGTAGTTGACCTACCTAGAGAGTCATTTTGGCTGTGGGAAATAAAAGATATGCACTGAAAGCTTAAGGCTTCGTATAAAATACATTGACAGAGTTTGGACATATGAGAAGTTTGACAATGAACAATTTTTGAGAAATATTACGGCGATTCTTAAGTTTGTTATCAATTAGAAATGGATCAAAAATTTAGGATAGAAAAGGGAGTGGAGAAGTTATGTAGATAACTGAAGTAGGATGCGTCCGGTACGAAGGAATTGTCGGCAAAAGATTGTTTAAAAAAGGTGGTAAACAAGTTCGCAATGGTATGTGGAGAGATTGATGAATTGGTTTTGAACGACAGGGATGTGGGGTAACCGTCGAATTTCCTTTTATAATTCAAAAATTGGAAGAGAGACTTAAAGGCGTTCAAAAGTTTGGCTGCGTATTATTTATGTAGGTGGCGCTGGTATAGAAAGTTATAAAGCTGGGTGAAATGATGATAAATGCCGAGAGAGTTAAATTAGTTAGAGAAATATGTAGTGCAAAGAATAACTGCCCATAACTTCTTTCTCTTGTTTCGTAAGGAGTCTACGAGTATACCTAGGAGGGCAGGTGGGTAATATTTACTACGAGAAAATGTTACATAAAGGGAGATATCATTAAATATTTTTCTGTAATGGATAGGGCACCTTTTAAAGATAGATAGATAGGCATTAATTTTACGGAAATTTGCTTTATGAAGGGCATAAGAAGGTAGAGCTGCGGAATGAGAGGATTGAGGGTTGTGGAATAATGAGAGTAAAAGGGCATGGTGGTTGTTATGAATAGTTGATAGAACGAGGGGACAAAAGTTCATGTTGAGAACATGAGGTCTAATTGCCTTCGCATATAGTTTGTGATGCCACTAATTTGGCATAATTTTGAATCAGTTAACCGATCTAAAAAGAGACATTCCTTAGACGGGATGGCATTTGAAGCGGTGAAAAAGGAGTGATGGAGTCCACTGTATTTGGAACCGATTAAAGTCGCCAAAAATAAGTATAGAGGGTAAGATACGTCAATTCTTTGGTTAATCACATCGATAGGAAGTTGATGGAATACGTAATGCACAGGGACTTGCTTGGAAGTGGTCTTTTGCTCCAAAGAAGTGGAGTTTGGAAGAAGAAAAAAAATAATTAAGGATGTTATGAATGGCTAAACGGACGTCTAATAAGAGACTTGATGGTAGTTCCATCTAAGACGAAAAATAGAACTTTTAAACTCGTTTACGAGGAACGCGCCTGGTAACCATAAGGTACAGTTCAAGATCTCGAAAGGGAGACTATAAGACAGCAAGTTAAAGAAGGTATGGGTTCTAGAGCCAGAATACTCTATAAAGTTCTGCCAGACGTTTTGCTCACCAGGTATAAATCGCATTACCTCAGTTGTTTTCATAGAAGAAGGTGCTTTACTAAAATACCTGATTAGGATAACTAAAATAAGACTGATTTTTCCAAACAAGTGGAAACGGCCAAAGGTTGTTCATACAAATTGGTCGAAATGTACCCTAACATCAGATAGCGTAACATAGTTCCTTCCCAAGACGATGGAATAGGTTATACACAGCAGAGACTCGATCGTCCCAAAATACTATCAGATGAAAAGGAAAGTAGGTACTGACTCACTTGGTTTGCACGTTGGCTGTGGATGAACTCCTTAATAAACTGATCATCGCAGGTTTACCTACGCTCAACATAAACCTGACAAAATACAAAATAACATCTCTGCCATTCATAACAAAGAGGAATTGCAACGAATGAAAGAATTAGTCTTTCTGTCAAAGAACTAAGAATCTAGAAGTATACATATGTACATACAAATTGGCTGACGAATTAGCAAGAAAAGACTCTGAACAAGACATGACAATGGTAGTTGTCTCTGTTCTACCGCCCCTAGAACTTTAAATCTTGAATAGAACAAGGTTTTATGTGACTAATCAATACAAATTGAAGCGCAGTCTCATCTTGTCGTGCTTAAAGGAAAGAAAACACGATAATGCCAAAACCAGGCAAATTCTAGGGCTTAACAGAACGAACTTAGCGCTCTTCACGGGGATTATTACCTCCTGATCGTCTACCGAAGAAGAATGCAAGTAAACACAGACGACGTTTACAGAGGTTGTGGCGATACAGACGCAGAGGAGAGCACATCTCACTTCCTAAGCGAATGCCCATGCTCATCTGAAATAAAAGCAATCTATTTTTTTCATCGTATGACGTGGGACAGAACGTCGAAAATAAATTTTAACAACTGGAAAAGAGCTACTTACATACATACATACATACATACATACATATGTACATACAGATCTAGATAGAGTTTAAGCTAATAACTATGCTGTCACCAGAATATGGACACAGGATTTAAGTAAGTAAACTTAATATATCCTTAGGATAGGATATAAAAAGTATAACTGGTTATGAGTATATTGTGTTCGCTACAGCTCCTACTGTAAATCTACATGCCTATAGTACGGACTGTACTATGGAAAGTGAAATAAAACCTAATGTTAAAATTTGTCTTTTTATACAGGTTTTTTGTCCAGCTCGTTCCACAATTATCTACTGAATTTTTATACGGAGATCGGAGTTCTTTCCATGACTTTTAGAAATTTATAAAGCAGCCACTGACCAGTTGCACAAGCCTTGTGTCAATATCCTGGTAAAATACAAAATTATTCTCCAAACCCAATAAAAGACCAATAATAGCAAGATGTTCTTTAAGTATTTGTGTGTACATATGTATCACTGAAGTATTTGTGGTTCATTATTCCCTCAATTACAATTTTCCAACACCTGCGGCGGAACAACGCCCACACACCATAACCGAACCTCCACCATGTTTTACTGCTGCTATGTTTAATGTTTTTTTGGTAAAAGTTCTGGGATTGGTTTTCACCAAACCATTATCGCCCATCTGACCCGTGGACGTTAAAATTGCACTTGCTCGTAAAAATAACCTTTTTAAGAAGTCAAAAGCTTCGGAATGGTACTGTTTTGTGAATTCATATCTCTTGGTTTTGTTGGTTAGAGCGATAAATGGTTTTTTGAGTGGCACTCTCTCCCATTGTACCCGTGGTCGCTGAAGCAATTTCGCAATGCTTCTGTAGATATGTAGATACGTATGTATACAAACAATCATAATATTTCGTAAGATCACGATGTTATTTCCTCGCAAGTTTTGATGCACTAGTTTTCTATTTCACGATTTATAATACAGTTGATATGTTCCTCGCAAATACTTGTATTCACATTTTTAAAACCATTTACAATTGATTCGATTCGTGATCAAGGCCACTTATCAAATTAGATATCTCTCTATATTATTTTCCATCATTGTAGCGTTTTTTATCAATTGTCGCAAGTAGTTCGTTGGATGTTTTACTTCCCTTTCACGCCACTTTATCAATTTAAAACAATTTAAAAAAAGTATTATAACAACAGGGTTTTTTCCTTGTAGTTTTCCCTTAATTATTTGTTATTTAGTAAAATTGTACTATTTTCATTATATAGATCTAAGATTATAGTTGTAAAGGAATTGTTGTCCTAAATCACTAAAAACTAGTTGCAAATTATTTAATTGTAATTGTATTGGATTATCTACTTTAATAAAATTGAATTGAAGAGTATTATAACAACAATATTTGGTGCAACAAAGCCTGGTTGCTCACAACCATTCAAGTTGTCTTTATCTTCTCACTCAAACTTTTGCGTAATATGACAGAGGGACAGTGCTTGATTTGTTCCGACATCATCTTAGCATTTAATACTTCGTCGGTGATTTAACAAAGCTATTTGGATGTTCAATAAATGTAAAGGTCATTCGAATTCAGTGACTTTGATGTATGAAACGACTTTATTTAACAAGACTTTACAGTGAACTATGGGACTAACATCATTCTGGCAATCAGTATATTCGCCCATATCCCCTGAAGGTGTGACTTACATCTAGCTCATGTTCTACTGGCTGCAACATAATTGACTATTAGTACAACTAAGTCCTGCTATGTACAGTGGGGCAGAAACACTGCTCTTGAAGTTCTTCTCAACGTGTTTATTTTCTTATTTATATTTTTGTATCTCAAAACTAATATTTGTCAGCAAGGATCCCTTTATTACTAATATTTTAGTGCAAAACTTCTGTGCATTTTCGCTGCATAGATTCTATCGACCGCCTGCAGCATTCCAACGGTATTGCTTTCCTCCCAACTTTAATATTTTCAGAGTGACTCGCTCCACAAGTGTTCAATCGGGTTAAGGTCTGCACTCGATCCCACCCACTTAAAAACACGGATGGATTTGTTTTGAAAAAACAATTTGGTTACTTTAGTCGCATGTTTGGGGTTGTTATCTTGTTGCAATTTCCAAATAATTGGCGTATTTTCGTCAGGCAACATTCTTTGGGAAATAAGCGACTTCAAGCCATTCAAGTCTCCTGGACCAGACGGTCTTTTACCGGCTGAACTTCAGCGGCATGTGGACCTAATCCTTCCTTGGTTAACTGTTATCTTCAAAAGTTGCTTGGATTTGGTTCACCTTCCCAAGCTTTGGACAGAAGTCAATGCGGTTTTCATACCTAAGGTGGGTAAAAGCTCGCACGTTAACCCCAAAGATTTTAGACCCATTAACTCTCTCCTGAAAACTTTGGAGAAATTGATAGATACCCATATACGCTGCAGTGTTGATCCAAATTTTCTGTCACTCTTAAATCGGTTGAAACGGCGCTACACTCATTAGTCAGCATTATTGAAAAATCTTTAGATTGCAAAGAATATACTCTGGTAGCGTTCCTAGACATTGAGGGAGCGTTTAATAATGTCGAACCAGAGGCAATTACAAGCGCACTGTCGAACCTTGGAATTGAGACGTCGATGGGCACACAGGTGTACCATTTGCTTACTAACAGGTTCATCAGTTCAAAGCTGGCCGAGGTCTCAGTTCGAAGGTTCGTCAAAGGAGGTGTGATCTCCCCTCTTCTTTGGAACTGAGTGGTGAATGAACTGCTTCTAATCCAGGAAGGGGAAGGGTGCAAGGTAATTGCCTATGCAGGTGACGTTGCTATTGCTGTCTCAGGAAAACACCTCAATACGCTTAGGAATCTTTTACAAAACTCCCTCTCTAAGCTCTCCAAATGGACCAAAAAATGTGGTCTCGGAGTAAATCCTCAGAAAACCGAACTACTTTGATCCCTACTTTGATCTCCCGAAACTTAACGGCATCCACCTGGCACTCACAAATTCGGCCAAATACTCTTGGAAGTAAATGGGGACTTCAGCCTCGAATTACATATTGGCTCTATGTAGCCGTCATCAGGCCCATACTTACGTATGGCGTCATCGGCTGGTGGAGTGCGCTGGAGAAAGCTAAACACTACAACCTCCTCAGTCGTGTACAAAGAACGGCATGTGTCTGTATTAGTGGGCCTCTGAGGACCACTCCTACTGCGGCTTTCGCTCGATATCTATTGCAAACAAGTGGCAGCAAATGCAGCTATTCGTATGAAAGCAATTCTTTTGTGGACCAGTCTGTGTACAGGTCACTCGTCTATACTAAATAAATTAGAACGCATCCCAAAATACACTGACTACACACTTCCCCAGCTCATTTTCAGCAAAAATTTCAGCCTCTATACGGACGGGTCCAAGATGGAAACAGGGGTAAGGGGTGGTGTTTTCTCCCAAGATCTGAACTGCAAGATATTCTTTCGCCCTCCCAATCACTGTAGCGGTAATATTGGTAATCAAGGAGGCCTTGTCGTGGCTAAGGTACAATGTAATATGCGCAAGGGATATCACAAATTCTACTGATTGTCTGCCGCGATTCAATTCCTGGATTCGGTCTGCTTTAATTCCAAAGCTGCCCTTAATTGCCGTTTATCTCTTAACGAGATGGCAGAACAATTTAAAATTCACTCTTTGATCAAAATAATTTTATTGATTTTTACGATTCAAGATTTGGTTAAGTTTAAGTCTTAAGTAAGTATCTCACCATGGCAGATGACAACAGACGTTCGACAGGCCAAACATTACTGAACTCGTAAAGTTATTTATTTCTGCTCTCGTTATATCAAACTCGATATCCAGCAATAATAAATCTACTGCCTTCACTCCTGTGATGCATTCAGAAACCGTATCAAAACATCGGCAAAATCCAGTGTAAAAAGAAGAAATAATAAATTGCTGAATGAAATTGCGACTGCAGGAGCAAGGGTAAGATAAAATGGCTTAAAGAAAACAAAATTAATTCTTCTCCGCCTGTCAAAACACCATCTAATCTCCTTGCAAATGAAGAAGCACATTTGTTTTCAAATTTGTAGAAGCGTTATCTACATAGTCTGAGACGATATATTGAAAACAATTTCTCTCTGAATGAAGCGCTTAACAATCTTGAAATCGGTCAATGGGTGAAAGAGAGGTGAAACTTTTCAGTTTAAAATTAAAGTGTGCACAACAATTCGAAATCGTCAATACATATTCATTATTTGATGTACTGTCATAATCGAATAATATCGACTTACAAGTTTAACATGGAAAAATAGTAAAGTTTCGACCTAACATTGAAAGATAAAGTTTTCTTTTTGTTGTTGATCGTATACGCAATTGTGTTTTTTAACATAACCCAATTGGAACTACATTTTTTCAATACTTTGATTCCTCGGCAAAACTTTTGATTCGATTGGTGAACGAGGTCGACTATAAAAAAATGTATTTCGAGTTAAAGTACCGTCGATGTTATTAATTCTTCTTGCTGCTGTAATATGTATGTACATACAGACATACATATGTATGTCGAGAAGGGACAAACGGAAGCTTTAGCTGTCGTAAAAGTTGTTAAGCCTAGATGCTTTAAAGGTCTTAGCGTGGAAACTTTGTCAGGTCTGTATTACCCCTATAAGAACGCGTGAATGACGACCAACATTTTTACCAAGTGGCTTTCGGATTGTTATGCGGAGTGGCAACAAAGTTCGAAAGAATTCTGCTTTGACAAGTCGACTGCACATCTTTCTTAATCAAAAAAATTCAAGTCGAATTTTTGCTCCAAACACCATATTTTTGATACAACTACTGGAGATGGAAGTTTTTAAAAGACCTTTTATCAAGGAAAACTGGTCCAGTTCATCACTGAAACAATTGAAGGCAAGAAAAATCGGGTTTTCAACGAAAACGCCCCCAAAAAAAGGGTGTGGACATGTCGTCGACTTGATGCCAAAACCGCGAATGTGCATAAACGTAATTTTGAGAGAATTCATTTCTAATGTTTAATCGCTTAATATAAATCGACTAAGAATTTTTTGTGGATTATGTTGACATATTTTAATAGGTTGTAAGGTTAATTGTTTATGTTTGTACAAGTTTAAAAAAAAAAAGTTGTCTATTAGGTTGTTTTATTATTTGAAAATGAGCACTATTTGAAAAGTGCACATTCGTGATTTTGGCATACGACCGACGATATATGATGTATGGGTATGGTAACCAAATTTTTGAAATCAAAATACAGAACAGAGCAAAAAAAAAAATGAATTGAACCCAAGCTGTGTTACAAGCACAAATACAACCGGCAACCTATACGTGGGAAAGGGAAAGAGCCCTATTGACAGAGGGTGTGTTCAGTAAATATTTAAATATTTAGTCTAAATATAAATTTTTGATTTCATGTAAAATAAATAGCAAAGAAATAAAAATGGTAGTAGTGGGCGGATTTAAAAAAAATCAACAATTTTACTGCTTCTCCTTCCCAAAATAATTTCGTCCTCCCAACTCAAAATTTAAGGTACGGACGGATGGACGGATGTAGCTCAATCGTTGTCTCTACCTCAATTATTTGTCTATGTTACAAACTATGTGTCAAACCTAATCTACTTTTAGGACATGGTATAAACATGGATTTTCTCGAAAACGGCTCTAACGATTTTGATTACATTCGTATACATATTTTGGGTTAGTTTGGATGTATGCTAACAGATAGCATAAACTACTACTAAAACGAAATTTAGCTCAAAGAACTACTCGATTGTCCAAGGGACTGATACATAAAATGTCGTCATTTCAGGCCGAAATTTAAGTCCTAATGCATACGTCCATTTGTGTACTTAGGAACTCTGTTTTAATTTTTTATATGTATTTATATAAAAGAGTCCTTTTGCACAAGTACTGAAACGTTCCTCCTCTCTACAAGTTTACATCAAAGCTAACTTGCTGGATTAATTGCAATATAAACACAATAAGACATTGTACTTTACTTTACATCCACATGTGTAGTTTCAATTTTATGTTAATGAGTTTGACTGGAAACGAAACAACCAGCAACTGTTTGCACTGCAAAAAGAGTCGAGGCAAATCAAAGAATATAAGTCTATTTCAACCTTTAAGCTAATCTTTTAACACCATCTGCAGTATGTGATCATCAGCATAATAAGTGTGCAAGCATCTTCGGTGTTGTTTATTCACATAAATATCTACTTACATGTGGTATAGCTACCTGCTCCAATTTAAAATATCCTTACAAAGGAATGAAAACAAGGCAACAACATCCAATAGCGATAGGGCTCTTTTTATAAAACGTACATATTCTTCTCTATCACTTTTCCGCATACTCGGTCTTTTATTTGTGAGGCATGGAAGTTGTGCAAACATATCCATGGGTATTGACATTCATTGTGGAACCTACAGGATATACATTTATCTGTGTGTTTGAACTGAAATTTATACAGTGCCCACATACAGAGACTTAAAGCCCATTTGTTTTCCGTTCTGGCTAAAATGTTATCGTTTTTTATTTGCACATGAGTCCAACCAAATAAGTAGAATAAACCTCTGACCTATTTAGTTTTTATTGTTTTTGTATCAATATGTATTGTGTAAGTCCATAAGGAAAACTGTTTTGCCCTTTTTTTTACGTAGTAAATATTCCATAAAGGATTGTTTCTTTAGATTTTATTACTTTTGTGTAACTCGTACGAGTAATACCGCAATCGGACAGTGAATAAGATATGGTATCTATGTTGAATAAATTAAACTAGATACATGCATAAAACTTTTTGGACGGATTACTCGTATATTTAATGGTTGTTGGGCATATGTAAACCGGTATGGTAGGATTTAGAGGTGGAATCGTAACTACATATCTACATACACACATACATATGTATGTACATATGTATATATACATAAATGGGGGACGTGGAACATCTGCTAGTTTGTTATTAAATTATACATGTTATTTTGACTCTGACAGCTCTGAAACACAGTATCATATCTCCGCGGTACGAAATGAATCGATTTAAGCTGGAAAAACATTGGGTGATACTGAAAACTTATGTAGATCGATGCTATGCTGACAATCCAGAATCAATTCAGACACTTAAAAACAATATTGATCTCGAGAAGAGCCCCTACTAATCAAAAAAAAAAAAAACTGCAAAGTTAGGTTGTCAGAATGGGCATCTGCCAAGTCAGCCATAGATAAACATAAATAAAATCGGAAAGTACGAATCTTTTGCCTTTCCGATTCTTCTGCACACTTCCTGTATATAAAAGTTGTCTATATACGGAACACTTCTGGGACCACACGAGTTTAAGGAGCAAAAACAGTTCGAAAATTTTCACGAAACAAAAAATACTTTTCCTATATACATATGTATACATATCCATACATATATGTATGTATGCAGGTGTAACTAAAAAAAGAAAAACCTTAAAACAAGACTGTTTACACGAGGAGACCCTTTGTACGTTTTCTACTTTAACTTCTTTTTAGAGATAAATCTTTAAAGGGAAATTGAAAACTGTGTTATAAATAGTTCCGGTCATATGTATATAATATAAAGGGTATTTTTTTTAAAAAAAAGTTTTTAATATTCATGAAATTGTCTTTATTTGATAGATAATTTGATGACATTAATGTTTGAATGTGTATTTCATCTAATCGTGAGAGTCGCATGTCTACACACAATTGAGCACTTGGAAGTCAATATTCGACACGTTATTGCCGAAATACAGCGTGATTTACTGCGAAGAGTGTGTGAAAATTGGACTTCGAGGTTACGACATGCCATTAAATTATCTGTCAATTTAAAGTTCTTCTTCTCTATATAAAAACACCCTTTACATCTATATTTTTTACATTAGAACCCACTCCGCAAGTCGTTGAATACACGAACAATATACTTAGTTCTCGATTCCACTTTTATACATATGTATAAGATAAATACATATGTATATATAAACATGCGGAATTGCTTGGGTAGGTACTCACTACTCGAAAACTAAATTTGGGACAGAAGCAGAATTCTGCTCGGAAGTACTACAAATGCAGCCCAGGAATACATCGGATCAAAGGCGATCAAGAAATTATGCAATTCAATAAATGCCATTA
This sequence comes from Xylota sylvarum, assembly GCA_905220385.1. NCBI lineage: Eukaryota > Metazoa > Arthropoda > Insecta > Diptera > Syrphidae > Xylota > Xylota sylvarum. Next base: position 67,291,608 of record LR999958.1, on the reverse strand, counting down.
TACACGACAAAGTCGAACTGTTCTGAGATAGTGATGTAGGCAGCACAGAGATAGCAATCGAATGGGCAAGGCGAAAGATTATTGCTAACAAAACAAAGAGTTTGATACATCTAAACAGATCAACGGACACTGTGGGTTTAAAACTCTGCACTATAAGTGGAAAATTAAAAATAAAAACCTGCAAGGGTTGGAGACACAAAGAAGAAACGCAATAAATCCAATACCTACTTTGCTACAGACACACCAAAAAGATACACGATTTATGAAAATCGAACTGAATTACGAGCTTCCCAACAATGATGCAGCTTGATACAATACAAGCCAGTGAACCAAAACAAGTGGCTGATTTGTTTGCTGTATACTTTCAGAGTATTTATAACTCTACTACTACGACGAATGTCGATGAGTATTATATGAGGTCCCTTCCATTTATGGTAGATTGTTCTCTTTTCTCATTTCATGTCGAAGAAGTTGAGCTATTGTTAAATAAACTGGAACCCAAACGTATTGTTTTCTATCACTGTGCTAACTCTCTTTGTACTCCTCTCACCATATTATTCAACCAATCCCTGTCTAGTGGGACTTTTCTAGAAGATTTTTAAAATATCAAGTATAACCCCCATATACAAAACGGGTAGAAAGGATATAGTTTCCAACTATAGGCCTGTAAAGAAGTTGTCGGTTATACCTAAAATACTTAATTTGCTTAATAAAAGATAAGTTTAATGTATTGCTTAAGACTTACATCAGTGATTTTCAGCATGGTTTCTGGAAGGGTAGATCAACTTCCACAAATTTAGTTGAATTTTCGAATTTTTGCATAACAGCCCTTGAAAACCATCAACAAGTCCATGTAATTTACACTGACTTTGTCAAAGCTTTTAGTAGAGTTAATTTATTTAGAAAACTTGAAGCATATGATATTCATGGATCTTTGTTAAGCTGGTTTCGATCGTATTTACATGGGCTTAAACAATTTGTCGTTATTGGCGATAAATTTTCTAAATTGATTAATGTTACATCAGGTGTCCCCGAAGGTAGCCATTTGGGTCCTTACCTATTTTTACTTTTTATCAATGATTTACCAAGTATACAAAGACATTCCCACTGTTTAATGTATGCGGATGATGTTAAGTTTTATTCAATAATTTCATCGGTTCGAGATCGCCTTATGTTGCAAAAAGCTATTGATGCCTTCTCAAAGTGGTGTAAGTTAAATGACTTACAATTAAATATAAACAAATGTGCATTTATGTCTTATAATAGAACTATACACAACATTATTCCCTCCTATACTTTGGATAATAACTCACTTAAAATAGTGAATGACTATAAAGACCTTGGTGTGATTTTTGATGCTAAAGTAACGTTTGATTTGCACATTAATTTCACGATTTCCCGGGCTAATTCTTTGATGGGATTTCTTAGAGAAATTCTTCTGATTTCAAGGATCCTTATACATTAAAATCTTTATTTTCTTGTATGGTCCGTCCCATTTTAGAATATGCTTGTATTGTTTGGAGTAAGTTGGCAACCCTAACAACATACGATGGCAGCGACTTACGATTGAGCTGTCAAACTCTTTTTGTTTTCCCTGGTAGTATGAGTCAGTATTGAAGCAGACGCCGAGCTATTTAATACCATTTAAGTTTGTTATTTATTAAGAATAAAGAGTGAATTGCATACATATACAAAGGCCTAAGTCTTTTAAAACCCAACACTATTGCTCAAAATAATATCCGTAGAATAGAACGTGTGCAAAAGAATTCCTTACGGTTTGCCTTGCGTCTCTTTTTTCGCAATAATGCTCCTGATGTTCATCACACTTACCGATCTAAATGTCTTTTGTTGGGAATGCAAACTCTGGAAATGAGGAGACAAATGTATTGTGTTATGTTTGTTCGTGATTTGTTATGTGCAACGGTAGATAGTTCCAATTTACTCAATTTTATAAATTTATATGCTCCGAGCTCTCCGACAAAGGTCACTTTTATTTGAAGTTCCCCATACTACTTTATATGGTTTACGGGAGCCTATGTCTCACTGTTGTAGATTATTTAATTTATTTTACACGGATCTAGATATTTGTGTGCCCAGAAATATATTTAAGTCCACACAATTGTTAATTTTAAGTTAATGATTTTGTTTTCTTTATCTGAATTTTTGAATTTGTATTAAGTTTTTTGATACCTGTAGATTGTGAAAATCGTAGGTAAATAAATAAATAAATAAATAAATAAATAAATATATGTGTTACCCACAGGGTTGTAGACGTATAATAGTTGGCGTATTATACACACTTTTTTACGTGCATAAAATACATCTGAAAAATATTGCAGATGTTAAAAAGTGTATAAAAGCAAGGAATAAAACTGAAAAAATGTATAAGTCAAAGAAATGAATAAAGATCCTAAAATAGGCATTTGAGAAATAAAACAATAAAAACATTTTGATTTTTAATACAGCTCCGATTTATTCGAGTCCTTTATTTTAAGTGAATAGTAAATGTTAAGTAACATTTTGGACTTGTTGAAATCCAAATGATTTCTTAAATCACTATGGATCATAGACCAATTGTAAAACACCCTTTCCAATTGTGCCGAAAAAACTAGTATGCTTAAAAGTTTTTGGGCGTATTCTGCAAGTTCCATATGGTGCCTTTTAGCGAAATTCCAGTATGTGGCTACTTTGTAGTCGCCATCTTTGAGCTTTTCACTAAGTAAGAAAAAAACTCCTGCTTTGTTGTCGTAAGCAAATATTGAATTCATGGCATGGCCTTTGAACTCAATATCGATATAAGGTTTTCATCTATGTACTTTTAGTCCTTCTTCAGAGGACAAAAGCTGCCCTCTATATTTGGGGTGCAAATAATTTGCTGTTATTGAATGCACATTGAAAACACTATTTTTGACTGTCCGTTCCAACATTTTTTTGTTACATTATCCATGTCCGTTCTCCAAGGCGTTGTTTAAAATTGTTTTCCATATCTCCACTGCATCTGCTATTGAAAATTCGCTGGCCTGTGCTTTGTTGATGAGTTTGCATCATTGAGGAAGCACTGACCAAGGCCCCAGTAACGACATCGCTGTTCAAAGGCTCTGCAACTACATATCTGCTTCATTATGGGCAATTTTTTTTAAAAAGCTATCGTTTGCACTCCTTTTTGTTCCTCCTTTTGCTACAAGTTTGGTTTTTTTAACTCCTTTAGTATGTTTGTGAATTCTTAATTTTTGCGCTTCCTCCGCCAATTCTTTAACGAGAAGATTGTCGATGTAGCTATTGCAGGTTGTGTGAATAATGTTTATAGATCTCCCCATCAATTTTTTTAATCTCACCATTTCCTTTTTTATTCATTTTTTCTTTTCTTAATATCTGGTCAATTAAATATCTACATATTTATCACGTTAAGCTATTATTACCTTATAAGTTCTACTGAAAAATTTCGTTATAAGGATTCCCCTATAACGCTATAAACACCGCATATGTATTTTAAATTGTCAGCACTAGTCAAATCAATTGTTTTTGAATGTATATAATATTAGTTAAAATTATCTAGTTTAACACCTCACAGCTCTCTTTCAGCTTTCTTCCATAATCTGGAAGAATTCTTACATAACTATCTTTTATAAAAAAGGTCGTAAAAATTAAATCTCTAATTATGTATCGACCTATAGCTAAGCTCTCCATAAAGAACATACATAAGTTCTTTGAGAACATTATTTACAACTAAATGTTTTTCCACTGCAAATCAATTTTCTCCTAAAACCAACATGAATTTCAAAGAAAGCTACAGAAAGCTACAATCCATCTGGAACGGATCGTATGATACCATATCCTCCTTTCTATAAAGTGGGCGTGGCCAATTGCATTTTGTACTCAAATATGGCTATAATGTCGAACGTTTGAGGATGTTACATGTAAAATTTCATCCAAATCGGTTTTTTGATGAAAACGCCCCCAAAAAGTGAGTGTGGCCAAAACTATTGTATGGGTGAATTCCAGGGAATCTAAATGCCTAAATATTTGGGCTTAACCAAATTTTTCGGTTTCATATAATTTAGTGAAGTTATGAAAAAGTGGGCGGAGGCAGTGGGCGGATTTAAAATTTTTTTAAATCCTCCTAGCTCAAAATTAAAGGCCCAAAAAGCGGTGACATACGGACGGACGGATGGTCATCGCTCAATCGATTTCGCTATTGATGCTGATCACGAATATATATACTTTATAGGGTCTATCTCAATTATTTGTCTATGTTACAAACTATGTGTCAAACTTAATGTACCCATAGGATAGGGTATAAAAAGGTAGATCCACAACGATCAACTTAACTGAATTCGTGTCGAGTACTTTGTGTGCACTAGAGTTTGGAAATGAAGTGGATGTGATCGCCACGAATTTCAGCAAAGCCTTCGACAAAATTTCGTACAATATTATTGTTATTAAATTAAAGGTTCTTGACTTTCAGTAGGGGTTTATTAAGTGAATTGAATCCTAATTAAAAAACCTACTTTATAACGTTCTGTTTAGGTCCATGATTTCTATCGCAATTAATGCCTCCTCTGGAGTAACTCAAGGCAGTCATCTTGGACCTTTATTATTTATTTTCACAGTTAATGATATTGATTGTATCATTGTAAATTCACATTTATCTGTTTACGGAGATTATATGAAGATCTTCAGACATAATTCGTCCTCCTCTGACTGTCTTCTACTGCAGGAAGACTTGGATAGATAGATTTTCTACTTGGTGCCTTAATAATTTCCTTAAGCCCAATGTCAATAAGTGTCAAGCAATAACCTATACACGTAAGCGTGCTCCAACTACACTACATTATAATGAAAACCAACCCTTCCCTTGGTTTTATCAAACGCTAGTCTAAGGAATTCTCTAGTCCTTATGTCACTAAATCTCTTTATATAACCTTTCTTCGGTCTCTCCTTGAATGTGCCAGCCAAGTTTGGTCGCCTTATTACACCACTCACATTTTTCGAGTAGAAGCTGTACAGTGTCGGTTTATTCGATGCTTTAAGGGGACTTCCCTAGACTGATACTTTTAACTTACCCCCGTACTCAGATTGACTGATACTTTTAAACCTACAACCTCTCTCTGTTCGGCGTAAGGTTGCCGACATACTGTTTGTTCATCAACTTTTAACTGGTAACATTGACAGTCCATCTCTACTTCAACTTATCTCTATCCTACATCCTACACCCCTTTTTCGAGTCAATATGCACCGAACAAATTACGTACGCTAGGGCCTATGTCTAGCGTGTACGGTGACCATATATTTGAAATCAAAATACAGAACAGAGCAAAAATAAAAATGAATTGAACCCGAACTACTTATTTTACAAGGACAAATACAACTGGCAACCTATATGTGTTTGGTATTTCCTTATCAAATTTCATGTGAAAACTGATGTCATCATTATTCGCTCGTTTCTAGCTGTCACCTGTCCAAACGGAAAGAGCCCTATTGACAGAGGGTGTGTTCAGTTTGTGCAGTTGCTGAGGCTCCGTTTGCATTATTTTTTGTTTAGCTTTATATTTATTTTTTTTATTATTTATTCGTATTAATATTTAAATTTAAATTCAAGAAGTTATTATGGAATACAGTAGAAATACAGAACACATGCTAAAATACAGAGCATTTCTATGTTTTGTATTAAAAAATAAATCATACAGAACAAAGTCTTCAAATATAGTACTGTTCTGTATTATACAGAACGGATGGTCACTGTAAGCTTGCTACGTGAAGTCAAACTCGTCCTCCCATCCCATTGTTCCCATTCTTTGTTTATAACTATAGTTTTAAGGAAACCTGTTAGAAGAAACTTTGTTAGAAGTCTAGAATCTAAGTTTGTGCTTGTATTGTTAATAAACTCAAAAATACGCGTTTCCCCTTTTCCCTATTTGTTATATAAGTCGCCAAAAAAAGACGATTTTTCCCTCAATCTCGGAACCCTGGCACTGTATATATGAAACATACTTAAACCGTTCAAATTCACACAAACACTCATACTAGTGTGTGTAGATATATATGTATGTCCTCGATTAGTGAGGTTACTATACCTTGCTGCTCGACTACATCGTTGTCGCGTTTTTACAAGAGTTTAATTATGCATTTATGTACGAGAAATCTTAGACGTAGGCTACAGTTGACACATTTTTTACATTCTTTTAAAAGTCAACAACCAATTCAGTTGAAGAGCTCATGTAAATGACTTGTAAATGACATTGCCTAACCTAAAGAACTGAAAAAGGTATAAATACTTTTATGTCGCTTTTATTGTGGTGAAATTGTTGCTTCTAAATAAATATGTATGAAAATGTGAATATTGTATTAATAAGTTAAAATACGTTGAACCCTCTTCATATTGGGAAAGTAAACGCAGTGCGAATAGAAGTATAATAAGATAAGAGAAAAAAAAGTGAAAAGAGAATCATACATACATCATTTTGCACAGGATCGCATAGTGATAGCACTAATGATGTACTAATGATGCCATCCGAAATGCTTAAACGCGCCCGAAAGTGCATTCAAGCCCAAGGATAAACTGTTCCAAAAAAGGTTCTTTTCAGGACTACAAAAAATATTCTAAGAGTAGGTAATTCGGTACACTTAATTTTTTTTTTTTAACATTTTTGTCTTACAAAAAATTGTTTTTCTACAACTTCTGTTAATCGTACGTGAAAAAGTTATTTAACATAATTTGTAGAAAATTTGTGAAAGATAAAAGTTTAATAAAAAAAACAATTTTTATTAAGTAAAAGCTTTGAGAAAAATGCATATTAAGTAAAAAATTGGAATAACAAATTTTCATAATTTTTATACGTTACTGAATTGTGTCTTTAAAATGTACAAAACCGTTTTTGTAGCTGTAATAATTCAGGAGTTATACCATTTAAGGAGTTATACTCCAAATCGGAGGTGTTCCACTTCAATGGGCTATAAATAACGGGAAATGGAGTGATAATAGACCCCCCCACCTGCCTTCCCATTTTTTGTTCGCCGGAACTTTAGGAATCTCCCCTTAAAGGATTATACCTCTTAACAGGGACACCCTGTATATGCTGTCAGCAAGAACGGACACAAAACATCGACCATTAGTTTGAAGTAGTAAGGGAATTTGTCTACCTTTGATCTGCGATCTTTTCTTTCGCAATTGGAGAGGGCAATTCAGTAGTAAGGCCCTATCCCGAACAACTAAGGATATTTTATAAGAAAGTAGAAAGGTACCTCAACCGACTTGGAAAGCGTAACTGGAGGTAGTTGGCTAAGAAACGGGCTAGCTGGGGAGACCAGTTGGTTTAAGGGGATAAATATTAGATATAGAGTGTTTGTCAGGTTCCAAGTTGGTGTTGCTTGACCTCCATTTTGGTTGGATTGGCATTTGTCAGTTCGCATTTGAAGGTCATGAATTTAGAAGAGCAGTTGATACTAATTTATTATGGAGCATCTAACGTCTTAAGAAACTGTTTAGCTGGTCTTGGGGCTCTTTAAATTCTCTATTGATTATACCCTCGTAAAAGTCTTTCATTTTACAGTTAGTCAAAGAAAATATCGGCCGTGTAAATAAAACACACTGTAGATTTTGAAGCAATAGATAATACCAGAAAATCTGGAAAATCTTGTTTACTTACATAAAACAAAAGAACACTCTATAACCCAAGATAACGTTTAGCTAAGCTGGGTTCCAGGTTTTAGACATATGTATTCGGGAAAACTGACGGCTCTCGAGCTGCCTTAAATTTTGAACTGAAAACGAAATGAAGATGTAGGTACTCTCACGTACTCACTTATGTATGTGGATAACCAGAGTTGAACTTAGGGTTAACCCGTTCAAGAATGTATCTATACTATTCCCAAAAACAAACAAAAGTCCGGAGATAGATCAAACTTTTTTTCATTTAATAAGCAGTAAGGCTTCCACCCTACACATGAATAGTCAGCAGCCATTAACACCCTGTACATACTTACATACCTACTACATATGTACATACATATGTACGCATATCGCTCGCCATTTACTCAAAAGATATGTATTCCATTGATAGAGATTCCGATAGAATACTATAAAAGTAGCCAAATAATACTAAAACAACTCTGACAGCACCGATTACGTGTCGTATTAATTTAATTAAAAAAAGCTTCCTGGAACTGCAAACCAAGAAAAAAGAGTACGCCTGCAAATTTCAAATTCAAAAAGGCCATTATTCATCCAAAAGGAGTACATCAGATAATGATTGGTTAAATAATAATTGAAAAGGAATGATTAATGACGATACAAGCCAATGCTTTAATGTTATTGAGTGAACATCAGGTAAAGACTTGGGTTCTTTGTAACCCATGTACATATGTAGGTCATTTAAAATTTAATCAATTTCATATGACACTCGGATAATACGTCCAAAGGAGTTCGGCAGCTGGAAGTAAGAATTTAAAGTGTCATTCCCCACCAATTCATTCTGGTGAATTATAAATACAATGAAAATGGAGGATTGCGCTTATACTCGTAGGTGCTATTATTTTGAAGATGAGATTGTACATACTGCATTAACGTGACATGGAACATGTGTGATTCTGAACTGACTTTATACAAATTACTTAAATTCATACATACACGTGCACATACAATATGTACATAGTATCGACTTTGTGAGTGTTCTGTGATAAGCAAATATAATTTTCTTTTTCGGAAACGGTAATCATTTTGAAAAATATGCGGAGTACGCAATCACGGAGTGATAATCCCCAAAGAGAAAACGTTCGCAGGCACATGCATAAATACTAAGAACGCAACGTGTGGCTTCTATGGTGGGCATTTCAAACAATATAAGCAGACGAGCAAGGTGGAAAGGAGCGGTATAGTGAAATTCTAACACCAAATTATATTTTTTAGTATCTACTCTCACATAATATTAATACTTAACAAGTATTTCTGTGCCTGGAGCATTTTCAATCAACTTTTGAGGAACTGTGAATTTTTAAGGGCGAGATCCGAACGTGGTATCGAAAAGGATAGAATATGTAAAGCCTCCATGTGTGGGACCTAATGATATACCAGCAAATTTCTGGAAAATCCAAGAAATTATCGGAGTATACTAATACATACTGGATTACTAATGTGTTCAAGAAGTTCCTTTCAACGACAAGATGCGAAAAGCTTGGAGATTTAATTTCTATATCCTGCATACTTTATAGAAAGAAAGGTTACATCTAGATATTTATACGCATTTTAATGGGACATAAAGTTAATGGAACATTTGGAAAAACCCAAAAGGTAAATGTAGGCATATTTCCTTCAAAAAAGCAAGACCAAGACCAATAATAATCAATTACAAGCTAATCATTCTTCAAATACCGCAGTGAAATCATAAGTCGATAAAGATGTGGCTTATAGAATAATGTAACATGAATGGCGCGCCTAACTGGGTAGGGAAAACTGTTATCAATGAAGGTTTCGTGATGGAAATGTGTTGTCATGGTATTTTTGTACCCTATCTTGAGGATATATTAAGTTTGATACATATTTGATACAAGTAAAGCTACAATTCGTCTGAAACGGATCGTATTATACCCTATCCTCCTTCCTACGTTTGATTATTAAATTACGACGATAACCTCGAACCTTTGAGGATGTTACATGCAAAATTTTATCAAAATCGGATTTTTGATGAAAACGCCCGGACACACATGGCTCAATCGTTTTCGCTATTGATACTGATCATGAACGGCCAGACCCAATTTCTGAAAAATTTGATTGAATAAATTTATTAGGGCACCAATTTATAGGCGGTAATATTCTCTTTAATTTACTCATATGTAATAAATGGATCCGCCCAGTTTTTGGGGGCGTTTTTTTTTTTTATAAAAAAAAAAAAACATTTTTCCAATGAAACTTCGCACACTACATGTAAGTTTTCATGGTAGTGCACTCAAAAATGCGGAATGTCATGCCCACTGAACTAAGCCTCATGTATGAGTATAAGAAAATGGGTGGATTTGCATACCTATCGTTTCAGACTATTGACTTTAAAAATTTTACTTGAACTCCAATCCTGAATAATTTATAATCGTTCAGCATGAAGGTGCAAGTACGTACGACTTAGTCGTGTACTTTATTTTTTGCATCTACTCAATTCAGTCTCCGTCTAGTACATACAGTACAAGACACCTATATTTTTTTTTAGTTAAAGATACTATTTAAAAAAAAGATATTATATACAAAATTTGTATTGATTATTGACCTACACAAGTTTTTTTTTTTTTGTATAATAACTTATAATAACTTTGTTACATCCATATGTAAATAATATAAAATTTAATACTGTCAACTCTGGAGTGCCTTGTTCTCATTTTTCTTTGTTATATTTTTATTTATTTTTTGATTTAAAAAATTTGTTTGTTATTTTGTTATTTTTGTTACATTTGTTTAATTCAATATATAAATAAACGTTTTATATAAAACAAACCTACAGTTCTTTTCAAATATATAACCTTTTTTATAATTTTCAAATATCTGAAAACGTACGGCACATTTCACCTGTTTTGCATTTTGGAAATATTTATAAAGAGTTCAGATATAAATTGAAATAAAAATTGGTTGGTTTTTTCGATTAAAAAAAATGTATATTTGTGATTTCCAGCAGTGCAGGTTCAATTTTTTCCCATTCTTCAATAAGTGTTTGCTTCAGCTCTGCAGTTGATTCAAATTGTCGATTTTGGGCATATACTCGCCTGACCAAAACGCCCCAAATATTTTCAATTGGGTTTAGATCAGGAGAGCATGCTGGCCAACTCATGACATCAACTGATTTTAATCTAAGCCAACGCATTGTCTCAGTGCTTTTATGAATCCTGCTGAAAAATGCAATTTTTTGTCGATTTTCGGCCAGAAAAGGAATTAGACTGCTCTGAAGAACCTCAATGTAGTCTGCACTCTTCATCTTTGAAGATGTAAAGTGCATTTTTCTTGAAGAGAATGCACCCCACATCATAACCGAACCACCTCTCGTTGAGAAATATCTCGGTTCCTTGCGCAAATCTCGCCAATAAAAGTGCATACCGTTCAGTCCAGCCAAATTCCATTTCTTCTCGTCAGAAATTATCACCTAAGAGACAAATTTAGAACAATATTTTTAATGAAATTCAAATAAATAAAAACAACGATTTCACCTACAGTTGTCCAATCAGTAGCCATATTGTTTTGCGCGAATTCCAGCCTAGCGGTTTTGTGGCGACTTAGGAGACGTGGACAGCAATTCATTTTGGACAGGACTAGGTTTGGATTTCTTTGAATTGCTCTCCAAGCCGTCGTTTTTGAAATTTTCGTCTGACCCAACGAATTGCTAGCTACTCGAACAATCTTGAGTTCATCTCTTTCCGTGAGCTTTCTTTTTCTTCCACTGCGCTTCACAGTCCCATAAGTTTCGGGATCTTTCAAAAAATTACTCACTACACGAGGACTCCGACCGATTTTTTTGGCTATCGCACTTAATTTATGGTCTTCAGCTTTTAAAGGTAAAATTTTACCTTTTTCAATCTCGGATAATGACGTACCACGTGGCTTTCTCTTTTGCTCGAAGTCGCTCTTACATTTTATTCGAATTTAAAAATGTGACTGAAAGGTGGGTTTTAAATATGAAACGCACTGTACTTACTGTGGTTTAGTTGCGTTAAGGGTAAAAAAGTTTGGTTTTGACGAAAAGTTTGATGAGGGTGAACCTATTATCTTCTTGGGAGACCCATTTCCTAATCCGCATATGGCAAGATTACAACCTGCAGGATTTTTTTTATATACATAGATACATACATACGTGTTGATGCATACTACCATTTATACATGACATTCTTACCCTTTTTGTTATATCAAACTAATATTGTCATCCGATTCTAGTTGAAAATGTCTTGTTCAGCACTATACACAGCATGATTTTCATTGTTGCAAAGTTGCAAATTCTTACGAATGAGCTAAAACCTATTTCTTGATATCATATTCGAAAAATGTATACGTATCATACATAAATGTGTGGTACACCTACATAGGTAAATTTCAGTTGACATTTTGGCATCTAATAATCCATCACAATATTCATAACGAGAAAAGGTTTAATTTTATCACTACCAGTCCTGAATTGTATGCTCACCGTACCTTACTGATTCGCACCTAATTTTTTTCAATTATATTGTTATTAATTTTTATTTTAATTTAAGTTTTTTAAAGTTGGTCGTTAAAAAATATCCATTGGGGTCAAAGAAAATGCTTCTCTTTTCTGACAAATTGTTTTCTTTTTCCCCGAGGGAAGGTGAACATTTTCTATCTTCCGTATTCTAGGCACTAGGTAGTACAACGTTTCTGATTGGTCGAGATATCTAGATTTGACAGGAAATTAAGGGAATTTTTTTGAGGTAGGTAGGGTAAATGAAATAATTAAATTCTAAGTCAATTATGTATCTATGCACGATTTGAGGCAACCAGAAAATATGATCAATTGTTCAATGGGTGAAGTGTTATCATTTTTATTACAATAAAACACAAGTCTAAGGTGTTAAGTGGAGTCGAAATTCTTTCACAAAATAAAGACACCTTGTTTTCTTTGTTGGCAATTTTTGCACTCTTTGCAGTATAAATTTATTACTAAGATATTTTGAAAACCACATTCCATAATTTATCCAAAGTGAAAACGGGAAGTGAGATTAGAGTTATGACGCATGTCCCATCCCTGATGTTGGACACCTTGTCGCGGTGGGGTGGCTTAATTAGAGGAACAGGATGCAATACCAGGTAGCTACCACTACTTTGGCAGAGCTGAATGTGAATCAAATCCAACAACCCTTAACTCCAAGGTTGCAAGTCGCCACGCCGAATGAGCTATGTTTAAGTAGTGATACTACTGGAATACAGGGTCGAGAGGTAATTGAACCACTAGTGGTAATTCCTCAGGGGCAGCTCAATCCTCTGTTGTATACTAGAGGATGTAGAGTAGGTCCGCCTACTTGGTCTGGTCTTCTCCCCGGCTCATGGGAACATTATGTACCCATTTTTCAAAAATTATAAAAAAGAGAACGTGTCATCAGAGGGCCAGGCGGAATGCTCCGGAGGTCGAGAAAGTGCCGGAAGGTGCGGGATCGACAGCGGAAGAGCTCGTAAGGACAATGGAGTCCGGAGGCAAACCAAAGGATTCAGTTGAACAATTGTTGATGTCGATGGACAATACGGTTCTGCAAGGTGCCAAGAGGTTAATCGACGTTGTGGAAGCCAAACTCAAAGATGACGATGCAGACCCTGATCCTGAGCGGAGGCTGCGAAACCAGCTTAAGCAAAATATGAAAACGGCGAGAGGGAGACAGAGGTTGCCTAGGAAACAGAAATTCAGTCAACCCGAACAGCACCGAGAAAAACTTAGGGTGATTCAATTGAACCTTCACCACAGCAAAGCTGGATCAGCAATGTTGATCAGATGCTTTGTGGAAGAGTCGATTGATATTGCCTTGCTGCAGGAGCCTTGGATCTTCAAAGAAAGGATTAGAGGTCTACCTGAAAGTATTGCCACTTTACACTATGTGCGGTCTGCGAAAGAGTTATATTTTGAGCACGGATTTAAAGCGGTTATGCTGCCGCAACTATGTGCCCCTGACCATGTCGCTGTGCGAGTAGGAGCAGGTGCAGACAGTTTTGTCATGGCATCTGCATACCTGCCGTATGACTCCCTAGAGCTTCCCCCAACAAAAGACGTAGAGTCTCTAGTGAATGTCTGCAGGGATAGGAGTGAAGATCTAACGGTTGGTTGCGATGCTAATGCACACTGTATAGTGTGAGGAAGCACCAACGATAACTATAGAGGAGAAGCTTTGTTCGAATTTGTAGTGTGCAAAGAGCACAACTATTGTCAACAGAGGAACAGAATTGACCTTTGTGGATGCGAGACGAAGGGAAGTTATTGACGTGACTCTGTGTAGAAATAGAATGCTTGATAGAATATCAAATTGGAAGGTAATGGATCAGACAATGATGTCGGATCACAGACCCATCGCATTTGATGTTCGATACGGATCTAAAAGGAAGAAAGATCGAAAATATGTCAGGACTCCCAGGAACACGGACATAGTGAAATACGAGGAAGTGTTACAGGAGAAACTGAATTGGAGGCTACCCAAAATACCGAAAACCACTTGAGATGTAGAGTCACAGCTGAAGTACATACAATCAGCTGTTGAAACTGCTTACCAAGAGGCGTGTACACCTACTTTGGTAGATAAAAAGAACCCCACGCCGTGTAGGGAACGTGTAAATATAAGGAAAGAGGCAAGAAAAGCCTTTAATCATGCTGTGAGAAGGGATGATCCTGAATCATGGGATGAGTATAAGGCAAAGAAGAAAGAGCTAAAAGTAACTCTGCGACGACGTAAAAGGGAGTCGTGGAGGGAATTTTGCTCGAATATGAGAAGCACAGCTGAGTTCAATAGACTTCAGAAAATTGTCTCGAGGGATCCAGTTTCCAAAGTCGGACTTATTCGCGATAGAACGGGGGATTTTGTTGAGACACTGGATCGTACAAATGAGTTCTTTATGGAAATCACTTTCCCGGAAGCCTGAAGTCAGATCAACCCTGGGCTCTGAGGAAACAAGGAGCAAACAAGATGGATAGGGCAGAAGCGGAACGGATTGTAACTACGGAAAGGGTCAGTGGGGCGATAAAAACGTTTTCTTCTTACAAGACCGCGGGACCGGATGGTATATTCCCAGCTTTAATTCAATGGGATGCAGATCTTATTTTACCAAGGTATATATGTACGTCGCATGCCTAGCAATAGGCTGTATACCGGTAACATGGAGGGAAACAAATGTGGTGTTGCTTCCAAAACCGGGAAAAAAGGACTACACCTCAGAGTGGTGGAGTGGTGTTGTGAAGAATAAGGGCTCTCCATTAATGCCGAAAAGACAGATCTAATAATCTTCACAAGGGAGAGGAGAGATCTGGAGTTTCAGCACTTGGTACTTTTAGAATCGGAGCTGCAGGTGACCAGGAAGGTTAAGTATCTGGGTGTATACCTAGATACTGGACTAACTTGGAACTTCCATGTGGAAGAGAAGATCAGAAAGGCGAAAAGGGTGCTTCATCAGTGCAAACGGGTATGTGGACTAAGGTGGGGAATTTCGCGATCAGCATAATGGATGTACACAATGATTGTTAGACCGATTATCACATATGCGTCAGTTGTATGGTGGCAAAAAGCCAACCAGAAAACTGTAAAGAAGCAATTAGAAAGGGTCCAACGTCTGGCATTTTGAGGATCGTGGGTGCAATTTATTATGCTCAGATTATATACTTATTATTAATCTGTGGTATTATGCCGCTCGACTAATTTTTAAGAAAGTGGCGGCTTCGACGGCACTTCGTCTGCACCGGGATGCCAACTGGCACTGGCGCGGTATCGTCATAGGAAAATCCTGGATCTCGTGAAAAACGAGATTAGGGAGTTGAATATGCCCATGGATTCAATAAAGAGAATGCGTGTTACCGAAAGGTAATTCTTATTGGAGATGGAACACTTCCGGAAAAGAAGATTGGTGATATAATCATCTTTACGGATGGATCCATTATGGATGGCAGAGCGGAAGCAGGTATTTTCTCAGAAGAACTAGAACTAGGCTGTAATATTAGTCTGGGGAAATGTACCTTAGTCTATCAAGCTGAGATGTTTGCTCTGTTGCATGCGTTGAATCACCTGAAAGAAGGTCAGATTGCAGGTATTATAGCACTGGACAATCAATCAGTGATAAGACGCATGTAGCAAACAAATATCAATACATCACTAGCATTGGAATGTGTTCATATGTTCAATGAGTCTGGAATCAATCCGGCGTTCGCTAGCAAAAGGAGGGAGGTCCTGGGAAGCCACTGGGTAGAAACCCAGAGGATAAACCAGATTTCTGTTAAACAGATGCTAGCGTTCACACGAAGAATCAAAGCCAGAGAGGAACTGTGGACAAATACAAAGAGTCTCTTGGGCTAAGATGGATCGTGGACCAAATACAGTGGTCTGGTTCGTAATCTCTTTAAAATATATATACACATATGTACATATAAGGAGCAGTGAAGTGATTTTGCTTGATTAACGTGCCCAATCCCTATCTTCGACAAAAACAAATGTTATATTTAAATGTAAGATTGTAATATTCAATTTTTTTATTTGCGAGATTTTGTAATTGCGACATTTCGATAATGTGAGAGTTTGATAATGTGAGATTTCATAATGAAAACGAGACTTTAAAATGCTTTCAATTGTACCCAACTCCCTTTTTAAAGTAAGCATTTTTTTCTAAATCCTTCGATTTAATGGATGGTTATTTAAACTTAGTTGGATCTATGGATGGTCTTTTATCGGAAAAAACGAGTTTAAATATATACATCGTTATACATCGACAGAAAATCAAACAACAAAGATTGATACTTATGCATTTATGTCTATGCGATATTATTTTCCCATTACTACCTGTAAGGAATTGAACTTCGCAAGAGTGTCGTAATCGAAAATGAATGAATCCTAATACAGGAATCAACAACATCGAAAATAATTGGGTAATTTTACCAACGATGTGGACCATTTGAAAGAAGAGAGGAGGTTCTTCAAAAGGACTTGGTTGTTGTTAAAAATACAGAAAATTTAATACAAGAAAGTAGACAGAAATTAAAGTGTACGACTGGGTCGTACGTCCCTGCTATACGTTTACAAACTTTTGAGGATACAAATTCATTCTTCAGATTTGATGGATTTAAAACAATAATATTGAATAGATGTTATCTGGAAGATTTCGCATAAGATTTTTGTTTAACGCTCCCAAAAAATGTGCGGTGGGCCCTATAGGATGTGAAGGTAAATTATAGACAATTTTATAGCCTAACGCAGTCAAATTTGAAAGTTTTAAGAATAGGGCGAGGTTATTGCAAAATTTTGTACGCTGTCGTGTCCTAAAATATGTCATATGTTCGTACTTATGCATGTATGTACATGTACATAAGTATACTAGCTGATCCTTCCAGCTTAGCTAGAGTGTTTTGGAAGTGCAGAAAGTACATAGTGTAACTAAGTAGAAATAAACGTACATACTCGTACATACATACATATGTACATAGCCCCAATACTAAACGTTGGATCTTTACGATATTGCTACATCATTTTCTTGTGTTAGTATAGCCCGTTCTGTAAGCTTTGTGGTCTGAAAAATTGTCTGGCGATTATTTAGTTAGGGCTGTGTAAACGTTTTTTAAGACGGAAAATTTATTGCCGTTTACTCCCACTTAGACTTCGAATTTCGAACAATCCTTTCTTATCTGACATATACAGGTAATAAGGAATTCCTGTGCAAAATTTCAAGTTTCTACCTGTAGGAGTTTTTGAGAAACTGATTTCAAGGACTTTTGTTGCGGTTTCGGTTTTATAGTATTTAAGATTATTTTAAGCTACAAAAAAACCAAAATTGACGGACCCACATTTTTATGGACTTCTCTATCATAGAAGTGACAAGTTTAACTAAAGTCTCAAGTTCGAAAATTTTCAGAAACCCAGTACTTGTCCTATACATACATACATATATATGTAGGTGCAAGTAAAAACACAAAATAATACCAGCCTATGGCGGAGAGCCTTACAACACATACTATGCGTATGTACATATGTATATATGTATATAGGTTCTTTGATTATTGGAAATTGGCGAAACCAACCGTTAACAGTGAGTAGCGTATTACCATCTAACCGCTTTTGAAAGTGTTTTGTAGTCAGCAAAATATCCACAGCGATAGCGTTTCGACAATCAAAAATGGTACTTATCGTAAATAGCTAAATCGACTCCATGACGACGCACATAAGATCTAGGCACCATGAGATTAAACGTTAGTAATGGTTAAGTTGAAAAATATTTTGGATACCACAATAATTGGGGCAATGTGACTGGCACAAGAGTGTCTGTAGTTGGCATATTACAAAAACTCCTTACTTAACTTAATTGCCTGTACTTTGCAACACTTTCCCGAAGTGTGGATGTGGTTGGCAGAAATAAAATGAAATTTGTCTTCAAATTAAATAAATTGGAAAGAATAACCTATTATGAGACCCCTCAATATCCACAATATTTTAAGAACGTCACTTCCTTTTCGACCGAATATCCCACCTCTATTATTCATTCGGTGACGGAACAAAGTGTCATTTAATCATTAAAAATTCATTCACGAAATGAGTTTAAGGCATTTTAGATAGCTGAAATAGTGACATGAAAAAAAGGTTCCAACTCAAATGTTTAATAAGGCTTGAAATAGAATTTTCTAGCACTACTTCCTTTGCCAGCGGTTTTGAGTACGCTATACTTCTCCCCAATGAAGTTGAGTCATGGCTGCCTGAACACCATTCGTTTGCCGAATGCTGAATATCTAGTCGGTTCTTATTTGCCAACTGATTTAGTCTTATAGCATCGATGACAATGACAAATTGTCAGTGTAACTATCTATGTATGTACGTATGTATGTATGCATAGAAAACAAATACGATGAATATGAAAAGAAGTAGGTCAATGTAATTCTCAGGTCAACTTCAAAGTTCATAGCAATCGACAATTTTAAAGCAAATTTTCCTACCACACTAGAAGTGGAAAAAAGAAAATTGCTTGGTGTGAACGTGAATGTTATGCAGGAATACCACCGCGAACAGATGGTGATTTGTAGCCAGAGATAATTTCGGGAATAACTTTTCCGATTTCACCATGTAAGAGGAAACCGGTGACAGCGTACATTAATGAAAAATTCTCGAAGCTGACCGGGTTTAGTGTGGGCGGAAGATAATTACATGTGGCAAAGGACTTTCGCAGCCAGAAGGTGGTATAGTAGTCACCGAACGAATAGTTCTCTAATGAACGTTCTATGAAGGTTTTAGGTGATTGATTTCTGGTTGGAAATCAAACTCGATTGTAATTCATTGCACTTACCTTGATTTTAAACAGATAGTCGGATTTCTTTTATTGCTAATAAATCAAAAATCAACAGATTGATCATCGTCAATGATTCTCTATTTAATTCTCGTAAACACCATAAACGAAAAGTTGATTTGGTATCTGTCGCCAAAGTTTGGCCTGCTTTGCCTGATCTGTGTTTATTATCAATCTTACTGTTGACCCTTGGAAGGACTGATATATGTATATTTTATCTGTGGCGCATTCATTGACAAGAGAATGAAATATATGTATGTGCAAGTACCAGATATCAGATAAGGGTACGCCAATCATAGACCTTATATTCTCAGACTCCTCAGAGACACTGGATCGAAGAAGGTGTAGTTTGCTTGCCAAGGGTAAGCAAGAATACTAAACCCTCAAGCACAATTCTTTGGAATATATTGCAAAAATAGATCGCTGAGAAGATCAAGGCAGCAATTAGGAAAAAAGACCAACACAACTTTGCTATGAATTCTGCTACAAAAGTTATTGAAACTGGCTTTAATTTTGCCGACGTGTCAGCCCTGGGAAACACCAGAAAAAAGCAACCACCGAAAAAACATCACTTCACCAAAGTTGGCACCAGTTAAACTTCTTACAACAACAGAATCCAATAAAGAGCTCGTCAAGCTGTAGTAGCTTTGAGGTAACAGAGAGGTTGTTTGGAAATGATCTACTGACTTTGCTTCAAAAGCAAAGAATTTTATTTATTAAATCAAAGAAACCTGACATCCTTCTTTTACAGGAAACCAGATTGACAGCACGAAGCGAATTTAACTTTGATGGATATAATATCTTTAGAACCGACAGAGCTACTGAAGGAAGGTAACACAGTACTTCTAAGGATGATCTTTAAACCTAAACAAACACATGTTGCTAGTCTACGAGAGTCATAGAGGCATCAAAAAGAGAAACTCTGCTGGTGATCTAAACGTACTACTGCAGAACACCGAAAGAAAATATAGAGCACGACCTCGTTTCATCATCAGCATTGCTAGCCTCCACACCTACTGCGTGTTGGAGGAGATTTTAAAGTTAGGCATCCACGCTGGCTAGACGACGTAATCTCATCGCATGGAGTCGAAATCATCGACGGGCTGGATGGAATCAGCCATCTCCATTCAGTCGTGGCTATCTCCCAATCAGAAAGTACTTATTCAAGTACGTCATCGACTCTGGACTTCTTTTTGGCCACATAGAATTTCGTTAACATTCTACCACAGATTCGAAACTACTCCCGACTCTAACCAGCTGGCGGCTGAGTTGGCAGTTCGCCTCAACAGACACTTACTGGCCGAAAGATCAACCCCTGAACTCCACATCAGTTTCCATTGTATGGACAGCATTCCCCTCAATTACCGAGGCAGATCTCACCACCGATAACATAAGTAACAACGGGATCGACGAATGCAGTTGATAGCCAGAACGCACTCAGAACCAGCAAAGATAGATTTGAAAATCTACCGAATATATTCAAGCGATATACTTCTACAGACAACGACTTCGGAAGAAACTCCAGAGGATTGTCCGGAAAACACTAAATACTGCAAACGACGAATAACGCAGCGTGTGTTCTCAACTGATCTGCACAAACACAATGTTTCTTCGGGCAGTGAAATCCTAACAAGACCGTAAGTTCAACAAGCGACTCACCTATGGTTTGAAAAGGACCGAAAAATCATCGCGATGACTTTAATATTTGCTTGGTTAATTTATATGGTGTTAACTGAAAAAAATTACGTATCCATCGTCAAAACTTATACTTTTTACTCAACTTAACTTAAAGTTACTTGCTATCATATTCGAGGAAAGAGAACGTCTGTAATTTTTGTGCTCAGAAAATGGTGTTGTTTTGCTGATCTTTCAACAAAAATTTGTGGTGCAAGGATTTCAATCCCAATCTACGCTTTGCAATCATGCTGAACTACAACATCATATTTCTAAACGGGTTTTACTTGACTTTCCACGTAGCCAAAATCGACCAGTGATCCTAGATTTAGGCATAAAAATCCCCCTAATAAATTCCATTTCTCGCCCGAGATGAAACCTTGGTAGAGCTTCATGGCAAACCTTCACCTTTGAACTACATTTTAATGTCTGTAACAGCGACCGCGAAAAAAACATACAGAAAAGCTACAATCCGTCTGGAACGGATCGTCTGATACCCTATCCTCCTCTCTATAAAGTGGGCGTGGCCAAATTGCATTTTGTACTCAAATATGGCTATAACCTCGAACGTTTGAGGATGTTACATGTAAAATTTTATCAAAATCGGTTTTTTGATGAAAACGCCCCCAAAAAGTGGGCGTGGCGAAAACTGTTCTATGGGTTAATTGTAGGGAATCTGAATACCTAAATATTTGGACTTAACAAAATTTTTCGGTTTCATATAATTTAGTGAAGTTATAAAAAAGTAGGCGTGGCAGTGGGCGGATTTAAAAAAAATTTACACTTCTACTGTATTTTTTCGTCAGAAGCCCAGATATGAAATTTCAGCGTCCTAGTTAAAAATTTAAGGCCCAAAAATCGGTTTTATGATGAAAACGCCCCCAAAAAGTGGGCGTGGACAAAACTTTTGTATGATTGGATTGAAGGGAGTCTGAATGCCTAAATATTTAGTCTTAACAACATTTTTCGGTTTCATATAATTTAATGAAGTTATGAAAAAGTGGGCGGATTTAAAAAATTTTTACACTTGTACTGTATCTTTTTCGTCAGAAGCCCAGATATGAAATTTCATCGTCCTAGCTCAAAATTAAGGCCCAAAAAGCGGTGACATACGGACGGACGGTCATCGCTCAATCGATTTCGCTATTGATGGTGATCACGAATATATATACTTTATAGGGTCTATCTCGATTATTTCTCTATGTTACAAACTATGTGTCAAACTTAATATACCCTTTTAGGATAGGGTATAAAAACATGCCACGTTGTGCTCGAAGAGAATACATTCCTGGATGAAGTATAGAAAGCAACAGATTGAACCGAAAGTTTTACGTAATGGTGATAACCAAACTGTAGAGGATCTCCAACAATCACTCGACAGCGCACGCTGGATAAAACCACAGAAAACCGGGATTTCATTCGGTTAAGCAGGAAAACATGGAGCATAATACGGAAACTTGGGGCAAATTCCATCTTACCCCACAAGCCCAAGATCGACCCGAGACTAGTAGCAAACTTTATTGTTAATATGTCAAAAGCTAGATCTGACGCAGAACAGACGAGGTCTATTAAAAGATCTCTCAAAGAACGAAAAGCGTCACCGGCAGAACATTCTAAGTATGTACTCACAAACTTTCACCATATCGGAAGTGGAAAATGCTATAATGCCATAGCTAGCTGTAAATCAGGGAAAGCTGGAGGAATGGACGGAATCTACGGAATTTATAAAAAACATTGTAACACATGCCAAAGTCTGACTGTACAAATTGGTCAACAACATCCTATCTTCTGGAATCATTCTCAAGGAATTTAAAAGAACAAAAATAGTGGCAGTACTGAAGCAAAGGAAACCAGATGGCAAAGCTGAAAGCTACCGGCCAATCGCGCTGCTAAGTGTCTGCTATAAAATCCTAGAGCGCCTGATCGGATTGAAAGGACTTATGGTCCGAAATCATTTCTTCTGAAGAGGCTGGTTTTCGAAAAGGATCAGGTTTTAGGCGTAACAACCTTTACCGACGATGGTTTTGAAAATATACTCAAAACAGGCGCCGTGTTCGTAGATTTAACTACTGCATACGATACTGTCTGGCGAACTGGTATGATCCACAAACTCCTGAAAGTTATGCGTTGCAAAAAAAATAGCAAGTGTCGTCAACAAAATGCTCAGAGTATCGTCTGCGATGATGGTTTTAGGTACCCTAAGCCAACATATGCACACAATTAAGGATAGGCTCACAAGAGATTTGGAAGTTCTTAGCATATGTATATTTCAAAAACTGGGGGCTTACACCTAAGACTAAAACGGAATCAGCCTGTTTTCACCTAAACAAGCAGTTTGCCCATATCCCACTAGAAGTTGAGTTTAACGGCTCTGTTCTTCACCACAATAAACACCAAACATACCTCGGGATAACAATGGATAGAACTCTCTCATTTAAAAAGCACTGCCAAAAAACCGCTGCGAAACTCAAAACGAGAAAAGACTTGATCCAAAAGCTGACATCTAACTCCTGGGGAACTCCAACCTGGCCGCTGTGCAGTTTTTCTACACAAATGGGACACGACATCATCGTCATCGTGGAGAACCTCGTCAAACCAGAACGCATATTACCTCCAGCTGCCCTCTTCGAAAGTTCCAAGCTCAATTATATGAACATATGATGGATGATTACTGTTGCGGTATTAAACGTGATCGGCTTGAGGGTACTCACTCGAGGATATCGCGGAGAAAAAATCTCCAGTTGCGTACTCCAAGACGGTTCAGGTCACGTGTATACTTACAGGACGCTGTACACTTACAGTACGGAATAAATTTATTTTTAACTTAACTATTTAGCCCAAATTCGTTTCTACAAAGATGTCAAATATACTTGACCTGTGAATGGGTGTGAAAGGCAATACAGGTATTAATTTTTTTTTGGGCTCCAAATATCCTTTTTCACACGCATTTATACATATGTATGTATATAACTTTCATAAGACAATGTAGTAGCCATTCTCTTTTCATCCCAGTAGCCAGATGCATACATTTTCAACAAAAGAGATTGATGCCAAACATCAGTTGACTTTTTACGAGAAAAGCTGTTTCATTAACTGTCAGTTTATCAGACTTGTCATGGTCTTGGAAAAATGAACGCAGGATACTCCCTTTATAGTGACATTTAAAATTTCCAACTACTAGTGAAGAGTCCAGAAGGGTAGCGCATATGAATGCGGTTTTTCTGCCATCTTTGTTGAATAACCCTTTAAAATTTCCAGTAAAACAAATGTCCGTTGAGACCTGTGAGTACTCTTGAAACTCTACGAGTGCAAAAGTTGATTAAACCAAGTGGAGTATGGAACGCAATGCACCGCATCCGTGTACAAAATTTGCACATAAATCAGTTTCCACCTTTTTAAAATCTCCCTACTGCGTGATAAATGTTTCTACAGAGATTCCTTTCACCGGGACACAGATAAAGCAGCGGATATTAGGTACTTCACGAAAGCATAGTCACGCAATGTGCAAAACGAACCATTGTCCAAAATGAAGACAAAAGTTAATTCTCTCCACAAAATAAAGCTCTTAAGAAATTAAGTATGCTGACAAATGGTACTGCACTATGGACTGGGATGAAAGAAAGTTATGACCATTGTCCATTAAGGAGACGGAGGTACATATCTTCTAAGAAGTTCACATACCTAAATTTAAAGAATGGAGACTTTAAAATAGTTGTATAAGATGGATGGGAAAAAGAAAACCACTCTTAACCGATGTGAACGTAACGGCCGGCGTAAAGAACGGAAAAGGCTAAAAGAAATCTTGCAAAATATTCCAGAGATTAAAAAATATTTCTTTGCATATTGTGTCCTTGCTTCAAGCGAAATTTTTTTTAATGTCCTTTCAAAATTACAAGCGTAAAATTAATTCGGAAAGTGAAAAACCGAGAAGATTAAAAATTAGTAGGGATTGTTATGAAATCCTTAGGTTAGTTAGGTTAGGTTAAGCTGAGTTATGGATCTGGGTTATCATAAAATAGGTACTATGCAGCGTAAGGGAAAGAGAACTTTAAGCAATTTATGTTCGCAATTTAACTTTCGTTGATGGAGCCATATTTAACCAAGTTAAAGAGTAGATGACAGTTCTTAACCTACGATTTCGAACCACTTTCTGACATTCACATGGTATAGGGATTACATATGTACAAGTTTTTATCCGTGAAGAATTGTTTTCCCAGTCTAAAACCGGTCAAAGTTCAGGCGCTCAATATAACCTTACGCCATTTCGTTCAAACAATACCAAAATGTAAATTTATGTCTTGATACGACACGTGAAATGCTGTTTGGCAGTAGGTGGGAGGGATTTTTTCCCAATGCCTTTGGATCCGTTCCCACTAAACGACTTGAATTGGCGCTTGTGATGAGTGTTTCTTTTTCTTAGAAGTGGAATTAAGGTTAAGAACGACAGGAAAATAAATTTAAATAAAACAACAATGGTGTGAGATATAAAATTGATTCTGGCTTTATTTTAAAGCTACATTTATGCCATTATATGTGGAATAGCACATCATTCAAATGGCCGCCTCAGCTTCGCTGGCAGTGCTTCAAGCGCTCGGTCCAATTTTTGATGACTTGATCCAATATGTGCAGCATTATTCCGGCAATACCGTCTCGAATGTTGACCCAGTCAAATTTCTCCTTCAGAACTTCGAGCATTGCGTCGCTTGTATGGTATATAGTGCCGTCTTCTTGGAACCACAGGTCGGATATATCGATGTTCTCGATACTTGGTCGAACACTTGTGTATTGTATTCGCTCTAATAACGGCAATTCTGCCAATAATAACCTAATAACCGCGGAGCCAAAAATGGGCCTCGTCCGAAAAGATGATTTTTTGACCAAAATCTGGATTTCCGGCCAACATTTCCAGCGCCCAATTAGCGAACTCACGGCGTTGGATATGGTCGTCAATTCTTGCGTCAACACAATCTTATAAGATATGGACTCGAATCACTACCCTGTTGCAGCCAAAGTACGAATGCGGATATCCCTAACGCGACAACAAAGAAATACTGTGAGAAGATATAACGCCGAAAAGGTGCAATCGGAAAAGACCGCCAGAACATTTGATGAACGCGTATCCCGAAAACTCGCTACAACTCCTATGCTGCCAGCATTAAGTACTGAAGAAAAGCCGTAACCATGACCACCACCTTCTTGCTGGCAAGCAAATGCACCTAAACAAGAGGCATACAAAGCGACACTGCAAAGAAAGACGAGAGCAGGTCGGGAGCTGTACGAGAAAAAGGGAAGGGAAGAATGTCGGGTTCTCCGAAAGGGAGATTATACCCCAGGAATAATGTACGGAAGTTTTATCAACAGGTAATAAGAACGTCTCAAGCCAACAAGACCCGTACAAAAACCTGTTGTGATGAAGAAGGAAAAAGAATAGTAGAGTCACAGTCGGTGCTGAGAAACTGGAAACATTTCTTCTGCAGACTGTATAACGGCGACAAAGATCAACATTGCGCTGTCAGGCAGAATGAACTATTCAACAT
The DNA here is from genome assembly GCA_905220385.1 of Xylota sylvarum. Lineage (NCBI taxonomy): Eukaryota > Metazoa > Arthropoda > Insecta > Diptera > Syrphidae > Xylota > Xylota sylvarum. Next base: position 67,265,409 of record LR999958.1, on the reverse strand, counting down.
ACTCGTAGACGATGATACCCAAAACTTTCGTCCACCTGTCTAAAACGAAGTGAGGATAGCAATATCCAAGCCTAAGTCCAACAAGGCTGTTGGGCCTGATAGCTTACCAGCCGAGGTATTCAAAGCAGCTACAACTGGTAGAGAGCCAACACCAACTCATTTCTAAAATTTGGTCAGATGAGTGTATGCCTGAGGAATGCAATCTCAGCATCGTTTGCCCGATCCACAAAAAAGGAGATCCCCTCAATTGCGCCAACTACAGAGTTATCAGTCTCCTTAACATCGCGTACAAGATCCTATCTGCCAAATTGTGTGAACGTCTGAAACTCTTCGTCAACAACCTTATTAGACCCTATCAGTGTGGTTGCAGACAGGGAAAGTCCACAGTCGATCAAATTTTCACACTTTGGCAGATCCTGGAAGAATCCCAAGAAGTACAAATCGATACCCACAATCTTTTCATATATTTTAAAGTCCCATATGACAGCATTTATAGAGACAAGCTATACAGAGCCATATCGCCTGTGCAGGTTGACGATGGAGAACGCTCGCAGTTTCATCAAGGTGTCATGTGATCTTTTCAACATCATACTTAAAGAAATGTGCGAAACTCACAAGCCAACACAGGAGGCACAATCTTACAAAAGTTTGTGAAACTACTAGCGTATGCCGATGATATTGACATTTTCGGCAGAACACAGCGGGCTGTTGCCAGTGCGTTCGTTAGTACTGCAATGGAGGCTGCCAAAATGGGTTTAGCGGTAAACGAGGGTAAAATTATGTATGTATATGCTGTCAAGAAGAAAGGATACGCAACATCGACGAATTGGATAGAACATCACAATCGACAGCTATGACTTTAACGTAAGGACTTTGTCAACCTCGGCTCTGCTATAAACTTGACAACAACATCTCAGCAAAAATTAAACGAAGAATAACTCTTGCAAATCGCTGTTTCTTTGGGCTGCGAAGGTAATTGAGTAGGTGGTAGAGCCCTATCCCGAATAACTAAGGGGACTATGTATAAGCCCTTGATCATGGCAGTTCTGCTTCATGGCGCTGAAGCTTGAAGTGTATCTAAAGCGAATGAAGATATCGTCGGTCTCTATAAGAATAAGAGAAAGGTTCTTCATAAAATTTTCGGTCCCATTTGCGTTGAAGGGCTTTGAAAGAGGAGACTCAACGACGAACTATACGAGCTGTACAGCGACATCGATCTAGTCAAAAAATTACGCATTAATGGTCTAAGATGGTTAGGACATGTAGAGCGGATGGGTACCAGCGCTCCGGCCGGTAGAGTCTTCAAATCAAACCCGGAGAGACAACGCAGTATAGGAAAACCTTTCTTTAAGTAGCACGGAAACGGGGAGCTCAACAAACTTGAAGTGCGCAACTGGAGGCAGTTAGCTAAGGACCGGACTAACTGAAAAGGCTTGTTAGTGGAGGCCCAGGTTCACACCGAACTGTAGTGCTACCTAAGTAAGTTAGTAAATAATAAGGATATCATATGATAGAGCAATATTCTTTAACATTAAAAGTGTGATTTATGAAAGTAATGAATAGTATTGTGCCAAGTTGGCTATCTTGCGGTATACCTGAATAAGTGTTCATTGGACTAGGAACAAAATTATCAATTTTGACTATTTATGTCCTATTTAAAAGGTAATTTGACAACGAAGTTAACTGCATACTGCTGACAAATACAGCATACAGAACCAGGTTCAAACCGGTCCTGAGAAATGACCATGGAAATCTGATCCACATGGAAGGATACATACTATGTACATACATATAAATACTATGTGTATACATATATCATTGAGGCTTCATACCAAAACCGCAAGATCAAGATTAGTTCCAGTAATTTGTGTCAATGAATAATTTGTAGACGTGAAAAACCAGCTGTAAAGCGAACATGAAATTTGAACAGCTTCAGCAACATTTTTATTTAAATTATTTCAGTTTCACCAACTTTTAATTTAAATTATTGCAGTGGGAAATAATTCCACATTACGAAAGTCGATTTATTTCCCTCTAGAGGTGGAATAAATTCCCGTGGGGTTATTTTTCTCCACCGATGAAACCATGTAACTGCAAACGATTTTTGATTTTTAAAATTGCAAGAATCACTGTACGAACTTGTCAAGTTACCACATTCATATCAATATCTATTATCTTTCTATTATGTTACGAAAGTTATTACATATGTACATACCTAAATTTATAAAGTTGTAGTCGTGTTAGTTACATGTGAGTGCCGGAAATAGGAAGAAACGAAATAGGTCGGGTCGGTATATGCTATTCGGTAGCATACCCGGCTTTAGAACCCTTATGACTTTTCGTGGTTATGAAAGCCTTCTACAGTGAATATTTAGAGTCCTTTTTAGCTGTTAGATTATCAAAGTAAGCTTTTGTCGTACGTGTTTATTTGATTACTTTATGGAAACTAACCTTGTTATATTTAACACGGGATCAAATCCCACATTCATTACTAACAATAAGCAAGAAGTCATTGATGTGACCTTTGTCACGATTTCTCCTAAGATTAGCGTCAAAAACTGGTTAATATTTAGAAGTGTGTCGTTTTCTGAACACCGTTTTTGTACAATTCAGTATTAACTAAAGAAAAGGCAAGTGATTCACCTCAGATTAGGAAAATCTTATCCAATTGCTAGGTATGTACCATTAAGAAACCAGATGGAAATTGGAATACGTCCAGTAAGGACACCTTGGAGCTTCTTAAAGACACTCACTTTCCCGGTAGTAAACCAGATATAGTAAATTCTGTAGAAAACTGTATAATTTATAGTGCCATAGGTCAGCTTTCTCCTCTACGATAATAATAAATCGATAAAAATAAATCCCTGGTTCCACCCCTAAAACCTGGAGGAGGGCCAAAGTAGTCTTCATACTGAAACCCAGTTAAACTGATCGACGCACGTCCGTATTATGGTAGTAAATGAGATACTCGTTATCTGGGGTAAAGTGGACGGATAATGTTGTTCTCGGAATTAACCCCTCACACACTGAATTAGTATTTTTCACAGAAAGGTACAACAATTCACAAGAGATGGTACAAAATTGCATGTACATACAACACCTCAAAAACTCAAGGGTATTGAACTGCAATTTGAAGATCACGCTATATACATATTTCGGGGTTATTCTTGTTAACTCAGCTGGAAACTGAATATTCGAGACCGTGCTAGGAAGGTCTCGATTGCTTTTATTCACGTAGGAAGGCTTTGGGGCCAACTAGGGTCTTCAGCCCCGTATTGTTAACTGGATATACTAGTATTAGTCTTGTGGACGGTACTAGATAAGAAAAGCAACATTGCAATACTTAAGAAGTTTCAAATGCTATGTTGCGTTTGCATAACGGGTACCCTTTAGAACCACTACTACCGCTGCACTAGAATATATGTGGAAAGGTAATGGCGTTGATATATGTGGGAAGAATTACAGCTTAGGGAATCCTCGCAACCGGGTTTATGTGCTGCTAAGCGCACGAAGAGTTGAGTCGAATACAGGTTTGCTCTTACAGAATAGAACTCAGAACTGAGACGATCTAAACGTGCCACATGGAGGTAGCACTTGTGAACGATCATGTTAATTGTGTAGGTTTACTAAAAGAGACCGATGGTACCTACACGACGGATCGTATGGATACTATTAGAACCTTAATTCAGGATCACTTTCCAGGCTCGTCTACTCGTGTATTCCCAAACCAGGCCCACTGAGCTGCCTAAATTTTATAAACCTGTAAGTCTAACATCATTTGTTCTCAAAACAGTGGAGAGACTCATTGACATTCATATCGTCTACCCCTCTGCACCCAAGTCAATTACATACAACAGAAGGTGTTTTTCACTACCTTGTGAAGAAGATAGAAGGAACTTTACGTTCCAAGGAAATAGCTCTGTGTGCCTTCCTTGACATTGAGGCATTCGATAACACTTCCTACGACTCAATAGCAAGAGCAATTAGTAACAGAGGTATAGAGGATTCGACCAACCAATGGATACGGGCCATGCTGGAAAGTCGAATTATTACTTCCTCCTCTGGAGGAGTGTCAGTGACCGCAGTTAAGGGATGTCCCCAGGGAGGAGTCCTTTCGCCTCTTCTATGGTCACTAGTTATCGACAATCTCCTTCAGAGATTAGGCTACATCGCCATTGGTTATGCAGATGACTTGGCGATTTTTATTAGTGGTGAACACAGTACGACCATTTCTAGTGTCATGCAATGTGCTTTACTATACATGTCAGAATGGTGCTATCCATCAATCCTTGCAAAACCGTTCTAATGCATTTTACAAAAAGAAGACTGGTCAATCTAGGACCTATCACGATCAAAGGCACCATTTTAGTCTATTCCAATGAGGCTAAATATCTCGGTGTCATCCTTGATAAACAACTTAGCTGGAATTCTCATATTAAGTTCGCCATAGAGCGCTCCACTAGGGCCATGTGGACCATTTGACGCCTATACGGCAGAACTTGGGGCTAAGTTCAAAAATGATACATTGGTTGTATACAACCAATAAACCTGGTGAGGCCCATTATCACGTACGCGGCCATTGGTTGGTGGCCGAAAGTTCTTGAACGGACAACGGCAACGAAGCTTCAGAAGCTTCAAAGAATTGCATGTCTTGGCATTACGGGTGCTATGCGCACATGCCCCACGGCAGCTTTAGAAGCGGTTGTTGGGCTCTCTCCCTTACAAATCTTCATTAGGAAGACGGCCGCTAAATGCGCTATTAAGCTGCAACTCACTGGGAAAATATCTCGGGGCTAAGACAATCCAAGCGATTAATCACGGCTTTTTCCTACAAGGAAGTCCTTAATCTAGATAAGAAAAGTCTCAGTAAACTGGTGAGCTTTCTTACAGGTCACTGCGTCCTGCGATATCACCTTAACAAACTCAATCTGTGCCCAAAAACGGAATGTAGGTGCTGCTTAGTAGATGACTGATTCTCTGAGCACATTCTCTGTCACTGCCTAGCATTACATTGGTTAGGAGGCGTATTTTCCACAAAGAAATATGTTCATCAGCGGAGTTGAGAAACTCTGCTACTAAGGACGTACTATCCTTCATAAGGGAGGTGGAACGTAGTTTGGCTTAATGATACCCTTTGATACAATAAATCTTCTCAGGTCGCAGTGTCAGCCATATGGGCAAAGGTCTTTATTAAAAAAAAATTATAAACAAATTTGTTATTTGCAAAACGGAAGAAATGAAATTATTTATGTTTACTCTGGGGTACAGAAGTATGTTTTTTTTGTTTTTATTTAGTATAAATGATTTGTAGCATACTTTATATTTTAAATTAAACTATTTTTATGTAACGTATTTTTAACACATTCACCACGAAACAAAGAATATTTTTGGTAGTTGCTTTTTGGACACAGCATCCGCTCCACAATTTCTTAATTTTTGACACTATTTTGTCAAAGATGGCTGCGCCCATTTGACAGATGTCACGGACCCAATGAATTTGAATGGATACTTGGTTTTGTCTGCAATTCACTAATACATCTTTGCTCACCAGGTCTGTCGGGCTTGTATGTCGAAGGAGAGACCCCATTAAAGTTGGCCATCTAATATTTATAAGTAATTTGTGATACGTACAAACTAGTCGTGCACTTTATTTTGTTAGACTGCCCTACTTATTCAATAGGGACAAACTGTCCAATGTGAGTAATTTTTCGCGTTCAAGATGACATTTCTGATTACTGCTCATTGCTTTTCATCGCTACAACGCTTTCAAATGGGTTTAAAATTTATTTTCAAAACTAGCACCATAAAACGGGCAAACACCGTTCGATAAGGTGTTAAACTCTGATTTAGTAATTAAATTTGTTTTCATTAGGATTTGGGGATAAGGTCTGGTCATTTATTTTCAATAGATAGGAGCCAATAAGGTGTTAAAGGAATTCCAAGGCCAGGATATTCTACAATTAATCACTTGTTTACTCTACATAGTATTTTAGACTCTATTAAGGCCTAGTGACTCACAGTCACTACCAATATACAGCAAGTAAATGCTGTAAGCAAACCACTGCGCAAAACATCACCTGCTGCGAAAAAAAACATACCAATTATAGAAAGTAAATAGTATTCCGAACACGTAAAGAGGAAGAGGTCACCGTGAATGAAATGCTAGCTAGCTTTATCCAAAGATTGGATAACCAGGATAAAATAATGAAATTACTACTTACTTAAGAAGTCTCCCTTTAACCCCCTAAAAATTGGAACCTGGAATGCAAATGGTCTTCTACAACACTTATCTGAATTGCATTTGGTTCTATGCAATGAAAATATTGATGTTTGCTAACTTGATAACTGAGACTCAATTCAATCAGCGACCTAACTACCTTTGCTACCGCTCTCTCCATCCAGCTCACAGTGTCAGGCGAGGTAGTGCAATTATTGCAAAGAGTTTATTGGAACCTTATGAATTGCCTAAAATAACAAAGCAATCAATGCAAGTCGCGGCAATAAACATAGAGACCAAATGAAATGACTTTAAATTAGCAGCCTTCAAATGAAGATCTCACTGATATGTTTAAAAACTTGGGAAGTGGCTTCATCAAAAACACACCTTCTGGGGGTCAAGATTAATAACTTTAAAAGGCATGAAGCTCTACAAAGCACGATTGCGAACTTATTTCGGCTGACCCAAATAACACCTGATGTGATTGACATCTTCATAACGAAAGGAATTAATCGAAAAGAAGTCGAAGTTAAAAGCAGCGAAGACCTGTCCTCGGATCATACTCCTGTGATCATTCAATGGCATTTCAGTAGAACAGACAAATAATGCAAGACTTACAAACAAAAAAACGGAGTGGTGTGCATTTAAACAATTAATCGACAGATTTATTGACCTTAGACTTATTGACCTCAGAAAAGAAAACAAATTGATATTGAGGTAAAGCAATTCTTTGCTGACATACAACTGGCAGCCGATGATAGTACACCGACCTATCAACAGAAAAGACAAGCCTCAATAAAATATCCCATGGAAATTAAAGAATAATAGAAAAGAGAACAGCTCGTAGAAAATGACAAATGACTAGATATCCGGGCGATAAATCTATTTTTAATAGGCTAAATAATAGACTTAAAAAAATTACTGAATTCAAAAATGATTCTCTAAATAAATATCTTCGCAATTTAACGCCTGATAAAGCCTCTGACTACTCGCTTTGGAAGGCTGCAAAAGACCTCAATTATAACATCCCCCACTGAAAACTTCTGATGGGAAATGAACCGGAGACCCAAAAGGAAAAGCTAGGCTCTTTACTGAGCACCTGTCAAATGTTTAAACTTAGAGAAATACAAGCAGGTATTCCACAAGTGAGTGTTCTAGGGCCAACATTGTATTTATTATACATATACTAGCGATATACCATATAGCAATGACACAATGAGAGCCACATTCACAGATGACACTGTAATCTTAGCAGTAGATGAGTGTTAACCATACATAGCAGCAGAAAAATTACAAAATGCAGTAAGCAAGATTGAAGTTTGGACGCAATTATGGCGAATCAAACTAAACGTGTCGAAATCAACTCGTATCAACTTTGCAAATAGAAGAATACCGAATTTCCCTATCGTTATTACTAATCAAAGTGTACCATATTCTAACTCAGCTAAATACCTGGATATGAATTTGGACGCCAAATCAAAATGGAAGAAACATGTTAAAAAAATAGATGAGGGTTTAAATATTAGATGCAGAAAACTGTATTGATTATTATTATACCATCAGGTATTAAAATCTATCTGGACGTGGGGTTGTACAAAAAAAACGAGTGTACAAACAGTTTAGTTCATCAGAAAATAGGAGTTGCATCGTGATTTGCAGATTGACCCGGTTACAGCGGTCATAAAGAAGAACGCTATTCTTTACAACCAGCGTTTGCAGGTGCATATTAAATTTGCAATCCAATACTCGTAGATTGAGAAGAACAAAAGCCTCACGAACTCATGTGAAAATTATGAGAATTTGTATTCAAATCTTAATACCTTCTCCAAAGCGATATTTTCAAATTGATATAAAAATCTCTTGTCGATATTTCATTGATTGGTCATGGTTCAGGAGGCGTTTTTAGTTCGGTTAGAATCCCGCACTACTTTGGGTTACAAATCCCTTAGTGTCTTTCGAGATTTTCACCTTCATTACAAAAAAAAAAATATACATATCACTCAACGATATTAACGTTCCTAATTTATTCTAGGATTGCAAAATTGCACTACAATACCGCGAGATTTTTGACTTAAATATATTTTGATTTAAGAAAATTTGGAAAAGTATCTTCATAGGTATACTCTTATATAGGTCTATGTCAATCAGGAAGTGGTGCAAACTGATGTAAACTTTTTGTAAGTAATATTGAAATAAACAAATAAAAATCGAACATAAATTGTGAACTTTAGGGTGTTACAACATAGAATAGTTTTTTTTACAATATCACCAAATATTGATGTGATATTTTTAATAACAAATAGAGTGCATATTGTTTATTAAATTGTTTGGTTTATAAAAAAGGGGATTCGCGGCTGGCTAACATTTGTCCAAAATGAAAAACTAAGTTGCCCATGTTCGTGGATGTAAAAAGAGTCACTATAATGGACTGCCTTAACTGATATAGAGTTAGCGCAGTAAGTTTTCATCTTCAGTTAAATGGACCGTACGGGTGTTTGGAAAAACTAACTTTCCAACACGCCAATTCAATTTAAGTTGCCATCTTAAAAATAAGACTTTTTCCTTCACAGTGCAGAATTTATTTCAAAATTCAACTGATAGTTTTACCATGGGAAAGAAAAAGTCAACGGGAGTTTTCCACCCCACCCCATGCCTTAAGCATCTCTTTGCTATAGATGCAGACTTTGAAAAAAGAAACTTCAATTAACATCAAGTAGTTGCCAAGGATCAAGAAGTGCATTCTTAGACTATGAGACATATCTACTTATATACATATGTACGTATGCATTAGATACATTTGAATTGCAGGTTTTCAAAAACAATGTTATTTAAGATGTTTTTTTTTTTAAGTGAGAACTGGAGATACATGTATTTTTTTCATAATAGCCACAATTGTGGGTATTCAGCGGGAAGATTCAATTTTATCTATCAGAAAGCAGTCCCAACATTTATTTTACGGTCGAGTTGAACAGCCGAAGGAATGTGTAGATCTTTCCAATTCCTTTTGCGTTCTTTTTTTAAATTCTTCGGCGTTGCAGTTTAAACTCAATCATAGAACCCCTGTGAAATAACACCCTTCAAGAAATTCCCATCATTCGCATCAATTTGATACGGACCGAGTTCCATGGAGGAATTGAGAAAATGTACGAAAGAGAAATGATGTTATGTGCAAATAAACGATTTCCAACCAAATCCCTTATTTAACACCTCCCCCTAAACGGTTGGCAAAAAAACTTTAATCCAACCGAGCGTATTGAATAGAAAATTTCCTTACTACGTCGAATTTAAATTGGTGTTAATTTTTGTTTTTTTTTTTTATTCTATTTGTTTTCGGGAAACGGAACCGTCATTTTGTACAAGTTTAATGCGCAAAGAGTATGTAATTCCCTTTCATATGTGATCAAAGAAGAAACCCTATGCCAAGATGTAAAAAATACCATTTTACCATAATCTCCTACCGACGACAACCCTATATCAAGTACACACATCGGCTCCGACATCGAGAAATACTGCATCTGGTGAAGAGAACCAACAACGTGGTGCTGGTTGGATTCGAATTCTTTGAAACATTACCACGAAGGTAAACTGAATACTCGTATAATTTACGAGTATCCTTAGAATATAAGCGACGGCTTAAGTGGAGCTTATTTTAGTTTTTTGCCTTCGACGACGATATGATAATGATAATTGGAGAGAGAGCAAAATTGAAAGGAATGGGATTACCTACTCTGCCCGAGGTGGTTACATAAGATGAATCATGAATCATCCTGGATGGATGGTAGTCCGTGTTTAAACTTACCACACAGTATTTTTCAGATGACTTTGTGCACTCCTTAAGGTAGAGATGGGCGTATCGGTCCGAGTAGTTAACGCATGGTGTAATCGAGCCCACCCCCTCGTTGTACTGTCCACACATGTAGCACTTAAGGCCATTTGTTATTGTAAATCCAATAAGGGCGAATGAAATTACAATAATTATATTGGGGAAGCTTGTGATTGTGATGGCCATTTTCGCACCGCGGCTTTCTTAGATTTATATGACTTGGCAAGACCGACGACGGGACTATGACACAAACGAAACGCACAGAGTTAAATTAAGTTGGTTTGCTACGAGTATATAGGTATAATCGTTTTGGGGGCCGTATACAATTATACGTAGTAGAATAACGTTTGAAATTAATTGCACTTTTTTCTTTGTTGGTTTTGTTTTGTTATATCGTATACTAGAGCGCGACCCCTTCTGTAACCGATGTCAGGGGGATGTACTAATTAATTTGGTCGACTCAGCAAATGGTTTTCGTTTTCAACTTTCCTTGCCATTTGGTGACGCTTTGTAAATTGCTCGATTTTCGTAATTAGTTGTTTTAGCTGATGACAATGACACTACATTAGCGTGTGGTTACAACAAAAAGACAGTTTGGCTGTTTGAAATTTCTTTGAAACTATTTGTGGGTACTTAGCACTAATCAAAGGATATGAACTAATGTAATATATCGATTTAATTGTGTAGTAATAGAGAGGCGAATAGTTAAACACAAAAACAATCGAAATCAATTTGAAATAAATGTCAAATTGAAACAGTTAAATAACGGTAGCAAACGGTCAAATGTATCGCTCACCGAATGCCGACAATTAGACTTAGAGACAACGAAGTTCCAAATTATACTGAGGTTCCTACACAAAATCATAAAGCGCTGCGGAAGATGTTGGTGTAATCTGGTGTTGCGCATCAAAATCTTCAATTGCTACAGGGATGCTGCGCATATGTTCCACATGGATTGTGGATTTGCTATTCTAACAAGAGAGCTTGAGCTTTTTTGTTTAACATCATCTAGTGAAGGGCAGAGAAAAATGGTACTAAAATGGAAAAATTAGTCCTAAGACAGCGACTGTTGTAGTTCTCCTTATGAGTGAAAGCTGTAGGTACTTATTTTCCTCATGTACCCAATTGTTAGTTGTGGCAAATTCACAATAACAATATTTACAGGAATTACGAAAGCAACATAGTTGATTATGATTTGATACTAAATAAGTGTAGTTTGCACTCAAATACATATGTACATATGTATGTGTGTTACTCGGATCATGTATTTCTTGAGACTATTCTACTCGAGAGTATTTCTATTTTTAAGAAACTTAAAGTTGCGACAAAATGTGTATATTTTTGTAGGTACTAAAAAGTGAAAGAAAGAAAATAAAATGCATTCATGTACACATATGTACATACATTTTCCATATTGTTTATTTCACTGCGATTGATTGATTTCGTCTTCGATTGGTTTTATGCCGAGCTCTGTGTGGATATCGGAGTTTCTGATATACCACGGTGCATTAACAATTCCTCTAAGCACTTTGTTGCATACCATACATCCACACAAGTTTTAGCACTTGCTTGTTCTCTATATTCAGCTTTAAATATTTTCTAAGTAACCAATACATTTCTGCGTATTTATTTTCTAGCTCCTTACATTTTTTCTTTTCATGCGATTTCTATTTCAGCTTTGCGTCTGGTGTCATACCAAGATACTTAAGCTTAGATCAGACGATTTGTGTACAGTGGTGTTCACATAAATAGCACACCCATACATTTTAATTGAAAATTTAAACGCTTACTATAATTTTTTTTTTAATGAATAAAGATTTAGTTTTATTTGCAGAAAATACAATTATTTTCAAAATATCAATAAGAAATAAAAAGAAAGACATCAAAAACTTAAAACTTGGCTGTTCACATAAATAGCACAGTTAAAGAAATTTAAGAAAAAAACTAAAATTAACAAAAAAAATGACAAATCTCAAATGCAATTTCATTCAGTATTTGGTGGGATAGCCTTTGCTTCTAATTACTTCCCCACAACGCTTTGGTAGGCTTTCCACCAACCGCTTGCATCTCTCCAAAGGGATAGTATTCCATGCTGCTTTTATGACCCGCCAAAGTTCATCCAAATTCTTTGGATTTGAGTCCTTCACAATAAAGTCCACATCGTTCCAAAGGTTCTCTATTGAATTAAGATCGGGACTTTGGGCCAGCCAATCAAGTACAGATATCTGCTGCTCCGAAAGCCAATTCTTCACAAGACGCGAAGATTGCTTTGGATCATTGTCATGCATGAAGGTCCATTATACACAAATTCGTACACAAATGCTAATTCTGTATGCCACAAATATTTGTGGTTCAGTCGATTTGTGTATTTTTATGACAAAAATACACAAATTTATACACAAATTTTTGATTGATTCATTTTATCACAAAAGCACAAGTTTCAGTGGTGTATACAGATTTGTGGTTCAGACGATTTGTGTATTTCTACACAAATGGAATTTGTGTACATATTTGTGTTTATGTCAGATTGGTTTTAATTCGATTGCGGATTGACGTACGTTCTACAAAATTAAATAATTAAATAAACGAAATATGTATATATATAATATAAACGACAAATTATTTATTTGTTTATAAGTGAAATTTACATGAACGGATTTGGTTTCGTTGAGTGCGATTCGCCAAATCTTTGTCTTTTCTTTTACTCTATCCAATGCTTCTTGCTATTTTCCGGTGGTCTCTTCGATCGGTTTACCTACTATCAAGACAGCAGTGTCGTCGGTAAATGTAGCTAACGCAGTGCCTTCTACTTGCGGAGTATATGTAATAGATGCAAAAGTGAACCAAGGACTCTTCCTTACTTGTACTTGTTCAATTGTAGAATGCTTGCTTCCGAATCCGAATTGGTGATCCGGGATGAGATGCTTTTCTGCTATAACTGGCTGTATTCGCCTGAGCAATATTATCTCGAAAACTTTAGATATAATTGGAAGAAGCGAGATTGGTCTATAAGACGTTTTCTCATTCGGCGGTTTTCAGGATTTAAGGACCATTATGACTTCAGCGACCTTCCATTGACTGGGGACATATTCCAGTCTAAGGGCTGATTAATAATAAAGAGAAGCTTGATTAAAGCTTTTCTGGGTAATTCTTTGAGGACCTCTCCCACGATTAGGTCGTATCCAGGAGCTTTCTTCGTATTCAGTTTCTTTGTTTCTTGCTTAAATTCTATTAACGTTGCGTTTCTTATTGCACTATTGTCCATTTCCGACGCATATGTATGTACATACCCACGTAGATATACCTATTATGTACATATTCTTCAACAGAACAGAAAAGGCCTACTGTTTAATACCATGTCCGAAATACCATATCCTACCTAGGTAAAAGGGGTGACTGTACATCCAGTCAGCATTCAGATCACCAATGGATCCACTGTGAACCTCTGTCGTGGATAATTTAAAAACGAAGACAACATTGATTGGGCTGAAGCTATTATTTAGACTTGGCGCGTTACATACACTCCGATAGCACCAGCTAAAGCAACATTATCATATAAGGATTATAACCGGCTAACGAGCGTATACTCGAAAGCAACATTTGTTATCCTAATGTGAGAGTGTTGTTTTTGCTAGTGCTGGCGGACTGTATGGAACATGCCGAATAAGATTAGGTTAGACTAGATTAAGCTAGTTTCAATTTAGAAATTGTATTGTATTGTAGAAGTATTTTTTTTTTTTTAAAGATATTGCGGAAAAGTTTTAACTTCCTTTTTTTTCCTTTCATACAAATAAATTAATTGATGTAATAAAAAGTTAAAGTTCAATTAAATTTACTAAATATTTAAGTACATATATGTGTTATCTATGTCAAGTAGCGAGAACCGTGATAAATGGTCATTTACTTTAATAATTTTGATGTTTGTATTTAACTTATTTGTATTAAATTAAGTTGTTATAATAATATACGGAAATAAAACGAAGACAAATGTTTAGATATCTTTGGGATAGCTCCCTGAACCAACCCGATATTGCTATAAATTTCAGGATGGTTAATGGTGGCTTCCTGACACGTGCGACGCCCAGATCTTCAAAGTGATATTTACCTAAAGCCGTTTTCTTAGTTCTCCACAAGTTTGGGCATTCGCATAGGAAGGATATGTGCTCTCTTGTGCGTCCGTGACGACACAGCCTCGGTAGAGACCATCAGTATCTAGTCACATTCTTCTTCAGTCGGCCGCCAGGATGTTGTGGTCAGTAATAATCCCCGTAAAGAGCGGTAAGTTATGTCTGTTAAGCGCTAAAATTGGCTTGGTCTTGACATTGTCATATTCTGTCCAGAGCTCAGGTTCTATCCGAACCCATTTCTTGCTACATCGTCCACCCGTTCGTTTCCTTGAATGTCGCTGTGTCCTGAAACGAGCCCAAAAGAGTGCAACTTCGTGGTTTGTTGTGAGTGTTTTAAGTTCTTCATAGGATCGTTTCACAAGTTTGGATTTAATTAATAAATTTAATGAGGTGACCTTCATTGCAGCTTGACTGTCGATATATACGTCGATCCTCTTCCTTGATTGCAGTTTCGTGGATAGTTCTCGTGTCGCTTCTGTGATTGCTAATACTTCCGCTTGGAATACGTTGCCATGGTTTGGAAGTCTCAGAGAGCGATCAATTTCGGGTTCAGTATCAGTATATGCCAGAGCCTACTCTTTCGTCAGTTTTTGACCCTTTCTGTGAAAATCGAGATATTATTCGGGTTGATGGCGCTACCATTAATCCAATCCTCTATTAAAGGAAAGTTTTAACTATTAGGCTGAAGTCGTGGGATGTTGATATACATATAATCTGTCTCGGTACCCAAGTGTGTCCATCTTGCAATAGTGCGGTAGTCCGTGTCACCCTCTTTTCAAAGATTGGATTGCTTCAAGCGAAGAGCAATCTTTGCAGTTTCCTTTTGATGTGAGTCTAATGGGATCAGCTGCTTTCGCCGTGGTTCTAATGGCGTTAATCTTTGTATCCTGGTCAGTGGTCTGAGATACGTGGTCTTATCTGCATCAGGCTACCAGACTAAGATAGAATGGGTGTGACGATCCAGTGGATGATGGCGAGCTTGAGCCCACATTTTTTACCAAAGAATTTGGTGCATGTATAGAAGGCTATGGATGCTTCCTTTATCCTTTTTCAAGTGTTTATACCCTATCCTAAGGGTATATTAAGTTTGACACATAGTTTGTAACATAGAGAAATAATCGAGGTAGACCCTATAAAGTATATATATTCGTGATCAGCATCAATAGCGAAATCGATTGAGCGATGACCGTCCGTCCGTCCGTCCGTCCGTATGTCACCGCTTTTTGGGCCTTAAATTTTGAGCTACGACGATGAAATTACATATCTGGGCTTCTGAGAAAAATTACAGTACAAGTGTAAAAATTGTTTAAATCCGCCCACTGCCACGCCCACTTTTTCATAACTTCACTAAATTATACGAAACCGAAAAATTTTGTTAAGACCAAATATTTAGGCATTCAGATTCCCTACAATCCACCCATACAAAAGTTTTGGCCACGCCCACTTTTTGGGGGCGTTTTCATCACAAAACCGAGTTTTGGGCCTTCAATTATTAACTAGGACGCTGAAATTTCATATCTGGGCTTCCAAGAAAAAGATACAGTACAAGTGTAAAATTTTTTTACATCCGCCCACTGCCACGCCTACTTTTTTATAACTTCACTAAATTATATGAAACCGAAAAATTTTGTTAAGACCAAATATTTAGGTATACAGATTCCCTACAATTCACCCATAGAACAGTTTTGGTCGCGCCCACTTTTTGGGGGCGTTTTCATTAAAAAACCGATTTTGATAAAATTTTACATGTAACATCCTCAAACGTTCGACATTATAGCTATATTTGAGTACAAAATGCAATTTGGCCACGCCCACTTTATAGAGAGGAGGATAGGGTATCATACGATCCGTTCCAGACAGATTGTAGCTTTTCTGTATGTTTTCTTTTCAAGTCAGCTTACTGTCGACTATATAGCCCAAGGTTCTCGCCTTATCTGAGATTTGAAGGGGTTTGCCGTTGAGTCTCAAGGGTCCGACCTGTGGGATTGTTCTCTTGTTAGTGAAAGAGACCACCTCTGTTTTCAAGAGGTTAACGTTTAGCCCACATCTTTCCTCCCATTTGTATACGATATTGAGTGCGGATTGAAGTATTTCGGTGATGGTGGATATTAACTTACATGTCGCCATTATGACGACATCATCCGCATTTGCGACAACTTTGACCCCACTTCGATCTTATTTCTTTAAGATTCCATTCACGACCATTATCCATAGTAGAGGGGATAAGACCCCACCTTGCGGAGTGCCTTTAGAGGCCAGTGCACGTACTTAGCAGTCACCCAGTTCTGAGTTGATGTGTCTCGTCTTGAGCATGCATGACCCTACTGAGATTTCTGGGTCTATGTTTTGTTGACATAGAAAACAAAACTGATTCTGCTGCTATGTGCTATATAGTAACTTGTTTGTATACATATATATGTATGCATATGGAAACTAATGTGTGCTGTCTTGGACATCGAAGGCGCATTCGATAACACATAACATGAAGGAAGTATTGTACGAGTAAATAATACGGATGTATGAACTTCTGAACACATGATCAGCAAAGCCTCAAGTATCGAAAGGCATTATCAAGGTCAAGAGGATGTCCACAGGGAGGCGTACTATCTCCTTTAATATGGGTCCTTGTAGTGGAAGAACTACAAGATAAATTGACACACCATAGCATCAACTGTCACGCATACGCAGATGATAAAGTTATAATTGCCAGAGGTGAATTTGAGGAAAGCCTATGAGACATGCAAAGAATTATTCAAATGACTCCTTTTATTCAAATGACTCCTGTGGTTGAGGAATATCCAAGCAAGTCGATTGAATGGCCAACAAAAATATAGGAAGAGAAAAGTTCATAACATCGAAGCAATTCGATACACTATTCAAAAAACTCGATACGTACCTAATCGAAAAAAATTCAAAGACCAAAAATAGTCTACGTATCTTAACGGGCTTCCAAACGAGACATTTGAGACTTAAGAAGCACTTAGGGGAAATTATGTATAACTGAAGAAGATCTCTGCGGATTCTGCAATAAGGTCATTGAAATTCCTGACCTTGTACTGGAATTGTGTGGAGCACTGACCGACAAAAGATAGAAATATTGGGCATGTACCAATTCGATATAATTATTATTATGAGGTAATACTATAGCTAGAACCAACTCCCATCCTTAGATTGAAAGTGAAACTGCATTAGAGAGAGTGCTCTACGACGGGTTTCTCCCACAAAACTCTCAAAAATAATTCTGTAAGAATCATAAGGCGAGGCGAACTTTAATGGGAGAACATACACATCTCTCTAATAGACCGATAGGTCACGGTACAGTCCGTGCTGCCCCTATGCGGCTTTAGTCCACAGATTAATAAGTATATAATCAGAGCTTTAGTCGCAATTTGACCCTTTTTTTGACGCAAAGAAACTATGATCTGACTTTTTAAAAAAAATCTCTTTTTGACCCTTTTTAATTTTTTTTTTAGATTTTTTGAAACTAACGTGGAAGCGCATGTATTTGAATGAAGTTTAGGTTTTTTGCATGCTTGATTTTTTGAACAAGTTTGAAGGCCTCCCGCATTGCCTTTATTTTATTATTATAATATTATATTATAGTTTATTATTTTAGTAGCATAATTTCCATGGAACACATTATTTGCTTGGTCCTAAAATATTTATAGACCGTCAAGTAGTAGAGGAAGAGCGTTTGGATAAGGATCTACCTGGCTGGATGGCATCCATCTTTAAGGCACATCTATTCACATTCAATGTATTTCAACTCGAAATATGCGAGATATTGATAAAGAGCTGTCCAGATTCTGCAATGACCGTATAATGAGTTTGTCTTCTGCCAACACACGTAGAGAAACAGGAATGACAATAACTACCAAGCTCCAACAGTTTTAATAGATTACCATAGGATGCTCTATAATAGAGCTGTAAGCACCTGCCGTACGCTGTATCCTGTATTCTGTAAAAATACATAAATGGCAGATAATTGTAAAGGGTCAGAGAGAAAAAATATTCAATCATATAGATATATCTATGAACATATGTACATAAGTATGTACCACATAGCTTTGCTTTATTTGTTAAAATTAAATTTTTCGTTTACGATGTTTCGGCAAAAATCTCTTT
This sequence comes from Xylota sylvarum, assembly GCA_905220385.1. Classification (NCBI taxonomy): domain Eukaryota; kingdom Metazoa; phylum Arthropoda; class Insecta; order Diptera; family Syrphidae; genus Xylota; species Xylota sylvarum. The sequence continues at coordinate 67,247,117 of LR999958.1, read as the reverse complement.
TAAAAATCGTTGTTTGAGACTTGTTCAAACATTCCACATATTACAGTATTCGAAAGTTGATCTGTAGTAAGTTATAGATATTCAGCTAAGTACGCCAAAAACACCACGTCATCTGTACACTAAAAACACTACGTGTGCTTTAATCATCACACCTTATGTAGGCAGGATATCCACTATATCCTCAATGAAGAGTGCAAAAGCACAACATAACCTTTCTCATAAGATCCCAAGCGAAACCGATAAAACTTCTCGAGTAATATTAACGATTCTTTTTACTTTAATTACTAAATGTGACGAAATTCACCGACGACAACTTGACCAAGAATTGCATTAATCAACTAATTCTTTGTTGGCAATCTACTGACCGTCTTCTTAATTACTATAATAGCTTCTAAGGAACCCTCAAATCATAGCACGTACATAACTGGCCGATTAATAATTCCATTTGCGTCAACAGATAACAAAGCTATTCAATGGATTATTGTCTAATCAGAGCGTAATATAATCCGAGTATTTTGCCATGGCGTGCTATAGCACACATTTGATTAGCCGTGTATATTTTGACACACAATTAATTAGATAAACAAGATCCGACCGTAGATTAGTTTCTTATCAATCAATATATAAATTAGTAAGAGTAAGTGTCCAGGTACTCATTAATGTATGTATATACTTGCGTTTTTTTTCACATTAAAAAACCTTGTAGAGGTTTTGTGTCGATCTACTCTAAGTAGTAAATTAATTTAGGTAAGTAGATACAAAGTGTGATGACTATAGGGGGTTGTTCTAGCAAATTGCTGTACTGTGTGTCATTGAAAAAGTGAGATATTAGATAGCGCGCTTAAATAAAATTGTAATCATGAGGGCTTCGCCATTGGTCTATACATATTTCACTGTGTGCCGTCTTAGATAATGGACAAAGTGAACATACTTTTACGAACAGATTGGACAGCTAAATTTAATTCATGCAGGAGACGGTTAACTCACTTTTCTTAGTTTGCAGAGTTGAGTACTGAGAACAGATTCCGTTCCAACTAATTCTTCAGCTATTAGACTCTCCTGTACACTCCCGCAGCCAGATACGTAGTTGAATTACACAATGTATTTCAATTTTAAAGTTATCTCGCCAGTAAGAAACATATTTATACATAAGTACTCGCCTGGAAATCAATAAAAATCTTAATATCAACTCATGATACTGACTGTTTAGATGGACGGTTTTATAACTGCTAGGGAATCCTTTTAAAATAAAGTAAATGACTCGGACGTAAGTACTTGCACCTTTGTGCTGAAAGTTTAAATATAAAGTATTCAGGATTTAAATTCAAGTAAAAAAGTCAAAAGTCTGAAACGATGTGTATGAAATTACACCAATGCCCTAAAAAAGTGGGAGTACATTCTGTATTTTTGAGAGAAATTTAAACGGATGTTATAGGTATGTAAAACTTCATTAAAAACATATTATTTTCAAAAACGTCCCCAATAAGTGGGCGGAGCCTTATAAAGAGTATTTCTTTATAGAGATGGAGAAACTTACATTGAAATAAAACAAAATTTTCAAATAACTTATGGTGGTTATTGAAATGATTTATTGCGAAGAGTGTGTGAAAATTGAACCTCCAAAGTACGCGCCAGTCGCGGCGGCCACATGCCCGAAATCATATTCATACATTAAAAAATTAATTTAAGGTTTTCCGCCTCTATAAAAAAAAAAAAAAAACCTTTATTATGTATGAGTAAAATAAAGAGAATTGTACCGCCTATGAATTATGTTTTAATAATTTTTTTTAATTTCTAGTCGAAGTATGAAAATATTTTAGTTTTCAAAAGTGGACGTAGCCGGCTCATAATTAAATTACTGATTGGTACAGATTCCAGGGTTGCGCTACCAGAAAATAAAGGAACTGCCCTTCCTCTTTTCAATAAAGCAACAATCTTTGAAAAATATTCAACAGTGTTTTTTTTATACTTACTTACTTACTTAGGTAGCGCTACAGTTCGGGGTGAACCTGGGCCTCAACATCAACTAACAAAACTTCTCCAGTTAGCTCGGTCCGTAGCTAACTGCCTCCAGTTGCGCACTCTAAGCTTGTTCAGGTCCTTTTCAACTTGTGTGCGCCAAACGACTGATGCGCAGTTTTTTGACTAGGTCGATGTCGCTGTACAGCTCGTATAGTTCGTCGTTGTATCTTCTGCCTTCTCAGCCCAAAGAAACAGCGCTTAGCAATCGCTAATTTTTATTTCTGCCGAGGTGCTATTGTCAGAATTGATAGCAAATTCGAGGTAGACAAAGTCCCTTACTGCCTCAAAGTTATAGCTGTCGATTGTGACGTTCTGTCCAATTCGTCGATGTTGCGTGTCCCTTCTTGTTGACAGCATATACTTGTTTCTGCTCTCATTTATTGCTAAACCCATTTTGGCAGCTTCCGTTTGAATACTAGCGAACGCACCAATGACAGGCCGCTGTATTCTGTCAATAATATCAATTTCGTTGGCATGCGCTAGTAGTTACACAGACTTTTGGAAGATTGTACCTCCAGTGTTGACTTGCGAGTTTTGCACAATCCTTTTAAGTGTGATGTTGAAAAAATCACATAACAGCGCGTCACCTCGTCTAAAACCTTTTTTGACATCAAAGGTCTCGGTGAGATCGTTACCGACCTTGATGGAGCAACAAAAATTCTCAATCGTCATTCTGCACAGGCGAACGAGTTTGGCAGGGATGCCAAAAATAGACATGTCTCTGTACAGCTCGTCTCTATACATGATGTTATATGCGGCCTTAAAATCGATGAAGAAATGGTTGTGGGTTCGAAGTGTGAAAATTAGATCGACTGTGGACTTTACTGGCGTGGTTGGTGTATGATCTCTACTAGTTCATATCCAACTGTTTTGAACAACTCAGGCTGTAGGCCATCAGGTCCAGCAGCCTTGTTGGACTTAAGTTTGGATATCGCTATCCTAACTTCATTTTGATCAGGTGGATGGTAATTTTGGCTACAATATTTTGTGTCATTCTGCTTGATAGCGCGATGTTGGCTGAGAATATGTTTCCATATTCTCAGCACCAACTGTGACTCTACTACAAGTTTTCGTTCTTCATGTCTACAAGTTTCTGTACGGGTCTTGTTAGTAAATTTTTCCGTACATTATTCCTGGAGTATAATACCTCAATATTTCCATCGCGCGCTTCTTTTGCTCCTTTTTCTTTTTTTGGAGAAGCCGAGGTTCTTCCCGTTTCTTTTGCTCGTAGAGCTCGAGAGCCTTTTTTGCAACGCCGCTTTGTATCCTTCTTGTTTAATTGCATTTACTTGCCGGCATTCTTCGTCAAACCAGGGGTTCTTGGTGGTCGGGCGAAACCCAATCAGTTGCGGTGTTTTTGAAGGCATGTTGGCAGCGTTGCCATTGGTCTTCGGCATTTGATGCTGGTGGCATAGGAGTCGTTGAGAGATTTTGGGGTACGTGTTCGGCAGAGGTTCTGGCGGTCTCTTGCGATTACAGCTTTTCGACGTTATATCTTCTCATAGTATTTCTTCTTTGTTGCGGCGTTATAATAATCATTCCCAGCCATCTGGCAGTCAATATTGTTATTGCCATTGCTATAGCGTCTCTATTAGCAAGAAGTTAGGCAATGGCAATGAAAGTGGCAATAAATTGCCAGAAATATTGCCTGTGAAGACGCTGAGTTACGTCGATCGCAATATGATCAATTTGATTGACCGTTTGTTGACCGTCATATCCCCTTGTGGGTATTGAGACTTCGTGCTCTGCCGTCCGGATCAAAAGGAAGTGCCTTAGTGAGAAAACACCCCTGCACCCTTTCTCGTCTGCTGCTTCATTCTTCTTATTGCACTGAATTCAAAGATGCAATTGAAAATCCCGATGCCTTAAAGAATGTATCCATGGGCTCCCATTTCTATGCAAGTACCTACACCTAAAGACACATAAAGAGCCGTGAGGAAAATCTGCTTTTTCCTGATGCTTTTCAGCTTGAGGGTCGAAGCAGACACCCCTTACATAATCTGAATGCAGTAGTTAGTAGTTATGTCTTAGCATTTGTACCTGTATTCCCTGAAATCGCACTAAAATTAATTTCGTTTATTATTTAAAAAAAAATTAGTATTATTTTCGTGTTATTTTTTATTCTATATTGTCTTTGATCCAGTCAACGTAGTGAGACACTTTGGTATAAACTCCTGGGTATGGTGCTACGGTACATGGTTTAATGCTCCACGACACAATACCGACTTGTTGACCGTTGTATATAAGCGGACCACCGGAATCACCACTGCACTGTCCTTTACCACCTTCGTCCACACCTCCACAAATTTGATCAGCTGAGGTCCTACCCTGGTGCCTTTCATTACATTCCTCGTCTGAATAAATCTTCAGCTGAACTTGTTGCAGATTTTTTTGAATAACACCACCGGTCTATTAAATTTTAGGTTAGCTAAAAATATTGTTTGTAAATTAAATTTTTTACAAACCTTCTCCAAACCCCATCCAATTAAAGTACCATAATCGCCGCCAGGGACCTCAAAACCTTGCTTCGGAAGATCTAGAATTCCAATAGTTTTGTCATTTATAGATAATCGACCTTCTAATTTCAGCAAGGCAACATCATTGGCATAGTTCTGGCTGGGTGCGTAATCAGCATGCACAATAATTTGTTTAACTGTAGCTATATTGGGTCCAGTTGACGCGATTATTGTAACTCCGTATTGAATACTGACAGAAGACGGTAACTTTCCGTCAACACAATGAGCAGCAGTCAAAATCCACTGATTACTTATGATACTGGCACCACATGAATGTGAACCAGAAGCGCTGCGAAGCGAAACCTTTGGAAAAAACCAGAAGTATTAGATAATCTAATTTATGTGCTTTTAAAAAAAATACGTCGTACAATGAATGGATATTGGCCCGGCTCAGCGTCTGTTCCGTTCACAACACGACTTGCACCGGGGTAGCAATAAGCCGACCCGACCAAGAGTAATCCAATAAGAACACTTTTGAACATATTCCCGTGGATAGTGTAAAGCACTGAGTTGATTTTCATTCAACCACGAATTTATAATGTGTTTTATTCTTCGATAAGACAACACAAATTTGTTTGTAATTCTTGATTTTATCACCTAATGCCTGCCTGATAATCAGCTTACAAACTAAATGATTAGATGTTTATTATAAGGTAGTGGATTTTTAAAATGCCAATATTTTCTCCCATAAATTCATCATTATTTGCAGATTTATTTTAGTCAAATGTGTATTGGTAAATGGATTGGTAAACGTAGTAAAAATAAATTAAATTTATGAATAGGTATAAAGTTGTGAACTGTGGACTGAGTATATCTACATATATGGGTGTAAGCAGCAGACCAGTGTACCTATTCAGCACAGTGGATTATCTGTGAAACACGAGTACTTTAATGACTGATAAAGCGACATGGTTTAATTGATGAGTAATAAACTTCAAGGCCACAACTCCAATACAAACAAATAGCACTTCATGTTCTCTTCATAGAATTCAGTAGTCTTTGACACTGTGTCCCTTGAATATATCTTAGATCCATTACGAAGGAAAGATGTTTTTCTAAAGGAACTTATCTTGCCCGACAGAGATATGGAGTGACAAATTAATATAAGTTACTAACAACAACGATTATTATCTTTGTCTCTAGCAGCCGACAAGGCTGACGGTCTGATGTTATTTATTTTTATAGAAGGTGGGAGGTTTGTAATGTATGGATCAAGAAGCATCTAGTTCTATTTTCTTCCTAGGACAACCTGGGTCAACGAAACTTTTCAGTTAGCCCGGATCTTAGCCTCCTCCCTGAGCTCTTTTCTTCTTGTACGCGTCATCTTAGGTTGACAGTATGTGACTTTAGACCCTGTTCACACAGGACTGACAGACTGGATTTTTTTTAAGTTTCCGTGTTCAGATTGATAGTCCTGTCTGAACACTTTCACAAACTTTTGACATATTAGTTGTAAGCGCCAATTAAACTGCTTTGATTTTCCACAAGAAATGCTCTTCACAACAAAACTAATGCGTTTTACAGCAATTAAATTGGTTTGCTTTCGTTTTTCTTTTGTTTGTTTCGCAAATTCTTAAATTTTTTAATTTTTTTCCCACCACTTCGTCGAGTTAACGCATTGACATTTCCAAACGTCAAAAAAATCCAGAAAATTTTATAAAATCTGAAAATCCAGATTGCCGTAACCTGTCACATCTCTGCTTCCTCCCTTGCCTGTAAACGTCAAAAAAATTCAGGCTGTCAGTCCTGTGTAAACAGGGTCTTAGTCGCTATTTTTTAACAGCAAAAGACTCAACTGTAAAAAAAAACAAAAATAGCTCTATTTTTGGTGAGACTTGCAAACCTTGTACAAAAAAACAATGCGAATGACGGAACACATACATATGTATGTATCTGGAGAAAATCGAATCGAGTTGAGTAGCAAAGGATAACCATTTGGAATGGAATCTACCTCGCTGAAGACTATCCTTCACTTTCAGATATTTCTATGTAGGTATTTCTGGATTGAAAAACAAGAGAAGGAACTGAATCGGCAGTGTTTGGAAAATAGAACAAAACACTTCGAATCTAATGGCAATTTACTGGTGTCTGTAAATTTTTTCAAGGTTTTTATGCTCTATCCTAAGGGTATATTAAGTTTGATATATACATATGTAGTTTGTAACATAAAGAAATAATCGAGATAGACCCTATAAGGTACATATATATATTCGTGATCAGTATCAATAGCGAAATAGGAGGATGAAATATCTAGGTTTTTTTAAAAAATACAGTACAAGTGTAAACATTTTTAAAATCTGCCCCCTGCCGAGCACTTTTTCATAACTTCACTAAATTATATGAAACCAATAAATTGTGTTTAGACGAAATATTGAACCATTCAGATTCTCTACAATTCACCCATATGTTAGTTTTGGTCACGTCCGCTTTTTGGGGGCGTTTTCATAAAAAAAACCGATTTTGATGAAATTTTCCATATAACATCCTCAAACGTTTCAAGTTTCATTGTAATTCGATAGAAAAATGCAATATGCCACCCCCACTTTATTAGGGTTGCACGGAAAGGAGAATAGGGTATTCAACGATCCGTTCCAAACGGATTATAGCTTTGTATGTATTTGCATACATCCCACCCTGGTCAGATGGCCCTCACTGTGTGTATTGAAAATATGAATATCAAAACAGAGTGCTGTATTGATATTGTTGTGCGCTGTGATTAATTGATAATTTATAAATTATGCATAAGGAGAAAAATGACTACAGAGTCTTCAAAGGATCTAAATGCAGGAAAAAAGTAACGATTTGTAGATAAATTGGGTAAAGAATCAGTTCAGGCCTAAGACTGTGCAAGGTATATGTATATCATCTGCTACATGCATTGAGATCGATCCCACTATCAACCGTGATCGTACTTACTAAGTATAAGTAGATAAATAAAGTTGTAGATTTTCTAAACAGTTCCAGGAAATTTAAATTGAGCATTAAGAATTACAGGTGTCCACAAACCGATTGTAAACTCCCATCACCTGCGAATATTTCTTCACCGTTTTTTGCGAAAGTTATCTAAGTTCATTGAAAAAAGTTGCCTGCAAGTAGCCTTTTCTATCGACTTAATCTTATTGTTATGGCCCTAAATTATTATTTTGAAAAATCACTTTTTGAATTACGTACAACACGCATTATCTCGATGGCGGACTTATCCGATACAATCAGAAATCACCACACAATTTATTACTGTCTTATCGGAAAAAAAAGCACTCATGAATATTGTGATTTGATGGAAACCAAGTTAGTAGTTTATAAACAGGCACACTACCCACAAGTCAATGTTCGAAAAAGTTGTAGTTGTAGTGCTCTTGATCGGTTCGGCTTATTGCTACCCCGGTGCAGGACGCGTTGTAAACGGTACAGATGCTGCACCAGGACAATATCCATTCATGGTAATGTTAATATCTTTTGCATTAAAGAACTAAAAGCGAATTCATTTTAACATTTCTTTTTTACCAAAGGTTTCACTGCGCAGCCCTTCGGGTTCTCATTCATGTGGTGGCAGTATCATAAGTAATAAGTGGATCTTGACTGCCGCTCATTGTGCAGATGAACGATCACCGGCTTCAATAAGTGTTCAGTATGCAGTCACAACAATTGATACGTCTGGACCTAATGTAGCTGCAGTGAAGAAAATTATCGTACACGAGAAATATGATCCAAGCGGGAGCACTGCCAACGACGTTGCCTTGTTGCAACTGGAAGGTCGACTGTCTATTAACGAAAAAACTATTGGAATTCTTGATTTGCCAGAACAAGGCTTTGAGGTTCCTGGAGGTGATACTGGTATTTTAGTTGGATGGGGATTGGAAAAGGTAATTATAACAACCCGCCAGATTGCACTTAAAAATGTTTAAATATTGCCGAATGATAGACTGGTGTTATACTACATACGTATGAATATGTCAACATACTTGTACAGGGTGCAGTTTCCGAGAAAAAAAAAATGTTCTACGGGTAGGACTTACCTCTAATATCCATTAAGATTAAGATCGACCTGTCCAATAGACTCGTTGAATATATAAGCGATACGGCTGTCATATCTTTGCATATACTTATAGTTAGCTCATTAAGGTATTTTTGCTAGTCATGTCAAACCGTACACTGTACTTCACTCATTCTCATATAATACTGAGACCCTAGCTGGATCCTTTCTATTGCTCTGTGATGTTGAACCTGGCGTTTCTAATCTTCGAACAGAGTCTTCGAATGGACGACAATGATCACAAACAACTTCCATGACACAAAGGTTACTTTTGCAACGTCAAGCGATTGCCAATTCATTCAATTTAATTTACCCGTTGTAGAAACTTAACTATGTAACTCTATGGCAGAGTAATTGTGCAAACAAGGTGGCATCTATGACAAGGTTATTGGCATTACAAAAATCTACAAATCGTTTAACTTGATTTCGGTCTTTCATCCATTACACCTGTTGTAGTGTATTATTTATTTGTCGAGGAGTCATTTGAAAACGATAAGCACGTAGAACTGATGGTCCATTGTATAGACCCGGTAGGTGCTTACCAGTGTTTGTGCACCAAGCTAAGATCTCTGAATCTCAGAGTAAACATCACAAAGAGAATGAAACTGATGTTGTGACAGGACACGCATAAGTACGACCTTCCTATATCAATGGTTTTGTGAAGCTTATTTAGGAGGCTGAAACTAGTAACATACTAGTGCAAAGACCATCTACCCTTTGATCCCTAGGCTAGGCCAATCGCTGACATTGACTAGTATCTGTATTGTCTTGAGGATGCGGCTCCAGTACCTAAATTAAGTTAGATACGATCTAACAACGTACGTGTTTGCCTAACGTACCAATTTGTGGGATACAATTATCGCCGATGTACACCATAACAAAGTATGCTACCTTAATTCGACACTACAACAGGGAATCAACCAATACGTTTCATCAAGTAGTGGAAAGATAGTCTTACTATGCAAAGCAAGATTGCGAGCATCCCACCTCAACCGTGTTTTCGCTGGTCGTGAATATTTTTAGGATCCAGCTGATTAAAGTAGAGTCGATACCCTTTTGTACCAAGGTAGACTTAATTCTGTAGAAGTCGGGGTTGACATATGTTCCCTGTTCGTGTATAGGCTAATATTCTCAAAGATCTGTAGAAGGTCATTGGCAGCCTTTTCTGATTTGGAGTGAAACCGCTTTGCTTTTTCCAGGCTAGAAGAATGTAGCACAGAACAAAAGAAAAAAAATAAATATTTCGAGCGACAGGTCTATGGGACCCACGGCCTAGCTTTCTGGGGGCGGTAAAAGAAATTTTATGTGTTGTCTGGAGATTGAACCTCGAACCCCTCGCTCCGTAGTCTTGGATAAATGCTTCCATTTCTGAGGTGTTATAATCAGAATTTATAGCAGAGCCGATGTAGACAGCGCGTCACCTTATCTAAATATTTGTTGACATCAAAGGTCTCGGTGAGATTGTTACCGACCTTGATGGAGCAGCAAGAATTTTCCATCGTGATTCTGTACAATCTGACGAATTTGGCAGGGATGCCTAACTAAATATGGCTCTATATATAGAAACTATATACAGTATATACTATTCATATCGTCGCTGTACAGCTCGTTTAGCTCGTCGTTAAATCTGCTTCTCCAAAGCCCGTCAACGCAAACGGGACCGAAAATTTTACAAAGGATTTTTCTCTTGAAGCGACTGAAGATATCTTCATCCGCTTTAGATAGAGTCCAAGCTTCAGCGCCATACAGCAGCACTGGGATGATCAAGGTCTTATATAAAGTCTCCTTAGTTGTTCAGGATAGAGCCTTACTACTCAATTGCCTTCTCAGCCCAAAGAAACAGCGATTAGCAAGAGTTATTCTTCGTTGTATTTCTGCCGAAATGTTATTGTCAGAATTGATGCAGAGCCGAGGTAGACAAATTCCTTTACTACCTCAAAGTTATAACTGTAGATTGTAACGTTCTATCCAATGCGTCAATGTTGTGTGGTCCTTCTTGTTGACAGCATATACTTGGTTTTGCTCTAGTTTACCGCTAAACCCATTTTGGCAGCCTCCGTTGCAATACTAGCGAACGTACCGGTGACAGCTGTGTTCTACCAATTATGTCAATGTCGTCGGCGTACGCTAGTAGTTACACAAACTTTTGAAAGACTGTACCTCCGGTGTTGGCTTGTGAGTTTCGCACAATTCTTGCAAGTATGATGTTAGAGAAATCACGTGACAGCGCGTCACCTTGTCTAAATCCTTTTTTTGACATCAAAGGTCTTGGTGAGATCTTTACCGAACTTGGTGGAGCAGCGAGAATTCTCCATCGTCATCCTACACAGGCGAATGAGTTTGGCAGGACTGCCAAAATTAGACATGGCTCTGTATAGCTCGTCTCTATAGATGCTGTCATATGCGGACTTAGAATCAATGACGAGATGGTGAGTATCGATATTGACTTCCTTAAGTTTTCTCCAGGATCTGCCGAAGTGTGAAAATTTGATCGATCGTGGACTTTCCTGATCTAAAACCACATTCTTAGGGGCCTATCAGGGTACCGACGAAGGGTTTTAGACGTTCACACAGGATGGCGGATAAGATCTTGTACGCGATGTTGAGAAGACTGATACCTCTGTAATTGGCGCATTTCAGGGTGTGCGATGCGATGTTGAGGAGACTGATGCCTCTGTAATTGGCGCAATTCAGGGGATCTCCTTTCCTGTGGACCACGCACACGATGCTGAGATTTCATTTATCAAGTATACTTTCATCTAACCAAATCTTAGAAATGAGTTGGTGTAAGCTCTCTACCAGGTCATTTCCAGCTGCTTTGAACAGCTCGGCTGGTAACCCGTCAGGTCCACCAACCTTATTGGATTTAAGCTTGGATATTACTATCCTCACTTCGATTTGGTCGGGGACGGAAGTTCATCGGCTAAATTGAGTGGTTCATTCTGGCTGACAGTGGGATGTTGGTCTTTGTCGCTGTTATACAATCTGCAGAAGAAGTTTTTCCATAGTCTCAGCACCGACCATATTCTTTAACTCTACAGATTTCTGTACGGGTCTTGTTGGCTTGACATGTTTTTTTTACCTGTTGGTTAAAGTTCCGTACATTATTCCTGGAGTATAAATTCTCAATATTTTCGATCGCGCGCTTCCTGTGCTCTTTTTTCTTCTTTCAGACAAGCCGTCTCTCGTCTCTTTTGCTCGTAGAGCTCGCACTCTCATCCTTCTTTTTAGCGCCGCTTTGTATGCCTCTTGCTAAGCTGCATATGCTTGCCGGCATTCTTCATCAAACCAGGGGTTTCTTGGTGTTGGTCGGGTGAAACCCAGCTCATAAGTTGCGGCACTTCTGATGACATGTTGGCAGCGTTGCTACTAGTCTTCAGCACTTAATGCTAGTGGCATAGGAGTTGTTGACAGATTTCGGGAAACGCGTTCGGCGAAGATTCTGGTGATCTATAGCGATTGCTGCTCTTCGACGTTATATCTTCTCACAGTATTTCTTCTTTTTTGGTGTGGCGCTTTGAATATCATATCATATCTTGGCTGCAACAAGGTAGTAATCCGAGTCGATGTTGGATGCTCGTAAAGTTCGAACATTCAGAATACTGGAGGCATGCCTTTCGTCGATCGCAATGTAGTTTACCGTTTCATGATCAGGAGACCGCCATGTCCCCTTATGAATACTGATATGAGGAAACCGTGTGCTTGCTATAGTGGCGTTACGTTGCAAACTCCGTTGCCAGACTGTCCTACATTGACATTGGACATTGCTTGTAAGTTTGTCGAGGAGCTCGTAGAACTTTCCTTTGGTGGCGTCGTCCTTGTCCGCTGTAGGGGATATGATATTTAACCTTGATGCAGATTGTCGGAAGACGCTCGCTTACGTGTGAAAACCTCAAGACTTCTTGCCTAAGTCTGCCGCGTATGACGAATCCACATCCGAATAATGTGCTGCTCCCTATAGCAATGGGGAGGGCCAGTGACCCTAGGACGAGGGGCCATTGGGGCCATTAAGGGTTCATCCGCCACCAACTCTTTTCTAATGTCAATCTCCAGCGCTAGCTAGCAGACGAAGGGAGGACCTGTGGAGCCACTGGGTTGAAACCCAGAGGATGAAACAGATGCTAGCGTTGACACGAGGAATCAAAGCCAGAGAGGACCTGTGGAGAAATGTGAGAGAGACGAAAAGGGACCCAACACAGTAGTCTGTTTTGTAATCTATCGAATAATATATGTATATAACTCTTTTCCAACACCCTGACCAAGTATTGGAGATCCCTATAGACCTGATATAGGGATATCACTAATAGTTCAACCTAGCTGAAACTTGTAGACGTCACCGTTGATTCCATCTAGGGAATTCGTCCGCTGACGCCTGGATCAAGAGGATGTGCTTTAGTGAAAAAACTCTCCTCCATCCTATTTCGTTTCGCAGTGAAGTGGGTGTCCATTAATATAATTGAAGTAGGTAGCATTTTTTGGAGTTGGTCAAAGTACCGTAATGTATCCAAAGTTCGACAGGCGATGACAAATCGGCATCCAAGTTACATTCCCTGTTTTCTGGTAGAAAACAATTTCAACAATTTCAGGAAGCGTCAACTCAGATCACCGTTATCGTAACTTAATATGTACTATATTTTGCTATATACTCGACATATATGTATTCACTTTACAAAATTTAATTTATCACTTTAAATGTTCTTAATAACCTAATAAACCTTAATATATGTATATAACAATAGACCGGTGGAGTTGTCCAAAAAAATTTGCAACAAGTTCAGTTGAAGATTTATTCAGATGAGGAATGCAATGCAAGACATGACGGATTGACAACAGTTGATCAAATTTGTGGAGGTGTAGACGAAGGTGGCAAGGGACAATGCAGTGGTGATTCTGGTGGTCCACTTATCTACAATGGTGTACAAGTCGGAATTGTTTCATGGAGCATAAAACCGTGCACCGTAGCACCATATCCTGGAGTTTATACCAAAGTGTCTCATTACGTTACCTGGATCAGAAATAATATTACATAATTAAATAAATGTGTATTTTAAAATTTAAATTTGTTAAAGCTGCACCGAGTACGACTAATTTATTTTTTGGAAATTCAATTCTCCACATGGAATCAACTCAACGGCAGTTTGTGGATACCGTAGGAACCCGTAGGCAACCAGACTTTCAAACAATAATGGATTCCCTCGAGTGTTCAAAGGGTAAACGAGAGCATGGTTGGTTACGGGAGCATATCGTATACAATAAATTCACCGCCAACCAACTCATACTCTTATCTATAATCGATGAATCCCGGGTGTTTAATACCTCGACTGTAAATTTAGTTTCAATTTTCTTGGACAGGCGTTTGTGGTACCAAACGAGAGGGGAAGTCTTTGTGTTGAGGTATTCATCCTTGGACCCAGGCTAACTAATAACTTAAAACTCAACTTGAAGTAATTTTTTTTCGTTCGTTATTTGTTTTTTTTTTTTTTTATACATACATTTATGTACATAAGTACTAAAGCCCACATGTTCTATATTTTAGAAAGTTACTTAACTTACTTACTTTACTTACTTAACAGTCGGTAGTGGTCAGAGATACAGCAGCCATTTAACGTCGTCGGTTCGGAGTACGCTACAATGTCTATTGTCTTTTTGAGTACTAATATGGAAAAAGTCAAGAAGGTGAAGTCGTCTAAAGTACCTAATAAAGTCATCACCAGGATCAGCGGTATCAAACTGGGAGTAATATTAAAACCGTTGTGGTAACGAATGTAAAATTTTCTTACTATATTGGAACCGGTTGGGAATCATTCTTTATGAATCCAGACCTTAAGTTGGTTTAAGTCTTGTTGTCAATGCAGATGGAGTCGGGCTTGTCATGTAAGTAGGCTGAATAAGGGTGGACACTTGCGAAATTTATGTGATAAAATAAAAAAGGTGGGTAGCGAGAGATATCAAACTTAGAAGGGTGTAAAGAGTTTGCAAATTGGGGTCTGGTACTAGAAAGGGATTGGATAGAACACTTTGTCGATCTATTGAGATATACAAATGAATTCCGTTAGAAATGATGGCACCACGGTAAGAACTAGCCGTTTATCCTTGTCTTAAATCCGTAGAAATTCAATATTTCACTCAATTTCAAAAATCAATTTTTAAAAAAGTTTTGTACTTAAGGATTGATCTCTGTACATGCAGCAATGAATATTCTTTTGCTTTGACTGAGGTAACTTGGATCTATAGGGTACAAAATTTTTCAGAATGAATTTCCCACAATTTTTACGCACTTCTGTTTCGCACCACTATTTCCCGTTGATCTTTCGCAATGCTAATTTATACTATTTATTCACCTACCTACTTTGTTGGCGCTCTGAGGCTCTAAGGGACGGAAACAACCCTTATGTGACCCAAGAATTGTTATGATTAAAGAAGAGCCGAGAAGATAGTGCAAAAAGTTAAGGAATCCCTTTCTAGGTAGGACTCATCACCATCACAACAACTAAGATTAACAGAAGCAGACCTATGTACATATGTCGTGTATTTGGAGATGAGGAATTCAACCAACTTTATTTGACGCTGCCCAGGTCTCATCCAACTTAGATTTAAATTTCTCGGGAGATGCTTCTTCCAGGACCCAGGAGAAATACCCAGCCCAGTGAACGCCATCAAATGAACTGGATGGTGTGCAAGTTCACAACAGTAAGGACCATATCTATAGAACAAGGTTAAGCAATGGGCAAGGAACCTTTATCCCCTATGGTTATTACAAGGGGTCTATACTGAACTGATTGAGGCGTTGTGTATCACTTTCACTTCACCTGCCCACGTACCTAACCTAACCTAGGTGGCGCTACAGTTTGCGGTGAGCACTGGCCTCAACTAACAAGCCTCTTCAGTTACCCCGGTCCTTAGCTAACTTAGCTAATTGCCTTAGTTGCGCACTTAACGTCGATTGATGTCCCCTTATATATACTTACGCGCCACCTAAGAACAGGTCTTCATTTACTGGCATTATTCCTCCGAGTTAGGTCCGAAACGGTTCATACATGCCATCATTTGTACCTTCGTAACTTATGTTTTATGTTAAGTGGTGTGGGATTTTGGCCGTGTGAGACTGTCAAAAGGCTGTTAAATATTTGTGGACCCACCTGACAGTTAAAGCTCAATTGCCTGGCAGGCGCCTATGTCATAACAGAACGTACGTGGATCGCTTCGAAGGGTCTTAAAAATCTCGAAAGAAAATTTGTTTTAGGACTTTTTTTTGAGATTTGGTCATTTGATTTTTTTACTTTTCCCATTCGAAAAAAAATTAATAAAATTGATCATTCATTCTCAATTTTACTCGTTCTAGTTAACGTCAGATGAAAGAAAAATACATGAAAACCACAATTTCGTGATTGTTGTCAACCCAATCTTGAGCTCTGATATATATGACCGCCCAATATCTATGAAAGCCTTTTTGCAATTGCCGCAGGTAGGTATTATTTTGAAAACTCATGATTTCAACGAAACCTAATTGAAATCCTTTTGAGTTCATCCATCTTTGAGAGGTTGTCAAATCAAACAAACTTACAGCGTGAACTTAAATTTATTTTGGTGTTCATTTATATTGTCATTGCAGCTGCCAACAATTTCTGTTTAATTTTCATTTTAAATCCGACAAGGGGATAGTGTTTTCAAAAAAAATATAATATACAAATAAATTTTGTCAGCAAACGGAAAAGAAATAAGAAAAACGGAATGTGTTGACAATTGTTTCGCGCAGCCACTTCAAAATTGATACGTATTGACATTTGAAATGTCTTCAGGTTGACATTTGAAATAATTTCAATTTGATGGGAACGGCTCGATGTTCCGTCTGTTTCGGTGGGAATGTACGCACGTTTTCGAATTCGCTCCAAATTGGTGTAATATATTTGTTGTCCCAATGAAATTCTAAACCAACAGTCCAAGAGCTAAGAACTACAAAGTCGATAAATCGGTAATACAGTTGTATGATTAATTTTTTTGTCTTCCAAAGTATTTAATTGCGAATGTCATGCGAAACGTCAACAACGACAAAAGCAAAATATTTTCATACGTAAATTCATTGGCCGACTTGCTAAATTTTGTTTAATAAATCGTTTTAAGTTTGAATAAAATGTCCATACCCCGTATAACAGACTATGAAATACTGGAAAAGCTAGGAGTGGGCAGTTATTCCACAGTCTTTAAAGCAAAGCACAAAGTAAACCCACTTCTCAGCAGTTCTCTGCGCGAAACCCTCACCGTTGTACACAATTTGTATTTCAGAAAAATCGATCATTTCATGCCATCAAGTGCGTCGAGAAGTGTTCGCTTTCTAAAAGCTCGACAGACAATCTAGTCACCGAAATCAGGCTACTGCGGGCTCTGAGCCACAAGTACATTGTTGGTCTTGATGATTTCTTCTGGGACGACAAGTAAGTATGGTTACGCTCTAGGCAAATAAGCATTTATTCCGATTAATTCTTCCAAAGGAATATCTACATTGTACTGGAGTACTGCAATGCTGGCAACTTATCCGCCTTTATCCGTTCACGAAAATCATTGCCAGAAGCCACATGTAAATACTTCCTCAGGCAGCTAGCCTCTGGCGTCCAATATATGCGATCCAATGATGTCTGTCATTTTGATTTAAAACCGCAGAATTTACTTCTGACCCGTGGTCCAAATGTTACACTTAAGATAGCTGATTTTGGGTGAGGCATAAATGGTCACATACGTATGTAATTATATATATTGATTGAACCTGCTAATCGCATGTTTTAGATTTGCACAACATCTTAAGTTGGGGGAAATCAATCAGACATTGAAAGGGTCGCCTTTGTATATGGCACCCGAAATCGTTAGCAAACATCAGTACGATGCGAAAGCAGACCTGTGGAGCATTGGGATTATTCTCTACGAATGTCTCTTCGGAAAAGCTCCATATACGTCCAAAACAATTGAAGAACTGCTGATCAAAATCAAAAATAATGAAAAAATTACAATACCTCCAAACACAAAAATAAGTTCGGAATGCAACGATCTGCTGACACGATTACTGCAACACGAACCATCTAAGAGAATATCGTTTGAGGATTTCTTCGCACATCCATTTATTGATCTCAAAACAATTCCTTCAGAACAGGTAATTAAGTAAAAAACAATACATAAATTGCATTCATAATGTTAATTGCAAAATCGTATAAAACTTTCACTTTCAATGACACAAGAGAATTGAATTTGAAAATAGTATATAATATTCCTAGTTTAAACCTAGTATCCTGTTTGCGCTGAATTTCAGCTCTCATGATACTAACATTTAACAAATGTTAACTTTAGCAAACCAGTATCCTGTTCGCACGCTAAATTCCTTATTTCCTGATACACTAAATCGGCACTAAATGTTTGCCAACTTTTATAGTTTCACAGGTAATTCTCCTGAGAATGGAGCTAAATATCATTCCAACTGAATAGTGAAGAGTTGGCTTGTTGAGCTTACGAAATAGATGCAACACAGTGAGTGAATCACCAACAATCTTCTTCAACGTTTCAGTCAATTACGTCCTATTTGTTCAATGGCAAAAGGAATAAGCGAAACGAGAGTTTTCTAATAGATTATAGAAAACTCATAGATTACATAATTAGAGATGGCAGAAAATATTACAATGGGTAAAAGCAAATTTAGTGTACTTTAATACGAAGAAAACACAATCAACCACCTTTTCCAGGAAGAATACGTCTACCTGGTCTCTTCTTTATTTTCACCGTCAATAGTAAGATGGCACACATCACAATCAGCGTCCTAATTTTACCCGTCATCCCAGTTTTCTTCTTTTCCGAAGAAGAACTCAATCGAATAATTCCTCAAAATATGATATTTAGGAGCCTTTGGCAGAGTGTTCAACTGGCAACTGCACGAACCAATATTCCTTTTGCTAGCAAGGAAACTTTAGAATTCTCTACCAGGAGACATATTTCCAGACGCTTTCCAGCGAATATTTTCTGGATAATCATCGAGAATAAGAGTAAAGGTTCCGCTCTGGCCATACGGTCAGTACCTACATTTCTTAATTTGATCAAAGCTATATTACTTTAGAATGAAACTCAATGTACTTTTCATGTCCAATTACTGAATGTTTTCTTTTTCTTGAATGCTTATAATGTTAAGGTTAGGTTAAGAAGGGGTGTGTTACGGAAAAAAAAAACTCATCACGTCTACTTAGAGACCTAAAGGTCCATTGTGAATCCCCTTTTAAAAATATTAGTAGAATGAGGACTAAAAACATAAGAATAGATCGAAACCTATCACGCTACTGGTTGGCTTGAGAACCGGTTGGTGCTCTTGGTGAAGTGAACGAGATCCGATATCTGAAAGCTTGCTAACTCTGCGGTGCTTGCGAATAACCTGGAACCAGACGTTAGGTGGACTCCACCCCTTCCACGTCTCCGTAGTTTTTGCATAAGTCGTTGGACTCTACCCTCCATTTACGGAGCATGAATCCGAAGGCGAAGTGTCCTGTGATTATACCAATAAGGATACGGATATAGTATCGATTAAGTGCCAGTACGTTCTTTTTGTCTAATTTCGGCTATAACGTGCGAGAGGTAGATAACTAGGACGAGTTGGCCTCTTTCTCTATAATGTCGTCAATTGTGCTATACAAATATCTAATCGGTGGCAGTATGGATGTGTCTGCTTCCATGATGTTCATTTCCGACTCTATTTTTGGCAGATCATCCGGCTTCTCATTACCTGCAATATTGCTATGTCCGGGAACCCAGCAGAGTTTGACCGAATGGTGCTCAATCGTGATCAGTGCATTACGGCATTTCCTAAGTGCCTTTGATTTGATTGTATTAGATTTAATCGATTTTAGAGATGCTTGACTGTCAACAAAGATGGCTATATCCGACAGGCGAAGGTGACTGTCTTCTATGCATCTAGCTTTTTATATGTCTAGGATTTCAGCTTGGAATACACGCTTCTGGTAATCTGAAAGATTCCTGTTTTTGCAGTGCTTGCGAGTAAAATCCTGCTCCCGTGCCTATCTCCAGTTTGAGCCATCCGTGTAGACTGTGATCCCTAGATCGTTGTCTGTGCTGTTGGACTCCCACTCTGCTCGGCATGGGAATAGGATTCGGATATCAAAGTTAACCTCGTTATAGAGGATAATATAATCCGATGTGACTGTGAAGCATTCGGAGTTATATTTTCTGCCCATTGTCTTTACTTACTTTCTTACTTTAGGTGGCGCTACAGTCCGGGTGAATCTGGGCCTCAACCAACAAGCCTCTCCAGCCAGCTCGATCTTTAGCTAGCTGCCTCCAGTTTCGCACACCAATTTGGTCTACTGCGTCGTCCCTCTGGGGTGGATTCGAAGACTCAGGGTCGAAGCATTGTTGTCCATCCTCTCTACATGACCCAACCATCTTAGTCGTTGTATTCGAACTCTTCTGACTAGGCCGATGTCGCTATATAGCTCGTACAGCTCCTGATTGTATCTTCTTCTTTTCCCGTCTGCATCACTCTCCGTCTATGCAGACGGGACTAAAAATCACCCGAAGTATTTTTCTCTTATAACAACCGAGAGCTACTTTGTTTTGCCCTCATTAACCGTTAAACCCATCTTAGCCGCTTCCGTGTCAATGCTCACAAAAGCACTACTGACATCACGCTTTGTTCTTCCGATTATGACAATATCATGGGCATATGCGAGCAGTAGTACGGACTTTTGAAAAATTGTGCCTCTGATGTTGCCGTGTGAGTTCTGCACAATTCTTTCAAGAAGGATGTTGAAGAAATCGCATGTCAGCGCGTCGGCCTGTCTGAATCCTTTTTTGACATCAAAGGTCTCGGTGAGGTTTTTCCCGACATTGATGGAGCAGCGTGCATTCTCCATCGTAATCCTGTACAACCGGGCGGCAGGGATGTCAAACTAGACATAGCTCTATATAACTTTTCTCTATAGATGCTGTCATGGGCGGTTTTGCGATTCTACTACTAGGTTTCCTTATTCGTCCCTGCAGGCTTTGTAGCCTTGACATGTTCTTTTTACCTTCTGGTAAAACTTCCGAACCTCATTCCTGCAATAGCATCTCTCTATTTCCTCAATCGCGCGCTTCTCATGCTACTTCTTTTTCCTTTTGAGAAGCCGGTGCTCATTCATTTTCTTCTGTTCGTAGAGCTCACGAGCAGCTCTGGTCCTTCTGTGCAGCGCCGCTTTGTATGCCATCTGTTTTTCTGCATTTGCTTGCCGACATTCTTCATAGTTTCGTTATGTGGGTCGAGAGAGACCCAGCACATCAGATGCGGCATCCCTGATGGATTTTTGGCAATGTAGCCACTGGTCTTCAGTACTTGATGCTGGGGTCCTACCTTGAGAGATTAAGGGACACTCGATCGGAAAAGGCTCTGGCGATCTCTTGCGATTGTAGCTTTCCGACGTCAAATTTTCTCACAGTATTTCCTTGTCTTCGCGATGTTCTGTATATACGCATCCGTACCTTGGCTACAACAAGGTAGTGGTTCGAGTCGATGTTCGCTCCTCGGAACGTTCGGACATCCATCGTACTGTCAGAGTGCCTTGCGTCCATCGCAATGTGATCAATCTGGTTGATGGTTGACTGCTCCGGAGATCTCCATGTTCCTTTATGAATTTTGAGATGTGGGAATCGCGTGCTATATATAGCTACTGCTAGATTTTGCCCCAGTGCAAAGTCGATTAGCCTGAAACCGTTATCGGAGGTGGTGTCGTGCAGGCTATGCTCTCCGACAGTACTACCAAAGATGCTCTCTCTTCCCAACTTTGCGTTAAAATCACTCAGGACAATTTTAACATCATAGCTATGGCACTGCTCGTACGTTTTGTCTAAGAGCTCGTAGAAGCTGTCTTTGATATCGTCGTCTTTCTCCTCAGTGGAGCAAGAGCATATCAGTCTAAAGTTAGAGAATTTAGCCTTGATGCGAATTGCTACAAGACTTTCGTTCACATGCCTGAAACTCAAGACTTCTTGCCTAAGTCTGTCTCCAATAACAAACCCGCATCCAAATAGGCGCTGCTTCTGTTGTCGGTAGCAATCGCCGTAGTAGATATCGCAGTTTTTCATCCTTTTGCCCGGCCCGTTCCATTGCACTTCTTGGATGGTGGTAATATCCGCTTTACAGCAGTCCAGGGCCTCCGCTAGTTCGGCCACACGTGGTTTGTTAAGCGACCTAACATTCCACGTGCAGAGCCGAAAGTCTTTGTCCTTATCACGTTTGCTTGGGTCGTCAACAGTTGAATCATCCGTATTCGAGGCGGTTGGTGCTTCCGTAACTAGTATTTTTTTCCATGGTAGGGAAGTTACCCCCACGCAGAACCCCCAATCTGGAGGACCAGTTCCTTTTTATACCCCTAGGACGAGGAGCCGGGTTTTCCCGGAATCAGTAACCCACTTCAGGGATATGAGTGCTGACGTTGGCCAATTAAGGGTTCATCCGCCACCAACTCTTTTCCAACACCCTGATTCAGTATTGGAGATCATATAGGGATAAACACTAATAGTTCGGCCTAACTGGAACTGGTAGACGCTACCGTTGATTCCATCTAGAGAATTCGTCCGCTGCCGCCTGGAACAAGAGAAGGTGCCTTAGTGAGAAAGCACTTCTCCCCCCTATCTAACTTGGAGTCTAGAATGATGCCAAAATATTGCGGCTCACATGAAAGATCTATTGTGCTATCTAGATTTGGTAGTGTGAAGTTGGGTATCTTTCTTCTCCTAGTGAACAGAACAAGTTCAGTTTTCTGAGGATTGACACCCGAAGCGTTCTATTTTGCCCACACAGAGAGCTCTTTGAGAGCAGATTCCATTAGTTCACTGATTGTTGGCAAGAATTTACCTTTAATCAGTATTACTATGTCGTCTGCATAAGCTACAAACCTTTAGTCAATAGCGACCTGAAGTCCTTTCCGGTACCTCTCTTACTCGTGGCCGAAGATATGATTCTCCAACTCTGAGTGTTTAAGTCTTTGTTTTGTCTGCCTTTTAGTTTCAGAATGGGCTCAACCTCCGAAACCGGGTGATAGTGCAATTCATTGACGAAGATCGAAGTGTAATCTCCAACTTAGAACCTGGCCAAACTTCGCCAAGGCTTTTGACTAACCGCTTGAGGAAATCCCGGGATTTCCTGTTGTGCAGCCCACAACCTTGACGGTCGATAATGGATGCCTGGAGGTCCGATCACGAGTTAAAGCAAAGTGAAGGCTTCAGTTTTTTCGGCTCCCTTTGGGTTCCTTCTTCAAACATTATCCTTTTAACGGTCTGCTTACTAACCTTTTAACAGGTTGCTTAAGGGATGAGGCTGAATTGGATAATGCTGGTATGGCCATGGTTGGAAGGCATGTCGTTCTATTAGTCGATTTTGACTGATATGGGTCGGAGCAGGTGGCTCTACTTGAATGCGCTTGCTCTTTCCCATTGTCAGTCCTTTCGACAATCGATTTGGCAATAGTCGCGGTAAACAACGGTTTGCCGAGATTCAATTTCCGCTCGAATTTGGCTGTAGATTTCCGATTCCAGTTCATGAGCATCTTCTCCCTATCCCTCAATGTTAGGGGGTTCTTTGCTTCCATCTTACGCAGATATTGCAAAGACCTTCGGCAGCCATTCTTCGATCTTTCTTCCTGGGTCCTCTCGCTCTTCCAATAATTGAGCCTCGGTTTCGGAGTCCACATTCATGGTGTGGCTGGCTTGTGCTGGGAGAACCTGCAGACTCTCTTCCCCTCTGTATGATGCTGCAACATTAAATCGCAATCAAATGAAACCAGACAGAGTATTTAATTATCTTTTAAATTAAAGCAAATAGACAAACTTGTCTTTGTACATATTCACATACATATGCATATATATACATACATTTTTTATAACTAATTTGACTTTGATCTTGAAATCGTTTTTCTTCTGTTTAAAGACCCTCCAAAAAGCAATTCAATTGGTTACGAACGCCGTGGAATGCGATGAAAACAAAAAGTACAAAGAGGCTTATTATTTGTACTGCAGTTCCCTTCAGTATTTCGTGCCTTTAATAACAGAGGAACCAGATGCAAATAAACGTCAGGCGTTGAGAAGTAGAGCTCTAACGTATCTCAAAAGAGCTGAAGAAATCAAAACCGTAATATTGACTGCCAAAAGAAAGCCTACCGATGATACTAAGCAACAATGTGTTTCAGAAGTTTTAGAGCCTGACGAACGATATAAACAGCTCTGTATATAAATTTATTTTAAAATCCTCTTATAGCGTTCATAATGAGAATCAATTTTCCAGATGCACTTTCAAATTCCAGTCCATCGTTGAAAACAGGATTAGAAATCGGACGACAAGCAGAACTGTACTCATATGAAAAGAAATTTGAAGCCGCTATGGAAGGATACACATCTGCCTTAGGAATTCTAGTCCCGTTTGTAAACAACGAACCGAAAAGTGAACGAAGACAGTTAATAATACAACAGGTAAAGTCTATGGGATTTAAATATAAACAGTTGACTCTAACCTAAATTTTTGTTATCTCTTTCAAATATTTTTAGAAGGGTTGACTCTAACCTTTGTTAAAATACCTAAATTGTTTTCTTTTTAATGGCATTTCATCCTTTTACAATTCTTTTTTCATTAAATTAGATCGATTTTTGGATGAAGGAAGCCGAAAGCATTAAGAGTATACTTTGTACGAAAGAGATTGACGATGAACACAAAATTTCTTCAGTACGCAGCTGTGTTATTCAATAATGAAAACGAAAATTTATTACAAAAGTCTAAAGTATGTTTAGCATTCCTGCTTTCTTTGTTATATTTTTATAGAACCCTTTATTTTTAATTTATTAACATAAATACTTTAAAAAACAAACTTGGTATGTTCTTTGGATAATCTTATTAAATTTTTGCTAACAAAACAGATTTTTAAACAAAACTCCAAAAAAGTGATTGTTTTACGTTTCAACTCGTCTCCACTCGCTATTTAATCATGGAATGGTAAAACACTTTTACCACGTTTGCAAGTTTGCAAGTTTGCAAATTATCTAAATTTTTTATCAAACTTCACGGTCGGTTGGAGCAAATGTGGTTTCAAAAAATGGCACCATATGCCACATACCTGGCCAAGCAATTGCGTTATTGAAGTCGAGGTTCGGCGACCATGTTATTTCTGGAAATGGAAATGACGCCCCTCGTATGATTTAACGCCTCTGGACCTTTTTCTTTGGGTCTATCCCATGGTCTATGCCAATACGCCAGAGACTTAAAAAGGTCAAACGCCAAATTAACGTCATATTGCCCGTATGTCGTCATGCAAAAGTCATGGAAAATTGGAGTCAGCACATTAATTCGTGCAGACATTTCCGTGAAAACCATTTGAATGAAGTGCTCCATAATTAATTTCATCAATGGAACTTTAACCCAACTTAATTTTTTTTATCAAACAAGCGTTTTTATTTAAAAACAAAAATAAAAAATCGGGCGCTCCTAGTGAAAATCTTTTTTGATGTGAAAATGAATGTAACGGCAAATGTGCCGTAATCAACCGGAAACCCAAGCTTCTATTAGCCACTGTGGATTATAATTTTAAAAGTAGAGTGTTTCAGCGATTTCTAAATCTTCGAAGCATCTAGGTCCCCAGGCGATATTTAGTCCCAGTACTATTTGAGAATAAAAGCTTGCCGCGTGAAAATAATTTCTATTAATGCATTGTTTAAACGTTTACTGATCGGGTGGTTATTGACAATGATTAGCTATGTAGATCGAGGAAACATTTTTCGATTGTTTTGATCTGTTTGAGAGGATTGCACAAAATGGTTTGATATTAAAGAAATCTGAAACGGACAGTCATACTACTTTTTTCGGGATAGGAAACATTTCTCTGGAGAAAAGACTTCACAGCCACAACCAATCCATTGTACTACCAAGAAGCAAAATCCTGTTTTACCCATTTTACTATAATTTTTTCATCTTAAGCGCTGCATGTATCATGATGAGTATAATGATGAGTAAATATCCACACTTTACATCATCGTCGAATACCTACCAGCTGTTTTAGAACTGCAATATCCATGAGACCAGGATCGTAAAATAAGTGTCGCATATTTTTCCATGGTGCACAACCACAAACGCGCCAAACCCGTTTGCATCGACCACATAAACACCTTACGGATCATAAAAGAGCAATGCCTGTTTACCGTCTTTGAGAAGGTTTTAGCCAAAAAAATAGCAAAAATGAAAGCCCTGAACACTTCTAACACCAGCGCTCAACTCAACATTGCCGGACAGGTGGTCGTGAAAGTGAATGACTTTCTATAACGTGGTAGCATCGATCTGGATGCGGGTAGTAGAATCGGGAAAGCTAAAGCTGCATTATGGGTGCAGTACTTGGAGGGTGGACACCACTACCACACGCAAGCTACAAACCTTCCTAAATAGATGTTTTAGAATAATCTTGAAGATTTTTTGGCCCAATCGTATCTCCAACGGACAACTTTAACGGAGAACTAGCGAAGAACCTATAGAC
This sequence comes from Xylota sylvarum, assembly GCA_905220385.1. NCBI lineage: Eukaryota > Metazoa > Arthropoda > Insecta > Diptera > Syrphidae > Xylota > Xylota sylvarum. The sequence goes on along the minus strand of LR999958.1, from coordinate 67,221,015 downwards.
CTATAGAAGGCAGCTCAAAGATGGCAGTCTTTGTTGACCCTCTATGCCCCGAGGAGTTAAAGAACTTAACTAACTAACAACCACAATCCTAAAGGGCCAGGTAATTGCCTGCAAGCCCTGTGGCGAAACACCGGATATTCCCATTTCAGGGGTATAAAGCTGTTTAAGGCGTCTTTGCTACCATTTCAACTTCGGAAACCTTGACACATTGTTCAAGATCGTTATATTCACTGAGTAGTGAATATATCTGTAAACCCCACCAGTATTTCTATTGGTGGAACGGGATAAAGGATTGTTGCTTACGAATGACAATGGTAGTAATTTCCCCAAGTACTACACCTACATATATATGTAATATGCAAATATACATACATTGCTCTTCCACATTTTCGGTAGGATTCCAAACGCTGCTTTGATTTTCTTGATTCTGCTATTTACATCGAGGTGCCACTATCGGCTGACATTATGCTTCCTTAATAAAGAAAGTTGTAAACTTTCTCCTGGGCCGCAATATTTATTTGAGCGGCGGATTTCGTAAGATTTCGGCGTAATAATCCTCAGCCCGAGTTTGCTCTCCAGACTGCGTACCATTTGATGTAATATCACACGCAAAAACACGAATTGTTGCGATCTAGGCGGAGCTATTAGACTAAAAATTCGTATTTGTATGCGGGTGTACAGTAGGGTTTGGTTTTAGTTGTTTTGTGTTGATTGACGCTTAGACTTTCAAGTTGACACCAATACCAGCCTCTGGTTTGATACGATCACATTACCCGAATGTCATTTTTTTATTTCGGAAACCGTATCCGTTGATTACCACTGACTGAAAACTATAGTTAGATCGGAAGTTAGATGATATGGACACGCTGGGCTGATTTAGGTTAAGCCAGTCAAAGTTGCGTCATACATAGTTACCTCTGATAACTGTGAATAAGTCACCTGGTCAACCTTGGGTAGTACAATAGGATGTGTTTAGGTTGTCAAGGTTGATGTTATCTGAAGAAATTCGACTACCGTTTGAAACAGAAAAAGCACCTCTTCATTTCGTCTCTGCCTCTGGTTTGCTGTTACTAACAAGCTGCCAAAGGTATCAAATCGCATCTGGAGGTGACAATAGGAGTTGGTAAACAGTGGATAATGGATTAGGATTAACTGGCTGTTACTAACCAGCTTCCAAATGTATCCAATTGCATCTGGAGGTGACAATAGGAGTTGGTAAACAGTGGATAATTAATTAGGATGAACTGGATACTGGATTATTTTTGCATATTTTGATCATGACTGCCCTCTTGGAAACATACATATGTACACAAAAGCATTTGATCCACTTTATGCCGGTAATCTTCCCATTGAATAGCGCACTCTGCTGCAAATGCTCTCTTAAATGTTTACTCCTCCTCCGATCCACCTTTCTTATTTCTCATCGTATTACCTACATATGATTACTGTGAATTAGAATACAACATACGGCTTATTCCCCATACCACAACTTTATTCTTTTTACACTCACTCACTCACAATGAGTAATTTACTTGTGTAACAATAAATTAATTTTTAATTTTTTTCCTATTCTTTTCGACGAAATTTAATTCAATTCAATTCATTGATTGAAGCCGTTGAATTCAAAACGAATTTCAAATATTTATCGAAAAATTTGTTATCGTTTGTATATCGATACATTTTATTCACTTCCGTTGCCGTTCTGTTCCAACCCTGTGCAGCCAGCCACAGTTTTGCAGTCATTTTACAGCGCCACTATGAGTATTTTGACATTTGTTAACGTACTGTCATCGAAAGTGGACCGAGAATATCTATTTACTACGCGATTTTATTGATTTTTATGTTATTATGCCGTAGTTTTTTCAGTGTTTGTATTTTACTTGATTTTTTCCACTTAATTCGTGTCGCGAAAGATTCATTTTACGATTAGATTCGAGTCCCACTAGCACCTGAACGAAACAAGTGCAAAATGTGTTAAGTATAGTGCCGTGAAAAGTGCACCGCTTATCAGCGAGATTTGCACTCACAACAAAAAAAAAATTAGTTTTGATAAATTCATTCACAATTCAATACCAATTCATCAGGCTGGTTAATGCTCAATTACTCAGAGTTTTACTGGAGAAATGTGGATACCTTCAAATAACAAGTACGGAGTCGGTAAGTAAATAAATAAAATGATATCCTCTTTCGTTTTCTAATGGTACCAAGGCGGGTCACCTCGCCGCCTCAGCCTCACCACCGCCAATTAAGTGAAATTTCTTTGTCTGCAACTTGAATCTGGTACTGTGTGTGATTAATTAACCAATTGGCACTGTATCACAGAACATCAAACATTTTATCTCGCAATGGGAACTACTATGTACGGAACTTTAGTTTAGATGCTCTTGTGAAAAAATTATATGGGCGTATGAGCATGATTAATATACTAATTATAAACATAGTATCCAGTGCCAGTGGTTTTACCCTTTAGTAAAGCTGGAAGCTCTTTATATTCTGTCAGAAATACTATTCAATTGACAACGTTTACTTCATAAATTAGTCGGACAAAGGATTGTACTGATTAGCATGCAGCGACAGAAGCTGTTAACGAAGAGTTACTCACACAAGTGTACGTACGTTGCGTTCGGTTACAATTTGACCGGAAGTACAAGGCCATATGAGGTAAAACTATTTCCAGCACCAGAATAGAGGAGTGTCTGAGCAGAATTTAATTTGTTTATATTAGGCACTTTGTGTTATTATTAATTCACAATTAACAATTTCATAATAAAAACAATTTATGTATCTGCTGCAAGCTTATATTTATTTTCTTTTGATACCGGCTTTTGCACAGGAAATTTGTAATTTTCTGCTAATTATTTAGTCTCATGAAATTAACTATGAATCATCAGATTTTGATTTTCATAGTAATTATTTGTTTACAAAATGAAGCGCATGACCTTTTGCCAAAATGATATAATGCCAAGAAGAGTATAGGCATCATTTAGACGTATGAATGTACATGTGTACATTGTGCATCTCCAATTGGAAAATTAGATCAGAGGTTACCAACTTTTAAACTATCTCTCAAGCTATGAAAAAAAACAGTACATTTTATTTTAGTTTACATTATGCAAGGTGGATACCCTCTGAAGGGAAAAAGGGGACTCATGGATCGAAGTTGGATCTATTGTTGAAAAATCTGAAAAATCATATCTGTACTTTGCAGTTTGAATCATGAGTGTTTGAACGAATTTGTAGAAGAAATGTGTGTCACAGACATAAAAAAAAGTTTCACTAAGCCTAGCATACATACATACGAGTGTAAATGAAATGGTTGGTAATGCTGTAGTGTCTGTAAAAATTTAGCTAGGCCCCGTGAGTCAAATCTGCATCAAAAAACCGATTAAACGATCTTTACAATATTTAAAGATGCCTTGAAGAGTATTGCCAGAATTAAGCTAGGTTGTATGGAGCTTAGCAATAAAAAAAAAAAACTAAAAACCGTTTTTTGTTGGACTTATAAGTTAAACACGTATAAGTACCCTATGAATGTTTTCTTTTCAATAAAATAAAGACAGCAGGACTTATCCACGTAACATAAACACAATTACAGCTTAAGTTATAAGCAAAACTCAACTGCGATCTTAGTTGATTGTCCTAATATATATGTATGTACAGGAATACTCCAAAATAAAAGTAACCGCACATACGACCAAAGTTTTTGTGCGCCTATTTCCCGTGGTACGATCGACTACCCTTTTTAACTAAGCAAGAAATAAACGACCTTTATATCTGTCTGTAGAAACAGTAATTGGAAAATATAATATTCCGCTAATTCAGACAAGTATTTTGTTTAAAGCTACGACCATTTTTGATGATTTGAAAGAACGATGTGTGAAGATGTGGAGTACGCAGAAGCAGAATAATGATCTGTTATTGCGAGTAATGATTGGTTCAGTCGTTTTACAAAAGAGCCAACTGCCACAGTTCCTGATGAATTTGTAGAATTGATTGAAGAAGGTGGTTCCACGTTCCACGATAATTGAAATTTATTTGTATTTTTTAAGATTCCACATTCGTGTTAGTGTAAGGAAAGAATCTCTATACTTGACGGTACGTCCGAAGATAGGCTTGAGGGTATACTGATAAGCATTCAAAGCTTGACGGGTATTGCGAGAAAATTGTTGAAGGAGCGGAATGCAGCTAGCTACTGTTTATGAAAACAGTGCTGGAGCACTGTTTATGAAAAAAGCGATAGAATAAGGAAAGGCAAGAGACATTTCTGCGATGTTGGAGCGAGTCAATAGACTCCCCTGTTCCCTATTAGTTTCAACGCGCGATTTTGAATTCTATCCAGCAGGTGCAAAGACGTCTTAGGAGCACCTAATCAGAAATGAGCATTGTACTCGAGCTTGGGGCGGTTGTATGCTTTAAATATTGCAGCTAGATCCGAGGGGTAAAGAACTTCTTGCATCGTTTGAGGAATCCTAGACATTTCGAAAAAAAAATTATTTGAATATTGTTAATATCTAGTGAACATACGCAAAGCGCTTTCCAATTTCTTCCACGCGCTCATCATCGCTGTCAAATTCACTCATTGCTGTGATTCAGGGGTGAATTTATTGTGTTGTTGTTGTGGTTTAGGGTGAATTGACCAACTCAGTGGTGAATTGACCAAGTCAAACAAATGTGCGTTAAAATGTAACAATATGCGTGAAATAGCTTGTAGGCACCTGGAAAATGCCGGGAAAGTTTAATATCTCTTTGCTCTATGATTTCTTGTCACGGTTAAAATTGTACTGAATTGACGTTTCAAAAACATGTCTACTCAAGTCAATCGGATGATTAATGTCAAAGTTATTCAATGTTTACATACCGACATAAAAGATGGTGCGATGGCTGTACAATTTTAAAAAAGTATCGTTATTCGTGTTTTTACCGAAAAACGTGGTATGCCATCTGTTGGCATATATCCAACCTAACTCAAATATGAGGTTTTATCAAAATCGTGGAGAATTGGTCCTAAGTAAAATATCCTTAATTTTGAGGATAGAATGGAAATTTCGATTTCGCCTCAAATTGTGTCCCCAAAGACTCTAGATATGAGGTTTAAAGAAAGTCCATCCAATCAAGCGTAATGACAGACGGACAGAATTGGAGGACCCACTTTGTTTTTAATTTTTTCATCATAGTATTGACAAGTTTGACTAAAATTTCGAGTTCGAAATTGTTCAGGAAACCAATACTTGCTCCATAGGTACAGGTGCAAATAAAACAATTTTAAAATAATATTTGAAAATTTGTACTACCCTCTGGTACAGCTTTTGAATATCAATGGCTTTCTCAAAAAAAATATTTTTATCGTGAGAAGGTGTCATTAAAAAGTCACACATACATATAATGCAATCTTTATTTGCAAAAGAGCATCAAGGTAACTTAATTCATAATCATAATCAGATTCCCACTTGCTTATTGGGTTTCTTGTATGGTGGAAACATAAATCCAGAATAACTCCATGAGGAAAACCATAGCGGCAGTAGCACTGGAAATACATATACATATCTTCATCTTGTTGACTAAACTTACATATAAAATATCAGACTGAAATCAGTAGACCTAGGCTCACTATCCTTGGCTATTTTAGGATTAGGAGTCAAAGACACTGCTCTACTGTAGATCAATCCATCTAAAACTCATTGGGTACAGACAAAATTCTTCCTGCTTTATATCTTGACACGCCATATGAAACAGCGTCAAGGGAGAATCGGTAAAATCGCAATAAATCGGAAATTGCCTTTTACGGATACATGTAGAACTTTGCAAAGAACAGGATCTGATATATTTAACCTTATTTCCACATTCGGAATCTGCCTTCGGAGAACCATTCAGGACACTGTGACTTACAAACTCAGAAAATTACAACCCTGTGTGTCTTTTGGTTCTTTAAAATATATAAATAAATTATTGTTTGCCTCTTTCAAGGAGCATATCTATCACTATGCATATCTACACATTTTCTAAATATTGATAGGGAGATATGACTCATCGGATAAAAATGAAAAAATTGCTTGGTTTGCATTGGAATGGATGTTTTATATTTGATAAAATTCTGTAAAAAGTTATTTTTCCCCATAAAGATACAACAGCTTTTCGGGACTTCCCACGATTTTCAAATAATATTAGAAAGAAGTCGTTATATCATACTTACATATAATCTATTAATATAAGCAACTATGTAAATGATTACACTATGTCTGATAAAGAAATGATATCATTTGTGTTGGACATACATGTTGTACGTACATGCAAATATTTGTAGATATGGATAGTTTCATACATAACTATGTAGATATATTGATTTGCACTCAAAGATTGGATAATAAAAAATAAAGGTGATAGAGTATTGTCACGATCACTTTATTTCCCGCATGGTAGGGTATAGATGAAACATAAATTGGTGGAAAAAGTAAAATACGGTTTAATTTTTAAAATATTGTATGTTCGAAGAAGTTTTTCAATACCAAAACGGGAGGAGGCCCTAAGTAATATTTTGGGCCACCAACCTTATTAAAATTAGTCTTTTAGCTTTAAACGTCAAAGGACAGAGCGTCATCATGTCTTAATCCTTTTTTGATGCCAAAGGACTTAGTAGGGGCCTTATCTACCTTCATGGAGTAGCGATCATTCTAGTAGTATCATAGTATCGATTTGAACTTGTTCGATATTCCTATCCTCACTTAGTTTTGGTCAGCTGTATAAAAGTTTTGGCTATAATCGTCTAGATCGAATGGTTCATTCCGCCTGACAATGCGTTGTTAGTCTTTGAATACAGAGTGCAGAAATAGGTTTCCCATATTCTCAGCACCGATACGATTCCCTTCTTCATCTCTTCTTCTACGAGCTTAAATGAAACATTGTTTTTGGAAAAAAATGTCAATATCTGACACCTTTTTCCCGATGTTTCTTTAGGGGAAGGAAATATTACTCCTCAGTTAAGCTGCACGAGCTTACCAGCATTTTTCTTCAAGCCAGATCGTGTGAAACCTGAGTATGATGGCATGTTGGCACCTTATTATACATATGTACATATCTCGCTCGCTTATAGCCTCTCCCAATTTCTCAACAAGTTGATGCTTTTCAGTTGTGTATCGTGAGCAATGGTTTCAAGGTGTCCACAGAGCATGTACCCCAATCGGTATAAATATGCATGTTCAGCTATCCATGTTGTTGGTTTATTCATTTATCGGTGTTAGGTAAGATTTTTTGTGTTTACCTGCCTTTGTCAGACGAATAGCATCTTCTTTGACATTTCATTAGACTGAATGATTACGCGATAATATAGTTTGATGCTCTTCCTAATTATATCTTGACTTAGGACTTTTCCTGCCTATCATTTCTTTAACCCTGCACCCGTCCATGGTGCGTGGACCGTCTTTGGGGTACAATTGTACCCCAGTACATTTACATGGGAAAAGTTCGAATTTAAATGCAAATTAATTGAATTCATTTCTTTATTTATAAAAAAATTTACTCAAAAAGTAGAAAAAGGAAGAAAAGATTTAAAAAAATTAAACTTCTGTCAGCGCCAATGGCGAACTCTCGGCGCTGCGGATCTGCCTGCGGATGTCGTTGGTCGTTTGTCATAATCGTCATCGCTGTCGTCATCATCAAATAATGGGGTACAAATGCACCCCAAGGACGGGAGCAGGGTTAATCATCAATTGGCACCAAGGTGTCCAAAACACAAACCGCTTCCTATTTTACTGTGCGGAAGGTGCTGATTGCTCAGTGCATAGGTTCCGAAAGCCGCCTGCGCCTTCGTTCTATGTCATAGCATTTGCCTGGATTCGGGATCCACAAAAAAATAATTGATGCTGCTACTCTTCCAAGTGGGTTAGTGTGTCAAACTACTGAATGGGAGGTTCGTGGTTCGATTCTCAGACAACACCAAAGTTGTTGCACCTTTCGCGAGCGTCTGACAAACATTTGAGAGTGTTACTGTTATTAAAAGGCATTGAACAGTAGACCCCTTCTATTCGTGGGAGGAATATAACATATATTTGTTTTTTGTATTTTTTGCTACTCTCAGAGTCCTTCATGCGTCACCCATTCGCGTCTACAGCAAAGGACTTAGAACAAAGCCTTGCAAAGTGGGATTTCCTCAATGTCTTATTTCAAACTATTGTATTTTGACATACAAATAACTTATTTGTAGTATAAAATGTGACAACTTTTAAATTTACATCTTAAGTTTGTATTATATTTCATGTTAAACGTTAAATTCAATTAACTTACTGTTAAAACTTGCCCAAGTTACATATTTAGTAGAAAGGAACATAACAAATTATCTTTATCTTGAAGAACGTCGTACATTCTTGTAGATACGATTTAAGGAACTTATAGAACTTGGCACTTATTTAGATCTTAATTCTTTTATCGCCGAAGCCGAAAATCTAGAAAGCTAAAAACACCACCGGAATTCAACTAAAACATTTTAATGACGCTTTATAAAATAAAAGAGGATTTTTTTTCAGAAAAGGAGACATAATAATTAGTTCCCTACCGAGTTGTTGTACGCAACTATATCTACCTGAATTCAGCCGATTTTCAAGTGAGACTTGGCTTAGTAAGATACTGTTCCACATTGAATTTAGGGCTGTTCTTAAATGTTCGACGATTTACCCAATAAGAAGTGTAGAAGTCAAGCTGAATGAATGTACATTCACTAAATCCGCTGTAAAATAAATTTGCATTCACTGTCCACGTTAAGCCTCGTACCGTAACGATCCCAATCATGAACATATGCTAAGTACTAGCGCAAAACTGTTGAATTTATACGAATTGTATTACTGCCAATAATTATAATAATTACCATAAAATACACCACAACTTTGGGTCATTGACCATGGTCGGATGTAGAATTCTGCAAGGCAATAGGGTGTAGTGTATAAACAAACGGTGTCGATTGCCCCACAGAGGGTCATCTAAGAGGCAGTTTTCTTTTGAAATAACAACTAGAAGATAGAAGTGCCAAATAAATTGGTTTCATATGATATAATTAACCCAATTAACCTGCACTGTTAAAGTCCCTGGCGGCAAACATCTGAATTATTTGCATATGATACATTTACTTTGTATTTCTCTTGTGGGCTTTTTAATTTTCTTTTGTTTTTATTTAAAAGGCGGACGTCATCAAGTTCATATTAACTTAGCATTTTAGTTCTTTCCTGTATGTTTTTTTGTTTTTTGTTCGTGAAATTTGATGGCAATGAGTTTTGCTGGCCACAAGTGTACAAAAAAAAAATATCTCCTGTCGCAAGTATGAAGTTAATTTAATGCGAAGAACAGACCCAGGGGCTCAGTAGTGGTACTTAAAAGTTAGTATGTAATCGAAAAAGGTACGGCTGTTATCGTTTTAAAAGTATCCAAATAGACTTGTTATTTAAAGGCATGTATTCTTGCACCTTATGCCGTATCCCGCATCCTGTATCCCGTAATCTCTCAAAGAATCCTATGCCGCCAAAAATCAAATGTCGATGACCAGTGGCCAACACGCCATTAGAAGGACCTGATGTGCTGTGGGTTTAACCCGACCACCACCAAGACGGGAAGAGACCCCGGCTTCTCTAAAAGAAAAAAAAGAGCACGCAATCAAAGATATTGAAATATTATACTCCAGGAACAAGGAAGTTTTATCGAAAAGTCAAGGCAACAATATCCCTACAGAAGCCTGTAGAGATGATGAAAAAAACCTCGTAGTAGAATCACAGTCGGTGCTGAAAATATGGGAAAACTCCGCTGTCAGGGAGTTGAACCATTCAACATATTTCCGTCCACCTGACTAAAACGAAATGAGGATAGAAGTATCCAAGATTAAATCCAACAAGGTTGCTGGACCTAACGGCTTAACAAGTAGCTGCTCGAAGCAGTTGAAAATGATCTGGTAGAGAGCATATACCAACTCATTTCTAAGATTAGTTCGTTTGCCCGATCCACAGAAGTATCAATCTCCTCAACATCGTGTGAAAATATTGTATGAACCTGATTGACCCCTATTAGTGTGGTTTCAGACCAGGAAAGGCCACAATGGATCAAATCGTACACTTAGGCAGATCCTGGTGAAAACTCAAGAAATTTAAATCAATACCCACTGTCTTTTCTTCGATTTTAAGGTCTCATATGACAGTATTTATAGAAACGAGCTATACACGGTAGTATTGAAACTGAAAATTTCTTCGTAAGATAATAAGTCCCGTTTAATCCATCCTGGCACTGCCGTCTCTCGAAGAGTCCTATTATGGCGGCCCATAGGGTTCTATGGTAAGTTATTTACTCTAGAGGCATTCAGGAAGCTCAATAACTTACGGGGACAAGTTCTTTTTACGTTAATAACAGCGGAGCATTCTGTGATTAGTGCAGTCTGTAGAGATTCATTTTTAAAGGGCAGTGGCCTTTTCTGGCACCAGTTAGGGTTCTTAGGTTGTTCCTGCTTGGATTAACAAGAACTGGAAGTGTTTGTGTGATAACACAAGTAAGAAGTACTTCATATCTCTCTCGAGAAGGGTTTGTCCAGATGATTTTGGAGATAGCTTGGGTCTGTACCCTGGTGAGGTTTTTTAAAAATGGTCTTGCTTAAAAAGTTTCAGGTCCACTTAGTGTGGCTTTTGTGAGCAGGAATCCAATACAATATGACAAAGTTTAATTCTGTGAGTTTTTGGTGTGGCGTTGTCCTTATCACAGTCTTACGGACAGCTATTGTCACTGCTAAGATCACCACTTGAAAGATTCTACTATGATTCGGTCTGTCTGCTCTGAATAAACTGACAAGCTGGACTGAAAACTTTGGCCTTTCCGTTAATCCGACGAAGACTGAGCTGGTCCTATTTACAAGAAAACATAAACTACCTGACTTTAATCTTCCAAAGTAAAGAGGTACCCCCCTCATCCTCTCAAATACCACCTAAAGCTCGACCGCAAGCTCCTTTGGAGAGAAAACATAGTCGAACGTGCTGGGAAATCCCTAACTGCGCTATGCAAAAAGGCAGTAGGCTCCACTTGGGGCCTACAATCAAACACTATGCTATACATTACGATAACAAAACCCATCATCATATATGGAGAATTGGTCTGGTCCAACCTAATTATATTAGAAAAGACCCAACGAGTTGCATGTCTCAGTATTACTGGTGTGCTGAGAACCTCTTCCACTGCAGCGCTTCAAACCATGCTCCACATACTCCCAATCGACATCGTCAGCAAACAGCTGGCTGCCTGCTCAGCAATAAAACTGAGAAGCACTAAACAAAGGAAGAGCAAATCATTGGACATGCCAGAATCGTCATGCATCGTCATCTTCGCCAGGACACCGACCACCTGTCCACTGAATACAACTTCAAAATGGGCTACAACTTCTCAATACCAGACAGAACTGAATGGACGCAACGGGCAGTCCTATACCACGAATCGCTGTCAATTTTCACAGATGAGTTTAAAATCGAGGACGTAGTCGGTGCTGGAGTCTTCTCCAAAGACCTGGATATCCACCTCTCCTTTAACCTTCCAAACTATTCCTATTTCAACAGCTGACTGGCTGGCGGTTAATGCAGTATGAGCATCGGATATTGTCATATATGTCGACAGTCAGGCAGCCATAAAATCCCTTGCATCCAGCACAAGGCAGTGAAAGACTGCCGCGTATCTCTCAACGAGATAGTTGAACAATACAACATCACCCTTTGCTGGGTACCAGGAACTGTGAGACTGACGAACTATCCAGACGAGGCTCCTCTGGTCTTAACAGCATAAACGTCACCAAAATGAAGACGCCTACGTCTTATGTTAAATACTTTATCAACGCCGACGCGAAGAATGACGCCAACCATCGATGGCATCAACTCGACCAATGTCACACCGCTAAGCTGCTTTGGCCGACTTTAAATAAAACCAGGTCAATTAGAATCCTAAAACATAAGAGATGAACCCTCTCCAAGATAGTTAACACCCTCTCTGGACACTGTGCTATAGGAAGACATGCTCAAAGATTGGGCATCGACTACAACTACAACGACTACTGTCGAAGCTGCATGGATGAAGTGGAAGAGGAGGCCATCAGTCACCTCCTGTGCACGTGCCCTGCACTCACCAACACTCGGAAGGCATTAAGGACATTAGGCAACTACCTTTTCAATGATCTAAACGATCTCAACAACGCCTGCACGGCTAAGATTAGCTCCTTCATACAAAGGAGTGGATGCTTCTCAGAGTAAGAGGGTGATCCACCCACCTTACACTTCGGCAGCAGAATGGATCTCCTCTGGTCTAAGTGCATTTTCCCATCGAGAGCCGGTTTTAACCAACCAACCAACATTTGGGTTCACGAGGAGTGCTTATGTATATCGTTTCCCTCCTGTCTAGAGCTTAGATGCTCCTACAAAGAACTAGTTTACGATTATATTAGCAGTAACATAACGGTGAGGGACATTTTCGAAAAGTGGAAGAACGGAATACTCAGCTTTAGAGAAATGTAGACAAACCAAAATTACAATAAGAATGTTGGCGAACTAACCCAAGGAAGAATTTCGAAAAATGAATCGAGAAACTCCAATGGATTAAATGGATGAGAGCAAGATATGGAACTTGAAGAAGGTGGAACTTGTAACTATCCCTTTTTTTCTTTTTTTCTTTTTGATGCGCTGGAGGGGCGAAATCCTTTATGGATTTTCACAGTGGCGGCAGAATGGGTCATCTGCGATATTGTATTTGTAAAGGTATTTACGGAAACTTCCAAGTCCCGTTAGGAATTGGGTAGATAAAAGTTTACCTCACCGTGTTTCCTTCTGGTCCACTCTTCTATGTACGGTAGAAGTTTGTGTGTCCACCGACCGTTTTCCGAGGCGTTCCATCGCCGTTGCCATTCCATGTTGGCATTTGCTCTGATGGCCTCTCTCTCTGAGTTTTTGCTAATATATATTGATGCCGCTACTTTGACCTCCAGATCAATATGCATTCGCGCCGCTATAACACTTAAAGCGTCCCCCGATACCGTTCTGTACGCACAGCATACTCTGAGCGATGTTATTCTGTGCATAGCGTTTATCTTTCTCATGTACGAATTTATTGTTGCCTGGGTCCTCCAATATTTGGCATTAGCCGGGATATTGCGGCAACCACCCGATTGACCTTCGCGCTTGTGTGGGTCAGGTGCTCTCTATGAGCCTATGATCAAGCAGTTCCCCTAGGTACTTTATGAAGGGCTTCGAATCGATTCTGTGTTCTCCTACCTGCTAATGAGGACAGACTCCGTTTTTGATCTGCTGATTCCAGATCTGATGAACGAAGCCATATCTTCACGTCTTTGATGGTGCTGCTGCAGTTTTGTGTCACCTCCTCTATAGTTTAAGCTACTACTACCACCGCGATATCATCAGCGTATCCGATTATATCCACTTTTGGTCTCCGCATACGTAGTACTGCATCATACATAATGTTCCATAGGGCAGGACCTAGAACTGATCCCTGTGCAACTCCTCCTGTAATATTTTGTCTTTTCGGCCCTTCGTCCGTATCGTAGAAGAGGGTTCTGTCTTCAAAATAGCTTTTAATTATCTGGAGCAGATAGCTTGGCACTTGCATATTCCTCAGCGCTCTCATGATTATACTCCAATTGGCCGAGTTGAAGGCGTTCCTGACGTCTAGCGTAACCACGGCGCAGTACTGCTTATTGCCTCCTTTCCATCTGGTCCCAGGTATGGCTTCGCGTGCAATATCGCAAACTGCTTGTATCGCATATCGCGTATTGTCGATCGGAAAGCCCGTTGTCTTCTTCGGTGTACTGATCGAGTCTGTCACGAATAATTCTTTCCAAAACTTTCCCTACCAAACTACCAGTGCCGTGGTTGTTTTCTCCCTTACATTCGGGGTCATATATTCAACATTTTGGATCCGCTGTGCAATTTTTGGCAGTGTATCGTCCCTTGCATCCGCATCTTAGGCATATTCCTGTGCGATCTACTTCATTTTTGCAGTGCCTAGCAATGTGTCCATACTCAAAGCACTTGAAGCATCTTGTTGGCGAAATGATCTCGCGCACTCTACATCTAACCCATCCTATCTTTAAGCGTCCTGCAGTGATGATTTTGTTTGCTGAGAGGTTGATAGGGGTGGGGGTTGTGTTCCGTCCCTTGTCATTCTCCTTTGGGATGCTCGCTGCTGTTGGGATCTGATCCGCTATGGCCGTGCATATGTCCTCTGTGGTTGTCGCTTCATCTATGTCGCGGATCTCGAACGCGATTTCACGTTAGCTTCTAATTGAAGGATTTTGGACATATCTTTCTTGAATTTCGCGGTCTGTTCATCGCTTCCTCTCTTGAGTGATATAAGTAGCTCACCCTTGACTGTCTTCCTGATCTTATTGACGTTTTCCCCAAGCTCCTTAAGTTCAGGGTTCGCTCTCATAATTTTAAGGATGTTTGCGTAAGACGTCTCTCCCGTTTTCGCGATTACGATAGCATCAGGCCTTCTGGGTTTTCTTCGGGTCTTGCTGCTCTCGCAATCTCTCTTCTCACGGTCGATGGCTTTTTTTATCCACTTTCTTCTTGGCTCTCTCTACTTTTGACCAGTTTTCGTTGTCTGGCTGCTTTTGTTTTGGGACTTTGTCGGGGTTCTCCTTTATTGGTATTCCCTGCGGCCATTTACTCGTTAATGGTTTCTGCTGCCGTTTCGAGTTCGAGGTTTCGACCATTGGCTCCGGTTTCCTTTTGGCGTCCTGCGCCGACTTCAGGGCGATGTCTGGGAAGCATTGTTCTTCCTGATAACCTCCTTTGCTCTGTCGTTAATCATCTCAATTGCAGACAGTTCATAGAGCTATCAATCGCATCTCTCATGGGCTGGTGAATGGAGCGGCTTTTCCCATCCTCCACCATGGCTTTTTATCTGTTCTCATAATTTCTGGAAGACAGATAACTGGTGGGTAGTCTCATTCCTCACTTCACTCTTTGGTGTTTGTCAGGTTCTTGAGTGGTTTGAGTTGCTGCCTGGCCTTTCGGTGACCTAGCTATTCCGGAAATCCTTAAAAAGGGGTTCTCCTCGGTCCCCTTGTTCTCCATATTTCTATCGTCGTTTGAAGTTTTTTTTTTGTTGTAATCATTAAATTTGAAGCAGTGAGGCCATGCAAGGGTTGACGTTTTTTTTTTTTTTGTTGTAATCATTAAATTTGAAGCAGTGAGGCCATGCAAGGGTTGACACAAGCCCTTATGGGGTTTTGTGTCAGAGCCAGATCGGTGCTAACCAGGAATGTTACATCTGGACCTACGCCACCAAATGAACGGCGACGAAACATTGAGCGTTCTTTGAGTCCTGTCAGGGTTTTAATGGGACGGGGGCGTTTATAGCATTAGCCTGAAAGCTAATTTCAACCGGATTTCACTTCTGCCTACTCAGGTAACAGAATACTGCAAACGTCAGCCCTCATAGCTTATCGGTTTCGAATCATTTTCCAGTATAATAATTAAGACCTCACTGGGCTCAGTCTTAATGATCTATTTATTTTATACATTATTATTTATGTATATGCGTGTGTTGTCATTAGTAGGCGCTTTCGAGCAAGGTGCTACACGTTGTGGTTCATCTGGGTCTCGCAAATTTACTCCTTCTGTGTCCCACGTTGTGACGGGTACTTCTGAATCTCGCCATTTAGGTCATTCTGTATCCCTCTTGGCTACCTCACAGGTAGAGAGCACTTATTTGAAGACGGGGCTATATTGTAGGCCTTTTTAGCCACGCCCTCCTTCTCTGCCGCTCTTGGTCGGGAGCTGCTTATTGGGTATTCGCAGCTAACCTACATTTCTGTAGGCCGTTCACTATCCGCCACCTGTAACCCCCACAGTGACCTGAGCTTAGCCCCACTAGCCCGTCCGACTAGTACTGTAGTTACTATCCCTTGAGGATGTGGAAATGACCGGCAATACCTTGCAAAATATGAGCTACATATGTATGTAAAATAAAATGTGTACAACGTGGGATTTTTAAATTATCAACACAATCACCGTCACACAGATATTTAGATTTTAGTGCACGTCAGTGTCAAAAGTAAAGAACTCAAGATTTGTTTTAATCGCCCGCCAAATTTGATTTGCACTTTGCTTGAAGAAGAGATTTATATCCAAACTATTAAATATTTGGTCAAGGAACGCATGCGATTTTTTTTTAGATTTTGTTTTTGAAAGGTAGTTGATGATGAGGTTGCTGACCTGTAGAACAATCACATTTTTGTCCACAAAGAAGCATTATATTACATAATTTCCAACAAGGTCAAGTCTCAAGAGATGAGCTTCTTTTCACTGACATAAGATTCGTACAATCTCACATATTGCACTATATCTGCACTCTCCTGAAATCAAAAGTGGTTCCAGTTACCTGTGCAATTTTATTACATTTTTACAAATCATCAAAACGATACTGCCTACTGGAAGATATGTAATTCTGAAATGTGCGGGGTATAATATTAGTGCTAACAAAATGCATACATATGATAAAAAGGGGAAGGCATAACTAAACAGGAAACAGAGTTTTTTTTTTCTTGCTCTTAAGATATCTGATGTTTGTGCACGGAATTCATAATGTGAATGTTAGAGTCTCAGTGAAAATGATGTCCACTGTTCTACTCGTTCTATTGTATTCGAATTCTTGCATTATTGTTTTTTTTTTTATGCACACATACGAATATGTATATCGCATTATGATTGTAGAAACAATGATTTCCGTCGATTTAGGCATAAAATAATTTAAGTTCAATAAACGTGTGAAGTATATGAGCATGACAGAATGGAAGAAGGTGTACCTGTGAATAAAGAAGGAAGTTTTTTTTTATCTGCGAATTCCAATTCATGTTCTATTCAGAAGCCCAGTGAAATGTGAGATCAAAAATTAGAGCACATTTTTTTTTATCAAGGCGTCATAAGCACGCAGTTTCTCTATTTTGTCTGACTCAACTTTATAACAATGCGTCTTGATATAGTGACGTACTCGTGCGAAAACAATTTTTATTTTGTAGACTAGGCGGATCTATGTATAGTTGTGAAAGTATCATACATATACCTACTTATATTATTCTTTTCTACTTTCTTGTTTCTGCACTTCTCATAGCATGTGTTATGTAAACACTGTAAGTGTGTAGTCATCGACCCAGAAAATCTGTTGTAGTTCTATGGGCGGTTTTCCGACCGTTTAAACTTATGTATGTTTGGCTCATTAGTAATGTTGGGCTGGATTCCTCAGACTGCATTTGAATTGAAGCCACTTCCGCTTTTCTAAGTGGGAATAATTGTTTCACTTTTTCATGACCAATGTTTATGGATGTTCTTCTTGGCACAATTCTTCACAATGTGTGTTATATTAGCATTCACTATGAAAAATTATTATTTATTTTGGTCATAGAAACCGTTTTTTCCGTGGTGGGAGGTTAGATCTAAAAATATTGCGAAAAGAAGAAGTTCCAGGAAATTGGAGAAGCTTTCTTGTGGCTTTATCCGTTAAATCCAAATTCCCAGCCACTGGTGCTGGGACACTTGTGGGTATCACCACCTGTGTTAACCGGATTTTGTTGCCGGACAAGTTACCAGCAGTCTTTTTGTCAGAAGAGGAGCACGCTTGGAAGGATTTATCTTCTTCAGACAAACTCTGTCAATTAGTACCGGAACCCTTGGAGGTCACACTAGCAGCTTCATTCAGATTTTGTGCGCAGATAATTTTCCCCACAAGAAAGCTTCCGGCAGAAGGGCTCACATCAGTTGCGCGCATCTTTTGTCTGTCCTGTTCGAGTTTGAAAAACAGGAGCCAAGGTGTTGTCTGGTTCCGGTTGGGGTACCTTATAGGATAAAGGTTGTACAGGGTTATGAGATCATCATAAAACGCCATAATGGGCCCATCGCGACCTAAATATGTTCTCAATTTTCTTCAGTGAACCAACCTCCTCCAGATTGTTGAAAAAGTATCTTCCGAAGTACTTCACTCTACTACGAGCAATGGCTTGACATTCACAGAGTATATGAGTAATATCCTGGTTAAAGGTTGTGTAGGGTTATGAGTTCATCATAAAACGCTAGGCACCATAGTGGGTCCATCGCGATCCCTAGGCAACCTTCACGGTCAGAAATCTTAAACCAATTCGCCCATACATTTAATTTCCCTACAGAACCTAAATATGTTCTCAAGTTTGTTCAGTGAACCAACTTCCTCCAGATTGTTGAAAAAGTATCTTCCGAAGTACTTCACTCTACTACGAGCAATGGCTTGACATTCACAGAGTATATGAGTAATATCCTCTGCGACATGTAGTTCATCACAATACCTGCATGTGTTCGTGTTTGTTAAACCTTATCTCATGGCTTGCTTTCTCAAAAGGCAATAGCCAGAGAGTATCCCTTTCGCTGTTCTTAACTTTGATCTGCTTAGTTTTATTAATTCTCTAGGTTTCTCTTAGAAACCCTTCAAAGTTTGACCATCTTAGGTCGGCCATATTGTTGATTTTATCGAGAATAATTCTCTTAGCCATGGTCATTGGCGGTATAATGCCATCAAGTGTATCATTTACCGAGAGCTCTGCTCCTTTTTTGACGTAATTTCGGGTGTCCAGGAACCCAACATAATCTGACCCGGTTCTGCGAATATAGCGCAGCCTGACTATCAATGTAGATGGCGATATTCTTGTTGGATATTGATCCCTTCTCAAGTAGTTCCGCAGCTTTGAGTACGACTAGAACCCCTGCCTGGAACGCACTGTATGTGTCCGGAAGTTTCAGAACCATATGTAGGTCTATATCTCTCGAATATATGCCTGGCCTCGTAACCTCGCTAGTTTTGGAACCATTCGTATAAATTGAAATTTCGTTTTCGATCGATGTCAATCCTCCCTATTAGGGTACATTACTTCGTAGGGTGTACCGAAGTCGAGTGTACCACTGTACTTTTATCCGTTTCGTCAGGGATGTTGGGGAATGATCCCTTAAGAATAGCGCTATGTCCGATATAGATAGATTTGAATAGCTCTGCGTTAATTAAACGAATCGCACAGTTACCTGCTTGTAATTTTATTTGTAGATCCAGTGGTAAAAGATACATAAATGCTTCGAGTGCAGTCATTGGTGTAGTGCGTAGTGACAATGCGGGTTATTCTTTGTACCCTGGTCAACATATCCCGTGTATTTTTTTGATCGTGGCCTTCCACCAAAGAAGAGCTCCATATGTTAGAATCGGTCTGACTATCATAATGTATAGCCAATGCATCATTGCCAGTTTCAGGCCCCACTTTTTTCCCGCTGTCCTCTTACAGATGAAGAGAACATTCTGAACCTTACGGACTCTTTCCTGAACGTTAAGTTTCCAATTTAGCTTTCTATCTAGTACAGTACCTAGATATCCGAAAGGAAAGCTCCACTCCATCAAACCTAGACAATTTAAAGGGTGGAATTTTGCATTTCCTACTAAACAGTACGAGTTTTGTTTTTTCCGGATGAACATGGAGTTCACACTTTTCAGCCCATCTCCCGAGCTAGTTAAGTGTTGATTCCCTCATTTTGCTCAATATATGTATGTATGTATCTAGGAATTTACCCTGAACTAAGATCACCACATCAATCGCGTAAGCACTGACGCTGAACCCTGCGTTGCATAGATCCTTAAGTATATGGTCTATGACAAGAATCCAGAGAAGGGGAGAGATAACCCCTCTAGTAACTGATTTCCTCATTGAACTAAGTCCAAGAGTAGAATTGATATTTCTCGTGAAGAGCATCTTGCAAAGCCAATTTGTAATGCTATGGTCGATATTTATCCTTTCCAGGTCACTTTGAATTGCCTACCCTCGCATGTTATTAAAAGCCCGTTCAATATCTAAAAAGGCAGCTACTCCGAATTCCATATGCTGAAGGCTGCTTTCTAATTTGCCTACTACTTCATATAGAGCTGCTTCTACCGATTTGCTCTTTAAGTATGCGTTCTGAGCTTTGCATAATTATCCTTTGCAATACTTGCTTCTTATATGTATGTCAAGAAGCCTTTCAAGTGGCTTGGGAACAAATGACGAAAGACTAATGGGTCTATCACTATCTATCTATCACTTCCCTCCATACCATAGGTACGTAGTCTTAGGTAATTTATAAAAACTTCCCTGATTCTGTTTATAACACTTGCTGGAGCTGTTTGTAGCATAGCTGGCAGAATGCCGTCAGTGCCCGGCGCTTTGAAAGGAGCGAAAGATATTATAGCCCATCGTAGTTGCTTCCATGTAATGAGATGATTTAACTCTTTCTCTATTGACAAACTGACATTATCAGAATGCACACTATGTATCGAAACAGATGGTGGTAATGTAATATATATACATATTTCTGCCTTTAAAATAAAATAAAAATTATATCATTGAAAGAGTACTTCTTCATACTTTAATGCCAACGCTTATTTCATAAATACATATACTTATTACCTGTTTTTTTTCTTTTAGCCATTCACAATTGGCATGGAGAAGTTCGGTACGGTCTACCACTTGATGTTGGCGACTCTGTCGAGATTTTGGAAGAATGTACCGAATGGTATCGAGGCACATGTCCACGAAAATCCAGAGCAGTTGGCTTATTTCCCAAATCATATATCCACATAAAGGATCTCTCAAAAATCGATCCAGTTGTAAGCGAATGTACACAAGTCCTACGAGAATGGTCAGAAATATGGAAAAAGTTATATGTGGTAATGATTGTGTTTACAAACTTGTATTAAATCAATTCATTGATAAATTTTGCTTTTTACCTTTCAGGACAGAGAAACGTACAAATTCAATACATTGCGAAAAGTAATGTTTTCGATATTGGAAAGTCGAAAAGAACTACTTGGAGCTACTCTTACCCAAGATCAAACACTTGAACTACAAATGATGGTAGTATCGAAAATTGATTGGGGAAATCGGTAAGTGGTATATTATTTAACATACATACATATGTATAAGTAAAAAATAAAGACTCCATCAAGTTATTTTGGTAATAACTAGAATTAGGAAATGTGTTAAAGCATGAATAAGTTAGATGAGAACGGTGGTTTCTGTATTATTGCAATTTAATGTATTAAAAAATACATCACGCCAATACTCAACAGTTTAACTGGCAATCACTTCCACATACTTGTTTAGATCACGAAAACTGCAATCGCAATTCTGTAAATCTGTACTTCAAACTACAGTCTAAACGGGTGAACGAATTTAATACCAATGTGCTTTGAATTGGATGCCTAATCTGGACGGGTGTGTTCCTATTAGTATGGTCCTGCTTGTAGATCTTGTTTTCTAGGCCAGTTGTAGCTGGACCACATCTGCCTTGATATGACACAATTCTGCAACCCCTACCACGTCTTGGCCTCTGATAGAAAGGGCGAAAGCATACTTCCTTTGACTGAAGGACAAATCAAAATCAAAACCGGACTTATTTGTGGTTATGGATCCGACGATGCTCTATCACCACAACTTTATTTAGCCTTTGTATGTTGAGTAATTTGGAAATGCGAAGGGCACTGACACACATGTTTAAGTTTTCGAATTTGAAAGTATGTTTGCAATCTACTTAATAAGATCTTTTCAACGATAATGGTTTTAAATTTTAGGTTAACCCTTTGTTCCCGGAGTTGTTATTTTTTTGAAATATTTTTATATTTGTTTGGAATTTTGATAAGGCTTGCTATAATGATGTTAAACATAAATATTAAAAAAAAATTAAATATATTAACCTTTTATTGTTGTTTAAAAAAGCGGTTTAAGAAACCACTTGGTTTTGTGGTAAAACCTCAAGTTAAATAGAGAAAAATTATTTTATATGTGGTTTCACCGATAATATGGATGATCTGTGATCACTTCAATAGGACCAACTCAACACTATGTTACAGATTAAGCCTAGGCCTATGTCTGTCTCGAAATGTTGCAAGGACAGATATTTAAATATACAATTGTTTTTGCTAAAAGCATCCAGGTTTAGTAAGAGTTTATAAGTTGCGAGGGTTCAGCTACTTCGGCACGATCCTATGGGTCGTACTAGGTCTGGCGAGCTCGTTAGCCTTGCAATTCCCTACAATGTCTCTGCAACTTGGCACCCAGCATAGGTGAATGTTGAACAGCTAAGTCATCTCCAGAAGAGACACATGGCAGTTTAAAGCGGTCTTTGAAGTGAAGCAGAACGATTCCAGGGATTTAATTGCCGCTTGACTGTCAGTGAAAATGCTAATATCCCCGACTGATATTGTATTACATTTCACACAGGCTTCCTTGATTGCCGTGATTTCCGCCTGAAAAACGCTACAATGAAGCGTGCGGAAATTTCGCTCAAATAACAGGGTCGGTGGGTGTAGTGAAGAGATCTATGATAAAGGAGTGGCCGTCATGATAGCTTGGCCACTGTGAGGAGACTTTAAGTCGAATAGTCACTCTCGCTTTGCTTGCCAAGAATATCTAAGGGGAGCAAGTGGAGCATAATATCTAACGCCGCTGAGGAAGAAGTCATCAGTGCACCAGTGACGTATATACATGCAGATCTTTAAACCTTAGATAGGAGGTGAGTATCCCTATTAAGAGTTGGCCACCAGTCGATATCGCCATACAGTAGTATAGGCCTGATAACGGACAAATATGTACATCCAGCATTGTTATAAGGTCGAAAACCCAACCTCCTACCTATGGCTTTTTACATTAGAATAGAGCCACAGTGGCTTTCTTTACGCTTTCAAGTAGAGTGGCATTCCAGTTTATTTTCCTATTCAAAATGAGACCCAAATATTTTGCATAATCTTTGACGGAGATACTGGTGTCATTATCCGTGGGAGGGTCAATAAGTGGAACTTTATATTTCCTCGTAATGAGGACAAGTTCTGTTTTGAGGGGGTTAACCTCTTGTCCGCATTTGATGATCTCTCTGAGAGTATTAGGGTGTTTTCCTGAAAAGGTGATAGCAATGTCATTTCGATGTCAAATAGCAGCCTGTTGACTACTAGATTCCACAGCAGAGCGGGCAAAACGCAACCCTGAGGAATTCCGCAACTAAGAAGCCTTCTAGCCCATGCCCCGCCATGCTGCGAATTGATAATCCTCCGTGTGAGCAATTGATTGATCAATACTCCAAGCGAAGAATCGACTTTTAGGCTGGGTTACAAGTGCATCTATATTTGGCATTGTAAAATTGTTCCCTCAATATGCAGAAACGCGACCGTGGTAAATTTCTTGATGCTCAATGATTTTCAATAATGCGCACTAACGAGTGCAAGGCTGTCTCGACTGATTTGCCTCAGTCTTTCTAGAGTTTTTAATAGAATTTCGTAGAGAAATCATGCGTCTCATAATTGTGAAATTACATGTTGATATGTATTAAAGAAGGCAAACAAATTCAATTTCTTGCTATTAGTCCATAAAAAAAAAACAAAACATTTCATCTTCCTTTATCTAATATTATTTTTTCTCAATCTTATTTTATTGAAATTAATTGTGACGAAGAATTTCCTTGAAGAGTTCAAAAATATCTTATATGCATGTTGAGAGTTCATAGATTTATAGAGTTCAACCAGCAAAAGAATTACAAGAATACATTTCTTAATGAAAATACACTTTATTAGAAAAGAGCGTTTCAACTTACAATCACAACGGTTTTCTTTAAAAAAAATTCAAATATATGTTTTTATCGTTTTTTTTTAAGCTTGTAAAAATTTAAAATATAATAATTGTATGTACGTTTGATATTATAAAGTTTTATAATTTAAGATACGTAGCATTAACCCTTTCGATTAAGTTGCGATGTAATAATCCCATAGATATTAGCTGAAACCGAATGACGTCACGAAAGGATTATATAAATTTCTCACTTTACTTGTTTTCTACTACACTATGTTTACTTTCATATAATGGCGTTTTCTTTCTTTTTTTACTCGTAATCCAAAACAGTCTTCATTAATTAAAATTTTGTTACTTATTCAAAAATATTTATTATAATTCAGATAAGATAAAATTCTCTGCACTGGTGGTTTATGTTTCAGTTTCTTTGCTTAACTTGTCTACCTGGGGATATATTGGATGCATTTCCAATGTCGAAGGGGCCGATGGAGTTCTATTGCAATCTATCTTACTGCAAAGATCTTGCAACATGTCGGTATAAGATTTTGTATTCAAATTTTGCCCCAAAAAGTGCAATATTAAGAAATCTCCAATCTGTAAAGTAAAATAAATATATAGTTATGTATGTATAGTTAGAATACTCGTATGTTATGCTCTTACATCAATGCTGCGGACTAATCCTTCAATTTCTTTGCCTGATCCCTCGCGATATCTTCTCTTCAAGATAGTTTCACGTGTTGTTGGCATCATAATAACCACGAAAGAATAGAGTAAGGCCATTCCAGAAATAACAGCCAGAATAATAAACCAGAACCTAAAAAAAAAATATAAAATTAATAAACTGCAACAGAATGAAACATCTGTTGAAAACTTACCATAGGAAAATGTAAATTTTTTCATTCAAGATATTCAAAGCCAAAACGCACAGAGTGTCGTGTCTCTGTGGTGAACCACCAGGACCAAACTTATGGAATGTACATTTAGTCAATCTTGGAAATATTTCAATCATCGGATCATAACGATTCTCTTGATTCATATTCGAAAATTTAATCACTTCTGTGCCATAAGTCATGAATGCACCTCCAAGGAATTTATCCACCATGAATATGTTCAGAATAACATTAAGGAAATTCAGCAGTTCACAAAAGAAATAGGCAAATGAATATCCATTGTGACTGTTGAGACTGTCAATGAAATATTGCACGATACGATTTTGCCTATCCTTTCGATAATCTTCTGGTACAGTCACCATTCCACGTAGTCCTTCGGTAATCATGCGCATTTTACCATCTTCAAGATTTTTCCAAATCCAATGTGGAGCATAAAACATTATTCCCTAAAATGTAACCAAGTTATTAATCTAATATCGGTCTAATTAATTGTATTCGATTTTACCTGGAAGAATAATACGAAAGGTACCCACTGATAGTAGCTATGGTACCTTTTCTCATTGCCAAATTCGTTTCCGAGACCATGACTAGCAACATCAGTACCAATTTGTCTATGCTGTTGTCCAGGTATAGTAAACGTGTATGTTATCCAACAAAATGTATTTATCACATGCATGGGTATAGAGCCATCATTTATACACGATATAGGGTCACCTGGAAAAAATTCAAATAAAAGAGAAGTTAAATATATGAAAGTGTCAAAAAGTACTATTTTTCATTTGAAACGGTTAAATATTTATGAAGTATGACATTTATCTAAAGAAATTTAATGGCTTGCTGTCTATTACTTGAAAGACATAGGTTTGGATCGACTTACGGAATATGCACAAACATGTGTACATATATTGAATAAAATCAATAATTGGATTATCGATATAAATAACTTTTATCAATAAAAAGGTTTTCAAAACATAGACTTTATGTTAGAGGGGTTGAGTTTTTATTTTAACGAGGATCTATGTATGTATCTATAGAATTAGCTGAATTTCATCGTCACTTACCAGGTCACATTAAAACATCAAAATTGCTTTTAACGGAGACGCCTGCTCAAATAGAAATAAAATGAATGTTTTGTTTTAAAAGAGACATAGCATTTTAGGAATAATAATTAATAGATCGAGTACTCAGATACTAGGTATTTTATCCAAGAACATACATATATGAAACTTTTGTAGTTCTATATACATATCTCGCATGAATTGTAGCGTTTGTAGCCTGAACGACTGGTCAGATTTTCGGAGTCTACATGCCTATATCACGAAAGCAAGTCGAAATTTGAATGCTTTCCCTAAAATTTAATTTTCTCTTCGTAGATCTTTTAAATATCCAATTTGTTCTTAATTTGGATCAAACTTAATATCTTAAACCGTTTGGTTTTAAAATAAGGCGTGGCATTTCTGCTAGTGTTATCAAATTTAAAAACGATCTACTACAGCTGTCCTATACATATATACAAGTCATATATATATATTATTGAATATCTATCGAATGTATCTGTGTTTCTCAATGTGGGTTTTATGTAAAAAGCTTTGTTAGCCGAGTTCTATCATTTTTTATTGACAAATGTCATGAATAATACTTTTCAAATGTCATTGACATAGTGTAGAGGGCTTGTGTAACATTAAATTTTATAATTAGGTCATACAATCTGATACGCCCTGCATTGTTTTTTCAGATTTATAAAGAAAGAGAGTTCTTGGAATTCATTGGTTTTGCTTAGTCGTTAGTTCAAGCCATATGATAAACAACTTCAATTTATCTTATATTTGATTTAATCCAGTTTGACTTATTTTAGTTCGGTACAGATATTTTTCTTACCAAGAATATGACATAAGTAAATTCCCATATGTTATCGCCCCGTGACTTAGGCGATGAGTCAAAGCTGAGTTGAAATTGTTAAAATGATTTAATGTGGTTAACCTGGAACACATACACTGATTCTCAAAAATGCGATGTGAAATGTGAAATGACTAATACAATCATTGCAAGAAACTAAATATATGAATAATGAGATAAAAACAGTTAAGAGTAAGTTAAGAGTATGTTTATGTTTATAAAAGTATTGTCCAATTGACTACGAAACGATGTTAACTATCCAACACTCGTGACTTAACAGTAATGTGTTAAGCGTCTCAACAATTAACATACTCTACTAAACGAATTAGATGGTGCCTAAATGACATTTCACTCGTTATCAACAGCAGCAGTTGTATGCATTATTAAAATTACTCAAACGCCGCACACGGCTGTATTTATAGAAACGTAATGACTACATATGTATGTATGTAGATACATTGGTGGTATTTCATAAATCTTGCTGACGAATTTCTGCCCAGCATTGCATTCTGTATATACAATTGATATCAGACAGTGTGGACGTTTTCACTTACACATTTATTATTTATGTTCATAAGTATGTAATTGCTATCACACCGTATCATATTGCAAAAATTAAAACGCATACTTTTATAAAAAAAAAAGTGGACTAAGCATTTTGGAATAAAAATAATATGGATTTACCAAATAAATAAAACTAATGACATTAAATAGTTTCGGAGCCAATACAAAAGATAAACTCAGAAAGAACGTTATTTTTCTTTACAATCATGATCATTTAAATTATTCTCTATGATACATCTGTAATCATTTTGGGTCCTTAAATCCAGATTTCATAAAATTCTAATCTATTTAAGAACATACGGGTAGATTTAATAAGTATTAAGTATACTTGTCACAACTACTGGAATTAATAACAGGCTCTAATGCATCTCGAATAAACCATTTTACAAAATTTGAAAATTATGCTTCCGAGAAGGATCCTCGAAGTATGTGGTATGCTTCCGTTGTTTAGGCTTGTACAAATTGTATTTAAGTAAGCTCATTTTAAAATTGTTGATAAATATGACTATGTTTGTTAACTATCATAGGTTGAGGTGTTTGTTTGATACCGCGAGTGCTACTTCTTAAGTTGAAAGGTACTCAGTTTTACCTAAAGGAGTGCATTGTTTAAAAGGTTACTTGTATACCCGTGAACAGAAACGACAACTATTAGTTTTCCCATCGCCACTAGCTGCAATTCAGCTACAGCACATCATTGCGTCGATATTTGAGATAGACATACCAGGTTTAAATCGCAGTGGCGAATAATTTTTCAAACCATAACCAAACCAATGAAAAAATTAAGCACAATCAAACATTGCAATATCTTTTGCTTTTAGCAAGAATTACATTGACAAGCATGGTGTGAAAGTAACCAGAGTAAGAGTTTTCGTTGGCATGTAAAGAAATTTGTCTTTGCAGGTGGTAAAATAATTATAAGAAAGATTGGTTGCACATCAATCTACCGCTTTGTACTTTTCTAGCTATCTTTATACTACTGAAGGGATTTTTTATACCAGTTACACTCCCATGGTTCCTGTACGATTATTTCAAGTTTAATTTATTTTAACAAACAATTTGATATATAATATTTAGTCTGTATGCCAATAAAGATATTTAGCGATAGTTTTCTATAAAATGAAACGAAATATCTCGTTACTTTAATGAAGAAATCCCTAAGTGGCCCAAAATTAAGTTTAGCCCCAGGAACACGGCAAGCCTCTTCACCAAATGTGATAGTTGGCTTTCTGAACCTCATATAAAAATCCCCGTAATATATGTATAATACGTACATACATACATACCTACATTCAAATGACCTTATGTCCGTTCCACCATTGCCCACTTGATAAATTATTTACAAGTTCATTGGTGCGTTCATCATAACTTTTTTGTTTGCGAAATCTTTTGTATATGGCCTACAATTCAGGTGTGGTGGTCTAAAATTATCTTGTAGATTCTATTTATTTGTTTATGATTCAAGCACGACACGAGCATTTAACTTGTTGCTAAACGTATGTACGTAAAGGTGACGTATAGAAAACGAACCTCCACTACTTAAAGCCAATTTACATGATAATTTCCAGATATAAATTTTGATATGTAGATCCATTATAATTTGTTCGAATTAATTATTGTAAGTCGCGTTATTCAACAACACGTGTTTTGCAATCATGAAGTGTACGTTTTTTTTTCTGTGTGGTTTGGGTCAATGTTCTATTGAAATTTTATACATTCATCTACTAAATCGGATACACATAGGTTTTTAAGCTTAGCTTCGTCATAGCAAATATTGTAAATTTAATTCAAGTGGGTTTAGTAGTAAAACAGACTATTGCATAAAAATGTCTGTGGTTAGTAAACAGCAATTAAAATTCAATTGAGAAAAAGTTAGTTCTTAAATTGCAATTTTGTATACATAGCTTAGTATGTACTGCAGTTGAGTGTTGTGTTTATAAAATCAAAACAAATGAAGCTCGTATGACTCGGTTCATAAAAGGGCAATGGAATTGAATGTCTAGATTCTATCTTAAGTATTCATATCATAAATAGAAATTATTTTAGTAATAGAAATAGAGGCAATAAATAATAGAAAAATAAACAATACGAATGCGTTGTTTTTGCTACCGATTATGTAAGTTATATAAATAAATATCTTTAAATTAGAAAATAATATTAAGTAGAATGAATCCTATTTGCTTCTATGAGTTCTCTACATGCACATGGTATAAAAGACGTATGAGAAATATAGTCTTCCGACAGACCCCTTCTCCACAGCTTATCTATCAAACTGCGTCAAGAATACGTATACTTGGGAATATCTTTATAAATTGCTATTATGAATTTCCTTAATAAAGTGATTAAAAGCAAGCGAGCAAAGAATGAATACAGAGCTAGTCCCAGTCTTGATCAGAAGTTCTGTCATTACAAGCACATTTATGAAAATTTGTTGTATATCTATGTGATCTTTGTGGAAGATATTACTATCATAGTATCAAGACCTGAACGAGTCGGCTCTATATGAACCTGTCCAGTGGTAAAAGAACTGCAGTTTGGAGTTAAATCTCTTTTAACCCTATCTAGAGAGTTTCCGAAGCGCGACAGGCCCGTGCGGCAAACAGTGTCTAGCTTCTCACAACCATTTGTGTTGGGCATGGGATGGTAGGTCCTATTATTTAATGCTGTGTCCAATTTTTGTTTCAGAAGCTTTTTCATGACAGTTATACTCTGGGATGTTTCTCAGACGCTCGCGATAGATGTGTTATCTGGAAATCAAATATCCCGCTCAGTAGCGACGACGCACTGACCATAAGTAAATGTAATTATAAAAATAAATTGTTCAAACAAAGATGAGTCAGAAAATAATCAATCCGATTCCTTTGTGTGACATTGCTATTTACAAGGACAGTCAAATAGATATTATGGACTTAAAACTTACAGCAGGAGCTCTATTTTGTTGCAAATTCATTCACTCACTAATATTTGAGTAAAACTTGTAACATAAAGCAAACTTGACACATCTGGGACCTTCAAGTGCTTTCTTTAAAACCAAAAGAAAAACCAAGACCCTCGAGTTGCGTCGTCAAAATAAAAAATGTTTTAAGTCAAATTTTTCGGTATAACAACGAAACTCGAGGATCTAGGGTAATCCAAAAAATACATCTTTGAAATGCCCAAGAAACTATTACTCGATAACTACAGTGGCTACTCCTTTTGGGGACCATGTGAAGAGCGCAAGGGTTTCGTCGAGATCATAATAGTCATACGGAATGAGACTGCAGGGAATTCCATTGTTTCTGCGGTCAAAATCTCACTTTCAGTTACGAGTATAGCTAGATTCAATGGGCATATGAAAACAAAAACTGTATGACATGACTCATCGTAGACATGTATAACAAACAACCAACAAATGCGGTTTGACCGCTCAAAATAGTTTAAAGTAACGGATCGTCTGAGTACCTTCCTGCAACTCTTTCATTACATTACTTCTCTTCTTTTTTTTTTTTCTATCGTACCTACTAGAAAAAAGAAGACCTCGTCACGAAATTATAGCTTGTTGAGTGTTGAAATGTGTCAATTAAACATTCACGATCATTTAGAATTAGTTAATTACCAAATTGTTTTTCGTTTTAGTTTAACCATCTAATTCATAAAGTACTCCATCACCACCCACGCATACTTATGTATGTATGTAGATATTTATTTCATTTAAATAAACTTACCAATTAAATTATTTGCTGTTACAATGATGCAGCATACGAATAGTATTGCTGTTGTAATTCTATAATGGCATCGAAATACCATATTGTCTATGATTGCTCTATCTAAAAGATATCTTATTTTAACGAAGCCGGAAACGGCAGATACCATTCCAATCACCGCCATATTGTTGTAATTTTATGTTTTGATCGTATGAGTCGAAATGTTCTCTGTAAAAAGAAAAAGATTTTCGTAAATTCCTTATATGCAGATTTCACAAGAATATAATTTCATGAGTAATCTTCATAAAACATAAAAACAAAAATGAAACTATACACATCATTAGTTGTTCTGTGCCTAGTCAACCACTTTTAAAGTTGAAAAAACAAAAAAGAAATATGATATTTCTAAAGCAATGTTTATTTTCTATGCAAATTCACTGTCTTGGTAAGTATGTATCTTAAAAAATATTTTTAATTTATGCGACAAAGTCAAGGCATGGTAATTGTAAAAACACTCGCAATTAATCGAAAACTTCCTTTCGTTGATTTAGTCTTATTACAGATACACTTTTTTTTTTCGTAATTTTTATCTCTCAAACAAACTGAAACCGAACCTAAGCGCGACTCAGTTGGCAATTTTCAATTATAACACCGTGGTATAACACTTGGATGTATATAATGAGGGTACATATATAATTCACTGACACTGCGCCGTGTGTAAATAGTATAATCTTGTTCTCCGGCATTACACTTTTATTTTATTTACACCAGCCAAACAAAAAGAGAAGTATAAACATTTAAATTTACAATTTAACAAGCGACGCTCAGTACTTTTGAACAATTTTAAGTGCTTAGATGGATGTTTTATCAATATCTTTTTTTTATTTTATTTTTTTTTTTTTTTTGTCACAAACTAGAATTTATGTATCAGATACCGAAATGTATCTGTATCAAAAATCACAGCGACAGCTCTTACAAGTACCACGTACCCAGTTCTGAGGCTGGTGGTTGGTAATTCAAAATCAAAACTGGTTTTGTAGTATGCGCTTGTTGTGTTTCTTTTTTTTATTATTATTTCTTTGGTTTTTTTTTTATCAATTTTGGTTTGAGTAATGTGGTAAAATTCACTGGAAAAAAAATTGACTCATTCCTTGAATTTCAGTGATAGTTACGATTTTTTTTTTATATATTTTTATATTCCTTACTAATTTACAAAATGAGTCTTACATAAGATTCCTATTTTTTTCGTATCCGGGATGTCGAGAAATGATTCAGCCGTGAAGGCGACAAGAACGAAACTGGTAGATGTATCCCGGCTGAGTGATGTTAGACCCGCAAAGACTAAAACTACCGGCTGAAATAACTCCAAAGACTACAGATGATCTCGAGCTGCCCGCTGTTGTTGAGTCTGCGGTTTATGCTACTGTCGCTCGCTACTCACAACGCTTGTTGAATGAGTGAGGGTTGAGATTGAGATAGATCTACAACATGTTTAGGCTATGTATTTGGAGTAGACGAACATGAGGAATAAAGAAATAAAAAAAAATATATGTATGTATATGAATCCCTTGTGTGTTCTTTCGCTGCTGCAATGCTGGTGCTCAGCTCATGTGTTCATTGCTTATGTGGTATTATGTTATGCAGTTTAGCACATACCAAAAAAAAAAACTGCAGTACGAATTCTTCGACGTTGTTTATACGTTTATGGATGGCTGTATGTAAGTATGTATGTACATATGTAGGTGTGAATGTATTCCCTTTGTTTGGTGTTCGAAAATATTAAATAGTGTGCATACGTGCCTAAATGGCTGGCCTAGGTTTCTTTTAGGGTAACCAGATCGATGAACTTTGTATGCAAATTATAAAAAAAAAGTATTAGATACATGTAGTAAATGTTTTAAGATATTTATTACATGCAAGTGTATTTTGCTACATTAGGTATTTATTTTAATAATTTTATACATATTGAGCTTAGTTTTTCATAGTTTTCAGAAAAATTAATTAATTATTTCAATTAATGTGTTTTAACATTTGAACCAGCATCTGTCAGAACTAACTTAAGTCGATTGTTGTCAATATAATTTTTTCGGCCTTGGATAATTCAATTCAATAAATAGAAATACGTAGACTAAACAAATAAAATAAAAGGTTTTTTATTTAAATTATGTGCCATTTTTTTTTTTTTTTTTTGTGGTCTCAAAATATGACCTACTGTTATCTAGTGTTGTTGCGATGAAACATGAGGTCTGTTCCCTTACCTGGAAATTCGTACGAATTATTACAAATTTTAGTCCAACTCCGTTCCCTAACTCTACATTCAGACGGCGGTATTTTTCTCGCATACCGTATACGAGATTTTTCATGTGGCAGTGAGTGTGGGTAAAATCCCGTATTCGTGAAATTTATTTTCTCGTATACAGACCGAGCTTGTTTCTGCGATTCGAGAAATCTCGCATCTATTTTATCGAGTACGTAAAACTACGTCCCCACCAAAACTAAATCTGCAATTTAGCGAAAAAGATTTAGATTTATGTAGGCTGTCCCCACCGGGATTTAGGATTTATATTGACGTTTGATGTAAAGAAAATAGTCACAGTTGGTCAAATTTTTATAATTTTTGGAAGTGAATACAAATTGTATTGCTGTCTATAATTAATTAAAGATCAGATTTAAAACCAGCAATTCGGTTTGCATTTTGGATTTTTTTTACGTTTTCAATTTTTTTTATTTATTTTTTTTGTCAGCATACGGAAATGACATGTGTCGCATGAGGATTTAAGTGGGATTTATAATAAATTTCGGATTTAGATGGGATTTATGGACATCAAATCGTATAGTAAATCCTTGGGATTTAGTGAAGATTTAGGTGGATTTAACTAAATCCTTGCTAAATTCCGGATTTACTTTTGGTGCATAACGCAGTAGCGCTTATGTTTATATTGCGTCATTCACACGAATAAAGTTTTCCCTCGCATTCGTCCAGGAGTCGGCCTGGATTTATGTTCATCATTAGGAAAAACTTTTCAAAACTTTTTTCTCATTGTGGACCAGTTATCAGTAGAGGATGCACCCAGTACCTTCTGAAACTTTTCTTGGGCACCCGTTTGCTGGGCAACTCTTTGCTGGCTGGCTGCTTGTGCTGTTGAGCTGCGCCCCTCTCCAATACAACTGTACCTAGGTAGGTGTGATAAAATGGAATGGAAAAAGGCGTCGGGTGAAAAACGCAGTAAAACATTTTCTCTAAGTGACAAGAGTTACGAATTCTTGCCCAATACAATTCTTGCACTATACAATCAACTAACACTTAAGTTGACATATTTCTTTTCCTCCTAGCAGTTAAGTTTATTCAGGATTTAATTTTTATTTGATTGATTATCTGAAGATTTCTAAAAATTTCATCGTCGTTCTCGTGTTTCTTCGTGATCTTCCTCATACATGACATTTCAATTGTGCGGAAGTTTTGTTGTTCGATGCGTTCCCTAACTTTCATGAAATTTTCATCATTCTCCACCACTCTTAGAAATTTGTGATTTCACTATTTTTAGTGCAGAAACTAAAAGAACAGACCTATGATGTCATGCAACATTATACGAAGGAGAAACGCCTTTTAGGTTTTTTCTTGTTTTCTGAATATGCCCCTTTTGACAGCCCTTACTAGATGGGTGGCAATCAATCTCTTCCATCTATCTCGATCTGCTGCGCCTAGATATTTCAACTTCAGCCACGTTTTCCTCTGGGTCGCTGCGTCTGCTAAGTCTTTCGTTCTCCACGTTGTTTTTGGTCTTCCAACCCGACGTGCACCTTGAGGGTTCCATTCGAAGGACTGCTTCGCGATGCTATCATTTGATTTCCTTAGTGTGTGACACGTCAAACGCCATTTGCGCCGTCTTATTTCAACATATAGTACAAAAGCTTTTGACTAAATTTACGCCACAATTGCTAAGTTGTGGCGAACGAATCTTCAGAATGTATCGCAGGCAGCGATTAACAAAAGTCCGTAAGTTTCTCGTGATGTTTGCCGAGACACAGGCGTACAATAGCACGGTTTTACCTTTGGATTTGAAGAGCCTCAACTTAGTGCGCAACGAGATTTGGTTCTATTTCCAAATTGGAGACAGGGTACCAAAGGCAGCTCAAGCTCTGTTTATTCAGCTTTTAACGTCCAGGTCCGTGCCGCTGATGTGTGGGGCAACCTGCGATCATTATTTTTGCATTTCCGTTAATACTTAAACCGGCCGACTTTCCATTCAATTGTAATGATTGACTCATCACGTCTAGTCCGCTGTTTAAATGACTTAGTCTGGACGGTGGCAGTCAGTGCCTCATCTATCACCAGTAGAGAAAGAGGATTGGCAGAATATAACAGAATATCCGCTTGTCTCACTCACTGTTGCACTTCGAAAGAGTCGGAAGGCTGCCTATGCTTATGCAGTACGATGATCAAAATTGCACAATTCAATATTTCAAGACTCATCTATTGCCATTGCAGATTTTCCATTCGTTGATCCATCCTAACAAAATTTATTCGATCCAAGAACTCAAGCTAAAAGATCCTTCTCAGTGACATTACACTTTTCGTCAGTTAAGCTCTGTAGAATTAAGAAAAGGGCGAGGATTTTACAATGAAAATCATGTTTAGTAATAAGGTCGCTGAACAACCCTAAATAAAATTCCAAAACTTAAGGACCGCACATAGTTACTTGACACAATAGGTATACAATACAATAAGCTAAAGTTGGTCCGGAACAAACAGCACCTATGTTTAGGTCACGCTTTCTTATGGCCATTGAAAATGCATATATCAATTTAATGCATTTGTAGATTTATTTTTACTAACTTTCTTAACGCGCACTTGAGAGCCTCTTTTATGACTTCCATGCTGACGTTGCTCCAGTTGTTTGTAGCAGACGTAAACAAAACAGCGCTCCGGCTCTCAGAGTTTTCGAATTGAACCCGGAGAGACAACGCAGTAGAGGAAGACCTCCCCTTAAGTGGTGCGCACAAGTAACCTCAACCAAGAGCATAACTGGAGGCAGTTAGCTAAAGACCTGGCTAACTGGAGTGGCTTATTGGTTAAGTAAGTAAACGAAACTTCAATCTTACTGGCTATCTCGAACTTGGGAGCTGTGAAGATCCTCTTCATTAAAGTGTAATTGCCCCTACCGTTACACTGCACAGCTGAATCAGATTGATTTTCCGTAATCAGCCATCATCTTAGACGATTTATACTGTTACATAGTTACAACTTTTAAGGTGATACGATTCGACTTGAAATTAATTTGTCTTAGTAGATCTGCCGGGCTGAAAACTGCAACAATTAGTCGCAAAAAAGATCTAAAAGTTATAGTTTTTCCATGACCTAGAATTGTCTGGATACGATAGCGCGTAGAGAAGTGATATTTAACTCATCAGACATGCTTTAGTGGGCGCCGTGGCTCAAGTGGTTAGTGCGTTGGACTACGGAGCAAGGGGTTCCAGGTTCAATCCCCAGACAACACCTAAAATTTCTTTCACGGCCCCACCTCTCGCGAACGTCTGACAAACATCCGAGAGTAAAACTGTCATGAAAAAGCTTCTCAAAATTGCCGTTCGGATCCGGCGTTAAACAGAAGGCCCCTTCCATTCATGTGAAGAGTATAGCACGCACAACACGAATGGTTGTGAGAAGCTAGGCCCTGGGTCCCATGGACCTGTTGAGCCAAAAATTTGTATTTTTTTTTGACATGCTCTCGTCCATCATCATCTGGTTCTTAACTTGGTGCATTCGTATCAATAAAATCGAATTTAATTATTTTGCTAGATTAGTCTTGGATTTTGCCAACATTTAAGAGCTGTTCTATTTTCTAAGTGTTGTATTTCTAAGTTTACTCTGGTATTAATTCTATCAAGAATAAATAAAATGGGTGGGCAATTCTGTGATAAACCTGTGGAGGACAAATTTGAATGGATCGATAAGTTTGGCTAACTCAGT
Source organism: Xylota sylvarum (assembly GCA_905220385.1). Classification (NCBI taxonomy): domain Eukaryota; kingdom Metazoa; phylum Arthropoda; class Insecta; order Diptera; family Syrphidae; genus Xylota; species Xylota sylvarum. The sequence continues at coordinate 67,184,403 of LR999958.1, read as the reverse complement.
CAATGTAGTAGACTAATTGCGAATAAAAGACATCTCTTCCTCGTGGAATGTGTTTGTCTGAATGGCTTGTCTACACCAAACAAACATTTAGAAAAACATTTCAGAAACGTTTTGAAAACGTTGTGGAAATGTTTCAGAAAAAAAAAAAACAACAATGTTTCAAAAACGTTTTTCAAATATGTTTTGAATCGTGTTTCTTGTTTGGTAAATTAAATGTTTCTGTTTCTGTCGTTGGTGATGGATAGCCTAATTCAAAATGGAAAAACAAGGGTAATGTCATGACAAAATTGTGCAATTAATAAATTTGTGAATTGTTGACATAAGCTTTCAATTAAACTGTGATAAAGAGATAGGTTAAAAAAAAATAAATGAACTAGAGTGCAATATCAACAAGAATATCGCCGTCTACATTGATAGTCAGGTTGCGCTAAAGGCGTTAGAGTCTTTACAAATGATTTTCATTTTGATGCAAAGCAGCGCAAAGCATATCCCCAATCACCAATAAAAACAATATTGTCGTAAGAATTCAGTCACATACATATCATGTACATACACATCTACAAAAAACTATCAACATAAGTCATTTATTGTACAGCTTGAATTTGGTGGACTTACTAAAGGCTTTTACGAAAAATATGACTGATCTCTTAAAAATAGTTTAACAATTTTGTTCATATTTAATATTTCAGATACTATACATACAATAAACTATCACATTATAAAATCATAAGTTCTTATACGCGGCTTTTATATTACAAGACTTGTGACGGCTTACGATTCATGTACATATATTCTTCCTTATCTGAAGTAATTTCAAAAATAATTATTAACATATGTATGTGTATGTGTATTCATGTGCGCATACATATTTAGAAGATATGAGTTACTGGTAACCCTGTAGGAACACGTTACTCACCTTAAAGAGTAAGTCACTTATGGTATCATCTATTTGTCAAATATCTACATGGGCATGTATGTACATCTTGAAAGGGTACACTATGTATCCTTTCATTTTATACATCTATCCCATTCTGTCTAGGTTCATATGTATATGAAATTTGGCTTTTTGAAATTACCAAATTTTTACACATTTAAATAGATGAGGACTCAGCAATCTTGTCTATATACAAAGTTTTAAATTATATATTAGCTTAAATTATATGTTAAATTATATTCCAGCACAAGAAATGTACATATACATAGGTGTGATCTACATAAGTAATTAAAATCTATGTCACTGAATTCAAAATATAATTCTTTAGAAAAAAAAGGAAAAGACATAAAAGATATGCATCTGTGCTTACCACAAGCCAATGTTTGCGGTTTTAAATTTTTTTTTTTGATAATCTCTGAAATACCTAGCTACAGATAAAGCTAGAAAAATATAACTCACTTTAGTGACTACCTCATACGATGAATTTGCTACGCTTCAAAGTTAATAGAGTGACAAGTCTTGGCTGAATACTTCGCATACAAAATCAGTTAATAGAACAAAGAATGCTTGGTTTATGTAGAAAAGACAAGACCACGGCAAAAAGCATAAAACCGCAGGAGGATGGATATTTACACATCTCATACAATACGTCATCTTATTTGAATACAGATGTGCCAAAAAATAGTTTTTTTTAAGGTTCCCTTAGCAATGTTTTGTTTTTTCGTTTTGTCCAGTATTTTTGTACATAAGGTATCCCATGCACATAACACAAACACATGAAAATGTATATGAATTCACTTCGTCAGTGGTTTCACTCAACATCAAGCTACTCTGCAGCCATGCAGTGTCGTCATGAGAAAAATTGCATTCGCGTAAGTCAGGTAGAAAACAAGTTTTCGTCGAGTTTAAGATGATTCAATAAAAATCTACCTGTGGCAGTGGCAGTGGTGTTTCTCTTTTTTGTAACTAGGCGTTCAACATCGGGAACGTGTTAAGGCGACGTTGTCAGTTTGCTTCCATTAAAAATATCTCATACGAATCAGATACATATGTATATATACTTATAAGCAAGTTCCAGAAATTCATTCAATATTTCAATATTTAATAAATATTAATGCATACATATGATACAAATCTATTAAAAATATTAATTATTTGTAATAAATCAACTGAACGAAAAATAACTACATATGTACATGTTGTCACGCTGAAAAATTAGCGGCTAAACGCACAAAGGTGCATTGTATGTAGTTTCACATGTGCCTTCCATAGCGCTTCTGGAAGCTTATGCTCAAATACTTCTATGCCAGGCTTCTTCAAAGTAGGCCTCAACCAACCAAGCTAAATTATTAGTTTCCCCATTTTACTATAGCGAATAGAAACAGATGTGGATTCGTCATACGCGGAAGACTTAGGCAAGAAGTCTTGGGTTTTCGGCACGTGAGCCAACGTCTTATGACAATTTGCATCAAGGCTAAATTCGCCTAAGATGAGCTCATGGCTCCACAGAGAAAAACAACGACACCACCAAAGAATGTTTCTATGAGCTCCTGGACAAAACATATGGGCAACAAGAACCACACAGAACCCTATAGAGATGAATAAGAAAACCTTGTAGTAGAGCTACAGTCGGTGCTAAGAATATGTAAAAACTTTTTCTGGATACTGTATAATGGAAATTATCTGGTAGAGAGTATACACGAACTCATTTCTAAGATTTGGTCAAACGAATATATGCCTGATGAATGGAATCTCAGTATCTTTTGTCCGATCCACAAAAAAAGAGACCCCCTCAATTGCACCAACTACAGAGGTATCAGTCCCTTCAACATCACGTACAAGATCCTATCTGCCATATTGTGTGAACGTCTGAAAACGCTCGTCAACAACCTGATTGGCTCCTAACAGTGTGTTTTCAGACCAGGAAAGTTCACATTCGATCAAATCTTCACACTTCGGCAGATCCTAGAATAAAAAACTCTAGAAGTTCAATTCAATACCTACCACCTTTTTATCGATTTTAAGGCCGCATTTCATAGTATCTATAGAGACGAGCTGTACAGAACCATGTTTTTGCCAAACTCAGCCGTTTATGCAGAATGGCGGTGAGAACGCCCGCTGCTCCATCAAGGTCGGTAATGACCCACCAAGACTTTTGATGTCAAAAAGCTTAACTAACTGAGCTATGTTACGACTAACTTACTGGTCCCATGCGGGCGCCCTAACCTGGTTGGTTGAGGTGCAGATAGTGCCACCTAAGTAAGTAGGTAAGTCCTATATAAGCTTCTCTCAGGATATAATCTTTGTGAGGGTAGGTGAACCTTTAACGCTTGGTTAAAGCTTGCAAATTATAGATTTCTGGAAATTTATCTTTGAACATATTTAAAAGTTCATTATTTTTGTAACGCGCGATTACGCGTTCCTAATGATCACTCCAATGAGTTTCTTCGGGGCTTCCGATCGGTTCTCAAACAATTTTTTTCGCGTACCACTCATGTGCATTACGGTTCAAACACGTACCACAAGCGGTACTTCCCCGTACCACCATTTGAGCACCATTGAGTGAATAGTGTGTTGCCTTGTGAGACCAACTGACTTGTTAAGTTCCAGAGCGGGGAACAGCAATCACAACCACTATACCGTGACAAAAGCGAATGAAATCTAAGTTTCTTTAACCACTGCGCTAAAGGAAGAAATCTGAGTACGATAGAGTCTGCCACTATCGTTTGAAGAGCTAGACCTTTCGAATAAACCGATCGTGTGAGAAATACTCAAGATTCGCTTCATTCGAAAACACATTTTGCGCTGATAAGTATTTCTATACTCGAAACAGATAATTTAAATACATACGTACATGCGTGTATGGACACTGATTTTGTAATGTTGACTATGTGGTCGTCCTATATAACTTTAAGGTTTACCGTGACGGCAAAAAGTGCATAGTCTCTTTAAAGACGCATTTAAAAAATGTAAACAAAGTGTTCTTTCCGAAAAGAAAATCTTGATAAGTTTACTTTTTTGGTCATTTGGCCACCATTAAGCTGAAATTCTGTTATCAGTCGATGCCAACATGTCACCAGTAATAAAAGAAATAAAGTAGGTGAAAGAATAGTTACGTAAGGGAACCCGCATTTCCGTTTTAATTTCGACTGCAGCTACAGCTGTAATAATCGACAAACGTGCTCAGTCTGTATTAAGTAGATCTTGTCAGGTAACTGCTAAAAGCCTCTGTTCAGTTGATCATCATCTGCTGAGCAATTAATGGAGCATGCTAATTTTGGGGAGGTATGTATGGCGACCTTTACTGAAATCACATCGAGACCACCGGACTCCGTAGAATGTTCTTTCTATTACGCCAAGTCTAAACTTACAAATATAATACAAGACTGGCACCACTGCGCGCCTTCATGTACAGGTTTCTGCAATGCGTTTAAACTGTCTAATTCAGTTCCCAAGACCCGGACTTGTCCTCGACGGATTTGCGACTTTCTTGCCAAACTGCCGACACTATAGCCGTGAGATCCCCATAGATCATTCCGTTTGTTTCAATTACAACAACAATACGAGATGTTATTGTTGTTATTCTATATAGGTCATTGGTGATAATAAAACACGGATAATGCTCGTACATACTCAATAGAGAAAGCTCCTTACAGTTTCAATTTACTCACCATTTTACCCAGCCAATCTTGAATAATAGTGAAAATATACAGCCTTGCCGCACATCGCTTTGGACTCTTCATATACAATAGAAATCAGTTTGTCCGGGATACCTTATTACGGAAGGTTCAGCAGATGAAGTTCCGGTTCACACTATCGAAAGCGGCTTGTCCGTTCGTCATCGGAGGTTAGATATAGGTCTTTGATTCCCTCGAGCAATTCCCGGCTGAATTTCCGCACTACATTATGTTACCTTTCTTTAACTTTATGATTATCCCATTCTTTGATTATTTTGAAAAACGTTCATTTTCCCACGTTTTCCTTACAAGAGGTTGAATTAGTTTAGCTGATATGCTTGGGATATATCTGCTCAGATACCTTGAATTACCACCACTTTATTATTTAGCGGTTATTTCTCAACCCATTTGTATGCAATTACAGAGCTTTTCTTTTAACATAAAATACTTGTTCATTTCTTTCAGAAAACTGGGTTTAGATCTAGTGCCTAGAGTAGGACCTTTAGCGGTGGACCCAAACAAAATTGGAATTGTTCGTTTGTATCAAGTTCATGTGACTAGCGCAGACAATGCTAAAGCTTCATCTGTAAGTTTAGAAATCATTTCATAGATAATTCATCAAAATTGACGCTTTATTTCTATATTTGCAGAGTCGTGGAACGTTACGAAGAAAGATCACTCGAAAAATTCTAACCCATCATTTGTACTTTTGTATGCGCGACTTTGGTCATCGCATCGGTGGTGATGACGCTGAAGTTTATTTTTACCTTTTCGACGGAAGCCCTTCCAAGATGAAAGCATTATCGGAGAGATTTTTGGTGAAAATCTCAAAAGATGGCTTTTCTAATTACATCGAAAAACTTCACAGTAATTGCACAGTATTCACAGATCTAGGTATGAAGTCAAAAACGAAAAACGGAGGATAACGCATATTTATGTACATTCAATTTCACAGGTGCTGCCGATCTGGGCGAGGAGCTCTACTTAGTGGCTGTAGTAATGAGAGTAGGGAAAATCATTCATTCCGAGTCGGTTAGGAAAATTGAAAAAAGTAATAGCACCACATATAGTTCAACATTTCGTAGACCCTTTGGTGTTGGTGTACTATCCTTAGGCGATATTTCTCAATTTGACAATACCGTAGAGTCAGAGGAGAAGGAATACAATTTTAAGGTACGGCAGAGTTGGGTCCATTGGGCTTCGTGTAACTCCTTTTCTTTTTAGATCTATCAATGCGAAGAGAAGGACTTCCATCAGCTCCATGAACTGATTATCAAAAAATCTAGCGGAAAATTCTGCCCAGTTACGACTGGAAATCAAAGTGCACACGGAATTGTTGTCTCTCTTAAGTTGTTACATGGCGGCTTGGGCCAGGCTCGACAAGAGCAACCACTACTCTTTCAAGGCACCACCATTACTAGAAAAATGGGCTTTCCGGATGTCATAATGCCAGGGGATGTTCGTAATGACATGTTCATTACTCTCGAAAGGGGAGAATTCGAGCGTGGAGGCAAGAACACTGCAAAAAATATCATGGTTACCGTTCTGATATTGGACGTTGATGGGAATATACTCTCAGACTCATTATGGGGTGCCTCAGGAATGGAGTCCCAAAATTCCTATAAATCTATGATTCTATACCATCAGAACTCACCCTGTTGGAATGAAATGATCAGGTTAAGCGTCCCCATCGATAAATTCTCAACAGCTCATGTTCGCTTCGAATTTCGCCACTGTTCGACGCGGGAGAAATCAGAACCGAAGATGTTTGGTTTTAGTTTCGCTCGTTTGATGGATCCAAGCGGAGCGACTTTAACTGATGGTCAACACGAGTTGTACGTTTATAAATGTGAAGATCCGAGCAAGCTTGCTACTTCAAATTATTTGAAACTTCCATGTAAACCGAAAGATCCTCAAGCAGAACAAGAATCTAGTTCCCTATTCCACCGCAGTTCCAAGGAGGTGTTTGTGTGTAACTCCCTACTATGTTCTACTAAGCTTACCCAAAACAGTGATTTGTTATCGCTACTCCAATGGCGTGCTCATCCGGAAACGATTCAAGACTCACTGACTGGTGTGCTCCGACTGAATGATGAGGAATTGGTTAAATTTCTTCAAGATGTATTAGATGCTCTCTTTGCTATGTTTTCTAATGAAGAGGGGAATAGCACCCAATATTCGGGGCTAGTATTTCACGTCCTTGTTAGCATATTCAGTCTTCTACAAAGTAACAAGTTCCAACATTTTAAACCAGTAATGAATGCTTACATAGAAGACCATTTTGCTGCGGCTTTGGTGTATAAAGGTTTAATTACATCGGTGGAGCATATGGCTGTCTTTATGACCAAAGCTGAACATCCAGATCCATTTCAGAAATGTTTCGGTTCATTGGAGTATATTTTTAAGCTTCTCATACAGTCGAGGAAATTATTTGCGCGCGCAACAGGCGGACAGTATGAGGATTCATTTCGAAGAGATCTTCATTCATTATTTACAGCTTTAAATGGCATGTTAGCTGTTCCATCCTACGATGTAATCATTCCAACGCAAGAAGCCTTACTTCATTCGACGGGTGTAGTGCTGGAGCAACTGAAAGATACCCTTCCGGCTCCGGAACTTGGAATGCTAGCTCGTAACATGTTGGATGCAATTCCTAGAGAAGCTCCTATACGATTGATTCAGGCAAAATTACATGCGGTGAAGAACCTGGTGTCCGGTGAATTGTTTCATGAAGATGGTAAGAGTTGGCTGTTTTTTTTTTGCAAAATTTATACTTCTTTTTTTTTCTTAGATTCACGAACTGTGGTATTATCGGTGGCATGTAAACATCTACGAATGCACCTAGGCCGACGTGATGAGCTTAAGCTCTGCTCTGAAATTATATCCGAAATTCTAACGCATCTCTATGACCTACAACGAGAGCAAAAAGAGAAAGTAACTAACACATTGCAACACGATCTTGACTCATTATGCAAGAATATATTAGGCATTCTAATGAAAACAATAATAATCATGATGGATGGATCGAACTCTGTACTTCCGCAGTTAGTATCATGTCTACTCGGTCTTCTACAACTCTTAGATGAAACTCATTACAAACGATATTGGGATGAATTAAGTGCAAACAAGGATCCCAGAGACCTGAAAGAGTTTCTCAATAAGAGCCTTCTTGTATTTGAAGAATTACTCACGCAAGACTGGCTTGTGTTTCCCTCCGATTGGTTAGTAATGAAATTGGCTGCAAATGATGTCCTCCGAAAGGCGCTTGAAGAATTCGCAAAACCTTTAGTTTATCGTTTCCTTGGACCGAACTCGTTTGACTCACAGCTATGGTGGTCTTATTTTAGTTTGGCAGTTGCATTCCTAACACAACCTTCATTACAACTTGAACAGTATCGAGAACCTAAAAGAAGAAAAATTCTCCACTCTCATGGTGACATGCGAGTTCTTATGGGATTTCAAATACTCAGTATGTGGTCGCAATTGGGTGAACAGAAGCTGCACTTTATTCCATCGATGGTGGGACCGTTTCTTGAAGTCACACTTGTACCAGAACCCGCACTCCGCAAGGCTACATTATCGGTATTTTATGATATGATGCAATGTGAGCAGGTAAACATTAAAACTGTACCTTAAGTAGAATAAATCTAAATCTAATTATTTCTATCCTACAGAGTGCACGTGGTTCATTTAGGCTTGTTGAAAGTGAACTTATCGATAAGCTTGACTTGCTAATAAGTGAAAACAAAGGTGACGATGAATACAGAGAGCTGTTTAGTACGATGTAAGTATTTAGAAAATCTTATGTTCCATAATCAATCAAATAATTGTATATAAATTTTAAAACATCATAACATGTACACGTGTAAAATTTACTCATATTCACGCTTTACAATGTTTCATACATTAAAAGGGAACATCTGAGCTTGGTGTAAGTCAATATCTAACTTTTTCTGCTTTTTTTTTTCTTTAATTTTTCGTTTGCATGTTGATTGTTTTGCTTAATTTAAAGTTTTTGGTCGCAACCTCATAAATGTACACAATCATTGTATTTTCTTTATTTATTTTGTAAAAAATGGTTTCATAGTCATAGTAAATTTATTTATCACTGAAGCATGATCTTGCACAACTACTTGAGACTGTATTCATTTGACTTTACTTTACCTACTACTTTTGTCCAAAAGTAGGAGTGTTTAAAATTTGTACACATTTACTGCATAGGGTGCCAGAAATCAAAAGCTTATTTAAGCTTATTTCACGTCATTCAACTTCATGAACAAGAAATTGTAAAAGGAAAAAGTCAAAGACACCAGAGTTTGTCTCTAAAACTTCTCAATTATACCATACTTGCTTCATAACCCAAATACGAGGTTAAAATTTCGAATGCAAAAATCGAAAAGACATCCGAAATTTATAAAAAATAGGCACTAGAATTTGATGAAATATGTACAAGAAAGTTGACTGACATCTTAAAATTCACAATCCAAGGATTCCTTATAAGATAGGCGTAAGTTCTGATGAAGTCTGATGATATGCAGATATGCAACTTGTTTCGCGCCGATTTCGGACAAGGATCTCTAATATTTAATAAGAAATGTTTGGCTTATACAAAGATAACAAATTTGTAGAGAGCTATAAGTTGCACTAGCTACATATTACTTTTACTTCTCTAATCTAGATTTCCTGGAATGATTTTGAAATTAAGCACTTACATTTTGTAGTTTCCACTTGGCATATGCACTGACAGTGGATTTTGATATCAATTTTGTATACAACTTTTCACAGTACCTGTTGATTATTCTAGTTTCAATTAGAAACACACAATTTTTATTTTTCAAAAACCTAGCACAATTTTATCTCTAATGAATACTTATATTATTAGATATGCAAAGAAATTGATTGAGCTCTCTAAATATGTCGCCTTTATAGTTTACTAGAGAAAGTGCAAACTGAAAATCCTAACTGGAAGGATTCAGGCATTGCCTTCATCACATCGGTAACACGACTACTTGAACGACTATTGGACTATCGCAGCGTAATGCAAGGAGAAGAAAATCGCGATAAGCGCATGTCTTGTACGGTGAATCTTTTAAATTTTTATAATAACGAAATAAATCGCAAGGAAATGTACCTCAGGTAACCCAATACGTTTTAAAATACTAGTTTAACGAAATTTATAAATAACTTACAATTTAGATATATTTATAAACTACATGATCTTCATCTACAAGCGGAAAACTTCACGGAAGCCGGTTTCACCCTCAAACTTTACGCGAGCATGTTAACCTGGGACAGAGAATCATTATCATTTGCACCCAACGATAACACCGGTCAACCAGAATGGCAACGAAAAGAAAAACTTTATCATGAGGTTGGATTCTTTCTAATTTCTAAAAACACACAATACCATTTGATTATCATTTCCAGATCCTAAAGTATTTTGATAAAGGTAAATGTTGGGAAAAGGGGATACCTTTATGTAAGGAATTGGCCCATTTGTACGAGACAAGACGATTCGATTACAACAAGCTGAGTGAAATTCTTAACCTAGAAGCGAAATTCTTTCAAAATATCTTAACTCAGCTTAGACCAGAACCTGAATATTTCAGAGTTGGTTTCTACGGAATGGGATTTCCACTTTTCGTGAGAGTAAGTTTTCCATATGACTGTTGATCAACTATGATTTTAATTTCATTCTATATAGAATAAACAATTTGTTTATCGTGGCTTGGAGTACGAACGGATAGGGGCATTTACTCAAAGATTGCAGACTGAGTTTCCACAGGCTCAAATTCTAACCAACAATAGTCCCCCGGATGCGTCAATTTTATCAGCACCTGAGCAGTACATTCAAATAAGCAATATTCGTCCAGTGGGTGATGCACAGGCTTTAAAAACTGCTATGGTTCCAGTGCCAGAAAAAATAGCCAGATTTTATGAGGTAAGCTTTCAAATCAAATAATTGTATGAATTAAATTGGAGTAACGAAATAGTAATACGGTTAAGAATACTTACTCGTGAATATCCTTTACACTAAAATAAGTTTGAATGGAAGTCCTATTGTTGAACTAGTTAGTAATGGTCGCACTCATGTGAAAAGCATAGATTTTCCAAATTGAATAGAAATTTGTGAAGATAAATTACATCCTATCGATCTTTCAAGGATTCAATCATACGCAAATGTATTGCAGAAAAGAACCGCGATGAGTTAGATGGAAATCACGTCTTAAAAGACTGTGGAGTAAACAAACAAACCTCCGCAACCTGTATGTAAAGCAGCGTACACACTTACGCGCAAATCTTAGCACTTGCACGCGGATTTGTATGCTCGCGGGGAAGTGCGTTGGCTTGGCTTTTGAATGAAGAAAAGAGCAACGCACTTGAGCACGTGCTTACCTGAACGGATTTGCTCGCAGATTTGCGCGACAATGTGTACACTGTATAAGGGAAAACGACCGGCAAATTGTAGAGGCTATAATTAAGTAGCTAAGGAATTGCAAAAACGGAGGGATACACTCCTTAAGTTCAAAATACAAAATCAAAACCGCTAAATAAGACAAATCGTAAAACAGAATAGTCCTCTGTTCCTTTGTTCTCAAAAGAAATGGTGCCATTAGAAAAGCTAACGGATAATGGTCGTCAGACACTCAAAAAATCAAAAAACGTTGAAATTTCGATGGACCCAGTTTCTCATGCTTTCTCATAAAATTTGAAGAAGAAGGCAAAATAAATAAAATTATGCTCGATAGGTTGACTAATCTCGAAAGTAATTCGTAGAAAACGCGTACATCAACTAGAATATGAATAAAAAATGAATGTTGAAAATACGAACGGAACGAACTTGTGCAAAAATTTGAGGAATTGGAAATATTCATGCGCGAAAAAGATATTAGCAGATTAGACATTAGCTTGATTTATGAAAGACACGTAAAAAAGGAATCGCATTTAAAAATAAAAGGCTGTAATGATTTTCACACTTGTCACCCTTCGGGAAAAGCAAGGGGTGGATCATCCTTATTTATTATAGAGTGCATCGAACAATCCGAAGATAGATAGAAAAAGAAAGATAGAACTTGAAACTTCGCAACTGTGCAATTCAAATAAAAAGAAAGTCAGCATATTCTTAAATTCTCACCTATCCATTGTCCACCGAGTTCCACGCTTTAAAAGAGTGATTTTATTAACTTGCTTAAATTGCTGAAATATAATTTGATTTTTGTCGACCATTTTAATGCTAATCTCGCACAAAGGTAGAATGCTGAATGGGACAGGTTGAAGTACAGTTGTGATTTCCGCATCACGGGCAAACCGACTTACTGGCCAGTTGAAACTTCCTAAATACCTGACCTAATCGATTTGTTCGTTGTGAAAGTAATATTTCTCTTATCATTCCTCAGTTATTTTGACATTGAACGGAAAACTAATCCATTAACTAGAGCCAGCGAGATTAACTGGTAGAACAACTAACTGGGAAGGCTTTGGGTACAAAATTGAAGACAATGTTGAACTGAGCGTTCCACTTACTACGCCTTTTGAGCTTTTGGTTGAAGTTAATCGCTTCGTAAAGATCGTACAGTTCGCCTCCTGAAATAATATATATATAAATATATATATAATATGCATTATCTAAAGAAAACGCCGGACAAAAACCGTTTAGGGTATCCTCCGGAAAAAAAGGATTTGTCCAGGAAAAAAGGATAGCGCGTAAAAAATGGCAACAGAATCGTTCTTCGTGCTTTTTTTATGCAATTTTTTGAAGGAGACTATTAACGATTTTAAGAATCGTGCGATAGGGTCTTACTTAACGGCGAAAAAATATTCCAGTTATTCATTTTGGAAAGCGCCGCTAAATTTTAGATTGAAAAGAATGTAAGAGAGAATATAAAGAAAGCAGACGTTTTTGCCGCCAATATGGTAGAAACCTTTGAATCGTACGATGGGCAAGTGGGTTACGACAGTACTAATACGGACGGAATTACTGTCTGACGATTTAGCACTCATAAGTGCAATACCAAGAGAACTAAAACACGAGATCGACGTTCTACGACCTAAGACAGCTCCTGGTTATGATTTGATCACCGGAGAAGTTCTCAAAGTTCTACCCAGAAAAGCATTAATTAAGCTTTTTCATTTTATAAATACTGAGTTCACATTAAAACACGTGCCGAGCGAATAAAAAGTTGCGGAAGTGATAATGGTTTTAAACCCATGAAAACCGCTAAATGACGTAAAATCGTGTAAACCAATTGCGCTTTTTCCAGTCATATCCAACATTTTCGAGAAGATATTACTAAGGCGTCTACAACCGGTTATAGAAAATATTAATCTTATCCCTGACCACAGTTTGGGGATATGCTCAAGTATATTCCTTGACGTCTCGCTAGTCTTTGATAACGTGTGACACAATGGGTTAAAATGCAAATTACGACAAGTTCTCCCCGTATGCCCATACGATATTCTAGAACCATATCTCAGGAATAGAGTCTTCCGTGTTAGACATGGAAACAAATACTAGGAGCTCAAGGAAGGTTATATACTCGTGATATATCGAAAGAAGATGACACTATCCTTGCTAAGTTTGTCGATGACACCGATATCTGTATGTTCAGTGATTAGTGTTTCCTTTATTTTTCTTCTTTTTTTAAACATTTTATTAATAAAAATAAAAAATAAAAAATTATTAATATATCTTATTTTCCATTTATAGGTAAACGATGTAACACGTTTTATATACGATCGGCCCATCTACAAAGGTCCAATTGACAAAGACAACGAATTCAAAAGCTTATGGATTGAGAGAACAACTCTCGACATAGGCAGTCCCTTACCTGGAATTTTACGATGGTTCGAAGTCGTATCAAAATCAGTTCAAGAAATAACTCCAGTTGAGTTTGCATGTGAGACAATGAATAATGTCGGAAAAGAACTTTGGGATTTGATCGTGCAATACAGGAGTGATCCAAAACGAAATATCAATCCATTCTCAATGCGGTTGCAGGGTATTATTGATGCCAATGTTATGGGTGGCATTAGCAAATACCAGGAAGCTTTCTTTACCGAGAATTTTCTTAAATCAGCTCAGGGTCATGGTCAACAGGCCAATGTACAAAAATTAAAGTGTCTAATTTTAGAACAAATACAAGTTCTGGAAACAGCATTGGAACTACATGGGCAACTTGCACCACCTGGTGTTCAGCCATTACACAATCGTTTATTAGAACGATTTTCACAACTCAGGCAAAGTTTATCGGGAATGGGCCGTTTGAAACGGCAACATTCGGAAAGCATAGTGAACACTCCACTACCTCCTCTACCAACAGAAACTCAAAAACGTACACTTAGCTTGGGTGGGAATTCTTACGGTATCTACGAGCATGATGAAATCTACACTAGGCCCGGTGACACGTTAAGACCAGTGGAAAACCTTTCCCTCGGACAGATTGTTAATTCCTATCAAGCTCTGAGCAAAGAAAACCTAAACATTTCCGAAATTTCTAGATCAGATTCAAAAGGTCAAGCTCCACCTATACCGAATAGACCTAAGTCAACGGGATTTGTTAGCAATATGGACAGTCCTGAAGTACCGCCAAAAACATTACCACGTGATCGTGGAGGCTCATCTCCCAATGCTCCACCTCTTCCACCACGGGGTATTACCCCCGATAAGAGAGCATCGAATCCACCTCTTCAGTTCAATGAGTTCTCAGATCAATCCTATAACACCAATTCGTCTTCTAGACGGCAGGGTCAAAAGTACTCTGTAGTGGACATAAGTTTCGATGAGCCTGAAGCAGATTTTAATCAGCATATGAATGCAGATGGACATCTAAATATATGTTACCCGCCAAATGACTTCCGTGACTCTGGTATTTCAACAAGCTCCAACGAACTCAACCAGTTGAATAATTTGAACTCCCTAGAGGGAGTAAACCACCAAGATATTGATGTGGGAATGAACATAAACCACGAACTCTCTGCTAATTCGTTTGAACTAGATCTACCGTTACCACCACCGATTCCACCGAAATCGCTCAATGTCTCCACCCCTGACTGCGATGACCGTATTCCTTCGTCATGCTCACAGCATTGTCAAGAAAATGGCACCAACGACGGATACATAACACCAAAGAACTCGAAAAATGCCTTCACTCCCGACGCATTATGAGCTAACATTTACTAAAGATGTGAAATGGATTTGCAACACACGTTATCAGTATAAGTAATCACTCTAACTCTAAGCTATTTTTAAGTAAGATAGAACGCATAATGTCTTGAGAGATTTCAGTCTTCGTAATTATTTTTTTCTGTTCAGAACAAATTTTCTGAGTTAGTTTTATGTTCATTGTGCCAAAAATTTATTCCAAATGAATTATAATTTATCGATATACATACAAACATACATATTTCCTTTGAGAGCTTGCATATGGAATTAATCTTTGGAACTGTACGCTCCTAGGTAACAAAAAGGTCCCCAAAAACTTACCGACGGTTGTGTAAGCATTGTGCTTATTGTAGTTTATTTTTGGTATTTAAGTTTTTAGATATACTTAGTTTAAGAATATCGTATTTTACTGCATGTATTCGTGATTATTATTCTTTTGGAAGCATACATATTTATATAATTAATCGCGCAAAAATTCGAATCTCAGTATTTCTCTTTTCTATTAAGAAAACAGTTTGTGTATTTTTTTCTTTTTTATTTTTTGTTTGTTTTGCTTTTCTTCAGTATTTTTTCGTATTATTGTGCGTTAATGATTCTTAATATTATTTTTAGCTAACTGTATATCTTACACATAATATGCATATTGTATTTTTTTTTTTGAGCAACCCTATATCTTTGTCTAAAACAATTGAATCGAATAAACTATTGCAATACATTATGAGATGCACAAATCTCGTGAAAAATATAACATAAAAACAAATTACGATGATTTGCGATTGAACGTAATTTTTATTGTATATTTTTATATTGTAAAACTAGTCAAAGAGATACAAATATATAATACGCCCTCAGTACCGAATTACTATTTTCGTTTTTATTATTTTACGATAAAGTGGCATTGCACTTAAATTAACGGTAAAATATAGTGATAATCCTCAGTACCTCGACAGGATATTGGGTAACCAACCGCTATGAAATGTCGTTCCTGTAAACAAACGAGAGAGGCGGAAGAGTATTTTTTCACACTGGAGCACTTCCTTTTGATGCAGACGGCAGTGGACGAATTCCCTAGATGGAATCAACGGTGGCGTCTACCAGTTCCAGTTAGACCGAACTATCTAGTGTCATCCATATATGAGTTGCTTCGACATATTCGAATCCTAGGTCTATAGGGATCTCCATTACTGAGCCAATGTGGGGGAAAAGAGTTGGTGTCGGATGAACCCTTAATAGGTCAACGGCAGCGCCCATATCCCCGAAGAGGGTTACTGGGGGTTAGTCGTCACTGTTGACGACCCTAACAATCGAAAATAAAGCCAACAACCTTCGGATTTGCATGTGGAATGTTCGAACCCTTAACAGACCGCGTGCAGCCGAACAATTTGCAGAGGCCCTAGATTGCTATAAAACAGACTTCACACCAATCCCGGAAGTGAAACGGAATGGGCCGGCCAAAAAGATAATGAAATACTGTGACATCTATTTCGGTGATTGCTATAGAGACCAAAAACAACTCTTTGGGGGTGTATTTGTCATAACTCATCCGGGCAGACTTAGGCAAGAAGTCTTAAGCTTTCGACACGTGAGCGAACGTCCCATAGAAGACAAGGGCGACGCCACTAAAGAATGTTTCTACGAGTTCCTCGACAAAACTTACGAGCCATGTCCTAAATATGACGTTAAAATCGTACTGGGTGATTTTAAAGGCGGACGATTGACAGCCTTCAAGACACCACGTCCAAAAATGGTTTTAGCTTATTGTATTTACTGTGGGGCGAAATGTCACTATAGCAAGCACACGGTTTCCTTATCTCTATTGACAAGGGGACTGGCGATCTCCTGATCATCAAACGGTCAACCAAATTGATCGTATTGCGATCGACATAAGTATTCTGGATGTCCAAACCTTCCGAGTGACGGGTTTTCCTAAAGAAGAAAAAAGACCACGAGAAGCGCGCGGTCGATGATATTGAGAAACTATACTCCAGGAATAATGTACGGAAGTTTTACCAACAGGTAAAACGAACGTGTCCGGCCGACAAGACCCGTACAGAAACCTGTAGAGATGAAGAGGGAAACTTCGTAGTAGAGTCATAGCAGGTGCTATGACCTGACGGCCTAACAGCCAAGTTGTTTAAAGCCGCTGGAAATGACCTGGTAGAGAGCAAAAAAAAGATTTAGACAAGGTGACCAAGGTGACGAGCTGTCATGTAATTTTTTCAACATCATACTTGAAAGAATTGTGCGACACTCACAAGGCAACACCGGAGGCACAATTTTTAAAAGTCTGCAACTACTAGCGTACGCCGATGATATTGACATGTATTGTAACGGTGGCTGCCAAAATGGGTTTAACGGTAAACGAAGGCAAAACCAAGTATATGCTGTCAACAACATCGACGAATTGAACAGAACGTCGACAACTATAACTTTGAGGTAGTAAGGGACTTTGTCTACCTCAACTTTACTAGCAATTCTGATAATAACATCTCAGTAGAAATTGAACGAAGAATAACTCTTGCCAACCGCTGTTTCTTTGGGCTGAGCAGGCAATTGAGTAGTAAGGCCCTATCCCGAACAGCTAAGGAGATTCTGAATAAGACCTTGATCAACACAGTCCTGCTTTATGGCGGTGAAGCTTGGATTCTATCCAAAGCGGATGAAGATATCCTCGGTCGTTTCGAGAGAAAAATTCTTCGTAAAATTTTCCGGCCCGTTTGCGTTGACAAGCTTTAGAAGAGGAGACGACAACGACGAATTATACGAGCTGTACAGCTACATCCACCTAGTCAAAAAATTTGGCATCAGTCGTATAAGATGGCTAGGACATTTAGAGCGGATGGACACAAATGCTCCAGCCCGTAGAGTCTTCGAAACCAACCTGGAGGGACAACGTAGTTCTTCCTCTTCTTAGGTGGCGCTGCAGCCCGAGGTGAATCTGGGCCTTCAATAACAAGCCTCTCCAGTTGGCCCAGTCCTTAGCAAGCTGCCTCCAATTGCGCACATTAAGATCTTCTTTGATTATTTTCGATATAGGACAGGTGACCGGACTGATAATACCACCACCAATACCAAAAATGTTTGGCTATTCTCCCACGAGGTGGCTATCTCTTTGTCTAACAGTACTGCAAATGTTTTTCTCATTATCCAGAGATCATTTGGGATTTCTACTGTAAGCGGAAGGGTAAATGTTTCTTTGGCTGCAGTGTCAGCATCTAGATTGCCCTTGATGCCTACGTGCTAAAAAGATATTTTTGGAGGAGTTAAGCACACTTCTAATGTTTTCCAAGGACGGACATTTGTTTAACTCGTTTCTTAGCCCATTTAATATACTAAGAACGTCAGTGAAAATTAGTTTCGTTCCAGAAAGCTCTTTGGTGAAAGATAGGCATTTCTGGATTACTGTTCCGATATATGAGTTCCAGGTGATGGATTGTTTTTGTTTCTTTGATAGATATTAGCTCTACTAATGCGTATGACGAGTTGGAATCTTTGAATGACCCATCAGTATAGAAGATTCGATTTGCTTCAAATTCGGCGATCATCTCGTTGTGAAGCTCTTTTAATTGTCGATCCGGTGTATCCTTTTTCCTATAATTCGCCAAGCTTGTATTAATTGACGACGTACTTCTTTTCCAAGGTGGTGGAGGGTTACTACATAGTTGAAGGGCAATTGGTGGTAAATGAATTAGGAAGATAAACTCCTTGGGTTGATAGTAAAGAAATCATGTACCTTATTGCAGAAGTAGTCCCTTTTCGAGGTTTTCCCATACCAAATAATTCTTTAGTTACCTTGTGAAGTGGATGCAAAGAGTCTCCTAGGGCCTTGATTGTAAGTGTATTGACCTTTTTTTTCGAGTTGTTCAAAAGATAAATAAATCTCTTCGAAGTGCTATTATAGGCGATGTTTTTAGGCCACCTGTTACTTTCAATACGGTCAATGTTTCTCTTGGAACTAGTTTGTCAAGCCATGTTGAAGAGAACCCTCTACCAAAGTCCTAGCTAATCGGATGGCCGTGTCTATATGGGGTCTTTTCCGTTTGAACCAAACCATTTTAAGCGCATTGTTCCGTAATTTGAGATGATTAATTGCATTTTTTATTTGAAGGTTCCATTTCAGATTTCCCGAAAAATATATACCTAGTATCCTTAGTTTTCTTTTGAGTGGAATTGTAACATTACGCAGGGTTAGAGGAGAATACATGCATTTTCTTTTTCTGCAAATATGGATAGCTTCGATTTTATTTGGTGAAACAGAAGCACCTCTGTCTTGCGCCTATTGATAGATTGCAGAGTCAGTTGTTTCCAATAGTTGTCTAACATGGTATGGATCTCCAGAAGCTAGTGTATAGACCATAAATCACAGATTAATACAGATAGTCGACCTGTCATCCCCTGCCCGCTAAAACCCTCAAATGGGCGGAGCCTAAATCCTCTCCCATGATTCTCTATCCGTGAATGCATGTGAATAATATATTACAGGCATCAGCTGAATAAATTTCCTTTAGTGTGAACTAAGTTTTGCATGTGTTGGAAAATTGAGAGGTAAATTTCCTTTTTGGTTTGTTCCGAGAAATTCACCCGAATGGCTATAAATTAATTTAGCTCTACAGTATTGTTGTGTATGTCAATTGATTCATCTTATTGCACTGAATTCAATGCTGCAATTAGATATTAGGCGTTTTTCTTTTTTAGTTCAGAACAGAGCTCGGAACAGAGCCTGAACATGTCGAGCGCGCTGTGAACGGAGCACGCTCTAAACGCTCTGATATATTTAAGAAACACGATTGAGCAGTACCTGTCATATGACTGCAAAATCAATCGACCATTCATGCTTTTTGTCTTCTTAAACACTAAAATAGCGTTTATACACAAATAAAGTTTTCATTTAATTATTAACTACTAATAATTAATTAAAAACAAAGCCTCGAACTCCATTTCAATTGTTTTCGATTTCGTTTTCTTATTGCTTTACCCCTTGTCAAACGTCAAATTCACTGTGCTCGGGTTTTGCTCAGGATGCTCAATCAATTCATGCTGAGCTGATAGAGCGCGCTCGGAGCGCGCTCTAAACGAAAAAAGAAACACGAATCGAGTGCTCTAAGCGTTCTGAACTAAAAAAGAAACACAAACATTTTTTTTGACAACTCAAGCTCTGCTCTGAACTAAAAAAGAAAAACGACTATTGTCATACTCCTTTCGTTTAATAGTTATGGCAATTTCAAATTGCAAATTCAAATAATAACGAATAGGAACAAAAAAAATTCCCTGGTGGTAAATTTTTGACACCAAGATGGCTGCGCCCATGGATTCCCCATCGCTCAAAGAATGTGTGCGTGAGGTCCCGTTTGATTTGCATTGAAACACTTATACACCTTAAGAGCGATGGGGAAAAACAGCTGTTTTCTGCTGCGTTTTAGCTTGAGGGCCGAAAGAGAGAGCCGCTCTGAGATGACTATTTGTATAAGTATATAATCTGAGCCATAAATTAACAATACCGAGATAGTCAACTTTCCATCCCCAACCCGCAAAAATCCGCAAATGAGAGATTTGAAGTTTAAGGTCCAAAACAATAGCTCATGTAATTTTGCATTAGAGTGGAGTGAATATAGGCTGACAGTTTTCAACAAATTTCAGCACATCGATAGTTTTTTGTATCGGCTAAACACGTTGCTGTCAAAAATGGACGTGATTTTCCTTTTTCCCCATTTGTTTACTTTTTAGCTCAAGAAAGAGTAAATATATTTTTGATTTTAGACAACTTTTTATATTTTTACTTGCACCTACATATGTATGCATGTATACCTATTGGGCAAGTATTGGTTTCGTGAAAAATTTCGAACTCGAGATTTTAATCAAACTTGACATTACTATGATGGAGAAGTGCAAAAAAGTGGGTCTGCCAATTCTGTCTGTCTGTCTGTCTGGATGTCTGTCTGTCTGTCTGCCTGTATATTCGACTATAGCCTAAACGGGTGGTCGGACTTGCTTCAAACTTCATATCTGGGGTCTGTGGGATAATCCCTAGAGGCGAAATTGAAATTTTCATTCTAACCTCAAAATTAAGGGTACTTTAGTTAAGGGCGATTTAACTAATAATGGATTTTCTCGAAAACGGCTCTAACGATGTGAGTTAGTTTGGGTATATTCTATTAGGTGGTATACCACGTTTTGCGCAAAGAAATGCGTATACCGGTAATTTTAGAAATTGGCTGTTTCTCGGCTATTTCTTCAGCGATTGAGCTTCAAATTAATATCTGAGGTATGTATGACAAAGGCAAAGATATGACGTACCAAGTTTTGGAACTGCCACGCCCACTTTTCAAAAATTTTCCTTTTTTTCAAAATTTTTACTCGAAATTGAAAAATTTGTTAAAACGAAATTAATAGGCCTTGAACTTCTCTATAATTCAGTTGAACAGCTTACATAAACTTTGAATTTCACTTTTTCTGTTTAAGAAATATAGCACTCTGAAATTGTCGTAAAATAATGTAAACAAAGGCAGTGGGTCGCCGCAGGTGTGTTTGGAAGTGCAGTGGGGAGTTTAGGATGTTAAAACAAAATCTTTTTTTTTATAAATAAATGAAATGTGTCTTACACAAATAAACAGATTGGTTACATTATAACTACGAAATTGCTTAGTGAATTGTAGAAATGTTTGATTTAAAATACATATGTACATATATGTATAAATTATTCACAGGAGAATAAATTGTTCGTTCTCAAATTTTATGTGTAGATGAAAAGGCTGGTCGAAACCTTCTGTTCTGTTAATCTTTAATGAAAAAATAACTGTATATGGTTAAACCAGAATACAAAATTAAAAGGAAAAGAATAAAACAAAGAGAAAGACAACAAGATATGCAGCTTAAGGATAACACAACAATTTGCGTTCACCATCTCAACACATATGTCCTTTGATAAACATTATTCTTCTTTATATTTGACCTAAAATATATAATAAACGTATCTACTTGTTGTTTGTTCAAAAAACAAAGTGGAAAAAATTAAAATATGTATGTTTATACTGTGATACATATATTTGTATGTTTTAATTTAGTTTTTTATTTAGTATAAATGATTTGAAACATACGTTACATTTTTAATTTAACTATTTTAAATGTAACGTACTTTTAACAAATTCACCACAAAACGAAGAAAATTGTTGGTAGTTGCTTATTGGACACAGCATCCGCTCCACAATTTGCCAGTTTTTGGCACAAAGATGGCTGCGTCCGTATGGCAGTTGAACCTCCCGTTGGTGAGCAAGAGTGTATTAGCGAGTTTGCAGGCAAATTACGCATACATTCTTGCTCACCAACGGGCACAACTTGTGGGTTCGAAAGAGAGTCCCCCTCGAAGTTGACCATCTAGCTATGGTTAATTTATGTCAATAGCGAAATCGATTGAGCGATGTCCGTCCGTCCGTCCATTCGTCTGTCTGTATGTCACCACTTTTTGGGGCTTAAATTTTGAGCTAGGAGGATGAACTTTCATATCTGGCCTTTAAAGAAGAAGAAGCAGTAAAGTGTAAAAATTTGTGATTTCTCCCCGGCTCGTGCGGGATCGACAGCGAAGGGAAACCAAAGGGTTAGTTGAACAATCGTCGATGTCGATGGAAAATGCGGTGCTGCAGGGCGCCAAGAGGTTAATCGACGTTGTGGAAGCCTGTGTCCGGGAATGTTAATCAATCAAGTACACGTGAAAGTGGAAAGGCTGATGGACAAACCAGAAAACAGAAGGTCAGTCAACCCGAACCGCACCAAGAAAAACATAGGGTGATTCAATTGAATCTTCACCACAGCAGAGCTGCATCAGCAATGTTGATCAGATGCTTTGTGGAAGAGTCGATTGATATTGCCTCGCTGCAGGAGCCTTGGATCTTCAAAGGAAAGATTAGAGGTCTACCTGAAAGTATTGCCACTTTACATTATGCGCGATCTGGCGAAAGAGATATATTTTGTGTACTGGTGAGGCACGGTGTTAAAGCGGTTAGGTTGCCGCAACTACATATGTTCCCCTGACCTTGTCGCTGTGCGAGTAGGAACAGGTGCAGACAGTTTTCTCATGGCATCTGCATACCTGCCGTATGACTCCCTAGATCCTCCCCCAACAAAAGAGGTAAAGTCTCAATTGAGGTCATAATAGAGGTGAAGGATGAAATCACTACCAAGGAAGAAGTCGCTCTAGCCCTCTCGGAGCAGTTCGAATTGCAAAAGCCGATACCGGAAACTGCAATAAAGTTCATGAGGAAAACTTATGCCGGGACGCAGACTGCAGTAGTAAGCCTGCTAGCAAGCATCGCCAACAAGGCGCTACTGGCAGCAAAAATCAGATTCGGGTGGGTAAATTACCGACTAAGAGAAAAACCCGATCTGAAAAGATGTTACCGGTGCCTCCGGTATGGCCACCGCGCAATGGGCTGCAAGAGTGAAGATCGGTCCAAACACTGCTACAGATGCGGTGGAAAGGGACACAAGGCAAAGGATTGCTCCTTAGAGCCGGAATGTATGCTCTGTAAAGGAAGTGGGCATAGCGCCAAGCACAGTACTGGAAGCATAAGATGCCCTGCATTCCAGCTAGCGCTGAACGCTCCCCAGAAGCGAACATGAAGGTTATCCAACTTAACCTCAATCATTGCGAGGCAGCTAAGGACGCTACTTACACAGACGGTCCGAGAGTACGATGCGGATATCGCAATACTCAGCGAGCCCTACAAGCAGCTTAATAAGAGTGTGTGGACAGCGGGCACTTCAGGCAAAGCAGCGATATAAGAGTAACCGTGGGCGATCACGTCGTAGCTTCCAAATCAGAGCTGAAGTACCTTGGCATTACCTTAGATACAAGGCTAACTTATAAGCAGCACCTGCAATATGCAGCTGAAAAGGCAGCAAAGGCAACGGCTGCCCTATCAAAGATAATGCCGAATATCAGGGGACTGCATCAATAATGCTCTACGGCTCCCAAATATGGGCTGGTGCCATGAAAACAAAATCATACAGAAAGAAAACTGAGCAGCCCACAGAAGCAATGCGGCATGAGGAGTGGCTGGCATGGTAGCAATAGACCTTCTTGCCAAAGAAGCGCAACAGAAATGCCGTGTCAGTAGGACATCGGCAACAGTAGTACTGAAGTACCACCAAGGACAAGTGTGGAAAAATGGCAGGAGAGATGGTGTCACTCTGACAAAGGCAGGTGAACGCATAGATTGATACCCAATATAGACGCCTGGATTAATAGGAAGCATGGAGAGCTGAATTTGCTTACTGGCCATGGATGCTTCAGGGCCTACCTGCACAGATTTGGACACGACGACACGACAGATTTATCCAACGAGCACGGAAGCAGAGGAGGGTGCGGAACACATCATGTTCCACTGCCCACGATATTACGTAGAACGACATCTGCGAGGGGGTTCAGGTTTAATCCCCAGACAACACCAAAAAAATTTCTTTCACGGCCCCATCTCTCGCGAGCGTCTGACAAACATCCGAGAGTAAAACTGTCATGAAAAAGCTTCTCAAAATTGCCATTCGGATCCGGCATTAAACAGTAGGCCCCTTCCATTCATGTGAAGAATATAACACGCACAACACGAATGGTTGTGAGAAGCTAGGCCCTGGGTCCCATGGACCTGTCGCGCCAAAAATTTGTATTGTTTTTTTTTTTGCGAAGACAGGAGCAACAATGAAACGCAGTGAAGCAGGCTGTCAACTTGAATGAGCCGAGTATATAAGGCTGAAGTCCCCTCGCGATGAAATGCTTGACGGCAGTGCCGCGAGGACCAGAGGTAGAAGAGGGGGTGGGTTTAGTGGGTGGATATCCCACACTGTTACTGAGTATGGGCTCAGTTTCGTCTTTAAAAGATTCCCACCTTCCTACGTAAGAAAAAAAAGTCTCTAGTGAATGTTTCAGGGATAGGACTGAAGATCTAACGATTGATTGCGATGCTAATGCACACTGTGCAGTGTGGGGAAGCACAGGGAAGGGAAGTTATTGACGTGACTCTGTGTAATAATAGAATGCTTAATAGAATATCAGAATGGAAGGTAATGGATCAGACAATGATGTCGGACCACATCATTTGATGTTCGATACGGATCTAAAAGGAAGAAAAATCTAAAATATGTCAGGATTTCCAGGAACACGAACATAGTGAAATACCAGGAACTGTTACGGGAGAAACTGAATGGCAGGGTACCCAAAATACCGAAAACCATTTGGGATGTAGAGTCACAGCTGAAGAGCTTACAATTACCTGTTGAAAATGCTTACCAAGAGGCGTGTACACCTACTTTGGTAGATGAAAAGGACACCACGCCTTGGTGGTGTAGGGAACTTGAAAATCTAAACGAGGAGGTGAGAAAAGCCTTTAATCATGCCATGAGAAGGGATGATCCTGAATCATGGGATGAGAATAAGGCAAAGAAGAAAGAGCTAAAAGCAACTCTGCGACGACGTAAAAGGGAGTCAGTTAGGGAATTTTGCTCGAATATGAGAAGCACAGCTGGGTTCAATAGACTTCAGAAAATTGTTTCGAGGGATCCAGTTTCCAAAGTCGGATTCATTCGCGATAGAACGGGGGTGATTGTTGGGACACTGGGTCGTACAAATGAGGTCCTCATGGAAATACACTTTCCGGGAAGGCTGAAGTCAGATCAGCCCTAGGCTCTGAGGAAACAAGGAGCAAACAGGATGGATAGGACAGAAGCGAAACGGATAGTAACTCCAGAAGCGGTCAGTGGGGCGATAAAAAGGTTTTCTCCTTATAAGACCGCGGGATCGGATGGTATATTCCCAGCTTTAATTCAATGGGGTGCAGATCTCATTGTAGAAAGGCTTACGGGTATATACGTTACATACCTAGCGATAGGCTACATATCAGTAACATGGAGCGAAACAAATGCGGTGTTTCTTCCAAAACCGGAAAAAAGGGACTACACCGAAGCGAAATCCTACAGACCGGTCAGCCTAATATCATTTCTGTTGAAAACAATGAAAAGAATTGTGGTGAACCATAGGGAGAGCACGGCGCTGAAAGCGTATCCTTTGAGTAGTAGACAACATGCATACAGAGCTGGCAGATCTACGGAAACAGCGCTAGACCAGGTGGTACGCGGAAGAAGAGATGAATACCGGAGCCATCGCAATGACCATAATAATGGAATTGAAGGTGCCTTCAATGGCTATTAAAATGCCGATTGGCACCACTCACAGAGAGATTCTAAGCTTAGAGCGGAGAACACTGAAATGGGTGGTAGCGTTATCTGGAGGACGACACCTGTGAACTATGCTTGGAGGAAGTCGGGACGGCAGCACATACATACATATATTATGTCAATGTCCGGCGTTAGCTACCAGAAGAAGGGAGGTCCTGTGGAGCCACTGGGTAGAAACCCAGAGAATGAACCAGATTTCTGTCAAGCAGATGCTAGCGTTGACACGAAGAATCAAAACCAGAGAGGAACTGTGGAGAAATCCAGAGAGACTCTCCGGCTAAGATGGATCGTGGAAGAGAGACGAAAAGAGACCCAATACAGTGGTCTGGTTTGATATCTCTCGAACAATATATACATATATTTAAGTACTTTCCCAATTTCGTCTTTAAAAGATTCCCACTTTCCAACGCAAAAAAACATACAGGAAAACTACAATCCGTCAGGAACCCAATCTTTCCTAAACAGCCCTTATAAATTGGGACTGGCCATATTGCATTTTGTCTTGGGTTTAAAAGTCTGTTCAAAACGAATTGTACCAATTACATAAGGTCTGTTCACTTACCTGAAAATTCGTAGCAATTCGTATGAATTCCTGAACTCCTGAACTTAGAAGATATGTAGTGTATTTATAACATTAAAATTTCAACTTCTCCACATAATAGATTTGATGAGATTTAATCTATGTATAATTATTTTTGTATAAATTATAACTTTGTAAAATTTTAATGCTATTATCTACTCTCGTTTCATAAATCACCAATAAGTATTTCACAAAAACGACATTATATGGCCTTACCCGAATGCCTTCCCCACATAGAGTTTAGAAATTTATCTTGTTATTTATTTTTTTCAATAAATTTTTAAATAGAGTGCAAACAGCTCATTCTTTGAACTTACCACATTAAAAATTACACAATTATTTACATTTACCACCATTGAGCAACTAATATGTGAAAACAAGGGTACATCCATACATACGCGTCAATTGTCAATATACTGGAAATCTACTAATTGAGCACACTCCAGAATTATTGGAAAGTTTACTTACACTGGTTATTTCATTGCTATCTGGTTTGTTTAGATGTCAATTCCGAGGGAAACCGCTCTTGATAATATTTGTTTATAGAAGATTAACAGGTAGAAATATGTTGCCAAACAAATCTAAAACTCCAGCTAAACCAAAAGATAAATCGAATAAAAGACAATCGAAAAAACAGAAGCAATCTAAAGCGAAGGAATGTAGAATACCGAAAGACAAATTTTTGGAAACCCTAACCGTGGTCGACAGCAACAGTTTAAGGTCGAAAAGTCAGGCCGAAAGAACGTGCTCAGTTCCTATCCATCTTATAAGTACAAATACCCGCCACAGCTACAGAACGATGTCATTTAAACTGCTAGAGGAAGCGCGGCTTTGTCTTCTGCAAAGAGATTGGATTAACCTTGCCAAAATCTTGATAATGGCTAAGCCATCTGGAAGGAAGGAACACATCTTATTCTTTCAAGTTTTTGTGCGATATGCCGTAATTTGTCTTGCTCATAACCCGGATAAAAATCTTCTGGATGTATTCATGCAAGGTGTTGCCTCATGCTCTGGAGATTTGGAGAAACAGCGATTTATTAACAGTTTAACAAGCGATTAAAAACAATTGACTATTTTTATAAAATAAAAGTTCTTTAAAATGTGTGCAAGTCTTATGTGTCTCTCCTCTTAAGACGTTGTGATCCTGATTAACTGGGTTGCTGAGAAACTGATCCAGTCTTGTAAATTCGTCATTTATTTTGGCCATTGCCTGCTGTTCTTCTACCTTCGACTTTTCCTTGGAGGATCACGTACAGCAGCTGATATTTCTTATTTCGTATTCCACCTTTGGTTTATTGATTGTGTTCCGAGTTAGTCGCAGGCAATGGTATTTGAAACAAAGGTTAGATACCTACATTGGTTTGAACATTAACAAGGACAACCAAATTGCTGTAAAAAAAAACTAACATACATATGTCCAACCTTTAGGTCAGCTATAAATTCGAGGTAGTTAACAAGTTGACCTACCTCGGAGTAAAAGTTAACCTTACGAACGACACCTTAGTGGAGATCCGGCGAAGAATCACTCTGGTAACTCGCTGGTACATCAATTTGATAAAACAATTGAGTTCAAAACTCCTAACCAAAATGCCATAAGTGATTAATCCTGCAAACCAAGTGTTGAGATAGGCAAGAAAGTGGAGCAGATCTTGGCTTTTGTCGAATATTCGATCTTATACGCGTGCAAAACGAAGGAAGCAAAAGACTGAACTGCGAAGTCTGTGAGCTGTACCAAGACACGTGGACTACATTGGCTGGATCACATTGGGCAATTGGGTGACAAGTTTCCAGTTCAGAGAGTCATTGAATTCCTGGCCTAAGATTCGAAACCAGAAGAAAGAGCAAACCTTCATTATAAGCAATCACGAATGGTAGGATACTTGGTCTGGGCGGAGCTTGCTCGTGACCAAGGAGCATAGAGTAATCAGGAGTTTTCACTTAGAATCCACCCGTATTAACACTTCTACATCGGAGATTCTTTCTGTCCCTGATATTTTTAGAATCCTTCGGAACAACCACATTTCGAAAGCCTTTTTATTACATAGACGTATATACAGGCGTAGAGTCTGGTATTGTCAGTCTCCACGAAAAATCCCGGCACCAGATCCTTGACAAGTTTTGGAGCCATTAGTCAAGATCTGATTACAGCCCAGTCCAGTCGCAGACTCTAGTCGAACCCAGTTTTGAAACTAAATTTGCACAGCACCTGAAGTTCCGGTGTTATTACATCAAACGGCATATTCATGGAACCAGGGTCGTATGATAAGTGTTCAAGATCATCGAAACTCCAGTACAGATGATACCATTAATTAAACATCCCGTATAAGACAGTAGATTGCTTTGATGATACAGCCCATGATAAAAGTATTAAGGGAGATAATTCTTTGCGCTACGATTTTAAGTGTAAAAAGAGCCTCGCGTGTTCGTAGACCATCTCTAAAACTAAACTCAGTGTCACTAATGCCTTCTGACTCATTTAAATTTATTAAACAGATCTGCTATTACTACTATATGTATGTATGTTCTTTTTCTATTAGCTTTATAAGTTCTTTTGGTATTTCGTCGGGGCCAGTTGCTTTCCCGTACTTTGCGTTTATACTTCATATAAAAAAAAGAGGCCTACAGTAGGGCCATGACGGAAGGGCAATTAAGAAGGTTTTCCATTGTCAGACGCTCGCGAAAGATGGGAATTGCAATCGAACCTCAAACTTCTCGCTCAGTAGTTCGACGTACGACTCACAGCACCCACATAGCGCAAATGTATTATGTATAAGAAAATAAAATTATAATCCCTTTGAAACTAGTCGATACCCCTTCTTTTTCATCAGCCCTAATAAAGTGGGCGTGACGTACTTCGGCTTATTGACTTCGTCACTTGCTATAGTTTCCACACACGGTTTCCTCATCTCAATATCCAAAATGGGACATGGCAGTCTCCTGATCATCAAATGGTCAACCAAATTGATCACATTGCGGTAGACGTAAACCATGCCTCCAGCATTTTGGATGTCCGAACTTTCCGACCAGCCAACATCGACTCGGATCACTACCATGTTGCAGCCAAGGTACGAATACGGATATCCCAAACGCCACAACAAAGAAATAGTACTGTGAGAAGATATAACGTCGAAAAGCTGCAATCCTGAGACCGCTAGAACTTTTTTCGAACGCGTATCCCGAAATCTCGCTACGACTCCTATGCCGTCAGCACCAAATGCCGCAGAACAATGGCCATCATGCCATCAGAAGTGCCGCAACTGATCCGCTGGGTTTCGTCCGACCACCACCAATGGTTTGACAAGGAATTCCGGCAAGCAAATGCAACTAAACAGGAAACATACAAAGCTGTGCTGCAGAGAAGGACGAGAGCGGCTCGCGAGCTCTACGAGCAAAAGAAACGAAAGGAACATCGTCTTCTTCGAAAGAAGAAAAAGGAGCATGAGAAGCGCGCGATCGAAGACATTGACCGATTATACTCCAGGAATAATGTACGGAAGTTTTACCAATACATACAAAGTACGTGTCAGGCCAACAAGAAACCTGTAGAGATGAAGAAAGAAACCTCATTTTAGAGTTACAGTCGGTGCAAAAACTTCTGCAGACTGTATAACGGCGACGAAGACCAACATCGCGCTGTCAGACAGAATGAACCATTCAACAGAGTCGATGATGGTCAAAATTACCGTCCACCTGATCAAAACAAAAAGGATTACGATATCCAAACTTAAGCTCAACAAGACTGCTGGGCCGAATAGGCTACAGACCGAAGCCACTGGAGATGACTTGGTAGAAAGCATACACCAAATTTGGTCAGACGAGAGTATGCCTGATGAATGGAATTTCAGCAGCGTTTGTCCGATCCACAAGAAAGGAGATCCCTTAGTTTCACCAATCACAAAGTTAATAGTCTCTTTAACATCCCCTACAAGATCTTATCTGCCATATTGTGTAAACGCCTGAAACTGTTCGTCAACACCCTGATTGGCCCTATCAGTATGGTTTCAGACTTATTATCGATTTCAAGGCCGCATATGACATCATTTAAAGAGAGCCGTGCCTAGTCTTAGTATTCCTGCCAAACTCGCTGGGCTGTGTAGGAGGTAGGAGGCTCCATCGAGGTCGGTAACGATCTCTCCGAGACGTTTGATGTCAAAAATTGATGTTTTAGACAAAGTGACCCGCTGTCACGTGAGTTCTTTAACATCATACTTGAAAGGATTGTGCGACACTCACAAGTTAACACCGGAGGCACAATCTTTCAAAAGATTGTGGTGGAACGTCACAATAGATAGCTGTATAACTTTGAGGTAGCAAAGGACTTTGTCTACCTCGGCTCTGCTGTAAATTCTAATAACATCTCAGCATAAATTAAATATATATATATTATAACTCTTGCCAATCGCTGATCCTTTAGGCTGAGAAGGCAGCCCGTTTGCGTTGACGGGCTATGGAAGAGAAGATTCAACGAAGAACTATACGAGCTGTACAGCGATATTGACCGACTCAGAAAATTACGAACATCGTCTAAGATGGGCGAACTGTAGCGCCACCTAGAAGAGAAGACGTACTGCATGAAAACATATTTTTTATTGAGCACACCTCGTGTATAGTCACATAAAAGACTGGAACCTAAAATAAAGTGAAACTAAACGATTGGTAATTTTTAATTTATATTTTCTGGTATAATAATAGTAATAATAGACAAAATAACAATATAAAAAAGGTTAGAAATGGATTTACATTTTCCCAATGCCAGTTAATTCTTTCAAACTGTTAATTAAATACTTGTTGTATTCCTTGTAATTGACGGGATTGGCTCCAACCACAGTCAATTTATTACGATGCATATCCTGAAAAATATATTTGAGTTGTTTAAAAAAAATATATATTAAATTTCAACTAAACTTACTCCATAGACCTCCACTTTAGCCCTTAATTTAAATATAAATTCATGGAAGTTTATTGACGAGAAAATCTGTTCAGCTTCTTGAGGATCATTGTCAAGGGCTTCGCCTATCTCCTTAGCCGTTTTGCCCAGCAACTGTTCGGCTAAATCACTAAAGCATGTTACCCATCGACTTGATGTCCAGTCACCAATTTCCATCTAAAAAAGTATAAAGTTTTTTTTTATATACACAAGTAGAGATGTATGTACTATATACATATAATAAACGTCAACTTACATTAACCAGCACTCTGTATTTAAAATCCGGGAATATCGCATTACATTTTTCACACCGATAGTGACCATTGTTCTCATCAATAACTTTTTTATTACAATCTTGTTGTGGACATGCTTTGTATGTAGCATTAGCGCTACGAATAATCCTGACGACAGCTTTGCATTGGAAATAATCTGGTTTCTCGCCCGCACCCAAGTTCTTGATGCGTGCTTCATGGAATGATACCCAATCGGTGTTGTAGGAGCCGGCACCGGTTCTAAAGAGTTAGATGTTATTTATATGTACTATAAAATGACCCTCCTTTAGCAATTATACCTTGTGGAAACACTGCTGGAAATATTTGCACCGCCACCATTGTCGAACCATCCTCGCAGCTTATGACCCTCTGGGATGTCTGGATTTATTTTCATTACGGAACCAGCCCCCACACTTAGACTTTTGCCGCCGTTAAACTCATTAACACGGGCTCCTTTAATGAGAATAACATGTTGTGATCCAGTGTCAAAGTTTTCTGCCTCATCACCCCAGAGGGTAAGTTGTACCTAATAAAAACCAAGAGTTTCAGTACATATAATCTGAATTGAATAAGTGAATTTTGAAGTTCAAGTGAATTAAAACCCTAGATTGTCATACTCCATTAAGAAAACCATTGAAAGCGTGTTTCTATATAAATGTTATTGTTTCTTGACAGACCAGGAATATGGAGTAGAAATGTAGTCGATGAAAGAATATATCGCGGCACACCATCAAAAGCAAAAGTACCGGAGGTCACATCATCGACTACGTCTTCAATTGGTGTGCATCAAATTCATTCCACCGCAGAGTTGCTACGCTCTGTGCCAGAACCGATAGATTATCAGGCCAATGGCTATTATATTATAATACTAAAGACTTAAAAAGACATATTTTTTCATTCGTACAATAACCGGAAGGGGGGAGAAATAGTTAGGCTACTATTGATTACACATAGACAATATGTTTAGCAATTTACCATAAAACTATGCATGTAACTTAACAAAGCTAACTGATAGCTAAGAAAATTGACCGAAATATACTGTATTAGTCAACTTACCGCTGCATTACTAATATCGACGAGTGTAAGCTCTCGCTTCTTGAATTCCTTGTTCGCCCTGGATGTAAAGGTTTGGAGTTCACCAACATCACGGCACACACCAATTGTATCTGAAATTGAAGTAATAGATTTTAAAACATAGAATTTCTATTCGATTATTCAAACATACCAACAGCAGCCTTTGGCTCAATATTAGCAATTTGAGAAATGGGCACCAAATTATACTGAACCTGTGGAATGCCATCATCTTCGTCCTCACACGGTTGCACGAGTGTTTCACCAGTGAATGTCATTTCGTAATCATTCTTGAGCGTGGAGAATTGCTTATTTGCCGGTTTCAACTGGCACTTGGAGAATAAATAAACACGGTCAACCTCAATCATGTTGTAATAGCGATCGCACATCTCCTTGAACGCAGTAGCACGAATCTCTCCGGATTCATCCAACAAGTCCATGCTGAAGAGCTTGCCTTCACCTTTGGGATTACTCCATGTACGAATTGGAGACTTGGCCGTGACACGTGCTTTGATTACCCATTTGTTTTGATACGGAGTCAGACTGGCAATAGGGGCTGTTATCGAATTATTTATGGACTGATTCATTGTAGTGTTATTGTTCATCGAACTGCTTGTTGAATTGTAAGAAGCTCCATTTGTGGACCTCGAACCGAACGCTGATTCAATCTTTGGTTTTTGCAAGGCAGGAGCAACGGGCTTATTCTCGACCGATGCCTCGCCAGAGAATTGTACAGGATTTCCAATCTTCTTGGCGACCTCTGTGCCGTGATTTAATACGGTGAGTTCAAGTATAATTAAAACTCGTCTATTGGATATAAATAAAATAAATATGTCAACAGTGAAAACATAAGTATCTCTGTATATTAAATTAGAAAAGAGCTCCGAAGTTGCGTATACTAATATTCGTTGGCTAAGCGGCAACTTATCTATGCTACCCACATCTTTAAGCATAAACCATCGGCGAAGGCACGAAGGGAAACCCACATTAACGAAGACACTGATCCTAGTGAATTTCCAATAGCAAAACACCTTCTGAGAGAAACTGAAGAGTGAACATCAAATCATTTTGGTTTTTCTTAAAAAGAATTAAAGGCTCTGTCCAGCCGATCCCTAAAAGAGGCGATAAAAAAAACCGTCCTTTAAATGACGGTCAGTCGGTCAACAGGTGAATTTATGATGCAAACATCAATTGTGGTGCGTTAAACCGCGTTGAGTTTAATTCTTCAGAAACCAAGTAGTCTCCAGTCTCTGTAGCGGGATACTAGCGTGGCCAAACTAAAAATGAATGAAGCTGAATTAAAAAATCTAATGGCTTGTCAATGCTTGGTATGCAAGTTATCCCAGATACCTCAGATTTCTTAAGAGATGTAACCTTTATTTCACTTCTGCAGACTTGGCTACTATTTATAAAGCTTAATATATTCGTCCGAGTCTCAAATACAACTCACATGTTTGGGCGGGAGCTCCTGCAACTTTTTTGAATTTATTAGATTGTGTACAGCGTCAGGCATGTAGATTGATCGTTGACTAACCAATTTGAAACCAAATTCCTTCGTTGGAGCCAACCTCCAAGGTGTCAGCATAGAGGTAGACTTCATATTCTGAGGCACATTCCAATAGAAAGTGACCTCAACCAACATTTTGTTTGAAATTGAAGGCAGATAACTATCTATTAAGCTAGCTGGAGATTTGTTGGATGCGTAGTAAGGAGATAACTTAGTAGGGTATATCCACAACTCGTTCCTAAGCGTTGGACTGACGAGTAAGATAAAAGAGAGCCCCCCAAAGATGTCTTTTCGTGTGAACGACCTTTCGTCATGCTTTGAAACAATGGTGCAGTGTGCCAATTAGAGGAATATTCTGCATCGGACGAAATTGTACTTCTACCCTACTGCGCACAAACGGAGGCACACAATACAGTGGAAGGGGGTTTTTCAGGAAACTATTCTGCTTAAAGTGAAAAATAAACAACGATACTCACTTGTCCACTTTGTCAGACTTGTTTACCATCGATGTAATATAACGATCAACTCGGATGATTGTATACTCCACGAGATTGCCCTCCTTGTACAAGTCATTCAGCTGGGTGGCTAACATGGCAAAACTATTCAAGTATTTCCCATCAGACACCAGTAGGCGATAGCGTTCATTTTCACCTCCAGATATTTTTTTTGTTCCTAATATCTGTAAGACTGGTTTTTCACAATCGCCACCGGTCATAATGGTCTGCAGATCATTGTTAAAATTAATTAATAACCAGCAGGGAGACGTAACTTAAAAAGTCTTACCTCCATACATCCTGTTGTTAATTGAGATATTGCAGGCATTTTGACGGTATGCAAACGACAATATATGAATACAATAATGTAAATGCTTCTTCCAATAGACTTCAGATGTAAATTCAATTTCACAAGAACTACCTCCGCTCTATCTGAAATAGTAAATTTGTACGAATTTTTCCGGCGCGAATTTTTACATGACAACAAATGTAAGCTCTGCCAGCGCCATCTTTGCGTGACACTATAGAATTTTTTGAAGTAAATCGTGAGGTTAGTCGTCCGCTCGAAAGAATTTTAATTGATAATTTGAAATGTTATGATCGTATTTAGCATATCTTGGAAGCTCAATAGTTAATCTGCTTTTTCACGATATCAGAAATGTTTATACGATATTGATATGGTTATAATGACAGATGCTGGAAACCGTGGCTCAGTGGTTAGTCGGTCAAAGTACTAAGCGGGTGGTTCGAGGTTCCATTCCAAAGAACAAAATAAAATTTACAAAACGGCATTAAATAGACAGCCCGTTCAATTTGTTTGTATAATATTTCCTGGTTGTACGTGCGGAACTGTAGCCCCAGACATTTATTTTAATGTTGGATACATCAGAAAGAAGTATGAAATGCATTTTAACGGTGTGTGGAAATTTATCTTCACCAGTAACACGAAGCATTTTTTCTACTATCGTCTGACATGGTCATCAACAATGTTGGTTCCCATCCAAGCTTTGTTACGACAAGAAGAAGGTGGGTGATTGCCTTAACGTTATCTAACCGGTACTTTAAGTCGATTACATACTGAATAATTCTGCAGGAGGTGCCCCTGTTGGATCATAGTTACATCGCCTTCCAAATCATATATATATGTATATATACCTATATATACATATTGTTCGAGAGATTACGAACCAGACCACAGTATTGAGTCCTTTTTCGTCTCTCTTCCACGATCCATCTTAGCCGGAGAGTCTCTCTGGATTTCTCCACAGTTCCTCTGTGGCTTTGATTCCTCGTGTCAACTCTGGCATCTGTTTAACAGAGATCTGGTTTATCCTATGGGTTTCTACCCAGTGGCTCCCCAGGACCTCCCTTCTTCTGCTAGCTAACGCCGGACATTGACACAATATATGTGCTGCCGCCCCGACATCCTCCAGGCATAGTTCACAGGTGACGTCCTCCAGAAGACCCATCTTCTTAAGGTGATACCCGAAATTCCCTTGACCTGTAGATAACGCTACCACCCATTTCAGTGTTCTTCGCCCTAAGCTTAGAACCTCTTTGTGAGTGGTGCCAATCGCCATTTTAATAGCCATTTTCGCCTGCCTGCAATCTTAAACGGTTGACCACCTTTTCTGGTGTTCCGCCGCGGCCCAGTTGCTAATCAGGTGTTCTACCTGATTCCGGACCAGAGAGCTCCGAGGTTGACCCTTGCTTTGCCAGAGAGTCCGCCTTTTCGTTCCCCTCAGTCCCTACGTGCCCTCTCACCCAGAGCAGCGTCATCTCATTTCGAGATGAGCACTCATTGAGCTTATGAGCACATTCCAAAGCCAGTGATGTATTGATATCTGTCTGGTCCATGCGTCTAATCTCTGATTTATTGTCCAGTGCTATGGTAACGTCCCTACCCTCGACCTGACCCTCTTTCAGGTGATCCCACGAATGCAACAGAGCAATCATCTCGGCAGAGCAATCATCTCATCAATCTTCTTTTCCGGAAGTGTTCCATCTCCAATGAAAGTTTTGTGATACCTTTCAGTAGCACGCACTCTCTTTATACCATCCATGGGCATATTCAACTCCCTTATCTCGTTTTTCACGAGATCCAGGATTTTCCTATGACCATAGATAGTACCGCGCCAGAGCCAGTTGGCATCCCGGTGCAAACGAAGTGCCGTCGAAGCGGCCACTTTCTTAATAAATAAGTCCAGCGGCAGAATACCTAGGATCACTTCCATTGCGTATGTTGGTGTCGTCCGTATTGCACCTGCGATCCCTAAACATGCCAGACGTTGGACCCTATCTTGCTTCTTTACAGTTTTCTAGTTGGCTTTCTGCCACCAAACAACTGACGCATATGTATGCTTACCTCGGCGAGATTCCCCACCTTAGTCCACATACTCGTTTGCACCCTTTTCGCCTTTCTAATCTTCTCTTCCATATGGAAGTTCAAAGTTAGTCCAACATCTAGGTATACACCCAAATACTTAACCTTCCTGGTCACATG
The DNA here is from genome assembly GCA_905220385.1 of Xylota sylvarum. NCBI lineage: Eukaryota > Metazoa > Arthropoda > Insecta > Diptera > Syrphidae > Xylota > Xylota sylvarum. The sequence continues at coordinate 67,147,056 of LR999958.1, read as the reverse complement.
CAGCTCCGATCCGAAAAGTTTCAGGGGCTGAAATTCCAGATCTCTCCTCTTGTCCTTGTTCCTGACACCACCGCTCCACCACTCTGAGAACATTTCTCATGGTATCTGCTGTGATGTTCATGAATTTACCTCTTGCTATTATTGCTACATATATCGTCGACATATCCCACAGTGTGGATGCCAATCACTTCAAGTCTTCTCAGGAGAGAGTCTACAATTATATTCCACAGAGTAGGTGACAAAACTCCTCCTTGCGGGCAACCTCTGCTAACCCTTCCTCTAAGTCTTAAAGTTTCCGTCTGAATATTGATCGCCCTATTTTTCAGCATATTGTCCACCCATCTCACCACCAATGGCCTAACCCTGCGTTCTTCTAAAGCTACTTTCAGACTTTCGAAGCATTTCTTATCGAAGGCACCTTCAATGTCCATTATTATGGTCATTGCGATGGCTCCGGTATTCATCTCTTCTTCCGCAACGCGTACCACCTGGTGTAATGCTGTTTCCGTAGACCTGCCCGCTCTGTATGCATGTTGTCTACTACTCAAAGGATACGCTTTCAGCGCCGTGCTCTCCCTATGGTCCACCACAATTCTTTCTATTGTTTTCAACATAAATGATGTTAGGCTGGCTGGTCTGAAGGACTTCGCTTCGGTATAGTCCTTTTTTCCCGGTTTTGGAAGAAACACCAAATTTGTTTTTCTCCATGTTATCGGTATGTAGCCTATCGCTAGGCCTGTAACGTGTATACCCCTAAGCCTTGGTACAATGAGATCTGCACCCCACTGAATTAAAGCTGGGAATATACCATCTGGTCCCGCGGTCTTGTAAGGAGAAAATGTTTTATCGCCCCACTGACCGCTTCTGGAGTTATTATCCGTTCCACTTCAGTCCTATCCATCCTGTTTGCTCCTTGTTTCCTGAGAGCCTAGGGCTGATCTGACTTCAGCCTTCCCGGAAAGTGTATTTCCATGAGGACCTCATTTGTACAATCCAGTGTCCCAACAATCTTCCCCGTTCTATAGCGAATGAGTGCGACTTTGGAAACTGGATCCCTCGAGACAATTTTCTGAAGTCTATTGACCTCAGCTGTGCTTCTCACATTCGAGCAAAATTCCCTGCACGACTCCCTTTTACGTCGTCGCAGAGTTGCTTTTAGCTCTTTCTTCTTTGCCTTATACTCATCCCATGATTCAGGATCATCCCTTCTCATGGCATGATTAAAGGCTTTTCTCACCTCCTCCTTTAGATTTTCAAGTTTCCTACCATCTACCAAAGTAGGTGTACACGCCTCTTGGTACGCATTTTCAACAGCTGATTGTAAGTGACTCTACATCCCAAATGGTTTTCGGTATTTTGGGTACCCTCCCATTCAGTTTCTCCCGTAACACTTCCTGGCATTTCACTATGTCCGTGTTCCTGGGAATCCTGATATATTTTCGATCTTTCTTTCTTTTAGATCCGTATCGAACATCAAATGAGATGGCTCTGTGGTCCGACATCATTGTCTGATCCATTACCTTCCAATTTGATATTAGAGAGTCACGTCAATAACTTCCCTTTGTCGCGCATCCATAAAGATCGGTTCTGTTCCTCTGTTGAAAATAGTTAGCTCTTTGCACGCTACAAACTCGAATAAAGCTTCTCCTGTGTAGTTATCGTTGGTGCTTTCATACACTGTACAGTGTGCATTAGCATCGCAACCAATCGTTAGATCTTCACTCCTATCCCTGCAGACATTCACTAGAGACTCTACGCTCTTTTCATCTTTTGCTTAAGCTGCTTTCACAGCCTCCGCTCAGAATCAGGGTCTGCACCGTCATCTTTGGCAACGTCGATTAACCTCCTAGCGCCTTGCAGCACCGCATTGTCCATCGACATCAACGATTGTTCTACTGATTCCTTTGATTTCCCTCCGGACTCCATTGTCTTCACGAGCTCTTCCGCTGTCGATCCCGCACCTTCCGGCACTTTCTCGACCTCTTCGGAGCCTTCCGCTTGGCCTCTGATGACTCGTTCTCTTTCTTACAATTTTTGAAAACTGGGTACATAATGTTCCCACGTGTTGGGGAGAAATCAAAGACCAAGTAGACAGAGATCCCCATTACCTACCCTACTTAACTAGTATACAACAGAGGATTGAGCCTGAACCCTGTATTAAAGTAGTATCACTACTTAAACACAGCTCTCTCGGCGTGGCGACTTACAACCTTGGAGTTAAGGGTTGTTGGATCTTAGTTTTCGATTCACATTTAGCTCTGCCAAAGCAGTGGTAGCTACCTGGTAGTGCATCCTGTTCAACCCCACCGCGATAAGATGTCCAACATCCGGGATGGTTCCAAATCAAATGCGAAGCCATTACTTTGCAGGAGAGGACGAATCTGCCAAAAAGTAACTGGCTACACTTCAGAGAAGAGTTAGATAAATCTTTCAAAACTGTTCCTAAACTCAGAACGAATCGGCAGTTCGAGGATACGGCTCAAAACCTGACTAGTATCATCACCACATGTTTCGAACTGACGCACCCGATTATGAAAATCTCCTGTAGATCGCAAGTTCCCTGGTGAAACTTAGAACTGCAGTGACTAAGAGAAGAAGCCAGAAAACTTCCAAATCGGTCACTCAAGACAAATTTAGATGTAGACTGCAATCTTTTCAGATCCAAACGAAAAGAATATAAGAAGTAAATTCGCCTGTCGAAAAGTGCTTCCTATAAAGTTAGTTAGTGTTGTTAAAGTAACAACAATAGGTAGGTTAAAGTTCTCAAAAGAGGCAAACCAATCAAACCGGATTCACTTAGAACACCTGACGGTACCTACACTGAGACGAAAGCAGAGACTTTTATTCTTCTGTTGGAAACCCAATTTTCGGTAACCAGATAACGATTGGGTCACAGCTTAGTCTGCCTGTGCAGGTTGAACTTGATATACAAACTTTTGCTATTACCTAGCAAGTAATGCTTTTTAACTTGCTTCGCTACTAGGTTCAAAAATTCCATACCAGTTGGGTGGCAAGGAGCAAAACTTTGTGTATGTTCATAAGAAAGCGTCAGTTTTTTTCGCCAGAATTAGTTCATCTGGCCGCCGAATAAGATATATACATCAATCTGCCTGCCTGCATATGTATGTATGTATGTATATACCTCATGACTACTTTCATCCCAACACCCAAAATTATAAGAAGCGATTCATTCTGTCTTCAACTTTATTTTCGGATCCCTCACATTATGAAAGTTATTAACGAAATATCGTTCAGTAACTAATAACTAACAAAATTTAGCTATAAAGCGCTTAAACTGAGCACAGTTTTGAGCACATTATATCAGGTTACCTCAAACTGCAATCACTGTCTTCTCACATCACTAGTGCACCTTGACGTTTAATTTACGGATGTGGGAAGTGTCGCTTGACAATTCGCATGAAATCTCCGTGCATAAATAAAAGGTAAGCGCAAAATAAACACAAGATTGAAAAGGAGGTTTCAAGCCCTTAAAATTAACTTTAACCATGTCTATTGAAATCGAATCAGCAGAGTAAGTGCCCCAAATCTAAATTACCAGACATTTCTTACCTTTCCCTATTGCAGTGTGATTCGTTTGATTCAGCAGTACCTCAAGGAATCTAATTTGTGCAAGACTCTACAGACCCTTCAGGTGGATAATTTAGTGATATTTTTTTATCATTCTCAGTTGTTAATAATTGAATTATAGGAAGAGACTGGTGTTTCGCTAAATACAGTCGACAGTGTGGATGGATTCATACAGGATATCCAGAACGGGCACTGGGACACAGTGCTCAAAGTTATACAGTCCCTAAAGTTGCCAGACAAGAAGCTTCTAAATCTGTATGAACAAATCATTCTCGAACTGATTGAACTTCGCGAATTGGGCGCTGCTCGCTCCTTGCTGCGACAGACTGACCCCATGATAATGCTAAAGCAGCAGGAACCCGAGCGATACATTCATTTAGGTAAGTTGGGTGTCCTTATTACCATGCCCCTATTAACACAACTTGATTTTAGAAAACATGCTGCAAAGAGCTTATTTTGACCCTAGAGAGGCATACCCTGAAGGAAGTAGCAAGGAAAAACGACGCGCAGTAATTGCCCAGGAACTGAGTGGCGAAGTTCACGTGGTACCCTCGTCGCGTCTTTTGGCATTACTGGGACAGGCACTCAAGTGGCAGCAGCATCAAGGTCTCCTGCCCCCGGGTACAACGATCGATTTGTTCCGCGGCAAGGCCGCCATGAAGGACCAGGAAGAGGAAATGTATCCAACCCAAATGGCAAGGCAAATTAAATTCGGTCAGAAATCTCACGTTGAGTGTGCCCAGTTCTCGGCTGACGGTCAATATTTGATCACTGGAAGTGTGGATGGATTCATAGAGGTGTGGAATTTCACCACGGGTAAAATAAGAAAAGATTTGAAGTACCAGGCCCAAGACCAGTTCATGATGATGGAACATCCTATCCTGGCATTGTCATTCTCAAGAGACTCCGAAATGGTGGCATCCGGCTCACAGGACGGACAGATCAAGGTGTGGCGGATCACCACGGGACAATGTTTACGGAAATTCGAAAAGGCACATGTGAAGGGAATAACTTGTTTGCAGTTTTCCCGCGATAACAGTCAGGTTCTAAGCGCATCATTTGATCACACCATTCGATTGCACGGTCTCAAGTCGGGGAAGCTTTTAAAAGAGTTCAAGGGTCATCAGTCATTCGTTAACGAGGTGACATTTACTCCCGATGGTCACAGTCTCTTGAGTGCGTCGTCCGATGGTACTGTAAAAGTCTGGTCTCTCAAAACTACCGAATGCCTTTCGACTTACAAGCCACTTGGCAATGAATTAGCCGTAAACACAGTCCTGCTGCTACCTAAGAATCCAGAGCATTTCATAGTATGTAACAGATCGAATACGGTGGTTATTATGAATATGCAGGGACAGATTGTGAGATCATTTTCTTCGGGTAAGCGAGAAGGCGGTTCATTTATTTCGGCTACACTCTCGCCCAGAGGTGAGTTTATATACTGCGCTGGGGAAGATAAAGTGCTCTACTGCTTCTCTGTGTCTTCTGGAAAACTTGAAAGGACTCTTAACGTGAGTAGGCCAATCGTTAGCTGAATCTACTTGCTGCTAACTTATTAAACTTTTTCCAGGTACATGAGAAAGATGTCATCGGGTTATCTCACCATCCTCACCAAAATCTGTTAGCAACTTATGGCGAAGACGGTCTTCTGAAATTATGGAAACCATAAATATCTTGCATCTTACATCTGAATTCAATTTTAATAAACCTATCTATATGAATACGACGAAAATCTGCTCGAGAGCGATTGTTTTCCAGTAAATTCTTTCATTTTTGTGACTGATAGGCTGATATCGCGTCTGAGACCTCAATGCCCAATGACACTGCTTCAGAAACCGAAACGCCAATGGCAAAGTTTTTGTGGATTTTTGTAATACCCACAGGTATTATATATTCTAGAAGATGCTGTCACTACTCTCAAACTGCAGTGCACTGTTTTCTGGTCTCGATGGTATTATGCCATTCAAATTGCAACAGAAATATCGATGTTGGAGCACAAAGTTTAGAATTCCGTCGATATCCACGGATTTCTTACTTCTTAATGAGACAAAGATCGTTTGGAGATCTACCTTCGATATGAACGGGGGATGAAACCTGACGTTGGCGATGACATTATTTGCTATGTTCCCTTCATTGAACACGGTGAAACCAGTGTGCGGGGATCGCCAGTGCTGCATATCATTTCGAAGATAGAAGTTGTGCACAAGGACGCGATTATCCAGGTCATGGTTCAGATGAATGCTTTCATTCACCTTGTACACTTCCTCGAAAGTCGCTACTATAGCCTCTACCTTCTCCTGCGGATCCTTTATCACAAAGAAGTCGCATTCTCGACAGCGTTATCTGGATCTATGCCTGCTACTATTAGTACTTGTTCGTAGTTGCTTAAGGCACGGAAGGGCGCTGAAGTTTTTTCTCCGAAAAATCTTATTGATCTGCGGGAACATACTGGCATTATTGACTCTTACCGCCGAAATTTTCCCGTTCTAACACGCATTTTTGGAGGTTTTTGATCAACGACTTCAGTGTTCTAATCTTCTAGATTTGTCTATCAGTAAAATATCTGTACAAGGTTTTTAATCTTGACAACAGTCTACTTTTTTGTTTGTGTAGTGCGTCGATAGTCGCGTTGCGGAATACATCTACGTTGTCAGTATGTTGATACCGAGGTATCTTACTGTTCATAGTTCGTTTGATTGTCTCGTCCAATTATTTTAGGTATCTGTCAATCTCCTCGTCTGACAGATTCCTATTCGACGGTGGGTAGAGCGAGTTCGAGGAGAGTTCTCTAGTCAAATGACTTTCTAATGCCATGTGGAGCTTAACGTTTTCTTGCAGCAATCAGGGATTTTTTGGTACGTTTAACGACATTCATGTGCCTAACAAAGGGTGTGCATCCAGCTAATCTTCCATTTCGCTTAATAGATACACGAATACTTCTTTCGAGATATTAAATTATTTCTCCCACTATCTTAACATTGGAATAATCAAATGGATTGGATTTTGTTCTGATTTCGTTCCTAATCCTCCTTAGAGGCACTTTTTTTCTTGCTTGCTTCTTCGTCACTGCTTGCGAAAACATATCTGGACTGTTCATTTTGAAAGTGTTTTGTGAATATTTGTCAACAAGTCATACGAAAAATGTAAATTTATCGACACAAATATCAACACGCATGTGTGCATAGTTTGTGGAATGTATGTCTGTGAAATGTAAGTGTTGTTGTCATGTCGATTCAGTTACGCGATGTGAAATTCCAAATGCCTCGACTCCACATATGTCTGTAGTTTTCGACAATAAGGGTGGTTAACTTGAATAATGTAGGGAATCAAGAGTCCCTAAAGTTTGTTATTTAGAAAACACGTTATGGTAATCGGTACCAGCATTTGGATACTTGGATAAAAGTCTACCTAACTTAACTATAAAAGCCATCCTCATCTTAGCCTTCTCTTCAGAATATACCAAGGATCCACTTTTTTCGCAGTCTAAACGATTGTAACTGTGCGAAGATCTAGTCGAACTTTTCAAACCTCCGATCCGAATAGTATTAGGTTGTTTTTCTTTATCTCCTAGTATCTAGAAATTCTTTTTTCTCTTGCGACGAAGGAACCACTCGTTTCCGAAGAACTTATTGTTTGTCAGAATTGGTATTTTTTGGAATTCGTCTCGCTCAGTAGTCCAACGTAATGACCACTAAACCCTCATAGTTTACCTTTGCCTTCCGCTTGGGAGTTTTGTAAAATTCAATAGTGGGTTACTTAGATCTTTTCAGGCATGAGAAGCTTTGGTGACCTTATTACCATATGTCTAAGTCCGTCTTCCTAGATAAATGATAAACTTTGACATACAAGATTGTAGAAATGTATTTTAAAAACTTTATTTTATCAGCACTATTTGAAAGGCTTATAATAAAAACTTGTTTACTTAGAATAGTGACAAAACAATGTACTGTTTGTGACAAAAAAGACCGTTGTCGAACCGGAGTCGGGACATATGCGATCCGATTAGAAAAAAGTCATCTGACAATTTTTTCATCCTCGCATTTGCATTTGAATCGTTATTTGTCGATGGCACATGAGACAAATTATACTACGGTTCGATTTCTTGGCGAATGATCTTCAGCGATTAGGAATGTCGGCTTGCTTAGAGACAGTCCAACTGTTATTTCAGTTTTCAGTAATGATGTCTACGTGTCATTTTATGCACTATTGTGCGATTTCTTTGCGAATCGGATCACAATTTCGTTCTCCGGTGGGAGAACGGTCTTTGTCTTTACAGATTATCAATTGTCGGTAGCGCCACGTGCGGAACACGTTCAACATTATCAAAATAAGGATGTTGCATTGCTGTCTTTGCTGATATTCTCTTATTTGGATCAATCTCCATCATGGCCTGGAACAAAATATATGAATAAATAAATGTTATAAGTTATTATTCTAAATTACACACTTTAAAGAGCATATATCCCTCATGATTAACGATTAACTTTGGAATATTCTGATTCCACCTTGGAAATGAAGACTTGTAATCTGGCAGGTGACTAACTCCTGGCCATGTACTTTCATCAGGAGTACCAAGTGTTCTAAAAATTCTAAGCATCTGATCGATTTCACTGTCACCGGGGAATAAAGAACGTTTCATAATCTGTAAAGAAACGCATTAATTGTGACATAAATCATTTACATAATAGCGAACAGTATTTTATACCATTTCTGCAAATATACAACCCAGGCTCCATATATCCACCCCTGTTGCATAGAACTTAGTTCCTAGAAGAATTTCTGGAGCTCGATACCATAGCGTGACCACCTCATGAGTATAAGCTCTCATTGGAAAATTAAATCCACGTGCTAAACCAAAATCTGCCAACTAAACAACCAATTATGTATTTATATTAAATTTACGATTTCATATTCTGAACATAAGGGGTTTCTGTTAGATTACTTTAAGATAGAGGGCATGTCAAACTTGAATGGCATTTAAAATAAATGAAATGAGCTTGAAACGATAATCAAATGCCATTAAATGAAATCATTCATTAACGATTACTTGAAATGTAGTTTCCAAAGCACGTAATTAAAAAGAAAAAATATAAATTTTTGGCGTGACATGTTCATGGGCTTCTCACAACCATTGCTGTTGTGCGTGTTCTTTATTCTATTTACACGAATGGAAGGAGCCTACTATTAAATGCCGTATCCGAAGGGCAATTTTTGTTTTGAGAAGCTTCTTCATGACAGTTTTACTCTCGGTTGTTTGTCAGACGCTCGCGAGAGGTGGGATGTTGTTTGGGGATTGAACCTGGAACCACTTGCTCTGTAGTCCAACGCATTTATCACTTGAGCCATGGCACACACGTAATTTTGTAGATTTTAATTTATTAATACGTTTGAGTCCACTCGAGGTAGAGGAAGAATTTTATTCGAGGTTAGCGCGTCTGACTACTAAATTGGAATTGGAGGTTCGCTTCTTAGCCAACACCAAATTTTTTTCATTGATCAGGGTCCTACATCTCGCTGGCGTCTGATAAACATTTGAGATTATAACTGTCATGAAAAAGTTTCTCAAATAAAACTTCTCCTTCGGACACGTCATTAAACAGTAGGGTCCTTCCATTCGTATGAAGAATATAACACGCATATTAACATCAACCTATCAGAAACTGCCACAATTATCGAATTCGTCTCTCGTTGAGACCAGCTGCAAAATGGAATGGGGAGGGGTTCGAGGTTCAATCCGCAGACAACACCTAAAATTTCTTTAATAGTCCCACCTCTCGCGAGCGTCTGATTAACATTCGAGAGTATAACTGTTATGAAAAAGCTTCTCAAAAAAAAACTCGCCCTTCGGACACGGCGTAAAACAGTATGCCCCTTCCATGTGAAGAATATAACACGCACAACGCGAATGGTTGTGAGAAGCTAGGCCCTGGATCCCATGAAACTGTCTTGCCAAATATTTGTATTTTTATTTTTGTATTCTTTTTTTTTCAGATTGTACATCCAAGCCCACTTTAATAGGGCAGATTCAAAAGTAAAAGTTTATTCTAGAGAGAGGGCGAAATAGTTTTAGTGATGGAACGGAAATGGAACGGTTCTTTTTTAACAGGAACTAGTTCCCGGGAACATATCCGCAGAACTATGTACACATGTACATGCAGCAGTGTTCAAAATAATAGTAGTGGACCTGAAACATTTGTATAGAATGGTGTCATAGCAAAAATAAAATTTATTTTACCGTAGTTATGTTATAACATTAACCTTTGCATACTTGGTTATTAATTGCAATCATAAAAAAATTTTACACACATATGTACTTAAGAAAAGAAAAAGTATTCGTGAAAGTATTGTACTATTAAAATTGACTGTTCAAAAAAATAGTAGTATTTGATTAAAACTAAGAAAAAAACAAAAAAATGAAAAAGTAATTTCATTAAAATATTAATTTAAAGTTAAAATTCTACTCTGACCTTTGTTGAGAACCCTTTGTCGTTTAAGACAGCCTTTCAACGACGTTGCATAGAGTCCGCCAGATCTCGGCACCTCTTCGAAGCAATCTTACTCCATGCATTTTCGAAAACTTGGCATAGATCGCGATTGTTTCTTGGTTTAGCCTCTCAAATCAATTTTTGGCTTTTTAATTGATTTGTTTAGGGTCATTATCTTGTTGGAAAACCCAAGCTAGATGCATTTCATATTCAGCGTATGGTAGTATAACACCGTTCAAGATATTCACATACTTGTTAATCCATTATTTGATTAATCATATAGATCGATCCTATACAGTAGTACAGAAAACAGCCACTATTTTGGATCTACAATTTTTTAGCGTCTTCGTGGTGTACTTTGGATGATATTCGCTATTTGGTGATCGATGAACATATTGGAACAAGTGTTACCAAATAACATAATTTTACTTTCGTTCGTCCCCAATATATGTACTACTCGATTTTTCGACTGGCTATTTGAGGTATGTTTTTGGGAACTCAATCCCTGGTTTGACGTGTTTCTTCGTGAAAAATGCGACTTTTCGAGAGGTTCATGCAAACAGTTTTTCTTCTGATAGTCGTCTACGAATGATTACTTTGCTCACAAGAAGTTGAAGTTCGTTTAGGATCACTTTTGAGGACGCTGAATGATCGGATTTGCTGCACCATAATATACGCCTGCCCCCTAAAAGTGAAGTTTTTCAGTTGCTTTTCTTAGAATTTTATTGCATTGACAATCATGGGAGTTGTAAATCCAATAAAGTCATTGAATTTCGGGGAAAGTTTTTCCTTCTGGACGTAATACAATTAGTATACCTCGCTTTTCTTGTGTGTAGTGCTTTCCCCGACCCACTAATATTAATTATGTATTTATATTTATATTTTTTCTCTTTAAATATTAAAAATAAACTATTTTCTTCAAGCTCTTATATTTTGTTATATTTCTTAAAATAAAAAGACACACTACTATTTTTTTGAACAGTCGATTTGCCTTGCAAATTCAATCTATGTATCTATGTTCCCTTGCCGTTACTATGAAACAGCTACTTTAATGTTTCTATATCTCAAAACCTTTCTCAAACAAAAATTCTGGGAATTGGATTTACATAAATTCCACGCCTTGGTTATGTTAAAATATTTCAATTTATAAATTGTTAAGGGGTACTACTAATATTTTGAACACAACTGTACACATACATAAAGGAAAAGATATATTGATAGGCACCTTAAATGTGCTTTAAACTATGTATATGGATATGGATTTGAACTATGTATGTTGTATTTTTATACATATCCGTATGTATGTACGTACGCAAAACAAAGGATAGCTTTAATATGATAATTTGTTTGTTCACTACATTTATAATAATTATTTTCCAATGTGGGAGACAGACTGCTGGTATTGATACCATGGTATGAATACCATGGTATAGTGAATACCACAACCCCTAACAGACTGCATTTCGTAGTACACGTTAATTTTTGTAATATACTTTGACGTTTATGCATGAATTTTTGAATTCAATGTAACGTCATTGATTCGGTTACTTTTGAAACTTCCTATGAACAAATTCATTTCGATGAAATGTTTCCAGTTTGAAGGCCCAATTTGTTTTTTTCTAGTACATTATTGAAACAGTTTAGATAAAATCGTGTCCTCTTTAAATCCATTTTTCAAACTTGAGGATATACTTCTTCGTTGTGAAGAAGCTACGTTGAATTACCAACAGAGAGAAAGTGGCGCTGCAGTCAGTAAAAACCACCAAAAAATTACGAGTTTTCAATACCAGGTTTGTTTCGTGGTATACTAGCTTTTAACGTGGTATTGGGGTACAGACACGTGGTATAGAACATGGTATTGCTATACCATGGTATCAATACCAGCAGTATGTCTCCTACATAACTCTAAACATGAAAAATGCTGCAAATATTCGATTTTAAATTGAAAACAGATAAATACAACGATTTAGTTCACAAAAAGTAAACACTTTTGACATTGCCAGCCACTTGAAATCAATGTACATAGTAGAATTGTACGAGTACAATTTTGAATGTGTACTCGATACGTGACCTCTTTTATGTGATTATGCCAATATATTTACTTTATCACTCGTTAACGAATAGATTTTATTAACTCGTTAACTGATGCCGTAATTCGACCCCTGTAGGTGCACATGTACATAAATCAATATTGAAAAATTGTTCCAGCGAGACAAAGACAGGAATACATCAATATTTAATCAGGCATCAAAAATTAACAGCGCCATCACCAATAGAAACAGCCAGTGTAGCAGTGCCAACATGAACAAAGAAGAAATGAACACCCCTATTATGATTCACAACTCAACTTAGTTGTGTTGTCTTCCACACAACTCAACTATGGTGGATTGAATCCGGATTCAATTCGGGTTGAGTGCCATGTAAACGCAGATTGGATTGAAACTGGATTGACTCGATCAGATCGCAAAATTTTCTGCGATCGAGTTGAGTTTATGTATGTAAACGCGGATTGAAAGATTGAGTTTGACAGATAGAGAAAAAGTGTCTACGCGCACAGGAGAAGAAGTGTCAAACTCAATCCTCTTTCAATTCGATTCCAATTCGATCCTTCAATCCGGTTACAGTGAAAACCTGAATTGAAACTCAATCCTTTTTCAATCCAATCTCTCAATCCGCTCACAACACGTATTTGGAACACAACTATTTTCAGTTGAGCTAATGCAGCCAGCCATCACGAAGATTACCCACCTTGTCGCGGTGTGATGGCTTAGCAAGAGCTCATGACGCTTGGAATCGACATCGGGAATGCACCACATTCCTACATGCGACACCGAGAATATACCACATTCCTCAGGTACCGGCGTGACGATGAACGATTTGCAAGAGGAGGCTCGTAAACTAAGAGGTAATCACCCCATACCCAGTCTCTCCCATCCTTCTTTCCCTCCCCCGGACCCCAAACTTTCCGCCTGGGCTGGATCAAGGTGTCAAACGTACCGTGCCGATGATCAACTTGGCTGAGGGCCCAGGTACATCAAAAATAGCTCAGTCGCGAACGGTGTATCCCGAGAAACTGGCGAACTCTAGATCAGACTGCCTTATCCGCATAACACGGGGCTCTGTGCGGACTGACCACCCTTTCCCTAGCTACTCGTGGGAACAAAATCTTAAATATGTCCAAAAACCAAACAAACAAAAACTAAACAACTTCTGAGGCGGACCTCAAAAAAATCCGGAAAAAACTGGCACCGCCAGCAGCTCCGAAAACAGCAGTTTAACGAGTTGATGAAGTTACAGCCTTTACGGCACTTCAAGACTCAACGCTTTGCTACACACAGTGCGCGTCTACCAACCACCTCTCGTGGAATAAGCCACCCTACTCATGACCACGTCAACCACCCACTCGTGGCACCAGCCACCCTAGCACCCATGGAGAGAATCCCTCTCGCCGGAAGAATAGCCCCCAAGCTAAGGACTCATCAAGTCGACATGATATAACAAAGCAGGCTGGGAGCCGATCCATTGTAGCGGCAGGAACGCCCAAAAGGCGCAGATCCGCAGATGAGGAATCCAACGTCTCGAAGAAGACTAAAACCCTCTCCGAGACGGTTAAGGACAGCCTCATCGTCGCTATCGTGGATTTGTCTGACGACGAAGTGAGGATCTCCTACGACAAATGGAGTCTCATCGAAGGCAGAGTGATGAACTGCCTTTACGAGCGTATCACCACCCATTATAACTCTCCACCCACCTTCAAAGATGCTGGCTGGCACCAGGGCTGTGTAAAACTACTAGCCAGCGACGACCAAATTTCGGTCGATTTCATTACCGCCGCCATCAATACCGTCGGTGAAATCTGGCCAGATGCTAGGCTTAAGACAGTGGATCGGAGCCAGATCCCCCATAGGACGAAACAAATTGCAAAGTTTACTTTGCTATCAAAATCCGGATCTTCCAGTCAAAGACTGGAAGCTTATCGAAGAGACACCGAGCTATAAGAAGCCGGAAGATGCAAAGAAACCCGGCCGCTCGCTGGTACTGTCCCTAACCACAAACTCCATCCCTCTACTCAAAACCAAAAACTTTAAGATCAAATGTGGTCTAAAGGAAGTAGAGGTGAAGCTCTTCACTGCAGACCGCACTAACATTGTCGGTCCCTCCATACCGGCGACACCTGCCTCATCTAGCGTCTCGGCCCCAGATGATGACCCATCATCCCCCGTAGACCTAGACGTTACCGTTGTGGAGAGGTCCGTACCAGAGAACAATGATACTCAAACTGGTACAGATTAATCTCCATCACTCCACTTTAGCATCTGCGACGCTGAAACTCCGCCTCAATGAAAGAGGTTTTGACATCGCCCTCATCCAGGAACCGTGGATAAGAAATGACACCGTCATGAGACTGAGGGCTCCTGGCTACACACTCTACTACGCTAGAAACATAGGTAACATCCGCGCTTATATTCTTGCTAAATCTGCACTTAACCTAACCTTTCTTCCTCATCGCACCACAAATGATCTGGCAGTAGCACTGCTCAAAACAGCGGAGAAAAACATCTGGATGGCTTCAGGATACCTACCCTACGGGGACCCCGAATCCGCACCATCTAAGGAGGTCAAAGTAGTGGTAGAAGAAGCAGGAAGAAGAAGAGAAGGAATCGTGCTATCGTACTTAGTAGGCACCGACCTAGTAGTGTGCAATAGGGGAAATAGTCCCACTTGTATTACAAAATCCCGGCAGGAGGTATTAGATGTTACCTTCGCTTCCATGAACATATACAATGCGATCTCTAGGTGGACTGTATCCGACAGTCACTCATTTTCAGATCATCGCTATCTAGAATATGAACTGGAAACAAGCAACAACCCCTCACCATCAATTTTCCGTAATCACCGGAGAACTGACTAGCTAAAACATAACAACATTCTCTCAGCCAAACTTTCCAATAGTGTGCCCATGACACTAACCACACAATTGGAACTAGACAAGCTCAACACTGTTCTTACCTCTGCCCTAAACTCAGCACTAAATAAGTCTTGTCCCATTACGACAAGGAAGGTGGAATGCAGAACTGAGCAATCTTCGCTGCGTAAGCAGGAAAAAATTCAACAAAGTCAAATCAACAAGGCTACCCACGGACTGGGACATTTACAAATAAAGCCTGAAGAAATTCAAAGCTGAAGTTCGGAAGGCCCAACGTATATCTTGGCGTAGCTTCTGCCAGAGTATTGACAATACGTCTCAAGCCTCCAGACTGCGCAAAGTCCTCTCTAAAACACCAACCGTGCCAAGTGTCCTCATGAACCCAAATGGATCATAGGCGGAATCTGATGAAGCATCGCTTAACCTGCTCATGGGCTCCTGCCCTAATAAATATCGCACGTCCGCCGCTAACTCCTGAACTCATAAATGAAGAGAAACTGAAGAGGGCGGTGACCAGTTTCGAGCCCTTCAAGTCCCCGGGGCCGGATGGCATCTTCCCGGCACAAATCCACACGGCTTTCAGCATTATAGCGCATACCCTGTTCTGTATCCTGAAGGGCTGTCTGGAGCTAGGACCAATGCCGGCCGCCTACACCGAGGTATAAATCTGCGTACAAGAAACTTTAAAATAGGTATTTAACAAATATCGCTCATTAGACAATTTTTTCCACTTTTAATAGATATTTCATACTATTTCGCCCTTTGTTTGGCCACCAAAAGTCTCTGACAGCTTAAAAGTCAAACGGCGACATTGCACGGTGCCATAAACATTAAGTTGGAGTCCAAGTTCAAATGAGTTCATTACCTAAAACAATGTATCCGATTCGATTGAATTCTTATTGACTATCCAATGTCTCCGATTTCCTTCGGCTCGTGCACGGCAAATATGCTATCTCATCTAACTCAGCCAATCGGGCATAGAGCATGAACTCTACATGCTCACTCAGCATAATAGAATGTATGGATTTATATGTATTGTAAGTTAGGCATAAGTTAGCATGTAAGAAAATTTGTATAAATAGGGTAAGAATATTGGAATAAATTGAAGTCAATTTTGAACACGCTTCGGAAGAAGTTCATTTCAATCTTCACTTTCATTTCGGCTCTTTAGTCAAATTTACTATCGGCAACTTACCCTAAATAAACCTAAAATAAAATGCATTTTGTCCAATCACTTGTTTGTATACATCACATAATGTATGTACATAGTGTGTAATAAAAGAAATTATGGAAATATAGCCCAGTGTTTCAGTCATGTTTTTAATAAATTTTTGCAAACAACATCTACAAATGTTCTAAACTCATTGCGGTTCAATCTTAAAGTCCACTACCCATAGTTTTTATTCAAATAAGTTAGTTTTTGTCCGAATTCTGAAAACTATCACAATCCACAAAAAATCCAAAGTAAAAATTGGAACTAGAATTCCGAAAATTACATTTCTGACCTAACATGTTAGTCAATTTTGCGTTCCAAATGCAATGCCTAACATGTTTAGCCCCAACATATTAGTCCTTGATTTTTGGAATGAGCCCAATCAACAGACAGTACGATACCTCGGTATCAACATACTGACAAGAAGATGTATTCCGCAACGCAACTATCGACGCACTACACCAACAAAAAAGTAAACTGTTGCCAAGATTAAAAACCTTGTACAGACAGTTTACTGACAGACAAAACTCGGAGGTTAGGACACTGAAGTCGTTGATTAAAAACCTCCAAAAAATCATCAAAGAAAACTACAGATTGACGGTGAATGCGTATTGGGACGGGAAGATTTCGGCGGTAAGAGCCAATAATCCCAGTATGTGCCCGTAGATCAATAAGTTTTTTAGAGGAAAAACTTCAGCAAACTTCCGTGTCTTAGTATACCCCGAACGACGAACTACGAACAAATACTCATAACAGCTGGTATAGATCCAGATAACGCTGTAGAGGATGACGACTTCTTTGTGATAGAAGATCCGCAGGAGAAGGTTGAGGCTATAGGAGCGACTTTCCAGAAAGTGTACAAGGTGAATGAAGGCATTCACCCGAACCACGACCTGGATAATCGCGTCCTTGTGCACAATTTCTATTTTTGAAATGATATGCAAGACTCGCGATCTGAGAACACTGGTTTTACTGTGTTCAATGAAGGTAACATGACAGGGTTCATCCCCCGTTCATATCGAAGTTAGATCTTCAAACGATCTTTGTGTCATTAAGAAGTAAGAAATCCGGGTGTATCGACGGAATTCCGAACATTGTGCTCCGAAATCCCCATCTAGAAGCGGTGGAGCACACTGTTTAACAATGCGTTGAATAATGCACATTATCCGGCGTATTGGAAAACAACAGTGGTGCACCCTATTCCCACAAGAGGAAAAGACACATCCAATCCGGCAAATCTCCGGTCGATAAGTCTCCTTCCGAACATCAGCGAAGTTTACGAAAAAGTGATCCACAGAGCCCTGAATAATTGGGTTGAGGACAGGAATATAATTCCGGATAACTAATTCGGTTTCAACCCTGGGCATGATGTACATGAAAGCAAGAACCAAGCCTGCGTAATTGATTCGGGGTCATATTGCAAGAGCAATGAACTCGACCAATAACCTTGTTTTTGGGGCTTACTACCCCAATGATATGTACCACGAGAGGGTGCGCCTTAACGGCTTTGTCACTCCAGAGGCATTCCTCTATTTTGATAGACAAGGTCTGATCCAGGACAGAGCGGGGTTTCCGATAATCTTCCACGTCGCCAGGAAAGCTGTGGATAGGCGACTGTGATCGATACGTAGCACAGAGTACTGAGGAGCGTCTCCGATTCAGTAGGTCAGAATCGGGGCGTGATTTGAAAGATATACAACGACAGCACCAGAAATTCTGGTGGCTCTTAGAACGAGAGGGAACTCCCTCGTCGATCCCTCTCAATCCTGGTTAGCCATTGTAGGGCAAGCTTGCCATTTTATTTTTAAGTACGTATTTAAATTAAGTAGGTTAAGGTTTATTTCTTTTTTTTTTTTTTTTTCCTAATGTTTCATGTACCAACTTACTCACCTATGCTTCGACGAGAGGATTGTATCTTCACAACATATATTTCATCATTAGCCGAAACCCAACGTATTGTAATATTGTTGCTAGGATTCGGAAGATAAGACCGTTCTCTAAATGATTAACCTTTATCGTTTTTTTCCACTACTCCAATAATCAAACAAGTTTTCTTTTAATCACACTTTCAAATTATTAAATTCTTTATTTTCTATCGCTTTTCATTTCGTTTACTAATTCACTTTATTATTCAATAACATTTATTTAACACATCAATTCAACTTTAATCACAATCCAATAACATGAATTCAACTTTTATCACAATCCAATCACCTTTTACAATTTCAATTCAATTAAAATCAACTGTGTCTCCTTCCCAGTTGGTTGTTGTATTTATACCAAAATTGACCATTCTAAAAACACTCCGAAGGTTCTAGTCATCGAATATTCTAGACACATGAATGAAAACCAGTATTTAATCTCTCATATGTGGGTGGCGCTACCCCGTCCGCTTCGCTAGACGTTTCCTTTATTTGTTTGCTAAATTAGAAATCATTTCTTTTTTTCTTTCAAATGAATTTATTTTATTGAATGAATGTGATAAACAATGTTTTTGGTTTTTCCTTCATGTGCGAACACAAACAAATCAGCAGATTTCCCTACACGTGAGCAGGCTACATGCAATTGTCCATGTGAGAAACAATTTTATTAATGGTCATTGCAAAAGCCAGTCGCACTGGAAACTGCAAACTTTTGAATTCGAATGGCATGTCTTTGGTATCATCGGTATACGTGGAATTAAAACGTCAATTTTCAACAACTGTTTTGAAAATTCATTTGTTGTGTGTTTAACTTTGGAACATTTGTTAGAACAAATTGAGTTAAATCATTGCAATCGAAATCATGTTCACGCAGCAAATCTCGATTATACAAATCTTGTAATTGAAGATTTGGCGATGGCATGTTTAATTGGGATAACGCTTTGTTTGCAATTGTAAGGCAAATATCTTCGATCATCATGAGAGTTTCAGTATTTCTGGTGTTGTTAGCAAATGCGGATTCGATGTTGTTCTACACATTCGATTCAAAATATCTTCCGTCATAAAATCTGCATAATTTGTCCACAATTCAGATGGGTTCGATGGGCTACACGTTGCTATGATTATCGCAAATCTATATATATCGGCTTGAATTACATTTGTCCGTAGATATGCATTTTGCATTTTCTTGAATGAAAAAGTAAATTGGGGACGTGATGGGGACGTTTTAATTCGTAAATACATATGTATGGATATGCATATTTCAAAATACTCAAAAAGAAAACCTCTATAACATACTAAAATTTTATCAAAATCGGGGAGACCTAAACAATTACAGAAACAGGATATAAAAAGCAGAATAAAAGAAACAAAACAATCAAACAAGCAGACGACTGCATCGAAAATACCTAGACCTTTATGTAAGTTGTTGGCAATGTGTTTGGTTATTGGGTTGAACTCCCAACCAAACCATAAGAATCACAAATTGTTTCTAAAAAAATTGACGCCCAATCTCAAACAAACTCGCTATTAATATTAGAGTTCTAGTGAACGCAAAAAAAAAATCCAGCAAATGTTCCCTGACTATGAAATGTTCTTCTTAATTCCGAGTTTATGTCGTACAATTACATTAAGAGTGCAAACTCTTTTGGGGTAAGTCAAGATATCTACTACCCGCACTGTGCCTATTGTTAGTAACTAAATACGCAGCATCTTTAGTGGACGCATTGTTTTACTTGAAGTTAGCCGAGGTTAATAAAAAATATGCTGCCACGCATCTTTGGAATAGCCCATGACAGAGGCATTGCTATACACAACAAAAAGACCAATGAGACCATTGTTTTCTACACATGGACTTCCACTTGGAGTCTTTGACTACAAACTGCTTCTTGCAGGGGGAATCATAAAGCCTCGAATAAAATTTTTGTTGGTGCAATGTTATTAATTCACTTAGATTTGTCAGTATTTTTATTACGGAAAGTAATGGATGTTTCTTGTTTTTGAGCAATTTCTTTAGGTAAATCAGAAATATGTACATGTGGTATAACGAAGATAGGGAAATAACAGTGAAAAATTATACTTAATTAATATCGTGCATTGTACTATTTTGCGTATATTGAATAAAGCAATGTGTTTGAGGCCTCCACCCAAAAAATGCAAAAAAAAGCGAAAAATGAGCAATAGGTTTATAATGCCATTCAGCGAATCGGTAACCCATTTAAATGGTAATTATCACATATTTAAGAATAGAGTTCAATCTGCAATGTGATCGACCAGATTTTTGAAATTTGTCTTATTTCCGAGATATTAGTGTTTGAAAATTGATAAAATTAGTCACATTAAACAATAATTTTCATGTAATATTTTCAATATTTTCAAACTAAATTTTCGGTAAAATGGAAAAGGGACATTTCATGTAGCTGATAAAGAAGAAATAAATAACATTCATCCCATAGTTACTGAGAACCACTGCATTTCATATGACTCCATTTCATATGACTCCATTTAAAGGCAAATTCCATTTTTAGCGAGTACAATTCAGTTTTTGATTTAAATTTTTGTCGCTAAAGCGTTTATAATATTGGATATAAACTTGATACAATATTTCTAATGAATTGATTACAATATGAGAGAGTTGACAAAGTTAAGGGTATGTTGGTAAGAAGTGTGTTTCCTCTAAAGTGGACAAAATCAGACTCCAGCACCTAATAAAGACATTGATTTCTGATATTCTAAATATTAGTTAATATGTTTAAGTACGTAGGTTACAAATCAGTATTAAACTCTTTCAAATAGTCTTGGCAGTCATAATCATACTATCTGTAATGTAAGTGTATACTATGTTATCGAATATATAAGTCTTTGTATTCGACTGCAATAAGAAGCATAGTTATTTAATGTGCATATTGGCATATACGTGGCCAAAGGGTAGTGATGCGAATATATGGAGCACACGCGCTCTCACCTTAGCCTCTCACTATCAACTCCTACTCTACACCTTCACGATGGTGGCTACTGGGTGCCTAGTACCTCGACTGAAGATGAGGTAACCAACCCCTTTGAAAGGTCGTTGATGATACCGTATGAGAAAGGGGGGAGGAGTGTTTTCTCACTAAGGCACTTCCTCTTGCTCAGGCGGCAGCGGACGAATTCCCTAGATGGAATCAACGGTGGCGTCTACAGTTCCGGTTAGGCCGAACTATTAGTGTTATCCCTACATGAGCTGCTTCGACATACGTATTTGAATCCCAGGTCTATAGGGATCTCCAATGCTGAGCCAGGGTGTTGGAAAAAGAGTTGGTGGCGGCTGAACCCTTAATGGGCCAATGTAAGCGCTTATATCCACGAAGCGGGTTACTGACTCCGGAAAATTCGGCCTCTTGTCCTATGGGTAACAAAGGGAACTGGTCCTCCAGTTTGGGGGTAGTGCGTAGGGGTAACTTCCCGACCACAGAAAAATAAATTTAGTTCCGAATCCAAAACAAGCCTCGGATATAGATAGACTCACTGTTGACGACTCTAGCAACCGAAACATGGATAACGACCTTCGGAGATACACGTGGAATGTGTGAAACGCTTAACAGACTGTGTGCAACCGAAGAATTAGCTTACTTGTAAATACTATGTACTCTTATAAAATACACAATTATTTCATTACAATATGTGTGTGGTTGGTTATTATGTAGATAATATTTTGTGATTATTCTTTGATAACAGTTGCTTATAGTTCAAAAGATGCATATAGAATAATTTACTCGTAAAAGTTGAGGCGGCTAAAAAAGAAGAACTTATTATCAAAAAGAAGAACAACTTCGAAAGTATACCGAAGGGGCAGAATTCCTCTTAGATTAAACTATACTAATACCAGAAAGATGTTGTGATATATTCATAGATCAGGACAGGATACTTATTTTTTTGGGGGTTTCTCCCGATGGTTACTAAAGGAGGCGTGGCATACTGCAGTTTTTTTATTCTTACAATAATGTCAAACGTTTGAGAATGTAACATGTAACATTTCATCAAAATCGGATTTTAATGAAAATGCCCCAAAAAAGCCACAAGTGATATATGGCTGAATTGTACACAATTAATGTAGTAGTCTTAATAAAATTTCCATGTAAAATAGTAAAGGTTTGAAAAAATGATTGTGGGAGTGGATGGATTTCAAAAATTGGTACACTTATTCTTCCCTACGAACGGACTTATATTTGTTTTTTTTTTACTTTCTTCTAACACATTTAAAAATTACTTATCACACTTTATATATGATATGTAAAAAGATAATTTGATATAAGAAAAAAGAGCAAAACCAAACTAATCCCCTACATGAGTCTATTTTGATAACTGCGATCGGATCAACTGAATTAAAAGAAATTTAAAGCTTATTACTTATATTTCTTACTTGTTTGAAGAACAAAAATACGTTACAAACAGAAAACGTTACTACTGTAGTATGCTATAGTTGTTTAATGGTCGAAATAAATAGCCAAAATATGAAATTATTCATAAAAATACGAAAATTAAATTTTTCATGTTTTGCTGTGAGGCAAAATTAGAATCCCATACACAATTAAAGCTCGCCCTAATACTAGCAAGGAAAGATATCCATACATTCCCACAATACTTCTTCATTCATATTGTTACCTAGCAAAGCAATTATAAACACAAATTAAACTTAGAACTACATTCCCCTATAACCAGTCAGTTTGCCATCAGGGCAAATACTGAAAAATATATTTGAATAGAATATTTTCAAACATTTTAATTTCGAAAAAACAAATTGTCTAGTTTATATTTTAACCCATTGGATGTTCTCTAATCTACGTGTATGTTCGACTCTGAGTTCGAACTTTTGGGTGAAGGCCTCTTAAAAAGCAATGAGAACATTGATTCAAATTGCAGTTTTATAGAATGCAATGAAACTAGTTGGATATATGTACATACCATGTACATAGTTATTGTATTTTATAAAACACTCGTTGTGGATAAATAACTTTACTTCTGACTACCTACCTTAATATTGCCCACGGTGTCTACGAGGAGATTTTGTGGTTTCAAGTCTCGATGTAGTATACGATTGGTGTGACAGAATGTTAACGCATCTAACATTTGATGCATATAGCTCTGAAAATAAAAGGATTATTATTCTGAAGTGGAACTGTATTCAATTCTTTATTTACTTTTACTAAGATGGGAACGAAAATCTCTTTCTTCTTGTCCATTAGTTTCTTTAAATCCATGTTGAGGTACTCGAAAACCATGTACACACTGTCATTTGCGATTACTACATCGTATAGTTGAACAATGGAAGGATGTTTAAGGTCCTTAAGAAGTGATATTTCTCGTATCGCTGTAGATGGTACTCCTTCCGTTTCACTGCAAAAATATAATTTTTATTTCCATATGAAGGAAAAAAAGTTCTAATAGACAACATATTAAACAACGAAAAGCAATAGAAAAAATAAAGATATTGTTGTAAATATGTACATATGTAAGTGCTATCTCATAGCAACATGCATTCTATTTAATTAACTCACCTGGCCTTTGACCGAAGGATATACTTAATTTAGAAATCTTGTTAAGAACAAGGCAACCAATACTAAATGTAAATCAGTTATAAGACAACCTTTCCGTGTGCAAAAAAAAGGTACATAAAAAAAATTACAAAAAACACTTTATAACGAAATTACACTTGACTTCAAAATGACTTCGTTATAGAGCGATAGGTAAGTATCTTCAATTTTAATTCATAAAACAAAATAAACCAATCGCAATACACATTAATAAAAAGAATTAACATGTTAGGTGTTGAATACTTTTTTTCTTTCTTAAATGCTTTGATTTCAAAAAATATTTTTGTTTCGAAAATATAAAAGAAGACATACCTACATATCTACGTTTCTACGGATCTTTCGAGGACATTTAATAAATCATTAAATCGTATTGAAGCTAGGTTTAATTGCTTTAGAACAATTGCTTTTGTCATCGCTTACTATGTTCATCGTTCTCGTCCGAACTTTGGAACAGTATTTAAGATAAATGCAAATATCGAGGTCAAAATAAAAATAAATAAATTTTATTTATTTAGTCACTTATTGACTCCAAAGTTTTTCAAATAGTGTGTGTCGCAACTAAATTTAGTAATATGTATTATGTTAATCATTTCAACACTAAGTTCTCACAAAGGTCAACTTCTCTGAAGTAATTTTAATGGTTTCTGAATTGACTTCTACAAGCCAGTCATATTTTACTGCTGTCATATGCTGCCTTAAAATCGATAAAAAGATGGTGGGTATCAATCTGGACTTCTTGGGTTTTCTCTAGGATCTGTCGTAGTGTGAATATTTGATCGGTGTGGATTTACCGGGCCTAAAACCGCACTGATAAGGGCCAATCAGTTCGTTGACAAATGGTTTTAGGCGCTCACACAATACGACCGACAAAATCTTGTATGCAATGTGAAGGAGACCGATGCCTCTATAGGTGGCAGGTAAGATGGTCTCCTTTCTTGTGGATCTTGTGACTCAACTACAAGGTTTCCTTGTTCATCTCTACAGGTCTCAGTTCAGGTCTTGTTGCCTTGACACGTTCTTTTTACCTTTTGGTAAAACTTCCGAACATTATTCCTGGAGTAGAACCTCTCTAATTCTTCGATCGCGCGCTTCTCGTGGTCTTTCTTTTTTCTCCGGAGAAGCCGATGTTCTTCCCTCCTCTTTTGTTCATAGAGCTCAAGTTCTAATGTGCAACGCCGCTTTGTAGGCGAATTGTTTTGCTGCATGTGCTTGCCGGCATTCTTCATCAAACCAGGGGTTTCGTGGGGGTGGTCGGGTGAAACCCAGCACATCAGTTGCGGCGTTTCTGATGGCTTCTTGGCAATGATGCCACTGGTCTTCAGCACTTGATGCTGGCTGCATAGAACTTCTCGAGAGGTTGAGTGATACGCGATCGGCAAAGAGTCTGACGGTTTGTTGCGATTGCAGTCGTTCAACGATAAATCCCCGCAAAGTATTTTCCCGTTGTTGTGGCGTTTGTACCTTAGCTGCAACTAGGTAATGGTCCGAGTCTATGTTTGTTAGCCGCTCGGAATATTCGGACATCTAGGATACTGGAGGAGTCGATCGCGTCACGTCGATCGCAACATGATCAATTAGGTTAACGGTTTGATGATCTGGTGACCGCCATGTCCCCTTATGAATGTTGAGGTGAGGAAACCGTGTGCTAGCTATAGTAACATTACGTCCCGCAGCAAAGGCAATTAGCCTAAGTGCTTTCCAATGGTGCTACCAAAGATGTGCTCCTTTCCTATTTTGGCGTTAAGATAACCTAGGACGATTTTAACGTCGTACTTAGGACATTGTTCATACGTATGCCTTGTCGAGGAGCTCGTAGAAATACTCTTTAGTAGCATAATCTCTTTCCTCTGTGGGAGCGTGAGCGCATATCAGGCTAATGTTGGCAAATTTAGCCTGGATGCGGATTGTTATAAAGCGTACACTAACAATCCGTATCAAGGATAAGCTCAAGACTTCATTCCGAAACCTGCCGCTTACAACAAATCCGCACCCAAATAGACGCTGTTTCTGTTCTCTGTAGTAATCACCGTAGTATGTGTCACAGTTTTTCATCCTTCTTTTGCCGGACTTCGTGGATAGCGGTAGATGTAAATGAGGTCCCCGAACAACATTTATGGGAAGATGATACTGTAATGGATGTATATAAGGTATACACTGAACATTTTATTGAAGACCATTTTCACAAATCAATATTGACCTTTTGTCGATAATATATTTTTTGGGATACAAGGTACTATCAAAGATTGATTGCGATGCTTGCAGTGCTGGCATCAGAAAAGTTGATGATGTTCTATCATGTCCGTCCGAGTTGTTCATTTTCAATAAAAAAAACTATAGAAATGATAATGATTTTGAAAATTTAAATGCTCCGTCAGATCTATTCTTTGATGTTGGTAAGAAATATATCTTAATATTTCATTCTATGTTTACTAACAGTCCTGAAATTGTTGGCATAAAGGCAATAATTATTGCAAAATGCAAAGAAAGTATACCTGATTGATTTACTGAGAGTTCATTGCATGATTAGCATAAAATAAAAATTACAGAATTTTTTATTTTAGATCTACTGCTCTTGGGCGGTTGAACGTAAATGCAATAAAAAGATTCAAATTTTAACCAACTCCATAAAACGACAAAAAAACGGCAGTATTTGGCGTTGGTAAAATAATTATCGCGAGTTGAATGTTTTTTAATGCATTGCAAAATACCGCAACAATTTTGGTCCTACTTCTTATAAATGAAGGTGTACGCCGTAGCACTGTAGGTAGGCTCGTTACCAAACACCAAAAGGACTTGTCGCGGCAAATATTTGTATTTATGTATATACTGATAAACTACATGTTTCCGCAGACATGCGAATCACATTGAAGTGTCTGTTACCTCAGGTACTCTGCGATAAACAGCGATTGATCTGACACACTACATATACATAGCACACCATAGTCTTTTGCAGAGCTACCGAAATCTATGCTGATATACAATGGCAAACCAATACGCGCATCGATTAGTCGTTTGTCTCAGAATGTATTTTTTTTTCAATTTAATTTGTATCTTACATTTTTAGATGTACATATATGTATATGTATTGTGTATATCAAAGGATAACATTACAGAGGCGATAATGCAATGAATTGCTGGTTCACATTTTAGAATATTGCCCATTATCGAAAATACAGTTTGTCATGGTCTTAATGCATTGCACAATACCGCAACAATTTAGTCACTACTTCTTATAAATGAAGGTGTACGCCGTAACTCAGTAGGTAGTATGTTGGACTATTGAGCGGGATATTCCAGGTTCGTTACCCAAACACCAAAAGGACTTGTCGGACCAAAAATTTGTATTTATGTATATTTCCAGAAATTTACAATTGGAATCTTCAGTTATCAAGAGCAGAGCCCAGGGACGTGTCCAGGAGGTGCTACTTGAGCGTCTAACTTTCATGAAAAATGAGAAAAACAAAACATTTGCAGAAGAAACCTAGGGGTTTGCGGACCCTGTGAGTAGGGAAACAATCCTTACACACAATCATATTATTAGTATGAGTATCAGGATGCTTGCGGAAACTATAGTCTTAGCCATGTAATTCACAAGCATTTATCCAAGCCCTCATGATTATTAGATACCTACAGATACAACATGCACACGTATAAATACATACTAATATATAAACAATTATACAACCGACAAAATGCAACAACTTTAGGCCCTCCGCGGACAGTACATACTTTTCTTATTAGCCGATCACCGATAGTTAATGGAGTAGATCCTGAAGAACCAAGCCGAATCATGTGGTGCTACGAATTACCAAATCAACGCAGCACTCACATCATCCAGGCTTAGTTAATTGGGCGGTTCGGTAATTTTCTTCTATTCGAAACAGCATAGCACTTATAATGAAATAAAATGAATAGCTTTACCTTTCTAAGCGAATTTTTTTAAGGGCAACATCTTTTAATGTTTCAGTGTGTCGTGCTTTGTAAACAATGCCATATGTACCCTCTCCTATTTTCTCAACGTTATTGAATTTTCCCACGTCTTGCATTTTTGTATTTCTTCAATTTATGTCGAAGTAGTAATAGTAATTGAAACTGTTCAATTTAAGTCAATATTATTTAAAACATGGAATTGTTTACAAAATCACAAAGCCAAAGTTCGGGCTTTTGTATTTTGACAGAAGCGGGAAAATTTATATACATATAATATAATATACATATCTACTAGAGAGGGCTGTATGTACTCGATTATCGATATATGGATAACTATCGCTTTTCGAGGCCCGATAACCTATTCTAAGGATAGGTGTACATGTCCGTTCATCTGGCTCAACTATAGTCGTTTTTCTTTTTTAGTTCAGAGCAGAGCCTGAGTTGTCAAAAAATATGTTTGTGTTTCTTTTTTAGTTCAGAGCGCTTAGAGCACTCGATTCGTGTTTCTTTTTTCGTTTAGAGCGTGCTCAGAGCGCGCTCTATCAGCTCAGCATGAATTGATTGAGCATCCTGAGCAAAACCCGAGCACAGTGAATTTGACGTTTGACAGGGGGTAAAGCAATGAGAAACCGAAATCGAAAACAATTGAAATGGACTTCGAGGCTTTGTTTTTAATTAATTATTAGTAGTTAATAATTAAATGAAAACTTTATTTGTGTATAAATGCTATTTTAGTGTTTAAGAAGACAAAAAGCATGAATCGTCGATTAATTTTGCAGTCATATGACAGGTACTGCTCAATCGTGTTTCTTAAATAAATTAGAGAGTTTAGAGCGTGCTCCGTTCAGAGCTCGCTCGACATGTTCAGGCTCTGTTCAGAGCTCTGTTTTGAACTAAAAAAGGAAAACGCCTTATAATAATAGGCCTTATAATAGGCGTTTTTCTTTTTTAAGGGTTGAACAGATTGCGAATCTTAAGCTTGCATCTTGAATCGCTGTCATCTGTGTTTGGCTGCGATTCAGATGCTTATGGCTACATCGAACAGAATGGTGACGGCCATTAAATCTGTATCTGTCCGATATCAATGTGTTTACTTATCAAGAATCAAAATTAATAGTCATGAGTAAATTGAATTGAAGTGTTATTAAAAAAGAAATAGACGAGAAAGAAGATATCGGATTCATTACGATTGCGCATGGGTTCAATAAATTTTTCCGCCTTCATTGGGAACAGAAAATAAATTAAATTTAAATAATGCGTACAAACAATGAAACGTCAATCGTTAATCTGTATCGCGAACTTGGGTAGTGTTAAACTTTAAGACACGGATTCACGTTTCAGGCACACATTCTGTTCGCGTACATGTTACACATGTAATTAACTTTTGACAGCTAGAGATTCAGATGCAGATTGACGATATAGATTCACATTTTGTTTAACTCTTTAGTTCAGAGCAGAGCTGTGAACAGATCCTCAACCCTGAACATGTCGAGTGCGCTCGGAACGCTCTGATTAATTAAGAAACACTATTGAGCAATAAGCTTTCATATGACTGGCAAATTAATCGTAGATTTATGCTTTTCGTCATCTTTAAAACTGCAATAGTGTCTATACACAAATGAAATACTATTTAAATTATTTACTGCTAATAATTAACAACAAAGCCTCGAACGCCATTTCAATTGTTTTCGATGTTGTTTTTCATTCTTGTCAAACGTCAAATTCACCGTGCTCGGATTTCACGCAGGATGCTCAGTCGATAGACTTTTTCGCTGTTTGACGTTTAAGCTGTCACAGACTTTTAGTGGTCACCTTTTCGCCGGCTTGTCAAAATTGTGACGTTTAAGCTGTTACAGGCTTTTGTAGGCCCCACAAACGTGAAATCATATGAAATATCTACATACAATGTACAAAAAAAAACAACGATTGTGCTAATAGACGATTGTGTTTGTAAAACGTCAAACGGCGAAAAGGTCTATTCTGAACTGTACTGATCTGATCTGAGTGCGCTCTGACCACGGTCTAAACGAAAGAAGAAACACGCCTAATCACTGTCAAATTAATGGCAATAAATTAAATTAAAGAAATTGATAACGTGAAATAAATCATTTTATAGTAGAAACACATTGACACAGCAACAGCCAACAGCAGAGGCAAATAAACAGATCCTGTGATGTTAAACAGCACACAGCGAAATTTGACATTGTGAGAACATTCTTCCTAGATTGCAGCGAAATATCAAATGCTTTCAGTTTGGCACGATTGAAAATTTCGACGCAAGTTGGTTTCATTTGGGCAGCAACTGACAATTTAGGGCTTAGGGCCCAACGTTCAAGTTGCTGTTGCTTCGCCCAATTTTAGAGGCTTATGGAAAGGAAGAGGGATAGGGTATCATAGTATCCATTCCAGATGGATTGTAATCCACTATCTGATGCCTCTCAACCTTTGCAGAGGAAGTATCGGGTTCTGTTACAGGTTTGAACAGAAATTAGGATTTGTGCTTAGGATCGCAAAGCCATAAGACTACAAAGGAACAAGTTCGAGGTGTTATAGGTTGAACGTAAGCACCTAAAGAAGTTCTTGAGGCAATGGAGCGTAATGTTCTCCGTACCTAGATTGGATACGTACAGGTTGACTAATAGGGGGTTATCGTTTTTATCGTGCCCAAACCTATGGAGGGATCAAAACAAGTCTGACTTGTAAACAGGCACCTCAGATAAAAAGTCACTTTAAGGGTAATGGAGACAGCACCATTACCCTTTAGTAGGCAGTGGCGGTGTCGTATAGGTACAGGAGACACAAAATAATTTTAACTTTGTATGATGATTAATTTTCATAAACGATACTTTATTATTTTTATTACTTTTTAAAATTAATTAATTACATGAAAATAATTACAAAGGAAATACAAAACTGCCGCGAACTTTACGCTCGCGCAGACACCACCACCGCCGACAGAGTCTACAAAAAGAATGAAACTTTTCTTTTACGATGATGTCATACCTGTACACGAGGAGTATGGTGTTATCCTTTTTTTATTAAAAAGATGGCTGTGTACTTCCGTTGTGTTGGGTGCATTCAGTACGTCGGTCGGTTAATCGCTAGTCGTAAGGGTGCGTGTCTGCGCCGCTACAACCTCTCTATTGTTTCCGTCTTTTTTGGGGATCAATCTCTGCGTCCATTTTCCTTGCTGTTTTTATTTTTGTAAACTTGTTAACGTTGGTGATGATAGAAAGCTAGTGAGACAGATGGCAAAACTCAAGAACTTCCAGTTCTGCGGTCCCCGTAGCAAATAGTGCTATGGAACACCTCCAAGTTGCAGTCGTTGATGCCAACAACCTAGGGATTAAACTTTCCGACGGCCGCAACAACAGAAGCTGAGTCAGAGTTCATTACCGCTTACAATTTGTATGTTGTAAATAGAGGGTCTGAACCCATTTTAGTTACTAAAAATAGGGAAGTCGTAATTGATATCACATTGAAAAAACAAACCAACCCCATCTGGTGACCCAGCAAACTGCCATCTTTACGCAAAGCGAGAAGGCTGTAAAACATAGCTAAAAACTCAAAGCAGCCTGGAACTTCTGTAGCGACATTGAAACCACCAAAGAAAATTCAGAAAAGTCCTGTCAGAGGTTCAAACGGGGGTTCCTTAAAAAACAAGACGGCACCTGGACTGACTCCTGTTTTGACAGCTTGAAAGAACTTATCCACACTCATTTTTCTGGCTGCTCCTTCACCAACACACACCTCAAAGAAGGTCATCAGCTTGATGACACCAAATAGAACACAATCGATCGACCAAATAATTGATGAAAAGAAAGTATTGTGGGCTATTGACACCTTCTCCCCCTACAAATCGCCGCAAAACTCAAAACCTTATATCGTACTTGGCCAAGCTGCACCTACATATGTACCCCCACACTCAGTCACACAATAGCAAATGATTTTAGACCGCTCACTCTAACATCTTTCCTGCTCAAAACTGCTTAAAAAAGTGTGTATGAAAGCGAAATAAGGCCGACTTTTGAAATTCGGCCTAAAATTAAGCTTAAAAATAAACTAAGAAAAAAATGCTTGAAACATCCTCATAATATAGCGCTGAAAACTCGTTTCGGAATGTTGAGTAAGGAAGTTAACAAGGATATAAGGATAGCTCGGGATAGCCACTTCTACTCTAAGGTACGTAATGCACTAGGTAATCCGAGAAAGGAATGGAAGGCTATAAATAGTATCATTGATGGCAAACCTCCCAATATCCCTAAAGCTATAGTTCTGTGTAATGATGGTCTTGTCATTGATGATCCTTCAACATTGTCAAATATATTTAATGAATTCTTTTCATTGGTTGGTCCTTATCTAGTGAGCTTTCCGCATATTGTAATAGTTGCGTTAGGGGTCATTTAGTCAACGACAATGTTATAAATAATAGCTTCTTTTATGAAGAAATAACAGGCTTAGAGCTCTACAAAATTATCTGCTCACTTAACAACTCAAGCTCTTGTGGTAATGATGGAATTTCCAATCCTACCCTTAAAAACATAGCACTCAATGTTGTAGACATATTAGCTTATATTTTCAACTTAAGTATTTCGACCGGGATTTTCCCTGATAAATTGAAATGTGCTAATGTGATCCCTCTTTACAAAAAATGTAGTAAATGTGACGAAAGCAATTATAGGCCAATTTCCTTATTGTCGCTAGTTTCAAAAGTTTTTGAAAAAGCTATAAAGAAGAGAGTGTTAAGTTACCTGGCAAAAGTAAATTTCCTCAGTCCTGCTCAGTTTGGTTTTAAAGAAGGCCTTGCTACAGAAGATGCCCTCTTGGAGTTCTGCTCGTTTATTTATAAAGCCCTGGATGACAAAAAATATTGCGCTGGGCTCTTTGCAGACATTACCAAAGCTTTTGACATGGTCAACCATAGAGTTCTACTCAACAAATTACACTCTGCAGGATTTCGTGGATTTATATATAACTGGTTTGAGTCCTACTTGAAGGATAGAACTCAAAAAGTCATAGTAGGTAACGTTCTCAGTAGACCAAAGATTATGCACGTAGGTGTGCCTCAGGGATCAGTGCTTGGTCCCATACTATTCCTAATTTATATCAACTTCTTATTTAGCCAACCGTTTATAGGGAAGATTAAGCCTTCGAAGATGACATTGGCCTTGCATACCGCTTAGATAGTCCTCTAAATTTAAGCGCGGATATAAATCATGATGTTTACCTACTGTGATTGTGGTTTTCGGAACACGAACTAGTTCTCAGCAATAAAACCAAATTGATGCACTTCAGCCTAAATATACAAGAGTCCCTAAACATTGAAATTATGTTTCATGCAAATAACTGCGCAATGTCAAATGCGTCAAACTGCTTTTGTACTGAGAACGCCACTAGGTCAATATTGACTAAACAAGCATCTTGTGGTTGTGACACCCTTGTTTTAAAATTGAAATGGTAAATCAGTTTAAATATTTAGGTATTACTTTTGACCAAAATATGAGTTGGTCCGAACATATTTTGATTTTAAAACAATATTTACGATTGACAGTACGAAGCTTTTATCGTCTTAAAAAATTTTGTGACAAAAAGACTTTAAAAACAGTATATTATGGGATCTTTCAATCAAAACTACAGTATGGAATTAGTTGCTGGGGTGGTGCTTACCAAACAAAGCTCAGGCCATTGACTGTTTTACAAAAGTGCGCTATCAGAAAAGTATGTGGGGTCAATAGTTTTGCTCCTTCTAAGGTTTTGTTCAGAACATTGAAAATTCTACCATTAAAACACTTATACTATATTACTATTACGTACTATTTTAAAGTTTTAAAATTTTTTTGTAAGAGAAGTATTTACAGAGCCCAATTTATAACCCTTGCAATTTGCGAAGCAATTCAATTCATGTTGTCGTTGTTCCTCATTTCCGCACCACTTTACTCAAAAACGTTTACTCCGTCGTGTCGTGCAAATTATTCAATAAACTTCTTAAGAATATCCGAAGCATAAAATCATTACCTCAATTCGTAAAATGTGTAAAAATATGGCTTCTCGATTTTGATCAGGAGGAAATCAAAATTATGCTGCATTGCTTTGTTTAAATATGTTCATCACTTTGTTTTATAGTGGCTCTATGTTCGTACACTCTTTTATGTGCTATCCCTTCTATTGTAAATTTTCTTTTTTTTTTTTTGTAAATTTTTTGTATAAATGAATTAATTATCTTTTCGTTGTAAAATAAATTAAAAAGTGTTCACCTCACACTATAAAGATATTTTTTTTTTTATGTGGCATTATCACTATTTGCTTTGCATAACTACTAATGTCATTACTTATTCTTAGATTAAGTAATTACAAGGTTTGTTAAATTAACAATAATGAATAAAATAAAATAAAAATAAAATAAAATCTATCAAGGGTATTAAAAAGTAGTCTGGCACTGGGCTATATACCGAACCAGTGGAGACGGGTTTGGGTTCCCCAAAAATGGTGAAGAAAGACCCAAGTCTACCGAAGTCCTATAGACCGATCAGCCTAACATCGTTCCTTCGCAAAGCGATGGAAAAGGCTGTGGACAATTATTTAAGAGAGGAAGTACTCTACACACATCTACTCTTCGTCACCGTCAGCATGCCTACAGAGCGGGCAGATCTACAGAGACTGCTCTATACCAGCGAAACAATCCAAAGCGCTCTTAAAGCAAAAGAGATAGTACTGTGTGCCTTCTTGGACATTGAAGGAGCATTCGATAACACATCTCATGAAGGTATTGTGCGATCTCTAGAAAGAAAGGGGGTAAACACCACAGTATCGAAGTAAATGTATGAACTTCTGAGCACAAGATCAGCAGAGACTCATACATCAGAAGGTATCATCAGGTCAGTACAGCAAAAGGCTGCCCAAAAGGAGGAGTTCTCTCTCCCTTAATGTGGAGCACTGTTGTGGATGAGCTACTTGAGAATCTAACTAACTATGGCGATATAATACAAAGGGGACTTAATAGATGTAACTCGAGAATGGTGTTTGACTGCTGGGCTAAGCCTTAATCCGGCAAAAACTACAATAGTACCTTTCACGAGGAAAATAAAACTTGAAAAACTGAGGCCAATAAGGCTGTCGGCTACAATACTGACACCAGTCAAAGAAGTTAAATATCTGGGACTAAACCTAGACAGTAAACTCATCTGGAAAAAACACACAGAAGAGATAACTAGAAAAGCCACGCGGGCTCTGATGATCTGTCGAAGCCTAGCCTAGATGATCTGTCTTGGGGATGTAACCCGACCATCCTTAGGTGCTATTGTGAGACCAATGATCACATATGTATGCAGCAATTGCATGGGCAAAAAGAACCAATCTGGTCACCACGAGAAAGACACTCATCAAGGTGCAAAGACTGGCATGCACCCCTGTATCACAGGGGCCATGAGAACTTGTCCAACTGCAGCCATGTAGGTACTATTGAAATTGACTCCTTTCCATCTTGTGGTTGAAGAATGTGCAAGTAAAACGATCTTAAGGATAGCCAAGGAATTAATAGGAAGAGACAAGTGCATTACATCGAGGCAATGTCTATAAACTAAGCAATCATACAACAAAGTGGTACACAGATGGATCAAGAACTGATAAAGGAACTGGACCAGGAGTATTCGGGCATGTATCAGCATGAGCAAGAATAACCTTCGTGTCTTAACGGGCTTCCCAACGGGCTTCAATTGTAAGCTCAAGGAGCATCTAAGGAAACTAGGTACATCCGAAAAAGGACTCTGCAGATTCTGCAATAAGTGCAGTGAAATCCCAGAACATGTGCTGGGATCTTGTGGGGCACTCACCTACAAAAGACTGAAATACTTGGGCAAGTACCAATTATCAGATGAAGAAATACCGTCACTAGATCCACCTCTCATCCTTCGATTCTTAAAGGAAACTGGATTAGAGAGAGTGCTCTAGGACATATTTCTTCCGCCAAGTGCATTACCCTCAAAATGATTCCGAAAGGAATCCAAAAGCGCGGGGAACTTTAATGAGGGCATGTACCTCCCCAAAATGTTAGCTGGGGGTCGCAGTGCAACATACCCCATTTTCAAATAATAATAATAATAATCCACCTCGGGGATATGGGCGCTGCCGTTAGTCGTGGCTCAGTGTTGAAGATCCCTATACACCTGGGATTCGAATATGGCAAAGCAGCTCATATAGGGTTGACACTAGATAGTTCGGCCTGACTGGAACTGTGGACGCCAACATTGATTCCATCTAGAGAATTCGTCCGCTACCGTCCGGATCAAGAGGAAGTGCCTTAGTGGGAAAACAGTCTTCCCTCTTTTTTCGTATGTTACCACCAGCGAAAGAGGTACTAGGCACACAGCAGCCGCCAATGTGGAGGTGTAGAGTAGGAGTTGATACTGAGAGGCTAATGTGGAAGCGCTTTTGCGCTTTGGATAAACAATAATATGTACATACATACATATGTGACACATTTAAAACGAGTGCCTCGTGTTTTGAGATACAGTTTTCTCACAAACTCTGACTAAGCAGCAAACGAATAGAGGGAGTGCACAAATCTGTGAATGATAACACAACTAGTGATACTGTATAATTGATTAGAGTATTAATGTACTTCATTCAACAGGTATCATACATGTTGAACTTTGGGAGCCTTTCCTAAGGCATTGCTCCATTAATACCACCTATATAAGGTTTCATGAATAATACATTTTAATTATGCAATTTCGAATAAGCGTTTCTAATGGTTTTTCACCCCCCGCCGCCGCCGCGCCGGTGGCGGAAGTGAACAACCGATTCGCCTTATCTGCCAATCGAGATTATCAACGAAATCAATAGAAATAAGAAGATTTATTTTCATTATCTTAGAAAATGACGAAACTCAATTTCTCCCGCTGAATGAGAGTTCATTTAAGGTGTAGGCAGGCAAAATCTGCGAGCTATTGAGCACGAGAAGTCGTTTAATCAAGAACAGAAAATGAAAGCAACGAAAGAAAAGAATAAAAATGATTTTCGATTTCTCGGCACAAAACAAATGAAAGTTCATGCTCCGCTTTACCTTAACCATTTCAGGAATATTATGTCGTTTATTGCATGCTTTTTGTTGCGTCATTTGTTTAGACTCGCTGGGTGGTGGTGGGGGGTTATTAATTTAAATTCAGTTCCTACTAAAGGTGACACTTGGTTATGTTGATTTCAACTTTATAAGTACTTATGTAGTGGCGCTACTTTCGTGTAAGCAGTTATTTTTATTTAAAAAAAAAATATATAAATGTATCTACAACACTAGTTATGTCCAAGTTCGATTGATTTTGAGTACTGGAGGTGGATTTTACATTGAAAATAAATCAGAGACACTAATAATTTAGTATTTTCGTATTGTCGGCTATAACTTGGGGCACAGAAATGGAATAAATTAATTGATTAAGGCGTAAGGCATGTAAACTAAATTATAAATGCGAGAAATCTCGCACTATATTTTTCTGCATCGACATTGACACATTGCCCAATTTTGGAAACTAAATGGGTCTACCTGAACAATGTATTTGTCTATTTCTTTCTGATCGAATTCATAGGGTTGCAAAGTGGGCGGTATGTAGTGGAATTACGCTTGCCTTCTGTGCATTACAAATGTTTTACATTGAAGTTTCAAAAATTCACATAAACATTTGTGTAGTAAAATATATGAGGTAGTGCAGGCTGTGCTTTAGTTTACTTCACTGGCTTTTCCAATAGACACGTGGAATGTGTTGTTATAGCAACGGTATTTCTCTGTAACTACTTTGTTAGCCTACCTTCTACATACATATGTACACAAAGAACGGCCTGCTGTATGGCTATAGTATGATAAGTGTTTACAAGCAAATGGGTTAAGGATGGTTTGTAGACATGACAAGGGATAGAATTGGTAAAAATGAGCAATATGGAGACACATGCATCAACACGTTATCCTATCAACTACTCTGAGCTCCATGCGGTTAATCTCGGTTGCTGACTGAAAATAGGATTCCAATG
Source organism: Xylota sylvarum (assembly GCA_905220385.1). NCBI lineage: Eukaryota > Metazoa > Arthropoda > Insecta > Diptera > Syrphidae > Xylota > Xylota sylvarum. Next base: position 67,109,404 of record LR999958.1, on the reverse strand, counting down.
CTTTCTTTAATCGAGATGGGAGCAGATTGAACGACTTAGTGAATACGTTACTTGTTGTTTTAACCTGTCCCCAGTCCTAGGGGTTCTAACCAACGACCTGATCTTCTACGTTGTGTATGATGTAATGACAAATTTTGGATTTGAACGAATTAACTCTTCTCGACCACAGTATGTAAAATAAGGAGAACGACTTCCCAATCTGCATGTGGAATGTTCGGCACCACGTGCAGCTAAACAATTAGCAGAGCCCCTAAGTCATTGGAATATATGTACATATGTATATGTATGTATAGCCGGCATTTTGAAATTACGGAGAAATGGTTTGATTAAAAGGAGAATGATCAACAGAGCTTACTTGCATGCAGATTTATCATATGCGGTAGACCTGTGCATGAAGTTTTATTCCCACCCGAGGACAACGACTTTGAGAAAGAATATTTTTATGAATTCCTCTTCCAAAAGTACGTAGGAACAATGTCTCATTTTAATATTCACAAGGGCCATGAGCGGCTCCGGTAAGGTACTTTATTACAAATTTATACTGGAAGGGTATAAGGTATATATGTAGGTATATAGGCTGATGACAGGTGGAATCGTATGTCTCATCACTAAGGCGGATCTTCTTCCAGACGATTCGAAACTAAAATCAGTAAGGACTTCCAAAAACGTGTCAGAATTTTATAGAAGAGATGTGGGGGATAAGAATTTCATGGGTCAATATATGTACATATACCTGATGCATGTTGCTTGCTAACAACGGTTTGTCCGATTTTTCGTCCAAGGTGTTTTAACAAAGGATTCTTTGACTTTCTTACAAAATAAAAAAAGAAACTAATTATGAGAGTGGGAATATCTATGCATGTGGACTGCGAATGGAAAGTATCCACCTAATTGATTTTAATGCGATTCAAGAAATACGACGCAGATGAGTATGTATACAAAAATAGACAAATTGAAACGAAACAGTAAGATTCAAAGCTCGATTGTACAACAAAAAGAAATTGCGAACGACTAATAAAAAATGGCTTGGACGCCTAAGCAAGTTTGGAGTAGCCGGAGACAACAGAGAACAATAAGATGCGAACCCGTCCGCTATACCACAAACCTCAAACGACAACGTCCACTGAACCCAGTAATCGGAACTTAATTAAGAATGGTAGGCGAGGTAACTAGTCATCTCTGAAAAATACTTGGAGTATGATAATGTGTGTATGTAGACATCAGAGTAAGGTCCTATGCCTTGCGCTAACCTTGAACTCTAATGGTGTAAAGGCTGATTTAAGATCCTGGCAAAACTGATCCAAAAAGAATTGCTAACAGCTAAAAAAATGGCTTGGACGCCTAAGTAAGTTTTGAGTAGCCGGAGACAACAGAGAACAATAAGATGAGAACCCGTCCCCTCTTCCACAAACCTCAAACAACAACGACCAGTGGACCCAGTATTGGAACTTAATTAAAAACGGTAGGCAAGGTAATTGTGGGATGGATACTAGTCACTTCTGAAAAATGCTTGAAGTATGATAACTTGTGTATGTAGACCTATGTCTTGCGCTACCTTATATAAACTCAATGATCGTACCCAATGGACTGTCCGTATGTCTAATGCCCTTCTTCAACACACAAAACGGCAAACAGCCGTTCTGGCTTCAACAGCCGACGATATATTCGACAACGAATTTCAAGTCGAGATCCGAAACTTATTTATTGACTTTACGGCCACATGTGTATGATATTATAGTATTCACCGCCTTGAATTTTAATGGGTAATGGCTGGATTCGAGATCCTGGCAAAACTTACCCAAAACTATCGCATAACACTGGAGAACAAGCAAGTTTTTCAAGCAGAGATCCGTGCTATCCTAATGGCTGCCGACTATATTGTTAAGAATACTCGTAGGTGGCGGGGTCGGAGTATCTGCGCCCTTAGCGACAGTCAGGCTGCGCTTAAGACCTAGATCAATCTTGTAACCCGCCCAAAATATTTCAGGAATGCAAGAACTCTTTGAATTCGGTCGCAAGGATGAATGCTTTGACTCTTGTCTGGGTTCCAGGTCATACTGGGATTGCGGGAGATGAGGTCTCAGATGCGATTGCTAAGCAAGACTCAGAGGGTGATTTTTCACGACCTGAACCTGCGTTGGGTCTTCCCATTTCCTCAGTCAGGGCCTTCGTTGATGATTGGGATTCTGGCTAACACAACTATGTGTGGCTTTCCAGGATGCAGGGACAAACGTATGCTCCCGAGCGTCTGTACGAAATTATCTGCATTCTTGCTGTCTTTTAGCAGAAAACTTAACTTATTGACGTTCTTAGGGGACACTTTCCTTTTCCCTCTTAGTGTGCACATAACCTGACTCCTATCGTACACTTCAAGCTGGCAGAAAAAAAGAAAGTCCACACCTGCTTCGCGGATTTGAATCTCAATATCAAGCTTTTAACCATCAGATTGTTCTGTTGTACTGTATGCTGACGAAATGGTGATCTTAACGGAATGTATTAAAGTCAGTCTTGAAGAGTACTACGAAAAATGGAGTTTGGAAGTGAACATTTAAAAATTAGACAACATGGTTTTCTGAAATGGTGGCTTTTCAGCTTCAAGCCTGGATCAATCGGGGAACAACATATTCTTGTCACTATCAAATCGGTAATAGATTGTTTTTGAGAAAGACTGACGGTCTTGGAGGCTACGTTTCGATTTACTTCCATTCCGAGAAAGTAATCAATCTCTCCTTTATGTCGATAACTTCAAATTCCATTTCGATTTGTCTCTTTATCCATGTCAATGTCTGACTCCTAGAGCACGCTTTCAATATGTTATCATCACCATAGATTGATAAATATGTTGATTTCACCTTTTCTCTTTAAAATATACGTGCAGTTGTCACATTGCAAGCGAATGAATCTAATTTTGATTAAAACTGTATGCAACTTTTCGTTCCATTCGCGCCCAGCTTGTTTGAGCCAAATATATCTTCGACGGCTCATACAGGCGGTATACTATGGACTCCCGCGAGTAACCAACGATAACGCTGTCAATCCTGGCTTGAGTTTGAATTTAGCCGGTCGTTCATTCAACATTATCTCTTTGGATACTAACATTCTGAAGTAAGAAACTGATGGTTTTCTTCCATACCAGGTTTCAAAGAGTGTAACATTGTCCAATATCTTAGTTGGTGCTCGGTTTCGCAAAAAAAACTGCTGTGTATACGACCTCTGCCTATAGCGATTCAGACATATGTATGTGATCCAAGCCACTCCGTTTTGTTGTGGATTGTACTCTACCAAGAGCTGATGTGTTATTCCACACTCCGAAAGAAATTGATTGAATTCTCCACTCAAGTATTTGCGGCCTTTATCAGTTTTCAAGACTTTGATTCGCTTTGATAATTGTGTTTTGCTTTGAACTTCTGAAATGCATCTATTATATCATTTTGTCGCTTCAAGAAATAGACAAATATTTTACGTGAGAAGTCGTCTATGAATAACGCAAAATACCTGGAACCCCATATATTACTATGCACAATTTGAAGTAAACATTTATTTTGTTGCTCTGACGATCTTTTATAATATAGTTTTTGGCAAATGTTTGCTTTGCAACAAATTTCGCATTCTATTGGAGATTAATTGCCTAATTTCGCTTAATCTGCTTACGGATACTCATTTCCCCGGCTGCCTATCCCTAGTAATGCTCCTGCTCTGATAAATATCGCACGCCCGCCGCTACCTCCTGAACTTATAAATGAAGAGAAACTGAAATGAGCAGTGGCCAGTTTCGAGCCCTTCAAGTCCCCGGGGCCGGACATCTTCCAGGTACAAATCCAGACGGCATTCAGCATTATAGCGCATACCTTGTCATGTATCCTGAAGGACTGCCTGGCGCTAGGAACAATGCCGGTCGCCTAGACCGAGGTAAAAGTGATATTTATACCTAAAGCAGACAAAACATCGCATACCCTTCCGAAAGACCTCAGACCAATCAGCCTATCAATCATGTCTTTCCTCCTCAAGATCTTTGAAAGAATCCTAGATTTTCACATGAAGGCCACAATTGATAGCACCCTACTATCCACATCACAACCCGCCTATCAAAAAGGTAACTGTGGAAACTTCGATAATCAATGCCTAACGAAGGCTCAATATCTGTGATACAGTCAGCTGCTTTGGAAAGAAAACATAGTCGAATGGGCCAGGAAATCCCTGGCTGCCCTATACATATGGGAAAAGGCAGTAGCCTCCACTTGGGGTCTGCAACCAAAAACCATGCACTGGCTATACACTACTACGCTACTGCTCAGCTCTAAACAATGGAAGGAGCAACACATTGGACATGCCAGAATATTACTGATGCTTCGGCATCTTCCACAAGTCACCGACCACCTGCCCACTGAATACAACTTTAACTTGGGCTATAATTTCTCAATACCAAACAAAACTGAATGGACACAACGGGATGTCCTGTACCACAAATCGCTGTCAATCTTCACGGATGGGTCCAAAACCGAGTTGGAGCTGGAGTCTTCTACGAAGACCTGGATATTCACTTCTCCTTTAACCTTCCAAACTACTGCAGCATTGTTTAAGCCGAAGTCACTGCCATTCATCAAGCAGCTGACTGGCTGACGGTAAACGTAGCTTCAGCATCGGATATTGTCATATATGTACATCGACAGCCAGGCAGCCATCAATTCCCTTGCATCCAGCACAACGAAATACAAGGCAGTGGAAGATTGCCGCGTATCTCTTAACGAGACAGCTGGACAGTACAACCTATCCCTTTGCTGGGAACCAGGTCACTGTGACATACCAGGGAATTGCGAGGCGGGCGAACTAGCCAGACGAGGCTCCTCTGGACTTAACAGCATAAACGTCACCGACATTAAACCGCCTACGTCTCATGTTAAACACATCCTCAACGCCGAGGCGGAGAAAGAGGCCAACTATCGATGGCAGCAACTCGACCAATGTCAAACCGCTAAGCTACTGTGGCCAACTTTAAATAAAACCAGGACCATTGGACTGGATTGGGCATCCCCTACAACGACTTCTGGAGAAGCTGTATGGACGAAGAGAAAGAGGAGACCATCAGTCACCTCCTGTGCACGTGCCCTGCGCTCGCCAACACTAGGAAAGCTACATTAGACGAATACTTTTTCAATGATCTAAATGATTTCGATAACGTCTGCACGGCTAAAATTAGCTCCTTCATACAAAGGAGTGGATGGTTCCCAGAGTAAGAGGGTAACCCACCCACCTTACACATCGGCAGCACAATGGATCTCCTCTGACCTAAGTCCATCTTCTCATCGAGGGTCGATCTTAACCAACTAACCAACCAACCAAGTATATACATAGGCTTATATAGGCAAGTGGTTATGCGTATATAAGTATGTATGACAATAGTTGATAACAAAGAACTTGAAGTGTGGTGTGAGATTGCTATGAACTTCAACAATATCCTTATTGAAAACTGTTTACGTACATACATACATATGTAAATGCTATAAGAAGTCAGAGTCTATTAGCTATCATGTATGTACAGAAACATTTTTTTCAAAATCTCGAGATTAAATGTTTTCGCGTTAACAATTACCCTATCTTAGATGAGGCCGTTACAAAAAATACGGTTTTTAAAGTGTTGCACAGCTTTCACATTTTCCACAGGGCAAATGGTCCGTATGAGTTTATTTTCTACATTAAATTAATAGAAACCACCTTCTATAACAGCTAACGATGGAATTTCCTATATGTGAATAAACTTCTTCGGTATCCCGATATTTCACTGTAACACTGTTATATCTTTCGCATTGTTTTTCAAATCTCTTAAATCCGTTTTGGAGTACAATTTCAAATGCTATCCCTGAAAGCTCCCCACAATGCTTTTGGATGTGCTTAACTTAAAACAATTTCCTTGAATAAAAGCTATTACCACGTTCTCCTGTCTAAAATGCACACTCAAGGGGAAACAGCTTCAGTGGAATCTATTTTCCAAAGTTTTCTATGTTTTTCCCCCATACTTAGTCAAAACTGAATCGAGTTTCCCCTTACTGGAGAAAATGCAATCCACATTGTGAAAAGCGACAATGGTCGTTTGACTTTCAGTGTTCATCCAACAACCTGTCGTAGAAGCTCAGACCCGTAATAACAGTGCGATTAGTTTGAAAATTTCAAATCGGCAGCGTGCGGCGGCGGTGGTTCATTTGATTCGTCAATGTTGTAAAAGCGTTTTTTGTGATTTTATTCATTCGCTTGCAGTTTTCCCAAAGGGATTCACATTCAAGGAATATTTCGAATATGTCAGTCGTTCATTGAATTCAGTCCCTAAAGGACATCCACCGCATAACGTCTAAACATTCGGATAACGGATTTTATATTAAGATAACTGCCTTAAAAGTTACCCACTTAAAATGTTACTCGTTTGAAATCTACTACACCGTGAAATGTGAAGATATTATTTTTGTTGTTTAATTGTTATCAGGAAATCAATCAAAGCGCGTTCTGCTCATGCATTGATGAAAACAAAACAAAATCTTAAAAAAAAAAATAAATTAGAATGGAAAAAAGTGTAAAAATATAAATATTGTGTAGTAGATGTATATATTTTTTTTAAATAAATTATTATCTTCCCACTGAAGTGCAGGTGTGCTATATGGTTTACTGGGCTTTGCGGTATCAATTACAGAACGTGTGTTGGAGCGCTCTGTACGTAAAATGCCATCATCGAGAAGTTATGTAAAATATTCATGCAACTAATGCTGATTTTGTAGTTATTAAATAAAAAATCGACAAATTCTTTTTGTGTTTTGTTTACTTCAGTGATTTACACACACAAAAAAAAAAGGAAAGTTAAGCAAAATTTGTGTGTGATATGATCTGTAATTGTCCATGACAAGATTAAAAAAATTCATCGTCTTTAGTGTTTTAACTAGAAAGTGCATAAAACTTAACAATTTATTCAGTTCAGTGGCGAGGTGCTGCAGCGTGCAAATATATTGCTATTGGAATATTCACAGAGTTTATTTCGGTAAGCTAATCAATTTCACAAGAAAACAAATTACCTCTAGGGTGATCCACATACTCGTATAAAGTAAGTCGCCCGTTTGTTTAGTCATGCAATTTGTGGTGATAAATTGCGAACGCATGCCGTGCATTTGATAAGAGATATGTGCCAGGTGCATTTTAAGCGGAATGACCTGCAACGCATTTTAATCGATTCACTATGCTAACGAGTCCAACCAGCTTTGGCAAAGACAAATGTTTAGGCTGGGTGTGCGTATGAGACTCAATTTGATCGAGATGTGGCGCTAGGCTTGGTAAAGCATAATATTTTTTTTTGTGCATAAACACACATATGTATGAATGTAATTTTAACTTTATAAAGTAACTGAAAAATTGTTTGGATGCATCTGTTGAGTATGCCCAGCGGGAGAATAAAGTTTGCCACCATACATGCCATTCTTTGATTGAAGGTATAGGCCAACGTCGCTTATATTATTAGATACTGCGAAAAGGTTACTAGAAACCGAATTATCTACAGTTTGAAACAGTGTATCTCTTCCACTTTTAATCAAATATTGTTAAGTATTTTTAGATGATTATATTATTTTTTCTACCATTTGCTTAGTCTATAACTACTTTTGTTACTATCAAAATAAAATAAGACTACCCTTCAAAATTCCTTCACGGAAAGAATACTTCCACTTCGTTCATAGAAATACTTAAATCGATAAATACATATATAAGTTGACTATGTGAAAATGCGTGACTATAACTTCATTGGTGCATAGAAATTGAAGTATGATAAAACACTTAAAAAAAGCGATGAAAAGTCGTAATTAACTTGCTGAATTTTCAAAATGTAAGAAGGGTTACTGTGGAAGATTTTTGGGTTAAACATTGCCAAACCCAATTGACGGTGTTAATAGAAAATCAAGTTCGCATTTAAAAAAAAAAAAAGTTAAATGGTTTCGCTTTTTTTTGGTACGAAAATGTTTAGGTTTGTGTAAGATAAAGGTTATGGGGTGTCAATGAATTTGCCGCACAAGAGTTTCTTGCAAAAAAGCTACTTTTTCTATCCATACACAAATATACATAGTACATATGTATGTACAAGATTTTTGTGTAACAATTTTCTTTGAACAATTATTTTATTTCTATTGGCTAACAGAAATTTGTAACATAAGCACACAAGTTATTTGAGCCATTAAATTTTGATTTTAAATAATAATACGTAAATATTAAAACAGACCTATCTTTTGTTGATACGACCGCTGTTATCCTCGGTATTGATTAGACTAAGAATTCGATTATATTATCCAAAGTTGCTGAATTTTTATAAGTTGTATTTTTTTCTTACAAATCTAATATGATACCTATCCATTGTGTAAATCCTATCAAAGCGGCGAAATCTGTTTTTTGTAAAAAATTCTTTACCTTGCTTTAAAGATTAAAACTTCTTAAAATACAGTAACATAAACAAAATAAACATGTCAATTATAAAAAAAAACAGCAGGTACTTGACAAATTACTTTTAGGCAGTTTGTGAAGTTATTTTCTACTGTCATCTGCAAAGCTTCTTATTTCAATTATATTTGTTTGCGTTTACTGTTTCATTAATTATCCTCAGTTGTTACTTACTCCGTAAAGTATTTTTTTTAGCAGGAAACTTAAATTTTTTTTGTACCTACATATAATGGACACGTTTTCAACTTTACGTCGCACATAATTCATACCGTACGTCGGATCGGTGCAAACATAATTAACTTTCATCTAAGAATACATATTCGCTGATCTTCGAGCCTTTTGTGACAATAAGTATTTTTTTTTTGATGAGTATTAATTTTACTACATACTTACAACTCTAAAAGTTGGCGGAGTTTTGTAAGCACATGAGAACGTACCATGTGACGATTCGTATCATGACTGATAGTAACATTTTCTTTTTTGAGTCAGATATCTGTTTCTGCTTAAAAGAAATCGGGCTATTATTTTTTCGAATGCGGTCTATACTTGCGAGAAATTTGTCTTGAAGCAATCCAATCCTTTTAGCATATTAAAACGAAAAGCATATAGAAAGGAATAGTATACGAAATAGTGTACTAGCCATAAGTTAGCGGATATGACAGTTTAGTGGGTGTGGCCAAAAGAGATGTATGGGTAAATTGTAGACAATCTGAATATTTAAATATTTGGTCTTAACAACATTTATCTAGGTGGCAGTGAAGAAGCCCAAATATGAAATTTGCAAAATAGCTATGGCGGTAGTACATGGCAGAATATGTGGCGCTACATACAAATATACGCTAACGAATGATTTGGAGGGTTTCTCTTTGCTGGCTAAAATTCAAAATCGCGCGTTAAAACTAATAGGATAAGGGAGTCTATTCCGATACCGTACGACACAAGTGTGGAATGCTCTACCATGGTCTATTTTCCGCCCTCATTTTACTGAAAATAAAATACAAATATTTGGAGCGACATAACTCTTCAAAACTATTTGCGTTTCCTTAGAAGGAAAAATTAACGCTGAAAGAAATTTGTAATGAATTTCTTAAAACAGATCAAAGAAAACAGTGTTTTTTTAGAAAATTCATTACTCTTTTCAAAATAAAAAAAAAAAACAAAAATTTAATTCAATTGTAAGAAAAAAAAATATTAACAAAAGATAAATGCAATCTCTTAAAACGCGCACAAATGAAACTCGTTCAGCTCTTAATAGTATAAAAATTTAAGTACATATGTAGATGTTAATGTGAATTCGCACTCTACTCGTAAAAGGCTTGGATTCGACGAATATTTTGCAAAAGTTCGGTTCTATTTTAATCCATTCTTCTGCTAGTACTCTTTTTAGTTGGTTTTTGTTTGTAACTGGAGTTTTACTGATTTTTTTTTTGAGATATTCCCACAAATTTTCGATAGGGTTTATATCAGGAGTTTGGCATAGAGTCTACATCACTTGGAGGCAATTGTATAAAAGTAGCGATCGGACTGTATAGGCTTTATGTTTAAGATAGTTATACTGATAAAAGCGCCAATCTCTACCTCTCGGTACACACATTTTTAATATGTCCAGATACATATTCTGATCCAAGTTACCATAAATAAAATGCAGAATACCTGGGTCAGCAGAGGAAAACGTACACCAAACCATCACAGTTTGGTATGAATTGTTTAGTTTTAACTCTTCGTTCGGCTTTCTCCAAACACATTTGTTTTCATCTGACGAAAAAAGGTTAAATTTAGTTAGTAAATAAAAACTCTTTCCAGAAGGAAAGTCTTTGTTTTGGGGATGTTTTTTCGAGTGCGAATCTCTTCCGCTTGTTTTGCTTATTTATAAAAGTTTCCTTCCTGGCCTTTCTTCTTCGGCATTGTTTACAATATTTCTTATTGCAGAAGGACAAGCTTTGTTCCCCGAATCTCTTTCAGCCATTGCCGCTCTCATTGGTGCACTTAAGAAGCTATTTTTCTTGGCAATTCGTACCAGACGTCGTTGCTCTGCTGCACGGAACATTTTGTTGTGAACTGTTTGTTGCTTATTTTCAATTTGACATTAAAGCAATTAATTATACAGCGAACTGTAGAGTAGGCTCTTATAATAATTTTACAGATAGATTGTATATCTTTTACCACCTTTTCTGGAGAGCTACTGTCATATTCACATTGTAGTACGTTCAGTACCTATTAATTTCTTCTTTTGGGGCCACCATTCTTAAAATGAAAAATATCAACTGTCTGCACTTTTCTTTTACAGAGCAGCGACTTGTTTGACTTAATAACTTCATCACGTCATTATCGAACGAAAATATGAATTTCATTTGAACTCCACAGTCATCACTAAATAAATTTAAGTTTTGTACTGTCGAAGCAATTTCGGTAATCCAATAGAAAACAACAAACTTTATTTGGAGTTTTATTTCCTTGTCCTCCATGATAATAATAAGTTTCAGTCTTTTCGAGGGTAGTTTCTCAAATAACTTCGATATAAAGCAGAGAAATCTGTCAATAAGATTTCTTTTCAATAATGTTCATATGCCACCTTCCATTGTCCAGGAACATATTTTAGAGTCAATTACATTGAATGGGTTTTATACAGATGTTATCGAATCATAACCCTACACTTTTTCGTACTTCATACGTTATTTTGACACTGACAGGTCTTATGCGCTCAAAAAATTTACACAAATTCCGTATTATATTTTCGCGGTACGAAATGAATTGATTTACGCTTGAACAAAGTTAAGAAATATTGCAAAGCTACATACTTCCAAAGTGGATGCTGTGTTGCCGAAACAGTGCGAATTTCGAAAAGAAAATTCGGTTGAAATAATGCACCGACTGCAGCTGATGCACGCAATTTGTGATGAAAGTACGTGAGACTGGTTTGCTGATTGATAAACGAACATATTCCTGTGTTCGTTCTGTGCGCTGCGGATGGGACAAAATCTAGAATGTACAAAAATCTCAAAGAAATACTAAATCTCGAAAACAAAATTTCGTTCGAGATTTTTCAGACCATTTCGCACCTAACCAATGTACACAGGCGCCTGCCTACCAAATCTCTATGACGATCGGTAAGGAGCTGCGAAGCGAAGCGGTATTCTGGACTTATGTCCCGATGAAGTCGGAAATTTTTGCATTCGAGATTTTTTTGTCTTGATTTTTACATTTTATATTTTATTTTTTTAGATATCGAGGTAGACCCGGTTTTTGGAGTGGCGGCATTATTGTCCCATGTTTCTTCCAAGACGACAATTGAAGAAACGTTACAGTCAATGAAGAGCGCTACCGACGCATGATAACCAATTTTTTGTAGCCAGAGGGAATTGAAAATTTGGACTTGTGCGAGCACTGGTTCCAGCAAGATGGGGCCACGAGAAACGATTCGGGCACTCAAGAACGATATTGGTCAAGCTATTCGTGAAATAAGGGTCGAAACTACCGAAAATGTATTGAGAAATCGGTTTGACAGGATGACCTACTGCCAAGCCAGTCATGGCAGCCATTAATTTTCAATTAAGCAACAATCGTTGAACAGTGTTTTTTTTATAGCATTTTTAAAAAGAAACAGACAGATGGCCCATCCATTTTCAAATCTGCTATAACAGCCCATTGGCATTTTAAAATACGAACTTTCGTGTGTTATTCATATTGGTTTGGTATTTTATTTTAGTTTAGTTTATTAGTTTATTAATTATTTATCTACTTGCCAAATCACTTTAATATTTCCATCCGACGAAAATCACTTCAGTCTGAGCACTATCCTTCAGAAACAGGAAGTTGTCGTTAGCCTAAAGAAAATAAAAATTGAGGAAGCATTTAAAAGTCGCTTTAGTAAGTCCATTGAAAAATGAGAATTGTTAATAGGTGTGTGTGATTGTGCAAGAAAAAAGCTTATATCTTTTCTTCAAGATGGTGTTGACAAGCTTGTGTTTCGATCACAGTTAAAATGGCAAGTAAGCAATCATCCTTATTTCAACTAAATACTAAATACAATTTTTTGACGTGGTAGGTTTATGGGCCTCATGTCCTGGCTTCTCACAACCAATCGTGCTGTGCGTGCTGTTGTTCACTTTTGAAACGTATAGTTTTAAGTAGCGGAGTAAGTGCGGCAAACTTGGCTCTTGTGTATGCCCACCGTACTATCCCTTTACTGAAAAAACAGACACACCATCCTGTATCCATGTCAAACATATTCCAACCGGTTTTGACTCAGTGTAATTTGGTGAGTCTGACTTAATAAATGTAAGCAGTGGAGCACGTACATGTTTTCAAAATATTTTATTTATTGTTACAAAATTTTCTTGTTAAAAAAATGTAGGTACGTATGTATAACCGGTTTTAATATTACAATGAGCTACATACATAGATTCCACTTAAATGTAAGTATTGTGTGATGTTAGGGTCTAATGGCTTCAGATGTACGGATCTCATTGGAGTATTTTGTGAATAAATGCCGGCATGCAGTACCAAGAATATAAAGTTTGGGGTAAATCTTTGAATTTCTGTTTATAATTACTGTGGCCCGAAGAGCCATCAAATCCCCATTTAAAGACCAACTTTAGAAGAGAGAGTGAATACGTTATCATTAGATTTAAATTATTGTATAATTATGGTGAACATATTTTTTAAATCAAAATACAGAACAGAATTGATAAAAATAAAAATGAATTGAACCCAAGCTGTTTTACAAGGACAAATACAACCGGAAACCTATATGTACGTATTTGGTATTTCCTTACAAAATTGCATGTGACAACTGATTTCATCATTATTCGCGCGTTTCTGGCTGTCAGCTGTCCAAAAGGAAAGAGCCCTATTGACAGGGTGTTTTCAGTTTGTGCAGTTGCTTAGGGTCCGGTCCGTTTGCATTAATCTTTAGTTTTCCTTTATATTTTTTCTTTATTATTTGTTCGTATTAATATTTTAATTTAAATTGAAGAAGTTATTATGGAATACAGTAGAAATACCGAACACATGCTAAAATATAGAACATTTCTATGTTTTGCATTAAAAAATGAATCATACAGAACAAAGTCTTCAAATACAGTACTGTTTTGTTTTATACAGAACGGATGGTCACTGTATGTATAATAGAAAATACTATTTTATTTAGGAATTCTTGCAAATTAACCTATGCCTGGGTTTCGTTGAAACTAATTTTTTTCTGGCAATAAATCATGTCTGACTTTCATTATTGAGTATTGTATCTGTTATTCGATAAAACAAATCCGTATCAGTATATAACTCTAAGGCTTCCAAAAGAGGCATGGATATATAATTAACATGGGTACTATTTGATGATGACCAAGAAGCAGCGTCCGCTCAGCGTCCGCTCAGCGTCCGCAGTTCGCACGAGTACTAATTTGGGAACTCTTCTTTTCTTTGATGCCAGATTGAGTTCCTTGAATTCTTTCTGAGTTTGCAGGTACTAGCTTCTGGTGAAACTAATATACCAAATACACACTATATTTTTTCTCCTATAATATTCTGACTTCGGCTATTTGATCTTTAATAATTTGCGACCCTTAGTGCAAACAAGTTAAAATATTTCTTGAGGATCTTTTTGACTAGTTCAGATGAATCTTCTACGCCATGAAGCTCTAAGACGTATTGATAAATCGTCCATATTTTACAATTCAGCGCTACTTGCAGACACTTCTCAATTCAGCATTTTTTTGTTAATGAACTAGGTTAAAAAAATTATTTCAGCACAAGACGATCGTAGGCAGTTGAAACGTTCACAAGTTTATCTTTATACTATTCATCAAATAACACAAAAAAATTCTGAATGTGAAGTTATGAAGAAAATTTGTTGAAATTAACTTTGCACCAACAAAACAATACCCAGTGAATACAGTACAAATAATAATACTGTAATTAAGTAACCATAAATGAAATAAAGCGAAATGCCAATCTCACATGTTTCGTTAAGTTATTGACAGATTCTGAATTCCTTACCTTTGGTGTCCGCTTATACGTTTATTATTAAGCAATACCCTATCCTAAGGGTATATTAAGTTTAATACATAGTTTGTAACATAGAGAAATAATCGAGATAGACCCTAAAAGTATACATATATATGTATTCGTAATCAGCATCAATAGCGAAGACGATTTAGCCATGTCCGTCCCGTCCGTCCGTCCGTCCGAAATTTTACATGTAACATCCTCAAACCTTCGACGTTATCGTCGTATTTCAGTACAAAATGCAATATGGCCACGCCCACTTTATAGGGGCTACATAGAAAGGAGGATAGGGTATCATACGATCCGTTCCAGACGGATTGTAGCTTTTCTCTTCTATGTTTTGCTTTAATAAGGTAATATTACTGGTATACGTCTTCATTCCAATTGCTCAATATTAATGACATTTAATCAACCAGATTCTGGTAGACATAAATTATGATACTTTGACGATAGAGAGCTCATCACCTAGCGACGTGTTCTAAAGGGTTTTTCGTTCTGTAAATAAAACAGCTCGAGATATTTCGAGATATCAAGAAGAAAATAAAAATTACTTTGGGATAAAGTTGATGCCATTAATTATGGCACACAACATCTTTCAAATGTTCTCCTCGAAAATGACTGCACCCTTTTTTGCGTAAAAATCATGAAATATTGCTTTCAGCGTAATCGTTCCATGATTTTTTACGCAAAAATCTAACGATATGTACATATGTCATCATTTTGGCGTTCGATGTTGGCCCTGAGGTCTTCTAAAGTCTCTGAATTATTTCTTATTATCATAAGAGCGAAAGTCAAATGCCTACGCTTGAAGCATATTACATATGTATATACATTATCCTTTACTGGATCTCGGGATATATGGACTTCTACGGTAATTAAATGGCTGATGATTTAGCTAGAAAGACTTAGAATCAAACGAACAACAAACAGACCACACGGTCCTAGCGCCCATCAATTATCTCACGTCCAAACTCGCTATGGACTTTCACAACCTGGTTAATGAAAGGTGGCTCACTTCATGCCAAGTTTCAAGAAATTATGGACCCAATATAAAAAAAAAAGGAAAAGGCACTAACGCTAAACTGACCACAACTTGCTCTCCTTATAAGAATTCTCACAGGCCACAAATCAAAGGCCCATCGAAGAACAATGAGAATCAGTACCATAGATCTATGCAGAGCCTATGGAGACATAGATGTAGAGGAAGACTAATCACATTTCCTTTGGGAATGCCCAAGCCTCAGCAAAATCAGATAGGCAATCCTCGCTAAAGTATCTTTCAACGACCTGACCAAACTACCAAACACGCCACCTAGAACCATCCTGTTTTTATAACAAAAACAGGATGGTTCAAGAGGGCTGCTCCTGCCTTACACTGGCTATTGGATTAGTATTTATCATTGCTTTATAGGTATCCCACGCACAGCGGGGAACAAAATAGAATCGTTGAGATCCGTGTGAGGCTGCACTTCTGTAGATGCAGTCACCACCTCACCCAAGGCGCAAAATCAGTTCATATTTCATAAATTTATTGGCAATAGATTTTGAAATAGATTTTAAATTGACATTTTCAATTTCTTTTGACAATCCAATTTAATATTTCATTCACAATAGCATGCTACGCTCAGTTTATGCTATGTTGCCACCAAAACTAAATCCGGGGACATATGTAGCATTAAACTCACATAGGGTTTAGTTAAACTTTAGTTAAAACTCAAACTGATGATTCTTTCCTATCGGTTTCAAAACATCTCTCTAAAAATGTTTAAACATTGCAAAACAATGCGATTTGAAAACATTTGAGGAACCACGTCCGGAATCATCACTCTACTTTATCTTTTTGATGTGATTTTAAATTATCTGCACTACACATATATTCGCACATATGTACATATGTATTATGTGGATGGCAAAGCAAAATGAAACTCAAAATCCGTTAAGAGGTTTTTCAGTCAGGCGCTACACGATTTTTGAAACCGCATTCTGCATAAAAGGGGTTATTTTTAGATTTTAATGGTTTTCGGATAGATCCATTTGTGCGGTTATTGCGGTATTTTTTGCCTGATAATGATTTTACTGCCAATCACGATTCACACAGATGGTATGGGTAACTGAAAAATCTAAGACGTAAATTTTTCAACTCAGAAGTAATTGAATAGGCTTTAACTACTTTCTACAAGATCTGTATTATTGCAGAGAGATACAAATGCTCGTAGAGCTTATTACCTCGAATACATACATACATAATATTAATTTGAGGAAGTCCTTAATGGCCACTTAATATCTCAATACCAGAAAATCCCTACCTTTTGAAGTGTTTTCTCGTTATGATCCTTTACTTCCCGAACACAATTGTGTGGCTGTGGCCACAGATTAATAATAAGTATATAATCTAAGGCGGTGGCGGTAGTACGAGTTGGTTAACTTTAACCTTCAACCAGATTGACAGCCAAATAATAACCAAAAAACGAACAGAGCGACATACATAGGGAAATGAATTAAACTGGTGAAAGAAAGAGAAAAATTAATTTCAGAAAAAAATATCACCACTATTTCAATTAACAATCAAAAAAAATCAAATAAATGACGCGACAGGTCTGTGGGACCCAGGGTCTACACCTCACAACCATTCATATTGTGCGTGTTCTATTCTTTACATGAATGCGTAATGCTGTTTCCGAAGGGCAATTTGAGAAACTTTTTCATGACAATTTTACTCTCGGATGTTTGTCAGACATTCGCGAGAGGTGGGGCTGTAAAAGAAATCGAGCCCCTTGCTCCGTAGTCCAACGCACCAACCACTTGAGCCATGGCTCAAGGGATTAAACTGTCCCATGAAAACTCTATAGAACTTAAAAAAAATATTATGTGCATATGAACGCTGCCGTGAAATAACGCCAAACGAAATCAGGCCAAATTTTTACGTTTGGCTTTATTACACCTTGTGAAAATGAAATAAGGCCAAACGAATTCATTAATCTAAAGTGAAATAAGGCCAAATGCAGTTATGGCAAAAGAGGTATCGAACCTATGTACCGACATTAGTCAAATTTTGTTTTACATATGTCATTTACCTATACGTATAAATAGTGGAATACCTACCTGCAACCCCCTGCTTTTGACCCTAAGTAGGGGGGTTGCAGGGGGCAGCATGCCCCCCATTTATGTTTCACTGTTTATGCATGTGCATATGTAAGTGATATAAAGCAAAATTTGACTAATGTTCGGGTAAGCAAAATTACCAAATGGCCGCCAACTGAGCCCAAAGCGCAATAAGGCCATATTGGCGTTATTTCACTTTAGTAAAGTGAAATAAATCCAAATGTTGAAACATGGCCTTATTTCACTATTTCAAATTTTCAGATTTGGCCTTATTTCGTTTGGCGTTATTTCACGGCACCGTATAAACACTCCCAACATAGGTGAGAGATTTCACCATACCGTCGAAGACACTATTCGTATTGTACGAACATGTACATGAGTTTATTTAAATTTTTTCATTGTAGGGAGATTCTTTTATTTGCAATTACTAATTGCATTTGTACGGTAGAGTGATTTTGTAAGGTACATAGGAACTCTGTCTGAATTTATCGCTTTGTTGCGAAAATGCACCAGCGTATTAGAATACTTTGAGTTACATCACTTGAAATGTTGTGTTGTGAGAAGCAGACCATAACATAAATTATTATTCTTCAACTAATACTGAACGCGATACTATTGAGATTAATTTCATACACTGCCTTCTGGCGTATTATGTATTACTTGGTGTTTATGATATTCGCTTATTGCATTTTTATAGATTACGGTCATAAATTTGAATTTATGAATTTACTGATCGCATAAAAAAATAAAATAACATATTCTGTTCCAAAAAATCAATCTAGCTGTGTGGGTAAACACTTGTTGATATAAAAAAAAACTATTTAATATTCATCAAGTTATCTTTTGATTCACTTTTATTTGTGTTGCTACTTGATTATGGCATTGAGTACTTACATACACGTGCATACATATGTATGTACATAATGTTAATCTACACTTAGGTGGAAACGGTCAAATCGATCATTTAGGGATTTGGTCCTGGTTCTAGGGGCTCAACAGATTCAACCTTAGTTGTGATGCATTCATTATGCCACAAGCGAAACCCCAAGGCATACCTTCTCACAACCAATTGTGTTGTGTGTATTATTTTTTCGCTTGAAGGGACCTGCAGTATCTGAACGGCAATTTTTATTTTTGGAAAGCTTTCTTATAAGAATTGTAGTCTTGGATGCTTATCTGAAGTTCCCAATAAGTGGATACGTAAAAACAAAATTTCTTCACTCTAAACTAAACTTAAAAACTATTTCAAACATACATATGCACATATTCACATAAGTACAAAAAATTACATTCCGCCTGGAACATTTAAATCAGTTTCGATAATGTCGACGTTGTGCTTTGTTTTGTTTTTTTTTATATACATATTTAAAGGGATACACACATTATATATGTATATAAAAGCGTCAGCGTCGCCACTTTTACTACAAAGCTGACAAATCTACTAGGTTTTAAACCTTTTTACTATCTACTATCTTTCTCCAGAAATCGACTTTTTACCTCATCTTCAAACGTCATTTCGAATAAATGTTGAATTTCAATTCAAGTGCTCAGAGAATGAGAGAATCATTTGGCACCACTAATTATGTTTTATTATCGGTCGGGTCGCTTCTATTTGCCATATCCTGCTGCTCTCAAATGTCGAAAAAATATTAAGCTGTGTATTTTTTTTAGGATTTACTTTAATATGCTTTGTGTCAAGTGGCAGTGCTGATCCCTGTTAGGGAAAGTATCGATTTTGTTTGTC
This sequence comes from Xylota sylvarum, assembly GCA_905220385.1. Classification (NCBI taxonomy): domain Eukaryota; kingdom Metazoa; phylum Arthropoda; class Insecta; order Diptera; family Syrphidae; genus Xylota; species Xylota sylvarum. Next base: position 67,090,095 of record LR999958.1, on the reverse strand, counting down.
AGTTAGTCTTCAGCTTGAACGTTCAACTGCAGCCTAAACCGTTTATGTTGTGGAATCATTTTTGACTCACTTCGGATGTTTCTTTTTCCCATGACTGAAACGAATCAAATATGAGAGAAATAATCCGAAAAGACTTGACCAATGCCTAACTTGATAGTTATTAAGTAGAATTTAGCTTCAGTTGTGGTAGCTTAAGTTAAGCATTTTAAATTTTTTTCATAATACTTTTAGAAAAAAAACCCTGATATCAGTTTTATGAATCTCGAATGGGACAAAATCTAGAAAGTACAAAAAGCCAAATGACCAAACCTCAAAACAACGTTCTGTTCAGACATAGGTGCCTGCCAGACAACAAGCAGTTTTCCTTAACTGTCAGGTGGCCCACAGGCATTTAACAGCCTTTTGACAGTCTCGCACGGCCAAAATCTCACACAGTTACCTTATACCGAGCCAGTCAGTCAAATTATGCACGTACGAACGTTAAGGAGTGAAGCGGAGCGAGCGGTGAAATGATTTTGCTTATCTTCTCGAAAATTGTGAATCCGATGGGGTGGGACCTAAGTCCATAATTTAATTCAATTGTGGACTTATGTATGTCCAGCTGAACTAGGACATATGTCCATTATGGACTTATATTCCTGCGCCGTCAATCAGATCTGAATCATTTACATGCATGGATAGTGAATGAAATTGTTGTGGCACACCTAAAATAGTTTTTTATATAAATAAATCAGAAGACACAAAGTACACATTTATTCAATTTATGGAGTCTCTGGTTGGTACCTACATATACTTTTCTTTCATTGTTTATATCAAATAGAATTTGGCAAACTTTTGAATGTGTAGCAGCTGATAAAATATTTATTGTCTATAAACTTTTTTCTTCGTAAATATTTTAAGAATTCCCCAAGTATATTAAACGATTATAATATGTATGTTTATTTAAGAGGGAGATCATAATATGGTTATGCATTTATAAGGCGCACATAGCGAGACATAAATAAGTACATGTGCTTTTTGTACTAATGAATTCTCGAAGAGAAGCGGGTGGTAGAATGGTGGCAAGAGTTCTCAAACGCTGTGATTCTGGAAAACCTTCGATAAGTACCTACTGATAAAATATCATTCTTCAATTTGGTTTTCTGTTCAGACTGAAAATTGTTGTTGATACATTTTTTTTCGTGAGTGAAACCGCATTTTCGTCTAATTGCTTGTTAGACAATAACTCGATTTTCTTTTGGTGAACATGAATTTTTGCATATGTTATGATTTTCATGGAATTCGAAGCACTTGTTGCACCCCTATTGCTGCATATTTAATCGTCATTGCCCTAGAAAGCACTATTTATCAAACAAGCATCGTATCTCGCTCAATTTTTCCCACTAATAAGCCCATTTGAGAAATTTTCACTCTAGTTTCCAGGTAACTTCGTTTCAACGGCTTATGGAGTAACGAATACGATAATTGCTCCAGTTTCAAGTACAAGCGAGCATTGCAATGAAGTTTGAGGTTCTTCCAACGTCCATTATTATTATTTCCAAAAGCTGCTATTCACAAAATCCCAAAACGATATTTCTAATATGCATTTATCTAAATGAAACCGTTGTGACCTAATTTTCACGTGAAAGTTCCCTTAGTTATTTTAAGATAAAATGAAACGTGACATTCACTTGCCGAGAATGCTGACACATTGTACATAACTATGAACATACATATGCATGCAGTTCGGGTGCGGCAATAAAGTGTCAGAGCAGTAGAGTGACATGAAGAATGATTCATCAAGTTATCTAACATATTACGCGGATATTTTTGCTATTTGAAAACAGTTCCATTTGATTTTCAGTAGCAAGTAGGTATTCTCAAATTCAATATCCCAAAGATATGGAGAGAAGTTTGAGTTGTATTCAAACCCAAAGCGGGAATACGTTCTCAGACAAATTGAAAAGATTTCTGACCTGTTAATCTATCATCATTCCTCTTAAAAACTACTGATTAATATCCGCTTACGCAACAGTATTGATAAGAAACTGCTGTCAGCGGCGCAACATGATCATTGCAAACGTACATCACTGGAAACGCCATTACATTCACTAGTGCATAATATCAAATATTCCCTGTTTCATAACGAATACACGATAATTGCCTTTCTGGATGTACATAGAAGGCGCTTTGAACAATATCAACACATAAGCGATAGTAGCTGCACTATCAGCTCCAAGCTGAGTGCAACTTCCACTATAAGATTTGTCAGTAGAGGTAGTCCACAAGAAGATATTCCATCCCATCTTCTTTGGAATTTGGTGAACAATGAACTATTAATAACCCTGGAAGCCGAGGGATACACGGCGATCGCTTATGTAGATATGTTGCTTTAGCTGTCTCGGGAAAGCACCTACATATATACTCTAAAAGAGCTTCTGCAAAATATTTTAAACAAGCTAGCTAGTTGGGCGGTTCGGTTTGGGTTGGGCGTAGAACCGCACAAAACTGAACTAGTACTCTTCTACAAGAAATACAAAATTCCGTTAGTCGACCCTCCTCCCTCTCTCATTGGTATCAGCTTAAGTTTCACTGACAAAGCAAAATTAATATACATATAATTGAAATAACAAATCTCATCCTGGATTAGGCAACTAGACTGAAAACCTAACATTCAAGAAATATTCAATTAAGTTATAGTAACACTTTTCTTTTGCAAAAAGCTCTTGGAAATGGATGGGTCAAAAACCTCGAATAACTTACTAGCTCTACATCTCGGTGATTAGACCGATACTCACATTCGGGATGAGTCCCATCATCTAAGCAAACTACACCCTACAACTTGCATGTGCATAAGCGAAGCACTACGTATAACGTCTTCATCACTGGACATCATGTTTCGTCTGATACTCCTTGATATATTTAGCAAGCAAATGGCAGCGAGTTCAGCCTTTCGTTTTGAAGCTACTTTACAGTAGAAAGAAAAGAATTTGACCGCGCTTCCATTCTGAATAAATTGCGAATCCCGAAAACACAGACTATACTAACCCACGTCTAAATTTTGATAAGAAGTTTCTCGTCACCATCCCTGCCAGATCACTATGGAATGAAGAAGCATTTTTAGAAGATGAGTTGATTCACCTTTACACTGACGGCTGAAAAACCAAGGACGGTGTTGATGGAGGTGTTTTCTCTGACAGTCTTAATATAAAGCTCTCCTTCAGTCTACCAAATCATAGTAGCGTGTTCCAGGCGGAAATTATGGCGATTAAAGAAAAAGAAGTCTGATCTTGGCTTAAAAAAAACGTGATATTCAATAGAGATATTCGGATTTTTGTCAGACATCTAAGCAGAAATCAAATCCTTTGAATCGACCTCTATAAATTCTTTAGTAGCTTTACGACTGCCGATCATCTCTCACGGAGATGGCTGAGCAGTTCAATATTCACCTGTGTTGGGTGCCGGGGCATAGAGACATTTCAGGGAACTGTAAGACCGATGAACTCGCCAGAATAGGAACAACTATACCCATCCTGCCGGACAAAGGCACCTTAGGTACACCAATCGCTGCTTGCAAACTAAAATTCAAGTCAAGTGAACCAACATGTCTAGCGACAAATCAAATTTCTGGATTCAAAACGTTCTAAGAATTTGATTTCTCTGAATAGATTGCATATCGCCACTACAATAGGTGTTAACACTGGGCACAGTAGGTAAGCATACAACAAGCCTGGCTTGTTTTTGCGAACGGATTTGGTAGAAGCTGAATGGATAAAAAAAGAGGAAGAGTACTCTCTTCAACTTCTTTGTTTCAGCCCAGCTCTCTCCCGTAGGAGGAAACTTCATCAAGGAGCTTTCTATTATGACGATATAGGCGATCTGATAAACATACATTAAGAGCTTCTTACGCTTGATCAGAAGTTCACACAGAAGGTTCACTGAATAAACAGAAGGTTCACAGGTAATTAATTTTTATTAAGTTTTGTATGTATTCAATGTACATATGTAAATAATAATAACAAAATTGGTTCTGGAACAAATAGTTATAAAAAGAATTATTTATTGTTTACTAACATATTTGTATATCCAAGTAAATACAAACTCAATCAACGACAAAACTTGCAGTGGCATGTTTTGAAATTGACTTTCAATATTTATTTATTTTGTATTTTCTCAAATGATAGACATTTGTGGTATTGATTTAACGTGACGCGAATAAATATTCCACGGCATTACCTGCAGTATTCTGTTTCAACTATTTTTATTTTAATATCAAAAGAATTTTTCCACACTATGTATTTTGACGTGCAGTGTTATAGAAGTTTATTAAGATTTTTATTTTAAGAGAACTCGTTGTTAATCTGTTTCATTCCATTGGGTTGTATCAAAAACTGACATGATTCCATCAGAAATCTCTCAGTGCTACGATTCGATGTGCCTTTGTAAATATCGTCGAGTGTGAAACTGTCAGATTTGATGCGCAAATCTGTCTTTTGGATTTCCGTCCAGGTTGGGGATTTTGCATCGAGATAACTTTGGCGGCATGATCGGAAGGTGTAGTCAGCACCACATTATCTCAGGAAACTGATTCAAGCGAACGTATTTTGACGTGGGTGTTGCCACAATTTTCCAGTTTCCAGGGGTCAATTGCGATAGCTGTGAATCATTATTCAGAATACAAATTTGGGCAGTGACTGTATTGAGAGTGACTAGTCAGCGCACTTATGTACATATTACATATATGGAGAGTGATTGTATTTTGTTAAAAATGGAAAAAATTTTTGTGAATCGAAACTTAACTCGACATTTTGTACCCAAGTTACACATTTCAGCGCCGTATATTTCCATCTCCTTATAATGATTTTGACCAAAATTTTAAATGAATTTTAGAAATTTAAAAATTGACGTCTGAGTTTTACAATTTTTAGGTGTTGCATAAAAATTTTTTAAAATCAGTAATCGTAGTAAAGTCACTGTCGGTGCTGAGAATATGGGAAAATTTCTTCTGCAGACTGTAGAACGGCGACGAAGACAAACATCGCAATGTCAGACAGAATGAACCATTCAGTATAGACGATGATAGCCAAAATTTCCATCCACCTAATCAAAGCGAATAAGACTAGCAATATCCAAGCTTAAATCCAACAAGGCTTATGGTAGTGCTGCTGCATGAAGTGTTTGCCCTGCACTGATCCCATTGATTTATAATTTTTTGTTTTTAAAGACCCTTGCCCATATGACTGACACTGCGACCTGAGAAGATCTATGGTATCAAAGGGTAATACTAAGCCAAAAGACGTTCTACCTCACCTCAAAGGATAGTACGTCCTTAGCAGCGGAGTTCCTCAGCTCTGCTGATAAACATATTTCTTTGTGGAAAATACGCCTCCTTAACCAATGTAATGCTGGGCATTGACAGAGAATGTGCTCAGAGGATTCGTTATCTTCTAAGCAGAACCTACAATCCGTTTCTGGGAGTTTCAGATTGAGTTTGTTAAGGCCACAGTGACCTGTGAGAAAGCTCACCAGCTTTCCGATGCTTTCCTTATCTAGATTAAGGATTTCCTTGTAGGAAAATGGCCTTATTAATCGCTTAGATTGTCGCAGCCCCGAGACATTTTCCCAGTGGGCCAGACGAAGTTTGTGTTCGCAAATATTAATTAGCGCTGTGGCGGTAGCCCAGTTCACAACACAGTAAGGTTCAGGTCCTATGAACGCAGATTCTGAGCCACCCCTAGCTAGTTCAGCTGCAAATTCGTTGCCTACAATTCCTTGATGACCAGGGACCCAACCACGTTTCACCCTATTGTGTCTGTCAAGAGATTGTAGTGCATTGTAGTCGCAGCATTTGACTGATATACGAGTCCATTAAATTGGACGACAGCGCTTTAAGTGTTGCCTGGCTATCTGAAAAGATATTTACTTATCCTAGCGCCCTTAATACCTCTATCAAGTTTTTTCATAGCGCAGATCTTAATGGCATGAAGCTCAGCCTGGAAGGCCGTAGGACGCATTGCCATAGGTATCGAGACTTTGGTGTTGGGTCCAAAGACGCCAGCTCCAACTCGTTTCCATCTTTGATCCGTCTGTGTACCAGATCAGACCTCTAGGGTCCAGTGTTGGAACATCATTAGACCAGGGGTGGAATCCTCTAAGGTGATAGTTGATTGTTGACGATCACAATTATCACTTTTGCTCTGATCATCACATTTTTGCGATAGTTTTTGTGTGACACCTATTTAGGTGTCACTTTCATATAAAGTCATTTCTGTTTTTACGATTATTAGTGAATAAGTGCAATTACTTTATAACGCAAGTGTTGATGAAGAACTAAATAACTCTAATGTACATATGTACGACTAGTTCGATCTGATTTGAGAAATAACTCAAATTTTTTGGAACTTCCTATTCCAATGGAAGGGGATACTATAGTGTCCGATGCGCCAAGATCTAAAAACGCTGTTTTGTAGATCTCGATGAAATAAGACCGAAATGTTAAGTACCAAAAATCTCGTTTTCACTTAGTTTAGGAGATATCAAGGTTTAAAAATTCATTTTTCCCATGGGATTTCTCAGCATATATTTTTTTATTTTTTGCCGTGGATCCGAAATAGTTTTAGGAGTTTTTGTCTCTATCACTGACAAAATAACAGCTGTGCTGCCAAGTTTTAAGTAATTCTTTGCGATCGCTTTACGGAGAGCTAACAAAGTGTGATCATCAACTTTGACTATCAAAAGTGTGACTATCAACTATCATCTTAGAGGATTCCACCCCAGGGGTGGAACAACAATCCAGACCTTGAAATCACACGTGATCGAATAGCAGTTGGTATGAGAGAGCCTCACTAAGATTAATCAACTAGCTACAGACATTTTTCTGAACTTATTGTAAATAAAATTTATTCAAAGTACGTGCTACCAGCAAGCTAGATGATGTTTTACTAACTTAGCTGGAATTTTTCCATAGAAAAATCAATGGTGAAGAGTATCAAAAGTCACCTTATCAGACCCGATCATCTGACGCCTTATACGAAATAAATTTTTCGAGGTGTCTAGCCCATGCGTTGGAGACTGTAGTGTCACCTAATCCTCATACCACATTGAAAAGCTTATTAAAAGTGAAGTGTCTTGTTCAAAGGCCGAAAAGTTGTGTATAGTCTTTTTTACTGATGTACGGCAAAAATGCCAATATATAAGAAATACCTGACGGCATTCTTTAAATCCGCCACCATCTCGATTCAAAACACATACATACATATAATTATGTTCTTAAGATACTCATGTTGATGGAGACCGTGATCAAGAAAGCGGAAAGTCTCAACGGAGGTACATTATCTAAGCCTGGATAGCATACTATGCAAATGCAAAAGCATTCATGCCAATAATATGCTTCAATAAAACTTGGAACTGAAAAATTGCAAATAAATATGGTATTTGTTCCATTTTTCTAATTTCTGCAGTTATTTAGTCGCAAATGTGCGTATTCCTCTACAATCCACGTGTCTTATTTCTCACGGCCAAATAGTAGCGCGATAGAAAATCACCGCACTACTTTATATTATTTCTATAACGATTTTTTTGTTGTAGCGATTAAAATCGCCAGTGTCTGCTAACACTTTTATAGTCATATGGAATAAATCGCGGCATAATAATCGCTGTGATTTTTAGATGTTCTGTGTTTTAATTTTTGCTTTTAGTGTGCGATTACTCTTCGGGCTCAAACTGGTACAGTTCCCGTCACAAAGAAACTCCTCCAAAACTTGTCGGAGTTCTCAATCTAAGGATGTTATCATTCAATAATTTAGGTTAGTGGACTTGACTTGCGTCTTATACTGATAATGATGTTATCGATGGTGTTTAACGTGAAGTTTGTCTTTCGGAAGTTATGTAAACATTTGCGGGCACCATCTGATTGTTATTTTCAATGCAATGTTAGGGATACTATTGATACCCTGGCTTTTTGGTTCCCTTTTTCAACACAGACTTGCAAGACATCTTCTGGTGTGTCGAATGAAATTGTCTGCATGTTCGTTGCGTTACTCTTTGAGACTTCTTCGGGTGTTTTTTGGTATCTCGTGATCGCTCCTTGGATTCTAAGTACAACTGCCTTTACTTTAAGGTAAGCATATCACACAGAACATCAATATGTACATACGTTCACACGAAAATTAAATTTAAATCAAATTGAATTTTGAAATGAGTCTGTTCTGCATATAAACTAGTATTGTTGTAACAGTAAATAAGCACGTTTAACTTTGTTATGAAATTTCAAAAAAAAAAAAAAAACACAGTCAATAATTTTGCAACTTTGACACTTTGAGCAAACTAAACCCTTTAGTGACAATGATTGATGACAAAGAATTTTAATATGGTAGAGAGATATTCAGAGCTACTATCGCACGGAAACCTTTTAAGAAAATAAAATCTGTTTAATATTAACACATGTGTGATATTTTTTAGGTTATGTAATCGGAAAACTGGCAACACATCACCTTAATGGTTTGACAAATGACAACAATATAAGTATGCAGATAACAAATTCATCGAACGAAAATTGCTTAAAAACCCAAAAGTTCTAAAAGAAGCATTTTCATTTTCAGAAAGGAACACATTATCACAATAAGCGCTTTCAAACATTATGTAGGTTTTTTTTGTTTATTGTATACACGTTGTGAATGAACTAATTGTGATTGAAGCAAAAAGATGGAAAAAATAGTTCTAAAATTAACTCGATTATCTGCTCTCAAAGCTCCACTATTGCATTAAGTTAAAAGGTCAAAGCACAGCTGTAACATCCATTGTTGCGAGCACATGAGAACTTGAGTCTTGTGCCAACCAACTCAATTAATTATGTATTCTTATTGACATTTTGCTTTACCATTTCTTAATATCACGGGGTATTCATAATGTACGTACCTACATATATGGAGATACATATGTATAGGTACTATGATGTGGATATGTACAGTCAAGCAACATAGAGAAAGAAGTACTTTTCCATACCTAAGTAAGTGTTGAACGTCGAAAGGAAGCTATGGAATTGTCGCTAGTGATGGATGATTTGTATCTGTTGTTGTTTGTTTTATTTGTTGTGTTGTTTGTTTTATTTAAATTCTCAAACTCATTGGCAGGAAGAACTAACATTGGCGCCAGACTTGAGACATATATGTATGTACATAGGATTTATGGATGTCAACTGGTAAGCAGCCTTTGCCCACTATAGCACACGAATGTCCAGGTACTGACCTGGAGGTTCGGGGTTCGAATCTCATAACACCAAACATAAACACCTCTCGCGTGCTTATGACAAATATAAGACTGTCATGAAAAAGTAGGTCCCTTCCATTCGTGTGAAGAGTATAACACACATTGTGTGAATCTAGAATGGTTGTGTATACGTATATTTTAATTTGTATTTTGCATTACCACTCGCCACTATTTAAAACGACTGTTGTGCTGTGTGTTATTACATCTGGCACTGAAAGAATTATCAATCACTCCCAGGAAAGACCTCTGAAAAGATTCGTTAAATCAGTAAGGGCTGTAAAACGCTACATTGATCAATAAATCCTTCCAAATGACCAGTAGAACCAATCTATCAGAACTGAATGGTTTCATTTCACTGAAAATGAAATGGACCGTTTTGTTTACAAAGTCAAGGTCTCTAAGTAGTTCTCACTTTGGAAATACTATATATAAGTTAACTATATATCCCAAAGTGTAAACTGATTCATTTCGTATCGCGGAGATATACAAGATGGCGCAAAAGTCGTCACTCTATTGGTAGATGCTACAATTTTTGCAAATGGCGGCAAATGTCAATTCTACTTTGACATTTGTGAAGTAAACAGATACAAAATACACGTCAATAAGACATGATTTGCTATACTCCTATACTTTGGGAAATAATTCGTCGGTGGTGTTGGCGCAGCGTGAATTTCGGTGCAGATTTCCCGGTCGTCCGACACCAACTGGGCAAACACTACGACGTTTAGCCACTCGCCTAGAAGAGTATGGGACAACACGAGATGCTGCTCGGTCTGGCCGGCCCCGGAGCAGCCATTCTGCTGACAATATCGCAGCTATGGCTGAAGATGTCGCAGAGGATTCCAGAGTATCGACCAAATTGACGTGCTACGCAAGTGGGTATCAATCGGCGGTCCTTACAGAGAATTTTGGTGAAAGACTGTAAGGCATTCCCTTACAAAGTGCAGACAGTGTATCAGTTGTTAGCTATTGAGTCATGAGCGACAAGGCCCATTTCCTCCATCCCTGTTCTCAAAGTTACTGCACGGTGTGCTGTTTACGCTGGAGGCGTTATTGGGCCTTGTTGGGTCTGCGGCGTTTTCGAATAAATAAGGCCCAATAACTACTACGACTACTGTGGACGGCGACCGCTACAGAGCCATGCTCAACGACTTTCTCCTTCCTCAATTAAATAGATGAATTGGGACTGGAGAAAATGTGGTTCGAACAGGATGGAGCAATGGCGCATACTGCACTGGCCACAACCGAAATTCTGTTTTGGCGATTTGCACTGGCCGGCAAGATCCTCTAATTTAACCGCTCCAGACTTCTTTTTGTGGGGTTTTTTGAAGTCACAAGTCTATGTCAACGAGCCTCAGACTCTTGAAGCCCTCAAAGAGAATATATATCGGTCAAGAATGCAAGGACCTATCGCCGGAAGTTCTGGCAAGAGTGATGGAAAATGCCATAAATCGGGCACGAATGGTCATCAATACTGGAGGCGGCCACTTAAAAATTTGAGACATCAAAATAAACATAATCCAAAAATAGAACCAAATTTTTTCATTCATAAAAAAAAATTACAGCCAAAAAACATCGGCAACTTTTGCACCACCTTGTATATGTATGATACTGTGTTTCTGTCAATTCAATTTTGAGTGCTTAAGAGCTGTCAGTTTCAAAATAATATGTAATTAAAAAAGAAACCAGAAGATGGCCCACCGTTTTTCGGTACACAATTGGTGAGTTTTTCATGACTAAGCGCAGCACGTTCTAAAAAGAGTGGAGGGAGAATGAAGTGTCGGAATTGATGGTGATGATGTTTTGCTAAAAGGGTGTCCTTGTAAACCTCAAACAATTTTCCCCTACCACTTAGATTAAGAGGCAACTAGCTTACCTAAGGCATACATATCTATTGTATATGTCGTCCATCAGACAACCTTCCAAATAGCTTTTTGTTGTTATTCAATTTTTCACTGCTTTGCATTCTGGGTGAGCTCATATCACCATCAATGCACCTTGACCCGCCTCAAAGGTGATACACAAACGAACAAATTTTCTATTGTGTCTACCTACTCTATTCGAAGAATACCTGAAGCAAACCGCCACTGTGATTGAAAAAATAATGTCACTCTATAGCTTACATAAAACCAAGTTTATTGTTCTCTATTCTTGTCACTGCATTTTCCGTTCCCATTATACATTTTAGTTTACAATATTCTAACCAAAAATTTATTCAGGAAATTAAATAAATTGGCCCACACCCACCCAAGGTAGTAACGGGCCATGTATAGGTAGGTAGGTAACCGAAAAACTTTTGTCACAATTTTGAGGTGTGAGGAAAATAGATTTATTCAGATAACTTTGTTGTGAAGTGCTTTATTCCTTGAAAGCAATTTATTGTCAATCCTATTAAATACTTTGGGAAAATCCTTTTAAATATTATAAGGCTGTGAAAGGTCCAAGGTGTACGATACGAGAGAATTTGTGTGCGCAACACCTTCATAGAGATGTCCATTAATCTGTCGTATCTCTTCAAAATATTAGCCAAGTTTGTACAAAGACATGTGAATTTAATCGAAGCTTAAGACTAACTAGATGCAGGTATTCTGCCTTTTATGGGATAAGATTAAATTGCATATTTAATGGTTTATACCCGAAATACAAGCATCACAAAACAAGGAATTAAGTTTTGTTGATGATTAAGAAATGATTTAGGGATAGGATGAACACTTTGTAAATTCTTTGTTCGCTGTAATGGGGAGAATGCTACAATGTCTATAGATAAAAATAAACACAAGAAAGCAACAAGGAATTTACCATCTAAGTGAGTTATCTCTAAGGAATGGTTTTGTTTCAATATGTCAAACTATTAATCAATGTTAATGGTTACCACAAGGCAGCAACAAAAATCGATTTGGAACTCCTTTGCGTGATAGAGTCTCTTTTAACATCTAATTCACACCTATTTGTTAAAGCATGCCAAAACATATCTAACGTGCGTAGGGCACGGTTGACAATACAACAAATTTACCTAGAGGAAATATCTTATGAGGTAAACCAGCTCTTAAGTCGTTCTACATATGTACGCCTCAGTTCCAGTTCCTGAAACAATTTTTCAAGAAATAATGACACATTCCCCTAGATTCCAGACAAATGAATAATTTTAATGAATGTTCTACATGAATATTGGAGCATTGTTACTCATGGAATTTTTCTTCGCCATTTGTACTTACGTAAGTGAAAAATATAATATAACCAAATTATGTATGGCAAGGAATTCAAGGAATTTATTAGGGTGTTGGAAATTGGGGTTTTATTTTAGTGGCGCAACCAAACTAACGTGTTGGTTATTGTGGGCTTGATGAACACTATTCGTTAAGCTTTCGAATATGGAGCAGACGATATTGCTATATTTTGATACAAACATACGTACATACATACATATTTGTGACATTGAGTGGAATCGGCCATATTTATCTGTAGGCGTATATGTATGTACATGTGAATGTTTGTATTTAGTTTTGTCGTTTTGAAATTTATGATGATGTTCTTTCTTGGGATAGCCAAAAAATCATCATGATTGGATTTCTTGGAAAAATCGAATCACTAACTTAAGTACCTATTTACTAACTTACTTAGGCTACAGTTGAACCTCGGCCTAAATCAATATAGTTGGAACCTTTTTTTTAGTTGGAACTGTGATCATACCTGTACAGTAAAATTCTATTATCCTAATATCCCCTTAAAGATGTTGTGTGGTTTTGCCTACGAGCTGAAATCAAGTTCATAAATGCATTATTTTGGCTGAGGAGGAGGTGACATAAGAAGGTGAGGTAAAGCTATTATGACGAGACATTCACATGAAATATATTTTGTAGTTTCTGTGTCCTCAAGACATAATCGACATATCAAATATCATAATCAAATTTTCTCATTCGGTTTAGTTTCCAGTATTTAAATTGAGTGTGTATGTGATCACTCTAGGTGGACATTACCACTACACCACTGCCACCCACCAATTTGTTTTTTAGAGGACATTCGACGAGTTTTTCGAATAATTAGGGAATATCGCGAATAATGCGATATAAAAATGGAAGAAGTTCAGTTCGAAATGATATTATCGCCGAAGCGCTCTGGCAATAGTTTCATAGTTTGGCTGACAGTATGGCATGTTGCGTTATCCCATTAAAATCAAATGTCTTCCTTTAACGCAAACTGCAATTTCATTTTTGAAAAATAAGGCTCGATGATGTCATCAGCGATTACTGAATATCCAATAGAGTTAATTGAGTCCAAAACTTGTCAATAATACGTCGACTTACGCCTTCACTTGGCCGATTATTTTTATCATAAAACTGATTAAGTGCTCTGTGAGATTGTCAAGTTGAGCTCTGAGTTTGGAAGTAAATTACCGCAATTTCAAAACGTTTTGGTGTAAGGTCTTCATATGATGCTTTGAGTATACGATCACAATGTCATTTTCAAAGCGAAGAATGACGCTTATTTGACAGTTTGTCCCTATTGAAATGTAGGGTAATCTAGACAAAACATCTTTAGTTTTCAAATGACCTACAAGATCGGCTGGTTTAAATTGGTATTTTAGCTGCAATTGTATAGCACATGCCAGCTATCTTCCTAATGAAGATGTGTAGGGGTATGAGCCCAACGAGTACTATTTATTGTTGGATTTCTGATAAAATGCTATTTTCAAAGTCGAGGTAGACAGAGTTAGATATGTACGTCAAGCCTAAAGCTATCGACTGTGACGTTTTCGTCCAATTCGTCAAGGTTGTGTGTTCCATCTTCTTGACAGCCTATTCATATGTACATATGTGTATGAAAAAATGGTGAGTATCGATTTGGACTTCTTGAGTTCTCTCCAGGGTCTGTCGAAGTGCGATAATTTCATCGGTTGTGGAATTTCCTGACCTGAAACCAAACAGATAGGGGCCCAGCAGGTTCTTGACGGAGGGTTTAAGACGTTCACACAGATAAGATTTTATACGCCATGTTGAGAAGACTGATACCTATGTAATTGATTTAATTGAGGTGCTCTCATTTTTTGTGGACCGGGAAACGATGCTAAGAAGTACAGTTATCTGACGAAATCTCAAAAACAAGTTGGTGTATGGGTCTCTATCAAGTCGTTTTTAGCTGATTGACTTTGTTTTGTGAGGATGTCTTCCTAGATATCCGAGATGTATGGTACTGCAAGTCAGGTCAATAAGAGATGCTTCGCCTGGCACTAGTATGCTAAAGCTACCGCGGCTATGCAGTTCTAAATACTCAGCTCCACGTATGCAGTCGGATTCAGTATACGCTCATTGTTCGCTTCATATTAGATAGCTATGGCAGTGATGATCCTACGTGCCCACCTTGGATACTGGTACATAAACATACACACATATGTATGTATGCTTAAAAGCACCATATTTGATTATATATGTACATACATATATAAGAAGATGCCAAATACTTCGCGATTTTTAGAATTACCTGACAATATTGCTAAACATGTTGAAAAAAAACAATACTTCTGTTAATAGAGCAATGAACTTTAAATCGATATCCGCTGTTTAAACAGAAAAGTCTATGAGAGTTCTGTAGTCAAACACGACTAATCAAACGGATATAAGGACTTAATTGAATTTTCCAATTAGGTACTATGTGCTATTGGAATTTGTTCGGGAATTGCAAACAGAAGCGAGTGAGGTGTTCTCCCAAAGCAACGTGGTTAATTCCAGTGCTCTTTGAAATGGTGCTAAGGATAAAACAAAAGTTTTGATTAGCTAACCATATGTACATATGTACTCAGATACATGTGCGTATACATGTAAATATGTACATATGCCTGTATGTTAATGCATTGTCCAGGTCGGTAGCGTGATATGGTTTAAGGCTCTGTCAAATAAGGAGTGTCTTTACACCGAGTTGAATTGTATTAAAATCAATGTACCTATAAATAAAATCGAAAGTCTTCGCAGTCGCATATTTGATTTTAATGATACATTATATGTTCAAAATCTATAGTCAATGGTAAACATAGTGCGTCAACTATAAAACGCGGCTTTTAATTTTTTTCCTGGTGGTAATTGTAAAGACCTTGCGGTGCAGCCAAAGTTAGTCTACACGCTGCTAGATGCATAGAGACATGCACCTTCCATCGTCGATATAACTCAAAATGCAAACTTTGCTGGGTTCCCGGACATGGTAATACTGAACGTAACCACAAGGCGGATGCTCTGGCAAGAATGGGATCGGAAATGAACATCAGTAAAGCAGGCACATAGGCATAGTAGAGAAAGAGGCCAACTGGTTTTCTAGGGAGGACTGTACCACCTTTGGTATATTATGGCCGAAATTAGACAAAAAGAAAAGTCTTCTGCAACTAAATTGATCCTCTATTATCTTGGAATAATCACAGGACACTGCGCCATCGGAGTTAGGCTTCGTAAATGGAGAGTAGAGTCCGATGACTTATGCAGACGTTGCGGGGACGAGGAAAAGGTGGAGTCGATCCAACTTTGCAAGAACGTCACCTACCCATTCTAGGATCCAGGTTCTTCACAAGCACCGCAGAATTAGCAAGGTTTCAGATATCGGATTACCTCCACTTCCAACTAGTTCCCAAGAGGGCCAGTATCGCGATAGGTTTCGGTTTATTTTTATTTCTACATAGATCTAATTCACAATGATTCACAATGTACCTTTAGGTCTCCGAGTGCACGTGATGAGTTTTCCCGTCACACAATTCTTCAAAACCTAACCTAACCTAGGTACTGGCTTGCGTGATTATTGCACAGACAATTTACGAAGGACAGAAGTACCAGGAGTATTTTATGTTTCTAGGCCACACAAACAAAAGTGTAAATAGATTCCTGATTGTAAAACAAAAGTATAGAGTAAAATTATGAGTTATGTGTATCCTTGCGAATTTATTTGCTTAGATTCTTAATATATTAAAATTTTAGGTTATAGTGATACTCTTAGACCAAAAAAGGTCCATTGTAATACCACGGATCGCACTATTTGGCTATCCGGGACTAATTGAAACCATTCGAAGCTTTTGATAAAGAACCTTGTGACGCCTACTAACGTTAGTTCTTTTAGATTGTCAAAGATGTGAGCTCCTAGATGGAGTAGTATTTTCTGGGACATAGCTGGGCGTGTATGTATATTCGTCCTCCTCATCCAGCTTTTCGCATGTTGCCTTCTCAGACAGTGTCCAGTAAGAACACCGATAACGTAGCTGATCTGTGATGTGTTGAAAAGTTGCAAATTGAGAGATATTCCCATCTACAGTTGGTTTTTCTAAAAACGTCCAGCTTTAGTAAGAGCTTTCAATTAACGAAGGCCATACCCAGGTTCCGCCACTTTGGTAGGATCCTATGGGTCGTACCCTGTTCAGTGAGCTTGTTAGCCTTGCAAATTCCCCGCAATGTCTCTGTGGCCTGGCACCCAGCATAGTTGAATGTTAAACTGCTCAGTCATCTCCAGAAGAGACAAACGGCAGTTTAAATCGGGGTTTGAAGTGAAGGAGCACGATTCCAGGAACTTGATTGCCGCTTGACTATCAGTGAAAAATGCTAGTATCCCTGACAAATATTACAAATATTCTGCCTTGATTACCATGATTAGAGACGGAGAATGAGGTTGCCTTCTTTACGCGTTTAAGTTAATTGGTTTTCCAGTTTAGTTTTCCAAGTATCTTGCATTATCTTAAAAGGAGAGACTGGCAAGAGAACTTTGTACTTCCTCGTCTAGAGGACCAGTATTAATGTTATATTAATAATAATTGCTATATTATATAAGTTAACTCGAAAAAGGAATTATGGCAACGTAAGAGAAATCCCATTTAAGTTGTCAATCTTATTAAAGGATATCACTCGTTTTGAATGTTAAATTGTATTTGAAGTTTGAAAGATTTTCAACATTATGTTCCAATCTAAGTACTATTATTGTTCCTTTGTGTAACACATAACAATTCCCTTAAGCTGAAAGTACTATTCATTTGGAAACTTCATTAAATTTCCTTTGGCTGTCTTCTTTCTTTTCAGAAGGCTTTTGTACAAGTGATTAAGAATGTAATAAATGCATAATATGACATAAACCACACACATACATTCGCCGCATCAAGTTATAACCAAGCGAAGATAACGAGTGGCTTGTTTAATTCACTTTTGTGTATCCCTCTTGTTGTGCGTTTATTAAGAATAAACATGTCTGTAGTCACTTGTTTTTATTACCTGCCAGGTATAAGTACCAACAGAGGATGTAGTATGTATAGTCGATGTGTATGCGACAATGAAAACGTTTCATGACGTGAACACAACACTGCAAACATTTTAGTAATTGTTATCCCAATCCTACCCACTTAATGTAATCAAAGTGACTTTAGCATCAATTCATGTAAACCGCCTTGTTTAGCCTCCTACCAGCTTTCACAGTTTACTGCCAGGACCATATCCACCCATCTACCCATCCCCTTACCGCCGCCGTCTTTGCTGTTGATTATGTTCACACTATCGCAACAGCCAGCCTATTAACACCGCCACCGTAATTTCCCTCTCGTACACTTGAAATGGGTGGTACAAAACCTTTTCACTTAAGGACTTTCTTTTCGTTCCTTGAAAGCGCAATCGGTATATAGTAACGACGTTGTCGGAATATACAAGGCTCTACAGTAGCGCAGGAGCCGTAAAACAAGTGTAAATGGTATCTGGTGCCATAATTTTCAAGCAGTGTTGCTTAATTTCAGTTGTAAAAGAAGCCAAGTGCAGATGAATGGCTTATGATTTATTTGTGATATACAAACACTGTGTGATACATCAGAACGCGCGTCGATGGTACTTTATGAGGTCCTCTGGTTCCGCTCACTTTGTCCTTCAAATTTAGTCTGAAATACGGAATTAGCAAATGCATGTGTGTGTATAATTAGGAAGTTCTTCATACTATACACTTGAGCAGGGACATGTGAATGCACATACACGCGCACACATTGTTGGAGCATTAGTTTGCTCTGGGGATGGTTACAAAAGTTTGAATCGTAGTTTGAATAGGGCCTAAAAATGTAAACACTCTTTTAGACTGTATTCAGTTTTTGCCACCAGTACGAAAGAGGAAGGATTTGCTAATGAAAGGTAGCTTTCTTTTCACGCAAATGTACATACATACATATGCCGAGTATGGCAGTTGAAAGGGGATGTACGGGCATGAACGAGTACGTTTGCATTGGCTTGCCGTAAGGGGACCTTTAGTCTTCTTAATTTTTCCTTTTTTTTCACATTTGTTTGCGTAGGTATTTTGCTGTGCATTGATTTTTTTTTGTATCTCTTCGCTCACACGTTGCAAAGCATGCAAAATAATGTCAAGGATACAGTAAACAAAGAGTTGATTTTGTTGGAATCCTTTAATGGGAAAGCATCTTTGTGTGTTTATCCTTTTCTTTTATTGAATGACTAAGCTCGCAGTGTCAGATGATTAGTATTGTGTGGAAAATTGATGTTGGTGCGGTAAGTGCCTTTCTTTTGAAGTGATTAAAAATTGTGTAATACCGTGCTCAGATTCACAGGTGTTAGATGATTTCATTCCTATTTAGTATGACATGAGGGATTGAGGAGTAAGAAATAGATCCAAGCTAGAACAAATAATGATGTCTATCAGTTCAGATAACAGTTATCATTTAAAATAAAGTACATCCTTCCAGAGATTTAACCGAGGAAAAAAAAATTGAAGGTGCTTTGAATAACGTCAACACTGAATCGATTCAGGAAGCTCTTATCCAACTGGGTGTGGAAGAATAAGTAGTGACTATGTTAAAAACTAGAATCATTCATTCAGAGGAACTCCTCAGGGTGGGGTCATCTCCTCTTCTTAGACTTATGGTAATCAACGTATAGGCTAGACAAAGATGGAGTCAATGCGGATGATGTGGTAATACTGGTATCAGGGATGTTTCCTTTAGTAATCAGTGAGATTATGGAAGGTGCCTTGGACAAGATTAACAAATGGGCCACTGGATGTGGACTCAAGACCCAAATATCGACCTTCACGCCTCCACTGCTAAACAATCACAATCGCAATGGCGCCCATGACAACAAGTCCAACTGAAGCCTTAAACGTAATATTGCACCTTCTACCACTCGACATTCATATTATGTTCTTATCTTCATGCAGTACGGTCAGATTAAGAGGAACAGGATGCTGGTGTAGCAAACCTTATGGTCACAGCATCTTGAGTCTGTTACCACGAGACTTGGTAGCTAATCTAACCGATTATATAACTCCCAGAGTGAACTTCAGAAATTACGTCACTGTCAGGTTCCCAACCGGGGCGGAGTGGGAATCAGGTGAAGTAACAAATGAGTTCGAAACAACAATTTTTACCGACGGTTCTAAAATTGACTGTGGGGTAGGGGCGGCGATATTCTCTGATTACCTCGTGTAGGGCGTAACCCCCCTAAAAAATTGATGAAGTTCCACTTGGATACTGCAGCAGTTAGAAATAAATTGTAAGAAAACTAGGAAGGAGAGATAAGTCTCCTAGCGTTAGTAGGAAAACTTAACAAAAATTGTTGGAGCCCTCACGGGGTATTGTCTGGTAGCCAGCAGGCTGGGTGCACCTTCAACAGTTTCTGTATAAGAAAAGACCCACCCTCCGTGCATATTGTCCATATGCCTCAAATATGGCCCCATCGGCTTGAGAAGGAAAACTAATAACAAATACTTTTTCAAAGATCTTAGTGACCTAGCCAACCTTTAAGTCGAGGTCAAGATCAAAAATTTTGTTTCTGAATTAAATTGGTTTACCTATTTCCACGTGCACCTTATGCAATTTGCAATGCACCTTTATTTTTGCCTAAGAGGGGAGACCCACCCAGCCCAACCCAACCTAGGGTAAGGGTTGCGTTTCCTATAACGAATCTGCCATGTGTAAAATGTAGATATAAATTTTGTAACAAAGGTCAAATCCATACAATTTATGAGTGAGTTATGTGTCAGAACTATGCATGTAAGTAAAAATACAAAGTTTCTTGTTTGTTGTCGTTATAAAACTCTTCCTCTGCTTAAAAACTATTGCTCATGCAATTTGAACGTAACCGTAGGTGGCAAAGGAAAAAAATAAATCCTTTGTTCACTATTGTGCACTGCACTCTGCTCATCTGTGAATAACTTTTAAAGTTTTTCCTCTAACAAGATATTCAATAATATACTTTGAAACTTTTTTCAAATCTTTACACCCTTCCCTCTTTTGGAAAAAATAAAATTGCAACTACTTAGCAAAAATCAATAGTTACAATCCATTAATGCAAAAACCTTTTTCTTGAATTTATTCGCCTGAAGGATAATGGTTCGAATACATTTTTAGATTATACCGCACTTCTGTGATGTTATTTATGATACCTACTACGACAGCGCTTCATCTTGACTGATTATGACATCAGCAACTTTTCAGTATGTAAATGTGTTCATTCTTATAATCTCTTTTTTTACCCCAAGTTTCGTTTCGAAAATACTTTACAATAAAGTAGGTACACGTAATAGAAAGTAGGTACCTTCCTTAAATGGGTACACACGTGTGCTTTAGTAGATTAAAGGCAGACTGAATAGACATCAATAACGACGTATAAACGATAGGAGTTTTTGACACATCAACGAAGCTGTGAAATAAACCTTTTGTCAATAGGGAGTAATATAATTTTTTTTTTCTTATATAAGTGAACTTCTATTGGCATAGAAGGAATTTCTTAGCGTTAAGGATGAAAAATGTTTAAAAGAAAATCTGATTTCGGGTAAAATGTTAGAATAAAGTCATACTCCCGACAAAGTATTAAAGGGCCTATATATTATATATTTATAAATAGAGTTTTCCCTCAGAAGCAAACCCAGGTAGATTTAATTTGTTTTATGAAAGTAATCTCATTGCGATGGAGATACGCCCCTCAAATTTCTTCCATAGGTACCACGTAAATAAGTCTTATGCAAATCTATTCATAACCTTACTGATTAAAGTCTGATAATGATTCAAAAAAAGTTCAAGAGCATCTTTAACTTTAACTTTAACTTTAACTTTTGTCTAGTCAATGTCTGCTTTTGACTTTTATGTAATAAATATACAGTTTTGATTTCTATACACATAATTTGATTATGAAAACGTTTATTACAAATGTGTAAATATCCTTTTACATACTTACTGAAATTTGTAGGCAAGTTGTTCAGTCAATCATTTTCACTAAATTGGTTGACGATTCTTACCAAATCTGCTCGCCCCTTAGAAATCATCCTTTATTGCTCCGGCTCACTGAGGTGAATTCAAAGAGATCTCGGAGCTGATTTTGATCTTAACGGTATGATTTTCGAGCGATTAGCAGTCAATCCATGAAATAATATCCTACCACCGAGTCTCCACGAGACATACATATTTATTTCAGACTTCATGTCAAAATTTTTTATTTTCTTGTCATCGAGTGTCCTCAAGACAATTGGGCTCGTTCCAAAAATCATGGACTAATATGTTAGGGCTAACATATTAGGTATTGCATTTGGAACGCAAAATTGACTTTAGGTGACAGTTTTATATGCCAAAAATGGAGTTTCCGATTGTGACAGTTTCCAGAATTGGGAGACAAACTAACTTATTTTAATAAAAATTATGGATGCTATCCAATGAATTTTTAGGTTTAATTGCAATGATTTTAGAACGTGCAGGATTTTTCATTGGAAAGTAACCTGCCAAAACCATTTATTTTGTGATAGAAAAATTGCTTGATAAATTATATCTTTTGTTGCAGAATATATCTTTGTTGCAGTATATAACAATTTATATCGAAGGATGGTGTTTTTAATCAGTAAAAATCTGACACTACTATGAGGACCGGCTGACTATTCTAATATTGTCTATGGAAGATTTAATCAGTCTTCTGTTATTTCCATATTTTAAGCAAGTGTCACTTTTAAATCAAAACAGACGTGCAACAAGTTTCTGTTTTCTAGTTCTACGGTTTCTAAATTCTGTGGTTTATTTATTTATGTGTTCCATTGATTTACTTTATTTTTGTGTTTGTTTTATGGCAGTGAATGCCCAATTATTTATAATAATATATTTACATTATTATTTTAAACAATTAATATAAATAACTTAGCTAATTCTAATAATTATTTATAGTTTTTTATTTCGTAAAATCGGTGTGTACTCCTTTTGTTTCAATCAAAGTTGAGAACCCTATACTATTTACATGATTTAGAAACTAAATTTGTTGCACCATGTTTTTATGAAATTCGTCAATCAGCCATGTTGTATCAATAAAGCTCAGATTGCTAATTACTGTCAAAACTTATTTCAAGGTTTATTTCCACAGAGATTGCAAGAAATAAAAGCAGACATTGTTGTCTTGAAATAAATTATTTCAAGTAATTTGCGGTCTCCATTGGAAATATAAATTACATGATACATTTCTTGCAATTAATTATTGCTAGTGGAGAGGAGATCAGGGGTAACTAGTATTGGATTGGCAACAACTGTTTACAATGTTAGGTAACACAACTAGAAACATCACCCCAATGCTAATCAGAAAAGGAGCAACAAGTTGCAAATGTCAAAAAAATTTTCTGAAAGATAAAGGACCCCGTTATTAAATTGGCCGCTGAAGATCGTCACTATGTCTCCAACGTTTACCAGAATCCCTCTTTTCTACTCCAGGGCTTTGGCACCGACCACAATAACATACTTGTCACACTCCTGTTATACAGGGTCCGGCAGAATTTATCAGATGATTTGAGATTATAAAAAAGCTTTTTATTGTTAGATTTGGGTAGGAAGTCCATAACGTACTTTTGGAGCGTCATATCACTCGGAAATGTGTGCATGCATTCGTTTGTACTTGTATGTATTTAAATTTAAATATATTGTTTTCAATTATGTACAACAAAATGAACCCTGTATGCGTTGGCGTTACAACACACCACACGAGATAAGTGTGCACATTTAGCGTCACAACAGTGGGCCGCAAAATAAGTTTCCACAGAGCTCTAAAAAGTACCAAAGTACCAAGTGGTGGGAGGTCAACCCCTTCACTATGGATTACCACAGTCCTTAGTATCAGGTGAAACTCCTCTTAACCTCGATTAATTAAGAGAAACATTATACGGCATAGATGATCTGTAAAAGCATCCACGTCTCAACTGTTATCAGAAGTTTATAATGAAATCATTCAAAGCTTCAAATCAACAGATGATAACATTTTCTTGTTTAATGCTCCACGCGTTTTTCTCATTAACCTGTTGCTTGCTAAGGTAAGAGCATTGATTTCGCTTCATCTGGAATAGTTGCAACACTTTTGGAATAGAATTGCGCATTGCAATAGCATAGTCTGGGATGATTGCTCTATGTCACATAAAAGAGCAATTGAGGCATTGGACAATGTCTGCATTTCCAAGGAGATTGTGTGCTGACGAAATAAGGGCCTGCTAAAAATTATCCTAAGTAGTTGTGGCCAAAAATGAAGTAGTTGTGTCTTAAACATGCCCGCACCCTGTACAATATATTTAGTGTCACTTTTCGTAATAACATTGTTATCAATTCTATATCATATTTTCATATTTTCCAAGCAAATCACATTTTCTCTTCTCTCTTGTTCCCATATTATCAATATTTTCTCTTGAACGCAATAAAGAAATGTCTTATTCGTAGTTATGTATTTATGCTCCTTATTTGTATTTGTTTTTTTCCTATAACATTTTTTCATTAGTCATGATTATCTATACATATATATATAGCCAATTATTATTCATGGTTAACTATAATCTCCGATTCTTCGTTTACTTTATAAACTCGTCTAGTAAGACTAAGTTAGCCAAATTGATTGCTGTCTGTACGTTGAACAAGTTCTGCAGACTGTTTTGCATATTAAAACATTTGGTAGGCAAAAGAGGATTGTCGATGGCGTGGTTTCTTGCAATGGTCATCACTTTCACTGATTGGAACTAATGAAGCCGCATTTACTTCCATTATACATTAATACACTTATCTGCATATATGTATTATATTTACTTATACTTTTCTGGATGATCCATCGGAGCTCCAAGAGTTATTGAAAATAGGAATTTTCGTTTATCTTTTTCTGTGCTACTACTTTTTTCATAACTTGGAGGTATATCTTGGAGGTACGGGAGGCCTAGCGTAGCGCTCCGTAGACATGTCTGTAAAATATTGTGTATTGCCAGTTCGGATTCAGAGACAAAGACAATGCGTTCATACTTGATGGTTTCCATTTGTGGGGCAGGAATACTTGCATGTTCAGTTCAAACATATGCGTTAAACTATAAGTCATATTTCTTCTGTAACTGCTTTGATTATTGCTTATTGTTCCGATTGTCCTTGTTACATTTTAAAAACGAATGCGTTGGACATTCGAAGTTAAAATAGAAACGCTTCTTATCCACCTAAAGCTATCATACACATAGACCTTTAAGGGTATGTAACCAGTGATCAGACTACCTATTATGCGCAGTGCCGGAGGCGAATTAGCTCAGTCATTTCATGTTTTTAAACTGTAGCTCCAGAAGATCCATCAAGAACGGACAGTAACGGGCAATTTAATCTCGTTTAAAACTAGTCAACTCTCGCACTCCGAGCTATTTGGAAGAAGTTATCGAAAGCGGTGCTTCTGAGGGCACTGTTTCGAGTGCTCAATCCTGAAGGCCTGTTTTGCGTTTCAGTGGTCTGCCAAGGACTACAGTTATACCTCTCTGATTTCACTTTCAATAGATGTAAATGAGAGAAGCAAATGAACACTTCCGCGGAAGCAGAGGGGAAACCTATAATGCATAGATTCTTGAGATGTTTAAGCTTACACAGTTCGTTTATGTAAATGTGGGTTATCGACCACCAATCAACCGCTCCATATGTTAGATAAGACATACATACACATGTCAGTCAGGTAGAAAAGTAGTGCTAGAAACTCCGTTTTGAATACTATTGCTCAAATGTGAGCAACGTTTGGAAATTATTAAAAATTACTACCGAAATTCTGAGTCGGTGGTCGCAACTTTAAGAGGAGCTACTCCAATTTTCAGTCATAATAATCGATAAATTCGAGTGAACATACTCACTATTGAAAGTTCCTGTGCAAGTGAGACTTCAAATGAATGCTTCAGTTCAAAATGAGCCAAATCAGTCGATTGCACATTGTACCGAATTTTCCATAAAGATCTTGGCATACAACCTTACAAGAACAAATTCTCTTAAGACCTTTTCTTTGAGTGGGCTCTGCAAAAGTTTAAAGAAAATTGAAAAATTGGACCGTATTTTTTTGTCGATGAAAATGATCGCCATGTTATAATCAATGGAGTTTGCTATCGTGCCATGTTGAAAGATTATTTTTGGTCAGAATTGGATGGATATATGTGGTTCTAACAAGATGGTGCCACATGCCACACAGCTGGTCAAACAATTGATCGATCTATTGATGAGGAAGTTCGGGGTAACGTTCAGTAATTGGTTTATGCTAACAAGCCAACAACGTTAGAGGAGTTCAGGAACAATATCGAACGCGAAATTGTCTACGTTCTGGGCGATATGTGTGGAAGAGTGGTAAAAATTTGCTCCAAAGAATCGATCGCTGCGAACGTGCTGGCTATGGTCATATGAACGAAATTGAATTCTATACTTAAATTTAACATGTGTACTGCACCTGGAATAAATTTCAGCCCGATATCTCAATTATTCTGTTTTATTTAAATACGAAATTGTTATGAAAAACCCTTTATGTACCTACATACATACAGGGTGTCCCAGTTAAGAGGTAGACACCGTGTTAAAACTCCCAAAACCAAATCGCCCAAACGGCTACATATAGATAAAAAAAAAGTCAAATCACCTAAAAAAATGTGGTGCGATTTGACATTTTTATTTTCTGGGATATTTGACTTGTATTTCATATTTTAAGGCAGATCTGTATCATATTGCCCAACACTAAATCCCCTAAATCTCAAAAATGTCACATCACTATGACAGATCGACCAAAAAACAAAAATGTCAAATCACCCAAAAGCAGAAATGGGTGTTTTGTCGCAATTTGAAAATACCAAAGCAGCGATATATGTACATAAGTCCATGCCGGACCAGTTCAGTGGGATTTCAGTCCACAAATAACGGTGGTATAATATTGGATGAACGTTTAGTCTTTATTGTACTTTTGCAAGTGTAATTATGTCCAAGAGGAGATTTGGACTTTATTAAACAAACGTTGCCATTAATTAAAGTTTTTGGGCGATGTGACATTGGGCGATTAAGTTTTGGGCTACTTGACATGGCTCCTAAGAGGTATAATCCCACAAATTTGTATTTGTATTTGAGATGAAAATAATAATTTAACGGGCAATGTACAGTACGCTAGCGTCTCTCCAAAATGTACAAAACCGTTATTGTAGTTTGTATAATAGTCCAGAAGTTATACCGCAAAATCGGAGATGCTCCATTTCCATGGGATATAACTTGAAATGGAGTAAAAATAAACCCCATGCTATAGACTTTTTTGTTCGCTGGAACTGGAACTTACAGGATTATACCTCTTAACTGGGACAGCCGGTCTTCTAACTTAGTTTGTTGATAAAAGGGAACAGGTATTACTCAGTTTTTCAACTTATTTTTGGAAATAATGTCTATGCTTATTACAGAGACTTCGATGACAAACACGGTTTTTTTTATTGCCAAAAAAATATCCCAGGAACCACATGATTTAAGACGAATTAATAAAATTCGGTAAACAATACTACTTTTTCTGAAAAAAGCTTTGATGAATGGAGAGCTCTGGAAATATGTATACATGTACATACATAGAAAGCCGTAAACAGCAGCGACACCACCTCAAACGAAGTAGAAAACATACAGAAAAGCTACAATCCGTCTGGAACGGATCGTCTGATACCCTATCCTCCTCTCTATAAAGTGGGCGTGGCCAAATTGCATTTCGTACTCAAATATGTCTATAACTTTTTCGGTTTCATATAATTTGATGAAGTTATAAAAAAGTAGGCGTGGCAGTGGGCGGATGTAAAAAAAATTTACATTTCTACTGTATCTTTTCGTCAGAAACCCAGATATGAAATTTCAGCGTCCTAGTTAAAAATTTAAGGCCCAAAAATCGGTTTTATGACGAAAACGCCCCCAAAAAGTGGGCGTGGCCAAAACTTTTGTATGAGTGGATTGTAGGGAATCTGAATGCCTAAATATTTGGTCTTAACAAAATTTTTCGGTTTCATATAATTTAATGAAGTTATGAAAAAGTGGGCGTGGCAGCGGGCGGATTTCAAAAATTTTTCTCAGAAGCCCAGATATAAAATTTCATCGTCCTAGCTCAAAATTTAAGGCCCAAAAAGCGATGACATACGGACGGACGGACGGACGGTCATCGCTCAATCGATTTCGCTATTGATGCTAATCACGAATATATATACTTTATAGGGTCTATCTCAATTATTTCTCTATGTTACAAACTATGTGTCAAACTTAATATACCCTTAGGATAGGGTATAAACAGTGAATATTAAACCCCATACAAAGTAGAAACACTTAACGGTAGGTAGTACTTGGGATTGTGAAAGAAAAGTATTGTGGTTTTATTGGATGGGATACGCTGGCGGATACGTTATTCTTCTTGGTAAATCTCCATCTTACTATGTGCAATAAAGTACTATTATGACTATATAGTGATAAATAGTTATGTATGCTCTGTACTGAAAATTATGTTTTTCATCAGAAATAAGTATCAGACCTTCTCACTACCTTTTAAAATTTAAAGATACGATACACATAATAAAACAAAAAAGTCTTTAAAATTTAAAAGGAAAAACACTTTGAATATAATCCATCAAATATGACAGCCTATGTCTGTTACTATAACCATCCCTCTCGTCATGAAAAAATGATTCGATGTGCGTCATTCAAGTTTTACTTTCAGACTTCTGTGGCGTGAAAGAGCTTCCTCATTGAACCGGTCATACATACATCTGTAACATATCCATATGTATATGTATGTACATATGTATGTTTGACTTGCAATGAACTTAACGCTAAATTTTTAAAATAACACGTTCGCGGTGTGCATTTAAAACAAGTGGTTTTCCAAAATTTCCATTTTGTTGAATTTTTTCTAAACATTTCATCTCAACTCATTGTTATTTTGGTTATTGCGAAAATTTTGAATTAATCCCAGAATTTTTTTTTTGTTTTTACTTTATTTATTTATTCGAAATGAACCGTCGGCCTCTGTAATATGTATGAATAAAAGAAAGCACATAAAACTAATTGCTGACTTCAGTTTGTATTGACATGAGATGTCATTTACATGAAGATAGAAGGTATCTTTGTGCCAATGTGTCGTGTCATTTGAAAGCGACACGGTTGCTTATAATTGAGAAGTATGTACGTATGCAAATATGCGTGCATACTCAGTTGCACCTCATTATAATCACCTTGAACAAATTGCAGATTCCTTGGGAATGCATTCTTACTTGGAGTGCTTTCAGTATTGTCAAAAGTAATTTAGCTTTTCGTGATTTGTGGTATCCTGTCAGAAACATTTATCAGCGAAGTTGTTGTCTGCCAAATCCTACAAAACTAAGATATGACAAACATTTATTCATAGAAAATTCCTGTCGACAAATAATAAAGCCATGGGCAACTGAGTTCTAACAAATATACAGTTTGTGTATAATTTGGGACAATCAAATGATTACCAATAGAGATTGGCATTCGAATCGACTATCGATTTACTTATTGCAATTTTAATGTATGCATTAAAAGTATCTGAATGGCAACGAGGTGAATAGTTATGCATATCTTGAGATGTCAATTGGCTAGTGTCGTGAGAAGTTCCATCTGTATTACTGTTTCTGAGACTTTGCAAAGAAGACATTCGTATATCCCTATCGTAGAAATATCACGAAGAAAAATAACATTGGAGCCACTTTTCTGTTTGTATTCAAAGTGATCCTCTCCAGAGAACTGGCATTTCTCATAGACCTCAAAGGAAATTAATACTGAATTTATGGTATACACTTCTCAACTACGGCACATGAAGGCTACTCTAAGCGATTAGTATGTACATAAGTGGTACGGGTTATGATTCTGTAGTTGTTGTTCTGGTGGACACTAGTACATACATATATAATTATTATTGCTTCGGTGGGTAGACCATGATTTTTTGATCAGTAGGTACATATTCGTCGCGGAAACGATTGCCTTAACCGAAGACTAAAACAGCATGATCTAAAAATTCTTGCACTCGGGCTCAAAATGCACACCATGCGATTTCTACTCGCAATAGAATATCGATTCACAATGATCTTTAATTATGTTACGGTCATGAAATCAGATATTCCCGACACCGGATTAAAGATCTCAGTACAAACCATCATAATCCTCCTCAGTTTGGATAGCTTCAACCGATTTGCATCATCCATGGGTAAGCGCGAACATCTTCACTGCCATCACAGTAGCTGTTGTCGTATTCCTAGGAGCAATCTACATTTGTATGTGAGCCAGTTGTGATAGATGCATCAAATTGTCACCGTTGCTATGAAAGTACACCACCAACAGTTCCAAAAGATTAGAGTGATATACAAAACGGTGGATTATCAAATTGCTAGGGCAGACTGTTCCTCAATTTCTGGGTACATTAAGGGAATGGTTTGCCAGTGTTAGGATTTGACCGCACTTGTTCACACTTGTAATTTTTTATTGCACTACAATACTCTGATGAAATGCACTTCATTTCAAAGTGCGAGCTCGAGTTTGTTCGCTTTATGTATTATTCGCTCGTAACATAACCATAGCCTAATATCGAATATAGATCCTCTTCCATTTTAGGTCGGTCCTTGAACCTATTCATGAGAACAATATCTAACGATGCAAACGCCATTATATCGATTTTAACATGTAAGGATCTCCTTCAAAAGAATTTCTTCGTATCTCTCTGCTATAATTAAAAATAATAATTAATAAATAAAACTAATGTTTGCACTTGTTTATTTTTCTTTTCAGATACCAAATTCATCTAAACAACTTTAATATAAAAATAACTTATGTGATGCCTTACGTATTTGAATGGCTCAGCTGAAAATAAAATTTAATAAACAAAATGGATAAAAATAAACTCATACGGTTTCTATCGCCTTGCGAAGTCCTGTTGGTAAGTAGATAAATATATACTTATAGACGTATGTATGTGTACATGTGCACACCATTGAATAAACATGCTTTAGGTTACTTGATCAAATCTTATTCAATTTAAATACAGTAAGATCTATTTAATTGCAATTCAGATGAGACTAGCTATTGGAAATGATTTGGTGTATGCTCTCCACCAAGTCTTCTTCAACTGCTTTAAACAGCTCAGCTGGTAGGCTGTCTGGTCCAGTAGCCTTATTAGACTTGAGTTTGGATATTGTTCTTCACACTTCATTCTGATCGGATGAACGAAAATCTTGGTTTCCATCATCCAAATTGAATGGTTCGTTCCATCTGACAGCGGAATTTGGGTCGTCGTCACCGTTTAACACTCTGCAGAAGTTAGCATTTTTGATGACATCTTGACATGTCCTCACAGTGCCGTTGTTGTGGCATTTAAGATATCCGTAGACATACCCTGACTGCTACTAGGTAGTGGTCTGAGTCTGTGTTAACCCCCCGGAAAGTTCGGACACTTAGAATACTGCAGGAGTATCTTACGTTGGTCGCAGCATAATAAATTTTATTGATGGTTGATGATTTGAATGATAAGAATATTAAGGTGCTTGCTATAGTAACATATCGCCCCGCAGCAAAGTCAATTAGCCTAAGTCAGTTTTCAGACATAGTGTCGTGTTGGTTATTCTCTCCAATGGTCCTACTAAAGACGTCCTCCTTTCCTATTTCATTGGGACATTGCTCATGTCTTGTCGAGGAGCTTGTAGAAACTCTCTTTGGTAACATTATCTTGTTCCTCTATGGAGCGTAAGCGCGTATTTGGCTGATATTAGCGAATTTAGTCTTGATACTGATTATGAGACGTTCATTAACGTGTCTAAAGCTCAAGGCTTCATGTCGAAATCTGCTTCTTACAACAAATCCGCACACAAATAGATGCTGCTTCTGTTCTCTGTACTATTCACAGTAATATATGTCGCAGTTCTTTATCCTTATTTTGCATGGCCCATCACACTCTTATCGGGGACATTCTCTATTGAGGTGAAAAAGTACCTTTTTACCTTGAAGAATATGATGCCTGGTCTTCCATATATCCTAATCGACACTGGTTAAAGATCTGTATGCAAAAATTTCCATAAAAAACCACATGAGAGGTCAAGTTATGTACTATGATCTTCTTGGAATCCAGACGGGTCTTTAGTCACAGCGAATGTTCTAGATCACCACGGTCAGTGCAATAGTTCCTCAAACAGAAGCATACAGAAGAAGAGAAAGACAATTTCTGTCTATTTATTACTGCCCACAGCAGAACATCCTACAGACACATGTTCAAAGGGATAGGGGAGTTCTGAATGTTTTGAGATATTTTTTTGGAGTAAAACAGGAATGCTTATTATCACTTCTACTCTACGCATTTCGCACAAACGACTTGGACAGGTTCTTGGGTGTAGATCTCTACACTGAGTGTTTACTCATAAAATTGTTGTATACAGATGATCTTATCCAAGTCAGATATGTATAATGGTGTACAAGAACCGGGGTAGGTTACTTTCATCGGTAAAAACAACTTGTTTGGTTCAGACGGCCATCAATAAGTCTGTAGAAAACCCAATGTAAAACTTAAGCCCCAAAACGTATTCCGTACAGTGAAACAAGGTGGAAGTTCCGTAATGGTATGGGGGTGTTTTATGGCAGTAGGAGTGGGATGTTTAGAAATACATAATGGCACAACGAGTTAAGACAAATAAATTGATACTTAAAAAACAAAATTAAAAGAATGGGCCATCGGACTGGGTTTAGAAAACAATTTCCTATTTACCAAGATAATGACCATACTGCTGTCAATGAGCATACGATATTAAAACACAAACAGCTCCTCAATCACCGGCTATAAATCCGATTAAGAATTTGTGGGACATTTGGACTCAAGAATTAGAAAACATCAAAGCACCAACAAGAAAAAACTCGAGCAGAGAATCCTTCAAGAATGGTTTAAACTACTGAAGGTGTACGAATATGAATGTGAGCTTAATTTTTATTATATTTAGTGAATTAATATTTATTCTTTTGTTAATAAATTACATGTTATTCTTTTGTTTTCATAAACCATTGTGTTCAATTATATCCGTGTTTTATTGAAATCTATAGTCAGCTCAGTAATGAGCGTACAATAAAACGTCTATAGGTACTCACTTCATTTTTAACTGCAAAGTTGGTTATTCTGATTACGAAATAAGCTATCACAGACACAAAAAACAAATCACAAGCAGTGCTGTTATTTGTACTACTATAGTAGTATTGTACTACTTTGGACACTTCATGTTAGGTTTAGATTTAAATTTAGTCTCTCGTTTATATTTTCTCCATGGTACTGCAATAAGTTCTTGGCTACTACTACATATCCCTTTCCTGTCTTTTTAGTCCATCCTATGTTAAGCTTAAATCTGTTTGGGTTTAGTCTGGTTTAGTTCTTAATAAAGTTTATGTATGTTTTACATGTGACTAGCACTGAGCTAGGCTAAACCTATTGCAATATATTACTCCTTGTGCTTTTTATTTTCGTTGCCCATTTATCATACCATGGTAGATCCATAAATGATGTTTCTACATAAATGTATCTAGTAATTAAATTGTAATTACGTTGCAAACCGTAGTACATTTATAAAATCTCAAAACAATTAAAATTCTGTTGTTTTACGACAACTTGGCAATTTTTGTGCCCCCTATAATTTAATGACAATTTTATAAATAGGAACTTGTAAATTGTGTAAGTAATTATAGCCCAAAAAACCCATCTCCTAACTGTGGTATATCCTGTGTATACCTATCTAATTACCTTTTAGCGCTATACCCGGTATAAATAACTTTGCGCTCTGTTTAATTAAAATCCAACTTTGCCACTTCCCCCTGGCTTTCCTTATTCGAATTGCCTTCGCCCCCAAACCACTTCTGGCAGCCATTCAGCAACGTTCGAAACATCGCTCCGTACATAACTTGCAGGAAGGATAAATGAAATCAAGAGAAGTCTGTGAAGTAGCACTAATCAGGTTTTTTGTTCCTTTTCATTAACTACATCGACCAATTGCCCTGGAGTTGCGGTGCGGCCATTGAACACATAGCGCTCTCGCTCTCTCTCCCTGCAGGATAAACCTTCTATCAATTTATAGCAGACACATCACATTCAAATATCACCACTTACCACACCATCCGGGATCGTAGAATGCTCAAGCACTTTCATCTTCAAATCGCCCCCGTAACTAGACTACTGGATTTGATGTGGCCGCAGCTTTGTTTATGGATATGACTTTTCAAGCACTTTATGGACTGTTAACTCCAAATAATCATCATTTAATAACGGTCTCTTAATTAAACCATTTTCGAAGATAAGGTATTTTTTTTTTCATTTCTCGTTGGTACATACACTTAAAGTCGGTATTTCTGAAAACAGTGAATATTGGCGGCCTAGAGTCCAACGTAGCGCGGTTACGTCATTCCACACAAATTATCGCTGCGGGGAGAATTGCTGCCAGCGAAGAGTTACCTTTTTTCGCAAATCTTGTTCACTGCTGGTGACCGAAATAGAAACTATTGATCTATGGAATATTAATGGAAGCAAGTGGTATTACTTTGCTTATCGATTTATTTGATGTGAACGGCAGGTAATGATTAAATCGGCGTGGGTTCGTGTAAAGTTTCTTGTTAAGCGAAAATTGGATTTTCATTGCTGCAATTCTATTAGCTGTGGATTCTCTTATAGTTGAAAGCAACTTTAAATTAAATTAACGATGAGCATTTTCTATAGGACAATTGTTCTTTGATGTTATTGGATTTAATCTCCGACTTTCCGTATATTTCAACATTTGTAATGGAAACGAATTTGTAGAGTTATACGTATACAACAAGAGTAGATATCATTGACTTTTGATTTCTAAAGTTAAAGTCAGCGCAATTGGTAAAAACATATGAGAGTTGAAAATAGTAGTGTTTTAGTAAACACAGCTTCGCCATTTTGTTTTTAACAACTGACAAGTGATGTGACATACAAATGTCTATTGACAAATAATATCAGGGACTTAATTTTACGTTCCATCTCTATAGCAAATATATTCGAAATTGGGAAATTGAATTTTTGTACTTTTAAAGAAAACGCCCCTATCCGAAATCGAAAATTAGAAATCATACCAATTCATTTTCAAAAATTTGACATTTTGTATTCCGAAAGTGTTTGTCAAAGTAATCTACTTTTACAGATGCTCATTCGAAAGATATCTTGCTTTTGGTAGTGTGTTAGTAAGAAGAATATTCAGGTAAAACGTAAGACTTTTATAATTAGGGACCATTTTGCAAATTTTTCAGGAGACGGTTTTTGGTTGCTTAATAAAAATGAAAACAAATTATTGGAAAAATATCGAAAGTTGAAAGCCAAAACCAAAAATGATGCCCATGTCAATGAAAGATAGCACAATTTTAGAAATAAAGTACTGGATGCAGTAGATATTGTTGCTTGAAAATTACAATTTTTTTGAATCTGGTACAAATACATACATACATACATAGTTTGCTGAGTTTTGCCAAACCTTGATGATTTCTACATTTTTATACCCTATCCTAAGGGTATATTAAGTTTGACACATAGTTTGTAACATAGAGAAATAATCGAGATAGACCCTATAAAGTATATATATTCGTGATCAGCATCAATAGCGAAATCGATTGAGCGATGACCGTCCGTCCGTCCGTCCGTATGTCACCGCTTTTTGGGCCTTAAATTTTGAGCTAGGACGATGAAATTTCATATCTGGGCTTCTGAGAAAAAGATACAGTACAAGTGTAAAAATTTTTGAAATCCGCCCACTGCCACGCCCACTTTTTCATAACTTCACTAAATTATATGAAACCGAAAAATTTTGTTAAGACCAAATATTTAGGCATTCAGATTCCCTACAATCCACCCATATAAAAGTTTTGGCCACGCCCACTTTTTGGGGGCGTTTTCATCACAAAACCGATTTTTGGGCCTTAAATTTTTAACTAGGACGCTGAAATTTCATATCTGGGCTTCCAAGAAAAAGATACAGTACAAGTGTAAAAATTTTTTACATCCGCCCACTGCCACGCCTACTTTTTTATAACTTCACTAAATTATATGAAACCGAAAAATGTTGTTAAGACCAAATATTTGGGTATTTAGATTCCCTACAATTCACCCATAGAGGAGTTTTGGCCACGCCCACGTTTTGGGGGCGTTTTCATAAAAAAACCGATTTTGATAAAATTTTACATGTAACATCCTCAAACGTTCGAGGTTATAGCCATATTTGAGTACAAAATGCAATTTGGACACGCCCACTTTATAGAGAGGAGGATAGGGTATCATACGATCCGTTCCAGACGGATTGTAGCTTTTCTGTATGTTTTTATATGGTCCTTGTTGTGCTTTTATTGGCTCAATCGACCCGCCTTTTGATTACAAAAATATCGATGTTATATCTAATTTTTTGATTTTTGGTGCTAGTTGAGTTTTGCAAAAACGGTTTTGAATGTATTGATAAAAAACAAATCTTGTGTTGTGGTTGATTATCTAAAGGGAGACGGTCAAAAGTTCCCACAACAAATTGGTACAATTAGAAGTTTTGTTGCTATTTATGGATGGTAATAGTTTTATTAATTTGGTACAGCGGGCTGTCTTCTGGCTCCTAATACTCCTTTTCCATGTGTATCAGATCGCCTGAATCATTTATAATTATAATAGAAGGATCCTAAGTAAGTTAAGCTTCGTTCTCAAAGAATGTCAGAAATGATTTCATTCTCTTCTTCATCCATGCAGCTGTTACAAAAAGGCCCATACTCGTAGCATGCTTGCCTACAGTATCCAGTGATGACAGCTATTATAGTACCGATATGTAACCTATTAAGAGAAATTAAATTCTTAGAGGATTTTAAATCCAACTTTGGCCAAATTTGTTTTGTCGCTAGACATATTGGTCCACTTGTCCACCTAAGATTTGTACTCTGGATAGCATCCATCTTGAATTTAAGTTTCGAAGCAGCATTTGGTATACCTAAGGTGCCTTTGTTCGGCAGGATGGGTATAGTTATTCCTATTCTGGCGAGTTCATCGGTCTTACAATTTCCTGGAATATCACTATGCTCCGACACCCAACAAAGGTAAAAATTGAAGTGCTCAGCCATCTCTGTGAGAGACGATCAGCAGTCTAGAGCTACTAGAGAATTTATAGATATCGATTCCAAGGATTTGATAGCTGCTTGACTGTCCGAAAATATGCGCATATCTCTAGCAGATATCACGCTTTCTTTAAGCCAAGATAAGACGTCTTTGATCGCCAAAGACGTCGGCGGGAATCACCTGGAACACGGAAAGAGGAATTAAAATTTTCGGAGAAAACACCTCCACCAACTCCGTCTTTAGTTTTGAGCCGTCAGTGTAGAAGTGAATCGACTTATCATCTAAAAGTGCTTCTTCGTTCCAGAGTGATTTGGAAGGGGGGTGGTGACGAGGAAGTTCTTATCGAAACTTAGACGTGGGGTGGTGTAGTACATGTTTTCGAGAAGGATTTTGAAATTATTCAAAATGGAGGCGTAGCCAAATTCTTTTCTTGATCACCTTAGGGTGGCTCCGAGGCAAACGACTGCACTTGCTGCAATTTGCTTGCTAAATATATTAAGGGGTATCAGGTGAAGCTTAATATCCAGTGCCGCAGAGGGAGTTGTATGCTGGATCATCGTGTACTCCTTATGAAACAGGGAATACTCGATATTATGTACTATGTAATGCCATCTCCACTGACATGGCTATGCATGTTGAACCGCGGACAGTAGTTTCTTATCAATACTGTTGCATACTATTGAATTTTCCTTAGCCTAGAAGCTTTCGACGCTTCTTCTGTTCTATTACTGAGAAGTATTCAAGAACTGCGTCCCAGTCTAGTGCGTCTCTTGTACTTTTGGCATTATTGAACAATTTCCTACAAATATTTCTTAGAGGACCCAGATCTGAACACCACCAATATGGCTTGTCTTGCCTCGGAGTTGAATCAAAGGGCAGGAGGAATCCATCGCTTTATTGAGGGTTGTGGTTAGATTCTCAACTAAGCGATCAAGTTCTGAGGGGCTGCAGCGGGATAAAGGTGATTGGAGGTAACTAAATTACTTAAAGTTGCCCTATAATAGAGCCAGTTTTACGATAATTTCTGAAAACTGGCGGACTGATAAAATCTGCATACAAAGAAAACTGGAGTTACCTGCGATTCGAGAAAGAGGGTTCGCTCAATATCTTCCAACTCCTGATGCATTGAGGGATGTTGTCGGGGACCGACCGCCTATTTCGAATTTAGGGCAATTTCTTAATTGAGAAATTTGATGCGATTGAACTTCTTCCTTTAAAGTTTTTTGAAAGGAAAGGTGTGTGCTAATAACTCAAGAACAGTATCTGAACGAACTGAAAGACGAGATTCGACGCGCCATTGGTGAAATTGTCATCGAATTCATCAAAAGGACCAACGAGTGCCAGAAGTCACAAGGCGGCCATTTATCAGATATTGTGGTCCATACATTCTTTATTAAAATACAAATATCAGAACTTTTCAAATAATTACTGCCTTCTTTTCAAATTTCAAAATAGGTGGTGTTAATGGGACACCAGCTGAGACCATTAAAGGACACCATTTCCAAGTATCCCATGGTCTTTATGGGGCCTTTGCATCTCAAGACGATATTTTCTGCGCGATTCCCGCTGCATCAATACAAGTTTTGCCTTTTTAAAGTATTCTTAAGACAACATCATTAACCTATATCAGTTTTAGCCCACATCTGTGAAAATATTCTTACAGATACACAAAGTCCAATATCAAAATTAAGGTCAATTCACATTAGGTACTTTACTGGAAGTTTACCAAAAGTCCTTTCCGGTAATTTTGGATTTTAAAGGCAATTGCTGTAAAATTAAATCCAATTTAATTTTCAAGTTTTGATGAAATGTCATTTGTTTTCGATTATTATACCAGTTCTAGCCAGTTATAATAATTGTAACAGAAATTGAAAAACCTATGAACTCATTCATGGGGTAAATGTGTGCTGCAAAAAATTAAATTTTAACATATGGTGTATGAAATATTCTATATTTACTAACCCTTCAGAAATGTAAAGAACGAGTAAATTAGAATTCTTTTTTATGGAGTACGATGATGGAAGAAAGGTCATGGGATAATAATAAAAGTAAAAAAAAAAAAATACGAGAAGCCTCTGTGCAAATCCTTATCCTGTGAGATTTTTACGTAAACATTGCCGCCGGGGTATATTTGTTTTGCATAGAGCAGTTCTCGTACACGGAACAAGAACAATGTAGGATTCCCAAATTAGATTTTTCATTTTAACATTTTCTCATCTGTATGGATTTTTGTTTTTGTTTTTTGTTTTTCAAGTCATTTGGACGTTACTTTTTACGTTTTAGTATCATAGAAACACCTTTTGTGTTATAAATGTTTATTTTATGTACCTACACGTGAATGCAAAAGGCTGACATGGGGTGACAGCTTTGTTGTGTGAGATTTCGTGCATAATTCGAGAAAGAGAAGATGTCACAACGAAGTGTTTTAATCAGTTGCAGGTGTACGTATCTTATTCAAGGATTTTAAACGTACAATATCGAGCACTGATTTGTGAGGACTATACCTATGTACATATGTTTCTCATATGTTGAAGACTTATTTTGAATTACGTATTTATGGGATGAAATTTTGAGTGGTGAATACTGAATCCCGATCGTTAAAAAATATCTGGTAGATCCCTCAACATATCAAAAAACTAGCGCCAAACGTC
Source organism: Xylota sylvarum (assembly GCA_905220385.1). Taxonomy (NCBI): domain Eukaryota; kingdom Metazoa; phylum Arthropoda; class Insecta; order Diptera; family Syrphidae; genus Xylota; species Xylota sylvarum. The sequence continues at coordinate 67,050,842 of LR999958.1, read as the reverse complement.
TTTGTTCGAAATAGGCGCCATAATGTCTCTGATTACTTCATTGCATTATTCTCTTCGCACAGATCTTAATTCGCTGGAATTAGGCATTTCAATAAATCTTCGGCCTAAATGTTCACTAAGACTTTTTTTTAGAAACCACAAGATCCGTCCTAAAAAATCAAATCCTATTTGATTGACTTGTGAAGTTGTGTAGAAACAATAAACATTTACTGAGACCGTACCATGTTAGTGTCTGTAGCCCTTTTATACTTACTTAAGAAACTCTGAACAGTTGTATCACCACATCGCTGTTAGCGTTGTTGATCGTTGCTTCTATCATGATCATTGATCTCACAAAGAGGTCTAAGCGGTCTTTAATCCGGAGTAAAAGGATCACAACCCCCCCACTTTACTGCATTTGTACTGGTCAACCTGTAGGGTTTCCACACTTTAATTGGAAACTGTTCGGTGACTCCGGCGGGGCATCTCACTCTTGTCTTTGCTCCGTCATACATGTCTATCACAGTTTCGTATAGCGCCCTTTCCTTTGTGCAAAGGAAATAGATAACTTTCCCTTCACTCATTGGATCACCGCGTATAAGTTTGGAGATGAGAATCATGAGCCATCTGGACCCGATGTCTCCCATCTTTTCCAGAAGGTATCTCGTCTGGCCCAACCGTTTTTCGTCTTTTGAAGTATTTGACTGCGTTTCTAACTTCTTCTATAGAAATGTCGGATACTTCTTCATGGTTAGAAGCACCTTGGAAAGTATATCCTGGGAAACTGTTCGTCCAAAAGTCGTTCACAATACTGTCTCTATCTGTGGAGAAAAAGAAACAAATCTCCTGAGCATTTCTTCTTCTTTTTGTAGCTATTTTGAAGATAGTTGTTCCCTTATTCTACCTGTTTTGTTGAAACTTCTAGTTAGGCTGGTTCCTATCAGACGTCAAAGACGATATTTTTAAGGTGACAAACCTAATGCTACATTTTTTATCAAGCCTAGGCCAGGTTAGTCCAAAGATATAGCATGACAACTCATTTTCCCCATAAATAAATATTTTTAAGTAACAAGAAGCATGGCCAAAACTCGCCATTTTGGCAGCACTCCGGGATCAGGTCCCTGTCTGGCGAGCTTGTCACTCTCGCTGATTCCCGCTGTTTCAAGGAATATCTCAGTAGCATGGCACACAGAACGGCTGAATGTTGAATAAGTCCATCATCTCCATGAGAACCATCGGCAATTTGAAGAATGGAATGTGGAGTGCAAGAGCACGATTTCATGGCAAAATTGCAAAATTACAAATATGTATGTCTGACAGATATTGCATTACAATTGCATCACGAGAAGGCTTTCTGTTGTTAAGTTGCTGAATTGTCTGGACAAAAGTGAACTGGACCTCTATCCAACGCGGCAATATCTTCCCACTCTTTGCGGGGAGGAATAGTTGCCTGGAGATTGCGATCATATCTTGGTTTCGGTGAGATATAGTCGAGGTATAAAGCCCCCAGGGTTCACAACTAAAGTTGCACAGACAGCACTCTCCACTATGTGTTCATTATGTACGTTGATTGCTCTTGTTTGTCTCGTGACAACCTTAGGATTCGAAAAGCTCATCATTTAAACCGCAAGCACTGTAGATATTCACAAATACACCTGCAGCGGACTGTCTCTCTACAATATAGATATGGTCTAATGGCAACCATACCACTGCACCGAATAATAATGTTGACAAGTTTGTCTTAGCAATAGACTCAGTGCCATAAATGAATTCAAAATTCGTATATGTTCCTGTACATCAGGTACTTGGTTTTCAACAAACCAAAATTCAATTTCGCTGGACAGCGCTTTATTATACCCTATCGTAAGGGTATATCAAGTTTGATACATAGTTTGTAACATTCAGAAACAATCAAAATAGATCCTGTAAAGTATACGAGTACATATCAGTATCAATAGCGAAGACGATGTAGTTATGTCTAACCGTCCGTCTGTCTGTATGTACATATATCTGGATGCGTATATGTACAATATACATATGTATATCTGGATTTTTGAGAAGGATTCAGCAATAAAGTGTAAACATTTCTGAAAACCGCCCACTGTCACGTTCACTTTTTCATAACTTTATTATTTTATATGAAATCGTCCGTATCGTATTTTATAGAATTCATCCATATGTCATATGTGGCCACACCCACTTTTTGGGGGCGTTTCATTAAAAAAACGATTTTCATTATATTTTAAATGTTACATCCTCAGACGAAGTTATCTTTGTAATTCGATTAAAAGGAAGGAAGAAAAGGGGCTGCATAAAAAGGATGATAGGGTATCATACGATCTATTCCAGACGTATTGTAACCTCTATATATGTATGTTCTTTTAGTTGGGAATGTCTATCCTCTCTAATATATGCATGCATCAATGAAAGTTCATCTTAATCGACTGGCTTGCAACTTATATGGAGAAAAACCAGCAATAGTGGTCACGTTATCATCAGGGACCATAAGCTATATCCATTTATATTCCCGCCCATCAGTTTCAAATCGTAGAGTAAGCCAGCATCAGAGAAAATCCTTTCCCAGCCAAAACGTAGATGGTAGAATAGAAATTAGTGGAGGAACAACCTATTGTAGACAAAATCCGTACTTTTCGATTCAACGACCACTTGTAGCAAGGAATACTCTTACCATTCACATTGTGTGGTTGAAGTGTGGTGTTGTATGTACAACTGCAGGCTGGTTGAAAGTTATCGATCGTGTTAAATGCAACAAAAGAGGTCCTTTTCAGAGAATAACCGCACACATCTCACTCGCCCTTTCCGAGAACCGTATCAGCTTTTATTTCAATACACATACTGCATGCTGTATTGTCAGTAGACCGAATAGTTGTGGGAATCTGAGTGCACAGAGGACAAAGACAACGGCAGTGTATAGTGCAGGAACCATGAATTTTGTAACGAAATGCAATTGTAAAGATTTGCAACGAATTTCTGACTGCATTATAAATTGTATTTATAAATTTGTGTGCATTTTTTTGTTTCGTGCTTGCTCAGCCTTTAATATGCTGATGGCGTGGGTATCATTTATCTATGCTTGGTTGCGTTAATTGTTTTCGAAGTTCCTGCGGCCTATATGCAGTACTTGCATGAATAAATCCGTGCATTCCCTGAAAATAATCTCATCAAGGTAGAACTAGGCTTATTACTTTCCTAATTGCTTGTTATCCTGATTTTCCTTGGAGTTTTATTGATTTTGAATTTTAATGAGAAAGTTTTTTATAACGTATAGTACTATTGACAGTATTTACAAAATACGTACATTTGTAATCGTATATTAAACGAGAACGTGAATTATTGAACTGAATGGGCAGAGACCGTGAGATGCACTGTAAAACTGTTCCGTGCTCGTGATTATGCTCACGGTCGAGTTCGCTTTGTTGTGTGGAGGACGTTGACGACGGACGGCTTATACTTCTGTACTGATTCATTGACAAGGAAGTAACGAGCTTCAGTAATGATGAGCTTATGATAAAAGCACTCACAATATCAGATAGAAATATCGACACATGATGCGAACAATGTCAAGAAAAGCATCACTGATAGTACCGTCCTCTAGACTTTGCGCATTGAGGTGTTTGGCAAGGGTAGATTGAAAGTGATTATAAGTTTGAGCAAAGCCTTAAGTGTAGACTGGTTGGATACTGTAGAAATAGAGGAGATACAGACTGGCGTCAACCTGGCGATGTCTAGTGTTGTAACTGTTACTTTGCATCAATTGTGCTTATTTTACGTCCTAGTGGTAGCCATCGGGCATTGGTTGGTGTCCATCCGGACCCGACTTGCTGAACTTATAAGCGCGAGTGTTGAACAAGAGAAAGTAGAAAATAGCAGCACTATAAATACGACATTGGCAAGCGGGTAGTAGATGTGTTTAAGCAGCATTCTCAGCAGCTCCTTACTGGACAGCAGGTAGAGAGAGTGATAGGGCAAGAAGAGAACACTTATTTTCATTCAATGAAGAAGCCTAGGAGGGCGGATCTCACAGTTTTGAAGAGGTTGGCTCAGCTTTCAAAAAGCTGAAGTACAACAAGGCCGCCGACTCTGATAATCTACAAGTGAAGCTTTTCACACATGGTGCTGATGCTTTGGTAGGATGCATGCACCAAATCGTCAACCATGTATGAAGCAAAGCCCGATGACTGGACTATCAGCTCTATATGCCGCATCTTCAAGAAAGGCAATCCTATGTCTTGTAAGAACTATTGACGCATATCTTTTCCTAATGTCGCATATAAGATCCTATCAAACGTATTGTGTGAACGTCTGAAGCCTTTCTGTAGCACACTAATCTGCACGTACCAGTGCGAATTCCAGCCGGCAGATCGATGATCGCCCAAATTGGCTGATTACCAAAGTATTTCAAGTCGCGACTTACCATCTCTTCATCGACTTCAAAGCCGCATATGATAGTATTTATCGTCTTGATCTCTTCAAGGTGATGGGCGAATTTGGGATCCCGGCTTACCTGATTCAGCTATGCTGCGTGACGCTGGAAAACACGCGGTGCAATGCGCAATTCGAAAACAGTTCTTCCGAACTATTCCAAACATGACTTGACAAACGTGACTTCTTCAATTTCGTGCTGAAAGTAGATAGTGCTCGGAGCAAGTGTTATTACGGAAGGCATATCGACGTTATCGGGCTTTTACGACAATTGAAGAGTAGACGAATGGGTCTTGAAGTGAATGAGGATAAAACCAAGTACATGTTGTCAACAAACAAAGAAGAATTTGTCCACCGCCTAGATGAAAAAATTACTGTTGGCAACAGTAACTTCGAAGTTGTTAAGGAGTTAATCCATTTCGGAGTAAATATCAACTTTACGAATGACGTCTTATGGAGATTCGACGAAGACTTACCCTAGGAAACCGCTGTTGCTTCGGTTTGGCGAAAAAACAAATGGGTTCAAAACTCCTAACTCGGAAGACGAAATGCATGCTCTATAAAACTTTGATCCTGCTAGTTCTGCTATATGGTGCCGAGTGCTGGACGATAAGCAGGGAAAGTAGAGCAGATATTGAACACTTTCAAGAAAAAAATTCTTCGTCGAATATTCGGTCCTGTATGCGAGAAAGGCCAATATTTCTTTCAGCATCAAAGAGCAGGTGTAATAGTTACGGCATGTGTTCGGGACAAGTCTTCAGAGGTATAATCTCAGCGATAGTGGGTCTGAAAGTCGAGAACTGTTTTCTCCATAAACCTTGTCGATATTAACTTCTCAGATGTTAGGCTGGTTGTTGTTTTTAAATATGTTGCCACTTTAAGTTAAATGATGCTGGCGCTATGGTGTTAGTACATGTTATTCGTTATCGTGGACTGTTGAAAACTTTTTTGACAGGTTTCAACAGGTTTATGCTACTAACCGCACAGTACAAAGGAGTTATATTTCGTTTTGGAGATTAGATTTGGCCACCAAACCCGCGCTATTTGATTGCTTGCGATTTCTTTCTTATGAATTTGTTGGTAAAAGTCTGTAACACTGCCCTAACGATTTTGTTTAGATTTAAAATTTGGGTCAGTTTCAGATTTTATTTTCATCGATTTTTTTTCGATTCTAAATAATTGGATTCCGAACAATTCGAATTGTAAAAGATACATTTTACTTCTCCTGAAAGTCAACCAATTCAATCTCAAATAGTATATTTTTTACGCCCTATTTTGATATTGGACTACTTGCACTGTTGCAAGACGGGGTTATATCATTTTGTCAACATGTCTTGTCATATTTGTGACACTCTACATGATATTATTGATGTTTTGTTTTGCCGTATATCCAACAACAACCGTCAACTTCGTAAGTTTGCCATTACGAAGGGTCGTGTTGCAGTTTGTCGATATTTCCTTGTTGCCGTCAATCTTCATAATATGTCGGTGATGTGATACTGTACACATGGCTTCTGTAAATAGAAAATTGATTGTTTGTTTTATCCGAATGTAACGAAATCCATATGAAACAGAGGTTTTTACGAAAGACTTGGTTTTTTCAATCAAGGTTAACCTGGAATGTTTAAATAAATCAGGATCAGTAGTAAGTCTTTACCATATAAATGTGTAGTCAACGGAATTCTTTGCGTCTAATTTGTGGTTTTAAGTCTACATGAGCACAGTTTTGTGATCCAAATTTATTCAGTTGCGAACAACGAAAGATACTTCCCCAGTCCATTGGTTGCAGGAACGGTTTCATGCATTAAAAATCGAACTTATGACTTAACTAATTGGTTCAATTGTCCATTATCCGCTTAAATTCGTACAATCTTCATAAGACCAACTTTTGCAATCTCCAGACTGGATCCATTTTTCCCTCGGAAAACCTCTTCAGAGTTTCCTTGGTCTTACGTTTTTCTTTCTTTGTCAGTAAGATTTTTTTTTTCACTTTAATTTTTTCAAATTCCATTTCTATCGCCGTTTCTTCTGGAGTGTTTCTTAAAATGGCAGTTTTTCTCTTACTTTCCTTGTTTGTTTGGACCCTAGGACCAGCTCTGGGAAAAGGTCTAAACTCTTCCAGTGAAAAAAGCGTCCTCTTGGGATATACTAAGTCCTGTAACTGGATGTTTCATTTGATCGATTGTTGCAGTATTTTGAAATTCACCTGCACTTTGTTTTGCCGCATGAGAACCACACCTACTGCAGGACTGGAGGCTATCCTCATTCTACTTCTGCTGGATATCTTCGTTCAAGCCTCGGCAGCTATTAGCGCTGTAAGAATAAGTCAGCCAAATAGTTGGAGACAAAATACAATGGGAAATCTATGATCCTGAATAAATAAGTAGGAAATGTTCCCACCACGAATTACCTGACTCTGTACCTAGATTTAAAGAGACCGTTTACACCCTCGTTTCCGAGCAGAGCAAATGGATATAGGCCTAGGTTCAGGTACCTTTTCTGAACCACTGGGTATATCCAAATCAGTCCGACTCCTGAACCAAAGCGGAGGTCCTAGCAGTGACAATAGCCGCCCGTGTGACTGCGTTAATGCCAAAACTACAGGAAGTTATTACCTTTTTCGTCGACAGCCAGGCAGCAATCTGCTATCGAAATCCAAACTTATGAATCCAAGCTGTGGTGAAGAGCTTAAGGTTCTTTGAAAAATTGATGAAAATATGAGAATATTCAAGGTTATGAGAAGCCCGACGAATTGGCCAGAAATGGTTCAGACTATTCATCAGAATAGGTGAACACCTCGGTGCTCATCCCGCATTGCACCATGAAGCTCGAAGCAGCGATTAAGGCCCGTAGGGAGGCTAACATCAGATGGTCCTCCCTAGACATTTGTGTCATCACAAGAAATTTATGGCCTCATTTTAATAAGAGTAGGACCGACAGAATTATGGAAAAGGATAGAAAATCCCTTTCTGCCCTGATGGAAGTTATTACGTGGATCGTCACCGTCTTGGCAGGGTTACTCCGTACCCATTCATCATTTGCAATATTTATCACTTTTTTGAAAAGTCCATAGAATGGCCTTCAAGTGGCTGATAAATTAGACTATGCCGTTTTTTTTTTTTTTTTACTAAAATCAAGGCTCATTTGTTGGTATTGCCTGTTTTTTGAAGTGCTCCAAAAAGAGTAAGAACTCACTTTTTTGCATCCAGTCACTACCGTTACCTGCACCTACGGATCCAACTGGATAAAGTAGTCTCGGTACTGTTTGAGAGGAAACACGAAAAATGTAGAAGTATGCCCTCCTTGAGCATTAACAGCGATGTTCAGAGTTACTAGTCTCCCTCGTTCGGTTGATGTAATAGCGCAATCTTGCTATATGCCTCGTTTAGCAATAATTCTGTTAAGATTTTGAACAGTAGTTATTCCTGTTTCATCCATATTCCATTTGTCCTTAGGCTCATCGGTCCAATACCTCCGCCAGGTTATCAAAGCATTTATTGACATTTTTTTTTGTTAAAACTAGTCGCACAAGTTTAGGGATGCCGAAGTGAAATATTAGAATACCATTTCATGAACCCTGAAAACCATTCTTGACCACCATTCTGATTACAATGCTAGGTCGCAGGGATTGTTTTTACCAGTTACAAAAGAAGTGAAAAAATACGTTAACCCTATCCTTAATTTTTAGTTTTTTCTGGTTTACGTGCTTAATATAAATAACGAGCATGACCGGGTCGTACGTTAGGTTAGGATAGGTAAGTGGGTTGATAAAGATACGTCTACATCTTCACACTCAGGTCTATTTAAACCCATTGTGATGATCATTGAGGTATACTCCAGTGGTCTTAATCTGGAGTACATTCTTCCCACACCTGTGGATCTCTGTTGAGTGCTTTTAAACAGCCCAAACGCGAACCTGTAAAGATCAGAGAGAGAAGCATTAAATAGTTCTTCAAAGTCTTGGAAGTAGTAACTTTCTAGCGCTCTATTCCACAGATAACAGAGGTTTGAAAAGAAAGGAAATGGGGAGTATCCCCGTGAGCCTCTTTGTCACCGCACCCTCTGCACAGGTCGTCATCATTCAGTTTCAATTTCATTATTTGATTTCTTAGTAGGTTGTGACCAGAGAGTACGCCTATCAGTAAAGAGAGGGATCCCTCCCTCTTTTCAGAAGCTTTTCGGTTCTACGTTTATCGTACCTTGCCCAAAATTTATAAGGTGGAAAATTGTTCCCATCTGGTGTTTGCTAATTTGTTGTTCCACTATGCCTTGGAGTGGAATAAAGACTCATTTATCAGCTCGATCAGGTTCGAGCGTGGAACCCGGCGGCGTTCACATTCACTTTTATGCTAAATTATCCATGATTGAGGTAAAAAGGACGTGGCATTCCGGATATTTGAGGGCACTTACTTACTTACTTAGGTGACGCTACAGTTCGGGGTGAACCTGCACATTTTAAGGCACTACCGTGATAAATTTTATTGGATGTTATCTGTGTTATTTCAATTAAATTTTTTTTTTTGTAAAATCAACCTGGTGCTCCATGGAATAGTATAGATTCAAACTAACCACAATACCAAATTTTATCGAAGTCGTTAGAACTGATTTCGAGAAAAGCGATTTCTATTGAAATAGGCTCTAATTATGGCCCTAGTACCTTTAGTTTTGATGTAGGAATGACCCACAGACCCCAGATATGAGGTTTGACACAAATCCGTCCAACCGTTTGGGGTAAATTCGAAGTCGGAAACAGACAGCATTAGCGAACCCACTTTTTTAAACTTCTCCATCATAGTAATGTCAAGTTTGACATTGCTTAGTCGTCAAGAAAAGTAAGCATTTAGTAATTTTTGGAATAAAACATACATGTTTGAGTATGCCTACTTATTTAGGCATCATTTACATAAGGCGATTCCGTTCGTATGCAATCAATTAGGCATAATTCAAAATAATGAAATTCATTCAATTCTTGACTGACGTTCTTTAATCTGGTCTTGTTCAAAAAAGTTACCTCCATTTGGTAACATAAATACAAATTACCAAAACTTGCGGAACCCAAAAAAAATTACCAAATTTGGTAAAAAGTTACCAAAGTGGCAACCGTGCTTACACATTCGGGCAAGTCGTAGGAGTAGGATAGCTTGTTACTTTCATGTCGATGTTACTTTTCTCTCAAATCTCCCCTAATGTAAAATATAAGATTTATTCCCGATCCGGTTAACTTAAGCTGTAGCTGTCTATCTTCCGTTACCAAGCCGTTGATGGCTTGCGTCGAATTCCATCGACTATCCTTTTCAAATCGATATTAAATGTCTGCGTAGATGTATGCATCGCAACGATGCCATTATTAGTATTTATACCCTATCCTAAGGGTATATTAAGTTTGACACATAGTTTGTAACATAGAGAAATAATCGAGATAGACCATATAAAGTATATATATTCGTGATCAGCATCAATAGCGAAATCGATTGAGCGATGACCGTCCGTCCGTCCGTCCGTCCGTCCGTCCGTCCGTCCGTCCGTCCGTCCGTCCGTCCGTATGTCACCGCTTTTTGGGCCTTAAATTTTGAGCTAGGACGATGAAATTTCATATCTGGGCTTCTGAGAAAAAGATACAGTACAAGTGTAAAAATTTTTGAAATCCGCCCACTGCCACGCCCACTTTTTCATAACTTCACTAAATTATATGAAACCGAAAAATTTTGTTAAGACCAAATATTTAGGCATTCAGATTCCCTACAATCCACCCATACAAAAGTTTTGGCCACGCCCACTTTTTGGGGGCGTTTTCATCACAAAACCGATTTTTGGGCCTTAAATTTTTAACTAGGACGCTGAAATTTCATATCTGGGCTTCCGAGAAAAAGATACAATACTAGTGTAAAATTTTTTTACATCCGCCCACTGCCACGCCTACTTTTTTATAACTTCACTAAATTATATGAAACCGAAAAATTTTGTTAAGACCGAACATTTGGGTATTCAGATTCCCTACAATTCACCCATAGAACAGTTTTGGCCACGCCCACTTTTTGGGGGCGTTATCATCAAAAAACCTATTTTGATAAAATTTTACATGTAACATCCTCAAATGTTCGACATTATAGCTATATTTGAGTATAAAATGCAATTTGGCCACGCCCACTTTATAGAGAGGAGGATAGGGTATCATACGATCCGTTCCAGACGGATTGTAGCTTTTCTGTATGTTTTTTATTGCCGTCGTCTACCAAGCTGAGTATATTAATATTAGTCTGTCTGATGAATAAGTGTTTCACTTTACTTTTTCTTTTATGTTTGTCTTAAAAGTAATATGGTAAATTCTTGGTATTTTGAAGAATTGAAAAACCTTCGCCAGCATCTGATGCTATTCTCAACCGTTTAAGTGTTAATAAACGCATTAAAAACCCCGCCAAAGGATAATATCCGATAAATATTAGGCTGATCTGCATAAAACATTAAACGGATTCAAGTGTCGATATCAATATTCTCTTTCATAAATATTCGATAAAACAAGGGATAATGTGTCCCAGAAAACTTTTAGGATCCCAGCCTTATTTGCAACCTTTTGCCCAAATAATAAATTAAGTCCCTCCCCTAGTTATCATTGGATTCAATGTCTTTGCATTAAGCCAGTACAAATTGGGTATAAAAACTTTAGCCATATTCATCCCTTAACGTGCCGGACCCTTAACGTCACACCTGGGGTAATCCCCAACGACACACGCTCCATTCATTCAATTGACATCAATCATTGTTACTTGACTGGCTGACGTCAGCTGATATAGTTTGTAATCTGATCTCATTGCATATGATTTCACTGGCAAATCAAGTACAAGTACACTTCCATATAAGTACAGGCTTTCAAATTCAAATAACACCTCTTTGCCTTTCCCTTACCTGAGATCGCTCGAATATAATAGCTATACAAATTCGAATGAGAATGTGTGTCACCACCGCACACACATGTAGTCAGTGTGTTGGCGGTGGGTAGGCATTATAGCCAGCCTATTGATTGCTTATATTCCCTGACTAACAATAATCGAATACGTTCGCCCAATGAAAGAGCCTCTGAGCAAGGTAATGTGGAGAACGCGATAGAGATGAAAAGTGTTAATTAAAAATTCTACTCAATGGTGTTAAAATGGATTATCCTTTGAAGGCTATAAATATTATAAATAGGCATATTGCGATCAATACGGACACAATACGTGTGCTCGAGTTAGATAGATTGCTTTGGCATTTCGAAATGATTGAGTGTTGGAAATTTGCGTTAATTGCAATTTGTTGGCGGCAGGCCGTGTTGAACCATATTAATTTTGGTTGCGGCCGATTGGCTTTAAAATTTAAATAGTTCGCTTACAATTTTCAGCGACGTAATCTGGTTTAACAACGTCAAATTTATTTAAACGGACCAGATGTGACATTTAATCGTACGAAATTTAAATTCACATTTAAACAGGCATTTTAGTCATGTCGTATTGCTTCAACTTCAAGTATCAAAAGTCGGTTACTTGCATTTTAGTACGGGACTTCGTAAATAGGGATGAGTTTAAAAAAATCTATAGACTCCTGTGAGTTCATGTCAATAGTTTTAATACGCATAATATGAATAGGCTAAGGTGTTTAAGCTATGCGCAGTATACATTGGTAGAAATGATTACAGCTCATTGCGGGACATCAACATCGATGAATACAAAAAGGAATTCATACCCGAGTTTGAGTAGAGGACAAAAAACTTTCTTGTAAGCGAAGTAAAAGTGTTAACTCTCTGTAAGTTCAGGAGTCTTAAGAGAGTGTTTAAAATTTTTTTTTACTTCATTTGATTTACAATTAGTCAAAGGGTAGTCAACCTTTGGAAGGTTGTTGGTGGTAGCAAACGAGAGAGGGGGGAGGAGTGCTTTCTCACTAAGGCACCTCCTCTTGTTCCAGGCGGCAGCGGACGAATTCTCTAGATGAAATCAACGGTGGTGTCTACTAGTTCCAGTTAGGCCGAACTATTAGTGTTTATCTCTATATGAGCTGCTTCGACATGCTTGAATCACAGGTCTATAGGGATCTCCAATACTGAATAAGGGTGTTGGAAAAGAGTTGGTGGCGAATATACCCTTAATGGGCCAACACCAGCAGTGATATCCCCGAAGTGGGTTACTGATTCCGGGAGAACCTCCACTGGACCTCCAGGTTGGGGGTTGTGCGTGGAAAAAAAAAATACTAGTTACGGAACCACCAACCGCCTCCAGATAAGGATGATTCAACTGTTGACGACCCAAGCCAACGACTTTCGGGTCTGCACGTGGAATGTTAGGTCCCTTAAAAGACCAGTCCAAGATCGAATTAGGGACTTATGTCCCACCGCATCGGGACATAAGTCCCATCAAAAAATGCTGGGTCTTATGTCCCGGGGACTTATGTCCCTGCGCCGTCCTGCTCTACGGCCTAGAGGCATGGACTATGTCAAGAATGGATGAGGATGCTCTCGGTTGTTATGAGAGAAAAATACTTCAGGTGAAGATACAAATAGGAGCTGTGCGAGCTATATAGCGACATCAACCTAGTCAGAAGAGTTCGAATACAACGACTAAGATGGTTAGGTCATGTAGAGCGGATGGACAACAATGCTCCGGCCCGGAGAGTCTTCAAATCCACCCCAGTAGGGACGACGCAGTAGCGGAAGACCCCGCCTAAGGTGGCGCGCTCAAGTGGAAAGGAACCTCAACCAACTTAAGCACTAAGAACTATCGGTCTTAGATTTGTCCTATTGACAGAAATGAGTCTACTGGTTGTGCTAAAATCCAGCTTCGGCCAGATTTGTTTAGAAGAGTGACATATGCTGATATTTTTTCACCTACTGTTTGCCATTCTAATGGCTGCGGTATCTAATTGGAATTTTATAGATTGATTATTGGAGGTTCCGGTCTGCATCCTCCTTACGTAGCTCGTCTAGTTCGCAATTGGGTGGAATATCCCTGTGGTTTGGAACCCAGTACAGAGATACGTCGCACCTGACAGCGATCGTGTTAAGATCCACTTACTTCACCATCAACACGCCAAGAATAACCTACACATCGCTTTTATGATGGGGAAGATTAATAAATCCTACTCCCGCTGCGCCCTAAAAACGGCGGAAGGAGTAGACTTTTGCGCTGGAAATATTTTCTATTCTTCCCACCCCTAAATATAAATCTAATGAGAATTGTTGCGGGAAGCGCACTAAACCTGCATCTTTCCTATGCAACAACGAATCCTCACCTGCACCACAAACTTTATGCCAAAAAGAATTCATCTCTATCGCCCTTTCGAATTTGTCACCCCAAATCGAAGTTATCCTCAAATCCGTCAATTGATACCTCAATCCGAATAGTACGCTGACGGTTCAAAAATATCTCCTACTATCGTGCAAGTGTAGGTCTTTGCTGTCAATATCTGTGCCAGACCATTGAAGATCCCACAAAACCTTGGTATCAGATAGCCAAGCAACTCTAAAAGCTCTCATGTCCTTTGACTTTAAGCCTAAGCTGATTTGGAACTGTCTTCATACTCTCCTACAGCTAGCTGTACACATTAACACGAGTCCCAGGTTCCTGATAGACTTGCCAGATCAGAGAAATAAAGCTCTTTTACCATAATTCACAATCTGACTTAGGTAGGTAGGTAGAAGTGGTGGTTATATTACAAGAACCCAATTAGCACAGTTGTGCCGTTTTGATACCACGTCTCATGTGACCTGGATGTTGATGTGTGTTGGTAAGGAGAATCTAGAGCCAAACTGTGGAGTTTAAAAAGGAGATTATGATTTATGCGAGGTCTAATCAAGTGAATTAAGGCAGGGTTTGTCTAATGTTTGTGGTCCAGCCCCTGGCTAGGACATGTATGGATGATGGTTTCTTTTTCGGTTGCGATATTGCAACTACGACAGTGAGGTTATTGCTGTTATTCTGGCAATATCTTTGCGCGTTCTGTTTAATAGAGCGTAGAGTTTTTAATCTAGTTAAAGCTAGGCCACATTCATCTGGATATGACGTAGTTCATCAACCTATACCATATAAGGTTAGCCTTTCAAAGAAAGATTGAGGAACTGTTTGCCTCCATTGCAGTTTCACAAGTGAGTAGTGGGTTTGGCGATAGCCTTTTGCGGATAGCCAGCAATTCCGCTTGGAACTGAGATTTTGAAATGTTTAAGGATTCCGAAAAAAACATTTGATCAACTCCACAGTCCATTTTTAAGCCGGCGATGTAAAGATTGTTGGATCGAAGTCCCTAATCAACTGTCCATCTTGTCATTCTTTTCTTGTAAGGAATTGTACATCGAAACGCTTTGTGAAGTTCATTGTGGCTGTGAGGATGGTGTAGTCTGTTAGCGTCGATACAAGTTCATCTGGTAGAGAATTCAGAATATTACTGTGTCCATCGGGCTTCGCAGTATAGCACTTGGACTTTCTGAGTCCAATCACCAGCCATGGTACTGTTTCCTAGAGATGCCTGAATAATTCTACTGCTAAGCATAGAGACTATCCAGCGACTAAGACGGGTTTCTATACCCTGCCCCGTGAGGCACTTCAGGATTGCATCAGTGTGTATACTGTTAAAAGCTACTTCTACATATGTCTAGGAAGGTAACTAAAATGTATTCCTTATAGTTATGGATTTTCTATTGTTCGCATCACTTTGCGAACATACCTTTAAGGTATGCGTCCTGGGATTTGGATAGAGATGACTCGATTGTATCTCGCAGATAGTTATCTAGAATTCGCTCGAGGGTCTACAATGCGAAGGAAGTTAGACTAATCTGGCTTAAGATATGCCAAGAAATTTTTAATTTCTCAAGAAAAAAAAATTGCTATGATCTTGACGGAAAAAGTACCATTTGAATAGCCTCAGTCCAGCAATTTCCATCGGGATAAGCTGTGATTTCAGTTTAAAAGACGCTCTACAATTGTTAGTTCTAAGCAAATTGTTAGCTGTTAGGGTCTCATACCAGCCTGTGTATCAACTTAAGTTCTTTAATCCTGCATGCAGAAGACGAGATCATTCTTCTTGGTAAATTGATGATTCTTCCAGTCAGTTCTGGTAAACCGTGAAACTGTATTTTGTTTGGTGGATTTAAAAACTCTCAAAGTTAGAAATTTGGTCTGTTGTTTGTTGTAGGTTACCGGGTTGGTAAACTTTAACTATCGGATGGAAATGATGTTAGTATGCGTTTAGGATAAGTCTCAAGACATAGTATCTCACTTTTTGTTATTGGTTCATTTGAGGCTAAAATTCCATCTCACTTTATTAATGTTTGCATCTATAACCACATTGGGTGATCCTTAAATTGGTCTCGTCTATCTGTATCTTTGCCTCGAGCAATTTTTTTATAGTCATAGTATTTATATTATTAAAACTAAAGCCGACAAGATTATGACAGTTCATCGCATTAAGTTAACCATTAAACTCTATAGTATGTATATAGACCTCTTTAAATATGTATCCCTTCTTTTGTTTTGCAGGTGGCAAACACAAGTATTCACCCTGCACTGAAATATAGCCATGAATGAAACAGAGTGTGAGAACCTCATACAATCTGTAAAATGGACGGAACCTGCGAGCCTAATCTCATTAGCCATACTCGAATTTATAAATATTTTAGTCATAGGAGGAAATCTCTTAGTTATAGCGGCTGTATTCTGTTCAAACAAGTTACGTAGTGTTACAAATTTTTTTATTGTAAATTTAGCTGTAGCTGATCTATTAGTTGGACTTGCTGTCCTTCCATTTTCCGCAACGTGGGAAGTATTTAAGGTAAAGTATTAATGAAATGTTTTTATTTTCTCATATTTATTAGATTTTTTTGTTTTTATTTTAAGGTTTGGATATTCGGTGATGTTTGGTGTCGCATTTGGTTAGCAGTGGACGTTTGGATGTGCACCGCTTCCATTTTAAATCTTTGTGCCATATCGCTTGATAGATACGTTGCTGTAACTAGACCTGTAACGTATCCAAGTATAATGTCTACGAAGAAGGCCAAATCATTAATAGCTGGGATTTGGGTATTGTCATTTGTAATATGCTTCCCACCACTAGTCGGATGGAAGGATCAGAAGGTATGTATTCATGAGCTTTTAACTGTCTATTGAATTAAAGGAGTTAAGTGTACTTAAATGCAAACGGGTGAAGTATTGTGGGTTTTAGAAGTCTCTTAGTAAGTCTCGTTTAGTAATATATACAGACAGTCAACCGGCGATAGTGACTACCATACCCAATGCTAAAAAACATTATTGTACACACAATCCTAAAGCCATCAGTCTGCTAAAAAACGTTTGTGAAAAGGTTAAGTTATGCAATTGGTCTTAATCACATAAAAATCTATTTTAAAAGCTATGACGATTGTAAGACCTTGTAATATTGTCAGGTCTACCAATAAAAAAAAGATTCCCTAATTTCTTACAATCGTGTGAACTATCAATTTTTGTCTGACAACGTTGCCTATCCATTGTCAGACCGCCATCTGACAATGAAATTCTTAGGTATTTACCAATCGTGTGAACACTATTTGGTTCATTGTCTGACTATTTTCAAAAGTTTAGGGCATCGACAGAATGAAGCGAATCTTATGTATGTTTATGTTTTTGTTGTTATTTCAGTGATATATTTTGGACGCGTAAAACGTATTTTCGATGCTACATTCCTGTAATTTTAAGCTAGGAGGATGAAATTTCATACCTGGGCTTCTGAGAAAGAGAATCAGAACAAGTGTAAAAATTCCAAATCCTCCTACTGCCACTCCCACATTTTCATAACTACTCTTATTTTATTTCAAATGCAGAAAAATCATTAAGACCAAATATTTAGATCACCAAATTATTTGCAATTATTTACAAAAAAGCTTGACAAGATGAAATCTCTAATTATCGATCCATAGCTAAGCTCTTCTGTTCTTGGAGAGCATTATTTTCGACTCAATGTTTTTTCCACTACAAACCTATTTTTTCCCAAAACCAAAATGGATTTCTAAAAGGTAAACCCACAACGCCCAACTGAATTCGTGTCGAGTCGATGTAATCGCCAAGGATTTCAACAAAGCCTTCGACAAAATTTCGCACAAGATTATTCATTTTAAATTTCAAGGATTACCTGGATTGAATCCTATTTAGAAGACCGACTTTACAAACTGTTTTTTAGGTCCATGACTTCTATCCCAATTAAAGCCTCCTCTAGGCAAACATCTTGGCCCCTTATTATTTATTCTGACAATTAATGATGTTGATCCTATCACATTTATCTGTTTACGCAGGTCATATGAAGATCTTCAGGCATACATACATAGTCCTCTTCTGACTGTTTTCTACTGCCGGAAGACCTGGATAGGTAGGTAGGGAGGTAGAAGGGATGGCTACACAAGTAGCCACCACTCGGATCACCTGTGGTGGGAGCTAAAAACGAAGACAAAAGTTGGTCCATAGTTTTGGGATAGCTAAGCGGCCTTCCTGAACCAACCCGATACTTTTATAAATTTCAGAATAGTTAATGGTGGCCTGACAGGGCGCCAAAACCTTCGAAGTGGTATTCACCGAGGAAAGTAAGATTGCTTTCTTCTGCATCCGTGTAGCCTCGGTAGAGGTCATCAGTGTCTAGTCGCATTCTTCTTCCGTGGGGCGTCAGGAGGTTAAGGCCGGTAATAATCCCTGTGAAGAGCGCTAAGTTGAGTCTGTTAACCGCTAAAATTTACTTGGCCTTGGTATTGTCATGTCATATCTCATTAGCTAGTCCCGCGAAGACTTGCTCTATAGCAAAGACTGGGCGCCGTGACTCAAGTGGGTAGTGCGTTGGTCTACGGAGCGAGGGGTTCCAGGTTCAATCTCCAAACAACAGCTAAAATTTCTTTCACGGCCCTACCTGTCGCGAGCGTCTGACATACATCCGCGAGTAAAACTGTCATGAAAAAGCTTCTCAAAACAAAAAAAAGTGCACAGCACGAGTGGTTGTGACAAGCTAGGCCCTGGGTCCCATGGATCTGTATTTGTAAAGCAAAGACAGAATTCCTTAAAAGCCTAAAATGTGTTCTATTTAATTTTTTTAAAAAGTTTTTTTTTATAAAGTACCTATTTATCATATGAAATACAGAATTGAAAATTGAAAATTGGGTTGAAATTTGTTTCTTTTTCTATTGTTCATTATTTGGAATTCTCAAATATGGTCACCGTATCTATACTGTATTTAACAAGAGTTAGGGGCTGTAGAACAGAGACAACGACCATTGTCAGGTCCTGCCCGGACCCCGTTCTTGCTAAATCGCACGCCTGTTTGTTTCCCTGAATGGCAGATGCGTCCTAGAACCAAGGGAGTGTAACTTTGTGCTTTACTCTAAGTGCTGTGAGTTCTTCACGGCATCGTTTCACAAGTTTGAATATGACGACTGTGGATGAGATGGCCTTCATAGCTTGACTGTTGATGTCGATTATTTTATGGATAGTGCCTTTTCGGCGATTGGTAATACTTCCTCTTGGTCGAGTATACAGCTCAAGCATTTCGCTTTATCTGAGATTTGGATGGGTGTGCCTTTCAGTTTCAAGGGTCCGATCTGTGGGATTCTTCTCTTGTTTGTGAAGAGGACTACGTCTATTTTCAAGTGGTTAACGGTTAATCCACAGCTTTCCGCCCATTTGTGTAGGGTAGATTTTCTACTTGGTACCTTAGCAATTTCCTTAAGCTCATAACATATACCCGTAAGCGTGCTCCAATTACACCTCATGATTTTTAACAAACCCGTTCCCGCAGTAACTGAAATGCGCAATCTAAGGTAGGTGACCCAAATAAGGCCCAGCGCCTAATAAGGCTCAGTGCCCAGAAATCGTGGAAACGGTCAACCGATTGCAATAAGATCATACATATGTTTGGAGGTTCATAAATGTGGATCATATACAATGTAAAGTTTGATCTGTCGCAAACATGACAAGAACTGCAGTCGAAAAATGTCACGGGGTGTATGAATTATATTATTATTATATTATATTATAGCACGTGTTCCAAATAAGGCCAAAGGTATATGTCTTGGAATTTGTTTAAAAAACATTAGTTTTTATTTTTCAGAATTGAATTTAATGTTTTTACATAGTTGAAATGACATATGTTGATTCTAATATTCATCTAGGAAGTTATTCTACTGGATCTGCAAATGATTTAAGAAAAACAATAAGGTGGGCCTTATTTGGGTCACTTACCTTAGGTGTTATGTGTGACAGAGAATTCATTATAATGAAAGCCAAGTCTTCCTTTGGCTTTATCAAGCGCTGGTCTAAGGAATTATCTAATTCTTATGTCACTAAATACCTCTACATATATAATTTTGTTCGGTCCCTCCTTGAGGGGGCCTTGACATATGCCAGTCAAGTTTGGTCGACTTATTACACCACCCTCATTCTTCGAGTAGAAGCTCTACAATGCATGTTTATTTGATTCATTTTAAAGGGACTTCCCTGGGCTAATACCCTAGACTTACCTCCATACTCAGATTGACTGAAACTTTTAAACCAACAACAATGATTCAGATTTTTCAATTCAACACAGCACGGAGAAAAGTTCTGACAAATGACGTGTGAACTGACAATTTTGAATCTGACAACGTTGTAAGAGAAGCATTGTCAGACAATAAATTATCAGGAATTGAGACAAAATCTAACAACCATGTGCACTGACAATATGACGCTGTAAAATAAATTGTCCGGCAAGCTCATCGGCAGAAATTGTCAGAACATTGGTAAACCTGACAATATTATAAGATTTTACTTTAGCTTAAGTTTATCGTGATCCTTAGAATTGTTTTAATTTGTTTCAAATCTTGGATAGGTTTCTTTAATTATACCTACATAACTTATAGATAAATTGGTTGACCTAAATTTTTTTCAAATTCTTTTCAAGAAGGGGCTGTGTACTCGGGGGTCATTATGCAAAATTTAGACCAGACTTCTTAAATGAATACCTAGTAGCCTTTGATCATAAATCCAACTTGTACAGTCCTATGAAACGAAACCCGTCTTATGCTTATGCAACTTAGTTTTGCCTTCTATAACAATTCCGTTAAACTAAAGTCCTTTGAGTTGCAGAAATTGAGTCATTAGAAACAAATTGCCCTTCGTTCATTGAATTGAACGATTACTAGTAGTTCCATACATTAAGAGATGCAATTTATCTTTCTTATGTTGTTTCATTGAACTCCCCCTTTCCAATCCAGAATGAATTAACTCCATAAACATGTTTACTTCCCGAAACAGATAGGACAATAAAAACTATCTGAACTAGCACAAAAATGCACGAAGAAATAAATCGATTTCTCTAATGTCCTTATTTCTCGGTTGCGAATCAAACCACAAAGGATAGGGATATCCAAACAACACGGCTTTCCTGTGCTAGTACTACCGTCAGGAAAGCCATCCACAATCAGTCCACAGTCATATACATAAGTTTTTATGAAATATTGACTATGTGTGCGGTTGTGCGCTTTCTTTATCTTAAATACCACATTGTGCTGAAGAAAACTCAGGGATTTCCTTTGGACAATTGTGTTTGGAATTCGCATTACTTATCCGGAGGGAATTTGTCCGAGCAGATTTAGAATGACAGACATTCCATTGAATTGTTTCAGAAAGTATTGGAATTCCTGTGCAATTATTTAATATTGTTTTGTTCACTTGAGTTCGAAAATAAATTCAAACCAAAGTGGATTCCCTCCTTTAACTATGATGGAGATCAGACTCCCCGCGCGCCGGCCGCCCGGCCCATTGGTTCTTGATTCTTTATTGTTGTCCTTGTTTTTCGTTTGTTCAATTTTCTTCGTGTAATGTCGTCCAGTTTGGATCTGATTGTTGGACAGATATTGGGATGTATGTGTATCTGTAACCAAGATTTAATGTCTTTAGGAAAACTATTGAACCGAAAGTTACGACCCAATGCGGTTGTTCGGAATGGGTTTGGGGGGCTTCTTTATTGGCATGAAGGCGATTTCTTTTGTAGTATTTGTTGGACATATAGTTTCAGGGCTGTGCTGTAGTCAGTGTGTATTTAGGTAGAAAAAAACATTTCTGGGTGAATGTTTCTGTTAAATTGTATGTGTGTTTAGTGCTCCTTGGAGTGACTTTGTGTTCCATCTATTTCGTTAGATTTCTGTGCAATAAGCTGTGAGGGCTTACTTACTTTTCTACACAAAGACATTTGTTTACTTCGAAGTAGTCTTTCACGGTTGGTTTAATTTTTTGAATGATTTCTGTCAAGTTTATTGATTAAAGTACATACATACATACATACTATATATACAGTTAAACTGTCATACAAGGGCAATTTGTTAAGAAATGTAATCTACAGCAGACTTCAAAAGAACTTTATAATAGATGCTTGTTGTTTTGAGTTATTTTTCCTGAACTACCTATAAACATATGTGTGTATATATGTATTTGGCATCTCAAAGATGTTTAGCTAATTGATCTAATGTTAGCCAAGGCTGATTTAAAGAAAGATATCTAGCTCACCAAATTGATATTACTTTAAAGACCGTAAAGTTTGTGGCTAAATTTTTTGTTCTATTTATTATATGAAACTTTTTTCCTTTGCTGACTCTAATGATACATTCAGAGGACTTTGACTTTGGCTATCAATTGGGTTATCGGAAAGGGTTAGGTGGAAGGCATATATATCTAGAGATTTCATATTCGAGGCGCAGAGCATTCTTATAATTCACTAATTGTAGGAGCAGTGTGCTTTCAAATAAAGATACCGTTATAAAAAAGGAAAAAAAGCGAGCTCCTAGCCACCATCATTGAACTCCTACAATCCGTCCTTAATACCCTACACAAACGGGCGGAAAGATGTGGATTAAGTCTTAATATTTAGGTTGTAGTTGAGTGTATAGACAAACAGACAGACAGAATTGTGTGTATGTCCCACTTTTTTTACTCGCTAAAAATACGTATAACGGTACTTTGGAAAATTGGCCGTTTCTCAACTAATTCCTTCAACGATTGGGCTTAAAATGTGAAGGTTATATGACAAATGAAAAGATATGGCATACTAAGGTTTAAAACGACTTTTAAAAAGTGTAACTTTTACAGGAATTTGGAAAAATTGTGAAAACAAAAATTATAAACCTTGGTTATATACATATTTATGTATGATCACGGTTCAGGGTATTTTTTAAAACAAAAATAAAAAATTGTAAAATCTCCCAGACGGATGATTATAATTCCATGAAAAATGTATAATGGCACGCCCATTTTATTAGGCCGAAAAACAAGACTGTTCTGTATTTTGCTTATTAGATTACAAACTTATACCATTCAAGGGCAAGTACATACGTACGACTCAGTCGTGCACTTTGTTTTTAAAGACGGACCTCTTGAAATCCAAGCGGATCTAGGTCCCATGCCTAGACGGGACTTCTCACAACCATTAGCGTTGTTCGTGTTATATTGACACATGAAGAAGCCTACTTTTTCATGTATTGTTTTACTTTCGGATGTTTATCAGACGCTCGAGAGAGGTGGGTGAAAGGTCAAGAAAAACTTGTTTGTGTTGTCTGGAATTCGAAACCTGATCCTCCTACCCACTAACCGATGAGCCACGTCGTTAGACACTCGACAAAAAATTGTAATCGACTGCTCTCTTCACAACTCTCGAATAAGAAAATAGCCAACTAAATCAAAACGGCGGTCAAACAACATCTACATAGAAAATACCAAAAAAAAAGAAACTGTCTCTACGAAGATGCACACTTATGCGATACCATGGATATACATATGTATAATTACTGTGAGGCTACCAAGAATAACCGAAACTTCTCTAAGGTCGTCGAAGAAAGGGCTTCTAGATGGTGTAGATTTTCTTTTTTAGAACAGGATGATGTAGATCGTTTGTATCTCTGAAATCTTGATCGCACTAAGTAATTTCTGTCGCAAACGTCCTGGAATTTGAATTTTTAATCGTCCTTTGCACGATTCGTTTTATCACATTTTTGTGGCTTGCAATTAAGAATTACTTAACCATTTTTTAATCAACGTACAAGTATGATACTTCCATTTTATTTCCGCACACTCTTGAAATTGATTAAAAGAAATATTTTTCGTTTTTCTATTTCACAGTCAGATGTTGAAACAACTTATAACCGGGGAAATTATACGCTTTATTATGCTACATCAACAACTACATCTACAACACAATCAGGCTCACCGCCTCCATGTCCTTGGAAGTGTGAACTGACAAACGATAGAGGCTATGTCCTCTATTCAGCATTGGGATCATTCTATATACCCATGTTTGTTATGTTATTTTTCTATTGGCGAATTTATCGTGCTGCTGTAAGGACAACACGTGCAATAAATCAAGGATTTAAGACCACCAAAGGTGAGTAGATAAGGTTTTTATTTATTTTTGGTTTTTTTTTTTTTTTTTTTGAATTCTCTCTTCATTCGCATTTGTTTCTGTTCTCTATTTAACATAAGTTAAGCAATCTGTCTATGACAAATGTCCTTTGTTTATGGTACTTTACTATTTGTTTATTAATTTATTCTTCTGTCACATAATATACATAATATACATTCAAACAGTGACTTTTCAATGTAACTTTTCTTGTGTATGAGTAATGTATTGTAGTTTCACTTATTTTTGTAATGTTAATACGACATCATGATGCGGGATGAGTTAAAAGTTGCAACTTTTCGCTCGCCCTGTACATTAGTATACCATGTGATCATAACACATACCTAAACTCTTGTACATTTTTTTCTTCTCTAGAAATCTCTTTAACTTAATGGCATTACAATCTTTATTTGTGTTTCTTTACTACTCAACTTTTACTTACATTTCTATGTGTTTAGGGATGTAGAATACTTACATACATATATACAGTAACGGTTGAAATTTAGCTATTGCATGTTAAAAAGAGGAATCTTCTCTTTACGAAAACTGCATACAAGAAATGTATTTTATTCTTGGTTTTAGCATTCCCCTGTTAATGATTGATCCTCAATTAAAATTTGCAAATATCTTATACATAAAGTAACCTTAACAACAGTAGAAAAGGATTTATCCTGTCCTGCACATCATTAAATAGAATGTAGTTAAAACATCTTACAAATTGTATTCTCTAAAAAAACAGGTCTTGTGGGTTGGAAGTAACTAAATAAACTAAATATGTCTTACTAAAAATAGCTACTTTAAATTTCGTCAATCAAATTTGAACACAAGTAAATATGTGACAATTAGAATCACATTTTCATTAACTCAACTAAGTTATTGACGTCCATCGATTGACCGTGTAAAGACCGTCGACCTGTATGTACGATAAAAAAAAGGGGTACTGCAACTTTGCAGCTGACGTCCTTAAGCTATGGTCACACATAGCTACTTTTACTGAAGCGCTGCACAGACAGCAGTGTGAACAAAGAGCTGCAATGTGTAAACAACATTGCAAACTACGAAAATTGTGCTTGCAGGCTGACAGCTCTTGCAACCTGCAATATCAAAAGTAGCGATGTGTGAACAGCTTAATAATAAGTTTCGATCGCTGGAAAAAAATTGATTTAATTGAAACTTTTGCAACGGTTGCTAAGCAAAGGTTGGGTGCTTAGGTTGTAATAAGTCTTTTCAGTAATATTATTTATTTGAATCCTCAAAAGAACGGATGCATACTCGTTCATGAAGGAATCAAATGCCGAAATAAGACAAAGTGTAAGAAAATAGTACAATATTTCTCTACTAGCTAGAAACCGTAACGTTATAACCAACCTTTCAGTTGGTGTTATCGCTTATCTCATCTAAGACTCTTTTTTTATTCACCCCTATCAGACATAATATTGTGTAATATAGAGTGTTTCCCTTTTTCAAAATATAGATATCGTGAAAAATCTACGAAATCGTGAAAAAATTCCAATGGGAAAATTAAGCATTTTTCACCCGAATTTTTCTGCTGCCGTTTGTTGGAGAACTTTAACAAAAAACCAATACTTGCCCTATAGGTATAGGTGCAAGTAAAAAGGAACAATGTCAGGATGATCGTCTGATCTTCGTTTACGGTCGAAGCATCTCCTGACTCTAAATTGCATTTTCGTATAAAAGTAGGCCTATTCTTCTTTTCTCTTCTATCCCAAGTTAACCTGAGTGTAGTTTTAAAGATGCAAAACTTCAGACAAGGCTTCGTTAACATGCTCCCTTTTTAATTAATTTTTGTTAACTTCATCAAAGGAGTATAATCGAAGGTTTTTTTGGTGAGTGTTAAGAAATTAGATAAGCCCCAAAAATGCTTGTATATATGTATATCAATTTCTTTATCCAATCACATGGATGATATCTTCAACAGCGAGCTATAACATACACAAAAGATAATAAAGATAAACGTATTCTTTTCTGCTAACATTGCATCTACTACCATTTCTTGTGGATTAAGCTTGTGTAGTAGATTTCTTGTAATAAAAATTAATTCACTCTTTCTAAATTTCTCATCATCTTCAAATCCAAGCTGCGGATAAATCATAAAAAACATAAATCTTATTTACTGTTGCTATTTTTATTTATTGAATGGGTTACATTTATATATTTTTAGTGAACCTCCTGTCAAAACATTCGAACATTACTTCGAATATAGTCAGGACGAAATTCACTCCAATGGAAATCCACGATAAGAGGAATTATTTCCCGGGGAAAGTTTCCCAAGAATTACCGATAGGGGTGATTAATTAACAGACTCCCTAATAGTAAAAGTTCACCAAAATCACTCTCAGATACTCGTAAAAAAGTTTATAAAACACTTCATCAGATAAACGTATTTCACGTATCAAATAATTTACGCCTCCATAGCATTCCCTATTAGCATCCAGTATCTCCTGCTTTTTTATTTTTTTAATTTTTTTATTTAGTATAATAACTAAACAAGCCGCATCCAACACTTCTCAGGCCTCAAAATAAATACTGTCAGAAGCTTTTGCAGTTTCACAATAGAACATCCTCGCAACTTTTTGGCAAAAAGCAGCAACTACTTGGCATCGCGCAAAAGTAAAACGCTGTAGCAGCTACATACATATGTGTGTGAACAAGCTGCCAGTTTTTGCTATTGTAATCTGAAAAGAAGAATAGCAAAAGTAGCGATGTGTGACTGTAGCTTTAGATCGTTTTTAAAACTTATAGTCAGTACATATATTTATAACAAATTTTAGATTTCCTTTAGACAAAGCTAGTAAATTGATTCGCATCAATTTAAATTTAAAACTATTGTTTACATCATTAGTATTTAAGCTCTACTACTGTTTGCAGGAACCTGCCAGATTTGAGCGGTAAACCTTTGTTTCGTAATAATTTCTTAAACAACATGGACATAGCTTAACAATGGAAGAAGTTTGAAAAAAGTAGTGGGCAAAGTGGGATTACTTGTGTATGACAAAAAATGAAACTAATATACATATGTATGTACATAGATTTAAGGGGTCAGTACATTCAAAGTTCTTGAAGTGGATTACTTATGAATTATAATTGCATTCTATTAATATGCATTATCTATTAATAAAACAATATCTATAAAGGATATTCGATAGGATACTATGTGGTCAAAGAACTACCAACATTGAAAGCTAAACAAGGATAGAAATTGCTAAATTATTTTTTGATAGGTTTCAGGGCAATGAAACATTTTGCAACCCTCCTACGCATTTTACATACAGTGAGCATCCAAGTGATCATTTTGTTTCTACTTGTATAGTATATAAAACACAAATTAAATATTTTTTCGTACACCATGTTATGAACGATATGTTCCGCAATAGATTTAAATTTACTTAAATTTACTATTCTTTTCTAATGTAATCTCATATGTCAAATGCCCGGTTTCACAGTGCGATCTTAAACTAAAGTTTTACTAAACGCCTATGTGAGCTTAAACCTTAAGCTCGGTTCTACAGTATAATTTAAACTTCAGTTTGAGTTTATCATGCGATTGTGACTGAAATATAAAATTGGATTGTCAAAGTAATTGGAAATGTCAATTTGAAATCTATTTTCTCCATTCTGTGCCAAGAAATTTATTAAATTTGAAGTGCTTTTCCGCCATTGTTGGTTGGTATAACGGGTGATTGCATCGACAGAAGTGCAGCCTCACTCGGATCTCAACGGATCCATTATGTTCCCCTTGTGGGATACCGTTGTCAGTGTAAGGCAGGAACGGCCTTCCTGAACCATCCCGGTTTCGTTATCAATTTTAGGATAGTTTCAGGTGGCGTGTTTGCTAGTTCGCTCAGACAGTTAAAAGATGCTTCTTCGAGGATTCGTAAAGGAAATGGAATGAGTCTTCCTCTACTTCTGTGTCGCAACAGCCTCTGTCCACCATTTTTTAGACGCGGCATGATGTAAAGTGTATGCTACCTTTCATTGGTCAGGTTGTGAAAGTCCATAGCTGACCGTGTGGTCTGCTTTGCGTTTGTTTAATTCGGAGGGTTTCCTAGGTAACTCATCGGCCATTTCACTACCGTGAAAGCATATATGTATGTATGTCCCGGTTTTAATTCCTTTTTGCATCTCTTAACCAGTTTTGGTTTGGTTGTGATGGCGCGGTTTCCATCAAACGACACTTCATGTATGCGTGTTGGGCAGGTGAGACGTCCCTTGAGGGTTGTTTGATGTTAATGTCTAATATTTTGCCTGTCCAGGGTTTTGAGTAGGAAAGACGTTAGACAGACCAAATCTTTTTCTCTCGAAGCAACTGAGGATATCTTTATCCGCTTTAGATAGAGTCTAAGATTCAGCGCCATAAAGTAGAACTGGGATGATCAAGATCTTATACAGAATCTCCTTAGTTGTTCGGGATAGGGCTCTGCTACTGAATTGCCTTCTCAGTCCAAAGAAATAGCGATTGGCAACAGCTATTTTTCGTTTAATTTCTGCTGAGATTATGTCAGAGTTTATAGCAGAACCCAGATAGAAGTCCCTTACTACCTTAAAGTTATAGCTGTCGATTGTGGCGCTCTGTCCAATACTTACTTACATACTTAGGTGGCGTTAACGTGGTGATTTTAGTTCAAGGAAAATCCTTAAATAAATTGAGCAAAATGATGGAATCTGCCCTCAATAGGCTTGTAAAATGGGCTGATGAGTGTGGACTTCCTATCAAACCTGAAAAAACAGAACTGGTATTCCTTAAATACCACCCTTCACATTGGTTATGCTTGCTGGAGTAGAGCTTTCCCTCTCAGATAGCACAAGATATGTTAGTACTATAGGGTGGGACATCTGTTGGTTTCTTTTTTAAAATGTTGTAAAACTTTATTGAAAAGAGTAAGCCTTCAAATTAATTATGAAATATTGTTTCATTCAAATGACTGCTGCCATCTTGGCAACCCAATTTTTCAATACATTTTCGATGACTGTCTGAATCGTTGTATTGTTCGAATAGCATCGATCTTTAATCGCACTCAACAAAAAAAAAAATCCGACGGACGTTTTGGAATAAAAATGGACCAATAATGCCGCCACTCCAAAAACTTATAAAAAGCTGCAATATTTTCCATTGGGCACACGGGACGAACACGTGAATATGTTCGGTTATCAATCAGCAAACTAGTCTTACGAACTTACATCACAAACTTGCGTACACCAGCTGCACTTGGTGCATTATTCCGACCGAAATTTCTTTTCAAAATTCGCACTGTTTCGCCAACACAGCATCCACTTTGGAAATAATTTTGCAATATTTCCCAACGTTGTTCAAGCGTAAATCGATCCATTTCGTACCGAAAGTGTTACATATACTGAGTTTCAGTCAATTTCTTGAGCGCATAAGAGCTGTCAGTGTCAAAATAACATATGATCCAAAAAGAAACCAACAGATGTCCCCCCACCCTATAGATAGAAGCTAAACTCGAAATTTAACGTTCAAGAAAGAGTACGTTAGAATCACAATGCTCTCTTTATTTAAATGAGGACAACAGGAAAAACATCCTCTTTTGTGGATCCTGTCTTTAGAATTTTGTTTAGGTTGCCTTGGTTCGTATGAAGTCTCTTTTGTGCGTGCCAGAATTGCCAACGTATTATCAAATAAACTCGAATTACTTGTAGCATCTAAATCAAATATCACCAGGTTGCTATATTTGATTTAGATGCTACAATTCATCTGAGCTGCTGCATACACTCGATTTTATTGTAGTTGCAAGTTTCATGACTTTTATTATACAAGTACCTACATAAACTTATATTTATTTAGTGAAAATCTAATTAAAACTCACGATTTTATAACCGGATATATACATATGTATCATTTGTTTTGCTAACAGAATTTGCATCACTTTTGACTAATCAGGAATAAATGGTGTAAATGTTGTAATACAGAACTGTATCTTCGTCAGATATTATTTCGAAGTGCAATGAATATTTGTATTGGGATATTTATGAAAAAAATATGATAAATTAGATCATAAACAAATTGAATAAAAGAGAAAAACGCCTAATCTAGCCAAAAAAGTCTAATTGGTCACACTTATCAACTGGAAAACGATTCTTATAAGTGGGTAGAGTAGTTCAACTGGTATATTCAGATTATCCTCCAGATATGAGTTGCCTACTGATAAAATAGGCGTAGTAAATATGTATGTGCAATTCTTTATTCGGCAACTATTCGGCTAGCGTTCACGTCAGGAGCATGAAGAAGACCTTTTCCTAACTGACTTAATTGAATATCAGCTTTCTGATGAAGGTGCTTTACCAAAAAAGAACGTATGTATGGGTAACTTGTGAGTCAGTCACTGTAAATCATTGATTTTCGAGCTGAAGGATCAATATTAACTTGTCAGACTCGAATCGTGGGTGTGTTTATTTTACAATGTCCAACAAACGTTGTTGACATTATGTAAGCAGCGAGTGCATATTTATCCTGAGATTTAAAAACAATTCAGGGTTGAAGTTCGAGTAAAAGAGTTAGTCCATAGTCCGAAACGATAGCTATGAATATTTACTCATTTTCTTATCCATGAGGCATAGTAAAGTGAGCGTGGCATTCCGCATACTTGACATCACTACGACGATAATTTTTAAAGGATTTTATTTACGAAATTGCATTAAAAAAAATGCTTTTTGTTTTAAAAAACACTCCCAAAAACTGCTCGTTTTTGATGTATGAATCCATTATGGAGAATTGTCCCGTCAATGAATTTCGTTTTTTTAATTTCTTGTCAAAATATGTAAATATTGGAATATTGAAAAGTTACAGAAAATGGGTGTGGCTGTTTTCATATGCCTTATACTTCTGACATTTTAAGTTTAAGCCCAATTCACAGAAGAAATAGCAGAGAAATAGCTAATTATATTATACCATATGCTCAAACAAGTCCAAATATGAAATTTTATCGAAATCGTTAGAGCCGTTTTCGAGCAACTCCATTTTATTTAAAATTGGCCTCAAGTAAAGTACCTATCCTTAATTGTGAGGCTAGAATAAAAACTTGGGTTTCGCTCTGAGAGTTGACGCCACAGACCAGATACATATATGAAGTTTGAACCAAATCTGTCCTGTTAGGCTTCACTCTTAATCACATCAGACAGACAGATAGACATAATTGAGGAACTTACTGTTTTGGACTTCTCCATCATAGTAATGTCAAGTTTGTTTAAAATCTCAAGTTTAAAATTGTTCAAGAAACCAATACTTGCCCTATAAGTATACGAATATGTGGAAGTAAAATTAAAACAAACGAAAGATTACTTCTTGATTTTCAGATTCCAAAATAGAAATGAGCTTTACCTTCAGCACTCTATAGCACCTATTTAATCCCTTGGATTAAGTCCAACCTCATTGGTTTAGAGCTGACTGCTAACATTTAAAACTGGTAAAATTATCATGATAAAATGCAAATTAGTGTAAATACATACATACATAGGTACATATTAAACGTATAGACACGAATAATGTGTGTTACGTATATTTCAATATTCACTCACATTTTGAACACAACTTCTCTACGCTATAAATTTTCCACTTGGTTTTATGAATATTCCTCGTGGAATATCTATTGATATTAAATTTAAAATGCGAAAACTTCCAGTTCATTAAAATCGTTTAACGATATCCTTCGCTCTAAGGACATTATGGTCATTTGGCTTCCTCTGCTTTAGACTTCATTAAGTAAGATAAAATAACATAAAGCTTCCATAAAACTATTTGCGTAACAATGATAAAGCGGGGATATCACCACACATAGATCGTTTATATATCTATGGATATGTACACATGAGAAGACATAGATTGAATATAAAATTTATGTTCACAAACATGAATATCCTTTTTGTCAATGCACACATAAGTTTGGTGGCGACATCGTTATACTTTGAAATCTCGCGCTTGAATTATTACACACTGTAGAATAGAGATTTTTTTAGCAAAGCTCTTCTTTTTCTTAGATGTTGTTCTTATTATTTTTAACATTCAAAGGGTCGGGATGTTTTTAAACGTTTTTATTTGCGCTAAAATTATATTTTTTTCAGAAGCAAATACAAAAAGGAGTACTCGTTTGTGATTTTAATGCAAACTTGGTATAATTTTGCGTTTTTTTTATACTCGTGTTTACGTCAAAGTTGGCGAATTGCTAATTTATTGCAAGAAAAATAATTTCTGGAAGTAAACCTCATAATTCTGAGTGGAAATTGATGAATACACAAAAGAGGATGGTCTACACGTTATGAACGAAAAGGCCGTGCAACGAAGGATTGCATGTTTTCGCCAAACGTCTCTTGCTTTTGGACGCTTGGATTTATAAATTCTAGGTAAACATTTTAATTGGGTTCAAATTTCCAACTAATTAGGCATAGCTGAATTAAATAAAACTAATAAACATACAAGACATATTTTCCTGTGTTTATTCACTCATTAAAATACTAATACTGTTTGATTGAAGATCTAATTAATTTTCAAACAGCCCTTGAGTTCAACTTCATTATGTTGACAACATTCCGAAATGTTGTAAGACCAAGGCCGAGATTATTGCAATGCACGAGCTACATTTTACATGAAGTGAAGTAAAGTTACACATAAAGTATACGAAACATTAGAGAAGTTGTATTGATATATCACCAGCCAGTGGCTACCAGAAAAGTTAAAATTACCATGTAAACCAAATATATGTATGTACTTACGTATATCAACTGACTGAAGCTAAGTGGACCTTGGATACAAATATATAGTATACGCTTTAGAGAAGATTATAGAGCTGAAATTTGATTTCATTGCATTGAATTGCTTGGATTTTTTTCTTATGTGAATACATTTCTCTATAAAGAATGCAATTCACTGTATGTACATACCTACATACATAAAGCGTTTGTAACACTATTGTCTCTCAACACCACATGAGAATACCAACCCTTTTTCTGGAGCAGGTTGACTCACTGCCAAGTTTCATGTTGGGAGTTTAAATGTATTCTTAACCGAATCAATAATTGAGTACAAATTTTATGATAAACTTGTTCGTTTTATAGTATAAACTTGACCCCTCAGGTTAATTAAACCGAGTTTAAATAACTTCTATGGACTTCTATGGACTGGGTTTGATGGCACAGTTGTCATAAAAATGGTTGGTGGGACTCTCTCTGTCTAAGTACATAAACTTCAGTTTAATGTTTGGGTAAAAATGAGGAACCGAAGAAATAATTAAAAGTAATTGAAAAATCGTAATTCCAGTTTAACCTCCCATCGTCGAACAGAATATAAGGATCATTCCCAACGTCAACTCTAACTCTCTGTCATTTCAATTTTAGAAAGCTGAGAGTCCATAACTCTTTGCGTGTAGTTCAAAAACCATTAAGAAAGTGATTTTCCAAGTAGAAAATTATAGAAAATGGCATCCACGCCCGATTTTGATGAAATTTCAATATATGAAATAAATTGTGAGAATTTTGATACATACTATATATATTTATGGTCCGACTTATCTAGCTTCGAAAATATAAGTCTTCGAAGTCAGGGATGGATGCCATTTTCTAAATAATTGCAGAGAAATGTGCTAACAATTTATTTTGAGTAAAAATTTAGTTTTTTTTAACTATTTTTAATTCAAATTATTAGCAACAAATTTTTAATTCACATTATTATTAACAAACGATAATTATATGTAACTACAATCAAAAAAAAATTTTATTCCAAAAAAATTAATCAGAATCAGATTCTGGTAATACTTTTATGTCCAGAGTCCGAAACGCGGAGCTCCAGCTCCTGAAAATCGACATGAATACCTTATGATTCGAGAAAGTCTTGACCAGTCTTCAATAGTGCGATTACCTCGGAGTTTAGTGCTGAGAACCTCTTTCTTAGCACTTGTCAAAAGGAATTTATTATTTGGTCCGATATAATAAATCCTCGACTTTCTGCTAACTTTTCGAGTCGAAAATAGTTTACAGTCCCTATTTCTGGCTACTTGAGCCTTTTCTTTAAGCTGACCAAAGAGTTTGCAATAACATTAGCACTGTGAATAAAAATTGTATGCACACTTGCAGGCATAAAACATTAGGAATATAATTTCATATACATATATACCTACATATGTAACATTTCATATGTATACATATGTAACTCTGCAATTTTTTGGCTATAGGTACTGAACCAGGTACCTTCTTCTTCTTGATGAAGAAGTTACTTTTTTAACTAGTGGTAAAAACATATCCATCTAACCACGCTTCATTTTATCTCAGGAATTCCTTGGATGTTCTATTGCACTCCTTCATTTTCTTCCAACGAACCCATTGAATTTCGCTTTCGGCCGTTTATTTTGAAAGCTTAACGAAAGACTTACTTTTCTTTTAACTTAAGTGCGTCTTAGGTGTGTTAAGCAAAAATAAAAAAATAATAAAAACAGAAAGTTTGCTTTCTTAAATTGTGTTTTAATTTTATTTAGCTTGAGAAACATATTCCATAATCGAAATTAAAGATTAATCACTTGCACTAAACTTAGAAAGTGAATTTGGTTAGACTTCTAATTATGTTTACATTTCCTCAATCATCAATCGGTTGGAAATGGCAACTTTGAACTTACACGAAACCTTTATTTTTCCAGGGATGGCCGAAACATTTTGGCAAAATGAATTCCAGGATATTAGTTCGAAAATTAATCAATTTTGAAACAACAAGTTTTCGTAGTTTTGAATAGCAAATCATAATTTTTGACCGCTGTGCGACGATTGTGACATGCATTCCCTACTTTAAATAGCAGGGGTGCGACCAGTGTTACCGTTAGGAAAATGTAATAGAAGGCTGATAATTCAATCGAAGTAACAGGAGATTAACAACGAGCTCTTTATAATGGATGAGTATCTTAACTTAAACAGTTACGAATTCGTAACAAATTTTACTGATTCTATTGCGAACCTGTTCCCTAACGCAAGATCATAAAAGAAAGAGGCCATCAAAAAGAAAAACAATTTCGCTCCATGGAAAATATTACGAATTCGTTCACAATAAATTTTTGAAAGTAGTGTGTAAAGTGTCAAAATTAGTTAGTACTTTGGTTTCGTTACTGCTTTTTCTTTAAGTGCGTTAGTTTATTAGGGATTGAATGTTATTTTTTTATATAATTTTTTCTTCTTTCTCATATTTATTTTGCTCATATGCACGACATCTCACAAGTCAACGGTTTTTTTTGATGCGTTGAAGATCTGAATTGATCGTTTAAAGACAGTGTTCCTGGAATGTTAAACATGTGAAGAGATGGAAAAATCTAAAACGTCGACAACAATTTCCATCTATAAGGAGAAACCAGAACCAGGTCGAATTACACGTTCTAGAAGTTATGTAGCAACTCAGTCCATTTTGCATTATTTATTTTAGCACAGCAAATAAGCTTTTCTAATGATTAAGGATTGGTAAAGGCCTTTACAGCTTTTGCAATGACTCTTTTGAGACTCTCAGACAAATTCTGCAATCTTGTGGGGCATAAAAAAAATATTGGGAAAATTTTAAATACCATAATATAAGGACATGCCAACCAAAAAGCCATTTCTCATTATCTGATTCCTAGATTGCTTGGAGACACTGGACAAATTTTTTAATGTGAAGTATCCCTGTCATTATTATTACAGTACAAGGCTTTCAAACGAACATCTTCATTTCCATCTTCAAACCGAAGGAAAGTATTGAGGCAAATCAGTTAGTGTGGATAAAGATGAGAGTAACGCGCTGGGTCATAGATTTGCGAGAGAGCACGAAAGCCGAGTAACATATGTACGCCAAACTTAAGTATTTCAGTCCAAATACCGATCGATCTTTGATCATCACTATAATATTATAATCAACGACATATACCGTCGATTATTCAGTCGTTTGTAGTATTCATTTCCATAGAAAATGACAGTGAATTTAGCATAAGGCGTTCAATGATAAATAGTGTAAAATGT
Source organism: Xylota sylvarum (assembly GCA_905220385.1). Taxonomy (NCBI): domain Eukaryota; kingdom Metazoa; phylum Arthropoda; class Insecta; order Diptera; family Syrphidae; genus Xylota; species Xylota sylvarum. Next base: position 67,015,037 of record LR999958.1, on the reverse strand, counting down.
CAAAATCGCCTTTCATAATTCTGATTTCAAATTACATAAATAGCTGTTAACTAATAACACTTGAAATGGGTTAATGATTGACTCTTGAATTTTACTAAGAGCAGAAATTTAAATCTACTACATAATGTATGTATCAACAGGAATACGTTCATTTATCAATCAGCAAACCAATCTTACGAACTTTCATCACAAACTTGCCTACACCAGCTGCAGTTGCCTTGCCTACACTTTAATTTATGTGTCCTAACTATGTATTTAATGTCTCCAAATAAACTATTCTTTAAATTAATTGTCCAAACAAATATTAAACATAAAAATTCGCACTTTTTTGGCAACACCTTGGAAGTAACTTTGCAATATTTCTCAAAGGTTGTTCAAGCGCAATTCGATCCATTTTGTACCGCAAAAATATAATGCTGAGTTTGTCAATTTTTTGAACGCATAAGAGCTGTCAGTGTCAAAATAACATACGATTCAGAAAGAAACCACCAAATGGCCCTCCCCCCTATATGATCGACCGAACGAGCTACTCGAGCACCTTGAGTACGTCGTCTCAAATATTTGTACTAAACCTTGAGGAGTATATCTAAAAATAATGCTTCAATCGCATGCCTTGGTTGTTAATACTAATCTAGAATACACCAGGGAAAAGTGGTGTCTACAAGTGCAAGAATGCTGAAAAGAATATCTGAAATCTGTAAGATGGGCTGGCGAACTCCCCACCTACTGTATCTCTCAGTATTATTCTCGACCTGGTTCCAATATACATAAGCTTACAAACAAACGGTAGCTAGACTAAGTCTACGCATGGTCTACTGTTTTAAGAACTTAACAAGGCTCACCACCCTTCTCAATCTCTATCTCGACTTTGAGAAAACTGGTAAACAAGGTATTTTAAAGACACTTAACTTTAAACTACATTGTGCATTGAACTTAGGATTCTTGCTTATGAAGGCTAAATGGGCAACATAATAGCGGAGTAAGCAAAAGCATTTGCAGAAACTTTATTGAGCATCGTGTCCCTGCACTTGGATATAACAAATCGAAGTTATTTGTGTTTTGGAACCGGAACCACCTAAAAATTTACCAATAGGTACTTTAAGCTGGCACCGTCGTATGATACACCTATGTACTGCAATAAGGCAACCTCCTTTGTTTTGGCTTTATACATACACATATGTATTTGTATGTATGTATTAAAAGTGGGGCCCATGGCTCAAGTGGTTAGTGCATTGGACTACGGAGCGAGGGATTCGAGGTTCAATTCCCAGAAAACACCTAAAATTTCTTTCACGTCTGACAAATATCCGAGAATATTACTGGCATGAAAAAAGCCTCCCAAATTGCGCTTTTATTAAAGAATATAACACGCACAACATGAATGGTTGTAAGAACCTATGCCCTGGGTCCCATAGACCTGTCGCGCCAAATATTTGTATTTGTATGTACATAAAGAACGAAAACATTTGTTTTTTTTTTGCGGATTTAATGTCTAATAGTAGCGTTTAGGTATGGTTTGCTACATATGTTATTTAAAATAACATGGTTTCGAAAAAGTCCCGCAAAAGTGTAATTCATCCATAATCTTCTACTAATTGTTATTTACAAATTATTGGAATAAATATCATAGTTAATTAGCAGCCTTTGATATTAATTTAATATTCCCCGTTTTCAACTTAACTTCAATTAAATGATGCATAATTAAAATGCCTTCAATTTGATACAAATCTGTGCGAATGGGCATATTCCTTACACACATTCAATTTCAATATTGTTCTACTTTATTTGTTGTTTCTTTATTTCTTTCGTTTACATACATACATATGTACAGTACAGCCATGGACAAATTTATTAGGCACACTTCCTTTTTTAATTTTCTCTATAATTCATAAAATGAATTAGAATTTGTTTTAAAACTATGTATGTATATAAGTGTTTTCATATTAATGCAACACTAAAATTATTATTTTGGCGATTTTCCTTCAAAGTATTAAAAAGTTTACCGCATCGGCCTTAACACGTCTTTTATAAAGGTGGTAGTATATGTAACTTCAAATTCTTCGGAGATGACTCTTATCAGCTCGGCCACTACTACACTTATGAGCACAAATGGATTCGTTAAGATCTTTTAGATTGGCAAGTTTTTATATTTCATACAAAATACCAAAGTGCCTAGTAATTTTGTCCATGGCTGTATATCATGTAGCAAATGTACGCCTCAACAAATGAATTCCGATGTCTTTTCCCACGTTCCACGGCATAGATGAAACGAAAAAAAAAACACTTTTCATTATTAATTTAAAGCACAAGTTGCGTGCAACGGTTTTCTATTCTTGTTCTAAGAAAGTATACTTATGTATTGGATTGTTTTTTTTTTATCTTAATGACAAAACAATATTTTCTTAAATATTGCTTTCGTGACTTTTTCTTAATGAATTAGATACCACCGGGTACGGTTAAACCAATTATTGTTTCCATCATATGGTAGAAAATCGATAATTTCTATTATTAAAGTGACAATCCAAAATTCTTTTCGAAAAAATGGACACCATCCCCAACATGCAGAAAAGAAGAAAAAAAAACACAGATAACCTTTCGCAGTCATCATTAACCTTAATTCTAAGGTTAAATCAATAACAAGTGTATTTTTATCAAACAACTTATCTGAAGTGTTAAATTTGATCGTATCTTAACTGTCTTTAACGTAAAGGAAATATACAGAAAAGTCGCAATCCATTAGGAACGAACGAATCGTGTATGATTCCTCTTTCTTTAACAAATCCCCAATCCAAATAATACGGGATTTGTCATTTCTTTGATTTAATGATTACTAGCAAGCAAATATTGAATTGAAATAGCACACGAACAATGTTTTTAGAGCTATACATCGTAGGGATTACATAAATGATGAGTTTGGGTAGTATTCTTCCCTTAAGAATACGTGAAACCATATTTTGTGGGGTATTGAGGGTGGTGCAACCACACCATTTAATTAATTAAAAACGCTTTTTTAATAAACTTCTTACATATGTATAATGTTTGTAGGTACGTACATACATATGTATGTATGTCTCCCTTAATGTTAAGACCTAACTAACGAGCTATCTCTCTCTCATAAGTAAGATTCAGAAAACGGATTTTCGATACCCCTCCGGAAAACTCCCATGGCGTTGAGCTAGAAACAATGCTGCGTGTCCTTCCTCTGGATATTTATGGGAAAGAGGTTGCAATAAAATGGACGCTGCGACTGAGGGAGTCATCGCTATGGTATCCCAGAGAGACAGGGCATCCTCAACCCTGTACATCCAAAAATAGAAGCCTTGGATTTTAGCACACAATACCACACACGTATTTCCAGCCGATAGAATTGGGCAGAGAACACGATTATCAATAATTATGCTCTGGAAAGACAAGCGAGGGTGTAGGAGCTGGACGTTTTTCAGTCTCTATTAGCGTAAGCATTTGTTTTAGACTACTAGACTATTGCAGTATATTCCAAGCGGAGGTTATGGCTATTCATTAGGCCGCTGACTGCCTGTCGATGAGATCGGTATCGACTGCAGACATCGTCATTTAAACCAACAGTCAGGCAGTTATTAAAGCACTCGAATCACCAATAATAAGATCTAAACTGGTAAAACAATGCCGCGCATCTCTGAATGAGATATTGAATAATTGTAATCTCACTTTGTGGTGGATTGTGGGTCACTCAGACGTTCCACGAAATTGTGAAATAACTAAACTAACTAAAAGTGGGACTCAGCAAGAGTCTCGACTGCTAAAGAGGCTTCATCTACCCATCGAAACGGCAGGATACAATATCTCTGCATTAGCTCTGACGACAACACCTTGGCAGAAAAAAAAACGAAGAATAACTCTTGCCAATCGCTGTTTCTTTGGGCTGAGAAGGCAATTGAGTAGTAAAGCCCTATCCCGAACAACTAAGGTCTATATAAGACCTTGATCATCCCAGTCCTTCTTCATGGCGTTGAAGCATGGACTTTATCGAAAGCGAAAATTCTTCGTAAAATATAAAATATTCAACGACGAACTATACGAGCTGTACGGCGACAAGGACAAGCTTGGAGTGCGCAACTGAAGGCAGTTAGCTACGGACCGAACTAACTGGAGAGCCTTGTTAGTTGAGGCTCAGGTTCACCCCGAACTGTAGCGCCACCTAAGAAAGTAAAGTAAGCTCTGCATCAGGCAAATATAATATGGCGTAATTTTGATACGTGTCATTATTCTAAGCAGATGAGGACACAGTTGAGCACGTAGGACAACAAGTCTGCTACTCATTATCATTGACGGATCATTGTGCGTTAAGTAGGCACACGTTAAGGTTCGGAACACCGGCCATCGACTTCTGCCGCAGCTGCATGGATGAAGAAATCACCATATTACCTTCTTTGCAGGTGTCTTGCGTTATCCTCATAAAGAAAGCAGATTCTGGGAGAATACTTCTTCGAGGAGCTTGAAGGTCAATGAAATCTGGAAACTCGTCCAAACATCAAAATGGTTCCATGAGTAACGAAGTGACCTGCTCCTGTGCTAACACAATGGATCTTTCCTGGTCCAAGTGTATCCTTCCGTAAACGGAGGATAGCCACCTAAACACTATCTAAATTACATATTTCTTGACACTGACAGTTCTTTTGCGCTCAAAATTAATAGAAACACAGTCAGCCCTATCATGATATCATATCTCCGAGGTATGAAATGAACGGAATTATGCTTGAATAACGTTCAGAAATATAGTTTTCAATATCTCTAAAGTGAGTACTTACTGTGTTTTCAAAACAGTGCAAATTTTAAAAAGAAATTTCCGTCTAAATAATGCAGTCCCATAAATTTGTAAAGAAAGTTTGTGAGATTGGCATGCTGGTTAATAACAAAAGTCATCCTCGTGTTCGAAAATGAACTTAAATGATCTCTGGCTCCAGCAAGATGATGCTAGGCACCATACAAGCCGTCCGACAATGCGCACTAAGTTCAATAATGGTATAATGAGGACTGTTGGTGATGTTGCTTGGCATTCGCGGGGCTGCGATCTATACTGGCAATCCAGAGACGGTTTGGACGCTTAAGCACAGTATTGACCGAGCTATTCGTGAAATAGATCCTCGAATGATGGGCTACTTCTACTACTAGCCAGTCGCGCGGAAAATGTACTCTCTTCATGTACATGTGGTGCATGCTATATGTTTCACACGAATGGAAATGTTTGCTTTTAGAATGACACTTATACTTTCATATGTTTGTCAGACGTTTGCTAGAGGTGGTGTCGTGAAAATAATTTGTTAGTATTTTCTCTAATTCGAATCTTATATCCCACTTAGTAGTCTAATGTACTAATCGCACAGCCATGCTGCCTATATGCTGTCATAAGCGGCCACACTCGATTGGAACTGGGTTTGGGATTTTCTTTTGCGATTATAGTCGACCAAATTCAAATGGTCTGAGTCAATTTTTGTACGATCAATTTGGTTGATGGGTTATTGATCGGAAGACCTTAATGTCTCATCGTGATATGGGAACCGCGTGCTAGCCTCTGTAACACCTGGAGAAATCATTATGATGAATGCCGAGCCTATGGGAATGTCGGCCTATTACACAGTGGACAGTGATGACGTTGGTTAGAACGAATTATTTCTCTTTTACGGTTCAGAAGTCCAATATACCTCTTCGTATTGAATGGTAACGGAAGCCTAGAGGTTTTCCATTAGTCTAGGAACATTATCGGTGGTTTGCAGTACTTATTCACATTAAATCGTTCGGTGTCAAAAAATTACTTTAAAATGAACGCTTCGATGTCGGCGATGTTCATGTTGTTGGTACACCAGAGGAAGCTTGACGTGCAATTCCGATATCCTGGTTTCTACTAAATGAGGAGTTCAGCTACCTCGCAATGAGGTACTCGACACGCAATAATCTTCTAGTGTCCGATGTGAGGGCAGCCATCAAGCCTAATTGTAGATCTATTTAACGATATCTGACAGCGATACAAAATTAATTGCCTGTTAAATAGCGGTTCGTCAAATAGCAGGGGCATCGGTTTAAAAAAAGCTTCAGAGATTTAGGAGGTTGAAGGAAAAGTGGGAGGTCATGAGGATATATTCACCAGTAACCAGTATGATTTCCAATGCTTAGTGTCCCTCAGTTTTGATTCTCAGCTGGAAGCCATAATTGTTTCGCTGATGATATAAATAGCTAAAGTTACCTGAGTTATCTGAGATTGATTTCGATTTATAACTCTCGTCTTAAATCTTAAAATCATTCTCACCTTGGTTCAGACATGTATGTAGATCATTGACTTTGGGATTAATTTTAAAATCCTTTGTTAATCTTGTTATTCAAACTTGTCGTGTTAACCTTGCATTTGATTTCAAAATTCTGGACAAATTTGTTTGTAATGAAGTATGGAAAAATGAATAGTACACTGTATAATTTATGCATAAAATGGAGAGTGCCTAATTCTAAAATTATCTGATTTGTATCGATCGAATACTTTGAGATGGGTTTCCAAAACCATAACATTTTTGTAATGTGCATTTTTTTTTGTGTTTATCAAATTCGCTTTTTAAAACTACAAGCCACCCGGAAGCTTATTTCATAGCCCTTAACATCTAGAAGAGCCTCAACCAAATCATGATTATTGTACGTGCGGGATAATATTTTAAAATTCGTATTTATGTGTCAATCATGTATGTATGTATGTATCTCGAAAATCATTTAACGAATAAAAGAAAAGGTGGACTTGTAGTTAAGTCGTGGTTATCCAAATAGTGTAGAGTAGCATTAATGTTTAAAAACGTGTTTTCTCTTTTGAGAAACCACTAAGGGGACTCTAACAAGGTTCATTCTATAAGTTGGACTTTGTATGTGATCTGTTCGATTGTAAATAAAAAGAAAGAAAACAAAAAAAACTGAGCTTAGTTAGTATACTGGGGTAACAAACAATATTGTAATTTATTGTACCTATATTTCTGTACAAATTACTTTTAACCCTTGCTGAAACTTAAATACATATGTATGTATACTTATCTACAAAATTGCATACTTTAATTTCTTGAATGCGGCTTTAAGAAGTTAAAATTTTGGGATCTTGAAGTACATATTATGTATGTATGTAAATCGCTTTGTAACTCAAACCTTACTATATAAAGTATGGGTCCTAGAAAAAAATTGTATATTTTTTAAAAGTAATGTTCTTGATACCAAAGTAAATTGTTTGAATAATGTAATGATTCATTTTTTAACTTTTAAAATCGAAATGTAGTTATTAAGCATGTTATCTGAATGCTGTCATGACCCAGTATTCTTCTTATCATACATTTTGTAATTAAAATATCACAACTCAATACATACAGCCATTGGTAATATATACAATAAAACACATAAACACACACAAAAGGAAGGGTGACATAAAAAATACTAAGCACACAAGTAGATTGTGTATGCGCATTCGTTTTTTTTTTTTTTGTTCCCAAAAATTTTACAAAATATAATTGTGTTAACTTCAAGTATTGTGTTATGTGTTTTTGCAGTATTAAACAGAATAAAAAAAAAAATACATATATTGTTCATAATAATGTTGTAGCTATTATCAGAGCATCATCACATTTTCTCAAGTTGTACATAGACTAGCAATTGCATTGGTTTTTCATTAAGAGAATGCACTCTCTTGAAGATGTTGAAAAATATAAAAACGATAAACTAACAAACCTTTCAGGCAGTCCTAGAGATGCCGCTGGCAATCGCATTGATGACAGTCGCCTGATACTACGCATCCATCGAGGTAGACCGTGCAGTACACCGCAACGGACTCCGCTATCGGTACACTCGATGTCATCGTCGTTGAGTATGAACAGTAACTGTGATGATATTTCTCAGCCTCAGTCAACTCCTAAACGAGCGACATCTATGAGAATTAGTCGACAGCGCCATGAGAAGATCTCCATAAAAGTATCATTCCCATCATCTGAAAACGTACTGGACTCGGCGTGCAGTTCACCTCCTCCCTATGCCCTGGTAGCGTCTGCCCCCTTGAGAAAGTCTTCAATGTCAAACGGTCGGCGGTCAAGCTTTAAGTCTAGCTTATTCGAAATAGGCGAAACTGAATTCAATCTAGACAGCACTACAGATATGAGTCGCAACTGTGGCGCTGACTCAGCTTCACCTTCGCCAAAAGGGAAGAAAAGACCGGGCAAGCGTAGTATGCGCATCCAAGTGAAGAGATTTCGCATGGAAACGAAAGCCGCCAAGACGCTGGCCATTATTGTTGGAGGTTTCATATTTTGTTGGCTGCCATTTTTCACCATGTACTTAATACGAGCGTTCTGTGAGCAGTGTATTCAGCCACTGGTGTTCTCTATATTATTCTGGCTGGGATACTGCAATTCAGCAATCAATCCACTTATCTATGCACTCTTCTCGAATGACTTCCGCATCGCCTTCAAGCGGATACTCTGCCGATGCGTGTGCACAAGAAGCGGCTTCCGTGCATCGGAAAACTTCCAAATGATTGCTGCACGTACACTATTGGCGCCGGCTAACTTCCATAAAACCATATCAGGGTGCAATGATGAAAACGAAAGTGATTTCAGCTGACAACTGTTGTCCTTCGGATCACTACAGAGAACCAGTTCTTTGCCAACAGCAAATGACGAGCTAACTCCAGCGCTGCGCTCAAGTCGTTGACAAACTGAAGGGAAAGTGCTACAAGGACATCCGGTTTATCGTGAAGGTTCGCACAGGAAACACGATATCAAAACAAAATGGCAATAATTATTTTTTAAAAACAAACAAATAGTGAATAGGAAGCATTTAAGTATTATATTGATATAATTAATATTGAAGTGGTATCTAGTGTATTTGTATATAGTCGTAAAATAAATGTTGAATATTTGTTAATTGTTTGGTGTTTTGATGTACATACATGTAATTCGTTAGGAGGATGTAAACTAGATCTACTGTGGTAATGGCATCGATCCATCGATGCGAGCAGATGGCAACAAAGTGGTGAGTTTAGTCAAATTGTGTGATGTTTTTTAATGCTAACTTTGGCCACGGAATATGCAGAAAACATGTTTTCCACTTTCGGCAGCTGTATATGGATACGGACCGTATATATTCTACGACTAGACAGGTCTAAAAATGAATTAAGTAAGGTAACTTCATTATTAGATTTTTTCTTAAGTAGTACATATAAGAACAGGAAAACTTATAATGCACAACTCTAACAAAAGACAATGTTAAGCACTGAGAGATGTGAAAACATAAGCCAACTACAGCGTTGATTATTTCGAGAAAGCATTAAAATCTTTGATCTATCATAAAAAAAATGTTGCATTTTCAATCAACCTAATCGCTTGTTTCTGCATGTTTTCGATAACATTTAAATAATGTTTAGGAGTTAATCTCCAACCGTAAGAACAAGCCTCAGTCTTACTAGCGCTTTGTATATGAGAAAGAGCCTCACCGACGCGAAGTATCCCTTCGTTTAACCACATACATACATATGTACATATGACGCTTAATTTCATAGACGCGGATTTTGTGATGTTGGATATTGAATACTTTCGAGGAGGTCGAATGGACTAAAAGATATAACCCCTGTATCAAGATGTGGACGTAATCCAAAAACCAAAACGCGTCAACAACTCTGGCTCGTTCACATCGAGTGAATGGACAATACTGCTCCATCTAAGAAAATTTTCGAATCATAGCCCGCAGAATCTAATTAAAAAGGAAGACCGAATCCCTGTTTTAATGATCAAGCTATCGCAGATCCTTGAGCACTTGGTTTAGACATCGTGCCCTGGATAGAAGAGAGTGGAAGATTGTCGTGTCTCAGGCACAGTAAGTAAGTAGGATATGTGGGCGAAGTTACTTCTTAGTTGACGGTGCCATTAAGAAAATGTATTCGAATAAATTGATTGCCAATTTGAAACTGATTCATAGTATACTGATATTATATATAATATACATACATGTGCATATTCATCCTGGAAACGATGGTTAAGAAGGTTGGTATAAGAATACTATCCTCGGCAACGCTAAAAGTCTTGTTTGGTGATTCTAGTAGGTCACTAACATGAAGAACATGAAGAAGAAGTAGAGAAGGTGAAAGAATAGATCTCTGTTGAATGCCAGCATTAGAAGAAAATGTATCTGAAGAGACACCGACGACTACTACCCATTGTTTGACTAGAAAGAAAAAAATGCAGAGGATTTCCGAAGTCGATTTAGTAGTTTTTCCACCATCTGAGTGAGCTGACAGACAAGTCTTTGATATTCAGCTTGTCTGTTTAGTGTCCATAGTCTTCTATTGAGTTGGAGTATTGAAGCTAATTCCAATTGAAGGTTAAAGTAAATGAAGTCAAGAAATTCGGATGGCATTTCTGTAATCAATCGATCGCTTTGAATAGACTGTAAAATAATCTGGCCGGTTTGTCATCGTTTAGAGACCGATTAAGACTGCGCACAATTATGATACCGGGACCATCCGGCCCCATTGATTTCCTCCGAGAGACAAGCTAAATCAGACCTAATAAATAAAACAAGGCCACCGATACTTGAGACATAGTCTTTTAGATACCTTGCGGTTTTTTAAATACTACATGTAGTGTTTATATGTGTTCTTGTTTATGTAAACGTGTATCATCCATATTCGGTGCACAAAAAGTCTGCATATCTATTTTGAACTTACAATTCATTGTTCAATATTTTACTTCTATTCATTATAATATCTGCAATAGATGAGATAGATGAAAATAATAGAATGGCATATAATGGAATATAGTAGGAAGAGTCCTTCGTCAGCACATTACCTTATAGTATCGCTAACAAATTTTGAAGATACATTAGATACCAAAAAAATAACATCACACGCAACTTGAAGAACAAGCAACCCAAGCTGGGAAAGCAGACGTAAGTATCGGAACCATCTGTGGTACAAGCAATGCGACTAATATAATTTAAAGGGCTCGAAGTTTTTAAAGGTCTATGTTTTATAACACGACAGAGCTTGTCTTTATTGATAGGACAGTGCAACTCTATTGTCATCATTCGTAAACGAAAGGACTAATCAAAATGCTCACCTGGGATACACTTATACCAAAAAGAAGGTCTAGCATCGGAGACATACATGGAGATTTTCCAAATTGGAACAGGAGACAGGGCAACGAGTTTCACTATAAACCTATTCCGAAGAAGTATGACTCCCCGTTTAGGCATTAAATCAGATTGACACTGATGAAACTTTTTATTTTACTTTAGTCAAGGGTAGGATAGATCGTTCAGATTTACGAAGAAGTACTCGCCTAGGGTTTTCCTTCTCAAAATTGATAGGGGATGATTTCCCTCTTCCTCGTCTCTACTGCGAGCACCAAGCCTTCTGGTATGTCTGCCTACCAGGCAGTGTCCTGTGAGGGTGTCAACTATCTTTGATTGAGGGAAATAAATGTACTAGTTTTCCCACAATCCAGCACCGGCGAGATTTGTGTAAAAGAGAGACATGTGCCGATATTGTTCCACCTACTGCTTGCCATTCTAATGGGTATGGTATATAATTGGAATGTTTTCGATTTAATAGGTACTGATGGTCCTCCCCTATTGTTAGCGAGGTTCCGGTCTGTAACCTCCTTAGATAGCTCGTCCGCTTTGCAATCAGCTGGAATATCCTTGTAGCCTGGAACCTAGTACAGTGCATTGCTTTATCAACTTGGATTGAATTATAAGCCATTCCACGGCTTTTATCGCAGCTTGGCTATGTAGAAAACAAAAGCGCTGCAGTCTATCGACTTAATCGAAAGCTAGGACGTGGCTTCACGGACTGCTGTAACTTCTGCAATCGTGCTGTGCACCTCTTCCAGACGCTGTCTTGGATGCGTCTGTATAAATCTCAGTCGCAGATTCATTTAAAATTTCATCTTATTCCCAAGCACTTCTGCTAGGAATCCTGGTTTTATACTTGACGTTAAAGTCCAGATAGGGGACAATTTGGTCCGAATTACTAGGAACAGTGTTATCGTCGTTTAAGATACTTGCGTGGCCCATATTTTCACGAGCCAGTTGCAAGGATTCCCTAAACCGTAATGTTGATTTATCCACCATCAGCTTAACAAAGATGTCGACGGTAAGAAAATGGAGCATAGTTATTAGTGCAGATGTAGGAGTGATTCTGGCCGTTGAATCTTCTCAATTAGATATTTCAATTTTGCTTTTCTTGTCCAGTGCCGTCCACTAGACTCGTACTCCGTACATAAGGATAGGTCTGACGACTGCTGTGAATATCCATTGAACAATCCGGGACTGAAGACCCCAGCTTGAACCTATAGCCTTCCAACATGAATAGAGGGTGTCGGAGGCCTTCATAGCACGACTTTGAATATTCAGTTTCCTAGTCAGGCATAGTCAATATTTATAATAATTTTCATATGCTGCCTTAAAATCATTTAACAGTTGGTGGGTATCTTGTGAAATGATAGTTCGTAAATATTATAGTCTCAGGATTTCCGTTCATTACACCAGATAAGGACGGCGATAACAATTTAAAATGTCATTTCATCTAGTATAGTAGAGAAATTATACTTGCAATCGAAAAAAATCATAAAGACCAAATATTTAGGTATCCGAATTGTTTACAATATACTCAAGCATTATCTATATTTACGCCCACCTTTTGGAGGCATTTTTGTAAAAAAAAAAACAACTTTGATAATATTTTGTATGTAATATCCTCAAACGTTCGAAGTCAATAAAATAAAATTTAAATTCATTCGATTCAATATAATAATGCAGTATGCCACACCCACTTTAGCACGACTGATACAAACGAAGAAGGATAAGGTATTATACCATCCCTTCGTAGAGAAATCGTAGCTTTTCTATGTTTTTTACCATATATGTATATGGCATTTATAGATAAGCTCGTAGAAACAAACCTTTATAAGTAGTATCGTTTGTGTTCTCTGTGCGATCAGAAAATCTAAAAAATTATCTTTGAACCCTTATACGGACATGCATAATCTTACACAAACCGATCTAGATACACATACATATGTATATGAGTATGTATAATATTTACATACCTTTACATTGTATGTACATATATGCAAGTTCATGTTCTTTATTTCAATTCAGAGGCTAAAACGACAAAAAGTTCAAGAACCCGAACGTTTTCGAATCTGAGAAGTTTCTAAATTTAAAATTTGACAATGAAATAACAAAACGGAGTAATTTAACAAAAATGTGAACGTAGATACATATGTATATACATATTTACGTATTCATTTAATTTTTTATTTGTTACACGAACATTAAACAGGGTGCTATTCCTTATAAATTGTTTTGTTTTGACATCCTTTTATTATCTTGTTTGAGTGTTATTCTAGACGCAGATAATTTCTTTATCCAATTTGTTACCTCTACATCATATTTGGGTGAACAAAATATTTTATTAAAATAATCAACCACTTAAAAAAGAATTACTAATATCTACATTATGTGTCTTTAGCAAAACACTGCACAGATTAATGGTAGGCATGCCTCTGACCATGGTATGGAAAATTTTAAACAAATATTCGAAAATGATCTCAAATGTCGAACGGAGTAGCATATTATATAGGGTGCTGCAGTATTGATTAGATGATTTAAAATTGTAAAATAATTAAAAAAGCCCGTAGAAAAGCTCTTTATGTGAGTACGACGTTTCAAAAATAACGTAACTAAGATGGGCTCCATTGTTCAGCCAAAAAGTCGCTTGAGGGACTCCATAGTCTCCCTTAGCACAGTAATGGTATCTGTTGAATTGTATACGTAATAGATTCTTGTAGTCTATGATGCCAGATCGATTCTCGAAGACTTCAATGCAGAACCCGTCAATCTCAACTTTCTTACCCGTTTTAAAATCGTTTGATGTGTTGGAAATCTTTCATTTCTTCTTATAACGGCGTCTATATACACATCGCGGTATAGTAGCTGAATGACCATATAACCCACGTTACTCACTAGACCAACTCCAACTTAATTACTTAAATACTCAAAAGTTGTACTAAAGTATCTTTTAATTATTTTCAATTCCTTTTAATTAGGTACTTGTAATTCTGTTATAAAATTAAATGCAAATAACTAAAAATGTTATCACACTTTATATTTAATGCTTACTAATAAATTTATGTACAGCTAATATTCTACACAAACTTAAGATCATATTTTCAAATAATTCGAAGGAATTGTAAGTACAAGTACAAGTCCCGGTATTGGTATTTGAACTTTTTAAGTACAAGTACCAAGGAATGGTCTTAAAAGAATCCCTGTTGCAAATACTGTCAAACTCAATATGTTCGAGGCTAGTTATACGATCCGTGATATACTACGGAGCATAAGCATGGAGAAACACAAAATATAATGATGTGGAGAAGCTGTTAAGATATTTCTTAAAAAAACTGTTTCGTGTTCCTTCTAATACTCCCAACTATACTTATTTACTTAGTAGGAGTTAGGTGTTTTGACCCCATTTGTTTCGCCAAACCGAAGTAGAAGCGGTTTGCTAGGGTAAGTCTTCGTCGAATCTCCACGAAGGTGTCATTCGTGGAGTTGATATATACTCCGAGGTAGGTAAACTCCTTAACCGCTTGGAAGTTACTGTTGCCAACAGTGACGTTTTGTCCTAGGCGGTGGACAGACGCTTCTTTGTTTGTTGACAACATGTACTTGGTTTTGTTCTCATTCACTTTAAGGCCAACTCGTTTCGCCTGTTCTTAAATTGCCGTAAAAGCTATGGTCTTTTCCAGAATCCGCCTTAGTGTAAAAATTTGGTCTATCATCGATCTGCCGGGGCGGAAGCCACACTTCAGCTTCAGACGTTCACACAGTACAGTTGGATAGGATTTTATATGCAACATTAAACAGGGATATGCCTCGGTAGTTCTTACAAGACATAGGATCGCCTTTCTTGAAGATGGGGCATATAGAGCTGATAGTCCAGTCATCGGGCGTGACTTCATCCACCAATACTTGATTGATGATTTGGTGCATGCACCCAACCAAAGTATCACCACCATGTTCGAAAAGCTCTGCTGGTAGACCTTCAGAGCCGGCGGCCTTGTTGTTCTTCAGCACATCTACAATTCCCTGTGCTTCGGTGACTAGGTTTCCTTCATTGTTTCGAAGAGCTTGCGTTCCGGGCTTGAATCCAGCTGCCAGTTGCTTGGCTTTCCTAAAAACATCCGGATGTTGTTCCTATCGCGGGACTCTTCGATATCCTTGAGCTGGAAGACTACGTGTGTCCTTTTCTTCTTACGTAGGATCTTCTTCTCCTTATTTCTTCTGGCTCGATACTCTTCTCTCGCTGTCCTTGTTTTGCGCTGCAGCGCTTCCATGTGTGCATTTTCTGTCACCTTTATCCGACGCACGCATTTATCATCATACTAAGGGATCTTTTTGGGTGGTGGCTGGTAGCCTATGGTTGTCTCTGCTACCCCTTTGATGATGTCGTGATACTGGTTCCACAGATTGTTGGTGTTTGTGGTATGCACAGCGGAAAGTCTCTCGCTCAGGTGCTCTCTGTAGGCTCTGGCTACTCCAGTCGTGCTAAGGCTTCCAACGATGAATTTTTTTTTCTGGGTGGCAACTTCTCGTTGGATAGTCGAGGTCTGAATTTAGCTGCAACAAGAAAATGTTCAGAGTCGACGTTTGTCCCTCTGAAAGTTTGCACATTCAGAATGTTGGATGCGTGCCTCGCATATATTAGCACGTGGTCGATTTAGTTGGCGGTTCAACCATCTGGAAAGCGCCAGGTTCCTGTGTGGATTTGTAGTCTTGGAAACCTAGTGCTACTTATCACCGCATTACGAGCTACTGCAAAATCGATTAGCCGGAAGCTGTTGTCTGTTGTCGTTTCGTGGAGGCTGTGCTTTCCAACTAATCCGCCAAAGATGTTTTCCTTACCGTTTTTGGCATTGAAGTCCCCGAGTATGATTTTGACATCATACTCCCGACATCAACTCCTCCTTGATAGAGTCTTCAGCTTCGTCGGTAGGGTCATGTGCACATATTATGCTGATGTTTTGGAATGTTGCCTTGATGCGGATCACAGTCAGGTCGATCGCTGATCGGCTTGAAGTCAATTATCATTGAGTGAAACCGATTTCCACGGCGAATCCGCATCCTAACATGTGCAGTCTTTTGTGACAGCTGTAATAAATGTCGCAGTTTTTTTCGTTTTTGCATACCTGATCCTATCCATCGTATCTCCGGAATCGCGGTAATATCTGCCTTGTACCGCGTGAGGACAGATTTTGAATAGCACCTGGAGTGTACAGTATACGTACGTTCCAGGTGCATAGTCCCAACTATGTACATGCTTCATATTGAAAGAGGTTCTGTTGTTGTTCTCAACATTTAATATACACGTTCAGGATGAATATGAAAGCTCACATGAATGGTAGCTCTAAAAAAAAGACACATGGTGTCGATCAGGCACAGAAAGTGAGGCATTAACCAGGCCAGAAATTCATCGTAAATTTGAAAGAAGTTACTTAAACACCTCGTTAAAGCCTAAAGTTCTTGGTCATTTCTTTTTTCAATTTTTGTACTTTTACTTGCACCTATACCTATAGGGCAAGTATTGGTTTCGTGAAAAATTTCGAACTCGAGATTTTAATCAAACTTGACATTACTATGATGAAGAAATCCAAAACAGTGGGTCCGCCAATTCCGTCCGTCTGTCTGTCTGTCTGTCTGTCTGTCGGTCTGTCTGTATATTCAACTGCAGCCTACACGGCTGGACAGATTTGCTTCAAACTTCATATCTGGGGTCTGTGGGATAAAATTTTGATAAAATTTCATATGTGAGTTAGTTTGGGCATATGCTATTAAATGGCATACAACGTTTTGCGCGAAAAATGCGTATAACGGTAATTTTAGAAATTGGCTTTTTCTCGTCTATTCCTTCAGCGATTGGGCTTAAAATCAATATCTGAGGTGGGTATAATGAATGCAAAAATATGATATACCAAGTTTTGGAACTGCCACGAGTACATTTAAAAAATTTTAATTTTTCAAAATTTTTACTAGAAATCGAAAAAAATTTTTAAAATATAATTCATAGGTTTGCATAGGTGCAAATACGTACGGCCCAGTCGTGCACTTTATTTTCTGTGCGATATCGCTTTGACTAGTTGATTATAGTGACACAAGGCGTTACAGACTACTCACCAAGATTCTTTGAAACCGCGCTAGACAATGAAATGTTTTTAATGCGGGTATCGAAAAAATTTACAAAGAATTTTGACGTAAAACTTCTCAGCATATACGGGAACGATAGCAATGAGAAAAGTTTTAGAATCTTTACTAGCTGACTCGCACAGCTTCCATCGTGTGTTTTGATTTTATTATTGGATGTCAACATTGCATGCTGGATACTTTTTTGGTGGAAGAGACAATAACATCGAGTGCTCTGCAGTAAAAATAAAAACAAGTGCGAATCTTTCTTTCGAACTTAAAAATGGCCACCATTGCACACAAGAAATAAAGCATTTTTGCAGGACACACAGGACTTGTGAAACAAATTTCTATGATTAAAAGAAAGAGCCATGTTTTCGGAAACATCACCATACCATACCAGGACCATCAAAATTAATTTTTTTTTCGTCTCGGAAAAAGACAGTGTTTCTGCATTTTTTTCAAGTCATCTGTGTTTTGTAAAAATGCACTATTTCCGTTGTACATTGGTGGCATTTTGCAAACCAATTCGTTTTTAGTTTGCAAAATAAAAATTAGTAACTTACAACCCTATGCTGTTCATTGTGTTGATAACCGCGATGCTAAGGTGAAATATTACTCTCATTTATCTATGGCTGACGGAAAGATCTGTAGCGCTTTAAGTGAAACTGTTTCGAGTAGGTGTTACATTTGCGGTGCATCACCGAAAGAGATGAATACCAAAGATAAATACCTTTAGAATACCCTGGCTCAGTACTGGAGATCCCTATAGACCTGCGATTCAAATATTTCGAAGCTATTTTTATAGGAATAAAACTAATATTTCAACATGAATGGAACTGTAACGCCACCTTTGATTCCATCTAGGGAATTCGTCCACTGCCGACTGAAGCAAGAAGAAGTGCCCTAGTGAGAAATCGAGACCTCCAGAAGGGATGATCCTGGATCATGGGATGAACATAAGGAACGCTGCGACGACGTAAATGAGAAGCATAAGTGAGGTCAATAGACTTCAGAAAATTGTCTCCAGGGATCCAGTTTCCAAAGTCGGACTCATTCGTGATAAAACGAGGGAGGTTGTTGTGACACTGGATGGTACAAATGAGGTTCTCGTTGAAATACGCTTTCCGGCAAGCCCTAAGTCAGATCAGCTCTGGTCTCTGAGGAAACAAGGAGCAAAAGAGGATGTATAGGGCACAAGCGGAACGCATAGTAACGCCAGAAGCGTTCATTGTACCAAGTCTTAGGGGTATATACATACGTTACATGCCTAGCAATAGGCTACATACCGGTAACATGGGAGAAACAAATGTGGTGTTTCTTCTAAAACCGAGAAAAAAGAACTACACTGAAGCGAAGTCCTTCAGAACGGTCAGCCTAACATCATTTCTGTTGAAGAGGAAGAGGAGATGCATACAGGAGGCATCGCATTGACCATAATAATGGACATTGAAGGTGCTTTCGATAATATATGCTACGAAATCTGAGAGTAGCCTTAGAAGGTTCCGTTTGCGTTGACGGGCGTTGGAGGAGGAGATGGACTAACTACACGAGCTGTACAGAGACATCGACCTAGTCGAAAAACTGCTAATCATTTGTTTGAGATGGCTAGGACATATAAAGCGAATGGACACCAGCGATTCGGCCCGCAGAGTCTTGGAACCAAACCCGGATGGACAACGCATTAGAGAAAGACCTCGCCTTAGGTGGCGCGTACAGGTAGCAGAGGGCCTTAACTGACTTGCGAGTGTTAAATTGGAGGCAGTTAGCTAAAGACCGGGCTATCTGGAGAGGCTTGTTGGTTGAGGCTCAGGTTCTCACCGAACTGTAGTGCCACCGAAGTAACTAAGTAAGATACGTGAAAGATATTTATGTACGTACGTTTTTGTTTACATTTACTAATGAAGGATCGACCAAACTTCATTGAAGTTGTGTTTAAATTTTTATAATAATGTCTCCATATTTTGTTAAAAGTTATACATATTTATGTGTTACTTTCACTCTCGTGGTGTGTTACTTTCTTCCACGGCCTCCAGGATGAAAGTAAAACAGTAAAACTGGTTGCAGAAAACCAATATCGCTCTTAAACAGTCTATGATTTAGGCTTGAAACTTAGATGCTTTGCCAAAAAAAAAAAAGCAAAAGCGTACTACGATAGAAACTACCACAAATGAAAGTTTAATTCATTCCAAATATTTTTGTTTTGTTTTTGTTTTGATCTCCACAGTTGGAGCCAATAGGTCTATAGGTTTAGGTTTAGATTAGAGTGGCTGTGTGCACAAGCAGATGCCCTTAGCCCAATAAAGGTTGGTTGCGATGCCATGGATCGTACCATTTGGCTATAAGCTTTTGATAAAGTGAAGGAAGCTCGTGACGCCTAGACGCTCCTAGACGAGGTAATCTTTTTTAGAACAAATCTGGGTGCGTACATAGGCCGAGGAATTGGACATGTTGACCTGTCAGACGTTTGTTTCAAGTAGAGATACAATCATGTATAGTTGGCGTTCCTAAAAGCGTCCAGCTTTAGTAAGAGTTTACCAGTAGCGAAGGGCATATACAAACTCCGCCACTTCGCTGGGATCCTTTGGGCCACATCCTGTCCGGCGAGCTCGTCAGCCTTGCAATTTCCTGCAATGTCTCTTTGACTTGGCACCCAGCTTATGTGAATGTTTAACTACTAAGTCATCTCCAAAAAAAGACAACTGGTAGCCTTTAAAGTTAAGGAGCATGATTGCAGGGATTTGATTGCCACTTGACTGTGAGTGAAAATGCTTATATTCCTGACAGATAGTGCATTACATTTCAGACATTGTCCTAGTTTACTTGATCATCATGATTTTTATCCTTGTCGGAGAAGACACCTCAACCCACCCCTTATCAGTCTTGCATTCGTCCATGTAGAAATGGACTGAACTGTCCTCAAGAGAGGAAGTATTGACTCTTTAACTACGATCAGAGATGCTACGGAAGTTCCGGTCAAATAACAGAACCGGCGGAGTGCAGTCGGTGTCTTCTGTGATACAATTGAGGAAATCAGTGATCGAAATTTGAAAGGTATGATTGTCTTTCAAGTAGGCAATACATTTATAAAATAAAGGACAAAATAACACCTGGACCAAAAATCCTAAGTTTGTAGTCGTCGTAATGGCACTGGCGTACATAAATGGAATCTAGCAAACACTCTGCAGAATTTTACTAAGTAAGCTAGTATTCTAGTCAAAACCCAGCTCCATTTTTAGTTTTGATTTAGTTAGATCCCAATACTATTAACTCTGATTTAAACTAGAATTTTTATAAAGTCATCATATTTTTCTAAAACTAAGTTAACCCATACAAAATCTTCTTCTCTTCCATGCAGGTTCAAAAGGAATCGGATCACGTTTTGAAGAACAACGTTTAACGCTGCGAATACACCGAGGACGAGGTTCAAATCAACACGATTCAACCCACAGCAATGGTAGTACACAAAGTACAACAACAACTCTTGGGACACCATCTCCTGAGCGTCTATCAAAATATGCAACTCGAAGATCTCATCACCATCATGATAAAATCAAAATATCTGTTTCTTATCCTTCGAATGAGAATGTTAACGAAATGTCACAAAGCAGTGAGTCCAGCAGTGCCTTGTACACCGTACACTACACTGCGCCAAATGGCAGAGAAACCACCGAGACCCAGCTCTTTCGAGCGAACAGAGACAGCAGTTGTTACCTTCAAGTTGGAAAAAGTATGCCCGAGATGTCGAGACGGCAATCGGCCACCAGTGATATATCGGACCGAACTCGGCCGAATAAAAAAATGGGACGACGTAATATAAAGGCTCAGGTTAAACGTTTTCGCATGGAAACCAAAGCAGCCAAAACGTTGGCCATCATAGTTGGTCTGTTTGTATTTTGCTGGTTACCGTTTTTCACAATCTACATTATAAGGCCATTTTGCAAAGACTGCATAGATCCATTACTCTTCTCCATTCTCTTCTGGCTGGGGTATTGCAACTCGGCTGTAAATCCTATGATTTACGCTTTGTTTTCGAAAGATTTCCGATTTGCCTTTAAGCGCATCATTTGCCGATGCTTCTGCTCCAGGCAGAGCATTTCATTGAAAACTAGTCGCAGAGGATCTGACATGTCTCAGATTCGAATAAAAGGACGTTCGCCTAGTATTACACCAAGCGCAGCGGCACATTCGTTCGGCGATGAGAGCGAGCATATGCATGAACTTAACGAGCCCAGATGACGTTCATTCGGCCCCAGCTCTAGCTCGCAGAGTAGTCTTGGGGTCCGAAAGTGTAGTTTAAAAGTTCCTGTTTATGAAATATGTCATCCCTTAGTAATGGAATCACCTGGGTACTCATACGCAGGTGGAAGTAATACGGTCAATGGATCTTTAGCAGCCAAAGTGTAGATGTAGTTATTTTTTTTTTTTTTTTATAACTAAGCTAAGTATAAGAAGTTGCATTTATGTATACGCTTTTACTTGAAGGATATGAATAATGATTGTCGTTACCTAAATTAAGTGAATCCTAGACTCAAAGAGTTGCAAAAAAAATTAAAGAAAACAACCATGTTGCTTACATGTGTGCTTCCATTATCCTTTAATATAATAAGTGCTTCAAATTGAAAAGTTGTGAAATTTTTTTTAAGGATTCTTGTTTCTTTTTTGTTAAAGGGCAATGTTAAAGTGATTTTTCTTTTGGCCTTAACCTTAACTTGGCAGAATTTATCATCTCACGTCCGCGAAATTGCAATTAGTGAATTTAATTACAATGCAACGTTGCACGCAAGCCGCACATTAGTCTGTGTCGAGAGGGAAATTGATTTTCTGTATGCTCATGAACATGACTCTATACCTGTGTTAGATGGTTTGTATTAGAGTGTAAAGAACTGTGAAAAAGTAAGGCAAATTGACAAATATTAATACATATATGTACATATGTACATACATACATTGCAAATAAATATCCTTCAAACAAGTAGACAATTTTATGATTACTGACAGTATCCTTAATTGCAATCAAAATATTTACGACCAACCAAACCTTTTGGACGACTTAAGTTTTTTTTTGTTTAACAAGCTCTTTCTAGACTGGTACGTTGTACAATTTTAACCAGCAAAGTTCATCACTCGCTTCGAACCTCGCTGGCTGTTCAGCGATCATCATATATACATATGTATGTCATTTCAACTGCTAGGATAGCGTTTACCCTCTTCTACCTCAGCTCTTAGTACTTGTTTAGATAAAACTCATCAAAACCATTTTGATTGTTGAATTTTCTAGATCGCGAAGTTATTTTTAGATTCAGAAGGTTTTTGACTTTTTCTATGCGAAGACTAACTTCGATGAACTAGAAGTCCGAACTGATTTGTTGCCTTTTCGAACATTCTATCGATTTATTGTTAAAGCCATGGTTTACACTTATCAAATTTTTGATCAAACCTCCTTTACGAGCGACTTAACATACCATCCAACTCAAGTAAATTTGCGTTCACATTCATCAAATCTAGGATAAACAAAACGAATTGACAAAGGGAGATTGCCGATGGCACAACACCGAATGCCAAATCCATGAATAATACAAGATAATAAACCTACCTTCCTCAAGCTGAAAGCAACAGAAAAGAACTAATTTTGCACATAACTCATTGCATGTATCGATGATTGCACGAAAATCAAATGGGCGCTTACGCACTCATTCTTTTGTGGACTGGTGAAAACATGGACGCAGAATTCTTGCCAGGTCGTGTGGTTGACCAACAAAGGAAGTTTTTTGTTGTTATCCGTTACGGTGGTGAAATTGCAATTTAAAAGTGCTCTGAAATAAAATAAGTATGACAATATCTAATTGCAGTTTTGAATTCAGTGCAATATCAATAATCACACATAGTGTAGAACTGGATTAGGTTTTCGCATTTTTGGGTAAATTTTATGGAAATAAAAAAAAGGAAAGAGGATGGTTTTAATGGGGACATAAGATTCAAACAAACCGTTAACTGCGGAAGTAAAGAAATTAATTCGATTGTCTATGGAGGTCAATCCAATCTAAGGCCATGGCATCATTTTTAAGGGAACTCAGTCTGATTGACTAAAAATCTTGTGGAGTGAGAACCTGGGCACATCCAGCTGATCATAGAAGTTTATTCGGTCTGTTCTATTTACTAGAATGACATCGAGGAGGGTATAGTTAGTGGTACTGAAATGTATCGGGCTAGGTGTATTTACCGGAAAAAGATGTAGAGAGTTTAGGCTATTGTTAAAGCCCGTATGATACTACATTTTTTCCGCATTTTTATTGCTCTGAAAATGAAGTTAGAGCAGTACGCAAAATTACCTACTGAAATTCCCATTTGGTGTAAGTGTATACGCACTAACCTTATAAATGCGAAAATGTCAAAAAAATGCATTAAAACTGTCTCTCAAACTACATTTTCCAGCCACTGGCAGCTTTTTTTTGACATTTCTGCATTAAAATTATACGTTTGCCATTTGCGCCTGTTTTGCTGTCTAGCTGTATTTGAAAATAAATTGTGACTCTTGATTTGTGTATGTTGCTTTGCAAAGTGATTGCCTTCCTTTTCTTAAAAAAACGTGTTTTCTCTTTTATGCAAAGCTGACCACTAATGTATTAAAAATGGGGAAAAAATGTAGTGTCATACGGGCTTAAGGAGATTTATGTTAAAATATCCACTTTCTCGCCCTGAAATATGACCTTAAATTCATCCCAGTATTTATTCAAGTTTTGAGCATTGAGAACCTTTTGCAAATGACTCTCAGCATCACTCGAGTTTTATGAAAAGGCTTTCGAACATTATGAGACTGGTAGTTTATTACAGCCCAGTGTCCTGTTCATTGAAAGGATAAAAACATTTGAGAAGATACTAAAGGTATTATAGTCGATCAAGAGATGTGGTAAATAATTTTTTTTACACATATGACAGATAGCTCAGTTTTGCATATTGTACTTATTTGATAGTGATTATATCGGTAACAATAGAACGCGTCACTCGATAGATCTTATCTGATTGGTGTTAAGTTGTTTTTTTAATCCATTCGGAGTTATTGCGCCTGAGAGAGGTTTTCTGTGTTTAATGTCCAACCATTTGTCTATAATGTTATTGATAGTGTTTTGATATTTGATAACGGTTATTAGCGTGATTGGGGAAGTTCAAGATTCAATTTCAATGAATATTTGGTAAAAACCTATCAATAACCTACTTTGACTGGGAGTCCTGATGCATTGGTTAAAGCGTGGGACTATTGAACAGGAGATTCAAGGTTCGAAATCCAGAAATCACAAAAGAGTTTTTTCACGAAAGTGAAAGTTGCTAATTTGAATTGATTGTGATGTTAGTAGTATTACTGCTTTTGGTTCAGTTTTTTTTTATCAATATTGTCTATTAACGAACGCTTACACATATGTACGTACATTAACACTTAACCTGTCAGAATATCGTAACAATGCTTGTGATCAGAGATAGATTTGACTTAACACTACTATTAATATTGATCACTATCACTTATTGATAGAGTAGAGATTAAGTTTTTTTTTGTATTTTCCACTCTACTTGAGTTATAAATTATGTGGCAATATCATATGGTGCATATTGTAGAGCGAGAGGTTCAAAGCTCGATCTCCAGACAACACCTAACATTTCTTTAACATCACCTCTCACTAGCGTCTAACAAACATCCGAGAGTAAAAACTCTCATAAAAAAGCTTCTCAAAACAAACATTGCCCAAGGGATACGGCATTAAACAGTAGGCCCCTTCCATTCGTGTAAATAATATAACATGCACAACACGAATGGTTGTGAGAATCTAGGCCCTGGGTCTCATGGATCTGCCACGCCAAAAAAAATTTTTTTTTCTGTATACTCTAGTTTAAATTTATTGAGAATTCATTGCACTTTTTCTGCCAATACAAAGGTATTCACCTCAAGAAAATCATATTTTCTTTCGATCAAATAAATAGAATGACTTTTGTACATAGTGCTTACACATATTTTAATTTGTCTTTCATTGTAAAATAAAACTATAATAAATAAAATATACTACAAATGCACATCGATAACAACTTCATGTTATGACTTCATGTTCCAGAAATAGTTAAAATATTGTAAATATGTTATGTAGTTATATATTCTATCATATTTGTATACTATATAAATTAAATAATTTAAGCAAATGTTTATATTGTGCGATGTAAATACAAATATTTATGTAAAATAAATTACCTACTATATAAAAATACAAGCGTTTGCGGAAAAAGAACGTATCACATTAAATGTTTACGCTAGCTTCTTAAAGGAGATTTGACGATAAATTCAGGATCACCAAAGGGTCAATTACAATGAATGATTGCAATCAGCTTAAGCTTAATCAATGCCATCGTTTTAATCGGATAGAATTCTAAATATACGGTTAATTGGGCTGCTTCGAATTTAAAATTCATTAGTTGTACATATTAAATTATGCTTTCTTTACTAAGTTTACGGTAAAGATGAAAATTATATGTGATACGTGCTTTTTCCCACTGTGTATAACAGGGTAATCTGTATAAGTGCTTGCTAAACATTCTACAGATCAATGTTCATAATGCAATACCATGGCTCTAGATAAAATGTACATTAATAAATTAGTATAATTGTAAAATATGTTTACTTTTTCTCACAGCCAATATTTTAAAAATAAAAGAAATATGAAATGTATTCAAGTTTTTGTTATTAAATAAAAATAAAAATATTTAAATTTAATAAATACAGAAGTTTCAAGCCGAAGTTATTGTTTTACTTAAATAAACAGTAGTTTTATTGACAAGAAAAGATACATAAATCTATTGACAGAGCATTCCACACAACTAATATATTGGAATAAATTACTGAGAATAGAAAAATGTAAATTGTAAATGAATCTGCGGAAGGAATATAATATGTACATACGAATCTACACCACACCCAACCAACTCGATTATAAACATCCTTCTCGACTGGAGTGCGATACCAGGTGGTTTGATGTCTATCCGTTTATCCATTGCTGCAAGACGTCTCTACATATTTCTGTGCTCTTAGTACGTTATGTACGTTAGTACTGTGCAATTTAGTACGATTTAACGTTTCATATTATGTAAGTGACATTTTCAAGTCTACTATCAAAACGAAAATGGAAGAGAAATTAATATAGATAGAACTGATCCATAGAACTATCTATTGCAAAACAATTAGTTTTCAAAATTCAATTGCGATGTATTATCAACAATTTACTGAACGTCTGTTTTACATGTGTTCCTAGATTCATAATTACACCTGTTTCAAGCTTTATGTCTCGCGCACAATACAGTGAACGCTGGATATAATGAAGAATTCAATATAGTGAACAAGTAAAATATTTTTTATTTGTTTGGAATGTATTATTTTTGATAAGTTTTTTTTTTTGTGGATGAATTGTGTTTCTTTCTATTAAATTATTCTTTTTAATATATATTGACTTCGTTTTTAGCAATCGCGCAGAAAAAATGTAATAATATTCTATTTTCGATATATTGTATGGAAAAGCATTCTCATTTTAATGAAATTTGCTATAAGAAATCCACACTCGATACAATGAACAATATCGCTTCAGTGAACAGAGCCGGTTTTTATTAGTTCACTATATCGAGCGTTTGTACACATGGATATATGAAACACGCATATGTACATACATACCAGACAAAAGGTGATTTTAATAACTTACCCGGCAACGCCACTTGTGCTGCAGTTTCTTTTTAGTCAATATTTAACTAGCTGCGTAATAGAAAGCTGTAAAACTTAAAAGAAAAATACTCGTGAAAGTTTCTTTATGTTTCTTTTTACAACTTCATCGTGCGCAGCTAGAGCATTCAGCAATCGTATTCTAAATATTTGTACTATTAGCTACTTCAGCTATCAACTGTAGTTTGAATACCATCTAAACAATTATTTTTCTGCAGATAATCTCCTTTCATAATTATTTACGTGTGGACAAGAATGTCGATACATTCATCTAGATAAACGAAGCATTTCCCTTCGTATCAAAGGCTTTATTCTTTATCGACAATTAGTAGGTAATCTTAATTATATTTTCTTTCGATATGCATCCCTGTAGGCTTTCGTTCACTTTAGACAGACCCATCGTCGCTTGTGTAGATACTTCTAAGTGTTACGGACCGAAAAGGTAAAGGTTGAAAGGACCGACGCCCTGACCCCTGAACCACAGTACCCGCAAAGACTAATGTACATATGTATATAACATATCATGTAACAAGGTTATCAAATGCTGATTCTGACGAATTTGCATTAAATGTTTTACCAACAATAACTCTAACTCCCACTCTAGATAACTAGCTGATAGCATCCACTCCTACTAAAGGCAAAGGTGTCATATCACCGAATCCTTTAGGGGACCGGTTATTGACGAACCGATATTAAAACAAAATCATCACAAACAGTACCAAAAAGTTATCGTTACCCGCGATCGAACTCCTAGCATAGTCAAGGAAGCTCTTCTATGCCAAGTAGGTCCTTACCATAATGACAATACAGTGCTTTGATGCTTGATGGGCATACACGAATCAAATCGATGGCCGTGGATTTGACAATCTGCCGAGGCACTAAATGCTGACCTTTAGACGTTGGAAAACATGTGAACCCGGCATCGGTATGTCACATGATCACCGTCTTCACCTTTTTGATCTGGAGCAGAACTGATTGTTGATATCAAGCTGATCAAAGGCCGTACTTACGAAAAAACTTAATCTGCAGCCTCAATGGTAGAGAAGTAGAGTTCAAGTATCCCACAAAAATAATGGGAGTACAGCGCATTGTGAGGCGTGACAAAGAGCTCTCTAAAACTTAGGAAACAGCAGATAAACTGTTTTGCTTGCTTTAGAAAAGTAAAATTGAAATTTGTCAACGTCTACATAGACTGCAGGCCGAAGCATTCAAAGTGAGACATAGAATAGATACTGCCACGATAAAAGCACTTACATAGGCTTATAAACTCCGCAACTGAAGTAGGCATGCGCTGAAGAACGTTGAATATTGGAAGAACAATATCTATGACATAGAATATTAAAAACTTGACTACGACTGTCCCGCTTCAATGACCTCTTGCTCTGTGTGTGCAGAACTTTGAAAATCACCATTACTGTCTTGCATAAGTTGGGAATCTTTATTAACAGATCACTTCGTATCATCCAAAAAATTCTCTGTTTGAACTGCATCTTAAATGGAGAACTGTTTACGACGACGATGCAGGAGAAGTGACAAATTTACTATAATATTTTAACATTCAGATCGTTGGAGACCTTTATTTTTTTATTGATTTGAAGCTCCTTACTCAAAAGAAAGTGGCATTGCTTTATGCTGATAATCTACAAAAATGTTGCTAATAGAAGATCTTTTGCTTTAACACTACCGGTTATCCTGACAATAGTCTGACGTATTCAAAAGTGTCAGTAATCTCTAAAAAGTAGTAGTAGTGAAATCATATTATGGGTGAGCATTTGTAGCCAGTTGAATACAGATCGCATTCTTTTTAAAATGGCGTTTTCGTAATCAAGCCGATCCACAAAGATCTTCCGAATATAACATTCATCGACGAATTGCTGGCCATCAACTAAAGATGGTACAGAATTGCTGTTTTATTTGCTTGGTAAATATATTATTACAACAACTTAGCGGTATATACACTATAATATATACTATAAGTCTCATCAAACTTATAAGTGGGGAAATTCCAAAATAACTTCATGAAAGGGGCATTTTAATAGGTACGTTCCGAATTTTAGGCCTCATAAAAAAGTGGGTGAGACTTCATGTGTCATAACTAGCATCCTCACTTCTCGTTTTGACTATGGATAAAGTATGGGGAAATTAGCAACAAATAAAATAAAGTTTATTTCTTCATTGAAAGAATTTCGGCGTCACTTGATAACCTTAGACTTGTGATTTAATGTAAACAAAGTTAAAACACTTCACGCATTCAGCATATCCTTTGGTCAGAAATTATTGAGTAAAGAGATATGTATTGATCTTTCGTCCCTCTTTACTTCCAAAACCCATTTCCTTAAATTGTTTTTGTTGCAATTCGCTTTTCATCTGTGAATACGTGTGAGCATTGGCAAAAAGTATTTGGGATTCACGAAACTACAGTTAATAGATGTCAGCACTTAAAAATCTTTTCGCTGAATGTATCCCGTCATAATCTACGTTCATCAAAAATTCTTATTGCCAATTTTTGGCAACAAAAAATTTACTAGTGGTAGCAACCTACGTTAATGTAGGTGATTATAATGTTTTTAATGTTTGACGTTATCCTTTCAGACTGGTTTTAGTGCTCTTTTCAATGGACTGATTGTCCATTAGGATAGTTTAAGTTCCTCCCTGTAGCAAATACATATACATATGTATGTACATATATATAAATATGCATTCGTGATTTTAGATATGTAGATTAGGGCTGTAAAAAAATACGTGTTCAGCGACTACCTCGAGATTATATCAGAATTAAATCTGATTCCTGGACTTCGACTTAAATTTTCAAGTATCGTTGCACAAAATGGATACGTCGGCGAACAAAAACTATAACAATTTCCGAAAACGTCAAAAAGTTACCGAAAACAAATAATTTTGGTTTCCGAGAGTGTTTTAACTTTTTTTTATTGAACGTATAGTTAATCGCTACTTCGCTGAGAGTCTGATAAATGCTAAACACACTTATCGAGCGTCTACTGTGAGTAGATTTGTTTTCGTTTAGCATAATACGCCAAGAATTCATCCAAGCGTGTACTTTATTAATAGCATGTTGCAGCTTTTGAGTTGCTGCTTCAATTGTATCACAAGTTGTCAGTATCGCAATGTAGCGACGATGCAGTTTCTTTCATGCTGGCTATCACGCGCGTAGATTACATATAGAAACGGGTCAAGGGCACTTCCTTGAGGGACTCCGGCCGCATTCTCCTTGAAGTCAGAGTAATCATTTCCGTGCTTAACACGAAAGAGTCTCTCGGTGAGGTATGACCGTAAGATTAAAAAGAGTTGCCTTGGCAGTAGTCGGTGCAATATATACTCCAAGGCGTCGTGCCAAACCTTGTCGAAAGCTGGTGAGACGTCAAGAAATGCACCACAACAAATCTTTTTTTCTTCGAGAGCTTTCGCAATCACTTCAATTATTTTGTGGACTTGATCGATTGTAGAGTGTTTGGTTTTGTTTTTTACTTTAAAGTTGCCAGATGTCGTGACTGGGGAGTTGGGCATTAACGAATGGTAGTCGTACGGCTATAATGTTTCTTCTAAGTGCAAGGCAAAAAGTTCTGCCTTTTCTTTGTCGCTCTTGGCCCAGTTTCTATCGTTTTTCCGAATTGGTGGCGCTTGCATTTGAGGTTTCTGCATGTCTTTTAGCGCTTTCCAAAGCGAATAATTTGATACTTTTTCAGCAGAGAGATTTTCAAGGTAGGTCGCTGTCTTATTGCTTTTAAATTCCCGAATAATATCTCTAAGGCGATTGTATAGTCGGTTAAGGACAGTTTTATGCTGCTGCGGTGCACGAGTAATTTGCCATTTCTTTAGTGCCTTTCTTTTCAATAATTTCTCTGGGATACTTTTCGTTGCGGATGATCTTATAGCTTCTAGCAAGAGTGTTTCTCCATGCCGCTCTTTGAATTGCTTCAACAAAACGATCAACTTCGTCCTCCAGTTGACAAGGTGTTTAAGTGATGCATTTAAGGCGAAATAGTCTAGATTCTCACAACCATTCGGGTTGTCGTGTTTTATTCTTCACGCAAATGGAAGGGGCCTACTGTTTAATGATGTATCCTAGGGTAGCTTTTGAAAAGCTTTTTCATGACAGTTATACACTAAAATGGCCCGTGAGGTGGGCCCGTGAAAGAATTTTTTTTATTAATGTCTGGAGATCGAACCCCAAACCCATCACTCCGTAGTCCAACGGACTAACCACTTGAGTCATGACAGTAGATCACTTTACCGTTATTCACTTCGTATTTGATTAATTTTTATTGTACATAATCCATTTAATTTATAAAGCAGTAAATAAAATACTAACCAATCAACTGTTTTTGACATTTCATAAACTGACTGATATATAAGAGAGAACTTTCTTGCTTAAAAATCCAATCCACCACCTCAGAAATAATGCCCCACTTTTCTGTCAAATCCGAATCTCTCGACCAATCAGTAATGTTTCGTTTCTGGTGCCTAGAATACGGAACGTGCCCAATTACCCGCCGACCAGCTTTATATATGTACATACATTCATATGTATATGTATATTCTCTGCAAACACATGTTAAATCTCTCATTTCCGCCCGTAAACCAGGCTCAACTTTAAACCTTAAGGACAGCATTATTTGCGTTATTGCCATTTAGTACGAAATGTTATCGAAAATTGGACCACTCACATGCAAACATCCCAACGACATGTCTTGAAAATCATTTTATCAATATCTTTATCCATAGATACGGTTATTGAATAGCAATGGCGACAATGAATTTATCTTTATTTCGCATGATGAAGTTTATTTTTTATGGAATATAGTAACAGTGGTTTGAACTAGAAGTAATACTATTTTTATAAATATAAAATCGATTCCTAAAAGCCCTGGTTGGAATTGAACTATCAAATTCTAGCAGTCCCAAGGCTAAAGGAAAACAACTTGTGTAACCCAACCAACGTGCCTAAATACGTTATGTTTATTACAGTACTAGTTTTAATGGCACCATGATATCGTATGTGATAAAGGCACATACAAAAAAAAACAATCCAGAGCAAGCAATTCAACGAAGTGTAAAAAATGGCTTACGGGCTATAAAGGAAAAAAATGTTATGTCAAAAGGTTACGATAGGTATTCTCCACTGTTATCAATAATCAAAAGGCGGTCTTGGGGTAATGATTTCGTATAGAAATTCTGGACTGCAAATGTCCTCGCACATACATATACATAGATAGTCCCATTCGAATGCATTCAGAATAATAATGAGGTCTTGGTTGTGCTAACGAACTGAAGAAAAGGAAGAAGAAAATAGGAATAGCATAGGGATTCGATTACCAAAAACTTTCATCATGGAAAAGAGGATGAATGAAATTCATTCCTATGTTAATGATATCTTGTCTGTTTGCTGTAAGTTTCATTTTTATCAACGCACGAATTATAAATTGATGTGTCGCATCACGTGCTGTAGTTAGATGGTTTAAATTTTTTTGATAACATTTAAAGTAAGTACACACACACCATTGTGAGGGGAAATGGAAAATGTCTTTTTGAATACATGAAAGTTTTTTAAACTAAGCAGATTTTCCGACCCTAGGTTTTAATCGAAAATTGGCAAAGATCTTCAGGATGCGTCAAGTGGTACAAGTCAATATTGTGTTTTTTGAGCGATATCTGTGATAAAGGATTACACACGTAGATTTCTAAATCGGTCTTTCTACCATCATCAGCGTTTATAGCAAGAACCAGACCTTTAAAGTCCCTCCAACAAAACACAGCATATGTGAGGACCATTTCTGGATACTTTCAAATACATATATGTACATACCTTTACGTAACTGTGGAAATTTGTATTGTTACGATAATAAGTTCTATGTTTTTGCAAGAAAGTTAATGCGATCAATTTACTTTAAGTTAGTACGTTGATATAGCTGTATATCTCTATGTATCTGCCATCAAGCCTGTACTTATGTATTGCGTGATCATCTGGTGGAAGGCTTTAGGGAAAACTTGTCACCTAACTCATCTTAGTTGGGTAGAAAAGTCAGAATCCCTATGGAGTGGACGATGCCTATTTGCAAACGCTTCAGTAAAACTCATTGCCTCCACGTGGCGGTCGCCGGGCAATGGCTCTCATGCTCTGGCTGTTCATCCTCCAATCAGGAAACTTGCTACTGGCTGTGTGACTCTCAAGTCGTCCCGAATGGCCGTCTACAGAAACAGCATGAGAGACGGCTAAAGTGAGCAACCTGAGGAGAAACCCCCATTACCAAATCCCTAATCCAAGGTGGAACAGCATACGCCGATAGATGCATGGCTAATAGCGTGCTTAGTCGATAGTATGCGGACTCCGAATACCTGGTAACCTTCGGTTTAAATCTGGTCTTCTTATGGCATACCGGGCTCTGTCATGGGCGACCCGGAGACTCGTGGGTCCAAAATTTCAAATATAAATAAAAATCTAATGAGGCTGATGCATCTCAAATCGAGTCTTGCTGTTGAGCAACCCGTGCTATCCCAAGCTGTAGAACTCTTGTCGGTCAATTTCTCGGCCTGCTGTTCAGCAGCCGAACTCTGAGATTTCAGTAGGCGTTGCCATAAGGGCCCCATCTGAATCTTCCGATGGTGTCAGAGTCGATGATGTAGAATCAGCCACTTCGGACTCTGAAGTTTCCACACTTGTAGCGTCATTTGGGAGAAATCCGGATGCTCTTTTATTGGGAAAATCCTAAATGGGCTACAGATCCAGCAACAAGAAGGTGGATTCATAAAACTGAATTCGATAAAACGAAGGCGGTTTAAGCATGCTTTACGCATAAGCAAAAGCAGAGAATGTGCTCTCTTATGCCAGATCCGCCCCTCCCGTCCCACCAGCAAGACCTACACCTGATGTCCCCACTTTTAGCCAAGTGACTGGTGCTGTCAGGTTAGGTGTTGTCCCGACTGACTTGTCAACTTAACCCCTCTCAACTGAGCAAATAGCACTGTTTCAAGAGGGGGTCATATACATCTCGATTGAGATGAGCAAGAGCGGCGTGTGGCCGCATTTTTCCGGCTCACATCTCAGATCAGGATCGCTAATTTTCATTCAGAGGGAAAAGAATGGTGCGCTCCTTCACCTCGTGTTGGCGATTAATGATGCCTCAATGAAATATGTCCGGAAATATGTCCGTTCTGCAGGATTCACGACCCGCTTCAACTAGCAGCGCCACTGGCCATGCTAGTACCAGCGGTTCCGGAACTATCCACGCTAAAAAGGCAATTCGACCAGCCCCTTCGAACACTGGGCGCCACTTGGCATGTGGTTCATATCGGGACGCGTCCGCTACCCTTAGCAAGCGCTTCGCCGATGATGATATAACCCTCGGTCTTATCCAAGAACCTTGGGTTATCTGCGGACAAATCAAATCAAATCAAAACAGTCTAAGGAACAAGGCAAGTAAGTTAATTTTTAAATGTGGGGAGCCAAAGAGTGCCAAGCGCGGCCTGCTTAATCGGCACAAATATTAACTTTCTTCCTATTCCATGAGGAGTAGAGACAAGAGACTTGGTGGCCCTACTTGTAGAGGTTTCAACCGAAAGGGGAACACAAAACATCGTGTGTTCATCAGCATATTTCCTTGGCGACGACGACATCTCGCCCATAGAGGTCCAGGAGCTAATCAAACATTGCCAAGACAGCAACCTTCATTATATCATAGGTTGCGATGCCAATGCGCATGAGGTCTGGGGCAGTAGTGGCATCAATAGAAGGGGTGAGTGTCTATTAGAATATCTTGTGTGTCGTCGTGTAGATATTTTGAATAAAGGCTCTAAGCCAACCTTCATAAATGCGACTCGCGAAGAGGTACTTGACATCACTCTCGCCAGTCCATTTATCTCAAATTTTGTTGAAAATTGGCATGTGTCTGACGATTCCTCGATGTCTGATCATCAACACATCAGGTTCGACATTCCCGGCAAACTGTCATGAACTAGCTAGGGCTGGCTCAGAATCTGAGAAAGCTGGTTAGCTCTCTCACAGGTCACTGCGACCTGCGATATTACCTTAAGAAACTCACTGTGCCCAGAAACGAAATGTAGGTTCTGCTTAGAAGATGACGAATCCTCTGAGCACATTCTCTGTCAATGCCCAACATTACACATTTCAATTGATACAATAGATCCTCTCAGGCCGCAGTGTCAGCCATATGAGCAAGGGTCTTTATAAAAAAAAAATGCATCAGTGGAGCACTAAGTATATCCCCAACAGTGGGTCTAAATATTTTGGACTCGGAGTAGCTTGAAAAAACGTCAGCCTAGACATCAATATGAACAACTTTGTTCGCATTGGGAATCTGGAAACATCGTCGGAATCAAGATCGAGCACATGTTTGAATAAAAATATCTTGGTCGTGAAGTAAGAATAACGAGAAACAACCAAATCTGTAAAATCCAACGTCTTATAGGTCTAACTTGGCCAGTTTAAAAAAAAAAAAAAAACATTTTAAAGAGCAACATAGCCATGTTTTTTAAAAGGAGTGAGTGAGAAACCCTAAGCCTATCAAGATCAGTGCCAAACTCAACAGATTTGTAGACAAAAGAGGACATAAGTGAAAACAAAACAATTCCCCTCAATGCAAAATCTTACGAACTCTTGCCCTATAAACTTCTAAAGGTTGGCGGTGTATGAACTGTTGATATCAGCTGCTACTTTAGTTTCGATATTACTTTTATCGTCCAAGCGATAAAATTCACTTGTAGATGTACCTATAAATATAGATGGTAGCGGTGTGCGAAACCAATGCGACTTTAGTAGAGCCATTGTGCCCACCGAACTATTTGAGGGAATACTTGATTTAAATTACCTCCTCTAGCCCTCCTCTAACAGCTTTGATAAACCAGGATATTTGAAGTGGATCGAGTGAAGGCAGATCCATCTCTGAAAGAAAATAGGCTCAAAATTGGTTTCTTCTTCTGTGAGCTAGTGTATCACATTCCATACGAAAGTGTACTAGTATTTCTTCGTGGCTTATGCAAGATCTGGATTATCTTCTGTACCCAGTTTTTTGAGATACATTTTTTCTCATTTTTGACTGTAGTTTTTCAGAACTTACTTGACCTGTCTAGTAGGGAGATGTCATTTCAAAGTTTAGTCAATTTGCTCTTTCATTCTTTGCTCCTTCGTATTTGGGCGGCCCTAACCTGCTGGTTCCGAGCTCAAAACTAATTTGAATTCAAAACTTAATGGAAAACTGGGAGTTTCGATCGAAAAAGTGAAATAGCACGGGAAATGCATTAAAAAATGGCTCGTGACAAGAGACGGTAGATTGCACTTGTATAGACCTAAATAACAGAAGACTCCTGTATATATCAGTGGAGACCACCATCGCCCTGGAGTGACGACATAAAGAGAGTAGGAGCATGAACTAGATCCACACAGCACAAGACAGAACAGAGTGGTAACATTTATAAGAAGCCTACGTCAGACTTTGGGTAAGACAGGCTACATGATGATGATGATGTAGGACTCTAGTGCATATAACGCAGCTTGACAGTCAATGTAGATGGCGATATTTCCGTAGGATATTGATCTCATTGCAAGTAATTTCACAGTTAGCATTTCTGCTTGGAACCCACTGCATACATATGTGTCTATGTCATGAAATCATAATAACGTCTTCTCATTTTATGAGAACTTATTTGGCTTCTTTGTTGTTGAATGACTTTTGCTTCTATTTCTGTCCTGAAACAACGAATACATCTACTATATGCAAATAAATATACGATCGCTATACCCGACATATGTAATTTACAACAGCCATGTAACCCGCAAGGCAGCCTATAGGCTGCTATCACAAAACTTTATTACTTGCAATTTATTTTCAATCACATAGGAAACTAGTAGAACGTTGACAGCGTCAGGACAATCTTACTGGTTAGACGGTTAAATCGTTCTGCATCACATTTATCGACACGTGCCAATGTGGCTTCCGGCCCGGTGTATCGTCTTTAGACCAAATCTTCACTCTAAGACAAATCCTGGAAAGATCAGCTAGTTTCAAGTCAAGACACCTCATCTGTTTATCCACTTTAAGGCTTCGTATGACAACATTCATCGTTTGGAGTTCTACAAAGCAATGGCTGAAATGGGATTTTGGAAAAACTCATCCAACTATGCTGTATTATGCTGGAAAACATGCGGTGTGTGCAGACATGCACCGGATTACAGCAATGAGAAATCGAACATCTTCACCACTTAAGACAAATCGTCACTATCGCCATCAACAACCGTGACGTAGTTAAGGAATACACCTAAATCGGAATTAATAGGAACCACTCCTTAGTGAAGATCCGACGAAGAATGATCTCAATGAACCGCTGTTTCTTCGATTTGGCAAAACAACTGGAATCAAAACTAAGGACGAAAGTGATGATCTACAGAACATTAAACCTGTCAGTCCTACTAGTGTTGGATGATAAGCAGCAAGGTGGTCTTTCTTATATTCCTTCGAAAGAAACATTTTGAATATTTGGGCCCATATGCGAAGAGAACGAATGGATGAGGAGATTTGCTTGGCCACATCGAGCGACAATGCTCCAGCCAAGAGAGTCTTTGAATCCCAGTCCTCAGATTCGAGACGACAAAAAATACCGAACCTCTGTTATAAGGATCAAACAATCACGTATGTTAGGACGCGTGGTCTGAGGAACTGACGGAAACGTGTACGGAATCGAAGGCATGGAACCCCGCTGTGTCTTTGTGGAACGGTTTTGTTATTGAGAAACTTTTTCATAAGATTTTCTCTCTCAGATATTTGGCAGACGCGTACGTTAGACGATCGCGCTTTGAACTCCCGCTCAGTAGCCCGATCATTTTAGAATTCCTTTGATACGACGTAGATTGGTAGAGGATCCTTAACTGGATATGTTGGTCTTGTATGATAAGAGGTTAAATGGACTAATCGTGAATTATATTGGCTGTATGAACACGTCGACTACATTGGTTTGACGACATCGAGTTAAGGGACAATAATACTCTGACAAAGAAAATCTTTGAATAACAGCCATCTTTTTGAAACGACAATGAAGAATGGACATTCTTTTTGAATATCAAACAATAAATATGTATTCTAATTTATAAGAACTACCTTTACGCAAATTTAGTAGGGTTCTATTTTTTTTGTTGTCCCTACAAAAAGTTTTTCTGTGCAGACGCTTCTACATATGTATGAGCACAAAGCAATAAAGGACGAAAAAGCACAATTTGTGATATTGCCAGTTAAAGTGAATTAACCAAGTTATTGTTCTATTCTTGGTTGGTCAAGTGCTTTGTTGCTCCCAAGACGACATCAGCCTGCTGACAACAGAACCTCACAAAAAAAAAACCATTTATAGCAAATACCTTTAACTACAATACCTACACCCAAACTGATGTGCACACATACTATACTGCTTTCAATTTAAATCCACACAACGCAACGGTTGGAATTTAAAAAAAAAAAAAACTCAATCGTTTTATTTTCCAATGCAAATTGATTTTATATATCGAAGAGACATTTTGGTTTACCTTTTTTGCCTTAACATCCATCCTCTGAAAAGGATATGAATGACGGGCAGAATAGGGATTACGTAACAACGGAACATAATAAGGTGAAGGAAGAAAGTGATTGAGATACGAAAATAGGGAGGACATCCACTTGTAATTGTATATCCAAATCTAAAGGTGAAGCTGGATGTTGAACTGGGTAAATCCAACCATTTAG
Source organism: Xylota sylvarum (assembly GCA_905220385.1). Classification (NCBI taxonomy): domain Eukaryota; kingdom Metazoa; phylum Arthropoda; class Insecta; order Diptera; family Syrphidae; genus Xylota; species Xylota sylvarum. Next base: position 66,976,319 of record LR999958.1, on the reverse strand, counting down.
GATAAAATGCATTGAAAATCTACGAAAAAAAAATCTTGGAAATATATCTGTCGTCCTTACAATACAATGGAATAGGGGTTTTACCGCACAGATTGTTACATCTTTTCTGTTCAACTTTTGGTTGATGTTGCTTTGTAGGCTCTTGATTTATTTGAATATGGAATGAGTTTCTTTGAATTTATTTTTATGACTTTTTCACATAATAAACCCAAACAGAATGATAAAAGTCACATCGCAATCCAAAAGGAACAGATTAGAAAGCATATGTATGTACATATGTATGTATTCCAAATGCTTAATTCTTGACTCAGCATTCGACATGAATTCAGCCTTAGTTGAGGGTAAACGTAAGAAGAGTATAACTGTATCGCGTATCCTAGTGGAGCTCTGTTTCAAAATAAGAACGTTTCAAATGTACGTTGTAAGGATAACAACCAAAGACGATCTAACTGATCAAGCTAATTTAAAAGAGTAAAAAAAATAAATTTTTGAATCTCTATGAGATTATCTACCTTGCCGCGATGAAGCCAAAATGTAGTCAAGAGATATCCCTTCTCCGCTACTTGTGGGTCCTAACAATGAACACAAAAAAACTATCAAATCAAAAACAAACAATTTCAGAGTCCGGTGCTCTTAAACTACCGGCTGGAAGTACTGCCTCTGTGTCCGCTTCCAGTAATCGAGTTCCTGAAGTGCTGGCAGCTGGGTCTTTGGCCACCAAACCTAGTGCTAGCCCCGCCAATAGCCGCATGGAATGCCTGTTCAGAACGGACCAGTCTGTGCCTGCATGCGGTACTGCTTCGAGCTCGCTTTGATCATTTCTCCGACAAAAAGAAGTGCCTTCTCCTGGACGACGAAAGTTGTCCATAACATCAGGCTCATGTGAAGCTCATCGCATGTGCTAAGCAAAGATCTGCGGACTGCTATAGAGTTGCTATTTCGTCGTTGGGCGAAATGTAGGAAGAAAAGCAGCTTGAGGTCGTAAGCAGGGAAGAAATATTGTACATAGCAGACCAAGAACTCGCTTCTGGATCGCTGTCGAACCCTCCGATCCTTCAACAATCAATAAAATAATTCGGACTAGCAACCCTCCTCTCCTTACTAGCAACTGGAAAGTTGCCAAGCTGGAGGAGCGTAAATAGTATAGAAGATGCGCCGTTATCGTGGTTAACACGGAATCCCTAACCTCCTAACCTCCATCAGTCCACTATGGCTTCAGCCTCCCTTCTTTTGCGGCTGTCCATAAACACGGAAGACATTGCCTTGATTCAAGAACTTTGGGTCATTTATGACCTGATGCATGGACTAAGGACTCCCAACTATAAACTTTTCTACGTGAGAAATGAAGGTACGCCAAGAGTCTGCATCCTCGCGAAGAACAAACTAAATGTTTTTCTACGCTCTAAATATAACGATCGTGACACCGTGACAGTCAACCTTGAAGTCGGACTGAGGCGAATTTGGTTTACTTCGACGTACCTGGCCCACGACTTACTCCTCCCTGCGGCTATACTGGGGAGGACGATTGCTGACGTGCAGTACACAGTGTGTGGCAGCACTGATATCAACGAAACAGGTAAGTAACTTTTCGATTATCTAATTAGTACTAAAATAGTCCTATGTAATATTGCTTGTGAGTCCACTTTTATCACTTGTAATAGACCGGAAGAACTAGATATCACCTTGGTCTCTGAGAGCATTCATGATGTTGTGAAAGATTGGAAAGTTTCTAGTGAACACTCCTTCTCAGATCATAAATATATTCAATTTGGTATAAACTACCTCCCTCAGGCCCATCCCGTCTTAAGGAATTTCACGAAGACGAACTGGTCCAAATATAGGAACAGTGCGGAGTCTTCTGTAATAAACAGTACCTCTGTCCCCCAACTACTCACGATATAGACGCGTTCGCGATAGTAGAGAATCTAACGAAGGCCCTCAATAATGCAATGTCTATCTCATGTCCATTAAACAAACCAAAAAGTAAGCCTAGACCACCTTGGTGGAATCAGAAGATTCTTTTTCAACCAGATTCAACCAGGCTAAGCGTTCCCGTGAAGCCTCTGACTGGATTTCGTATACGGAGGTCCTCAAGTCTTATAAAACAAATATCCGAAAAACCCAACGGAAATCCTGGAGATTCTTCTGTGGTAAGACACCGTGCCGAGTGTCCTAATGAACCCAAATGGATCATGGGCAGAATCTGGTGAAGCATCGCTTAACCTGCTTATGGATACCCATTTCCCCGGCTCCACGCCTATCCCTAGCAATGCTCCTGCTCTGGTAAATATCGCACACCCGCCGCTACCTCCTGAACTTATAAATGAAGAGAAACTGAAATAGGCGGTGTCCAGTTTCGAGCCCTTCAAGTCCCCAGGGCCGGACGGCATCTTCCCGGCACAAATCCAGAAGGCATTCAGCATTATAGCGCATACCTTGTCCTGTATCCTGAATGGCTGAACGGAGCTAGGAACAATGCCGGTCGCATGGACCGAGGTAAAAGAGATATTTATACCTAAGGCAAAACATCGCATACCCCTCCGAAAGACCTCAGACCAATCACCCTAACATCTTTCCTTCTCAAGATCCTTGAAAGAATACTAGATTCTAGATCCTAGATAAGAGGCACCCCACTTATTCTCTCAAATAGTGCCACATACCTAGGCCTAAAGCTTGACCGCAAGCTTCTTTGGAGAGAAAACATAGTCGAACATTGCAAGAAAATCCCTGGCTGCCATATATATATATGCAAAAAGGCAGTAGGCGCTACCTGGGGCCTACAACCAAACACTATGCACTGGCTATACACTACGTATTGGTCTGGTGTCCCGCCCTGGAGAAGAAGTCCAACCTAATTATATTGGAAAAGATCCAACGAGTTGCATGTCACAGTATTACTGGTGCACTGAGAACCTCTCCCACTGCAGCGCTTCAAACCATGCTTCCATCTACCCATCTACTTACTCCCAATCGACATCGTCACCAAACAATTGGCTGACTGCTCAGCAATAAGGGTGAGAAACTCTAAACAATTGAAGTAGCAACACATTGGACATGCCAGAATATTACTGATGCTTCGCCATCTTCCACAGGTCAACATAGGCTATAATTTCTCATTACCAGACAGAACTGAATAGACACAATGGGATCCTGTACCACGAATCGCTGCCAATTTTCACGGATGGATCCAAAACTGAGGACAGAGTCGGTGCTGGAGTTTTCTCCGAAGACCTACATAGATATTCACCTCTCCTTTAACCTTCCAAGCTATTGCAGCGTTTTCAAGCCGAAGTCACTGCCATTCGTCAAGCAGCTGACTGGCTGGCGGTTAATGCAGTATCAGCATCGGATATTGTCATATACATCGACAGTCAAGCAGCCATCAAATCCCTTGCATCCAGCACAACGAGAATAACGAACGAAATAGCTGGACAGTAAAACCTCACCCTTTGCTGGGTACCAGGTCACTGTGATATACCAGAGAAATGTGAGGCGGACGAACTAGCCAGACGAGGCTTCTCTGGTCTTAACAGCATAAACGTCACCGACATCAAGCCGCGTACGTCTTATATTAAATACCTCATCAGCGCTGGCACGGAGAAGGAAGCCAACAATCGATGGCATCAACTCGACCAATGTCACATCGCTAAGCTACTGTGGCCGACTTTAAATAAAACCAGGTCCATTGGATTCCTAAAACATAAGAGAGGAACCCTCTCCAAGATAAATAACGCCCTCACTGAACACTGTGCTATAGGAAGACATGCTCAAAGATTGGGACGAAGAGGAAGAGAAGACCATCAGTCACCTCCTGTGCACGTGCCCTGCACTCGCCAAGACTAGGAAGGCTACATTAGGCGAATACCTTTTGAATGATCTAAATTAACCCAGCAACGCCTGCACGGCTAAGATTAGCTCCTTCATACAAAGAAGTGAATGGTTCCCAGAGTAAGAGGGTGATCCACCCACCTTACACATCGGCACCTTACCCCACCTTACACAATGGACATCTTCTGATCTAAGTGCATTTTCCCATCGATGGCCGGTCTTAATCAACCATCCAAGATAGAAGAGATCTATGAGGCAACCAGTCTCCGAAAGATCCTCGCGACCACTCCTAAAATGCCTAGCTACCTCAAAAAGGCAGATGGCTCGTGGACCACCTCCAGTGCAGAATCCCTTGTAGACCTGGATTACTGGATTTCCACTTCCCAAACAGCTGCAATGCCATTACGGGTCCAATTGTGACTTCGCAAGGTCAATGCTAAACAACCCCTCTTATCTTGTTGCAAGGAGCAACATTCTTTAGGCAATAAGCAGCTTTAAGCCATTCAAGTGGACCAGACGGTATTATACCGGCTGAACTTCAGCGGAGTGTGGACCTAATCCTTCCTTGGCTAACTGTAATTTTCAAAAGTTGCATGGATTTGTTTCACATTCCCAAGCCATGGACGGTAGTCAAAGCGGTTTTTATATCCATGGCAGGTAAAAGTTGGCACGTTAACCCCAAAGATCTTAGACCCATAAGTTCAAGTTCGTCATTTCTCCTGAAAACCAATGCCAGTGATGTATTGATATCTGTTTGCTCCATGCGCCTAATCACTGTCCAGTGCTACAGTAACGTTTTTACCCGCAACCTGACCCTCTTTCAGGTTTAACAGAGCAATCATATCTAGTCCTTAGTTATGGTTCGGTATTGGAGGTGTTTGATCACAGGCCCGATACGTCTGCACAACCTCTTGGATCTAAACCCGCTTCTAATAGCGTATAATTTTGCAATGTCTAGCCTCAACATCTCTATTTTTTTTATAGACTTTCGCTTTCATAGACCTTTGGTATTTTAGTTTGAGTGTGGGTTTTAGAAGCTTGTTCTGTTCTAGAGGTGATTTCTTCTGTTGCTGATAGTGTCTGAAGTTGGTGTGTTTGATCTGGTTGATGGGTTGTTAAGCTAACTGGAGACTTTGTTGGAAATGAAAAATTTTAGGTGTTGCTGATACTGACGGATTGTCTTATGCCAGATGTTACCGGCATATACATATGTATGCAGGTTGAATTCTCTTCAATCTCTTCAGTCGTCGGTAACGCTGCACTCTATCGAGTTAATCGAAAGCTAAGTCGCGGCTTAACGGACTGCTGTGACTTCTGCTTGAAATCCAGTACAGTGGTTCGGCATTTGTGTGGTGATACAAATATCCAGTACACTGGAGTAAATTGCCGCACCTGTTCAAGACGCTGTCTTGGATTCGTGTGTGTAAATCTCTGTTGCAGATTCGGTTAAAATTTCTCCTTATTAACAAGCACTTCTGCTGGGAATTCTGGTTTTATAATAGACGTTAAAGATCAGATAGGAGGCAATATAGTCCGAGTTACTAGGAATAGTGTTATGGCCGTTTAGGATACTCGCGTGGCCCGTATTTCTACGAGCCAGTTGCAAAGATTCTCTAAGCCGTAGTGGTGGTTCAGCCGCCATCAGCATCCCACAGATATCAACGGAAGAAAATGGAGCAAAATTTGTAGTGCAGGTGTAGGAGAGTTCTAGGGGCGCTCGTTATATAGACGCCCAATAACCTTTGAACCGTTTACTAGACTAGTACTCCGTACTATCCAGTAAACAATGCGGTGCTGAAGACTCCAGTCTGCGCCTAAGGCCTTTCTACATGAATAGAGGTCAATCGATGCCTTACTAGCATGGTCTTAAATATTCAGTTTCCAACCCCCAAGTATCTGGCGTGATCTGCAAATTGCAATTCAAAAGTCTTGAGTTTTGAAGAGTTATAAATACATATATGGTATTTTGCACCTTTTTGTAAACAATACTAGTTCAGTCTTGGACGGAGTAACCCGGGAGCGACACTATCTGTCTACTTTGCGAGTTCATTAAGAGCAGACTCCATCAGGTCTCTAACTGTAAGAAGGAAATCCCCTGATATCGCTATCACAATGTCGTTCCCTTAGGCTATGAAATTGAACCCTTCTTTACCGAAGATTTGGAGTATCTCATTCATTACCATGAGGTACAATAGTGGTGATAATACTCCGCCTTGGGTGGAACCCCTGTATACCGACGTTCTGGTTAAACAGCACCCCAGCTCAGCATAGATAAGCCTGCTTTATTCCTCTATCCAATAGCAAAGATGGTTGTCAACCCTTAAGTTTTAACATTGCTGAAAGCTCCTTCAATATCAAGAAAGGACACTTTTACACAATTTTTCACAATTATTCCTACCGATTTTCCATTGTGATACACTTGTTGGGATACAGATAGGTATAAGACCTTGATCATCACAGTCCTGCTAGCTGAAGATTGGATTCTATCTTAAACGGATGAAGATATCCTCCGTCGCTTCGAGAGAAAGATTCTTCGTAAAATATTCAATCCTGTTTCCGTTGACGGGCTTTAGAGGAGGAGATTTAATGGCGAACTATACGAGTTGCACAGCCACATCGACCTAGTCAAAAAATTGCGCATTTTTCATCTTATTTATTATCAACAAGAACAGTTCCTCTTACAGACTAATAAATATACAAAAATATATTTTAAATTCTTATAGCTAAAGAATATAATGCAATTCATAAAAATTATAATTCATTATTAATACAACATATTTAAATTATATAAGATAAGATTGTTTTTAAAACATAGCCTAGAGCCATTTTGAAATATGTCAATAATTGATACAATCGAATTTACTTCGTTGATGCAACGAGCAATGGGTTCATGTTGAGCGTAATTCGTCCTGTAAATTTGTTCACGAAAATGGAAAAAGTCGTGAAGGTGACGTGACGGCGAATAAAAATCAAGCATAAAAATCAAGACAGTAATACAGGACATTGAACATGACTATGGATTAAATCTCTAACAAACATTACTGAAAAGTACTTACGACGACTTTTAAGACTATTGATATTAATTAAGGCACACCTAGTTACATACGAAGGTGTCTCGATTTGCCAATTCAGTTTATATATAACAAATCTTGTAAAGTTTTTTTTGAATTCTTTCGATTCTCAAGGAATGTAAGTCATAAGACGGATTCCAAATGGTGCAACAATATTCCAAGTGGGGTCTGACAAGTGATGTATACAAGGTTTTCAAAGTATAAGGATCATTAAAATCTCTCTTTTAATAAAGCCCTGCATTGAATTGGCTTTGCAAACGATATAGTCAATATGCTCGGTTAACGTAAGACGGGAATCAAGAATAATGTCCAAATCTTTTTTCGAAGTCACTCTCACAAGACCATTAACTTTAATAGAGTAATTTTATTCAATAGGTGAATTAGACCATGAAAGCATTGGCATTGGCATTTCGAAATATTAAAAAATAGATTATTTTTCTCATACCATTTGTCGGCTGCAGCGATGTCTTCTTGAAGAAGGTTGCAATCGAGATCGGATTTAACTGATCGATATATTTGAAGTCATCAGCAAACAAAAGACAATTAGAATGCTTAATAACTAGTGGAAGATCATTAACGAACAATCAAAATAGTAAAGGGCCAAGGTGACTACCTTGCGGAACACCTGACGTTATTCAAATAGGCTTCGAAAGACAATTATTAACTTTTACAAATTGTACCCAATTGGACAAGCAAGATTTAATCCAACTGAGCAGATTTAAATGAAATCCTAGCCATGACAATTTACGGATCAAGGTGTTATGATCAGTGCGGTCAAAGGCCTTGGCGAAATTAATGAATATCACATCAGTCTGCAAACCTTTTTCAAAATGTTTGACTACTGAATTACATAAAATAGCTAAATTTAACGTTGTGGATTTACCCTGCATCAATCCATGTTGGTAATCAGATAATTTATTTTTGACGTGAAAAGAAATCTCATTGTAAATTATTTTTTCAAACAACTCTGGAACACAAGATAATTTGCAAATTAGACGATAATTGCAGACATTTTGCTTAGTCTTGTGAATAGGAACAATATAAGAGGTTTTCCAAGTATTTAAAAAGTATCCACAGTCAAAAGACTTTCTGAAGATGAGGTAGAGAGGTGTTAATAAGAACTTTGATAATTTTTTTAAAAATATCGTTGCAGCACCATCGGGACCCTCACAGTTTATAGTTTTAAGACCATTAAGAGCACATTCAACATCAAATTTGTCAAATTGTACATCTCCAAGATCACAAATGGGTTGAATACTATTTAAACCGACTGATTCAATAGTACAAGGAGAATAGACGGAACTAAAGTCGGCAAAAAAATTGCAAATAGTTTCAGTAACATCAGATGATGCGTCCAGAAAATACATGAAACTCGGGAGACCATTTGTATTTCTCTTAGAATTAATGAAATTCCAAAAATTCTTGCTATTATTTTTTAATTTGGATTCTGTAGTAATTACATATGATCGATACAAAAATCTGTTTAGAAACTCAGATTCACGTTGACAAGTCAAATACCACGATTTGTACATAGTATTTGCTTTGTCTTCTCTGAAACGCTTGTACGGTTTGTTCTTTTTATTTTTAAGGTTCAAGAGTCTTTTGCTAAGTAAACTTACTTAACTTCTTCGGAACATAGCGGTCCTTTATGTAATTAAGAATAGTACAAAAGCTGTTGTACATAGTTCTCAGATCCGATGACGATAAAGCGAGTGCTCACGGTACCGACTCTTAGCAAGTGCTCATTGCATCAAAGTTAGCTCTGTTATAACTATAATACAACTTCTGATTGCAAACAGGTTTCTGGTAAAGAAATATTGAAAACTTAGCTACAAAGGACAATATGGTGTAAAACATTATTAAAAATAGGTGGTAAAACTACATTGAAATTTACGACAAGTTCTTTGTCAACGAACATTACTTAACGATTAAGTTCATTTTTAATATAATTTACTTGAATTAACTCATATTGGCTGAAAAATCTATAACTTCCATCTCTTTATCTCTAATAGCATTAAAAGGTATCAAATAATTTTCTTCACTATCAATTTCCCATACAATATCCCCCAAATTAAAATCGCCAGTGAACATCATGGGCTTAATACAATTGGAACCTCCTGAAAAGAGAGTTTTACGCTCCAATTCGCATTTACTTGGGGAACTTCCCTCTATTGACGTATCAACTGATAATTCGAATATTGATACTACTTCGTCAATACTTTCACCATTTATCAACATTGAGACACGTTCTACGACAGGTAACTTTGGATCGAACAATATATCTACCGCTGGAACTTGTACCTTAAGGGTAGTACCACCCCCATTTGTTATATTTTTGTCTCGTTTGGAATACGGCACTAAACCATCTGATATTATTGATTATATTAATCAAAAAAATATCGATACATCAAGTATCAGATGCCTGAGCCTAACAGCAGATAACTTACAAGGTCGCATGTCCGCGTCATTCAAAGTACTTGCACCACTGTCTACTGGTAAAATACTTGTTAATCCAGATTTTTGGCCAAGTAATATGCTAGTAAAGGAGTTCATAAACAGGCCCAATTTAAGAGCTTCCTCCTCAAAAAACACACGGAAATCGCCTTCTTCTATCAAAACGTGAGAGGACTAAGAACTAAATGCACTCAATTTTTGATAAGCATGTACAGCTGTTCCTCTGACATAGTTATTATTACTGAAAGTGGATTAGATGACAGTTTTCATAATGACGTCGTTTTTCCACCAAATTTTTCTGTTAATCGTTGCGACCGTTCCGTGAATAATAGCACCAAAGATCGACTTGGTGGTGTAATTATCGCTGTGAAAGATGTCCTAATGCCAAAAGAAATCGAATTGACTAATTTCTCCGATATTGAAATATGCTGTAGCAGAATTAACCTTACAACCTCTTCAAAGTTATATGTTGTATGCGTCTACATTCCACCGAGATCCCAGTCATCTGTAGTGACTAGGTATTTGGATGCCTTTCGTTTCATTGAAAGCCTTCTTACTGTCTCGGATAAAATATACATATTTGGTGATTTCAACCATCCTAAAATAAAATGGGCTTCAGGAGATGCGGACTGCACATTTCTAAGCCCAAGTAATTCTTTATCAGGATCTGGAGCTGATATTGTGGATACGCTACAATCTTTGGGTCTACTTCAAGTTAATCATATAACTAATCATCAAAATCGTACCTTAGACCTCATTTTTACAAACAACAGTAACGATAGCTTCGTCTCTAGAAGTCTTACACCAATGGTCTCGGAAGATATGTATCATCCATCTTTATATTTATTTTCAAATTTGTATACTAATAAGCCTTACCTTCATGATTCTTTTAAATTTAATTTTAAAAAAGCTGATTATGCTTATATTTGTGATCAACTTGAGAACTATGACTGGCAACACTTTTATTCGCTAGAAATTAATGCTTTATGCTCCGAATTTTATCGGGTTATCAAGGAAATTATCTTTAAATATGTTCCTGTAGTCCGCGTACGTAACTCTTCGGTCAACTCTTGTCCCTGGGATAATGAAATTACTTGTTTCTTAAAAACCCAAAAGAATAGAGCTTATAGAAGATGGCGTAATAGTTTATTATATGAGGACTACATGTCGTACATAAAACTTAAATCCGAATTTAAATTAGCTCTGCATCATGCTTACCTTATATATATCAAAAACATTGAAAATAATATTAGATCTAAGCCGAATCAATTCTGGAACTTCATTAACACAAAAAATAAATGTGATGGTTACCCATCCACACTTTCCTACAATGGTCATTCCTCAGATTCCTCAAAAACCATTTGTAATAACTTTCGTAGTTTTTTCCAATCTGTATATTCAAACAGTGATTCTAACATTGACGTGAATTTCTTCTGCTACATTCAGGAATCGTGCAATCCTATTTTCAACAACGTTGAAATTACTGAAGATAGTACGTTAGGGTCTCTATTGGAGTTAGAATCTAATTTTTCTTCCGGCCCGGACGGTCTGCCCCCAGCCTTTCTAAAAAAATGTGCTCGTCCATTACACAAAATTCTATGTTACATTTTTAATTTATCTTTAAAAACGTCAACATTTCCATCAATATGGAAAAATTCATTTATAATACCCATCTTTAAGTCCGGTAGGAGAAACAAAATTGAAAACTACCGAGGTATATGCAAACAATCTGCAATTCCTAAATTATTTGATAAATTGGTAACTGAACGATTAAGCTTTTTTTGTAATTCCCTAATTTATAACAATCAGCATGGTTTTGTGAAACAGCGTTCGACTGTAACAAACCTAATACTTTTCACTAATTTCATTGCTTCGGAAATAAGTAAAGGTAATCAAGTTGATGCCATCTACACAGATTTTAGTAAAGCATTTGACCGTGTAAATCATAGCTTATTACTATTCAAGCTGAAGCGATTAGGTTTTCCAGCTTCCTTTTTACATTGGTTATCTTCTTATCTGTGTAATAGATACCAATTTGTAAATTTTAGAAATACATTTTCAAATAAAATTAATGTAACTTCTGGCGTTCCGCAAGGAAGTCACATTGGTCCTCTCCTGTTTATTTTGTTTGTTAACGATATTGTTAAATTTCTACCTAATTGTAATATTTTAATGTTTGCGGATGACTTTAAAATATTTGCATCTGGCAAAGACATTCAAAGCTTTGAAATGCTTAATTCAAATATGCAAAAACTTTGTCTATGGTGTTCAAAAAACTACTTGTCTTTAAATGTTAATAAATGCTCTGTCATATCCTTCTCACGTCGCAAATCAATTCTTATATACAATTATGTCCTTGATAATAACGTCATTCCTCGTGTCTCTACAATAAAAGATTTGGGTGTTTTTCTTGACACAAAACTATCATATATTAGAAACATTGAATATATTTCGAATAAGGCTAATAGGGCATGGGGAATCATAAGGCGTTATGCCTGTGAATTTTCTGATCCATATGTCATAAAAATGCTATATGTATCTTTTGTTAGATCTATTTTGGAATATGCGTCAATTGTCTGGTATCCCTACTACGCAATTCATATTTCCAAAATTGAAGCCATCCAAAAGAGGTTTTTGAGATTTACCCTTAGAGGACTTCCTTGGGTTGACGCCAACAGCTTACCCGCCTACCAATCCAGACTTAAACTGATAAGCTTAGAATCTCTTGATGTTAGAAGAACGGTGGCCAGAGCTATTTTCCTTCATAGGTTACTTATTGGAGAGATTGATTCCCCTGAAATCCTAAGTCTACTAAATATTAATATTCCAACTAGTGGTTTACGGAATCAAAGATTTTTCAAAATATCTCACTCACGAACCAATTACGGCCATTCATCTTCTATAAACGGTTACATGACAATTTATAATGCAAATGCCCATTTAATTGATTTTAACTCGTCGGTTGATGTTATAAAAAAGAAATTGTTTGAAGCTATTTCGCAGTCATAATTCTTATGTCTTTAATTTGGTTTTTTGGTTTTTTTTCTTTTTTTTTTTTCTTTATCAATTTATTTTACTGCTTCATTATTAAATTTCTTGTTTTTTTTTTTTTCTTATTGTAATTTCTATAATATTCATTGTGCTTGTATATTACCTTTGTCTAAGAAAGTCTTGAACTTTGATGATGATAACAAATAAATAAATAAATATAAAGTTATCCAATTTTTTTTTTTTTTTTGTGTTTTCTATAAACTTGATAGTTACTAGCAGTTATTTTATTTTCATTTTCATTTCATTTCATTTTTATTTCATTTCAAAAATTCTGACAGTATTATTTACCTGCGAAGCCTTATGACTTATCTGCACGAGATTGAGTACATTATTGTTTTTGAATCATCAAAGTGAATGGTTTTATACATATATTTATTTAATAGTAATAACATAAATTTGCAAAATTGTAGAATTTAAGTTTAAGTGTAAATTTAATTGAAAAAAAATTTAATTCGCTAATTTCTTAATTATGAATTCTATGTTATTGTTTCTGGGAAATACTGTTTTATTTATGTCTGCCGTACTCATTTATGATCGCTGGAAGTTGAAGTAGACCCTCAGCTCGTCTCCTTGTGTTCACCTGATGAGTAATTGGCGTTCGGAAACTTGGATCATCGTAGTACTCTAGAGCTACACTCATCTTAAACATCTGCTTCACTTAGAGAACGCGTACGATGTTATTTGTTACGTGACTTTTTGAAATCAACTTTAGAGCCCTGTCTTGGATCTGTTGTAGCTTTTGGATGTGCGATTGCGCTGCACTTCCCCAAGCTAATATGCCATACCGCAATCTCGACTCTATAAGAGCATAGTACACTTGCTTATGTACAGACATCGTGGATTTGTACTGCAAACAGGCCAGTGCAAACAATGAATTTTATACGAGCCTCCCAGAGGAAGTGACAGTCAATCGTAATGCCTAGATACTTGTATGTCTCAACCATCTCAATATCCTCACAACTGTTCGCATTTGGTACATCTGTAGCTCTTCAGCAAGACTTGCTACGCTGGATAATTTGGGCTCCGGATGTGCATTAGTTTTGTTTTTGCGGCATTTATAACTAGTCCATTGTCGTGACACCATTTACCAGCTTCATCGAATTCAGCTTGCATCATCCTTGCTGCTTCTTCTAGAGAAGCAACACACAACAATTGCCGCGTCATCTGCGTAGGCGAATGGGTAAGTTTTCTAAAGCAATTCAGCAACTCGTTAGTGTACAGTATGAAAAGTAAGGGGCCCAGCTTGCTTCCTTGTGGAACTCCATACTGCACTCTGTAGGCCCGGCTGCAACAATCCTGGACTCTCACTCGAAATGTCCTCTCTGCCAAATAGTCTGCTATCCAATATGCCAGCTTTCCCCTAATTCCAACTCTTTGGACTGCATCAATAAGTTTGTTGTGGTCGAGGGTATCAAATACTTTGCTGAAGTCCAAAAATAAAACAAGGGTGTGATGACGTTTTTTGAGGCTGGTGTTGATGACATTTGCAAAATCGCCAAGAAGCTGGTTAGTACTTCTGCCCTTTTGAAAACCATATTGGTGCTTGCTTATTAGATTGTATTTGTGGATGAAGTCCCATATTCGATTTGCCACGATCTGCTCTATGATCTTCTCGATAGCTGGCAAGATTGTAATCGGACGATAGTTCTCCGACTGTTTTTTGCTGCCTCCCTTGTGAATCGGTCGAATAACTTCCTCTTTCAGCTTCTCTGGTACCGTCGAAGTGTCAAAACTAAGATTTATAAGTAGATAAGATATCAGCGTTTGATCTTAAATCTATGGCTCTGATACCATCAGTCCCAGGCGCTTTTTGAACATTTAGCCACCTCAGCGCAGCTGACATATGGAGTCTCGGAGAACAGCGTTACTATGCGTAGACTCGGCAATGTTACACGTATGGATAATGGATGCTGCTTGTCTCGAAAAAAGGTCGCCAAATTCATCCGCTAGTTGTGCTGTGTTTACATTACGCGAAAATTTTTTCGTAATAACGTCATCCAAATTCAGTTTCATTCGACCTAGCACCTCGTTTATTAACGCCCACGTTTTCTTTGGATCGCATCTTACTTCTTCAAACTTATTTTTGTAATATTGATTCCTAGTCACTGTAATTTTTTTGTTAACTTGATCCCGTAACGTTTTATACTCTCTTTCATATGTTAGGTTAATCCGGTTACTTTTCCACCTACGATAAAGTCTATCTCGCTCTTTACAGATGTCTTGGATGTCCCTAGTAATCCATGGAACATTCTTTCGGCCTTTTTTCCTGTGTGTGCTTTTTAAATTTGTATATACATATACGTATATATATATATATATTTCACTCATTTTTTCAGTAAGGGAGCTTAAGAGTGATACAGGATCGGTTTTTTCTGCCACTTCTGTCCAATCAGTATCTCGAATCATCTGTTTTACTTTACTCATCATTATTTTAGGTTGCAAATGAGTATCATTCTCCCCAGAAGGATGGTTGTAAACCCCGTAAAGCGTGCTATAATGATCAGAAATATCACTTTTTACTACAGCCGAAAACGCTTTGCCCTTTGGTAGATTCACCAAAATGTGATCAATAAGCGTGCATGTGCCTCTATTTAGGTCGACCCTAGTAGCTCCTTTAATGACATTGTACAACCCTTCTGAAGCTAGCATTTCGTGGTAGTTGCGGACAAAGTTGTTTGTGTTGTTTTTTGTATCTATGTTCATGTTGCCCATAACTACCAGATCGTTATGCGCTCCTCTCATGACTGTAACTCGTTCAAACTCATTCATGAATTCAATCAGACTGTTTTTCGGTGGTCTATAGATTGCGCTTATTACATTTGTTTTAGCATTTGACAAAATTCTCACAGTTTCAAAAGCAGTTGTTTCGATATTCAAACAATCGTAGCTTACATGCTTTTTAATAAATATTGCTATGCCTCCACCTTTTTTATGTAACCTGTTAACCTGTAACCTGTACACACTATTTTCTTCTTTGGAAATATTTATTTCCATATGGAACGAGAGTTAACAAAGTGCAAATTATGTAAATCCAAAGAACTCTTTGAAGGTGTATAACTGACAATTCAGAACAGATCAAAATTAGACCCAAAAGAAATTTTTATAATCAATTGATCAACATCAAGGTTAATAGAAGGAGACAAATTATTAGATGGTAGTTCGAGTTGTTTGCAGGAATGCGTAACACGAACTGCAATCAGGACTCCTCCACCTCTAATTTCAGATAAATAATGAGAGTCTAACAGCCAAGTCTTAGTAAAAACAATAATGTCATAATCTAAAGATGATGATAAAGCAAAAAGCTTTTCGATTTTTGATCTCATTCCTCCAACGTTTTGGTAATAGACTGAATAGTTGTTTATATTAAGAGATTTGTCCAATGTTGACAACGGGCAATGGACCTCTGTTAGATGATAAATTTCTAATCCTAGGCACATATTCGTGCACCAATGTACCATCCGGCCAAAAATCATTTGAAAGTAGGACATCAAAGCAGGTATCAGGAGCAAATAGCTTAAATGACGCTATTTCTCGAGGTTCGTTAAAGTTGAATTTGAAACATTTGATGGATGAGGAGGGAGAAGAAATTTTACTTTTGATGTAATTGGTGGTCATCCGCGGTAGTATTAGCAGACAGCCTCGAAATAAAAATAGACTTCCGAGGAGGTCTCTTAACTACAACCAAATTTGCAGAATTCTCAGCAGACGGAAATGGTAAAGTGGGAGCAGAAATGGGCTGACTCGCCACAGGATCTGGTTTAAGTTGCAAACTTACTGAAGATATAAAATACAGTACACATAAATTAATAGCGGAGGCAACACCATCGATATCAGTAGTAATCATAAGATCCAACTTTCTGGATTTAGTGCCAGATTTTGACGACTTAGTCAGATTAGGCTGGGTAGCTTTTGGTTCCTTTGCCCTAGCCTCATTATGAAAAACACGATCATAAAGTTGGTCGCAGCTGGTGAGATGCCCCTTGAAGAGAGATTGCAGAGGGTGAAGCTCGGTCAAAATTTGCTTGGATGGCACTATACATTCAACAAGCACCTTTAGTAAAGATGTAGCCCATTTGGGGTGGTACTACGCAAATTATCACCAGTTCTCGCAGAAATTTTAACACATGTCGTATGACAAAGTTTAGAACAACTGTCGCAGGACATACATACATATGTATGTATAAATATCATTTACGCTGTATTCCTTCTTACAGTCAACGCAACTGTTACAACGCAGTAGAGGAAGACCTCGCCTTAGGTGGTGCGCGTAAGTAGAAGGAGCCTCAACCGAATTGAAGTACACAACTGGAGGCAGTTACTTAAGGACTGGGCAAACTGGAGTGGCTTGTTAGTGGAGGCCCAGGCTCAGTAGCGCCACCTTAGAAGTAGAACGAAGAATTAGGAAATATTATAATATTATATAAATCTACTTACTTCGCAACCGGCAATAGTTTTTGAATAATTGTTAATTGTTATACATCTTTAATTTTAAGCTCTCTTGTTAGCTTCATCGAAATCACGTCCACGATTTACAACGAACTGTTTATTTCCGATTTTGGTCTTTGAATAAGCGCGTTCAGTTTCATTTCAAGCAGTTGTCACAAACGATGTATAGTATTGTCAATTTAGTCTTCGTGTATTTAATTCGTTGCTCTAAATTTACTTCCTTCTTCGTTGCATTTCTGCATTTCTAATTTGAATGCATCCTTCATTTTATTAAACTGATTTCCTCATGAAATTATTTTCAAAATTCAACTACGCACTGCATTGCCAATATTTCTATCGTTCAAACTGAGCACACTTTTCCATGTACACTCTATGTTACTTCGACATAGTCATCTAGTTGTCACCTCTTGAAAGACATATTTCAATCAGGTCTGTTCATTCTTAGCGACTGGGGTTTCTTTCTTGACATTTAATATGCCTCATTATCGTCTGATTGTAACAACTTAAGGCTCGAATGGCTGGTTTGCTCACATGATTTCCAATTAAAAATGCATGGCAAGTGCAATTGTACATTGTACATTGAACAATTGTTCTTAGTTTCCATGAGCATCCATACACTACCATGACGTTTGCAACCACATTCTTCTATGACCGAGTAGTAAATAGCCCCTCAAAACATTATTGCAGTTTTCATTGAACAATCCTAAATTATTTTGACAGTTTCGGAAAATTTTTTAAAACACAAATTTGCGCTGAGGCTATACAAATATATACAAATATCAAGCAATCATGTCCAAAAGGTGCTGTGCAAAGAATTGTTTCAACTCGGTGTTGTACAACAGGAATATAGCATATTTCAGTTTTCCAAAAAATAAAGAATTGTACGTAAGGTAACAAGACATTTCCGCATAAACATAAATTTAGAATTCCTTCTTTTAATTTAACAGCGCCCAACGATGGGCTGAGTTGGTTGGTCGTAATGACCTCAAGGAAAAACCTCTCAGTCGCATTGTAAAGTACTACTTATGCTCGGAACACTTCACAGCAAATTGTTTCGTCGACAAGGACACCAGGCAGACGCTCAGAAGAAATCTACCGCACTCGATCGCATTGCCTACAATTTTCAAAAACAATCTTCAAGAGACTATGCAAAATGCAAATCCAAGGCACTCTATCGAAGTGCACAACATAATCCTGTTGGATGTTGACGAGAAAATAAAAGATAACTACTCCACCGATATCCATGGAGCTTCGAATGAAAGTGCTTCTGATTGCTGGAGTCAGAAATCGAATTCTGCTGTGAATGTACAGAGAGATGATTTCTTTGTTTGTGATGACTTTAAGACTGAGTGTCTAGACGTATGCCTACAGACTATTGGGAGTGAACATCTTGACGAAATTGCGATTCCTCCTTCGCCGAAACTAGAAACACCGGCAATAAACTGCAGATTGTGTTCTAGGGAATTGAAGAGCGACGAACCGTTTGTACAACTCGAGGAATCAATTCATTTAAAAGAATTCATAGGACGAGTTATGAGTAATCAGGTCCGTCGTAATACACATTTTTATTTTCTATTTATTCATTTTATTTAAATTTACATAAACTACTACTTGGTGAAAAGCAGTCTGTTTTAGGACACGACTCGATTCTTAATGATTATGATTTCTACAAAGTATTATGCAGCGCCAACAACCTCGCATTTAGGGAGTGTTTTTATGTTAATTAGTTAAAATAGAATCTGAGTTATCAATACTGTAGAGATTGGAAAGAAAGTAGAATAGGTTCATATTGCTTCCCCATCTAATTAATATAACCGATCTAAACGACTAGATTGTGGTCTAGTGAAGTAACGCGACCCATCAATTTCTTTTTATTAATACCGGTATTCTTTGTCAATGCCCCCACGTGGTGAAAAATTGTGATTTAATTTTCTATTCGAATTTGTTAGCTCTTTTGTACCACCCACCGTGATTTTCCTTCCACAAAAACTCCAGGAGAGTTAAAATTATTGCTTAAGCGTTGGGTTTCGAATTGGAAAGTAAACTGTTTTCAGGGTAATTGGATTGATATTCCATCGAGTCACAGGTATACGGCGGTGATCCAAGACCACTAGTCATGAGAAGTTTTTGATCCGAAATAAAGTAATAAATTCTGAAAACAGTTGTAACTATCATATAGATTCGTCTACTGTAGAGTAAGACTAAGGAGATCAATCAAAAATCAATTTCTAATAGCGATATAAAATGAAAAAAAAAAACACTACAATGGGAGAGAACTCATTAATGCGTGTCTTCTGAAGAAGTATACAAATTCTTTTCTCAGAAGGAAGCCACTTCGGAGTTCAGTGACCACGTAGTGTTGTGAGCAGAAGTAAGCGCGCAGATTTAGCCATATTCTCCAGGCTTTTAAACATCTACCCAACGTAATGTCTTTGGGCTGTTTCACCTCTACAAGCTCTAAAAATTTAAAGCCCATGAAGGGGCGACGAACAGTGCTAGGTAGGTAGGTAGGTATTTAGAAAGGATGACCAATGGGTCCATTGTGATCACCAATGGGTCCATACTGATCACCAATGGGTCCATACTGATCACCAATGGGTCCATAGTGATCAGCAATAGGTCCATTGTGATCACCAATGGGTCCATTGTGATCCGAAAGTCGTTATCCTTGTTTCGTTTGCCGGGGTCATCAACAGTAAGATCATCATTTTCCAGGGCCATTGGTTGCTTTGCATCTATGTATTTATTTTTTTCCGTGTTAGGGAAGTTACCCCGACGCACAACCCCCAACTTGAAGGACCAGATTCCTTTTTATACCCCTAGTACCAGAAATCGGATTTTAAGTTCAGTTATCCACTTCGGGGATATGAGCGCTGCCGTTGGCCCATTAAGGGTTCAATTGCCTCTATCATATGTAAACAAAAAGTGAGTTTAAATCAAATAAAGTACAGAATTCTAAGATCTGACTCCTGCACAGCGACCCCCAAATCGGTTCGCTGGGTGGTTACTACTGCTCCTAAACAGGGGACTTATAAACCGGGATGTCCTTTACAACAAATCTCTGTCCATCTTCACGGATGGGTGTACGACCAAGAACGGAGTTGGGCCAGACCATTAGAAGTTTTCTACACCAGAATCGACCACCAAGTAGATGGATAAGAATGTATCGTTGAAAAATAGTGTATACAGTGACGTGGTATTCGTCATTCCCAGAAAAGTAAGTGAAAACCACCTGTAATGAAAGACTACCACGAATCTCTTAACGTGATAGCTGGACAGTATAATGAAGTTGATTAACTAGCTCGACAAGGTTTATCTGGTACAAATGATTAACACACTGTATTTCTAAAATACAAAAAATGAGGCATTTTGGAAATACATTAGATAAATGCTCGTAAAACTAATAAGTGCCAAAACCGGATATTGTGCTTTACACCCAAATCACAATGTTGCGTGTGTGCGTCCGTCCGTTGACAGATTTTGTAGAAACTATGGGCTCTTATGGGGTAACACAAAATGTGACCTCAGCGTTATATCGGCGTTATATTGTAATTATCGTAAACGCTACTACAACGTCCAAGTAAATCTACTTTCTACTTTTGTGTCCGTTTGACAAATATCGGCTATCAGGTGTTTTATGAATTGTTCGATTTTTAGCGAAAGGGTAAGTTCTTGTGTCGCATATTTACTCCGCATTCTTAACCTGTAATATGATTTATTGTAATATATTTTTTAATACAAATTAATCGTGTTAGACTGTGTAGACAGTCACCGACTATCCGCCGAGCTGATTAGATCGTTATTCCCCTTTTCTTTCTACACGCTCTTGTTTTCCCGTTGGTGCGTTCCCCGCTACTTTGCTAGCCGTCACCCTTTAATTTTTCCTTTCTCTTTTGTTCGATAAGTGAGTGGTACAATCAAAACAAGTGCTAATCATCCCATGTGCTATGGCCTCCGGGCCACGTGTGCTTTCGGGCAACCGCTTCAGTGAGCTTAGTGAAGACCCACCTGCGGAGCCCAATAATAAAAAACGAAAAAAAATTAATTACACTGCATGTGATATAGAAAAAGTTTTTCCAGAAACCAACTCCAAAAATCCCCGATTCATAATTATCGCCTCAGCAAACGAAGATAAACCCCTCTCATCATTCAGCGTTTTTCTCCTAAAAAAAGCTATTGATAGCATCAGTACGTCCTATGAGTCCATATCTCCACTCCGGGATGGAAATTTGCTTATTTTGGTGAAATCGCAGAAAATTGCCGACATCTTTCTTTCCAAGAAAATGTTATCCAATCTTTGTCCAATTGTAGTTAAATTGCACGAGAATCTTAACTCATCCAAAGGTACAATCTATGCGCCCTGTCTCATTAATGTTCTTGAAAAAGAAATTGTCGAAGAAATGTCCCCGCAAGGTGTTACAAGTGTATTTAAATTCACAAAATCAGTAGATGGTACACAGCGTCCTACAGGCTTAGTGTTGCTTACCTTCGATCGATTCAGACCCCCCAGCTCAGTCCAAGTAGGTTGGTACAACCTCAAAGTGGAAGAGTATTTTCCGAACCCAATGCGGTGTCGGAACTGCCAGCTTCTTGGCCACACTGCCAAGTGGTGTAAGGGCAATCCCTCCTGTGACACCTGTAACCTACCACCCCACTCTCCCAATGAGTGTACACGAGTTCTATGCGCAAACTGTAATGAACAGCATCCTTCTTCCTCCAAAAAATGCATGCGCTACTTACAAGCA
Organism: Xylota sylvarum; assembly: GCA_905220385.1. Taxonomy (NCBI): domain Eukaryota; kingdom Metazoa; phylum Arthropoda; class Insecta; order Diptera; family Syrphidae; genus Xylota; species Xylota sylvarum. The sequence continues at coordinate 66,954,724 of LR999958.1, read as the reverse complement.
AAGGAAATATTGAGAATTAAAACCATAAAAAAATGTAGCTTAGCAGAAGCCAAACAGGTATTTAAAGAAGCAAATCCAATCCCTGCCCCTGCCACCCAATATGCCACAATCACAAAAAATGGAACACAAACATCCACATCTACCAGCTCCGAAATATGCAGTGATCCTGCAGCCAAACAAAATTGCAAATCTTCCACGTATACTTCACTACCCTGTTCAACAAACAAACAAACAATTAGTCTTGCACCTAAAGAGCGGAACAATTTCAACCCAACTCTCTCTTCACTCGCTAACAAAACATTTCAAACAACCAATTCAAAAAACGTCAATAATCGCCCCCCCTCTCCCAAATCGTCCCCCGATACACAACTTTCTTCTGATAAATCTCCCAAGCTAAGTACTCGTAACGATTCTGTCTCTACAAATATTCATCAATTAAAAACAACATCCCCAACAAATTCGCCAGCTACGTCTACCAATTCTACTACCCAACCACACTCTTCACCAATCTCTAACGTCACCCAATCCCTAATAAGAAACAATCAGTATTATTTATCTTCGCCCCGGATAGATGATGATGACTCCAATTAATAACAACTTTTGCCAAACAAACGACGAACCCGCCGCACGGGCTCTTGTGCAAGCCCGTATGATCCAACGGCTGGACGGCGGGATCGCAACAGATCTACCACCAGTCCGCCCAAATTCGACTTTTCACAATATAACCAAGATTATATTGTTCAAAAGTCTCCCTCCCTTAACAAAACAGTACTTACGGTTCTTCAATGGAACCTTAAAGGCTACTACAACAATTTGCACGAACTACAAATTATATTATACGATAAATCCCCCTTAGTAGTTTCCCTCCAAGAAACACATCTACCCCACACCACTGCCTCCCTCCCCCTCAAAAGGTACCAAACATATTTCCATAATATTGAAACGATCAACTCATCCAAACAAGGGACTGGTCTACTGGTACATAAATCAATACCCCACCAAATACGGCAAGTCAATGGCTCCTTCCCATTTTCATTTATTGCGGTGGAAATTCTAATGAAAATGAAACTTATAATTATATCGCTTTACATCCACCCCGAACAAAGTTTTACCGCAGACGACCTTCACAATATGGTTAATTCATTTGATGACCCCATTCTCCTCACGGGCGATTTCAACGCCTGGAGTCCCCTATGGGGCTCGCCATCTAATAATAAAAGAGGAAAAATAATAGAGGACTTTTTATTGAACTCCAATCTTATGATTTTAAATACCGGCCAACCTACGCACTTTTCCACGCACAAAACGTTAACACATATTGATCTAACTCTGTCATCCCCCCAACTTGCGACCAGAACAACATGGTCAGTACTCCCAGATCTGCATGGGAGCGATCATTTTCCCATCATTAGTGCAATCACCTTTGATTCCCCTCGCCTAAACAAAAAACTCTTACCGAAATATATTACTGAAAGAGCCGATTGGGACTCGTTTCGGAACCACATAAACAACTATTTAAACCATAGAGCCTTTTCTGGTAACGTCAACAAAGAAGCAGCAACAATCCAAAGAGCCATCCATTTTGGAGCCAACTCGGCCATCCCAAGAACAGCGAGTTTACCAAGGCAACGCATAGTTCCCTGGTGGAGCAAGGACTTACAAATCCTGCGTACAACCAAGCAAAATTGTTGGAAGCAATTCAAAAGACACCCCAACGATAGTAACTTGATAGCCTACCGCAAAGCTAACGCTGTGTTCCGGAAAGCTGCAAAATCTGCCAAAAAAGAGTCCTTTGAAAAATTTACCGCAAACATCAACCCCCAATCCTCATCCAAAAAACTTTGGTCGGATGTAAAGGCACTTACAGGGGATTATAATAATAATAAAATAATAAAAGAGGAAAAATAATAGAGGACTTTTTATTGAACTCCAATCTTATGATTTTAAATACCGGCCAACCTACGCACTTTTCCACGCACAAAACGTTAACACATATTGATCTAACTCTGTCATCCCCCCAACTTGCGACCAGAACAACATGGTCAGTACTCCCAGATCTGCATGGGAGCGATCATTTTCCCATCATTAGTGCAATCACCTTTGATTCCCCTCGCCTAAACAAAAAACTCTTACCGAAATATATTACTGAAAGAGCCGATTGGGACTCGTTTCGGAACCACATAAACAACTATTTAAACCATAGAGCCTTTTCTGGTAACGTCAACAAAGAAGCAGCAACAATCCAAAGAGCCATCCATTTTGGAGCCAACTCGGCCATCCCAAGAACAGCGAGTTTACCAAGGCAACGCATAGTTCCCTGGTGGAGCAAGGACTTACAAATCCTGCGTACAACCAAGCAAAATTGTTGGAAGCAATTCAAAAGACACCCCAACGATAGTAACTTGATAGCCTACCGCAAAGCTAACGCTGTGTTCCGGAAAGCTGCAAAATCTGCCAAAAAAGAGTCCTTTGAAAAATTTACCGCAAACATCAACCCCCAATCCTCATCCAAAAAACTTTGGTCGGATGTAAAGGCACTTACAGGGGATTACCGGCCTCTGCCTTTGTCTATCCTGCACGGCACCCAAATTGTATCCAACGCTACCCAAATTGCGGATCTTTTCGCCAAAACATGGTCCAACTATGCAGACGACTCCAACTACCCCTTTGAGTTTCTACACAAAAAAAACTTAGCAATGAAACTTAGCCCTTCTCCACAAAATCCTCTTCCATCAGCTACCCTCACCGATCACCCTATCACTAAAAAAGAGTTTGATGACCAACTCTCGACTGCTAAAGGCAAAACTCCAGGATATGATAGAATTACCTACATGATGCTAAAAAACAGTCCAAATAGTTGTAAAGCACGTCTACTGGCATTATACAACCAGATCTTCACCCAAGGCATAATCCCACAAAGTTGGAAAACGTCCTCGGTCCTCCCAATACACAAGCCCAACAAAAACACCACGGACGTAGGCGGGTACCGTCCTATATCCCTTCTTCCTTGTACAAGCAAAATCTTAGAAAAAATTGTTGCAAAACGACTTATCTGGTTTCTGGAATTCAATAACCTTATAGATAACAATCAGTCGGCCTTCCGACCTGGCGTATGTGCATTGGATGCTTTACTACACATCGATCACTATATATCATCAGCCTTGGGGAGTAAAAATCACGTTACCATCCTTTCTATTGACTTTGAGAAGGCCTTCGATAGGATTGGGGCTCATATTATACTCAGCAAATTAGTTAAATGGAACATCGGCCCCAAAATGTTCAACTTTATAAGAGCTTTCCTGACAGCTAGGAAATTCCGTGTAATGTATAACGGCTGCTATTCCTCCATCTACCCTCTGCATAATGGCACCCCCCAAGGTTCACCCCTCTCCGTAATTCTCTTCATTATTGCGTTTAACGACATAAGCAAAATCGTTCTAAAACACAAAAACATCAACCATTCTCTTTACGCAGACGATCTTATAATCTTTTCTAAATGTAAAGACATTAATTCAGTGAGTAGAATTTTTTCTGCACTCATAGCTGACATTAATTCCTGGGGTAAAATATCAGGTGCGAAAATTTCTATTGAAAAATGCAAAATTCGTCATATATGTAGGAAAACTAGTTGTACGAAAAATGTTAGTATTAATATAAATCATACTACTTTAGCAAACGTAGATAACCTACGCATCCTAGGTATTATTTTCGATAAAAGGTTTAATTTTAAGGAACATTGTACTTATCTTAAACACAAATTAGCTGCCAGGGTTAACATTATTAAATACTTAAGCTCTAAAAATAGTTTTAGTCATGTAAACAGCCTACTTAACATTACGCGTGCAATAATTCTATCTAAAATCGACTACGGGCTCAGCATCTATGGAAAGTGCTCCAAATCATCACTTAACCTCATTCAACCACTCTACCATGCGGCAATACGGACCAGCCTAAAAGCCCTTAAATCCACTCCGATTAGGAACATGGTCGTGGAATCTGGACTTCCCACGATCCATCAAAGAGTAGAGATATATACAAAGGAATCTACAAGGCCACTACAAACCTATATGGGAGATCTAAATCATCCAAACTACCTTCAACTATAGAAAAGACTGTAGCCCTCGCCAATTCTATGGGAATGCCACCTCCGAGTCTTCGAAGCACCACCAAAACTTCACCACCTTGGGCACTAAACGATGAAGACATTATTACCACTTTTAGCTGTCTTAACAAAAACTCCACTCCCAACGCAGTCTACAAGCAAATGTTCCTGGAGTTATGGGAGTCATATAAATCCAACAAATGGACTTTTATATACACCGACGGATCCAAGACTGTTTCCGGTGTGTCATTTGCTGTTGTTGATGAGAATGGCAATACCCTATCCAAAGGACTGCTTCCCGCTTTCGCTTCCGTGTTCTCAGCAGAAGCTACTGCTATTTCACGGGCCATAGCGTCTGCAGGAAAGCAAAAAACAATTATATGTACAGATAGCATCTCCACCTTGATGGCTATTATGAATACCAACAATAACACGCCAATCATTGTTACAATCCGGGACCATTTAATCAAAAACCATGGAATTTTTAAGCTCCTATGGGTTCCTGGGCACGCGGGAATAAAGGGGAACGAAGACGCCGACGCAGCAGCTAAGAATGCGATTAATGAGCCTCTTTTTCTTCATGTGACATACAACAAAAAGGACATGAAAAAACATATTCGAGCCTACGCAGACAATAAACAAAAGGAATACTGGGGAACATACTCACATCACTACAAACTGATTAACCCTGACAGAAGGCCAGCAATTTACCCAAAGGATGCTTCAAAAAATATGATCAAGGCCTTTATCCGACTGCGATTAGGCCACACCCTTCTAACCCATGGACATCTATTCAGCAAGGACAACCGCCCACAATGTCACCTCTGCAGTTCCAACCAATCACTCACCATACAACACCTAATCTTTGATTGCCCCACCGTTCAAGCCAATTTACTTAATCTCTCTCCCAATTCTCAATTATCACAAATTCTTTCCATTCCTTCCCAATCCAATATTAAGTTAGTCTACTCCCTCTTTTCGTCTTTAGAATTAACTAATAAATTATAGTTCTTCTTTTCTACAATATAGCCGTAAGCCCTGGTAGCTAGCGCTGTAAATATGTTATTAGCATATAATTTATTATTTGTTAATAAAGTTTAATAATAATAATAATAGACTGTGTAGACATTGTTTTTCCTTTATTTCTTTATTAATATTCCTTTGTTTGCAAAGTTATTCCTCACATTTGTGTATTTTTGAAATCAACAAAAAAAAAAAGTAATATTCTACTCTTTTTTCTGCGACGAATTCGTGTATGGCAAATTTGAGGAAACAGCATTATATTCTGTCATCTTCCTCACCTCCCAACGGACGCCCGCCACAACGCGATATTTCGTTTTATAAATTTTGCCTGCGTGCGTTACCACAAATAATATCGTTAAGTACCTACGAAGGACTCAACGGACGCACGCACGCACGCAACATTGTGATTTGGGCATTAAGCATTCACAATGATTCTACAATAGTTGCAGTTGCTAATACTAGAAAGGCTACTTTTTCCTTTTTAGCTACCCTTTTTCCAATGATGCCTGTACGACTAAATTATATACAAACATTCTAAAAACTACATATGTAAATAGAGTTCAGCATTCAGTCTAAAAGTAATAGGACCACACTGCCTGTACGATTAAATTATATATGTATTTTGTATGTAAAGCATACACTGTTCATATTTGCCTTCAACAATCAGTATTCCGTAAAGTTGTTTGTAATAGTTGTTTGTAAATCACATTCAGTATTCCGTAAAGTTGTTTGTAATAGTTGTTTGTAAATCACATTCCAAAGTCTAATCACAAATGTATTTCTATTTCAGATCTCTGTAGGCGATGATATGTCCCAAGTGGTTTGCAAAAATTGTGAGAACAACTCATTACTTTGCCTAATAATCATTCAACAAATGGATGCAGTTCAAGAAAAAATGATGTTACCCGGAAATAAATGAAACAATGGTATATTACAACCTAAGCAAATGGTAACGAAAATCTTCCCGTTCCAAAACATATCGGCATCGATATAAGCTTTTACACTCTGCGGTAGTCCGCCTGTATGTATCTGCGTTGAATTGAATTAGTGCGCAGGTGAATATACATATATACGGTAGTGTAGAAGCTGACATTGCTTCACTAGCAGTGGACTTCACAGAAAAAAAAATTGCATTTTTTTTAGTTATGGCTTAGGATCGTTTATTGTTCGTAAAGTCTTTAAATTAAAATTCTCATTTTACAAATACGTCAACACAAATATAATTCACTTTGTAAAAATTTAAACATCAAATTCGAACACACAGTTTGCTATGCAATTGTATCTCTAAATGTTTAATATAAATAAATATATATATTTGCATATATATTTGGAACATTTTCACTATCGGATTTATTTACTTTGCAACGGATATTCCAATATTGTGTAAGTGTGTGTATATAGTTTCAAAATCCGTTTCATACTTCCTTATGTGATTCGATTTTAACTTATTTTTTATTATAACTACATTTAAGTAATAATGTAATTTAGCGCAACTATTAAGTTTTCCGTTGTATTTGTTAACTTTTATTATTATTTGGTTTACTTCAGTTGTGTGTTTTATAGGCAAACAGAAAATAAACATACGTTTTTCACATTCTCGAACATAATATAAATATTGCGTCTTACGAATTTTATATATATTTGGTTTTCTTTTTTAAAAACTTATTGCTCTCTTTCTTAATAAGTACAAATAGTAATATTACATTTCAAATAAAAAGGCACTATATAGTCATGATTAAAAAAAAAAAATATGTTTACGTAAAAAAATATATAAATTAATATTTTTTTTTTGTAATTCGAATAATAACTAATTTTAGTATTTATAATTGGTGTTGTTTTGCTTAGTGGTGAATTGCTGCTTGATGGTCGATGTGGTTTCTTTGGAGCTTCGCTTGGTTTGTGCGTAATAACAAAAGATACAAAATCCGTTTTGTGGTGTTGTGCATCAAATATTGGTTGGACTTCGCGATACAGATGTGGAACGGTAGTTGGATCTAGATCTGCATAAATAGTAATTATATTATGTTACTTTTTAAATAAAATGTTTTAAAATTTTCATAAAGAAAGGCATTTATCCCAAAAATCTTTGCAGTTTATAAGTTGTGAAATGTAGGAGTAGCTAATGAAAACAGAATTCCGAAATGTCGAAATAGACTTTCTACACGTAGAGAACGTTAAGAGTCGAAGATAAGAAATTTTCAGGAATAGAAAACTCTTCAGACCTAGAACTGAAATTAGTGATGAAAACCAGGTCCCAACTCGTGCCTAAGAGAAGAAACTTTCCCAAAACAGTGGAAAACTAAAGACTGGTACTGCCATGCTGAAGGAAAAAACACCAAATTAACCATAGATGATATGTATATGATAGGACGCATCTTCTGCAACTTAGCTTGGAAGAACAATCAACGAAGTTGACGGACTGTACCCAAATTACAATAGGGTTTCCTAAAAGTACACACAACAGTCTAACTATCCACAGGGAAGCAAATACCATACGCTAAGCGAGCGATATAGCAATTGTAATAGGTAATTAATTTCTAGATAAAGTCGAGGAATCATGTAATCATGTCTAACTACATTGGTTAGAATCAGTCGGTCTGGCCGAATACAAAACGGAAGCGGCATTGATTATCAGGAGAGAAATAATATAAACATTCACACTTAGAGTCGGTACATTGCCTTTCCACCCACCATAAAATAATTGTAAAGGCCTGGAGAGAGTAGAAGACCACTATTAGTAAGTGCTATGCAATGCTATGCAAGCGAGGAAAAAAAACAGTGCCTATTGATACGCGAAAAGCTCTTGCTGGAGTGCCAAACTGAAGAACGAAGTAAAACCTAAGGAAGTGGTAACAGACATGGAACATTTCAGAAAACGTTTGGTGGACTCGGAAAAGTTGACTTCTACATGAGTACAATTTTAACTAAAAAACATACAGAAAAGCTACAATCCGTCTGGAACGGATCGTCTGATACTCTATCCTCCTCTCTATAAAGTGGACGTGGCCAAATTGCATTTCGTACTCAAATATGGCTATAACCTCGAACGTTTGAGGATGTTACATGTAAAATTTTATCAAAATCGGTTTTTTGATGAAAACGCCCCCAAAATTTACACTTCACTGTATCTTTTCGTCAGAAGCCCAGATATGAAATTTCAGCGTCCTAGTTAAAAATTTAAGGCCCATAAATCGGTTTTATGATGAAAACGCCCCCAAAAAGTGGGCGTGGCCAAAACTTTTGTATGAGTGGATTGTAGGGAGTCTGAATGCCTAAATATTTGGTCTTAACAAAATTTTTCGGTTTCATATAATTTAATGAAGTTATGAAAAAGTGGGCGTGGCAGTGGGCGGATTTGAAAAACTTTTACCTTGTACTGTATCTTTTTCTCAGAAGCCCAGATATGAAATTTCATAGTCCTAGCTCAAAATTTAATACCCAAAAAGCGGTGACATACGGACGGACGGACGGACGGACGGTCATCGCTCAATCGATTTCGCTATTGATGCTGATCACGAATATATATACTTCTCGATTATTTCTCTATGTTACAAACTATGTGTCAAACTTAATATACCCTTAGGATAGGGTATAATCAGTGATTCCACGCCTTTGTGCACCAGTTTGTGCATTTTGGCCCAACTGCGACGAAGAGGTGGAAGCTGCCGAAGATGCATACCTTTTCCAATACCCGTGTTTTGCAGCAGATCGTAAGAGACTTAGTCGTGAAATAGAACCGTCGTCAAGCTTACATGATGCAGTGGAACATATGACATCATCGTTGGAGGTCTGGGATGCAGTTAAAATCATTTCAGCAGTAAAGAGGATGGAACTCCGGTGAATTTCAATCAAATTTAGAGTGTAGAAATCCTACACTGTTACTGGATTTGGGTAAGTCCCAGTCCTTCCTAAAATGCTTAACAGACGTAAGAGTTTTTTTATTACTTTGTTTAGCACTTTAGCTGGAAAGTTGGCAATTAGACCAAAAAGAGTTTCATTGCGCTGCCACTGCCACTAAATATTTACTGATGCTGAAAGGCAGCGGAAAGACGGCAATAAGTAGTACAGCGCCATCTGTAGAAAGAACATATCCTGCCAAAAGACTAACTGCAGTAGATTATGCTTTAGATGGCCAACAAACGTGAGTGAAAACTCCAAGGTATTAAAAAATAATTGACTTCGCTAACGACATAAAAAGTAATGGTAACCGAAGAGCCATAACTATTCTATGAGAATAGTTCTTGACTGACTAACATGAGAAGAAAACAGGACTAATGTTCATCAGCGGTAGAAAGGTTTTAACGGTAAACATCAGCGATCACGCTTTCTAAGTTGGAGTTAGTTAGGATCAGGAACAGGTTACATAACACACAAACATACCTAGTATATGATTCGAAGAAGCAGTAGATGCAAACATAAATGTTATATGTATATTGTACATAAGATGATAAGATCTTACCTAGTGAAACTTCCCAGATCTCCGATTGGAGTTCTATAGTCACGTCGATATGTTCCAATCATTGATGTCGAACTTTGTCCAATTGGATCCAACAAGGACATTGTGCGATGATCATATGGCCGTAGAGTAGAGCGCCGTCCGACTGTTGCGTATCCATCCACATTATGGCTGGGCAGAGTTGATCCTGGAATACTTCCATTGAGATTGTACGAAGAACGTCGTTTGGGGTTGTAAGTATTGTAATAGGATGTGGGTTGCGTCGAACCATTATGATCATAAGTGCTGGTTGGTTTTGTTCTTGTAGAGCCCAGCAAGTAGTCATTGTCCGAAGTATATCGCTTTGACAGGAAACTGGGCGAAGTTGAAGAATACAGTGTATCAAGCCGTCTTGGCTTGGTGCTATCAGTTGTTGTTGATCTGTAAGTCGGTGGCTTAAGTTCACTTCCAGCCGGACTTAATTTTAGTGGTCTAAAGAATTCCTTTGTAATATCTGGTGAAGGCTGTCTATCCGTTTGTTTGGATTTATTTGACATACTTGCAGATTCTCGATAGTAATCACGTGCACCTGGACCAACAATAGTACTCTGTCGTTTGGGTCTTTTTTCATTAAATCTACTGTAGAAGCTTCGTCGCTTTATGCGATCGTTGACGCTTTCATTCCCATCAGATGGGTGTGTCGGCGATGAGTAGTGGGATGTTCTTGATAAGCGTGATACCGTCGGGGAAGGAGTTGCCGCCAGCATGTAATTATCTTCAGAGCATATCGACCAATTGTCAAAGCAAAGCTCCGGTTCATCCGTAGGCGAAAGGAACGTACTTGTCGAGGCGCAATCGTCATGATAGCTTCTAGAATCTGAAGAATAATTTGTGGCATTATCATTTGGCGGCGTGAATATATGATTGCGGTTGATTTCATTCGATGATGTCCTTAGGTTGTTGTTATTGGAAGCATTATCGTGATATGATGCATTAAGAAGCGTATTGCCGTTGACTGAAGTGTTTTGACGCATCGCTGACGCTAGCTTATTGTCGATCTTATCTAGTTTAGTAAAATCTAATATCAACGCTTTGCGTTTATCCTTAATGTAGTCCTTGCTAATGGTTGTGGAAGCTTGTTCATCTTTCTCGATTACCTTTGCGATAGGAGCATTCTTATCAGGTCCCTGATCTTGATTGCAATCAGGGCAAGTATTCATAGGACTCGCTGCCTGTGCAAGTATTTCGCTGGAGTTTGTTGCCTCCTTTTTTTTCGTTAGAATGTGTACTTGCGGTTGGAATCCATTATTATCCTCAGACTTACTAACTAGAATGACATTTGAATTTTTGTTCGCCTTCGAAAGAAAACCACTGGACTTGGGACGATCACGACTCTGGTGGATTGGTGACTCAGACTTATGCATTTGTCTTTCAATATTGCTCGTGGAACGCGTACTTCTAACCTTTCGATCATTGCCGTCTTTTTCGAACCTTTTAAACAGACCCAAAACTCGATTAACTGCACACTTATTAAATGTACCGGGCATTTCTTCAACACTGACTGCTCTTTTTATAAGATTCGATTCTGTAAGGACCGGTGTCCGAGGAACAGAACGTTCTCGAAGTGAGCGTATCATTGCATCAATCCTCGAACGACGATTTTCGGTTTTAGTCGGTTTTTCCTCAGTCTTTTCTTCACTTTTTTCCGTTTGGCAACATTCTGCGGCAGATTTTGTTTTCTTTTTTTTGAGCAGTGTTAACTTTTCTTTGCCCTCATCTGGGGTTTTTTGGCTCAATGCATTAGCACTGGTAGATACCTTAGAAACAATCTTCTTCTCCTTGTATTTGGCAGAGTCCCTCAGTTTTTCAAATTTTTGGCCTATAGCATATAGCAATCCCTTTCCGACCTTTTTTTCGGGTGACTTTTCCTTTGACGTCGGCGCTTCGGAAGGATTATTATCTTTAAACTTAGACTCGGGGTCTGCCGATAACTTTGGCACTGGCGTTGGACTGGTTATTTTTGACTTTCTCGAAACCTTTACAATTTTTTTTATTGTCGGCGGCTTCGTTTCTGTAGGCGATGATGAGTCACTGCTCTTGGCAGTTGTTGTAGGTGTTGTAGATGATTTTTCTTCAGATAAACTAGAGCGTTTAGGAATTTGCTTTATTGATTCATTTGGTGCTTTTTCTGGCGGGCTAGAGAGAATTCTTTTAATGTCCTTTGGTGGTGTCAACTTCGAAGCAGGATAACTTTTAGGACGTATCAATTTGACATCCTTTACTTCGGTACAGCTTTCCGGCGAGGTGTCAACCGCAGTCTTCACCAGTGGAATTTTAGATTCATTTGTAGGAGCTTCAAGAATGTTGCCATTGGTATTTGCTGATGTAGGTTTGTCACCTTCCTTAATGGGGAAGGATTTGGGTCGTTTAAGCTTAGATTCTCGTTTGGGTTTCTCTAGATCGGACTTGGAAGTTGATGACTCCGGCTGAAGAGTTCTAGTCTTTTCTTCTCCTTTCGTTTCAGCACGTTTAATGACTTTCTTTACTTTTTTCACGATAGTTGTCTTTGGCTCTGGTGCTGCCACGTCAGTACTGGCAGAATCAACCGCTTTTTCTTTAGGCTTAATTTTTCTAACTTTCTTAACAATAATCTTCTCGGAAGTGACCTCTCTTGAGGCACTGCTTGAAGTTTCCTCAGATTTTTCTTTTCGCGTTCTTGCCGTAGATAGTGTCTGTAGTTCCTCCAATATTTTTGAGGCTAGCTCTTCTTTTTGCAAGGATCCTTCTGGCAGGTCCCTTGTTCTTGAAAGATGTCGGGTATAGATGGAAGCATCCTTTTTCAATTCACTGACATCGCAGTATATTTCGAGGCTCTTATTGCGAATATGACGTGCTGAATTTGCTTCGGGATTTCGATCAGATTCAACGAGTGATGGATCTAATTCCATGCTTTGACTCAGTCTATCGCGGCTCGATTCTCTGCTCTTTTCTTTAATTTCACGCAGTACGCTTTGACTTTCACGATCTCTAAGTTTTTTCTCAACAAAAGAACGATTCTCTTCAATATTAGCACCACCTGAGTCTTGTCGAACATATCGAGAGTACCTTCGGTGAGATGGTAGATTTCCTAGTCCTTCGGATGTTGGTGACATGCATTCTCCTAGGCCCCGACTGTTAAACTCTTTAGTTGGACTTAAACAGCTTTCTCGGGGTGATAAGCTCTCATATCGTTTGTATGGCGATACAGAAGCGCTCTCCGAATCTCTGTTTTTCATCAAGTAAGGTGAATAGTATTTATATTTATCACTCACATCGCTTGAGTATGACGAGCAAAGAGATTTACTATAATCGTCAGAAATGCGGCAAACGCTGGCGCTTCTGTTTTTCACATCTGGTGTGCTCTCATAGTCATAGCGACCTCGACTTAGACTTCGTCGATATATTAAACTATGGCTTCGATCGGAGCTTTCTTCACGAGAGCTGTCGCTCAGTTTCAAAACTGTCGATTTCAAGTCAGAGGTCCTTTGCTCTATCTCACAAGTGGCATCTACTTGTGTAAACCTATCGGGTTCCACTGTAGTCATGTTTCGACCTCCACTTTGGCTACGTTTATACACTCTAACGGTAGGAACATGGATACTATTCTGCATTGATAGTGTTCGGGACAATTTCCGTGCTTGAGTTGGCGGCAGTTTCGCAAGTAATTGTTCTTGGAAGCATTTTGGTAGGCCTGGCGTTATACTCGAAAGTGTTTCCAAATCTTTTTTGCTTAGACGCAAGCGGGATAAATCTAAATCAGCTAAATCAAGTGGTTCATCTATATCTTTAGCTGCTGGTGCTGACGATGCAGTATCTTTATTTTCAATTATTTTCGGGCTCTTAGATTTTTTATTTCCTGAAAAAATTGCATTGTTTACTAAATGTTGGTTTTATAATAGAAATGCTACGCTCAATTAATATAATTGATATGCCAAGGTTTTGTTTTACTATCAAATGTAACTTACCGTTTTGCACAGAAGTATTAACTGAAGTTGACTTACCAGCAAATTATACGAGATTGAAAAATTTGCTTTTCAAAGTACTTTCAAGTGAATTAAAATGCTTGAAGGTATTCCAAATGCAAACACTTTCTAACTAAGAGAAAGATAATAATAATCCTAGGGAAATTGCTGACACGATGTGCATAGCTTTCTGCAGGGCTTGCGACTAAATTTTTAAAGATGGGAGAACAACCCCTGACCGCATATGCATTAGTTTAGATTCGACTGAAACTGCACATTAGGTTAGATATTCAGTTATGCTTTTTTGGTAACTAAAAACCGATGAGAAATGATTTCAATATTAATGAATATTACAATAATAATTTTCTCTCCCAACCAGTTCATAAAAATAATAAGACAACGAGTGAAATCTTTTTCAAATCAAACAGTTTTACATACTCACCATCAAATTTAAAGAATTTTCATGGTAAGAGTTTATTACAAAAATGTTTCTTATATTGTGCCAGATGAAGATTTTTTCTACGATTTCTTCCGGCGCATAGTTACTATGGAAAAATGGAAAATATATGTATGTACATACATACATATGTATATACGCCAAGTTTAAAATGTCTATAATTAAAACATATACCATTTAAGGTGTTATATGGTCTGATCGGTATTTCTATTCGTTTCGAAATGCGTACGACGATAGTGTTGAACATATATAACACGAATTGCTTGAAACAACTTTTCCATAAACCTTACATCGGTTTTTTGCGAAATATTGTACTTAAGTTCTACAAATTATTTTATATTATAAAAAAAAAAAAACATTACTTGTCTTTAAAGGGACCTGACCTGAGAAATAACCATTATTGTACCGGACCTAAAATTCTTTTAAACCCTTTCCCTACATTTTTGTTGATGCATTTAAGATGGTTATAATAATGTTTAATGTTTAATTTAAATATATAGTTTGTTTCTAGACTTAACCAAAATGTCGTTGGGGTTTTTTTTAAGATTACAATAAAAAGTTATAACTATTTCTATACCAGAAATCATATATCAATAATTCGATGCTTTTAAAAAAAGTTCTAACTATTTCTATATCCGAAATCCTACATTTGATTTCATTATACATTTCAAGAAATTTAGTTTAAATACAAAAAAAAATACAAATTTTTGGCGCGACAGGTCCATGGGACCCAGGGACTAGCTTCTCACAACCACTCGTGTTGTGTGTTATATTCTTCACACGAATGGAAGGGGCCTACTGTTTAATGCCGGATCCGAACGGCAGTTATTTGTTTTTGAGAAGCTTTTTCATGACAGTTATACTTTCGGATGTTTGTCAGACGTTCGCGAGAGGTGGGGCCGTGAAAAAAAATTTTAGGTGTTGTTTGGGCATTGCACTTGGAACCCCTCGCTCCGTAGTCCAACGCAGTCCACTAACCACTTGTGACAACCATAGGTCCACAATGTGGCAACCATAGGTTCACAATGTGGCAACCATAGGTCCACAATGTAGCAACCATAGGTCCACAATGTGGCAATCAAATCTTATCGCAAAGGAGTGGACTAAAATGACAAAAATAGAGAACTAAATCTGTTTTCAGATTGAAAAAAAATATGTCATGAGTATAAAATTGCTTTTTTTTGACGAAAAAATTTTTACTTGGCTTTATTATTGGCACGATTTACCAATTAGTAGAAACTTCGCCGGTGGTACAATACTGACTTGCCCTAGATTCAACAACAGAAGTCCAATTTATAAAATTGAAGGAAAAATATATGTATGTACTTATACATACATAGGTAATTAAGGTTTCAAAATATCAAAACCCACAGTAAACGCAAGGAATTTGTAATCACTCCTATCACAGAATCCGTCTTAATAGGAATGTTGCTACGAATTGCGAAAGTAATATCAGAGAATCAGTCGTTGTAGACATTTTGCTAGGATTAATAATTGGTGCGGTCTTACGGTGGGAGTAATGCATTTCACGATATGCACCGAAATTGGTTTTTCAAAAACTGATAGTCCTCTCTACAACATTTCGATACTATGCCTTTTGTTGAAAATCTTTTATTACTTCCACACTATGGGCAACGATACAACTGAAAAGTAACTCAAACGTGGACTTTAAGATCAATTGGATTGGATGCATTGCTTAATCTCTACCAGTTTATTTTTAGCAGTTGCATTCGGCTGGCGCCTTCTTCACTAGCAACAATTGTAAATCCGATTGTATCCATATTTATTTCATAAATCTGTTTATTTTTCTGAATAATACCTAATACTTTTTTATAATTTTGCACTATTTTAAGTAAATCAGCTGATTTAGAAAGATAAAAATTCAGTGAAGCAATGCTGTTGTCGATTCCGTTTTGTTTTATTCGTAGCGCA
This sequence comes from Xylota sylvarum, assembly GCA_905220385.1. Lineage (NCBI taxonomy): Eukaryota > Metazoa > Arthropoda > Insecta > Diptera > Syrphidae > Xylota > Xylota sylvarum. Next base: position 66,938,774 of record LR999958.1, on the reverse strand, counting down.
TCTCAATGTTCATAGATTTGTTACGAGGGATTCTGTGATAGGGGTTATCAAATTGGGAAATAACATTTATCAGTTTGGAAATGGAAAATTATATCTTTGTGCACTTTAGGATATTAGCGCCTTGATACAATATTTACTAGATACTGTTAAATGAACATGTGTTATTAGTGGATCTTACAAGTTTGATATTACTAAACCCATTTTCAATTTTCAGTGAAAATTTTGAAAAGTTGAACGATTCCTACTCTTCTATGCACTGCTCCCAACGTTTGCAATCTTAACTGAATACCATTCTTACAGTTCCCAACCGTACTCAAGTTAAGTTTATTCTTTTTGCTATTGTTATGAACTTTTTATTTGTACATATGTACATATGTATGTTGTTGATATAAAACTACATTGACAGTACTTAAAATCACATTAACGATTCTTTGTTTGGTTTACATTACTTCAAACGATACTTACCTATCAGATCTTCTAAGCATTAATATCAAATCTCTTTCTTGCAAAAAAATGTGATAAACGAAACATAATATTAACAGAAAAAAAAAACATATCAGACAACATCTAAATTAGTTTGATTTTTATAAATTTTAAACTTTATTAAAAAAAATATAATAAATAACAAAATTAATAACAACAAATAAACTCACGTGCTAAGAAATTTTAACTTGCTCGCAGTAGAAGCAAAACTTTCTTGTGATTGTTAAAAAGTGGCCGTTAGTATTTATTTATTCAAAATTATTGTGAAATTTGAATATTATTATTTTAAGTTATATTTACTTGTTTGTAATACACATTCGGAGTTACAATTTCTTTCAATTAAAATACATGAACAATGTAAATTTAAGAAATCATTTAGGTTCCTAAGACATTCTTTAGTTAAGACAGTTGAAACAGAAATTTTTAGTTAAGTAGTATATCCTCGGTGTACTGTTTTTTTTTTTATTTATTTTGTTCTGTATATTGCTTAAATTTTATGTTGGACGTGTTGTAGGTTTAGGAGCTGTGATTTTTTGAGCATGCGATTGGGACACGCGTAACCCCACTGCAAGCATAAGTATGAATATATAAATAAAAAAAAAAAAGAAAATACATGACAAGCAGCAATCAAAATTTGGTTAACATTAATAAACATAAATCAATTAACAAATTAATATATAAAAAATCATGAGCTGAATGAACTGAAGTGTTGTGTCAATAGATTGATCAATTCGTTTAACTCATTGTAAATTTATAAAAAATTAAAACGTTTGACATAATTTCAACAAACAAAAAAATTAATTATTAGATATTAAAAATTTTCGTATTCAAAGTTTTGGACATTTTTTTTTCTATTTAGCTACAAATAATATAGATTTTGATGTTCTACGTAACAGTTCATATTGAAAATATATACTCTTTATGACTAATTAAAAAAAAAGGCCCAGAACTCTAAACGAATACCAAACTCAATTTCTTAGCAAATTAGTAAAAAATAAATTGTTCTAAAACAAAAAGAAAAAATAAACAATTAACATTTGTACATGCTCATTTAGTTAAATGAATTTCCCGTTGTATGTGTGTTTATGTGTACGTGTTAAAATGATGTTAGCTTTTGTTTAAAGAAAGAGGGCTCTGAAGTTATGGTTTATTAACTAATTAAAAAAAAAAAACACTAATAATAATAAAAAAAAAAAACAAAACATCACGTAAATTGTTTAGACATATTTTCGTTTATTATTCTTAAAATTTCCAAACATTTTTTTTTTGTGTGATTTAAATGTAAATAAATATGCTCAATAGACAATTACCTACAACGTTATATACATATTTAAGAATATGTTTGCTCTTACTCAAAACTTTGAATACGAAAAAATAATAGTTTTATGATAGTACAAAATGTGTATGCGCTCGAAAAAAAAACATATTAAAAGTAATTATAAAAGTTAACATTTAAATAAAATTTTACTAAATATAACGAAAATATCTATTTCTTTAAATTGCCAGTTAAAACTTTCTAATATGAAAATTGATATTTGCTAATCCATAAATAAAAAAAATGTGCATGTTTTCTTTTCTAGTAAATTCAATAACATTTAAACATTAAACAATAGTTGCGGAAAACACAGTTAAACTTTTTTTTTGTTTGTCTGAATTTAAATCACTACGTTTTCTTTAATGTTATTACTTTTTTTTTTAATAATTGAAGATGTAAAAAAACGAAAAAAGTAGAAAAAAAAAATAATAAAAAGCCATTAAATAAATCGATAAAATCATTAATCGCAACCCTAATTGTTAATATAAGTAATTACGTTTAGAATAATGAAACGTATCAACAGTACTAATTTCTTGTTTATTGATCGAGAAATTTGCTCTTTAATCTGTGATATTCACCTCTAGGCAATGTTGCACCAGTTCGAGAAAACATTGATTCCATGTCATTTCCAAGATCTCGAGACATGCTATGACGCCATGGTGCGCCCACATTACTAGGGCCAGTTAAACGACTGAAATGAATAAAAATATGAACAAATTCGGTAATTAAATAATATGTATTTAAAGTGTTAAGAAATATACAAAGTCATAGTACACTCAGGTGATAATGGTTATCAATATACTCACTGCTTATTGCAAAAGCATGTACGATATTATGTGCGGATAAACAAATAATTAAGCATCATTTAAGGAATATGTACATACATATCTTTTCCATGGACTTTAGAATTATAGAAATATTATTTAAAGCATATACATATGTACATATGAATAGGTCAATATTATGTCTGTAAGTATTCAGTAATAAGTAATTCAGTCAAGTAATTTCAAGCAATGAAAAACACTCTTATACCCGAGCATAACTACATATATGGTTATGGGTACTTTCGGTCTTCCTTTTTTACGGAACCAAATACATACTGATTTCATATACATATGTATGTATATATTGCATTAATATTTGTTCATTTCTCTTTTAGAGCATTATACGTCGCAGTGTTATGTTTCAGTCCAGCACAAAGAAGTAAGTGATTATGATTTTGTGTTTATTGAATTTTTTACACATGCTTTTGTTAATTAAAAAAAATATGTGTTTCAAAAAATTAACACTTTATTATGTTAGTTTATAAAAAGAAAATTTCATATTGAAATATTAAATTATTTAGTGCGGATTTGGTTGTTTTGTTTTACTTAAGAACTATGTATGAATAGTCTACAGAAAACATAAGTTATTTCTGATAATTTCAACAATATTGATTGGTTTTAATATACGGTCACTCCTCAAAACTCTTATTTCCCGAGATCCTAGGGTTCTAGGAGCACCCAAGAGTTTGATGACTTCATCGAGCAGCGCGCAGTCACTAATAACAAAGCTAAGATGAAGTTCCGTTCTGTTACCAGTATGAGAAGCAAATAACTTCCGTCTTTGTAGTATGCAGGGCTTAAACGGAATCCCGCAAACAATAAACGGTTCAAGGATCGCTTGTGATTGGGACTACTACAAGAAAACTCTAAAAACGGACATACATATAATTACGCACTGAGGAAAAGCCAAACAAAGGCTATTTCGATTGCACAATAATAGAAGTCATCACAAGACACTATTTCTTCGGGAGGCACTGCCGTATTCTCTTACGACTTTAGAGATCGTGTCCAGCGTCAGGCATGTAGATTGATCGGTGACCTATCAATTTGCAACCAAATCCCTTCGCTAGAACATCGTCGGAATGTTGGATGTTTATCGGTCCTGTACCGATATTTCCATCATAGCTGTTTGGACGAAATCTATAATTGTGTCCCGCCGGTCCGTCAGTTTAATCGTACTGCACGAGAGGCCTTTTCCGGACACCCTTATCTTTTGAATCCTATTTTCGGTCGCACAATCAAATTCAGAAGCACGTTCTTTAGCCATTCAACACGTATGTGGAATGACTTGCCGTCCTCAATATTTCCATCAAATTATGATTTACAAAGATTTAAAGTCAACGCTCATCGTCACCTAACTCTCTTTCCTTTTCCTACCAACTTCTAACTTTTCTATACCTTTTCCTTTCACTCCATCACTGGGTTTATAACTTTAAAGGTCTTTAGTCCTAAGTGATGCAGAACATTTAAAAAAAAAAAAAGAAGAGAAGCTGTAAGCACGAGAAAGAGGAAGATACAATCCTTCATTTTCTTCGTAGAAGCTTTTCTTTTCAACAATTAAGGTTAGCTGATAAATACACCAGAGACCTTCATCAGTAAGTAATACTCGACCACATGGAAGCGTATCAATCGAATTCTACAATATTTATGCAACGCAAACGTGAATCGAAGAGAATCTCAGATGAGATGGATGTCCTAGATTATAGGTATATACATATGTATACAGGAGAGCCTAAAGTTTCCATATTTTAACATTCAACCGAATCACTGGAGGTGAGTTGTCGAGCATATTCAATGGATTTACATACATACTAAGATGTAATCGATTCGTACCACATTAGAAATACAGAAGGCTATTTGGACTGCAACACCTGAGTCTAAGGAATATTAAGAAGGAATATGCGTACTTATATCTGAAACGAGAAAACCTTGTAAACGCTGACAACTATCGAGAGCGCCAAGTGATAAAACAAGACTCAATAATCTAACTAATAAGCTTAGAGAAAGGATTAGAGAATTAAAAAAATCGTCGGTAGAAAGATACCTTATCAACCTGACAAACGATGCTAGTACAGAATACTCACTCTGGAAGGAGACAAAGAAAATGAAAAGACCAACCGCATACATCCCGCCAGTTAAAAACGCAAGTGAAAACTGGGCAAAACCAAACAAACAAAAAGCTGATTTATTCGCTGAATATCTCGAAAACGTCTTTCAGCTATACGAAGATAAAGATAGATAGCTCCAGTAAATTCTCCAGAAATAGAGAAAGAAATAAAAGAAAAGATCAACCCGAAAAAACCTCTTGGATTTGATCTTATTACAGGAGAAATTCTGAAAAATCTTCCCAAAAAATATATAAAAAAATTAGCACAGATAATAAATGCAGCATTTAGATTAAGTTATGTCCCACGAATGTGGAAAATCGTGGAAGTAATTATGATACCAAAACCCGGCAAATTACTAAGTGAAGTTACTTCATATCGTCCGATTTCCTTGCAACCGATTCTATCTAAGCTATTTGAAAAAAATCTACTGAAACGGCTGCATCTGATTATAGAAGAAAATACATTGATACCAAGTCATCAATTTGGTTTTAGAAATAGGTATTCAACAACTACAGAACATCGAATTACTGATAAAATAGAAAAAGCCGTAGAAGAGATAAAAATATGCTCCACCATCTTTCTGGATGTTATACAGGCTTTTGATAAAGTGTGGCACAAAGGATTAATATGCAAGCTGCAAAAATGTCTGCCAAAACGATACTCATATATTCTAGAGTTCTATATAATGCAGCGATCATTTAGAATAAAGCAAGAAAATGAGTACTCCACATTAAAACATATAAAAGCTGGCTTATCTCAAGGTGGTGTGTTAGGACTCGTTTTGTTTCTTTTATACACAAACGACCTACCCCAAAATGAAGAAACTACTGTTGCCACATTGCAGACGATACTGCTGTTCTTGCTGTTGGTAAAACCGAGAAGGAAGTAACCGAAAAACTGCAAAGGGCAGTAAATGATATATCTGAATGGGCCAAAAAATGGCAAATAAAATCAAATGAACTGAAGTCAATTCATGTTAACTTTACGAGTAAAAATGTACAACATATACCTGTGTATATAAATAATAAAGCAGTTCTTTATTCGAACTCAGCTAAATATTTAGGCATGACTCTTGACGTAAAGCTGCGCTGGAAGGCTCATGTCAAGAAAAAAACATGATGAATTAAATATACGATATAAAAAAAATGTATTGGCTCCTAGGGACAGATTCGTGTCTCTCTGTATACAACAATAAGCAAGTATTAAAGCCAATATGGACATATGGTCTCCAGCTTTGGGGGTGCACACATAAGACAAATCGACAAAGTATACAATGCTTCCAAAATAAAGTACTACGCAGTATTGTTAATGCGCCATGGTACATAAGGGACTCTAACCTGCATAGAGATCTAAAAGTAGAAATGGTACAGGATGAGGTCAAGAAGGTCGCAAAAAGACATGAAGGTACACTTCGCAACCACGCCAATCTAGAAGTACCTGAACTACTTAATAATAACAATTTAGTTACACGATTGAGAAGGACAAAACCCTTCGAACTAGTTAACTAGGGATAGCATTACAAAATACCACATCATCACACGAAATGAGTGATTGAAAATACCTAGTAGGTATACTCCAAAACAAAGAGTGAGTGACAAAAGGATGTCCCTAAATATACATATGTATACACTCTAAAGTGTTAAAAAAATTGCTGATTAGTTTAACGACTAGGTGCGATAATTGGAAGGATGACATAAATCATACCTTCCTTAGGTGTTTTTAGTGGATTAAAGTCCCACACTATCGCAGAGCACGCATGCGATGTCAAAAAAAAATCTATTTGCAGCGAAAGAACGGATGCGAATATCCTAAAAAAAAAACGTTCAGTATAGTTATATGCAGTTTTGTTTCTGCTACAGGCTTTAATTTGGTAGTGAAACCTTGGACTGACCCCACTTATACTTTTGAAAAGCACAAACGGTAATGTTTTGTACGTTGTTTCATTGGATAATCACTTCCGTGCTATAATAGTTATTTTGCCTGTGCCTAAAGTGGCGAATACGAAAACACCATAGCTGAAACCCAATTGGTCAGGAACTCTTTTAGTTTCATACTGCACTACTACGACTCAGCGCACACATTATGTTGATATCGAGGAGAGTTTTTTTTTGCAACACCATCAAAATCTACTCATTAATCCTACTCCATTTCTGCGCTGAGTTCGATGAGGGTTTCATTTGTTAATTTTATTCGTTTTCATTTGGAAACCCTCCTGGATGTTAGCAAAAAACGAAGCGGATGGGGTTGTATACATCGCATTCCACACATATTTTCGGCAAAACCATTTTGGGTCATTAATCATTTTGTTACAATCATGGATTTGAATCAAAAAATTATATTGTCAAAGTGAGCAATAGGTTTTACTGGACTACACGCCGCATACCGCCGACCTGAGCAACTGCATGTGAGACCGAAGGCCATCCAGTGTATTGTATTAGTCGAATAGATGTACATAATTTTTTTTAAACTCACACAGTGCTGTTTGATTCACATCGAACTTTAATTTATACAGCTTTTGCCATATTTTAATTCTTTATTTCCAAAAATTGGAAACGCCGTGTGTTCTGAAATAGATAAGGGATTCATGATACACGTTTTAAGTAAAAACATTGGAAACCGTACGCGATTTTTTTCGCTGAGCTCGAAGAGGGTTTATAAATGTAAAATCATAAATACACTACTAAAACCCTACTTGATGTTAACGCAATGCGCAAGTGTGCTGAGTCGTAGTACGAATTCATAACACGCCAACTGGTAGGGCGTATGAACCAATTCATTCGTAGAATATGGTCGCATTAAAATATGTAGGAAAATAAGACCCTTTTTAAGACCCATAAGAAGAGACATCGCTACACATTAGTCGCATGAACATCACATTAATTTAAAATTCGTTCGATTATTTTTTTTAATCTTAAACAAAATTCTGGCCATAGCTGTATAAGATCCTCTTTACGGTAACGATAATCGCAAAGTATAAATATTGTAGAACGACATACAAACTTAAACATATAAAAGAAGACTCGCATTGACCGCTTGCGTTCCAGTTATTTATAATTACTGAAAACCGGGATTTGTACTTGGAGAGTTCATGAAAGATAAAGTGGAAGAGGTAAACTTAACCTGTTTTTATAAAAGTTTAAGGGTATCTAACCAAAAATCGCTTTAGCTAAAGAGGCTTGTTTCCAAATTCACTTCAAGCTATGGTGTCAGTCAAACTAAGTAAGGGTAAGTGAAAAGACTGCGGGAAGTGACAAGCGACTATTTAGACCGCTGGATGGGTGTCAGTAGTAGTCGGTTAGAATTCGCTTCACAGTGTCTTTAAATCTAGGTACCAATCTCGTTCATAAATCTATCAACTTAAATCTTTTATAAAAAAATGCTTTAAGCAAGATCGGCTTTAATCAGTGACAATTTCACATGATATAAGAGTATAAACAAGACAATAGAAGAATTCGTTGTTTGTCTCTGACTCTGATGTAGAAATGATATTACAAATGATTTTAATCGCAGGCAATTAAGTATTTAATTCTTTTATAAAGAACATTGTATAATAAGTTCTATAGTAAAATGAGGTGGGCGGTTACAAATCAAAAGCGATCTTAACGAACTAAGTGTACAAAAAAGTTGGGAGGTGTGTATGAAAGCTAAGGATTGACTAAAGCTTTAACTCCACACCAAGTGTAATATTTGCTGAAGTCAAAATAAATAAACTCGTATTTGCTATAGATTTCTAGATTTTTAAACTGAACTTAGCTATCCAGCAGTTTTAAATGAACCAAGACACCAAGTTATCTACAACCTGTCTCTGAGTTTGTTCATTCAATATGAAAACTGCAGCACAGTTAAACTCGACTTTTAGGAGCAAACTCAATGGCACATATTTAAATGATGCACTTCTACTATTTTGTGTATATAATAATATCCAAAGTGGCGAAATGACTATTGCATATATCTTAATTTTTGATAACGAAAGTCTACTGTGCAAAATCATCATATATGCATGCATGTGCTTCATTTTTCAGTGTAACACATAAATCCAATACTTACGTTTGTTTCTTTTCAACTGTTTCACTCGTGTATGAGTAGCTAAACTGAGACCTTTTGCGTATTTGTTGTGTTCAAAGTGTCAAGTGCATTAAGTGTACATTAGAGTTAATTTGTTATAATTTTGTACGAGGAATTGGCAGTTTTGTATTTGTTTTAATTTTATATAAGGCGGATCGTTAATAAGGCGCAGCATGGAAACAAAAATAAAAAAAATGGTTAGATGCATTAATCAATGCTAAACTACTGACCAAAATTAAACAAAAATAAAATGAATAAGCACTTAATCAGAATAAATCGAATAAACTACTTGTAGTTTAATAAACTTACCTCGCAAAGGGCTCCTGATTCCAAAATGGACTTTGATTCTGTCGCATATTGCTTAGTAAACGGCTAGAATTTTGAAATCCAGACGTAAAGTCGTTGTTTACATTCAGTCGACTGGTTAATGCCCGAACCTTTAAATCAAATATAATGGAAATGTACAATTGTTGAGATGAAATAAGCAAGTTGCAAATGAAATTAAAAAAAAGTCTTACCCGTTGTAAGAGAGTTGAAAATAGATTTTCAGCAGTAAGTATTTCGAAACCATCGTCGTCGTCATCTTCTTCACCAGAACTTTGTGAATCGTTCTCTTGGCTAACTTTCTTCACCGGGCGTGAACTTCTAAAAATATTAAACAAAGTAGTTTGGACACAGAAAATAAACAGACATATTTAAAGTGTGAGATTTAAATAAAGTTAAACATATGCAAGTGTTGAACCTCTGGTTACGCTTTCTTAAACCTCAGAGAATATACCCGTTTCATAACTACTTGTCGGTTCTTCTCTATTCCCAAATAGGTTAGAAAACGACCCACTAAGGTCTAACTACTGAGGGCAATAGCCTCTAATTACTACATCCTTTAGGCTCAGGTTCAAAATTTTACATAAAAACAAACGAAACAATCTAAAAATATAAAAACTAACCTTAATCGATGAAGTGTAAATCTCGGCTCGTCATCTCCATCCCTATTGATCGAAGCCGTTCTGATCTTTTGGAATGGAAGAGCTTCTTTGTCTGCCTCCGCCAATAGCCTGAAATAAATTATTGTAATACATATTATTATTATTTATCATTCTTTTTAATCTTACGCAATGCGCCTGGGCCTAATTCTGCTGAAGGTAGAACCGCTTGTTGTTGTCTGACTCGATTCTGACGGTTCAATACTACCTGCTCGTGGTGTAATGTAACCTCCACCTTCAACTGCAATTGGTATAATAAATTCACGAGGGCTCTTTTTAATTGGCTGAGAAGATCCAGTTATTGTTGATTGAGACTGATTAGCGGTGGTTGTTTCAGACTCAGACTCAAGTGTTGATTGACGTGATAATGAACCAGATCTACAATCATAATAAATTATTGTTATGAACGGAAACTAGATTCTATTTCTTGTATTACCTTGTAGTGGTATTGGAACCAGTTCGTGTATACACTGGAGGTCTCTGAATGGGGATAATGTGTTCTCTAGTTTGTTCTCTTGGTTCCAAGCTTGTTGCCCTTTGATGAACAGACGAAGATAGAGGACTGTATGGTCCTTCACGTACTGGAGCACTTCGCAAATCTGGAACTGGATGCTGCATTTCAGTGGTAAAACGCATTGGTGATTGCTCCAAAATTCTTGGCTTAATATCCAATTGAATTTCAGTTCTAGTTGTAGGTTTACGTCGCGGGAGAGTTGCTGATTTGAGGGTTATCTCAGCACGTGAAGTTTTAACAGTTCCTGGCTGAGTCTGTGGTGGTTCACCGATAGTAGGGGATGCTGTAAATTTATGTTTAATTTAAGTTTACCAAATTATCAAAACAGTATTATGGTGTTTTAATGAGGATACAAGAGTGGAATGGAGGATGGGAAGTGTAAAATAATGTCGTCCATTGCTTTGAAAGAAAAAATATGTTGTGAAATCTAGAATATTTAGGAAAGTGAAGCTTACCTATTTTATAAAATTTGTCTGTCTAATCATCTATTCAAACAATGAAGTGTTTACTATACCTATTTTTTTACAAGAAGATTTCATTTGAAAGCGTATAACAATAAAGCACAATTTGTTGCAAAGAACATATACATACATACATATATAAAATAATAAAATTGTACCCTTTAATTTTTTTATGTACATATGTTGAGGGATATACAGAAACGCAAATAAAAATATTTTTCTATAAGATGAAATTAAATAATCTACTGGTTTGAAAGAAATATATATCATTCGCGGATTTCATTTGCAAGTTTTAAGTGAATAATAATAAGAGTGTTGCTTATTGAAATGTATATACATAATATACATACATATATACTTTAATTATAAAAAAAAATAAAGCAAACCATAATGTGCTCTATGGTCATATGTGACTTGTTTTCCAAATTTTGGAATTCATCAGTAATCAAATAACTCATCAATAAGTGATTTGACTCGCATGGAACTTCGTGTCGATGGCAATGTTTTATGATTTTAAGATGTTAAACTATGATACCTATTTATATCTACATGAAAGTTGCTAGACCTTTCGAAACACCTACCGCTTTGAGAAAAATAAGGAAAATTAAGCTGTAATTAAATTACTTTTGTAATGCTTACGATATTTTTTTGGTTAGAAAATGTATTTTGATTGACACAAACTTAACATTGATTAAATAGATGAATAGTTGAACTAGTCCTGAAATTCAATTCAGTTTTGTGCTGAGTTCTAGGTTAACTCAGATAGGGGGAATAAAATAATAAGATAGACAGAGGCTAAGGAGGGAAAACAAAGGTTTTTTTTTAAGTTGTAAACAGGATAACAATCTAAGTATATTCTATTGCTCTCATCATCATCGAATACGATGTCCAACATTTTTACAACATCGAACTATTGCATTTACATGTATTTACAAGTGTGTAGCATAGTTTCACGCAATGTGATTTTTACGCAGCATTATAGATAAATAGGGAACGTGATATAGTATGTACAAAATTACACACAATAATTTGGACACATCATGCTACATAGACGAAACCTTTGAATAATTAGAGAAGAAGGATTTCTTTCTTTTCGTAGGATTCTGTTGGGAGGATGACTATCCGGCGGCTTTAGGCTGAGCACTGAGTATAGCAATGTGACTACTCAACGATCGTAGTAAAACCCTGACGGAAAAACAAACTTACTTTTAAAACCTGAGTGCGTTGGCGACATGGGAGCTTCAAATAGGCCAGAACCAAGGCGAATTTGTCGTGTGTCGGGTATGACAGCACTGCCCGATATTGAACGGCCACCACCCATGCCGAAAAGAGATGGCCTGCGTATACCTAAAAAAATGTGATATGCGAGGGGTATTTGTTTTGTTTCTGATCCTGTAAGATGAACACGAAATATGTTTCACATATCATATGTGATTGGCGCTCACCTGGTTGTATAGCATTGCTTATGATTGCACGGGCATTCTTTAGTTTTCTCTCACGTTCCGTCATATGATCATCGGACACTGCAACGCTCTCTGTTTTAGCGCACAGCTGATCGACTTCCTTAGATGATTCATTCTGAGCTTGCTTCAGCAAAGCAATCGAGTTTTCCATTGAGCGGCGTGCTTCCTCTAGAGAAAAGTTGGTTATAGAATTCTTCGACCCACTTCCTTCGACTGAATTGCTTGGCGATATTGGTGCAGAGCTACTCGCTGCAGGAGGCACAACATCAGTTGGAAGTTTTGTTGGTGCGATTTCTTTCTTTGATGCAATTTGTTCTCGGTCTGTTGTTTGATCTTTCGTAACAGATTCTGCTCGCTTTTCTAACGTTCGACGCTCCGCAGAAGTGGGTACACTAGTGAGTGAGGCTTTCCTTTCGAATTCTTTCTTGAAATTGCCCACACTGATTCCGGGAATGGCGAATTTCTTTGGTTTCTCGATGTTGGAGCTTCCCATATTTTGGAACTTTTCGGCGGTTTCTAGAATGCGTGATTTTCGTCGGTCGGCATTAAATTTGCCCAGTGATTCGTCGGGTAAGCTAGTCTTGCGAACATGCGACATTGCGTGCGCTTTGATTGGATCATCTACGGCTTTTTCTGGAGAGATTTTATTTATAGTTGCCACAAGATCGGCGGTCTTGTGCTTGTTCACAAATTTTTTAATAACTTTTGTAGCCGTGTTTTCTTCGGGCACCTCTTCTGCAGCTTCGGTAACTGCATCCAACTTAGCCGCAGTCTTTTGCCGAGCCAGTGTTTGTTGCTCTGCTGGTGTTTGTGCCACCGCTGGTGTCGAAGGTGGGGGCTCCTGCATCAGTTTATCACACAAATTTTCAACTAGCTCCATGCCTTGTTTCGAAAACTCTACTGGAGCCTGTGCTTGCGCTGCTTTATTTTCAGTCTCAACAACACTTTCGGCCACCTCCATTTTGGTAGCTGGCTCTGGCACTGTCACTTCATCAATGACACCTTCCATTGGCCGCTCTTTTTTCTTAACCGCACCAGCGGCGTTTTCTGTCGATACAGTGGTTTCTAGTTTTCGTTTCACCTGCACTGGGCTTTGCGCTGGCGTTATTGTGCGTGTGGGTGAGGGCATGAGGGCAGCTTCTCCACCAGCTATATAAAAACAGAAAATATAAAGTTAAAGCAAACACAAAATAGCGTTGCCATCTTACCTGCAACCATGTCCAAAATTCGTCTTTCAGCTTCAGTGTTACCTATTTCTCGTATCGATCCTACAGAGTGGCTTCTTGGCACTCTTTCGTTAGCCTTTGCATTTGTGTCTGCATTCGGAACGACTAACTGATCAGCAGTGACTGAAGGTGGTGATAGTGAGAGTAGGACATCCAATCGTACGGGCGTTTGGTTTGCAAGATTTTCAGCCAGCTCCAAACATGATTCATTATCATTTTCATTAACCCACCTATTCAAAACAGGGTAACATTTAACGTATCCGGAATAAGATGTTCTTAGTTAGCGTTTTACTTACCAGTGGCTACAAATTTGTTCAATAGTCGCTCTTTTTCGTGGACACACAGTCAACATTTCTCTTATTAATGATGAAGCTCTTGACGGTTTTTTTGGTTCATAGTAATCCCCTTGACTAATTTGCTTAACAAGCCGCTTAAAATTTGACCCGTCGAATGGCATTGATCCGTAGACAAGGGTGTAGAGCAATACACCTAGTGACCAGCAATCTACCTCCGGTCCCTGGTAAGGAGTACCTTCGACAATTTCTGGCGAAGCGTACAATGGGGAACCGCAAAACGTCGATAGGAGTCTTTTGTCATCAAAAACATTGGACAAACCGAAATCAGCAATCTATGCAAGAAGATAAATAAATAAGAGCACTGAGGAATTCAAGAAGTCTGGACCCACCTTGGCATTTCCATGTTCGTCGAGTAAAATGTTTTCTAGTTTTAAATCACGATGACAGATTTTGTGTTTATGGCAATAGTAAACAGCTGTAGATACTTGTCGAAATATTCGCCTCGCCTCCTCCTCGTTTAGCACTTTTCGTTCTGACAAATAATCATATAATTCTCCGCCAGCAGCGAATTCCATGACTAGAACCATTTTCTCCCGATTTTCAAAGACTGTAAATTAAAGTAAAAATCATTATTGTGTGTATTTGGATATTTACACTATGATACGTCAAATGGTTAAAAGATGAGCGACTGTAATTAATCATTACTCAGTACGAGCAGATCGGTCAAACTATAGACGAGGGTTTGCTGTACTTACCGTAGGTATAAAGCTCACAATCTGCACAAATACCTTTCATTGTAAATTAAATGTATAATCTAAATGAACCATCTGAGAAATAATATTTAAACATGAACCCGACAAATTACGAGAGTTGCTGACCTAGTCGGATGAAAGCGTTCCGGCTCAAGCTAATCTCATCACTATCACTATCTCATCACCTACACCTCGTGCTAAAAACAAAAAACGCCGCACTATGAAAATTTTATGATTTTTGACTTCCGGATGCGTTTTTTTATTTTTAAACCACATGTAGGTACGATTGCAGTTCTGCTTATTCTTTTTGATGTACAAAAGAAAAAAAAACACTCAAGTCGATTACACATTAGTGCTCTAGACCGTGACAAAGTGTTTTGTGAGCAGTTAAGAAATTTAACGATGGTTTTGTGCGAAGCAAGTCAAGAACGTACTCTCGCTGATCATAGTGAACAGTTGTAAATAGCCGAATCGCAGACGTCGTGTGATGTGTGATGATGTGATGACAAAAGCACTGTAAGATGGTTTTTGTAGAGATTAAGCTCAACGAGCATTACAGAGAGTCAACCTGGGATCGGAAGATGCAAAAAAGGTTTTGGAGGGGATGTCTTTAAGAATCGGTTCACAAATGCCAAGGAATTGGGAAAAGACTTAAACGAGAGATGTTCTATTAACACCAAGTCGCGGCGGGTTCAATGCGGACTGAATAAGGTGGATCTTCAAACCCGTAGACCTGCAAAAAAGGCGTTTCTCTCTACAGTAATGAAGAAAACAAAATTGATGTGGTCAAACGGCACCGGAAATGGACAACAACGATTGGAAAAAAGTCATATTTTCTGACGAATCCATATTTAATTTCAACAGACAGTGTAAAGGAAAATTAGGAAGCGATATTTAGACGAATGTTTCCTTCCGAGCGTTAAGCATTCATAAAGGCTAAAAGGCTAAAGGCGGTGCTAGAGAATACCAAGGCAAAAAAAGAACTGGACTTCCCGTAATAACTTCCCTAATAAGTGTTATACACAGGGACCGTACCCAATTGACCCATTTTTCTAAAAAGGCTGTTAAAATAGGTATCTGTTGCCCATTTTTATAAGTGGCACAAAGTAACTATAAATGGGTTCATTCGACCCAATTTTTATTGGGCCAATGAAGTCTGGTAAAATATATATTTATATTTTTTTTTGGTCGGAGCAAATGGGTTAGTTTAACCCAATAATTTTTCTGGGCTAAAATATTGGTTCCAATCAATTTTTTTTGGGTAAATAAAACTAATACAGAAGACCCATTATTTTTTTTTGTGCTAAATATAGGGCTTTCGAGTTTATGCTAGATGTTTGGGCGTAGGCGTAATAGCCTGTCCTACTAGTTTCACTTACATATCCGTACATATATGTACAGTATGTGGCCAATGAATTATGACCGATCGTGGTTTCAACGATTTTTTTTTCTTTTTGATGTGTGTGTTCTGTGAAATGCGTTTTTTCGTTATTTGTTTTTAAGAATACGGTCAGCTACGGGTTTTCTCTATACTTTCTTTAATTTCAAAAGCAGCTGTCGAAGGACTTGCCTACGTGCGTACGATAAGTGTGCAGCAACACATACAAAGGTTTTAACGTTTTCTTTAAGCTCGCAGTTGGCAATAGTTCGGTTGTAAAAAATTATTTTAATAATTGGAAAATTAATTTGGGACTTAAATTAAATAAGTTGCAGTTAGTGGCATTACATATTTGTTTGAAAATTAATATATATACCTCATAGAAAGTCGAAAACCTTATTTTAATTGATTTTTATCAATATGGGTAAATAAGCCGACATTTCGGCTCTCTGCGGCGTCGATTGGAGACAAGCGAAGGAGCCAAGCAAAGAAACCTAAATTGACCAATGTCATGTGAAAATGGCGATTATATTGGGTACAACTTAACATAGACTGCGACAGTGGCTATTGGAACAAAGCAAGTTAATTTGTTCTTCAAATTTCTTTTCACAATAAAAGATGAAACAGTTTTAGCAATTTTCCCGTAATCACGATTATATTTTAGGTTGTCTTTAGCGATGAGTGTCGCTTAGAAGTCATGACGGAGACGGCCAAATTCGTCCAATGAAAGATATTCAGAGCATTGCGTAGTTCGGACGGTCAAACACCCACCCTCTGTGATGATTTGGAGTTGCATAATATACGAAAGTACGGGATCAATTTATTGCGTTGATGGAATAATAGACTTCAAACGGTATATTCCTATCCTGAGGATAGTTATACGGCCGTATTGGAACACATTAGACTCTCCCAGAGAAGAATACGTCTTTAGGCAAGTTGGAGTTCCATGCCACACATCCAAAGTAAGCATGACATGCTTGGGTTCCATAAACTTAGAAGTCTTACCATGGCCTGGAAGTTCTCCGGATTTCAACCCGATTAAAAACTGCTTGGCTTACCTAAAATCTCGCCTTTATAGTGGATGAAACAATACCATACAAGAGCTCAAGCAGAACATTGAAGATATCTGGAAAAACGAGCCCGAAACGGGCGAAATGCATTGAAAGCATACCCACACTAAGAAAGGAGGTACGAACAAAAGGGCGGTAGTACTAAGTATTAAGATTTAATAATTTTGTTTTTGCTTTGTAATCATTGATATGCCATGTAACAATAAATATGTGTAACAAGATTTTAAATAATCAAATTAATTTTGCCTTTATTTGAGGTCAAAGCGAAAAATCGCATATATTTCTCATCGGTCATAATTCAATGGCCACATACTGTATGTAAGAACATATGTATGTATGTACACATGTACATACATTCACAATTTCTTTTAATCAGCTTCTTCGTTTCCTAACCTATTCCATCTATGTAAATCAATCAAGAAATGCGAAAGAAAAAAAGAATGCAAGTGATAAAATAAAAAAAATAACTCTTAAAAATGTACATCAAATATGTATGTACATATGTATATCATTGTTTTTAATTTTTACCATTACAACTTCCCAGCGGGAAAAAAACGGTTCAGAAGAGTTTTGTAAGCACATACAAAGAAGCTCGAAGTGCTTACTATTTTTCCTGCTGGGTTACTATCAAATTGAGTTTGACGTAGTTTAACGTAGTTTGACGTAGTTTAAAACACTATGAAAATATTATAAGGGACCTAATATTTTACCCAGAAAAAATTAAAAGCCTCTTTTCGATGGCCCAAAAAAATATTGGGTCTAGTAAAATCGATTTATTTTTTCAAATAATAATATTGGGTCAAATGAATTTTTTTCTTTCGCCCAGAAAAATAAATGGCTAACTCAACCAGTTTTCATCAGCCCAATAAAGATAAAAGGTGGAAATAACTGGTACATATGGCCACTTATTATATGTGGTCCAAAATACCCAGTTGATTTGGCCCGTTTTCAAAATGGGTTAATTTCTTAAATACATAACAAAAATCAACAGAGAGCTTCATGAGCATCACCCATATGCAATTCCTTTTAATTTAAAACCTCAACTTCTACTAGCCTTTTTTGCACAAAAAAATAAAAATACCCGGTATTTTCGATCCCTGGTTATACAATGTTCCCTTAATTATTGTTAATAAAAAGAAGTAGAAAAACTCACTTAAAGACGACTGCAGTGTTTTTCAACCGAAAGTTACCGCAATAAAACAAGCTGCGATCATGATTATTGAGGGAAATATTTCTGGTAAGATAATCAGTATCGATATTGACAGTCAAGCAGCCATTAAATCGTTACAGTTAGCATCAGTAGGGTCCAAACTCGTAAAAATGTGCATCAAAAGACTCTGTTGGCTACCAGGTCACGTGGATATCCCAGGTAACGAAAAAGCGGTTGAACGACCCAGGGGAGGGTCACATTTAATCTACTCTCTGAGGCTAGTACACCGCTTAACACTTTGAACAGATAAAATATACATCGAAGGAGGCTAACATCCGATGATGTCTACTATACGTGTACATGTTCTACAACCAAATCGTTATGGCCACTCTATGCGAAAAAGAGATTTGCAGATCTGATGAAACTCAATTGCAGGATTATCCGCAGGCTGTATATTATAACCTTTTTTGGTGGTAATAAGCGATGTGCTCCAAGCAGCAATGACTAGAGAAAGCCATGGAATAAAACGGACAATGACATCAGAATTAAAACACTTATAGAATACGATGACGATGCGTTGTCTGGTTACTCTCGCATAGACTTATGAACTTGCATCAAACGTCCCTTAGTTTAGAAGCTGAAGCAAACAGAATGAGTCTCGAACATCAACTTTCATTGCTGGTCAGCAGGTCGAGAGAGTTAATAGCTTTTTTTTAATTTTGGACGCGTTGTATTGATCGATGGCGGGACCAAACTCGATATGGGGACCAGAATTAGGAAAGCATTTATTCGGTATGCTTTCCAAAATCTGGAAGAGGTATATCACCATCTCAATAACAAAGCTACGATTGTTGTGCTCTAATGTAAAATCAATACTGCTTTATGGGTGCAGTACGTGGAAGGTGAGACTGTCGCTTTTATGCTGCAAAACTTTGTAAATAAATGAAGGAAGTGGCAGGGGATAGGTCACACCTTACGGCGTGAAAAAAAATCCGTTGCAAAATATGTCATGCACTAGAATCTACTAACGCAAGGTGGAAGAGTGAGTCACCTCTGGAAATGGGTTAGAAAGAGCTTAAACATGTTGCAGCAACCCGCACACAATGGCGCGCAGGCGTTATTGACTACCTAAGTCCCAAGAGGGGCTACAGGAAGCAAGCATTTTAAGGATTATGAAGAGCCCCAACAATTCTGGTTAACAATCACGCCAGATTTTAGCCCTTATGATCGGTATTTTCAGAGATAATTGTTAGACGTTCGCAATATATGAAACGAATGAAATTTATTGGTATTTTTTGTGATTGGAATTTTAATCGTATACAAAGTAATGAAGTAATGAATTTTATATATTTTGCACTAGTTTACAACACATCTCTTGTCTTGTCTATCAGTGCTCTCCTCAAATAAATATGATATCATATATAGTACGACTGATTTTTAATATCCTGGTCATTCTCCGGTAAGCGTTTGATTTATGAAAATTGTTATTACCTACATATTTTGAATAAATAAGTTCTACTAAACTTACCTTCGTAAATGTGAATAATATTGGGATGTTGCACTGAGCTCATGATTTGAACCTCTCTCCGAATACGAATAAGATCAGCTTCAGCTTCTATCTTACATTTTTTTATTGTCTTAATTGCAACTTCTTGGCCAGTTTCCTTGTTAATTCCAAGCTGTACTTTGCCATAGGTACCCTGTCCAAGCTTCTTTATAATATCAAATCTAAACAATTCGATTCATTTACAATACAATACAATAGACGTTTCATTTAAATAAAATGCTAATTGTTACCTCTGTCGCAATTTCTTTCTATGATTGTTCATCTTAACAGCACCTGTATTGCTTATGCCACTCATAATATTGTCAATCTTATCTTGCGGAATACCGGAGGGATGCGCCAGCGTATTGACGCCTTCCGGCACCGCAGCACCATCAATATCACCTATCACCATTTTCGGAAGCAATTATTTATTCTGAAACAAGAGAAAAATAAATAAATTACATACAGTCATACACTATTAATTGCACTTTGACATAATGCAGAAATATATATGCATACAACAAAAATCTTATGACACAATATAAATATGCAGTATATAGTACAAGCACATTCAATAAAAATCCATTGCACATTTTTTCTCAATGCGGATGTATTCAGAAAATGTGTAGGTATTTTCTTCTTTTTTTTTTTGTTTTGTGTAAGAAGCGTCCATTGACATTTAGAATGTAAGCCCCCCTCCCAATTCCCATACAATTCTTGGCACTAGGTGAATGTGTGTATTTGAATTTATGGGCAGTTGCCATCTCGTGATGGTTGAAATCATAGGGAAATAGTCGGGTGGAAATAATCGCCTCCACCTTGCTTTGAATAACCTTCGCTAATGAACACAAACGTGAGAAACAGAAAAACAAAAAAAACTTTTGATTGAGAACAAATTATTTGAATGCGTCGTGCCGAGATCAAGACTTTTTTTTTTATTTCACATATGTATGTACCTACGAATGCATGTATGTAGATATAGTTAGTGAATGTCAAATTTGGGAAAAAATTTGGTTTCTTTAAATTAATTACATGAGATCCTTTAACTACGTATAGGCGGGAAATGAATTGCCAAATTTGTGGTATTTTAAAATAAAATGCAGAATTTCTAAGACAAAACAAATCTTTAACATGGATAAATTAATATATTACGGCCTACCTCACGGTATATATTATATGCATAGAATTGGTAGCCAGACTTTCGAATAATAGGCGCCGCGTGCCATAACATTAGACGTTACGTTGGAGAACCACTAGCAGCAAATGGAATTTAATAATAGCATCTTAATTTGTTTTTATATATTTAATTTTGTTTTTGGTTGTACATAGATGAGTATTTGGAATTCGGAAAGTCAAAGATAAAAAAAAAGCTTCAAGGCATTTGATTTGTTGACCCAGAAACCTTGTCAGTCAGCCAAATAATTAGATGGTATATATTTATGACGCTCGGAAAACAAGAGTTATTGATATTGATGATCGTGATCTCTTTCGTATCCTTTATTTTGCATAGTCATACTTATTAAAAGGCTTGACGAAATGAGCACAAGAAACCATCTTAGATATTGTTGAAAAAGCTGCTTGATGGTCTTATTTGGGGAAAACTTTCCAATTTGACTGGTGAGATCAAAAAGGTCATGAGTTACTTTTTTAATTGCGGTTTGAAAAACGGGTATACATTCTGGACAAACATATGTATATACATATATTCACTTTTGCACTCATTACGGACATAGTTGATATTATTATAAATAAGGGTTTCAGGAATAAACCCATTTCGCCATTTCTGTTTATAGGAATGTCATCTTTGAAATAATCACTCTCTGGTATTTCGAAAAGTTTCCAGTTAAAATTTGGAACTTTTGGAATTTGCAGATATACAGTTTATGCAGTAAAACCATTCGAGGTAAAATAAGTTTTTCGTTTCTTTTTTGATCTGACGAAATAAATAAATTTGTGAGAGTGAGCACTTACAAAGTACCGAGCAGCAATGGCTACCGAGAGCTGAGAGCTGATAGTTCTCTGTATTTGGTAGTAAAGTTTGCTAAATTTGTAACAAAAGGATTTTTATAGAGATTTATTTATCCTAGTAGGTCAATAATATGCAGATGAAATAAAGTAGGTGAAAGAAAAGATTCTTGAGGTACGCCAGCATTAATAGCAAATACATACATATGCACGTATGTGGGGAGTCATATCTTCAACCACACCTTGAATTGAGCGATACTGTAGAAATCTGACCTCCAAAACTCTCAGACGTTTAAAAAACGTTTGGGCGTATATTGCAGATATTTCCAACTCAAAAAGTTCGTTTAAATATTCAAGAGACTCTTTTTGAAGTCAAAAAAAAAACTAAGCACTTGGTCGATATGAAATTTCCTTACAAGTTTGTAAAATCGGTGAACTATAGAGTGAATTGGCGTTTGGTTTTGAATGATCGGCCTTATATGCTGATCTTGTTTTACTTGCACCCGTAACTATGTAAGTACATATGTATATTCATTTGTACATATGTACACATGTATATGCTAGGGCAAGTATTGCTATCCTGGAAAATATTGAGCTCCAGATTTTAATCAAACTTGACATTACTATGATGGAGACGTTGAAAAAGATGGGTGACCTAATTCTGTCTGTCGGTCGGACGGTTGGACGGATTTGCTTCAAATCATATCTGTTGTCTGTCATTTCCCGAGGGGACAATTTTAATTTTTATTCTAACATTAAAATTAAGGGTAATTTTCTTAAGGTCGATTTCAATAAAAATCGATTACTTTTGGTATATGCGATTAGATAGCATACAAAGTTTTACCCAAAAAATACGTACTATAGTAATTTTAAAAATTGGTTAATTCTTTGTTGATTGGGCTGAAAATTAATATGTATATGAAACTGATGCTATTATTAACTATTAACTATTTTACTTCAACAACAATACTGAATAATTTATAAACCTTCACCATAAAGGTGCAGGTACGTACGACCCTGTCATGCACTTTATTTTTTTACACAATAGCTGAAAGTTAATCATGGAGTGATACAAGAAAGTGCTACAATTGCCGAAATGTATACATTATATGTACCTACGTACATATATGTATGTAGGTAGATGCATGAAATTCGCCATGTGGGTCTATGTAGATGCAAATACAATCCGAAGGGTTAGGTGCAGAATTAGTGCGAAACAGTGATTGTGAGCGGACAGGGTCAACGTCACTTCCTATGTAGATACTGGAGGACTTTTTGGAGATGGTAGATTGAAAAACCAACTACGATACGCCTCAAACAGGGTCATCTTAAAAAAATATGGAAAGTGCCATAAAAATGGTTCTCCTGTGCGTCAACGCTATTTGCTGGAAGTCATTTTCTTGTTTCTAGGAACCGATTAATCGACAAAGATAGAAAATTTATTTGATCTCAATAGAAGTTATTAATAAATATTTTTAATTTCGCGCAACACGACCCAGCTAGCTTCAGTTGTAAGAAAGGGACCTATTACGTAATGTGATATCCAAAGGACAATGTTTCGAGTAGTTTTTTTTATTACATATACGCTTAAATATTTTTCAGATGTTTCCCATATCGATGAGGCATGGGATACAAAATTACGTGCCAAGCACGGGGAGAGAATTAGTTATACTAGAAAGATTAAAGATAGGATCAAATATGGTAAGCTACTACTGATTTTAGTAGATGAAAGTCTCACATTTCTTGTACTTAGTATCGGCCAGCTTAATATTTAAAAGGCATTACCGCCCAGCGGGGAAACGGCAGCGCCAAACAAAATGTACGCAAATTAGCATGCATATATCGATGATTGATGAGGCAACTTAAATCAAACTGACTCAGAACGATAATAAGTTCATATATACTTATGTACATACCGATGAAGAGGAAACTTTACATTTTGGCGCTTAAGTTGTAGCAGCACCAACTCAAGATAACGCAAAATCAAGCAAAGTAGAAAATTGCTTGATCGACAATCTACCGGTAATAGAATCGAGCAATATCCCCTACTACATAGTATGTATCTACAAAAAATCATTCAAAATTTCAACACTAAGAATGCGCATGCGATTTGATTCGTCTTAGCTAATTGTATTTCATAGAAACAATGAAATAGTGCCAATAAACGCTGAATCCGCACATATGTATATACAAATGATCAACATAAAAAACTTTAATCAAATTCGCAATTCAACTTCAATCGGCTGTTTCAGTCAAAATTCTTTTTAACAATTTTTTGTTATATACTTATTTCTTCTACAAAGCAACGGAAAAACGCACGCTTCTCATCTTAAACATGTCAAATGTATCAGGATAAAATATTTTAAATTTAATTTATTCTCCGAAAAGAATGTAATAAGACGCGCACACGCACAATTTCTCATTTAAGATTTAATTCGTATGTCAGCCAAATAAAATGAACACGAAGGAATATTGCCCGCCACTACAACGTACGTTTAATATGGTTTTGAAACATATGTATACATTTCTGTCTTTACTCTGAAACGCATACAGAAATAATCTGGAATAAATCCAAAAAATCGTTTTGTTTTTATTTTCCGTGATTTTCAAAAAATATTCGTCATTGTCGACTATAGGCCTGTGGTTGGGTCACACTAATACTGCCAAAGCGAATACTACATGTGTTACTTTACTTTGGGCTAGAGAATTTTGTGCCGGCTAAATTTGAAAGTGCGCTGAACTGAGACTAAAGTCAAAATTATGGCTGTGCAAAAACACGTAAGGCTATCTTTTTGACTGTGGCTATGTATTTATTATTTTCTCTTTTCTTAAGTGTAAAGTGGGTCAATTTTAAAATTTTATTGCTATTCGTACACACGATTATTGTGCTTAAGAGGAATAAAAATATGAAGAGTAGGTAATACACAGCCACAGCAGTGGTGAATGCCGGCTCCTTAAATTATTGCAAATGCAAAAACAAATTTATTACATTCTACTGGTTTGTTAATTATTAATGTGTTGTATATTGGGCTAAGTATACATATGTTAGTATGATGTACTATTTACTACGAAAGTAGTAGTAGATATATACATACATACACGCATACATATATGTTATATGTATGCATGTATTTTTTTTTAATCTAAATTTTTTTAAAATGACATTTGACAGTATTTTTTTTTATAACGCAGGAGATTTGTATTGAGATCCCAAATCATAATAAAAAGACTACTGGTGAACAATTGCTCAAACCAAAATAATCCGATGGTCACACTGTCTATGGCCCAAAATTGGATACTGGAGTTGTTTATATGGGGATCCAATTATAAAGCATCGAAACCACTTGAATAAAGCCTCAATGAAGTTTAGTTCAAGAACTAATTCTAGATCCGTTTCGTGGTGAACAAAACTCTGTAAGGCCACACGCCAGGCTCTGTGACTTAATGCTGGCTCTGTGGTACAGTTTTCTACTCCTAAAAAAACATCAAACGGAAAACCTGAAATTCTGCACACTCATAGCATGAATCTTAGTGTAGAGTTCTTATATCTTATTTGTTTGGTTTTCTTTTTGTTTATTTATTAAACCATCTGCTATATATTTATACATTTATTAATAAATTTATTTATTTATTATTTTATTTATATATTTATTTAAATCCGAATTTTCAGATTTTCTGAAATTCTCTGGATTTTTTTTTTGACGTTTGGAAATGTCAAAATGCACAAAAGGTTAAGAAAAATTCAAAAATCGCGAATTAAAAAAAAACGAAAGCAAACCAGTTTAATTGTTGGAAAAGCATTAGTTTTGTTTTGAAATGAATTTCTTGTTGAAAATCAAACCATTTTAATTGGCGCTGAAAATTAATATGTCAAAATGAGTTTGCGGAAGTGTTCAGACAACACTATCAATCTGAACACAAAAACGTCGAAAAAAAATGTAGTCAGTCATTCCTCTGTGAACATACATATGTATATTCCTTGTATATTAATTTTTAACCCAATAAAAAAAAATAGCGGTACACGCATTCCATATTAACCAAAACACGCATTCCAGTTTAATCAAAACATGAAGTTTCATCGAAATCGTTAGAGCCGTTTGTTAGGTCTAAATTGCGCACAAACATTCTTGTTCACTCCATTCTACCCTTTCGCACTGATAACTGTAGGATAACTGAGCATTCCTGAGTGCTCACTCTTTCCCATATGCTCGAAGGATAACAAAGCAGGTATCCCGGAGCCTCATCCTGACCCTATCCACACACTATTCCACCATGTGGTTAACAAGATCCTCTAACAACCCAAACTGGTCCGCTGCCCAATCTAAAAAGCTGTTTGCTGATGTTTAAGATCACATTTATGTATAACCCCATCTTCAAAGACTTGAATCTGATTATGTAAAGCATAGCTCCCCCTCCTGATTCCCTGAGTATTCTTTTGGCCCTTAATGTCGCGTTTTTATCGCGTTTAACTTATCCTTTCACTCCGGGTCATTTAATTATCCTTTTGTTAGTTTGTGAAGTTAGCCCTGGTCAGGAGAGTGGATGCAAACCTAAACAGTCACTGAAACTTTTTTGTTTTATTTATTTTTTAATCAGTATGCAAGTAATATTTAATTTACAAAACTTTCAGTTAAAGGAATAATTATGCATCATTCTGTAGCACTTAAGTGACTAGAGTAACTAGAGTAACTACGAACAAACAGAACTATGTTAGAGTGTGAACTTGAGACTGTGAGAAAGGAAACTGTCAGAACTCTGAACGTGACTCCATTTGTTGGCTAAGATCGTTGCGAACGTCTGGGTTTGTCTTTGTGTATGAATGCGCATGATTTGGTGGGGAAGAAGGTGGACATATTTCAACAAGTCAAAATACAAATACAAATTTTTGGCGCGACAGCTCCATGGGACCCAGGGCCTTAGCTTCTCACAACCACTCGTGCTGTGCGTGTTATATTCTTCACACGAATGGAAGGGGCCTACTGTTTAATACCGGATCCGAATGGTAGTTTTTTGTTTTTGAGAAGCTTTTTCATGACAGTTTTACTCTTGGATGTTTGTCAGACGCTCGCGAGAGGTGGGACAGTGAAAGAAATTGTAGGTGTTGTTTGGAGATTGAACCTGGAACCCCTCGCTCCGTAGTCCAACGCACTTACCACTTGAGCCACGGCGCCCACAAGTTTCGACAAGTCACTTGTTCTTAAAGCGAGAGACAGACGAGAGGTGCAAAAAAGCAAACCAAAAGAAAGTTCACGATTAGTCCGGAAAAGAACTGAGCTACAATGCAGGAAGAAATAACGAAAAACAAATACTAACACATTGGCAAGAGGTGGAAATATGGAAAATAGAGTGCACGACTGAGTCGTAGGTCCTTGCACCTTAATGCTGAACGATTATAAATTATTATGGATTGAAGTTCAAGTAGAATAGTTAAAGATATAGTCTGAAAAGATAGGAATGACAACCTATCCATTCTCCTATATATGTGCCTTAGTGGGGCATTACAACTATATGAACAGATGTTGATTTCATTGATACGGAGTTTCATTAAAAAAAATCTTTGTTTTTAAAAAAAAAAAAGCGAATATATGTAATTAAAATACTAATTTTAATTATAATCGCCGAAAAAATAGCAAAAAATAGCATACACCGAACTATAGATTATAACCCCATTAAAGTCGGCACATAAATTCCACTTAGATACACACTTTTTGAAAAGGTATCCCAATTAGTGTAGATTTCACTCCTTTATCTGAGGTACGTACATATGTACGTTATAACCACCAGACTAAGATATGCTAAAAAGCTTACTCCGATATAATAGAAGCTCGAGTAATAAGTAAACTCCAATTTTGTTGATTTGTCCAGTGGCACTTTCACTTAGTTTCTCGTGCAATGGATGTGTTTCTTCATGAGTCTCACGGGGAAAATTCTCAGAAAAACTTCATGCTAATGTAGTGTATTGCACTTAAACTCTTAACACGCTGTGTGAAAAAAGGCAGATTGTTATTTGCTGGAAAAAATAACACCACTATGAAATTTCATTTCCTAACCAGATTGAAAGTGGAAAAAACTTATGTTTTTTGTGGTCAAAGTCAAACGACTGCTTGGTCTTTATTCGTTTTTCAAGTGGAAGAAACGCTGTGACATTTTGAAATAAGTTTAATTTTGTTTCACATACATTCGTTCTTAAGAGCATTATAGATATTAGCATTATGAGAGCTTTATATTATTATATTATGGGCTTTTTAATTCACGGCTTCAGAATACTTAAACGTTGTTCCGCGCTGGTTTGCGTCGCGATTCGCTGCCAGCGATCAACTGGTCTATGCACCCTTAGGCTTCTTTCACACTAACCGGCTTTTAGCCGTACGATAAAAAGTGGTATGGCGATATTCTTTAAGTGGACGGCAAAATAGCGTCACCATGCCGTGTAGCAGCCGTCCACTGCCACTGCAACGCACGCAGAGGACGTACGACTTTTTGTCGTACGGCTAAAAGCCGAATAGTGTGAAACGAGCTTTATGCTATGTCCCCACCAAGATTAAATCCGGGATTTAGCAAGGATTTAGCTAAATCCACCTAAATCTTCACTAAATCCCAAGGATTTACCATACGATTTGACGTCTATAAATCCGAGATTTATAATAAATCTCACTTAAAACCTCATGCGACACAAATCGAACAATCCTTTTTCATTTTCGTGTGCTGACCATTTTCGTTGTAGACGTATAATAGTTGGCGTATACATCTGAAAAATATTGCTGATGCATAAAAGCAAGGAATAGGTATAAAACTGACAAAAATGTATAAAAGTCAAAGAAATGCATAAAGGTAAAGGTGCCTTGTTTCCTGGTATCTGTTTGTTTTTTACACTTTTATACACTTTTATACAATTTTATACACTTTTATACCCTTTTATATATTTTATACACTTTAATACACTTTTATACGCTTTTTTACGGGAAAATGTATAACAACCAAAAAGTGTGACATTTAGCAACCCTGGTGCTGACAAAGGAAAAAAAAATAAAAATTGAAAACGTCAAAAAAAATCCAAAATGCATTGAGCAATTCGGTTTTAAATCATTTTTGGTAATCATTTTAGTAATTCTGACCTTTAATTAATTATAGACAGCAATACAATTTGTATTCACTTTCAAAAATTGTAAAAATTTGACCAACTGTGACTATCTTCTTCACAGCAAACGTCAATATAAATCCTAGATCCCGGTGGGGACAGCGAGCATAAATCTAAATTTTTTTTCGCTAAATCACAGATTTAGTTTTGGTGGGGACATAGTATTATAGACATGAGCGACTGTTTATGAAAAAACAAACTTTGTGGATTTTTTTCAGGAAATCGTTAGAGACGAGGTTGCAAATGCTGAAATTATTTATGACGTCTGCTTTCTTCATTGATTGCATTTGAAATCTCTTCTCTATTTTTAAGGTTTAAATAACTACTCGAAGCGCCGTGTCTCAAGTGGTTAGTGCATTGGGCTACGGAGCGAGGGGTTCCAGGTTCAATCTCCAGACAACACCTTAAATTTCTCTCACGTTCCCACCTCTCGCCAGCGTCTGACAAACATCCGAGAGTAAAACCGTCATGAAGTAGTTTCTCAAAAAAAGTACAAATTGCCGTATCCGAACGGCAATTTTTGTTTTTTCGAGAAGCTTCTAATTATAATAAAGCTTGTAAATAACTGCTTTCCAATTACAACAATAGCCTTATTTTTGTGCGCAAGTTGTTCACTTTACCATTGTCAAAACACGAATGCAACTAGGGGAAATCGGTCAGTCATGGCCGAACAAAATGGTGTGTCGTGTGTCGGGTAGTAGTGTCGATAGTAGGACCTTTCAGATTGTGTCGCTAATTCAAAAAATTTCGCCCACAATGGTGTGGCGCGTTTGTGTCAAACAAAAGTCAATTGATTCAAATTGTGTTTGTTTTTTTCAATTTGAACTAAAATTTTAATGAAGTTAAAGCATTGTTCTTGTAATTGAGCTAAAATTTCAAGATTCCAGTGAGCTCTCACACATATTTCAATAATTTTTCTCTCGCTCCGTTCATTTGTTTGTTATTTCTCGGCTGTCAAACTTGCAGCGCCACAAAAGTCAAAAGTTCATCAATTCGTACTACCGCCACAGCTAACTATTGTGTTCGCAGTGTGTGTTGTACTTTTAACAGGTCCTACTATCGACACTGTTACCGACACAGCCACACCATTTGTGATATCAAAATATTATAATTCTTTAACTCTTTAAAAAATCATTAAAATCCAACCGGGTGTAAGTTAGGTATAGATTCAAAAAACTTTCACTCGTCCTTTTAATCACTATATAGACACGTCAAACAGACATTATAGCAGTAACTTTTTGAATGACTGTCAGATTATTTCTAAAATATAGTTATATATAATATAGTCAACGCGCATCGTCACCTAACTCTCTTTCCTTTTCCTACCAACTTCTAACTTTCCTATACCTTTTCCTTTCACTCCATCACTGGGTTTATAACTTTAAAGGACTTTAGTCCTAAGTGATGCAGAACATTTAAAAAAAAAAAAAAGTGAAGATATTTCCTGTTTTTTTTAAGCATTGCAATTCAAGATCACCAGAAAACATTTTTTTTTTTTAAAATGACAGATCTCTAAACCAAAGGGGTATAAAAATTCAAGAACGGATAGGGTATGTACATAGTACAAGAACTCAAAATTGAATGATTTTTCAGTATTTAATATTTAGTTAGTGTTATGATAGTAAACATAAAATATTCCTTACACCCAAAAGTCTGATGGAAATAAAGCATACAAATCCCCAGGATGTTGGTACCATTGCCTAGGCGCACCACGTACGAATTATTTTTTGTTTGTAGTTTGATGTAAATTAACAAAAGCTAAGCTTGATACGAGCAGCTTCAAATATTCTTAATAAAACTCGTATACTACCTCATATTGTTATATTGCAAAAAAAAAAACAAGTATACGTCAGTCAAAACAATTTGAAAATATGAAAATTTTTGCTAAAGGTTCCAAGTAAAACAATTGGCTTGTTTTCTTTTATTTCAATTAAAATTACCATGTGTTGTTTTCCCAGAAAAATAGATTTACCGGGTGTTTACTCACATTTGCGCACTGTTGCATATATACGTATACATAAATAAGTTGCAAATACATAAGGATATATAAAAATAAAGTTGACATTCTGATCAATGTTTTAGTACATAATTTCAATCTTATTCCTCATCTGAGCAAAAAGATAATAAAAAAAAACTTCACTTGAAACAAAACAAAAAATCCATTACACACCGAATTTTGTCTTTTAGGTTAATTCAAATTTGTTTAAGAAAATGCATACGTTTGTTGATATTACCTCAATTCGTTGTAGCACAAAATTATTATTAAAAAAAAATACAATACGTCTTAAAATGTTTCACTCTTATTTAACATTTTTCATTGAAATGAATTCCCTTTTTTCACAAAAATTATGCGCTAAGATTTTATAAAAAAAAAATACGTAAAAAATTACTACATTGCAGGCTACATAAGAATTCGATTTAAAAATAGCTTTTAGCTGTTGCACATATTTTTTCTTTTAAGTAGATAATCTTTTTCTTGTTCCATAAGATTTTTTTCTTTTTTAAATAACAAAAACTGAAAGCACTTATCAGAGTTAATAGTTTAAAATCGAAATTTTCGATTATAGTTACGAAAACTTAACCGTATACGCGTGAAACCGTCCGAACAGAAAATTTACAAAGTATATTCTAGGAAAATTTTCCGAAATTTTTGACACTTCTTTCTGTCTCTTCTTTGCGTAGACGAAAATCTTGAATCTGAATACAATCCTAAAAATAAAACGAGAAAGGGAATGTGTTATTTTCGGCCACAGATTTTACATTTCTTTTAATGTATGCACTAACACAATGTAAGAAGACAGAACGCCATCCAATAGAAACTTTATGTATGTATACAGATTGGAAATGAAAACGTATGCGTTGACAGTCGGAACATTTAATGTTGTTCGTATTACATATTACAATACTTAAAGGGTATGCATTTTTTGAAAGAAAAGGACAATAAATAAAAACTGTGTAACATAGCAGTTAAAAAACACTTGAAAATAAATAGATTTATTTATAAAAAAACCCATAGTTTTTTTCTTGAAAATTCTCAAAACACTACGTTTTTGACTTGTTGCAGAGTTAAACAATCTTGTCTCAAATTTTTCAAAAGCTAGTTTTTAAGGTTTAATAAAGAACAATAACCTTATTTTATATTGTTCGTCTAAAATTGTCCACTTTTTCTAAACAAAACTTTTCAAAAATGACTTTTCTACAATACTGTTGTTTAAAATATTATTTGTCTTAGAATAAATCGAAAGTATAGTGTCTTAATTTACATAGAGAAACATTTGAAACAAGAAAACGAAATAGTTTTCTGAAAAGAAAATTCATAATCTTATTGATATGGCCTGTACGATCAATTAAGAGTTATAAATTGACTACATTTGTATTTTGTTTCCTGAAGAAGATCAGGCGTTGTGCCATGTTGTGTGTGGTTATACATAAAATGTTATATTTAAATAGTCCAGTATAGATCAGAGAAAGAGCATTGATTTACATAGATGTTTTTCCTTTATATAAAAACAAAAATGTTCTTTTGCATATGTTGGGAATGTTTTTAGACTATTAGATTCAATGACGACATTCGGTACAGCTGCTAAGATATTTTTTCAGTGAGACAACTTTAAGCAGTGGACGATAATGTACCAACGATTAGCTGACTATAAAAACTTTGGAGAAGTGCTGCTTTGAATACAATATTATTTTTTTTTGAACTATGAGGGCTATGGAGAATACAATTTCTAAAAAGGTGGCTAACTTAGAGAACGTTAAGTTTGTTAATCATTCAAAAGCTTTTAATAATAATAATAATAGTTCGCGTGTGAAAGTGTTATTCCGAAATAACTTCGAGTTCAACATTCTTCACAACAAGAAATGCACAGCTGTAAGACGCAGCGGAAAATGCGGAAGTTCTCTCCCCCTTTTGTTTCTCTCCAATGACTTTACATAACTCCTTGCAAGCCCGTTCTAGTGCCTTTTACGAAAAGGAGACAGGTCAATCTATAGAAAGGCATCACTTTAGTTTATTTAAGTAAAGTAAAATACCTCGTAAAATATCTATATATAAGTAAAATATCTCAGAACTTGGGGTCTCAGTCCCAAAATGATACATACACTCGTTGTATGTAATGATGTTGAGACCAATCATCCCGTACATGGCCGTCGCATAATTGCCGAAAGTTCTTGAACGGACAACGGCAACTAAGCTAAAGAAGCTCCAAAGAATTGTCTGTCTCGGTATTACATGTTATAGGTACATGCGAACCTGTGCTACAGCAGCATTAGAGGCTGCTGTTAGGTTATCACCCCTACAAACCTTCATTAGGAAGACGGCTGGTAGTTATGCTATCAAACTGCAGCAATATAAGTATGTACATGCCAGGAGATCTTGTGGATTACATGAAAATACTTGACTCAATTCCTAAAAGAGACATATTTTGCAGTATCGCTTACATTATGGTAAGGAAATACTGTTTGGTACGTTATTTGAGGTAGAAATATTAGACCGTGAATACTGGTGTTTCGGTCAGCATTGATTAACAAACAGGGGGTTATACTCCATGACAACTGCAGGCCGCATATATCACATACAACCGGTCAGAAAACTGCATTAACTGCTTAATGTCTTTAATTTAATACTTAACTTAATGTCCTCCTTGGGCGCCGTGGCTCAAGTGGTTAGTGCGTTGGACTACGGAGCAAGGGGTTCCAGGTTCAATCCCCAGACAACACCTAAAATTTCTTTCACGGCCCCACCTCTCGCGAGCGTCTGACAAACATTCGAGAGTAAGAACTGTCATGAAAAAGCTTCTCAAAAAGTGCCGTTCGGAGCCGGCATTAAACAGTAGGCCCCTTCCATTCATGTGAAGAATATAACACGCACAACACGAATGGTTGTGAGAAGCTAGGCCCTGGGTCCCATGGACCTGTTGCGCCAAAAATTTGTATTTGTAATGTCCTCCTTAAACTTGACATTATTACAATGGAGAAGTTGAAAAAAATGGTCCGCCAATTTTGTCTAAACGGCTAGACGGATCTGGTTCAAACTACATATCTGAATTCTGTGGGCACACATTCGAAGTGAAATCTTTTCATCCTAACTTTACTTTAATTAAAATGGTTTTACTCGAAAATGACTACGGATTTTTATAAAATTTCATATTTCAGTTAGTTTCGGTTAGTACGTATAAGGGTATTTATCAAAATTGTCTTTTTCTTCAACGAATGGGCTTAAAGTTAATATCTGAGGGGTTATGATACGTACGAAGTTTTGTAACTGCAAAGCTTTTTAAAAAAAAAAACTTTTAAAAAATTTAACTTATTCGAAATTTTTTACTAGAAATCGAAAAAAAATTTCTGAAAACAAAATTTATAGTTCTCTATGAATCGCGTGAAGACAAAATAATGTCACGCCCACTTTTGAAGGTATTTCTATTTTTTTAAAAACAAAACTATTTTGTAAAATTTCCCAGATAACACCAGTTTAATGTTATCCTTATATGTAACTCAATCAAAAATGTATAAGAAGATCACGACTCGAATTTCTATGCTTATAAGATTATAAACTTATAAAATTAAAGTGCAATTACGTACAACCCAGTCGTGGACTTTATTTTACCATCATCAGATGCTAAAAGATTGTTGTAGAAGATATTTTGTATTCGTAATGAATTTAACTCTTGACTTTCCAGCTCTATGTTTAGTCAATTCCAGTTGCAACTGTAATGCAAAGATTTAAAGTCCTTATATGTAAGATGATATATTTTATACATCCTTTTCATACCTTTAAATTTTCCAGTGACATCAGCTTTGTTGAAGATAATAGAAAAACTCCTTTTATCATGAATGTTTTGTACCGTAAAATTGAAATCTTTGCAAAGTGATTTAGAATGTAATGTCCGCTATTCATTCGTTCAAAGAAATACTTTATTTTTATTTCAGTAAAAGCCTTTCTAGGTTTTTTCTTCATTCTTGCTTAATGCTGTGCAGTTTCATTATACACAAATGTATGTATAAGTGCGGGACTGCTTCATCGTATGTGGTTAGGTTCTGCTTGTTAGTAGACATAAGAGCAAGAGAAAACCACAAAGAAGTGTATGCAAAAAATTGTTTGTTTCATAGAATTAATTTATTGTGTGAAAGATAGTGCATTTGAATTTGCTTACTCCATTTTGTAATGCTATTTACTTTTATGACTGTCTTTGTGATTTAAACCGGGCGGAGCAGAAGAATGCATAAGCAAAGATCCTTGACTCTTAAAATTTCCAAGGATGTCAAGAAGAAGTTTGAGAATAATTTCCTCATGGATGTTACACATTTCCAGTTATAAATGAATTTGGCGAAAGTGTTTCGATAAAACAGGAAGCAGAGAAAGTACTTATAGGTTTAAGCTTAATATCACATATGTATGTATGTATGCATATGAATAAAAAGGACTCGAGTCCTTTTCCGCCATTGGCAAAAGTTATAAGCAACAATTTTAGACACTCTATACAAAAGAAATGCTTACTACAAAGCTGAATATTTGCTATGATCGCCATAGAATCAAGATATGAGTCTGGCATAAAGCGCTATAAGCTGGTTTATTATGGACTGCCACAACAGCTCTTCAAGACAAATTAATTTAAGCTGTAATTCATGGGTGTTCTTCGATACCCTTACTATAAACGCTGGATTACCTCAGAGATTTAGTGTATTTCTTTTTTTTTTTTTTTTTTTCCTCAGAGGTTTATTTTTCCATACCCTACATGTATTAGGGATCTGGTCTTCAATCGCGGACCCAAAGGAAAGGGACTTCTGGGGCAATTCCCAATATAGTCTAAGTCTCCTCAACTACGACCAAATTTTCGATGGAATTTCATACCGATACCCACAACCTTATTATCAATTTTAAGGCCAAGAGCCATGTTTAGCCAAATTTGTTCGGTTGTGCAGGATGATGATGGATAATAGACGCTGCTCCACCAAGTGCGCGAAAGACCGCACCAAGACCTTTGATGTTAAAAAACCATTTAGACAAGGCGCAGTGCTATCATGCTTGCAATTGTGCATTGGTTAAACTATTAAATACGGCCAAAAAACATAGTATGTTTTTTTTCAACAAAAAAGGACATACAACATCGACATCTCCACTTTGAGGTAGTTGGATGAGGCCATTCTCAGTTGTTATGAAAGAAAAATACTTCAGGTGACTTTTGGTTCAGCCCAGCGTAGAATAGCTCACTAAATTGATCGAAAAGTACTGTGCTAATATCACGCTAAACTTCAAATATGTCCTCAACCCAGCAAACTGAGCATTTATCCTACGGACACGGACACTCATTGACAAAATGATGTGATGGTGTCAAAATATGTATGTGCACACAGTATTAGTGGACTATTTAAAAAAAAAAGAAGAATACTGCTCTATGATAAAGATGATAATCTATGGAAGATAAGGAGCACATTATATTTTGAGAGGCATCATTTGGGGAAGGCTATATGTAAGATACATATGTAAATATAACCACGAAGATGGTAAAAAAAAAACTGCTAAGCAATCAGCGAAACTGTAACTGTCATAATAACGAAAACTAGACATTTACAAGAATAAGAAGTAAATAATGTAAAGTTGTCCCAATCACCTTAGTTTTAGGTTAGGTTGAGTAGGGTTATGAGTTTGTCATAAAACACTAGGCACTATAGTGGGCCCATCGCGATCCCTAGGGAACCTTCGCGGTAGGAATCTACAGAATCTAATTATGTCCTCAATTTTGGTCAATGAACCAACTTCATCCAGATTGTTGAAAAAGTATCTTCCGAGGTACTTTGCTCTGCTCCTAGCAATGGCTTGACATTCACATAATATGTGAGTGATGTCCTCTGCGACATGTAGGTCCTCACAATATCTGCATGTGTCCGTGTTTGTTAAGCCTAATCTCATGGCGTGTTTCCTCAGAAGGCAATGGCCAGAAAGTATCCCTATCGCTGTTCTCAGCTTCGATCTGCTTAGATTAATCAATTCTCCAGATTTTTTCCGATTTAACTTAGGTCATAAAGCCTTAGAGACCCTATGCCCATCTAAGTTTGACCATCTTAGGTCGGCCATAATGATGATTTTTTCGAGAATATGTAATTCTCTTAGCCACGGCCATTGGTGGTCTGATGCCTTCAAGTATATCACTTACCGGGAGCTCTGCTCCTTTTTTGACCAGTGCATCGGCATTTTCGTTACTCTCTATGTCACAGTGTCCAGGAACCTAACATAATGTGACTCGGTTCTGCGAACATAATGCCCTAAGCATTGTGCGGCAACTCCTGACCAGTTCAGATTTAATGATGTAGTACACTAGGGCTTTCAGCGCAGCCAGACTATCAATGTAGATGGCGATATTTTTGTTGGATATTGATCCCATCTCAAGTAGTTCCGCAGCTTTGAATACAGTCAGAACCTCTGCCTGGAACACATTGCATGTGTCCGGAAGTTTCAGAATCACATGTAGGTCTATATATCTCGAATATACTCCCGACCCGTACCCTCGCCAGTTTTGGAACCATCCGTATACATATATTGAGATTTCGTTTTCGATCGAAACTTCCTTCCTTTGCCAATCTTCCCTATCTGGGTACATTACTTCGTAGAATGTATCGAAGTCGAGTGAACCAAGATTTTCATCCGTTTCGTCAGGGATGTTGGGAATGAGCCCTGAAAAAAAGAGCTATTGGCGTGGTGTGTAAAGCGCCAGTGATGGCAATGCAGGCTGTTCTTTGTACCTTGGTCAACATATACTTTGTGTTCTTTTTGATCATGGCCTTTCACCAAACAAGAGCCCCATATGTTAGAATGGGTTTGACTACCATAATGTATAGCCAGTGCATCATTATCGGTTTCAGGCCCCACTTTATTCCCGCTGTCCTCTTGCAGATGAAGAGAGCATTTTGAGCCGTACGGACTTACGGATACTTTGCGCGAGGGAGGAAAGCTCTACTCCAGCCAGTCTAGGCAGTTTGAAGGGTGGAATTTTTTTATTTCCTGGTCTAGTTACCGATTTCCTTATTGAACTAAGTCTGAGAGTGGAATTGATATTTCCCGTGACGAGCATCCTGCAGAGCCAATTGGTAATGCTATGCTCGACATTTATCCTTTCCAGAGCACTTTTCATTGCCTCTCCTCTTACGTTATTGAAAGCCCCTTCAATGTCTAAAAAGGCAGCTAGTGCGAATTCCTTATGCTGAAGGCTGCTTTCAATTTTTCCTACTACTTCATTTAGAGCTGTTTCTACCGATTTACTCTTTAAGTATGCGTGCTGAGCTTTGCATATAAAACCATTGCCACACTTGCTTCTTATATGAATGTCAAGAAGCCACTCCAGTGTCTTGAGGAGAAAAGACGAAAGACTAATGGGTCTTTAGTCTTTCGCTGAAGTGTGGCTTGGTTTACCTGCTTTGGGTATAAATACCACCCGCATCCTGCTTATAACCTTCCTGCTTATAACCTTCTGCAGCATAGCCGGCAAAATGGCGTCAGGGCCCGGCGTTTTGAAAGGACCGAAAGACATTATAGCCTAACGTAGCTTTTTCCATGTGATTAGATGATTTAACTCTTCCTCTGTTGATAACCTGACGTTATCAGAATATACATTATGTGTCGAAGCAGTTGGTGAGCCATTTCCTGGGAAGTGAGCTTCAACTAATGTTTCTAAAACGATCCTCACTACTTTCTGTCCACGATCCGTCAGATTTTCTAATGAAGCTGGAAACTGCTGTGTCTTTTGCCAGCATTTTGCGGAGTCTAGAAGCTTCAGCAGTGTCTGCCATCGATTCGCAGAATAACTTCCAGGATTTCTTTTTCGATTGGCTAATCAGGTATTTGAGTTCTTCCTTGCACTCTTTATATTCCTCCCATGTGATTTCATCTCCTACCACTTTAATCCTGTTGTAAATATGTCCGACCTGCTTCCTCTTGGCGTTTATCTCTTTGTTCCGCCAAGAAATTTGAAATTTTTTTGCCGTCTCCCAACCACCTTAAAGTAAGGAAAGTCTATGCCAAAACATATGCGCTGTACTAGAGATGTTATTTTACGTTTGTAAACCGACTGGAGCAGCCTTTATTGCCCCATAACCTTCTATAGCCTAAGAGCATCAGCTCTTTCAATATCGTGAACACTTGGTTGCCAAGTTACAGAGTTACATCTCTCTTGCCGGTGCAACTTATCTATTGCGACCTCCACAATTACTGCGTACTGTTTAGTTTCAGCAATTTCGGGCATTTTTATAGAAATTTTATAAACACTCTGCCTCCATAACATTCGAGAAGAAATATAAGAACAGAAAACAATGTCGTCAACGTCTTTTCATTTCTCTCAAAACATATAGTCCAAGTAACTTGTATGATATTACCTTTGCCTTTCCGTATAAATTCCAAGACCTTTCTAATTTGTCATCCATCATTCGTGTGACACTTGGCATGACATTTTAAATAGGTTAGCGTTATTGACCTTCGTCCCAGAGGTTTTAAAACTTTTCACCGAGGACAAATATTTGTTTAACTGTTTTTCTACAATTAATGTCAGTTTCTCAGTTGCTAACGAACTACAACCCGAGGGATAATAAAACTTCAAACTACTAATAGCGAACCATGAATTGTTATGGTTCTTCACCAAGCTACGTACACGCATATTGTCGGATATGTACATGTGCAACTTTAGATCTAGTCCTTCGAGGGTTAAGGTAATTAAAAATGAACAAGTTAACCCGATTAACGTAACTAAGGTCACAGTAAAACTGGTGTTTGTACTACATACTTTGTCGTTACAATCTTTAATAAAATTTATTCCGAAGAGAAAATACAACTTATAGTTTTCTAAAGAAAACAACATAATTTGTCAAACATTCACATTTGCCAAATTAAATTTTTCAGCACTTGTGGCTCACCAGCCGACAAAACAATTAACAAGCACTTTACCAGTTCACTGATGATTTTAAATCAGTCAGGTCTCTAAGGTCACACCGCAGACACATGTATGCACATGTACGAGAATATAGTTCAAAAATCTGATGAGCACAAACGCAAGGTCAGGAGATCTGACACTTAACTACATCAACGAATTAAATAGATTTTTTTTGTGTGCTACGTCTATTTATGATTTGTACACATTCAGTCTTTGCCTAAATTATTAAACGAATTGAGAGAATTTAATAAATTATTTAAGCAAGTACGTAAGGAAACTAAAACACGTGCTCGCTATTGTTCAAGGCAACTCACAGGCGGGTCCCCGCTAGTGAGCTGAGCAATACATACTACGGATGATATCACGTTAGCCAACAGAAATATTGTTTAGGTGATTAAGATACATAAAGAAATTCAAGAATTAGGTAATATGGTTCTAAATAAATTCTTAGTTTTGATGGCTAACATTTATTTATGGTTCATCTATTAATTTAGTTTCGGGGTATAAAAATCGGGCGATTCCAATAAGTAACGTTTTTATATTTAGATATTTTATTTGGAGACAAAGTGTAAGCAGTTGAAAAGACGTTGTGGCTCTATTATAAACTAATTTTGATCTTCGTTCTGAGTAAGAGAATCTTACTACCAAAACCGTGACCATAACAATGCATAGGTATGTATGTACGTTTGAATAATCCGAGATTGGATATGAAAATGAAATAGGCTCATAAAACCCAAATGATGATTTTTTACGAGGGATTTAATAACATTTCTTCTTTGTATCTATCATTTTTAATTAGAAACTTGTAGTCTACAAGTATATAGTTATTGACTTACGAGAAAGTTGCTCAAAGTTTCGACGCAATTAAACCGAGCACACAATTTTGTGATCAATGAAATTCCGGAATCTTCGTCCGATGAACTAACTGTGAATCTTTTTATCTTTTTAGTAGAATCGAAAATTCTCAAATCATACGATACACGTGCAACAAGGTAAGTCAACCTTGAAATGGACCAACAGGCTGCAAATAACTTAAAACGTAGGCATTAAAATAGGGTGGATACCTGTTAACAAAGTTAACACTTTGAGGTAGTAAGGGACTTTGTCTACCTCGGCTCTGCTATAAGTTCTGACTATAACACCTCGGCAGAAATAAAACGAAGAATAACTTTTGCCAATCGCTGTTTCTTTGGGCTGAGAAGGTAATTGAGTAGTAAGGCCCTATCCCGAACAACTAAGGAGACTCTATATAAATCCTTGATCATCCCAGTCCTTTACGGCGCTGAAGCATGAACCTTATCGAAAGCGGATGAAGATATCCTTGGTCGTTTCGAGAGAAAAATTCTTCGTAAAATATTCGATCCTGTTTGCGTTGACGGGTTTTGGAGGAGAAGATTCAACGACGAACGAGCTGTACAGCGACATCGACCTAGTCAAAAAAAACTGTGCATAAGTCGTTTGAGATTGCTAGGACATGTAGAGCGAATGGACACCAGTGCTCCGGCCCACAGAGTTTTCGAATCAAACCCGGAGGAACAACGCAGTAGAGGAAGACCACAGGCAGTTAGCTAAGGACCGGGCTAACTTGGGAGGCTTGTTAGTAGAGACACAGGTTCACCCCGAACTGTAGCACCACCTAAGTAATTAAGTAAGAACCTGTTATTTCGAAGAGTTATGTTTTCTGTTATGAAAGTGTGATCCTTAATCATTTGACAAAAAAATGGTATCCACTATACACTATATATTTAAGCATTTTCTTGAAAAAATTGATTAAAATGTGAGGCGTGCTATTTACGTGAAAACAACTGTATCTACATGTATGTACCATTTGTCGTAGTTTCTTTTTTAACACATTCGGGTCAGATTTTATCTTTTAATCCTTTGATATGTATTTTATTCATTAAGAATATTTTTATATTCTTTATATAAATTACAAACTATATACATATGTAGGTATAGATTTCAATTTATTTAAATATACATACAAACTTATAATATTGGTCGAAAAATTACTTCGGATACATATGTATGTAAACACATATTTAAATGCGACTAACTACAGATTTCGAAATTCGATTCAATCGAAACCACATTTCTTTCGTCTGGTATTTATTTATTTTATCTACATATACATACGTAAACACATTGTCATTTAAAAATACTGTTCAACAAAATAATAAATATTTCCTGCTTATCAATTATATATCAGTTATCAAGTCCCTTATCAATTAGCGCGGACTGATATGATTCATGTTTCGTTTTATGTAGAATAAAAAAAAAATTAAAATCTACTGTCATCTGTGTATTTACTTTTGTCTGCTTGATTCAAACGTTTGTATCTTTGATAAGCTGAACGATTTTGCCAGTTGATGTACATATTACTGTTACTACTTTTTTTTCTAGGGGGAATCCCAGAGCACCAAGACTCGAATTCGTCCGATTGCAATAGCAGACAAGTTTCCTTTTTTGGAGTAGTGGTTGGTTACACTTAGATTTTGTTCTTTTGCTTGAGTGTCTGTTCCTTGCCTACGCTCGAACCTTCATAGTTCGGGTCATAAGCAAATACACCAACCACTACACTTTGTCACCTAAGAATATCCAGTAGAAAAACTTAATTTATTCAAACAAATTCCTTTAGTTTGTTATGATGTTCGTTTGCAAATCATTCAGATTTGATATTTGCAAAATCATTATTCAATAGTGTTTAACAATTTTGCAAATGTTCGAAGTATGTACATATATAAATAATACTCCGCTCAGTTGATTAAGGACAAACTATTTGTGACCTATTTTAAAGCATTCTAGGCGATTCTCTGCTGTCTAAACACAATCTATGAAAAGAGTACCAATTAACTCATTTACGAGTACATATTCGTTTTTCTATTTTTCTTTCAAAAATATGTACGAATTTGTTGCCTCAATGAAATAAGGCTAATGGAGAAAAGAGGTAATTAAAATTACCAAGGATTATTTCAACCATGTTTTTATTTCAATTAAAAAAAAGAATTTTAAGGACTACAATCGGTGGGTAAATCTATGAGAATTGCATTTAAAAAAAAACTAAATAGTTTGTCGACGTGCTATTAAGAATGTTCGTAAGGTTAAAAGAATAAAAAAAAAGTTCGGACACACAATTATTAAATTAAAGCTCAAATAAAATGAAGAGGTTAATGCGTAAATTTAATTTAGATGCAACCTATGCATGTCAATATTATTTCTATGCGCTTCGAAAAGTGGAAATTAGGATTGTAATTAGGAAACAATTTCTTCTTATTTAGTATTCAACGGACGATTAATTTAGTGTTCAAAAGTACCCGAATTGCTATCGCACGTTGCACACATACATATTCTCGAGAAGAGTTTTCCAAAATTCTAGATCCTTTTTTGGATTGTGTTTTTAACAAAAACGTAACTGTGCTTAGAAACTAAATATTAACATTTGCGTATTGGATGCTGGGACCACAAGTAATCAATAGGCCTTTTTTTCGTTATTTAGTTCAGAGCACATCGAGATTTATTAGAGAATATTCATGCTTTTAATCCTCTTAAACATTTAAATAGTTCTCATACAAATACAAATATTTGGCGCGGCAAGTCCATGAGACCATATTCTTTTGGTGGATTCGAACCTCTAAACCTCTAATCCCCAACGCTGTACTCCGGCGCACTAACCACTGATTAACGGCGCTCGCAGTGTATGCTTATAGTGCTCATACATATATTATTAAATTAACAACAAAGACTCGAACAAAATTTTAATTTTTACAGAGAACAGTTATTTTTTGAAGATATCGCTGATAAACCTGATTGGTGCGTACTTAATTGTTAAGTTAAGTCCATGGGGTTCTAACAACCCATCTCTCGTTAGCCTGAGTGATATGATATATATAATTGACCGTCAAGATTTTATGACTTGAAAACAGTGGACTTTATTACTTCTTTGCAAATACAAATGGCTTTCGGACAAAAATTTTAAACTCGAGATTTTATTCCAATTTGGGTTGACCAATTCTATCTGTTTGTCATTCTGAATGACTGACTGTACGCTAAACGGCTGAACGAATTTGCTTCAAACTTCATGTCTGTAGTATAGTAGTGACCGCTTAAAGCGAGCGTTATACGAACCATTTGACCCAGTGCCAATCAATGTCCCATAAAAACTAAGGATTATAAACTCGCCAATAGCGAACCTACTTAAAGCGAACTTTTTACACGTTAAATGAAGAAAATGTCCGGTTTTATTACGTCTACGCTTTATCCTGGACGGTTTATGGCCATACGTCGCAGCTCACTCTTAAATATCTCAAATTGGCGAGACTCCTCCATTCAGTCGTTTAAACTGCAGTCATACTAGGGTTCCCAATCATCCCCCTTTTTGG
Source organism: Xylota sylvarum (assembly GCA_905220385.1). Lineage (NCBI taxonomy): Eukaryota > Metazoa > Arthropoda > Insecta > Diptera > Syrphidae > Xylota > Xylota sylvarum. Next base: position 66,894,742 of record LR999958.1, on the reverse strand, counting down.
AGGACAGTTCTCCTTTTCACCACTTTCTCCTCCCGTCCTCCTTTAAGTAAAAATGTGCTCCATTTGCTCTTAAAGCAAGTGAAATAACTTACTAGTATTTTTATTGCACGCACCCATTTTCGATCATTTGGCTGGTATCTTTTTCGGTAATGACCCTGTTCATACAAGACTGACAGACTGGGTTTTTTACGTTACAGTGTTCGGATAGTTCTGTCTGAACACTTTCTTTCTGACTTTGTTTCGAAAGTATACCACTGGAACTTCTCGGTATTTTGCTTTTGGGACACTGTTCGGTAGTCGTCTTTAAATTTCCACGCATGAGGAATACCTCAAAGATGTAACTTTCAATTTTGATGTTATCGTTCCTTTAAGGAAGCTATGAAACTTATTATATTGCATTATCCCGGTGACTTTTATTGATGGCGGTAGACGATGCGTTCTATGTTTTTCTTGTGGTTCTTTTTGCTTTTCTTCTTTTGGAGGCTCGACTTCGGGCGAAGAACCCTTCGATTTTTAGTAGGCCTTTTCTTAGGGACCCGATTCGTTTTGCGTGCTAAATCTTCTTCGTCGGTGTGGTATTACAGACTAGCTAACCGTGGTGGAAAACATTCTCGTTCTTACTGCAAATGCGTGTCACTTAGAACCATATTTTCTTTAATAAATCTTATGATCTTGATAGAGTAGATCCATTTCATTAAGATTGATTCGGAGTGCTTTATTTTCTTCCTCAAAGCTTTTAAATTTTGTTGAGTCCCGATTTCGCTATCTGGCGGTCCCAATAGACTTCTTTTCCCGAGGTTATTCGATCTTGGTGGAGGAGATCGTTATACCCTTGAACTTTTTGTTAAAAGGTCATTGGATTGAAATAAGTGGCTCTCTTTAAAATCCGTAGAGCCGACCTCCGAAGAGGGTGGATTTTCTAGTAAAGCCACCTGGGGTACTAAATCTTGTCGGTTTGTTCATTGCTTTTTTTTTGTATACACTATACACTCGGTACATAGAGGTTGGATTTTAGTCGCCTCTTACGACAGGCATGCCTATCTCGGGTATATTGTAACCTCTACCCGAAGGGGCTACAACAAAACTATTTTTTTCACAAGTGAACTGGTTTGACATTTCCAAATGTCAAAAAAAAATTCAGAAAATTTCGGAAAATTTGAACATCCAGATTGCCGTAACATGTCACCTCTCCGCTTCCTCAATTGTCTGTAAACGTAAAAACATTTAAACCATCAGTCCTGTGTGAACATGGTCAATCATTCATTTGTCATTTCCATATTTCCGGCAAGTGTCACTTTTACACTTCAGCACACAGCAACAAGTTTCTGTTTTTTAGTCCCACAGTTTCTGAATTTTGTCATTTATTCATATATGTATGTATGTGTTCCACTGATTTACTTAATTTTCGTTTTTGTTTTTTTTTTTTTTGTAAATAATGCCCAGTTATTTATAGAAATATATTTATATTATTATTTAAAACAATAAATGCAATGAAATGAACTAATTCTAGTACAATCGGTGTCCTCCTTTTGTTTCAATCAAAGTTGGGAACCGTAAGTCATACATACATTCTGACTAATAAGCGAGCAGATAGGATTGGAATAATATTGAATTACTATGTAATACATATTTATAACAATCATAAATTCGTATGACTACTGTAGGTTGTTATAAAATTAAAAACACATACCTATGTTTCTCATATTACTTCACAAGGTAATCATAGCATAATATTAAAAATGCTACACTGGCCGCAATTGATAGTCCTTGTATTGTACAGCTTTGTGATTCACGCAAGTCAGAAATGGGTTTTATGTTTTTATTCATAACCATGTCCATCATGCCTTTCTGACGACCTCGAAACTTATTACTCTTGTTTAATCTATGCTTTTCTATGTTTACAACAGATTCTTGCTTTCAGGCGATTTCACTAACGAATTGTGAAAAGAACATAAAAAATCATTTCTCTTCTCATCAGAAGCAACAAACAAACAGAAAGGATACCGAATGGCCGTCATGCTTTTGTCAATTTTTTGCCATTAACTTGCCATTAACTCAAAGGATTTAGGTTGAACTTTAAACGTGGAAGGACATTTATTTCATTCAAACTAAATCTTGTCGGTTTTGACCAGAACCGGAATGCCAAGGTGTAATAAAAGTCATTTTTGTTTCCTATTTTACTTTTTTCGGACTCTCATTTGAAAAGAAAATGTTTTCAACTATGTATGGAATTATAAAAATCTAGCACACCAATTCAACTTTGAGAGAGAGTACCTGGACAGCGTTGAAAAAGTTGAAGAGCACAATCCGTTTATGAAGTGGGAGTTGGTCGAAATGCTAAACATCCTGACCAAAAACGAATAGAGTCGTAGATTTACCACTACGACCCCAGGACGAAAGCTGTGTTCCAAATATTAAGAAAGGATTTACCACAAGAATCAGTTTTGGCATCAACTCTGTTTGATCTACATACTCACGACATACCTCATATTTAATTTATTCCTGTGCCTCTTCTGTTCATGACAAAAATTTCACGATAGACAGACTTAAGAACATGTAGAACGAAATAGGACATGTAGAGCGAATGTACAGCAGTGCTCCGGCCCATAGTCTTCGAATCAAACCCGGACGGACAACGCAGTAGAGGAAGACCTCGCCTTAGGTGGCGCGCACAAGTAGAAGGGAACCTCAACCGACTTGGAATGCGCAACTGGAGGCAGTTAGCTAAGGACCGGGCTAACTGGAGAGGCTTGTTGTTTGAGGCCCAGGTTCACCCCGAACTGTAGCGCCACCTAAGTTACTAACTTAGATAGTAAGACAGATTTAATTTTGTGGTCGCCAACTTTTTTAATTGTATAATGCTGTAATTCTTACCAATGAGAGTCATTATTGCGAATAACTGTTGTTTTTTTTTAGAGTAAGAACAAGAAGAACCAAAGAGGCTTTACATAAAGACGGAATCAGCGAAAGATAAATTAATGAATGTACATATGTATAGTATGTTTCATAAAATCGATGCAGGTAGGAATTCTCAGAAAATGTCGAAAATAAAATCGTCTAAGCTCCAGGATCTCTTCGTCTACGTTTAGAACCATCTAAAGTAAAGTAAAATTCCCTCTATTGAATTATAATGAATTGTTCTTATACCTACGAAACTTTTTACCATTTAACATCTTGCAACCGCCAACTTTATTTCCACTTGCACACAATGAACACGTTCAGGAAAATTAGTATCTTTTTGCTTCTAAAAATTTCTAACGCACGTTTGAAATATAATAATTTCACTTTTATTTAACAAAACTTCACTACGGCGAATCAGTTATGAAAGTAAAACATTACCTAAATTATGAATGAAAAAAGCAGTAATTCTTCAAACTATTCACCCTTTCAATGCGAATTTCTATTCAAGTGCGCTATCGCCTATAACTGGCTGTGGTTCATAGCAATATGACGCCATCTCTTCTGTGCAGTTTCACTTTTTTTTTTGCTAACCACACGTTTCTCACATAGAAGTAGTACACACATCATGATTCGGCCTAAAGCAGGTGTGCTAAGTCAGTTTTCTGGGCTTGAAAGCGTCGCGTATGTGAATAGAATTCATAATTATACATCTGAGAGAATTATCTTCGTCGGCCTGGTCTTCAAGTTTTCCGCCGACAGGGATCATTAAATGAAAAAAAGATAAATTTTGTTTAGAATTTCTCCTGTAAAGGTTTTAATTTGAAAATTATTGTTAAGAATCTAACAATAGTAAGAATAGTAAGAATCTAACAATAGAACTAATAGACGATGATACGACCATTTACTTACTTGGGTAGAGCTACAATCATCTTGGATTCAGATAAACAACATTCAAGCGTCCAATTACCGTCTAAGAATAAGACGCAATCCTTGATCTGAAACTTCTAGACTGTAAAACAAGGAAACTGATTTGACAACTGTAGAAGAAAGCATAATGACGATGACTGAAAGGGGTAATATGTCAAAACAAAATGGCAAATCCGAACGAAATTAACGATAGATCGCTGTCAAAATTTATTGCGTCACTGTTTTTTTTTTTTTAACTTGCAAAATGCAGCATTCTTAGAAGATACAGTTAGAGAACGTACAACCTGGAAAATTGTAGAACGCAACGATATAGTCCTACTTTAATTACCAAAAACTGACAGGAGATACTAGATGTCACCTTCGTTGGACAACCTCTCTAGCTCTACCCTTAACTCTCAAACTGGCATGTATCTGACATTCACTAGTTCTCCGATTACAACTATTTAGAGCACTATTTAGATACGCACTTCAGAACTTCGCACTTCGCAACCAGTTTTCACAATCGCTGCAGAACTGACTGATATAATTATGAATGAATACTCTCCGCTAAATTGTCGAACTGCATCTATGTTATACCAAGCATACTATGGCTGATGGAAAAGAAGAGTGATAGGGTATCATACGATCCATTCCACGGATAGTACCTTTTTTATATGTTTTTATTTTCAAAACAAATAACTTGCTTAGGTAGTTCTTTAATTTAAATAATTTTCTTTCATCACAAGCTCTTGTTTCCAGCAGTTTGTTTTTCAAACTTACTTTCCATTCCCAACGTCCTCATCTCATAAATCCGATTCACTAGTATGTATTCAATTATTAAAAGTTATAGAACTCATACAAGTAAAACTGTGAACAGAATATCTAGGATTAAATGCATGAAAACAGAATCCTTGACCCTAAATTGAAGCAGCTTTTTGGAAATTTCATCATCATCATCATCATCATCACCATCATACTTTTCATCGTTGTCGCCGTCATCTACCCTCTCAAAATTCTTACCAGACCCTGACCGATTTATCGCATAGAGAAATGTTTCTAAAGAATTTCGATACACACAACACACATACTCGTAGGTAGTCAAGCAGTTTCAAGAGTCTCATTAGCACTTGGAATTTCTATTAGAAAACTGAAAACGACATACAAAATTGATTCGATAAAATGGTCATCTCCATTGGATCCTTTTCTTTTTCTTTCTCGCTCAATATTCTTTCATAAGAATTTAATTTGCATTCTTTGTTATATAATCCCTTTTAATTGCAACAAGAGTTGTTATTCTAGTTTCAAATTATTTTTATGTAGTCTCTTTAGTATTGCGTCCTTAAAAATATGCACACTTGGAGCCCTGGATTACAATACTTAATAGTTAAACAGTACTCAATTACAGCTAGATTAAATTGGTCAACGGAAAAACGTCTTGAGAATCTGGCTTTGTTTTCAGAAACCCATTGTGCTAGAATTGTTTGTGCTTGGTTTTTAAGAAGTCTATCGTCTGCTCTAGGTGGATGTCAGCAAATTTTGTTAAGAGTCCGTTCATGGAAGTGTTGACGAATTCAAAGAAATGTGGAAGGCAAAGTCTATAAAAATTAGACTTAAAAAAATGTGTCTGCAGTAGTGACTTCTTAAATAAATTTCACATCATTTCCAAGTGTGTACATACATATGTATGTAGGTGAGTAGAAGTGATTGTTTATCTAACGACACAGGTTATTGAAGTACGTTCACTATTTCCTAGATCTTACGATACTATGTACCGCGACCTGTAATATACTAGATCAAGCTTATTTTTACTGTCTGCAATGTCGGCAGGTAGTTTGTACATATTTGATCTACTCATGAGCTGTACCTGAAAATTTATATGCAGATGGCGCTGATAGTGGGCAGTTTCCGTTTAGCTAACCAGTTAAAGTTCTTAAGTTTCCTTGCTGAGTTTAAGTAATTTTTTGGCCTTACATTGTTCCTAATCCCGCGAAATTGGCCTAGGATTGTTTGCTAAACTGATTGCCACATTATATAATTCTTCATACTATTAATACATTTCTTTCTCATACAAAACATGTTTGTGTGGCCTACAGAAGTCTGTGACAGCTTAAACTTCAAACGGCGAAAAGGTCTACACCTTCTTGTTCAGATTCGTCAAGTTTTCGTTCACTTTTGCTCACTTTTGTTCTTTCGTGCGAAAGTCTGACGTTTGATTAAAAGCCTTGTAATTTTGAGGTTCATAAGCTTCAATAAAATGAATCTCAGTTTTATTTATAAGATGAGTGCATTTGCAATTAATAGAATCATCATTTGAAAGAATAATTGTTCATAGATTTCATGTACATATACGATTAGGTTAAGAAAAATAAAAACACAAAGTGACAATCCTTTCCGTTCACTTGCGTCTTATGGACAACTTCCGCAATTGACAGCAATTAATGAAATTTGACATTAGCGTCCAATTGCTTTCTCCTATTATGGTTAGGTCTTAAGTCAGCAACACCACGCACTTTTTTCTACTGACTGAAATTAGCAGTTTCAGGCGATCTTCGTAAGACGGTCAGACCTAAAGAGTTCAAGTAGGATAAAGCGAATAAATCTGCGCTACACAGACACACTTCGGAAAAAAATCCGTGACTTACATACTCGAAAAGGCGTTATTTAGAGGGACTTAGTAAAAAGCGTTTATGAGAGCTTCAAACCAATTATTGAGTTGGATCTACAAAAAAAAAAAATACAAATACATACTTGGCGCAACACAACCATTCATGTTGTTCGTGTTATGTATATTCTTTACATGAATAGTAGCACTGTTTAATGCCGTTTCCAAATGGCAATGATTTATTTGAAAAGCTTTTTCATGATTCTTCATTAGCTTGCGAAGTAGGCGCTAGACGATTGTAAATTTATTGGAGGTACAAATAAAATTAATGTCAATTATCATATGAAAACCTTAAGCACTTACCTTTGCAAGAGTGTAAATTAGCAGAAAACAGAGAGAAAATTTTACTTACGGCTAATCTTAAAAAATATTAATGTTAATATCAAAATTATCCAGCATCACCTTAGGTTAGGCTTTGGCTTTGTATATACATATGTATAACGCCACACTCAGGACAATACAGACTCATTGTCTGTCTCTCCCCTATGGGGAGAGATGTCCCTTGCCCATTGGTTAACCCTAATTTTACAACTATGGTTCATATGAACTAGCAAACCATTCAGTTTATTTGACGTAGTTCAAGATGTCAATAACTGGTCTACTGGATAATTCTTCTAGGTCATGGAATAAGTGTCGCCCGAAAAATTTAAATCCAAGTTGGATAAGACCTGAACAGTGAGAGAGAAAGTGGATTGTATCCTCATTTACTTCCTCATCTCCATATCCACGACATGTTTTCTTCCGTTCGTCTTATTTTTTTTCAGATGGTACCGCAGAGTGTTATGCCCCGTAATGATTTCTACAGGGTAGAAAGGGATTTCCTATCCTCTAGCACAATTCTGTTGGTCCTACTCTTATCGAAACAAGCCCATATCATTCTTGTGATGACACAAGTGTCTAGGGAGGTCCAAGAACCTTAAGCTCTTCACGACAGCACTTCACAACCTGGGATTTTATTTCGATAGCAGAATTCACTTTTATTGCTGCATCGCTGTCGATTAAAAAGGTGATACCTTCTTGTGGTATTGCCTTCTTGCCTTCAAATGCCTTCGTGACAGCCTTCGGAGTGCCACCATACAAGGCAGCCGAAATTCAGAATAGGTCTTACTATAGCCACATACAAAAAAAATAACAATTATTTGGCGCGACAGGTCCTTGGGACCCAGGGCCTAGCTTCTCACAACAATTCGTGTTGTGCATCTTATATTCTTTACACGAATGGAAGGGGCCTACTGTTTTACCCAGTTTTTCCCAAACATTCTGCTGCATGTATAGAAAGCGATAGCGGCATTTTTGATTCTTTCATTAATGTTAGGCGTCCAATTCAGCATCTTATCAAGAACGAGTCCTAGATATCTAGCGCTGTCGAGATTTTAAGGGGAATGTCCAACTTAAAGCGATAGGGTTAATGACAAGGAAAAGGGCGAAGGGATACCAGCGGTGTATTAAAAATAACACAAATATAAAATAATTACAGTGTATACCGTTTATAATTTTTATTTCATTCTACAAAAAAAAGGAATCAACTCGTTCCATGAGTAAATGTATTTCCCATCAGCATCTAAGGTTATTCCTATTTGAGTATTCATGCCTACATATACATATGTATTTATTTGTACATATATACCTATTTGGCATCTTTTGCTGGCAAGTACTTACAACCAGTAATACGAGTATGATTTATCTAAATATACTAAATATCGTACGGAAGCTTCAACTGATATACATCCCGTCTTCATGTTAACAAAAAGTAAATAACAATGAATCATCTCATTCTGTTAAATATTTTCTTCGAGAAAGTGACTAATTTCAATACGTAAATGTCGTAGATATTAAGTGAGAAAAAAATATTTAATTGATGATTCACGGATTTGGATTGGATATTCAAAACACTTTGCTGCACGAAGTCATAATGTATCTGTTATCAAAACATTTGTTGCCTTTTATGGAAACAATGGTGCCCTAATATAAAAAGCATCCCAAATAGTTTTGGCCAGTATGTGACCGTTGAATAAGATGGCGTTTAATCTGACTGCTGGGGCGAAGTGTTAATTAATTTTCAGTTGATATGTATGGTTTATGTGACTAATTAGAAGAGATGAGTTATTTTGTGTAAAAGTTTGATTGTGAAGGTCTCGTTGGCAAAACTTTTAAGAAGAATAAAGACAGAAAATCGTACACTGGACATCGTGTTGATTTTTTTGGCCGCCGTTTCAGGTTATTCTTTATGATCTATAAATGGTCCTTCCGTGGGAGATATAACAGATATAACCAGCGTAGAAGAAAACAAAAAAACGAAATTATGCTTCAAAATCAAGTTGCTAGAATGCGATGCACCCGAGGAATGTGCTCTTAACAGGACAGAATACACAATGGACATTTTCTACGACAGAGGGACGCTAGACAACACGGTGTAGACGCACCAATACAAAAATACAAAATACAAATTTTTGGCGCGACAAGTCCATGGGACCCAGGGCCTAGCTTCTCACAACCACTCGTGCTGTGCATATTCTTTACACGAATGGAAAGTACCTACTGTTTAATGGCGGATCCGAACGGCAGTTTTTGTTTTGAGAAGCTTTTTCATGACAGTTTTACTCTCGGATGTTTGCCAGACGCTCGCGAGAGGTGGGGCCGTGAAAGAAATTTTAGGTGTTGTTTGGGGATTGAACCTGGAACCCCTCGCTCCGTAGTCCAACGCACTAACCACTTGAGCCACGGCGCCCACCAGACGTACCAATAGCACTTTGAATTAAAGCAATGCTAACGAAGAAGAACAGGGGTTGTTCGCGAGGTCGCGTTCTCCTAGAACGCCTATTCCTAGACAGACTGCCTGTGATAATACACAGATGGGTCGACATATAATCGATATGAATAGGCCTTCTATTCTTCCTCCGACTGAGATTATTTTGTTTTGGAAGCAGGATGGTGACCGATCTGACTTAATCAGAGCTAAAGGGTGTCAATCTCCAGATATAAGAAGTCTACAATTGGGCCGGCTTCTGCCATACCATGAGCAGTATCATAGGAACAGAAAATAACAAAAAATAGCTTAGACTGTTAGGTTAGGTTCGATTGAGAAGCTGCCACACTTTGGCCAGAATAGGGCTATTGTAATACCACAGGATCTAGTGTCCTCAAACTACCCCTGGAACCAACATTATCGTATTAAAAAGCGCTGGAAGCATCTAATACTTTTGTTAGCTGGTTCGTCAAGGTTGTCGAAGTACTCTCCTAGATATAGTTTTCATTGAGTAGAGAGAGCTTGGCAGGTGCATAGGAGGTGAAGAATAGTCTCTTCCTCTTCCTCATCCATGTAGCTTTTGCAAAAATCGTTTGCCGACTACCTGCTATTGTGCTGATGAAGGATCCTTTTAGTCTTATTATACTAATGGAGCGCTTGAGATCCAGATTAGCCAAGATCTGTTTCGTGATAGAGCTCATGGTGCAGTTTGTCCACCTGCGGTCAGCAACGTTTATCGCATTTTGCTTAATTAAGAGTTTACACCGTAGCAAGAGGCTTGTTGGGATTCTCCTTCTCCGGTAGAATCGACAGAGTTGTGCCAAGCCTGGCGAGTTGTCGACATAGGGAAATTCTAGGTCCAACACCCAAATGAGGTGAATTTTGAATTGCCATCTCGTTGAGAGATAAGCGGCAATTAAGGGCAGCTTTGGAATTGAAGGTGACCGAATCCAGGGATTTAACACGGCTTGACTATCGGTAAATATGGTGACATATGTACCTCGCGGATATTACATTGTACCTTAGATGACAAGACCTTCTTGATCGCCATGATTTCCGCCTGGAACACGCTACAGTAATTGGGAGGCGGAAGGACACCTTGCAGTTTAGATCTTGGGAGAAAACACCTCCCCCACACCTGTTTCCGTCTTGGACCTGTCTATATATGTAGAGGCCAACGGATCCACAGCAAGACCCTATATAGGTTTCAAAATTTTTGTTGAAAAGGAACTGGGGGAGGGTTTAATCAGTGGCTTTTGGGATGAATTATAGTTTATTTAGTTTTTAGACGAGTAGCCAGTTCGCAGACTGGTCCACAAAAGAATTGGTTTTATAAAAATACCCGCATTTGCTGCCACTTGTTTGCAATAGATGTCGAGCGGAAGCATGTGGAACAGTGTATCCATACCCCCACTCCAAATGCGGGTATGGATACACTGTTCCACAGGGCTCCACTAATGAAGGCGAATGGCGTTCTTTGAACACAACTGATGGCTATATCCATCGCAGTACACCAAACGATCACGCCATACGTAAGTATGGGCCTGATAACGGATACATAGAGTCAACATGTATATAATTCGAGGCGGAAGTCCCCACTCACTTCCAAGAGCTTTCTTACAGCAGTACAGAGCCTTTCTTAACTCGCTCCTGGATGTCGGGTTTCCAGCGTGTATTCCTACTGATGAACCACCGAACTGAGACCTTGGCCAGCTTTGAGTTGATGAACCTATTAGTAAGCAACTGGTTCACCAATCGACATCTTGATTCCAAGGTTAGAAAGTGCGCCTATAATTTCTGGTTCTACGTTGCTTAACGCTCCCTCAATGTCCAGGAACCCTACCAAAGTAAATTCTTTGCAATCTAAAGATTTTTCACTTCGATTGATGCGTAAATTTGTTGTGATATCTCTAAAGTCAGAGCCTCAGTGTTTTTACTCGTTGGACAAATATGCACCAGCCTTCCAAGCGAAAAATTATGTATTCGATCCTAATGGCAACGAGCTGTAATGTAAGGAATAGATCGAAAGATCGGAGTATGCCTCTGTAGCGATAGGAAAGTACTTCCCAAATAGTATGTTATTCCATTGAGTATTAAGTTTCTTACAATCATAATTCTGTGTGGCTTACTTACGGTACAATTCGCTACTTGTAGAGAAGGCGGCCATAATTCTAACCACTTCGTTTGTAATGTCAAGCTCATCATTTCTGAACCAAGCACACATTTTCTGCGAAAGTCGAACAAAATTTCAATAAAACGGGCAAAGCAGGGTCTGCTTCATGGTAGCACAATGAACCAGCTACGCCTGAGTGCATCATCCATACACAATCTTTTTCATTCAAAACTGATAGGCACGAATATTTTACGGTATTGAACCAATTTACATTGTAGTACAAGACAAAAGCAAGCTCCAAGAAGACTAGGAAGACTATTTGGAAGGAATAAAAAACAAGATGTTAACTGTATCCAAAGTATTTGAAGAATCTACACAGACCTCCCGTTCTATTTAGATTTACGTCTGAATTAATACGTGTTTACCTTGAATCATGAGATTTGTCTTTATTCAAAAGGCGATTAATCCATGGAATACCAAGGACAAAACTGACTGGAAACCATTGGTGCCAGACAACCCCAAATTCCTGCGCTTTCTGAATAGATGACGATATGAATACATAAGTATACTCGTACATACTATTATTAGTATTATTTGACGGAAATCGTCACTAAATTTCAAAAAAATTGCGTGGAGCAGAACACCCACCGTCATTAGCATTTCTATTGGCTTAGTTGTCTCATGACATCTACTTAACATGCAACAATCGATTTCGAATTCAAATTCCACTCTGATTCAATTCAAAAGAAAGTTACTATGACTACTATAAATTTCTGCGGGGTGGTCTGACCACAATTATTAGACATTCATAATTTCCCAGAATACAATAGCCCGCGGCTACGAATATAGTTTGCAAACAAAATTCAATATTACATAACAATAGAACTCATTATCAATTCATCGAAGAAATAATATAAACAAATAAAGAAATAATTCAATCGAAAGTCAGTCAGTAGGTATACTTATACTTAATCATCACCGGTATTTCTACCGCGCCTAACTGTCATCATCGGTAGTTGCCCTATCGGTTGGTCTAGTCACTCAAGATATGATTTGGTGATTTATCTTTTGTTTATATGTACATCTAATTTGATTCAGAAAACTTAAGACTGATAACCTACACAAAGTACTCAGAGTATGTATAACCAACACCTTCTTAGTGATTAGATTAGGAGTGTTCACCACTCATCAAATCGGTGTGACAAGAGACTTGCCAAACCATCCAACTAAAGTAAATTGCATTTGTTTCTTGTGTCCACATTCATCAAATCTAGGTCATTATAGCGATTTGACCACCAATTTGATGAGTGTGAACACCTCTATTAAACAAAAAAACAATTACCTAGGTACCTACTACACTTAGGCCCACACATGTAACACAAATACATATGCTGACTTCTTATCTTACATCTACATATACATCTTCTTAAGTTTTGAAGGCAATACTACCTACTTTTTCCACCATTTGCACCTCGCTGGCTCGAATGAGTCAGTCGAATGGAATCAAGAAAACTTAGTGCAGCGTTACCATCTTACTGGGTAGGGAGTAGTCGTACTATGCTACTACCTGAACATAGATCTTATGTCAGACACAATTTTTTTTTAACCATCTGTCAACGAAACACGTTTCTTTTAAAACGCCTAAGAGCACGTGTTTATTTATTTATTTTACTTAATTTCCGGAAAGATTTTAAATAAACTTTTTGATGAGTCAAGTTTTCCCCTTAAATTATTCATACATGTTCATGCCTACTATAAGCCAATTTATGCAACAAGATACTGTTGCGTGGATGTGTTGTTTTTTTTTTTTTTTTTTGTTTGTGGGTATTTTTGAGATGATCTCGAAAATTGTTCAACCATTTGAATGCGGTTTTTTTATATGCTTGTTTGCTATTAATTTTATTTAACATTCAATAAGTAAGTAAAAGTATGATACAATTGAAGTAATAGTAAATAATATATTTTTTTTTTGTAACTTTGCATTAGTTAGACTTAAGTGAATTAGATTACTAAAAATAGACATCATTTGCGATAATTTTTAGGCGTTTAGTTAGGTCTTTTCGTACTACAAAACTCAAGAACGACTGAACGTATGCAAATTGCCCAAATACGGCATTAATATTAATATTCCTTTCAAACAAGTTATGAAACATTAAAATCGATTCCAATATTTAAGTGTAGTTCAAAGTGGTCACATGACATGATTGATAAATTCACATTTCGATTGTACTAAACATTCACGGAAGTCATAATATCAAATATGCACGTTTCGATCACGAATTATCAGTACATGATTCAACCCTAGCATTTCAAAAGCAGAATAAACAAACTTATGCCGACGATTTGGATCGGTTTCAAAGCGTTATAAGTTCGTTTTTCCTACCAGAAAATTATAAAACTTAAAGAAATTGGCTGAAACTGAAAAGCAGCTGAAAAGATTTAAGGGGTAGACAAAGGTCATTACCCGGCTTCAATTGTTTACTGGGAAGACGTACATATGTACATATGTATATGAATGTGCCACCCAGGGTGTTAAGAATTTGTTAAGTGAGTTTTTGGGGAAACCGGTTGCAAATTTTAGTAATAGGTTGTTTGCGGAAAAGGACTGAATATTACCGCAGGATTGGGCCCAAATGTACAAATGTACATCAAAAAATATATTTTATTTCATATTTATCAAAATTAATAGTTTCTGCAGAATATCCTTCATTAAACTTCATACTATCCTTTACTATGTGCGTACTAAACTAAACTAAACTAAAGTTTTGTAAACTTTATTTAATTTAATGCTACATATGTACATCCGTTGCGCAAGATTAGGAGCTTTGTCACCGGGTCAAACTGGTTTAATGACTAAACAACGAACCACACATACTCGGCATAGGTCTACACCGAAAATGGTTGCCCTGCCTTCTGCCCCATCCGGGAAGTTTCAATGTAGGTCTCCGGTGCTAATAATCCGGTTTTTCCATATAGGTATCACAATGGACCTCCCTTTTGGTCTAAGTGCGTCCATGCTAAGCGGGGATAACCACCCAACCAAACTCTACATATGTTGTTTTGGCTGGATGCTGTAGGAATACGGTAAACAAACAGTGTTGTAACTGTTGCTCGGCATCAATTGTCCTTATTTTACCTCCTAGTGGTAGTCATCGGGTACTGGTTGGTATCCATCCGGACCCGACTTGCTAAGTTTATAAGCGCAAGTGTTGAACAAGAGAAAATAGCAGCACTATAAATATGACAGCGGACGAACTATCTCGATGGAGTCAACGGGGGCGTCGCAGCTTCAAACGGAACCATAAGCACACTTTATCTGGGCTAGCTCAGACCGATAAAGATTTCTAAGAATGAGTCAGGTTTTTGGAAAAGGGTTCGTGGCGGATGAGCTCTTATTGGGCCAACGGCAGCGTTCACATCCCCAAAGCGGGTTACTGACAGTTTAAAACCGACCCCACGTCCTAGGGGTTTAAAAAAATGGAACTGGCCCTCCAGGTTGGGGGTTATGCCGTTTCTTACCACTTAAAAATAAAACTAGTATGAAAGATACACCAGCCTCCGATAACATCAATCTCATTGGATATCATGTTCATGGACTATGAATTGAGAGTATGCACGCAGATATTACCGCGATCCAGGAGATACAATGAATAGAATCAGGTATGCAAAAACCGAAAAATTGCGACCTTTATTACAGCTGTCACAAAAGACAGAACATGCTAGGAGGCGGATTCGTCGTGGGAAATAGGCTACGTTCAATGATAATTGATTTTAAACCGATCAGCGATCGCCTGGCTGTGATCCGCTTCAAGGCATTATTCCAAAACATCGGCATAATACATATATGCACACGCCTCTACCGACGAAGCTGAAGACTCTATCAAGAAGAGTTTTATGACCTCCTGAACGGAACCTGTCGGGAGCATGATGTCAAAATCATACTCGGGGACTTCAATGACAAAGTCGGTGAGGAAAACATCTTCGACGGATTAGTGGGAAAGCACAACCTCCACGACACAACAGACAACGGCTTCCGGCTAATCGATTTTGCAACAGCTCGTCGCACGATGATATGTAGCACTAGGTTTAATTACTATGTACGTATCCACACAGAAACCTGGCGCTCTCTAGAAGGTCGAACAGCCAATCAAATCCACCACGTGCTAATAAATGGGAGACAAATTAAATACAAATTTTTTGGCGCGACAGGTCCATGGGACCCAGGGCCTAGCTTCTCACAACCATTCGTGTTGTGCGTGTTATATTCTTCACACGAATGGAAGGGGCCTACTGTTTAATGCCGGATCCGAACGGCAATTTTGAGAAGCTTTTTCATGACAGTTTTACTCTCGGATGTTTGTCAGACGCTCGCGAGAGGTGGGGCCGTGAAAGAAATTTTAGGTGTTGTCTGGGGATTGAACCTGGAACCCCTCGCTCCGTAGTCCAACGCACTAACCACTTGAGCCACGGCGCCCACATAATAAATGGGAGACATGCATCCATTATTCTGAATGTTTAAACTTTCAGATGGGCAAACGTCGTATCTGACCATTTTCGTGTTGCAGTCATGTTTAGAGCTAGACTATTCAACTAGAAGAAGCTGCAAGCTGCCTAGAAAAAGAAATTCAACGTTGGAAGCCTTGAACGGCTGGAGTAGTCAGAGCCTAAAGAATGCGCCTGACCGAGAGACTCTCCGCTGTGCATTCACCATCCACAAACGCCAACAATCTGTGAAACCAGTATCGCGACATCATCAAAAGGGTAGCAGAGACTATGTACTTACTATGTATGTAAGGAAAAAGTGGCATGAATGAGCTACTTCTTCTATTGGCTTCTCTAGTTCGTTCGAAATTTTTTACATTTTTTTTTTTTTTTATGAAGACACTCAAAACCTGTTCACCACCGGAGTTTGAAAATTTATACCAAACGCACGGTGTCCGATTGATCATTTTCGCCGAAAAAGTAAATATTAGTACATTGTTTGTGAAAGAAATAAGTTTCTATAGCTTTTATATATTATTATGCCATCCATACATATACTACATACATATATGTAAAAATATTCCTGATAATCTTTTCGTTGAATAGTATTAAACAAGACTTATTTATAGACAGTGTTATGAAAGAGCCGGCTTTGGGTGTGATGAAAGAGCCGGCTTAATAATAGTGATAAGACAGCGAAATCATAGAAAATGTTTTATTGCACAAATTTTTCAAATAACATGATTTTACTACCCATTAGTGCTCTGAAAACCTCCTCTATTTATATAGTTATACCAGTTGCCACAATCCAGCTGGATGACAATGTAGCACATAAAAACCTACACAATTCCAGAAGAAAAAAAGAAATCAAAGAAACATTGATGAAAACAAAAAAGATGTTTGCATTATTCCAAGTCACAGGTTGCTCAGGCATCCTGGATAGGATTCTAGGATTATTAATAGGTCTGTTCCGTTACATGAAAATTCGTGCAAATTCATACGAAGTGTTACGAATTCCAGTCGAACTCCGTTTCCTAACACAAAAAATCGTTAAAGAGAGAGTACACTCGAGAGATTAAAAAATTTTGTCTTAGTGACAAAAGTTACGAATTCTTACCCAACAAATTTTTGTAGGTAAGTGGTGTACGATCTGTCAAAAGCACTCATCAACTCGATAACACTTATGTAGTTCAGATTTTTTTTTTCCTAGGAACAAAATTTATTCAGGATTTCATTTTTATTTAATTTAAAAACATACGTACATATTTGTGAATATTTCCGAATAAATATTTCAACGTCTTTTTCATGTTTTGTTCTTACTTATACATGACATTTCAGTTGTGCTTTAGTTTTTCGATGTGTTCCCTAACTTTCATTTAACTAACTATCCTTACTTTGATTTATTTAATATTGAAATATCCGGCTCTTCCATAACAAGTGTTGTTTCTTTCATTAGATTTTAAACTTTTTAATGCAAAATTCTCTGAATTTACTTTTAAAATCGACTGTTATTTCATTTTATTTGCATCAATTAATAATTGAATTAAAAGTAGGAACAATCAACCTTCAGTTTTAAAATTTTAATGTAAATATTTATTTTTGACAAGTTATATTTAAAACTGGCTCTTTCATGCCTCCTCTCCCCCCCATGTACGATGTCATAAAATGATTTTCGAATTATATACTTGAAAATTAATCCTTTTACTTTGAACTAACTATGTACTTAGTTTCATTTTCATGGAAAATGTAGTAGGTTTTGCTCCGACATTTTTTCTTTTCACCTCAGTAACACTGTTACAGTGATTAAAAAAAAAGTATAAATCTAAACTTTGTATATAAACAGCTGACACTTGGGTGTAAAAAAAGAACAATTATGCCATTCTACTTCCGGCTAACGTACATAAAACCACGGCGAGGTGCAAATATTTGTGATCAACTTTGCCTTCGCCTTTGTCTCAGTCAATGTGGTCCATTTGTGCTTTCGGCTTTTACACTGGAAATAAGACCTGACCATGATTTCTTCGAATTTCGATGATTGAAGAGATCACCACACAACTCAAACAACACACAACAGTGACAACAACAACAACGAATACACAAGAACAGAGTATGAGTGAACAAGCGCAGCCACGGCGTGGGTGGTTATATTTAGCCCACTATAGTTTTTCATTTGGAATATCATTTCTTTTTTACTTGTTTTACATAGTATGTATGAAATTCCCACAGTGGAGCAAGCACTATGTACTAGTGTTCAATAGTTTTTTTTTCAGTTTTTAATATCGAAGGCATATTGTATATTACGATAGATACCACTCCCTCTTGCAACTATAAACACTTTTTTTTTTCTTGTGGAAGAGTTTTTTGGTTCTCTACATTTGAGGTATCAATTTTTCGGGGTTGAATTATATAATTGCATTAGTTGTATCCCACATTTAACCCACACTTACCTGAGGGGAGCATTCAAGGTTTCGTATAATCCAACAAAAATGTAGTCTTTCCTGCGGAGAATCTATGAGCGACTCCCTGTTGGTTGTACGATTGTTCGGTCAAATTCCTTCGAAAATCTTCACATCGAGTGAGCAGATCCGCACCCAGTTTTACTTATTTTTATAACAGAAAACGATGAATTTTGTTTGCTTTTCAAATTTAATAGGCACGCAACTAAAATTAACAAATCCTCATTAAACCAGGGGATTTGAGAACAAAAAAAAATAACGTTTGGCTCCTAATAATCGGAAGAACAAGGCATCACAAACAATAAATATGATTCGATCTTTTTTTTTTTGATTTTCTTGGAATTTTTCGCAACGCGCCGACCGCGAATTTTTTTTTTTTTCGTTTTCTTTTATATTCTTGATTTTATGGAGTACATCTGGGCGGTGGGGGAGGACGAGAAGGAGACTAAAAGCTAAACCAACAAAAACAACACCAACCAACAGTCAAGTAACGCAACAACAACAAAAAAATTAGAAAATTCGAATGAAAAACTCCCTCCTGCCGCCGTTACTCCCGGACAAAACAAAATAATTCAACTTTGCACACAGATGTTCACTTCAATGCACTTAATCGCGTTCATTTGCCATTGACACTTTATAATTTAGATATAAAATTGATTGGCTGTTTCTTTGTCACGCAGAAAGTTGCACAGATATTGTGGGAGTTTATTGGAATTCCTTCTTTTTTCTTATTGTGTGTGCAGTTCGCGATGCACCGCAGAAATACACCTCTTAGCACTTCGCCATCTTTTAGATTTCTGACAGTTGGAAAAATTGTACACTCGGTGAATAGGTATCTCTTTCTCTTGCATATATGAGAAAAACAAGCGTGCGAGTAGAAGAGATGGAGGAAGGAATGTAGTTTTCTCTATCGTAGGGTTGCCATGTCTTCAAGGTAATAATGATGATATTACAATTTGTTTAGTTTGGTAGTGTAGTAAAAGTGGGAGGTACTACTTTAAATAGTACGTTAACAGAATGCATCTACTACAAAATACTCCCCTAAAAACCTCCAAAAATAGGTCCTTTATTTGCAAATGAATCAATGTGCAAGATATGCAAAGTCCTTAAATATCTCAAAATTATATCTATTAAGTGTCGTTTGTGTTGTTGAACGTAAGCCACTTCCAGCTCCACTTCCAGCAGAATATGTTCATTTAGGTATGCAAGCAGTCGGACTTTTGATATGTTTTACCTCTGTTATAGGCGTGTACAATTTGTTAAAGAACAATGTTGAACTAAAATAAAAAACCACATAAAAGCACATTGACTTGTCCAAATCTTTCTTTGACATCAAAAGAATAATCTTGGTGGTCAATTACAGGTCCATTACGCAAAATTATGCGTTCATCGAATGTTTCCTTCAATAAGTTAATTGATTCGTTTGCTGTATGGCACGTAGCGCCATCTTGCTGAAACCACATAGCTTTCAAATTTATACCATTCAATTGGGGAACGAAAATCATCATCTATCGCAAATACCATTGACCATAACACGCTGATTAGCCTTATTTTTGAAAAAAAAAATATGGTCCAATGACTCCATCAGCCCACAGAATACATCAAACTGTGCATTTTTCGGGATGGAACGGAGTTTCGATAATCCCATGTGGATTGTCTTCCCTCCAAATGCGACAATTTGCTTATTTGTACATACCCATTGAGCCAAAAATGAGCCTCATTACTGAACACAATTTTTCGATAAAACAGCAGATCCAATGCCATTTGATTTCGGGCCATTCACTGAAATTTCAACGCAAACGATGGTTATTCGGCTTCAATGCATGCACGAGCTGGATCGTGTTAGGCTTCAAACCAAGATCTTTGCGTAAAAGTTTCCATAAAGTGGACGTACAAAAACCAAGCTGTTGTGAACGATGTCGAAGCGATAATTTTGGATCTTCTTCAACATTCTCCTGAACGGATGCAATATTCTCTTCAGTACGTACTCTTCTTATGCATCTCGGTGCCACTGCATCTTGGAAAGAAAATGTTGTAAGATAACGGTCAACAATACGGCGAATAGCGGTCACAGATGGTCGATTATGTCGGGTGCAATATGGTGCAAGTGCCCTTTGGCACATGGAACCATAATTTTGGAACCAAATTTATAAAATTTGATAACTTAGTTGAAGTGTGTATGTCATCACGATAAAATTGCAAAAACTACTGAATAACAATGGCACTGACAATTGGTTTGACAGATATATGTAACTGTCTGAAGGTAGTATTGGGTTATGTATGTGTAGTGCGTAAGTGTAGTTACTTTAAAATAGATAAAAATGTGATGAGTATCGATTTGAAAGGTCTTTCGTGGCCGAAAAACGTGCTATTATACACTACGATGAGACGATGAGACGTATGGAAAAGACATTTCCATATAATTAGCGCAGTTTAGAGTCTATCCTTTCGAGTCTCTATCTTAACCTCATCTAAAGGTGAATGGATATGTTGGTTATCATCGTCTAGACTGTTTGATTCTGAATGATATCGGTCATCGTCTGCATTATACAGTATACAGAAACATGGCATCGAGTGTGATTTTACAACTAGGTTTCCTTATTCGGCCCTGCAGGTTTCTATTCTGGTTTTGCAGCCTCTACCTCATTCCTGTGATACCATCTGTCTATTTTCTGAATCGCATATTTCTCATGCTCTTTCCTTTTCCTTTTCTTTTCAAGCAACTGGTCTTCTCTTCTGGTTGTAGAGATGCAGAGCAACTCCGTTCTTTCTATGCAGCAGCGCCATACATGCTTCCTGTTTTACTTCATTTGCTTGCCGCCATTCTTCATATAACCAGGGGCTTCGTTGTGCTAGTCAAGATAAACCCAGTACATCACATCTAGGATTGTTTTTTGACAGTGTATTCACAAGTCTTCAGTGCTTGATGCTGGTGGCTTTGAACCTCTTGAGCACTCGATCACTTTCGGACATCATATTATGTCACAATATTTCCATATCTTTGGTCTGCATCCTTATCTCAGTACCTTGATACCAAATCAATTTTCCTTTAAGTAAACGTAGACGTATCTTAAAAATATTTCCGAGTGTACCTTTAGCGGTTAACCCAAGTGATAATTTCTTAAAAAATTTCGACCACGAGATTTTTAACAAACTTTGCATTATATACTATGATGAATAAGTTCGAAAAGGGTCTACCAATTCTGTGTGTAGACATGTGTACAGTACAATGTCGGAAAGATGAACGAACAAAAAGCAGGCCTAGTTCATCTCTTCAAAATGTTCATCGTTTTGAGTAGGTACTTAATTTTGGTAAAGAACTAGGTACTAGTTAACAGCTTTAGAAAGTATAAAGACATTAAATACAACATAACAGGAATTTATTTTATTTTTATAACAAAAATGAACAAAAAACACGGAAAACAAAAGCAATGCAGAAGTGGCTGTCTCAAAAAAAAAATTATTGATCGATGTTTGTCGCCCGGAAGAAAGCTGCTTGATCTCTCTTAGTTTTCTCAAGCTTAAAATTGTGGGAACGTCCACCACACATGGCTCAGCAATTTAAGGCAAATGTTGATTGCTAAAATGGCATGTGCTGGTTTGATTTAAGGATAGAACGTTGATCTTTTCGAGTATCCAAAAACCAACACATTCATCTTTAAGAATACTGCACTGGTGAACAAATTCCGTTCAGTCTTGCACTACATTTTTTTCATAATAGGTCTGAAAAATTCGACTTGCCTTAGAATTTTAACTAAGTCCATCTTGTTATTAGGCTACATTTCGAAGTATAGGTTGACAGCCGAGATTCACTTTCTTTACTTTCTCTATTATAGTACATAGTTAATAATGTGTACCTGCTCTGTAAATAGGTGCATATCTCGTTCGCATCCTAAAATTAAGAGCACTCAAGGTCACCAAACAACTACTCTTCACCGATCTCGATCAGGTTGTGAATATAAGAAGGTGAAATTGAAAATATTTGTATGCATGTCCTAATGACATTATTCTCGGAAGCAGGTATTTACGAATATCACAGTTCGTAATTTTCCAAGCCAATATTAGTGTATGTAAGTATTCTTACTCTCCCAAACATACGAATAATATGGTGATAAGAAAAAGAGCATTTTCTCTTTTAATCTGTGATTTGAGGGTAGAACTCAGTTTAATCTGAAAAGATAATTTCAGTCTTTCAACACAAACAGCTTGAAGCTGACTGCGATTTTGAGTTAGTTTTGTGCGCGAATACGTTTACCCATCCATATTACTTAATCTAAATCCCTCGTACAAAAAGTGATACGACTTAAAGATGCAACGATTTTCTATAAACTCGGCCTATGCACATCTCGCTCGTATTAGAAGAATCGGTGAAAATGTTTCAATAAATAAAATCAGACGCTTTGCAACGGCCGATGAGATTTTATTTCCAAAAAACTCAGACTTTCCTAGTCGACATATTGGTCCTCGGAAGACAGATGTTGTTGCTATGCTTGACACTCTAGGATATAAGGTAGGAATGTACATACAAAACCTAAATTACTTACGTATCAATACGTATATTTTATCTTCTTCTAGTCACTCAATGAGCTTACCGAAAAAGCAGTTCCGAAAAACATTCAACTGAATAGAGATTTAAATTTGGACAAACCGCTAAGTATTAACTTTTTCTTTTTAAAATTAATTTAATTCATATAAAGCAAAGTCTGTCGTATTTTAATCTGTGTTATCAGGGGGTCGTGACTTTCAGGGGGGCCGCTCTTAGTGATACGAGACAAGTGTTTTAACATTAGACCCCCAATGAAGAGCGGAAAATATATTGTTATTGATAACGCAGAATCGGGAGATTTAGAAAGGGAACTTAGTCAACGTAATATTGATTTATCTGTGCAAAATATTTGTGTTTGTCTACGTCAATTTCGTCATGTGTAATCTGGTAATTTGTAACTGAGAAAAACAAAATGCATGCGAAATGGACCATGTGTAAATCAGGCGATATTAACGAACCAGTACCATGTTTCACACTTAGACGAACAAAGTGGGACCAAAATTCAAAAATAGATTCCATGTTCTTCGACAGAAGCGTGTCCTAGTGTCATCGTTCCAATCGTTCATTTTTGCTATCTCTGTGCCAATCTGTAAAATAAAAAAAAAAATGGAACCAATTGATTGATTACACAGAACAAAAGTTATTACGTTTTCTTTTGGTTGCACGTTTCATCAGCCACCCTGTACATAGATACATATGTATGTATGTATCGTCGAAAAAAGGCAGTTTTTAAAATTGGTCTCTTCAAATTTTTGAAGAAATGATGCTTGTCACATCATTTAAGTGGCGAAAACCTCGAATAACTCGATCTGAACGAAATCATTCAGTCCTTAGACAGGTTTTCAAATACTAAACATTGAAAACACTTCCTGTAGTAAGGTTACTTCGGCTGTCTGCTCATCGACGGTATTTGTCTGATTTTGTGGCAGTTTGCAGTGACTTTGGGTCAACTTCATCGTCGAATGTCATTGACTGCCCCCCAATACTCCGGACATCTTCTATTATCTGCCAGCAGAAGTACTATCCGAGCTTTTAATTTAGTTTGTGCCTTGAGGACCGGACAAAGCAGTGAAAGATCACAGGTAGGGTCCCTTAAGGTTCCATGCTAGGTCCCCTACATGGCCTTATACACTAACACGTTTGTTGCCGCTCGAAATTACAAGGTCTATCAGGATTGCAACAACATTTCTTTCCAAACGCATTAGTGGACCACCGTGGCGTCCCGGTGGCACTGAGAATAAATTACTCAGTATTAGTATTGTATCGTTGAAGTTTTGAATATTCTGATCAGAAGCCCCATCAGAAAATTTAGTTCACACAGTGCAACTATGTTAATTTTCGTTTACTAAAAATCGTACAATAGGTATTAATCAAATCTAAACTTTTACAGGTGAACATGAATTGATAGACCGAATCCGGTCCATAGCTAACAGAAATGAAATCTGGAGATCTTACATTGGAATGGGTTATCACAATTGCTATGTACCTCACACTATACAACGAAATATTTTTGAAAATCCGGGATGGTAATCAAAATTAAGGACTCAAACGTAGAAAGAATAACATTGCTTTTGTTTTTATTACAGGACGACTCAGTATACTCCTTATCAACCGGAAATCGCGCAAGGTCGTCTTGAATCACTACTTAATTACCAGACACTTGTTTCAGAAATGACAGGGCTTGACGTGGCAAATGCTTCTCTTCTCGATGAAGGAACAGCAGCGGCAGAGGCCATGTGCTTGTGTGCCAGGTACTTTATCACTACTTAATAGCATAAGGCACGTTTTGATTTTACAAATTCTATAGGCATAACAAACGAAAGAAGTTGTATTTGTCTAACAAAGTTCATCCCCAAACCATATCAGTGGTTCAAACCCGTGCTTATGCATTGGAACTTGATATTCAGATAGGACCGATTGAAAACGCGGATCTTGAGAGTCGAGAGTTGTCCGGCATTCTTTTGCAATACCCCGATACTTTTGGTGATGTCAAAGACTTTGAAAACATCTCAGAATTGGCTCGAAAGAATGGGGTAGGAACTATAAAAATTATACCAAAAAAATTCATCTAATCTTTATGTTTTCACAGACATTAATAGTAGTAGCAACAGATCTTTTAGCGCTGACACTCTTGAGACCGCCTGCTGAATTCGGAGCGGATATAGCAATCGGAACATCGCAACGTTTGGGTGTGCCACTTGGTTATGGAGGACCGCATGCAGGATTTTTCGCTTGCAAACAAAGCTTAGTACGGCTTATGCCAGGTCGGATGATTGGCGTCACACGGGATGCTGATGGGCATGATGCCTACAGGTTAGCTCTACAGACTCGAGAGCAACACATCAGGCGAGATAGGGCTACCAGTAACATATGCACGGCTCAAGCATTGTTAGCTAATATGTCAGCCATGTATGCTGTTTACCACGGTCCAGTCGGGTTGAAAGAAATCGCTAAACGTATTCATCACTCTGCTCTCACGGTGTATGCTGGACTTGTAGACGCTGGACATAAGGTCAGTAATCAACGGTTCTTTGACACTCTTCACATATTACCCTCCGACCAAATGACAACAGACGAAATTCGTTCACGAGCTGAGAAAAAGCAAATCAACTTTAGGTACTTCCCAGATGGTTCGATTGGTGTAGCACTCGATGAAACGGTCTCACCGAATGATATCTCCGACCTGTTGTGGGTGTTTAAGTGCAAGCCAATTGATCAAATTCTTGCCGGAACTGATATCACTCAGAATTCAATTGAAAATACTAAATTCCTACGAACTTCAGCTTACTTAACTCATCCAATATTCAACACTCATCACAGTGAATCAAGAATGGTCCGGTATATGAAGCGACTTGAGAATAAGGATGTCTCTTTGGTTCATTCAATGATTCCGTTGGGTTCTTGCACAATGAAACTAAATTCCACAACTGAAATGATGCCATGTTCCTTCCGTCATTTCACAGAAATCCATCCATTCGCACCAGTGGAACAGGCACAGGGTTACCATCAGATGTTTAGAGAGCTAGAAAAGGATCTCTGCGAGGTTACTGGCTACGACAAAATATCCTTCCAACCCAATAGTGGTGCGCAGGGGGAATACGCTGGTCTGCGTGCGATTCGCTCTTACCACGAGCATCGCAATGAAAGTCACCGAAATATTTGTCTGATTCCAATTAGCGCACATGGAACAAATCCAGCCTCTGCACAGATGGCAGGTATGAAGGTGGAACCCATCCGCATAAAGTCTGATGGAAGTATAGACATGAGTCACTTGAAAGACAAGGTTTCCGAGCACCAGAGTGATTTGTCCTGCCTTATGATAACCTATCCCTCAACCATGGGCGTGTTCGAGGAGACTGTCGCTGATATTTGTAAGCTGATACATAAGCACGGTGGACAAGTGTACCTGGATGGAGCCAATATGAACGCTCAAGTAGGATTGTGTCGTCCTGGGGACTATGGAAGCGATGTATCACATTTGAATTTGCACAAAACCTTTTGCATTCCACATGGAGGTGGTGGACCTGGAATGGGACCTATCGGAGTTAAGTCCCACCTGATTCCATATCTTCCTGGTCATCCTGTCATAAGTCCTGTAGAAAGTGAAGATAATAGCTTCGGTGTTGTAAGCGCTGCTCCATTTGGCAGCTCAGCGATTTTGCCAATTTCTTGGTCATACATCAAATTAATGGGAAGTCGGGGACTAAAACGAGCCACACAAGTTGCCATTCTTAATGCCAACTACATGTCCAAACGACTGGAAGAGGAATACAAGACCCTTTTTAAAGACCCTAAGACTGGTTTGGTGGCGCATGAGTTCATTTTGGACTTGCGAGACTTTAAGAAAACTGCCAATATTGAAGCAGTTGATATTGCGAAGCGCCTGATGGATTATGGCTTTCATGCACCAACTATGTCCTGGCCTGTTAATGGAACACTTATGATTGAACCAACAGAGTCGGAAGATAAGCAGGAGTTGGATAGATTTTGCGAGGCAATGATTTCGATTCGTTATGAAATCAGGGATATAGAAGAGGGACGAATGGATAAGATCATGAATCCGCTAAAAATGTCACCCCATACTCAGGCTCAAGTGGTTTCGGACGAATGGAATAGACCCTATAGCAGGGAGGTAGCCGCATTTCCAGCCGTAAGTTTTTATTATATTACAAAATATTTGTTTTTTCTCTAATTTCGATGTTATTTGATAGCCCTTTGTGAAATCGGACTCAAAAATGTGGCCAACTGTGGGAAGAATAGATGATGCGTACGGTGACAAACATCTGGTGTGTACATGCCCTCCAATCCTTCCAGAATTCTAGTCGTAGTTCAGTTTAATCAACTTCTTTGTACAGAAATAACTAAATAGTTTATAATTAAAATAAGTTTTAAGGTTACAAATGTAAAAAAAGATATAAATTATAATTAATGATTTTCAAAACATTAAGTATGAAAACTCGAAATATTTATTGACTTCATTCTCCTATACAGGCTAAGTCCTGTCACCTCTTCTGGGGCATAGGGCTCTAACAACGCCTGCGTACCGTCGTGCCTGGATTTCTGCAACACGTTTTAACTCTCTCTAACTCTAAGTGGATGTAAGTAGAGCCTCTAGAGAAGAGCCAGGTGTACTTGGAAGAGCTTCCGTCCAGCCGCGAAGCCTTTTTAGTGCAGAAGGCAGTAACATATTTACGCAAGGGGCCCCTCCAGCAAACAATTTTTTGGTGATAAGCCCCATGACTTGCCAAAACCCCCCCCTACAGAAAACTGGAGCCCCAACATCCCTTGCCCAAGGAAGTTTCTTATCCAGGATGGCTGCCAGACATTTTGGTTGATCGGAAGTCTGGATAGTAATGCCTTTTAGCATTGGTTGAACCAGGACAGTCACAATCTTCCCTCTCGTGAAAAGAACAACTTCATTTATCAAAGGATTGGCCGAGGGTCCATTCCTAGTACACCATTCATCATCCGCGTATGCGTGAGGATAGACGTTTGAACTATTGAGAGTATAGAACAAAGGGTCAATCACCATGCACCATAGCAGTGGAGACGGAACGCCACCTTACGGCACTGTTTACAACCAAAGTTCTATTCATCAGCACTGCTCTGATCCACAATACCAAAGTCTCATCTAGTCCGTGTTGTTTCATAGAGTCAGATATGCAGTCAAAAATCGAAGGCACCTTCTATGTCGATTAAAATGCCCATGACGTATTCATTCCTATCAAGTGCGCATTAAATTCCAGCAATTAGATCTTAAAGCCCACTTTCACAGGATTTTCCACGCTGGTATCCATGTTGCATCTTAGATAAAGCGTGAAACCTCAGTGCAAACCTGCGCATGTGAATCTCAACGAATCTCTTCAAGATTTTCACCATGAAAGAAGATAGGCTTAGAGGTTTGAAACTCTTAGTGAGGGAGTAGTCATCTCTACCAATTTTTGATATAAAAGCCTCTTGAACCGCACGCCAAGGAATTGAAATATATGTTAAGCCTAGATACGCAATGAAGATTCTGTACATAGTTGGCAGCAATTGGTTCATACCATGCTGCAGCAAGGGTGGGTACACCCCATCGATATCAGGCGATTTGAAGGTATCATTTGTTACCACTTCTGATACAGCATGCCAGCTACAATGAGTTTTGTGATTTAAATCAGGCTCAGTCGACACAGGCGGGCCAAGCTATAACCCAATCGTTATCTGGTTATCTAAAAGTGAGACTGAAATTCTCCACTTTCGTAACAGTGTAGATACCGTCTGATTTTCTAAGTGACTTTGGATTGATTGGCTGGTCTCTTTTGAGAAAGTTAACCAACGTACTGGTTGCACCTAGTGTCTCGATCTTTTCACAGAAATCTTTATGGAATCCTTCTTATATTATTTTTGTCCGGATCGAAAAAGGTTCCAATCTCCGTCTAAATTTGTATTGAGTAAGCGATTTAGAAGTTTTTTTAGGCTCCTTTCAGAGTCTTTCCAGATTTGGGTTCCACTGATGATCTACAGGAATTTTTCATAAACGGGCACGTTTAATAAAAACATCTGATGATGATAATAGACCGTTTTTGAGCAGTATCCTCGAAAATCTGTGTCATTCTGAGTTTAGGAGGAGTTTTGACAGACTTGTCTAGTTCTTCTCTAAAGCATATCCAATTAGTTTTTCGCTCTCCAAGTTGTAATCGACTTGAAGTACCAGTTAGATAACGTAAAGTCAATCACTTTCTTTGTTCTTCCCGTAACAGAGGTTGTCTGAGAGCCATCATTATTAACGACCATGTCAGAAGATAGTACGAAATCTAGGAGATGTTTTCGTTGTATATTTCATTAGCTGCTGCCCCAGATTGTATTCTGAACATCGCTACATATGCATAATCCCATCTCCCGAGAGTCATATTACTCTATGAGTTCGACAACGGCCTTCGATGGTGAAGGCATTAACGAATCATAGGGAAAGTAAGCTGGCGCAATGACGAAGGTTTCCATTCAACGTTCGTTTCGTAACTTATAATTGCAGCAACCAATTCCTGGTCACAGAATTGTACAAACTTGGTTAATAAGAGAAAGTCTTGTTCAAGTAGACAAGCTGTCGGTCTTTCAGATAACGATGCCTTAAGGCTCCGACCCATAGGATCCATCGACGTCGTTCCGTTAAACGGTGTCGTTGACGTTCACATAATGAGAGAACAGTTCCATAAAATCCGCCGCAAACATATGTTGACCTACTCCTATGATAATAAACCTACATCCGTTGGTTATGGGCCACCTTCCATAAGAATGCGTGAATTATATCTAGTTGTCAGTTAAAAAAACAGAGCAACGGATCGACGGATTCTATGGGTCGGGGCCTTTAGTTTTCTTTCTAATTTTTTTAATTTTTCGACTTCATTTAAACCCCAGAAGGCAAATTTAGTTGTGGCTTTTTCTTTGCGAACGCATTAAAAAAAAAACCTCGACATAAAGTCTGACATAAATATGTCTCGGTGGAATGACATTTCGTTCTCTATTTAAAATGACTTGGCAGCATTGTTTGTAGGTACCCCTTTTTTTCAGTAACGTACAATTCCCTCCAGTAAGTTATTGACATACACTGTAAGAAAACTATCCCTCGATTGTCACTTTGAATTCGGCAAAACGAAAATAGAAAAGTGTGCTTCGGTTTGTGTCGATACATTTTTCTAGAAGCATTTCGTCAATTGTTTGATCAATAATACGAATACTATAAAAGAAATAAGTCGCATTTTCTTAAAACAGAAGGATGAAAATCGAAGAAGTAAAAAGCACTGTTCGTACGCAACGAATTGCTGCCCACAGTCATGTCAAAGGTTTAGGACTTGATGAGAATGGTGTACCGATACAGATTGCAGCCGGCTTGGTGGGTCAAAAAGCCGCCCGAGAGGTAAAACTTCCACAGTGTCAGTGTCGGTTGAATGATAATAATTATTCTTACAGGCCGCTGGTATTGTTCTAGATCTGATCAAGTCAAAGAAGATGGCTGGACGTGCGCTTCTTCTCGCCGGTCCTCCCGGAACAGGAAAAACTGCCATTGCTTTGGCAATCGCACAAGAACTTGGTAACAAGGTCCCATTCTGCCCAATGGTAGGATCCGAAGTATTCAGCAGTGAAATCAAGAAGACTGAAGTGCTCATGGAGAACTTCAGGCGCTCCATTGGCTTGAGAATCCGCGAAACTAAGGAAGTCTACGAAGGGGAAGTTATCGAGTTGACACCTGTGGAGACGGAAAATCCCATGGGGGGATATGGCAAAACTATTAGTAATGTAATAATCGGCCTAAAGACAGCTAAGGGGACCAAACAGCTAAAACTCGATCCGAGTATCTTTGAGTCTCTCCAAAAGGAGAAGGTAGAGGTAGGCGACGTCATTTACATCGAAGCAAATAGTGGGGCTGTTAAGCGACAGGGCCGTAGCGATACATTTGCAACAGAATTCGATCTGGAAACCGAGGAGTATGTCCCACTACCTAAGGGTGAAGTGCACAAGAAGAAGGAAGTCATTCAAGATGTTACTTTGCATGATCTGGATGTGGCGAATGCCCGCCCTCAAGGCGGCCAAGATGTGCTCTCGATGATGGGACAGTTAATGAAACCCAAAAAGACAGAAATTACTGGTAAGGCTTAAGTGTTGTCCACTTGGATTAGTCGTATTGAACCGTTTTTTCCAGATAAACTTCGAATGGAGATCAACAAAGTTGTAAATAAATATATCGATCAAGGAATTGCTGAACTTGTACCTGGTGTGCTCTTTATAGATGAAATACATATGCTGGATTTGGAAACGTTCACTTATCTCCATAAGTCTCTTGAATCACCAATTGCTCCGATAGTCATTTTTGCCACAAATCGCGGGCGCTGTATTATTCGGTAAGAATTTGGATTTGTTGTAGCAATAAGGTGTATTGCGGTACTTACGTGCTTCTAATTTATGAAAAGTGTACACTTTTTTTCGTCTCGAACTAGGTTCCTGTATTTTTACTTGTTCGGCGCCTCGTATTTTTACTGTACATACAGTACAGATTTTGAATCAGTGTATTCCTTAGTTTCAAGGTAATTGTTAGCAACGTTTTTTGTTGCTAGGTGGCGAAAAATGTCTCTGTTTCCTGACAAAAGATTGCATTGGTTCATTTTAAAACAAACTCATTTTGCTGGAACTCCGATTACGATGAAAGCCTCTAAAACGTTTGAATATTGTGCTCCTTCTGTTGATCACAGCGTTTGCACATCACCAGCTTCAAGCTAAAATTAAAAAATCCTATGATGGATATCATTGTTAAAATCCAGTGCATTATTCAAGAGGTCTGCCTGTCGTTGAT
The DNA here is from genome assembly GCA_905220385.1 of Xylota sylvarum. Lineage (NCBI taxonomy): Eukaryota > Metazoa > Arthropoda > Insecta > Diptera > Syrphidae > Xylota > Xylota sylvarum. Next base: position 66,863,103 of record LR999958.1, on the reverse strand, counting down.
GGTTGATCGAGTATCACAAATCACCATGCAGAGATGATACGCCAGTTCTGCATTGTTGGTTTCGTTGGTTGTACTTTTGTTAACCAATATATAATTTATGATTTGTTATATGCGCTCTTCCAACACTTCACTTACTGTGGACTTATTCTTTAATGATTAAATTTGGTTATTCTATAGGCTCAATCAGCTGCTGTGTGAAGTTGTACCTACACTCTATTACATATGTATGTACCTATTATTAGAGTTTCACTGACTAGAGCTCTGTTACGATTTCAAGGAGTAAGAATAGTTGAATCGCTGCCTGCTGCTTTTTGCTTGCGAAACTTTGCTTTCCTTCAGCTAGAATATTTAGTTTTTTTTTTAGGTTTGCTTCTTTAACCGTCCAATTGATCACACCCATTGTCAAGCTGAATTGCATTGTGATTAGATAGATAAATTAATTTTTATTTCATCAAAAAAATTTTGTTACAGAACATAGTATTCAAAAAATTATTGTTTGACAATAACTTTAAAAGTTGCCTGTCAGATCAAAGCGTTATCTATTTTAATAGTTTAATCTACATATGTGAGTTTTGTTCAAGAAAATTCGTTTACTAACAAAAGACGGTATTTAAGTGCATGTTTCAAGACCTTTACAACTTTATACAAGTTGGGTATAGTTTTGTGCATTGACAATTGTAAGGAGCTAAGCACGGTCGAGTTCGACACTTCCGAGAAATTGTTTCCTGTATGCTTTAAACAAAGAGCATATTCCGACAATTGTATTTTCAAACAGGCGTCAAGTTTGCGGATCGTGCTTAAACCAACTGTTTCATTCTTGAACGCTCTGGCATTGAGGTCGAGTAGTCGTGCCCTTAGAACCAGGCTGATCATATTACAGGAATTGGAATCTTCGAAGTAGTTAGGTGTATCGGCATAAGCTAGATTGCAGTATTCATTGTGAAACTGTGATTGTATTGCTTGGTTGGCGGCGTCGGTCCAGTGATTTTCTTTCAGTTTTGCAAGAAAATGCGCATTGTGACTTCACCTCGCATCCGTGCTGCAAATACACGATGCTCTCACTATTCGATGCGCGTTTTGAAATGTTATGCGAAGCGCAAAATTTATTTTTTGGTAATCTGAAACAATGTGTAACAAATTAATTGCAACTCAGATAATTAATCATTTTCTAAACAATTGTGGTGATGGTGACAACTAAATATTCAAGAAATATATTTTAAAGTTAATCCAAAAAGAGTAGCAAAAACAAATATCATTTGCATCGTGCTAGTTCACAATGCGCTGGTTGCTTCTCTTTGCGCAGTATATTTGTTAACTTTTCGCAACGTAATGCGATGTGTCATCATTTTGAGTTTTGATTTAGGAATGGTTGCTGATTCACAAAACAGGTAAAGCATCCATGTTGTGCATTTTATTCCAGTCAGACTTCATCGCCCAGCTGAACTCTATTCCAGTTTCTTGAAAAAGTTCAGACCATTCCTTTGCCCAATAAATGTTGTTGCGGATTACTGCTTCTGAAATTATGCGTGGAGGGAGTTTTACCGCTCTTTGAATGTATTTAAAATGCAGTTTGAGTGTAGTAAGGCACGTCTTTGGGAGATGATAAGGGCATTTTTGGGTGTGTTATTCGATAGTATTTTTTTTTTTATAAAGAAACGGTGCAGTTTTTAGCTTGAATATGTTCGGAGTAACCCCACACTTGAGCTCAGTAATTCATTATGGACGTTGCTGCTTCATATATTCTGTATTTAGCTGAGTGGACAATATTTTTGTTTCTGATGAAACTGGACCATGTGGCGTTTATTGAATTTTTGGAGTCTTTGCGAGAGTTATGGTGACCAAAACATGTTTTGAGTGAACGTCACCCCTAAATATTTGTATTTGTTCGTCACATTTATTTCCGTATTGTTAAAAAACTATTTTTCATCAGCTGCTCTGTGCCCTCCATTACGGAAAATATCTATTTCTGATTTATCCAAATTTACTATCAGGTTCCATTTGTGACAGTATGTGATCAGACTATCGATCATGATTTGTAAGGAGGCAGTACTGTCGATAGTATTACTATGTCGTCCGCATACAGTAATATTTTTATTATTTGATCTTCAATAGTCAACCCGCCAGGTAATTCAGAATGCAGATCATTTAAAAAAGGGATGAAGAGTAGAGCACTTAGGATGCATCCCTGCTTTACACCCTTGTTAATGGCGAAGAATTCACTTGTATTTGTGCCATACCAAACTGTTGCTACGGTGTCATGGCAAAGAGCCTTTATGATATTCATCTTTTTGGACATTCCTAGAAGAGAAAGTTTGTAAAATAGGGCTTCGCTGTTGATGTTATCAAATGCAACTTTTAAATCAAACGCGTATAGCATCGTCATAATTGAAGATGTATGAGGCAGGAGTGGTTGTAAATTTGGTCCACCGTAGAATAGTTGTTTCTGTATGTGCGGCTTGAAGTTCGTTTAGGATGCAATTTTCTTTTACCCACTTATTGAGCCTATTTAAAAGTACCACCGTGAATAGTTTGTATATAATGTCTAGAAACGACAGACCTCGATAGTTGGATAGGATCTCCCCTTTTTAGTAAGGGAAATATTATCGACTTTTTAAAGGAGAGGGGTATGGTTTCTGTTCTAAATCTGTTAATCATAAGGAAGGTGATTCCTGTTTGATTTTGTTAGTGTCAAGTCTCAGTGAAATGAAAAGTATGTATTTCCTTTTTTTTCCCAACGTTTCGACAGGAATTGTGTGTTTTTCAGATCCCCTGAAGATTATTTTAATTAAGATAAGTACAAATGGCAGTGATGCGATTACATATATGGGATCACCGCCTTCTCAACTTAGCCTCTCACTATCAACTCCTACTCTACACCTCCACGTTGGTGACTGTTGGGTGCCTAGTACCTCGAATGAAGATTGGGTTACCAACCCCTTTGGAAGGTCGTTGGTGCTAGCGGACGAGAGAGGGTGAGAATTGTTTTCTCACTATGGCACTTAATCTTGATTCAGGCGGCAGCGGACGAATTCTCTAGATGAATCAACGGTGGGGTCTATCAGTTCCAGTCAGGTCGAACTATTAGTGTTATCCCTATATGAGCTGCTTCGACATATTTGAGTCCCAGGTCTATAGGTATCTTCAATCTTGGTGGCAGATGAACCCTTAATGGGCCAAGGGCAGCGCTCATATCCACGAAGTGGGACACTGACTGCGGGAAATCCGGCCCCTTTTTCTAGGGGTAAAGAAGCGAACTGGTCCTCCAGATTGGGGGTTGTGCGTAGGGGTAACTTACGGACCACGGAAATTCGTTCCAAAACCAATGCAAGCCTAGGAATATGGATGACTTCACTGTTGACGACCCTAGCACTCGAAGAACGGACAACGACCTTCGGATTTACGTGGAATATTCGAACGTTTAACAGACCTAGTGCAGCCGAAGAATTAGCCCGGCAGAAAGAGGATTTAAAACTGTGACATCTATTACGGGGATTGTTATAGAGAGCAAAAACAGCGCTTATTTGGATGCGGATTTTTGGCAACCTTTCGACACGTGAGCGGGCGTCTTATAACAATCCACATCAAGGTTAATATCGCCAACTTGCGCCCACAGAAGACAAGGATGACGCCATCAAAAGAATGTTTCTTCGAGTTCTTCGACAAAACTTACGATCAATGTCCTAAATATGACGTTAAAATCGTGTTGGGTGAATTTAACGCCAAGATAAGAAAGGAGGACATCTTTGGTGGGACGATTGGCAAGTACAGACTTCACGACACTACATCCGGAAGCGGACTTATGCTACGACTTCGCTGCGGGCCGAAACATCACTATAGCAAGCACACGGTTTCCTCATCTCAATATCCACAAGGGCACGGCACGTCCGGCACGGTCTCCTGATCATCAAACGGTCAACCAAATTGATCACTGCGATCGGCGTAAGGCATGCGTCCAGTATTCTAGATGTTCGAACTTTTCGAGCAGCCAACATCGACTTCAGTCAGGATATCCCAATCGCCACAACAACGAAGAAACACTGTGAGAAGATATAACGTCAAAAAGCTGCAATCGCAAGAGACCGCTAGAACGCCTATCCCGAAATCTCATAACGACTCCTATGCCGCCAGTACCAAATGCCGGAAATCAATGGGAACGTTGCCAACATGCCATCAGAAAAGCCGCAACTGATGTGCTGGGTTTCACCCGACCACCACCATGAAACCCATGGTTTGACGAAGAATGCAGGCAAGCAAATGCAGCTAAACAAGTAGACCTGACGGCTTACTAGCCGAGCTGTTCAAAGCAGCTGGAAATGACCTCGTAGAGAGCATACACTAACTCATTTCTAAAATTTGGTCAGATGAGTGTATGTCTGATGAATGGAATCTCAGCACCGTTCGCCCGATTCACAGAAAAGGAGACCCTCTCTATTGCGCAAATTACAGAGCTATCAGTCTCGTCAACCCTTCATCAACAATCTGATTGGCCCTTATCAGACAGGAAAGTGCACAATCGATCAAATTTTCACACAGATCCTGAAGAGAATTTTATTCTGCCTCCATGAAAATTTTTTAGAATCTCTTCCAATCGTCTTTGATTGGTTTATTGATTCTTCTCTGAAGTGAAAGAGTTTGGAAAGCGTGTTTCATGGTTTGCCATATTGTAAAACTCTCTAGTGTATGTTCTCATTATTGAGATTGAGGACTTCTTCGCTGACTTTACATGTAAAAGTAGAGCTTTTACGGTAATATAGAATATCAAAAGTGTTATTCCTAATGAATTCTAGAAGTCTTCCTTGCTTAGACCTTGATATTTCCGTTTATCAAGCAGATTAATCCATTCCTTATCTATAGCTTCATCGTTCAAATTCTAAATGGATAAACATAGATATACATAAATGGAAAATTTTTTTTTTTGTTTCAGGGGCACCACAGACATCGTATCACCTCATGGAATTCCGCTGGATTTGCTAGACAGACTTCTTATTATTCGCACGCTGCCTTATAGTACCTCAGAAGTGGAACAGATCATCAAATTACGTGCACAGACTGAAGGATTGCAGATAGAAGAAAGTGCATTTACTCAACTTAGCGAGATTGGTAGCGCATCTACGTTGAGATATGCCGTTCAATTGCTAACCCCGGCACATCAGATGAGCAAAGTAAATGGACGAACTCAAATCTCGAAAGACGATATTAACGATGTACATTCATTGTTCCTTGACGCGAAACGTTCATCAAAGCACCTTTCAGAAAAGAATAACAAATATATGATGTAAATAATATTTTTTATGAGTTATATCTTTATTTTTTATTGTGCGATCATTTGATAAAATATTAAACGAGTTTCATTCCAATTTTTTATTGTTCATCCCATTACATATGTATTACTTCAGTATTGTTTGATCCTTTGAAGCTTCTAATTGAGAATGATCATGGTTAAAACCTAAAATGACCTAAAAATAAAGGCAAACAAATTCCTCGTCTTGTACTCGGCTGTTAACAATCGTAAAAATTAGGCCATTATTTTCAACGTTACAATGTAAGGCAAGTGAACAAATGTATGTCCACGGGCTAGTTTTGGATTAAATTGCATTTTTTGTTTGTCATCGTACCTTTGGGAGTAAAACCATTTGTGCAACATACCCAAAATATTCTTATCGGCTATTTAAAATTTTAAAAGGTAGATTTGTGATTCTCTTCTATTGCTATTCACCCCTATCGGGAATTCTGAAGGAAAAATGTTTCCCCTGAATATTTTTTGTTCCCGGGAACTAAATCCACACATCGTAGATTTCCTTCGGAATGCATTTCCCCCGGATTATATTCGAATTAATGTTATGTTTTGACAAGAGTTTGTTAACAAAAAATAAATAAATGTAAACAAATTCAATAAAAATAACATTGAATAACATTTTTATTGAAGAGCGCAGCTTGTATTTGAAGATGATAAGAAATTTAAAAAGAGTGAATTAATTTTTATTAGAATATACGACACAAGTCTAATCCTTTGGAGTTACTACAAGCAATGCTAGTAAAAGCAATGTTAGTAAAAAAACAAATGTTAGTACTTTGAAATTCCTGCGTTTTTCCAAGATTTTCCGTAGTGTGCAAATTTGGTCGATAGTAGACTTTCCTGGCCTAAAACCACACTGATATGGACCAATCAGATAACTGACAAAAGGTTTCAAGCGTTCAAACAAAATAGCAGATAAGATCTTGTACGCGATGTTGAGGAGATTTATTTCGCTACAGTTGGTGCAGTTTAGAGGGTCTCCTTTCTTGAGGGTCGGTTCCATTCATCGGGCATACTTTCATCCTACCATATTTTTCAAATGAGTGGGTGCATGCTCCTTATCAATCCATTCCCCGCTGCTTTGAATAGCTCGACAGTCACGCTATCAGCTCCAGCAGCTTAGTAATCGCTATCTTAACTTCATCTAGGTCGGATGGACGGAAATGTTGTTAATTCTACCTCACAGCGGAATTTTGGTTATCGTCGCCGTTATACGATCTGCAGAAGTGATCTTTCCATATCCTCAACATCGACTGCGATTCCACTACTAGGTTTCCTTGTTCGTCCCTACAGGTTTCGGTAGGCTGACTTTGTAGGCTTGACATATTCGTTTTACCTTCTGGTAAAACTGAACTGAACCTCATTCCTGCAATAGCATCTCATGTTCCTTCTTTTTCCTTCTGAGAAGCCGGTGTTCATCCTTTTTCTTCTGCTTGTAGAGCTCGCGACCAGCTCTGGTCCCTCTATGCAGCGCCGCTTTGTGTGCCATCTGTTTTTCTGTATTTGCTAACACCATTCTTCGTCGAACCAGGTGGTTCGTTGTGTTGGTAGAGGGAAACACATTAAATGCGGGATGGCTTTTTGGCAGTGTAGCCACTGGTCTTCAGTACTTAATTGGCGACATAGGACCACTTGAGAGATTAAGGTACACTCGATTGGAAAAGGCTCTGGTGATCTCTTGTGATTGTAGTGTTCCGACGTCAAACTTCCTCACAGTATTTTCTTGTCTTTGGGATGCTCTAGATATCCGTGTCTGTACCTTGGCTACAACAAGGTAGTGGTCCGAATCGAAAAGTTCTCCTCGGAAAGTTCGGACACCCATCAATCTGGTTGATGGTTGACTGATTGAAATCGCGTACTAGCTACTGCAAAGTCGATTAGCCGCAAATGGGAAAATCGCACTACTTGAAACAATTTGATTTGATGATGAATTCAGTTTAAATATGACTGCACACTGGTGGGTAAAGGGTAGTGATGCGAATATAACTATAAGAGCAGAAACGTTCCCACGTTAGCCTCTCACTATCAACTCCTACTCTGCACCTTCACAATGGAGGTGCTGGGTGTCTAGTACCTCGACTGGGGATCGGGTAAGGGGGGAGGGAGGTGTACTACTATGGCACCTCCTTTTGTTCCAGGTGGCAGCAGACAAATTCCCTTGATGGAATCGACGGCGGGGTCTACCAGTTCCAGTTAAGTGAAACTATTAGTGTTTATCCCTATAGGATCTGCTTCGACATATTTGAAACCAGGTCTATATGGATCTCCAACACTGAACCAGGGAAGGGAACTGGTCCTACAGGTTGGCGGTTTACGTCGGGGTAACTTGTCTACCACAGAAAAAACCATTAGCTACGAAAAAACCAACCGCCTCGGATAAAGATGATTCTACTGTTGAAGTTCCTGGTAAACTTAATAAGGTCAACGATGAATGCTGTAAAGCAGACATTACGCCCATCCAAGAAGTGCGATGGAACGGGCCGGGCAAAAAAAGGATAAAAAACTGGAATGAATAGTACGGCGATCGGTACCGACAACAGGAGCAGCGCCTATTTGGATACGGGTTTGTCATTGCAGACAGACAAGGTTGGCATGAAGTTTTGAGCTTCAGGCTCAATGTTAAATTGTCCTGGGCGATTTTAATGCAAAGCTCCTCGATCAAAAGCGGTCATAAGAGTTTACAATTTCTGCCTGAAAACGCGGAAAGAGATGGTCATATTGTGCTTGTCGGAGAAGACACTACAACCCACCCCCTCCGTAGTGGTAGAGCCGTCCGTGTGGTAGTGGACTGAACTGTCCTCAGAAAAGAGAGCAGTGACCCATTCACTACGGTCAGGAATGCTCGTGCGGAAGTTTCGGTCAAATATTAGGGTCGACGGGGTGTAGTTGGTGTCTTCTAGGGTAAAATTGAGGAAATCACTGATCGAAGAGTGGCCCTCATGATAGATATGTATGTACATAGATAGCTGATTCGGAAGACCCAACATTATGGTTTGGGGTTGTTCTTCTGGAAACTTTTTTGGTTCTATTTGCACACTCAAGCCACATCCTGAAAACTATTAAAATAACTTTATTTTTTTATTATTTCATTTTATTAACTTCTTTTTCTTTTGTTTTCTTTTTTTTAAAATCAATCGTAATAATTATAATAATACCCAAAATAATAATAATAATAATAATAACAATTGTTTTATGCAATATTGACAATCCCCAAATGTTCAATTAAATTTATATAAGTAAACGTCAAACAGATAACATATTTTGTATTGTTTAATTAAATTACTAATAATTATAATAAATATAATTATAACTATCGCTGATAATAATTTCATTGACACTAAATTGAATTTGTTTAAAATGTTTCGTTTCGTATTTTAATAGTAATTATTTATCAGTCATCATCAACATTATAAGTTTCAAAATAGTTTATTTTGTTAACAATAAATTGATATATATATATATATGTGTATTTATATGTAGGTATACGTATTTATTTACGTAAGAAAGAACATAGAAATTTAGTGAAAGAAAAATGAAAAAGAAACAACGACAATTTATTTATTTTTTTCTCTTTAATTCGAAGCCATAGAAAAGGGTGTAATTGATGATTGTTTTAAATGTTTTTGTTTGTTAATGTTATAGAATGGATTTTTATATTTTTATATATATTTAATAAATACCTGACGAAAATAGTTTGCATCTAAAGTTATTTTCACTTTGAAAATAATTTATTGCTTTCGTTTACTACAAGTTTTATGCTTAAATATTCCTGAATTTGATTCTCTCAATTCGAAGGTCGCCATAGTTGGTGACTAATCTAAAATATCATTCTACATCTACAGACAACCTGCTACTGAAATACATATACCGTTTTGTTGTAGGAGTTTCAGCTCTTCGAGGACTCGTCGCTTCCGTAGTCCTTGTAGAGACCCAAACTGATTCCGAGCTCTGGTGGTTTTCTTATCTTTGCCGGAAGTGGATTGTATACCATTATGGATGGTACTATCTCCTTGTTGGTAGACGATCGTAGCTGTAATAGAATATTGTCACAGCTGCGAATATGTAGATCTTTTTTCGTAACATCCAGTGTTGAGACCAAATTACGCTTATTGGCTGCCGACGATACTGTCTCATTGGGAGATAATCCACCGGCATTCTTTCGTCTAGATGGTGAATTTTCAGCGGATTTAGAACTTCGATCGTTCGAGTTGAGAGAGTAGTTTGAAATGTCCAGATAGCTTTTTGTAATTGTCGGCGAAACTGGCGATTTTTTTGTCCTCGGGAATGTCCTTTCGATATGCTTCTCTGTGAGATAGCGATCATAGAAAGTCGATGTAACTGTTGTGTGGCGAATTTCCAACTTTGTCGGAATGTAGACCACCGGAGTGATTGATCTCTTATTGAGGTCATATCCAGAGACATAGTATGGTGAGAGAGGCCGTTCCATTTGCGTATCCACTTGATTTCCTTGATTAATTCTATCTACTTCACTATCTACTTGTTCAATGTTTGCTAAACTAAAACTAAGATCACTAGACGTATCTAAACTATTTGGCATCATATCTCGTCTTACCCTGCTCTCGTACTCTTCACGTTCTTCGTCGCGTCTTCTTCTAGGCGAAATGTCTTTTTTTAGTTCTCTTTTCGGGACTCGCTCTTGTGATGGCTTGCATTCAAAGTCATCGACTTTTATCGAAGGATTTGTTGGAGTAGTAGTTGTTATTGTTGGACGTGCGAATAATGAATCAATGTATCTTTGACACTTCTCCTTGCGAAGGGATTTCTCCTCGCAGAGGGTGTCAATTGATTTGATTGTGCTCTTAATGGAAGCTAATCGATCGGAAATGTTATCATCTGAACGTAATGTGATGGATGGACGAATCCATGAATGTGATTTTATGCGACTGGGTGAAATGGTTTCATCACTCCGTGGAAAGATATTTCCAAGTGCCAATAGGGAGTCAGTTATTCCTGGACTGGATTTCTTAGATTGGGTGTTGTTTTCCGTACTATCACCGGCATCTGCAAGAGTCTTTTTTAAAATTCGATGTAATATCTTGGAATTTTCTTCAATAATCTTTAGTACCCTGTCGGTGGTGACAATATTTGAATCAAACGGATCGCTATACTCAGGGCATGATGTTGGTCGAGATTCGGCTTTTGTTTCAAATTCTGTGCTAGTTTGATCGGTTGCGGTTAGAGTTTCATCGCTTTGAGACTCCAGTTTGTATAAATCTTTTCGTTTGTGTTGTTCGAAAGGCTCTGCAGAATCATCCTTCCTCGGAAGTAATTGTAGCTTTTTTTCGACTTTTGTGTCTTTTTGCTCAAGTTTTTTCGTATCTATTTGCATATTATCATATCGCTTTTCTAAATCATGCGTTGATGGAACTTTCGATAGCTTTTTCTGGTCAGTGTTGTCGACTATGGCTAACTGAAGTTTTGAATCTTTTAAATCCTTCGGTTTTTGTTTTTCTAAAGCTTCAAATCTAGTCTCCAAATCCTGAGTAGAAGGTACCTTAGCTTCCTTTTTACCTTCATGTTTAGTTGAGGATGATGGAGATACCACTTCCATTTGTAGTTTCTCAGTTTCCTCTGAAGTTTTGTTTGAAAATTTCGACTGAAAATGAAAATGTGCATCTTTGGCCTTAGAACTGGCCGAGGCTGACTTTTGCTGTTCTAAAGCCTCGAATCTGGACTCCAAATCTTGAGTTGAAGGTAGTTTCTTATCTTTTTGTTCGTTCTTAGACTTAGACTTCATTGAATCCAATGGTTTTTCGCTTTCTTTTTCCTGTGAAATATTTGTTTTAGAACAACCGTCCGTAATTGAATTTTCGTTTTCAAATCTGGTCTCTGATTGAGTTGATGTGAGCTTCTTGTCGTCTTCCCTTCTTTCAAAATTATTATTAGAAGCTTTCACAGCAGAACTAGATTGATTTTCTTTGGATATATTACATTCACCATTGAGCGACTTTCTCTTTTCTAAAGCCTCAAATCTAGATTCCAAATCTTCTGTTGAAGGTAATATTTTGTCGACTTGTGTTTTATTATCCATCAAATCTCCGGAAGTTTTGGAATCAGAACTATTCGAAATATCTTTGGATTTAGTACTATTATCCGAGATTGATTTTCGATGTTCTAAAGCTTCGTATCTAGTTTCCAAATCTGCGGTTGATGGAACCTTTGTATCATTATGGTCTTTTTTATTCAGCTTGTCTGTAGTAGTCTTTGAATCCGAGCTGGATCTCTGATCTGAGACAGATTTAGTACCACTATTTGCCATAGATTTTTTTTGTTCTAAAGCTTGAAATCTCATTTCCAAATCTAAAGTGGAAGGAACAGTTTTTGATTCCTGTTCGTTCTTCAAATCACAGTTTACTTGAGGATCACTTTCTTTGGTTTTAGTACAACTATCAACAATTGATTTTCGTTGTTCTAAAGCTTGAAATCTAGTCTCCAAGTCTTTAGTAGAGGGAATAGAGTTATCTGGTTTAACTTCGTTTTGTACTTCTTTTAGAGGTTTTTGGGTAAGCTTACTCTGCTCCAAAGCTTGAAATCTATTCTCGAGATCTTGCGTAGATGGTATATCAGATTTTCTTTTTAAGTTCGTGTCCATTTCAGGTGGTAAGACTGCGAATTCTGTTTTTGTTTTCGAAGGAGATAACAAGTTTGAAGTCAAAGATGTTGGAGACATGAGTGATTTTTGAATTTCCAGAGCCTGAAATCTTGATTCTAAATCTTCAGTGGATGGAATCCGTTTGCGTATGAAAGGTGGTTGATTGTTTGCTATTTGATCTTCATGACTTTTAGATGATGTTTTTGTTGATGATGATGTATTGCTTGATGTTGTTTCTTCGTTGTTTGGTAATACTATTGAGGGATTTGTTACAATATTGCTTTGTTTTAAGGCTTTCAAATCGTCTTCCTGAGGTGCTGTGGCTTTTAATGATGAATTCATATTTGTTGAGCTAAGTTTTCGTTCGAGCTCTCTAAAACGATGTTCTAAGTCTGCGGTTGATGGTATAGGTTTGGTGGTTATAATTTTTTGTTCTTCCATTATCACAACTTTTACTTTGACATCCACTTTTACACTTGTTGGTGGAGTATCTAGCATTTTGGGCTCTGATTCTTTTATTCCTTCAGTTGGAATGCCATCTAAGACTAGAACTGGGTCTTTCGTTTGCAAGATGTCTTTATTATTTGAGTGATTAACAATGTCAGGCAGAGGCTTTTCACTAAGTTGCCTTTCCAGGGCCATAAATCTAGTTTCCAAGTCTTCTGTAGATGGAATTTTCGGTTTTTGTGGCTGGGTAAGTTCTGCATCAGTTGATACTTCAGAATTAACCTTTGATGAAGGTTTTTCTTTCACCGTGTTTTCGTACTGGTAGGTAGGTGTTTCTGCCATATTCTCCGACTTTTCGATATTATCTTCGACAAATGTGGGCAATTGTTCAACAGTACCCAGTACAGAATCGTGTTTTAGAGTTTCTGTATGGTTATCTACTTGTCCTAATCTCAGCTGTGAACTATGCTTTTCACCAAAGTGATCCTCGGAGTAAGACAAAAGTTCTATCGGTGATTTTGTTACACTGTTCACATTTTCACTTGCGTGTTGTTTTTCGTCTACAGTCGTCTTAGCAACAGCCTGCGTATTTTTCTCATCAAAGTTCTCCAATTTCTTCCGATTGGGTAAGTATTTATCAGGATGGCCGTTTTCATCCATATTTTGTATTTTTGATCGTACATGGTCTCCAGCTTCAAACTCTAATTCTCTAATATTCGGTTTATCGAAGTGGGATGTGGTTTGTGAAGCGGAAGAACTTTCAATTGTCGGCTTTGAGATCATTTCATCACCAAAATGGTCCTGGGAGTAAGGCAAAGGTTGTGCTGGTAAATTATCATCAACCAATGAAGATTCTTTTTTATTTCGAACCGAAGGGTCTTCCTTAACTAAGTTTTCTTGTTTTAAGTGTATTTTGTTTAAATAGCCTTCATCAATTTGTGACTCGTTCTTTGATGATGGAAATTTGGTGATGGAACTTTGATCAATAACTGAAGTTTCTATAACTTTGTTCAAACCATCTTTTTCCAAGCCTAAAACATCTTTAAACGGCATAATTGCAGACCTCAGGTTGCCTGAGCTTTGCTCAATAACCGACGTTTCTAAACCTAAGCCATCGAATGATTCATTGTGGGAATCCGACTGCGATGGGATTTTGATTAGGCAATCTCGATCCACTTCTGACACGTTTTCTGTAGATGGAATGCTGGACTTATCTAGGTTGGAGGTCGCAAAACTGGAATCTTTGATTGAGATATTCCGAGGATAAGACAAAAAATCGTTTGCATCTGACTCACGTTCTTTGGATAAAATAGTTGAACTATCTTGACCTAATGAATACTGTGGTTTATCTAGATCATAAGTCTGCTCTGGAACTAAGTTTTTTTTGATTGGCTGCTCTGTGGAAAAGGATGTAAGGCAATGGCTCTCATTTTTCTCTTTTTTTAGTGAGGTCTGGTTTTCACCCAAACTAGGTTTATCTAACCCAGAAGCTTGTTCAAGAATTGATTGATTCTGCGAATGAATAAAAGGTTCACTGATTTTATCTTCTTTCTGTGGCTTTATGATGGAATCTGGTTTTTGGCTTGTAAGTGTTTCTTCTTTCGAAGGATTTACGAGAATTTCAGAAGGTTTTTGTGCCAGGTCTGTGATTATACTGGAAGACTCTAGAGTAGAAGTTTCGGATTTTATTGAAAAGGTTTCATTTTCGCCAAGTTCATTTAAAATTTTCGCGACAGGCTTGTTTTCATTTTCAACACTTTTTGCCCGCGAAGTAGGTCCCTTTCTATCAGTGAAACTTTTTTCGAGGGCTTTGAACCTCATCTCTAGGTCTTTTGTTGAGGGAATCTGACATTCAGCATTCTCTAAAAATTGATCTGTATTAAATGAATCTTGCCCCGGCTGTTCTTTCTGTTCGAAGTCCAGCTCATCTTGAGATAACGACTCTTTACCAGGAATTGAACTTGAAATCAAAGGCATGTCATCAAGATGACTTTGAAACAATGGAGTGCTAATAGTTTCTTGGTCATGATTTATTTCAAGGTTTTCTTCGGTTTTTAAGACCTGACCAATTTTGACAGGGCTTTCTAATTCCCTTGTTTTCGGTGTTGCAACAGATTCCACAGTGACTTTACTTTCAACTGACGGTATGACAAATATATGCTCAATAGTTTCGTTTGTGGTTGGTTTTATATCCGCAGATGCTCGGTTTGACGGTACTAAAGCTGAAGGCTGTAATTTCAATGATAATGGATCAAATTCTTTTTCTTTGAATAATCCAGAGGATATCTCATGTTTTGCCTCTGCAATGAATGACAGAGAAGATTGATTGGAGTATTCTAAGAGCACTTTCATTTTTACGTCCATCTCCGCCGTAGATGGAGGTATTGGTTTGGTATTTTGTTCATATATTAGGAACTTGGAGCTTTCTGGAGAGGATTTTTCATTAGGAGCATCTTCCTCATTCACAGCTAACTCGGGTGACGACTGACAACTCGGCATCTTATAAGCGTTCCGTATGCCGTCTTCCTCATTTAAGGAGTAGAGAAGATCGAGTTTTGTTGGTCTTTCGACTATGTTAATCCTTTCGAAATATTCGTTAGTGACACCTTCGTCATTGACATCGAATTTTTTGGAGTCATCCATGCTCACTACTAGATTTGCGTAGTCAAATGCTGATATTGGAGTACGCAATGGACTGATGTTAGAGTTGTTTATAAACGTTGTTATATCAGGTATTGGAGACAGCTGACTGGTGCTGGTGATAACATTTGATAAGGAAAGGAAATCTCCTTCATTAGAGCTCACATCAATCGTAACATCTTCTAATGGACCACTATTTGTTGGTTCATTCATGTCGGGCCAACTGTATTCGTCTACAAACCCAGCATAGTCCAGGCGATTGGACTCGGTTTCGCTATCCTCCTTGGTATATTCAATTGAATCAATATCAGTCTTATTCGCGTTTAAAACTGGTGAATCCATTGTCGTTAGCTGAATGAAGGGTATTTGACTATCTACTGAGTGCTGTTTTTCATTACTGTTTAGTACATCTTCCAGACATTTTTTGTGAGGCACTTCCGAATGTTTCTTTTTGGATTTTTTCATGGGGCTTCCTTCTAGGGAAGACACATTTCCGATTTCATGGTCATCCTCATCACAGAGACTTGTGCTGGTACTGGAGTTCCCATCACTATCTTCGCTATAGGACGATGAATCACTGCGCTGGCGTGTTTTCAAGGAGCCTCTCTGAGATTTCGGTTCCGAGGAACTACTTCTCGAAGAGGGTGCACTCTCATTCAATTGAGGAGGCCGGTCATCCTGACCTGATTGTGAGCTATCCGATTTTATATCCTTCCACTTGAGACTTCCTCTTCGTCGTTTCGAGAGGTCCGTATCTCTCCAGTGAAGAGTTTCGCCACGTTTAAGTGTTTTGGTTTGCGTAAGTTTTGGTGATTTTGCAGTTGGAAGCGATGGCTTCCTTGCCGGTGGTATGGCTCCTTGAGGTGGTCCTAAGCGTCTACCATTATTTGTTACGATAGCATTACGACCAATGAGCAGCTGATTCATTTGAATAGTAGATTGATTTGGATTGGATCCTTGACGTGCTACAGCGGAAGTTAGAATAATGTGAGCCTGCCGCTGCCTTTCACGCAAACGATCATACTGTTTCTTAAGCAATGAGATATCAAGTGCAATTCGATCTTTACCATCCGTTTTATTACTGAGCCCAGCTGAACCTCTTCTGCTTAAACGAAGACCCCAAGCGGTGGCAACTGCCATACGAGAATCCTCATCGGAATCGCCTTCCTCGTCAGAATAATAAAGCCTAAATGGAATAAATTCTCATTAACAGTTGTTGAATAAGAAAATATGGTTTTCACTTACTGTAGTCCTTTTTTATCCCTAAACGGTGAAATATTGTAAAGATGTTTGTCCCTAAGTTTTTGTAGTTCCGGTATGGGACCTAAATCAACGACTTTTTCTATCAATCCATTCGAGTCTATTAGGTGTCCGTTTAATAGTTCACTCGAGAAGGATCCCATTTTACAATAGAAATCATCAGCAGTTCTTGCATTAAGAATTCGTCTACAAAAATTAGATATGAAATTACTGATTCTAATGCTAAGATAAAACTTACTCTTCTAAAAGACTCCATAGAACCAAAGCGGTTCGCAGAAGTACGTCACTGCCTTCAATTAAGACCAAATCCCACACTCTCAAGACACACGTCATTGGTAAACAGGTACAGAACATTGTTAGAAACCACTGCATGGTGAAAACATTTGTCAGTGGTGGTTCGAAGGCATTCTCAACAGGTCCTTGTAATTTTTGCAAATGTTTCGCTAGTCTAGGAAGCTTACAAGTCATCAATTCCCGAAATACTGCCATATCAGCTTGAAGGCCACCCAAAGATCCACTAAAATATCCTCTAGGTAGAATACCTTCTACTAGGTATATCATCACTTTAATTGATTCGATTTCTTCCTTATCCATAACTTGTAAAATAAGGGCACCCAGCATGTTGAAACCCTTTAAAATAAAAGATTTTAATTATAACTGAGATGAAAATGAGTATGAGATAAATATTTTAAGACATTTTTCTCTTCGTAAGCATTTCCCGATGGGTGTTGGTCCGCTAAATACCGAGTTAGAGCAACTGTAGCCAAAGACCGAGCAGCTGTCTGTTAGTAAACCCTACTCTCCTCCTCCTCCTCGTGGTGCCATCTTCCAGATTTTCTTTGGAAATAGCTAAGGGGAGAGGAAGAATAGCAAGTCTTCTGCGCCACAAAACAGGATAAGTGACGGTTGGTCTGTGGCCCAGTGAGCCGCAATCTTAAAAAAATGCAATTGCTTCGAAACGAAAACAAACTTGTTGACGAGCTTTAGCTATCGATTAAAGACAACGATTGGATTCTGGTATGTTAGGACCTTCCTCGACTCACTTCAGGAGAGCCCTCGTAACGCAAGATTCCTCCAACTTGAACACTAGTTCGCATGGTATAGGTTTGACATCATAGGGTTGAGTGAGATAAAATGGTTCGATGCTGGGGAGCACCAATCGTCAACAAGAACTCTGTCATGCTCTACTCTGGTAAACCGGGTGAAAGTGCATGGAGGTCCAGGATAGGACTGATGCCGACTCCAACGGAACGAAGAAACCTCATATCCTGGAAGCATCATAGTGACCGGATACTAACGACTAGATTCCATAGTAGTGTAAGAAGAATCATGTGCAATACCAATCGTCAGTCCTTGGAGGTATGCTGATTAAGCATAACTGCTGCCTAAGATCGGTTGCGTATCAACTGATAGGCATCGAACATCTAACCAGATTGCGATTTGCCGCCGCTTTATTAATCGTCTCCTAGACGTCCGACATCGGACAAGAACGCGATTTCATATACTATGCTAGCTCATGCTAGCTCATATACAGCTTCCTACTGTAGCTGACAACACCAACTGCTCAAACTTGCTAAACGCCACCAGCATCGACAGACTCAGGGATCCCTAAGTGCGCCAAGAATTCAGGGACCACCTTGCCTTAGAACCAGAACCAGCCACCAGTACAATCGAGGAAAACGTAAAAGTGCACGACACTGGAATGCGGTGAAAAATGTTGGTAGAAGACAGAAAGCTATCGCATATGGCTTTCGACAGACTCCTAGGGACGGATCGGTGAGCGTACAACCAGAAAATCTCGGATTGCAGCGGCCTCAATAGTAGAGAGAACTACACGCCCAATACAGTGTGAATAAGAAGGAAGTGCACACACTAGTTTTAATAAAATAAATGCGACAGTAGGACTGTCTACATCATCACTAAGGAGCTTATTGATGGTCGAAACCCCAAACAACACCTAGTGAAAAGTTTAGACGCTAACCTGCTGATATCGGATGAGGACCACCTCACTAGTTGGATAGAACATTGCGCTACAGTCCTAAACCACTTGGAAGCCAAATATATCGACTGAACTCTTACACTTACACATACAGAAAACGTGGGAAAGCAAACAACTCCTACAGGAGTAGAAAATGGGGATGATCATCAAGCTTCCGAAAAAGGATAATTTGAAGAATTATGAAAGCTGCATATGCGCTCTCCCAACCGTAGCTAAAATAATAGTTAAACTAGAAAACAGGCAGGCTTCCGCGCCGGATCCTCCAGCGTCGAACACATAAACACCTTACGGATCATAAGAGAGCAATACGAATACAGTCTTCATTACATTTACTGTTTACCGACTTCGAGGAAGCTTTCGACAGCTTGAATCGGGATGCAATCTGGTTGGGCTTGTGAAGGAAATGCATTCCAGAAAGAGTCGTAGCTATTATCAGGGCTACATACGAGGGTGGTAAGTGTCACGTTTTACACAATGGTGAGATGTCTGACGATTTTGAAGTCCAAAGTGGAGCACGTTAAGGGTGCATACTGTCACCACTATCGTTCTTGGTGGCCATCACTGATGTACTCCGTGCAGCATTGACGGAAGGTAACTACGGAATTCCTTAACTATGCTTGACGATGTTTGTCTACTTTCACATTGGATAATGGACCTTCATCTGAGGGTCCACAATCTATGTATCTATAGCTGAGGCAAAAACGAGGGCCTTAAAATAAACACATTGAAAACGAAAGTCCTGAGCACTTCTAACACCAGCGCTTAACTGAACATTGTCCTATAGGTGTTTGAGAAAGTTAACGTCTTTCTATATGTAGGACGATGGTGGTACCGAACTGGATGTGTGCAGCAGAATCGGAAAAGCTAAATCTGCATTCAGAATCTAAAATCTAGAGAACCAATGTTATCAGCTTAAGGACCAAGCTTTGACCGTTCCGATCCAACGTAGAATCATTACTATTTTATGGGTGGATTTTTTTGGCCCAATCGTATCGTATCGGAGAACGAGCCAAGAATTTATAGGCATTAAACTGCTGCGTTAAACTCTCTTGAAATGAGCTGAGTCAGCTCAAACGCGTTGCAGAAATTCGGACAAGATGGCGCACAGGGGTTGCTAACTCTTGTGCCCCCCGAGGGGTTAAACGACTTATCTAACTAAATATCTTTGTTTTATCTGTATAAGTTCAAATAAAAGAGCTTCCTCTTCTGTTCTCAATCTATGACTGACTTTTTTATTTACCAAATAACTTAACAATTGTGATTCTAACTTAACAATTGTGCTTACTTAGGAAAATGATCGGTGCATGGGGTGAACGACTGAAACGTGCTGATAATGTAGGATTGATTGAGATGAATGAGTGAATGTGCTTGGGGTAAATATGCTGGAGTGTAGCGTGCGACGGATGTGCAATGTAAGCTAAAAAGTGAGTTGAGATTAACTTGGATTTGTTGGGGTTAACTTCTACTCTGTCGGCTCATCCTATCAACTGCTTATTGCAATCGATACGTTACGTTGAGAGTGCAGTGTGGCACCACCCAGAAGCAGATTTTTTTTAATTTTTTTTTATAATTCGCTCGCGCTCAAGGGTTTTGTACTACCCTTTAAATGTTAATACACAGCGCGGGCGTTAGGGAAATTAGGAAGAGAAGATAGGAGATACCGATGAACGTTGGTCTTAAATGTTTGTGCATAGTCGATGGGTCGCGTAGGTGTCGATATCTTGGTACATTGCCGCCTTTCCATGCTATGAAGGAAAAAATATCCGAGAAATGTTATCTAGATGCTAGATGTCTCCGAGCGGTAACATGAGATAGATGGATCTATCAGGCATTATTTATTATGAGATACTTAACTTCGAGAAAGGCATGTCCGTCTTTTTTTTGTAACTTTCTTATCTGCCATCTTGAATGTGGGTTTCGTACGATTGATTACATTTCAAAACGTCGCATATCGAAATCTCGAATATTATTATTTGCGCAGATTCGATTTTAACTAAATAAATATTATATATACTTATAAATACCGCAATCTTAATCGACAGCGACATTATCAAAATTACGAAAAACAACGAAATGTTCCCACGTTTTAAACGTCAAATGTCAAACGCAGTAGCTCTACTTGTAATGTTGTCAATATGCGATCGGAAGTTAAGCTCTTCATCGCAAATTATACCTAAATCGTGCAACGATGAGACTGAAGGGACAGGTTCGGCATAGACGGAGAGATCTTTGTAGGAGTCTTTGATAATGCGGTCGATATCGTTGGTGGTGAGGACGAAAATTAAAGGACCCAGATGACTGCCTTGAGGAACTCCTGATGTGGCCGTAAAGGGGTTAGGGACAGAAGATCTAAATATAACCTTATACTGTCGGTGTTCAAGGTAAGATTGGATCCATTTGATAAAACCGGGTTGAAAACTGAGAGTCTTCAAAATGAGTAACAATTGGGTGAGAGATTTTATCAAATGCTTTACAGTAGTCAGTGGTTATTACATCGATTTCACAACCATTTTCAAACGCACACAGCGCCTGAGAAACAAATTCTGTTAAGTTGGTGGATGTCGATCTATGTATGTACCTTTGAGGAAACCGTGTTGCTTAGTAGAAAATAAGGACTTACAGTGGAAAAATATTAAGGGTATTCACTTAAACCCGTAAAATCCGCATAGGCCACGTAAACCGTATAAATTTACGGTAGCGTAAATTATCTGTCAAATCTTATATGAAAAATTATTTACGAGAGCCGCGTAAATTTCTGCGACGATTTTGAATTGGAAATCACCCTCGGAAAATTACACTGCTCTTAATTTTTTATTTTTTTTTTTGAAGACTTGAAAAGCTTTGAAATTAATTGAAAATTGAAATAATGGTGAATGTATTAATCAACTGTTACCTTCGCCAAATATCTCCAACATTAATAAATCTTGTATCGCAGTCTCCTTTAAGAATCTAATAAGTTTTTTTTCTTTTTACTAATTTTCGGCATTTTTATATGTTTGACGACAGTTTGATGACAGTTGGAGAACAGTTGACTTAATTACGCAACTTGTTTCCTTATGCCCAAAACACATGTGCAGAATTTCTGTACGCAGCGCAGCGTGCACCTCTGCACGTGAAACACATGTGCAGAATGTTTTTGACATGCGTCGCAGCGGCTACAGTCATTTGTGAATTGAATTATGATTTATTTTGCCCCGAACTTATTGAAAAGTAACTTTTTGTCTTGCATGTATATAATTTTTTGGTAGTGCCGATTTCTTAGGTATATTAAATTCCAAAACAAAAATACCTACTCGTAAATGAACAAGGAAATTCAAAATCGTGATACAAGACTCCTCAAACTGTGTTTTTTGAAGCGAATTTAGAAATATAGACATCTTGTAGTGCTGCGGTGCAAGCAGCGTTCACATGTAACTTCGCTCATTGCAACGCCTGTGTTCTAGTTTGTCTGCGTTCAGAATTCTGCCCATGTGTTTTGGGCATTATTGTGTCGTATACAATGCTCTCAAAGAGTTTAGGTATGCATGACAGTTTGGCGACCTATTGCCATGTACATGTATATGTATATGTACATATATGGTTTTTTGGACCTTTCTTATAAAAGAGTATGATAAATGATTGATGAAGTCAAGGGTTGGTCCAAGTGTGTCACATATTTCTTTAAAACAATAGCGGGCAACCCGTCGGGACTGGATGAGCAGTCATCCTTAAGTTTGTTATTCTTCTCTATGACAAGTTGCGAGGTAATATTGACCGAGACTAAGGACGTTTGAGCGCCGTTATCTACGTTTGTCAAAAAATTATTCACACCCAGTTCGAAATCGAATAAATGCTGCGGGATACCAAGGAAAGATAGCTATTTGTAAACCATTTATCATGAAGGAAGAACGAACAGCGTAGACTTCACTGGGCGCAGGAAAAAGTATTGTGGTCTCTGGATGATTGAAAACGGGTAATTTGGTCAGATGAGAGTAAAATTGTACTTCTTCACTCTGATGGCATTACAAGAGTGTGGAGAAATAGTGGAGAACGTTACAAACAAGAATGTCTCCGAATTACCGTTAAATACGGTGGGGGTAAGTAGTCTTTCGTTGGTGTGTAATGAGCATGTGGTATAATTTGGTGTTTTTTTCTTAAGGAAAACTTATGATTTGGGGCTGTATGGCTTGGAACGGGTGTGGAGAGCTGCATTTTATTGATGGTATAATGAAAAAAGAAGAATACCTTAACATTTTACAAACCAACCTTCGACAAAGTGCTGAAAAACTTGGAATAGCAAACGATTTCGTATTCCAACAAGATGGAGACCCGAAACATACGGCCAAATTAATATCCAAATGGTGCATGGTTCTGAACTGGCCACCGCAGTCACCTGACCTCAACCCTATTGAGCACTTGTGGTCTATAGTGAAAAAAAGAGTGGCCAGAGTAAAACCGTCAAATATAGCCGACTTAAAGGCCGTAGTCTAAAGGGAGTGGGATAATATTACTCCAGATGTTACACAAGGACTTGTAGAGTCAATGCAAAGAAGATGTTGTGCCGTGATACAAGCAAAAGGAAGTCATACTAAATATAAAAGTATGGGGTGTAACATTTGTAAAACATTTCTTAAGTTATTTTTCAAATTCGTTTCTTTTTAATAAATTAAGTTTTAAAACGACTATTTCGCATGGTTTTAGTTCTTTATTTATCAACGAACAATATATATTTTGTTCTTACCATGTTTAAAAAAATCGACAGGGTTTGAATAATTTTTTGACATAGTCAAGGCCGGGTTAGAGGATGCGGTCACTGAACGACTGGCTAAAAAAGTGAGCGCCTAGGTTTGCAAAATTTTAGGGTCAGACGAAGCAAGTTTGAGGGTAGATCGATAGCTATTAGATCTGGGCTGTAGGTTGTTAGCCTTATCTATACCCATAGAGTTGGTAAGGAATTTGCATCTACATAGTTGTTAAATATGACTAAAGCTTTTGATTTTGTTGGATTAAGACAGAGCTTATTCAAAGTAGCCCAGTAATCTATACTTTCTAAATCTTTATTGAGCCTTGCAACGCAGTCTTCAATGAGGCCGATTGATCTAGAAAAATAGAGTTGACCGTCATCTGCATATATGTAAGTGCATAGAAGAATTTAAGGACACATTTGGTAAATCGTTTATGAAGACGGAGAATAATAAATAATCCTGCAGCGTTATTTCGCAACGCCATCACAATCTAATTATGTCTGCCCTTAAGGTACATACAGCGCAAACCTAATCTTTAAGCGTCAAAGGTCCTTTACAGGACCTCAATTCTATGTAATTTCACAGCTTGAGGCAAGTTTAGAACTACTTGCGAAACTGTACCCAAAAAGGATTCAACGCATACACCAACCTAAACAAAGATAACCTACATAGAACCTTCTGAAAAACTAGGTATATCAGAGAAAAGTCTTTACAGATTGTGCAATGTGTCCAGCGAGACTCCGAAACATAATTTAACATCTTGTGAGGTACTGACCCAAAAAGTAATCAGATAGCTGGGTAGGTAACGTGCTTCTTTTGTTCACAGTATGTAGTTCCACATACATCTACATGCATCTGAATCAAGATTAATCCTTACAGTTTTAGCATGTTTTCGCATTTAATGATTTCTTCTCTAGTTTTGGGTATGCAATGAAAACGGGAGGTAGGTTTCAGAAAACGATAGCAGATTAATAAATAGTAATAGATAGTAAGTAAAATAATGTAGAGGAAATTTAGGAGTTTCTTAATACGATATATTACACTGGTTAAATTCATTAATAATTACATACTTACTTGACAATATCCAACTTCTGGATTGTATCTAGCATATCCTAGTAAGATTCGTTTCAACTTCGCTTGATTTATAGTACCTGCTGGGCCAGAACACAGACTTGAGCCCGTTCGGTGAAGGTCCTGCGATAAAGTCACTCAACATTAACCTTGAATGGTCAGTACACTCTCGAATACATACCTTAACAATTTGAATTCCCAACTCCTCGTCATCTTCTCTCCATTGTTCGCTAAAACACTTGATTTCCTCCTTCTCCCAATCAACGTTTTTCGATTTTAAATACTTTTCCGCTAATGCTAACCACAACTGTAATGAATTGAAAATAGAATTGAGTTACATTTTAATTTCCGTTTATAGTCAACAGTGTCTTTGGGTGAAGTGAAATGCATTTACCTTCCGCCTAAACTCTGGTGGCATACCCCCAGGCAAACGGGCAACCATTTTCATTGCATGCAGCCATTGATTGAAATCTGATGAGGAATTCGTTTCATCAGTAATTATTGGACGACCTCCATCGCCACGTCCTTTCACTGCGCCGCCGGTAGGTGGTGAGAGATTAAAACGCATTTCCCGGCTCGATTCCCCTAATAGGAAGTATAATAGAGTTGAAATTAATTATGTACTTGTGTGTTATCGAATTGCAAATGACATTTTGGGTTACAAAACTTTATTATTAGTGAACGGCGTGCGTGCATTAAAATAATGTAAAAGAGATAACGAGGCAAGGAATATAATACTATAATTTAGATAGTAAAGTAAAAAGGATTTGAAGGTTTATATAAATTAGTTGTTTTTCATCAGGGTGTTGCTCACTGCTCTATCTATTATTATCTTCTACCTACTAGACTAAAGATGCTATGCGAGTGTGCATGCTTTTTAAACATTTTTGATGACATTTTTGAAACCAGAGAAAGAAAAAGGCTAAATTTTGGACACAAAACCTAATGAAATAACGAGTATTCATGTTCAACATTTAGATTATGTAATTAGTTTTCAGTCAGATTTTTGTAGAGATACAAAGGAGCAACTCCCTTGGGTAGAGTCCTTTGGGTGATAATTATTAAATAAATGATGAAGAGTCTAGACAAAGAAAGGGCCAAGGTGGTCGTGTATGAAGATGACGTAGTGATTTTTCGTCAGGGACGACAATTTTTAGTATTTATGACTACAATATACGAGTTCGATATTCGATTGTCTAGACATTCGATATCGTCCAGTGTCATATTTCCAGTCACTATTTTTGATCTAAAACTAAATTGAAAAGCATTGAATATTGGATAAAGTAAGCATATATATATGAATGTACATATGTATATGTACTTTTACTCTTTACTCGGAAACCCTAGTTAAAAAATTAAGACCTCGATCAAAACCACCCTTTAGATGGCTGAGTACATCTAAAGGGTGGTTTTGATATAGAACGATGTTTTTATAGTCCTGCATTGGATTTTTATACCCTATCCTAAAGCTATATTAAGTTTGATAATAGTTTGTAACATTGAGAAATAATCGAGAGCATTTGTATCTTCTACCACTGGATCTATGAATAAAATTACAGTTAACAGTGCGCTTCGTCTCACTAACGCAGGACTCTTCAAAACCAACTATATGGGACTTACATAGCTATGTATTTAAGGGATCATTCCCCAACATCCCTGACAAAGCGGATAAAAGTTTTGGTACATTCGACTAGTGAAGGTACGGGGTCAGGCATATACATATGTATGTACCTACGTATGCGAGAGATATAGACCTACATGTGGCTCTGAGACTTTTAAGCAGTGTGTTCCAGGCAGAGGTTCTGGCCTTACTCATAGTTGCAGATCTACTTGATATGGGGTCAATATCCAACAAGAATATTGTCATCTACCTTGATAGTCAGGTTGCGCTAAAGGCGCTAGAGTCCTATATTACAAAATCTGAACTAGTCAGGGCATTATGTTCGCAGAACCGAGTCAGATTATGTGTAGGTAACTTGACACTGTGATATAGAGGGTAAAGAACGTGTCGACGTACTGGCCAAAATAAGAGCAGAGCTCTCGGTAAATGATATAATTGAAGGCATTAGACCACTAAGAGAATTATTTTTGATAAAATCATCAATATTGTCAAACTTAGAGGGGTAAAGGGTTTCTAAGGCCTTGTGGCTTGAGTTAGATCGGAAAAAATCTAGAGAGTTAATAAAACTCAGCAGATCAATGTTAAGAATAGCGATAAAGATACTCTGGATATTGCCTTCCGAGAAAGCACTCCATGAGATTTGGCTTACTGTACACGGACACATGCAGGTATTGTGATGACCAATATGCATGCTGCAGAGGATATTACTTATCTACTCTGTGAATGTCAAGCCATTGCCTTTGAAGATACTTTTTCAACAATTTAGGAGGTTGGGTTCTTGTACAAAAAAATTGAGGCCATATTTAGGTTTTGTAGGAAAATTAACTGCATGGGCGAATTGGTTTAGGTTTCTCACCATGAAGGTTATCAAGGGATCGTAATGGGCCCACTATGGTGGGCATGACATTTCATCAAATAGCCATTTTTTTGTATTCAATCGAAAGAATACATTTTGCAATTAATTTTGAAACACAACTTCAGTATATGCCCACCACGGCTGGTTCTGATAAATGTCATCTGAGAGACAAAGTTTTCGACCACTTTTTCAAGCTTTTGTGGTCTATATTCTCAATAACACGAATAATGATGAGCCTTATTTTTGCAAAAGTATGGTCCGATCTGCTGACGTATGTATTGTGTCGTCAAAAAAAGTTAGAAAATCACCCTGAACAGACATTGTTTTGAGGCATTTCATGAAATTTTGTAAATAAGGATAAATTCACCTATTGATTCAAACAATAACACCAGTAGTGCTGTAGACGAAGACTTCCCCTTAGAAGGCTCGAAGAAATGAAGTGAAAAGGGACCTCACCTAGCTTGACAATTTAGTTAATTGGCCTTTGGTTAAGGCCGATATTACGAGTACCTGATAGCCCGATAGTGTTTAAAAAATTATGCAAAATGATAGTAATACGCTCACTTTAAAACTTTACTTCTACATTACCTGTGTATTATATATAATGAGTATATGTACATAAACTTTTGTATGACCTACTTTGTTTAATTGTATTATATAGTTAAGTAATTGTGGTATTAGCGGGTGAATAGCCCACATAAAAACCAACTGCACTCATGAATTTCAAACAAAACAAAACTAAAGGCTGTGCTTTGACTTAATGGAAAGATTCATCGTTTTAAAGCAAAATCCAAAGAAATTTCACATACATGTATGTACGTGTATATCCTTACGTACGTATCTGAATCAAGAACTTGTCATAACCAGGAAAAAAACTTTTGTTTAACCAGATTGCTAGTGGCAAATACTTTGCCACCCACCGGTTTGTGGAAGAAGAAAATCGTATAATGTATCTCAAACGAAATAAGGTCACCAAGAACTCTATCTGTCTTTTTATTTGACTCGATTAAGTTGAATGGACGCCGTCACTGACAAAGCAAGTTTAGCTCTTAGTGAAACCAGCTCATTCGCAAATAGTATGTCTAGATATTGGTCACCATATTATCTGGCCAGTGCGGTTGACTGTATCCTCTATTTTTACTTATGGTATCTACACCTTGCTTAGGTATTTTTTGACTCTGAAGAGAACCGCAAATTGTGCTTGTCCTTGCCGATTTTTCAAAAAGTTTTAGTTTTCATATAAATATAGGTACATACTACAAATATAAAGCCGTTTTACAGGAAACTCGGAACAGATACAGGCTTTTTTATTGTATGACATCAAAATAAAAGTAAGTAGAGCAAAAAATAATCCCCGATATTTTCTTTTGGGATTTTTTAGCAATAAAAAACTGTTTTGCAAGCTTGCAAAAGTTTAACCGCACTACAATTTTCTCAATTTTTTTTTGGTATTGGCTAATTGTTTTTACAAAAATTAGTATGAGGTTCTATTACCCCTTTTTTAATACTACTAAAAATTCCATTGGGCACACTTCCAATTAGTTTTCTTAATGGGGAATCCCGTAAGGAGTTTCACGCTCCCATTATTGATTCTTGGAGCTCGGATTGCAATCCAAAGAACGTGCCGGGCACTCCATCAATCTAATGTTTTGGGCTTGAAACCATTGCAACCTTTGACGACTGACATGACAAAATCGACGATATCACCTTAAATATTGTACCAAGTTGTCTTCGAGTAGCAGGGTGTAGGCTGCACTATCCATTTTGTGGAGGTAAAGGCAACTGCAACCTTACCCGAGCGCAGAAACGCCTTACCATACAACTTCCACCGTCAAAGATCCTCTTCGAAAAAAACACCTTGGATCATTCCGCCGATCGATTTGCACACGTAACCTCTCAAAAGTATCTAAGAATATCCGATTTGATTTAGGTAAAGAAAAATCTATCTAACATCTAGGGAACAGCTGATTGCACCAACAGTTGATTTATATCGGAAAACAGAGGAAACCTAACTATGTAGGTATCTCAACTTATTATGGGTATTTATTTTCAATACATGTAGTTATTTAAAATACTGATTGATTGCGTACAATTTTTTTTTATTTAATGAATAATATAAATAAACTAAAATATACACATCTACATAAAATAATACCTATATAAATGCTAAGGAGATGCATCGTTCTACTGCAGATGTTGCTCTGGTTGGCAACCTAGTGCTATGAGTATAACTGCAGCTTGTTTTATCAGCTTTCTCTTCTGCTATAAGTTGATCTATTGATTTTTTAACCAGTTTAAGGCTCCAATTATACGAAATGCACGTCAATTAAGGCGATTTAGTTTTTTACTATCTATCCAATTAATAGTGCTCAAATTTCTCAAATTTTTTAAAAATTGTTTCTTTCTAAACTGTCCAAAAGCTCTAGTATTTCGTTTTCTAATAAGCTAGCCATTGAGTTTTATAGTTTTTGAGGAGATGGTGGACTTTATGTATTAAAGATGAATTGCCGCAATACTTTAAATAGATTGTTGCCAAATTTAGTTGATATCGACTTGGAAATATTACATTTACTTGATCACTTTGGTATATGTATATTGCTAACGGTACCTAATGAAAGCTCAATCTTGAATGTAAGGTTTTCGTGGCGGCTTTTACCACTGATATTTTCTTGTATAAGCAAGACTACTTTTATATCAGGCGGACATTTAATGTAATTTAACAAATGTTTTGATATTTTGTTTATATTAGGAAAGTAAAGTTTTTCTCGTTATATGCATTCGTCCACTTTGTTAAAATATTTCCATACTAAACTCTTATTTCTTTTCATATTGAACTCAAAAAAAAAAATATTTTTAGAACTACAAAATAACACAGAACAAAAACAATTGAAGTAGGTATCCACAACGTGGGTTCTTTTTCTACACTATATCTACGATATATTTTTATGACAGAAAGTCAACTGCAACGTAGAGAAATAGTCAAAAACTTCAGAAAGTCATTAGCACAGGTTTAAAAACTGTGGGGTTTTCTTTTTGTGTCATATTAGTCGTTTTTTTACGAAAATTCATTTGAAAATACACATATCTTTAAAAATGATAAAAATCGTTTTTTCTACAAATCGGCTATAAGCCTAGCCTATTGTATTAACAGAGCACCGAATTTACTAAACCGATCAACCTATCGTAAAAATCTCGACTAGGCGGACGACAGTGACCGAGGGTTTGGTCACAAAACTGCTAACAGAGTTTAAGGTTATAAAGACGATGTTACCAACTTTCTAAAATTTAACCAACATGAACAAAAAATTCGTTGAAACTAAATTTGAATTAATGCAAAATGCTCTTAAATCCCAGAAGAATGATCCTTGTCTTTTTAAGAAAATTAAACACGATTTCAGACCAGTGTCAGTGTAAAACATTCCAATTGACCTCTCCGGGGGGTGAGGTCACGCCATAATCAAACCAATGCGTCATTAGTGTGTTGATCAAAAATACTTTCAATTAAAGATCAGGAGCAACTTAATAAGCTATATCGTCTAGCCTGCGTGGGTCTCACCAGGACGATGAATAATTGCGCTACGGAAGCTATATGAGCAATACTTAGCCTCACGCTTACGCTTATCATCAGTGCTCTCAGGCTGCCCCAGATTTTGAACCTTAAGGCAAACGAATTCACCAAACAGTAGTGGCAATGCAGGTGGAACGCTGAAGGGAGAGAAAGATGCGAAGTTGATTCAAGACATTGTTGTGTCGACTGAGCTGAAACACGGTTAAATAATTATTTTTTATTTTATTAATAAATTAGCTGGAATTAGAGATAGGTAACATCTACCTAAAAAACGTCGTAGACACAATGATCAATCTCGAGTAGCGACACGTAGATAAAAATCACTTCATATATCGAAACGGTACTTAGATCAAAAAAGAGAGACTAAGATGTAAACATACCTCAGAGAGTTTACCAAACTGATAAAAGCCTTACCGGCAAGTAAGAATAAACCCGCACTAGGAAACAAATATAACAAAAGCCGATTCCCGGAGAGGAATAAAAAAGACACCACTCTGAAGTAAGGCGAAAATGGTTCCGGAGTGAATGGTATCAGCTCTCTTCGATCTCGGGCATGCTGTGACCAAGGGCTCTGGCATCCGTGACAGATTGATGCTTAAAATAGAGATTCGGTTTTCCTTGTCGTCTTGAACCTGGGGCTGTGAATCAAAGATTCTCTTATCTGGAGAATTATTGTCCATTTGGTCTATGTGGCCGATCCAGTATAGTTGTTTTTGCTTTTTGGACTACATCCACATCTGGTTACAGCTTATAGAATTCGCGGTTGTATTTTCTCCATTCGCCATTCGGCCCGAATATTCGACGAAGAATTTTCCTCGAAAGTGTTCAATATCGGCTCTGCTTTCCTGCTTATCGTCCAGCACTCGGCTCCATAAAGCAGAACTGGCAGGATCAATGTTTTGTAGACCATGCATTTAGTCTTTCGAGTTAGTAGTTTTGAACTCATTTATTTCACAAACCGAAGTAATGGCGATTTCCTAGGATGTCTTCGTCGAATATCCACTAAGGTGTCATTGGTGGAATTGATATTTATTCCTAGATAGGTAAACTCCTTAACCACTTCGAAGTTACTATTTCCAATAGTGAAATGAAAACCTAAGTATTGTAGAAACAAACAACGAGCTGTGAATCTCTCAAACACAGTGCACAAAGGCAATAGTCGAAATCAAACCTAATCAAAACATAAATAATAATTTAATTTATTTTCGGGTATTTTGAAATAAAAATAGCTCACTGTATTGATCAATCAATAAACTTTGGTAAATTAATGTATTCACTACCACACGTGCCACTTTAAATCGGGCGCACACCACTATTATTGTTTATAGCTTACCAATTAAGGAATATCAAGTCGTTTCAACTATGGCAATAATAGGAGGAATTGCTTTCAAGTTCTGATGTTTCTTATACGCTGATTTAATTCTAATTTTATATGTATTGTGACAATAAATCTTTTCTGTATACAGCCATGATTGAAAGTATAAAAAGCGAAGCAATTACACACTTAAAGCGTCTAAGGACGTGTTAATATGTCAAGTCAAGTACCAAACAAGAGGAGTATGTACTTACAAGCTGTGGGGGTTTAAATTTCTTTATGAACGTGCACGTTTCTTCTTTACTGTCTAGGTTACCCTGGAGGGTTTAATCAACCTTTAAATTATAATCACAGTACTTTTCTGTTAACAGAAAAGTTTATGAAGCTTAGAGTTCTAATTTTGAAAACAACACACAGCAGTTGAAAGAATCTCTAAATATAGTTGATCTTATTTCAGCAGATTGGTATTATCTACAAGCCACAACACATTTCTATCTATTAATGTTTAAATTAATTAAAGATATGTATTTTGCTAATACTCGTACATAATAGGATAAAATTGCCTTTCATATACTTAGATATCTAAGCTGCGAACATGCACACTAAATCCAGCTACGATAATAGGCATACAAATGCAATGTATTTCAAGCAATCATGAGCAGATGAAAACAAAAAGAAAAAAAATATAACTAATTGATATTAAGTAGTTGAATTACCTGCTGCTTCATTCGAATCCTTTTGAATGTAGCTACCAGCTAAGTTCTTAATCGAGTTGAAGAGGTGGCTCATATCAAGCGATATACTTCGGTGCTCTTCTGAACATCATTAGTATATGACATTATCAGAGGAAGGCGAATCCTTTTAATTTTTATTTGTGGCAAATTTGTACATATTGGCTCATCGCTTTAAATGACGAACAATAATTGATGGTGAATTGAATTATGTATGCAATCACACTTTATGAAATATTTACGGCAAAGACAGTGAATGAAATCTTTCATCAGTTTTGGATCATAAACCCATTCCGAGATTAAATCGGAGGGAATATTTCCAGTACTCGTACAAAAGCACATCCCTCACATACTATGAATAAAGGTCACGTACCAAGAAAATGGAAAGAGGGTCATAAAAAATTACTTAAGGTAGGGCGCAGACCAACAAAACTGGCAAAATCATATCCTTGTCGGCATTACTTCCTACATCCTACATTTTTAAAAGGATGGAGAAAATTCTTGATAGACTTATCAGAAATGCTGCCTTTTATTTCAATTCCAATCAACCTGGAAAATCAATTAAACAAGCTCTTTAGAATCTCAGATTGAGAATTGAAAGCAGCAGTAAATTATACTATGTATATGTACATACATAGTTACTTACAGTAATTGCTGCGAAAGGGTGCTTTGTAAGGAGATTCCTTTCCCCTTACTGCGGTCCAAAGTAAACAATGAATTTCAAACAATACTCTGGATATTGAATATGTCCTTTTATGATAAAGGGGTAAATTCGAAGTAACAATTTCGAATCGCCTCTAGAGAGAATTAAGTTTAATTATCGGTTGGTGCAGGAAATTTTGTTTAAGTATCCACAATAGGAAAATCACTTTTACATACATATATCATTTTCTAAGAGAAAAAGTTAGATAAACAGAAGGGCCACACTGTTGAAGCAATAAATTTTTAAAAGATGGTTCAATTTTCCGGTGTGGTTCAGGACCTTACGTGGCGTGCAGCTGAACAATAAGAAGAAACCTTAGACAGCTATAAGGTAAATGTAATCACCATGTGATGGAATTATGCAGACAATTATGCATGGATTCCATCGAAAAAGGATGAATATTCATCAAGAGACACTTTATGTCTTTCCTTTCGGAGAAGGGATTGAACAAAGAAATTTACGAGCTATACAGCAACATCGGCTTAATCAAAAAAAAAGTATTGAACTTTGGGCACCAGGTCCGCTGAGTTTTCGAATCTCTACCAGAGGGATAATGCAGTAAAGGAAGACCTCGCCTTAGGTATGCCGCACAAATAGAAGGAGATCTCAATCTAAACACTAAATACTTGAAGGTAAGGACAGGGCTGACTGGAGAGTTTTGTTGCCTGAGCTAAGATTCACCTCGAATTTTAGCGCCTCCTATAGTATCAATCTTCTGCTTCACGCGTATAAGAAAACTTTGATCTTATCACATTAAAAGGCTTCACACGGTCTGTCTACATTTATACAGACTTTAAATACTATTTACATTTCTAATCAAAGTATCATACCAAAGCGTGGGCCATCTGTTGGTTTCTTGTTGAAACATATGTTATTTTGACACTGACAGCTCAATTTTTTGAGCGCGTAAGTGTTAGTAGTATTATATTTTCGCAGCGCGAAATCGATTAATTTACGCTTGAACAACGTTGGAAAATATTGCAAAGTTACTTCCAAAGTGGATGCTGTGTTGCCGAAATAGTGCGAATTTTTAAAAGAAATTTCGAACGAAATAAGTGTTTGGCCTTTAGAACAGCTTGAAATTGACGATGGTTCCAGGAAGATGGGGCTATGTGCTACACAAGCCATCCAACAATCGATTTATTGCACACTAAGTTAAATAATCGTGTAATCAGTCGTTTTGGTGATATTGCTTGCGATTTGACGCTGTTGAACTTCCAGAGACGAATCAGGCACTCAAGAACGATATTGGTCAAGCTATTTTTGAAGTATGGGCCGGAACTATGAAGAATGGATTGAAAAATTGTGTTGCCAAGCCAAGCGAGGCAGCCATTTAAATGAAATAATATTCCATAAGGTTTACTATTTTCAATAACAAGAACACAAGAACGTTGTTTTAATAGCCTTTTTAGCCCTGTATTTTCAGCAAAGTTGGCAAATAGAACTCCCAATTACAAACTGTTCATCTAACTTTTGAAACCAGAAATTATTCATTTCTGACTTTAATGTCTTTTACAATCAATCACAAGGATACAATCGTTGTTAAATCTTCGAATGTACCTGTCTTTAACTTTATTTGTTTTAAAATAATCGTCTCAAGTCGTAATCTCTTGATTCTGTTTTTTTAACACAATTCAAATATCATCAACTCCTTGTTTGATTTTGCAGATCTTGAAGACAATTTTATAATCAAAGATAACTTTAATCCACCCCATCTTCAATGAGATCTTTTCATCTAACCGATCGTCTTTTTTTCTCAAATTTGTGGCAGAACTAATAATTTAGGTAGACATTTGTATCTTATTTTCGCATCCTGACCCTGACAACTCTATCGTCATCATACTCCCTTGATAACAACAAAATACACCCAGAGAAATCCTCTTACTTTGGATTCTCAAAATAGACTTAATCGACACAAATGAAAAAATTCTATATGAAAGGTAAAACAAAAATTAAGTAGCAACCGCTTACCAAACTATATAGTCTTCTACCTTTGTTTTGACCACAATTTTTTTTTGTACTCTACTGAGGCTCAATGAACATAATGTAAGGACACAACGCTAGTGGGATGTTTGACTTATGCCTAAGAGTAATTACCTACTTTTAATGCAATTATTTTTGAACAATGTCACGACGTAATTTGGAAAAGAGGAGAGAAGATAGGATAGACTTCTTCTGGTGTAATGGTTTGAAATTAAACACAGGTGTTATGTATTAGGTTTCACTACTCCATGGGTGGTGTTGAACTAGTCAGAAAGTATTTGTAGTTTATTTTTGTTTTTGATTAGAAATCTAATGTTTAGTATGAAGTGGAGGTGAGGCATCGTGTTATTAGTAAAATTGAGTGGCTATAACTGTAACGTGAATAAACAATCTATCACTCAATAACCGAACACATTACTACTACACCATTCCCACCTAATTGAACTAGGAACTTAAGGAAAACTTAAACTATCTGACGATCTGCCATGATTCCGAACCACAAAATAAACGTATTGATCCAGCCTCTAACCACTGTTTTAATTATGAATCTCACGTTATACTTTTCCTACCGATCAATGACAAAACTCTATTGTATCTCCAGACAAAATATTTGTCTAAAGAGCAGATCCGCGTTTTTGCCGCCATCTGGTAGGAACCTTTAAACCGTACGATGGTCAGTTTGTTTACTACAATATCAATAGGACGGCATTACAAGTGCAACCCTAGGAGAACTAAAACAAGAGATCGAGGTTCTAAAACCTAAGAAAGCTCCTGGTTATGATTTGATAAGCGGAGAAGTTCTCAAAGTTCTACCTAAAAAAGCATTAATTAGATATTATAAATGCTGCGCTTAAATTAAAACACGTGCCGAGCCCAAGGAAAGTTGCTGATGTCAGAAGTTTTAAAGCCATGAAAACTGCCAAATGAGGTAAAATCGTCATATCCAAAATCTTCGAGAGAATATTACTAAGGATTGTACAACCGATTATAGACGATAATAATCCCTGACCACCAGTTTGGGTTCAGAAGTAAGCATTCGACGACTGACTAGGTGCATAGAATTACTGACGTAATCGAGGAAGCACTTAAAGAAAAAAGATATGCTCAAGCGTATTCCTTGATTTGTTATCTATTCGTAATATGAAAAAAAAACTTTGGAATGCAGTTGTGAATTGTGAATTCTGAATAGTTCCCTGAATTGTATGCACTTGCATAGGTATAGTCGGATATAGGTACCACATTTGTGTAATAAGTATATACATGTATGTACATATCTGATACAAATAGAACATACATACATACATCCTAATAGTTGAACCCGATGGATCTAAGATTCACTTCACTATTCGATTCACGTGAATCTCGCATAATTATCGTGAGATACGTCGGATACGCTTCCTTACTGACGAGTATTGTTGATTAGGAAGTGCTCTTTTGAAAGCTTGTTTGAAAGGTATTTGTGATTTATGAAAATTTAAGAACTCACTTTTTGTTGAAAGAAAGAAGGGAAAATAAATATTACTGAACAAATGGACCGTTACCAAACCTGAAAAGAAAAGACATCTGAAAAGATAAGGAAAGCATCCATAGCCTTCTATAAGTGCAGCAAAATCTTTGGTAAGAGATGGGGGTCCACCATC
Source organism: Xylota sylvarum (assembly GCA_905220385.1). Taxonomy (NCBI): domain Eukaryota; kingdom Metazoa; phylum Arthropoda; class Insecta; order Diptera; family Syrphidae; genus Xylota; species Xylota sylvarum. The sequence goes on along the minus strand of LR999958.1, from coordinate 66,826,636 downwards.
ATCCACTGGATGTACATAGCCATCGTCAGACCCATTCTATCTTATGGATGCCTAGTCTAGTCGCCTGTAGCAGATCAGATCACGGGGTTAAGGCACTAACCAGGTTACAAAAAATAGCATGTATAGGTGGGGCCGTGAAAAAAATTTTAGGTATTGTTTTGGGATGGAACCTCGAACCCCTCGCTCCGTAATCCAACGCACTAACCATTTGAGCCAAGGCGCCCACGGTAGGGCCATCAACTCGAATAATATCTCGGTTTTAACGGACGAGTCAAACACTGGCGAAAAAGTGGGTATGTATGTACATACATATGTACTCATTTGAAATTTGATTTGACGAAATTGCTCACTCACTTAGACTTCCAAACTACGGCAGTGTGTTCCAAGAGAACTATCCACGAAACTGCACTCAAGAAAGATGATTGACATATATGTATGTATGTATGTACATCAACAGTCAAGCCGCTATGAAGGCCATTTCATCCACAGTCGTCGAATCCAAACTTGTGGAACGATGCCGTGAAGAACTCACCGCAAACCACGACGTTACACTTCTTTGGATTCCAAGAGACAGCGGCATTCAGGGAAACAAACGGGTGGATGAGCTTCGGAAGGGACCTGACAATGGTCGTTGTATTTTACCGCCCCTAGTCCGGTAAAAGCTGGTAAAAGTAGCTTAAACTTGTTATTGCAGGAAGCTGGTTCAGTATGGACGCGGCCATTCATCGCCTGTTTTTTTTTTAACCAGCGTCAATCGGCGGCGGCGGCTGGAAGACGAGAAACCGAGAAGCTGGTTTAGTGACCAGTGTGGATATACCCTTTAGTTATGCGTTTCTATTACTTGCTTGCTTGCGACCAATAGTGCAACTTGGTTCGATGTGTGTGTCAAAGTGACCCTGAAAGCCGAATTCGCTGAAATATAGTTTCTATATGCCACTGTACATTCTCCACAACTACTACATTAATGTCTTAGCTCGCATGTATTACTGTCATTCCACATCCCACTGCGCTCGATCCTCTTTTAATAGCCTTAGGAGAGAAAAGTTCCTTCAAATTGGCTGAAAGTTTCCTTAAAATTCCGTTAAGTAGCTGCCTTAATTACCTAAGCTATCCAGAGTATTGAGGGTTGGAATCACACTCCGAAAGGTCACATCAAATGGCATTCGCAGTGTACCTATGTATGTAAGTATTTATGTACGTACATTCCTGATTTGATAAGACTGGTTCTCAACATACAATCGTATACCTGCATACATACATACATATGTAGATATGTACATATAATATGGAACACAGATTTCCAGTGGTGAGTCCACCTACTAGTCTAATCGGTGGCTTTTTGAGCTCCATGCCTATGGTATAATTATACGGTTCTGCTCCAAAAATGTCGTATTTCAATGTTAAACCGCTACATACATACATAATACTTCCCACGAGTAGTTAAGATACTAAAGGTTAAGCGCCAATATAATGTCTATCGGGATGTACACACTTGTCAGTCACTTTGCCAAGTAGATTGTAAAATAAATAACACCACCATGTCGGATACTTAAAACGAAACTTTTCGCATAACTTCAGATACTCGTTCAACCCCCCAATCATTTTCGATAGAATAACTACCATATCACTTGTTGGCTTTGACAATATTTACCACTAAGCGTAACTACCTGTGTTGTTTTTCCAAGTAGATAAAAGAATCTAAGTATAGAAAATTTACAACAACAAAAATATATACATCCATGCAACAGTAACGAGATAGAAAAGGATACACACGACATTTAAAATTAAGATGTTGAAGTTACACACAAAAATGAAAGTAGAAACAAAATACATCGAGAAAAACTCATTCAACTGCGTAATCACCCATTTTTTTTATTAAGTTTAGTTGCAACGGGCCTTTCCATTCGATCCTTTCAACGTGTATGGCATCCTTAAACGTGTAACATACATCTTGAGAAAGATTACAACTTTTCTTTTTTTCCTACTTTGTTTATGACTACGTACATAGGTATGTATACCTGCATCTATCACATACTTATAAATGGCAATGAATTCGAAAAAAAAAAATTGCTCTTATTTCGACTTGACCCACTTTTTCCCGAAAAAAGTCGGACAACTTGAAGCTTTCAACTTAAACCGCAAAAATAAAAAACCATGATAAACATATCCTTTATGCACTTTTCGTCACTTTTATCAATCAATTTCAATTCCATCGCTTTAATATGAATAATCAATTTGTGTACAACACTATATGGGTATAATCAAATCACTGCACACAGCAAATTGCCAATCAAGGCAGTTTTCTTTTTATTTTTCTATTTTTCTATTTTTTTTTTTACGTTCACCATGTACGTATTGATATTTTGTTGGACGATCGATATTTCAAACGCGAACAATATGAAAATTTCTTTGAACCCTCGGGGCTTATATTTCTATCTAAAGGTCGCTTGGATTGACTTAATTGGTCAGGTAATGTATGGGAATGAGGAAATAAAATGCCCTTCGGTGCGAAAATAAAAAAAAAATAAATAAAACAAGAAAGGAAACTCAAACTGTATCCAAAATTTTTACATGAACTATGCGTGCAATGCGACGAGTAGACGATTGAAAGTTTTGAAGTTCACTGAAAGAAGAACCGAGGGAACACTGACAATTGTCGTCAATGAAATTTCGCTACGCGTATGCACTTCCTTATAGAAGTATGAAGATGGGTTTTGTTTTTAATGAAAATGAGAATGTGTGTGGTATTTTGATGGATGGAGGACATGCGCAGTCGGTTTGTTGATGGTAAAACACTTACCGAGCCTCGTAGATACAATAACATCCAGAAATCCATAGAGAATAGTTTGCTGTGTTCGGTGCTTGTCTCGACTGATAAGCACACGCTCTAGATACCTGCTTATAAGGCGGATTTCCAACTTGAGAATTGCACAGATATCGTTTAAAACATTGATGGCTAGAAGAATTTAGGACTTCCATTACTTGTTATTCGACTTGTAAGCCTTATCTACCTAGTTTCTCAAGCAATCTTGGCTCGTACAGCCTGTTATGCATTTTCAAATGTCGACTTCTGTTATGTTTTCGAGCAATACTGGACGGAATGCGCCCGTAGATCTCCCACAGAAGCGAGTTAAGAAGTCGCTTGATTTCACTGAAATAAAGTATTTGCAAACAGCACTTAGGGTAGCACAGAACTAGCCGAAGTGGAAAATGTTCTTAGCATTTATGCTTGCTTACCTCATTGTGACCTTTTGATATGTAAATTGTTGTTATCTTTTGAAATACGAAACAAAAGAATTAAAAACAGAAAGAAAAGAGAATTTGTTTTTTATTTACATGACTTTTTGAATAGAAATTTATACGACTTCCTTGGAGTCAGAAATGATTATTTTAATTGCTTTGAACGTAGGAATAGGAGGGGTGAGTAATGCGCTGTATAAGTGTACCGGGTGATACTGGTAAATTGGCATTTAGTTATATTTCCATCAGCAAAGTGAAATAATGCTCAGAGGGTCTTATTTCGTTCAGTTCCAATTTGACTATTAACTGCGAACAATGGCGCAGGGTCTTAGCTCCACTATTGTATTTTAGGAAACACTCCATGGTCCACTGTACTACCAGGAAGCAAAATCCAGTATTACACATTTTACTGGAATTTCTTCAACTTTCAGAGAAAGACGAGAATGCACTTCAGTGAAGAGGAGTTTAAAGTGTCAGCATTCACCACATCAGCACCGAAGATCTGCCACCTGATCCGAGCGAAGGCAGAACAATAACAAGAGAAGCTTTCTCCACAAGCGTCGCAGACAGCCTAGCGCACTAAGATACTTAGCCAAAGGACAGTGTCTCGTAAGAACGTCAATGAGTTGTCTTTTCTGCTGAGAGACAGAAAGAATGCCGCTGATTTCTTACAGACGTTCGGGAGAACACGTTTAGTCTGCCTGCATTCCGGGGAGCCGTACCATACACAATTAAGAAACCCAATCGTTAATGGAGGTCCTGACCGAGGACGGGAGAAGACCTAAGGAAGGTTCAGGTTCTGAGAAATCATTCTTCAAGTGTCGATGTCTACTATATAGTGTGAACGCCTCAAACTCATCGTCAACAGCCTTATCAACCCCTATCAGTGCGCTTTCAGGTCAGGAAAGTCCATAGACAGCTATAACTTTGAGGATTAGTCGTCTAAGATGGCTAGGACATGTAGTGCGGAGGGGCACAAATACTCCGGTCCGTAGAGTCTTCGAATACAAGCCGTAGAGACAACGAAGTAGGTGGAACGTGCAAGTACAAGTGGACCTCAACAGACTTGGTGTGCGGAACTGCGGATAACTAAGTAAGAACCGGGTTAACTGGAGAGATTTATTGGTTAAGGCCGAACTTCACCCCGAACTATAGCGCACCTAACAAGAAGAAGCATAAGAAGAAACCTCGCTTAGCAATCTCATCAGACAAGAGTCAAAGAATTCAGTCTTGCATTCCCGAACTATTCTGGAACGGGTTACGGGATTGAGTAAGGTCTTAAGCGCAGCCAGACTGTCGTTAAAGATGCAGATACTCCGACCCTTCCACCTATTCTTAGCAATATAGTCGGCAGCTATTAGGATAGCATAGATCTCCGCTTGAAAAACAGAGGAATATTTTCCTAACGAGTAGTGAAGTCCAGTGTTGTCGGTCTCCACGAAGATACCGGCATCAGACCCTTGACTAGCCTTGGCGCCAGCCTCGGCAGGCCTTCTCTGCCATTGTCTCAGTCTCTCAAACTGAAGTAAATTCTAGTTGGAGCAGCTCGTAATCACTACATCACAGCAAAAGAAAATACTCTTCTTCGGGGAACGCGGAGACGCGGAGAGGAAGCCAAGGAGGGCGTTGAGGATGATAGCACCCTGGGAGAAATTTCCGCATTGAGGAAGCAAGTCCAATAACTAACAGCTTAACTTAATACCAACAAAAAGGACAAAGAGACTATTAAATCTCAAGCCAAGTCTATGAACAGCGAGTACAACCACCTGACAGAGGATTAACCTAAACTGCAAAAGGAAGTCAGTGTCAGCTCTGAAGATAAGAAGATAAATCATCGCCTCGTATCATGTATACTTGTGAGCTTTTAATTCCCTTTCATAAGACTTTCCTTACACATTTTGCACGCTTCTCTGTCTCAACGGAGTCGGTTGTTGTTACTCTAACCCTAAGTTAGTTACGATGTATGTGTAGTTTCTATAGTTTTAGGTTATTATGGTTAAATTGAATCCAGAATTCCTTTTTCTGTGATAAGCCTTATGTCTTCCCAAAACATTACACTACCAGAAAACTGAGAGTACCATTGAATATCTGGATAGTGACGTCTTTTAGCACTAGTCAGGCCGGATGCAATCCTCCTTTTCATGAAGAGAATAACCTCACTTTTCAAAGGATCGACCGAAAGCCCATTGCTAGTGCACCATTCATCGACCATGTCTAGGGCTATCTACACGTTAGCACAGGCAGTTTATAGGCATGACCAGATAGAAAGTATGGCAACATCATCCGCATATGCCTGAACGTCGACTCTTGAACTATTGAGTTTATGCAACAAAGAGTCAACTACCATACATCATAGAAAACCTCACCTTGAAGGCAGCTTCTGTTAACACCTGCCATAACATGGAGGCCACAGTCCTCATCTACAACCAAAGTTCTATTCATTAGCATTGCCTTGATGCACATACCAATGTCTCATCTACCCCGAGTTGTCTAGCAGAGAGGCATGCAGTCAAATGTCGCATTGTCGAAGACGTCTCTATGTCGATGAAAATGCCCATGGCGTATTCTTTCCTATCGAGCGCTCATTCACTTCTAGTAACTAGATTTTGAAGCTCAGTCTCACAGAATTTTCCACGCTGGTATGCAGTTACATCTCAGATTGAGGATTCATCTTCAGTGCATGACCTGCGCACGTGAATATCGACTAGTCTCTCCAAGCTTCAGAAGGAAGACAGACGTATAGGTCTGAAACTCTTACCAAAGGAGTGCCAGTGCCAGACACGCAATGAAGATTCTCTTCAAAGTTGGCAGCAACTGGTTTATACCCTGTTCCAGCAAAGTTGGGTACAATTCACCAGTACGAGGCGATTTAAAGCTATCAAAAGATGCATATTTGATAGCCCCATCTATTGCCACGGCCGATGCAGTATATCAGCAACGCCGAGTTTTGCGACTTAGATCTAGTTCAACCTCGCTTAGCTACATCGTTCGTGAAGACCCTACTGGAACCAGTACTCGTAGTTTGCCTAACTCTAGACAAGTCTTGGAAATGAGGCCAGTTCGGTGTTATTCAAATTTTGATATGGAAATGAGTCCAAATTGGATTTTCGACCTCGTAGGCGGTTATTTCATGGCACCACAGTGCACAACTTCTTTTAAAGGACATTCTCTGCTTTGATTTCTTTTAGAATCGCAAGTGTTTAGATTGAATCTATTCGTATACAGAATGAGCCTTTCTGCTCTCACTTACACAAATTACATATATATAGTATTCGAAAGAGTACGAACTAAACCACTGTGTTGGGTCCCTTTTCGTCCCTCTTCCACGATCCATCTTAGCCCGACAGTAGCTCTGGATTTCTCCACAGTTCCTCTCTGGCTTTGATTCCTCGTGTCAACGCTAGCATCTGTTTAACCGAAATCTGGTTCATCCCCTGGGTTTCTACCCAGTGGCTTCCCAGGACGTCCCTTCTTCTGCTAGCTAACGTCCCGACTTCCTCCAGGCATAGTTCACAGGTGTCGTCCTCCAGAAGACCCATCTTCTTTAGGTGATACCCGAAATTCCCATGACCTGTAGATAACGCTACCACCCATTTCAGTATTTTTCGCCCTAAGCTTTGAACCTCTCTGTGAGTGGTGCCAATCGGCATTTTAATAGCCATTTTCGCCTTCCTGCAACCTTCCCCGTTTTGACTGGAACTGTAGACGCCACCGTTGATTCCATCTAGGGAATTGTTTGGTGAGAAAGGTTACCCAATCTCCAGTCGAAGGCACCCATTAGCCACTAACGCGGAGCTGTAGAGTAGGAGTTGATAGTGAGAGGCAAACGTGAGAACGCTTGTGGTTTTATATATTCGCATCACTACCCTTTGGCCACCCGAAAACAAAGTTGCCTTGTATGCTAATCGAAAAAGTTTCTTTTCGGTCGTCGGGATCCTTTTTTGGAGTACGAATGTTGAAATGCGTTCCAAACGGGTGGCCAACTTATTTCGCATTTTAAGCAGCAGATATGATCCTGCCTTCACGAAGTTCGTCGTCCAACATTGGAAAACTGACCTTATACTATTGCACATTACCATAGTGATATCTACAAGCATTTCTTTCAACGCGACCGATGTGGAAGGGTGTCCAAAATGTTAAATATCATTGGTTGGTAACACAAACTTACATTGTAACTGGAGCGGCTCATTCGAATTTATTTCAGAATACATTCTGGATATTTTTCTATTACTTGGAAATAATTTTTGGACTTGTCCTTGTTTTGTACCCGATTCGAGAGCTTTTTCCTATTTAATAAAACCTATCGTCTTCACGAGCATTAGGTACTATAAATTAAAACTTTCATTAGCAAAATTTCCATTTTGTAAAAAAATTTCTATCAGCAACACATCGGCATCAGCTGTGCATCGGCATCAGCATCGGAAAAAAACAGCAATGTCGCATCACTGCACAAATGTTTCTAAAGTTACACAAATTAAACAATGGATCGTGTGCACAGGAAATATTGACTTTTTTTTACTAAACATACATACATAGTACATATTACATAGTTTCATTATCTTATTCGGTGTACATAATTGTAAACATAAAAATATAGAACAGATAAATCGAAATTCTTTAAATTTTGTTCCATTAAGTTGTTCAAACCTCGACTTGTCCTGATATTCTAATAAGCATGCGGAATAAATTGCTAATTGTCCGATTAAATTCTTTCAACTGAGTTCAGCTTTACATAATAAGATCAAGAACCTTAGAACACATTTCTTTCCAATTGTGTATTAAGCGAGAAATTCCTGTACATTCCGAACTTGTAGATGTTGTTAGAGAACTTCTGAGGCAATGGGAAGTTGCGTGATGGTATCGTGTATGCATTCGGAGAATAGTATCCATACTCGGAATTGACGGTGCGGTACATTGGGTTTTCCTCTACTTCTATTCCATACCCTTTGAATAAATCTAAAAACCACAACAGATGATATTTATACGTATGTGCATATAGACTGAAGCATGAACAATTTTACTTACAAGGACATTTCATCCGTTCAGAAACATGCAAATTCTCGTAGACTTTTGCAGTATTGACGATGGGCTTTGTCTTTAGGAACTTCTCATATTCCTTTTCCGGGTTAAACGTCTCGTACTGGTCACAAACTTTGTCACACATATTAATTTTTACAGAACAGAAGTAGAGCTTGTATCTCAATTAAGAAAATCAACCTAAGCTTCTCGAATTTATTGCCTTATTGATAAAACTCGCACGGATAGCTATGTATTTCTTAAATCGTTGCCAAGTAAATCATTTTTAAATACAGTGCTATACAGTATACTAAACCATCAGTGTCGCCATCTGTTGGATTCCATTACTATGAAAAACCGTCCATGCGCTGTAAGCACTTTTGTATGATTGATTTTTCAGTATGCAATACCGAAAACAAAACAATGGTGCATGTAACCAGTAGTCGTGAAGTATTAATTTTTCGCACAATGTGGAGAGTTTAAATCCGTGAGAATGGGTGGTAACAATATCTGGCCATTGCTATTGCTTTGGCTAGCTCTTTTGGCGGAATTACATTTGGGTAGTGGTATTAAAAGAGGGCCACATCATCCACGAAGTGAACAATCTACCCACAAGAAGGTCGATCAACATCTAACACACGAAGAACAGTGAGAATTGCAATTTTTGGTGCGAAATATTGTTTAAATCAACCGCTTATTATGTTTTAGTCGAATTGAAGAAGATTTACATGATATGGGCATCAAAATGAATCTTGAAGAGATGACGGAGGATGAAAAACATTTTTACTATTTCAAAGTAAGTCATTTTATTGTAACCGGTGTTCAACAATGAACAGGTGTATTTATTGTATTCAGATGTTTTTCTTTTTATATTTTAAAACAATTTCTTACCCTATGAAAAGTTACACAGTTACATAAATGTCATGTCTCCTACTTATAATTGAATTTTGGATCAGTTCAGTATTGTATTTGAGTGAACGCCCTAACCCACTGGTTAGTGCGTCGGATCAAGGTTCGATTCTTAGACTACACCAACATTTTCCTCACGGTCATACCTCTCGCAAACTTATGTAAAACATCCGAAAGTATAATTATCAAAAAAAAAAAAAGATGTTCTTCTTGGAAATGGCTTTGAACTGTAGGTCTCCTTCATTGTACCTGTTGCGTCAACTATTTGCATTTTGTTCTATGGTTAGTGCTAGAAAAGTTTAGTTTTCTCTACATATTCCTGTGTTTCTGAAAAATAACAAGGCTATGTGCAAAGATGTAAGTAGAGTTATGATCCACTTCAGTACTTTTTAAAAGTAAAAAAAAAAAAACATTGTTATGAGTGAGGTTGGGCCACGGAGGCGACTTCGATGTACATAGGTGAGGAGGGTGACGGCGTTATTATTATTTGAAAATGGGGTATGTTGCACTACGACCTCTTGGACCGCATTGTGTCCCCAGCTAACACCTTTGGGAGGTACATGCCCTCATTAGAGTTCCACTCGCTTTTGGATTCCTTTCGGTATTATTTTGAGGGTAATGCACTCTTACTATGCCTTGGCGGAAGGAATATGTGCTAGAGCACTCTCTCTAATCCAGTTTCCTTTAAGAATCTAAGGATGAGAGCTGGATCTAATGACGGTATTTCTTCATCTGATAATTGGTACTTACTACTTGGGGTATTTCAGTCTTTTGTGGATCAGTGCCCCACAAGATCCCAGCACATGTTCTGGGATTTCACTGGACTTTTTGCAGTATCTGCAGAGTCCTTCTTCAGATATACCTAGTTTCCTTAGGTGCTCCTTGAGTTAACAATGCCCAGTTAGGAAGCCCGTTAGGATACGAAGGTTAGGTTAGAAGTTTTTTGGCTAGATTCATCCATTGAGCGTTATTCCAGGTTCTTGCACTGTTTTCCCTCTCCTGTTTCCTGAATTCTTCTTTGAGGATATGATGCCCTATTCCGCAGAATGGTTCAGGACCTAGGAAGGATTCTGATGCTCATTTACTTGCCAGGGAGTCGGCCATTTCATTACCCTCTATTCCCACATGGCCAGGTATCCAACAGAGGGTCACTTTGTTTCTACTACCTAGTTCATTAAGTTTTTGCAGGCACTCCCACACCAGTTTGGACTTAATGATATAGGAGTCAAGTGCCATGATAGCAGCTTGGCTATCTGACATTATAGTTATATCACAGTTGACATGGTTTCTATTAAGATTGATTTGGACACATCTATCTATGGCATAGATTTCAGTCTGAAAGATACTGGTGCTTTTGCCCATGGATTCAGACTATTTGGTTCTGGGCCCGAATACTCCTGCTCCAGTTTCTTCATCAGTTCTTGATCCATCTGTGTACCACTTTGATGTATTTTTGCTCAGTTTGTAGATTGTGGATACATTCCTCCAACTTTTTTTGTTACTGAGCTTGGCAACAAAGTTCTTTTGGAAGTTAAACCTTCTAATGATATCAACCCTAGGAAAGGCTAGGAGTGGTAGTTTTTGCTAGTGGTAGTGCATCGAATTGCCTCGTTGTAATGCACTTGTCTCTTTCTATTCCTTCCTTGACCATCCTTAAGATCGTTTTACTTGCACATTCCTCAACCACAAGGGGAAAAGGAGTCAATTCCAATAGTACCTTCATGGTTGCAGTTGAAGAAGTTCTCATGGCCCCTATGATATAGAGGCATGCCAGTCCTTGCACCTTAATGAGTGTCTTCCTCGTGGTGACCAGATTGGTTCTTTTTACCTATGCAATCGCTCCATATGTGTTCATTGGTCTCACAATAGCACCTAATGATGGTCGGGCTACATCCCCAGGATTTGTCCGCTAGGCTTCGACAGATCATCAGAGCTCGCGTAGCTTTATCTCGTCTGTGTGTTTTTTCCAGGTGAGTTTACTGTCTAGGTTTAGTCCCAGATATTTAACTTCTTTGACTGGTGTCAGTATTGCACCCGACAGCCTTATTGGCCTCAGTCTTTCAAGTTTTATTTTCATCATGAAAGGTACTATTGTAGTTTTTGCCGAATTAAGGCCATTTTCGAGTTATACTAAGTCCCCGTTGTATTAGATCGCATAGAGTTTCCTCAAATTTGCCTGTGGCCTGACAGTTGATGCCATAGTTTGTTAGATTCTCAAGTAGCTCATCCACAACAAGGCTCCACATTAAGGGAGAGAAAACTCCTCCTTGTGGGCAGCCTTTTGCTTTGCTGACCTTTATAATACCTTCTGATATATGAGCCTCTGCTGATCTTGTGGTCAGAAGTTCATATGTACATCCACTCAGACACTGTGTTGTTTACCCCCTTTCTTTCTAGAGCTCGCACAATTGCTTTATGAGATGTGTTATCGAATGCTCCTTTAATGTCCAAGAAGGCACACAGTACTATCTCTTTTGCTTCAAGAGCGCTTTGGATAGTTTCAGTCAGCTGGTACAGAGCAGTCTCTGTAGATCTGCCCGCTCTGTAGGCATACTGACGGTGATGAAGAGGAGATGTACGTAGTACTTCCTCTCTTAAATAATTGTCCACAGCCTTTTCCATCGTTTTGAGAAGGAATGATGATCGGTCTATAGGACTTTACTTGCACATTCGGTAGATCGGTAGACTTGCGTCTTTCTTCACCATTTTTGGAATAAACCCAGATGTGGAAGTAATTTACCCTGATCATTTTGTAATAGGATTGGTGTAATTCCATCCACACCCGGTGATTTGAAAGACTGAAAGGAGCCAATTGCCCATTCTAAGTGCATTCTGGAAAAGATTTTTGTCGCTAAGACAAAAGACTGCCAGGAAAATGAGTTTCTAATAGAAGTCGTGCCCTCTGTCCCTTATTTTCGGTAAAGCTGAAATTCGGTTTTCTTAGAGACGTTGGTATTCCTCCCGTTTTTGCTAGTACCTTGTGCAATCTGGCCGCAGCAGGAGTACTAGTATTTGTCTCACAGAATTTTCTAAATCTTTCTCGTTTAGCTTTCCTTATTTCCTTGTTATAAGAGGTCAGTGCCATTTTGAAGCTCTGCTAGCCTCCAGTACGCTTCGCTGTGTTCAACAGTTTACGCGTTTTTGATCGGAGGTTTGACAGATTTATTGCTCCACCGTGGGACCTTATTCCCTCTTACATTTCTGCTCACTGGGCAGCTGGTTTTAAATGCAGATGTGATGGCTCCTGTTATGCCCTCTACAGTGTGCTCAAGTTCTGGATATTGAGCTGGATCTCTCCTAATATCCATATGCTTCAGACTACTTTCAAGAGACGATACAAAGAGATCCCAGCTAGTCTTCCTTGGGTTTTTAACTGGATTGATTGTGATACATGTGTTATCTAAGTTAAAAGTTATGATCCTGTGATCAGACATAGATGGCTCACTAGATACTCTCCAGTTCCTAACAAATCTACTCAGAATGTGTAGTGTGAGGTCTAATACCTCCTGCCTAGCTCGAGTTACAGAAGTGGGAGTATTACCTACATTATAAATATCAAGAAAAGTGCTTAAGATGAATTCTAGTAAGGACTCACCCCTGATATTGGTGTCGGTACTTCCCTAGATAGTGTTGCCATCACATCTAATCAGCAGCGGCGGTTGGAGCTTGTTGCAGTGCTCCACAAGGCGTTGCAGAACCATAGACACTGCTGGTTCGTCCCCAGCACAATATGCCGATGCAATGATGATGGTGCAGTATACTCCATCGTGGAGTATAGAGGAAAAGGAGACCATCAGTCACCTTCTGTTCACGTGCCCTGCGCTCGCCAACAATTACACTAGGGGAATACTTTTTCAATGATTTAAATGATCTCAACAATGCGTGCACGGCTAAGATTAGCTTCTTCATACGAAAGAGTGGTTCCCAGAGTAAGAGGGTGACCCACCCACCATACACATCGGCAGCACAATGGACCTCCTCTGGTCTAAGTTCATTTTCCCATCGAAGGCCGATCTTAACCAACTAACCAACCAACCAGCCATACTCCATTGAGCTCCAGAGATACCTGTAGAGGCACCAAGTCTTGCTTTGCGTATTTTGAAAGTAGAACAGAACTAAATTTTTTGTAAGAATGCAAGCTCTTGGATTAAGTGTTCGGGTGTTCCAAATTACCTTGACTGCTCCTCTCAGGATCCATGGCTCCTGAATCTGTACAACGCCCAGTTCTTTAGTTGTGAGCATCCGTGCTATAACAGCAGATGCCGCTATAGCATGATAAATGTTCACCTGGGCCATTCGTATTCTTCCGGAAGGGGTCATCGAGCTAATGCTCGTGTAGGGCTGGTGCCCCTCCCTCTTCCTGAAGTAACAGGTCTAAAGTTGGATTTGAGATACTCTCCTCTGACTTTTTGAGTTCAGACACCGCGACCTTGCCGAACCTATACCTAAGGGAATTATTTTGAGCACTTATTGAAGAGCTTAATAACTCCGACAGCGATTTCGGTGGTGAAGATTCTCTGACTTGGATCCAACGTTCCTCCTCGAAGAAATAATTCTTCAGATTTCTCCGTAGGCGTCAATGCCGGTCGATTGGCAACTCTCAAGATCATACACATACTATATCTCCCGCCAGTTTTAGTATCCGGTGATAGTGCGTGAGTAACGATGGAAGATGCCCGACGAATACAACGTCGTCTATGCCTCCTATACTATAAAACCTATGAAAGACCTACGGATCTTGAACGCATCCCGAGGCGTTAATGAATTCATGCAAGTCTTTTAAAGACTTATTAGAAAGTTCTTCTAAGTCTTGGAAGAAATGTTTTACCAGAATTTTCTTTCTAATGTGACAGAGTGTTGGACAGTGAGAGAAGAGGTGTGGAGTATCCTCATGCACATCCTCGTCACCACAACCACAGGTCGTCCGTGCTAAGTTTAATCTTCTTTGTGTGATATATCGGCATGTTATGCGCGTAATTACACTCAGAAGAGAGGACAAGCATTTTTATCTCATTTGTAAGATTTTCTCGGTTTTTTTTTTGTTGTAGAGCGGCCACATTTTCCTGGTTGCAACATAGGAGTTAAACCCAGTCCATCTCTTATTTGCTGCTACTATTGTTTTGTTCCCAATCGCTTTACAAAGCCACCTTCGCCAACGACAGTGTTCATCTTGTGTAGATGGGTATCGTTGAATTGTTTACTTAAGTAACAAATGGTCTTGTCAAGTCTAGACGGGTTATGTAGTCTATGCATACAATATTGCCCGTATATTTTCGTAGAATCTGCGCGTACCTCATCAGACTGGGTTTCCAGCTTATAGTTTATCCTTAATGGATCCCCAAAGTAAGAAGTCTAGCGGAGGCGTTAAATCGCACGATCTAGGCGGTCAATTGAAGAAATCACATATCTGGGCGAGAAAGTGCCCTAGCGACAGAAGAAAGTATGAACTTTACGAAACGCGTACATCGTTCAACTTTCTACAACCATATAGTTTTTACGCGACAACTGTCAGGGAATAACAGTTTTATATTTGAAAGTTTAAAAATACCGGGAAACTCAAAATGAAAGCTGTTAATCGAAGACACATCCTGCAAAAATCTCCATGTACAAGTCCAGGGTATGCCTATGTAGACCCATTCAAGTTTACTCCGGTGGTCTTGGTCTGGTGGCAACCAGCCTCATGTCCTCGAGACGTATCAGATAGTTCTGTAAGGTGTTGGAAGTAGTAACTTCCTAGAGTTCTACTCCTCAGGTGCTAGAGGCTTGGGTAGTGGCAAAGTAAGTAGGGAGTACCGTCGTGGGCCTCTTCGTCGCTGCATCCTCTGCACAGGTGGTCGTCATTCAGTTTTAGTTTCACAGTA
Organism: Xylota sylvarum; assembly: GCA_905220385.1. Lineage (NCBI taxonomy): Eukaryota > Metazoa > Arthropoda > Insecta > Diptera > Syrphidae > Xylota > Xylota sylvarum. Next base: position 66,811,610 of record LR999958.1, on the reverse strand, counting down.
TGATTTCTTAATAGGTTGTGACCAGTGATTACGCTTATAATTAAGAAGAGGGCTCCCCTCTCTCTTTGCAGAAGTTATCTGGCTTTGTTTTCGGTTCTGTTTCTGTTTTTTATCGTATCTTGGCCAAAGTTTACGAGATATTTCGCAGGTGGGAAGTTTTCCCCATCTGGTGTTTGCTGCTTTTTGATCCACTATTCTTTTGATGTACACGTCCACCGGGCTTAGTCTGATACTTTATACTGGCGGTATTGGTATTTATATTCCAAAAGACCCATCTTCTTAAAGGTGGTATCTCAATTTACCAAGTCCTACGAGTTAAGCTTCTAACCCTTTGAGTGTTCTTTAAATGTTAGCTTATCTAAAACGCTTCACCGTGCAATGGGTTTGAGAGCAATAAATTTCGAAGCGGATCCCTTCGTTGACGTTTTGTAGTTGGAAAGCATAACCTTCATGACATGACATCAGACAACGGCTTCTGACTTTTCGGCAGAACTTAGTACGGTAATTCGTAGTATAAGGTTGTCTCACAAAATAATCGATTAAACACCATATATTCGGGTAATGAGAAAAGAATGTCGGCGCAAAATACTGTAGAAGGAGAAAACCCAGCATACAGGACTTTCGTCCGGATGGGCGGAACCCTATCTTTAAATTCCTCAAAGCGTCTTAAAGCTTCAATACAAAAGGCACAGCATTCCAAAAGTCCCTCTTGCTGCATCATAGGATTCTCAGCGGCTGTTGCTCCTTAAGGTTGTTCAGGAGTTCATCTACATATACGTATCGAGTAAACGTAAACTTAACAAATTCATGGAGATCCTGTGCTAATTAAGTTCAGAAAAACAGCTGAATTCAGAAGCGTGAATGTGATACATTACAAAACAATAACCTTCCAAGCTCTGTAATATGCTGTCGAATGCTGGATAATAATACGAAGTACGTCTGCGAAATGAAAATGATGTGAATATAGTCTGAAATGATACATCACATAATATTAGCTAGGCCTCATCGAGCGAAGCAAGTATGTATGTATGTAAGTACCGACGAAATTACTTAACAAAACATTCGACTCGATATTGTATAACTTCTTTCCTAGCATACTACTATATAGGTACATCATAATTAACTCAATTTCTTGAATTCTTCCTTTCAGATCCACGATAATGATAAAAACAACGCATTGGACGGTCTAGAGATGCTACAAGCAGCTCTTCATCAGGACGACTCATTTTACAAACTTGACAGAGACACTTACTTGCAAAATGCATCCGACGAGCTGGATCACATTGTTGGTAAGTGCTGCAAACGAAGTTCTTAGTCGAAAACTTCCCAAACTCTTCCATTTTCAGAGGTAATCGACGAATTTCTACTAATTGCCGATACCAACAGAGACGGTTACCTTCACTATCCCGAGTACATGAAGGCTGTGACCGAAGGCAGAGAAGCTGAGAAAAACATTGTATAACTATTTAATTAGAAGACTTGATGTAAAAAAAAAACAAAACTTTTTCAATGTTGACATTTCCTAAATATATGTATTTACAAACTCCTCCACTTCTACTGTAAGCACAATCCAAACAAATCGAAATAAATTATTTAAGTAAAAAAAAAAAAGAAGAGGAAAGACGCGTTTGCGTCTATCAAATGCTGCACTTGTACGTTAAATCGCATGGTGTTCCCTTGTACCCATCGTACGCTGCCTTCTCAACCAGAACAATTAAATCACTATAACGCGGGTTGTCACGAACGTTGCTATAAGGAAAACGCTTGAGTCTCAAATTAGTCACAGGCAATAAAACTAATGACATACCCTTCGAATTTTTCAATTCCACTTAGAAGGGCCTTAGCGGCGCGAGCATATTCATAGGCGGTGATTGGAGAATGGCAAGCAGCCTGGTATAAGCAGCCGTCATTAGCTGACCCCTGTGCCGCCAAGAATCCGGTGATTAAACGTCCCTCGCCGTTCTCAAGTACTGACGCTGCCAATTAAATTAAAATTACAAACCACTTGACACAATTCAGAACTCTACTTACGTTGTGATAGGCTTCTGCCCCGAGCATAGTGACTCCAGTGGCCAGCGCCTAGGAGGCCAGCTGCAAAAATTAACACTTTTAGAAGGATAATCACGAGCAAGTTGGTGAGATTTAAGCTCAAAACTTGGCTATTTCCAGCCGATCGACTTAGCAGATCTTTTGCGACTTCCACTACGACATGGCCAGCCGGACCGGCGAGGACCGTTTCAGCACTTTTAAGCCAACCACTATCACGTTCGATAACTTTGTTCCCGATATCCTCGTCTGCACTTATTCCACTCACTATTAGATAAATAACAACACACTTGATTGTGAGGAACATACTGATGATGATGGAGAACTAACTGTTACCAGTTCAAAAACTCAACTAACATTCAAAATGCGTCCTTGCTTCTTTTATGTAGTTATGTTAGTTTATTATCCAGTGCCGCCGATGAACGATAATTTTCTTTGCGCTATTGCAACCTAATGGATTTATATACCTGAAGACACACCGTAATAAGATACTGTGCTAAGGTTCGGTGAGCATAAAAACGAAAAGTGTGTTTGACGGAACTCCTCACTCAGACGTCGTCGCCATGTCGTTTTAAAGATTAGTGAATCGTGTTTCCATTTTTCTACCTTTCCTCAAAATTGGTCTGCGTAATATGAATGCATGAGCAATTTTAACCAAATGTTGGTGCATTTTTCGCTTCAAGGGCTCAGGTAAGTGTGCTATGTTGAGGCAGGTAACAGTCAATGCATTTGATAGATCATCAGTGCACTATGTATGTATGTATGTGTTTGCGGAAGAAGTGAAATGAAAAGTGATGAATCGTTGTTAATGTGACTTGATATTGTTACCATAATGTCTTGATGTATTAGATTGCAATTTAGTAATTCAAAGATTAATCGTTTTAGATATGTATCTATGTACATATGTACATATTTTGGTGGAAATTCTATACAAATAAGACGTGTTCGTGTTGCACATGGACTTCCATTGTTACATTCATACCTTTCTGATCAGAGTTTTTTTTTTTTAATATGCTTCATCACTTAGGACCTTAGTCCTTTAAAGTTATAAACCCAGTGATGAAGTTATTAGAAAGGGTATAGGGAAGTTAGAAGTTAAAAGGAAAAGAAAAGAGAGTTAGGTGAATCTTTGCTTATCTTTGTTATCTTTAAATCTTTGCAAATCATGATTTGTTGAAAATATTGAGGAGAGCAAGTCATTTTACAGGTCACTGATTAATCTACATGCCTGAAGCTGGACACGACCTAATAAACTCAAACAAGTTGCGGGAGCTCCCGCCCCAAAAATGTGAGTTGTATTCGAGTTTCGGACGAATATAAGCTTTATAGATAGTAGCCAAGTGTGCGTGACTGAAAAAACGTTTACACCTCTTGAGGAATCCAATCCGAGGCACCTAACAGCTTCGGAAATCTGTTGATTCCAGCAAAGGTCTGAGGTAACTTGCATGCCAAGCATTGACAAGCCATTAAATTCCTCAATATCACGTCCATTTATTTTTAGTTTGACTTTATTAGTATCCCGCTTTAAAGACAGGAGACAGCACTCTGTTTTTGATGAATTGAACTCAACTCGGTTTTTTCCACCTCGGTTAATGATTGCATCAATATCGGAGTTGAGCTCGGTGGACATTCGCTGCCGGTGAGACTCCACAGCTTCAAGTCTTTGTCGTGGAGTCGCCAAAGAATAAGCGAAAAAAGCGTAAATTAATGCGTTGGATTGCGAGTACGAGAAAGAAAAGTATTAAAAACCAGTTCGGGGAGATTGACTGAAAACGCTTGCTACCCAGGATGAGGATGAGGTAGCATCCGACACCGAAAGCTTAGATTTTGTTTAAGAGTGCACTGTGCCACACTCTATCGAAAGTTTTAGAGATATCAAGAGGCATTTTTAGTTAGGTACGCCAAAAAGGTTCCCTGTGAAACGTTGTTGGCGGAAACCGTACTGACGGTCATTTAGAAAGCGGTTTCTTTCAAGATATCTAATGAAATGGAAATTTACAATGCTTTCCATGACCTTAGAGAGCACTGCGCGAGTTTCCACCTATCTGGAAAGATGCCTGTAGAGTATGACAGGTGGAAGAACAGAGGAACAGAACCGACCTTTGTGGATGCGAGACGAAGGGAAGTTATTGATGTGACTCTGTGTAGTAATATGCTTGATAGAATATTAAATTGGAAGGTAATGGATCAGACAATGATGTCGGATCACAGAGCCATCTCATTTGATGTTCGATACGAATCTAAAAGGAAGAAAGATCGTAAATATGTCAGGATTCCCAGAAACACGTACATAGTGAAATAGCAGGAAATGTTACGGGAGAAAGTGAAAGGAAGGGTACCCAAACTACCGAAAAACACTTGGGATGTAGAGTCACAGCTGAAGCACTTACAATCAGCTGTTGAAAATACTTACCAAGATTACATCTACTTTGGTAGATGAAAAGGACCCCACGCTTTGGTGGTATAGGGAACTTGAAAATCGAAAGAAGGAGGTGATTAAAGCCTTTAACCATGCCATGAGAAAGGATGATCCTGAATCATGGGATGAGTATAAGGCAAAGAAGAAAGAGCTAAGCAACTCTGCGACGACGGAAAAGGGAGTCGTGGAAGGAATTTTGCTCGAATATGAGAAGCACAGCTGAAGTCAATAGACTTCAGAAAATTGTCTCGAGGGATCCAGTTTGCAAAGTCGGACTCATTCGCAATAGAACGGGGGAGATTGTTGAGACCATGGATCGTACAAATGAGGTCCTCATGGAAATACACTTTCCGGGAAGTCTGAAGTCAGATCAGCCCTGGGCTCTGAGGAAACAAAGAGGAAACAGGATGGATAGGTCTGAAGCGGAACGGATAGTAACGCCAGAAGCAGTCAGTTGGGCGATAAAAACGTTTTCTCCTTACAAGACCGCGGGACTTGATGGTATATTAACAGCTTTAATTTAATCTGGTGCAGATCTAATTTTACCAAGGTTTAGGGGTATATACATACATACGTGACATGCCTAGCGAGAGAAACAAATGTGGTGTTTCTTCCAAGACCGGGAAAAAAGGACCACATCGAAGAGAAGTCATTCAGACAGGTCAGCCTAACATCATTTCTGTTGAAAACAATGGAAAGAATTGGGGTGGACCATATGGAGAGCACGGAGCTGAAAGCGTGTCCTATGAGTAGTAGACAACATGCAGACAGAGCTGGCAGGTCTACGGAAATAGCGCTACACCAGGTGGTACGCGTTGCGGAAGAGGAGATGAATACCGGAGGCATCGCAATGACCATAATAATGGACATTGAAGGTGCCTTCGATAAGATATGCTTCGAAAGTCTGAGAGTAGCCTTAGAAGACCGCAGGGTTAAACCATTGGTGGTGAGATGGGTGAACAATATGCTGAAAAACAGGGCGATAAATATGCAGACGGGAACTTCAAGACTTAGGGGAAGGGTTAGCAGAGGTTGCCCGATGGGATATACCGATGATATAGCAATAATGGCAAGAGGTAAATTCATGAACATCACAGCAGATACCATGAGAAATGCTCTCAGAGTGGTGGAGCGGTGGTGTCAGGAACAAGGACTCTCCATTAATGCGGGAAAGACAGATCTGATCATCATCCCAAGGACGAACAGAGATCTGGAATTTCAGCCATTGACACTTTTCGGATCGGAGCTGCAGGTGACCAGGAAGGTTAAGTATCTGGGTCTATACCTAGATGCTGGACTAACTTGGAACTTCCATGTGGAAGAGAAGATTAGAAAGGCGAAAAGGGTGCTTCATCAGTGCAAACGGGTATGTGGACTAAGGTGGGGAATCTCGCCGAGGTCAGCATACTGGATGTACACGATGATAGTTAGACCGATTATCACATATGCGTCAGTTGTATGGTGTCAGAAAGCCACCCAGAAAACTGTAAAGAAGCAGTTAGATAGGGTCCAACGTCTGGCATGTTAAGGGATCGCAATACGAACGACACCAACATGCGCAATGGAAGTGAACCTATATATTCTGCTGCTGGATTTATTTATTAAGAAAGTGGCAGCTTCGACGGCACTTCGTCTGCACCGGAATGCCAACTGGCACTGGCTCTATGGTCATAGGAAATTCCTGGATCTCGTGAAAAACAAGATTAGGGATTTGAATATGTCCATGGATGGAACAAGGACAATGTGTGTTACCGAAAGGCATAAAAAAATCTTAGCGGAGATGGTACACTTCCGGAAAAGAAGATTGGTGATATAATCATCTTTACGGATGGGTTCATGATGGATGGCAGAGCGGGGGCAGGTATCTTCTCAGATGAACTGGAACTAGCCTGTCATATTAGTCTGGGGATATACACCTCAGTCTGTCAAGCCGAAATGATTGCTCTGTTGCATGCATTGGATCACCTGAGCGACGGTCAGGTCGAGGGTAGAAACTTTACCATAGCACTGGACAATCAATCAGTGATTAGACGCATGGGGCAAACCGATAACAATACATCACTGGCATTGGAATGTGCTCATAAGTTCAATGAGTACTCATTTCGAAATGAGATGACGCTGCTCTGGGTAAGAGGGCACCTAGCGACTGAGGGGAACGAAAACGCGGACTCTCTGGCAAAGCAAGGGTCAACCTCGGAGGTCTCTGGTCCGGAACCATTTGTTGCAATTGGCAGAGGGGTGGTAGAACACCTGACTAGCAACTGGGCCTCGGCGGAACACCAGAGAAGGTGGTCAACCGTGGAAGGTTGCAGGCAGGCGAAACTGGCTATTAAAATGCCGATTGACACCACTCACAGAGAGGTTCTAAGCTTAGGGCGAAGAACACTGAAATGGGTGGTAGAGTTATCTACACGTCATGGAAATTTCGGATATCACCTGAAGAAAATGGGTGTTCTGGATGATGACTCATGTGAACTATGCTTGGTGGAAGTCGGGACGGCAGCACTTATATTGTGTCAATGTCTGGCGTTGGCTAGCAGAAGAAGGGAGGTCCTGGGGAGCCACTGGGTAGAAACCCAGAGGATGAACCAGATTTCTGTTAAACAGATGCTAGCGTTGACACGAGGAATCAAAGCCAGGGAGGAACTGTGGAGAAACCAAGAGAGACTCTCCTGCTAAGATGGATCGTGGAAGTGAGACGCAACCGGACTCAATAGAGTGGTCTGGTTCGTAATCTCTCGAACAATATATATATATATATATACCTAGATATTCAGAAATCTGTCTTGGTAGGCAGATTGGTAGGGTGGGGGATGTGACTGCAACCACAATGGATCTCAGCAGGTCCATTGTATTCTCCGGTGTGGGATACCTGAAATAAAACATGACTATTAGTCCAAAACTTAATCCCTGTCGTAAGCGGCTTTCCTGAACCATTCGGTTTTCATAATGAATTTTTGGTTGGTTTTAGGTGACGTGTTTGCTAGTCCGCTGTTACTTTTCCCAGGATTGAGTATCTGGTTCTGTTGAGGCTGGGCATTCGCAGACGAAATGCTTTGGAGAAAATAAGTAAAAATCTACAGTAATTTTAAAAATTCCTCCTTTATTTAACTCAGTATATATTTATTTTTGATTACACAACACATAATATTTAGATGATATTAGTAGCAATAATTTCTCATATATTTTGTTTCACTTCTTTTTTATTTTCATTCATTTTGGAATTGAGAGAGATCATTATTTTGTTGATTTTGATTTTAATTTAAATCGGCTCTTATAATGCAACAAGCAATTTGTTTGACTCAATTAAAATGCATGTATGTATGTTATTCTGGAATATGTTAGTATGTCATGTGATATTTATGTAACTATATATGTATATATATTTTTTTTAACACATTGTTTTTATGTGAAATTTTTGTTTAGTAACATTTGAATAATATTTATAAATATATTCTATATGCATTATTAGTTTTTATTTTTGTTTTTTTTTCGAAAATGTTTAGGGAAATATTAAGAATTAACAATGAGTATATGTATGTTATGTAGTTGGGAAACATACATATAATGGCATAGACATAAGCATAAAGTTTGCAACTCGTTAATAACTAATTTGAGTTTAAATGAAGATTAGACAGAGAAGGAGAATGAGAAAGAGGAGGAGGAGGAAGTTTAAGATAGTGTCATAATGTTTTTGGTTTTTTGTTTTTTTAAATTGGATAACGAAATACATATATATATATGTATATAACCTATATTCGTGCAATTCACATTCTTTCAATACATTTATGTTTTACACAATATTTTCTAGTTATCCATAGATTAGCTATAATACATAGTTTATGTAGATTAAATGTATGTGTTTAACAAGTATAATGCCATCTTAATGAACGTGTGCGTAGCTTTAACTAATGTTTATATATATATATGTTTTTATTTTGTTTTATGTATTCCATGTGATGTACTCGCTAACAAATATGGAAAACATACATAAAATTGTTGGTCTCTTAGGACACTGGGTATGACGTGTATAGTATACATATTTATAATACTGGCCATGGTCCTAAAATGTGTTCACAAATTTACCGTCATTCGTTGTAAATGGCCTTCCACTGTTCAAATAATTTGATACTACATAATAATAATAATAATAACATCCATATCCTTTTTTTTATTAACTACGTATTGAGTGTATATAAATATGTATTGTATATATATTCTAACAAGAAATGTATTTTTTTTTTGTAATATTGTCATGTATGATATTTTGTAAAGAACTACGAATTTTGTGTATTTCGTAATAATTTAAAATATGTTTGCAAAATGCAACGAATATATGTATGTTGTATGAATGAATTGAATCTCTTATAATGCATATCTATATGTATTTATATAACCTCAACATATTTTATTTTATTATCCTAAATTTTGTTTTCATATATTGTGTATTTTTTCCGTTATTGTAATGGTGCGTTTTTTTATTTTTTATTTTTAACACATATTCTTTTTTCAATTAACAATATAGTGTAACATTATAATGAATATATGTATGTATGTATATTGACTTTAATAATAATTGTAATTGTTATAAAAATGTAACACCAAATGGAATAATTTATTTCAGCATCGCATTCTTAAATTCATTTCATTCTGTGGGAATTCATTTCGGTTTTGAACTTATTTTCTTTTATTTTTGGTAAGATTCATGGAAACTATTCTACAGCTATGTAATGATTGGAAATTATTATGTGAAACCAGGAAACTATGGAGGCGACAACATGTTTCATGAATTTTTGAGATTTTCTTCTCTCAAAAGTCTATCAATTCTTATGCTTTGCGATTTATAATAATTGGTAAATTGAAATGGTGAAGTTTATTTCAAATCTATGTCGCCGTCATCGTCAACTGCTTTACTCCAGTGGTCGCTAGCTGTGGAGCTTGTTGACTTTACTACCTGCGAATCAAAATCCTGGAAGGCAGCATTCTGAATGCCTTCGTAGATTTTATATGAATTGCTGCCGGCACTGGATCGACTGTCAGATGTTACGCTCATACTTTTCGATGAGCCAAAGCGATCGGAACGCGTTGGAGGTCCACCAAATATTATGTCGGCGTCGGAAAGCGAACCGCCCGAACGGGTTATTTTCCCATTTCCAATTATTGGCTTATTTTCTCCGAAGATAACATCTAAATCGGAGGATTTTTCATTGCCTGCAAAGAAAGTAGAAGTAGAATGGTTTAGTGTTATAATTGGAAGGAATATAAGGTATATTATGGCTTGAAGTAGCCTTCAGTATTGAAAATGAAGGAGCGACTCTTGGGGACCTCCCATTTATGCTACAGGTTAGTAGGAGTAGCCCGATTCTGCACGTAAAGTTTTAAATTAATATCTAAAAGAAAAATGTAAGTTTAGCTAGTGGGCTTTATTATAGTAGAGCTACAAACAAATATTGGTAAAGATGAAATGAATTCTTTTAACTTCTTTAATGCTACTCGACACATCTGTACATCGGTAACGAACCTATTTTTGTCATTCGGGAGAGAAATTAAGTAAGAAATGATAGAATTGCTAATACAGTGAAGTCTGATATAAACTCATGTTGAAAAGCACCAAGAGGCAAAATCTGACCATCGATATGTTATCTTAAAATTGAGCGTACGGTGTGGGCCGGCCTCATTGATTGGGACGCCTTTACTACAGTGCCGCAGGTTCGTAACAAGCTTTCGTTTATAAGGATTCACAGCAGTGCTGAGGTTGTTCACATGCTACATGACAGTATTTTAATTACATTTCACGCTGGAGGTAGATCCTAGGGAATAAGGAGTGTATGAATGCGGAGAAAGAGTTGAGAAATCCAAGAAGTTGTATGGGGAGCAAATGAAGGTAATCAACTTTATGAGGCCATATTTCACAGCCTTCGGAGGCCTGATGACACATTAATCAACTGGAAAGAGGAGATATATACTTTTACAGATGTAAAGCTTACTAGTGAGTAGTGTCTGCCTTCGGCGAGATTTGTAACGACGGAGAAGACAAAAACAGTCATCCTGTCCTTCTCCACGTACAAGTCTCCGCATCGCTGTATTTATTCCGTAGTCCTGCAAAATGGTATAAACATAATGTGGGCCCTTTAAACTAGGATTAATAAAGCTATCATTGTTTTGCGTTATGCTTCTCTAGCCTGGGTTCGACGAATCAGATCTGACTTAAGCCGGTTTGGTTATGCTAAAGCGATTACAAATTAGCTACGGAATCGGTGTTATGATTTCTTTCATGGTAACATAAAGGACCTCGTCTCGTTTAGGTTTTGTTTAATTCACGCGCGCAAGGGTTTATTGTTACCGATTAACGTTAGTTTTTAATTTGAGGGAAAAATAGAGCTTGGTAGAGCATTCCAAAGCTGTTTCTAATCTATTGAATAAGAGATTTATCGTTGCCAATTGCAAGCATTTTCCACAAGAGCTTGATGGAAAACCCCTTTCAAATCCCTTTGAAATATCAAGCGCAACAATGTTATATTCACCATAATGATGCAGGGAGCGGTTCCCGACCGGTCATTGAGAAGTTTTCGTGATTAAAGATCTTTCATAAGCTGACGCTTTATCAGTGTTTCCATTACCAAGTAAAGAAGGGATATAAGTGCAATGGGTCGGGATGGAAAAATGCTGTTTTTGATCGGCTCGGTAAGAGTCCAGAAGAGTAGAACAGATGAAAAAGCTTATGCAGTGGTTTTGTCAACGTGGAAGAATATCTCTTCACAATTATGGGTGAGACACTATCTGGACCAGTTTATGTTATGTTTTGCTATTGTACGAGTGCGTACAAGTACAGGGGGTAGCAAAGCATAATCTGGGAGTGTGAAGTTTGCAACGAAAAGAGCTGCAAGCAGATTGGCCTTATCTAAAAAGCTAACAGATGGAATGTCATTGTGAACGAGAGTTAGGGTGGAAGATGAGACACAATTTTTTATATTTTTGACGAACTACCAACGATTTCTGGTACTTTTGCCTGAATCTTGGTACAGATAGTCACCCTAACCTGAATCTAAACCTCCGCTGTCCTGAAGGATAACTAGTCCCGCTCTTATTCCTAATCATGGGATGTTTGCTATGACCTTTCAAAAAGGTTAAGACTTAAGACTATGCTCATATTTGCTGAAATGAAATACATTGATAGCAAACCAATGTCCAAGTGTCTGGAGAGATCTCGGCTGCTTTAAGACGCAGGGGAGTATATTTTCTACCACTTTGTGGAATTAATTGGTCGCTTGGCTGCTGAGTCTTAAAAGATAAGTATAGTGAGCTTAATAAAAACAGTTTATGGTTCAGTGAACAGAAATTATCCGTCAAACTATCCAAAAGAAAGATGATGCTGTATTTCGGTAACTTAAATACCCTACACTTGTCTTAACTAAACACACTGACAATGCCGTAGTATGTTCAGTAGAAGCTAAGGACTGAGCCACAGATTGGTAAACTGAATCTACGTACATACATATGTCTTTTATTGGACCATACTTTAAATGTCGAAGTTGTACGCATATATCTGGATCTCGCATCTGACTGTTGTTTAGATCGGCCTCCTTGCATCTAAGAGTGAGTTGAAAGAGAACCCAGAAAGGCTCTACACCGCATCAATGTAATCCTTGAATGAAAAATCAATGTCATCGGCGGATCCAAGGGTAGAAGATTGGAGTGTCTTCTCGATGGCGTATCAGGTACTCTGCTCAAAACAGGCGGTTCCTTTATTGACGGGGTTGCTGGAGCTAGGATTTCTGACTAACTAACCAATTTCTTTTACCTAGAGACCTTTGCGATCATAGAGATAATAAGAGTAGTCCCGCATATAGTAGGCATCTAAGGCCATGTTTCAATTCGATGCTACAGTAGGCCTTGTAAAAAAGTCCTGAGTTTCAATTCGATGCTACAGTGCTAGTTTTCTTTTCCAAAACTGTGTAATGTCGCACGTGTGGGTGCCATGGTTCAAGTGGTTAGTGCGTTGGACTTCTGATCGGGGTGTTCGAGGTTCGATGTTTTTAAAGAAATATTTCCGAGTGATATTCTGTCCCGACTGAATTGGTCGAGTCAAAAAATCTAGTCAAGAGAGTTAAGATTTCAATTCTGAGACCAAATGAAACATCATTTATGTATTGTCGAACAAAACTCACAATTTAGTAGTTTAGTTCTTCCGCGAGCAACTTCTATTTTGTGCAGAACGTGTATAATAATTCTATGTCTTCTGTAAATCGTTTAAGCCTTGACGTTAACATAGGTAAAGGTAGATAGAATTTCCTTGGATTTATTTCGATAGAAAATTCTTTGAGTGATTTTCGGTTCTGTTATGAAATGTGGTGATATGATGACCGCCAAGATGACCAAGTCAAGAAAACTTGACCATAACAATGAAGACCACAGGCTAAGAATCAAGTTGGCGGAATAACCTCACATGTGTAGGTCTAAAGACAAAAGATCATGATTAGCGACGTCCTCTAAATATGTGCGCATACGCTGTCACTGTTTTGCAAACGACATTTATTACGAATAATGTATGACATAATTGAAAATTATCAAAATGTAAGTAATCTTTATGCGATATTATGTCATTACACATCTCCAGAGGTAAGTCTGTAAAAACCTCTATAATACAAAAAAAACTAGACACTCTATTATTGTACAGAGACGTGATTAGAATTACTTATGTAACTTTAAAACGCGCTGAGAAGGTAAACAGCCATTGAATCATCAATCGCCGCGGCGGATTTTTTTGCTGTTACAATCAGTCAGTATAGGAGTAAAATGACTAATAAACAAATTATGTAATTCAGTTTAAAGTTGCCCATCAAGATTGAAAATATGCTAAATACTAAGTGCAAGAACTGAACAGTGACTCATTGTCTCGTTGAATGTTTACAAACGTTTGGGTGGTGGCTATACATCACTAAAGAATGCACGATCCCTCTATTTCTTGGACACAGAAAGAGAACGTTCAGCAAATCACGTAAACCGGGTCGTTAGAGTGGGTTAACATAGTTCTTGGGTTCTGCTCCGATTTGTACTTCGGCCATATCTGCCAGGATAATAAACATATTTACATATTATCCTGAAACGTATTCTACTTGTCATCGACCTTTCATAAAAGTGTGATATTTTATCAATCCATCTCACCACGGATCGGAGATTACCGTGGCAACACATCTTTCGTAGGCCAGTTCCTGTTTCTCCAGTAGGTTATCTCGCTTGTTTTCCTACTTAGCTATTTTCTGGGGCCAGACGAATTGCTTTTGATTCTGAAAAATTATGTAGCCGAAACTAGGTCTTTGATAGCAGTTTGACTACCAATGAATATGAGACTGACAAGCATAGCTTTTGTTTTTGTAATTTCCAACTTTGCAGTACATTTTTGAACTGTTAGTGTAAGACTTAACTGCAGACGGTAATTCCTTAAAACTGCAATGCACAGTGAAATATTTTTGATCTGATGGCCAAATGGAAGGTTCGTTAAAAAGCTACTTTGATAATATAACGCTAACAGTACAGTTCAGAAAAGAATACCTCTATGTCCAAAGGTAGGCTTAATGGTAAGCTAATGAGCATTCGAGATGTGACAAGCATTATTAATTATTTCTCTGTTTATCAAAAAGTTATAAAACAAGGAAAGATAAGAAATATTTCTCCCGTGTTCATATGAATCCATTGCCTACGCTATTCTTCTCTTTCAGTGAATCCTATCTCGCAAGTTTAAAGTGCATCTTACGAGTATCACTAAACCTGACGTTACACTCAACATGATATGTATCGTAAACAGATCGGAAGCGATAAATTAATTTATTGAATTACAAGAACAAAGTGTTTGAGTTTCGACGTTTCAAATGCCATTCACTGAAAATCACTTTGGGTTCAGGTTTAATCAAAAGCATTAATAGAGACGAGGTATACAGAGCCATGTCTAATTTGGCATTTGGAAGGGACATACAACATCGACGAATTGGATAGAACGTCACAATGGACAACTATAACTCTGATGTTGTAAGGGACTTTGTCTACCTTGGCTCCGCAATCAATTCTGTAAACAACACCTTATCCGAAATAAAACGAAGAATAACGCTTGCCAATTGAGTAGTAGAGCCTCTTGAACAACTAAGGAGATTCTGTACAATACATTGATCATCCCAGTTCTGCTTTATGTCGCTGAAGCTTTTTCTTGACTCAGTTCCCAAAAAGGACATGTTCTGTACTATCACCGCCATTATAGTCAGGGAGTACTGTTCCGATAGGTTATTTGAGGTAGAAATATTAGACCGGGCAAACTGGTCTAATGGCGTTCCGGCACTGGACCCTAGAGATCTGATCTGGTACACATCCGTCTGTGTAATAGATAGAAAAGATAGAAACTGGAGTTGGTGCTGGCGTCTTTGGACCCAACACCAAAGTCTTTCCAGGCTGGACTCCATGCCATTGAAATCTGCGCTAAGATAAACCTTGATAAAGGTATAAAGGGCGCTAGGATATATATCATTTCAGATAGCCAGGCAGCACTTAAAGCGCTGTCGTCCAATTTAATGGACTCTATATCAGTCAAATGCTGCTACGTTACACTACAATCTCTTGCCAGACACAATAGGGTGAAGATTGATTGGATGCTTGGTCATCAAGGAATTGTAGGCAACGAATTTGTCTTACTGTGGCTACCTTACTGTGGCTACCTTACTGTGGCTACTGCCACAGCGCTGATTAATACTTGTGAACACAAACTTCGTCTGGCCCACCAGGAAAATGTCTCGGGGCTGAGACAATCCAAGCGATTAATCAGGCCTTTTTCCTACAAGGAAATCCTTAATCTAGATAAGGAAAGCATCAGAAATTTTCACAGCTTTTTCACAAACCACTGTGGCCTGCGATATTAGCTTAACAAACTTAATCTGTGCCCAGAATGAATGAATCGAATCAAACCCAGAGGGACAACACAATAGAAGGAGACCTCGCCTTAGGTGGCGCAGACAAGTAGAACCGACTTGGAGTGCGCAAAATACCGGGGTAACTGGAGAGAATTGTTAGTAGAGGTCAAGGTCATCCTGAACTGTAGCGCCACCTACAATCAGGCGGGAACAGAGACAATTTCGGTAATAGAAATTCAATTGAAGATTCCGCATTGCAAATACAAAATACAAATTTTTGGCGCGGAACCTAGCTTCTCACAACCATTCGTATTCTGCGTGTTATATGTATTCTTTACACGAATAGAAGGGACCTACTGTTTAATGCCGTATCCGAAAGGCAATTTTTGTTTGTTTGACATCTGGCATACCTTGGATTTTTCACGAACATTTATCTTGAAGAAACAAGAGATTATCCGTTTAGGGTAAGGGAGGTTAGTTTTAAGTTAGCTTAAGTATAGTTAAGAGTTTATTTTTGGATTGTAGGTTTAACTTAGGTTAGCTAGACTTAGTTAGGTTAGTTTCGCGTATCTTTTCCCAACTTTTTCCAGGGTATTAGCAAAGAGGCCAAGGACCTCTACTCCGCTTACCTATCTTTTTTAGTCTGTATGCAGTCTAAGTAGGGTTGAGCTTACTATTCTACTAGGTTTAGTTTAACGAATGGCACAACTTTATGTTTTCTGAGTAGGTGGTGTATGGCAAGTTTGATTCAAATCAGTGTTCGAAATATTTCAGAAAGCCAATACTTGTCCTATATATATTCAAATTCAAATATTTGGCGCGATAGGTCTATGGGACCCAGGACGTATACATAGGTATAGGTAAAAGTAAAATGGATGGGATGTATCACTAACTCTAATGTTGTTGCAACTGCTGTTTTTACAAATCTGGAAATGCAAACTATCTGGAAATACAGGCTATCATTTACATTTTGGGGACTCTTTTGAGGACTAACACCTTCTTCCCACTTTCGAGCAGTGTTTTAAAATGAATCTTACTACTATATTACAACTTTTAGTTTGAAGTCCTAGATGTTATTTTGAATTCGTAGGTATTAGGGTTAGAGCACATCAGCTACGGATTGCGTACATATCGCGCTCCCCATTATCACGCAAAACAAACAACAGTATTAGGTAAGCAGTCTAATTTGAGTTTTATAAGTCCACCTTTTCTGAGAGAAGAATCGCACTGCTTGGATAGCCTTGTTGGTTCAGATTTACGCTATAACTACTAAGAGCTTGACAGACAAGTTTAAGATATTAGAAACGCTTGAAAAAAAAACATTTAGAGCTAATTTCCTACATATGACATTGGACAGATATGTGCATTTATGTACATATGTTTGGTTTGACTCTTAGGTGGGTTCACTGAAGGAGTTTGAGACTCTTTTCCTTATAACATAGATATATAGAACAACTTGATATGTTTTAAAAATGATATTTAAAGTTTGTACAAATGTTTATGAACATAACACGGTGGCTTTCGTTTTTTATTAAATGCATGTTCTCGCCAAGGAAAGTTTCTTACACGTCGTAACAAGGTTCAAAATACTCACTTTCAGTGCGAGAGTAACTTGTCTTAAGGTCGGCTCCTTTGGTGTAACCGTTAGATGGACTGGCCGAATGGGATGCTGACTGGGAAGTGTAGCCACTGGAACTTGATGCCACAACCGGACTCTGAGTTGTAATTGGCGCCTTGTAATCATTAACACCAACAGACTCTGCCTTAGAATCTATAGACGACGAAGAACTCTCATAGTCGTATTTCTTGACGTAGCCTTTGCTGGTTTCACTTGAAAATGTACTTTTACTTGCGGATGTGGTAGCACTTTGCGTTGGAGGTGCAGTAATTGGTGCTATGTTAGTCGAAGACTTGTTGTATATGGATGTAGCTGAAAAAGTTTCAGAGGCCTTGCTATCCTTATCGAATGGATTGACTCTTTCCTGAGGCTCAAAGTTTGTGACTGGTCTGTACTTGTTCTCCTCTTCGAATGCTTGTAAAACGTTGGAAGGTTTATTGTTGCTAGTGTCGATACTGCTGTTTGTAGACAGTGGCACTGTTGGCTTTGTGGTGCTTGCGGTACCTCCACTCAGATCTTTACTATTGTTCCATTGGGAAGTAAGATTCTCAGCGATCTTATTAAAGTCAGTATTCGAAGCCGATGTTGGTTTTGTCGGCTGCGATGAGATGACATCTGGCTTACCGGTTGAAAACGAAAACTGTTTTCCCAGAAATGAGGTTCCCGTATCACTAGCGGTCCTTCCACGTTTTTTATTTGCTAATTCCTACATATCACCGAATATCCCTGCAAAAGTCTTCCTGAGATTTTTCATAGTGTCCTCCGCATCCTCTACAACCGATGTCTGAGTTTGCGGAGGACGTTGCGATGCTTTGGAAGCACTAGAGACGTTAGAAGCTTGCGAAGTTTGTGAATCACGACGACCATTCGAGGCCAGTGATGATGCCTTGTCAGCTGCAGCTGCCTCCTCAGGAGTCTCGGAAATGCTACTTCGGCTACTAAGGCGTCCAATGGAACCAACTGCTGGAGATGAACGTTCGGGAATTGGTGGCGGTCCTCCCATTGGTGCTGGACGAGGACCAGTCGGAGCTTGTGGTACATCATCGGTTGGGCTCTCTGCGCGCGAAGAGACCGACGATCTTGAAGAAGCTTTCGCAGCCATCGCAGGGCGACAGACATTCTGAAATATATTCAAAAGTTTTACAAATTTTTAAAATAGTTTGATTTAAGCTAAGAAAATGGTAATACCTGCATTCGAGATGAGACGATGTCGGCGATTTGTCGTCTATCCTCCTCTTGGGTATCACCAATTAGGGAGAACGTACTGTCGCAAGCACTGATGATGAATTCACGTCCATCTTTTCCGACCACTACGGACACGCCGCACACTTCCATGCCACCAAACAACTCAGAGATCTGAAAGATGCAAGAATGTACGTGAGAATCAGTTGCAGAAACATGTGTACTCATTTAAACTGAAACGAATTAATTGGAATCAGTCACCGACACAGTTTATGCTGCGTGGGATGGTAATTATCGTCTAGTGCATTACATGAGTAACGGGTTGTTAATTAGAAATAAGTACATATGTATTATATTGAAAGGAAGTTTCAACTTGGCGCGATGAGTGAGAATCTTAGATAGGAAGTGTTGCTGTTATTAATTCACTTATTTAGGTGAAACAATAACCAGGGCATTCGAGACTTACAGGGTTGGGTATTTCGATTGCTAGAAATTATTGTGTCTGTAAAGAGTGTACACATAACAGTGTGTTCTCTTGCTGTACATTTTGTATGCATATCTCACTCACTATGTACATAACTTGCGTACATATGTATATCTTTTTTCTTAAAGAAAACTAAAATTAAAATCTTGTAGTACTTCCCTACCAAAAATTCATTTAAAATTAAAGTGCACGACTGGGTCATACGTACTTGCACCTTTATGCTAAAGGAATATAAATTATTCAGGATTGAAGTTCAAGTAAAATAGGTAAAGTCTATAGCCTGAAACGACAGTTCAGAAGCAGCGCTTATTCGGATGTAGATATGTCATACGCGGGAAACTTAAGCTTTCGACATGTGAGCTAACGACTTATGACAATCCGCATTAAGACTAATTTTGGCAAGCCTTATACGTGCTCATGCCTAACAAACAACAAGGACGACGCCACCAAAGAATGTTTCTACGAGCTCTTCGGCAAAATAGCAATGTGCTAAGTAAGAAAAAGTCCACTGTGGTGCCGAGGTGTAAGGTGGGTGGATCACCCTCATACTCTGGAAACTATTTGCTCCTTTCTATGAAGGAATTAATCTTAACCGTGCATGCATTGCTGAGATCGTTCAGATCATTGAATAGGTATTTACCTGATGTAGCCTTCCTGTTGTTGGTGAGTGTAGGGCACGTCTTCTATTCCTCTTCACCCCTACAGCTTCTACAGAAGTCATTGTAGGGAATGCTCAG
Organism: Xylota sylvarum; assembly: GCA_905220385.1. Lineage (NCBI taxonomy): Eukaryota > Metazoa > Arthropoda > Insecta > Diptera > Syrphidae > Xylota > Xylota sylvarum. Next base: position 66,792,229 of record LR999958.1, on the reverse strand, counting down.
TCTTTGAGCATGTCTTGCTATATCACAAAAACGCTGCAATAGTTTAGAAAGTTAAAGGAGAGGTGGATATCTAGGTCTTCTGACCACCGACTCCGTCCTCGATTTTGGACCCATACGTGAAACTTGACAACGATTCTTGGTACAGGACATCCCAGTGTGTTCGGTATTGAGAATTTATAGCCCATATTGAAGTTGTGTTCAGTGGGCAGGTGGTCGGTGACCTGTCGAAGATGACGATGCATCGAAAGTATTTTGTCATGTCCAGGGTATTACTCCTTCAATTGTTTGGAGCCTCTCAGTCTTATTGCTGAGCAGGCAGTCAGTTGTTTGCTGACGATGTCAATTAGAAGTACGAGTAAGTGTGGCATGATTTGTAGTGCTGCCGTGGGAGAGGTTCTTAGTGCACCAGAAATACTGAGGCAAGCGACTTTTTGCCTGTCTTGGGTATAAAGACCAATGGATACAAGAAAATACAAATTTTTGGCGCAACAGGTCCCAGGGCCTAGCTTCTCACAACCACTCGTGTTGTGCGTGTTATATTCTTCACACGAATGCAAGGGGCCTACAGTTTAATGCCGGATCCGAAGGGCAGTTTTAAGAAGCTTTTTTCATGACAGTTTTACTCTCGGATGTTTGTCAGACGCTCGAGAGAGGTTGGGCCGTGAAAGAAATTTTAAGGTGTTGTTTGGGGATTAAACCTGGAACCCCTCGCTCCGTAATCCAACGCACTAACCACTTGAGCCACGGCGCCCACAAAAAGACCAAGGGATAGCGAGATAAAATACTAGTTATGGATTAAGATATTTTGTCGAGGTGTTGAAATATCCATTCGTTTCCTGAACCGCAACTTCGATTCAGACGGCAGATGTGAACTAAATACTTCCCGATGGATAATTTGATCTAGAAAAACTGAAAAGTGGAAGTGAAAAGATGGGTGGACTCACTGTAGTTATCAGTTTCACTTTCTATATAAATTAGCTGATGGTCTCGTGGCTTTTGGTTCATTCGCTAAAGTTTCTCTAACAATAGTTGAGCAAAGAATGACGATGTTAGTTTGCGGCATACGGTAATATTCGTAACTTAGTTTTGCTGTAAAGATCAGTCAAGGCTGGAATTATCCATTTACAAAACAGGGCATTTACCACATCTGTGATAGGCAGAATCTGTCTTTTTAAATATGCAACTAATATTTGATACACCAAATCACCAACCAGAAAATTTAAATTTACTTTGTTGGTTGGACGGTTTGTCAAGCCGATTTGATGAAAAATTTTATGAGTGTTAACACCCTTAATGCCGCATTTAGTACCTATACTATCCAGTATATTCTGTCAACCTGTCAAGCTATTTTATAATACATTAATCGACCCTGTAGCAGGCAACATACTAAATTCTTGCACTGAAGCAAATCTTACAGAAGTAGTTTCAAGTAATTTATAGTGATTCTTGCGACGTATATTATATCTACAGATACATCCCTAAAGACGAACATCACTGTTAATGACTAAAAATTTGTAGTGTACCCCCTGTTACTTGCATTTGATTTTTTTTTAAAATTATGTTGACGTACATATCCTGTTTAAAAAGTTCTTTAATAGCACGTTGTTATTTTTTGTTGTATTATTGTTCTTAGTTTTTTCAATGACATTGGTTGATTCGTTATGTACCCCCGTGAAGAAATTATCAAGTTGATATCAGTAACATAAATGCTATTAAAATGTTAGCCTTCTTTCTAGAGACAACACATTAATATCTCTGTTGGTGGTTCTATGGAGTGCTTTGACCCGCATTTCTTTTAAATACATGAAAAACTCCCACGTTGTTGCATCCCGCCTGTTTCTTTATTTTCTCTTTTAATACTTTTATATGTTGACGATCAGATTTGTAAATTTTCTGTAAATATCGTTTGTGGTAAAATAAATTCCAAGTGTATTTCAACAATTTCTCAAAGTACATATTTTTGCCATTTAATATCGTTTCATGCTGCGGTGATTAAGCACATTAAGAAATTATATTGTTTTAACTTCCTGCCATTGCAAACAACGCACTCTTCGTTCTGCATCAGATAAACTATTATTATGCTAATGAATTGAATTTGTCAACCAGATTTTTTCGGTAGCAAAAATCATTGATGGTATACATATTTGCTGTCAGTATCCCCGTTGAGTAAATGATGACTTCATCTTCCTCTATAAAATACTTTCCAAGCAACCGTAAAAGTATGAGTTTTAAAATTGGTCATTAGTCAACGAAAAATTGTAGATGATGTTTTCTTCTTCAAGCAGATTGGGTAAGTGCAGTTCTGACATTCATTTTGCCGAGTAGATCTTCGTCTAAGTGCATGATCTAATTCCATTTTTTGTTTCTTGGGCATTTCCAACATTCGATTATTTTCTTCTTCAAAATTAGTTTACAGAGAATGTAAGGCAACCGACCCACCTTGTCCTTAAATAACGTACTATAGGATGACCGATCTCTAACTTTGGCCCCTATGTCGATCAGTGAATGATTCGATAAAAACCGATTGCCTCGACGGATTTTATTTTGGTTTTGTGTAACTCAATCGACAAAAGTTCATACTACTGTTCTATTTCTATGTGCTGTCTATACTTTGGTTTGACGCCCCATACGATCAGACCATAGTAAACGTAAAGATGTTGGGGTACCTTGAGGACAATAGTAATGCAAGATATCTGAAAGTTTTTGAAACTATTCGTGACGAGACACATTGACTCAGAACTGGGAAACAACGAATTTCATGCACTGGATACTGTTCCCAAACGAAATTTTAATGAAACTGGAACGCAGTAGGTAATTGTGCGTCGGAGTAACGTCCCTACAAAGGACATATCCACAACTTTTGGATCTGAGCTTTAACAGGCCACGTGCAGCCGAACAACTCGCAGAGGCCCTAGATTGCTATACTGCAGATGTCGCCGCCATCCAGGAAGTGCAATGGGATGGGCTGGGCAAAAAGAGGATGATGGAAAACTGCAACATTTACTACGTTGATTGCGATAGAGAACAGAAGCAGCGCTTATTCGGATGGGGATTTGTTTTTACGAGCTCCTCGACAAGACATATGAGCAATGTCTTGTTTATGACGTCAAAATCGTGTTAGGCGATTTTAACGCTAAGATATGAAAGGAGGACATCTTTGGTACGATAGTTAGTAAGCACAGCCTACACGACACAACGTCTGGCAATGGATTTAGACTTATTGACATTGTGACGGACATGGCGGTCTCCTGATCCGAGCAGCTAACATCGACTCAGTTCACTACTTGGTTGCAAGGTACGAATGCGGATATTCCAAACGCCACAACTAAGAAAAACTATGATTTGATTTTGTGAGAAGATTTGACGTCGAAAAGCTGGAATCGCAAGAGATCGCCTGAATCTTCGCTGAACGCGTATGCCGAAATCTCTCCTCACTCCTACGCCGTCAGTATCAAGTGCCGAAGACAACGCTGCAATCTCTATCTCTATCTATCTAAAAAGAAACACCTGGTTTGACGAAGAATGCCGGCAAGCAAACAAGAGGCATACAAAGCGGCGCTGCAAAGAAGGACAAGGGCTGTTCGTGAAATCTACGAGCAGAAGAGTCGAGAAGATCCTCGGATTCTCCAAAAGAAGAAAAAAGAGCACGATCTAAGATACTGACTATACTCCAGGAATAAAAAAAGGACGTGTGAGGCCAACAAAACCAGTACAGAAACCTGTAGAGATGAAGAAGACAACCTTTTAATATAGTCACAGTCGGAGCTGAGACTATGGAAAAACTTCTTCTGCAGACTGTATATTAGCGACGAAGACCAACATCTCGCTGTCAAGGAAAATGAACCATTCAACATAGACGATAATAGCCAAAGCTTTAAATCCACTTGATCAAAATGAAGTGACAATAGCAATATCTAAGCCTAAACCCAACAAGACTGCTGGACCTCACTGCCTACCAGCTGAGCTGTACAAAGAAGCTGGAAATGACCGGGTCGAGAACTTGCACCAACTCATTTTTAAAATTTGGTCAGATGAGTGTATGCCTGATAATTGGAATATTACCACCATTTTAGTCTCCTAAACATTGCTCTGAAACGGTCGTTCAAAAACCTGACTGACCCCTATCAGTATGGTTTCAGACCAGGAAAGTTCACAGTCGATCATATCTTCACACTTCGGCAGATCCTGGAAAAACCCAGGAAGTTCAAGTCGATATCCACCATCTTTTTAACGATTTCAGGGCCGCACATGACAGCATTTATAGGGAACAGCTTTATAAAGCCATGTCTAGTTTTGGCATCCCGGCCAAACTCGTTCGCCTTTGCAGGATGAGGATGGATAATTGTCGCTGCTCCATCATGCTTGGTTACGATCTCACCGAAACCTTTGATGACGAGCTGTCATGTGATTTCTTCAACATCATACTTGAAAGGATTGTGCGAATCTCACAAGCCAACATCGGAGGCACAATCTTTCAATAGTCTGTGCAAGTACTAGCTTACGCCGACGACATTGGCATAATTAGTAGAACACAGCGGGCTATCACCAGCGGGCTAGTGTTGAAATGGAGGCTGCCAAAATGGGTTTAGCTGAAAACGAGTGCAAAACCAAGTATTTACTGTCAATAAGAAGGGACACTCAACATCGACGAATTGGACAGAACGTCACAATCGACAGCTATAATTTTGAAGTAGTATGGGACTTTGTCTACCTCTGCTCTGCGATAAACTCTGAAAACAAGATCTCAGCAGAAATTAAATGAAGAATAACTCTTGCCAATCGCTGGTTTTTGGGTTGAAAAGGCAGTTAAGTAGTAGAGCTTTATCCCGAACAACTAAAGAGACTTTATATAAGACCGTGATCACCTCAGTCTTCCTTTATGGCGCTGAAGCTTGGACTCTATCAAAAGCGAATGAAGATATCCTCCGTCGCTTTGAGAGAAAGATTCTTCGTAAAATTGTCGGTCCTGTTTGCGTTGACGGGCTTTGGAGGAGGAGATTCAACGACGAACTATACGAGCTATACAGCGACGTCGACCTTCTACCTACATATGTATCTACCTAAGATTGAATCTGTTTAAGAACTGAACATTAAACTGGCCAGCGAAACATTAATAAATGAAGATCTATCCAATTTTACAAAGATGACTAAGAATTTTTATCTAGGAATCAATATCTTCAAGTTCTGGCCTGTCTGAAACGTTACAAGACATCTATAATGCTGTTCAACCATCAAAAACTCCGTCAGACTAGGTAAGATTCTATCAAAGAAGTTGGATACAAGTAGTGCTTATTCCGAAGCCGAAAGAAGATGAACATACGTCCTCTAAGCTTTCAGGGCCATTCAAGACAATTGTTTGTTTTCGAGACTATACAGTAATAACCCCAACTTAGATTTGATACTATAAACAGTCGATTTGGGGATTATCCATTTAGAAAACAGAGCTTTGTTGATATTGGACGAATCATAGCGATTTGCACCGTTGAATCTTCCGCCCTTGGTAGACTCCGTGCGTCTACATATACTTGATTCGGAATGCAGAACTTTCTTCATGTGTTGGTTTTTGTACTTTATTTGGTTAAAACCTCTTTAAATACCGCTGCATTAATTTGATTGATTAGCTAAACTCTCGTTACCATTTGCTTCTGAAGAAATTATCCTAAATACTAACAAATAACCGTGATTACTTTTGATATATGACTTCAAGTCTTGCGATAAATTTTCAAATAATCGACTTACCTCATCTACCCAGGTCCTGTATTTCTCGGTCATGGCGATTTGTTCCAGCATGGCAGAGCCTTGGTTCGTCTTCCAGTGGCCAGAGATCGACTTTCGCCTGCAAGTAAACAAATCATGATCTACATACAATCTGAACACAAGTATAGTTTGCATGCAGACATAATATTTCATCAGACAATCTGCGTACTTAAATTGCAGCGCTAGCGGCTGAAATAACTAAGATCTACTTTAAAATATTTCCTATACAGGTAAATCGAATTTGCTTGGCCGTTCATCACGATCGAGTTATATCGAATAATCGCACTAGGCGACAGATGCATTTCAAAGATATTTCCGACTTGAGATAGTAAAAATCGTTTACAATTTCCATAATAAGTTATTTAAATATAAGTACACACGGAAGCTTGGACGGCAAATAACTTGACGCAGTCAATTGATCCAGACGAACCTGTTCCAGTTTTTATTACACACTTCGAAGATCATCAGACAGGCATCATTTTTTTTTCTTTTTTCGTGTAATTGTCTCCCCCAAGGTCGGCCAGTCCCCTACTCTGTTCAAACTGAATGCATACTCACATGAAAGCCTTGTAGTTGCTGCCAATCTTCTGAATGTGAACATCGAATTTGGCATCGATGTATGGTTCAATTGTGCAGTAGCATTGCGCATCGTTGGTCACTGATCCCGACACAAGGCCGGCCGCATCTTGTAGGGCGCTGGCATTATCTAATCGAGCTGTCGCCACACCACCATGGCAGTGCCCTGCCTTAAGTACGCATGGGAATTTCGACCAGCTAAACTGAAATGAGACAAGAAAACAAAAAAAATGTCAGCATAAGACTAAAATTAGCTGCGATCTATATTATGCCAAATTATTTCCTTCGATGACTAATTTGTCGCCGAGAGTATGCGAGTACAGATACATATTGATATTCTTTTTTTGAAATATTTTGCATTGAAAATTCTAGGAAAATACTGATCTATTTCATTGTGGAACTTTTATTTTTAATTATCGGTCTTCGAATCAACATAAACAAATTGTTTCATTGCTTCCTGTGTTGATTCATGGATTAAGTGATAGGGGAGCGTATTCATTGATTAAGAATGGTCAGTTTCGGTGATACGATGGTCTATTGATTTGGGAATTTCTTGCATGAGTTGGAATAGTGACCCTAAGAGTAGTATCTACGAGAGGACAAAGTCTACATGATAAATTACAAAACGTGTACGAGTTGACAATCGATATTTTATACCTAAAGTTACTATCAAACGGCAAGACCCAAGAATGTATCATTATTGAGTGCGTTACGATTTACTAGAATTCAATGCGTAACAGATGCTGTAGAGCGTAAAATTGAGTTTTGTTCAACAGAAATTCCTGCTTCAATATATGTGGACAGTACTGGGGAAATTGAAGAAGCGAAAAATTGACGTATCAGGGTGATGAGACTGAAATACAAATACTTATTGGGCTTCTTGAGACAGAAACGTGACCAAAAATGTGTATAGTTGAGCAATTCATTAATTTATTCGGATTACTGATATACTATGTATGTAAAAATTTGCCCCTATAAGTAAGAGGTTGTGCATCGAAGTAATTTCCATTACTTTTTAGGAGACGAGAACAGTTCGGGGTTGGACTTAGGACGAACAATCCTGACTAGTTAGAGAGACTTCCCTGCCAGGAAAAAAAAATTGGGTAGTTGATTTGTCTTCCGCTGCAGATTTATGCTTGATACAAAGAGTGTTTCTAGGAGTTCCTTGAACAGGATCCCATTTCTTATAAAAATTGAGTCGATAACCTTATTTAAAGTCAACTGCAATTACAGTCAATTCAGGTGCCTTCGGTCAATCAGAGATGATTCACTAACTAGTGCCTAAATTTGCGAACCGGACGCTAGTGATTTCTATTAATCTGGCAACTTCTATCGACTATTCAACTTTGAATCGGAAATAATGCCAACAGCAGTCAATAGACTACAGAAAACTACGATCCGTCAGGAATGTATCATATGATACCCTATCCTCGTTCTTATGTAGCCTTAAGAAAGTAGGCATGGTCATACTGCATTTTTGTATGAATTACAATTACAAATTTTATCAAAATCAGTTTTTTTTTATGAAAACGCCCCAAAAAGTGGGCTACATATGATGGATGGGTGAATTGTACACAGTTTCATGTAAAGTAGTGAAGTTATGAAAAAGTGGGCGTTGCAGTCAACGCATTACAAAAATATTTTTCGTTAGTATTGCTTTTCCATCTCAAAAGCTTAGATATGAAATTTCATCCTCCTAGCTCAAATAGATGCACTTTTTCTCAGGGGTCGAAATAATAGCACCGCTCGCTAGTTTTTGTTGTTTTTTGATTCTGTGTATTTAAAGTAAAATAATTTTAAGCTTTGAGGTTAACCTTCGAGCCCTCATAGTATTTACACAATGATACTACTATTCACTTACAGTATAGGCCTCATTCGCCATCTTCTTGCTTAAGGCAAAACTTATGCGGAAATTAAAGAAACGCTTGGAATTTTCCAATGTGCAGCCAAGTGAGGTTAAAAAGCGCAAATGCACGTTCACTGTGTCGACTAATACACGAATGTTAACCTCACTTGGCCGGCCGGTTGCACATTGCGATGACATCATCAACTTCTCTTGGGCTTCTGACGTTGAGATTATTTTTGTGAAACCTGCCGGCTAAGTGAGGTTAACATTCGCTTTTTAACCTCACTTGGCCGGCCGTTGCACATTGGGATGACATCATCATCTGCATCGTTCTATGTTCTATGATAAATGGATTGATGTGCGTCGCGATCTTTATTCGTAAAGAGCTGCGATATAAAACAGTGTACAGTGGTGAAGTGCGAAGGTTCCAGGTGCTGGAAGCGTGTATCGTGTGCATCCCTCTCCGTAGTGGAAAGAAGATGTACGTGGTCGCAGTCTATGCGCCTGAAGCCACTCAACCTTCTTTATTTATTTCAGAGCTCGAGACACTTTTCCGATGCCTAAGGCTGGAGTCGGAGGAGAACTATTATCTCATGGCCGGAGATTTAAACGCGAAGCATAGGGATTGGGGAAATAATACGCCAAATTCTAGAGCGAACCTACTACTTAATTGGTGGGGTCAGCACAATGTCGAGTTTAGACTCGATGTGAAAGCATCGGATAGTCCGTCGTTTCCCAGAGGCGGCTCTTATCTGGACCTCATGCTGTTCGACGTACGGCTACAACTAACCGACACGGACCGACAAACGATTAACTGTCTGCACACTTTTGTGTACGACAGCGACCATTGCGGACTTAGTGCCGAAATAAGTATTCAAAACGAAATTGCGGAATTGGAAGAGTTTGTCCAAACGCATACCTACAATTACAGTAGGACGCGCTGGACACGCTTCTCCCGAGTACTGACTAGAGCACTCTCCTCGAACTCGCTCTACCCACCGTCCAATAGGAATCTGTCAAACGAGGAGACAATTGGAAAGCAATTGGATGAGACAATCAAACGAACTATGGACAGTACGATACCTCGGTATCAACATACTGACAACGTAGATGTATTCCGCAACGCGACTATCGACGCACTACACCAACAAAAAAGTAGACTGTTGTCAAGATTAAAAACCTTGTACAGACAGTTTACTGACAGACAAAACTCGGAGGTTAGGACATTGAAGTCGTTGATCAAAAACCTCCAAAAATTGATCAAAGAAAATTACAGACTGACGGTGAATGCGTATTGGAACGGGAAGATTTCGGCGGTAAGAGCCAATAATCCCAGTATGTTCCCGCAAATCAATAAGATTTTTCGGAGGAATAACTTCAGCGACCTTCCGTGTCTTAAGATACCCCGAACGACGAACTACGAACAAATACTCATAACAGCTGGTATAGATCCAGATAACGCTGTCGAGGATGACGACTTCTTCGTGATAGAAGATCCGCAGGAGAAGGTTGAGGCTATAGGAGCGACTTTCCAGGAAGTGTACAAGGTGAATGAAAGCATTTACCCGAACCATGACCTGGATAATCGCGTCCTTGTGCACAACTTCTACCTTCGAAGTGATATGCAAGACTGGCGATCTGAGAACACTGGTTTCACCGTGTTCAATGAAGGTAACATGGCAAATAATGCCATCGCCGATGACAGGGTTCATCCCCCGTTCATATCGAAGGTAGATCTCCAAACGATCTTCGTCTCATTAAGAAGTAAGAAATCCGTGGGTATCGACGGAATTCCGAACATTGTGCTCCGACATCTCCCTCTAGAAGCGGTGGACATATACACCACCCTGTTTAACAATGCGTTGAATAATGCACATTATCCGGCGCATTGGAAAACAGCAGTGGTGCATCCCATTCCCAAAAGGGGAAAAGATACATCCAATCCGGCAAATCTCCGGTCGATAAGTCTCCTTCCGAACATTAGCAAGGTATTCGAAAAAGTGATCCATAGAGCCCTGAATAAGTGGGTTGAGGACAGAAATATAATCCCGGACAACCAATTCGGTTTTAAGGCGGGGCATGATACCCTACATGCCGCGTCTAAACTGGTTTCGGATGTCCAATGGAATAAAAGCAAGAAACAATGCACGGGTGCCTGCCTAATTGACTTGGAAAAGGCCTTCGATACCGTATGGTTAGAGGGACTCTTTTACAAGTTGAGTAGGCTGGGTATAAGTAAACCACTGCTGTACACTCTTTATAACATGCTCACCAGTAGAAAGTTCGTTGTGAAAAATGGCAATGTGACTTCTGCTGGTGTATTTCAAATTAAAAATGGTCTGCAACAGGGTGCAGTTAATTCGCCTATCCTTTTTAACATTTACACTAGCGATCTCATAGGTTCTCTTCACCATGCTATTGCGTACGCAGACGACTTGATTGCGTACAGGTCAGGTCCAAAGATCGAGGTCATTACAATACTCTTACAACGTGACTTCGAGACGATCCAGCGATATTGCGATGACTGGAAGTTGAAGATCAACTTTCAGAAGTCGGAAACCATCCTGTTCAGAACGCCGTTATCTGGGGCCTCGAGGGACACCAGAAAGAATTGGCGAAAGTTCTCCATCGTGGGAGCGCACGGACGACCATTGGCGAGCAGAAGTGTAGTCAGATACCTTGGGATCTGGCTAGATCAGTATCTATATTTTAACAAACATATAGATGCTGCTCTGGCCAGAGCCAAAGCTGCTTTTGCCCTTACAAAGAGACTGTTTTATAGCAGCCAACTCGATGCAAGGGTGAAGGTCATCTGCTACACGGCCCTTATAAGGCCAATGCTTACCTATGGATGTCCGGTGTGGTTTAACGTTAGAGCAAGCTTAATGGAAAAGATTCGGGTGTTTGAGAGGGCTTGTCTCCGGGCTTGCCTTCATTTGTACAGAACACCAGAGTCTGAGTACAAAAAATTCTATTCCAATGAGGTCCTTTATAACAAAGCGAATCTAATCAGAGTGGACAATTTCCTGGTGAAGTTGATTCGATGTCATATTGCAAGAGCAATGAACTCGACCAATAACCTGATCTTTGGGGCTTACTACCCCAATGAAATGTACCATGAGAGGGTGCGCCTTAACGGCTTGGTCCCCCCAGAGGCATTCCTCTATTTCGACGGACAAGGTCTGATCCAGGACAGATCGGGGTTTCCGCTTATCTTCCACGTCGCCAGAAAAGCTGTTGATAGGCGACTCAACTACGAGCGAGGCGTAGCACAGAGCGATGAGGAGCGTCTCCGATTCAGTAGGTCGGTGTCGGGGCGCGATGTTAAAGACATAGAAAAACAGCATCAGAAATTCTGGTGGCTTTTTGACCGAGAGGGAACTCCCTCGTCGATCCCTTTCAATCCTGGCTAGCCCTTGTAGGGCACGCTGGCCATTTTACATATATTTATTTATTTATTTATTTATATATTTAGACTGGCCGGCTTACGTAGTTTTAAGTGCATGTTTAAGTGTTGTCTTTTGTTGCTGTCCTTAGATGTAAGTTAGGTTAAGACATAAACACAGCACTTGAAGAAAAAAAAAAAAAAAACACAGCACTAAAATCAAAAAAAAAAAAATATATATAAAAAAAAAAAAAAAAAAAAGTACGTATTTAGTTACGTAAATAAGTAGTTTAAGTAGTTTAAGATTTATTTTAAGGTAGTTTTTAACATAGTTTTAAGTTTTATAAAATATAAAAAAAAAAAAAGTCCGGATACAAAGTTTTTCCAAAAAAAATAATTTTCTTTGTTTACCAAATTAGTAATTAAATAATTAGATAATAAATACTTAAGTAAGTTAGGTTAGGTCAAAAGACATAGTTTTAAGAATTAAGTTTAACTTAGAGTGCCCGCACAGGGCCAGTAAGTTAGTAGTATATAACGTAGTTAAGTTAGTTAAGCTAGTTTTAAGCGTTTTTTTTGTTAGCATGTAAGAAATAATGAATTGAACTAAATAAAAATGCATTATAAAAAAAAAAAAAAAAAAAATGATTTGATGTGCTCTCGACAGAAAAGTATCTCACCCTTAAGGAACTGTTTAAGTTTTTAGACAAAAGATGTCAGCAATTTGAACGTAATATATCCCAACAACATCATACACAGTTAGCCCTTGCTCTTGCAGCATCATCCAAGGGAAGTTCGTTTACACCAAGTAAAGGTATCTAAAGGAATGTATGTACGTATTCTTAGAAATCTAGTCATAATGTATGTATGTGTATGGGTGTAGAAAGTTTCTTACTCTCACATCCAAGGACCGCTTTATAGCAGCAAAAAAAAATAATTTATGCATCAACTGTCTTAAGGGCGGCCATAACCATCAAAACTGTGAATCCGATAAATCCAGACTTTGCCAAGACATTCACTACACTTTAGTCCATAAATATTCCGTTTCTTCAAAAACAATAAAAATCTCTGCTATTCCTGTTCGTGTTTCTTCATCCAAAGATTCTTCATCAAGAAGTTCAGTTAAGAACTTAAGAACGGGAATGACACTGGATCCCAAAAGACGAGGTAAGTGTGGTAGGCCCCGTAAAGCCGTAAGACAACTCCACGAGCTGACCGTAAGATCAGGGATATTTGCGTCCAAAATAGGAAGCTGTCACTGCGGTTGTCGACCAAGCAAATATCAAATGAGTCTATACCAGTTTCGCAAAGGACGGTGCGGCGCAGACTGAACGAAATGGGGTTAGTTGCGAGAAGGCCGGCACGCAACTCATAGTTACCTCCACGCCTGACACAGAAGCGTTTGGAATGGGCCCAAAAATATAAAAAGTCTACCGTTAAGAGATGGAAAAAGGTAATTTACAAGTTCGCGTAACTTTCGAACGGCCACAAACACTGTTTAATCTTGTTTTTCAGGTTTGCTTCTCAGACGACTCGGTATTCCAAGTCATGATGGAAAAGTCAAATTTTGTGCGATGAAGACCAGGCGAGAACAAACCGGAATGCATTGTTTCGACGATTAAACATCCACTGTCAGTAATGGTTTGGTCGGTGATTTCTGGGAAAGATACTGAACGGCTTTACGTCGTAGAAAATGCCATGAGTCAGGACCAGTACAAAAAGGTGATGGAAACAAGACTGATACCCTAACTGGCAGAATGGTTTCCTGGAGGTGAGAAGCCAATTTTTATGCATGACGGAGATCCATGTCATAAAGCCAAAAGCATAACAAGCTTTTTGTAGAAAAAAAATCCAGGTTTGGTTTGACCAGGTAATTTTCCTGACATGAACCCGATAGAGAACGTCTGGGAGCTCCTAAAGCGGGCCGTGGCTATAATTGCTATTACCACCAAAAGGGAAAAGAAAAGATTATTTTTGAGTGGAATCATAGCACGCACCTACAGGACACCATTCAGTCGTGTATAGAGAGTATGTCTTGAAGAATAAAGGCACTTATTGCAGCTAAAGGTGCACACACCAAATATTAGAAAAAAAGATACATTCTGTAAATGTGACCTCTTTGGTCAAAAGAGTTTTTCATTTTCTTTAATATATTATTTTTGGAATAGGTAAAGGCCATAACACTAACAATGCTGTTAAGAATTCGAAGAAATCCACCTGTAAAGGCTAAATATTGAAAATTTTTGCTTGGGTCTAATAATATGGCTAGGTACTGTAGATATTCATTTGTAGCGCTGCTGGAGGAAATGAAGGCATTCCTTGGACCAACGATTTCAAAAGACCTGTTGGAGATGCCGAAATCGTGACAACCGACTTATTGGAAAAACTAACAAATTCAGTTAATGAAATCAGGTTAGTGTACAGCCTAAGAAGAAGTGTCCGGAGGTTAAGGTTTCCATGTCATTCGGATTAAACGAAAGTGGGGTGATAGGCCTTGAGTTAATCACAGCTTTTATTTCGGCTACCACAGTACATAACTCAAATGTCAAAGTTGCATTTTCTATTACTCTGATGAGATGGTATTTCGCTGTTTTAACCGCAGCCTCCCTGAGGCCACTAGAGATCTAGGTGGAATATGCTTATAGCATTTTACGACAGCAGTCAAACATTTGGTAAGAAGTGGGAACTTCGGCCGAAGATGGATGAATGTATACCGTAGTTGTTAGGGCGTTTATCCTTTCATACGGGTCACTTATTTGGTAGCTTGCGTTGAGAAAAGACTATAGTATTAGACAACTAAATAAGGTAGAAAGAACAGCAGCTATAGGCACTACAGTTGCAATGCGATCATATCCATCCGAAGCCCTGAATGTTCTTCTGCACCCTATACCACTCGATCTACATATTAAAAGCATGCCAGCATGAACCGCTGTCAAATTACGAGAAGCAGGGTGTTAGTATTCTAAACCGTACGGGCATAACAACGTTCTGGATCAATAGGTATTACCTAGGGATTTGGCAACAACAACAAAAGACTTCTTGGTAGGTTTTCCATCCAGGTTGGAAATAACAATTTATACATATGGTTCAACACTGGACTGCGGGGTAGGTGCTGAAATTTTCTCGAGAAAGCTCCAGTTAACTAAGTCATACTGGCTTCTAGATTCATCCAGTGTCTTCCAGGGTGACATGCTGGCAACACTCAAAGCTTGCCGCATTTTAAAAGGCAACCTTGCATCTATCCGAATTATATCCATTTCCGAGATCTTCCAAGCTGGTCGGACAAAGAGGAACTCGTTTCACTGGGGAATTGTTCCAAGATCAGATCAAGAGTATAGTAACATTGAGAGGAACGAACAGGTTGATGAGCTAGCGAGACGCGGTTCAGTCCTTGATAGGTCCCTAGTGAAGTCTCTTTACATCCTGTTGGGAGAATTGTGTCATATCAAGGCAGATGTGGCCCAACTACAACTGATCCAGAACACAAGATCTACAGATTAGAACTTGCACAGACATTGCAAGGGTCATAGCCACTGGATAGACACTGGTCTATAGGAACGTTTTCTAAAGGCCACAGGATGGTTGTAGAGGTTTTTCGATCCCTTCTTTTAGATTTTTACAACAACTACCACATTGTGGTATTAAAATGGTACAAATTATTATTATTATTATTATTTGAAGAAGGTATCTGCCATCCATTATGGACCCATCCGTAAAGATGATTATATCACCAATCTTCTTTTCCGGAAGTGTTCCATCTCCAATAAGAATTTTGTGATACCTTTCGGTAACACGCATTCTTTTTATTCCATCCATGGACATATTCAGGATGGAATTTCCTATGGCCATAGATAGTACCGCGCCAGTGCCAGTTGGCATCCCGGTGCAAACGAAGTGCCGTGGAGGCCGCCACTTTCTTAACACATAAGTCGAGCGGCAAAATACCTAGGATCACTTCCATTGTGCATTTTGGTGTCGTTCGTATTGCACCCACGATCGCTAAACATGCCAGTCGTTGGACCCTATCTAATTGCTTCTTTACAGTTTTCCGGTTGGCTTTCTGCCACCATACAACTGACGCATATGTGATAATCGGTCTAACTATCATCGTGTACATCCAGTATGCTGACCTCGGCGAGATTCTCCACCTTAGTCCACATACCCGTTTGCACTGATGAAGCACCTTTTTGCCTTTCTAATCTTTTCTTCCACATGGAAGTTCCAAGTTAGTCCAGCATCTAGGTATACACCCAGATACTTAACCTTCCTGGTCACCTGCAGCTCCGATCCGAAAAGTGTCAAGGGCTGAAATTCCAGATCTCTCCTCTTCCTTGTGATGATGATCAGATCTGTCTTTTCCTCATTAATGGAGAGTCCTTGTTCCTGACACCACCGCTCCACCACTCTGAGAGCATTTCTCATGGTATCTGCTGTGATGTTCATGAATTTACCTCTTGCCATTATTGCTATATCATCGGTATATCCCATAGTGTGGATGCCAGTCTCTTCAAGTCTTCTTAGGAGAGAGTCCACAGTTATATTCCACAAAGTAGGTGATAAAACACCTCCCTGCGGGCAACCTCTGCTAACCCTTCCCCTAAGTCTTGAAGTTCCCGTCTGCATATTTATCGCCCTGTTTTTCAGCATATTGTCCACCCATCTCACCACCAATGGTTTAACCCTGCGGTCTTCTAAGGCTACTCTCAGACTTTCGAAGCATATCTTATCGAAGGCACCTTCAATGTCCATTATTATGGTCATTGCGATGCCTCCGGTATTCATCTCCTCTTCCGCAACGTGTACCACCTGGTGTAGTGCTGTGTCCGTAGACCTGCCAGCTATGTATGCATGTTGTCTACTACTCAAAGGACACGCTTTCAGCGTCGTACTCTCCACATGGTCCACCACAATTCTTTCCATTGTTTTCAACAGAAATGATGTTAGGCTGACCGGTCTGAAAGACCTCGCTTCGGTGTCCCTTTTTCCCGGTTTTGGAAGAAACACCACATTTGTTTCTCTCCGTGTTACCGGTATGTAGCCTATAGCTAGGCATGTAACGTATATACCCCTAAGCCTTGGTATAATGAGATCTGCACCCCACTGAATTAAAGCTGGGAATATACCATATATATCTGGTCCCGCGGTCTTGTAAGGAGAAAATGTTTTTATCGCCCCACTGACCGCTTCTGGAGTTACTATCCGTTCTGCTTCAGTCCTATCCATCCTGTTTGCTCCTTGTTTCCTTAGAGCCCAGGGCTAATCTGACTTCAGACTTCCCGCAAAGTGTCTTTCCATGAGGACCTCATTTGTACGATCCAGTGTGTCAACAATCTCCCCCGTTCTATCGCGAATGAGTCCGACTTTGGAAACTGGATCCCTCATGCTCATGCTGATTCATGCTTCGAATATTTATATTTATCTGCTTCAGTCCTATCCATCCTGTTTGCTCCTTGTTTCCTTAGAGCCCAGGGCTGATCTGACTTCAGACTTCCCGCAAAGTGTCTTTCCATGAGGACCTCATTTGTACGATCCAGTGTGTCAACAATCTCCCCCGTTCTATCGCGAATGAGTCCGACTTTGGAAACTGGATCCCTCATGCTCATGCTGATTCATGCTTCGAATATTTATCGGTTATGTTGCCCTAGACGTTTCTTGGCTTACCTCATGCCCTGAGTGAATTCTTTTTTGAGTGTATTATTCCCTATTCTCTTTCTTGCTAGGGAGTCGGCCATTTCATTATCCTCTATTCCAACAGTGGATCACCTTGTTTCGTCAACCTAGTTCATTAAGTTTTTGCAGGCATTCTTACACAAGCTTAGACTTAATGATGTAGGAGTCCAGTTCCATTATTGCAGCTTCGCTATCTGACATTATAGTAATATCAAAGTTGGCGTGATTTCTTTTTGATTTTGATACATCTATCTATGGCACAAATGTGCTAATTAAGTTTTACTGTGAATCATTGAAGCTACCACTTCTACCTACCTACCTACCTATGTACCTACCTAACAAGCTAGTAGTGAGTATCCGTGTAGTTCCGTGCAGACTTGTCGTGCTAATAATTTGTATATTTGTTCGATTCAAACAATATGGAACGCTCGTAGATGTAGTAAATTGTGGTGATTCCCCTTTTACTAAATTTTAAAACCTGAAAATGAGGAAAACTGATAATGCAGGGCTTATAAACAAATTTTTTTAAGAAGGCAACACGCCATTCATCTTGTTTAGCTTAGATTATGTACATATGTAAACAACTGAATTTATATCACCTATCTCCTTAAACTCAGAACCCTCTCTAATAAGGCGTTATTTTGTATATTTAGGGGATTTCCCAGAATTTGAAAAATTTTGCAAGATTTCGTCTAACTTTTGCCTTTAGTTTATGCAAACTGTGTTACACTGATAAGCGGAATAATTCATCAGAAGGTGCCAAGCTCACACAAGAAATAAAAATTAATACAACCCACAATCAATTCTCGGAAATGAATTTATGTTCATTTTAATCTACTTAAGTGGTTTTGCTTGTTAATGTAAAAATATTTATTTTTTTCCTACTAACTCGGAAATACTTTGAAATAACCGCACAAGATCACTTACATGACTCTAATAACTTGTTGGCAAAAAATGTGAAAAATTCGCTTCAATATCAGTTTATGTAAATTTAATTGAAAGATAAGACTGGCCTACACGTGAAAATTTTTATCGCGACCCTGTCTGTCAATTCACTTAAGTACCTGAACAATAAAAAGCGGGTGCAATCAAACACTCAGCATGTGTTCGGTGTATAATGTGCGTGAACACACTATCATTATGGCTCTCAATGAGTGAATGGCGCCCTCCCACGATCGTCATCAAGTAGTTGAGAATAACTATAGTGTTCCAGAAAATGATCATCGCTCAGGATGCTTAAAATACAATTCATGACGCACGTTCTTCAGGGGAAATGAGACAGTTTCCAAGGCAAAGCTATAGTATGTTTTTTTTTTGCACATTCGCATGCCTTATCATAAAAATGGAAAGAGAGCTTGAGAGAGCATACTATCAGTACTTACATACATATACCATTTGGTGGTTCACTATTTTTCTTCCCGCATACGTTTGCTCTCTCAGTCGGACCATCATATCATAGCAATTGAATTCAGATACTCAGATACATTTCCCCACTTTGATCGCAATTGAGTGGGTTGTGTTGTTGAGTTGTAGCTGAAATACTCTTCTTTGGGGGAGCAGAAAACTCACGACTCTGCGGTTTTATTTATTGAAAAGCCGAATCGGTTGAAAATTGTATTTTAGTCTAGCACTGCATGTGCACGCATTCGAATCGATTGTTGTTAATTTTGGAAAAAAAAAAACAAAACGCGTCTTCTTGATCTTCTCAAAAGATCGTGGCTACTACTTAAGTGTTGTTTTTATTTTTAAAGATATTTTTATATACACATAACTGGTGCGTTTTTAATAAAAATATATATACCTACGTATATTAATTTTAATTGTGTGTGTTTAAATGAAATGTGGTTCTGGCAGTGCGTCTAAGAAAATTTGAAAACGAAATTCTGATAAAAATTATTCAAACTACAGTTTCGACTTGAAGATCTACTATTTGAGGTGAGGTGAGTTTATAATTAATTCACATTGTGACACGGTATAGAATGCAATTCTAAAAATAATATGAAGATCCTCTCAAACAAATCCAGAGGTGTCAGATAAAGTACATTTAAAACCATATTAACCTAGATATACGGTTATTTTAATGCATACATTGTTTTGAGTTTCTGGCTCGTGCGACAAGTATTTACTTCACATCAGTTTGAGGGGATGCATTTTTTCTTTTAATTACTAGAATTGTCTGTTATGAGTGCTGCATTACATACTTATACTGAAATGCATAGCTCAACGTATGTATGTACGTCTGCTTGTGGAGTATATCGCCACTTTTCAATTAACACTAAGTTCTAAGTTCGTATTTTGTTTATAATTTGTGAATGTTTAGTGAGCTATATTTCGTTGAATGCTCATTAAAGTGTGGAAACTATGACATTTATCTACATGTGTTAAAAAAGACTGTTCATTAAAGTTTTTGTTTGCAAAAAAAAAATAAATATTCAGAATTATATCGTACGCTTAATACTAAAACTAGATTACTCAGTTTTTGTTTTTTCGAGAAAAATTAGTTTAGAGTTTTCACTGAAACATTTTCTTTTAGAATTGAATTTGAACTGCAGTTTGTTTATCCAATTGGTAGATTATGATTAAGATACCTTCTGTTACATATTTCTTTGAAATTGGATGTAAATTGCCATGTATTCTACAGTTTTTATTCGAGTTACCTAGTTTTTTTCAATATTTTGTTTTACTTTTGAGCTGAAAAATTTTTAAACAACTCTTTCGCTGTAAAAGAATGCAATCATTTAAAGTCTTTACCTGACTTAAAAACTTTGATGTCAGTGAATGCATTAATTTTTTTGAAGTCATTTTAAGTCATTTCAGTCTTTAGCTGACTTAAAAAAATTTAGTGCATTCACTGAATTCAAACGACTTCACTGGATTGAATGCATAAATTGGTTAGTGCGTTGGACTACGGAGCGAGGGGTTCGAGGTTCAATCACCTTAAATTTCTTTCATGGTCCCACCTCTCGCGAGCGTCTGACAAACATCCGAGAGTATAACTGCCATGAAAAAGCTTCTCAAATTGCTTTTCGGAAACGGCATTAAACAGGAGGCTCCTTCTATTCGTGTAAAGAATATAACACGCACAATATGAATGTTTGTGAGAAGATAGGCCCTGAGTCCTATAGACCTATAGATCTATAGGTATAATACACCCATACATTATATTAGTTATGTCCACTTTAGAGGGTACATTAAAAACAAAAAACTATTTCGATGATATTTTGCAACTAACAATTACAAAGCCTCGAGGTTATCATTGTATCCCAACCCAAAACACATTGTACTGCCAAACCCACTTTAATAAGGTTGATACAGAGAAAGAAGAAATTCGTATTAAACCATCCGTTCCAGACAGATTGTAGCTTTATTCTATTTTTCTAAATACGCTTATATTTGATATATGTATCAATGAGAAAAACATTATTGCGGGTTAAAGTACAATCGATTCGATTGAATATGGAGTACCTACAACATCATTCGGTTGCCCTCCACGGACACGCCTGCACAAATGAATGCATTAAATCCAATTCTCCATTACTTTGCAAAAAATCGGGCATTTTGGAATTCGATCTGGTTTATTGCCATTGATCATGGACTTGACATAGTCCCAAAAGAAAAAAGTCCTCCAGAGGCGTCAAATCACATGAACTGGGCGCCTTGTTCATGTGATTTGACAGGTGCGGTTCTGGGAATAACATGGTCACCGAACTCGATTGGTTAGGCAGCTGTGTAAGATGTGGCACCGGTCGTCTTGTTAAACATATCACATATGCCTCTCGACCAATATATCGGAAAAATAGTCAATCAACATGGTCCGGTAGCAATCTCCAGTGACTGTGACTATGCTGTCAGGATCATGAAAGAAGAAGTATGAGCCAATAACCCCTACAGTATAAAACTTGCACCAAACAGTAGATTTTTGTAGGTGTAATGTCTTGGGGTTACCAAAAAATTAATTCAAAACATCTTTAAGATCTTAAACAAAAATTTATTCCGATTCTTAAGAGTATTCACCCAATTCTTAAAAGTATTTGTTTGAAACGAAGGCGACTACAAAATTACCCACAAAGGACAAACAGTAATAGTCAGACAGGTTAGAAAAATAGTAATTTTAGAAGTTTTATGTTCTCTTAAATGGTAAAAGTTACGCGCACCCTTCGTAAATATTTGAATACTTGTGATGGTGTATCTAAGATTGTCTTGTAAGGGTCTACAGAAAACCCAGCACCATCTTAGTACCAATAATAATATAGTCGAAATCATATTTTGAAGGTGTTTTACGTTGAGTTCACGCTATGTGTAAGTTTCCAAGCAAAAGTGTAGACAATATTCTTAAAAAAAAAAATGCTTTAATAATAGCTCTATGTTGGAGCTTCTTCTTCAAAGGCAATCCTGTATGGTTTCATGAAGGAGAAGAGTCGGTTGATAGCGGTTTTCTAATCAGATAGGGATATTCTATTATAGAGTTCTAGGGTCTATTATTTAGGTTTGGTCAGACTTCTATGCTCTGTGGTTTGTGTTCCCAGGGAGGTGACTCTGTCAGAGACACAATCTTTGTGTAGACGACAACCGAGACTTTATCGTAGGAACATGTAAACAATTCCTTTTTCATGTTCTTGAGTTTTTGGTAATATCGGGTAAGAAATTGGATTACAAAAAAAAATGGCGTAATAGTATATAAAATAGGAATCCTCGCAAGTTTATTTTCACCGTCGTCATGTCTAAGCGCGCTTACTTTGACTTCAAGTAATACATTTATAAATAAATAGCAACTAGCAAGATCAGAGTTATAGTTCGGAGAGCGGAGACTAAATAGATAAAGTCCTTTATTACCTCAAAGAAATATTTACCGACAGTGATGTTGTGTCCGAGACGTATTTTTTCATTGACAGTATTTACATTGTTTTACCCTCTTTATCCGTTGAACAGATCTAAAGTAAAAGTACAAGTGATATCTTTGTAACATCGGCGTATGCAAGTAATTGTACGAACTTTTGAAAGATTAACCACGATGAAGATGTCTTATGACAGCGCGTCGCCTCGTTCAAATCAACTCCCAGAACTCGGTGAAATTGTTACCTCCCTTTACGTACAACTGGTACTTACAGATACTGTCGTAGGTAATGAGTATTGATTTGAAATTCATGATTTTCAGGCCTAATACCCCACTGATATGAACAAATTAGTTTGCTGACTAAAACAGGATCTCCTCTCTTGTTTAGCATTCGCGAAATTTTCTCCATATTTGTAGTGAATTTTCATTCACTTTCATTTTCGTTTCATTTTCTTGAGCTGTATAGATTTTAGCTGTCAAAGAATGACAGCTCTATATTCGAAATGTCAAAAATACTACGAAATTTAAAGAGAAACCTATTAGATCGTTTATGTATATATTTACCTTCACCTTAAGCAGATCGAGGAATTTATAGGAATTTCGATCATTATGGCTGTTACTTAATTTGCACAAATGTTCATTATACAATTAGGTTTTCTTGTATCAGAGTCCCTGTAGGCTTCAGTTCTGGTTTTGAAGTCTTGACGTGTTCTTTTATCCTTTGAGACTGAAGTTGAACCTTTCTTTTTTCTTATGAGAAGTCAGCGTTCAGAGCTTCTCTTCTGCTCGTACATCTCGCAAACAGCTCTGGTTCTTCTGTGAAGCTCCATTCTATACGTCTCTAGTTTTACTATATTTGTGCATGCTGATAGTCTTCATCGAACCAGGGAATGACATTAGCGCAGTTTAATAAGGCAGACGTACCTATTTTGTATGTAGATACCATCAATGTTGTAAGGTAATAATCAACAGAAATTATAGCGGTCGCCAAAAGTTAATACACTTTCGCCTTGGTTGGGTCATTAAATAATTTCGTCGGCACTTATTTGTTTTGTTTTTGTTTATTTCAAAAGAATGTTTACTCTTAAGAACAATTATACGACGAAAATATCGTCAGCGATTCTCAACAACCGAGCAGACTTGAACAAATTGCCGGCAGCATTGACATCGGTGCTGTACATTCGTCCAGCAAGAGTCAACAGGAATCAAATGACATCATCCATATGGTACTCTTATTTCTTAAGATCTCCATGCAAGGTCGATAAAGGGCTGATAAGTACCGAATTGAGAATCATTAATCGTACTCTTGTTGTTATTTTTGCTTTTTATTAAAGCAATGTGCAGATTGTCAAGCACACTCGTACGTGTCTTGTTAGTAAACGTCCCTCTTATCTGCAATCTTTGAAAGGTTAACTGTAGGTTATGGGTTGTATCCATACCCATATCCATAATACAGAAGGATATCACGTGTGACTGCTTCACTCCTTCGTAAGAGTGTCAATGTTTTGAGTACGGCATTCACGTTTTATTAATATATTCTGTGGCAGACATGTGATTTGGGTTGATTCTGCTCATCAAACATTAGTGTCAAAGAAATTGACAAATGCGTACCACAGACCTCAAATCCGATACAAAATTTCAAACTCTACTTATTTTATTTGCGTTTTGTGGTAAGAACTTTAAAGTATGTGAATACGTAATTAAATTCTAACAAACAAACAAATCCTCATCAAAATAACCATAAAATAGTTTGAAGCATTTTAATGGCTTCGCGTCGACATGGTCGTTGGGAAATCTGCATTCCATGTCGAAGTGTTCGAGTTGTGCATACAATTTATTACTTCATCGATGTATTGAATATTACTCAAAAAAAAAAAACATAATTCTGCATGTAGTATAAAATTGTAAAAAAAATTGTTCTTTTTTTATTAGTTATTGCGTAAATTTCAAAAACATTGGACATCTCTTATACTATTGCGGTGACATCAAGCAAAAACTTTTATGTTATAAAATATGTATAAACAAAAAAAAAATTGTTGTAGATATGTAGATATGTATATACAAATAAATCTTTGAAGGTTATTTATTTGTATTTTCGCTTTTGTCGCAGAATCTTTGATTCATTTCGCACAATCATTGGCCGTAGTTTATTATTAGAATATTCTATTTTGTAAACAAAAAATCAAAGCGTTCATTTGTTAGTAGTAAAAAAAAGAGACATTTGGTTTTTTATTAATCATCGTTTGAAAATATTTAAACTTATATTGAGGATGTTTTGGGATCGAAGGGTACATGGAATTTTATTACTCATGGGAGTTTGTACAAGTATAGAATTGCTTTTCTTTTCCGGAAAGGGGTACTATCTCTAACGATAAGGTATGACTTAACAAAAATTGGGAATAATAGTTAGTCAGTTGAAATGTACATGTTCTAGGTATGTACATATCCGTAAATATATACATACATATGCCATTTTAAAGGTTGAAATCATGAGATCAACAGTAAGAAATTGTTTCGGCGTCAATTTTTATACCTACATACCTACATATCTGCTTTTTATTAGGAATAGTAGGAGTCATTTTAATCATTTAAATCATGGGCTGAAATGTGAAATAATAATGTACATACTTAAGTACGAAGCACTAGACAAATTTGGTGGATTCTCGCTTTAGAGAGATACATTTATTTATTATCCCTTGCGAAAGGCTATACGTTACATTGGTAGAATAGCGCCCCTAGTTGGCGGCTGATTCTGTCATTAAATTATTGGAAATATGTCCAGAGTTTGCTCGTTCTAACGTGGTTGCCAGTTGGACATGAAACGGTGTTTCTTTTCATTTTCTAGCGATCATTCCATTGAATTCGTCATTAAATACATATACATACTCCTGCTCCAGGTCCTTCATCAATTCTTGATCCATTTTTGTACCACTTTGTTGTGTGATAACTCAGTTTGTAGATTGTGGATTTATTGCTCCAACTTTTTTTGTAGCTGAGCTTGGTAGTAAAGTTCTTTTGAAAGTTGAACCTTCTAATAATATTGTCTCTAGGAAAGGCCAGGAGTGGTAGTTTTTTTGAGTACTGCATCAAATTTCTTAGATGTAATACACTTATCTCTTCCTATCCCGTCTTTGGTCATTCTTAAAATCGTTTTACGTGCACATTCCTCAACCACAAGATGCAAAGGAGTCAGTTCCATGGTTGCAGTTGGGCAAGTTGTCATGGCTCCTGTAGCATGCCAGTCTTTGTACCTTATCGGGCTCAGTCGTTCAAGTTTTCTTTTCCTAGTAAAAGATACTATTCCAGTTTTTGTCGGATTTAGGCTTAGCCCAGACGTCAAACACCATTTTCGAGGCCTTCCTTTATTGTCAGTCTCTCTGGTAGGAACTCTGGTCTAGAGGATTGTTATATATCCGATCAATATGACCCAGCTATCTTAGTCGTTGATTTTCACTGAAAAATAATTCCACTAACTAGGTAAATGTCGCTAAATTCATAACTCGTACAGCTGGTGGTTGTATCCTTTTCTGCACTTACTGTGTGAAGTGTTTTCCTCTCAACCAAAAGCGTCCTCATCTATTTTTAGCATAGTCCATGTCTCTGCTTTGCTACTTCATTGCCTTCTTTGCCCAAAGAAGCGTTTCTGGTGCCGTTTTCTGAATTTATAGTCGACCCTAAGTAGAAAAAGTCCTTAACTACATACCTCGAAGTTAAATCTGTCGAGAGTGACGTTCTGTGCGAATCGTAATGACGGATCGATGCTCTCAGTCTCCACTTCCGCTTCCACTTCTACATATATGCTTAGCACTGCTGATTTCATGTTGTTTTTACTTGCACCTATACCTATAGGGCAAGTATTGGTTTCGTGAAAAATTTCGAACTCGAGATTTTATTCAACCTTGACATTACTATGATGGAGAAGTCCAAAATAGTGGGTCCGCCAATTCCGTCTGTCTGTCTGTCTGTCTGTCTGTCTGTATATTCGACTGCAGCCTAAGCGGCTGGACGGATTTGCTTCAAACTTCATATCTGGGGTCTGTGGGATGATCCCTAAAGGCGAAATTGGAATTTTCATTCTAACCTCAAAATTAAGGGTAGTTTACTTAAGGTCGATTTTACTAAAAATGGATTTTCGCGACAACGGCTCTAACGATTTTGATAAAATTTCATATGTGAGTTAGTTTGGGCATTTGTTATTAGATGGCATACCACGTTTTGCGCGAAAAATGCGTATAACGGTAATTTTACAAATTGACTGCTTCTCGTCTATTTCTACAGCGATTGGGCTTAAAATCAATATCTGAGGTGGATATCCTAAATGCAAAAATAAAATAAATGCAAAAATAAAAACATTTGCCGCGGTATTATCTATAAAGACATACATACATACATACATACGTAAGTCAGCAACCCGCTTTCGATGTGACAGTGTTTGGAAATTGGATCTTCTATCAATCCAACCGCTCATTTCTAACTCCTATGTAGTAGGTTTAAGCAATCTCTTTGGGCTGAGGTCCCCGGTCTTACTTGCCAAAGTACAAATTACATTTAAAAAAACTTAGCTAGGATTTCATCTAGAGACTGAATGTCATAAATATCCAAGGCCATGTATCTACGAAGAGTTACGGGATATTCAATTACACATACATGTGGTAGATACAGGAACTTTCCCCATAAAACTCTTATTAACCTCCATAAAAAAATGTTCAGTTTCCTCAATACGGTTATTAACCTTGAGAGATTATATATCATTTGCGTGAATCCTCCAGAAAAACAACAATACTCTTGCAGTTCGGATAGAGGGAATGAAAAGTTATTGCACGTAACATAATGCGGCAGTAAATGCATTTCACTATCAGTCTCATAAAACGTGAAAGGAAAATAAGTATTCTCTCGGGAATATGAGAAACTGTCTTCCACGGCGACACGATAATTAAGTTTATTTCATTCAACTCTGTGCGTATGGGTTGTGATTTTAATGATTCATAAAAGTTTCACGCAGCTCTCCTGGGCTTCACTTCATACCATGGATTTTGAGGTTATAGCCTTCGGAAGCAAATATCTTGTTCATACTAAAGGTGCATTAATTTCATGTAATAAATATTTGAGTCGTGAACAGATTAACCGGTAGGCAAATTAATTTAATGATGTGTTCAGTTCGATCGATGATACCATAAACTAATCGGAAATGGGAGTACCTACGTATGTATTTCGACAGATAAATTTAGAATTATAGTTATTTAAATTGTCAGGGTCAGTTCCAACGTCTTTTTAGTCATTTTCTCATGAGTTCGCTTTGCTACTTAATTCAGATAGGTGGTATTCCTGGCTTGTTGACGACTGATATAAGACGTCATCTTATTTCGGCAGACAGGGTTTTATATGCGATGTTGACGAAACGTTCGTTTGTTTCTGTAGTTAAAGCAGATCTTTTGTTTAAGATTAGACAAGTAATGGTTGTTAGATTGTCAGATCCCGCAGCTTGGATTCAGCAAGTTACATCCGGTTTCTTCCTTGGCGGAATTCTTGTGTGTCATGCACCAACTGAAATACCATTACGACGTACCCTTGCCTGTTGCTGTAAAGCTTTGTAGTTTTGTAGGTACATATGTACATACAAAGTGTTGCAATAAATCACATGTTTGTTGCGATTGACGCCGCACTCCTAACTAATGTTTTTGACGACCATATAATGGTTCGACTAATCGTTGGCGACTCGTAAAGTTCAGATGACGAAAATATTAGATGTTAATATTTTGGAATCGTGTAATTGATGCAACGATGATTCTCTTTGACTCAAAATCAATTACACTATATCCGTTTCAAAATATGGTGTACATGCACATGACCTTTTAAACTATTTTGACATTAAATACACCAAGTAGCTACAAGTGTCATGCATAAGAAATAATGTATACAATCTCCAGTGGACTCCTCGATTCATAGACATGTACATGAAATTTGCATACATACATTTAATTATACAATTAAATCTTTCTTAAACTTATCACTATTTTAAAAGATATTGTATCTTACTGTGAATAAGCTTGTCATAATAAATTGAAATTGAAATACATACATGGATTGAAATTTATTTTTCTTTTCTCTCTTTCTTGGGATTATTCTTAGTAATAGAAAATAATGTAGGGTGCCTTTATTCCACAGAAAACCTGCTGTTCTTTGTAATCCACCAATCCACATTAGCAATCGAAAAGCATTACGAGTTAAGCAACATTTACTATAAAGTCCTATTCTTTGACCATTATTACATTTACATTATCATTATTACTTGACCTACTAGGGTAAACAAAAAATAAAACTTTTAGCTTTGCCGACAAAAGCAAGCATTTTACTCAATTAACATAATTGCGAATTTCCGTATAAAACTTAGTCAGAGATACGAATAAATCCACACAATATTTGAAAATATGAAAAAAAAAATATTCTGAAAAAAACAGTATGAATGACCAATAATCCAGCTAAAGGTACTGTGCGTCTTATTGCTTTAACCGTCAAACTATACGCGGAAGAGGGCGCATTTTGTAATTGGAATAATTTCTTGGAGTTTTTAAAAAGTTTAGGAAACCAATAAATGTACACTTACTCAAGTTTATATAAATAGATCAAATGCCATTCATTTTCCTCTAACGACCCGCGAAATGTATAACATTCTCTTGATCTTAATTAATTACAACCTTGAAATCAATTTGTTTCGTACTGCACTCGAAATATTGAAGCTAAAGTATTTCCCATCGAACTGGAAGAGTACCCAATTAATGTATTTCCTGAGACCATTCGAGTCAGCCGTCTTTATTTTTGTAAACATCGAAAGCGAAACGCGAAAGTAATGAGTTGAATAAATAAAATAAAACCGAATGCAATGAAACTAATAAACATCCCACACAGTCTCACACAAAAAAAAAAGAAAATCAAGGACATCACTAAATGGGTTAATATTAGAACCTCAGTTTGCAGTCAATAATTTCTAAAAACGAGAGGTAATAATTTATTGCATGATGTTTACGATCGGTAATATTATGTTGCCTAATGAAGAGATCTTGCATGACTTACTCATGTGGCTCATGTGGCTCCAAACAATATCCCTTTCTTTTCCAAAGCACGGCGTTCATTTGATTTTTCTAGCCTCCCAGTCGTTGATTTAATAATGATGGAATGAAATAAATTAAAATTGAATAGGAGACATCTGTAGCTAATCATGTTATTTATGTTAGAGATTTAATCAAACAAGCTCGAGGATTACCTCGTGACGTGTGGCACCTTTGCAATTCAAATTAATTATGCTCCACAAGGGCGATAATTGTCGAAGTCACCGAGTCCGTGGCACTGATGTTAAATGCAGACAAGCAAGCAATATAGTAAACATGTCTATGCGCTTAATGATCCATGAATTTAATTCTCTCCAATTAGTTTGAAACGCAAACCAGTTGACGAACGAACCCCACCTTTCGTCAGATGTTTTTTTTTTTTTCTAAGAATTGTTTAATGTCTTAGGGCATTTTTTTTTATAAATTAGCATTTACGAGTAAAAATAGCATAAGCCGATTCAAAGCAGTGCCTGAGAAATAATGCAAATGTCAGTAAATAATTTGAGTGCAAGTAAGGAGTAATTGTGCAAATTGTTTAATATTATGCAAATAAATTGATACTCTTGTAAACTGTGTTCGACGATAAAAAAGTTGCCTAGGATAGCAGAAATTTGTAACCACTTTGTAAGACATTTATACGCTTTCGGTAACTTGAAAATGATTTAATTTGCATGATTTCGGTGTTTGTGAATGCATGACTGATGTAGGGGCTAGTAAGTTTTCTTGTGACCCGATTCGATTCCAAACAGATAACAGCAAGAAAAATAGCACTCGAATTCGAAATTTGAGTTTTCATTTCGCCAAAAAAAAAGATTTTCCGCTTATAGTACAAATTTACAAGTTACAATTACATACTACGTACATATTTGTACTTTTTACTCGCAATTACGAATTTGTTATTTGTATTCCACCACTTTAAAATAAGTGTATGTACTTACAAATTTTTGATAATACAAATAAATTACACCCTTTGAATCTTTTCGTATTTTTGCAACTTGTAATCCACAAGTTTTACTGATAAATTTCTAAAGCGTTGAGGTGTTAGGTAGGTTAACTTGATTCTACTAATCAAAATGTTTACTTCAAATAATTTTATTTTTATCCAAGATCAGTATATCTATCATTAGAAATATTCCTCTTCTTGTGAAGAGTGGAATATTTTTCATTTATTTATTTATGTATTTACGTGCATACGTAAGCGAAGTCGCTTATAACAACCTCGCTTATTAGATACAACCAGTAGCTTATAGCGTCCACTTTTCTTTCATTTGGTTCGTTTCATTATATTTTAAGCTATTCTACCGGTAGATATAAAGTCGTTCTAGTATATAACGACGAGTCGGATATAACGACCAATTTTCGAAAACAAATCAATCATTGTCGCCGCTTATAACGACGGAATGAGAAAAAATGAAAACAGCTGAATATTCCTGAATACTTGTGAAGACCAGTCGGATATAACGACTGACGCATGTTTATAGCGAACTCATTTCCTCGGTTCCTTCATCGTTGTTACTTCCACTAAACATATTTGGGGTGGTTGGCCTTTGAAAAAGGTTATAAAATAAAACTGTTCAATATTTTTCAAACGATTGTTGCTTTATTGAAAGGAGTAAACCTTCCGATTAATTATGGAATATGGCAGTAGTACATCCTGTCAACCTAAATTTTTAAACCATTTTCGATGGTTTCGGAGCCCATTTCACGAATAGCTAGACCAATATTGTTTTTGAGTGGCTGAATCAGCTTTGGAGTCTGGATTGTTTGCATAGCTTCGATCTGTAATGGGCTAATGGCACCCACAAAAAAATCCAACGGCGTCAAATCGCTGCTTATTGTCGGCCAAGCAACATCACATAAACGACTGATTACACGATTATTGAACTTAGTGTGCGCTTGCCCAAGTCCAAATCCTCAATTTCTGACCATAAAAAATCGGTTATCATGCCTTGGACGAAAACGGGAATATGTTCGGTTATCAATCACCAAACCAGGCTCATGAACTTTCATCACAAACTTGCGTACACCAGATGCAGTTGGTGCATTATTATTACAAGAAAATAAATTCAACTAGGTTACCAAAACCTAGAAGGGTTTTTTTTCTCAAATTTTGTGACTTGTTCGCGATGACAAGGAAAACCGAACAGAGCCCTAGATTTTGAAAACTGGAAGCAGCGTGCCCAGAATAGATAAGATTGGAAGGCTACCATGAGATACGGATTATAAAAGAGAATTAAGATCAAAACTTCCGAATAGGTAACCTGCTTACTATGTGAACAGGACTCAATCAGATCTGTATGATATTCTTTATTTATATGTTCGATGCTCTAGTGGGTCAAGTTTGAAGCAGCCACCACTATCACTACATCTGAATACCTGTTGAGCGAGAACGAACGGAATAAAGATTTACAGATGCGGCATAATTGCGCATCAGCTAGTTATACAACTTTTAATATGCGATTTCCCATGATTCAGATCATCCTTTCTAATAAAATTTTCCAAGAAATTATAATCGTTTATCAAACACTAAGCTCACTTCAATCATAAAACCATTAATTAAGATACTATAAGCGTTGCACTATCGACAGAAACCAATTCTACCTAAGTATATATATGTATGTACGTATGAAAGCAACAGAGTGCAGTGCATCTACCTATGCACATATATGGTAAATTATCCACAAATTGCCCTCTTCTTTGTAACATTAATACTTATCTGCATCTGACAGAAGAATGCCGATAGCTCTTTATAGATACAAAGTGAATTTATTGAATGCCTATAATTAGAAATTATCTCAGGTCGTCGAAAGAAAGATACACGGTTTTAGTCAAAAGCGACGGCATATTGTGAGTTCCATGCGAGGAAAATACGACACAAGCACTCCACCCGCACTTCGGTTGCATAGGGAAGGAGTGTTTTCTTCTTCGGGCTGTTTCGCTTTGGTCGTTCCGATTATGTACGGATTTCTCAGCCACCGCATTGCAATTGATTTATTGGAGTCAAGCGTTCAAGGGGAAAATCAAATTCACTTTAATGTAGGGCACATTGTATCCATATGGATGGGTCGACGCAAAAGTCTTCTTAGATGCTGATTAAACACAATTTGCACTTTTTTTTTCTTATATTTTTTTTACCGTGCATTTAATCAATATTGGATTTCATATGATTAAATCGAATTTTGCGGTTACAACAATATAGTTAATTGAAATGTCAGTTGTTTCCCTAACAATTGGCAGCGTTAAGACAGGAAAGGAGTTTCGTGTTTCACTCAAGTTATGCATAAATGAATTGCATTTCCATAATTCTTATTGTCTTACATAATATTGTGAGTACGAGTACTCGTATACATAACTCCGTAGTCCGTATGCACATGCCCGTCCGCTCAATTAGCCCCATTACAAAGATGCAAAACACATTTTAGAATCTGAGTTATGCGTCTGTTTTTAATCTTCTCGTTCTAGAGTGTTCCTGGTTGTGTGCGCACTGGTATTTTTCTGTGATGTTGATTTCGTCTTTTTTACAAACTCCCATTACTCTTTGCCGCCAGACAAGTTTGTAGGAATATTCCAACAGGTGGTCGCTACAGTACATTAGGCTTAAGTAGACGTCCAACTATGAAGTCACTGCCGAATGAAGTACACAATCAAATGGATGAGCAGAGCAC
Source organism: Xylota sylvarum (assembly GCA_905220385.1). NCBI lineage: Eukaryota > Metazoa > Arthropoda > Insecta > Diptera > Syrphidae > Xylota > Xylota sylvarum. Next base: position 66,759,390 of record LR999958.1, on the reverse strand, counting down.
TTTAAAATGACTTATCCCGAATTCTATTGGGTAATTTTTGTCTGGCCCTAGTTCGATTAGAGTTGTAGCAACATTTAAGCGAATTAGACTATAGATGAAGTTATAAATAATCTTGAAATGAAATATGACTTACTTAGCTTTTGGTTGTTTGCAACTGCAAATGAGATTGCAAACCGTTTGTGGTTTAGAATGGATTCTTTGCGTGCTATGTGCCTTTTGATAGTACAATGTTTTCAACAAGCAGTATGTATGATGAAACGAAAAGTTTGTGGTTGTACTCAAGGCGCTGCACAAACAGTTACTCAGTGAAATGAAAAAATCGATTGACATCTAATCGGTATTACGAATATTAAAGCAAAATAGTTGAAATAAATAAAAAATTGCATGTTGTAAAACAAATTTGATGTCGTGCTTAATACAAACAATTTTTAGGATAGACTCCTCAGCTTTTACCGAGTTCCATCCAATTACAAAAAGGAACAATAAACGATCATGGCTGAATCCGACGACTCATCTTTGAACCTGCTTTTGGACACTTATTTCCTCGATTGCACTCCTATAAGTGTTTTGTGTGACCTTGTCTCAGGGTATGGTTCACATCTTTTAACTTTTCCAGACCTAATTATAAAGGAGAAACAGCGATGGGCAGTGTTCAGCTTCAAACCCTTCAAGTGTCTGAGACCAAGCGGCACTCTCTGTAAGAATCTCACACAGCATACCTTTCAGATATTGGGATCTGTGACTAAGCATTACTCTTAATTGCTTCAGTGTACTCGTGTACTATTAAACGTATTTAGGCGTTAATCTACTACTATTTTAAGCATTAAGGGTAATAGAATGTTTTAGAAACTCTCGTGCATATCATCGTCAATTTCAAAATTGTGAAGTTTACCTTTTTTTCACTTCTAAACCCAAAAAAGCACATATGGCGGTTTCGTTGACTTCTATTTTTTTCCATATTACCTTAGTTAGCTCGCATATGACAGTTGATGTAATTCGTTGTCAGTAATTTTCAGATTTATATTGTCTATGTATTCATTGTGGGATTTCTGAAGAAGGACGAAGAAACGCATTTGTACGGAATTAGTTCCTTTTAGTGGATAGTGGATCCTGTAGACCGGCTTTTACAGACAATTCGCACAAGTTGTTGAAGGAATGTTCTTCGAGGGCTGTTGCTTTATATGATGTCTGTGAAAAGTTTATCAGCTTCATTTTTTCATTTCTGGTTTTCTAAAATCTAATGTTGGATTTTAGAAGCCCCATTGGTGGAAAAACTGGAGTGAGTGACCCCTTAATTAAGGCACTACGAACTTGCTCCCAATAAACCTAACTCCCAACATCCAAAATTAATTGTTAAAGTGTACAGTTTTACAAGTAAATTATCATTATTGGAGAATGTAATAGTTTGTCACATTGTGGACGATGTGCAGCCCGCGAAGCGTCCCACTATTGTACTATGGATTAGATATAGGCGTCAGAGAGTTAGCTCCATTGGGAGCTAGTTCGTAGGGCCCTTGATTACTAGAATACTCGCCTGAGGGATTTCACTAGTTTGAATTTGATCAGTGTAAAGTGATTTTAATTTGATTTCTGTATGTAAGTACAAACACAAGTATTCGCGCAACAGGTCCATTTGGTCCATTTGACCCAGGACCTAGCTTCTTACAACCATTCGCATTGTGGATGTTATATTTTTCACACGAACGAGAGGGTACTAATGTTTAATATCGTCTCCGGAGGGCAATTTTTGTATTGAGAAGCTTTTTCATAATATTTTTACTCTCGGTTAAATAGTTTAGAAGTTTAACATTAAATAAGCAGTACTTGTATCGAGTTGCATCTAGTGACCGCATCATGATCCTTCTGACTCTTTTTGAAAATCTTGAATTGTTGGATATTAAGGGTAGCTAGTAGAATGATTAATAATTAGTAAAACACTGCAACTACTGTTCAAGTTAGCTAGAAGTTATAGAATGGATATGAAGGGCGAAACTGTAAAAGCAGATTTTGGCTCTAAGTAACCTTTAAATATTCCCTAGAGCATGGTTAGAATGCTAATAAACAACTTAAGATAGTAAGTACGGTGACTATTGTTTATTGTACAAATATTACTTATTTATTGCAATTGGTTATCTGAAAAACGTGTCCATTTAATATATACCTGTTTGCAAACATTCATGTTATCATTTGCAAACAACAACAAAAAAGTTATGAGTACCCAAGAGCCCTTAATTGTTTACTTGTACTTGAATTTTAATCACCGCGTCGTTACATAAGCAACATCTGACTAAATAATAGGATGAGTTAACTATACTATGTAATTCTACATTTATGCCCGTAGAGATTCACATGAAACTATAGCTACTTTTGTATCTTTATATGTACGTACATACGTTCATAGACATTTTTAATTTAGGTAGACTAAATGAAAGGAAATGTATTCAATTTATTAACTGAAAAAATAAGTCAGCAAAACTGAAATGATACATAGTGAGTCGGTTAGGTGCAGTTGCATTCATAACTAAACTGTAAATAAATAAGCTTAGGTGACTTATTTGAATCACGAATATATTCCTAGAATCGTGCACTCTCACTAAATGCGTTTGCTTGCTTAGCAATCATCTTCATCGTTATCAATTTGCAAATTCATGCATACCTATAATATCTGATTCGTAAGAGGGAACTAATTGTTGAATCATTGGTGGTTTACCCAATGTAAGAGAGCCCTTCTTGCGCAAGGCCTTTCATGAGCGTCTAACCTCCACTCACTTAAAATTGGAGCACAATGGAGCATCTTAAATTTCTAATTAAAAAAAAAATGACGGGTTCTTTCTAATTTCTGAGCTTCTACCAAATTGCATTTGTGAGTCTTGCCTTAATGCTTCTGTTCTGCTCGGGGTTATAGCAGTCCAGTCCTTTGGGGCTAGGAGAAAGCTACCAGGTCTGCAGATATGTAGATAAACTTCGAATAAATACTAAGCAGTCCCTGACTATGATCGAAAGATGCCACATAGGACTTGTGATGTATGGAGTGAGTAGATTATTTTTTTTAAGTGAGTGCAACATCGCCACGGCAAGGTATAAAATGACTAGTACCGAGGCGAGAATGGTGCTGGGAATGTGAAATCAATTCAGTATTACTAACGAAGGCTAGATACCTGGTGAGATCTAGTTGAAAGAAATACCATGCGATATTACAGGGAAATACGATGAGTTTGACCTCAAGATCCCCGTTCTCGCGAAACTGCATAATAAATTCAAACTTCACATTCAAAAGGTGGTGGAAAGTGAAGATGAACGACGCACTCCAGAAACGAATGTGACGCTGTTTCAGGAAAAGAGACAAAACTCAAAAGGATTCCAACACAAAAGTAGAACTGAGTTGCCTTTTAGGAAAAGAACAATGCCTTTGAAATAGAACGTTAATGAGTAAAGAAAGGAGCAAAAACACGGGGAAAATCAATACATCCTAATGCTTTGGTCATAAGAACACAAGGGAATTGAACAAAGGCAGACGTGCTACGAAAAGTTAAGAGCGGAGTCTGAGATTCCGTGGAAAGGTCCGGGGCCAAGAAATTATACTGGAGATCTCTTTCTTTAACACTTATGTACATGTCCGGGTACTCACCAGAATTAGACTTAATTGCTTATAGTCAGACCTTCTGCTTGTATTGAAGCAGTACGGATGCCAGAGCCAAGTACTTTCAGTGTCATTTAAATATGTATTGATGTGAAAACATGCGAACTTTTTCCAAAAAAAAACTTTTCGAAAATTAATAATATTAAGTCTACATATATTATTAATTTTTAAGCAATTATATCTATACAAGATAAAAGGGGTTGCCAGGTTTAAATCACCACATCCACTTGGTACAATATTTACAAAGACGGGTTAAGTCAGTTCTATTGAAAGCTTATATATAGATACAGGTCGAATAATAAATACATACAGCAATCACCAAATATACAACGTATCAACCTTCTCGATTCAAACCTCTTCACCTTTCATATGTTACACTAATTTGACAGCGAAAAATTCGATGACATTGTCAATTGACAGCGGTGTAGCCAATTAGTTGAGATTTAAAACAACTCGTTACTGTTTGGTACAATTGTTTCCCCGCTGTCGTTGAAGTGTCAATTAAAAACAATAAATAGGCACCTTATTACGCGACTTAAAGTGTTAGACTGTGCACATTCCTCCTCCGACCATTGCTTTGTTGCGCGCCATTTCGACCGTTAACTCTGCCGGCATCGTTTGTCACTTGAGTTTCTTTTCCCAGCGAATATTGCTTCCAATTCTCGGGGCACATTGTTTATGTTACTTACGAGTAGGATTGTGACATCTGTGGGTGGTCAACACCAAAAAAATTCGAGTCAAGGAAAATCAAAAAACGATCGCAATGAAGGGTGATTTAAATGTATTTGTGTGACTGTTCGGAGCGTGATGATAAACTTTGAAACAAACAAAATATTTGTTTGTTGCACAAAAATTTAATAAACATCAGAGACGATTCATTAGTTTGTGGTGTGATAATGCAGCATTTAGAGGAAAATTTTATCGTTGATGGATTTTGTTTATGTTTGTGTTTAAACTTAGTTTGCGTTATGAAGTTACTCAAGAAGATTATGCGGATTAAGTCAATGTTACAACATGGTTGTTTTTAAAGCGAACAGAATTTTTACTGTCAAACTTGTCTAATTATAGATACATAGTTGCTAAATTTGCTTAATAATGCTGGTCCACCACTGGCAAATCATGATCATATCATGATCATACCATGATAATACGAAATGGAAAATAAAATTCGTATCTGTAAATCTTGGGAAGAGATCTTAATTCATTAGCTGAGTCAATAACGCCTTAGAATCTAATCAAACAAGTTTCTAAACGAGGTACTATAGAACATCCCACAAACTATTTCAATGCACGTTACTTATGTATTAACACCATGAGGAGTGTGGGTGATAGAATATCATTTAGAAGCACGCCACCATCAACCTACGTACCACCATATGCACCACAAGATAGATTTTATTACAAACAATTTCCTGAATGAGGGTTTCAATTCAATCAGACGTGTCCGCAGCACGCTTCTATAATTACATTCCACAAAACTGTGTCCAAGTCATAAGATAATTATAGATTTTATCTTGTTCAAGTCAAATGCCTTTGGGGCATTTGTCTACTAAATACATATGTAGATGATCGCTAAAGTTGCTCCCGCAGAGTTTAGGAAATCGATGCGTTATGGAATGTCAGCGATTGGAAACACTAATAAATTCAATAAACTTAGAGGCAATTTTACGATTTAACACCGCAACTACTTCATGTCGACATACATATTTATATAGATGTCAATTATGCAATTGAACGGTTACCTTTAAGATTTCTTATGAATGTGTGAAATACATATGTCTTGAATTGTTGTTTGAAAAACACCTTCGATTTTTAAAATCAAGTGTGAAGCACCAGTTTTCAATTAGGAATGGTTTTATGGCTTTCACTGAACAACTTAACATGTCGCAAAGAAAATGAGCTGGGGTAGTACAAAAATAATAGAATTGTGTACTTAAAATACATGCATACATACATACAGAAGTGCGATATTATGGTGAATGACATCTGTCACAGTTTGGGTTGGGTTAATAGGTTTGAAGAAGGTGACATATTCTTTACTTTCTGCACTAAAAATCGTAAAATCACAAACTTATAAGAGTTGGCGAGAATTTTCTTAAAGAATGATGAACATTTCAAAAGTTAGGAAATCGAATAACAAAACCTGTGCACAATTAAATGTCATGTATAAGGAAGAATAAAACACGAGAAAGAAGAATATGTATGTATGTATGTTTCCAAATCAAATAAAAATGAAATTCTGAACTGGGAGGAGGAAAATAAATACATATCTCAACCAAAGTGTTAGTTTATTGAATAGTGCTTTCGACAGATCGTACACCACTTACTTACAGAAATTTGTCAGTTACACCGAGTGTCCACGAGCAATATTTCATAGCTTGCCATCTGTCACTTTTCATAGAAAGAAAGAAGTATAGTATGCCATCAAATTTAGTGTGGGCATTTCATAGCTTACTATTTCATTCGTGAAAATGTCGGAGAGTAAAGCATTTCGATGTGTTTTCTTGTTAGATGCATTAATGGAATTGAAAAAATTGCGAAAAGAACGCAGAAAAGTTTTAAAGTTCCATAAGCACTCGAATTGTCGATAATTGTTAATAAATTTATTAATTTCATCCATTCGCCACTCAGCTATCGCGGAAAAAACAAACATGAAACTATCCATAGCAAGCCATAAGCTGAGCAATACATAGAAAGCCATTTTTCATAGAATACTATTTTTGTGGTCTCCACTAGCAATTTTTATAGCCATATTGCATATTGCAAGCTATGAAAAATTGCTCGTGGAGACACCATGTTAAGCATTCGTAACATTTGTCAGAAAATGCTTTACTCTCTCATGTGCTCCCTTTTTTACGATTTTTCTGTGTTAGGGAACGGAGTTGGACAGGTATTCGTAACAATTCGTACGATTTTTCAGGTAAGGGAACAGATCTAATATGACCCATTGGTGAATAAAAGGTATAAGATTACGGCTGTTATGGAAATTCGAGTTCGATTTTCTGCTTTGATTGAACTTACCTTTTCACGGCGACATGTTAACCAAATGTGCATCTGTCTGTGGAGGACTAAGGTATCCTAATTGCAATGAACTATAATTATAAGGAATAGCCATACGTTAGACAGAGCTTAAGGTCTTACTCCACCGTTTAATCACCTTCAAAATAGCTCTTAAATGCAATAAATGCTTTTCTTTGTACAATTTGACACGAACCGTTTTCGAACTTTTGTGGAGTCCACTTAGTAAAAACCTTCTTCATAGTTAAATAATCATGCAATATAGAATGAATTTCAGTCTTTTTAATGGCCAGGGTTGCTTCGGTACGTACGGTACATGCCAATCGGCCGATTATGGCCATTTTAGCCATTTAGCCATTTATTTGTGTTCAATCGAGAGAATACATTCTGCAATTCATTTTTAAACACAACTTAGAGTATATGCCCACCATGGCTGTATCTGATGAATGTCATCCGAAAGACAAAATTTTCGATCACTTTTTCAAGCATTATGGCCTCAATAACACGAATAATGTTGGCTTCCACTGCATCGATTGTTGTTGGTTTGTTAGCGTAGACCAGCGACTTTCCCCAAAAAAAAAATAATCAAGAGGCGTCAAATCGCAAGATCTTGAAGGCAAATTAACAAGTCCATTACCCGAAATTATGTCTTCATCGAATGTTTCCTTCAATAAGTTGATTGTGTCCTTGGCTGTATTTCAAATAGCGCCATCCTGCTAAAACCACAACTCTTCCACATTGATGACATTCAATCGGGAAACGAAAAAGTCATTAATAATGAGCCTATCAATAGCAAATACCGTTGACCGTAACACGCTAATTAGCCTCATTTTTGAAAAAAATATGGTCCGATGACTTCAGCACCCCACAGACTGCATCAAAGTGTGCAATTTCTGGATGCAACGGCGTGTCGATAATCGCGTGTGGATTATCTTCGACAAATGCGACAATTTTGCTTATTGAGCCTCATCGCGGAACACAATTTTTCAATAAAACAGCGGATCCAATGCCGATTTTCGATAAAGTGTACAGACAAAGACTAAGTTGTTGTAAACGAAGTCGAGTCAATAAATTTGGATCTTCTTCAACACTCTCCTAAACGGATGCAATATTTTCTTCAGTTCGCACTCTTTTTATATGTTTCGGTGCCACTGTAAAGAAATTTTTGTGCAAAAACGGTTAACAATACGGCAAATAGCGGTCTCAGGTTGTCGATTATGTCGGATGTAATATAGTGTAAATATTCTATAAGTTTGGCCATAACCAGAACCACAACTTTGGAACCAAATTTCTAAAATTTGGTAACGTTGTTGCAGCGTGTATCACGATAACATTACAAAGACTGCTGAATAATTGACAGACATAACTATCTGGTGTTAGTACCGGGTTAAAACTAAATACCCTTTATATTTATATATTTATTATCCTCAATAGTAATTGTAAAAAAATTGTGGTTGATTTTATTAATGGTCATATTGATACCGGTGACTCCTATCGTTAGTAAAAGTTTATATAAGTCTTCATTATTAATAAGGATACTCGGTCTTTCTCAAAAAGATGTGAGCATTTGCCTCCTGACTTCACATAGCGCCACACATTGATGTAGACTAATGAACTAGTGACTCTTTAGCCTGACTGTGGCCTGAGTAATAGATGGCCCTTAAGTTCATTTAGCGAAAACTTAAAAGTACCTTTTGAATATCCCTACGTATGTGAACTAAGGAGCTTTTTATGCTGCTAATGTTTTCAAAGTCAAATAAATCCTTCCGTGAAGCATGCACTATTTAATCAGATACATATGTAAACGCTTAATGCGATGTTTTTCCATATGATTCTTCTTAGATATGATAAGTAGAAAAGCATATAGAGATTTATTTATCTTAAAATGATGCTCTTATTACTAAGCTAAGAAAAAATAGAGGGAAACTGTAACAACCTCTCAAAAATGAATCTCCTTCCTACGTCTTATATCTTCAATCGATCTAAGAAGATAATATTAAGTTTAAATACTCGTGAACTATAAAGAAAATTATGGCCTTTCTTTTATTAGACTTGATTTGACCATACAATATAACTGTAAAGCAAGCCTATAACCAGAATTGAGAACTAAAAAACAAACATGATGAAACGTATCTGTATCGGCATGAAACCGCTCCCAATTGCATCCTCGTATATCAACGAGTTAATTGTCTCACTGGCGCCCAAGCGTCACTCCCACGTATCAATGTATTTCGGATGTACATATTTGGAAAAATATTTTTATTATATTAAATAATGATAGCAACACTGTTTAGGATCGTCAAGAACTTTTAGTTCAAATTGTAAACACCTGGCTTTCTGTACACATACCTATGTATAAACACATATGTACATATATAGAGATTCACATATACGACTATTTACTAAATTACGACTTTATTTCTTTAACCCCATAGAATCTTTAAAATAAAACAAAATGAATATCATAAGATGTTTTGGCGTTGGGATAATCGCAACTCTGTTCCTGTTGACTTTTTGGACATCATCCGTAAATGCCTGCAGTTGTGCGCGGGCCCACCCACAGACACATTTTTGTCAGGCAGACTATGGTAAGTTGTGAAATAAATATTTCAATAAATTTTTTCCTCTTTTGACTTAAAATATTATTCCACCTAATTAAAATGTTTGTGTAGTCGCATTTGCAAGTCACGAATGATTCACACGTTCACCACTGTGTTTTTTTTTTTCAGTTATTGTTATGAGAGTTATAAGGAAATCCGATCGATTGGTGGAAAATCAGATGGTTTATAAAATTGAAATAAAAAAATCCTATAAGGTAAGATATACAACAAATTTATGTAATATATGTATATAAGTATTTCGATCTATATTGGTTTTGGTTCAGATTATGTATCTGCATAATAAAATTCACCAATATTTCAAAACTCATCATCTGTCCCATGTCGCAGTCAAGATTTAGCGATTGGTGGATACTGCACCTCAGGACCTTATCCGCAAGATTATTAATCATTAATCATTATTGACTACTTTTTCGCGTCCCGTTTCACTTGAATGTTACCAAATTTTATAGCAAATTGGAGCAATATGTTTAGAGATCGGGATCACCATGTTACTGAATCTGGAAGTGGTTTCGTGTATGTTGGCGGAAGAACCAAAGAAAAAGTTAATTAAAAAAATTCCCCTATGCATTATCGATTAATTCCAGAAAAATGAATTTTGCTAAAGTGCGTATGGGTAAAGGATGTCGATATACCAATGGTACACACTATTAACACTATAATTCATTGTAGTGATTACCGAAATTCGTTGACGAGAATTCAGTTTACTTTATCCTAAGATAATAAATTGGCACCAAATGGCGCTTAATTTATCGAGCAAAGAAGAACTTAATGTAAAAATGGGTAACGTTCTACATAATGGTCATCGCAATATCACAATGATAGTTGCAATGGTTAGTCACACTTAAGGCTACTATACTGTCTTTTCTGAGCACATTGATACGAATGCGGTTTTGACATACGAGGAGTAGAGGTGCTGCTCTTCTAATAGTTTTAACGAACTGGAGTGTCTATCCGTCTGAATCCAGCGAAAATAGATCCGTCTCTGAAAGGCAATAGGATCACATGTAGTTTCTGTTTTGGTGAATTAGCCTGAACAATAATTTTTTGCTAAAGCTCATGCAGGTTTTACTTCTTTTTTGGTTGTAATTTCCCAGAAGTTCTACAGTTTGGCCCATTAGGTCTTTACTTCTTTTCCAGTTCTTCCCGTAATTTGTGCGGTTCCGAGGCATTCCTTGCTGATTCATCAGCTGTTTCATTGCGTTTTATCACTATTTTATTAAATTTTTATTAAAAAATCTATTATGGGTAGTTTAAAGAAAACCCTAACAATTAAGAAGTCTACATACAAAATATTGCTGAATTTAATGTTACACCTATAGTCTAATGAAACTCGGTGGAAATGGCTGTTTTTTCGTGGCTATTAGCACTGACAACTTAAGCAACCACATGCCTACTTTTAGGAATGCAACCCCATTCTGTTCAAAATCTATTTTAACTGTTCTCCATACCTGTGGGTGTAGTGAAATCTCTAATTTTAATAACCTTTAATAAAAAAAAATCCATTTACTTTATCTTTACAATAAAAACTTAAATCCTCTTAATTGAATTGTGTCAACGTCCTCTTTGACAGATGACAGAAAAAGCACAAGAAACTCTTAAACATGGCCGGATATCAACAGCTCTTTCAAGTTCTATGTGCGGAGTAAATTTAGAAGTGGGTAAACTGTACGTCGTTGCAAGCAGAGGCTCACAATTGTCAATGTGCAACTATATAAAAGAATACCAAAAAATGTCAATAATTGAGAGGAGAGGATTCGCCGGATCATACCGCAAAGGATGCAAATGCGATGTAAGTTTGTTTAACGCTTTTGTAAATGTATGTCCCATGACTTTGCTTTGTTTAACTTTTTTTTAGATTAAGTACTGCTGGGGATCATCATGCTCAACGCATAATGGACAATCCTGTTCAATACTAAACAATTCGCTTTCAAAATGTAAAACTGACTACGGTACTTGTGCACCCACTGTGCACAGGACACCAGAAGGACCTATTCGGAAGTGCAATTGGAAAATGACACCTCCGTATAAGGCGTGCTTAGGGGAGCCATAAGATATTTATATTATGTAACTTTATATATTGGAAGTAACAGGAGCTGTAATATATTGATATTTATAGTTATTTATTATTATTTCTTTGTTAAATATAAATGGGGATATATTTTTTTTTATTTTTTATTGTAAATAATAAGATACTGTAAATTGTGACTTACCAAATCACGAGGATTAGGAAAGAATGTTTGCTCGATAAGTGGGAACATGTCCTTTCCCAGACGTCTTTGCAGTTGCAGCAGATGAGCGAAAACCCATGGTTTATCCTAAAATTGTTAAAATTAAGAAAGTCGATTAAGTCTTTTTATTTTTTTTTAAAAAGAGAAGCAGCTATTACCTGAAATTGGTATACAGAATGTAGAGTATTGATACTAGGAACCCCTCCATATTTTAAGCCGAGAATAGTCGAGCGGAAATCACTGGCTCCATCCCGAGGTGGTTGCCGAATTAGTACAAAATCAGGTCGAAATGAACGAGCAACCTAATTAAAATAAAAAAAAACATTGCAGTTTTAAAATGATAACCTTAGATTTTTTTTTTAACAAACAGGCACAGTATAATAATTGTGATTACAAAAAATATATTTTATTTTCTATTAGTCTATTGAAAAAAAAAAACAAAATAAATGAATGTTTGAAACTACCAGTAATCTCGATAATTCTTTCGCTTATCAATAATTTTTTGTTATTCAGATATAATATAAACAATAATAAAACGATTGTATCAAAAAAACACTTTATATTTATTGAATTACTGAAATTCATTGTGGGACTTGATATATTTTTTCATCATACTTTGGGTGGAATTTAAAAACAGTACTGTTACGAAGTGTACCCTGGGATACCCGTCCACGGCGAATCTTGAAAGAGAAAAAAGGCAAAAAACTGTTGTAACATCCCTTTAGAACAAAGCACCATCCTCTATGTTGGCACGGATTCTCTGCTTTAAAAAACGCGGAAAATGTGATGGATGTCGAACCCATCATTATTCCCCATTATCTCTCGCCACTGATGCCCCGGATTTGCCATGCTTTTTTCTCTAGGGAGCATTTATTCGATCAACATCCCCCGCTGCACGTCCATCCAGCCGCCGCCGCCACAACGAATAGTTACCGAGTGAGAGTATCCCATCCCACATGCCGGGTGGTAGTGGCCAAAGGGTAGTGATGTGAATGAAAAAATTACTAATTATGAAAACACGAACCACCCCGGATAAAGATGATTCAACTGTTGATGACCCCAGGTTTCGAATTTGCACGTGAATTGTCAGCCAAGTAGTGCGATTGACTGGGTCGGATAAAGTAAGGTTGAAACACTACGATATCTACTACGGCTATTGCTATTGACAAGAGAAGGAGCGCCTACTTGGATGCGGGATTGTTATTGGAGACAGACTTAGGCAAGAGTTCCCTGTAAGTAAACGAGCATCTCATAACAATTTATATCAAGGCTAAATTCGCTAACATTACCCTGATATGCGCTCATGCCCTCACAGAAGAGATGGATGACGATACCAAAGACAACTTCTAAGAGCTCCTAGACAAGTAGTACGAGTAGTCCCTAGCTATGATGTTAAAATTATCCTGAGGGATTTTAACGCAGAGCTAGAAAGGGAGGGCATCTCTGGTAGTACTGTCGAAAAGCATAGCCTGCACGACACCACCTCCGATAACGGATTCGGGCTAATCGACGTTGCAGTGCGAAAAAATCATGTCGTAGCTAGCACGCGATTCCCACATCTCAATATTCACAAAGAAACATGGAAATCTCTGGGTCAGAAACCGTCAACCAGATTGATTATATAGTATGATGGATGTCCGAACTTTCCGATAAGCGAACATCGACTGGGACCACTACCTTCTTGTAGCCAAATTACGGATACAGATATCCAGAACATCTCAAAGACAATGTAAAACTGTGAGAGATTTTAACGTCGCTACAATCACAAGAGATCACCAGCCTTTTCCTATCGAGAGTGTCCGTTAATCTCTCAAGGTGTCCTATGCCGCCAGCATCAAGTACTGAATACCAGTGGCTGCACTGCCAAAAAGCCATCTGGGATGCCGCGTCTGATGTGCTGGGTTTTCTTGGCCACCACAACGAAACCTCTGGTTCGACTTAGAATGCCGGCAAGCAAATACAGAAAAAGGTAAAAAGAATATATCAAGGCTACAAGACCAGAACCAAAGCCTGCAGGGACAACCAAGACAACCTAGTAGTAGAATCGCAGTCGATGTTGAGGATGTTCTACAGACTGTATAACGGCGAAGATGATCGGAATTCCGATGTCAGGCAGAATTATGCATTCAATCTGGACGATGATAACCAACATTTCCGTCCATCCGACCTGGATGAAGTTAAAATAGCCATATCGAAGCTGAAATCGAATAAAGCTTGCTTTTTATCGATGTTAAGGCCGCATATGACAGCATTTATAGAGATGACCTATACAGAGCCATATCTAGTTTTGGCATCCTTTTCAAACTTGTCAGATTGTGCAGAATGACGATGGAGAACGCTCGCTGCTCCAAACAGGTCAGAAATAATCTCACCGAGAAATTCGATGTCGAAAAAGGATTCAGTCCGATCCTTATCTACGGGTCATAAGTCTGCTGACTCGCGTTAAGTAGGGCAATACACCAAAATAGCTAGTACAAGTACCGCAGAAGTTCTTCAAATCTGACCTACGGATGCTTCAAAAAATCAACTACAAGTTGTTGTACAGCTAAAAATATTTAGTAAGTATTGGACTATTAAGTCCCAAAGTCAGTACCAAAAAAGTTGGTAGCGTCCTTAATGGACTATTATTACCGCCAGAGTAAACCGTAAAAAGAGTTCGTTGTAAGTTAAGTAACAAAAAATGGTGAAGAAGTGGAGAAAGATGCGGAATTGGTTCGGATGTTTCATCGGAAATCAAAGTATGTATACTCAAAATTAAAGTATACTTAACACGCCATGCTATTAAAGCTTTAGATACCGATACAATATCCTCCAGACTTACAAAGCAATGTGCGGAGCGTTCCTGTTTAGTTGATCAGTTTAAGGTCACTCCCAAAAGAAGTCAAAACTCTACTGAAGATTATGTTACATGTATTGTAGCTACACTCGAATTGAATTGAATTGAACTTCAAATTGGGCGAGGCTATTACATCAGAAGACATAGCCGTGCAGATGGTAAAGATACTGTAGTAATAATAATCGAGAAGAAACTTCATGGAGAAACACAAGGATCAGACTAGCAGCAAAATGTATCATAAATGCAAGTTATCTAGCGCGTAGTGGTTTGGATGGCAAGGTAAGTTTTTCTTTTCAGGCTGATCATTCTAAAATGGATCGACTTAACTGTGGTTTTAGGTCACACAATATAAATGTAGACTCATCATAGGTTATTATTGGTTTGGCAATCGCTATTTGTAGCTAGTGTAAGATTTCACTTGCCAGAGAGCTCTGAGGTGAAATCGTCATTAAACACATTCTACGCCTAGACAGAATGAACTATTCAGCTTAGGTGATTGTAACAAAAACTTTTCGCCACTTGCAAGTTTATACTGCTAGATCTGATGACTTATCGATAATGACCTATATATCCTTAATCCCTTTTAATTTATTTCAAGGTACCGGGTGCGGGTCGATCTCCATAAAATTTAACTATCAGATCATATATCAAATCCACAGATACATACATGAATAGCTTTAATGAAAATAGACAAGCTTGGTATACATGAAAAAGACGATGGTTGAGAGTGATTCTTAATGGACGCTATGGTTAGTGCATCGGACTACTAATCGGGAGGTTCGGCGGTCAATTTTACGAACCCATCTTTCGCGAACGTTGGACAAACAATCCAGTGTATAACTGTCATTAAAAACTTCTAAAACAAAAATTGTTTCGAAATCCGGCTAAATCCGGTTGAATATAGTACCTTAGAACAAATATTTTTTCGAACCCGCTCAATAGCTCGAGTCCTAAAAGATCTTAATAGTAACAAATCTTCAGGTTCAGATGGAATCCATCCCCTTGTTTTAAAGAGGTGTTCTTCTAACCTAGCCTTAACCTCTCCACCTGTCATACTCTACAGGCATCTTTTCAGACAGGAGGGAAGTCGCGCACGTCCAGACGATCCCTAAAACGGGCGATAAACTACCGACCCATAGCTCTAATATCAGTGCTCTCTAAGGTCATGGAAAGCATTATAAATTTCTATCTAATGAAATACATATCTTGAAATAAACCGTCATCTAATTGATATTGATGAATCTAATGCCTTGTCAATGCTTGGCATGCAAGTAACCCCACCCTTCGCTGGAATCACCCAATTTACGAAGCTGCGAAAAGTGGCGCTAGGTGCTTCGAATTTCTTAAGAGGTGTAAACGTGTTTTCAGTCCTGCAGACTTGGCTACTATCTACAAAGCTTATATTCGGCCGAAACTCGAATACTAATTACATGTTTCGGTGGGAGATCTTACATCAGCCATGTCATCAGCCGTGTCAGTCAGGCATGTGAATTAATCGGTGACCTTTCAATTTGCCACCAAATCTCTTCTTCGCTAGAACATCGTCGGAATGTTGGATGCTTATCGGTCCTATATGGATATTTCCGTATCTATAAGTCGTAAATCTATAGTTGTGTCCTCAATGTCCGTCAGTTTAATCGCACTACACGAGGGGCCTCTTCCGCCCATCCTTATCTTTTGAAACCTATTTTGGGTCGTACAGTGAAATTCAGAAACTCGTTCTTTAGCCATTCAATACATGTGTGGAATGACTTGCCGTCCTTTAATATAATTCCAACAAATTTTGATTTACAAAAATGTAAAATCAGCACGCATCGTGATTTAACTCTCTTTCCTTTTCCTACCAACTTTTAACTTCCCTATTTCCTTCCTCCAACACTGAGTCTATGACTTTAAAGGTTTTTAGTCCTAAGTAGTGAAAAATATTTAAAAACACTCAGAAAAGCTACAATCGGTTTGGAGCGGATCGTATGATACGCTGTCCGCCTTTCTAAGCAGTCCTAAAAAAAATGAATGAATGAATTAAAATGATAACTTCGCGTGAATTTGTTACTATATATGAAAATATTCATCAAAATCGGTTTTTGTGGCTAAAAACAAATTATGAGTGAATTGTAGAATCTGAATAACTAAATATTTGGTATGTGTATACACATATGAGTAAAATACGATCTTACCCTAGTTCCTCCTCGATAAACCGCCATAGATACCACTGGTCCACTGTCTGCATTTGCCGTCAATGTAATTTCCTTTAAATATAAATAGTTTAAATGTTAAAGGCATTGAAAAAATTAAAAAAAAGTAAATAAAAAGCTTTGCGTAGGTAGTTAAAAAATCTGTAACATGAAATACTTACTCTAAATTCAGCCTGTTCAACACGAATGTCAAAATCACCATGCAAACGCTTTCCACGGAAGTATTTCGACCAATCGGTATTTTGATCGTCTAGTACAAGTAGAGTGAAGTATTTGTCTTTGTTGAATGCAGGACGAGTTGCGCTCTGTACAGCTGCGCCTAAAGTAGATTTTAAATTTCAAAAAAAACTTTCTTTCAAAGTAAACACTTTTACGTCTTACCAATAATCGAAGCACCTTGATCTCGAGCTGCACCAGTTAAGCTCTGAACCCGTTGGAGCAGACTTTCTCTGGATTTTGCTGGGCTTGTTGGAGCACTTGTACCGCGAGCAGGACCTTTTCCAAAACTCAATGCCAATTCCGGAGCGGCGGTGGTAGGTTGTGGCGGAACTTGCCCAGATGGTGCCGGCGGAGGTGGCATATTTGGAGGCCCGGCACTCTGTGGCTTTGGTTGCTGTTGTAGCGGTGGGGCTTGATCCTGTGTAGGTCGGGCCGCTGGCGGCAATTCATTTGGATCAACATCATCACACTCAGAAGATAAATCTCCCGAGCTGAATCTATTATGTGGATTGTGAATGCTATGGTATATAATTTTAAATAGTACCTACCGTCTTTTCAGGAAATTAACATTGGAAGTAAAACTAGTTTTGAACGATGAGAAATTCAGGGTGCCGGTTTTAGTTTCCTAAAAAATAAAATATTAAGACGTAGAACGGGGAGGTAGTTAGTAATGCATCTTAGTAGGCTTCTATGTATTTTGAATATCAATATATACATTAGGAGGAATTGTTGTTCTCATAATATTAAACTGCTTAAGGCATCTGAAGATAATCTTACCCGCTATTTGCAAAACTATAACCTCATCATAAACTATAACCTCATCATAAGTGATAAAAGTATTTTAAAGCTATAAACTTTTAGAGATTCATTTTACTTAACTTGCGGCTGTTTCTGATGTTTTTTCAGGGAAATTTAATAAGGCGACCATATTTGGTGATGTAGTTACGAATTCGGTGGCTAAAGGGTAGTGAAGCGAATACATGAGAGCACAACCGTTCTCAAGATAGGATTTCACTATCAACTTCTACTCTACACCTCCATGTTGGCGGCTGCTAATTGCCTAGTCGTTGGTGGTAGCGGACGAGAGAGGGGGGAGGTGTGTTTTCTCACTAAATGACCTCCTCCTAATCCAGGCGGTAGCGGACGAATTGAGTCAGGTCGAACTATCAGTGTTATCTCTATATGAGATGCGTCGACATATTTGAATGAACGATTCCCTCATCTTAATATTCACAAGGGGTCGTGGCGGTCTCCTGATCATGACACGGTCAACCAAATTGATCACGTTGGGATCAACGCAAGGCATGCCTCCAGTATTCTGGATGTCCGAACTTTCCGAGCAGTTAACTACAATATCTTGTTGCAGCTAAGTTACGAATGGGGATATCCCAAACACCACACCTAAGAAGAACTACTGTAAGAAGATTTAACGTCGAAAAGTTGTAGTCGCAAGAGATCGCCAGAATCTTCGCTGAACGCGTAACCCGAAATCTCCCAACGACTTCTTCTTCTACAAAAGAAGATACTGAGAGATCATACTCCAGGAATAATGTACAAAAGTTTTACAACAGGTGAAGAGAACGTGTTAAGCCAACAAGACCTGTACAAAAGTCTCTAGAGATGAAGAAGGAAACCTTGTAGTACAGTTACAGTCGGTGCTGAGAATATGGAAAAAGTTCTTCTGCAGACTATACAACGGCGACGAAGACCAACATATGAAGCATTCAATCTAGACGATGACATCCAAAACTTCCGTCCACCTGGCCAGAACGAAGTGAGATTTACAATATACAAGCTTAAATTCAACAATACTGCTGGACCTGAGTTGGTCAGATGAGTGTATGCCTGATAAATGGAATCTCAGCACAGTTTGCCCGATCCACAAGAACGGAGACCCCCTCAATTGCGTCTATTACAGAGGTATCAGTCTCATCAACATCGGCGTACAAGATTTTATCTGCCATCCTGTGTGAACGTTTGAAATCCTTCGTCAACAATCTGATTGACCACTATCAGTGTGGTTTCAGATCAGGAAAGTCCACAATCAATCAAATTTTCACGCTTTGGTAAATCCTGAAGAAAACTCAAGAAGTCCAAATCGATACCCACCATATCTTCATCGAGAATGACGGAAGAGTACTGTCGCTGCTCTATCAAGGTCAGTAATTATCTTATATTGGCATTAGCCTGGATATTGCGGCAACCACCTGATTGGCTTTCCCGCTTGTGTGGGTAAGGTGCTCTCTAAAGCTGAGCCTATGATCAAGCAATACCCCGAAAGAAATCAAGTTATAAAGGGCTTCAAATCGGTATTGTGTTCTCCTACCTGGTGCTTGACTTTTTTGCGGCTGCTAATGAGGACAGCCTCCGTTTTTTGATCCGCTAATTCCAGACCTGATGAACGAAGCCATATCTCCACGTCTTTGATGGTGCTGTTGCAGTTTTGTGTCACCTTCTCTAGGGTTTCAGCCCCTACCACCACCGCGATATCAATAGCGTATCCAATTGTGTCCACTCCTCTTTGTTTCAACATACGTCATACGTATATAATGTTCCATAGGGCAGGACCTAGAACTGATCCCTGTGGGACTCTTCCTGATTTTCCTCCTTCCTTCCTTCCTTCTTCTGTCAGGCACGTTGTATAGAGGTCTGCAAATGCTTCTGGTTTAGTTTATATGGCTTCCTTCAGGATGAAGTTTGGAATCACATCCTTATTGCTCTTCATTGAGCCCGGTGCTTCCAGGACTTCTGCAGTTGTGACGGGTGGTATTGTTTCCGTAGCTTCTAATATTATGCAGGAAAAGTACTGACTATGATATTCATCATGATCGGGCATGTCGATGCAGCTGCCGAGGCGCTTTTAAGTTTGCCCATAACTATCTTGTAGACGCTTTCCAACGGGTTGTGTTGGAGGTCTTCTCTTACTCTTTCTTATGAGTTTTCGAAGTTCTTTTCGTTTCTTTAGGAATTCTTCCCGTATTTCTTCGGAGTCTTCTCTTCGGCCTTGCCTTTTTCGCTGCTGGCGTCTTCGTAGTATTAGGCAGTCTGCTCTCAGCTTAGCGATGTCAATTCCATTGGGAGACCACTGGTGTACATAAAGAGATCCTTAAACAATACCCAAGACCTAGGTTCTTACGATTACTCGTGCTGTGAGTGCTATATGTATTCTACATACGGACGGAAGGAATCTACTGTTTAATGCCATGTTCGAAACTAGTTGACCAACTTTTTCATGACAGTTATACTTTCGGATGATTGTCCAACGTTCGCGACATGTGGCATCGTAAATAAAAACTTGTGTTTTGTCCTTGTTGTATAATAACTACTGAGCCACGGCATACACCCCATATATTGTTGTTTAATTCCTATAACCCTTCGTGTGATGGTTGCAGCAGCGTTCACTCCCAGAGAAATTCATCCTCAACTGTCTTGCGCCAAGTTTGTTTAGGGTGGTCCACTTTTCTTCCAGCTTGAATTAGTGGTTTCCATTGCACAGCATATTTTGGAGCGGAATTATCGACGTGTTAACGCTGTCGAAGTCAAATGCTTTCTCCAACTCCAAGTCAATAAAAAGCAGATGGAGGGGGATCTGTATTCGACGTACACCTCTGTAATGATCCGCAGAGTGTTGATGTGGTCGATATATGCAGCGGAAGCCTGTTTGTTTGAAGTCGAGTATTGGTAAGTAGGTAGAGTGGTGGTGAAGAAAGTACCCAATTAGAGCTAGAGTGCACCAATTATTACCACAAAACTCGTGCGAAGCCTAAATGATGTGATTAGACCTAGCTAGTACAGTTTAAATAATGGATTAGTTCTCCAATCCTTTTTTCAGCTATCTCGCCGAGATCCACGAAGGAGGATTCTCCTAGGATGTGTTGCCTGGGCCTCGCCAGGACCAGACATTTGCAAAAGAAGTGCAAATCCTTGCAGCTTCTACAAAAGGAATTGTGAGAGATACCAAGCTTGGGCGCCTGGTCTCCGATTGGCCAGTGGCCTGTGATAATGGCTACAATTCTGGCAATATCTGGTCTTGATTTACCAAGTAGCTCGTTTAACGTAGGTTTGTTGTAAACAGGCCATGTTATTCTTGATATGGCACAACTAGTCAGGCTGTTTCACCCATGATTGACAAGCTGGAGGAAGTGATGATGTATATTGCCTTTAACGGTACCTTGCGGAATATCGACTCCTCTGCTAGGGAGCCGTTAAGGGCCGACCCTCATCTGGAAAACTCGTCAACACGCTCATTACCCTTATAACTACTGTGCCCTAGGATTCATTTTGAACCGGCATTGCTCTACCAGTTTCGAGGATGTGGTGACCGCATCAATGGCTGTGATAGCCGCTTGGCTATCTGAAAAGATTGCGATATTGTGACTAGATGTAGGGAGATCGTTTAGCAAACGGCAGGCTTCCCAAATCGCTTGGAAAACGCGAGTAGAGTCTGGGTGACGAAAAGACTTCGATGACTTTAGATGGTCAGAGAAGTTGCCTGCGTCGACTCTGCAGTCCATTTCAAACAGTCCATGTATATGCCTACCTATGTACATCATAGTTGATGATAATGCTTCCGTTCTTCCATTTTTTTTTTTGAAAACGATTTACTAAAATTGAAGCTACGTTTCTGCAGTCAGTTGAAGACAATACCAATTCTCTTAGAATCGTGTCCAAGATCCTGCAGTATCCATATAGCTTAGAAGTCATGTAATCAGATTCCTTGAACCGGATAGCTGAGTCTTTTATATGAAGATCGAGGGGGATCAGGTGTAGGATCACACTTATAGCATTTGTTAAGCTCCTGTGATGCCTACACTCTCCGATCTCTGCACTTTTTTAAGTTTATCTTCTTGCTAATTGTGTATTCATTTTGGTGCACTTAATTTAATCCACACTTTTATACTGTCGAATTTCCTTTTAGGTTTTTAGTGAAAGAGTTTAAAGTACTAAATTTCCAAAATATCGAAAAGAAACTCAATTTAATAGCACGGCTAATCAAATCCAGCAGTAGGACTGGTTACATACCGTTTGTCAAAGATGAAAAAATTATGTAAATCAGTAACTCAGCAGGACATGAAAATGTGTACTAGGTTAAATTGGTATCCTTCCTACGAAGGAATGGAATTCCCTAAAGACATTACAAACAAAACAAGGAATAATGTTCATGACGATGAATGTTTTTCTCGTGGGTGTTTTTATCTTCCCACCGAACCAAGAAGTGTCATAACATCTCCTAATTTGTGAGCATTATTGTTCTCTTTGGCATTATGATGGCGTCGTAATGGACGTGGTGTCAGTTTTCATTTTCAAAACTCGGTTACAATAAAATCCATAAACACACACTAACCATATCCATAAAAGAAAAAAAAAACTGATTCAACTTGACTGCCATAAAGTCTTCAAATAAATAGTTATGATTTAATTATATTAAAAATTTATGTGTAAACATAAAACTTACATCATCTGAATCTGATTCGGAATCTTCCATTTTTATTTATGATTAATTCAAGAAGCTTGTGAAGCGTGCTAACACACAGTCATCCAGTGCGATTATACTTTACGTATACGTATGTACGAGTACGTTAAAGGAACATTGATCAAATAACAAACACTGATGCTTCGTTATCCTAACGTAAAAGCAAACATATTATCATATAGATTGGTAATTTATTTATTACAAGACACGAAGCTACTATACGTACATGTAATATACACTTTTGTACACAATATAAGCTACTATTACTTCGGGTTCAAACAAAGTTTATATAATATATATCTCAACTTAATGTTGATTTTGGTATGGATTTTAAAACATCTAGCTAAGACGGTATAACAAGAATACTACAAAATTCAGTACATATGTACATATACAACCAAATGTCTACTTTCAAAATACGAAACAGACATTTAATTAAATATTATCAATGAATGCATGAGTGACAAATGATGACGGGAAATACATATATTACACATCTTCTGTATACAACAAAACGAATTATTTTGATTGCCTAGTCTAGGACTTTAGTTAGACTAGGTAAAGTCGATATCCATCGGAGGAATAGGAAGGAAGACGACCGTGACGTCCATTGTGATTTCGTGTGTTTACAAATGTTCAGTCATCACTTTCGATCGATTAGTTGGTGAACATAAAGATTCATAAGCGAAAACTGAAGTAGTTAAATACTACAAAGAATAGCAAGTTGAACTTAAAGCAAGACAAAATCTGGAAGAACTAGTTGCAAGTTTGCAAAACTACATTAAGGAGCTGGAAAGAATAGTCACCTTGTTGGACAGTGCTAATGACAATCCTGTTCCATCAACACAGGAAAATAAAGATATGGAATACCACTCTGGTGTAGATGAGCTTGCATTGGAAATAAATAGCCATCTGAAGAAATACAAAAGACCTGCGAGAAAACGAAAAGCAGAAGAAAGCCCCGAAGCTTGAGCAAGAAGATATAATATTGCCACTATGACAAAACAAGCAAGTCTGCGTGACAGTGGACGGATTTTAAAAATGTTTACACTTCTACTGTATTTTTTTCTCAAAAGCCCAGATATGAAATTTCATCCTCCTAGCTCAAAATTTAAGGTCCACAAAGCGGTCACATACGTTGAAGAAAATGCTAGCTACCATTATCTAAAGATTGGATAACCAGGATAAAATAATTAAATTAATACTTAGTAAAAAGTCTCCGCAGGGAAAAAACAAATTCACAATAATTAAACCCCTTAAAGTTACAACCTGGAATGCAAGTGGTCTTCTCCAACACTTATCTGAATGAATCTGAATTGCTTGATAACTGAGACTCTAAATGCATCTGAATTGCTTGATAACTGAGACTCACTTTAAACAGGGAACATAGATTAAAATTTCCGACTACCTTTGCTACCACTCTCTCCTTCCAGCTGACAGTGCCAGGGGAGGTAATGCTGTTATTGTAAAGAGTATAATAGAACCTTATGAATTGCCTAAAATAGCAAAGTAATCCATGCAAGTAGCGACAATAAACATAGAGACCAAAGGAAAAGATTTTAAAATAGCAGCCATATACTGTCCACTCAGGTATTCGTCTTCAGGTGAAGATCTCACTAATTGGGTTAAAAATTTGGGGAGTAACTTCGTCATTGGAGGTGACTATAACGAAAAACACACCTTTTGGGGGACAAAATTAATAACTTCAAAAGCCATGAAGCTCTACAAAGCAGGAAGAAATTTTAATTGCGAATTATTTCTAGGGGAACCCCAACTTATTAGCCATCTGACCCAAATAAAACACCTGATGTGATTCACTTCTTCATAACGAAAAGAATTAATAGGAAAGACTTTGAAGTTAACAGCGAAGACCTGTCCTTGGATCAGAATCCTGTGACCCCAACAGTCAATGGCATGTCAGTGTAACAGACAAATAATGCAAGATTTGCAAACAAAATAAAGTGTACGACTGGGTCGTAAGTACTTGCACCTTAATGCTATAAGTTTACAATCTTATAAGCACTGAAATTCAAGTCTTGTTATTTTTACAGATGAGTCCTAATAAAGAAAACGTGTCATTCTGTATTTTTAAAATTTCATTGAAAAAATGTTTTTTTTTTTCCGAAAACATTATGTATGAGTGAATTAAAGGTAATTGCATCGCCTATAAATTGTGTCCTAATATTTCTTTTAATTTCTAGTCAAAATCTGAAAATATTGGAAAGTGTTACAAACTGGGCGTGGCCGTTTCAAAATTTGATACGCCATATCTTTCCCACTGAAAACTTCTGATGGGAAATGAATCGGAGAGTCAAAAGGAATTGCTAGGCTTTTTGCTGAGCATCTAACAAATGTTTTCTAAACTTTTCTACCTACAATGACAACATTCAATTTGTGAGCAAAGCAGATGAGGAAAATGTAGCTTATATTTAGTTAAGAGAGGTCATCACCTGCGTACGGAAAATATCTAATAGAAAACCACCGGGCTATGATCTTATTACTGCGCAGATCATGAAAAAATTGCCATACATTGCCCTGGTAAAACTTAAATATATAATTAACGACTGTTTTAGACCAAGATAGATTCCACGTCATTAGAAGACAGCAGAGATAATTGTTATACCTAAACAATGTAAGCCACTATCAGAAGTGACTTCATATCGGCCAATCTCATTTTTGCCGATATTGTCAAAAATTTATGAGAAACTACTTCTCAAACTACTAGACAAAATTATCGAAGTAAGAAAACTTATCCCAAACCTTCAATTCGGGTTTAGAAATAAACACTCGACAATAAACCAAGTGCATCGTATAACTGATGTTATAGAAAAAGCACTAGAAGAAAAACAAGTTTGCTCTTCGTTATTTTTAGACGTTGCGCAGACCTTTGATAAAAAAAACGAATGCATAAACAATTCAAACATTTCAAAACAATGATCTTTGAGGAATTGTTAATGCACCTCGGTTTATTAGAAACAAGGATAAGTCCTTGATTTGCAGTTGACCTGGTTATAGAGGTCATAAAGAAGAACGCTATTCATCTGCTGCTTAAGGTATGTAGCAAGATATGCGACACCAAGGCGCCCGGATCAGACAGCATCTCGAATAAGGCAATAAAGCCGGCTGTAAAAAAGAAACCAGACCTCTTTATAATGAAGATGCAGAAGTGCATTGAAGAAGAAACCTTTCCCGAAAAATGGAAAATGCAGCATTTGGTTTTGCTACCAAAAGAAAACCAGGAGAACCGTTGCCCTATCGCCCAATATGCCTACTGGACGCCATGGGAAAGATCCTCGAAAAGATAATCTACAATAGATTCTCGCTGTAGCATACGAGAAAGGAACTCTTTCAGACCACCAATTTGGCTTCAGAAAAATGCCATCTACTGTTGATACCACACGAGCGTAGTTGATATCGCAAAAGCTCCCATTGAAGAATAGAGATGGCTCTACGGCACAAGGGAGAACTGTGTGATAGTAACGTTGGGCATTAAAAATGGGTTTAATGCTGCGAATTGGTAGTTCATCAGAAAATCACTTGCCAGGATGTTATCTGCTACGTATAGTGATAATCTATTTTAACAGGGAGCCGGGATAAAATACAGATGAAGGGGTGAAGTACTACATCACTGCGTAAGTTACACAGATATCGGTCTTAGGGCCGTTATTGTGGAACATCATGTAGGACGGGGTTCTACGATTAGCGTTATTAACGATGATGATGATTCACTTCGCTGATGACATTGCCGTCGTGACAGTAGCTAAGAGATTCGTGCAGTTGAATTAGCTACAAATGAAGCAATTGCGAGGATAAAAGATTAGCTAACAGCCGCCTGACTAGATTTAGCCAACCATAAAACAGAAGCTGTCCTCATAACCAGTCGAAAAACTGTAGAATTTCCCAACTTTCAGGTTGGTAACCAAACAATCAGATCCAAAAAAACGATTAAATACCTTGGAGTAACGCTGAACAACAGACTCTTGTTTAAAGCACATGTAGACTACTTAATCAAGAAAGCTTCCCAAATGCAGGGAATACTGCCAAACATGGGAGACCTGGATATCCTAAAAGGGTCCTACGCAGATTTCAAAACTTTTCAGACTATACCGCCTTTCTTATAGCTGGGATGGTCTCCATCGACATCCTTGCAGGTGAAATGTTGAGGGTTTATAACAGAAGGGTCTGGAGCCAATATGAAGCCAATAGTATCAAGAGGATTGAAGAAAAGTCAGTCTTAGAAGCAATGTGACAAGCTCGTTGGGACAATACAACGAATGGCAGGTGGACATAGAAACTGATACTGACAATCCAATCTTGGATAAGTCGTGAACATGGAGACTGCAACTACACGCTGTTCCAGCCAAGGCACAGTAAGTATCTCCATCGATTTGGACACGACAGCTCATCATCCTGATTGCCCAAATGAAGATTGCCCACGGCATGGAGAATTACTCTTCCCAGTCCATCGTTAATCCTCGACTACGTGCTGCCGTCGGAAGAGAATTGGACGGTAACATGTTATATCGCAACAATTGTACAAAATGAGCTGCGGAGAATTGAAAGTCTAATAAAAGCAGCAGAAACAATAGAAGCAGCAGTAGCCTCAGAAGAAGGTGGCACAAGACGAATATTTTGATTTGCTAACCAAAAGTATACTTAAGAGTACACACTGCCTTATAGCGTATGTGACATTTGGTACAAATTTTTCATTTGCAGACCTGCAAATATTATCAGATCTGACAATCGTCTGAACATATGTAGCTTTAGAAGAGAAGGCATGACAGGTTTTGTGGTGTAGTGGTTTAAAATCCAGGTGTCGTTAGGTTTCAAGATTCAAGGAGAATTTTTTTGTAGTTGACTCTTAGTTGGGCTGTCGATTTAGTTTTACAAATTAAAAGTGAATGGGTGGGATTAGAACCCACAATCTTCCGTTCAATAACTGCAGCCGTTTTTTGGCTAGTGATGCCGGTGGAAGGAGAGTGAAGTCGCGATCTACAAACAGCTGAGTATCAGAGATGAGGCATAATGAGATAGTTACCTTCAAATAAGTTTTGCATGTGTTTAACAAGTGGCAAAATGAATTTCCTTTTTGTTGAATTCCCTAACCTTTAGCGTAAGGATACCTACACTAAGATCATATCGACATTATTTTTGTTTATACCAATTGATTTGTCTTTTGCACTGAATTCAAAAACTGGATAGTAAGGATGCGTTTATAGCTAAGCGTATTTGCGTTGCACGACGAGATACTATTCGCCCAGCGATCATTTACACATGGGGGTGTCTAAATAGCAGCAATTTAGCGAAAAGTGAATTGAGAGACTGCAAGCGACGACAAACTGCAATCAAACTATTTTGAATCATTTAAGCGAATCGTTTGTACGATATTGAACTTGTGCGTGAAAATTTATGTTTGTGAAATTTTTCAGGAAATTGTTGGAGAAGGGGGTGCAGATGATGAAATTCTCCATGACGTCAGCATTTTTTAATAATTGTATGCATTTGATATCTATGTTTATGTTTAAGGTTTTCCTCGAAGTTAAAGTGACGGTACTAATTAGCAGAACACCCACAAAAATGGAATGTGAAATTTTATGTTTTCAACATTTCTAGGGGAACATCATTAACATCGCTACAGCAAGTAAACAGTTTTCTTATTAGAAATTCGCAAGGATACCTGCAAGAAACTCCTCCAGTATTTTGAATTTCCGAACCATTCGAGCGGCAAATATATACTCGGATTACTAATTTATTTTAACCAACATTCCGAGCCTAACCCCGGAGAAGATTTATGTCTAATGAAATGAATAATCATCAACAAGAGAGAAGTTCTGTCAACTGTATCAATAACAAAGCTTTCAGTCTTATAAGCAACGCGTATATTTGCAATATAGTGGAACGTCTAAGACCCTTCATCACACCAACAACCTGACTGGCCCCTATCACTGCAGTTTTAGGCAAGAATAGTCAACAATCAACTTTAACACTTGACAGATCCCGGGGAAAACACGTCTTTCACAGCAGTTTATATGGATTAGCTGTTTGCTTATGCAGATAATATTGCTATTATCGTCTCTGGCACGCACTTGGGGCATTGGTAGGGAAATCCTCCAATATGCTTTACTCTTGCTCATCAGGTTCAATAACCGTTATTGTGTAAATCGTACTTCTAAAAAAAGACACCTATCCGGCCCTGTCCCAAAAAAACTACTTCATCTAGGACCTCTCCTTTTTGATGACCTCAGCGAACGGGCGTCCTTAGATGCTATGAGCTTCTTTTGCTTCATAAAAACCTCAGCTTTGTTAACTTACAAATACAAATACAAATTTTTGGCGCAACAGGTCCATGGGACCCAGGGCCTAGCTTCTCACAACTACTCGTGCTGTGCGTGTTATATTTTTCACACGAATGGAAGGGGCCTACTGTTTAATGCCTGATTCGAACGGCAGTTTTTTTTATTTTTGAGAAGCTTTTTCATGACAGTTTTACTCTCGGATGTTTGTCAGACGCTTGAGAGAGGTGGGGGCGTGAAAGAAATTTTAGGTGTTGTTTGGGGATTGAACCTGGAACCCCTCGCTCAGTAGTCCAACGCACTAACCACTTGAGCCACGGCACCCACGGCTTTGTTAACTTAATCTCCAGAAATAGATTCGTGGTATCTAATGGACCTCTTCTAATCTAAGAGTATCCATATTCTCGTATAGACATCCACCCTAACCCATGCTTGATGGTAAAAAACAATGAAGACAATATCATCATATCTTGAGCGAAACTCACAAGGCGTCTCAAGAGGCTTAATCTTTCAAAAACGTGTGCAACTACTCGAGAATTCGCAATTATTGATCAGAATGTATTTAGCAGTGAACATGGATTAGACCAATAAACACCAGCGAATTGGGTAAAACTTTATAGTGAATAGATATAACCTGGAGATAGTAAAGTACTTTATCTGACTTGGCCGTGCTATGAATTCTGATGACTACAACACTTTAAAAATCCAACGAAGCACACTTGCTAATTGCTGGATTTGTGAAGCAATTTTAAAGTAGAATTGTACAGCGATGTAGGACGTTAAAAGGACACCGCAGTTAAGGAAGCCTCATCTTAAGTGACGCGCGAAAGTAGAAGTGTAAGTCCTAGTCGTGCAAAGATCCTGGACGAGAGAGCCACATGTTTTGTGGTTCTGAAGATATATATACTTCTAAGTTTACAATTCATTTTAATTTAAGAAAGAAATAAAACACGTCGCCATTATTTGTACGAAGTGGCAGGTAGAGGTTGTAATAACCCCAAAAGCAACCCACAGCGAGAAACCTATATAAGTTCTTGCGGTAGTTGTTTAACGTATTGATCTGTAGGTGTAGGTACATACATATAACAGGTGGTTTTTAAACGAGAAAATTAGTCAGACATCCTTCAAGAAAGTAGTGAAATAGACATATGGAATCAAGACAAGGGATTAAAGGCTAATTTTTTATATATTTGGCATACCAGGACCTTTTTTAGATTTACAAAAACCTGATTCTCGGAAATACTTCCTCATGTTTGGTCACATGAAATAAATAAATATTTAAAAAAAAACAAATGTTTACTCTCATTTTTCTTTGAAAAAAAAAATATGCGAAAGAAATTTCATGAAGCAGGATAAGGCGTTGCTTTTCATTGCCAAATAAAATATTTATCTCCTACCTGTTATGTATTATGTGTGCAAACAAAATGTTTGTTTAAGAATGTTTACACATGGAATTATAGATGACCTAACCCAACCTGTGGAGTACGCATCATGCCGCATGTTAACTTAATATATAAGCATTGTTTGAACAGGGCTCCTACGGTCCTTCCCAAAAGCCCACAAGTACCTACTATATGTACAATGTACACACACCACTTCATAATGCAAGTAAACAAACTAAAAATGTCGCACATTTAATACATTGGGAGCAATAGACGTTCGTTTTCATTAAGGAGCCATACATCAAATCCAAAATAAACACTACAATTACCGAGCAATACATGTGTAAATACACGCTACATACAAATGTTATCTACATTGGAGGAGTTCTATATTTTATTATATTCCTGCACGAAACTTACCGGTGGCGGGGCGCAGATTCGCCCACACCCAGCAGTAGCTATTGCACTAATATTGACTTAAAGCCGCCGACCGAACAGTGGTTCGCTGTTCAGTTGAAAACGCTCTGTCTCTGCTGTGTTGTAAGCTCTGGGATCTGTTGTTTTTCGTTAGGGGAAGGCGTTTGTAAGGTCCTTTACAGGATGCGCAAGCTGTAAAAATAAATAACATTTATTAGGATGAAGTAGAAACTGACATTATACAGTGCGGCCCCTTTAAAAGGGACTAAGTGTCTAAATATAACTTTTTAAAAGGTGAAAGACATCGAACAGCATTGTGATGTTTATTTTTGATTACGGTAGTGGGTACTCTAGTTTTACAAGGTTGGATTGGGCCTGAGCAAAATGGGGAGAAGGAGGCAGGAAGATAATTGCCCAAGTTTTTTTTTTATAATATGCTGGTTTTACCTTTTTAACCTTTTTAATTTGTTCTGAACTTTGTCGTTTAGCTATTCAGCGACATTTCATTGAGTATGCACGTAAAAGGGTTCTATGAACTGATCCTTTTAAGCTACCCCTATTCCCATACATACACTTCATGACGCCGCTACAAATCGTCCCTATCCATATACATATACATATGTATATGTAACGAAGGGTAACTAATGATATTTTGCAACTGATTTAGAATTCTCAAATTGGATTTAGCTTTTATCGGGTGCCTTGGAAATATTGAAGAACGAATTATGCCATCCCACATGAGTTGATCATATAATTAGTCTAGGTGCATTTAATATAAGTTAAAGCTGGTATTTAAATGGTAGACTTCAGCATCTGTGCAAACCGAAATGCATACATTTTCAGAAGCCTCTGACACGAATTTTGACACTGTTGGGAGTCTCATTAAACATTGGTCGCCGAACACATATCCCGTAATCTCTTAATAAATCCTATGCCGTCAGTATCAAGTGCTTGAGACTGACTTACACCAGGGGCTAGTTCATCGAAGAATGCAAACTGGGGGCATATAAAGCGATGCTGCGAGGAAGTACAGGGGCTGTTCTTAAACTCGTCATATTCTGAGCAGAACCTACATTGCGCTTCTGGACACAGATTGAGCTGTGAGAAAGCTCACCAGCTTTCTAATACTATCCTTAAGATTAAGCATTTCATTGTAGGAATAAGGCCTGATAAATCGCTTTCCCAATGGGGAACGCGAAGTTTGTGACACCACAGTAAATTTAAACAAAAAACTTAACTTTAAACTTAAGTTATGTGTTCAGGTCCTATGAACACAGATTCCTAGCCAGCCCTAGCTAGTTCATCTGCAGATTCGTTGCCTATAATTCCTTGATGACCAAGGACCCAAGCGAGTGTCACCCTGTTATGTATGTCTGGCAGGAAATTGTAGTGTAATGCAGTGTAGTGCATCGACCTCTAGGAACCAGTGCCGGGACAACATTAGACCAGTTTGCACGGTCCAATAATTCTACCTCAAATAACCTACCGAAACAGTACTCCCTGATCATGATGTCGGGGATAGTGCAAAAAATGTCCTTTTTAGAAATTGAGACTAGAATTTTCAGGTGTTCCACATGGTCACCTGGTTTATACTTGTATTCTAGCTGCAGCTTAATAGCGCATTTAGCGGCCGTCTTCATAATGAAGATTTGTAGGGGAGAAAGCCCAGAAACAGCTATTTTTGCTGCCGTAGGGCAGGTACGCATGGCACCCATAATACCGAGACATGCAATTCTCTGTAGCTTCTGAAGCTTCGTTGCCGTTGTCCGTTCAAGAACTTTCGTCAACCAAAAGGCCACTTTCAATTTCGTCAACCAAACGGCCACTTTCGTTACCTCTGCTAATAATTGCTCTTGCTACTGAGTCGTAGCCAGTGTTATCGCATGCGCCCTCAATATCAAGGAATGCACACAGAGCTTTTTCCTTAGAACAAAAAGTTCCTTCTATCTTCTTCACAAGATAGTGAAGAGCACCTTCTGATTTACATTTTCTATATACAAACTGACTTGAGTGCAGAGGGATAGACAAATCTAGCCGACCTCTAATATGAGTGTCAATAAGTCCCTCCATGGATTTGAGAACAAATGATGTAAGACTTATAGGTCTATAAAATTACGCAGCTCACTTGGCAAAAGTCAATAGACTGATTTGGGGATAAAGATTACATTTACATACCTATCTCCAGGTAATCGAGATGTAACCCCAGTTGTAACTGGCTTTAAATAAAGCAATCATTCGAAGCACTGTACAGCCATTTACTCTCTGTGGAGTACACGATTAGACAAACCTGGGAAATGAGCCTGAAGTAAGGTTCTAAGAGTATCCATACGGTCCGACGTGTAGGTGCCATTGGTCTTTTTAGTAAGCCTACACAATTTGCAAGATTTTAACGAGTGCCTTATGAATTCGTGCCGCTATTGGCATGTCAGCAATACTTTCGCAGCATTTCCTCCATGTAGCACGTACAAAAAAAAGAGTAAAAATGTTTTAATATTTGAGAGTGGTATACCACTAGCCCTGTGATTTTAATAAGTTTTCAAAGATTTGAGCACCAAAAGTACCTCATCATGATTCAAATAGATTGATCCAATATTTTTGGGACTTTACTCACAATATCAACCATCGCGTAGCTACCGAAATTAAAGCCAGAATAGACAGATTCAAAAAAAAATTAGCAAACAGTTTATTGTAATATGTAAACTGTAGTTCACGCGTGGAATTTATATCTGATGCTTCTACATTACTGAATAGCTTTGTGTTCTGAATACCCATCGATATTTTTTCACAGAGTTTACAAAGGACCGGTAACGTTTATTTTATACTCATTTAAATTTGGATGATGTATGTCGCCTGGAATTAGATAAACTTAACACTGTTCTAACCTTCGCCCTAAACTCAGCATTTAATGAGTCTTGTCCCATCACAACAAGAAAGGCAGACAATCCTCCGCCATGGTGGAATTGAGAACTCAGTAACCTTCTATTAGCAAGAAATATTTTAACACAGCTAAATCCACAAGGCTACACACGGACTGGAAAATCTATAAAGAAAGCCTGAAAAATTTCAAAGCAGAAGTTCGGAAGGCCAAACGTAGATTTTGTCACAGTTTGTGTCAGGGTATTGACAGTACATCGCAATCCGCTAGACTACGCAAAGTCCTTTCCAAAATAGCAACCATACTGAGGGTCCTCTTGAATCCCAATGGATCATGGGCAGAATCTGATGAAGCATCTTTTAACCTGCTTATAGACACCCACTTCCCCGGCTGTACGCCTATCCCTAACCACGGCTTTGCTCTGGTAAATATTGCATGCCGAATGCCACATCCTGACCTTATCAGCGAGGATAAACTGAAATGGGCGGTAACCAGTTTCGAGGCTTTTAAGTACTCGGAGCCTGACGGCATTTCTCTGGCACAAATCCAGGCAGCCTTCAGCATAATGGTGCACAGCCCGTTCTACATCCTGAAGGGTTGCCTGGAGCTAGGAATAATGCGGCCGCCTGGACCGAAGTAAGAGTGGTCTTTATACCCGATGCAGGGAAAACATCGCAAACCCTCCCGAAACACCTTGAACCAATCTTCTCAAAATTCTGAAAAGACTTCTAGACTTCTAGCACCCTACTATCCACATCACAGCATGCCTATCAAAAAGGTAAATCAGTCGAAATCAATCCAATCCAATCCATCAAAAACCCCCTCTCAATCAAGGAATTCACATAAGTGTTTTTCTTAAAAGTAGAGTAGGTAATCACTGCATCCAAGGGGGAATATTGTCTCCACTACTATGGAATCTAGTGCTCAGTGAAGCCGTTCTGAAAATAGAAAAAAACTAGATGCAAAGTAATCGTCTATGCAGATGACGGCGCTGTATCAGTAACATGAAAATACCCGCAGACCCCGTCCGAGGTCATCCAGTCTGCTCTGAATAAATCAAAAAACTGGACTGAGAGCTGTAGCCTCCCCGTTAATCCGATGAGGACTGAGGTGGTCCTATTCACAAGAAAATACAAACTCGCTGACTTTAATCTCTCAAAGCTAAAAGTCACCTTCCTTATCCTCTCAAATAGTGCCAGCTAACTAGGCCTTCCCACTGCAGCGCTACAAACAATGCTTCACTTGATTCTAATTGATATCGCGGCAAACATCTGGCTGCATGCTCAGCAATAAGACTGAAAATCCCCACACAATGGAAGCAACACACTGGACATGCCAGAATACTATCAATGCACCGCCATCTTCCACAGGTCACTGATCACCTGCCCACCGAACAAAACTTCGATAAATTTTCAATACCAAACAGAACTGAATAGATACACTGGGATGTCCTGTACTAAGAATATTTTTCAATTTTTACGGATGGGTCCAAAACCGAGGATGGAGTCGGCGCTGGAGACTGCTCAGAGGACCTAGATATCCACCTCTCCTTTAACCTTCCAAACTACTTCAGCGTTTTTCAAGCCGAAGTTACTGCCATTCGTCAAGCATAAACTGGCTGACGGTATGTCTTAACGAGATATTTGGACAGTACAACCTCACCCTTTGTTGGGACCAGGTCACTGTTACATACCAGGGAATAGTAAAGCTGATGAACTGGCTAGTCCAGCCAACTCGATCTTTAGCCAGCTGCCTCCAGTTTCGCATACCAAGTTGGTTGAGGTCCCTTTCCACAAAAGGGCGCCACCTTAGGCGAGGTCCTCCTCTACTACGTCGTCCCTCCGGGGTGGATTCGAAGACTCTCCGAGCCGGAGCATTGTTGTCTATCCGGTATACCGGTATACGCTATATAGCTCGTACAGCTCATCTTCTTCTCCACTCTCCGTCTATACAGGCCGGACCAAAAGTCACCTCCTATGCAACCAACCAAAAATGATCCTTCTCAACGCTTTGTTTTTCTTGTGTTTAAGGGGTAAAAGTCGTTTGTTATACCAGCGAACTTAACAAAACGCTCACTTTATATTTCAAAGAAGCGTTTGTACCTATGTACATCCTAAATTAAGATGACAAAATTCATGATCCCAATTAAGACTCATAGTATTTTTTTATTTTCTATACCACATCAATCAAGAAGCAATAATCCACGTAAGTTATGCAACTAACTATTATAGATATGGATATTTTATATCTAATTAAATTCCCTAAAAATTGTTTGATTTTATATACATTCATATGTGTAGGAGTATAATGTATTTAAGAAGTTCTAATAAATTTCATTTAGAAAAGTTTTAATTTTCTGCTTTTTGAATTGCAGTGTAATGTACTGTGGTTTACAGTAACTTTTGATTTCAACCCGTAACTCTGATTAGAATACACTACCGAAGCCTAAAAGACTTTTAATCACCTATACATGTACCAGTATCTTTCGTATATATCTAGCTATACATATATTTCGGACATACTTTGGCAGTCAAATTTAAACTTTTCTTCGTATCAAATCAGATATGATAGGGGTTCTGAATTTATAGATGGCAATTATCCTACAACACTACCACTTCTGAGAAGGGCACTCAATTCGAATCGCGAGTGCGCTCTGATATTCGTTTCGTTTTCGAAAAATGTATCATTTTTAGGCAAATTTATCTCACAGGATGATGAAATACATAATTGAAATCAACATTGCAAAACATGGCGGCAAGGTTATAGTAAATGGGATGGCTGACAACCGACATAGAATGAATGAATGGTATCCACCTGTACATACTTTTCTGTAGATAAAGTTTTTTCAGTTAAACTAACCTCCCATTTGGAACATCAATCAATCAATGTACAAGCCTTATGCGGTTCGCGGTAAAATGTGACACGAGGCTTTCACAAAATTGATCCCAAGTGATTTCATCCCTAACGAGATAGCATTGTAAGAGTTTGGGAAAAAAAAAATTATCGATTAATTATCCTTCTTCATATTTCATTAAAAAAGAATAACAATAATGTATAAGATGAGTATTCGATACAAAAGAATCGTCACAACTTTTATGAAAGTATTGCTCTCACTTGACCAAATAATTATGAACTATGTTCACAGTTGAAAAGGAATTTATTTTGACTTGAAGTGCAAATAATAAATGAAGAGTGATGTTTGGTAGTTCTTCTTTATCTTCGTAATATTTATCTGACACAACAGATTTCTGTAATGTATCACTATCGGTGTTTTAAAAAAAAAGCATCCTCGTGAAGTGGGCACAGTCTTATACAATGTTTAAGTGAATTATAGCAAAATTTAATACCATCTCTATTCCAACACAACACAATATACCACATTCTTGCATATGATATGTTTATATTCTTGAGTAATGGGCTAACCGATTTTAGACACCCGCTTTGCAACATAGTAAAGGATATCATGCTGGGGAATGAAAATAATCACAAAAGTTCTCCCTTTGTGGTTGTTAACATGTTTTTATGTATGCATGAATCTCAGTCTTACTTGGAAAAGGAATTTGCTTCGTTATATTATACCACTAACTTTGCAAAATATAGGAAAGGTAATAAAGTTGACAGTGAAAACACAGGAATTTTTTTAAACTTAATTAACTAACATATTTAGCAATGTATAATACTTAGATTACTACTACTTTCCACTGTCTTAGCCGTGGGAAAAATGTCTTTTCTTTTTTTTTTTGAACACACAACCCTTAAGAATTTTGTTTCCAATACTCATGAGACGTGTACATATGTACATATGCACATAAATACATAAATATTAGAATCCAAACTTGACATGACTATGCTAATGTGATATGTATTAATGTTTGTTAATGATAATCCTACAAGAAAGGAGACCCCCTAAATTGTGCCAATTACAGAGGTATCAGTCTCCTCAACATCGCGTACAAGATCCTATCTGCCATATTGTGTGAACGTCTGAAACCCTTCGTCAACAACTTGATTGGGCCCTATCAGTGTGGTTTCAGACCAGGAAAGTCCACAATCGATCAAATCTTTACACTTCGGCAGATCCTGGAAAAAACTCAAGACGTCCAAATCGATACCCACCATCTATTTATCGATTTTAAGGTTGCATATGACAGCATCTATAGAGACGAGCTATACAGAGCCATGTCAAGTTTAGGCATCCCTGCCAAACTCGTTCGCCTGTGCAGGATAACGTTGGAGAATTCTCGCTGCTCCATCAAGGTCGGTAACGATCTCACCGAGACCTTTGATGTCAAAAACAGATTTAGACAAGGTGACGCGCTGTCATGTGACTTCTTTAACATCGTACTTGAAAGAATTGTGCGAAACTTACAAGCCAACACCGGAGGCACAATCTTTCAAAAGTCTGTGCAATTACTAGCGTACGTCGACGACATTGACATTATTGGAAGAACACAGCGGACTGTCACCGGTGCGTTCGCTAGTATTGAAACAGAAGCTGCCAAAATGGGTTTAGCGGTAAACGAGGGCAAAACCAAGTATATGCTGTTAAACAGAAGGGATACGCAACATCGACGAATTGGACAGAACGTCACAATCGACAGCTATAACTTTGAGGTAGTAAGGGACTTTGTCTACCTCGGCTCTGCTATCAATTCTGACAACAACACCCCGGCAGAAATAAAACGAAGAATAACTCTTGCCAATCGCTGTTTCTTTGGGCTGAGAAGGCAATTGAGTAGTAAGGCCCTATCCCGAACAACTAAGGAGACTCTATATACGACCTTGATCATCCCAGTCCTTCTTTACGGCGCTGAAGCATGCACTTTATCGAAAGCGGATGAAGATATCCTTGGTCGTTTCGAAAGAAAAATCCTTCGTAATATATTCAGTCCCATTTGCGTTGACGGGTTTTGGAGGAGAAGATTCCTCTATATATACGAGAACTATACGAGCTGTACAGCGACATCGACCTAGTCAAAAAACTGCGCATCAGTCGTTTGAGATGGCTAGGACATGTCGAGCGAATGGACACCAGTGCTCTGGGCCGCAGAGTCTTCGAATCAAACCCGGAGGGACAGCGCAGTAGAGGAAGACCTCGCCTTAGGTGGCGCACACAAGTTGAAGGGGACCTGAACAAGCTTGGAGTGCGCAACTGGAGGCAGTTAGCCCGATAATGAATATCCCCAGTGCTGATATTCTGAGGTTGCCTTTTGTACTCGCATTTCAAACTTATATTTATAATGTTGTTCATTTATAGATTGCAAGTAAGTAGGTATGTATTTAATAAAAACACCTTCATTGAAGAGTTCAATAAAATTTTGAGTGTTGCTAAAGCTAAAAACTAAATTGTCGTGGGTGATATAAATATCAACCTTTTGAACGTCTCTGATAACGACACCGATAATTACCTGTTTTTGATGCCGTCATATGGGTTCAAGTGTTTTATTAGCGTACCTATTCGTGTGACTAATTCAACTAAGAGTTGCATTGATATTCCGCAAAATCACATAATCATTTCGTTTAAAGTTAAAGGCATTTTTGAAGATTTGGATGGTTCTATCGTTTTACAACAAAAAAAACCAACTTCCACAGTTTAAAACTCTCTGGTGAAGCTCCGAGTCCAGATACAAGATTAGCTTCTAAATTTCTTGATAATTTATAAAATTGATTAAAGTATGTAGGTGATTATGGTTCTGCAGTAATTGAAATTTCTTAGTAATTTTTAAGATTTAGGAACAAATTAGACGAAATGTATGGAAAATCGTACCCAAGATACAATCAAGTTTTTAGGAACGCATTACGTAATATTGTTTCTGGCCATAATGAAATTCCTTGCGTAAACAAGATTCTATGTTGAAAAAATGCCTAAGATATGAATTTTGGGAATCTGTTTATTCGGAGTGTGATTCTTCAATTGCTTATGACTTATTCTCTTAAAGGGTCCTTGAGACTTGCACTGTGTCTATGTCTATACTAGGCATATATAAAAACATATATAAAAACGTATAATAAAAAATATATAAAGCCATGGATTACTGATGAACTCTTAAGATAAAGTAATGGAAACGCGTGATCGCTACTATGCCAATAAGTTTTAAAGAGCCAAAGGTAATAGTAGGGAGAAGTGTAAAATTGCTGATAACCTTTTGGGAAAGAAAAATACTATCCTTAGGGTATGAAGGAATTACTGGTAGCAAATCTCAATGGGTCTCTTCATTGACATGACGAAGGTATTTGCCATGGTTAACCACGATTTACTACTAAGTAAAATATATAAAGCTGATTTCAGAGAAATAGTATCTATATGATTGATCTCATCCATATCGTAAAGGTAGAGAACATAAAGTAAAAGAAAATGCAACTTTTCGTAGTTTTCTTCATTAAAAAATGGTATACCACAGGGTACCGTTCTTGGTCGAATTTTATTTTTAAAATATATTAACTCTCTTTTCAAACAAAATTTTCATGGTTTATCCACTGCATTCCCTGATGATATAGCCTTTGTCATATCGTCAATAATTTGTCACATTGTCTGTCCGTACTCGTCTGAGAAAAAGATGCAGTACAACTAGTGCAAAAATGTTTGGAAATCCGCCCACTGCCAATCTCACTTTTTCATAAGTTCACAATTTAATTGAAATCAAAACAAGTCACACCTAATATGTACATATGTAGGTATTCATATTACATATTTATATCCATTTTGTTCATACATTGTAGCTTTTCTGTATATATATATTCATACTTTGCAGTGATGATTGAGTTCATTAAAATTTTCCAACGCCAATAAAAATAATAACACGCACAACACGAATGGTTGTGAGAAGCTAGGTCCTGGGTCCTATGAACCTATCGCGCCAAATATTTGTATTTTTTTATCAGCATAGCTTTCTTAAGGAAAGGTCAACAACCACAAACATAACAGAATTCGTTTCGACTACTTTGTGCGCATTGGAAGATGGTGAAGAAGTCAACGTAATTGCCACCGATGTTGGTAAAGCCTTCAATAAATTGTCCCACTGTATAGTTCTTTTCAAACTTATATGTAGTTTGAAAAAAAAATAGCTTCAGCTCCTAGTCTTAAGTTAGTGAAGAATAGCTTGTATTAAGCTTAAATAAATGAGGTAAATGAACTAAAGTAGTTTTTGCTTCTGGGTCTGGGGGAATTGGGGTCTATTATGTGGATTAAATCGTACCTCGAAGCACGACAGTACAAAGTGCTATTTAGATCCATTGTATCTGACCCCATTACAGACACCTCGGGGATTCTTCAGGACAGCCACCTAGGTCCGCTGATTTTCATATTGGCAATTAATGACGTTGAATGTATCATTAAAATCTCAATTTTTTCCATCTACGCTGATGACATGAAAATCTTCAGTCAAATATCAATTCAAGCGGACTCTCACCCTTTCCAAGTTGACCTGAATGATTTTTGAACATGGTGCCAAAAAAAATTTTCTTCAGCTAAATAAATGTCAGGCCACAAAAAAAAACCAATTTTTGCCGCGACAGGATCGTGGCCTTCCCACAAGCACTTGTGTTGTGCGTATTCTTTACACGAATGGAGGGGTCATACTGTTTAATGCCGTATCCGAAGGGCAATTTTTGTTTGGAGAAGTTTTTCATGACAGTTTTACTCTCGGATGTTTGTCAGATGCTCGCGAGAGTTGGGGCCGTGAAAGAAATTTTAGGCGTTGTGTGGGGATTGAACCTGGAATCCCTCGCTCCGTAGTACAACGCACTAACCACTTGAGACTCTCAGAGTCAGACTGTCGCATACATATTCCCTTAAACGTCTTCCATCAGTCCCTCGATCATATTTTATCGGAGGCGAGCTTGTCTCTTCGACTGCCTTATCGACGACATTATTATCAGGGCCAACTCAATGCTCAGTTTCGTAACACGGTGGTCTAAGAAATTCTCCCCTATGTTACGAAATTGCTCTACGTCACTTTTGTCAGACTTATTCTTGAAGATGCTAACCAAGTGTGGTCTCCCTATCATGACATCTATTCTATTCGGATTTAAGCTGTTCAACGAGCGGTTTGCTATACGGGGCCTCCAATGGAACCATAAATATTACTTGCTTATATGAGGATCGTGTAAAACTGATCAATGTAGAATCACTGGAAAAACGCCGAGAAGTAGCTGACATACTCTTTGTCGATTAGTTACTAACAGTAAACATTGCTTGCTCTGCTTTGCTCCAAATGATTTCCCCAAACACGAATCCACGCAACCGTATGTCTGTATCACTCTTCCGCCTTAATTTGCACCGAACCAGTTATGGTTGCAATCAGCCAATGTTAAGAATGCTTCGCATGACAAACCGAATGCAAATCTGCTTTGATGTCCATTGCAGCAGATTGGCACTGAGAAATTTTTAAGACCCTTTCTTAATTTAGTTAAGTAATTATAGCTCTCCTATTACATGACCGTTGAATACCAAATTACTTGGGGTCGGCCCTCCTAGTCGTAAGGCGCCAGGTGCATTTATTCTGGGTTGTCGTTTCATCGATTCTTGAGGCTTTCATTTCCCTTTTAATTAATCCGAACCAGGAAGCTGCTGTTCGTCCGGGCATTCTCCTTGGAACTTTGACGCGGAGAACTTTCTTTCCATATCTCATCGTTTCTCCTCATTACATGACCATACCATTTGAGCCTCTTCTCAGTAAGCTTCTCACGTATGTGGGCTACTTTCAGGGTACCTCTGATAGGTTGGTTTCGGACTTTGTCCATTTTAGTCCCGACCCCCAACGCAACATCCTCATTTACATGGAGTTTTTGCTCTTGCACTTTATTTGAACCTCAAACTTCTGTGCCATACAAGAGTGAATGCCTCACAGAGGACTTATAAATTTTACCCTTAAGCTTTGGTGTGAATTTTTTGTCACATAGGACCCCAGTTGCGGATCGCCATTTCACCCATCTAGAATTTATGTGGTTTTTTTTGCACGTTAGATTTTAACGTTAGATGAAATTACAGAGCCGAAGTATTTAAAGGTGCTAGTTGTTGGTATCGAGGTTCGCTTGATCGTTATGGTTTTTATAGGATTTATCGCGGACGGATTCGAAAGGGGAGAAACATATACTCTGTTTTCCTTCCGTTTAAACGAAGTCCCTTATCTTCTAGCTTTTCTACCCAACTGTCTATTTTCGACTGGAGAGATTCCAACGATTCGGCTACCAGCACTATATCATCTGCATACATGCTTGTCCACGGTGCTTCATCCTGGACTTAAGGCTGATGCTGATCCTTGGTGCACTCTGACTTTTACCTGAAATTTTTCAGAAGTACCGCAGATGCTTCTAACTTGGGTGGTAGTGTCTGCATATACATATATCCTTGATGAGTTCAATATACTGCCCTGGAACTTTATGATGCCTAAGTGAGGTTCCGTGGTGACCTATCAAAAGCTCTTTCAAGGTCTAAGAAAGCAATGTGCAGGTTCTTTTTACTCTCTTTTGACTTTTCCAAAAGGATTCTCAAGATCAAGACAAATCAACATTGGTTTCTCGATATGTCTATTAGGCTGCGCAGTCTACTTTCAATGACTTCCATATCTTCATTGTGTGTGACCTGAGCTTATAGAGGTATAGTGATCGCATTATTGGACGTTGCCTTTATTTTTATATAGAGGTATAAGGTAACTATTTCTCCAGGCATCCGGTAGTTTATGTCCTTCCATCAGGGCTTTAAACTGAAGATATTTCTCTCCCGAGAGGCCTAATTTTTTCCACAAGTCGGAGGGAATGTTACCTGGCCTACCGATATTTGGTTTTTCATTCCCCTGAGTGCTTCATGAATTTCGTTCATAGAAAACATGTTGAGTGGTCCCAGTTTCGGTGGCAGTGGATCTGATTTTGAGTGCTCGAACACGTGTTTGCCTCTTTGTTTGTTGTAAGGAGTTTTCCGTTCACGTCACAAATGTAACAAATGTAAATATGATATTTTGGTAGCATATTCCTTGTTTTTGCAATTTTAAAAATCTCGTTTTGGCCTCCCTTTGTTTCCAAATTATGATAGAACGTGACATATCTCTGCCCTTTGCTACGGGTTTTGTGGGTGGGTCACCCTCTTACTCTGGGAACCATTCACTCCTTTGTATGAAGGAGCTAATCTTAGCCGTGCAGGCACTGTTGAGATCATTCAGATCATTGAAGAAGTATTCGCCTAATGTGGCTTTCCTGGTCGTTGTGAGGGACGCCCAATCTTTGGCAGAAGAGCATCATTGAGCACTAAATTCCATAGTAATGGAAATAAAACTCCCCCTTGGGGGGTACCACGATGTAATTGTCATTTGACCTGGCTACTTCCGAAGGACGCGGTGATTACCCTACTTTTAAGAATATTTTCTATAAAGCAGCAGACTGTTTCGCAGAGCCTACGTAGGGCATTGTTTATCGAATATGTTTCTACGTTGTTGAAAGCTCCCTCAATGTCTAGGAAAGACACCAGTGTGAATTCTTTAATTGAGAGGGATTTTTCGATATTTTGGATGATTGAGTGAAGGGCCGTTTCCACAGACTTGCCTTTTTGATAGGCGTGTTGTGACGTAAACGGTAGGGTGCTATCAATTGTGGCCTTGATGTGAAGATTTATGATTCTTTCAAGGATCTTTAGAAGGAAAGACGTTAGGCTGATTGGTCTGAGGTCTTTCGGAAGGGTATGCGATGTTTTGCCTGCTTTAGGTATAAATATCACCTTTACCTCGGTCCAGGCGGCCGGCATTGTTCCTAGCTCCAGACAGCCCTTCAGGCTACAGAACAGGGTATGCGCTATAATGCTGAAAGCCGTCTGGATTTGTGTCGGGAAGATGCCATCCGGCCCCGGGGACTTGAAGGGCTCGAAATTGGCCACCGCCCACTTCAGTTTTCTTCATTTATGAATTCAGGAGGTAGCGGCGGACGTGCGATATTTATTAGGGCAGGAGCATTGCTAGGGATAGGCGTGCAGCCGGGGAAATGAGTATCCTTGAGCAGGCTAAGCGATGCTTCATCAGATTCCGCCCATGATCCATTGGGGTTCATGAGGACACTTAGCACGGTTGGTGTTTTGGAGAGGACTTTGCGCAGTTTGGAGGCTTGAGACGTATTGTCAATACTCTGGCAGAAGCTACGCCAGGATATACGTTGGGCCTTCCGAACTTCAGCTTTGAATTTCTTCAGGCTTTGTTTGTAAGTATCCCAGTCCGTGGGTAGCCTTGTTGATTTGGCTTTGTTGAATTTTTTCCTGCTTACGCAGCGAAGATTGCTGAGTTCTCCATTCCACCATGGCGAACGGTTGCCTACCTTCCTTGTCGTAATGAGTCTTGTCCTCATTTAGTGCTGAGTTTAGGGCGGAAGTGAGAACGGTGTTAAGCTTGTATTAAGCTTACATAAATAAATAAATATACTGAAAGGCCTATCAATTTTGCTTTAATATTTTTTCATTTTTAGTAAAATCTTTTCAAAAATTAAATATATGAAACGTAGGCGTGTCTGTTCTTGTACTTGGTGCACCATATTTTTGTATATGTCACACATATATCCTTTT
Source organism: Xylota sylvarum (assembly GCA_905220385.1). Classification (NCBI taxonomy): domain Eukaryota; kingdom Metazoa; phylum Arthropoda; class Insecta; order Diptera; family Syrphidae; genus Xylota; species Xylota sylvarum. Next base: position 66,714,654 of record LR999958.1, on the reverse strand, counting down.
TTACTTTACTAAGTGTCATATATAAGAAAGTAGGTGGAATTTCATACCTATCGTTTCAGACTATTGACAGTAGCTATTTTAGTTGAACTTCAGACCTCAATAATTTATAAACCTTCAGCATTAAGGTGCTGTGTTTATATGCTACTAAATATGTACTAAATAAATGTGTAAATAGGAGCTGTCGCGCTAAATATTTATTTTTTTTATTTATCTTAGATATATTTTAAATTGAATGTACATATACTTTGCATATGTAAATATAAAAGCTTCATCTATGTACATCCATTCTGATTTAAACCATTTGTTCAAACTAGAAACCATAAAAGTCTTGACATTGATTGTGGTAATTTCCTTAGAAAAATAAATTAGTCACTCTCCCTCTACAGCTGCGATTTGATGAGAAAGCAAGTTTAATTAAACAACAAAATAAGATACCAACCAAGTATCGATTGAAAACGACAATAAAATCAATTTGATTGGAAAAATTTAGGCGAACTCACGGTCATTGTTTATTACGCAATAAAAAATAAATAAATTAAAACAAACATCTACATGTATGTATGTATGTATATAAATTTATAGAAAACAGAAGCAAACGTTATTCAATCCGGCAATATAAAATGTTGTTCCGAGTTAAAGACAGACGTTAAACTATGTACTTATGTACATATGTATATAATACAGCATTTTACATCAATATTGAATCTAAAATACCAAGCAAGTACTATATGTATGTACTTATAAAAATAAATCTTCATTATAAATTAAGAAAATATTTGCAATGAATTTTTGCGTTGGAATCCCAAGACTTTGTAGATGAAAATTTAATTTGATTTTTCTTTCAACATTCATTTTCCAGCATTCCTTGTTACCTTTTTAGTGAGGGATGGTAACTATGACGAACCAAAAGCAAAGGGAGGGCCGTCATATATCCAACTCTTTTATTGTTTTTGGTTTTGAATTTTTCAACCCTAAAATACTCCAATTGTGAATAATAACAGCAGGCAAAATCCATACATCTTTTTTTCAAAGCTTGAGGCAAGACAAAAAACAATACACTTAATGGTTGTAAGATACTCTATTTCGCATATTATAACTCGTTCTCTAGACAACGCCTTCTCATAATACATATGTACATATGTATACACATATAAAAACCTATTATCAAAAAACTCGTTAAGAACTCACTGTGAAAGAATTGAAAACGTCCCACTTGTGGTTTGCCCTTCAACTGTCTTCAGCTTCTTCTATGGCTTGAACGAATAAATCGGAGAATTTACTAATAGTCCTGAAGTTTATGCTATTGTACTGTTATTAGGGGAATGCCTGCCAATATGAATCAATAGTATATACATAGATCTATGTTTGTATGTACTTATATCTTTTGCAGTAGTCACGTAGTTCTAATGATAGTAGGCTTTAGTCCTGTCTTTCGAAAGTCCTGCATCAATACACAAGGCTGCCGTGGTCTTGATCACAGGATTAAATGATTTGGAAGGAAACAAATTGGGCTGAAATGAGAATTCTAATCCACTTAATCAATAAATTTGAGTTTCTACTCTGTTTCAAAACTTTTTATCTGCAGCAACTCATGTGCAGAATCAACAAGCTTCTGCAAGCAGCTGAATAACTAGTTTGTCGCAGTTTATAAAAGAACACATTTTTATACAAAACATTTCGAATTTCTAATGTAACAAAAAAAAACCGCACTAGGGTCTTTCATGTTTTTTGGCTAATTAGTTCTTGCGAGTTTCCCTAATTGTATTTTATTGGATTTTATTGGATGTAATGAATGTTCTGTAAGAAGATTCTCTAACAAATATCTCTCGATCACACTCTGACCATAAAAATTGGCACAGGACTGAAGAGGTGTACATCCACAAATGCCAGCAATCTGTGGAACCAGTATCGCGACATCATCCAAGGGGTAGCAGAGACTACCATAGGCTACCGGCCACCACCCAAAAAGAGCCCTTGGTATGATGATGAATGCGTGCGTCGAAAATAGGTGACAGAAAATGCACACATGCAAGCGAGAGAAGGGTATCGAGCCAAAAGAAGGGAGGAGAAGAAGATCCTGCGTAAGAAGAAACGGATCCACGCAGTCTCCCAGCTCAAGGATATCGAAGAGTCCCGCGATAGGAACAATATCCGGACGTTTTTTAGGAAAGCCACGCAACTGGCAGGTGGCTTCAAGCTCGGAACGCAGGATCTTCGAAACAGTGAAGTGAAGCTACTTAATGGGCATCAGGAAGAGAGAGTGATGGGGCAAGAAGAGAACCCGCATCCAGTCAATGAAGAATCCATCGCCCCTCCCTGTTTTGAAGAGGTCGGCTCAGCTATCAAAAAGCTGAAGAACGACAAGGCCGCCGGCTCTGATGGTCTATCACCCAAATCATCAACCAAGTATGGGTGGATGAAGTCATGCCCAATGACTGGACTATCAGCTCTACATTCCCCATCTTCAAGAAAGACGATCCTATGTCTTGTAAGAACTTCCGCGGCATATCCCTGCTTAATGTCGCATATAAGATCCTATCCAACGTACTGTGTGAACGTCTGAAGACTTTCTGCAGCACACTAATCGGCACGTACCAGTGTGGCTTCCGGCCCGGCAGATCGACGATCGATCAAATTTTCACACTAAGGCAAATCCAGGAAAAGACCAACGAATTTCAAGTCGAGACTCACCATCCCTTCATCGACTTTAAAGCCGCATATGATAGCATTCATCATCTTGAGCTCTACAAGTCGATGGCCGAATTCGGGATCCCGGCTAAACTGATCCGTCTGTGCCGCGTGACGCTGGAAAACACGAGGTGCAACGTGCAATTCAGAAACAGTTCCTCCAAACTATTCCAAACATGCATCGAATTTCGGCAAGGAGACGCGCTATTATGTGACTCCTTCAATCTTGTGCTGGAACAGATAGTGCGCAGGGCAGGTATGAACACGGAAGGCACTATCCTTAACAAATCTATCCAACTGCTGGGATAAGCACGCGACATCGACATCATCGGTCGCTCCCATCGCGCCTTGATAGAGGCTTTTACGGCAATTGAAAAAGAGGCGAAACGAGTTGGCTTTGAAGTGAATGAGGACAAAACCAAGAACATGTTGTCAACACACAAAGAAGCATCTGTCCACCGCCAAAACGTCACTGTTGGCAACAGTAACTTCGAAGTGGTTAAGGAGTTTACCTATCTCGGAGAAAATATCAACTCCACGAATGACAACTTAGTGGAGATTCGACGAAGACTTACCCTAGAAAACCGTTGCTACTTCGGTTTGGCGAAACAAATGGGTTCAAAACTCCTAACTCGGAAGACGAAATGTATGCTCTACAAAACTTTGATCCTGCCAGTTCTGCTGTATGGAGCCGAGTGTTGGGCGATAAGCAGGAAAGCAGAGCAAATACTGAACACTTTCGAAAGAAAAATTCTACATCGGATATTCAGTCCCGTATGCGAGGAGGGCGAATAGAGGAGAAGAAACAACGGCGAACTCTATGAGCTGTACCAAGATGTAGATGTAGTTCAAAAAGCCAAACAAAAATAGGTATTTCTAGTGAGGCTATCTATTGGCAAATACATGCGTTGAAAATGTAGATCCTTCCCTGATGTGCTGTCATTTCATGACATGATGATGAATAGAAGTGGATTTATTGCGTCTTGGTAAAACTTTTACCGAAACGTTTCAATTGATAAACCAAGTTTATGGTGATGATTGTTTATCCCGTGGTAGAGTTCATGATTAGTATACGCGATCTAAAAATGAGAACATAAAAGACGAGCAACATGTTGGCCAACCGAAATCCGTGATCACCGCAGACTCCATTAACACAGTGCATGAATTCATCAAAGATCAGCCAAAACCTGCATTGAACTTCATGGAATTCTAATTGATCATCTCAAAAACATCTATTTGAACAAACATTTGGGCTGCCAGAAACTCGGTGCACTGTTTGTTCCGCACAAGTTGATGAAAGGAAAGCATTTGCGGACATAGAAGCCATCCAAAAGGCTTGTACCGACATCCAGAAGGACATCCTGACCGACGCGACGATCTAAAACACTCATTCGATATGCGGAAGGGGACTATCTTGAATAAAATAAATCGGTTTTTGTTGTTCTTATTTTTAAAGAGTAGTGTTTACTTTGGAACGCACTTTGTACATTGAATTCAATACTTGGATATCTGATATTTTGTACTCTAACCGTAAAACCATTACTTTTTTCAAGTTATTCCACAAAACGTATTGTTAAATTGTGCTTTGTGTCAACTCCTATGTTAAGCATACTTATGTAGTTATAATTAATTCGTTTTCTTCCATATTAAAAATACGTAGATCCTAACCCCTATTATATAAAGTTTTCTGTCTCGATTCGAGGAGACATCCCAGGCGAATTGAAAGGTGTTATGGTCTGTATGTACGTTCTATATATGCTTAGCAAAAATACGAACGTACGTTATACATACTTACATATATGTATGTATATTAACAAACGATAACGGCTATTGTTATCTTAGATAATATCGCAAATTTACACCAACTATCTATATAAAAACGAACAATCATACTGATTTCCCATTGCGTTATCGATAACATGCAAGGAATTGTAACAAATGGCTTCATTATTTATTCTTAAGGACGTCATTCAACGTCCACAATGCTCAAAAAGTAATTCAATTCAAATAAAACTCACCAAAATAGATAGGTAAAGATTTAAAAGAAAAATGTTCACTAAAGCTTAAATGACGTTGCCTCTCTTGGGTGCCAAGTTTTTATGATAATATTCTTTAGGATGGATGTACTTTATTGGAATTTTTTGTTGGAATCAGGATAGGAAGAAAGATATTAAAATACTCAAATCACAAGAACTAACTCAAAAGCAGTAAAATATATCAACCCAATATTTATTCTACACCCATACTATCAAACATCTTAAAGATAAAGTAAACAAAATTGTGATTTGGTACAGAAATTCTGCCTACTACTAAGATTCGTATTGTACATAGCACCCTTTAAGGGGAATCTTTGCATCTGCTTGAATTTATTGCAATTATGATTTTTTTTCGCCGTTATAGCTGATTCTTGAAGTGGGGTATAAAAGGGAACTTTTCTTACAGGTTGGGGGTTGTGCGTCGGGGTAACTTTCCTACCACGGAAAAAACAAATAGTTGCGAATCAACCAATAGCCCCGGAAAAGGATGATCTTACTGTTGATGAACCCGGCAAAAGAAACAAGGACAATGACTTTCTGATCTCCACGTGGATCCTTAACAGGCCGCGTGCAGCCGAACAAGCTGCAGATATCACCGCCTTCCAGGAAGTGCAATGGGATCGACCCGGCAAAAGGAGGATGAAAAACTACGACATTTAGTACACTATAGAGAACAGAAACAGTGCTTATTCAGACGGATTTGTCATACGCGGCAGACTTAGGCAAGAAGAAAAACGAATACTGCTCGTAATGTCTACGAGCAGAAGAGGTGGGAAGAACATCGGCTTCTCCAAAAGAAGAAAAAAGTGGACGAGAAGTGCGCGATCGAAGATATTGACCTGGTAGAGAGCATACACCAACTCATTTTTAAAATTTGGTCAGATGAGTGTATGCCTGATGGATGGAATCTCTGCACCGCTTGCCCGATCCACAAGAGAGAAGACCCCCTCAATTACGCCAACTACAGAGATATCAGTCTCTTCAACATCGCATACAAGATCCTATCTGTCATATTCTGTGAAAGTCTGAAGCCTTTCGTCAATAACCTGATTGGCCGCTATCAGTGTGGTTTCAGACCAGGAAAGTCCACAATCGATCAAATCTTCACATTTCGGCAGATCCTGGAAAGAACTTAAGATGTCCAAATCTATACCCATCATCTTTTCATCGATTTTAAGGCCGCATATGACAGAATTTATAGAGACGAGCTACACAGAGCCATGTCTAGTTTTGGCATCCCTACCAAACTCGTTCGCCTGTGCAGGATGACGATGGATTTAGGCAAGGTGACGCGCTGTCATGTGACTTCTTTAACATCATCAGAAACTGCAGTTTAGCGATAAACGAGGGCAAAACCAAGTACATGCTGTCAACAAGAAGGAACACTCAACATCGACGAATTGGACAACACGTCACAATCGACAGCTATAACTTTGAAGAAGTTAAAGGACTTTGTCTATCTCGGCTCTGTTATCAATTCTGAAAACAACACCTAAGCAGAAATAAAACGAAGAATAACTCTTGCCAATCGCTGAGAAAGCAATTGAGTAGTAAGACCCTATCCCGAACAACAAAGGAGACTCTGTATAAGACCTTAATCATTCCAGTCCTCCTTAGCATGGACTTTATCGAAAGCGGATGAAGATATCCTCGGTCGTTTCGAGAGAAAAATTCTTCGTAAGATATTCGGTCCCGTTTGCGTTGACGGGCTTTGGAGGAGGAGATTCTAGAACGAACTATACGAGTTGTACAGCGCATCAGTCGTTTGAGATGGCTATGACATATAGAGCGAATGGACACAAACACTCCGGCCCGCAGAGTCTTCGAATCAAATCCAGAGGGATAACTCCGTAGAGGAAGACGTTGCTTTAGGTCGCGTGCACAAGTAGAGTGGAACCTCAACTGACTTGGAGTGTGCAACTGGACGCAGTTAGCTACCGGGTTAATTGGAGAGGCTTGTTGGTTAAGGCCTAGGTAAGTGCTGCAACCACAACGATAGTCCATAACCACTCTGCTCACTTTTTGGCTTGTCGTCTTCTGACGATCTCTGTACCTTTTTCGGGCCCATAATGAAATTTATCCACTTTCGTTAAGTTTCGTTAACTTTTGCAATTTCATCCCCTGAGTACATTCGTTTCGATGACTCCAAAGCAAGGATGAAAATGAGGATAGAACTCTTTTCATTTCCTCCACAGAAATCCAACTCTCCATGTAAACAGACCTTGAAAAGACAGAAAAGTAATCCTTTTTTTAAACTCCATAGGAAGAATGAAAATATCTCCGTTCTCAATTAACACACCCGAATAATCAGGTCACGTGAGTTGTGGTATCAAAATGGCGCACCCTTAACACTAATTGGATTCTTATTGATCCACCAATTCTATCTTCCTACGTACCAACATCGAACATAGAAACTGTAACGAGATATTCAAATTGGCCCTTTAACTCGTAAGAGAACCATTTTTGTTTTTCCTTCTTAAAATTCGGGTGAGAATACGTGCGAACAGAACGAAAATGATATTAAATGTTTCTTTTTATTAAAAAAGAAATGGATATTCCCCTAGAAGTGGGCGTTTTCGAATACATTACAAAATAATGTCACTTCTAAACTGTTAATGAGGTCTTGAGTGTGACGTTTAAAGATATTCTCATGAAATTTGTAATGAAATTAAGTGTTGTGAGCTAATAGGTCTGGTTGCGTAGTTTTTGCACCAAAATTTGTAATTTGTCAAATTTCAAGAAGTAGGGTAAAATTTTCTCAGGGAGAGGTATAATGACGAAAAAGAAAACGAACGCGTTGAACAATAAAAGTTACCAACTTTTCAAACGTCAAACCTTAAAACATCGCAAAAGAAGTTTATTAATTTATAAGACTTAATATAAATTAGTATAAAGATATTTATTGAACCTAATCATGAGAAAATTTCTTACTTTTTTGTGAGTATTTTTTTTTTTATGAAAATTCTCCGCACTCGAATAGGAGTTGGTAAAAACTCGTTGTTTTAGGATGGTATGCGAACAGAACTAATGTTGTCTTAAACACTTACAAAAGTGGCATACAAACTCGTGCAATAAAACAAAACATTGAAACATATTTCAATCTTATTTGTATAGGTACGTGTCGGAATAGAAAATTTCCAAAAGCGGGGAAACATCATTGACCAAAACTGTCACTAATGTCAGTAATGTTACTGATGCTCACAAAAATGTTTCCTATTGTGTGACAGCAGCAGCAAGAAAACGTAGTGTCAGAGCCAATTTTTCGTATTGAGTTATTGCTTCTCTGAACACTGTGTCTTGCTTTTTAATTAAGAAGTTACAAGTTTAAAGAACAGTTAATAGTTTTTGTTAGACATTCGAAAATAGTTTCCAACGTCTCCGTACTTTTAAATATTTATGTGAGAATTTAACTTTCTCATTTTTCTAAAGTCGTTAACCCACTTGGTTCTTTTACTTTTCTTTTTATTGCAAAGTCCACGTTTTGCTCGTTATCCATGTTTATTATTCAAAACTATAATAACTTGAATGATGGTTCGAGTGTCAATCAAAACCTATAATCTGTATGTGAAACCATCATTCAAAAAATGACATCAGTTTTGAGTGACAATCATGTTTGATGATGTGTATCCGCTTTAAAGCTGGATCTGTTGTCAACGACATACATATATATGTACATACATATGTGGAGTATCACAAGAGTTACACACTTACCTATGTAGATGAAAAAATATGGTCGAATCATCTACCAATAAGATTTTCGTTTGGCTTTGAAACTAGGGATACAAAAAAAAAAAAAAGAATACAAATATTTGTACGGGACCTGGTTGCTTCTCGTTACCATTCGTGTTGTGCGTGTTGTATTCTTCACATGAAAGGAAGGGGATTTTTCATGGCGTTATACTCTTGAATGTTTATCAGAAGTTCGCGAGAGGTGGGTCCGTGAAAATAGTTTTTGAGTTCTCTGGGAGTCAAAGCTAGGAACTCCCACTTAGTACTCCGACGCAGTACCCATAGAGCGGGGGGCGCTCACTGAACCAGGCATGTGTCACAAAAAAACTTAATCTGTTACCAAAATTTAAGTCGAGTAACTAGTATTTATAAGTATAGCCAAAGCATATACCATAGATAAATGGAAATTAAACAAGAAAAATACTCCCTGAGTTAAAAGACATAAAGGTCTCAACGATTGCGTTGCGGGAGTCAAGTCGGATGGAAAGTATGTACATATACGTACAGGCAGGAATAACATCATTTAACACCCTGAAGTTTTTTTTTAGAGAAAACTTCAAGTCCAAGGAATAGAGTCAAATATATGTGCAGGTAATTAAAAAATATAGAAGAATCTATGAGGAAAAAAAAAGTCTGGTCAAAGATAGCAAGGAATGATGGAAGGTCACCAAGGAAATTAGAAAACAAACAGATCGAAATTGTTCCGAACTATAGGACAAAAATTTTAGAAACTATTTTTAGCAGTTCTTAGACCTGCTGAAGACATCTAAGAACATATACTAAGTAGCATTGTTTCAAGAGAATGCAGAAATTTCAATTGAAGATGTAAAGAAGGTACACTCAAGGAGAAATTTATATAAAGCTCCAGGTGTAGACGGTATTCTCTATGAATTCTTCGGAACACTGCCAATATATTCCTAGTTGAATTGATACAGACTTCTACTTCTTCTCAAGTGGTCGTTCAAAGTCGGTGGTCCCATTCTACTTGTGCGTGCCACCTAAGGCGAAGTCTTTCTCTGCTGCGTTATCCCTCCGGGTTTAATTTGAAGACTTTACGGGCTGGAGCACTGGTGTCCTACATGTCCTAGGCATCTCAAAGGGCGCAATGCGCAATTTTTTGACTAAGTCGATGTCGCTGTACAGCTCGTGTAGTTCGTCGTTGAATATCCTCATCCAAAGCGCGTTAACGCAAACGGGACCGAAAATTTTACCAAGAATCTTTCTTTCAAAGCAACCGAGGATATCTTCATCCGCTTTAGATAGAGTTTAAGCTTCAGCACCATTAAGCAGGACGGGGATAATCAAGGTCTTATATAGAGTTTCCTTAGTTGTTCGGGATAGCGCTCTACTACTCAATTGCCTTCTCAGCCCAGAAAAAAACAGCGATTGGCAAGAGTTATTCTTCTTTTAATTTCTGGTGCGAATTTCTTGTCAGAGTTTATAGCAGAGCTGAGGTAGACAATGTCCCTTACTACCTCAAAATTATAGCTGTCGATTGTGACGTTCATCGATGTTGAGTGTCTCTTCTTGTTGACAGCATATATTTGTTTTGAAATCTCCATCGTCCATCGCTCTGTATAGTTCATCTCTATAAATGGTGTCATATGCGACCTTAAAATCGATGAAAAGAGGTTGGGTATCGATTTGGACTTCTTGAGTTTTCTCCAGGATCTTCCAAGTTGATACGGACATTTAAGTCAATATTCCAAAGGGACAAAGTAGATGAAACTTTTACAAGAACTATAATTCGTTTTAGTATTGAAGAAAGAAGATAGCATCGTGTTAAGTAATTAAAAGGAATATCTTTTATGCATTGCGAAAGTCATGGTGAATATCCTACATGAGCGGTTATCTACTTGGGTCGAAAATTATAATATTTTAACGGAATACCAGGCTGGCTTCAGGAGAAAATACTCAACGGTAGGCTTTCGAGTTTTGCGAAAACCGACGCATTCGCGTTCATGCATTTTTCGTAGACTTTAAAGTGGTATCGTGAAAACTATTAATATACAAAGGGGACGCAATCAATTTGGGTATCAACCAAAGTTGTCACACTGCTGGAGCACATGTTAATCTAGGATATCTCATGTCATCGCTACTGTTTTCTCTACATATACATATAAATCATTTGCATGAGTGCACATATGCATGTATGCAGATGAGCTTAGTACAAGTCCTGCAAAGGATAATAACTAATTTAGACAATAAGAAAGTGTCATATAATGGTGTTTAAAAATGAAGGCAGAAAAGCTAACCAAGGAAATCGGTACTTCAAAGGTGAAGAGATACAAATCTCGGCAAATTATTGCTACGTAGGGATGCCATTGAAGCCATCAATAATTTTCAAAGTACATTGAGAAATGGAACTATGCGGTAAAAAACAACATAAACTTGACTTGGGGCAACTTCCTCAATAAGAAAAATGTCTCTCTGCTATCGAAGTGGCATTTAGTCTTATTTTATACAAGATTAAACCCAGGTTCACCTCGAACTGTACTGCCACCTATGTAAGCACCTATATAAGATTCAGAGCAGCAGTAACAGCCTTAGAATGGTGTACGTTTATCTGAGTAAATGTGATATCATTGGTGTAGAATTGGGTTTTCGTTCCTAATTTGCGATTTACATCGTAGAGGTAACGTATGTCATACACAAATTTCATGACTTAGACAGAGGTCTTATTTGTACAACCATTCGTTCGCAAATAACTATGTACCTACACCCGGAATAGGGAACATATTCCTTTTTCTTCATTTGAGCTTACAATTAACTTCAGTTTCTTACAGAACAGGACCACCTTAGTATTGTTAGGATTAATACTCAGACTACAGCTAGTAAAGGGTTTTCCATTAAGGCAAAACATCTTGTGCTTGAGATATAAAAAAAAAATCCAAAGACGGCAAATGACACAAACTTCACTGGTCGATTTCTGAACATAAAATGGTCACTGAATTTCGACTTCAATAACGCGACTGTTTGGCCAGGTGTGTGGCTATGGTGTAGTGTGGCGTACATATGATCGAATCATGGTAGGTAGGTAGCAGTGGTTGTGTCAGCAAGCCGCGCTTGAGGAAACTGATAATATCCCCAATGCTAATCTCCGCCAACTCTAATAGGTTGTCGAAAAAGGGTTTACCTAGTGTGCGCTGCCTCGCCCTGCCTAGAGCTGGACACTTGCACATAAAATGTAAGATTGTTTCCGTCTCGTTAGCAGTATTACAGCTGCGACAATGTGCATTAAATGGAATGCCTATTCTGGCCGCATGAACCCCGATGGGCCAGTGGCCAGTACTATTTGCCAGAACTCTTGCTATATCTGCACGGTTTCTACTTAAAAGTTCTTGTGTTCTACTCCAGCAGTAATTCGGCCACATCTGTCTAGATATGAAGCAGTTCCTCACCCCCTGCCATCTGCAGTCAGCCTTTGATAGATAGTGCGCCAAGATACTACCCTTAAGGGCCCTCAGCGGGACATTCTCCGCGAGGGAACCATCAAGGGCAGAACCCCGCCTTGCAAGTTCATCAGCTCGCTGATTACCCTCAATGCCACTGTGCCCGGCACCCAAATAAGACTAATCCTGAACCGATGACCAAAAGAGGCAAGTTCCTCTTTGCACTGTTCTACGAGCTTCGAAGATGAAGTGGCAGATGAAACAGCCTTGATAGCGGCCTGGCTATCAATGAGGATGGCTATAGAGCTAAGGAGTGTGGTGGTTTGAGTAGGCGGCAAGCCTTTCGTACAGCAAGAACTTCCGCCTTGAAGACGCTGCACGAGTCAGGGACACGGTACGATTTGGAAATACAGAGAGGAGCAGAGAATATCCCCGTCCCTACCCCACAGTCCATTTTAGAACCGTCGGTGAAAATTGTTGTATCGAACCCATTTGTAGTTTCACCGATTTCCCACTCCAACCTGGTTGGGAATCTGACCGTGACGACTTTTCCGAAGTTCACTCTGGGAGTTATATAGTCGGTTGTATTGGCTACCAGGTCCCGTGGGAGCAGATTCAGGATGCTGTTGTGGCCATAAGGTTTGCTACACCAGCATCCCGTCTCTCTTAATCTGACCGCACTGCATGAAGAATCATTCTCTTCCAATTTATCCTAAAAATAGATAGTCAACATGGTCTGGTAGCGATCTCCATTTACCGTAAATTTGTTGCCAATAACCAATAACCCCTCCAGCATGAAAACCCCACCAAGCAGTAAACTTTTGGGGGTTTAATAAATGAATTTGGGTCGCCCAAATGGCTCACCTGTCCAAATGCGACTATATTGCTTGTTAACAAAGATGTTGAGCCAGAAATAGCAAGTATAGACGAGTTGAAACATGAAACAAACCGTAGCTAACTTTATGCATAGCTGAGAAATTCCTATTGCAAAAATTGGGTGTCCCAATTTGAAGGACATCAGATTGCATGCTGGTATTTGGGACTAAAATAGTGAAAAAATATGTGTTAGTCACAAATATGTGTTAGATCTTACTCTTGGCTATGTTGATAAAAATTTTCATCTCTTATCAAAAATAGTCTCTTCAAATTTTTAAGAACCTTCTAAAGTACACACGCTTTAATACCTACTATACATACTCAGTTCTAATAAGCGTATGTGGTGGTAAACACATGTATGTATGTACGTAGATTATTGGAAAACTTTGTATAAGAGGTAACAAAGAACCTCTTTCATTCAAAACCGACTTTTACCAAGCACCCGTCACATCTCATTCTCATTCATTCCTTTGCCAAAGAATACATAATTGACGCGCATGTATAATGTATAATTTTTTTTTAACGACAGATAGAAATTTGTGCAAAGGTCGCCCTATTTATATAACATACCTACGCATTTTGCTCGAAGTAAGATTTCCACCGATTGTCTCCATTTCTGGTATAGCTTGGAAATACCCTGCAGACATTGACATCCGAGAATTCGCATACGAATATTAAACTGGAACTTCGTCAACACGACATACAATTTATGTAGATACTCTTCAAAACATTCACCTAAAGAGGCGCCAAGTGTCAGAGTTATCCCCAAGGGGATTTAAATTAAAGATTTAATGGGATGCTTCTGAGAAAGGAAAAATATTTTGAAAGTAAATATCTGCACCTGTAGTATAACACAATTGAAACTCTGCCAACATGATTCATCCGAAGTTATCCATTGCACGTGTACCAAACCTTATATCATGTGGGGTTATATATCAAAATAAATTTTTATATTTTAAACAAGCTGTGCTAAGACGCCAAGGGTTGTTTAACCTTTCACACATGGAGTTTGCTTACGTTTCCGTAAATAACTATGCGAAAGCTTTAATGTTTTAAGGTATTCTGCCAGAAGTGATAAAGCGTATACAGAGATACAGTCCAAAAAACGCAAGGAAGGAGAAATATCTATCTTTAATACTAAAAATCAGAGGATTGGTCTGTATGCACATATGTATGTCGTAAGTACTTAGCTTCTGGGTCAAATATGTCCGGAAATTTGACTTTGAGGAATAAAATATTATTACATGATGGTAAGAACTTCTCGTATTCATTTGTGGCAGATACATCTACCAAAGTCATTATTCATAGTCCTCAGATGTAAAAGTCTTTCTTGACAGCAATGCGGTTGTTACTTCATCATCTAGCACCTGGATTTTTCTGAGGTTTGTTTCAAGACAGTTATAGCATTTAAAAGTCATTGAAAATAATCTTATCTGATAAAGCGAATGAGTAAAGATATTAGAGTCGAAATCACTTTAACTCTTATGTTAGTACGGTTATATGCTCCATTTTCAAAAAAGGCGATACTATCTCTTACAAGAGCTACAAAGGCATATCTATGATGGACATTGCATTTAAGATATGATCTTGAAATCGTGCGAATTAGCAAGCTTTACGGTCTCATCTCAATATTTCCCTGAAATTCTCGAAAGCTTCCTAAACATGGATGTTAGGTGTCGGAGCCCAGTAATCACAACCATTCTCGTAGTTCCCATTATAAATATTCTTCACACGAAGGACTGCTTAATGCCGTTTTCGAAAAATAATTTTTGTTTTGAGACATTTTTTCATGACAGTTTTTCTTTTAGATGTTTGTTCATGTTCGCGAGAAGTAGAACGGTGAAAAACGTACTTTTTGGCATTGCACTAACCACTGCTCACTGCCAGAAAAAAACCTGGAGTAGGTACGTCATTTGTAACAAATTAGAATAAATTGGGGGATTATCGGCTTACTATTGATGCCATTAAAGTTGTGGTCAACACAGCATTCAAAGGGTCAAAGTAGGACGCCGATGGCAATGAGGCACTAAGCATTGCTATAATGCTGGACATAAGGAATACCTTTAATTTCGCGAGATGGCAACATATTCATTCCGCTATCGCAGAATGTAAACGAATACTCTGTCACAGGAGGAGTACCTGTTGGTACTTTGCACAGTCTTGACATCATTCCACGAAGAAAAAGTTTTCGGGTTAAACCAGTTGGCCTTACAATAGTGGAGCACAAAACGGTGGCGGTCGTAATTAGAAACTATCATACTCATATTTAGTGAATCAAGAGCACATCCAAGACAGCTATTAGGTACATCCATAGGTGTTAAGGTAGATTCAGGGCTTAAATTTCAAATCATGTTAGAAATAAAGCCTCACGAGTGAGTAGGTACTTTCCATGCGCGAATTACGCCTAATGTTGGATGTACTCGCATAATTGAAGACTTTATGGACTCTATGGAGCACACATTTAGATCGACCCTATAAAGGTTAAATCATACAACTGCAAAACCACGCACATAAACCGACTATAAGCACTAGATGTGAGTAGTTACCAGTAGAAAAAACTGGTTACAGTTTGCTCCAAGTTTGTTTGTTTTGTACCCTAAATATTACCAATCGACACTCTTGCAGAGGAGCTGCGCAATAAGTAATGAAATCGCAACACAAACAGGGGAGCTGCAACCCTTCATTTAATGGCCGATAGACCTATGGTCTAAATTCAAACATTGAGCCCTGTATGTTTGGAGTTAGATGATTCAAAAAGGATGCAAGAAGACTCCCGCATTTATCCAACATGCAATGAAGACGTGGAGCAAGTATTCTTCCATTGCTCAAGATTCCGAACGCTAAGAAGAATAATCAAACACCAGAGCATATATGTAAATAGTACCGCATGTTCCCGTCAGAGAAAAAGTGGAATGCAATAAACAGAGTATGCACATAGTCAAGGCGATAAAAGATTGGGTGTACCACGTGGAATAAGAAAGGGAAATGGGTTTAGTTGCTGAAAATTTCACACTGGTATTAGGGAGTCAGTTCGTCTTTAAAAAACTCCCATTTTTGGATGCAAAAGAATCCAAAGAATGTTAAAAGATTTTACTCCAGGAAAAACACAGTCGGTTATGATTGGTACCCATCAGTGATGTCATTAAGAAATATCGATAAAAATCGATACTTACAATTTCGTTCTCGATCCTAAGGCTGCCTATCACAGCATTTATATAAACGAGCTATATAGAGCCACATCTAGTGACCAAGTCCCCGACAAACTCATCTGTGTAGAATTACGAAAGAGGATGCGGACTGCTACACGAATGTTAATGTAATTCTCACCGAGAATTTTGATGTCAAAAAATGATTTGATGCGCTGTCATGTAACTTATGATCTTACTTAAACGGATCGCGTGAAACTCACAAACTATGACTGAACTCAAGCGGTTGTCACTGGTGCGTTCGCGAATGTCAAGATACAAGTTCCAAATATGAGTTCTTTGGGCTGAGAAGTTTATTGAGTAGTAAGGCCCTATCTCAAATAACAAAGTAGATTCTTAATAAGTTCTTAGCCATCGGAGTTCTAGCCTATAGCACTAACGCAAGGGTTTTATCGAAAGCAGGTGAAGACATCCTTGATCGTTAAGAGAAACAATTTTTTCGTAATTCTTCGATCCTGTTTGCCTTGACAGATCTTAGAGAAAATTGAACGACGAACTAAACGGGTATTACAGTAGCACCGATCTGATTCAGAAAAACCTCCGTATCGTTCGCTCGAGATATGTTCCAAAGTATCCTCAACTTTGTTATCCAGTAACTACTTAAGTAGTCATGGCACAAGAGAATTACAAACACAAGGCTAATCTATTCCATGATGCAAATACAAAACGATGATGGATAGGCATTACTACCGAATTTCGTACCTAGAAAATGATGAGGGGCACCTGCAGTCATAAGAAAAATTTATGCATAAATCTACTCCAGACAATAATCGCTTGGGGATAAATGAATTCACAATGGTCCTCCGCCTCCCCAAAATATTCCATTCCCAGTCGAGCACCTCATTCACTCTCATCTTAGTCCGGCGTTTGTGCGCAACTTAAAGGCTCATGCATCCATTCCATCGTGACATAATTCCCAACAAAAAAAAAAGGAAGAAAAAACACTTAAAGGCAGGTGTGAACCGTTCTGAACAACCCTTTTAATTTTTTTTGTGTCACCTTAACTTCCTCACCAGTTGAATGCAACCGTCAGTCGTTCGATGCAGAAACAAAAAGAAGAAGAAGAAGAAAAAAAAGGAATCCCACAAGAGCCAAAGATATATGGGACAGGCCCGCCTGCATCTCACAAAATGAAAACGCGTGCCCCGAAACCATTTGAATGTTTAAAACCAAAGGATATTACGTAACCACTCTGGAAAAGTTTATTCTGCATCCTCCCACCGATGCATACAGCCCATAACTCGGTACATCTCACCGAGAGATTTATGAATGAAACACAACGAACAAAATTCCACCGGAAGGACAATTGGAGGAAGGAGCTGGGAACGATGTGAAATGTTAGCACGCTCCACCGAATTTCACACCGAGAGGGTTGGGGGTAGCTGAAAATACAAATTAAACTGGAACGACACTTAAACGAAAAAAAAAAAAACTCCAATCTTTGTGCAGGATACAGGCAACTTTGTCCCCTCAGTTTGTATAATGAACAATCGAAATGTCAGGAGTCACACTTATTAAAGGATTTTCCTTTTTTGCGATATCATTGATTTTTTTCCCACACACAAGTGTCAAGCTGCGTGTCTCCGAAAACTCCGGTGGTGGGAGGGACGATGTGACGATGAAAAAAAAAAGAGAATCGAATCAATGAGGGCGCAGTTGCAGAGGGAACCGAAATATTCCAATTCAACAAATCGTATACAACTACACTAGGATAGATAAGATACGCGTATACGGTATACCTTTCGTGTAACGAACGACTAAAGCCGAGTTAGTGAGATGGAACGACAATTTTCTGTGCATTTTTTCCGCTGAAAGGGCCCTTACGCCGGTAGAAGGTATAAGGGTCAACACACATAAAAATTAAGTGGTACAACACACTTTACATAATCCTTTTAATCATCGCTATGTCCCACACATAGCGACACGGGAGGGTGGTAATGGTGGTAGCGGTGGCGGTGGCGGTGTAAAGATGTCTTCGACCTCTACACTCGTTACATCTCTTTCGTGCCACATAATTTCTTTTATCCTCATCTCAGTTGACCTACTGTGCCACTACAATGACTGAATGTGCCAGTGTGTCTACCACAAATGGAAATGTTGCTCTTATCGGGCTTTTGGTGGCTTGGAAAACACGCTAATATTCTAATCAGCTTACAGACTAACCAACACTTACCCCTTGATTGGCGATTGACTTTTAGCGATTCCTTGTGGCTGGGTAACGAAAATGTTTGTTGTTTATGCGATTTAATTGTATTTTCACAAACGAATTTGCAATTTGTATCTTTTGATCGAGACACTGGGTGGTGGTAGTTTGCCTTTGGTTGGCTGGTATTTTTAGGAATGACTAAACCGAAAGGGTTCTACTTTGGAGTTGTGTAACCGACTAGTGGGAAAAAGAATTTACTGTTCTTTTTTTTTCTCACAAATTTAATATCCGTCTATGTATTTTTTTTTTTATTTTATTTTTTTGTTTTTAAGGAGAGATTTTCGATTTCAACCGAATACAACCGAGAGGAATTTTTCACTGAAAAAGTAATTTCTAGTAGTGAGCACATAGGTATTTGATTTGGTGGTGAACTCGCGCATGCTATATCCTTCTTGGGTATCGATTAAAGTGGGATTCTCCAAGTTTTTCGAGCGCACCGATGTGACAGTGGAATTTATCTTTTGGGTCGAATGGGGGTTTTGCGCCGAGTTGTGGGTAGAAAAAATCGATAGATTTTCAATTTTCGCTGAAAACTAGTATGGTTTTACACCCGGAGGTTGGTGTATGTGATGAACTAAAAACTGCAAGAACTGGGTGGTTGGTGTATTTGATAATTTGTACATGCGTACAGTAACGTTACAAGTTTTCGAGTTTATCAATACAATTTAGTGAAAATGAATGCATTTCGTTAAAAAGATTCGTGTTGCTCATAGGGCTATATGGAATAATTAAGAAAAGTCACGAAAAGAGACAACGAGGACAAAAAAGGGGAACCTTATATAATAATATAATAATAATAATAATAATATAATCTTTATTTCATATGAAAACAGAACGCAAATTTATAAAAAGTATTTAAATACAATATTTAAATGTTTAAATATGAAGTAGCTAGGAGCATTCTATTGTCAGAAGGACAAGAGGCGAATGCACCCTTAAGTAATATACAGAAGAACATAATCAAAGATATTGTGTGTTGATGGGGTTGGTTAGCAAAATGAATTTATAAAGTTAATTTGATAAGGAAATATTCATATAAAAAAATTAAGTTTAAAGAAAAATGAGAAAAGTTACAATGCTAAATCATTGGATTGAACAAGATCTCTATTTCGTAATGGTTAAAGGTGAAAAGCCAAATTAGAATATGTTTTAAAAATACTGATTCTATTCTTTCGCATCTCAGATTTACCGGTAGATAATTGAATAACCGAAGCGAAGTAATACTATAGAAGCGGGAAAATAGTGCTTTATTAATTTTGGGTAACGTTTATAATTGTGTCGCACCTGTCCGTCAGTTTAATCGTACTACACGATCGGCCTTTTCCGCACACCCTTATCTTTTGAATCATATTTTCGGTCGCACAGTCAAATTCAGAAGCACGTTCTTTAGCCATTCAACGCGTATGTGGAATGACTTCCCGTCCTCAATATTTCCATCAACGTCACCTAACTCTCTTTCCTTTTCCTACCTTCCTTCCTTTCACTCCATCACTGGGTTTATAACTTTAAAGGACTTTAGTCCTAAGTGATGCAGAACATTTAAAAAAAAAACATAGAGAACTAATTTAGATAAACCCTATGAAATATACATTTTTGTAATCAGTATCTATCGAAGGCGAGTAATGTCTGTATGTCATCACATATCCAATCTTAAGTCTTTAATTGATTTAGTGTATGGATACAAAAAAAAGGAAATTACAATACATAGAAATACATTTACAACTTCTTCTGACAGGCAATTGATGTCATCCAGGTTAAACATATATGACAGCTCTAGGCAGTCGAGCAGGATATGTTCCGAGGTTGAGTCAGTAGTTTGACACCCTCTAGCTAAGGTACCTTTGCATCTCCCAGTAGAAGTCCGGATCCCTTTCCGGTTTCACCACGCTTTCCTCTGTAGTTCAGGTTCAGGTTCTATGTTTTCATTTCTAAATATTGGACTTTGTCTGTCGGAAATTGCCCATGAAGATGACCAGGATTCTTCCAGCGGAAAGTTTTCAGCACTCAACTTTTTTGCGAGTTCTATTGGAGAGTGTCTTGAACTTAGTCTCAGGGTGGTGGTGTTTCCAATATCTGCACAAAGGTGGATTATCGGATTTTGTGGATTTCTCTGATCAAAACCTGCTTCTTCTTAGGACAGCTACGGATATCCTGCAGAGCATTGGGAGTCATTCACCTGAGATTAGTCTTAGGGTACCAGATAATAACCTTATGATGGTATTCAGTTAAAGGTCAATCTGGTTGGTATAGCAACTGTTTAGCCAAACTGGAGAGAGAGCAGATGTGCGTATGCAGTTTCCAGATGCATCCTCAGCTCTGCTGATGAACATATTTCTTTGTGGAAAATACGCCTCCTTAACCAATGTAATGCTGGGCTTGACAGAGAATATGCTCAGAGGATTCGTCATCTTCTAAGCAAAAGCTTATTCCGTTTCTGAGCACAGATTGAGCTTGTTAAGGTGGTATCGCAGGCCGCAGTGACCTGTAAGAAAGCTATTAAGGATTTCCTTGTACGAAAAAGGTCTGAATAATCGCTTGGATTGTCTCAGCCCCGAGACATTTTCTCAGTGGTCCAGACGAAGTTTGTGTTCGCAAGTATTAATCAGCGCTGTGGCGGTAGCCCAGTTCCTTGATGACCAGGGACCCAACCAAGTTTCACCCTGTTGTGTCTGGCAAGAGATTGCAGTGCATCGTAGCAGCATTTGACTGATAGTCCATTAAATTGGGCGACAGCGCTTTAAGTGCTGCCTGGCTATCTGAAAAAATATATAACCTAGCGCCCTTAATACCTTTATCAAGGTTTATCTTAGCCGTGGGCAGGTGCGAATAGCACCCGTAATGCCGAAACATGCAATTCTTTGAAGCTTCTGAAGCTTCGTTTCCGTTGTCCGTTCAAGAACTTTTGGCCACCAAACAGTGGCCGCGTACGTGATAATGGGCCTCACCATCATTGTATACAATCAATGTATCATGACATGGTCCTAGTGGCGCGCTGAATGGCGGACTTGATATGAGAATTCCAGCTAATCCGTTTATCAAGGATGACACCGAGATATTTAACCTCACTGGAATAGACTAAAGTGGTGCCTTTGATCGCGATAGGTCCAGATTGACCAGTCTTCATTTTGTAAAAGGCACTAGAATGGTTTTGCAAGGGTTGATGGATAGTCCTTCTCTGCTGCACCATTCTGACACTTATAGTAAAGCACATTGCATGACGCTAGAAATGGTCGTACTGTGTTTACCACTGATAAAAATCGCCAAGTCATCTGCATAACCAATAAAGATGTAGCCTAATCTCTGAAGATCGACTAGGAAATTGTCGATGACTAGTGACCATAGAAGATGGGAAAGGACTCCCCCCTGGGACATCCCTTAACTGCGGTCACATACACTGACACTCTTCCAGAGGAGGAAGTAATAATTCAACCTCTCTGTGATTGAGGTGAAACATCAGATCTTAACATTGGCTACGCTCAGTTGTAGGCCCCAAATCTTGAAATATGCTGACATAAGGTACAGTTCTGATGTCGCTACCTGTTCCGGGTTTCCAGGGTTCCAAAGGACATGTATTGGAATGCAAACGCCAAGTCGTCGGCGTAGTTATATATCCGAGAGGACGTGTCTGGTAACACGCAGGTGTATATGTTGAAGAGTATAGAATTGTGCATACACCCTTGCTATAGGGCGTTATTGAGCTTCCTAGTTTTGCTATGCTTGTCGTTGAGAAAGATATTGTATAACCTACTGCTACTGAGCATAGCGCATATTATGTTGAAGATTTGTATTCAGTGTATGATCTGGAAAAGCTTGTACAGGAGACCATTTCTCCACACGGTATCATAGGCTGCTGTTAGATCGAGGGATGCAATGTACATAGTTCGTTTGCGATGTGATCCTGGGTAATGCAAAATAAGCTACAACAAATGGAAGCCAAACAAACATGTCTCGATCTCCTGGCTACCGCAAAGAAAGGATACCAAAACTAAAATTGGGCGTTTGGAGAAGTAGAGGCAGTACAAGAGTAAACATATGTGAAATTCACTCACTGTTACACCCACTTTAACAAAACTTCATAACTTTACTTGAAATCGAAAAAAGTTATGACGAAATATTTGAAAGCTAAAATTATCTACAATTCACCCATACTTCATATGTGGTCACACCCACAGATATTAGGAGAGCTCCAGCTCACTATCTAGAACTTGAGCACAATGTAGAGGGCATAACAAGAGCCATCACATCTGCATTCGAAACCAGCTGCCCAGTAGGCAGAAATGTAAGAGGAAATAAGGTCCCATGGTGGAGCAATAATTTGTCAAACCTCCGATTAAAAACGCGTAAACTGTTTAATACAGCGAAGCGTACTGGAGACTGGCAGAGCTACAAAATGGCACTGACCTCTTACAACAAGGAAATAAGGAAACCTAAACGAGAAAGCTTTAGGAAATTCTGTGAGACAATTACTAGTACTCCTGCTGCGGCCAGATTGCACAAGGCAGTGGCAAAAACGGGAGGAATACCAACGTCTCTAAGGAAACCGGATGGCAGCTTCACCGAAAATAAGGAACAGAGGGCACGACTTCTACTAGAAACTCATTTTCCTGACAGTCTTCCAAGTACAGACAATAGGAGCAGTACCAACATACTAAGACCTCGGAAAGAGGATTGGAAAATAGCGGCAAGAATCTTTTCCAGAGGGCGCTTAGAATGGGCAATTGGCTCCTTTCAGTCTTAAAAGTCACCAGGAGTGGATGGAATTACACCAATCCTATTACAAAAGGGACAGGATAAATTACTTCCACATCTGCCAAGGATACTATACCGAATGGCACTGGGCTATATACCGAACCAGTGGAGACGGGCGAAGGTAGTGTTTATTCTAAAAATGGGGAAGAAAGACCCAAGTCTACCGAAGTCCTATAGACTGATCAGCCTAACATCGTTCCTTCTCAAAACGATGGAAAAGGCTGTGGACAACTATTTAAGAGAGGAAGTACTACGTACATCTCCTCTTCATCACCGTCAGCATGCCTACAGAGCGGGCAGATCTACAGAGACTGCTCTGTACCAGCTGACTGAAACTATCCAAAGCGCTCTTGAAGCAAAAGAGATAAGTACTGTGTGCCTTTTTGGACATTGAAGGAACATTCGATAACACATCTCATCAAGCAATTGTGCGAGCTCTAGAAAGAAAGGGGGTAAACAACACAGTGTCTAAGTGGATGTATGAACTTCTGAGCACAAGATCAGCAGAGACTCATACATCAGAAGGTATCATCACGGTCAGTACAGCAAAAGGCTGCCCAAAAGTAGGAGTTCTCTCTCCCTTAATGTGGAGCCTTGTTGTGAATGAGCTACTTGTGAATCTTACAAACTATGGCATCAACTGTCAGGCACATGCTGATGACATAGTTATTATTGCCACAGGTAAATTTGAGGAAACTCTATGCGATCTAATACAAAGGGGACTTAGTATAACTCGAAAATGGCCTTAATTCGGCAAAAACTACAATAGTACCTTTCACGAGGAAAATAAAACTTGAAAGACTAAGGCCAATAAGGCTGTCGGGTACAATACTGACACCAGTCAAAGAAGTTAAATATCTGGGACTAAACCTAGACAGTAAACTCATCTGGAAAAAACACACAGACGAGATAAAGCTACGCGGGCTCTGATGATCTGTCGAAGCCTGGCGGGCAAATCTTGGGGATGTAGCCCTACCATCCTTAGGTGGATGTATATTGCTATTGTGAGACCAATGATCACATATGGAGCGATTGCATGGGCAAATGGATGGGTAAGGAAGGAATAGGAAGGGACAAGTGCATTACATCGAAGCAATTCGATGCACTGCTCAAAAAACTACCACTCCTAGCTTTTCCTAGGGATGACATCATTAGAAGGTTTAACTTTCAAAAGAACTTTGTTGCCAAGCTCAGTAACAAAAAAAGTTGGAGCAATGTATCCACTACCTACAAACTGAGCAATCATACAACAAAGTGGTACACAGATGGATCAAGAACTGATGAAGGAATTGGAGCAGGGGTATTTGGGCCCAGAACCAAATACTCTGAATCCATGGGCAAAAGCACCAGTATCTTTCAGGCTGAAATCTATGCCATTGATAGATGTGTCTAAATCAATCTTGATAGAAACCATGTCAACTGTGATATAACTATACTGTCAGATAGCCCAGCTGCTATCATGGCACTTGACTCCTATATCATTAAGTCCAAACTGGTGTGGGAATGCCTGCAAAAACTTAATGAACTAGGCAGTAGAAACAAAGTAACTCTCTGTTGGATACCTGGTAATGAAATGGCCGACTCCCTAGCAAGAAAAGGAGCATCAGAATCCTTCATAGGTCCTGAACCATTCTGCGGAATAGGGGATCATACGCTCAAAGAAGAATTCAGGAAACAAGAAAGGGAAAACAAGGCAAGAACCTGGAACAACGCCCATGGAATGACGCAAGCCAAGAAACTTCTAGGGCAATACAACCGAAAAAGATTCGATGCATGCATCAGCATGAGCAAAAATAACCTCCGTATCCTAACGGGCATCCTAACGGGGCATTGTAAACTCAAGGAGCACCTAAGGAAACTAGGTATATCTGAAGAAGGACTCTGTAAATTCTGCAATTAGTCCTGCGAAATCCCGGAATATGTGCTGGGATCTTGTGGGGCATTGACCCACAAAAGACTGAAATACTTGGGCAAGTACCAATTATCAGATGAAGAAATACCGTCACTAGATCCAGCTCTCATCCTTAGATTCTTAAGGGAAACTGGATTAGAAAGAGAGCTCTAGGATATACTTCTTTCGCCAAGGCGTAGTAAGAGTGCTTTACCCTCGAAATAATTCCGAAAGGAATCCAAAAATGAGGGGAACTGTATTGAGGGCATGTACCTCCCCGAGGTGTTAGCTGGGGGCACAATAGACCAACAGGTCGCAGTGCAACATACCCCATTCTCAAATAATAATAATAATAATGTGGTCATGCCCACTTTTTGAGGGCGTTTCATAAAAAAAAAAAATATTTAGCAATTAACATCTACATTTCCGCAAAACAAATTGGGAAAACATGTGTATATCTAAAGAGTTCTGGCGTCAGGTGTGTGCCGTTTAGTCCATTGTTTAGATTCCTTTCATCTTAGTTCTGGGCTGGTGGCATTTTGATTTCTAACGATGTCCATATTGAGAAGGTTCAGCACCGTTTGGAGTTCTAAGAGTTCTGTAATAGTTTTATCAGTGGATCAAAGCCAGAAATTTTAACGATTCTTAGATGTTGATCCAAATGATCAAAGAAGGACGAAGGCTGGTCGTGAGCTCTACGAGTAGAAGAGACGGGTAGAACATCAGCTTCCCCGAAAGAAGAATAAAGAGCATGAGAAGCACAATCGAAGATATTGAGAGATTATACTCCAGGAATAATGTACGGAAGTCTAATCTTTTTATCCTGGTCAGTTCTCTGTGGTACGTGGTCTTATCTACTGCGGGCTACCAGACTAGAGCACCCATAGGATAGAATGGGTTTGACGATGGTTGTGTACATCCAGTGGACGATAGCGGGCTATAGCCCCAATTTTTTTCAACAATTTTTCTGCATGTAAAAAAGGCTATGGATGCTATCTTTATCCTTTCTGACGTGTTTTCTTTCCAAGTCACCTTAAGGTCGAGTATACTGTCCAAGTATCTCGCCTTATCTGAAATTTGGAGGGGTGTGCCATTGAGTCTCAAGGTCCTAATCTGTGGGAATGTCATAATCTTAGTGAAGAGGACCTCTGTTTTGAGCTAACCATTAATCCACATCTTTACACCCATTTGACAACATCATCTTCATATGCGACGATTTTAATCCCACTTTGATCTCATTTCTTTAAGATTCCGTTCACGACCAATATCCATAGTAGAGGGGATAAAATCCCAACTTCCGGGGTGCCTCTAGAGGCCAGAGGACGCATTTGGCAGTCGCCCAGTTCTGAGTTGATGTGTCTCGTATTGCGACACACAGCCACCCAGTCTGAGATGAGGGTCTATGTTTTGTTAGTCCAGTGCCAGTCGTATAGATTCAGATTTTTTAATGGCTCCTAAGCGCAGGAAGGCCACGTAATATGAATTCTTTATGGTAGAGTGAACTGTCGATCCTTGCTACCTTGTTACGTTGAAGGTTTGAGACTATTTTAGAGTGTACATAGTTTCCAAAAGCAGCAAGGTAATCAGCCAGTGTTTGGGGAAGAAAATTGAAAATCTCGTGGTACTTGATATTTAGGTTCCTGAGACTCTAGCATGATCTATTTAAAAATATGTTTTTTTTTATAATGTACTCATGCTCAAGAGGTTAAATACCCTTATAACGTAGAACATAGCGAGAATGGTAGATATAACTTACGCCTAAGAGTATGCACTCTTTTGCATGATGTAAGTCGACGCAATTAGAAGGAGACCTCAAACGACTTGGAGTGCGCAACTGGAGGCCGTTAGCTAAGGACCGGTCTAACTGTAGGGGTTTGTTATTGGACGCCGAGGTTCACTCCGAACTGTAGCGCCACCTTAGACGAAGAAGAAGAAGAAATGGGAAATGGGTAGAAGGATAGGATAGAGATTATGGTGTTGTGGTTTGAAACTTATATGTATTAGGTTTCAATTCTCCATGGATGGTGTCTGGAATAATTAAGGAGGAATTACCAAGTCGAAGGAACTGACTAGAAATAGAATCAGGAACCTTTATCATTTATATAAAATGAACAATGACATTAGTCTAGTAGCAACAGTGTTCCCTAAATTAACAAAAGAAACCAGAATACTTTTACAAGTATGTATCAGATTTGTGAAATAATTCAATCATCAATAATCATGTTTGTACTGAAATTCTTTTAACCATTTGGGGAGCTGCCTATCCCATTACAACAGACAATATGACTATCGTACCCTACGCCACTGGTATTCAAGTTACTTTTACGACAAAACGAAATAACACAGCAGACATGTTAGACATCTACATATCAATGTATCTATACGTGTGTATCTACAATGTTGAATTTCATTTGTACTCGGCTGCAGTAACTCTTTACAGACTGACTGACTGACTCAGAAAAAATTCCAAACACAAATAAAGGTAAGTCTAAATATACAAGTAAACTAGCTAGACACGGAGCGTTGGTTCTCTTTATCCAATGCTTCACTCAGTTACCACGAGATCGTTGAGTATAACGTTGATCGCGGATGAAAGATCGTGAGTTTTTTTTTCCCCCAACAAATTGTTAAAAGTGGTGCGTGCGTTTGTTTGATTATCATTAAAAATTGGCAAATTAAAATCCGATTTTAATAAATAACAATTTCTATACATTATTTAACACATTAATATGTGTATAGCAAAATTAAATTAATAAATTCTATGAAGTGAATAACAATTTAGCATCCGTCACAAAACTCAACAACAAAAAAAAAATGTATATTTCATGAATATTACATGACGACATTGAATTTTCTGTGAAATTATGTGTTGCGGTCGTGAATGAATTTATTGTTGTATTGAGCTCAATACGCTTTTTTTTTGTTTGTTAAACTAAGCGATGATTTCAGTATTTGTCTCTCCAAAAATTTAACTGGTCGTGTGATTAAAACAAAAAGAAAAAAAAAACAAAGCTTGAAAAAATATTCAGACGCAAGCTATATTAAGAAAACCGGTGGGTGGGTATCTGCGAGCGGATAAAAGTTTTAGGCTCTCTTGCAAGGGGCACTCGAATGGTTTGCAATCTTAACAATGACAGAAGAATGACATTTGTGTGTAGGAAACAAGAGGTGTAGCTCTCAATGTCTGGGTAGTTTTATTTTATTTTGCTCTGCAAACCCACGAATGTTAATGTAAATATATGTAATTGTTATATTTTTTTGTGGGATTCTACAATTGGCGAATACAATCAATTTTAACACCTACAATTGCTGGTATTTCGTATGTAGGTACATGACCCTGGGAAATTGTATAGAATACAGTGTGGAGTATCTGCTTGATGCACACATTATGTGCACATTTTCAGATTTGCATCAATTAGTTAGCATTGGATGAGAGATATGTATGTTGATGCGTGATGGGAATAATGAATTGATGGCCCCTCCTTAAATCTGTTTAAGTAGTATATTACCTTGGAATTTCTGATAGCTTCTGCATTTTAATATTCAACTAGAAAAATATGCTAAAATAGTTGGCATATAATTGCGACTGTTATATTTAATTATTCATTAAGCTACGAAAGGAAATACTAGACCTTTGTCTGATAACCCGTCAAAGCAACAGATTCTTGGCAACTTTTAAGGCCATTGTTGTGTAGAATTAGATCAAATTTTCTAAGGTTTATACTTTTTGGAAAAGCCGGGAACTAAATTATAGCTACATACATATGTATATAGTTTCGCTCTTGCACAACTCCCTCGATACGAATAAGACGCATAGACGAACGAGTTTGACAGGGATGTTAAAACTAAACATGACTCTTCATATGTCGGTTCTATGAATCCTGTCATAGTTGGCCATAAAATAACTAAATTGAATATTAGTACCGATTTTGACGTCCTGAGTTTTGCCCCAGGATCTGTTGAAGTGTCAAAATTCAATAGAGTGTGAACTTACTTTTCTGTTGGGCACCGTGGCTCAAGTGGTTAGTGCGTTGGACTACGGAGCGGGGGGTTCCAGGTTCAATCCCCAAACAACACCTAAAATTTCTTTCACGGCCCTCCTCTCGCGAGCGTCTGACCAACATCCGAGAGTAAAACTGTTATGAAAAAGCTTCTCAAAACAAAACTGCAAAACTGTGTGAAGAATATAACACGCACAGCACGAGTGTTTGTGGGAAGCTAGGCTCTGGGTCCCATGGACCTGACGCGCCAAAAATTTGTATTTTTTTTTTGTGAACTTTCTGATGTTGAGGACACCGAGGGTCCGTATTTAGCGCAGTTGAGGAGGTATTGTTTCCTGTGATTTGGGACAATGATGCCCAATCATAGATATATACTTATATGACTAAATCTTTATTATCTCTAACATGTCATTTCCATCCGGTTTGGCCGGTAAACTGTCAGGTCTAGGATTTTATTTTGGCCAGGTGAACAAAAGGGTTCATTATATTTGATAGCGCAATGTTGGTCTTCATCCCCGTTTTTAACTATATAACGGAGATGGATTTTTCATATTCTCTCCAACGATTTTGGTGCCTTTTGCTAAAACGTCTCTACATTGTTGCTGGAGTAAAATCTCGATCTGGTGTTTCTCATGATCTTTCTTCTTTCTTTAGCGAGCAGAACTTGCTCTCCTCTGCATCGCAGCTTTTATACCCCTTGTTTAACTGAGTCTGTCTGCGGGAGGTCTTCATCAACTAGTTGTGGTGGTTGAGTAAAACCCAGATTATCAGTGGGGCACTGTTATTTGGCACTTAATACCAGCGGCATAAACATGATGGAAAGATTTCACGATCCGAGTCCCTCCATTTTGTGGCCAATCCTCCTGCTATAAAGATATTTTGCCCTTCAGAGTAGCAATACTTATATAGCGACCGTCTTTGCTTGTTGTATTGAAATTATGGGCCTTAGACTCATCTGGTAACCAACTGATCTGGCTCTCTTAGGGATCCATCTCCCATTTTTGATAACACTTCAGTGGTACATTTTATTCAGTTCCTTAATTTTATTTTTCATAAATTCCAAATTCTTATTTGGCCTGTAAATGGTACAGTTTCATTTACAATCAAGTGAAGTGTAGTCAATGCTGCTGTTTCTTCACATTTTAATCTATGTAGGACCATGAGTCATTTCTATATACCACATTGGTGTGGTTTGTATTGTACCTGTAAGTTCTCCATGTGGCAATCAATGTAAACTAACTACCTCTCCAAGATTTGAAGTGGCAATTTTTTTTTTTTATATTGATGTAGCTTTCCACAACTTTTCATCAATATTAGAACTACATATAAGTTCATTGTCTACATATATTTCTTAATTTTTAACGATTTAAATCATCTCGTCTTCCAATAGGGCTTTATGTAGTTCTTTTGGAGGGATATCCAGCAACTCGCATCCTACCACTATTCCTACTTAACTTGCACACTCAAATTAATAAATTTAATTATGCGAAAGAGGTTACCTCTGTATACTCCCTTTGCTGACCCTTCTTCAGTCTTGAGATATTTGTCTAAATAATTATCGTCTTGTTTTCAAAAAATCGCATAATCGACCTTAAATTGTAGGATTACCACTTTGGTTCTTCTACCTGAGTTTTAGGCCAGAGTTCAAGCCATTCTTCATATTATGTTGTACTGATCGGTTTGAAGGTCTTCGCTTCCATGTCAGGATTTCCAAAAAACCAAAAAAGAAAACCCATTAAATCCCAGTTAAATGATGACTATAATCCCTTCTGTAATTGTCAGTAACCAAATGATCTTGTCGTGCTTCAACTGTCACTGTTTGATTCCTTTGAGTATAGTTACAGATTTCCGAAAAGTGCGTTTTCATAAGATAGTCATTCCATTGTCATACACTCACCATCTCTTTTAAGAAATCATAACTCTGAAGCATTTCTTCTGAAATCATAACTCTGAAGCATTTCTTCTGAAATCAACAGACGTTTACAATAGATGTTAAACTCTAATAGAAGGCGATCACTAAACCACACCATCTTACTTTGTCTTTATATTGCCTAGAGTACATCTCTGTTTATGTAGCTATAAAACACAGCAGCACAAAGGGTAGTAGAGGAATATCAATTGAATCTCTTACAAAGCATTGAAGCTGTTACCACCTTGCTATTGTGAAAATTTCAATTGTCACACTGTTAGGTAACCGTATCTGCTTGATTAAGCTTTAAAAATTGATCACGACTTAAGCAGCACCATTCAAAAGCAATCACCTTTAACTTTTTGACGTTGACATTAGGGTCACTATTTCTAATAGTATTCACACTAAATAACCTCAGTCGTATATATCAATCACTGCCTCTACCACTGTTCAGAAGATTAAAAATTGCTTTTTAATACTCTTTGCTTAGTATCGCAAACATCCGGGTTTCATCACTGGAAAATATATATCTAGTAGATATTATCTACTATATATGTATGTATATCACCTGAACTTATTACCTGCTCATGTTCTGCTTGTTCTAACCCTCTAACCTTGAAAGAGCTACATTGCACTGATAAGAAAAAAAGCTGCCTTAAATAAAGGAGTGGCGATTTCTTAGATCTAAAATACAAAAACAAACAAACGTAAAGAATTCCCCATCGTCGAAATTGCCAAAACAAAAAAGTATCCAACTTTTTATCCGATATTTATTTACAGTAAAATATCAGTACCCACCGGTTTAGCTGTCAGCTATAAAAAACATAGAAAACAATTCACAGCTATATAATGCGGATTTTAACCAACGCCTCTTACCAAGAAAATAAAAAAAAAGTAAACAAAGCTTAGCACATTGGCAATAAATACATGGAAGAACAAAATTAAAATCGTTAGTCAATGATTCACTGTCGCTAGCATGATTTGTATTCTCTTGAGAGGAAAACCCGCGTCACTTCCTAGGAATGCCAGAAGCTCTTCTTATTATAAATTACTCATCCATATAACAATTCATTCATTCACAATTTTTAGCTCGGTTTTTTTATTTGTTTTATTTAAATTATTAGCAAATTACGTTACTGACTTTGGTTTAAAGGAAAAAAAGATTAAAAAAATATAAAAGAGCTGAGCAGCGAACTATGGCAAACTTGCATAGTACGAGTGACACAATGCGACCGTATTTCGGATTACTTCTCTTCTGCTTTGGATTATTGGCACATGTAAGTAGTTTTAAAATGTTTTATTTATTTTGGGGAAATAATAATTATATTGATTTTGAAAAAAAAAAACGAAATAAATCGATCACAGAACAGTCGTCTTTATCGTTAATCAATATTTATACATTATACATACAATTATGCCAGATTTACTTCAGTTAGTGTGATTCTCTATTTATAAATTACACTACTGAACATATTTAACTAATTCTTATTTTGTCCAAATGTTATAACCTTGTACATACTTATTTGTAGTTCTATCACACCCATATTTACTATGCTGAAAGTACATACATTCTGATGTAAAAGAAGGCACAGAAACTAGGCAAACAACAAAAGAAAGACTGAGATAGAACTATAAAATATTTTAAAATCTTCCTTTTTCAGTTACTTTAAATCAACAGCTTTAGGTTCTTAGATACGAACATCTTTGCTTTTCAGACTCCTTTCCAATCTAGTTTATATTTCAATAAACATGAGCTTATTATAATAGTTCAATTTTCTGCGCAACAAGAAAATGTTAATATAAATATTTTGGATACTCGACAGTTGTTGATAATAAGGTCACTTTCAATATAGTAAATGTATTCATATTATTTATCCATGATTGATCATATCTGAGTAAGTTCATTTGAAAAATGTCTACGTCTGCTATATTGTGGAATGCAAGTGTTGCTTGAACTATTCTAATAGAGACAAGAATGTACCACAAGGGTGTGTACGGTGCGCTATTGTACTTTTATTATTTACAGACGAAGTATTGGAATAAATATACTCTTTTAGAAGTAAATACAGTCAACTTCGCCTGTCCAAATGAGCATTTACTTCTAGAAAGATGGTCAGATATATACACAGAGAATGATCCTAATATTGCTTTCGATTTCCTCTGTTTCTGTATTACTACATTTCATAGAGTTTACGTTTAGCCCTAAAAAAGAATGGGGAATCGTAAACGAATTGCTTAATAGAAACATTTATTTTGATGCACCATCCTGCATACTGGGATGTGATAATGATATGGTTAGGTCTGCCGGAATGCCGCATACTTTTAACGAATATTTTACAAGCGTTTCCCCTAATACACTTCTTGAAGCAGGTCTTAATTCTGTTTGTAACATGTGGAGAGAAGCTGGTTTTATTAGGGAAAGAGCGGCAGGACATAGCTTATTCTTTAAAACTTGTTCATCTTTGTGTAAGATTATCCTTTCTCTGTGATATTCGGATTGGTATTCCACAGGGTTCGGTGCTTGGTCCTATTTTATTCTCAATTTTTATTAATTTTATTTATAACCAAGATATGATAGAAAAGCAAACCGGGTTTTCAGATCATAAAGGATGTTCATATTCGAATAACTCAATCTTAGACTTAGCAGCTGTCATAAACCATGATTTAGGAATCAGGTACAAAATGTTCTTCGAAATGCTTCCCTATTGATAAGGTAGAAGTTTTTAAATATCTGGGTCTTGAGATCGATAGTAAAATGAGCTAGAATATACATACTCCCTAAGTAAGAAAATATTTTTTAAGAACTACCTACATGTTGTATCGCTTAAGATTATTTTACTCTCATGAACAGTTTACCATGCATTGGTACAACCAAAATTGGAATACTGTTAATGGGGTCTACTTACAAAAACAATATACAACTATTGCTTGTAGTACAAAAAAATATTTTGAGGATTATATGAAAGAAAAGGCGATGTGAGCACAGTTTTTCCCTTTTTGTTAGCTCAAACACATTTCAATTAAAACGTCTTTACTTTTACAAGGTTTGAAAAATATATGTGGGTATTTGCTGTGTTAAAGAATGTTTCTTCATTTCAACAATTTGTTATTCTGCTAGTTTACTTACGCTTCACATTAATGTGGTCTTTCTATCTATTCACTAGTAAAATAATTTTAATCTTGAAAGTCGGGCAGAACAGAACTTTTAATTTTGGATATTTTGGTGAGATGTGCAGTGGTAAATGTATCTAAAAAGACTTAAGAAACCATGAAACTCTAGTGATAAAACTAGCTTCGAACATTATTAGAGTTCTGTATCCTCTTATATTGAAAACAAAGCGTTGATTTGTTCTTAAACTAATTGGTCAATACAAAATTCAGATTTCAAAGTCTAATCGTACATACATATTGCTATAATAACATCAATGTATTTCTAATTTTAAAGCTACTCAGTCTTCAGCTATTGTACCAAGCCAACTACTCAATTGTCAGCACCTTAGAGTTATTTTTAATATTTTTAATAAGACTACCAATTAATCTGAATGACTCAAATGACTATCAGAATTGAAGTTACTCAAAAAATTGGATGAAACATTTACTAAGAGGAAAGCGAAGATATA
Organism: Xylota sylvarum; assembly: GCA_905220385.1. Classification (NCBI taxonomy): domain Eukaryota; kingdom Metazoa; phylum Arthropoda; class Insecta; order Diptera; family Syrphidae; genus Xylota; species Xylota sylvarum. Next base: position 66,680,351 of record LR999958.1, on the reverse strand, counting down.
GATTACCATAACATATCATGACGCAAGGCATGATCGATGATTGGTGTACCAATATTCGCTTTTGGCTTTTAGTTAACTCTCTCAAAATTGATGTTATTTTCTTTACGCGAAGTGTCTTTAGACTCAGCTAGTGGTAAAAGACGCTACAGAAACCTAATCTTCAATGAAGTCAAACATCTATATACGTACCTGCACGTCACTTACCCAGCCTATCTCGGCTCCACTGAAGCTTCTCCAAGTAACACTGGGTATATTTTCCCTTGATACTTATATCGTGGGGTGGCCTTTGTAATAGAATACATATGTACATATCATCCACACTACAGTTCTGATGCCCTTGCGCGACACTCATCCTGCGGCTTTGGTCCTGTGGATTTATCATAATGGCTTAAATCATTCAAGAATCCGATGCTGGTGAAAGCTGAAGACGTAAGACTACCAAATATACATATATTTTAAGCTATATTGTGGAGTACATATGCACTTGTATGTGTCTATAAAGATAGCCATGCAATATCTATGGCGTTCCTATATACTTTAACCATTGCCAAAAACGTTTTTGGGTGCAAGAACACTCAGAATTCAGTGGCAAGGTGGAACTTTTTGCTTCCTGTTTAGATGAAGGATCATACTGAAACGGAGAATTAAATAAATCTCCGATAAGATTGGTAGACAAGACTGAAAGGAAATTCTTTCCTGTTTAAACTTTAATACTCTCCAATTCTTTTCTGATTCTTGCAAAAAAGCCATGAGAAAGAAAATTCATCGCACTTGAATCTGGGAAATTCAAACTGCTGGTTAGAAGAGAAATTAACCCAACATTAACAATCTCTACAGTCAAAAGTGGAGATAAGTCAGAGGATTCAAAATGTCAATAGTTCCTTCTTTCTTAGCTCTATGCATCGTTGTCATCGATCTTCTGCATCTTTCTAATGCTAACTAGAACAGTCTGCGTTTTACATTCCACTAACAACAGAATTGATCGCCGTCTAAAAAAGGTTATGATTTCAAGCTCCTGCAATAGTTTCGAAATTACCAGTACAGTATTGTTTGTAAAATTATAGTTCTGGTCCACGATGCCTAAAGAAGCAGAGATTTCCACAAAAGGCGGAATTGACGATTGTGAAATTTTACACTCATGGTGTCGCCATTAGTATGATATAATGTCTACATGAAGACACTCAGCATCTCACTATTTGAAAGTTTCCTTGGGAATTTTGTGTGTCAGGACACTATCATATGTAATGGAGTCTAGTATAGATACATCTGAAACGACTTGTCATATTTTCATTCTGGTACCCTTTTTGGAACACGTTCAAATCGTGAGGATCTTAAACCTTTTCGTGATAACGTACAGACACCACTTCCCTCTGGTATAGACATATACCCAACGTGAAATGCATTGTACCTGACACCAGAGTTTGGTTGAGACTTCGTTAGATTTTATATAAAAGAGGCCAATGCGTTGGAAAACTTAGCATTAAATCAAGTGTGAATCCTTAAAATGCAGACAACTTAAAACAACTTTCATTTAAAATCTTATCAATATAGTCTGTCTGATATAAATTCAAGAAATGTTAACCGAGTATAGGTTTATAGGCCCAAAAGAAGTCAAACCTGTACTTGCCCTGTCTAGCCTGCACATAGCTAAATATTATTGCTTGTTTAGCGAGTTAATTATCGACAATAACCCAAGTAATAGCTCTGTATATTTTATTGAAATCAGTCTAACCTAACTGTGTACCATGCGCTGATGTTTATAATATACTCTTCTATATAATAAACTATCAATTAAAATTAATGTTATTTCATGTGATTCATTACACACACAGCTACATATATGTATATCCCGCCAGTCGATGTTGCATAAGACTACTACCCGTTCAATGAAAAGCGAACTCTCATTACAATTAGTTTTAATAAAAACTATTGTTTTTTATCGACTAAACTTTAGCACAAGCTAATACAATTAAGTGATCGTTAGTTTAAAAGAAAGTAAAGAAAACAAGTTAACGAGGAAGTCCTTCTTCAAACTTACTTAAGCATAACCTAAACATGCTTCTGCATTACAAATTACTATGAAAATCATTTCCAACGCATGAATAAGCTTCGCTTAATAGAGAAAAAAGTATCTAAACGTGTATTAACAACCATTCGTCAATAAGACTGAGTGTTAAATGACGTAACATTCGAACATATGGCTGCGTGAATAAATTAACTATTAAGCCAAAGGCAAATAGGTGTGTGGGGAGAGCTAACACTGTAATAAAAAACCAGAAAACCTTGAGGCTCTGTCAAATGTAGAGTATACTACTAGCACTGGCACTGGCACTGGCACTGGCACTGGCACTGCATACATTCACAGTTGTACACCAAAGTGGAAGAGAATTTGGCACATTCGCTTTTTTCCTGTTTGCTTACACAAAATTGCTTACCACTTTGAAATAAACCAGGCCTTAAAATTAGTAAATAATCTTGTACCGAATTATTGCAGGGCTGACTGACTGAGTGATACGTATCGTATTACGTATAAGAAGCATTAACACACTTCTAGATACAATAATTGATGAAAACACTTACCTACCTGACGACTTTATACAAAAATTATTTTGTTTCTTTTTGGGGTCATCATTAAATCTCACCTGGCATTGTCACTGTTTCTCAGATTAACAAAATTGGTCAGTGGAACTCTAATCATAGACGCTCCGACAATGCCTACTGCATGGGACGATAATTGTGGTTTTATTTCTTCTCAGCTCTCGTTCGTTTAATAAGATTTTCGATTAAATAATTCTGCTCTACAAGCGAGAGAGAGAGCAAATACATAGATACATTCAAACAAATTGAATTCAAGTCTAGGCAATGGCTGATTGTTGTTTCGATTCCATTCGGATTATCTTCATCTAGAAAGTAAGATGTTCTAGCGTTCTGTCAGGTATTTACCAAGTCATTGTTAGAAAGTTTTTTTTCGGGAAGCAATAAATATAAGAAAGCCAAGTTCTAGAAGTAGATACCTGGGAAGGTTGATACATGGGAACTTAAAATAAACTGACACCACTGTATGTGCTGGTCACAGACTAGGAATGTGATAGGATTTTGCACATTTTTGGCTAACTTAAATTTAATTCAATCTACAAAGATGTGTATTGCCTTACATCATAAACTACTCGAATGACACAGAAATTAGGGATGCAGGGAACTCTTTATTCAGTTTACGGACATGTGTAAAGTATCTACTTTATGGACTTTACCCAACGTGATGAGACTACTAATAAACTGCAATAAGTTGAGGAAATATATAGTTCAAGCCGCATTACCATTTTATATTACATCTATGGGAAACGTTGATGCATGCGAAAGTATTTGTTGCATGTTTAGGAGCAACTGGTCGTGTTATAGTTTTAGGAGAATTTTAATGGTCTCCAGGGCGATGGTCTTATTAAGAGTATATTTATAATCATTATCAGCAAAATGGTATGTATTTGGGTTAGTACCGAGGAAAGAATAGGGACACACTGTGTAGCTGAAATGGCATCACCTTTAGAGTGATATCGTCAAACAACGGACGATGTATTCGGTTACATGGCAAGGTGCTCAGTACCTCATCCATTATCAATATCAGCCTCAATGAGTGCCACTTTTGTGTATGATCCATATAATGGTTGCACATGTGATCATCAAATCAATAGAAGGGCCAGTAGTGTTCAAACACACTTTCGGAAGGACTTTCCTGCCCTTCTTGGTCCGCTCCATCGAACTTATGAACGTTTCTTCAATTACGAAGTAAATGAGTTGGTCACTCACAACAAATTTCGAATTTAATATTATTAGTCTCTACTCCATGCTTAAAATGGCTTCAAAGGACACTGTGTAATTGGATATCAGCTGGGTAAGGAACTAGTGTGGATCGTTTGCTTGCTTATAATCCTTTTCATTACCCGGCATACACAGGTATGCGGAAAGATACTAAAGCTTTGCCTAGTAATCGAAGCACTTCTTTTTAACAGCAATGCACAAGGTAAGGTTTCATTTCAATCTGACGAACAATGAAAAAGTAATATCATTGCATTAGTTATACCTTCATTACCATTTTTCGGTCAGTTATTATCACTGTCAGAATCTTTGACTGGAAAATACTACGCTCTATTGAAAGCCGAGGGATTCTAAGTAACTTCCTCCTCTACCCTTACGTAATTCCTAATTCGGTCAATATAAATGGGAATTCGAATAATGCAGAAAAGAACAATAAGAGGGTGTGCTAACTGCGGAATATTGAATTATGAATTGCAAGCTTGTTCGTAATCTGTATCAGCTCTATTTTTATGACTCACAAGGAGAGTTACTGAGTGGTATTAAGGATCTAGCTAGCTTACCAGCGCTGTATCATCTATCTAAACTTCAACGTAGTTCTATTATTGCGAACTTCATTAAAATTTCATCATCGACAAAAAACCAAGAGTAGAGAAGAGAGCTGTCACCTTCGACTAAAGCACAAAACGTATTTCTATACTTTCCTACATATGGTTGGGTGGGAGTGCTATCACTACAAATATCTAAACTTAAAAGCAATCAGTGACACTGAGATACAACCCTTAATCTACACGTGACACAGTTATATTCCGAAATAACTAGATATCTGCCAAAGCTTTAGATTTGCCAAAAATATGCCTCCAGCCACTAGAACAGTTTAAAGAGGAAAATTCCTTGATAAATTCATGTTTAATGTCAGCATTCTCTGGGTTCCAGGTCATAGCAATTTAGAACGAAATAAGTGAGTTCACGAAATGGCGACGAGTGGATAACTCTCCACAAAACCCTTGGAGAGGAAGTCTTCGCGTTCTGATGGGAACTGTCAAGAAACCAGTCTTCTCGTACCTTCTATCAAAAGGTGCTCGGTAGGTTTTCTAGAATTGATGTAGTTGCGTCAAGAGGCATTTGCATCAATTCTGTAAAACCTTCTACTTACATCTTTGAAGAAATACTAATCACATCTATTGTGTCTACAGTCGGGGATGGTTTAATTATGTATGTGTATCAGACAAAATCAGGAACCTATTGACCTATTTGCCTATTTGACAGGATATCAAGGCTTTTAAAATCAAGCGTTAGATTTTCGTACAAAAGAACGAATGAATTCGTTCGTTTTGAAAGTGAGCAAAAGTAAACAAAAACTTGACGAATCTGAACAAGAAGTTATAATGGTTGTAGAATACAAATTCCTTGCATTCGCACAGTTACGTACTACGACGTCTGAACTTATTCGACAATTATGGTTGAGCCTTTAGTCTTCAATTTGTTAGTTGGGGCAATCAGCAAAAGTACATTTCATTAACTTGCATTTCAAATCATGTTGCAGAGCAAAAAAGATGATCGGCGGTGGTTTCCAAGCCTGCTGCATACAATGCTGAAATTGGCTGGGAAACAGTCCAAACTCTGTTTTGATAGAATAATCTTCTTGGATTCTTCTTATTCGATGGAAATTTGATAACAGAAACGTTTCTGATAAATCAATTTTTTGAAATATTGTCCTCCGTGGATCCCGTCAGCTATATTCCGTATTCCAACAGTGGATTAATAGTAACCTTAAAATCACCACAAAGGCTGATTGTATCATCTGTTACTACTACGACTACTATTACAATAAGAGCCGCTCACTGTCTAGTTTCGATGGGCTTAATAATACTAAGCGATTGTAAGAGCTCCAGTTCTGCTTTTACGTCTTGTTGTTGCGCAAATCGTTGAGGTCTATACTTAACGTATTTGTTTTAAACCAGTTGGTAAGGTGTTTGTTTCCTCAACACCTTGAACTTAACTTTACTTAAAGCTCACGTCTACAAAAATAGCGCACCGAGTAAGAATATCTGCTGCATAGAAGGATTGTTTACCTCTTCGAACAAAAAAAGGAGGGAAGAATATCGGCTTCTACGGAGGAAGCCTCGGTCGAGGAATTAGAGAGGTGCTACTCCAGAAATAATGTTAGCAAGTTATACCAAAAGATAAAAAGAATGTGTTAAGGCAAAAACGAAACGAACAGAGACCTGTAGATATGAACAAAGAAACCTTATAGTTGAGTCGCAGTCGGAACTGAGGATATGGAAAAATTACTTCTGCAGACTGTTAAACGGCGACGACCCAAATTTCGCTGTCAGGCAGGTTAGATCATTTAATCTGGCCGATAAAAACTAAGATGTCAGTCCATCCGACCAGAATGAAGTGAGGATAGCAATATCCAAACTCAAGTCCAACAAGGCTGTTGCCAGCGGGGGATGACTTGGTGGAGAGCATATATGTACAATTAATTTCCAAAATTTGGAAGGAAAGTATGTCTGTATACGCCAACTATAGAGGTATCAGTCTCCTTAACATTGCAAACATAACAAAATCCTGTCGGGCGTACTATATAAGCGCCGAGCGCCAGCTAGCTGATTGACCTTATAAGTGCGGTTTTAGGCCTGGTAAATTCACAAGCGACCAAATATTCACACTTCGGTAGATCCTGAAGAAAACTCATGAAGTCAAATCGAAACTCATCATTTTTTTATCGATTTTAAGGTCGGATATGACAGTATTTTTAGAGACCAGCTATACAGAGCCATATCTAGTTTTGGCATCCCTATCAAACTCATCAAATTGTGCAAAATGACGATGGAGAATACTCGCTGATGTCAGAAAAGGATTCAGATAAGGTGATGCACCGTCATGTGACTTTTTCAACATCATATTTGAGAAAATTGTGCGAAACTCGCAATCCTACACCAGAGACACAATTTTTCAAATGTCTGTGTAATTACTTGCATACGCTAATGACATTGGCATAATTGGCAGAACACATCGAGCTGTCACTGGTGTGTTTGCAAATATTGGAACAGAAACGGCAAAAATGGGTTTAGTTGTGAATGATTACAAAACCAAGAAGGAACACACAACATTGACGAAACGGACAGAACGTTACAATATACAGCTATTACTTTGATGTAGTTACAGACTTTGTTTAACTCGGCTCCGCTGTAAACTCTGAGTTATACTTGCCAATCGGTGTTTCTTTGGTCTAAGAAGGCAATTGAGTAACAAGGCCTTGTCAAGAAACACTAAGGAGACTTTATATAAGACCCCCATCATCCCAGCCCTGCTGTATGGCGCAGAAGCATGGACGTTAACGAAGGCGGATGAAGATATCCTTGATCGTATTGAACCCAAAATTCTTCGGATGATTTTCGGAGAGATAACACCGTAGAGCAAGACCTCACCTTAGGTGGTGCACGCAGGTGGAAAAAGACCTCAACCAACTTGGAGTGCGAAACTGGAGGCTTATTGGTTAAGGCGCAGATCTACCCCGGACTGTAGCGCTACCTAAGTAAGTAAGTAATATATGCTTTTAGATGCTTACTTCATATGATACTTTCCTTACACGGGGAAGTATCAAGTTCTTGACAGCCGCCTAAACCAATTATTGAACACTTGGTCCCTGTGTCCACCTATAATTGAGTGTGGTTTTTATTAACATGTAGATCTACAACTATTTTTATGTCCGTCGTCGTTGTACCCAGTGCTGTTGTATGAATTTCTCCTACCAATTCAATGTTTGAAGAGGTCCAATGGTCATTTAAAAAATAATTAATTGAATGAACTCACTCTGTACCGCTACGATCATGTTCAGTTAGAGACTTATGCTTTGTTTGGGAAATATCTACTTTTATCCTCAGAGCTATGACGTGGTTGTTTATTCCCTTTTTAGACTAATCTCTGACTACACATGCAGACATTGGTTATATGCCCTTTACGTCAACACTTGTTACAAATTGATTTTAAATACATGCATTAGCAAAGGTTTTGCTTAATCCCACGATTCCCACATCAATTTCTATTAAAACATTTTACCTGCATGCAACTTACTGTGGTTAACACGTAGAAGTAATTGATAACCTTGGATTTCTCCTTTTAGTCACTACGATTCTCATAGAGTCCGTATTTGATTGCTTGCAATATTTTGTATTTGCTTTTTTTCCATTAAATTCATAACTCATCTATTTTAGTGATAGTAGACTATTATGTAGCAGTCAGAGTTAAACATGATATCACAGCCAGAGGAAACACTATCGGAGATATCCTATACGTCGATCAAGCAACCAAACCAGTGTTTCTCGTTTAATTACTCTTTTTTGTAGGAACAGATTAGCAAACTATACCATACGTATGTACATATGCATTTTTTTTTCACCACTTTAAAATTGTATTTCCACTTTTAAAAAACAAATGTCAAACTTGTATTTTACCAGAATAAAGCGATAGTTTTCAAAGAATAACAAGAGAATTCTTGTAGTCTGTTTGGTCCCTCTTGGGGAAGGAGCATTTTAGTTGGATTTTAGAACCTCTTAAATTTGCATTTGACATTTGCCGAGCGGATATATTATCTAAAGATATACACTTATACCTAGTCTTTCCCAAAGTGTTTGCAAGTTTTGATCCTACCATTGCATCAGCAAACTTTGTGCTTGATATCGTCAATCCTGTCTACATGGCTAGGATAGTGAGCTCCACCATTGTGTTCATTTCAAATGGTATTTTTCACATTTAAATAAATATCGAAGTGCAAAATACTTTTATTTTATCTATTTGTTGCAATTAGTCTCCATATACATATGTATATCTATTTTTTTGGAATGCAAAGGTACATTTCCGTGAGCTGAGATTCGCCATAACTCAGCTTTAAAAATGTATCTAGGTGTCATGCTAGCCATTTCAAATGCTGTTCCCTTCGAACTTTCCAAACACTTGACAGAATATTGGCAGAATCCAACCAGGAATCTCTGGAACTGCTAATAGAAACTCACTTCCCTGGCTGTATAGAAATTGAAACTATCACCGCTTGCAGGACTGCAGTTCCTTTAGAATATGCAGAAGATCAAGAGAATATGCAAAGTGGCATGCACTTTAAACTCGTTCAAACCCTTTAAATCTACAGGACTTGACGAAATTATACCAGCAATGCTGCAATAGTCTCTATCGTCAACAAAATCTTAAGAATCTTCACATAGAAAAGTATCAAAATTGTAGCTTATGCAGACGACTGATTAAAGGTTAATTCTTGCCAACAATTACGGCAGTAATGAAATCTGCTCTCAAAAAGCTCTCTGTTTGGGCAAAGCAGAACGGTTTATGGGTTAATCCTCAGAAAACTGAATTTGATCTGTTCACTAGGTGAAGAAAGATGCCCGACTTCACACTATCAAAGCTACATATGTGGATGGTACCACAATAGATCTATCATCTAAGGCGAAATATTTCGGCCTCCTCCAAGCCAAGTTATGCTGGAAAAGAAATGTTAAAGAAAGGACAGAGAGGAATGAATGCTGTCTATGCCTGTAAGGGGGTATTTGGAAGAAGGTGGGGATTACAACCGCGAATCATAAAGCAATTATCAGACCCATCATCTCCTAAGGGTCTTTAGTCTGGTGGACAGTAACGGGTATAGAAAGCTTTATGAAAGAACTCTATACAGTGCAAAGGCTCGCAGCACTCTGCACTACGTGAGTTGTGAGTTGCGCGCCGCAAGCAGGGTAGATAGAAACTACTTATGGACAATAAAGACAAGGGGAAGGAAATATAACTCCGAATGCTTCACAGCCACATGGGATAATACAGATATAGTCCTCTAAAATGACATTAACTTAGATATCCCAATCCTGTTCTCAACGCGAGCAGAGTCCAACAGCATAGACAGCGATCTAGGCATCACAGTCTACACGGACCGCTCAGAAATAGAAATAGGCACGGGAGCAGGATTTTACTCCTGCAAAAACAGGAATCTTTTAGTATACCAGAAGTGTGTAGTAGGATGCATAGAAGACCGACAGCCTTCCCCCGTCGGATATAACCACCTTCGTTGACAGTTAAGCAGCTCTAAAATCGATGAAATCTAATACAATCCTGGTTATGGCCGAAATTAGATAAAATTATAAAATCGATCCTCTATCCGTATCCTACTTGATATAATCACAGGACACTCCGTCATCGGAGTCTTATGCAGAAGCTGCGACGGAGGAGGAAGGAATAGGTGGAGTCAATCCCAAATCCGCTTTGCTACTGCCCCGCATTGCAAGAACGACGCCTTCGCACTCTAGGTTCCAGGTTCTTCGCAAGTACCGCAGAGTTAATAGGCTTCCAGTAAGCGGATCTCATCCATTTCATTAAGAGCACCAACTGGTTCCCAAGCCAGCCAGTAACGCGATAGGTTTCGGTTTATTCTTATTTCTAGATTTCATTCCATTACTATTTTAAAAGGGGATTCACGATGGACCTTTAGGTCTCCAAGTGGACGTGATGAGTTTTTCCGTCACGCACCCCTTCATAACCTAATCTAACTATACGGCAGGTATATGTAGGAATATTTCTATTTTATTTCTACCCAGCTCCTTTCAGTTCGCCTTGTTACATATGAATGTACAAAACTATCAGCGCAACTGATCATCTATCTGCACATTTCCTCGACATAATTTCACAAAACTTTTCTACATGTTTCAACATATCTATCCACAAGCACAGACAAATTGGAGCAGGTACCCTACTGTGCTTTATACTTAATTTCCTCCACACCTGCAGATGTGTCAATCACTACACGTTACTACTCGTATCTCTTTGTCCTAATCCTCAGACATCAAAGACACTATAGTTTGGTGAACTCATTGCTTATCGAAACGACTGTGTGCCAATTGTTGGTCTCAATTTAATATTCTCAGTTCAAAAAGAAGAAAATAGATTGCAGAACAAAAATACGAGATCGTGCGTTCAGAATGAAAAATAAAACCCCATTTGGGAGAAACGCTAAAGTCAATCAAACTTATAGTACATATACATTCCCTGATCAGCGCACTGTCTTAATATTCCAGACACCTGCCGCAGTTTGGATATTTAGGTTAGCATTTAGAATGTGATATGATCTTTCGCTAATTTTAACTGAAACTGGTTCAACAAGTGAAAGCCATTAAGGAGCAATATCCGAAGTATTTTAACAGGAATTCCACGATCATTATCATTCGCCAAAACGATATGAATAATATTTTTGATTGCATAATGGCGCGGTTGACATTTGAAAAAAAGAAATTAAAATTCAATTCGTATTCTGCATTAATGAGGATGAGGGAATATACTTAATTTTCGTCAACAAACTATTTGTCACTTGACCAGTTGTCAATGTCAAATGTTTTGCACAACCTTATAAAGCACGTGAATTGGCCAGATCCCGATTTGGAATAGACACCCCATCAATGGGCGCTGTAATTACTTTCTTGACATTCAATTTGACTGAAATTGAAACTTTGGTAGACGCCTTAAATGGATGTACCGAAGACCATTGATTTTTGGTGCCAACACACAAATACCAAATGTGTAGAATTTTATGTGATTATAGGTTATGTTTACACAGGCGCGCAGCTCTGAATTCGTAATGCGTGGTTAACAAGAATAAGTGCTATTCACGGTGAATACCGAATGTGAAGGTTAGCCTTTGTTCGATTAGAAACACAGCCCGCCTCCTTGGAATTCACGCTGTAACCGTTAACAAAGAATGGAATTCTGTAATGTTTAAATTGTGAATTTTAATCACCTGTGCTGTGCTGTGCTGATTTGTTAAGGTGCAGTAGTGTAGACCCAGACTTAGACTAATAAAAAATTCTGAAACTGTTTCTTATAACGAAATGAAATATTTTAATGAAATTACCAAATATGTAAATGGTTGCAGAGACCTGGGTTTGGGTATGCCTAAACACAAGAAGGCTCATCAATTATTATTAAAGCGCAAAAGTTCATTAGCATGAGATTTTGATTATACAGGGCCGACAAGAATGTACAGCATGGTGTAAAAGTTCGTAGTCACACTTCATAAGACTGTAAAGCAAGATGAATCATGTGAATAAGATGAACAAAAATATGAATTTTTGTCTGTATATGGATGTGTAAACCTTTCCTGAGATTTCTATTTCTTTTTTCGATACTTAGGCAAACATTTATGTATGTTTAATCTTTCTCGGGAGGAGAAAACCTATTGTATAGGTTGAGACTGGTTTGCTGATTGATAAATCGAACTTATTCCCGTCTGTGCGCTCAACGGAAAACATTGCAGCTTTATGCAGGTTTTTGGAGTGGCGGCATTATTGGCCCATTTTTCTTCCAAGACGACAGATATAGAGCGCTATCGAGGCTTGATAACCGATTTTTTCCAGCAAGATGGGGCTACGTTCCACACAAGCATTTATTGAACACTAAGTTCAATAATCGTGTAATCAGTGATTCCGGTGATGTTGCATGGCCGGTATGGAGCCAATTAAAGATCAATGCTATGCGATCAATCCAGAGACGATTCAGGCACTCAAGAATAATATTGGTCAAGCTATTCGTGATATAGGGGCCATAAACCATAAAAAATGTAATGAAAAAGTGGGTTTGACAGGATGGCCTACTGCCAAGCCAGCCTAGGCTTTTGTCTAGTCATTTGACTGAAATAATATTCCATAAATAATCGGAAGATTTACTCTTTTCAATAAAGCAACAATCGCTGAAAAATATTGATCAGGGTTTTTTACAGCCTTTTTAAAAACCCAACCAACAGATGAACCACTTTATATAATACTGAAAGTCCACTACGGTTCACCACAGATACCCCAAGACTAAGCATCCCAATTTTGCCTATTTGTAGAGTGGCAAGTATGGCAGACATACTTACTCCAATAAAGGTCTGTTGTGATGCCAAGGATCGCACCATTTGGTAATTCGGGACTATTTAAACCAACCGGAGCTTTTAATAAGGCGAAGGAGACTCGTGATGTCTAACAACGGTAGTTCGCCTAGGTTGTCAGAAAAGGAAGCTCCTAAAAGAAGCAGTCTTTTTTGGGGTCGAGCCCTATGTACGTACCCAGGAGGTGTAGAATGTTTTCTCCAGGAGGATCCTTTGGGTCATATCCTATCTGGAGTGCTCGTCAGGCTTGCAATTTCTTGCAAAGTGTCTGCGGCCTGTCACCCATCATAGGTGAATTTTGAACTGCTCAGTCATCTCCGAAAGAGACAAACGGCAGTTTAACGCGCCATTTGAAGTGAAGGAGATTCCAGGGATTTGATTGCCGCTTGATTGTCAGTGAAATTCCTAATATTTCTGACAGGTATTGCATTCCATTTCGGCCAGGACAAGACTTCGTTGATTGCCATGATTTCCGCCTGAAAAACACTACCCTGATGTGGGAGGCGGAAAGAGGTGTTCAGATTGAGGTTGTCGATGAAGACACCACCACCTATCCCCTCATAAGTCTTGGAACCGTCCGTGTAGAAGTGGACTGGACTTTTTTCATGAGAAGTTGCGGTAACCCATTGATGTTCGTACGGAAGTTCCGGTCAAATAACAGAGTATAGTCGGTATCTTCTAAAATTGAGGAGATCAGTGATCGAGGAGTACAAAATAAATAAAAATATATAGGTCCACGGAACCCAGGGCCTAGCTTCTAACTACCATTTATGCTGTGCGTGTCAGATGCTCGCGAGAGGTGGGGCCATAAAAAAACATTTAGGTTCTTATAGCTAAGCGGAGTAGGTGGAACATAACCTCCAGAGCCGCTGAGAGAGAAGTTCTCAGCACACCACTGATGCACAAAGATGGAGATATTTGCACCTTAGATAGCAAATTGAGGTCAGTAGACCTATTAAGAGTCGGCCACTAGACATTCACGGCATACAGTATTATAGGCTTGATAGCGGACGCGTACATACAGTGTGTAATATGAAGTTGAAATCCCAGCTCCTACCTATGAGCTTTTTGTTGGAGTATAGGGCTTTATTAAAAAAAAAATAGATTGCCTTTTCATTTTAGTTTCCTATCCAAAATGAGATCCAATTTTCTTTAAGGGAGAGATTGGTGCCATTAATAGGACAGTCAGTAAGGCGGAGCTTTATATTTCCTCGTAAAGAGGACAAGTTCTGTTTTAAGGAGTTTAACACGTAGTTCACACTTTGAGGGCCATCTAGTAAGCTGTAGGCAGTGACAGCAATGTCATCTACACAGGCAACCACTCCAATTTTTTCTGTAACCAATAACAGGTCGTTGTCTACTAGATTCCGTAGAAGAGGGGACAAGTCACCACCCTAGAGAGTTTTTTCTAACAAGTTTTCTGGCCAAAGCATCGCCTAGCTTAGTACTGATAATTCTGCGTGTGAGCAATTGATATACAATATTCCAAGCAAAGAATTGACTTTCAGACTTATAAATGCGTCTGTAATTGCCGTAGATTTGTCCAGAAATACGACCATGGTAAATCCTTTGATCTTCAGTGATTTTTAAATGATGCGCACTAATGAGTGCAAGCCTGTCTCGACTTGATTTTCCTAATGCTCTGGCGTAGGTTGATATTGTAGTTGTAGCACCTTGTATATATTTTCCAAGTCAGAGAATCTTAGAGTGCATTGAATTAACAACTTTGTAAAGCCAGCTTTAGTTTAACATTGGATGTAGTAGCATCTTTGAAGATGTTAAGTAGGGTTTCGCACAAGTTTTGCAAAAAAAATTTCTTGTCCAGTGGTGTAGTTTAAAGGGACTTCCTTCTTCAGGATCGGACAAACAGTGCTGATATTCCATTCATCGAACATATTTTCTTTCGAGTTTAGCAATACTATGTTTGCTTTTTTAAAAAGCAAATGAATTTTATTGAAATTCAGCTTTGCTATCGCCCTCTTTATTTCATTGTAGATGGGTGGACAGAACTATTGTCGTTTTGCATCGAAAATGAATGATTCTTTCTACCTGCATAGGTAATCTTTCCAAGTACTCAACATCGACTGTCTACTAAGAAGTTTTCCTCCAATTCAAATTGAAGCCTTGCTACAACTAGGTAGTAGTCCAAATGTACATACATATGTATGTAAATTTCATAAAAAATCTGGATTTTGAGATTGTTAAAACCTTTTGTGAATGTTGTGGGGCAGGAAACATGTGATTTCTACGATATTTTATCGACGGTGCTACCAAATTCTTTCCTTTCTTATCTTCGCGCACGTAGAATTCACCTTTGATAACGTCATGTTCTCTCATCCTTCTTTTGCCCGGACCATATCGGCTCATTGGGATGACTTTGATATCTGATCATTAGGCAGTTGAGCAGCACGTGGTCTGTACAGAATTTGAGCTTTTATGTACAAATCATTGTTCTTATATCATATACAAGAATCATCAATAATGAAATTATCCTTATCCCACGCTTGTATATATTTCGTTACGACCGTTTTCTCTTTCGTAAGGCATCGTGAGGATGCGTGATCATGGTGCAAGGTTATTTCGTTCATTGTCTTTACCTAATTATTTTTTTTCGAAACGCTTTTCATGACGTGAAAGTAATAAAACTTCAAACTTCCGCTCAGTAGTCAGATGTACTAACTAATAGGCCATGGCGGCCAGACTGAGCAAATTTATAAATAAGCAAACGGTTTTGTCCTTTTAAAAATCGACTCATTGTTGTTTGACCTTTTAAGTTTCTAACGGAAAATCTTCCTTAGTATCAAAACAGCTACTTTTTTGACAAATACTTTTTGTGACTGTAAACTTTTAAAGTCAATTTAATTCGAAGGTTCCTGAATGACAAGTTGTTGAAAACGAAACAGTATCCCTAATATTGATACAAAAAAAAATTGTCTAAATAGGAAACACACCATATTCTTCATTATAAGATAAAATAAAGTTTTCATTCCTCTATCTTCCAACACCGTCAGAAATCCATTAAACTTGTAAGTGCAGTTCAATAACACATTCTACTGGCAGAACAAATAATATAATTATCTCACTGCCAATATTTTTTTTCTTAAATAAATCCAAAAGTAATCACCCATGCACAACACAGCATGACGTAAGCGTGATTGAAATATACCAAATCGTGTTCCGTATCTCTGGTTTGATTATACCCATTGCAGCCACCGACACACTGCAGCAATACACAAATCCTTTCTAGGGAGAAAAAACCTTTGGTGCGTCATAATCCAGGAAACTGGTTTCTTATTTCGATTTCGCATTTTTTTTTTCAAATGGAGCTACGTGAAATGCTTGGGCGATTTAGCAAAACCTGTTCCACAGAACCACGGCGCGCACGAATTCTGATATGTTTGGTATTTTTATGGTCTAAGCTGAGATAACACAAAAAGAGCAAAAGGCAAAACAAGTTGTCTCACTCAAGGACCTCTTTGACTCAACCAACAAATTGTATGTTCTTGCAAATTTATCATGTAGAAGGTCATAACAGAATAGAAGGTATGGCTACTACTAGGCGGATACAAATACAATACATAACATTTGTTGCGATACAATTCTCTGCGCTAGAAGTTACAACCCAGATTTACATTCACTGAGTTACCTGAAGTAGAGGGAACCAAAGCAATTAACACTTAGCATTCCTCGGCAGTAAAATCCCTCTTATTCTTGAAGGTTTTTTTTATAGCACCCATACGTCCATTAAGTATCTTGAGTCTAAACAATGAACATTTGTATGCTTTACTCGCCCACATGTGTACAATAAAAATAATAAAAAATATTTTGATTGCGCGGCAAATGTAATAACGGAATGATAAGCATAACTTGGTGAATACACGGCTTCCTGAAACGACTTTGACCCCCCTGAACCGTCTGAGTCGAGGGTTCTGGGTACCGTGGGTCAATTACGATGTTTAACGAATGTGAGGTAATGGAAAATTGTGTAGAATGACTTGCTAAGTGAACTCTGTTTGGGGTCAAATATGGGAATCAAATAAATTATTCAGAGGTGCAACTTGAAACACACTCATTAGTTCTACCACCACACCGCCACATTTCAGTGAACCGCTATTAGGTTATTCAATAAAGTAGTGCTTTGTTAAACTTTGAACTATAATAAGATGCATCTCCTTGGGTGTATTCTTGATTAATTCTTTTTGAGAGTTATTTATGGCTTTTTCAAATTAAATATACACTGTGTTCTTATAACTGGATTGCTGCGTTTCCCATAAACTAACGCAAAGATGAAAGGAAACAATCTAGTTCGCAAGTCAGCTCTTTTGTTTGTGATCGGTATGAACTCACCGCCGCCGCCGCCGAATAAAACACGCATCCACAGGCTAGTGGGTTAGTATGATCACGCTTAAGGCTACATTGGCCACCGGTGTCAATGGACTATCCAGCGTAGGCGATTAGAGAGGCGTGCTGATGTTGAAGCGCGGCCGTGGAGGATGGCTTG
Organism: Xylota sylvarum; assembly: GCA_905220385.1. Taxonomy (NCBI): domain Eukaryota; kingdom Metazoa; phylum Arthropoda; class Insecta; order Diptera; family Syrphidae; genus Xylota; species Xylota sylvarum. Next base: position 66,663,120 of record LR999958.1, on the reverse strand, counting down.
ATCTCGTGTCATACTTCAAATGGTAAATTGTGCACGGAAGTGTATTTGTCAATATTCGCTAACAAATTCATGGCAAACAAAAACTAGGAAATGATATTCAGATCTAAGTGGGAAAGTAGTTGATGTGGAGAAAGTTGCAATGGTTGTTTTGCACGCTTGAGCAGTAAAATTGATTATGTCATACAAAACAACTTGTTGTACGGTCTAGCCGTACTTATTGTTGTTTAATTGTTTTCATAAATTTTGTTGCGGTTTCTTAAGCGTTTCTTTTACTTTTGGTCTACATTTTGATGTATGGTGGTACAGATAAAATTTGAAGTGGAATTATTGGTTGATATTAGTAAGACCTACAATGTCAAAGCGACAAATGATTGGCAAACAAATTAAACAAGAAATGTTAAATCATTTCTTCATCTGAACTCCATATGGTCTAGTGTTCTGGATTATATAAAGTCTTTCTTTTAATTGTATGCCAAGTGAGTGAAATGACTTGCCATTACTAGAGAGTATATATTTGATTTGATTTGTAGCAATGAATCTACTGCTTAATCGTTCCTTTTAGAGTTTCAACAATCCCTGAATGTTATTACATGTGAAAAATTCACATTCCTTTCAAATCAATCGAAAGGCTGTGACCCTTTTGATGATACAGATTGTTTTTCGACGGTATTGCTAGTACTTTGCGTGCTTTGAATCTTTTTGGTTGTAGATCCTTATGAGATTCTTAACTACCTTTAAGCTTTCAAGATTTTTTCTGGATTGTAGCTATGTCTTTTCTTTCCTTGCTCTTAAATTCTTCTTTTAAAGAATGGTTCCCTATTTTACTGAATATTTCATATCCTTTAAAGTGGTTTGAATGGCCCTTATTTTGCTTACATATCCGTTGTTTCCTGCAATTATTTCTATTGTTCTTTGTCACTTCTTCCAAGCTCGTTAAGTTGCATCAGTGTAAGTTTAACAGTTGTTACCCAAATTGAACAGTCGAGGTTAAGGAGCTCAGCTGTAACCTAGCTCGATATTAATTGCATAGTACTCTGCCTTTTAGGTATCATTTTATCCCATAATTCTTAATAGTTGTTACGAATGTTTGAGTCTTTGGAGATTTTGTCACATCCATTTAGATACAGTGCTGCTCACTCCATTCTTATCTTTTTTGAACTGAATCCGTCAACTGAAGTAGTGCAGTCTAAATGTATCTATATGCATCTTTAGGGAGAGGTTACAACTTACTCTCGATACAAAGCTGATTGGTCTACATACATACATAAATGATTTCGATTGTTTAGTACCTTTTTTCCCACTTTTGATATGGATACAAGGAATCACTCCGCTGGTTTGGTATGTGTTTTCAGAGTTAGACTAATTTCAGTTATCATGATCATGGTTGTGGTTTAAAAAAGGGTTTATTGTCCATTCTTTCTACTTTTAGAATAGCTAGCTTCTTCATATTTTCTAGTCTTTCTTCCGACGACACAATATGTCGGTCTTTGTTTCATTATCAATACTGGATGAGCTTTTGGGAAAATAAATTTCTAATAGCACCCTGAAGAAGCTATGGTTATGTTACGTATGGTGTTAAGATACACCATATATAAAATTGTGTTTCCATCTGGTTTTCTCTAAGAAGCCTCATATCCCCTGTCATTCAATTCGAATAGTTAATCTTGGTTGTTTCGTGTTCTCACTGCTATTCTATTGGTTTAGTACTTCCTTTGGGGTTCTCTTACTTTAATATCAAAAAGTACCATTGCAGCTACAATACAAATCACATCATACGTTGTTGTAAAAGGCAGTGACTGCTCTCAGTGCATTGTTGGTCCGTCCTCCTTCTATAGATGATAACCTTGAACACCTTTGCATCATAACTATTCGTGCAGTAATCGACATCCTGAAGCACATATGCATACATTAAATGTATTTTGTTTATATATTGAACTTATTTCTCATTGTTTGCAACAATCATAAAAAGCATTTAGTAACGATAAACTCCAACTTTAAATGTGTCAATATTACATACCTTCACGTTATTCACTGTGAATATCTTTAAATGATTTTAAAGCACGTTTGATGGGATTTTATGTACACGAATGTTCGTTGAAAATCATTGTCCTCGTCAATATTGTTCGTGTCATTCACTGCAAATGTGTTTAAGAGTTTGAAATGCATTTTAGACACGTCGCATACGATTTTATATCCAACACTAAGCCAGAGCAGTCGTTTCGTAGGTGTTTTAAAATTTAGGACCGCCATTTCTTATGAATGGGTGTTTCCATTCACCAACATTCTTCCATCCCATCAAACTTATCTTAAAACTAAATGTTAATACTCTACAAATGTATTCCTTTCAGGTTTTGCTGTGAGACCTTTCCACCAGTGTCATCTTTATTTTATATCCTTTTAATAGTACATCGTAAATATGTCTCGTCTATTCTGACGTAAAGACTGCTTGCTATACCTTGTTTCCTGCACATCCTTGGTACGCAGATGTTTGTTGCTTTTTCAAAGGAGGTTCTTTGACATTTGTTTTAATAGGCAATTTTACTATTGGAATGTTATATAGGTAGAATTCAGTCCAAGTCTACAAAAGTGACCAAAATAAACCTACGCACTATTTACAGCGAGAAGATAATTAAATAAATTTATTAATGATCATGCTCGATCAATTGATCGTGTGCATGAAGGCAACAAAGAGCACACGCTCTCCTGCATCTTCACATCTATGATTTGATTATAAATCTTATTGACAAGCGTTGAACCTTTTCGGAGGGGCTGTGTTCATTGCCTAACGTGTTTGTGGGACTATTGTGAGTCATGCTATTTGTTACACTTCAATGAACTTGAACATTACACGCAGATGATGTGGAAAAATCTAATAATTTCTTGTGTAAGTACAGTGTGTCATACTCAAAAATGAAAGGCAAACATTTTCAGTAGATAGTCTGAGTGGGTATAAGGACTTTTAATTGCATGGTATTCAATATGACCTATTAAAAACAGAACCAAGTCTAGACAAGCAGCATTTCTAAGAATACTTATTTGTTCTTCAGAGTGTGCTTATGCCACTGTATCTATGGAAGTTTGAAATGCATTCCATAATATTTATCGTCAAACAGACTACCAATAAAAAGAACGTGGATAACGGCCCTAAAAGACTCTGCTCGTATTTGTTCTTTCTGATTGTAGCTTTCTTCTGATGTTGAGGGGTTATTCAGTCTGAGAAACTTTGTGTGGTGGAGTTAGTCTTTAAAGGCTGTCGGTAATCGGTTGTATGCGATAGTTAACAAATATTGTCAGTGTATTCGAAGTGTAAGACTTAACTAAATCCGACCACTTTACGCTGTCAAGGCAGTGCGAAGCATGTTACTAAATCCAATGATGCATACAGCATTGTCGGACACCATTCAGAATGTCAATTTCTTTTGACAATCTATGTACCTCTACATAGAACGTTATATTGAGAGCCGTGATAGCCAATCATTTTTTAAGTTAAATCTCTCCTGCGCAAGTCACGTTGTATGTGTTTTCTATTATTAGTTTATTGTTACGGCTCACGTCATCCTACTTTTCTCGTTCCTGGAGTTTACATTTACTTCATTTACTCTAGTTCTTTTCTATTTTTTTCGTCTGAAAAACATTATTGCACACCGTTCAAGTTCTCTGCTATGCTGGATAGCACTACTGATTGTCTCTACTGTCTCAGTAGGATCATCCGTAAACTGGTGTTTCAGAGAAAAATCCCTTATTCTGTCGGTATTATGCATGCGTTTACTGAGACTTTGAATATAAGCTACCATAAGGGGGCAATTATGATCGGTTCTGATGTCACGCAGTTTTTCGGATATCCAAAGGTAATTTCCAATATGGCGACTGATCTTCGCTTAATACATTTGGTTTTTTAGTTACACAAGTATCTGTCCTTAAAGGTAAGTCAACACCTACAAATCTTGTCGAATTTGTATCCTTTGCTCATTAATCTTTAAAAAATGGAAAAGAATTCAATGTCATTGGATTTTAGTAAAGCTTTCCACAAGATATCTCACCAATTAATCCTCTTTAAATTTCCCGGCCTCTGTTTTTGTTAAAATAGGAAGAATCTTCTTACCGCTTCATACCCGCCCTCTCGGCTCCTTTTTTTGGCTACCTTTGGTGTTCCACAAGGCAGCCATCTAGGTCCCCTTTTTTTCATCCTAACTATAGACGATCTTGAGAGAGTCATTAAACACTCCCCTGTCCCTCTACGCTGATGAAACCAATTTTTTTAAATTCATTTCTTCACTACAAGATTGTAGTCTCCTTCAACAAGACTTCGATATTTTTCGATCTGGTGCCACAAAAAAAGTGGTTTAGAGCTGAACATCGTCAAAAGCCAATCTATTAGTTTTTCATGTAAATGTAACTAGTTACGCTCCCAAATTTATCTTCTCCATTGTCAACCAATATCCATAGTTCAACCCCTCCCCGAATTTGGCATGTTGTGTGACAGGAAGCACAATTTCCGTTCCCACATTAATGAGATAATTCTTAAAGCTAACTCATTACATGGTTTTGTCAAACGGTGGTACAAAGAATTCTCCAGCTCCTACGTGACCAAAGCCCTCTACATTGCTTTCGTTCGCCACCACCTTGAGTATGCCAGTCAAGAGCCCCTTTCAACGAGTTCATGTGTCCAGAATTGAGAACATTCAACGTCGCTTTTTTCGATTTGCCCTTCGAGGTCTGTCCTGGAACAACCCTCTTATTTTGCCTTCCTATCAAAACCGCCCTAACCTCATCAACTTAAAAACCTTTGAGGATCGCAAGAACGTAGGTCACATTCTCTTCGTCCATCGTCTCCTCTTAGGTTCCGTCGATCGCGCGTTGACTGTTTCTACCCAATTCGTCTACTTTCTCATTACTTTCATGCTTTCATATGTACTTTCGCATATTTTCATGTCTAGGGAGCAGAGTATAACCTTGTGCTATGTTCCAAGAGGTAAGTAGAAGAGGTAGCTGTATATACAGCTAACACTTGTATCACCAATGGATTCATTGTGAACCCCTGTCGTGGAGTAACCTAAAACGAAGACAAAAGTTGGTCTATAGCTTTAAGATAGCTAAATGGCCTCCCTGATCCAACCCGAAATTGTTATAAATTTTAGGATGGTCAATGGTGGCTTTCCTGACAGATCGCCCAGGTCTTCAAAGTGGAATTCACCGAGGGCTGTTGTAGTACTTCTGCACAAGCTGTGGCATTGGCATAGAAAGTGAGATTTGCTCTCTTTTGCGTTTGTTTCGCCACAGCCCCTACAGGGGTCGTCTGTGTTTTGCTTCAAGCATAGGGTACACTTTGCAGCTCTCTTCTCTTAAGCTTTATTCGACAGCACTTGACAAGCATGGATTTTATTTCGATTTCAGAAATCGCAAGGTGATACCTTCCTGCGGTATTGCCTTTAACGCAGTCTCACAAAAAATTAAGGAACAGGACTTACAGCATTAGATCAATATAATAAATGAAGTTTTGAGTCCCTTCCTACTGTTGACTTGGGCATGGATTAATTTATTGCCTTTATCCAGTTTTGCATTGCGTAGAAATGGTCCTACATAAAACCGTTGCCCTTATTGAAGACAATACACAATACTTTTGGACAGCTTCTTCATCTATCGCAGATGTACAATATTGAATCCAATTTTATACATTATTTGACGGCTGCAAATCTATACTATCACAGATTTCCTAAATACTCGCATGTACAAGATTCCGATACATGTTGTACCATGACTAATATTGCCTGTACTATAAAAAACATGTCTAAAGTAGGTACTGGTATATTATGAAATTTGCTTGTCTATCTTTTTCAATAAATATATCTAAACAACTACCATCAAAAGTAGGTTGATGTGTTAAATATTTTATAATCCATTAGGTGTAGTTTATAGATGAATACATAAACACTTGAAATGAATTCAGGTAAAAGAAAGCATTGGAGAATAAGGATAGATAATAATCATAGGATTCGTTTCAGATAGGTTTAATTTTTTTCTCACTTTTCTCACAAAAATTTCTCACTTTTACTTTTCATTTAATAGCTTTACTAATTGTTCGAAAGGCATCAAATATACTTACATATATATACATATATCTATAAACACTTAGGCACGAGTATGTATAGGTAATTCAAGCAAAATTAGTAAACACGCAAATACCGGTACGATGATAAAAGCAAATTATTAATCCAATACCCCTCTATTGTGGAATAGCAATCCATGCTCTGCTTGCATAACACAACAAATTACTCTTGGTACATATATACGTAAAAGTTTATGTAACTTATGTGTATCTAATAATAATGTGACGTTGTGTACCGCCAACTTGTGGCCACAGATCACATTTTGTAATAAAAATATGTGTGTAGGTACCTCAGTTAGCTTTCGCATGGAAGTGCTAAGCATTCAACAATTATCAAGGTCGTCTTAGACAAAAAGTTGTCTTTTTTTTCTCTTCCCATAGAGAAATGGAGAATACATACATATGTACAAGTACTAAAGGTAACCATGCCTCAATTACAGAACGTGTTACATTATCTTATTACAATTGAATTTACATAGGTGTACTTACATGTCACTTACTTGTGATGGTGACAATTTTTTAAAGTTAATTTTCAACTATCTGTTAAACATCCGTGCTATTCACATTAGAATTTAATAGGTAAATTTACCATTTTACGCAAAACTGGTTTTCAAGTGGTGAACCACAAGGGTAACGAAAAAATCCAATAAAAATAAAACATCGAATTACTCTCAAACTTCGACGTTCTGCTTTATATGGTTCACAGAAAATAACAACCGAGAGCATTTACCAACATTGTTTCGCTAGGAGGTGGTAATCTTCAAAAGACTAAAGAGCCCGACCCGAGGCCAGTAACAGTGTAGGATTTATGTCATTTAGATTTATGTTAGTCCCATTGCATTTTTCAGCAACTGCATCACAAGCCTCTTGGCTTTTAAGCATTTAACTATGTTTTCGGAAGTTGGTGATACGTCCAGTTTTCCCTCAGTGATTCCCGCTCGCCTTGAAACCGCGTGTTCGTCGTTTTCGATGCAGCCAACACATCTTGAGCAGTAAGGCCTATTATCGTGCTTTAATTTATACAGGTATATGCAAAGCATCCTTGACCTGTCAGCAATTGGGTTAGGTAATACCCTTCTTCACCTACTTCACCATGCTGTCTTTCAATCCATGGCAGGTTTTATGGTACATGGATATGCATCTACCTACATTTTTCGTTTGAGTTATTCTCTTATACTATGTATCCTTAGTGGGATCCGCTGGGATTCTCCAATTGGAGCGGTTTGCTCACATTCTAAGTGCTTTAACTAGTATTATCATCGTTGCTCTTCTGCCAGATTCGTATCACATACACTACATCGCTGAAGGTATACGCAGACAGTCTTATTGCACAGATTGGTCCTGTTTGCCATAATCGTAATAGCTCTCGGCCAGATTTGTACGGCGTAAAAGATTATGGATGTTACTAATTTCACCATGACTAGTCTTCGACAGTTTGGACATGAATCGTAAGAGGGCACCGCTAACGTTTGCTGCTTTGTGTCCTACCTACTTGAAGTGTTCTTGAAAGAGCACCTCCTCTCTAAGTAGTACCACTCCGAGGTGTTTTACGTGGGGCTTCGATTTTCTATGTGGTCACACACAGTAATGTTGACTGCGTCTGTCTTCTTTGTGTTGGTTATAAGAACCGTTTCCATTTTGTGTTCCGGAATGGGGAGGCCAGCCAAGCTGAGCCATTTCCATATGGTTCTTATTGTGAAGTTACTATGTATTTGTTCCACCTCTTCCAATAACTTGGCAGTCACAACCATTGCAATATCGTCATCGACACTTAAGTTTTGTCTCCTCAAATATTGTAATATATTGTATTCCGTCGTATGTGACATTCCAGACTAATGGATAGAAATGCTTCTTATCCGCAAATTTGTTGCAATTGTTGATCACCTCCCCTGCAGTGTTTAGAGGGATTTTCAATGCGTCTGTTTGATTCTTCCTCTACGTAGTATATTTCTCGATATTTTGGAAACCGGCACTTGTCATCTCCTCAGTTTTTTTCTCGATAACTTAATAAGCCATGCCCCTGGGATTTTTATTTGCTTCATTGCATAGCTCCAGGAAGTATCCCTTACTACTTTGGTTGATGGCCAATTTAAACTGCCTTGTATCGCTCATGTAAGTCAGTACAGGTGGGCGCTGTTCTAGAGCGCATATACCTTGATTAATGGCATTTAGTACGCAGTTCAGCTAATTGCTCGCTCAGATAGATGTACACACAAGGTGGCCCAAAATGTATCATCTTATCGGAAGATGCTAGAACTTTTGCAAATGGAGGCAACTGTCAATTTTGTTTTGATATTTATGAAGTAAACAGATGTAGAATACACGTCGACTAGCCGTGGAACGCTATACTCCTCAAGATCGAGGAATACTGGTGACTATTTTTCACAGAATCGTTAGTGATTTTGGCGCAACCCTGGTTTAGCCGCTCGCCTCGAAGAGACTGGAACAACACGTGACAGAAGAGGCGTAGTGCTCGTTTCGATGAGAATATTGCCACTGTGGCTGAAGACCAGACGGCGTGCCACACAATTTGCCCTTACACGTTCGTCTCTGCACCGCATTTTAGTGAAAGAGTTTAAGATGTTCCCTTACAAAGCGCAGACAGTCTATGAGCTACTGCCTCCAGACCGCCAATCACGTCCAAACTACACTCACGCTCTTCTGAACCTCCTATTTCCATCTGAACCGATACGGAAAGAAACAAAATTTGCACTTCTGGAGCACTGAGAATCCACGTATCGTTCACGAAGAGCCACTCAAAGCTGGCGCATGGTGCGCCATTTATGCTAAAGCCTCATTTTTTGGAGGATGCCATAGATTCTGGGAGATTTTAAAAAGAATATGCGACATGAGTGCGGAAGTTATCGCCGATTGAAAAGAGCACAAATGGTCATCAACAAACCCACTTAACCGATATCATCTTCAAAAAGTATGTAATGGAAAACTTAGAGGTTTACAATAAGCATCCGCCATCAAGGTATTTCTAGAACTAACTACACCTCGTGGTCGAGGAGGTTACCTACAAAAGAATGAATGGAATATCCCTACTATAGAGCCACTTTTCATTCTCAGGTTTCTTAGGGAAATTGGATAAGAGAGAATATTCTAGGATTGAGTATCCTTGCCAAGGCTAAGCAAGGGCAGACTACGCTAAAACATAATTCTTGCTAGCTCATCGACTTAAACAGAGGGATTTAAAGTTATTATGACAAGTTTTGATTCGATCACTGTGAATGTAATAGCTGTTTGACAATCGTAATCGTAAATGTTGATATGTTTTTTTAACTCTTTCCTCTGAAATACTTACGTTTACATCGTTTGGGCGCCTAATTGATGGGTTTTCCTAAGTCCACACTCTCATCCACTTTTGTACCGTACTTCGAAATTACGTTGCTAGTATTTATTACTTCTCTGTTCTTTTAACACTCTTTGGTGATTTATTCTGAAATCAAATACTGCCATTAAATACTCAGTATTCGTATCACTTGTTCGCCATTTGGTGGCGGGACTTTCTCCAAACTTTGGGTTGTTGGAGAAGCAGTGCGATTTTCGCGCATTTTGCCTTTACCAGCATGTAGAAGGCGTTAGGAACAATTTTTCAAAATGGTTGCCTGGTTTTACTGAGTTAGTCGGTAGTCCTCTATTCGAACCCTGTATTTCATGTTTCTTAATGACATTCTCTCCTTAAATACCTATCCAATTACTTTTTAACCGACTACACAGCAAAGAGCTCAAGTTTCAAAGTCACAACGACAGCGCTTGCCTACACAGCTCAAATCCTTTATTGATGCAACCATCTATCAGGGTTCGGAAAACCAAGTTATGTCTGCGAAACTTAAATACATACATCCCACAAACTTGATCGGGAGCTACACCAACTTGCTTTCATTAAATTCGTCGTGATAACCATCAAAGCTGTAGAATGATAGGACACCAGTCAAGTTAGAGTTAAAATTCATAGCAATGACTTCAGTTGTAGTATAAAGTATGCATATATGTATACATATGTATATTGACTTTATCAGAAAACGACGCATCGAAATCCCATCTGCAATAAAATACTTACCTGCGTTGATGCAAGGTTTCCTCATTTACTTAGTTGACACAAATTCATTGGCTATTTTTGTCCAGCGACTGCTTGTACTTGAATGCTAACACAAAGACGACAAATAAACTGAGACTTCGCTTATATTCGCTTCTATAGTAAAGATCTGCAAACTTTAAGGCATTCGTACATACATAGACATAAATTCGTGTACTTTAGCATTCATTAATCCAAAGAACTTTGCCTTGTTTGCTCTCGAGTTATTTGCTTTCAGCGCACTGGAACACCTATGTCAATCAAGCCCCATTCCATATGCGATTGGCTAAGTGGTGTTTAAATAGAAAACACACGTTGATGCATTTACGTGATCCAAAAAGTTCATAACAAGTCGCATGAATAGCTGGTACGCAGTTCCATCGCACCTGGTCAATAGATTGAGAACCGAATGTGTGAACATAAAGACTGTCGCATTGGAACCGCAGTTAAATGACACAACAAGTGGAGTTCATTGTTCTTTTACAATGCATTGTAGTTGAAATATTATTGTTGTGCTCGTATACGCAAGGTAGCATGCTCTAATAATTTTCAATTTAAATATGTTTTATTAATCCATTTGCAATTGTTAACTGGAAATAATGTGAGTAATATATTTAATGGGATGTCAACGTTACTCGCAATGCATACAATATGAAAGTATGCGGTGGTAAATTTTGTAGGAAGTTTGGTAACAACTTTATTTGCAAGAATTGTTAAAGATTGCATGCATACGTGCAATGTGCACTTTATACATATGGACATGTAATTTGTGTGACAATAAACGTATACATACCGCAGTATGTAGCACGATTACGAAATTTGAGCACTTAATTTGACGTGCATGTAGGCACTGGTAAACCCACTTAACGGTACAATGTATAGATGCTTGTCTTGCTTACGTAGACTATGGGACAAGAAAAACTTCCCAAAAGGACTGCAAGTTGGTAATATTACTGCCTTTAAAGTCTTTTTATAGCAAATCATTATTATAGAAGCATAAAAGAAGTCTTAGAAGCTTCTAAGCCGCAGGTAATCCTGTTCACAAATCTCTGCATAACCTCTAAACCATCTGAAAGCTCCAGATGGTAGAAACTAGTTACGTAAGTATCTCTTCAGCGCCAACATTTTTACATATGCAATAGCCATAAACCAACCAGTAGCCTAGCAAAGATAAGTTGGCAGGCGATGTTGAGATCAATCAGTTCGTCCTGTCAGAGGAAGGGTAGATCTTCTATGGGTACGTCCACAGTGGTTACGAAACCACCTACTCGCTTCCAAACCGCCGCTTTACGCTAGTTAAAAATAAAGCCAGCAATTAATGTGCGTGTCCATACAGACACCGTTTCTTTCTGTAACAAGCTGCTTCCTGCTTCTTCTGCTGATGACCAGTACTTACTTACTTACTTACCAGGCTGCCGACCCGTGAAGAGTCTCTGCCTGAAACACGGCAGTCTTCCACTCTCTTCGATCCCGGGAACGCTGTTTCCATTTGTCTATACTAAGCACTCTGGCATCCGCGATAGCTTGATCCTTAAAACGGAGGTTCAGTTTTCCTTGTCGTCTCGAACCTGGGGGCTATGATTCGAAGATCCTCTTCACTGGAGCATCATTATTCTTTCGGTGGATGTAACCGAGCCAGTGCAGTGTAGGCGACGTGTTTTGACTTTTTGGACTACATCCATAGCTTGCAGTTGTATCTTCTCCTCCATTCACCCTTCTCGCATACGGAACCGGATATTCGACGAATAATTTTTCTCTCAAAAGTGTTTTAATTTCTGCTCTGCTTTCCTAGTTATCATATCATCCAGGACTCGATGCCATATAGCAGAACTGGCAGGATCAATGTTTTGTAGAGCATGCATTTCGTTTTCCAAGTTAGGAGTTTTGAACACATTTGTTTCGCCAAACCGAAGTAGCACCGGTTTCCAAGGGTGTCTTCGCCGAATCTCCACTAAGGTGTCGTTCATGGAGTTGATATTTACTTCGAGGTAGGTAAACTTCTTAACCATTTCGAAGTTGCTGTTGCCAAAAGTGATGTATTGTCCTTGGCGGTGGTTGTTTGTTGACAACATGTACATACATACTTGGTTTTGTCCTCATTTACTTTAAGACCAACTCGTTCCGCCTGTTCTTCAATATTGCCGTAACAACCTTTAAAACGGAGCGCTGGGAACGACCGATAATGTCGATGTCGTCTGCGTACCCCAGCAGCTGGAGAGAATTGTTGAATATAGTGTCTTCCGTGCACAAGATTGAGGAAAGCACATGATAACGCGTTTTCTTGCCGAAAACCGGTATATGTTTGGAATAGTTCGGAGGAACTGTGTACGAATTGCACATTGCACTGCGTGTTGCTGGATCAGTTTTGCCGGGTTTCCAGATTTGGCTATCGCCTTTCAGAGCTCCAGACGATCAATACTGTCATATATGGCTTTGAAGTGAGGCTCGACTTGAAATTCAATGGTCTTTTCCTGATTTGTGTGAAAATTTGGTCGATCGTCGATCTGCCGGGCCGGAAGCCACACTGGTACGTGCCGATTAGTGTGCTGCAGAAAGGCTTCAGACGTTCACACAGTAAATTTTTATATGCGACATTAAGCAGCGATATACCTCGCTAGTTCTTACAAGGCTAGGAGGATGGGGCTGATGACCACTACATTTCCTCTTTCTGCAAGTTATGGATCCATGACAGACAGTCAGACTCAAACTATCCTGATTGCTTCGATTCAGTCTTACTCCAAATTCTCCAGAACTTTAACAACCACAACTTCAATGAATCCAACTATATTGAAAGTGTGCTTGGAGAACGCCGCTTGTAGCGTTGAATTAACTAGTTCCATCGATATCATAAATTAATATCATATTCTTGAAATAGTCCATCATACATATTCTTCTGTAGGTAATCAGGCACTCTTTTGGCAGTCAGTGCTCTCAGAGTATTTCTATAGTTCCTGTTTTTTCCTTGTAGTAGAGTGAATGATCCTTGTTTCGTCCACTTATCCGGTAGGATGTTGCTTCTTTCATGATAAGAGCTCTAACTACTGAGTCGGAGCTCAACATTAACGAATGCTCTTTCTACGAGTGAGTCCATAAATGAAGGCAGCATATTTTCTCGAACCCTTTTCTATAACTCTTGTGCTTCTCTTTCCAGTAGATCCTTCTTTAACGCATCCCTTCTTAAGTGGTTGCGATTACGAGTTACCTACGTTTCCATTCAAAATATCATTTATTATATAGAATCTCCCATCATCTTACCAACCCCAATTAATTAGATTATATCGGTGCATTGTCTTAGCATAAAGGACAACCGTAAATAAGATTTATTACTCCAATTAAATTTATTACCATTAAATGATATTCATTTTATTTTATTTTATTTTCAGGTATCATGCCAGGAGTCAACAGTAACAGAATTCGCTCCTCATGTCTCGGCAACGTGCAAAGGTCCAACAATGAACATTAAAGTGCATTTCAATGGACCGTATTTCGGAACAGTACATGCCAGAGATTATCGCACTCCGAAATGCATGGTCTTGGGCAATGGCACCGACGCAGTTGGATTTAGTCTTAATTTGCAAGCAACACAGGGACAGACAGACTATTGTGGCATTCTGGTTAGCAACTTGAGTGTGGATGTAAGCTAATACTTTCGATTACTAATACTACTACTTAAATTCATTTATCAATAAATTTATTATTCTGAGTATCTTAGCGGTAAATGATTCCTTGTATCCAGTCAGGTCGGTTGCAACATAGAATGAGGTAATGGTAAAGCCATTTAAACTTAGACCCGTGAAGGGTACACTGTCTACCACACATTCAATGTGATTTCTAATAAGCAGCACACATAAATCGTTAGGTATCCTACGTGATCTTGACGGTGAATGAGTTGAACATGTTACGAGTATTTGTCTACTCCCTACTGTCAACACAGTTTATGATTGATGATTATGCATTGGGTTCTTGTGACTTGTAAATCAATGTTTATTGTAAGGCATTGACTTGGGCTTAAGGATTATTATTCATACCGAATTCACTTTTATGAAATGATAAACTTTCTGTGTGTGATTTTAGAAAGAATTTCTTGAAGTGAAGTGGCATACTAAGACTATCTTTGAAGGTACGTAAATGGACGAACATGGACGGTTGAGCTTATGAATTTGTATTGATAGGCGGGAACAACTATAGATATACATACATGTAGATTTCATCCGGGATAGCCAGGATTACCGTAAAAAAGCTAGCTTCTTTAAACACGCGTTTATTACGTGGTTGCTGATAACGAGTCCAGTATAGTATTCACAACGTCCATATCCTAGTTAATACAGATCCATCGATCATTACTTTCTATTATTTATTAAAACGTAACATGTTTAGTGCAGTGCAACGAATTATAAAATAATGAAAAGTTGGCCTATAAACCAAAAAATTCTTATCCGCGTTTTTTTCTAATATAGTGACTGGGCTCGTCAGTAGACGACCACCTAAATCTTGTCTAGATGCATTATTTTGCTCCAAGTTTATCGAGGGTTTATGATGTCCACAGCAAGAAGCAAGTATGAATCATACGCATATTTTTTTTAAACAGTAAGTGGAAGTATATTGCCCCTCGACCAGGCTTTGATTATCAAAAAGTTGTACATCTTAACTTACTTACTTAAGTGGCGTTAAAGTCCGAAGTGGTCCTGGGCCTCAACCAACTAGCCTTTACACATAGAGCGCTCTTTGCCTAACTACCCCCAGATGCGCACTTCAAGTTAGTTGAAGTCCTCTTCCAATTGTGCGCGCCACTTAAGGTGAGGTCTTCTCCTACTGCGTTGTCCCTCCGGGTTGGATTCGAACACTGTTCGGAACGGAGTATTGATGTCCATTCGATCTACATGGCCTAGACATCTTAGACGGCTGATGCTGATTTCGCTGTAAAATCCACCGTAAAAGCTTCTCCTCCAAAGGATTTTAACTAAGGAGTTTGCGTTCAAAACGACTAAGTATATTTTCATCCGGCTTCATTAACGACCATGCTTCTGCGCCATACAGCAGGACTGGGCTTATATATAGAGTCTCCTTAGTGTTCTTTACAAGGCATTTAAGGCTACTCAATTCCCTTCTTAGGCCAACGACACAGTGATTGGCAAGTGTAACTCTTCTTTTGATTTCTGATATAATGTTGTTGTCAGAGTTTATAGCGAAGCCGAGGTAGACAAAGCCCCTAACTACCTCAAAGGTTTTTTTCTATTGTGACGTTCTGTCTGATTTATCTATGTTGTGAGTCCCTTCTTGTTGACAACATATACTTGGTTTTGCTCTCGTTTACCGCTAAACCATTTTCGCATTCTAGCGAGTGACAGCCCGATGAGTTATGCCAATAATGCCATCACCGTATGCAGGTATGTAATTGCACAGACTTTTGAAAAATTGTACTTCTGGTATTAGAATGCGAGTTTCGCACAATTTTCTCAAGTATAATGTTGAAAAAGTCACATAACAGCGCATCAGCTTGTCGGAATCCTTAGTTGACATCAAAGATCACAGTGAGATTATTTCCGACCTTTATGGAGCAGCTAGCATTCTCCATCGTCATTCTACACAATCTGACTGAACTTTGACATCACCGCCAAACTTAGACTTGGCTCTGTATAGCTCGTCTCTATTATTGCTGTCAAATGCGGCCTTAAAATCATCAACAAATCATAAAAATCATCCTAACTACTCCTAATTATTTTTTCATAATTGGATTACCGTGAAAGATGTTCATGGAGTTCGACAAGTAAAAAAGCTTACTAAGACCTATCACCAGACAATGAGTCAACCTCCTAGGAAAGTTGAAGATACGATTGAACAATTTCCTAAAAACGGGGTTAAAACATGTCTCAGGATCGTTAAGATCTTCGAAGACGTCCTTGCCTATGGTTTCCTTCTCAAAGCCGATAGAACAGGGAGCTACACGGAAGGTATGTCATTGTTTCTTCCTCTTCATCATCTCTACAGCTTCTAGAGAAAACCATTACCATTACGGAGACAGATGGTTATTTGAAACTAGGCCCTGGGTTCTATATAAGGCTGTTGAACGAATACTGCACTGTCGCTTCACTCTGTATATAAAGATTTTCTTGTTTCATAATTCACAAGTTCAAGCCGTTTTAGTGTTTTTTCTGCATTTCCTCGGCCATGGTGTGGTGGAAATGCGTATGTCAATTAAATGAAAATGGATACCCATTCAATATTTGCACTATTACAATAAAATGTGACCGCCCTCCATTTCATCTAGAGTAGCCTCGTGCGTACTCAAAAACAAAATATTTTGTGTGGACACCACCCATGGAACAAATACTGAAGCCTAAGGTCACCTGAATTTTGAAAACCACTACACCACAAAAATGTATCCTATCTCCCTACTCATTTCAGACTTACGCTGTTAGGCAACAACTTCCTTAAGGGTAACCACCATAACCCCTTGAGCGCAAGCAAATTATAGAAAAACAATTTCCTTCAATAGCAGTACTCATATTATTGCTATCTAGCATCTACGATTAAACGTGCTTTTCGGAAACCATACTTGTGCTCCGATAGACCTCCACATTCCATTAATAGATGCCCCCAGTCTACTTAACTAAACGATATGCCGATGAATCTTCAGGCGGTTTTTTCCATTTGGGTAATATCTCAAGCGTCTGGGGTTTTCCACTGCTCCTGGATAGCTTCTTCCTTAAGCTGGAATGTTGCTTCGAAGACTTATTGACCGCCGAATGTTGGGTAGTAGACCATGAAACATACGCCCTTTGGTTTTGAACAGTCAGTAATTTTCGTAGATGGGCGAATGTCGTGCAGCTCTACCCTGTTAGTTTCTTAGGGTTTTTAGAATAGGACTCCATTTGCGGAGTTGAAGTAAAGTTACAAGAGTATGAACTTTACGTCATACTCTTGTAAGTTTACCATTTCCGTGCATCCT
Organism: Xylota sylvarum; assembly: GCA_905220385.1. Classification (NCBI taxonomy): domain Eukaryota; kingdom Metazoa; phylum Arthropoda; class Insecta; order Diptera; family Syrphidae; genus Xylota; species Xylota sylvarum. Next base: position 66,645,984 of record LR999958.1, on the reverse strand, counting down.
ACCATTTAGATGTGCACAATCTCATAACATCATCACAGTCAAGAATTTCGTTTTCACCTGTCTGTACTTCGGTCTATTACAAGATATTCGAGCAAAATATGCACGACTTTTGTCCCGAATAAAGTCAACATAACTTTAAAGGAGTTACTGTAATGTTGTTATGAACAGTTGTCTGCTTCAAGTTTCTGTTTTGGAAATTAGATGCAAGTTTTGATTGCCGGACAAAAGTTGACTTCAAGGATTGCAGAGTATGTACTTAGATTTAGTCTATCCAGATCCATTGTACTGCTACTAGACCACATCCCTTTTTCTAGTGCAGTAGTTAAAGCAAATTGGTTTTATTTATTTTCACTTACATAGTTTGATGACTGTTTGTTGCTGTTCCCCACTCTGACTAGAACTTCTACAGCTGCAGTCACAACAAATACACTAGCCACTTGTCAAATTTTTTCAATCCTGCAGATAAGTTTACCTCAGTAACAACAGAATCTTAATTTTGATTTGCAGTTTTCATATACATAGCCAGTTAATGACTCAAATTGACTAAAATATCGACAGTCCCTTTTTTCTGAGAAGTTTTCAGTCTCACACGTAGAAGCCCATAACTTCTTTAAATGTAACATAACTTCATAATTGATACCACTGAGAGTGACAGTCTGTTATTGAATTGAAACCGGAAGTCATAGTTCATTCCTCTAATTCCGCGTAGGCACATTCAAATACTATTTCCGTATTAGGAGAAATAAGATCATCGTTGAAGGTAACCTCAAATAATTACTCACTAAATAAAAACTAAATAAATTAAACAACCATGCTATTCTGTCCTAATATGTTAACAACTACTGTTTGAAAACCTAAAACACTAAGGCACTCTATCTGGTCAACTGAGACCGCTACTCATGTACGCAAATCTGTATTTTTGGTAAACAAATTTATGATTGAAGTTAATGCGCAAACCGTCACACTTCAGTTCAAATAATTTGCTTCCGAATGATGATTTGCCCAAGCGGTAATTAAATAACCCACAAATTTGTGCTACGTTAACATATTTTTATAACGAACTAACTACCGCTTTTGTTTGCCAATACGCTAGATACGAATTGTATAGTGCAACACTACGATTTATTAAGTTTAAAATTTTAATTAAAAAAAATTAACTTCATTAAGCCCCATTGTATTTTAGTCTAATGAAACAACTTTATCTTTTCCATTCAATAGAAAACTGAAGAGCGATCAATTCAACTGGCAGTACGAGTCCATAAGACGTTGGAATTGGCCGATGATAAGTTTTATGTGATTACCTGTGGCAAGACTGGTTTTCCCAAGTAAGTTCAACTTGTGTGCAAGCTTTTTTGCTTTGGTGGGATTAATAATAATTAGATGTGATAGAAGCATGATGGGAATCCTAGGTATAACAGTTTCATGAAATTATGATAAATGTAAAATACTTTATTTCATTTCTGAAGTTTTACCGGCAATCAGAAGTAATTTTGAAGATTAAAAGAGAAGTACTGCCGCGTATATCTTTTAGTTTTAAATACAGAAGTATACCGCAATAGAACATTGAACATTGTTAATGATATTCAAATGATCGGTGTATTCGTAAAGAAAACATACAGAGAAGCTACAATCCGTTTGGAACGGATTGTGTGATACCCTATCTTCCTTTTTATGCATTTATGTGTTTGGGGATGTTATATGAAAAATGTCATCAAAAACGTTTTTTAATTAAAACGCCCCAAAAAAATGGGGACAATGTGTGGATGAATTATCTGACAATCTGAATATTTAATTATTTGTTTTTAGCAATTTTCTCGATTTCACGTATAATTTAGTAAAGTTATGAAAAAATCGGCGTGGCAGTGGGCGGATTTCAAACATTTTTACACTTGTACTGCTTCTTTTTCTCAGAAGCTCAGATATGCAATTTCATCCTCCTAGCTCACAATTTAAGGCCCAAAAATCGCTGACATACGAACGGACGGACATACCGACGGACGGATGGACGTTCGTCGCTCAATCGATTTCGCTATTGATGCGGATCACGAATATATATACTTTATAGGGTCTATCTCGATTATTTCTCTATGTTACAAACTATGTATCAAACTTAATAAACCCTTAGAATAGGGTATAAAAACCATGCAGAAATACAGAGTTCGCAAAAAGTCCCTCTTCAAATAATAATAAATGTAATAACTTACGAAGTGATAAAATACATACATATGTACACACACATACAAAACAAAGTTCAATTCAATAATTGTTTTTTTCCATTAGGTGTGTACAATGATATTCGGTTAAGTGCCCTCCATTATAATTCATGGACGCGTTTTAGAGCAATTTCCGCTCGAATGTTGTCTACATATTAGCTCCTATAGAGACTTTTAGGTAGCCCCAAATAAGCCAAAGAAAAAAGTCTGGGGTCATAAAATCAAGCCATCATCTCAAGTCATGGATTTCTGATTTGACACGATTTGAAATTTATGCCACACCACCAAACAGTCACACCAAGTAGGTGTAATGAACGTTGTTGAAGATTTTGGGGATTATGTGTGCCTCAAAATTTTTAGTTTTGCTTCTTCGCAAATCCGCTCTGATGAAAGTATGTCTCGTCGAAGATTATTAAATATTCCAAAACTTGGTGGTCATTCTCGGCGAGACTTAGGACAGGTCCATCAGTACTCGAAACGGAATACCATTCCACCAGAATAAAACTCCTAGAACAACTGAATTTTGAAGGGGTATAGATCCAGATCTTCAAAAACTGTGTTTAACGCCAGCCTATTCATATTTCAGGGTTATCTGTAACATGTCACCTAACGTGGTCGATGTTTTTACCCGATCATCCAAAACGAGATCTGCCTGAGGAGGATCGTATAGCACCCTATCCATCTCTATCGCATCGGACCTAAATAAGTGGACGTGACGTTGAGAAATTTCAAATAATATTTGAAAGACTTCATCAAATCGTTTTGTTAAAGAAAACGCCACAAGACGTTTTCCTCTCTGTCTTCTTTCTCTTCAATTAAGACTAAATCACTTCTGTTTCAGGGAAATAGGCCCGAAATGTCTATACCTTTACAATATAGGTGCATATTAGATCTGTTCCCGTTCTTTCTGCACCAAAATCAACAGCTTGTCAAATCAGTCAGCAGCAGTGCTTCGGTTGTGCCAAAATGCTCCTCCACTCGAGCGAAAGACATTCCGCAAAACCGAACATATTCGGCTGAAGCGATTGGAACACTTGTAAACCTCCCATCCTCTCATCAGTAAAAAACTCTCAGAGAGAGCCAAATGTACAAAAAGTAAAGAACCGCCTTAAGGAAAAAAAGAATACTTTTTAAACTCATAAAGTATTTACACACACATGAACTCATCAACTTTTTAACTCATACCTGAAATTTTACAAATTCGCTTGTAGTGAAATCGGCCTTAAATAAAGTATTTTGAGGTAAGAATGAAAATTCCGACAGACAGACAGAATGGAGAAGCTAAGAAGAGTGGCGGATCCACTTTATTTAGCTTCTCCATAGTAATGTTAAATTTGATCTCGACTTCGAAATTTTTCAGAAAACCAATACTTGGCATGTAGGTATTGGTGCAAACAACAAATTTGACAGATCTTATAGATTTGTCTAAAGAAATTTCTGAAATTTACAGGTAGGGGAATCTTTAACTCTCTCTTGAGCTCTCTTTTCTGCGAAAAACTACAAAATTTTCACGTACGGGAACAGGATTTCACCATTTTTCGTCAATTTTCGTAGAAATTCACATTTTTAGACATTAAGATCTTTCATTTTGACCGCTGTAAAGTAATAACTTTACAGTTCAAGAAAATGGAACGAAATTCAAAAAAATTATGAAAATTTCGTGGAGACTTTACGTTATTATTCGCTGTTATTCGCGAAGTAGACCCGCAGTAGTCCTCAAATGTCATACAAAACTTCCTCAAAAGGATGGCAATTTGCAAGAGAAGCCGAAGTAGACATTTATCAGATATTATATTTCACATGTAGGTAATAGTAGTCTGTACTGTAAAATTAAGTTTTTACCGAAAAAGTCTGTTTTTTATTCATTAAAATTTAATAGATGACCCTATACTTTATAGTTACCAATAGGATGTGATAAACTTATTTATGGGTATAGTTTAGCTGAATACCAAAGATAGTGTATCAAAGATACAGAATAGAAAAATTGTAAATATAAATATTTAGTTTACTTCAAGTTCGATTTTTTTAAATGGAGTCCATTATGTTATGTCACTGTATAGTTATGTTCAATGAATTTTTGGAGAGAGTAAAACAGGATAGAACAGAACAATTTCGTGAAAAACGTCAGACAAGTTAGAACAGGCAGTCATACGTCAAATCAAGTTGTCAAAACAAATTGTTGTTAAGTTTTCGTTTTTTTACATCGGAAAAATCAAAATATTTTAAAATTCTGCAAAGGTATTAATTAAAAATACTCTATCGTAATATTCGGTATCAATTAAAATAAATAAAAACTTATTTGAAATAAAATTTACCACAAGACTTAACAAATTAATGAAAACAAAACGATGACAATCTGTAAATCTGTTCTAACTAAAAAGTAAATGCAGAAAATCCTGTTCTAAACTGTTCTAGAACTACCTCGTTGAACAAAAATCAGATCAGTTCAGAACAGAAAATTCCTTATTGAACACCAAAAGTTGTTCCTTTCTGTTCCGAACAGTCCAGAACAACCTTATTGAACACAGCTTATATCATGTACATATCTCAATAATTAATCTTTCAGCTGCATATTCCATCTTTCCTAATTTGCAGTTAAGAAAGATTTGAACATGATGAGTTTTCAATCATATTGGGAAAGTCTTTGATGAACAAGAGTGGCCCAAGAATTGAACCCTAAAATACTTTTGCCCTCCTGCTTACATATGTAAGTATGGGTATGAGAATATTAATTGTATGAGTCGCTGGTGATTATGAAATCTGTCTGGTAATTTCCATCTGTTGATAGTCATGTTGATCGCATTGACCTAAAGCAGTAGCTTCAAAGTATTGAGGGGCATACCAAGATTCCCTCATCTGGTAGAAGCGATATGGTTCGAGTTCGTTGGTCATGTAATTCCCTGGAATTCTACTGTGCTCCGGCATCCAAATGAGGTGAATTTCAAATTATTTAACCATCTTGTTAGGAGACAAGCGACAATATATAGGTACAGAGTGGTTTGGAAAACTTTTCGGTCAGGTTTTTATTCCCCATCTGCGGGATGCCACCTTGGGTTGAAGTTTTATCTCGCTCTAGCTGACGAAAAATGGAACTTGATTTTTTTTTTTCTCTATTTAAAAGTAAGATTTAAAATGAATTCTATTTCTTTCAGGGACGACAATGCGCACGTTATTTTAAAATTCTTGGAAAATGACCGACGAGTCCGAGAGACGGTATATGGGCATAACTATACCCTTAGAGCAGAACTAACCAAACCAAATGGTAAGAGTTCGACTATTCGCATAAGACAAATTTACTTTAATAATAATTTAACAACTATTTCTGATTCCAGCAACAAATGGTATAAGAGTGACAAACTGTTTTGCTTTTGACAAAAAGAATCTAACTACTCCACTGATCGATGAAAGGGGGTAAGTCAGTTAATGCTTTATGGCTTCTAATAGGACTTTATGAATTGAAAACATTTTTTTCTTAAATTTCAGTTGCCCTGAAAATCCAGACATAATCTCAAAATTCACTTCAAATGCCGATGGTACCTCTGCCAGTGCGATGATGAGCATGTTTAAATTCCCCGATGGTTTGTAAATATGTACATTGAATTGAATAAAATCAATAACAGTCTTTTACATTGTATATTGTAGGTTCAGAAGTACATATTCAATGTGATATTCACCCATGTACTACTAAATGTGTTGAGGAAATTGATTGCGAACAGATAGGTATAGCAGGAGCAGGTGGAACTTTCATTAAAGGCGGACGTACATTAGGTGAAACTGAGGAAGGAATGCTTTTAGGTGCAACTACTGTATTTGTTCTCGATCCAGCAAATGTACCATGTACGAATCAATGGACTACTAACGGTTACTGTGTTTTGTTTAATTTTGTTTTATCTTACAGTAGTCTCACCTTCTTGTGAGGATAGTGGTATAAGACCACCATGGCTTCTGTGGCTTACCATTACACTCGGTGTTCTGTTCCTTATTATGTTGCTTATGAATATATTCCTATGCACAGCGATGAGCTTTAGTTGTGCAAGAACTGAGGTAAGTTTTAATAGAAATTTAAAAAAAAAAGTTTCGAAAATAATTACAAAAATTCCAATTATGTTTTTTTTTTAGAACTGATTCTGTTTTGTTTTAATCGATGTATATGCAATTCATTTCCACTACTTAAGCCTACTTATCCTGAGGTGTATTACAAGCCTTTTACTAAGCAGTGAAACTTGTGACCATTACGACAATACCGCCATCTAGACATTTCATCGCATAGAGATAAACAGTATCATCTTATATCTCACTGTCTGTCTCACTGAGATTTCTTCTCTCGAAAGTCTTTCTCATTGACGATATCTTAAATGTATGTATGTATATTGAATAATATCCATGTTTCAATACATGGTGTGAAACGATAGGCCTATCGGCCTTTGCTCTATACATTGCATTAAATGAAAGAGATGAGCAACTTTTTGGCATTATCTTAAATACTAACATCTCATTATAAAACTTGAGTTCTAAACAGTCCTTCGTCATAAATAACAGACAAGAAGTCTCAGTCCCATATCTCCAATCACATTCTTCACATGGTAAACGACTGGAAGGTCTTACTTTTTCAGACTATGGTTTTGAACGCTGATCAAGCCACAGGCTTATCCATCCAACTGAGAGCCTTTTCATATAAACGGTTAAGCTATCAACCTTCCCATTCCGCGATCAACTTAATTTTGCGAATGAAAACATCGACCACACTTCACCGAAACTGAGATTAGATCATATCCTCCAGATAACTACTCTTCTTCAAAATGATTTAGTTCATTTCTATACAGATGTTTCCAAAATCAATTACTAAACACTCACTTGCCAGAGATATTACAAACATCTGCAAAGTAAACAAGCTCATCAAAAAAACCACAATTCTAATGTGTCTCATATTGCTGTGTAAAGGGGTAAATATTTATTAAATCTGAACGCAGCAAGTCTAATTAAAGATTTAAAAGTGCCTCGACGAGCCGTAACTCGAGGATGTATGTATCAAAAATGTACCATTGAGTTGGCCATGTTATAATGATCGCAGATCAACTTCGCTATCCATGTCGCTTACTGGCAACTACTTTATTACATGCTAAAAGATTAGGCCCCTTCTTAAATAACTTCTGCAAACATGAAAAAAAGGTGGCAACGATCCTACGACGCCGTTCCAAAGAAGATTGTTCCATACAGGGGCACTTTTCTTCTATGACCTCAATGAAATGCCAACTTTTGACATCTGGAGCATCCCCTGCTCTATAAAAAAAAACTCTAGTTGGTCCCATTGGTTGCTTAGCTAAAGTTATAGCTTTGACTGTATTTCGGTACTCGAAAATTGAAGCTGACATACTTCTTGTCAATTGAGCCTTATATTCTAAAGTGGTTCATTGTATTACCAGACAGATTCGCATTTTTATATTTATTTTTATATAAATATAGATGTATTTTACTGTACAAAAGCCAAGACACTATCCACTAAACCATTCCCAGCTCCAAACATTCCCTTATTCGGTTTTGAGCTATAGAGTCTCACTCTCTCCAACTATTCGAGACTTTAAAATCCTCTTAACTAGTCCAACCATCCCCAGTTACAGATAAAAAAGTGGGACCTCATCCAGGGAGGTCAGGATGATATGGCTTGGTCTGTATCAACAGTTCCTTTCAAGTATTCTTTGATGCTTTCGAAAGTCATACTATATAATTGTGACAATTTGGGAAGAACGTAAATACTCCCACAATTCTCGCAGACGATTAAATTTTGGGACTTTTATTTGGGGGCTTGAAATTTTTCCCTTCTATCACTTACATGGGAAGATCCCTGTTTAACAAGTCCTTTTTATAAATACATACATACAAACATGCCGAACTTGTCGGTGAAGTTCCATAAAGTTCGACAGTAATGTCGTTAAGTTCTCCTGCCTTAGATCCTTTGGACGACCTTATCGCAGTCAAAATTTCTTCTTTACTAGGAGTACATTGGGAATCGGAGAATATTCGGCACTTGACTGCTTCTGCTGATTTCTGAGTATTGTAATGTGGTTAAGAACGGTAGTAAAATGCACCCTCCATCTACTTAGCTTGTCCTCATCTGAGAGCTCTTTACCGGGCCTTGATGTAAGCTGCAACCACCTGTTATTTCTCTGGTGATTCTAGAAATGATTTCACTGTCGCAACTACTTGCAACTTCCTCAACTTGTCCAGCATGTGCGTTTATATAGTTTCATTTGTCACAGCGCACGCAACGCTGAAGTTCTCGATGCATAGGTGTTGCTCGTGCTTGGAATACGAATTTTGAGTTGTTACTTTAGATATCTAAGATATCTAAGGCAAACTGAATATAACAACAAGTTTCCGACCGTTTCCATGTTTTTCTACATTCGGTGGCATAAGCTACTCAATTCAAATTTCCATTCCACACTTGTCTCAAACATCCCAATGATACTTTCCAAAAAGGAGGATCGTATGATTAAATTGGTTTATGGTTTACTGTTGTTTATTCAAAAACCAACTAATTCTATGACAAGTCTTGTACTCATGTTTGCTGTTTGTCGAAGCCTAACTGACTGTATAACAAGTCCAGTACCACCTATGACTAGGCAAATACTGAAAAATATTGACAGAAATTATATATGTATATATATTAATCAATTATATTAATTATATACCTATTATTATAAAAATCCAGTGACTAAAATGTTTCCAAAATCAGGGTTTTATCTGCCTTAGATCCCGAGAACATACCTACGGATTTATGCGCACTTGCCGGTGCTAGGTCCTGAATATATTGTTACGTGACGTTGATTGTACCTTACTTACACCGAGCCACCTTAATTGACTTAGCCCCAAGATCTCCAATTAAACAGAATCGAAGCTTTTATTTAACCTAAGGTATTAGATTCGAAATGGTCAAATCCCGTGCAGTAACACAGGAACAGCGACTTTGCTCTAGAATCTGGCTACTGACAAGCACTATTTGATTTGCTTTCAAGAATAAAGACGAGATCAAAGTTTGGTGTCGACGACTCCGATTGGTTGTCCAGAGTAGAGTTTATTGGTTATCGGTGATTGCTACGGTCATACTTCGTGCTGCATTACCAATTCTACTCCTTTTCCAGAGAACATTTGTATTCTAAAATAAAATCATTGTCCTTATTCGTGAACAAAAGGTGATAAAAAAAAGTATTTATTCATACCTAGTTATGGATGCAGGTATATTTCAAAGCTTTTAGGTTATGTTTTTTACAGAACAAATATGCAATGCATATATTTTTACTATTATTTTACCAATTATAATTTTACTAACCTTACCTTACATTTTCTTTCTAGATAATTGAAAAGGAAGCATCCATCATAGAAGAATATGATCCCTATAGAAGCTGGCATGGAAGCCAATATGGATCACGATACTCTCTACATGGACGTGAAGGTCACAACAAAGAATACACGAGTGGTGGCTCAACGATTCAATCGAATAGGTCTGATAGATACTAAGCATGAACTCCTACTCTACTTCTTCTCAACAACACTCCACATTACATTTTGTTTTATATTGCTCCTATATAAATATCTGTACAGTAGCAGCCTGCCAAATAGACACAATTTACCTAACTCATATTCAATTAAAAAAAAAATACATCCCGAAAATATCCTAACAAAACAAAATAATATTTCATAGTGCAAAAGCTTGTACTTGTACATGGCTTGCCTTGCATATACATAGTAGTAAAACAACTATGTACTACTTTTAATTTTACTATTAACAATCGCCCAAACAAAAAATCCAATAATAAATCTTAAAACACTGTTCTTGAAGGTCGTTACCAATTGATACCGATCATTATGCAATTGTTCATTCACGTCCCGGCTCTAGACATTCCGGTGTTTATGGACATCGATCCAGAGGACCGCCTAGTAACTTGTAATTATTGAAACTTAATAAATTTCAAAGATATCATGTGTTCGATCGAGAGAGACAGAGAGTGATTCTTAATTATTTAAAAAAACAAAAAAGGAAAGTAAAATGCATCGTTTTTCGTTTTGTTTGCATGCGTACATACCTACTATCTACAAACTATATGAATTGAATGAAAAAGTCTTTTTTAAATTTTATTTATATTTACATATATAGACCTTCAAGGAACCAGAGAGTAATTTAAGAAAAAAACTTATTTTTCGTCCCAATACAAATTACTAACACCCATTTGATGTATATGTATCGTTTGGATCGTGCCTCTCTTTGAAATAAGTGCTGTTAATAAATTTTTGTATATTACTGTGAATTTTAAATAAATATTGTTCGTGATTCTAAATCTACATAAAATAATTTCGTTGACAAAAACAAAAAAAAAATCTATAATATTGTATAATATTTTATAAAACGCTAATAACAAAACAATTCCGTTTTATTATTAAGTCACTAGTGCAGTAAGTTTTAGGCTTAAGTCGAATAACACAAAACTGTATAAATTTTGTAACTATTAATTGCACATATAGAATTATAATAAAAATCCAAAATAATAAAACTAAAAACCAACAAAGAGATTTTGTTTATGTCATACTAAGTTTTAGTAAACGATCGTCGAAACCACCTTTTATGCCAAAAGTCTTAAAGAATACAAACAGTACCTAGACAGAATCTGAAGAAACATGGCTAAACCTAATTCTGGACACTCACTCATATTTCTAACGATAGCCTACTGGATTGTTAGCCTATTGGATTGGATGCTACTTCTTGTAAGTAGCGTGACCGAAATCACATGATGTTTAAGCAAAATGGGTTACTCCTGACTCAGTTTGAAAATGTCGGGCGGTTGAAGTTGTTTTACAATCCGAGGGGGTCTTATAAAATATACAATTTCTACCAATACCTATGTATGTAGCTTGAAGTTATTTAATGTATGACGACAAGGATTGAGTGATTGTTGAACATATGTTTTCGAAAATAAGCAGTATGCTACTTTGTATGCGTTTCCGTTAAGTTGGGATAATGGCTGCTTTCCTCAATGCAGCACTGCCTGCTTTGTGCATCAGCAACCATTCCTAAATGCAAACTCAAAATATGATATAACGCATAACGCAACAACCAGCGCATCGTGAACCAGCAGGATGCAAATGATATTTGTTATTGCTACCCTTTTTGGATTAGCTTTAAGATATATTTCGTGAATATTCGGTTGTCACCAGCACCACAATTGTTTAGGAAATGATTAATTATCTGAGTTGCAATTAATTTATTACACATTGTTTCAGATTTCCAAAAAATAAATTGTGCGCGTCGCATAACATTCCTAAACGTCATAATTTACAACGCAACAGAAGGCGCATTGCATACTGAAAGTATCGTGTGTTTGCAGCACGTATGCGATGTGCAGTCACAATGCGCTTTTTGGTTGAATTTAGGAAAGCAGCCAATATGTTGAATTTGGATTGCAGTAGGCTGTTGCAGCGTTGTATTGGAGACGCTAAAATGTCCATTGGAACGCTTTTTAGCGATCGGGACATCTGGACACCACTTTTCGATAATCAGCTAAAATAAACACATTTTCAAAAAAGTGAACACAGTGAGCGGCGTGGCTCAAGTGGTACGTTGGACTACGGAGCGAGGGGTTCGCGGTTCAATCCTCAGATAACAACTAAAATTTCTTTCATGGCCCCAACTTTCGTGAGCGTCTGACAAACATCCGAGAGTATAACTCTCATGAAAAAGCTTCTCAAAAACAGAAATTGCCGTTCGAAAACGACATTAAACAGTAGACCCCTTCCTACTTACTACTTACTTAGGTGGCGCTACAGTTCGGGGTGAACCTGGATCTCCAATAACAAGCCTCTTCAGCTAGCCCGGTCCATAGTTAACGTCTCCAGTTACGCACTCCAAGTCGGTTGAGGTCTCTTTCTACTTGTGAGAGCCACCTAAGGTGAGGCCTTTCTCTACTACGCTGTCCCTTAGGGTTAGATTCAAAGACATTACGGGCCAGAGCATTTGTGTTCATCTGCTCATATGTCCTAGCCATCTCAAACGACTAATGCTCATTTTGACTAGGTCACTGTCGCTGTATAATTCGTCGTTGAATCTACTGCTCCAAAGCCTACCAACGCAAATCGGGCCGAATATTTAACAAAGAATTTTTCTCTCCAAACAACCGAGGATATCTTCATCCACAATCGATAAAGTCATTGAGTCAGAGCCATAAAGGTGGAGTGGAATGATCAAGATCTTATATAGTTTCCTTAGTTGTTCAGACATCATTGAGTAAAGAGATATTAAACCTTTACCCCTCCTTCCTTTCAAAACCCATTTGTTTACATTGCTTTTGTTGTAATTCGCTCCTCGTCTGTGAATACGTGTGAGCATTGGCAAAAACCTTTGGTGCATGTCTAAACTAGAATCAATAGATGTCAGCACTGAAAAATAGTTTTGGCTGAATGTATCCCATCATAAGCTATGGTGAAACAATCAATTTTAATGACTTTCTGCCAAAAAGTCTTATTGTCAGTCATTAGGCGTTTTTCTTTTTTAGTTCAGAACAGAGCCTGAACATGTCGAGCGCGCTCTGAACGGAGCACGCTCTGAACGCTCTGATTTATTTAAGAAATACGATTGAGCAGTACCTGTCATATGACTGCAAAATTAATCGACCATTCATGCTTTTTGTCTTCTTAAACACTGAAATAGCGTTTATACACAAATAAAGTTTTCATTTAATTATTAACTACTAATAATTAAATAAAAACAAAGCCTCGAACTCCATTTCAATTGTTTTCGATTTCGTTTTCTCATTGCTTTACCCCCTGTTAAACGTCAAATTCACTGTGCTCGGGTTTTGCTCAGGATGCTCAATCAATTCATGCTGAGCTGATAGAGCGCGCTCTGAGCTCGCTCTAAACAAAAAAAGAAACACGAATCGAGTCCTCTAAGTAGTTACAAATGGAAAATAAGTTTCTAATTGTCTAACAAAGTACAGCCATGCTAGTCCGGACACAGCCGAAACTTTATGCAGCGAGGCTGCTCTGTAATTTATTGGTTGAAGACTCATCGGTAACTCGCCTACCTTCCTTTTTCTTGTCCTTAATAATGTTATTTACTTTTCAATTCAATTTTCTCAGACAAAAAACAAATTTTACTTATGCAATTGACATGATTTCTGAAAATTGAATACAATTTCCAAAAAATAATGCTTAAATTAATTCTAATGGTGAGTTAACGTATTTTATCGGCAACCTAGGAAATAAATAAATAATTTGTAAAATCAACCGAACTTAAATAAAATATTATCGAAGCCGGAAATAAAAATGTTCCGATATAAACGCTGTAGAATCCGAAACATGAACTTGTTATAAACAGAACTTACACTAACAACAAGTCGTACTACTGTTTTCCTACTTTATCTGAGACCTTTTTTGTGCCATTAAATATTTTTGGAAACATTTTTCTAATTACATGAAAATCAGTGTTTAATCCAATTATATTCATCCAATTGTTACAATTTTAAAGAAGATAGTATCACAATTTATCCAAAACTTTTGACAAAAGTTATTTGCGATAATAATTTGAAATACTGAAACATGTACATATTTATAAAAATTCAAATCAATTTCTACTCTTTTTAATATCTTAACAATTGTTTCAATCGGTTCCCAATTTGCTTAATGGCAGTTTTCTTCTTTTCATGATTTGAAGAAAATTTAATCAAGAATGAATCTTAAAACATAGTTTTTGGTTTTTACATTCTCGGTCAACCAATGAAATTTAAATTCTTTTTGTCTTTTAACGGAGAATTCAAATTTAAATATTTTTTAAATCTAACGAACAGTCTCAAAATACTTTCCCGCTCCTTCTATGAATTCATAATTCGGTCAAATTCACTCGTTGTTGTTGTGAAATTGACCCATTGTTGTTGTGTTTAGGGGTGAATAGACGGATTTTTTTGGTGAATAGACGGATTCATGGGTGAATAGACGGATTTCTAACAAATGTGCGTGAAAATGTAACAATATGCGTGAAATAGCTTGTAGGCACCTGGAAAGTGCCGGGAAAGTTTAATATCTCTTTGTTCAATGATTTCTGATCTCTTTGTTCAATGATTTCTGGCCCTACTCAATTGCCCTCTCAGCCCAAAGAAACAGCGTTATACTTCGTTTTATTTCTGCTGAGGTGTTATTTTCAGAATTGATAGCAAAGCCAAAGTAGACAAAGCCCCTTATTAACTCAAAGTTATAGCTGACGATTATGACGTTCTCTCCCATTCTTCGATGTTGTGTGTCGCTTCTTGTACAATCCAGCATTACACAAGACTTCTTGAGACTAGCCGATGGCGAGATGGAGTACACCCTCACCTTATCATGTTTTCAGAAAACTCTGGACATGGCAAGACAAAACTAAAGCCAGCAAATCCTTGCGCTTAAAAGAATGCACTTGGTACTCTTCCTAGGATGATCCTAGAACCGGCCACGATCTCTCGGGGGGGGCACCTAGGAATAATGCTACTGAGTACCACTAATAAAATTGTCTTCTTTTCCTATTTAGGTTTCTCCACGACAAGGGTACACAATAGATAAATTGGATCCGAGTGTTAGCTGTGCATGCTGTTATTCCTCCTACCTACATACCTTAAGAGAAAAATACAGCAAATATTAGAAAGAACAATTTTTTTTTTTTTATTTCAGAAATAAACATTTACATAATTTATATAATATTCTTAAACATACGTGTCTACTATATTAGTGTATGAATGTTATAATTTTTTTTTGTTGTTTTATATATCTTTGATTAAATTAGATCACAAGCTGAAAATATACAAAAAGCGCATTAAGAGCAAAAATTCATGTAAAATGTTGCAACTAAAAACGATGTTACATTCAAGACATACATATGTATAAAATGTTGAAGATTTTCTATGCCTAGAGCCGACGGCATGACGTCGGCAGTGAGAGTACATATGATATTATTTTAATTTACCGTGTGTTGTCAGGAAATGTATATATTTAGATAAAAATCGTTTAGAAAAATGAAAAAAAAAAAAACAAAAACAAAAAAATGGCACTACAATATTTCATTTTTTTTTTTTTCAACACCATCGTCACTAATGCTTAAAATGAAAGCGCGCAGTACAGGTCTGATATACACACACAACATTAGCTTGTTCTGTTTTTATTCGCCGTCAATTAATAAGTGTTCTTTGTTTAATACAATTTAAAATATGTACATTCCGCGCTTATGAAATGGTTTTAATTTTATAAAAATCGATAAGTGAAATATTCTGCCGAAGCACGTTCCTATGCTAGCCCACACAGTATTTCAAAAGACTCTGGCACACAATGGTTTTGAATTTAACACTAAGGCTATCAAAGATAGCGTCGGTGTCCTCGAGTCTATACTCGTCATTATGATTGGGATCCTGCATAATAAGACTTTTGAATTTTTGATTCAGATTCTGCTCCAATTCGGTGTTATTGTTGTTGAAGTAGAGGACATAGGACAACTCCAGCAAATAGTAGTCGAGATCAGAAAGAAAGAATTCTTCGCATTCGCTGATATCGAATTTCTTTGCGATAAAATGTACAAACAAACGATATATGAAAAACTTTAGGTCCTGCTTTCGTGTTGGCACGAAGCTAGTGTCTTTGGTAAAATACTCGAAGATTTTTAATGATTTTGATGGGTTCGAGCAGTCGGTCAAGCAGAGAGTAAAGGCGTCGACAAATTTAAAATTTAACATTAATGTACGTATACGATATTCTAGGCGTTTCTTGGAGAATTTCTCAATTTTCTCTGGATTGTAGAGACCATGAAAGACATACAAACAGTAGTGGATATAATTGCGCATTTCACGACTGTTCTGACTACATTCTGAACTGAGATCATCCGATGGCGGAAGGCGTGAATAGCTTTGCTCATCGGCGGAAATGTCGTTAGAGCTATTGTTTGGATATGCTGGACAAGAGAGAATTATAGAATCAGCATCGATGAGACTGAGGTTTTCAATACTAGAGATCATGTCATCCGATTCCTGACCCGGATTTGTTGTTGCGAGTGACTTTATAACTGATTCAGGTGGTTCTAGGCAAATACCAGCTTCTTGGATAAAATGAGGCTGGTAGTCGGGAATAATTTTCAAGTATCGTATCGGTTCGTTGTCCAAGCGGATTCTTGGACGCGGCAGGTTGACTTCTGTTGGTATTTCGACGCATTGACTTTCGTAACGCATCAAACGTTTAGTGGTGGGCAAACAGACAACGCGTTGTTTCACTTTGTCAAAGAGTGCTCCCAGGTCTCGACCGCACTGTAAATGATATTTGTTGAATATTAAAATGAAAAATTAATGTAACCATTCACAAACCTGTCCATTGGCATTGCCTCCAAAAGCTTTCACAATATAATCACGACACATAACGAGGGTAAAGTCCGCTCCACATTCTACATACATTGGACTATCTATATTTTCTAGTGCTGCAGGTCGAAGCACTGGTTTACGTTCTTTGTCCTCTGTTCCGAGCTGATGTTCTAAATTTTTGCCCCAAGTATAGATCAAGCCAGTTGACGTCACCATTGCAAAATGAAATAGTCCACTTGAAACCTAAAAATATAAAAAAAACAAAAAATAGCTTTAGTTCTATTATTTTATTTTCGAAACAATTTCAGATGTGAAACAGTAAAAAAGAAACCAGCATGGAGGGAACTAAAAAAAATTATGTACGGTCGGTATTAGAAAGCTTATGTATAGGTACATATACATGTATTTTCAGTGGTGTCTTTTTTTAGTGAAACAGAAAGCGAACTACCCGCAGGGGGAACGTGATTTTGAGCGAAGTTTATGAGATTTTCGATGCGACGAGCTTATGTATCATCTCAAACAGTTACATACGAAAATATTCGAGGAAACAATCTTCAAATAAATTGCGAGCACCATGAATTTTCTTTTTTTTTTTTTGATTCATCTTATGCGCACACTTTCTTTCTGCCATCAACCAAAGTTTTAATTAGACTGGAAGGCTGAAAGGTATCCGCGTTTTTTGTGACTAGTAGCAGATGCAAGCAACCAAAAATCTGTTTACTATCTAAGTAAAGCAAATTTTCACTTTTAACTTTCTCGATTAGCAATTTTAGTGCACCAAATGAAGTTACATTTAGATTTGCTAATGAAGCAAGCCCACTGGAGCTGAAAATGAATACTGTCACTCAAAAATATAGAAAAGTAAGGTTTTCAGAACAAGAACAGCGACTGTTTCGCTCAAATGTAGTCAGTAGCACTTTATTAGTTTAGTACTTGTATGGTGAGTGCCAACATCTCACGTAAATTGTATATTTATCTTTGTCAATAGAATCATCTTTATGATCATCTAGCCAAATCGCATTTCGATTGGTCAGCTTCATTTGAGATTTGGACAAGACACATGAAGAGTCCGTCCAGGACTTTGGGACGATGGCATGCAGCCGTTATTACCTCCCTATATTCCACAAGAGAGCCAGAATCTAGGTATGTCGAAAATAATGTAGTAAAGTGCCTTAAATAATTTAGAACCATTTGCTAAGTATTGACGCTTCATTGAATTTACTTTCCGGTGAATTTAAAAATCCTGGATAAAAACCGTTCCTTTGAATTAACGTATCCGCACTATACTAGAACTTACAACGAAGAATCGTGACAAAAACAAAAAAAAAATCAAAATCATCCATTCCTCACCTGATGTATATCACCTGCCACTTCTGTTGTATCTACCAAATGCGGCATCATATGCTCATTTGTAGTATCTATATCAGTTGTCGAGGGTTTTTCTTCCACTTTTTGTTCCTCGTTTTCCCTAGAAGGGAACACTTCTTCCAAGGCAATATTAAGAACAGCATCACGCTTTTCAGAACTCTGTGTAGAGCACGGTGTTTCGTTTCTACATCCCTCGTTATTTTCTGCTCTTGGACTTAATACTTTAACTTCAATTTCTTTGGTATCGCTACGAATATTTGGTTTATCTTCTGTACTGTCTGTGGTTAATTTAACAGGAAACTCCGGCACTTCTATTTTTATATTCACTGTGTCTGCGTCAGACGAAAGGGTTTCTTCAAAGCGTCTACTAATTTCTTTACGCTGAAATTCTTCGATTTTTTGTTTCGCATTGGCTCGGCGTTTAATTTGATTGGCCAAGCGTAATGCTTGCGGAGATGTACCCCATGTATACAGCTTATTGTTTTCATCAACTACTAACTGAAAATTAAAATTGAAAACGTTACTGCATATGTTTCATAAAATGTTATGTAAGTCATACATTAGAAAAGAATTTGGTATGAATCAGTCTTATTTTTGCAGTGCATAGTTCAATCTTGATCGGAAGTAAAGCTTTCGAATGACTTTCAATGAATGAGTCAGCACCAAGCTTGGAACCCATAGGACCGGTTCCCAACTGACCAAAATGATTCGAACCGAATACAAAGAGATCTGTGCATCCACATTGGTCTTTGCATAAAACAAGGCTGTGCGCGTGTGCTAATGAAACTTGTATCACTTTCTGTAAAAAAATTTAAAAAAAATAAATAGATGTTTATAAATTGACATTGAAAAATTGTAAGTTATTATTATTTATACATATATTGAAATGATAAATCAAAGATGTGCGTTAGAAGGTTTGTTTTTATCTTTTACCCCTGGTTAACCAGCTGACAAACAGTTACCAGCTCTAAGCTGGGGGACGCCGTAGTTCGGAGGTTCATAAGTAAGGGCTCACTGCAAGGTGGTGTACTCTCTCTCTGCTTCTTTTGAAGGCTGTGTGGTAATTGCTAATGCGGATGACGTTACTAATGCATAGTTGTTTCGGGTGAACTCCTCAATACGCTCAAAGATCTTTTGCAAAAAGCTCTCTAAATGAACTAAAAAATACGGTCTTGGTGTCAACACACATAAAACAGAACTAGTGCTACAAAAATCACCATTTTGATCCTCCAAAAATATGACTGATTTGACACTTGTAGATAAAGTCAAATATTGTGGTCTCATGTTGGACCCAAATTTAGTTTGGAAACTCAATATCGCAGAACGTGTAAAGAAAGCCAGTACAGCTATTTACTACTGTAAGCATCCAATAGGAAATGAAATGTCCAAAGATCAGATTGCCTATGCATCAGCGGAGTACTACGAGAACCACCTCAACAGTGGGTCTAGACATTCTCTTTTACTTGGCACCTTTGGCAATTTATTTATAGCAAACATATTAACATATTGATAAATTTAAAGCTTTTTCAAGTTTTCTGGATTAAAATATCGTCAGCAAAATATACTATTCAAGTTTTCGTTTTGTATTAAAGGCCAGGGTGAGAAAAATATTAATTAACTTAAAAAATAGAAGCCCGTACAGTCTAAAAACCAGCAACTCTGTTATTATTATCTATGCATTCTTGTGGCGTCAAAGCCAGCGCAAGCGTTCACGCGGTACATAATTATCATCTTCAGCTGGGAGAGAGTATATGTATCTTGCTCACCTAAAACAGGATAGCATTACCGAATCCTGCTCACAAAAAGCATGAGCGGGTTTCATACAGCATCACTCTTACGGTAATAGCAAAGACCGAAATGAGAATGGATATCGGTTTGTTCACTTTTGCAAAGGCAATAGCCTTGTCTTTTGGACACACAATTTGAGTATAACATGCACGACAAAATCAGTTCGACTTCATCTGATAAGCAGCGAACATCCAAACAAATTAACTACTTTATGATTAGTCGACCATTTAGAATCTTCATCTCGGATGTCAGAAATTACAATGATCGCATAGTGGTCTACAATAACACAAAGGAACTTACAGTTCATCTATAGTCTGAACAACAGCTGAAAAAAATCTTAGATTTCCTTCTCAAGAAATAGATACATACATCATCTGCCATTGATTCATTATGATCTCGAACTCGCATGAGGCTTCTTATTGCTAAGTTCTAGCAAGAAATTCCCCACGGTGTCACTGGATATTCTTGCAACAAAGAGATTTCACCCGCAATTAGAGCTCCCAAGAGGAACAAAATGGTACAAAAAGTAACAGGGTACAACGGAGCTGCTATTTCTGGAATTTAATAAATATAATAAAAAATTATTTACATCTTTAGTTTGCTGATGACATTTGTCACACATGATTGCGGACAAAACATGGCTTACAATCTGGAGACCAAGGCAAACAGAATAATATTAAACATAAGACAATAGACCAAGAACAAATAGATCAGATGATCGGTTGCACTATACGGCGTAAAGAAAATAACGTTGCAGGATCACTCCCTAAGCAAAAGTAATGCATATGAGTTGAGCTAAATAAAACACTGTGCGTGACTTGAAAACAGCTGAAAACTTTTTTCCCACAATTTATTGCAAACAATCACTTACCTTGTACTGAAAGAATGGCACTAATTTCGGCTCGGGTATGTTTTCTGTAGATCCATGACCTAACTGTCCGTAAACGCCCCAACTACAAAAAGTAGAAAGATTGTATTGAAATTGAAATCATTTTTAACCACGTCGAGTTACCCCCAAGTGTATAAGAAGCCATCGGCAACCACAGCATTGTGATACTGTCCAGCTTCTAGAACTGTGATATTTTTTCCATCGAGTGCTCTCACTAACATTGGTTGCAATGACATTAGCATATGCTTACCGATCCCCAATTGGCAGAAGTTATTGTTGCCAAATGCGTACAGCTAATATAAGAGAATCAAATATGAGGTTTTTTTTTTTTAACGAAGCACTCTACTCACCCCATTGTTAGTGAGTACTAAAGAATGCTGTCTTCCACAAGCCACGGCATGCACTTCCAAATTGAGTTGTGAGATAACGTCCAAACATTTCACAGCATGAGGAGGTTCTGGTGGATCTAATAAAGTTATTGGTTCAATAAAACAAATTTGTATACATAAAATCAAAACTATACCAGAAGACTTAGTAACGCTAAAATTACAAGGCACCCCATTCGATCCCCAGAAATATGCTGCGCCATCTACTACACAAGCACAGTGAGCGAAACCCGCTGACAAAGGTGAGAACTTCGAAGTTTCAATTGCAAACTAAAACGTCAAAAGTTTATTTAGCACATGTGAGAAGTAGAGAGAAATCCTTTTTGAACACACCTGATTGTCTTCGTACGTCAGTCGAAAAGAAGACAGTGCATTCGAAATGTTATCTTGTTTGCATTTCAGAGATTCCGTATGAATGAGAACAGCCAAATACGTTTCAATTAAGCTTTTACAAAAGTCGAAAATATAAGATGAGTTATTGTCGTTGTATTCCTGTTTATGTTGATAACTTGAACGTGAAGACGAAGTATGCGATACTATTGGCCGATAAACGGGTGAAAATGGATTCAATTGTTTCTCCAGGCGCTGTAATAAAACAAAAAATTAACTGAAATGGATTCAAATTTCTTAAAATATTAGTTACCTTTAGTACACATTCACGAATGAATTCGAGCTTCTCTTGCAGGAAGGTAAAATAGTCAAGCGATACATGTGACAGATAAGTGATACTCTCCATAAATATTGATTCACTCAAGTTATACAGACATACGTTCAACTCTGAGTACCACCCTAAGTGAAATTCATTTATTTTTACATATTTAACACAATGGAACATTATGTTACCGAACTCCTGGCCAACCACACTGTTTAACGCTACGAATGTGTCTACACATGCACCTCTGGCTTTTGCCAAAATCAAAGCCGCTGAATATAGTCCACTCTGACACAAAACAATACTTGTCATATTTGTGTGGAATTTTGTATTCGTAACGAGAAAATTCCTTAAAAATAAAAACAAAATACATGTTAGTACATTCATTTGAACCGATAAGCCACTGAAGACTACAATCCAATTTGTTTCCTAATACCAACCAATTTAATGGAATCTCACTACAAACTTCTACGAATTTTAAAAGGAAATAAAGTAAACAAAATTTATTATACATATTTTTAAAACACATCCTTCTGATTTGGAAACAAGACCGAGTAGTACTTAGGCCCATTGCTTTAATTTCTTTCAGTGAACCGTATTCCAGACAAGTATATATATTCGTGAGGCTCAATATATATATACTCTAACAACAACACTGAGTCGATTGAAGATTATTAGTCACTGGCTTGACAATACCGATTTTTTCTTACTATACTTTTTCTATCCTCCTGCGCTAGGTACTTAAGACTTTCACTCGATCTAAAGTTCAGAGAAAGCTAAAACATAGAACAACGAGTGAAGAAAACCAACAAAGCCTTCTACACTTGCAGCAACACCTTTTACAAGGTGTGAGGAATTCAAAGTGCAGAGACGGCGCTATATGTAATAAGTCGGCGTTATAGCAGTCAAATATGTACTTCTACACATTCTACCAATGAAATCACAGAATGCAGAATTAGAGAAACGATTAGTTTTTTGAATGGCACAGAAAGCGAAAGAAGACGTTTCGTAAAAATACATGACAGCCTGCTGAAACCATATCGATCGGTTGACGATATGTTGACGATCATTAAGGTGAGACAAACACACGTAGGTTCCAAAATCTTCTCACAACCATTTGTGTTGTACGTTTTATATTTTTCATTTATATGTAGGAAGTGGATGAAGACATCCTTGGTTGTTTCCAGAGAAAAAAAAATTGTTATGAGATTATTCATTTGCTTTGGAGGTGGAGGACGCAATTCGGAATTGCTTTAACAATTCTCTGAGAAAAAATATATCTTCTTTTTCTACGTCACTGCATCCTAAATGATCCGCATATGGATTTGCCGGTTTGAAAAAAATAAATAAAACTACAATATTAATAAATTGTTTACTTACCACAACGGAATATAGTTTTTATCTTTAACTGCCTTCTCTGCTAAAGTAATTAAAAGTAAATTCGCCAGATGAAACTGCGAAGATGGTGACATTTGCAAATTACTGATGGATTCATCTATCCCATAATGGTAGTCACTGCATGAAATTCCTTCATTCACAGTAACAATTTTGGACGGCTTCGTTGGTAAAATCGGATTAACATCTTCCGAATGGCGGTACATAACATCTTCCATCATATTCTTAATAATTGCACTGCAAAAATATTGACTTTTTAAAATGTAAAGCGACTTTAAAGCCATTGCACAGAGGTGCATTAGAGCGTAGGTTTGCCCGAACATAGCCAATTTAAGTGCCGTTCGAATCGGTTTTATGCGCGCCGCATTATATGTTAGCAAGGCTTGGGCGACCTTTTTCTTTCTCAACAAATAATCGCCGGCAAATTCTATGCATCCCTCGAACGATAAATCGAAAGTATTGCAAAACTCATGACATTGGTCCCATTTGCCACTTAGAGCAGCATCCAAAAATATCTCAAAAGGCTCTTTCTTAAGCTGGATGTAATACACATTCTTGTTTGTGACCACATAACAAGGATCGTAACAGATTTTTGGAAATTCGTTTCTCATAATTTCCATCTCACGCAGAGAATAACAGTCCTTACTGTCAACACTTTTGTAAAAATGCACGTACTCTACCGGAGATCGAATTTGTTTGCGATCTACAACTTCTAACTTTTCTTCTTTAATTCTCTCGGTAGATGCCCCATTGTTTGCAAAGGTAGTCATTTGATACATATTCAGTACTGTTTCGTTTTCAAATCGAAATAGACTAAGCAGTGAGTTGTCATTGAATTTCTGCAGAACAAAAAAAAATATAATACTGTACATAATAATAATGACAATACTTACATTCCTTTCACCGTTTTGCACCGATGCCATTGCACTGCTGATAACTCCAACAGCATTGATTAGGTGACTACTGGAGTTTTTATCGGCGTCGTCTATTAACTTATTGCCTTTCACACCCAGCTTCTCATGTTTTGGGGATTCGCTAGGACTAACATTTGCACTGCCATCCTTTTCAACGTATTGAATTGAGTACAAAATATTGGAGCTAATTAGAATCTCATGACAATTGGTTGGGATCTTGTATAGAAACACGGGTTTCAAACTAATATCCATGCTATGCACGGAAAGAGTATTTGACTGACTGTGCAAGGCACTGAGTAAATAGGTATGTCGAAGATTCTGTATTGTGTAAAAAGAGCCCGCTGACATTGACAGTGCTTCTGGAGTAAGCGATGGTGAGTCCATTATTGTGAATGCAGTAATAGAATTCTCAGACGTGTCTGAAATGAGTGAATAGTTGTGAGGGGATATTTTAAAAACAAAAATTAAATAAACTATCTATAAATGTATGTACATATGAAATGAAATTTACGGTAAAATTAGAGCGCGAATAAATGCATTGTTATCCTTGAGTTTATCAATGAGAGTAAGGCGAACTTAATTCGTATACCTAACACTCACCACGTTCAAGTCTTACCCGCGCTAATAAAATTAAAGCTAACTGAAAGACTATGAAATTGGAAGTCAAAAATAAAAAGAAAGAAAAACAAATCAAATCGGTTATAAATTTAACACAGGATTAGTATTAGTTTTGATTTTGAATGAACATCAAGTGGTCGAGTAAGCGGCATTGAACGGAATGCAGTGCCCGTATAAAATGCTAGCATTTTTTATTTATTTCATGAAACCTCAAAACACTTATTAGTGTTGCCTACTATGTAATAAATATCGTAAAGAGGTGCAATTATGTATTCCATCACATACTAGTCCTTGATATCGCAGTGAATATGAGCTAAGCTTCAAGGTAAAGTGTCGAAATTTTTGCAGAACATATAGGTACAATCTATTTATATGATACGATGCCATGGAAAGTAGATATGAATTGCAAATATGTGAGAGACAAAACAATAGGGCGTTCTATTTGATCAGAAACGTACTTTATATAGATTATCAGGGGGAACTCACTTAGATCTAAACACCTTCCTAAAGTTCCGGGATTCGTTAGAAAACAGGCGTGCACCCGGACGGACACCTGTTCTGATACCTTGAAAGAATTTATCTACCCTCACTTCTCTGGCTGCTATTTCACCAACTCACACCCCAGAGAGAAGGTCAGTAGCTTATTGACATCCACCAAAAAGAACACAATCGACCGTTCAAATTATTAACGAAAAGAAAGTAGCATGGGCCATTGACATCATCTCCTCCTACAAAGCGCCGGGATTATTCCCATGATGTTGCAAAGCTGAAAGGCATATTCTGTTCCATGGCTCACACGGATTTTCACAGGCTGCTTAAGCTGCACCTACATAAGTACCCTAATCATGAAGAGAAGTCAAATTAATTTTTATCCCCAAGACGGGAATGCCCAGTCACACCACAGCAAAGGATTTTTAACCGATCAGTCAACAATGAAGGGCCGATCAGTAGAGATAGCACTACACGAGGTGGTTACAATAATCGAGAAATCACTCCACCAAAAAGAATACACATTAGCAGCATTCCTGAACATTGAAGGGGCCTTCAACAATGTAAACTTGAAATCAGTCAGGACAGCCCTAGATAAGACGCACGTGAAACCTATCCTATCAGATTGAATACAATGTATGCTCAATACACGAAAACCAAAACAGGGTTAGAACCTTCGCTTATGCCGATGATGTCGTCATATACATAAGTGACTGGTAAATTCCTGCTCACAATCGTTGACCTGTTACAAACAGCGTTGGCCGCCCTGAACAACTGGGCCAAAAGATATGGACTCGAAATGTACAAAACAAAACCCAACTAGTTCCCTTTACAAATAAGAGAAAAATACCCGAATTCGAGGCACCTAGACTGAATGGAGCCCCCAACTCCAAATATTAGACAAGGCAAGATACCTATGGTGCATATCTGATCGTAAATTGAACTGGAAAGACAATATACTTGAACGTACAAAAATGTTCGCACCATCACCCATGAAACTTCCCAACCACGTAAATGTGTTCCAAGCGGAAATATATCCACTCTGAAGGCCCCTTCCATTTGTGTAAAGCATATAACAAACAGTTAAGCCCTGGGTCCCATGGACCTGTCGTGCCAAAAATTTGTATTTTTATTTTTTTTGTTAAATAAATTTTTTTTTTAATTAAATTGCAAATAAATTATCCGATTTTTTAATAAATATTCCGATATTTATTGTAAAATCATTTGAGCAATGAGAATGCCATTAAATCCACAAAAATTTACTGTTTACAGTCACAGTCAATGTACGTAACATGTTGTCGAAAAATGGGTAGGAAAAACACCTACTTAACGCTATATGCCAAAGCTTTATTCCCAGCTTTGGAAAAGTGTTAAAAATGTATATCTGACATAAGGTGATGTGCATTTGTAAGTGGAACTGTTATGAACTGAACGGCAGCAGGACCTCTTCAGCGTGTGTTTTAGAAGTGATTCGAGATGTACAACGACATCCAACCTTGGAGAAGGCTTAAATGCAAGGAGTAAATGAACATCAGGTTCCCCCCCGAATCTAACCCAGACGGACATCTTTGCTGGTGCGCACAAATAAAAGAGGGCCTCACCGTTTTAAAGTGTGCAGTGTGCAACTAGAAATTATCTTAAGACCGGGTTAACTTAAAAGGTGGGTTGTTTAAGACTCAGGTTCACACCGTACATTAGACAATGTTCGTGTAAACAGGAATTAGGATCGTCATTTTCACAACATTTTCTTCATATTCTTTAATAAAACGGAATTGCTAGAAAGATTTTGTAAAAATATTGCTATGAATTTATGAAAATGAAATAAGTACATTTATAGTTTCAATGCACTAGAAAAAGCAACACATGATGACACAACACAAAAGATTTTTTAACAACACGAAAGCAAACAATGAATTTAGTGTAAACGGAGTATAATTTTCTGGGAACTGCATCTGCGAAATAAATTGCAAATAAATCTATTTCGATAAACAATACACTCACATTCTTCCAGTTTCTGCCTGTGATCTGATAACCTCATCTTAATAGCGTTCAACTTCTTGGACCCAAGACTTTTCAACGATGCCAAACGAGCACGCGCCGCTGGTAAAATACCATTACGGTTGATTGCCTCGTCTATATCCTGGTTATTTCTCAACAATGATGATGGGGCTGCTGATCCAGCTGAAGAAGGCAACACTGTTGCTGAAGGAATTTCCTTGTTCTCTGAAAAAACTTCCTCCTCCTGTTGACTATTATCCGAAGCTGGATCCGAGCAGTTACTATTTGTTTTAACAGGCATGACTATTTGCCAATCGTCTCTTGACTTTGTAGATGTAGGTGAAATGTCTCCTGGGTACACATACTGAATGGCACTTTGCTCTAACAAAAGTTTATATTGTTGTTTCAATGAAGAAGTTATCTGAAATAATACATTCAATGGTTTACAAATTTCTAGACACATTTTAAAAACATACGAGCAACGTTACGCTCTCAAAATTGTTGTCCTTACAGATTAGCAATTTTACCACAGATCCACTTTCTATTGCAGTACTCGCAACAAACGGACAATTCGGGCTTAGACCAACAAAACAAATTGAACCATCCGAATATCCGATTATTGCTCGATGTCCTAAATCTACGGTTTGCCACCAAACCACTGATAACGGGTAAGGACATGTCGACGAACACATAAACGATGTACACATGACTTGACTGTTACCCGTATTATCTTCGGGAACACTGTGTGCACCGGATGATACTTGCATGTATGGTGGAATATCATGACTGCATTCATCTAAACATTGCTCTCCTATTACTTGTTTTATATCATCGTCAGTCATGGCATTCGCGTCACCCTCCTCTGGTGATACCTGTGCAGAACTGTTAGGTTTTCTATTTCGTGCCGCCTCGTGATTTGGACAAGCCTTAGAGTTTGGACATTCATGTGGTCCCACAAATGGGATAATATAAGAAGTGACCTGTGTCGTGCTAAATGTTTGATATGTCAGCTGAGCCGTTTTACCGCCTACTACTGCTAGGGCTGGTATTATGTGCAATGTATTGTCGAAACCTATAAGTAAAAACATTTTTTTTTTATTATAAATACATAAGTTTGCCAATGAAAGAAAATAGAAAACAAAAATATAAATTTTCTTCTTCTGCATTTATATTTTGTAAATATGTGTGCATTTAATTTCCCCGTGACTAATGTTATATATGGCAGTGCATCTAATGAGGGTAAAATGAAAACGATGTTTTTTATGTCCTTGCAACAGAATATGACTCATACTATAGGTGAAGGATGAGTCAGTTTTGCCACAAAATTGCAAATCCTCTAATTGACAGGAATTCTTCAAATAGATACACTCATCCAGTGTACCAGGTGTACACTCACTAAACTTTCATAATGTTGCCATTGATGAACAAATAATGAACACGTAATAATACTGTAAGGATTGGTAAATAAAATCTGCGTCAACAAATTATCCTATTCGATGGTTCAGAAGTTTTAGGAAATAAAAAAGTGATGTTGAAGTAAATCTGAAAATAGGACAAGGAATTCACAAACAATGTTGCGAAAAAGAAAATAAAAACAGCAACAACATAACTGGAAGCAGTAAATCCCCGTCCTTTAATAGGGCGCTTATTAATACATACATATGAATATCTTACATATCAAAATCCGAATGCGGTTATTCAGAAACGATTACGGTTGAAGAAGTTTCGCTGTAGTCATTCACAGGCCAAGTTAAACAATTTTTTGTATGGTGGCACGCAAATCCAGCCTGCTATTTACGGACAGCAGAGTCGAGCGTCTTATTTATCCTCTTAAGCAGTATTCTCGTGAGTTTCTTTTACGTATTCGAAATATCCCTCTTTACAATAACTAAAAAAATCGTCAATGTGAGTACAGAGGCATTTTATCAAAATTGTACCTATGGGCGGACAGACGAAAAATAAAGTCGACTGTGGTGTTCTACAGGACTCTCCTGAACCCACTTATGTACATATGTACAATACCATACACGATGCCGACATACTGCGACTTCCTACAACCGAGCATAGAACTATGGGCGCATCACTTTTCGTACCAGAGAGTCCACTAAGGACTATTCGGAAATGGGTTTTTGTTAACATTAACTAACTTTCAATGCAATTTTTAGCCATTGAATGACGTAAATTGAAAATGAGAATGATCTTTTAGAAAATCGTATCTAACCATGGATAAATAGGTGGCATGGAGAAATGAAATTTCACATAACTCAGTTCCTTAGAAGCTAGCACTGGGTATGTCTGGGTAGAACCACCAAACCATCTGATAGAAACGAATACAATAAAGTTTCTCAAAACCACTGCACCAAAAAAGTTGCCAGGTAATACAACGGACCATAACTATTCCGTTTGTGTACACATTGAAAAAAAATCACTCTCACGGTTTCTTTCCACGAATTTAAGTTCACGCTATTCCACAACTCGTTGGGTTTCCTGTCAATTTAGTAAGTTCAATGTAGTTTGTACCTTGGTTGTAAATGTCTATTGAGGTTTTTACGCCTTCTAAATTTATGGGAACCTCAACCAACTTTGATGCTGTTAGCTTGCTAAGGATCGAGCTAACTGGAGGAGCTTGTTGAGAACCAGCTTTGTTCCAAACTTACTTTGCCATCTAAGTAAGTTAGAAATTCATGCAATGATACAGCGTAGCCGGAACCGGAAAGTCAGTGCTTACAATGATTATATAGGTACATATGTACATATGTACATACATAGGTGCACTTAAAATAAATATTTGGAAATACAAAATGTTTTCGCTGTTAATAATAAATGTGTAAATGAGACAGTTGTTCTAATCTTGAATACTACGCTTAGACATCAAATAGCTGACGAAGACATTGAAGTGAGAACAGGAAGCTATCTGATTCTGGTGTTGTTGCACTGAAAACGATTCGAAAATGTACGAATGGGAAAGTTCTCTCGGGTTTATGCTAACCCCTCATCTGTTGAGAGAAGTATCTATGCTACATCAGCAATGGGTTATCCAGTAAGACGAAACATCTTCTTCATCAAGTTAAAACGACAAAAATGAATTTCATTGCAACAGAATTGATAGGCAAAATATGAGTCAGTTTAGCCAAAAAATGCAAATCCAATAATTGACAGAGGTAAGTACACTCATTCAGTCACTAGGTTTAAATTCGACAATGGTTTTCTTTGGGCACGAAACGGAAAAATTATGATGAGGTGTGAAACTGGCTTTGAGGTCAAATTCATCAGGAGTGTGAAAGATCTTCAGTTATCTCTTTCTCTTTCAATTGGATTCAATTTTTCTATACAAAAGACAAAAGTTTTCCTAACTCTACTAACTTTGGGAATGTTTGTTTAATTGGAGAATACTAAATCCATTAAGTTATTTAATAAATGAGAGCTTTATGAGCTGCTTAATTTTTGAGTTTTTAAACGAGTTTAAATGTCTAAGATAATAATATCTAATAGATATTTCTTAGATATTTAAACTTTTTTAAATACAACACAATAACCAAATCCGCAATGAAATAGTTGCGGATGTCAAATGAATGAGGAGATTCGATCCGTGCGTTTTCCACGATACAGTGAATCTCATTCACATTGCCGACATGTGAATCGTTCACTTCTGCGGGTTGCACGATGCTAATTTCTCATTTTTAGTGAATCATTCCCCCGACGGGTTCCACGATAGGGGTGTATGAAAGATTTCTAATAGTTTTTCAAAGGACAAAGAAAAATAATTATTCTAATAATGGATACCATACCACATTGGCATTGACGGAAACGAAGCAGCAGACAGCCTAGCAAAGAAACCTACCACATTATCAATGACTACAAAAAACGAAGCGCCATACCACAGAATAAAGGCAAACATCGTACAAACACTTAAAAACAATGACATAAATGAACATCGAACAGCAGCCACAGGAAAAAATGCAAACAAATAACAAAACTTGCAGCAAGAAATCAACTACCGAGAAACGAGGCGGTAGCAAACTGCAGACTACAAACAGGGCACGACTGCAATTCGGGAATTTATCTTATTTTCAAATGGGCACTACACGTCACGTAGTGTCGACCTTCATGTGAGGCCGAAGGGCAACCGGTGTATGAGTCGAAGAGATGTACATAGTTTTTTTTAGAGCCGCCCAAGTACTGTTTGATTTGCCCCTATTTACACTATATCTTTTATTTTCAAAGAAACTGCCGTTTGAAATGTACAGCCTTTAAGATTAGTGGTTTTCAAGACCTGAAGGGGAAACCCTACTTCAAGGGTATAGGGAACTTCGAAGTTGATAGGAAAAGGAAATAGACTTGGGTGACGATGCGCGATGACATTAAAACTTTGCAAATCATATTTTTTTGGAAATATTGAAAATGCACGAGATGAATTTCACTGTCCGACCGAAATCAGGTTTCTAAAGATAAGGGTGGACAGAAGAAGTCGCTCGTGTAGTACGATTGAACTGACGGACAGGCGGGACACAACTATAGATTTCATCCGAACAACTATGGTGGAATTATCGATACGAGGTCGATAAGCATCCAACATTCCGACGATGCTCTAGCGAAGGGATTTGGTCGCAAATTGACAGGTCACCGATCTACATGCCTGACGCTGGACACGATCTAATAAACTCAAAGAAACTGTGGCAACCCCTGCTCAAACATAGGAATTGTATTCGAGTTTCGGACAAATATAAGATTTATAGATAGTAGCCAAGTCTACAGAACTGAGAAAACGTTTACACCTAGCTTCAGAAATCTGGTGATCCCAGCGAAGGTCGGGGGTAATTTGCATGCCAAGGATTGAAAAGCCTTAACGTTCCTCAATATCAGCTCCATTCATTTTAGAATGGCTACATTAGTATCCCGCTTCATAGACAGGAGATAGCACTGGGTTTTTGACGAATGGAACTCAACTATTTTTCGCACCCCAATTGATGATTTCATCAATATATGTACATATGTATGTATGTACATATGTATGTTTGTATATACCATCTAATGGATATACCCAAAGCTAGTCTTTTTATAAATTGTATCTGTAACAATATGTTAATAATTTTTAATGAGTTATTATCTAGTTACTTATTTAGTTACTTAATGAATAGTTATTGTGAAATAAAGACAATAAATACATATGCACATACAACACATACAAAACGATTCCAGTTTTTGTGTTTTGTGTTCAGAAGTTCTCAGAATTCAAATGGCTTAAAAATTCTTGCTTGTTTCCATGTCTCAGCTCAGTATAAAAGCGTATAGAAGCTTTCATTTGCAAGTTGTTTTTCATGTACCTATTTGAGACTTTTTTCTTTAAATTTGTTGGGTATTGATGCAAATAGCACCATTCTCGTACGTTGGCGAAAGCCTTGGCCCAGTGGTCGAGCTACTGAGTGAGAGTGCAAGTTTTAATTGGTTGACAACACCAATGTTTTTGTTTCACAATCCCAGCTCTCACGGTAAACATCCGAGAGTATAACTGTCACAAAATAGTTTCTTAAAACCAATTGGTCTTCGGACATGGCATTCAATGGGTTCCTTTCATTCGTGAGGAAAATATACCACGCACAGCATAGGCGTTGAATGCGATTAAAGTAAATATACAAATTGGTAGGCCCTACACCAGACCTACAGTCAAGCAACAATCCCCTACATTGGCCTTCAAACACAGCCGCGGAGATGAACAAGAAAGCACACCTCAATACCTCAGCCTTACAGTCGACAAAACACTAGTAAAGCCCTTAAACATCTCAGCAAAGACTGCAAGGCGGAATTCATTATTCATTTTTGATTAAACGCAAGACAACCTAATAAATCTTCCGTGTGTTCTAAGACTCACTCCAAAACAAAACCCAAAAGAAAATATATCAACTACTTGAGCATTGAATTCTAACCATTCAATCTTTATGAATGCAATCAACATCAAATCAAATGTAAAAGTATCCATTAACAGTTAAAGCGTAGTATACAGTTAAAATATAGAAAGATTTTGTTTCTGATTAATGTTTAACATATCACACCATACTATACTTGCACGAAATAAAAGAAAGAAAAAAACTCACACAACACTAGAAGCCAAGTTCCACTGGGATCGAAGCTGACATCATGTATCACTCGAGACATACGGCGAAACCAGGAGATGAGTTTTAATACTTCCTGCTCGCCATCGGCAATGTAACGCAGTACGACTTCATTTTCCTCCGAAACCAAACAGAGTAGCTGTTTCAGGGGATCATAGTCGGACACTGCCGACAGCTTACAATTCAAATTCGTAATCACTGGCTTCAGCTCAAAGATGTCCAAATCCTGTAGTGATGGCATCCTTTTAGCGTTTACTGTCTGCGTCGTATTCCACTTCTGAAAATATGCGCCGCCAATGACCAAAACACCAGGGCCTCTTCGAACACTTTTATATTTTTAGAATTCTGCAGGACAAAAGAAAATGGACAGACAGGTTAAGCAAAAGAAAAAAAAAATTCTTCTCTGACGAACACTCACCGCGAATACTTACTAAACAAAAATACTTAGAGGTAATGATGATTTTCAATGATGGGCTTCATTCTAGTTTGATTATTGGAGGAATTTACCTAATTTACTAGTCTAGTTTGGGGTTTATTTATAGAAAACTTTACAAAATATTCCGAGCCGTACGATTTTTCTGAAAACGAAGTGTCAGAGTGAAAATAACAGGAAAACAGCTGTCAATTTTTTTCCTCTTCTTATTGGAACTAGCGCCGCAGTATAATGGAATCCATCTAACAAACGAGTTCTGGTATGAGCATTCAGATGGCGAAAAGAGCAATTGGTAGTCAATTAGTTTTGAGCTAATAAGAACATGAAGATTTCATTTCTGTTCATTTTCGAATTATTTAACATGGACGTTCATATGGCAAAATGTTGAATCCATTTCATGAGGCATATAGATTTGTTTTTTGCTAATGACTAGAAGTGTAACTTGACTTGACTAAAGACGTCACAAATGTCAAAAAATTTCCATTAAGTCTCAATTCCACGTGACTAACTTCGGTGAAGCTGGAGATACAGTGGCTAAAGAGGCTAAAGCCTTAATGTTTTTTACTTGTGACGTTAATGTTATTTTAACAGTATCCCGCAAAACCGAAAGTAATACCTATTGCAGGTGGTACTCGTGAAAGCATGGTTATAGCTTTACAAGACTTACGTACATAATGGCGCTTAAGTTCGGGCGAACCTGGACCTCAACCAACAAGCTTCTCCAGTTACTTTGTCCTTCCGTGTTAGATTCGAAGGCTCTACGAGGCATCGCGTTGGTGTACATTCGCTTTACACGACTGTGAGCAAATTTGACGTCGAAAACTGCAATCGCAAGAGATCACCAGAATCTTCGCTGAACGCGTATTCCGAAATCTATCAACGACTCCTATGCCGCCAGCATCAAGTGCGTAAGACTAGTGGCAACGCTGCCAACATTATATCAGAAGTGCCGCAACTGATGTGCTGGGTTTCACCCGACCACCACCAAGAAACCGCTGGTTTGACGAAGAATGCCGGCAAACACATGCAGCTAAACAAGCAACAAACATTGCGGGCCTGCAAAGAAGGGCAGGAGGCAGTTAGCTAAAGACCGGGCTAACTGGAGAGGCTTGTTGATTGTTGCTCAGGTTCACGCTGAACTATAGCGCCACCTAAGTAAGTAATTTAGTAAGTATATCTAGCTGTTGACTGTGACATTCTGCCCAATTCATCGATGTCTTGTGTTGCTTCTAGTTGTACAGGTTGCAAGTGGTGATAAGAAGTTGATGGAACATTAAGCCCAAATTATCCAAAATGGCGCAGTATCGTCCGAAAACCAGTTCTCTAAGGTTAGAAATGTATTGAACGGCAAGAAGCTCAAGTTATTCTGATTAATGATATCTCAAGAAGAGGTTAGGCACCTATCTGGCTGCGTAATATAAAGATCGTCAGAGGAAAGGTTATACAAAGCTGGACACGGTTAGCAAGAACAAGAAGAAGAAGATGCAAGCATGACTCTATGTGCCATATCTTGAAATAGATTTAGCATAGGCTATATCATAAACGTTTTACTGGATTGTTTATGCCAAAGGGATCAGAGGACGTAATATGTGTCCTCTCTGGACACTGCCAGATAGGGCAACACGGTATAAGGTTAGGTATTTGTTCCAATGACTTCTTCAGGAGTGCAGAGTCGAAGACAGGGAAGAAACTTCCATCCATCTCGTATGCACCTGTCCGCTTTGTGCCAAAAAAGACCACCTATGAGCTCTTCTCTTTCACGACCTTAGCCAACTTGGAGTCTCTAGCCGTTCTCCAGCTCATTATTTCTTGGATATATGGTAATAGATGTACAGAGATCCCAGGTACCACAACAGACCTTTTCTGGTCTAAGTGTATCTGTATTTTCCTACATAAGTGTTATATCGAGGACATAATACACAGTCTTAAGTTTCTTTCTTTTCATTTTTAGAAGCAAGATGCGGAGTTATGACCTAAGTTTACATTCAATATGCACATGATACGGACTATTTTTCTACTGCTTTTCTGGATAATGAGTAAAGAAATAATAATGAAAAATCTGGGAAAAGCCTAAGAGCTTTAGTTATAGGTCTGGTGACCATTAGTATATGCAGGTCCAACCTACACTACTCTAAGGCTGCTACAGCTCTTCTAAGTAGTATACTTTCGGTTGTGAGTACGAAATGGCAAAAGGAGACGTGGATGCAAAATAAGAACATCTGTGGTTTGGAAGGTGTTGTCGGTCCAATGCGACTTTTTGTTACCTGTGTGACTCTAGACAACACGGTGAAGATGAGCTATTAGTATTATAGATAAGAGCAATGCTGATGAATAGAACTTTGGTTTGCCAAGGGTAAACAGAGCTTGTTTGGTCTAGTGTATGGAGGTTGACTCATAAAAGTTCTTACGTTTATGCTGAAACATATGCGGATAATATTAGAATATTTTTTGTCGGGTTAAGCCTAGAGACTTTCTGTACCAACGCGTGGATGGCCTTAGATATCATAGATAAATAGTATGCTAGGGGTAGTCTTTTAGTCAATCCTCTTAAAGGTGAGAAGGAGAACTGTGATCAGTCTGACTCAGTCAGGGTTAAGATCTCCAGATCTGCAATTATATCAAATAGACATGATTTTGAATAGAAACTTTGTTTGCTCAACTCATGTCACGACGAAGACAGCCAAAGCTCTCTCAGTATTCTAGCAGTATATGGGTGTTTTTGACAAGACATGGAGCTTCTAACCGAAAAAGTTGTTTGTATCTACACAGCTGCGATAGGTAAGTTTAGGAGGCGACTGTACCTGCAAGAGTGCAGCCTCACTTGGATCTCAATGGACCCATTGTGTTCCCCGGTGTGAGATACCTGAAACAAGGAACAATACAGTTACTCCTGCAATCAATTTATGACAGGAGCGGCCGTCCTGCACCAACCAGTTTTCGTGATGAATTGGTGGGTGGTTTTAGATGGCATATGCTCTAACGTCAAGGTTAGATACTTTTCCCAGGAATATATATCTGGTTCTGTTGAGGCTTGGGCATTCGCAGAGGAAATGTGCTGAATCTTCCTCTGCCTGTGTGTCGCCACAGCCTTTGCATAGGTCTGTAGTGCTGATTCTCATTTTTCTAGTACCGCCATTGAATTGTGGCCTGTGAGGATACTTATGAGGAGAATCAGCTGTGGTCTGTTAAGCGATAGAAGTTCTCTAGTCTTTATACCCTATCCTAAGGGTATATTAAGTTTGACACATAGTTTGTACCATAGGAAAATTAATCGAGATAGACCCTATAAAGTACACTGAACCCCCCACATGCGCGGTCTCAACATACGCGATTTCGCTTATACACGATTAAGTTTTTCCGAAATTCCCTCTACATACACGGTGCTTATACGCGATTCATCAAAAATTCGTGTTGTGGAAAATGAAAACGAGGAAACAAACTGTCTGCCAGTAGGCTTCGAATTTATTTTCAAGTTCTTATGCTCATCAGATTTCCATGCATTTCCATATTTCTGCTGTTCTTGCTTGTTTTGGGACGCATCTCTATATGTATATAAGTACATATTTTTATACAGTTTCTAGTCTCAACGTACGCGAATTCGACACACGCGGTGTTTTTTTGGAACGCATCACTCGCGTATGCGGGGGGATTGCTATACATACACATATATATACACATTCGTGATCAGTATCAATAGCAAAATCGATTGAGCGATGACCGTCCGTCCGTCCGTATGTCACCGCTTTTTGGGCCTTAAATTTTGAGCTAGGAGGATGAAATTTCATACCTGGGCTTCTGAGAAAAAGATACAGTAAAGTGTAAAAATTTTTTAAATCCGCCCACTGCTACGCCCCCTTATTCATAACTTCATTAAATGATATGAAACCGAAAAATTTTGTTAAGACCAAATATTTAGGCATTCAGATTCTCTACATTACACCCATACAATAGTTTTGTCCACGCCCACTTTTCGGAGACGTTTTCATAAAGAACCCGATTTTGATAAAATTTTACATGTAACATCCTCAAACGTTCGACTTTATCGTCGTATTTCAGTACAAAATGCAATATGGCCACGCCCACTGTATAAGAGCTACATAGAAATTAGGATAGGGTAGCATCCGTTCCAGACGGATTGTAGCTTTTCTGTATGTATTATTATATTTTTGTTGCACATATTTATAAGGCCCAAAGTTTTCTCGAGACTCGGCATAAGAATAGGGTATGCCTACTTTCGTTGGACATGTTGTGAAAATCCGAAGTAATTTTGTAAAGTTAGGACCGAGTGGTCTGCTTGTAGTTCGTTTCATTCTGAGCCTTTCCTAGCTAGCTCAACGGCCATTTCCTTCCCGTGGACATCCATATGTGCTGGAATCCAGCAGAGTGTGATGCTGAGCTTGGGGATTTGAGTTCCTCTCTGATCATCTGAACCGATTTGATGTGGTTGCAATGGACGTGATGGCTTTGATAACTGCTTGGCTGTGTGTGTGGATGTCTACATGTTTATTATTGTTCAGATTGGATAGGTCCCGGCAGGCCTCGGTGATTCCATTTAGTTCCGCTTGGAACGCACTTGCGTGGTTGGGAAGCTTTATGGACCTTGATTCTTTCTTCGCAAAGAATTGCCTCTCACCCTACACGTGATGCAATCTATCTTCCTAACTGGGCGACTTTTGATATTACCCGCACTGAAGTTTTCTTTTTTGATGGAATTGCACGTTACTTGTCCTACGACCCTAGTTTCATTGACATGCCGTCTGGTCGAAATTCTTACAGATGAAGGCTGACAAAATATGACTTCATTATGTACTCGTTAGGCATGTTTGAATTTGCTTTTCAAGTGGAGACCTATGCTATCCTATTGGCCATGGACTATGTTTTCAAATATACAGATAAGCTACAATCCATCTATGTATAATGAATCATCATGATACCATATGATGGCTGAATTGTACATAGTTTGAGTATGGGCGGCATTAAAAATTTTTAACACTTGTACTGCGTCTCCAGATATGAACGAACGAATTTTACTATTGATACTGATTATGAATATACATTATATACTATATAGGATATATGTATATATCTCGATTATTTCTCTTAAAAAAGCAATGTGTCAAACTTAATATACCCTTAGGATAGGGTATAAACACCAGGAGTCGGATTAAGAAAATATGCATCTGTACCGATAACTTAACTTGCAGAAATTATGGTGACCTGCTTCCTAAACCGGCCAGTCGACTTGAGTATTGGTTCAAGAGTGTCACAGGATGATAAATAAACAAACAAACTAATTCCTCAGAAGTCAGATTCGTCTAGTGACAGGGATTAGAACTGAAGGGTATTTCAATTGAGATGCCTCATTTTTCCAATAGTGTTTTCCGCTATGCGTCAGGTTATCTACAGTTTGTTTGACGTTTTAACTTGTTATGTTGTCGCGCCCATGACAAATGTTTGACTCAAATGTTTAGTGCGTTGGACTACGGAGCGAGGGGTTCGAGGCTCGATCTCCAAACAACACATACAATATCTTCCACATCAAAATTTCGTAGTTTTTTTTACAAAAGAATGAGTAAAAGAGTAAAAGATTTCCCATACCTTTGAATTTCAGTCCAAAAAGTTTGTTTAGGTAAATTTATGAGATCTGTCAAATTAGATGTTTGAGTTTTTTATTTGGTGGTTGTGAAAAAAGAAAATTAAAACAAAACAATGGCAGAAAACTATAAAAATGTATCCTTAGAATGTTCCTCTACTACTAGTCCTTTTGGAAGAGATGCGGCGAAAACCTCGAGAAAATCTCGCTACTCCTCGCTACTCGTTACTCCTTCACTGTAGCCCATCTGCAGGGAAACTATAGCAGCTTGGAACGACCGACGGTACAAACAAACAAAGCTGCACAATTCAAAGACAGGAAGGAACAGTCACACCTGTCCATGCAGGTAAATTGGATTAAGTAATGGGGGAGAGAAGATAACTTCATCCCGAATTCGTCCTGGATAGCGATGCGGCTGAAGGGACTTCGAGGGAAGAGTTGTTGAAGTTAGCAATGAACCGTCAACTTCAGGTTAAACTAAACTTATTTAAAAGAATTATTTTTTTTTAATAAAGTTACTTTTCCTACTAAATTGCTTGCTCGCACTAAACCTTTTGTCCGGACGTAATTGTTTATATCATATCCGATGCCTCGAATTTTCCCGAAAGGCTTTTATATAAGGATCTTTTTATGCGGAAATGTGTCCTTAATTGTCTTTCGGTGTATGATGGAATGACTACTTCTATGTAGTCCTTCACGCTGTTTCTTTGTACTTTAGTTATTACATTCACCAGTAATATTTTTTCCTCATCGTCCCCCCACTTTTTAGACGTCAAATGTGGCAGTGGCGTAGAGATGGGAAAGCACCCCAGAGGCCTCCCTCTGGACTCCAATTTTCTCGACGTCCGCTCAATGCCTAAGAATTTGTTGTAAGAGAAGTTATAATATCAAGTAACCTCCGGAGAAAAATTCATTAACATCACAGCAGATACCATGAGAAATGCTCTCAGAGTGGTGTTGCGGTGTTGTCAGGAACAAGGGCTCTCCATTAATGCGGAAAAGACAGATCTGATCATCTTCACAAGGAAGAGGAGAGAGGTCTGGAATTTCAGTCCTTGACACTTTTCGGATCGGAACTGCGGGTGATCAGGAAGGTTAAGTATCTGGGTGTATACCTAGATGCTGGACTAACTTGGAACTTCATTAGTGCAAACGGGTATGTGCACTAAGGTGGGGAATCTTGCCGAGGTCAGCATACTGGATGTACACGATGATATTTAGACCGATTATCACATATGAGTCAGTTATATGGTGCAAAAAGCCAACCAGAAAACTGTAAAGAAGCAATTAGATAGGGTCCAACGACTGGCATGTTTAGGGATCGCGGGTGCAATACGTACGACACCAACATGCGCAATGGAAGTGATCCTAGGTATTTTGCCGCTGCACTTATTTATTAAGAAAGTGGCGGTTTCGACGGCATTTCGTCTGCACCGGGATGCCAACTGGCACTGGCGCGGTACTACCTGGCGCAGAGCTCAACCTCGGAGCTCTCCGGTTCGCAACTATTCGCTGCAATTGGCAGAGGGATGGTAGAACACCTGATTAGCAACTGGACCGCGGCGGAACACCAGAGAAGGTGGTCAACCGTGAAAGGTTGCAGGCAGGCGAAAATGGCTATTAAAATGCCGATTGGCACCACTCACAGAGAGGTTCTAAACTTAGGGCGAAAAACATTGAAATGGGTGGTAGCGTTATCTACAGGTCATGGGAATTTCGGGTATCACCTAAAGAAGATGGGTCTTCTGGAGGACGACGCCTGTGAACTATGCCTGGAAGAAGTCGGGACGGCAGCATATATATTGTGTCAATGTCCGGCGTTAGCTAGCAGAAGAAGGGAGGTCCTGGGGAGCCACTGGGTAAAAACCCAGAGGATGAACCAGATTTCTGTTAAACAGATGCTAGCGTTGACACGAGGAATCAAAGCCAGAGAGGAACTGTGGAGAAATCCAGAGGGACTTCCCGGCTAAGATGGATCGTGGAAGAGAGACAAAAAGGCACTCAATACAGTGGTCTGGTTCGTAATCTCTCGAACAATATATATATATAACCTCCGAAGAACCATTTAATTAGAAATTTGTCCAGATTACACTTTTGTGTTTGTCCCAAGGTAGTTTCTCCAATCGTCAAACGTTTACAAATACACAAGCGATTTGACAAATTTCATAAATCAGTGCAAAGAAATTTCTTGTACTAAAATTCGTAACAAGGGGAAATTTTTTATTCTTTAAAGAGCATTCTCTTTTACGAAATACTACGAAACTTCGAACAGAATTTCGTGAATTTGCGTAGAAATTCGTGAAAATGCGCTGTTTTAAATGGGTATGCGGTATGCAGACAGACCTACTATTGATTTTTTTCTCACATATGTTTCTGACGTTCAAAAAGTGCGCATTTGTTTTGCTCAACACGTTTCTTTATAGTAGAAACACATTGACACAGCAACAGCAACTTTGACAACCACAGCAAAAATGTTAGAACCAATGCTTTTTAATGAAACAGAACACATTGATCACATCAACAGCAACAGCAACTTCAACGTTACGCCTAATCCTAAATTGGCTGTTGCTGTCCGAATGCAGCCAACTTTAAGTCGAAATATTCAGTCGTACCAACCTGAAAACATTTGATATTTCGGTGCAATCCAGGCTGTGTTTCACATCACAGCGTCTGTTTATTTGCCCCTGCTGTTGAAGTTGCTGTTGGCTGTTGCTGTGTCAATGTGTTTCTACTACTACTTTTCTGTACATTTGGCTCTCTCTGAGAGTTTTTTCCCCCACTCTTAGAGATTTGACAAGCCATACAAATTATGCTCCACCTTCTCGCTGTTGACATCTTTGGGATGCTGAAGCCGCTCAACTGCCCTGTGGAAACATGGGCCAACCAACCATCCGAAACGACCATAACACTATTCCTAGTAATTCAAACTATGTATATTGTCCCCTATCGGAAACTTACCGTCAAGTATAAAACCAGGATTCCTAGCAAAAATTCTTAGGAATCGGGAGAAATTTTAAACTATTCTGCGACAAAGATCTATGCAGAATAAGCGTCTGGAATAGTGCACTGGAAATGTGTATCACCAGACGACTACCGGACCACTGTAGTGTATTTCAAGCAGAGCTAAATAAAGAGTGTACAGATGGTAACCTTCCTAGTAATAGGGGGAACCCGTCAGCACCTATTAAATCGATAAAAATCCAATTAGATACCAGAGGCATAAGAATGGCAAACAGTAGATGTACATAATAATATCAGCACATGTCTCTCTTTTAAACAAATCTGGATAGAGCTGGACTGTAAGAAAAGCAGTAGAATTATTTGCGTCAATAGGACAAATCTAAGAAAGATAGTTGCCGCTCTCACGGGCCGCTGCCTGGTAGGCAGATATGCCAGGAAGCTTGGTGCTCCTTTCACCGATTTCTGTAGAAGCGGTAAAGACGAGGAAAAGGATGAAGCCATGACACATCTTCTGTGTACCTGTCCTTCCCTACTAGATTTGAGAAAGAAAACAGTAGGCGAATACTTCTTCGAAGTTTTTAACAATCTAGCCCGACTTAAGCAAAATAAAAAGCTTTGTCTCCGAGTCAAACTGGCTTAATACCTAAACGGCGAATCATACTTCTTCGGCGTGGGTTCACACCGAAATTGATTGACCTGTCCTCTGTCCCATACGGTAAGTTCTCATTTAGGTTTCCGGTGCTGGTAATCCGGGTTTTTCATAGTGCTATCACAGTGGACCTTTTTTGGTCTAAGTCTGTCCTTGCTAAGCGGGGACAGCCACCCAACCTAACCCAACCCCAAGACAAGAAGTTACGAGATCTACGAGTACGTATGTATGTACGTGTGTGTTGGCATCAACTCATTGAAGTTCTACTCTAGCATGTAAGGAACATCAATTGATACAACCACTGAGATTAAAACCTGCCAAATAAGGTATAAATGTAGTACCCTACCGTGCCTCTACTACATCCTTTGCATTGAATTATTACTGTTCTTACCATTCTTAATGCAGATGCCGGTGCGGTGTATTAGTTGGTAACGACTTGACCTTAACCTCCGCTCAATTTCCCACAACTTTTTTTTTCTTCTCCACAAAAGCAACACTGAAAGGAAAAACATATTACAACACTAACAGAACGAAAATCCTTATTCTGAGATCTGAACCCTCTGGTCTGAGGCCACATTCAACTATTCGCGAACGCAAATAATAAAGATCAAGAATAACTTAAACGGTTTGCACCTCCATTTATCTGGTAAAATTATTAGGACCGCCCCAATCAAAAAGGTGCGCAAGTTTTCCCATTAAATTAATGCGATCGTGCAAATTGCTGTGCCGGAGACCTCTTTCGCACTGCATCCGCCAAATCGCTTGTGGGAGTGCACGCGAAAACTT
This sequence comes from Xylota sylvarum, assembly GCA_905220385.1. NCBI lineage: Eukaryota > Metazoa > Arthropoda > Insecta > Diptera > Syrphidae > Xylota > Xylota sylvarum. Next base: position 66,602,388 of record LR999958.1, on the reverse strand, counting down.
AAAAAAGACAACAAAAAAAAAAAAAAAAAAAAAAGAAGAAGGAAAAGAAAAGAAGAAAAACCCCGACAACGATTAGTATCCCAATCCAAATCGGATTCCGGACGAATGTGATCGTTGGTCCCGGCAGTAAAACGCTGATCTAAATCGGATCCACTCGAATGACCGACGATTGCAACACCAGCACACAACAGTTTCACCTTCGCTTGATGCAGCAGATGCAGTGCAAACGCGCACCTCCCTCCGGCCGACGGCAGGACGACCAGAGTGGGTGTTACCCAATCGCAATTCCTCAACCATTCTGACATGATCAAGACTGTACTGGTACTTTGAGTTGAGAGCCTAATGTATGCACGTTTCGCATATAAATAATCACACCGTCCATAAAACACATATCTTTAGCAGCATTGTTGTGCAGTCTGTCCAAGGCTGGCGCATTACCCATTGGTGGTGCATGGTAGAGGAAGATCACACTCATCTACGGAAGAGGTAGATCCGACGTGAGAATAGGTGATGTCCACTTGGTGGGATGCATGCAGCTCTACTGTTGAACACATTACCTTGTGCTTATTAGACTAAAGGAGCAGCTGAAGAAAACAGGTTCTGCATTAAACCTACGAATAGGATGTGATAGTGCAGGGATTGCAGAATGATGGCGGAGTGCGTTTGCAAAGTGTAAGTTAAAATTAACATCCCAAGTACTCTTCTTTCTTATCTGTGATGATAGCATTAATGTCGAGACATATTTTGTTTTTATAAATAGAGTGGTGAGTGAAGCGAAACTACTGACTGTAAATATGTTAATAGCAAAATACTTAAATTCGTAATAAAACGTTTCTTGTGCATCCCATCGTGGTTACGTATGGAACTTGTCCTCTCTGAAATTACAATTGTCGCCACCATTAAGTGCTGAAGAACGGTGACAACACTGACCATATGTCACAGCTTATGTGCTGTGTTTCAGCCGACATTGACCATGACAATTAAGTTAAGTTAGACGGTTAGATGAAAGACCATTCGGAAGTCAGCGAAAGTCTAGAGTTAGACTGCTACTAACACCAACAGGAAAATAAGGCCTTATTTCGTGGCAGCCGTATGGTGATAGGATTTTGATGCGCATGGTGACGGAGAATTTCTTGAATGCCAAGGTAGGTGAAGACAACAACGGGCTCGGTCATGATATATGAAGGCTACGTACGTATGATGGTTTTAAATGTGACGTCCTACATAGAAGAAGGCTATCTGAAGAATTCGAGAGTCGAGGATAAGACAAAACTGCATTCTTCCAATGCTGTTGTTATGGTCCGATGTACTACGCACTTCTTTGTCAGTACGAATCAGAGGGATGGATGATGATGGACTTAAACATCTGGACGTCTTGTTTTTTTTATAAAAGTAGGAACCAATTCATGAGCTTGAGTACGCGTCAAATAGTGAAACTCCAATATCTTGGGAGTATTTCCTCTAAGGATGGTTGCTACATTCGACATATTGTAAATCGAATCAGTATAAGTATAAGAAAGATACTATCATGAGAAAGCTAAAATATACGCTCGTTAACAGGTGCAAAGTTCGGTTTGAGGACGACTTCAACGTCAAATCGTGGAATATTCTGCATGTTAGAAAAGAGGGCACCGAAAAGTACTGGGCCTCGGAATCGATCAGCAATCTTATGAAGCTATAAGGGTTCAAAACAATTCTTTTAGCTACAGCTTCGCCAAGGGACTACAGAGTATATAGTGAGCCATCTATGTCTGATCACAGGATCATAACTTTTGACTTAGATAACACAAGTATCACAATCAATCCAGTTAGAAACCCAAAGAAGACTAACTGGGATCTCTTTGAATCGGCTGTTGAAAGTAGTCTAAAGTGTATGGATATTAGGAGAGCTCCAGCTCACTATCTAGAACTTGAATACACTGTAGAGGGCATAACAGGAACCATCACATCTGCATTTGAAACCAGGTGCCCAGTGAGCAGAAATTTAAGAGAGAATAAAATCCCATGGTAGAGCAATAATCTGTCAAACCTCCGATCCAAAACGCGTAAACTGTTTAACGCAGCGAAGCGTACTGGAGCCTGACTCTTATAACAAGGAAATAAGGAAAGTTAAACGAAAAAAACTTTAGGAAATTCTGTGGGACAATCAGTAGTACTCCTGCTGCGGCCAGACTGCACAAGGCAGTGGCAAAAACGGGAGGAATACCAACGTCTCTAAGAAAACCGGATGGCAGGTTCACCGAGAATGAGGCACTTCCATTAGAAATTCATTTTCCTGGCAGTCTTCCGAATACAGACGATAGTAGCTGTATCAACATACCAAGACCTCGGAAAGAGGACTGGAAAATAGCGGCAAAAATCTTTTCCAGAGGGCGATTAGAATGGGCAACTGGCTCCTTTCAGTCTTTCAAATCACCGGATGTGGATGGAATCACACCAATCCTATTACAAAAATAAATTAAATTACTTCCACATCTGGTAAGGATATTAAAAAGTAGTCTGGCACTGGGCTATATACCGAACTAGTGGACACGGGCGAAGGTAGTGTTTATTCTAAAAATGGGGAAGAAAGACCCAAGTCTACCAAAGTCCTATAGACCGATCAGCCTAACATCGTTCCTTCTCAAAACGATGGAAAAGGCTGTGGACAATTATTTAAGAGAGGAAGTACTACGTACATCTCCTCTTCATCACCGTCAGCATGCCTGCAAAGCGGGCAGATCTACAGAGACTGCTCTGCACCAGCTGACTGAAATTATCCAAAGCGCTCTTGAAGCAAAAGAGATAGTACTGTGTGCCTTCTTGCACACACAGTAGGAGCATTCGATAACACATCTCATGAAGCAATTGTGCAAACTCTAGAAAGAAAGGGGGTAAACAACGCAGTATCTAAGTGGATGTATGAACTTCTGAGCACAAGTTCATCAGAGACTCATACATCAGAAGGTATCATCAAGGTCAGCACAGCAAAAGACTGCCCACAAGGAGAAGTTCTCTCTCCCTTAATGTGGAGCCATGTTGTGGATGAGCTACTTGAGAATTTCACGAACTATTGGATCAACTGTCAGGCATACGCTGATGACCTAGTTATTTTTGCCAGAGGCAAATTTGAGGAAACCCTATGCGATATAATACAAAGGGGACTCAATATAACTCGAGAATGGTGTTTGACGGCTGGGCTAAGCCTTAATCCGGCAAAATTTACAATAGTAACTTTCACGAGGAAAATAAAACTTGAAAGACTGACGCCAATAAGGCTGTCGGGTATAATACTGACAACAGTCAAAGAAGTTAAATATCTGGGACTAAGCCTAGACAGTAAACTCATCTGGAAAAATACGCAGAAGAGATGACCAGAAAAGCCACGCGGGATCTGATGATCTGTCGAAGCCTAGCGGGTAAATCCTGAGGATGTAGCCCTACCATCCTCAGGTGGATGTATATTGCTATTGTGAGACCAATGATCACATATGGTGCAATTGCATGGGCAAAAAGAACCAATCTGGTCACCACGAGGAAGACACTCATCAAGGTGCAAAGACTGACATGCCTCTGTATCTCAGGGGCATTTCCACTCCTAGCCTTTCCTAGCGATGATATCATTAGAAAGTTTAACTTTCAAAAGAACTTTGTTGCCAAGCTCAGTAACAAAAAAGTTGGAGCAAGGTATCCACTATCTACAAACTAAGCAATCATACAACAAAGTGCTACACAGATGGATCAAGCACTGATGAAGGAACTGGAGCAGGAGTATTCGAGCCCAGAACCAAATACTCTGCATCCATGGGCAAAAGCACCAGAATCTTTCAGGCTGAAATGTATGCCATAGATAGATGTGCCCAAATCAATCTTGATAGAAACCATGTCAATTGTGATATAACTATAATGTCAGATAGCCAAGCTGATATCATGGCACTTGACTCCTATATCATTAAGTCCAAAGTTGTGTGGGAATGCCTACAAAAACTTAATTAACTGGCTAGTAGAAATAAAGTCACCCTCTGTTGGACACCTGACCATGTGAGAATAGAGGGTAATGTAATGGCCGACTCCCTGGTCAAGAAAACAAGCATCAGAATCCTTCATAGGTCCTAAACTATTCTGCGGAATAGGGGATCATACCCTCAAAGAAGAATTCAGTAGATGGCGCTACAGTTCGGGGTGAACCTGGGCCTTAACCAGCACGCCTCTCCAGTTAGCTCGGTCCTTAGCTAACTGCCTCCAGTTGCGCACTGTAAGTCGGTTGAGGTCCCTTTCCACTTGTGCGCGCCACTCCCTCTACTGCGAGGTCTCCCTCTACTGCGTTGTCCCTCCGGGTTTGATTCGAAGACTCTACGGGCCGGAGCACTGGTGTCCATTCGCTCTACATGTCCTAGTCATCTTAAACGACTGATGCGCAATTTTTTGACAAGGTCGACGTCGCTCTACAGTTGGTATAGTTTGTCGTTGAATCTTGTCCTCTACAGCCCGTCAACGCAAACGGGACCGAATATTTTATGAAGAATTTTTCTCTAGAAACGACCGAGGATAAATTCGCTTTTGATAAAGTCCAAGCTTCAGTGCCATAAAGCAGGACTGGGATGATCAAGGTCTTATATAGAGTCTCCTTAGTTGTTCGGGATAGGGCCTTACTACTCAATTGCTTTCTCAGCTCAAAGAAACAGCGATTGGTAAGGGTTATTCTTCGTTGCTGCTGAGGTGTTATTGTCACAATTGATAGCAGAGCAAATGTAGACAAAGTCCCTTACTACCTCAAAATTATAGCGGTCGATTGTAACGTTCTGTCCAATTCGTTGATGTTGTGTGTCCTTTCTTGTTGACATCATATACTTGGTTTTTCCCTCGTACCCATTCGGCAGCTTCCGTTTCAGTATTAGCGAACGTACAGGTGACAGCCCGCTAAGTCCTACCAATTATGTCAATTTCGTCGGCGTACATAATTGCACAGATTTTTTAATAATTCGCCTCGTATGTTGGCTTGTGAGTTTCGCACAATTCTTTCAAGTATGATGTTAAAGAAGTCATATGACAGCGCGTCACCTTGTCTAAATCCTTTTTTGACATCAAAGGTGAGATCGTTACCGACCTTGATGGAGCAACGAGAATTCTCTATCGCCATTCTGCACAATGTAACGAGTTTGGCAGGGATTCTAAAACTAAACATGGCTCTTTATAGCTCGTCTCTATAGATGCTGTCATATGCCGCCTTAAAATCGATGAAAAGATGGTGAGTATCGATTTGGACTTCTTGAGTTTTCTCCAGGAACTGTCGAAGTGTGAAGTTTTAATCGATTGTAGACTTTCCTGGTCTGAAACCATACTTATAGGGGCGAATCAGGTTGTTGACGAAAGGTTCCAGACGTTCACACAGGATAACAGATAAGATCTTGTACGCGATTTGAGGCGCAATTCAGGGGTCTCCTTTCTTGTGGATCGGGCAAACGGTACGGATGATTCCATTTATCAGGCATACACTCATCTGACCAAATTTTAGATTTTCCTTCCTTTGAACAACTCGGCTGGTAAGCCTTCAGGTCCAGCAGCCTTCTTGGGCTTAAGTTTGGAAATTGCTTTTCTCACTTCGGTTTGGTCAGATGGACGCAAGTTTTGATTATCATCGTCTATGTTGAATGGTTCATTCTGCCTGATAGTGGGATGTTAATCTTCGTCGCCGTTATATAGTCTGCAGAAGAAATTTTTCCATATTCTCAGCACCTACTGTGCTTTGCAGTGCCGCTTTGTATGCCTCTTGTTTAGCTGTATGTGCTTTCCGGCATTTTTCGTCAAACCAGGGCTTTCTTGGTGGTCGTCGGCTGAAATCCAGCACATCAGTCGCGGCACGTCTGTTGGCATGTTAAAAGCGTTGCCACTATTCTTCGGCACTTGATGCTGGCGGCGTAGCAGTCGTTGAGAGATTTCGGGATACGCGTTCAGCGAAGAGTCTGGCGATCTCTTGTGATTGCAGCTTTTCGACATCAAATCTTCTCACAGTAGTTTTTCTTAGTTGTGGCATTTGGGATATCCGCAGTCGTACCTTGGCTGCAACAAGGTAATTATTCGAGACGATGTTGGCTGCTCGGAGGGTTCGGACATCCAATACTGGAGGCATGCCTTGGGTCGATCGCAATGTGGTCACTTTGGTTGACAGTATGATGGAGCATGGAGCATGCTATGTTCCATTTGTGAATATTGAGATGGGTAAACCGTGTGCTTGCTATAGTGACGTTTCGCCCCACCGCAAACTAAATAAGCCTAAGTCCGTGTAGGCTATGCTTGCCAACTGTCTTACCAAAGACGTCCTCCGCTAAAATTGCCTAGCACGATTTTAACGTCATACTTAGAACATTGCTCATATGTTTGGTTCATAGAAACACTTTTTGGTGGCGTCGTCTGTGGCATGAGTGCATATTAGGCTTATGTTAACGAATTTAGCCTTGATGCGGATTGTCATAAGACGTTCACTCACGCGTCGTTGCCTTATTCTGCCGCGTATGACGAATGCATATCCGAATAAGCGCTGCTTCTGCTCCCTATAGCAATCACTTAGTACACGTCACAGTTTTTCATCCTCTTTTTGCCCGGCCCATCCCATCGTACTTCCTGGAAGGTGATGTCTGCATTGTAGCAGTCTAGGGTCTCTGCTACTTCTTCGGCTGGACGCGGCCTGTTAAGGGTCTGAACATTCCGCATGCAGATCCGAAGGTCGTTATCCTTGTTTCGTTTGCTGGGGTCGTCAACAGTGGGATCATACTTATCCGAGGCTTATTGTTGCTTCGTAACTAATGATTTTTTACATGGTAGGGAAGTTACCCCGACGCACAACCCCGAACCTGGAGGGCTAGTTCTCTTTTTATATCCCTAGGACAAGGTGCCGTATTTTCCCGAGTCATTAACCCGTTTCGAGGATACGAGCGACAAATTACTCCTCACAAATCACTAGTGACAAATCACTCCTCCCCAATCTCTCGTCTGCTACCCCCAACAACCTTCCAAAGGGGTTGGTTACCCAATCTCCAGTCAAAGTACTAGGCACCCAGCAGCCACCAACGTAGAGTAGGAGTTGGTAGAGAGAGCGCTTGTGCCGACATACATATGTATGTATATTCGCATCACTACCCTTTGGCCACGCATGTATGTGTTATACATAGATACTAATATTTGTGGGATAATAGCTCTCAGCAACCAAGGGGGCATTAGATCTAGTTGCATCGCGTCTGATATAATTTCAAGAAAATCTTTCCAAACTTCATACCCAATAATCATATTGAAACAAAAATTGTTAGTGGATTCGATCTGCAAAGAACTGTTAAGAGGTTATAATTCACTACTCTCATCAACGACTTTAGATGTAATAGAGTCAGTAGCAAAAATTTTGTTTAAATCATTTAGATCCTTCAACATCTAGGGATTGTCTTTTAAAAAACTTCAGAAAAATAAGTCTGTGAACAGATCATATCACACCAACGAAACGTAAGATAAGACAACCAGGGAATGAATCTGTTCCATTTCAGGACCAAAATGTCCTCAAAGAATTCTATCAATGCCGTTTTGAAAAGATAATGTCGTTATTTTTGGTTTCCTCAAAGAAGTGTGGCCAAATTACTATTCCTACACAAAGTTGGCAACAAGCATAACCTTCTAAGTTTTAAAGGTCTATTGTATTGTGTACCATTTGCGATTTTCCTCAAAAGAGCATGCTCTGATTTTAGACAAATCCATCGATAACGAATTCCGTTTCATCAGTTTCTCGTAAAAACCGATAATATCTTTGTTAAGATGTAGAAAGATCTCTTGTAGCTGACGAATAACCTGCAATTCACATGGGTGAACTTACATACATGAACTATCGAGGATATGCTAATTTGTATAGTGCATTGTCTAGTTGCCATTCCTGGTTGTTGTATGAACTCTTATTGACAAAGAAGTGACAGATAAGACCATTTATAAATATTAAGGCAGATTCACACATTGCTGAGTTTATTTAGACTTAAAAATGCATATCCTTCCCTTATTTTTTTTTTTTATATTTCATCCAGTGTCATCCTTATTGTACAGCAAAAAAAAAAGTAATTTTACCTTGAATACTTAGAATGGACGACCTGCAATAGACCTCTATTAATTCGATTAAATAAAACCTCAACTCCAACTCCACCTCCACCCCAAAGCACCGAGATCAACATCAGTTCACCTGAAAGCGAATCCCTATTACGTTCGAGCTACAATTTTCGCGTATACAATATTGCACGGCACCATCATCATCGAAGCGAAAAACGGCACAGCACAACAACACAACACAGCACACAATGCGCCAGAAGAAAGTGGGTACCAAAATCTCATGAATCTCATTAAGGGCAGCCATAAAATTCTTGTAATAACAGCAAATTGGGTTCCATCCCATTTTCCAATATGCCTCTCGATAAAACGAAAGTCGAGCGAAATATCAACCCCGACCGAGATAACAAGCTCTGCTGGTATCCGCGCGTTAGCCCAAGGAGTTCGCAGGTTTCACAGCAGGTCCATCCCCCCGCAGGCTGCGGGTAAAGTGTGTTCCTCCATTGCTGGCCGCTGCTGGTCGATGTTGGTATGGCTAATGTATGCTGGGCATTGGTGCAGCGTACACGTTTTACTGAGAATCAGTCTTAGCAGGCAATTCCCTTAGCTGGCAACTTGTTATGAAAAGATTATACTTATGGCTCCTAATGAAAACCCAGTTATATGGTATCCGCCTTCCATTTAAATGTTAGCCACACAGCCATTGCCAAGGAACTGTGTGCTGGAATTTGCAACGTCTTCTGCTTCGCGCCATCGTCATCGTTGAGGGGGCCAGGAACTTTTAATACACACATTAGTGTGGCCCAACAAATGAAAGAAGGTCCGATTGGCCGATTACTGCTCACGACACGTTCATGTTCGGTGCTCGTTCAGCTCTATGTGACGAGTTGTGATTTTTGCTATGAGTAGTTGTTAATTCTGTGCAATGTGCGATGTGCTGAACAAGGACGTTTCCTCCTTCCAAGTGCATAGTAACATTTTCTTCTTCGTTCTTTTTTTTTTCCTTCGCCATGTTTGATGTTAAGTGAGATCAAATGCCTATTATTAAAAAGTTCCAAGTGTGATGGGTTCCTTCTTGGAGTATACACTGAAGTCGACCCTCTACAGCGTCAGCTTTATTGTTATTTACTCGTAGCTGATGGTAATCACACAATGAAAACACTTTGCAGCTCGTTTAAGGTTAAATGAACCCGAATTGTGTTTACAGATTGTGTTTGGTTAGTAATGATTTGAAATGGGGATACCTGTACAAGTATTGATTGATTACAAATTACCCTGAGAATTTGATGTACCTAAAATGGAGGTGCTCTACTATGTGGTGCAAGTTCCTAATTGCCATGGAAGCAAATCCAATAACGAAACAAAAATTTAAAGCTTGTCAGTTGTCACCTCACAAATAGGTATTTGGGTATCACAACAAGTTTACTGGGAGTAGTTAATTGCTTTTCTTCTGCGCAGGCAACCTCGGGCACATACATACGTACTCCTGCGATTTTTGGAAAACATACTTATGATGCGTAGTTGGTCATTGATTTGATTATGGCATTGTATGATTACCCCAAGGTATGTACTCCTCTTCTCTGGGGATGTTCTCCAATGACACTTGTTTGAAATCGTGTTTCCTTTTCCTTGAAAGGGGAACAAGGACAGTTTTTTAGGGATTTACCGTCAGGTCTTTAGTTTTGCACCACTTACTTACTTAACGGGCTCCCGACCCGTGAAGAGTCTCTGCCTCAGACACGGCAGTATTCCACTCTCTTCGATCCCGGGCACTCTGCTTCCAATTGTCTAGAGCAAGCGCTCTGGCATCCGCGATAGCTTGATCTTTAAAACGGAGGTTCGGTATGCCTTGTCGTCTCGAACCTGGGGGCTATGATTTCAAGATCCTCTTTGTTGGAGCATTACTGTCCATTCGCTCGATGTGGCCGAGCCAGTGTAGTCGACGTGTTTTGGCTTTTTGGACTACATCCACATCTTGGTAAAACTCCTAGAGTTCGCGGTTGTATCTTCTTCTCCATTCGCCCTCCTCGCATACGGGACCGAATATCCGATGAAGAATGTTTCTCTCGAAAGTGTTCAATATCTGCTCGGCTTTCCTGCTTATCGTCCAACACTCGGCTCCATACAGCAGAACTGGCAGGATCAGCGTTTTGTATAGCAAACATTTCGTCTTCCGAGTTATGAGTTTTGACCCCATTTGTTTCGCTAAACCGAAGTAGCAGCGGTTTCCTAGGGTAAGTCTTCGTCGAATCTCCACTAAGGTGTCATTCGGGGTGTTGATATTTACTCCGAGGCAGGTAAACTCCTTAACCAAGTTACTGTTGCCAACAGTGACGTTTTGTCCTAGGCGATGGACAGATCCTTCTTTGTTTGTTGACAACATGTACTTGGTCCTCATTCACTTCAAGGTGAACTCTTTTCGTTCTTCAATTGCGGTAAAAGCCTCTAACAATACGCTGGGAACGACCAATAATGTTGATATCGCAGCTGGACAGATTTGTTAAAGATAGTGCCTTCCGTGTTCATACCTGCCCTGTTCCAGCCCAATATTGAAGAAGTCACATGATAGCGCATCTCCTTGCCGAAATCAGGTGCATGTTTGGAATAGTTCGGAGGAACTGTTTCCGAATTGCACGTTGCACCGCGTGTTTTCCAGCGTCACGTAGCACAGCCGGGATCCCAAATTCGGCCATTCGCCTTGTAGAGCTCAAGACGATGAATGCTATCTATATGAGGCTTTAAAGTCGATGAAGAGATGGTGAGTCTCGTCTTGAAATTCGTTGGTCTTTTCCAGGATCTTAGTGTGAAAATTTGGTCGATCGTCGATCTGCCGGGCCGAAAGCCACACTGGTACGTGCCGATTAGTGTGCTGCAGAAAGGCTTCAGTCGTGCACACTGTACGTTAGATAGGATCTTATATGCGAAATTAAGCAGGGATATGCCTCGGTAGTTCTTACAAGACATAGGATCGCCTTTTTTGAAGATGGAGCATATAGAGCTGATATTCCAGTCATCGGGCATGACTTCATCCACGCATTATTGGTTGATGATTTGGTGCTTGCACCCTACTAAAGCATCACCACCATAAAGCTCTGCTGGTACACTATAGCTAGAGCCGGCGGCCTTGCCCATTAAGTAGCTGGTGGAAGTGCAGCTTAAACACATCTACTATTCCCTGTGCTTCGGTGACTAGGTTTGCTTTACTGTTTCGAAGAGCCTGCGTTCCGGGCTTGAAGCCAGCTGCCAGTTGCTTAGCTTTCCTAAAAAACATTCATCATTCCTTGAGCTGTGAGACTGCGTGGGCGCTTTTCTTCTTACGCAGGATCTTCTTCTCCTCCCTTCTTCTGGCTCGATACTCTTCTCTTGCTGTCCTTGTTTTGCACTGCAGAGTTTGCATGTGTGCATTTTCTGTCACCTTTTTCCGACGCACGCATTCATCATCATAACAAGAGCTCTTTTTGGGTGGTGGCTGGTAGCCTATGTTGGTCTCTGCTACCCCTTTGATGATGGCGTGATACTGGTTCCATAGATTGTTGGCGTTTGTGGATGGTGAATGAACAGCGGAGAGTCTCTCGCTCAGACGCTCTCTGTAGACTCTGGCTACTCCAGTCGTGCTAAGACTTCCAACGTTGAATTTCTTTTTCTGGGCGGCTTGCAGCTTCTTCTCGTTGGATAGTCGAGCTCTGAATTTAGCTGCAACAAGAAAATGGTCAGAATCGACGTTTGCCCCTCTGAAAGTTTGAATATTCAGAATGTTGGATGCATGCCTCGCATCTATTAGCACGTGCTCGATTTGATTGGCGGTTCGATCTGGAGAGTGTGTGGAGCTGTGTGGATTCGTAGTCTTGGAAACCTAGTGCTACTTATCACCGTATTACGAGCTGCTGCAAAATCGATTAGCCGGAAGCCGTTGTCTGTTGTCGTGTCGTGGAGGCTGTGCTTTCCAACTAATCCGCCGAAGATGTTTTCCTTACCGATTGTTGGCATTGAAGTCCCCGAGTATAACTTTGACATCATACCCCAGACAGGCTCCGTAGGCTCCGTCCAGGAGGTAATCGATTTTCGACGACTAATCCGCATCCTAACATGTGCAGTCCTTTGTGACAGCTGTAATAAATGTCTCAATTTTTTCGGTTTTGCATACCTGATCTTATCTATCACATCTCCTGGATCGCGGTAATATCTGCCTTGTACTGCGTGAGGAGAGATTCAAGTTTTTGAATAGCACCTGGAGTGTGTGTGGTGTGGAGAGTTTTGCACCACACCCAAGATGAATTAAGGCCATTTTGCATTAGTTCGGATATGATTTCATCGAATTTACTCTCAACATCATCTGGTCTGTTAGCTCTGCATCGAGGATAACCCGATAGGTTTGCAATTTTACGTGTCTGGGTTTTCTAAAGTTTTAACCGTCTTTGAGAGATGACTCCAAGTCAAATCTTAAATGGTTTTGATCTGAGATGGACACCTCCTGGAATACGTGATGATGTATACGAAAGGGCTTGAGATGAAGGACCTCTTTGCGAATAGCATTTACAAATTTTCATATCCGTATTTATCACCACCATGTTTGTAAGTAAAGATAAATTCGGAAAGTGACTCACCTGTTTGGTTAATACCAGTACTACCTCAAGCTGTGTAATGGGCATTTGCGTTGCAGGGGATGATCCAATGTAGATTTTTCTGCGCAGTATTTGATGATTCTCTTTGTGTTTTTTTTATAAAAATGCCTACCCTAGGGCTGCTATGTGAGCCACCACAGTTGAACAACTTCAGTTTTATGCGGCCTTTTATTGCACCTGGAAAGTCCAAGGCTCCTGGATCAATAACAAGTCAACAACTACAATGCAGGTTGAATTGAAGGTAACTTAGCTGCCGGTTTTTTGTTACGGTCAATTATAGTGGTTACCGCACTGTCTGAATAGGTGGACACGGGACTCGGTGGTCTTTTGATTGACCTTGAGGTGACCCCCCTCCTTTTAGCGAAGTCTGATGGTGCAGCACTGTCTCCACTGGAATGTTTTAAGCGACGCTCTCGCTTGAGTGGAGCAATTGACAAGATTTATTCTTCGTTTAATTTTTGATGAAATATTATCTTATTTAAACCTACATCCCACCAAAGTGGATTCTGGTGGAGAACACACCTTTAGGAATGTAGAGGAGACGACATTATGGTTTAGGGGTAGCAATAATTAAATTTCCGTAGTAAGCAGAAACATCTACTCTCCAGATGGACATAGATTAAGAAAACGTTCACTAGTGCCTTAAACAATTCTCTAATTAATTCGTGTTCCATTAGGAAATCCCCAAAGTACAAAGGGAAAATATACTCATAATAGGCTTCTAATCTATGTTTATATAAAAAGCGTAGCACCAAGTAATAAGTCAAAAAGGTCCTGGTAGTTAGAGATAGATTTTTTATTCGTTCTTAAAATTTTACAAAGGTTTTGTTACCACACATTTTACATACAGAGATTTGATATGTCTTTATATATCTTTCTACTGAAAAATTATTTTTATTTGGAAAATATTAGTTTGCATTTTATAATTTGAATGATTGAAAGGAAAATACGACAAAAAACCTTCACTAAAGCAAAAAAAAAAAGACAAAAAAGTAAATAAATAAATAAATTTAAATTAATAGGCTACACGTAAGTTAGTGCAGGATAAGTAACAGAATTGGTAAATAAATAAATAAATAAATAAAGCAAAAACAATTTAGTTTTTTTAGTTGTTGAGAGCTTGGACAGTATCACATACTAAGTTATTTGTATGAACATCGCCTAGATTGCTTGACACACAGTGATTATTAGAAAAAATTGTCCCAAGTGAATTAGCTTTTTTAACATCGGTATAATAAAAGTTAGTAGCAGTTTTCAAGGTAGGTATTTGTCTATTTTTGTTCTTAACTACTCTTATTATGTTCCAGAAAGGTTTTGCATTTTTGTCTAGAAGACTAAGCTTTTTGTTCCAGTCTTCATTGCGTTGACGTGATATATGTCTTGCAATTAGCTGGTTTAAATATAAAACCTGACTTTGGAATACTGGTTGGCGATATCTTTGCCAATTTCTTCTTTGGATATTTCTTAATTTAATAATCTCTATAACTTGAGCGGACAGTTTTTTGGTTTATTTCTTTTTTAAGACTTTAGGCACAGATTCATCAATAGCACTTAGAGTAACTTCAGAAAAGCTCTCAACCACACAATTGACATCTTCTCTGCTAGAGACATTTTCAAGATTGTCCGAGCTCTCTCGAAGTTTCATTTTAACATTTGATCGAAAACGAGCCCAGTTCGCATTTTTAATATCTTGGAAGTATTGCACCTTTTCCTTTCCCGACCAAAGAAGTTTACACAAAACCGGGTTGTGATCAGAACCTAGCGCGTTTAGACAAATCGGCTGTGGTATATGGATGTTGGAGTTGGTAACAAAAATATCGAGAACAGAAGGACGACCACGAGAACTAGAAGGGACATAAGTAGGACTTGGAGGATACAGAATAGTAATTGGAAGCACCATAGAAAGACTTGAAAGCAAATTACCCCAAGCGTTAGCTCTTACACAACCCCAATCCCTATGCCTGCAGTTTAGATCACCTCCAAACAAATACTCGCCGTTTATGGAGAATAACTTCCTCAGATCGTGGTTTAAAATAATTTTTTTATCAACTGATGCAGCGCCACCAGTAAAATATAAGCAATAGATTTTTATCTTTCTCAAATTTTCTAATTGGACTTCGATACCTACATTTTCCACAGTGCGAGTTTCTACTATTGGCAAGAGCGAATGTTGAATTGATCGCCTTATCAAAATTGCAACACCTCCACCTCTTTTATCAGTCCGATCGACACGATAACACTTGAACTCTGAGGTTGAGATTTTGTCATTATGGTTATGCCATGTCTCTGTAACCAGAGCAATATCAATATGATTACTGCTTAGAAAACTAATAAATTCAATGTATTTGCCGCGTAGACTTCTCGCATTCCAGGTCAATATGTTTATATGTCTATTTACTATATTATTTAACATTAGAGAAAAGAAACTTAGTAGCTAAATGTGTGATAGCATTAAATTGTTCAACTTTTGTTTTACAAATAGATAATTTGGTGATTATTTCCATAGCTAGTGAATTTAGTTCTTCAACGGAGAAAAGTGTATTGTTCGATGCATTCATCTCGTTACCATTAACATTTGAGTTTGTTTGAGCGTAGTTTGTCCGAACATTTGACGAATGATTATTTACGTATGTTTTATTCAGCACAGTTGATTGTCGAGGATGCGGGAGCGATGGGAAATCCGCCATAGAAGAGAGCGGAATTTCTTTCTCAGCAGTGAGAACAGGAATTTGTTTAGAAATGATTGTTTGTCGAGAGTTTAGTTTTCTGTTTCCTTTTGTCTTCACTTCTAAATATTTGGATCTGCTGATACAAGTGACGTCAGTGGCCTTGTGATTGCCATTGCAGTTTGCACATTTGTATGCGGAAATATTTTCACACACGGTAGTGGCGTGAGGACCAGAACAGAGAGCACAGTAAGCTTTAACATGACAGTTTCTCTCACCGTGACCAAACATTTGGCAGTTATGACATTGTGTCAGCTTACCTTTTAGTTTTCGTTGGAATGCCCAGCTGACTTGCGTGTGAAAGATAGAGCGAAAATTTTTTTTTAAGTCTTTCAATGAAATCGAAGCATTTTCAAGGCAGATTAAATAAATGAATTCAGTATAATGTTCATATTTCTTAGTAATTTCTTTTACATCTTTGCACTTGAGGCCGAGTCTTAGCAGTTCATTTTTAAACACATTACCTTCGATATCACTCATTCGCAACAACTCCCCGCTTAGTGCGGACACCACCCATGGAGCAAATACTGAAACCTAACATCACCTGAGTTTCAAAAAAACCACTACACCACAAAATAATCTATCCTATCTTCCTATTCATTTCCGACTTATGCCATGCTCTTTGCTAGGCGTAAGTCAAAAACTTCCGCTCGCGCTGTGTCTTAACACTTTAAGGGTAATCATAACCCCTTGAGCGCAAGCTAGTTATAAAAAAAAAAAAAAACAAAACTACTTTGAAAACTTTCTCGCCTGGGAGGTCATGCGAAAAATATTGGCAGTTATTTTCTTTTAATTTTTCGAGTACACACTTGTATGAATCAATGGTTTCACATAAAATTTTGATCCCAATCGAAATTATTTTAATACAGTAGTCCGATATTTTTAGCGATTTCATTAAGGAGTGCACATAATCACTTGATTTTTGAAGAAGTTTTATTGGCGGCACATACATTTTTCTTTGCAAATTGGTTGGCGAAACAATTTCGTCCATTTCCTCATTATCACTGTCCGGGAGGCACTGTAAGGGGCTCCAGTAATTAGATCTGGAGTCCTTTTTACGCGAACTTGTACCGATCATGCTTACACGAATCGCTTGTCCTCAGAACTAGGTGATCTATCGCGTTTGGCAATTTTTGTATGAACGTTTTCTTTACGGGGTCAAATGTAGACGTCATGCGCAGACAAAAGCTCCGGATTGACTGCTCCTGGTAGTTGTTTTGTTTAAATACTGTCAAAAACTTAGCTCAGCAAACAGTTAAAAAAAACGACACATTTCGAAACCCTATTGCTTTCGCCCCGACAAGAAATCTTGGAAATTACTCATATCTCTGAGCATACATACATTTAATATTATAAGAAGAAACCATTTGGTGAAATTCAAATCTCGGCGCTCTTAGAAAAGAAAATAGACTACTATGTAACTATTTACCACTTTGAGCAACGCTGATGCTGGAGACTCGTCTGCGATAGCATTAAACAGAAGTTTAAAGGTCCCAAAAATTATTTCCAAAGACTCCTTAACACCCAGTTACCTGATGCATCCAGATGGCCACTGGATTACCTCTATGTCACTTTCCATGTCTCCCCTGTTTCTGTGCCTCAGACTGGAAACACTTCCGTTCCACCATGCAACGACTCCCAAACTAAAGTAAATACAGAAAATATCCTCTGGTCCATAAGCAGTTTTAAACCTTTAAAGTCCTCAGGACCTGACGGTATCATTCCTGCTGTGATTTTTCAATCTGAAGACATAGTACCTTTTTGACTTAAAGTTATCATGTTAGAATGCCTGAATCTAGTCCACATTCTAAGTGAATCTAGTAACCAACAGTTCGCGTGTTAGACCTAAGGATCCCCGTCCTGTCAGTCTATCTTCCTTTCTGCTGAAAACACTGAAAAGGCTGATTGATATACATCTGCGCCAGAGCCTTAATTCAACTATGATCTATTCATTGATGATCATTGAAAGATCTCTGAGGATGAAGGGAGCTTGCAACAATGTCAGATCAGAAGCAACCACGGGTGCACTTGGAAGCCCAAAAAAGGCAAAAATCATAGGCTTTCCGGATGATCTTGCAAATAGAAGGTAGATGTTATCCGAAAAGTGTGAAAGTGAATTGCATTAGTCGGGTTAGAGCTCGCCGAACATAAAACAGACGTAGAACTAGTAAGCAGTCGCAAGAATAGAGAAATATAACATCAAAACCAGTTATCTGATACCTACATAGGTGTGATGATCGACCCAAGGCTCACTTACAAGGAACATCATAAAAGTACGTGTGACAAAACAGTTCGGGTGAGCGGTGCCGCATCAAGGGTAATAACAAATATTAGAGAACCCAGGCAACAAAAAAAACTAATTCTGCCAAGTTTATCATTATGTATGCGATATACATATGTATATGGGCCAAAGCAATGACAATAAAGTCTTACGAAAGAAAGATAAACTCTCTCAACAAACTGTGTGCAATGAGAGTACATAGCTGTGCTTTTCAGACGGTGTCAGACGAATGCTACCAGCAAATCTTGACTTGGCTACAAAGAACCTACATACGATAACAAAATTCAGGGACCCCTAGCTTAAGTTAAACATATCAAGCTGGAAGAAAGACAGAAAGCGTTAGAGCATGCCAGGAGAGATGAAACCAGTCTTCAAAGGGAGGATGGATCCATAGCCTTACTACATATCCAAAAGTGGATGGACCGGCAACAAGGAGACGTAGATTTCAACCTTAGCCAGCCGGACATGGCTGCTTTCGAGGGTACCTTAAAAGGTTTGGACTCGATGAATCTCCTAATTGTTTAAACTGCGGAGAGGTCAGAGAAGACGCATGAATAGCTAACCTGCCTAGCGGTAATTCCACAGGAAAAATGGTTGAAATATACAGGGTGTGGTTTAATACGTAGGTATATTCCTTGCATGAAGTATTCAGATCTGCGCATCATGCATGCCAGTAGCTTGGACTACACTATCTTTGAATCATTATACATCCTTTGAAGCAACCATTAAAAAAGGGCACTTCTACACAGACAGCTCTAAGACCAAAAGCAAAGTGGGTTGTAGTGTCTTCCATGGAAATCTCAATCTGTGCCCCTCTTTCCTCCTTCCAGATCACTGTAGCACTCTTCAGTTGGAAATCAGGGAGATCAAGGAAGCCTTGTCCTGGTTGAAATGTAATTTAAAGTTCCTGGAATCGTGCCCGTTCAGGACAAAGGTCCCTTGACACTGCCATTTGCCTATCTCGGAGTTGACGGAGTAGTTCAATAATCAATATATTGAAACATTTCAGGAAACTGTATGGCTGACGAAGTCATTTGAAAATGTATGACTATAAGGAATCTGCTTGAATAGCAAAACCTGGCTAGGCACCTCACTACATAGAGACATCTATTAAGAGACATCTACTTTTAGAAGGGCCAACCACAGATAGGTATATGTATGACTCGTTGCGTAGTGGGTAGGTAGTAAGGTGGGTTGGCTAAGAGAAGAGAAACCCCTCTTTACCGTACTCAAGTCAGTATAGACCCATTGTGTTTCCTGTAGGAAGAAAATGTGTATTGCTTAGCTCGTGGAGCATTACCTAACCAATAATAGCCTAAGATGGAATGTACGGTACTTACTGCGTCTGATATACAAACCATCCTGTCGATTTAATATGGCTGCAGATGTCGTTCACCGGTTTGCCGTAAAGTTTTCTACGATGTCCTGGAAGAAGCATTTTCTCAGAAATTGCTTTCTTACGTGGCAGAGGCTTAAGCAATGACACAACAAGTGGGTAGTATTTTCTTGTACATCCTCATCATCCTCATCCGTCTACAAAGATTTTCATTGGTCAATCGTAGTTTCTTCATAGTGCAGAGTGTTCTGACACGTGATCACTCCTATAAGGGTATATAGGGAATTCCTTTATTTTTGTGTCAGTCGGTTCCTTTATTAAATAGAAGACACATTTTTCTCGTTGCAGCACATGTGATGTGAGAACTCCATTTGTCATTTGCTTTCATTAGAGCTTTATTTCCTCCTTCGTGTGTAATTGTGCAAGGCGGGATGTTCACGCTGTTAGCTTGCTCCAAGTCCAATGCCTAGCCTTTCTTAGTCAATTCATCAGCCTTTCATTTCCTGGTATACCTGCATGACCAGGAAAATAGCAGAGTCTGACCTTATGCTCACAAGCTTCGATTTTATTTCTGTAGCAGATATAGCTTTTATCGCTGCCTGATGAAAAAGGTGGTGGGCGCCGTGGCTCAAGTGGTTAGTGCGTTGGACTACGGAGCGAGGGGTTCCAGGTGGAATTCCCAAACAAACACCTAAGATTTCTTTCACGGCCTCACTCCTCGCGAGCGTCTGACAAACATCCGAAAGTAAAACTGTCATGAAAAAGCTTCTCAAAACAAAAAACTGCCTTTAGGATCCGGCATTAAACAGTAGGCCCCTTCCATTCGTGTGAAGAATATAACACGCACAGCACGGGTGTTTGTGAGAAGCTAGGCCCTGGGTCCCATGGACCTGTGGCGCCAAAAATTTGTATTTTTTTTTTTTTTTTGAAAAAGGTGATATCTTCACGTGGTATTGCCTTCATCACAGTCTCATGAGCAGCTATTGTTAATCCTAGCACCACCGCTTGCAAAAAGCTACTGTAGTTCGAGATTCTGACTGATTTAGATATGCCTAGCGCATCAAAAAATATACCTGCTCCTACACCGATCTCCATTTTAGATCCATCAGTATAAACTTCTGTACCTTCTGGGTTTGGTATTCTTCTGTTTTTCCATTCCTTTCTACTTGGATAGATTCTTTCCGATTCTTGTATAAAAAAGTCTAGCGGGAGTAGGTTGGAGATGACCTTGAGTCCTGCCGTTGGTGTTATTCTTATTGCACTGGTCTTTAGGTTAGTGACCTTGCTGACGGATTGCCACCATACAAGGTTTCCATAGATAAGTAAGCCTTACAATAGCCTTATACATACATCCACATGATGATTTTGGGACTTAGCCCCGCGTTTTTCCGAAAATTCAACTACACGAGTAGAAGGCTGTGGAGGCTTTCTTAATTAGTTCCGCGATATTCAGTTTCTAATTTAGTTTTTTGTCGAGCACTAGTCCCAGGTATTTAAAGCTGTCAGAGATTCTGAGGGAAATTCCTTCAACAAAGGGAAATTTAAGCTGCGGTATTTTCCTCTTGTTTGTGAACAGTACCAATTCTAAATTTTGGGGATTAACTGCCAATCCGCTTTTCCTGGTCCAGGTGTTGAATAATATGCCTTTGCTCTTGCTCATCTTGCTCACTCACTATCCAGTTCATTGTTACACTATGGTCTACGTTGAGATTTTTCAGGGTCCTACACATCGCATCTGTTCTGACATTATTTAAGGTACCTTTAATATCTATAAAAACGGCTAGTGTGTAATTTTTGTCGTTCAGCGTTTTCTCAATTGAGCCAACGATGCCAAGCAGAACTGTCTCACGCTTTTACTTACTTACTTACTTAACGGGCTCCCGACCCGTGAAGAGTCTCTGCCTGAGACACAGCAGCCTTCCACTCTCTTCGATCCCGGGCACGCTGCTTCCAGTTATCTAGACCAAGCGCTCTGGCATCCGCGATAGCTTGATCCTTAAAACGGAGGTTCGGTCTTCCTTGTCTTCTCGAACCTGGGGGCTGTGATTCGAAGATCCTCTTTGCTGGAGCATTATTGTCCATTCGCTCGATGTGGCCGAGCCAGTGTAGTCGACGTGTTTTGGCTTTTTGGACTACATCCACATCCTGGTACAGCTCATAGAGTTCGCGGTTATATCTTCTCCTCCATTCGCCCTCCTCGCATACGGGACCGAATATCCGACGAAGAATTTTTCTTTCGAAAGTGTTCAGTATTTGCTCTGCTTTCCTGCTTATCGTCCAGCACTCGGCTCCATACAGCAGAACTGGCAGGATCAAAGTTTTGTAGAGCATACATTTCGTCTTTCGAGTTAGGAGTTTTGACCCCATTTGTTTCGCCAAACCGAAGTAGCAGCGGTTTCCTAGGGTAAGTCTTCGTCGAATCTCCACTAAGTTGTCATTCGTGGAGTTGATATTTACTCCGAGGTAGGTAAACTCCTTAACCACTTCGAAGTTACAGTTGCCAACAGTGACGTTTTGTCCTAGGCGGTGGACAGATGCTTCTTTGTTTGTTGACAACATGTATTTGGTTTTGTCCTCATTCACTTCAAGGCCAACACGTTTCGCCTCTTCTTCAATTGCCGTAAAAGCCTCTAACACGGCGCGCTGGGAGCGACCGATGATGTCGATGTCGTCTGCGTATCCCAGCAACTGGACAGATTTGTTGAAGATAGTGCCTTCCGTGTTTACACCTGCCCTGCGCACTATCTGTTCCAGCACAAGATTGAAGAAGTCACATGATAGCGCATCCCCTTGCCGAAATCCGGTGCATGTTTGGAATAGTTCAGAGGAACTGTTGCCGAATTGCACGTTGCACCGCGTGTTATCCAGCGTCACGCGGCACAGCTGGATCAGTTTAGCCGGGATCCCGAATTCGGCCATCGCCTTGTAGAGCTCAAGACGATGAATGCTATCATATGCGGCTTTAAAGTCGATGAAGAGATGGTGAGTCTCGACTTGAAATTCGTTGGTCTTTTCCAGGATTTGCCTTAGTGTGAAAATTTGGTCGATCGTCGATCTGCCGGGCCGGAAGCCACACTGGTACGTGCCGATTAATGTGCTGCAGAAAGGCTTCAGACGTTCACACAGTACGTTGGATAGGATCTTATATGCGACATTAAGCAGGGATATGCCTCGGTAGTTCTTACAAGACATAGGATCGCCTTTCTTGAAGATGGGGCATATAGAGCTGATAGTCCAGTCATCGGGCATGACTTCATCCACCCACACTTGGTTGATGACTTGGTGCATGCACCCCACCAAAGCATCACCACCATGTTTGAAAAGCTCTGCTGGTAGACCATCAGAGCCGGCGGCCTTGTTGTTCTTCAGCTTTTTGATAGCTGAGCCGACCTCTTCAAAACTCACGCTTTTACCCTTTGTGTAAACATGTTGTGCTGGAGATAGGACGAATGTACATACATCTATGTATGTCTACTAAAAGTTCGAAGATTTTCAGGACGAAAAAGGTGAGACTTATTCGTCTAAAGCCTATCGCGGTTGTGTGGCTTGCTTTACCAGCCTTTGGTATGAAGGCAACCTTAACCCTTTTCCATGTTCTTGGTATATGTATATCCCCATCGAAGATTACTGAGGAACAGTGCTGGAAGTACTGGAGTTATTGTAGTTTCAGTTTTTTGTAACATGATCTGAAAAATACCATCCAATCCAGGTGATGTGAAGGGAGAGAACGATCGGAAGGCCCACTCTTCTCTAATCATTCCTATTGGAGGTTCTATCATCCCAGTACTGCTATTTATAATATGGTTTCTTCGCTGTGTAGTACACCCCGGAAAACAGTCTTAAGGAGTTTGAGCAGGACTCAGTCTAGTTTCCGTTGTAATCCTTGAGAGATCCTACAGGTGTTGGACTTTCCCCAATATTGCAGATTCGGTTGTACCTGTGATTTCGTTACAGGAATTTTGGCATGAGCGGCTTTTGCTCTATGTGTCGCGTTTATGAAATTCCTTAGACTGTCCTTGTATTGATTCCAGATATCATCGCAGTTTGTTCATTTGTCTGCATTGAGAAACTGTCTAGTTTTTTTTCCTAATGCTAACTAGTTCTTTGGTCCATCAAAGAGATGATAACTTAGTTCTGCCTTTAGTAACTGGTCACGCATTATCATACGCCTCTTTAAAAATGAATGGCATCATCTCAACTTTTCGTTCAATGTCGGTCGGAACTACCACAACACTTTTTGCAAGGGTTTGCTCTTTATTGCTATCTCCCTGCCAAAGAGATCCCAATGAGCTTCCATAGGATTTCTGCTAGGTTTTTGTGGGTCTCGACTGATTTTTAATTCTTCCCTCAGAACTTTCCATTCTTCCATTTGCACAATGTAAGAGTTGCTGATAAAGGTTAAATCTATACCCTCCTGCTTATTTCTTATTGCAAAAGTTGGTTCAGTATCTTTATTACCTATAATAAGGTTGTGTCCTATAATAAATTCAAACAATGACCTACCGCGAACATTTATATCTCTGCTGCCTGTTGTGAGTTATCATCGCATCCCAAAAGTAGGTCCCATCTCTCAATCTTTTCGCTCTTGTAGCTAAAGACCGAGTTAATATGGATAGTGGTTCTTCCGTCGCGTGGTCCCTAAGTTCGTTACATATATGCAATATATCACAACAGCTCTGGCCAAAGATGAAATCTAACGCGGGGTTCATTATGATAAAACGATTACAGATCGGCTATCGATGTCGCCACTGGCCACTGTCTGATAGACCAAGAAGTTCCGATTGGTTTTATAAGTGCCTGGGAAGCCAAAGTGGCAAGATTCATAGTATCACAAAGGACTTCTTCTGGTCTAAGTGTGTCTTATACCTTAGTGCAGACAGCTACCCAAACCTCAAACCTACATAAATTGCTGTCGCTCATTCGTAGGTCCGTCTGCCTTACCCCCTGTAACTTCTAAACTATAAATGATACGTCCATGTATAATATTTGCACAGATTATGTAGAGTATTGATTCTTTTACTTATGTAGGTCGTTTCATTTCATAAATTCCAAATATTCGGAAGAAAGACTTTCTATTCGAAGCTAAAATAGGGGAGAAACCCGCTTTTGTATTTAAGTAACAGTTAACCAACCATTTCACGGCTGAACTGAGAAAGTAGCGCAAAATGTCCAACATTTCCTATAAAATATGACTTATTCGTTATTTTAAATAACGTAACCTTTTCATATTCCCATTTTTTAAAACGCGTGTCACCTTGCTTTTCCCAAATGTCTTCATTTCTCTTCTATGCGCGTAAAACGAGTTGGAAGAAGAGTATAGGTATACGCAATAATTTTATTCTGATTTCATCCTCACAGTACGAGTTTTTAACGAATCACATACTTGTGAAGGAAGTAAAAAGGATGCGTGCGGTCCAGCAGACATTTTCCAATTGACACGTGACTGTTATCGAATCAAATATCATTTGTGGTTGCGTTGCACTGTAAAATTCAATAAGTAATATCGCAAGAAATATGATACCTATAATATCCTTTTTTATTAAAGTGCGTGTATAACCGGAAGTACATGCGGGAAACCGCGTTAGGTCTCACAAATTCGATGTCAGTCCAAGTCAGGGATGACGGCGGAATGGAACTGGAATCTGAATCCCAAACCGAATCCATTCAGTGCAATCAATTTCGATCGGTTGACAGTATAAGCACCTGTGAAAATTTGCATATAAACTGCTCCCTAATCATTGTCTTTCCTGCCTTTAGTTTGCATATGAGAATTCACACTTATCCGTAGTTATAAATTTCACAGGCATTAAACAAGACAATTTCCATTCATTTTCGGTGGCGCAAAAGAAAACGAGAAAGAACAGAACAGGCAACGTGAATCGTGCTAATTCGTTTTCTTTTTTTTTTATTCTTTTCCCCTCACTGATTTGGTTTCGGTGTGGAAGGGTCTTTTCGGGTATGGCACGATGAGGCGTGCAAACCACATGTAGGCATCCTCCCCCCCAGAAGGGCGCCGTACAAAGTTAATAAATCTTATTTTTATCATTCGGCTATAAATACAGAATTTTTAGCCATTCTCGATTTATGGTGGTTATTTATGCGCAAAAGTATTACTTTTTCCTTATGTGCGGTTGTTGGTGCGGAGATGGTCGCCATTTCCCCAGGACAATTCTTTGTCACTCCCCCACTATTCAACTCTTTTCCTATTTTATCCTATTTATTGCCGGTTTTATTTTTTTTGCGCTTGTCCTTTGTTTTACGAAAAGGTCGCGAATTATTCAAATATATTAATAGTTGTTGTTTTATTTTAGGTGTTACCGTGTGGGATAGTAAATAAATAATAGTTATCATGATTGTGGAGAGGTATTCATTTCCTAGCGAAGTAGTGAAATAAAAATATTTTTCTTTTATTTTTTTTTTTTCAAAAAGGTGATGTTGCCCACTCTTGGCCTGGGATTTTTATTTTGCCCATCTATAGATTTTTAAAAGCTGAGTTTTTTTTGTACTTTTCCATTTGTCGCGTTTTTTAATCGAGTTTTTCGCTTTATCTAACAATTGATAGCGTACGATTTAGATGATAGTGTACGATTTAGAGAAATAGGTGACGAACTTATATTCTTACTTAGGTGGGGGTACAGTTGTGAATCTGGGCCTCCACCAACAAGCCTCTCCAGTTAGCCCGGTCCTTAGCTATCAGAATCCATTTGCGCACTCCAAGTCGGGTAAGGCACCCTTCTACTTGACTACACTGCTTCTCCCTACGCGTTAGTTCCTAAGACTATCGGGCAGGAGCATTTGTGTCCGTCCGCTCTATATGTCCTGGCCATCTTAAACGACTGTTGCGCAATTTTTTGACTGAGTCGATGTCACTGTACAGCTCGTATAGTTCATCGTTGAATCTCCTCCTCCAAAGCCTGCCAACGCAAATGGCAGATGGCCTCGAAACAACCGAGGATATCTTCATCAGCATTCGATAAAGTCTATGCTGCTTCAGTGCCATAAAGGAGTAGTGGAATGACCAAGGTCCTATATAGAATCTCCTCAGTTGTTCTGGATAGGGCTGTACTACTCAATTGCCTTTTCAGCACAAAGAAACAGCGATTGCCAAGAGTTTTTTTTCGTTTGATTTCTGTTAAGATGTTATTATCAGAACTGATAGCAGAACCGAGGTAGTCTAAGTCCCTTACTACCTCAAAGTTAAAGCTGTCGATTGTGACGTTCTGTCCAATTCGTCAATGTTGTGTGTAACTTCTTGTTGATAGCATATACTTGGTCTTGTCCCCATGTATCGCTCGACCCATTTTGGCCGCTTCTGTTTGAATATCAACGAACGCACCAGTGACACCCCGCTGAGTTCTGCCAATATCGTCGGCATATGTGAGTAGTTGCACAGACTTTTGAAAGACTGTGCCTCCAGTATTGACTTGTGACAGAGCGTAACCTTGTCTACAATCCTTTTGAGACATCAAAGGTCTCGGTGAGCAACCCTTATCCGTCGTCATCCTGCACAGGCGAACGAGTTTGGCTCTGTATAGCTCGTCTCTTTGAAATCGATAAAAACAAATG
The DNA here is from genome assembly GCA_905220385.1 of Xylota sylvarum. NCBI lineage: Eukaryota > Metazoa > Arthropoda > Insecta > Diptera > Syrphidae > Xylota > Xylota sylvarum. The sequence continues at coordinate 66,575,805 of LR999958.1, read as the reverse complement.
CTCGCTCGATCTGGACTTTTTGAATTCAATTTTATTCCAGGATCTCTCGAACTGTGGAAATTTGATCGACTGTGGACTTTGCAGGCTTGAAACCACAGTGATGGGAGCCGATCAGGTTAGTGACGAAGGGTTTCAGGCTTTTACAAAGTGTGGCAAATAAGATCTTGTGTGCGATGTTGAGGATACTAATATTGAAATTGGCGCAATTGAATATATCTCCTTTCTTGTGAATTGGGCAACCGATGCTGAGGTTCCATTCATCAGACATATATTCGTCTGACGAAACTTTAGGGATGATTTGGTGTAAAGAGCATACAAGTCAATTCCAGCTGTTTTGAACAACTTGGTTTGTAAGCCAACAGGTTGGATTTACTTTTGAATATTGCTAATTTTACGATGTTGGTCTACAGTCTGCACAAGAAATTTTTCTATGTTCTCAGCACCGACTGTGACTCTACTACGAGGTTTCCTTCTTAATCTCTACAGGCTTTCTGTATGGGTCTTGTTGGCTTGACACGTTCTTTTACTTGTACCTGTTGGTAAAACTTCCGTACATTATTCCTGGTTTATAATCTCTCAATATCTAAGATTCCTGGAATATAATCTCTCAATATCTTCGATTTCTTTTTTCGGAGAAACCATGGTTTTCTTGGTGGTGGTCGGGTGAAGCCCAGGACATCAATTGCGGCGTTTCTGATGGCATGTTGGCAGCTTTGCCATAGGTCTTCGGCTCTTGATGCTGGTAGCATAAGATTCTAGCGATCTGTTGCGATTGCAGCTTTTCGATGTAACATCTTCTCTTCTTTTTTTATGGAGTTTGGGACATTCGTACCTTCGCAACAACAAGCGAATTGATAGGTTCGGACATCCAGCATACTGGAGTGGAGGCAGACATTACGTCCATCGCAGTATGATCAATTTGGTTGAAGGTTTGATCCATTGACCAAATAAGGGACGATATAGTCCGAATAACTAGGAATAGTGTTACGTGACGCTTTCCAAAGATGTAAATGAAAAGAATCTGGAGCATTGTTTCTAGTGCAGCTTTAGGAGTGGTTCTAAGAAAGTCCGTTATGCACACGCAGGATAAACTTTGAATTTTCTCGAATATTGCAATGTTGGTTTTCTTGTCCAGTGCCGGATAAGGAAGAGTCTGACGACTGCCGTGTATATCCAGTGTGCAATCCGGGGCTGAAGACCCCATTTTGGACCTAGGGCCTTCCTAAATAAATAAAGAACAATAGAGGTATTCCTAACACGTTATTGAATATTCCATTCAGTTGAGTTTTTTTTATCAAGAATAACCCAAAAATATCTGACTTGATCTGCAAATTACAGTTTAATGCTTTTGAGTTTTTGAGAAGTTATAAATGGCACTTTGAACCTTCTTGTAAACAATACTAATTTAGTCTTAGGTGGATTAACCCCTAGACTAATACTATCCGTTTACTTTTCAAGTTCAATAAGCGCAGACACCATCAAGACTTTTACTGTAAGGATCTTTCTTGTTATCCTATCGCAATATCAACCGCATAGGCTATGACACTGAAACTATGAAAAAACTATGAAGGAAAAGAAAGTCCTGGCATTTAAGATAGTCAGGCAGCGCTCAAGCACTAACGTCCCACTCACTAAAAACCAAACGCTATGAAACTTTTTCTGAATAATTTGCGGGCTTAACTTCTACGTTTATAGGAAAAAATTTTAATCTAGTTCAAAGACATGGTGCTGTTTGCCAGCGAAGTACCAAAACTCAGCCAATAAGGACATATTCTGTTTTATAAGAGATAATAGATCGCATTATAGGAGTCAGGATTCTTTAAAACAAAAAAAAAAAAACCCGGTGCCCAAGAACTTCAATCAAACAATTTCCATAAAGAACCACTGAACTCAGTTAAAGCAATTTCAACTTTTAGGCAGATCCACCTCTGAACACGTTTTCCTCAGGTTGCATCCCTCTCAAAGACCACTTTTAAGTCACCACTATGTATATATGTGATGCAAGTCCTTATAATGCATTCAAGCAAAAATCAAATACTACAAAAATCTGCTTCCCAACCTCATAATTAAAGTGCCAGCTGATGCCAGAGGAGCTTTGCCCTATGGAATACTAAAATTCAAAAAGAAAGAAATCAAAAAAAAATCGTCAGTTTAAACACGATCAATCGATGGACCACTTTCAACGTGAATGGATCAAGAACTCTTTCTTCTGATTAAGGGGCGTCACAACAACAGGACGCAAGCAAAGGAGAACAAAAAAAAAATTATCCATTACTGGTCGATCCCAGACCCCATTGTGTACAGCATCTCTCAAGCTCGTTGATCACGGATTAATAATTCGTATGTTAACGATTTGCCTTCGGTGCTGGGCGGTATCCGATATAAAACTCCCTGACTGATTCACAACATTTTCGAATTTCCATGCTTACGAGTATGTTTCTAATGAAACAGGTGAGCGAGTCACTGCCGCCGCCGCCACCTCATACTCATCTGTGGAGCATAAGCTCAACGCACTTGAAACTATTTAGCGGATGAATTTCCTTCTTTAGATTTCCCGAAACGGTGCACACTCGGGCGAGCGCAAAGTCGTTGTCCTTACACTCCAGAGCAGAGGAATCGCGATGCGATGGGTTTATCTGCGAGGGAAACATCTTTTAATTAAAATTCAATACGACGCGAATCGGCAGTTTGCAGGTGGATTCGGTGTGTTTGCAAACGTGCACAATGCAAGCAAGCAAACTCAGCGCGACGAAGAGCCAAAAAACACGAGCTCGATAAGCATGCTGTAAGCACATACTCACATGCACATATCTGGGTCTCGTATCTTATGCACCTCCTTCTGCTTCAATGAGGAGGATATCCTTTCGGTTCAACGGTTCGCCTAATCGATTATTTTCGGGGCTCATTAAATTTGGCAAGTGGTTTCATATGCTTAGCAAAACGGGCGCGAATAATTTCTTTGTTTTACACCTTGGTACCTACTCTGGTTTGTTGTACGAGTATCTCCTTCTCCGTCCTTTCTTGGCATTGGCAGGGTTGCGTCATTAGGCAGGCTTTACGTGTGCACATCGTTGCTTGTGTGGGAGAATCGCTTACGAGTATGTGTGTTTGCGCGAAATAATTACAAAATGTAGGGTGGAATGGTGGAAATTGTGCGGAGCAGCGGTGTTGACAGTATTTCGCTAATTAGTTATAGGCTGTTGAGAGAATTCCTGAGAATTTCCGTGTGAGGTCCAATTACTGGGGGAAACGTTCCTATTTAATTGTGCATGGAAATGGGAATGTACCTTGACGGTGCATGCTTGCAGGAGTGTCTCGATTGGATTCATGCAGTTAATAACTCCCCGTTAGATAGTGTATTTTTGGAGGAATATCACCACAAGTCAAGAGGAGTCGTATCTCAAATGGAAATCTCGATTAATCAATAGACATAAATTACATGAAGGCAATTCGTTTGTGCAGTTGTCAAAGTGCACGACAATTATTTCCACACTTTTGCTACTTAATTACATTTTTTTCGGGCAATTTAGCGTATCACCATGCTCAAGGATTCATTAGAAAGCTTTTGATGTTAGTTAGATTCGCAGGAAATCGATTTCGTGTGTTTTTAATTAGGCGACGATGAAGCTATCAATCATTCCTCATTTTTATTCAAAACCGAAGAAAGGTTAATCGACATATATGCACATTCATGCCATGCTGCAGAAAAAGTTTTTATAAAATTAGTATTTTAGTATATGTACTGTTTATGACTAAGGTTGCCATAACCTAAAGTTACCTTCCAATCAGCTTTTAACAAGCTTGTCATAATAGATCAGCACAGTCAGTCAGAACCAGTGATTTCGACAAGGAAATACACAGTTTCGTATGTTACTTCACTAAATCGCAATGGGAGCATACCAAATATCAAATATTGCCAGAAAGGCCTCAGTCGTTCTTGAATGAATAGAAAAATTAAGAGAGCTTTCCTAATCTATACATGCATCCACCTAACAAGTGGAGTTAGAACAATACCATTTCCTGAATAAGAAAGTACCCCAACCGCCAATTCGTACTACCTACGATTTGAGACAAAATAAAAGAATTCCAAGCAAAATTGACCATTCAATCTTCACTAGAAACTTCTACAGATTATAGCCAAGACTTACGTCTGCCTGACTAAAATGAAGTGAGGATAGCAATATCCAAGCTTAAGTCCTTAAGCCCACTTATTTCCTTAGATTACTTATTTCCAAGATTTGGTCGGACAAGTGTATGCCTGATGAATGGAATCTCAGCATCGTTTGCCCAATCCACAAGAAATGAAATATCCTCAATTGCACCAACTACAGAGGTATCAGTCTGCCATGTAGTGTGAACGTCTGAAACCCTTCGTCAACAACCTGATTAATCCATATCAGTGTGATTCGGCAATTCGGCAGATCCTGGAAAAACACAAGAAGTCCAAATCGAGAAGTCCAGGACCCAAGCAAAGGTGTACAAAAACAATTATCCATTACCAGACCCCATTGTGTAGAGCATCTCTCAAGCTCGTTGATTACGGACTAATAATTCGTATATTAACGATTTGCCAAATCCGCCAAATCGATACCCACCATCTTTATATCGATTTCAAGGCCGCATACGACAGCATCTATAGAGACGAACTATACAGAGCCAAGTCTAATTCTGGCATCCCTGCCAAACTCGTTCGTTTGTCCAAAATGACGATAGATAACCCACGCTTCTCCATCAAGGACAAAAAGGATTTAGGCATGGTGACGCGCTGTCATGTGAGTTCTCTAATATCATATCAACTGAAAGAATTGTGCGGAGCTCACAAGCCAACTCCGGAGGCACAATCTTTCTAAAGACTGTGCAACTACTAGCGTACGCCGACGATTTGAAGATAATTGTTAGGACTTAGAGGGCTGTTCGTTAGTATTGAAACTGAAGCTGGCAAAATGGTTTTAGCGATAAAGGCAAGACCAAGTGTATGCTGTGAACGAGAAGGTGCGCAGAACATCAACGAATTGGACAGAACGTCACAATAGACAGCTATAACTTTGAGGTAGTAAGGGACTTTTTCTACTTTGACTCTGCTATCAATTTTGAAAACAACACCTCGGCAGAAATAAAACGAAGAATAACTCTTGTCAATCGCTGTTTCTTTGGGCTGAGAAGGCAATTGAGTAGTAAGGCCCAATCCCGAACAACTAAGGAGACTCTCTATAAGACCTTGATCATCCCAGTCGCCCTTTATAGCGCTGAAGCATAGACTTTATCGAAAGCAGATGAAGGTATCCTCGGTCGTTTCGAGAGAAAAATTCTTTGTATAATATAATCAAACGGGACCGTTTGCTTTGACGGGCTTTGGAGGAGGAGATTCAACGACGAACTATACGGAACTACAGCGACATCGACCTAGTTAAAAAACTGCGCATCAGTCGCCTTAGATGGCGCGCACAAGTAGAAGGGGACCGCAACCGACTTAGAGTGCGTAACTGGAGGTAACTGGTAAGGCTTGTCTGTTAAGGCCCTGGTTCACCCTGAACTGTAGCGCCACCTAAGTAAGTACAACATTCTTCATAGCACACGCTTTCCGATAGCCCGACGACATTGCGAATAAGTTCAGAAAGCGCTAGTCGTTTTCAGTTCAAAATGTTTATTTTACGTCATCTTGCTATGTGGAATTTTTATTGTTATTTCTAATAGTAAGATGGATCGTTATACCCACAGATTATACAGAAACTCATTTTATCATCCCCTTTCTGCTAAAACCTGTAAATAGGCGCAGTTCATTCCTCTTATAATTTCTTATCACATGAATGTGTTTCTTAGATTCGCTCACTTTCTTCGGCGTGCAAGTTGATAGGTAGCATTGAAGATATGACTGGAATAGCATCGTTTGAAACCTTTCAAAATGCATTGGCGACCTTAAGCGCGTTAAAACGGATGTCGTTTCGTCAATATCATTGCATTCTTGCAAGACCTCTTACGTTAAGGACCAAATGACACCGCTTTTTCCCAACGCTTCTTTGATTTTGTCTCTATGGAACGCAGTTGTTGGACTCGCAGATTTTCTAAGCGAGAGTTGGCGGTGTGCACTTGCAGTTTTTCGGATTCGGCTAACATTCGTTCCTTCTTCTTTGAGTAAAGGATCAGCCTTCAATTTGCGAAGTATGTCAGCGGACAAGGGTTTTCTTAACTTTCTTTCTTGTGTCAATACGACATACATACCTGGGCGTGTATTTGCATTTTCAAATGCACAAATCATGGTGATAATTATTACCAACCGGACTGAATTTTCCAGTAGTTTCCCGGATATGCAGTCTGTCATTGTAAACATGGTAGTGCCTTTCTGTCTAGACAATTACCGGTCCGGACCTTCTATAGTTTACCTTTACCGTGTTTAATAAGACTGGTTGGATAAAACATAAATGCACATGTACCTAAGTCCATGAGACGTAAAACTAGGAAGGAATACCAACAACCCAGTGTGTGTTCAGCACAGTCGCGATCTTACTACATGTCAAAACTGTTTGTGATTACTAACTTCAAATAAACATTAAAATAAATTATTATTGTTATTCCATTATATTTTTTATATTATATTATTATAAAAAGATATAAAGATATTATACATATCATCTTTACATTCTTTAGATTCTTGATTCAACAGATTCAACAGTATACAGTATACAATACAATTGCAGACCTGGTTATGCAAGTGTTGACTAAGCGTTGTGCGATACTCGCATTGACACAAAGGTTAATCACTAGGAGTGTTTTGTTGCAAGCCCACAAAAAACTGACATCAAGGCTAACAATTTGCATGTTAAATATAAAAACCACTAATCCCATATGGGCTTAGCTAAGCCGAGATAAATTTCGTGGATAAGCTCTTAGCTTCGATAGAAACAGTGATACCAGACTTGAATTTTCCTTGCGTTATCGATAATTTGTATGAAAACGTCAAAACTGTCGTACGTTGATTGTACCACCGTGATTATACTAGTTTTTCCTTTTATTTGTTGCAATTATTATTCAGAATAATGTGGGCTACTAGTTTATTTTTATTTTGGCTTAATTTTTGTTTATCTTACAGCTGAAGAGTTGGAGTGTCAGTCATCCGCAGTACTGCCAGGTTTCATCACAGAGACGTTGCTCAGCCCCGATGTCGCTTTTTCGTCCAAACCCATATAGGCTTGCAAAATAACTCGCCTACTATCCAACATTAGGTTGACTATATGTATTGTTTCATCTGCGTCGTACAATACGAATACGTATACCTTTCAGCTCCTAATGTTATTCTAGTAATTTTCTGTCTATGCAGCGTCTCTTGAGATAGCAATTGACAAATATTATTGTCTGTTTGATTTTTGAGCCATGAATTAATAGCCGAGTCTAGACAGACGTTTTCGTTCACTACCTCACGATCGTAGTTGTCCTGATTTTAACAGCTTCTGATTCGATGCCCGCAAGAGCATCAGTGACTGCTCTTTCCATTCTACCGCTCACTGGTGTCAACATATTGCGTGTAAACAAACAGTTGTACTGACTTATGTACTCTTTATCTTTTAACAATTTCTCGAATGAGCTAACTACACAGTGCAGAACCATCTCAACACTTTTTCCTTTGGTGTAGGCCTGTTGAGCCGTTGTCTACTGCGAATCTGAATGTCGGCTGGTCTCTGAAAAGTTTTTAGTATAATATAAGTAAGGCTAATTGGCTTTGAAGTGTTTTGAAGTGGAATGACTTATTTTTCCGGCCTTGGGTATAAATACCACCTTAACCTCTTTCCATGTTGGTGGGATATGTCTTCGTATGAAACTTCTAGTAAATAGTTCCTCAAGTACTGGAATAATCGTGCTCACCGTGCTCTGTAGCACATTCTTGAAGGCATTCGCAACTATGTATTAATCACTACCTTAAAAATATCCCAATTTGCCGTCCTGAGATTCCTATATGGCTTAGGAGAATTGCAGGTAGGTACTGCCTAACTTACTGCTACTTCTGAAAATAAAATTGCCCCTTCGTATACGCCATGGAACAATTGGGCCCATTCAGTTCTGTAAAGAATCTATCCATCTTATTTGCATTTTTTTGTACCTATTTTTTGTATGTATATTCTGCCTATGCAACGATATTCCCTTTTTTGGTTCAATGGGTCGATGAACATATAATTTATTTTTTTATATTATTATTGGGTGGCTATCAGTCGCGGTTACATGTTTGTTATCCTGGAATTTTTTTTTTCTATTTTCAAGAATAAAATTCATTTCAATTTCGCACAGGTTTTACAACCAAGAACAGTAGCTTGACAAAACGCTTTCTATTCCCATTTCGCTTATCAAGTTCATATTTTAAAACCACAAGCTTAAGTTCCATGTATATTGCTGTCCCATCGCTTATCACAAGGAAAATGTATCCAATCGGCGCTGTATTGCTTCGTTAATCGATATTAGTTGGCAAGAAATGGTTTGAGAATTTCTACTGTTAACTTCAAACCATCTTATTGCATTCAAATTCATTATGTCAAACTTACATCGTATGGACTGAATGTGACACTCTTAAATCATTGGTTGTTTCGTTCCTGGCTTAATCCAGAAAAAAATTACATGGATTAGTAGATATGATGACCTGATACAGACAGAAACACCTATGGCTGCAATCGATTACTCTGTGATTCTGTAAGATAATCAAATCAGTTATTTAAATATATCTTTGCATCTAGTCACTTCACACTTGAAATCAACTCGTAAGTCACAACAATTCACACTCGGATCGGAATTCCCATTGGGGCAACACAGCACAAGTATAGTACCAGACCAAAACATTGATGTGCACGCGGCCGTTTTGCACTTTAATAACACGTTGCAAGATGTGTTCTGTCCATAACGTGAACGTGAACTTCTCGCATGAGGTGTAGAAGAGGAAGATAAAATCACACGACTATAAATTTACACTTGCACGGCCTCCAGAACCTCCTTCGTCGGACCGATGTAGCACCTATGCCAGATTCGCGAATGCCAGGCATACTTACTTTGTTCCAAAGCAAGTGTAGTTTGTCCATTGCCAATGCTATTTGGGGAATGTGATTTTAGGTGAAACCTTGCCCGGCAAAGAAGTGGAACTGCGGCAGGAATTAAACACTTTCGGGTTCGCCCGCTTTTCCACCATGGGACGACCTCTATACCTTGGTAGAGGTGTGAAGTTCTTTAATTATAGCCATAGCCCGACTCATCGAAGTGGTATTGGGAATTCTCTCTGATCGATGTCCAGGTGGACTTTGTGTGTGTAAATGAGAAATGCGTGCTGTATTGGGGTTGGAAAAAAAAGACCATTTACCATTTACCTCGTGTTCGTTTGTTTCTTGATCTTTGGCACTTTTTGATTAATCACTGGCATATTGCAGCAAGCACTGAGAATTAATAGCGTTGAAGTTGAAGTTATCACTGCCATCATTTGGCAGCCGATAGCATGTATGCGATACTTGTCAATTTCCTAGAAATAAAACCCTTATACCTTGCAAGGCATTAGCTAGTACAGAGATTTTTATTTTAGGTCCATTTATAAAGAAACTCCACAGCAAGGTAAGTACATAGATATGTACATATGTACGTATGTACATGTAGGCATAAATCGTTTACTAGTATAAATTAATGAAAGGAAATAATATGGGAGTATTGTGTGCTTCACACAACTGGCAAAGTGAAATCTAACACATTTTTCAAATTAATAAAGCATATTTCGAAAATAAACAATAATTTGTTTCCCAGAGTTTTTGCTTCGATTACATCAATCATAAATTTTTAGTTCTTGTGGACCACGGCGCGTGGCGTGCCATTATCAAGTGACCTTAAAAAATCTATCGTTAAAGCATTTGAAAATCGACTATCGAGCTACAAAACTGTGCCGTGCCCTTGGCCCGATAACTAAGTTGATGATCGTGCAGTTAAGCATGTTTTTAATCCAATTTATGACGGGAATGTTTATTATCAAATCTTCCATAGGTTTCACTATTGGGTTCGTTTCTGCATTACTAAAAGCGCTCTCAATGTTAAGGAACGGTGCCATAGCATATTCATTCAGATCCAGAGAATGCTTAATTTCCCTGACCACACTATGGGCAGTGCTTTGCACCGATTTACCTTTAAGGTAGGCGTGTTGCGCTCCACATAGGTTTTGGGAGTTGATCATTCCTCTGATATGAAGGTCAGCGAGTCATTAAGGATAGAGTGGCTAAATTTTCATGCTTTAGGAATGAAAACCACCCTTACCTCTCTCCATTTACTAGGTATGTACCCCATATGCATACAACTTGAAGAAATGCAGACGAGGTGGGGTGCTACCGTTGCAGCATTGCTGGTATTAATTTGTTAGGTCCTGCAGATTTGAAGGGTTTAAACGAATTTATAGCCCATGCCATTTTGTCATCATTTATAATATCACTTCTGCCTCTACATGTTTTAAATGAACTGCATTCCTACAAGAGGTAGTAGTTTATACAGCCGGGGAAGTGAGTTTCCATTCCAGAGATTCCTGGCTGACGCAGGGGTCTATGGATAGTACCTTCCGGAGTCTTGAGGCCTCATTTTCGTCCTCTAAGGATTCGTGGAATTTTTGCTATGATCTTAGTTCAGCTACTCTGATATAGTATTTATATATGTACATATGTATATTCATTAAAACTGGATCTGTATAAATTACAGTCTTCAGTGTTCTTTTCTCAATGTTAGTCGTGTTTGAAGGAGCTGTGGCTGACGGCAGGGCTAGCTTCGTTGCTACTAGGTGTGAACATTTTTCCCAGTTGAATTTTTAGGGATTTCTGAAGGGTTTGGGCCTATCTTTAATCAAGTTAAGGATGAAGAGAATACAGTCGTGATCCGAAAAGGAGCAGACAGTGGAGACTCTCCATTCCTTAACAACATTGGTGTTAGTGTCTGTGACTAGAGTCAAATCGATAACTTCATCCCTGACCTAGTAATGAAACTTAGGTGTGATCTTTGTTGCATACAGGGTGTCCCAGTTAGAAAGGTCAAACCTTTAAGGAAAGATTCCTGAAGTTCCGGCGAACAAAAAATCATATGGCGGGGGGGTCTATTTTCACTCCATTTATCGTTATAGTCCGTTGAAGTGGGACACCTCCGATTTAAAGGTATAACCACTTTAAATGGTATAACTTCTGAACTATTATAGCTATAAAAAATTTTATACATTTTGGAGAGACAATTCAGTAGCCATAAAAATTGTGAAAAGTTTATGTAATTTTATGCAGCCACAAAGAAGTTATGACTTCTTAAACTCAAAATTATGAAAAAACTTTTACTTAATAAAAATTTTATGTTAAACAACTTTTTCACTTTTTTTTGTCAAGACAAAAATGGTAAAAAAGTAAATTATATGTACCGAACCAAGCTGAACCAAAACAAGTTCCTAGAAATTCTAAGTTTCTGCCTACAGGACAATAACTGTTTACAATTCAAAGAGGGCATATACAAACAAATACACGGCATGCGATTGGGCAACCCACCATCGCGGATCTAGTCTTAGACTATCTGCTTGACAACTGCCTTAAAGGTAATCAGCCAAAATTTATTGCCAAATACGTCGACGACCTATTTGTGGTTATGGATCATCATAAAATTGACGACATGCTGCGGTGCCTTCCAATTCAAAAATCCAATTTACCGTCGAGAGAGAAGAAAATAGGGCGATAGCGTTTTTGGGCCTCAAAATCCATCGCGAATAAGACCGTCTCACATTCAACTGGCACCACAAAGACACAGCATCAGGAAGACTCATCAATTTTAGATCTAACCAGGCAAAACACGTTAGAATAAACACAGCTTCCAACCAAGTGAGTAAAGTCTTTGCGTTGAGTGACAAGAAAGTTGAGTGGAATACAAGAAAGGTGTTTACAAAAGTATGAGGTATGTATGTATGTTCCAAAACTGGCAGAAAGTTTCATCACCAGTACACCATTACCAACAGGGCTGAGGACGTACATCTAGCGTACAAATCCACCAAAACACTTGCGTCACTGCTCACGAGACTGCAAGTAAAGACGGAGAAGAACAAATGCACTGATGTCGTCTATACGATCAACTGCCAAGGCAACAGCAATAAGACATGCAGACTCTGCCAAAGGATGTCCAACCATAAGTCGGACATTAAATCCGGCAACAAAGGAAAGACAGCTCTTGCAAGCCACCTAATTGAAGCAAACCAACAAGCGGACTGCGATAACGTACAAATTTTGCAAACGGAAAGGCATGCATCGAAACGGTATACCATAGACACATTGCACATAATAAACAACAGCAATAACATAAACCGGAAACAGATCATCCAAAATATTTCAGTAATATACAGCTCCCTAGCTTCCTCTATATAATACGGATACAAACCTCATCGACTTCCATACTAGACAAAGCTTCACAAGAAGTGGATATAGTTTACATTATTTCGTGACATTACGTACATTCTTTTATGTATTTAGAATTAGTTTTCTTTTAAAGCTTTTTAGTTCATTTCACGACTACGTCACTTTCTATGTTTGTAATCATGTAATCGGAAAAAATAAATGAAAATTTTACACGTCCTTAAAATATAAGACATGGTATGCGCAAAGGTAACGCCAATAGCCGGACAAGGACATGATTTCAAATTTGAAGTCACCAAGCCAACTCATAAACAGACCCCAATATAACAAACAACAAGTAGGTACATACAATGAACATTCGTGCATTCCATAAAACCGCCAAAATAAGTAAACAATGTAGGTACTCATATACATAAAATATATACATTTAAATATTTCAACACAAAATTTAAAAATCGCTAAAGCACTCCATATTCATATCATTGCCAAGCAAGTCACAACCCTCTGAAATTAGCCCATTCCCAGGCACTTAATAACACGACAGATTACATTTGCGTTGGTCATCTAAATTACCACAACGAAAACGAGTTAAGGGACCTATAGGCCGCAGGACAGTAATTAGCCCCCTGATAACGCGCTGATAACCCATCCAATCATAAAAAACAATCGCTGTGAATAAATCCCAGGGACAACATTAAGTTCCACACGAAAATTGTGTCCAAGTTTTTATAGATTTCTCTGTACAATATAGTAGTCGTCCACTTGGCTGGCCGGGGCGCTATGTGATATAATACATTTTTTACGATTTGATAATGAACATTAAGATGGAATTTAACGAGATTCTCTGGATTCCTTTTTTTTCATCGTGGAATTTATCTATATTTCAATTGTACGAGTAAAGGAGAAAGTCATAAGTGGTTATAAATTATGTTACAGATTTTTATTTTATTTTTTTCTTTAATGAATCGCTGTATTAACAACAGCGTGGTGGATAAAGGATGTCGAATTGCTTGGCCAAATATTCATTATGTTGAAAAATCTGATTATGACCTGAGGTAGTCTAAAAATTGACGAAGTGGGGATGGATTGCTGCGTTCAGTAAAAAACTACTGAAAATATTCTAGAAATTTCATGGTGAATCTGGTGAAAAATATAAAATTTAAAATTAATCGAGTTCTACGACTCTTCTAATCAAAAACAACATAAAATATACAGAAGAACTACAATCCGTTTAAAACGGATCGTTTGATACCCTATCCTCCTTTCTACGACGCCCTACTAAAGTGGGCGTGACATACTGCATTTTTTGTCAAATTACAACGATAACTTCGAACGTTTCAGGATGTTACATGGAAAATTTAATCAAAATCGGTTTTTTAATGAAAACGCCCCCAAAAAGTGGGCGTGGCCAAAGACAAGGTATAGGCGAATCGTAGACATCCGATTTCATGTAAAATAGTGAAGTTATGAAAAAGTTGGCGTGGCAGTGTGCGGATTTCAAAAATTTTTACACTTGTACTGGTTCTTTTTCTCAAAATCCCAAATATAAAATTTCAACCTCCTATGGGACAGACGGACGGGCAGACATCGCTCAATCGATTTGTCTATTGTTTATCTCGATTATTTCTTTGTTACAAACTATACATATATCAAACTTAATATACCCTTAGAATGGGGTGTGCACACACTTATCTGTCTAAGGGTAGACATTAACGATTTTGTTTGTTTCGCTTTTTCTCTGCACAAATAACTGGATCGGAGAATATCGATGCTAGTCAATTTATTGGAAAAAACAGTCATGATCTGCTAAAACAATTCCAAGATAAAAGGGTAACCAAAAAGTTACTGGTTATGAAAGCAACGATAAACCTACATACATATACGGTTTTGTTGAGTGCAAATTACGCACAAAAATTCCTTGTCCGCTCCATCCTTCCTATCTACACCCATCCACCATTTTTGCCTTGCCTTTATCTTCTTTTGTCCGTTGTTCTCTGAGAGCTGTGGGTTAACTGAGCGTTCCTAGGTTGCTCTTCAACCCAATGCTCACTCTTTTCCCTATGCCAGGCAGACCGCCTGTAGACTCATCCTGATCCTTTCCATACTTTGAGGAGTTTTTACCATGAGGAAATTCAAGACCTCATACCCAATGCACCAAAGGGGTTAACAAGGTCCCCCAACAATCCAAATGATCTGCTAGCAAAATTTAAAAGACCGTGAGCTTACCCTATATTTTATTGTTTGATCTTTGCGTGATGACACCAACTATTTTTATAAACCGCATCTCCCAAAAAGGGGCCTAAAACTTATTTTGTAAAGGATAGCTCTCGATTTCCCGGGTACACTTTTATGTCTGCAGGATGGTTCACTCGATAGGTAGCTTCCACGTTATACTTATCCTTTCACTCTGGGTCAATGTCATAGTCTCCATTTAGTTTTGTAATTAGCCCTGGTCAGGAGAGTGAATGCGAATCCAAGCAGTCACTCAAAATGAACAGAACTACTTGAGAGTGACAACTTGAAGCCGTGAGAAAGAAAGCTGTCAGAGCTCTGGACTGGATGTGACTCCCTTTGTTCTGGTAGCTAAATCAACTGCAGCGGAGAGAACAATGCGAACTCAGCCACCACCAATACCACAACCACCATACATTTCCCCACCAGAGAGACAGGCGTCAGGAATTGTTTCCACCAATTCTAAGATCGTTGGAGACGGCTGAATTCGTCTTGAGAATGAGTGAGAATGTGTACGAGTGGACGGACAAAGAACTTGAACATGTTTCGACAAGTTACTTCTTTGTCTAGTCGTGAGACGAGATGTTCTTTTAGCGAGAAATAGAAGAGAGATATACGAGAGTTGCTGTAAAGCTATTGAGAATAAGATATCGACAATCTGGGAAAGGATCGAGAAAAACAAAGATAAACATACAGAAAACAGAGACCAAAACATGAGAAGAACACCCCGATAACGATACCAGGAGACCTTACCGAAGATAGACGAGATCAACATAATAAGTGACTGTGGCGGAAAGCACTTTCCCTTCCCCAAGCAAGAAGTTAGCGACATCCAGAGAGCCATCCCCGACCCTTAGTGAAAGGATTAGCCAGATGAGCATAGTGTTTTGTTTCATAAATACATACAAATTTTAGTAGAAATAGTAATCGATTTTTTAACCGAGTGGGATATTTTCAATGTACATATATATGCATAGTTCGAGTAAGACACCATTCGTTTCTTTGTCACCGAAGAGTGACAGAGGAGCTAGGATAGCTGTGGCCATTTCTCTAATTGTCTAATTTGCCTTCACCCCAATCCATTTGATTCGGGAGTTTCTTTTGACTTTATTTCGGCCTTAATTGTTTATTACACCATCATCGTGAAAACAAATATACTAATGCGTTCTTTTCCACTTACACCACGTCTTTCAATTCTAATAGTTTTGGTAATTTTATATTTAAAGATTACCTGGTGCCTAAACAGATCCAGATAATTCCCGAACCCACCCCTACTCGGCAGTTGGAAATTCGCAGTAATTGGACATTTGAATTTCCCTTTTCTTTGCATTCGATTTTTAACAACCGCATGCGACCGACCGACCGACCGACTTCTGTGTTTCTTTTTGTTGTTTTTTTTTTTACTTTTCCGTGAATTATTTTAATGAATTCCCTCTTGTTAAAGTCGCGCGAATAATTAAACCCTTAAATCGGAAATATTCTCAACAGTCTACTGAAATCTGGTACAAAATGTGTAATTTTTTTTCAACTTATTGATTGACTCCATTGTAGGCAATATAGATTATAGATTTACGTCCTCCAACTCCTCAACAATGCAGTTGATAAGCAGAAGACACCGAGAACCAGCAGAGCTAAAATTTTCCAAGTTATACCCAGGTGATTTACTTCCACAAACACCGACTTCGAAAAAAAAACTTCAGAGGATTGTCCGGAGAACATTAAATACTGTCAACGACGAATACCGCCGTGTCCGTTCTCAACTGAACTGCACAAGCACAATGTTTTTTCAGGCAGTGAAATCCTATTAAGACATCGAGTTCACTAAGCGTCTGGAATACATCAAGCCCTGTCCCGACTCCTTCAAGAAAATCAACCTTCCAGTAGGCAAAAGAAATGCCCTCCCAGAAACGATTAGTCACGGCCTGGTAACAGCAGCAACCAGTCGAGAAAGTAGAAGCTTTCAAATGCCTCAGCTTTCGGCTGAGGCATTCTACTTCTCCAACTCAGAAATATACATTACAAGGAATCAACGGTACCGTGCCTACTAGACTAATAACAAAGTAATAAAAATTAAATTGTAAAAAATAATTAAAATTGAATTTCTTCAAATTGAAATAAAAAATTAAACAGAATATAATTTCAAATAGAAAATTTATTTTTCATTTCTTTTTGCTTTTGTCAAGAAACGCGCTCGTAGAAGCACGGCTTTCACTTTTTACTTGCACCTATACCTATAGGGCAAGTATTGGTTTCGTGAAAAATTTCGAACTCGAGATTTTAATCAAACTTGACATTACTATGATGGAGAAGTCCAAAAAAGTGGGTCCGCCAATTCCGTCTGTCTGTCTGTCTGTATATTCGACTGGAGCCTAAACGGGTGGCCGGATTTGCTTCAAACTTCATATCTGGGGTTTGTGGGATGATCCCTAGAGGCGAAATTGGAATTTTCGTTCTAACAAAGGGTACTTTACTTAAGGATGATTTCACTAAAAATGGATTTTCTCGAAAACGGCTCTAACGATTTTGATAAAATTTCATATGTGAGTTAGTTTGGGTATATGCTAGTATGTGTCATATCGTTTTGCGCGAAAAATGCGTATAACGGTAATTTTACGAATTGGTTGTATATCGGCCATTTCTTCAGCAATTGGGCTTAAAATTAATATTTGAGATGGGTATGACAAATGCAAAGACATAACGTACCAAGTTTTGAAACTGCCACTCTTCCAAAAATTTTACTTTTTCAAAATTTTTACTAGAAATCAAAAAAAATTTTAAAACATAGTTCATGGGCTTTGAAAATCTCTACAATTCACCTAACCATCATATATGGCCACGCCCACTTTAGGATGGCGTTTTTACAAAAAACTTGAATTTCAGTGCTTATACGATTATAAACTTATAGCATTAAGGTGCAAGTACGTACTATCCAGTCGTGCACTTTATTAGCTTTGCATTTGGCTTTCTTGGGCGCTGTGCATCAAGTGGTTAGTGTGTTGTACTACGGAGCGAGGAGTTCCAGGTTCAATACCCAGACAATACCTAAAATTTTTTTGACGGTTCCATCTCTTGCGAGCTTTTGACAAGCATCCAAGAGTAAAACTGTCATGCAAAAGTTATTTCTAATAATAAAGAAATATATTTTCCCATAGGGTTAATATAGTCGGCAACAAAATGCATTAGTGACAAAGGACTTTAATCAAAAATGGACATACATTCATATATCGACGCGAAGAAAGTGGGAGCAGCTTGCTGTTGTTCAATCGCCTAGGTTTACCTGTACGAATTGCGAACAATTTGAGTTGGCGAACATAGCTTCAATTAAAGCTAAGGACAAAAAATTGAAGTATTTGAGAATAAAAACCATAAACAAACGAATTAATTTAATTTCCTTTATTTCTAATTTAAACAATTGTAAACAATAAGCAAAAATCGCTAAACAAAATTGCCTGGTGTTGATACAATGTCTTCTACGAAATGTCAAAAAATGTGTTGCACTCACAACAGTCAATTTCATTCACAATGATCAAAACATTTATCAATTGAGATACACAATAGACCTTTTCGCCTGCTTATCAAAATTGTGACGTTTAAGCTGTTATGGAGTTTTGGTGGCCACACAAACAGTGTTTCCGTATGAGAAGTCTATCAAAAGTGGAAAGATTTGTAGAATGTGCGATATTTATACATAATATATTTTTAAGTGTCTTGTATGCAAATTCATAGATATGTACATACAAATGTTATTAATCAGTTTAAGCAATAAAATACCGGTTAAGTTGTATTGTTGTGTTGTGTCCGAAGAAGTGAGTAAATAAAAAAATATGTTTAATTTTTAAAAAGAGTATACATAAATGTAAAAGTTTTATTCTGATGTATGTGCATTTGTGTGCTTTGGAATTGCCCCTTTTGTATTGAAATAATCGCAAAAATTGTTGCTAATCTCCTTTGCATAATTTGGTGAATTATTTGCAAATTTAGCAATGACATCTCGTCATTTGCAGCTGTGGTTGTGCACTCTATATATGTATTGTGAAGATATAAATTAGGATTTTATGAAGATAGCAGATGGCCAAACCAATAGCAGTTGTTTTTTCTGGACTGAGATGAATAGTAGTGAAAAGAATTCTGAATATGGAAGACATAATACCAAATGTATTTTCCACAATCCTTCTTGCACGGGAAACCTGGTAATTGTAGTATATTTCTTGCTTGGTATGCCCAGTGTGGCTGTAAGGCTTTAAAAATTTTCTTTTAATGGAAACGCGTCATCTGCAACAAAAACATAGAACATATCCTTTGGATAATTTGGAAGTTTTGTTGGTTTCTGTCTGTTAAGATTCCCTTCTTCATTAATAACCGCAGAATTTTCTTCCATTGATACCGGCTTCGACCATTGTGAACTCATATTTTGCATTCATAAGCGCCATTAAAACTATTGTGTATTTCTTTTTGTAATTGAAATAGTATGCTCCTGAATTTTGCGGTTTTATTATGTATCACATCAATAGCTCCGATGCAGTGGAGGAAGTTCCATAGCTCGTCGAATTCGCCTGCGACTATTTTCCACTGCTCTTCAGTTTTCGGCATCTGTACAAAAAATAAAAATAAAAATTGTTCTTAAATATTACAGAGCAAAAAAAACCAAAAAAAAAGAATGCAAAAAGTCAGCGAGCTTGTTTGTTTAGAGCTGTTCAATATCTTGAGAGCAAGAAAACAGAAGTTGATACAGTTTGTGCAAGTTAGGCAACGCGGTATCGGAGATTAGACCCACAATAGCAACTCTATGCCAACAAAACTGTAGTGGAGGTGCTTTACCATACAGCGCTGACTATGCATACAAATATGTAGAAACTCATTATATGCCTCGAATTTACACATCGACATCCGACTAAACGAGATCGCCGCGTATTCCAACACCGCTGATTAATTATGTATACAAATTAACCAACTGAAATAGATAATGATTCGCAAGCAGTTTATACTATACGCAGCACAATAGCAACAACCATACACTATGTTCAATAGTCTTAACCCGTTTTCAAGATATGGTTCAGCAAGGCCAGGGTTTGTGCATGCACAGCCTACCCATCCCATCTATACCTCAACAGCTTAACAGTCAAATACTCAACGTTATTGCACCACCACCGCCAGTATCGAAAATGCCATCGAATCGCCAACGAAAATTTAACGATTTCATTCTATAAAGGATCTGTTTGTGAATAAAGATTTTTCAAAACAAATGTAAAATATTTATAGTTACAGAAATAAAACTTTTTAGAACTTTTCTTAGAACTCTGGATGTTTCGACGTTAGTATTGCTGAGAGTTGATTTCGTGATGAAGGTGCTGAATCTCAGATCAGAGTAGCTACGTCCCGTAGCCATTGACATTTCCTCGTAGGTTTTTGCATCCAACCTCAGAAAATTCTAATAAACATCACTATATTTTAATTCTGCTAACGACTGCTGCTCAGCGGCGCCACTTTAGGGTTATTCGCAGAAGATTCTCTAAAAAAAATGCAGTAGATTGAATTTTTTCGCATTTAGTTTTTTTTCAAACAAAAACAACGTAATAACAAAAAATAACATAAATAATAAAAAATTAACAAAAACTAGAATTTAAACAAAACAGGAAAAATCATTCATTCAACGAAACAAAAACACATATGCATATACAATTACATGATTTATCCCATTTGGACATTGTGGACTTCCTTCATCAGTAAAACAAAAATCATTAAAATACTCTAAGAGCCCTGGCGAATCTAAAGGTTCCCGACAGTCTGTATTAAAATTATTTAAATCTTTACAGAGAATTAAATTTTTTAAAAGTTTCAGTATTCAGCTTATTCCTTAGTTTATTTTTAACTAAACTTCCAGTTGAGAATTTTCGCTCTTCTACTGTACTGCTATATGGCAGAGAGCACAAAATTAACATATGTACCTAGTCTAGCCCTAAATATTGAAACACTGCGCTCGATACATGTCCTACTATCTATGAAATATTCGTACAAAAAAATGGTCTATACGAGCCTTTAATCATTTTGTTGATTTAGTGATATCCAATTGTTACATTACGTACAGATGAGTACAAATAGTAGAAGGAAACCCTCCCAAGGATCTTACGAGTCTCTTGGTTTATAAAATGCATTTTGGCATGGCCCTAATCAATTATTCGTTGAAAG
The DNA here is from genome assembly GCA_905220385.1 of Xylota sylvarum. Classification (NCBI taxonomy): domain Eukaryota; kingdom Metazoa; phylum Arthropoda; class Insecta; order Diptera; family Syrphidae; genus Xylota; species Xylota sylvarum. Next base: position 66,555,019 of record LR999958.1, on the reverse strand, counting down.
AACCTTATGATTGTAATAGTGTATCCGAAAGCGAGGAGGAAAATGAACAACTGAACAAGAGGCGATAGGTTAGAGAAGAAGTTATTGAGAAGAGGTTATACGGTTTAGACCATTTACCAGAATTTGTTGCAATTATGCATCCAAAAGCAGGTATTTCGATTGAAAGTCCCACAGTCGCACGATTTGCTTAAAATACCAAACAAAAATAATGGTTTCAAGAACTACTACACCAAACATTTACTTTTGTGAAAGTATAAATATAAATTCAGTAGTGAGTAAATAGGTAAGACACTTGTAGCCAAATGGTTATTTATTGTCATTCATTCATTGTATCATTGTCTTCTCTTATTTTACTTTATTATCTGTTTATTAATTTTTGTTTTCCGAGAAGATTCTATTTAGTTAAGAAGGACTGCAAGTAATTGTATCTGACCGTGTGTTATAAATCACAAAACGAATTGGCCTTGCTGCAGACAAATATTAGGAGAAAACATTAACCTGCAAGTCGCATTAAAAAACTTATGTCAACTAGAAGAAGAAGTTGAATAGTTAAATACAAATATTCACCTAGCAGCATAGTAAAGCACACCTACTTGTCAAAAAAGGATATTGAAAACATTAACTACTCATATGAAGTTAAGAACTAAGAAAAGAAAAAAAGGAAAGCACGTAAGACTTGGCAAAGAATCCAAACATTTGAGAATAAAAAGATTCGAAATGCGCTATCCAATGAACTCAATGAGTTTTACATGTAACATCCTAAAACATTCGAAGTTATCGCGTAATTCAGTTTAAAAACTGCATTCTCGCCACGCCCACTTTATAAGGGCTGCATTAGAAGGGGGATAGCGTATCGTAGGATCCATTCCAGACGGATTGTAGCTTTTCTGTATGTTTTTATAGAACGCTGTGAAAAATTATAGACTCAAACCCAAATTTCCATTTTTCTTGTAATGAGTAATAAACGTTTATTATTGGTTTTGTCCCAAAATATTGGCATACGATACCAATTCCGAAACAAACTTTATATCACTACCCCATCAGTTTGGCCTAAAAACAAATCATTCCCTCAAGAAAAGATGAGAGGAGCCATAAGAGGTACGTTGGGTCTGTAAAAAGAAAAGACGAGGTCATCGTAAATTACGAGAGGAGTTCTAAAGGGGCGCACAATCGACGGGACCTAAGGGGATCTTCAATGGTTTTTAAATTAATGAGGTTGAGGCGGTCTTGACAGTAAGGCAAGATAAGAGAGATCTCGAAGGGCAAATCGAGAAAAACGACATTGAATGTTCCCAATTCTGGGCACATGAACTCGTTAAAGGAGTGACCAAGCTTGACTGGCATACTCAAGGAGACGTCGAACGAAGAGTATATAGGCTTATATTGCTAATGTTACAGAAGGAACAAAATATTAGCAAAAGTGCTCGAAGTATAAATTGTTCCAGAAAAAAGTGCAAAACGCCATAAAACACTTTAAAACCCATGGAACATTTGCAGACAAAAGACCAGACCAGATCCAGACCTACAGAAACAAGTAAAAGGGAGGATTCTATTATTGTCCGACATGCTCTAAGAGACCCTGGTGCTCAGCCGGATCGCGCATCCATTCTTTGTTCCCGCATTTTTTCTTGACTTCCGATCGCCAAAATTTATACTTAACATACTGCGAGTTTTCTTTTGGAATCGGAACGGCAACCCGGAAACAACTAGCAACACACGTGTAAATTTTCAAAAACTAAATAATTTGTTATTTCTTTCTGTCTTTGATGTACTCAATAGCCTTAATACATAAGTTACAGTTCTCTTGTATATTTATTTGTTCGCTTGAGTGAAATTGACAGATAAAAACACTTCAAGTTGCAAGCCTCCGCAAAATCTTACAAATTATTTAACTTTTCATCCAATCATTTACCAAAATGTTGAAGAAAATTCACCAACTGAAAATAAGTATGAAGTATAAAATTTTGCAAATCTATAAAAGAACCACAATTGTCAAATGTGCAGCGATTCTGATTCGATCAACGATATGCTAGAATGCCATAAATGTGACCTCTGGTTCCACTACACGTGCGTGGAGTGGACAGCTTTATCAACGAGCAGGAGTTTATTTGTGCAGTATTTTCAAATGCCAACCACCGATCACTAAAATATTAGTCGACACTAACTTCGTTGTCTACTACAGTCGTGACATCTCTGGCGGAGCCCATGACCTCCGATCTGACAATCTGTAATCTAGAACGACCGCATGTGCATTACCTATGTCCGACATCAATCGAAAATTTGTTGAGAATTATTAAGAGGCGTGTAATGGCCCTAAAACCGAGGAATGTGAAGGAGTTATGGGACAGTATCCATCATGAATGGTTTAAAAAACCGAAGGTGCACCCGCCTCTCGTCCTCCACGAATAAAAGATTTGCTGCCGTAATTACCCAAAAAGGGTACCCAACTAAGTATTAGATGGGACTCAAGCGTGTTACGAAAACATCTATGTATGTATTTTATATATATGTATTTTTTTTGTATTCTTGCTATTATTGCTTTCTTAAAATGGTTAATTAATTATTTAAGTATATCTATATATGAATAAAAGAAAACATTGAAGTTCCGAAATACATTTGTTTTATCCAATCATAAGTAGCGTGCCAGCACTGTAGTTAACTCAAAGCCACTAACTAATTTTTTTTCTTTTTCAATTTAGGTGTCTCCACACAGGAGTACACAGGGAGATCCGAGTGCTAGCTGCGTATGCAGTCACACCTCCTCCTACTTTCCTACCTGCCAATCTCTGCTGGAACTGTAGACAGAGTCACAAACCTTGATTGATTCTTGATTCAGGCGGCGGTGACGACTTTCTTAAAAAATGTTTGCATTTTTTATTTAAAAGAAAATACATATTCCCGTATAATAATATATATATCTACATATGTACATATAATAGGCAGTAATCGACAAGAATCGGTTTGTGAATTTTTCTTGCATCACCACACAATGCACTCCTACAAGCAAATACCGCTCATTCGGGAAATAGAAATAATCTTATCGTAGCTTCGAGGACTTGCAGGCATAACACGCTTGAGAGAATAACTCGCATAATAAAAGCGTAACGTCGGTAAATAAGTTTCTAAATCATAAACTTTATCATACGACCTTTAACCATCATCATCCATCTGTACGGCACAAGACAAAACAAACCGTCCTTCCAGCTGGTAACTCTGAGAAAAGCCACCCCACGACGTCGTATACTTCTCCATAAGGGAGTCACAGAGTCAGTTATAAATGTATCTATTTTCAACACAATAGAGTCGACTTAATAAAATTACTTCCACGCCAGTTGTGGCATACGTTAGGAAGTCAACAGAAAAAAAAAACATTCTGGTCCTCTCCATTTCCATCGGTCGCATGCCTCTCCTAATAAAGTCCATTAAAATCGAAAGGATTCAATTTTAAAGGCTGGAAAATTTATCCAAAAAATATTAAAAATTCAATATAACCCCTTTTTGACGAACCGGACTATAGCACCTTTTTTTTTTTGTGAGAAGAGCGCAGAGGTAAAGACCCTGAATGTACTTAAGATGATTTATGGATACTGCGTTGCGCTGGTTCTCTGATACATCCCCATCCTTTGTGCTAATCATATTATTTACACCATTGAGGATTAACTGGATGACTTGGTGACTCGGGATGCGAATAGTTTTCCATCATCCCCTAAGCACTATTCAGTGAATGAAATCGCACCCCTGGTGTGATGCCCGAGCATGAGGCACTCCCACGGGGATATCAATGACATATGTAAAACGTAAGACTTCAAGCGGGTGCTAAGACCTTAAATAACTGTCGACGCGTGTACGCGCTTCCGTTTTCTGTTGGACAGTGTACTTCACACCCCTCGTTCAGTGTCGTTGTCAATGCAACCCTGTGCAATGACTTTTGTTGCGGTGATGCTCGTTCGAAGAAATAAAAAAAAAAAACTTTAACTCGCTTTGAATAGCTAATCGTTTATGTTTGGTTTCAGTTGAATGGGTTCAACCTGCCGTTCTGACAGGCACGAGGGGATATTAATATTTTGCCTTTGAATGTCGGTTGATTGCCGCAATATGAGAACTTGCAATCACTGACGGCAAAGTAGGCAATCATAAATGATTGACTTGCAAGGTTTTGTGTGAAAAACGTCGTCCGGGGGATGTTTGATGTTGTTTGCTGTTTTCCTTTATAAGGATTAGAGAAACATCCATTAGGTTTGGTAACTGGATTTCGATTTTTTTCTCGTTTCGATGGAATGCAATGAAACTGTATTTAAGCTGAAGTCATCTATTACACATAGTATCAAAGTGTTGGGTAGATTAATGAAGAGTGATGCTTATTTGCAAGCCACGTGGCTCGTACTTACGTTAAGATATGCAAGTGTAGTTTCGTACGAAATATGTATAGCGTTACAAATTTAAGGATTTGCACTTCCTGAAAATATTTTGGACATATTTTAGCATGCTTAGTTAAGAGGGGAGATTGTGCATGGACATGGGGATGGGATTTGGCTACGAAAAAATCCTAAGAACTTATTGATATGTTCCGAGTTTCTGACTTAGAACACGGGGGTTGTGGTAATAAATGGTGGGGGTTTTAAATATGTTATGCTGCGTCAAGGCGATATTGGTAAAGGGTCCTGTTTTTGTTTTTTTAATACAACAGTGTGTTTCAGATATCAAAAAATTTTTTCCGTTTTAATCGATGCGATTAATTATGGATAACAGCATCATTTAAATGTCTTCCACGGCAGAGTTATAAAAGAATGCATTCTTTCGGGAATTCAATATTTAACAGTCATTGAATTAAAATCATTTTGTAAGTCAATTGAATTCACTTGATGTGAGTTGAAGTCAGCAATGAATTCAAATATTTCGATGAAATCTTAGTGAATTCATTTGGAATCAGTTGAAGTCATTAAATTCAACTAAAACCTGTTGAAGTCAGTGAACTCAACTGAAATGATTTGAATTCATGTGACGTCAGCGATTTTGCTGGAACGTTTTTTGCTTCTGCAACTAGTTGAAATCTGTAAGACTTGAAGAAGGTAAGCGATTTTACTTGTGAACCATAAAAAAATAAATGAAATAGACAACAACGTTAATATTTAACAATTTAACAGTGTTAATATTTTTATTTATGTATTTTGAAAAGTTAAAATAAACTGATTATGAACAAATTAACTAAAAATTTTGAAATTTTTTCCGTATCATTCACTTTCAATAGCCGTAAAACCGTTCAAAGTTTTCATCTCGAAGTGCTCCTTGGCGAGGGTTGTTGACAAGACTGGCAAAAGAAAACAGTCTTTCCACGCAGCTGAAGAAGGTAGGGGAGTGTTATATTTAACAGTAGCATTTTCTTATGTTGGATAATGATCCAATATTTCAAAGCTAGTTACAGGATTGGCTTGATATGCATAAAATTCATTGTCGTTTGTGGTATCAAGGTTATTAAAGTTTTCTAAAAATCGTTCTGGAATACAAAAGATAATGTACCTATACTAGTATTTTATTCTTTGAGTACTTCTTAAATGCACAGATATGAAATTTCACCTTCTATCTCAAAATTGAAGGCCCAGAAAGTAGTGAAGTACAGTCAGACGGACGGACATGGCTCAATCGCTTTCGCTATACATATACATATGTATATACTTTATAGGGTCTATCTCAATGTTACAAACTTACCCTTAGGATAGGGTATAATTAGTCAGAAACAGAAACTAAACTCATTAATATTTTTTCTTAGAAAAAGCGTTATTTACTAGATTTATGGCAAAAAAAAGAAAACGCATTTCAATCAAACCAAGTACATACATATGTATATGTACATATACGTACCTACGTACCTTCAAAACCTTGAAAAATGTTTCACAAGAAAATAAGGTTTGGAAATTCAAATCATTAGACGATGTTGAATATTGAATATCATCGGCCTCATTGAAAAATTTTGTCTTTTTCTGTTTCGGTAAGGCTTCAGCATCTGTCTTTTCTACCTCAAAATCGTCTGATAAAAATTTACTTTCAGTTTTTTATAGAAAACAAAGCACGTTAATCATTGACTTTAGACAGACAGACACTGAGTAAACACTTTCGATAAACACGCAGCCCTTTTCATTATGGTGTTCTTTACTCTAATACTTTTTTGTAAACAACATTACGAGAGCAATGCATGCAAATTATAGAAAGTACTGAATATTAAAACTTCACTCCTTTCGTTAAGTCTAGCACCAGCTAAGCTGATGGCCCTTTAAAAAGAATGAACATGATCCATTCACTGAAGTCAAGTGAATTCAAATTATTTCTGTTTAATTTATTAATGACTTCAACCAATTTAGTTTGAATTCACTACTGACTTCAACTCACTTCAAGTGAATTCACTAATGTAATTCAAAAGAATGCAATCATTTGATTTTAATTCAACGATTGCCAAAAATTGAATGCGTTACACACCGACTTCAGAAGAATGGTGACTTAATTTTTGTTTAATTTGCAGTCTTTTTAGGAAAAGGACTTCAAATCATTTCTATATGAATTCAATAGAATTAACCTCTCAAAATATTTAATTCTTTTTCAACTCTGCTCTTAAACGCAGAATGTTTCATAACTTTTTCACATAAATCGGGTGATATGACAGTAATATGGTATTCGATGTTGATCCTGGGGTCGTGTAATATCTGTAGCTTATTGGCATGGAACGTAAAATTGACAAAGGCGTCAAGAAAGAAGCTCAAAGGCTTCAAATAAAAATTAATACGAACGAGGCGGTTCTGGTCAATCTCTGGAGATAGCACGGTCACCAAACTTCGATTTCAATACAGTGAAATCTCTCATTGGCGGACACCCTGTTTAGCGGACAACTCCCATTAACGGACAAAATAAATTTAAATAGCTGGATTCTACTATTTGCCATAAAAATATTTTTCTCAATAACGAAAGAATCTGTTTAGTAGACACGGATAAAACATTTCTTATTATTACTTTAAGCGGACATTATGAGATCCGAAAAAAAAGTGCTTGCAGGGGAAGTACCACTTTTGTGCAGACCATTGGCGAGGTTGGTAATAAATCTCGGGGTAGCCTAGTGCTGCCAAAAATTTATCTAGAAAAACATCACATGATGAATGAAAATTTACCAATCCCACCAAAAATTTCACCCACAGAAATTTACTAACCACTAACAGATGTAAGTAAAAAAAATAAAAAATGTTTGAACGAGAATTCTTTAATAGTACAGAGTGTTTGCGGTGTGTAACTTTAAATGGTCCAATTCGACACAGAAATCAACGCAAGAAATATTATTTTTGCTGAAAAAATTATCTAATGTTACATACACTGATCGAAAAAAGTATTGGCACATCTGATCTTTCTTTCAAATAATGCTGTAAAATTTCCGTTTTTCAGTTCAACTTTCATAAAATGTCTTTATTATTATGAAATAACTCAGGAATATTGCAAAAAGTAAAAAAACTTATAAAAAAACTTAATAAGTCGTACAAAAAAATAAAAAGAACATAATAGTACCTCATTCTTCCCGCGAAAAAAGTATTGGCACAACTGCTTTCGACATTGTATTTTAACTCTAAATTTTCTCTGACATCTCATAACAACCCTGAGCTTTAAGCGTCATCATGGAGGACAAATCAAACAATTCATTGGAGGTAAAATATCTGATCAGATCAGTTTGTAATCCTATTAAATTTTGTGAGAATTGTTTAAAATGACAGGGAAAGGCAAGACCACAAGTATAGCGGATCGAAAAATAATTCTACGTTTACATGCAGAGGGTAAATCACTGAGTAAAATTGGGAAAATAGTCGGGAAGAGTCGTTATACTGTATGGAGTTTTGTAAACCGGTTTAAGTGCAAAGTAAATCTGGAAAATAAGCAAAAAACAGGACGACCACGAAAACTAAATGATAAAGAACAAAGAAGTGTCGTAAAATTTGTCAGAAAAGATCCAACAACAACGTCATCCCCCATTGCGGTCCAACTTAAGGATCAATTTGATAAGATCGGGACACCAAGAGCAGTGCAAAATGTTCTTCGCAAAGCTGGTTACAATAGCAGGGTACCTAGGAAAAAACCATACATATCGAAGACCAACCAGGGCAAGTGAATTGAATTTGCTCGGGAGCATCAAAACAAGGATTTGGACTTCTGGAGAACAGTCATTTTCTCGGATGAAAGTAAGTTCAACATATTCCGTTGTGATGGTCGAGTTTCAGTACTGCGAAAACCAAATACTGAGCTAGAAAGGAGAAACATGTTGCCGACAGTTAAACATTTTTTTTTTTTTTTTACAATTCACGCGCGCTCAAGGGCTTATTACTACCCTTTTAATGTCAAGACACAGCGCGGGCGTTAGGGAAATTAGGAAGAGAAGATAGGAGATACCGATGGACGTTGGTTTTAAATGTTTGTGGATTATACTGTGAGGGAAAAATAGAACTTGGTAAAGCATTCCACATTCGTGTTGTACGGTTTATGAAAGAATCTCTACACTTGACGGTACGTCCGAAAATAGGCTTGAGGGTATACTGATGAGCATTCAAAGCGTGTCGAGTATTGCGAGAAAATTGATGAAGGGGCGGAATGCAACTGGCTATTTCGCTGGAGCACTGTTTGTGAAAAAAGCGATAGAATAAGGAAAGGCAAGAGACATTTCTGCGATGTTGGAGCGAGTCAATAGACTCCGCTATGCTTCTGTTCCCTATTAGTTTTAACGCTCGATTTTGAATTCTATCCAGCAGGTGCAAAGAGGTCTTAGGAGCACCAGACCAGAAATGAGCATTATACTCGAGCTTGGGGCGGATGTATGCCTTATATATTGTAGCCAGATCAGAGGGGGTAAAGAACTTCTTGCAGCGTTTAAGGAATCCTAAACATTTCGCAGCATTCTTGGCGGATTCGAATATGTGATCATTCCAACGAAGCTGGTCGTTAACACACATACCGAGAATGGAAAGTTTTTCGGTTTCGACGATGCAAGTGCCATTCATTGATAATGGCAAGGGGTTAAGGTTACGCTTGAGCGACAGCTGACAGCATTGGGTTTTCGAAGCATTAAATTCCACTCTGTTGTTTATACCCCATTTAATTATACTGTCAAGATCGGAATTTAATGAGCTTAACATACACTGCCGTTCCAGTTCTACGGCCGAAGAGCAGGGACGTGAGTCTGGGAACGAATATGAGAAGCTGAGGGTGCTGTCGTCAGCGAAGGAATGTATTGGATTAGAAGTAGCAGACAAGAGATCATTTATGAATATAAGAAAGAGAGTCGGAGACAAAACGGAGCCTTGGGGAACACCAGCATTTATATGGTGGATAGCAGACTTGAAACCGTCCAAGACAACTTGAATTGAACGTTCCGAAAGGTAGTTTCTAATCCATTGAAGAAGAGATTCATCGATGCCAAATGCACGCATTTTCGACAAAAGAGCTTGATGCCAAACTCTGTCAAATGCCTTTGAAATATCAAGCGCAACAATCTTACATTCACCAGAATGATGCAGAGAGTGGTTCCACTTTTCGGTGAGATATACCATCAAATCACCAGTGGACCTTTTGCTACGAAAACCATACTGACGGTCATTGAGGAGCTTTCGTGATTCAAGATATTTCATAAGCTGACGATTTATCAGCGTTTCCATGACCTTGGAAAGAAGGGACGTAAGTGCAATGGGTCGATAGTTGGAGGGAGAAGATTCGCCTTTTTTAGGGACGGGCTGAACAAATGCTGTTTTCCATCTACTCGGGAAGAGTCCAGAAGAGTAGGATAGATGAAAAAGCTTAGGCAGTGGTTTTGCCAGCGTGGAAGAACACCTCTTCAGAATAATGGGTGAGATACCATCTGGACCAGCGGATTTATTAATGTTGAGATCTTTAAGTACTCTTGCTACTGTACGAGTGCGAAAGTGGATTTGTCCCATAGAATGTTCGACGCGCTCAAGTACAGGGGGGGCAAAGCACAATCTGGGAGTGTGGAGTTCGCAGCGAATAGGGCTGCAAGCAGATTTGCCTTGTCCAAAGAGCTGACAGCTGGAGTGTCATTGTGAACTAGCGTTGGGGTGGAAGATGAGGCGCAATTTTGTATGTTTTTGACGAACGACCAAAAATTTTTGCTACCTTTGGGACAGTGTAGAATCTTTTGCCTCAATTTTTGGTCGAAGGAGAATTTTACACGGCGAATTAGAGCATTGCGATCATTTCTGGCTCGTTTAAATATTTTTCGGTTTTCCTCTGTTGGGTTGGCCTTAAATGACCGAAATCTTAACTCCCTCAACCTGTTCGTAATCGTATCGGCGGCGGCGTCCACGTCGTTATCGAGGAAGCATAACGACCAGTTAAAACTCCTAAAGAAGCTGTTCATGCCGTCCCAGAATGTCGAAGCCAACCAGAATTGTGTATATTGAAATCGCCCGCAATGACGATCTCAGTATGAGGGTGATGGGAATTTTCAAATCTGAATAATCAGAGTTCTCACCTACCTGTGTTTCACCGAGTGCCAAAACAGCTGGCCTGTATATACAGACGTGGACGTACGCGGCAAAGTGATTCTTCCTTAGCCCACGAATGTTACTTATATCCACTCTAAAATTCCCTAGCATTATAAAAGACAAACACAAAAAACACAAACCCCGACGCTACTAAGCAGAGCTGTGAAGTGTAGATCCTACGTTAGTTTTCCAAAACACATTGCCGTAGGTGTTATGCCCGTACGACAATATGATTTGGTCCACCAACAAAATAAACACTCACAGCCCGCTATTCGTCTGGTGCTACTTTACCTTAAGCATTGCGTCGACCGCATGAGGAAGAAAACAAAAACATACGGCAAATGCAATGTCTAAGATCCAGTGGCAGTCACAAGAGATGGAGAGGAGAGGGGGGATGACCCGGCTGGTACCAGCACACTTGTTTTTTTTTTTTTCTATGCACTTCACTGCACTGAATATCGTTGCGCGCGCGATAGAAACTGTTTATATTAGTTTTTTTTATTTTGGTTGCTTAGTATTAAGAATATTTATTTTTGGTGGAAGGTTTTGTTTTTTTTTTTTTTTTTAGAATTAAATTTTTTAAGGCTGGGCTATTTATTTGTGTTTTGTTTTGTTGGATTTTTTTTTTCCACGCGTAACACAACGTAACGTAACAAAAAGCACGCGCCCACAGCACGAGTCAATCGGTAACTGACATGGGGGTGGTGGAGTGCTCGTATAGGGTTGTATGGCAGCCTCGGGTATTGGGGAGCTTGTTTTTATTGGGGAGATTATGGACAAGATGTGCTACCTTAACATATTAAAAAACAATTTGTCAAAAAGTGCTGAAAAATTGGGTCTTGCTGGAAATTATTATTTTCAGCAGGATAACGACCCAAAATATACTGCCCATTTTGTACGAGAGTGGATTTTGTACAACACACCCCTTACGTTAAAAACTCCGCCACAATCCCCCGACTTAATCCCATAGAGCATTTGTGGGATGTCCTTGACAAGAAAGTTCGGTCACATCATATTTGCAGTAGGGCTCAGGTAAGACCGACACTGACTGAAGAATGGTCTAAAATTGGATCAGAAATAACCGAAAAACTTGTTACATCTATGCCAAATAGACTAAAAGAAGTCTAAATGAAGAAGAAAAGAACTAAATGAAGTACGATTATGTTTTTTTTTAATTTTAATATTGTGTATTTGTTATTTTTTGCAATAGCCTAGAGCTATTAGTTTAGTAATAAAAACATTTTATGAATTTTTGTTTGAAAAAGGAGTTTTGTACAGTTATTTATGAAGAAAGGTTCGCTGTGCCAATACTTTTTTCGGTCAGTGTATACTGTTAATCAAATCATTACTGAAACTATTCCTTTTTTATTTTTCACATCTGTTAGAATTGAAAAGATACTTTCCGCTTCAGCATTTGAATGCGGTAACGTTCAACAAACTTTAGCGATGTCATCTAAATTTAGAAATATGTACAGTCACTCACTTTAATATTGAGAATACAAATATATATCAAATTGATTAAAATAATTATTTAAGAAATTACATTGTAACAAAATTTAACTCACAAAAATATTCGGGCATGCATATTTTCCTTGATTTAAAAAAAAATATATATATTTCTGAAATATGGATAACGGTACTTGTTGCTAGAATTATTATGGTTTGTAGAATCCTTTTTTAGTTGGGAGTATTTCTATGCAGTGTGAGCATACAATTTAAATAATTTTGAAACGATATCAAAAGTATTCATTAAAATGGACAGAAAAGGCAAAAATACTACTCTGGAACAACGCGAAACGTTGATTTTAATCATGAACGAGGCAAAACACAACGACAAATTGCTGCTTTATTAAATATTAGTAAAAGTACAGTTGGTGGCATAATAAAAAGGTTTAAAAGTGAAAAAGAGACGTCCCAAACTCTTAACGGATAAAGAAGAAAGACTAGTTATGAAAAGAGTAAGAGCAGACCCTAGGATAGCTGCAACTAAAATTAAAACAGAGTTGGAGGAAAGCCGCGAAAAGTTTGTTAACGGTGAAACTGTGAGGAGGTGCATAAAAAGGTATGGGTACAACTGCAGAACAGCACGGAAAGGCCTTTCATAAGTGAAGTTAATAAAAAGACGAGATTAGAAATTGCAAAACTATACGAGAATTAGGGTGAAGACTTTTGGAACAACGTTTTATTTTGCGACGAACGCAAATTTAATGTTTTCGGGTCAGATGGAAGGACAAAAGTATGGAGAAAAAAATATCAAGAGTAAAGTAAAGAAAATTTGGTAGGTACAGTCAAACACGGTGGTAGCTTGGTTATGGTTTTGGGGTGTATGTCGGTGAAAGGGCTGGGTTATTTAGTCTTCATCGATGGAATAATAGACAAGATTATGTACTTGGGCATTTTAAAAGATCACTTGACGAAGAGTGCACAAACCTTGGGAATAGGAGATAGTCTTAGGTTCTATCAAGACAATGAGCCCAAGCACACTGCTCTTATGGATAAGACACGGCTGCTATACAACTGTCCAAAAGTACTTAATCCTCCACCCCAATCGCCAGACATGAACCCTATAGAAAATCTTTGGCATCAACTGGAACTACGAGTTCGAAAACACAATATCACCAATAAGGCACAGCTTAAAACGAGTGACTGTATGTAATGGTTTTTTCTTATAATGTTTTGTTTGTCCAATTTAAAACCCCATTTCATCGATATTCATGCTTTTAAGCAATGATTTCGGTTCGTCGGTTGCTAGGTTTCCCCAATCGTCTTCTACTGCATTTTTTTGAAAAGAATCTATTTCACGCGCAATGTTGAATAAGGTGTTTGATATACATTCTTATATATACATCAAAAGCTTTGTCGGGTCTTAAGAATTCCATCTCCAAAATGGTTTAATCCTTCAAAGGTAAGTGTTTAACCATTTCATTCACCGCAATTATATATATAAAAGTTGTAGCAGTTGGCTTTAACTCCTCCAATGTCCTGGCTACTTATAACATTTTCACAATCTGACCCACGAAATGTATCTTCTACTGCCCATTTATACGTACATATGTATCATATTTGGGTTTTCCAAGACTTCAAGCTGTGATTTCCATGCAAGGAAAAAAATTGAAGATACTATAGAAAATTTCGAGTTATCTTAAAGAATTAAAAATTTGCTTTCCTGTACAATACAGTGAATTAAAATGTTATTACTCCGGAATAATGCATTGAATTCATTCATAAACTTCAGCTCATATTTTAAAAAAGTAAAGTATGCTCCATTTTTATTTCTTTTTCTAGTTTTTTCTCTTCTTTTAGCTAATCTGAAAAAACTGCTCAACACTTCGCTCTACACATGAATGCAATGAATGCCAAAGAGTACTTGCCGGCTTCAACATTTTTGTGCATTCAACCCCAAAATGCGTTTGAAATTCAACTAATATAATTGAACTTTTAACTGTCTCAGACACATACATACATATGTAAATACATACGATGATATTCCTCTTATCAAATCTTTACACTCTTTTGGGATTTATTTGCATGCGCAACTTGCTACTAAAGCGGAGGAATGGCATATGAATTTCGTTATAACAATTTATTTGGACAAAATTACTGCTCATAACAAAGGAATTGTGCTTACCGATCATTACAGAGGCATTATCACACGCTATACCTGTAATATTTTCCAAAGGTATTCCTTTCTGTCATCATTTCCTGTCTCTGCACTGCAATCACTATGTAATTTATTAACTCTAACAGTCTTTTCATTAATTTACCTTGAGTTGGATGTACAAGCTTTACCAAACAACATAAGTAGATTCTTTTTATTTGTTATATCAGCGTTTTCATCCACTAAAGTCGAAAAAACGGATTTCTTTCAAAATAGAAACTAAGTCGTTTTCTTCAAGTGGAGAAATTACTTCTTTAATGATTTGCATACACTTAGTTTTCCCTAAAGTTAGTTTGTTTCCAATTTCTGAATCTGGAAACATATTCTTTAGTAGGGGAGTCAGATGATCAACCAATTGGATTGCAACACTGTGCTCAGCAAAAAAGGTGGCTAAAATTATTTCTGCGATTTTTACTTTATTTTCAATCCTTGTAAAATTTGTGAAAGTGATCCCGATACCTGGTGTTTGTTGAACCGCTTTAAAAATTTTTTCTGCTTCCTTACAGAGTTGTGCTTTAACATTTCGGTTTTGACACAGAAAAATGTCGATCCACATGCTGTGCAACTTGGTTTCTGGCAGTACTGCGGTAGCCCTCTCTTTCTTTCCAATTCAGCATCCCCACTTACACTACAATTGTAGTGTTTCACTATGATTCTCAACTTTCATCATGCTATCACTGCGTTACTACGAAAAATTGCAAACCACTCACTATGATCTAAAAAAAACAGAATACACTATGTATTTTATATTTTCGCCTAAATCTACTTAATCACCTGAATGCATCCATTCTACAATGGTGTTAAACAACTACGACAGTAGTGACAAACAAACAAACTAACGGTTCTTGTTATTATAGTGGTGGAATTGACAAATGCAGCACTTACTCGTAATTTTGCAATCATTTTCAGTAAATATGAAACGATATTTTAAAATTATTCAGAGGTATGAATTAATTTTTAATAGTGTTGTTTTTATTCATGTACATATGTAGTGTACTTCATGTGATATATTATTATATTAAATCTATCATGTTTTCTTAATTCAAGAGCTGAGGAGAAATCTGCAGTTTCAGCGTTGTCAAAAGAGACAAGTTCTGTTACAAACTATTGAGGTATGTATACATACCTATATGTACATACATTCATATGTACATTTGCAGTCACAATGTAATTAAAATATCTTCTAATAAACGAAACAAGAACAATCAGTCTGAAACCAAAAGCAATGGTACATATAAGAGCATCAGTAGATATCAGTAGTAGGGTTAGACCGGGTAAATGTAAACAGGGGTAAATGAAACGGTTATAACTTTCAAAATATGAACATTACAGAACAGTCAGTAGATGTCATTGGATCTAAACTTTAACTTGCAGCTTCAACATTGTCTTTGCTTCGTACGGAAAAAAGTCATTCTAAGAGACATCCATCAAGAACATCCGGAAAAAAACTCTTTGAAGGTATTGACAGTTAAACAAATTTTCAACTTGATAAACCTTTTCGCCGTTTGACGTTTAAAGCTGCCAAATACTTTTGGTGGCCAAACAAAGTTATTTTCGATTTGATTTTCATGTCAGATAGACTGAAAGTGGATAAAATTTGTTTGATTCATTTCGTTTTAAATAAATATTGACGTTTTGAGTGTTCAGTTGCAAGTAGTATATTCTACAAAATTGTTGAAGATACAATAATTTGTATATTTAAAATAAAGCAATTTGCATTTCGTGAAAGAAAATGCCTGTGAAGTGTTGTGTAGTGAGCTGCAGCAATCGCTTTGATAGAGATGGCGGAAAAGTGCGATTTTTCAGATTTCCAAAAGATCGGAGGTCGAAAGAACTTGCAGATGTGCAAGGTCAAAGGCAAATTGCATGGCTGAGTGCAATTAAAAGGGCCAATCTGAAGAAGACGTCTTTGAAGTATACTCGCATATGCTCAGAACATTTCATGCAAGGTTAGTCAAACAAAATGGTAATCTTATTAATCATAGGTAATGTAAATATTTTTTCAGGACGTCCTGCACATCCTAAGGACAAGTTGAACCCAGACTGGGTTCCCAATAAAAATATGGGGTACAGCATCGAAGAAAAATGTGTAAGGAGATATGAAATGCTGAAAAATCGGGAGGTGCAAACTGAAAACGTTTGCATCGACGATACAAATATGCCTACTACATCTGCTGAAGTTGTCCCAGAAATCTCTGAAAGGGGATAAATGTGTTTGACGCCTTTGTGATGATTCTCATGAAGCTTAGACTGGATCTGGCATTCACCTATTTGGCATATAGGTATGGTGTAGCTTTATCTACCATATCTCATAGCGCTTAACACGAAAGTTGGTGCATTTAATCGTAGGCCTGATCAGATTGCCCTTGAAAATAATACGCCAAGTTATTCACTGCTATCATCGATTGTTTTGAAATAGTCATCGAAAATCCAGGTATACATAAATAATAATATTTCATTTAGCACTTACATTTCAAAACTGTTTTTTTTTATTTGTATCCTCAAGTCCTGCACTAGCGCGCTCGGAGGTGTTTTCTTCCTACAAACACCACAACACCTTAAAATACCTAATAGCGATTTCACCAGCTGGAGCTATAACATTCGTATCAAAGAGATATGGTGGCAGATGCAATGACAAAACAATTGTAGAAAATTGCGGATTCCTTGACAATATAAAGCCAGGTGATGTAATTTTATCAGATAGAGGTATACTAGTAAACCAAGTTATTCTAGATAAAGGGGCGAAACTATTGATGCCGGCTTTCCGAAGTGGCCAAGACCAAATTGATGTGGAAGATCTGGAAAGGACGCGGAAACTAGCAAGAGTAAGGATCCATGTGGAACGCGTAATAGGTGTTCTAAGACAGAAGTACCTCATCCTAACGAATCGCCAACCCATCACAGCCATTTCCAAAAAGAATGAAGATGGCATGTATTTTGACTCAATTGTAAGAGTTTGCTGTGGATTGGTCAATGTTATCCCCTCAGTGATAAACATGGATTAACTAAATAAAAACACAATTTTTTTGTAAATAAATAGATATTTTTTTTATTTTTATTTTTTGGCTTTCAGGTCACACGTACATACATACATATGTATGTAAGTAAGTATTTTATTCATTAAACAAAAACAAAAGGTAAATAAAAACATAAATAAACAAATTTACACACAAAAATAACAAAACAAAGTAAAATAAACGAATTCATATAACAAATTAACAAAACAAAGTAAAATAAACGAATTCGTATAACAATATATAGGAACATATATTATTATAACAATAATAAGGAACATTAATGTTATAATAAAAACAAAATAAATATCACAATTACTCAGACTGTTTGAGAAATAACGCGCTAACAATTCATAAATTACGATTTGATTAAAATACATATCAGTCTTCTCAATTTCATTATTATACAAATTAAAATCAAAATCTACTTTAATTACAACTTTAAATTTATGAGAATATATACAAAAGTAACAGAAAGGGGATTTCAAACTACCACACTGCATTTGGACTTGCCAGTAATATTCGTGGTTCTTATTTAAAACCCACTTTCCGTCTTCTTTAAGTAATGGGCAGTTCGATTTTGAGATGAATGCCGATATATCACCGTGTGTTAAACAAAATGGACATCTCACCTCAACGGGGAAGGATCCACAGCACTCACTTATCCACACTGCATGAGGAGAACAAGCATAGTAGGACTTTTTACTATCAATAAAAAGTCCACACTTTTTTATTCGTAATTGCTTGTGTCTACCTTTCTCTACTGACAGAATATGGTTTATCGCATCTGCCTCATGCCGACAACCGTACCGTATAGTTAGTGTCGAAACGGTTCGAGGATAACAAATTTGGTTCAGTAAACTCATTGATACTGAACTCAAATTTGTCCTGGATGCTTTTTTAAAAATTGATGCCGTTATCCTTCCCAGTCGAAGCTTATGCCATAGATACACATAGATTGTGCGGTAGTGAGACTTTCTATTAATTGACAGCACTTTGTGGACATCTCAAAATCGATCTCCATAGCTACAGTTCTTAAACTTATTCTATCTAACTTACAATAAATACTCTGATATAAATTAGCGAAATAAACATGCACTAAAAAATCTAATTCAATATAACCATCCATACATACAGTATTCGGTACGAAAGCACCGACAGCTTCAACGCCCTTCTTCCTCAGCCTGTCAAAGAAATCCGTCACTTTGTCTTCGGCTGGTGGTCTGGTTTATTTTGCTTTCTTAATACTTCTTCTTGCTTGGCCTTTAAAAAGTATCTCTTCTGATACCACTTGCAACTTATTTTTGCATGATGGTACTCGCCAATAAGCTGCAACATCTGTGACGGATACCTAGGGATATATTTAAAATATAATACTTTGCATTCACAACATTAAAAACAAACTCATTGTGTTTGACTCCTGGTGCTTTTTGTTCACTGCTTCCAGAGCAAACAATGTCGCTCCGATGTGCCTGCAACATTCATTCCATTGTTAATGGGACAGCCTGCCATGAATTTCACCCAACCTCCATTGTACATTTTTTCACCTTCCAGACCCTTGGTGAAATTGAAGGGCATCTTCGTCCTTGTATTTCTAGAATGCTACAAATAATTTATTACTTTTAAGTAAGTCACATTTAAAGGCAATAACTTACCCTGAAAGTTGAGGAGGTAAGGATCCATTGGCGCAATTTTCCATATTTTGCGCATGTAGAATTGCCTGTCTACTTCCGTTAGTTGCTGGGCGTATCGGGATATTTCCATTCTCACCTACATAGAAAAATATACAAACAATTATTTTTTATCAATTAAGCACTTAAAACGAAGATATTAGTTATAAACAAATCCTATTGCACTGGTTTTCCCGCTTTTGGTTTCTATTGTTTGGCCACCAAAAGTATTTGACAGCTTTAAACGTCATAATTTTGACAAGCAGGCGAAAAGGTCTATACCATGTTTAGAACATTATGATGGCATGCGATTCAAAAGCTTCATTGGCCGCGTTTATACCGTGCCAGTCGAGTGGTTTTTTCCGAAATAGTTACGGTATAAAACCTAACTTACTTTGGCGCTGCCACAATTCTGGAGTCGACAGAATAGCGTTGCTATTTATTGGCGCAACTATTTTTTGGTTGTGGCACCGGCATAAACGTTGTCTAGACTAACAACGCAAGTTATCTGCCAAAAGTCATTTGGTATTGTCTTCTTTGCATAATACCTTTTGGCGCTCAGCATAACTTTTAACCCCTGCCTCATTCTCCGATCCTTTTTAGCTTTATAAATAGCTAGTATATTATTTTTTTTGTTGGTTGGTATATTTAGGTATATTTAGGTTCAGAATTGATTTACAAAATTATTTACTGAAGTAATTTACGTCAAAGTTAATACAGCTGTTTTCTAGCACAGACACGCTATATACACTGCTGATGTAGCAACTCCAGTCTAGCAGCACCAGATTAGCATGGCATAAACACGGCCATTGACCATCAATACAAAAGGAGAAGACGAGTTCGAGGTACATACAGTTAGTCACAAAAGTAAGTAAGGAATTTAAACAAATAGTGTAAAAAACATACAGAAAAGCTACAATCCGTCTGGAACGGATCGTATGATACCCTATCCTCCTCTCTATAAAATGGGCTTGGCCAAATTGCATTTTGTACTGAAATATAGCTATAATGTCGAACGTTTGAGGATGTTACATGTAAAATTTTATCGAAATAGGTTTTTTGATGATAACGCCCCCAAAAAGTGGGCGTGGCCAAAACTATTCTATGGGTGAATTGTAGGGAATCTAAATACCCAAATATTTGGTCTTAACAAAATTTTTCGGTTTCATATAATTTAGTGAAGTTATAAAAAAGTAGGCGTGGCAGTGGGCGGATGTAAAAAAATTTTACACTAGTATTGTATCTTTTTCTCGGAAGCCCAGATATGAAATTTCAGCGTCCTAGTTAAAAATTTAAGGCCCAAAAATCGGTTTTGTGATGAAAACGCCCCCAAAAAGTGGGCGTGGCCAAAACTTTTGTATGGGTGGATTGTAGGGAATCTGAATGCCTAAATATTTGGTCTTAACAAAATTTTTCGGTTTCATATAATTTAGTGAAGTTATGAAAAAGTGGGCATGGCAGTGGGCGGATTTAAAAATTTTTTACACTTGTACTGTATCTTTTTCTCAGAAGCCCAGATATGAAATTTCATCGTCCTAGCTCAAAATTTAAGGCCCAAAAAGCGGTGACATACGGACGTACGGACGGACGGACGGACGGACGGACGGACGGACGGACGGACGGACGGTCATCGCTCAATCGATTTCGCTATTGATGCTGATCACGAATATATATACTTTATATGGTCTATCTCGATTATTTCTCTATGTTACAAACTATGTGTCAAACTTAATATACCCTTAGGATAGGGTATAAACACTGTTTATTTGTAGACTTTTCATATTGTATCTATTCATATTCCGCTAAAACTGCGTATGATCCTTTATTTAATATCTGTGTCATTGACGAATATGAAAAACATACAGAAAAGCTACAATCCGTCTGGAACGGATCGTATGATACCCTATCCTCCTCTCTACAAAATGGGCGTGGCCAAATTGCATTTTGTACTCAAATATAGCTATAATGTCGAACGTTTGAGGATGTTACATGTAAAATTTTATCAAAATAGGTTTTTTGATGATAACGCCCCCAAAAAGTGGGCGTGGCCAAAACTGTTCTATGGGTGAATTGTAGGGAATCTAAATACCCAAATATTTGGTCTTAACAAAATTTTTCGGTTTCATATAATTTAGTGAAGTTATAAAAAAGTAGGCGTGGCAGTGGGCGGATGTAAAAAAATTTTACACTTGTACTGTGTCTTTTTCTTGGAAGCCCACATATGAAATTTCAGCGTCCTAGTTAAAAATTTAAGGCCCAAAATTCGGTTTTGTGATGAAAACGCCCCCAAAAAGTGGGCGTGGCCAAAACTTTTGTATGGGTGGATTGTAGGGAATCTGAATGCCTAAATATTTGGTCTTAACAAAATTTTTCGGTTTCATATAATTTAGTGAAGTTATGAAAAAGTGGGCGTGGCAGTGGGCGGATTTCAAAAATTTTTACACTTGTACTGTATCTTTTTCTCAGAAGCCCAGATATGAAATTTCAGCATCCTAGCTCAAAATTTAAGGCCCAAAAAGCGGTGACATACGGACGGACGGACGGACGGACGGACGGACGGACGGACGGACGGACGGACGGACGGACGGACGGTCATCGCTCAATCGATTTCGCTATTGATGCTGATCACGAATATATATACTTTATAGGGTCTATCTCGATTATTTCTCTATGTTACAAACTATGTGTCAAACTTAATATACCCTTAGGATAGGGTATAAAAAGTACCGTAAGACGAGCAATATGTAACAGTTTCAAAAAAACTTACAGCAGAGTGCGAATTCATATCACAAAAATAAGTACACGGACATCGCACACTGAGTTAAAACTTTGAGCAAGAAAGACGTATTGCGAAAAGTGAGTATTTTTTCCCGAGTTTAGCTTTTCTTGTGAATTCAATATTAGAATTATTCAAAAATTCTCATTTGAAAAAGAAAATATCTTCGATATGGTTCTTCGAGGAAAACAACTTTCACAGGATATAAAGGATTTAATTATAATGTACCACAAAGAACAAAAAAGTGTACGGGAAATAACTAGCATTGTTGATAAGAGTCCCTTCACCATTCACAAAATAATAAAAAAGTATGACATAACGGGTACAACAGTAAACAAGGCTCGAAGTGGACGCCCTCGTACGTTTACAGCCCAAGACACTCGCCTGATTCTGCGCAAAATAAAAACATACAGAAAAGCTACAATCCGTCTGGAACGGATCGTATGATACCCTATCCTCCTCTCTCTGGGCGTGGCCAAATTGCATTTTGTACTCAAATATAGCTATAATGTCGAACGTTTGAGGATGTTACATGTAAAATTTTATGAAAATCGGTTTTTCGATGAAAACGGCCCCAAAAAGTGGGCGTGGCCAAAACTGTTCTATGGGTGAATTGTAGGGAATCTGAATACCCAAATATTTGGTCTTAACAAAATTTTTTGGTTTCATATAATTTAGTGAAGTTATAAAAAAGTAGGCGTGGCAGTATGCGGATGTAAAAAAAATTTACACTTGCATTGAATATTTTTCTTGGAAGCCCAGATATGAAATTTCAGCGTCCTAGTTAAAAATTTAAGGCCCAAAAATCGGTTTTGTGATGGAAACGCCCACTTTTGGACTTATGTATGGGTGGATTGTAGGGAATCTGAATGCCTAAATATTTGGTCTTAACAAAATTTTTCGGTTTCATATAATTTAGTGAAGTTATGAAAAAGTGGGCGTGGCAGTGGGCGGATTTAAAAAATTTTTACACTTGTACTGTATCTTTTTCTCAGAAGCCCAGATATGAAATTTCATCGTCCTAGCTCAAAATTTAAAGCCCAAAAAGCGGTGACATACGGACGGACGGACGGACGGACGGTCATCGCTCAATCGATTTCGCTATTGATGCTGATCACGAATATATATACTTTATAGGGTCTATCTCGATTATTTCTCTATGTTACAAACTATGTGTCAAACTTAATATACCCTTAGGATAGGGTATAACAAGACCCCAAATTAAGTGCTCCCAAAAATCAAAAAGAGGTGGCCAATGATATTGGTAAAGAATGCAACCCTCAGACCATTCGGCGTGTCCTCAACAATGCTGGTTATCAAAAAAGCCTTTTATTATTAAAGTCAATCGTCTAAAAAGACTATCATTTGTAAAAGACCATCTCATATGTGATTCCGATTTTTGGAATACCGTCATTTTCACCGACGAGAGCAAGTTTAACATCCATGGATCAGATGGACGTGGCAAAGTTTGGAAGAAGGCGAACAAGGAGCTAGATCCGAAAAATATGGCTGGTACTGTTAAACACGGCGGTGGATCAGTTATGGTCTGGGGGTGCATGGCGGCTTCTGGGGTGGGTAATTTAGTGTTAATCGACGAAACGATAGATCGTTACGTTTATTTAAACATCCTAAAAAGCAACCTGCACCAGAGCGTAGAAAAATTAGGCTTAGTGGGATCATTTATCTTCCAGCAAGATAATCACCCGTAAGCACATTTCGCTCTTGGTTAAGGAATAGTTGCTTTACAACGTTCGAAAACACCCGCGAACACTGCCCCAATCACCTGATTTGAATGCTATTGAGCATCTATGGGAACATCTGGAGCGAAAGATTAGGAAGAAAAAACATATAATTTCTTTATCAAAATTAAGCTCGAATTGTTTTATCGTTCATTGCACAACAAAGTATAGGCTGTGTACTTATGTACTTTTGTGACTAACTGTACATATGTACATACATAAGTATGTATGTTGCATACATCATTTGCAGCAACAACTACGGTAGAAAACAACTGAACCAACTGTGTTTAATAAACTTCCCTCAGACTTAAAAAAAATATTATACATAAAGCGTTTGAAAGATTTTTTCTTGCTGAAATATATGTAACTTTTAAATTTCCTTAATTATTTAATTTTCAACTATTTCTTCCTTGAATATGTTAAAATTAAAAACTCACTTTACAAATATTTCTTTTTTTTTGTAAACTTTTAAACTGCAATCTTCTGCAGATAAGCACCTGATGCTTCGCAAATAATTGGATACCTATGTAAAACTAATCTTGGCTAAATAAACTGAATTTGAATTGAACAAAAAATATTGTCGCTTGATAGACTAGCTTGCATAGAGAAATATGAATCCAACCTTAATCAATTACCGTCGAAGTTTTTTTAAAATTAACTTTTTTCGGTTAGATGTTAAAAAGTGTGATGGTTTTTTTTACGTCAGGTGAATAGGTGCACTAGCTGTATTTATTATAAAATCGTGCGATTAACCAAAAAATTGCATTTTACTTCTAAACTATGTAAAAAGATAGCATTTGATATTTTTAAATTATTTGCAGACGGGCCGTGACTCAAGTGGTAAGTGCGTTGGACTACGGACCCAGATAACACCTAAAATATCTTTCATGGCCGCACCTCCACGAGCGTCTGACAAATAACCGAGAATAAACTGTCATTAAAAAGCTTCTCAAGAACAAAAATTGCCCTTCGGATACGGCATTAAACAGTAGACCCCTTCCATTCGTATAAAGAATATAACACGCACAACCGAATGGTCTTGAGCAGCTAGACCCTGGGTCCCAAGGATCTGTCGCGCAAAAAATCGTCGGTTTTAAAATGGTTGATCAGATTCTTAGATCTTACGAACAAGCCCTTCCGCACATTTTCTATACAAGGTGTCTCAAAAGAAAGTTTAAATTTAGTGAATTGATTAAAAAAAAGTAAGCCATCTATTGAAAAAATGTTTATTAATTATTAAAGTAGACAATTTGGGAATTTATTTCTTAAAAATAATATCGTCCAAATGAAAATCCTTGCGGCACTCATTTTGTCGAACAGTAAAACTTCTCATGACGGCTCGAATTGAGAGGTTCGGATCGTTACGAACAGACTGATTAACACTCTCCACGTTTTCTACAGTTCTTGATCTTGGTCGCCCGGATTTTGGGTTTTCCAGTGTTATACCGGTCGCTTCAAGCTTTCTGAACCATTTTCGAATGACAGGTATGCTTGGCTCATTATTTAAGTGGCGAAAACCTCGAATATTGCAGAATCTTTTATGCGCTACAGTCGCCGAATCACCGTTTGTCCCGAGAAACACTCCACAGCGACTGATTTCGCTAAAGTAAGGCTACTAATTGACATAACCCCCACGCCCCTCGAAGAATAGCGATGATGCTGTTCACAACAATAAGAAAGCTACAAGCAGTTAAGTGAACATTTAAAGTTAAGTACTTGGACATCGTTTTGGACTGGCCTTTATATTGGACCCTTTAAAGCCATAGGCATTCTATATAGAGGATACAGTAGAATTTGCAGATTAAGTCCCAAATTAGTAAACTGGATATACATACATACTATAAATGTAACCTTGAACATTGCATTTGTGCATTAGAAGTGTGATAAGAGAAACTCTCACTGACTCCATAGAAGTCCTTTTCTGTCACCTCCTTGTTGAAATTGAAACCAAAAAAAGTTCTATATTGAATAAAAGTAGTGCTTAAACGATGGATCAATATCAGCGAGGGGCTAGTTGTAGAAAACTAAAGAGTACTCTCTCAGTTCATCGAAAACCTTATGCTTTAAACGTTTGTTTGAGTGCCAATTATGGAGTCTTTTTTCTGATCCCTCGAATCTGTGCTACTGTCACGATGGCATTGGAACCCTTTGCCCTCCAAGATGTGATTGGACTTCATTTTATGTTCGAATAAATTGTTTCTCTTAATGTTGATTAGTTTTAGCCCGATTTGTTCACATATTGACGTTGCCAATTTTAATTCTTTTTTTTTCGCTTTAAAAACGAATAACATAGAAAAATGCATTACTAATTCAGATAAGGTTACGTACATATGTACATATGTATGTATGTACATACGTATATGCACTGTGATGAGAACTCATTATAGAAAAACGTTTGTTTAATTTGCTCTGCAAAAAAAAAAAATGAACTAAACAAGCTGAATTGCAAAGAAATCCCACACAGAAAAAGAATTTATTTGCTTTTTATTTCCTACGCTATCAAGATGCAATGTAAACATTTGGATTTACTCCCAGGATGTACACAGTTTAAAGGGATCTTATCCTTTCAAGTAATTTTATGACTGTCATTTCATTCATTGCATCAGTAAAATTGCAAATAAAATACTCGTAGTCTTCGTTCTGGTTGGTCATCCTCAAAAGCACAAATCCCCACTCGTGTATCCATGGTATTCCCAAGAGAATCCACTCTTAAATGGATGGTTAAAGGAACGGCCTTTCAATACCATAAACGATAGCTTAAAGCAGCATCCCTTACACCAACCCATCGGGAAAGGTGAGTGCGTACATAAATTCTTCAGTTGGTAGAAATTGTTATCTCTTCGTCATGTAATCCATCTACTCAAACTGCTAAGTATACAGGAGGGTTTTTTATTTTTATTTTTACTGAATACATACTCGAGTCCCCACCGAAGAAAGTGGCAAAAGATGAGCCTGCAAATCTTTGTACACACACAGTCAAACATACATTGCCATGGCAAATTCCCGCTACCCTTGTGGGGTTGTGGGGCTCACAACAGATATCCTAATAAACATTTAAATAGTAAAAGAAGTCATAAATCTTGAATCCTCCTTCGGGAACCTTTTCTGGGGGGAAATAAAACCAGGACAAGAAAAAGTATAGAATCGTAAAAAGTGAACCAAATAAAAGGGATACAACGACACCTCCCACAAGAATTCCTTGCAACCGTTCGCCCACCACAGCAAAGCACTTGGCGTGGTTGTATGCCTTACATCTTCTATGCTTCGGGGTTCGACATACAATACGGTGAAATAAGGATGGCCGATTGTAACGTTTTGTGATGTCCATCCCCAAGATGAATTCCTTATCTTGACTATATTTTTTATGTCCTTCTTTAACTCTTCTTTTTATTTATTTTCGTTTCTTTTTTTTTCTAACTTCAGATGGAGGAAGCTGGCTGCGATTAGAGGACTTTTTTATTTCGAAATTCAAGGAGTCTTTTTGAATTGTATTCCCCGAAAACCCGCGTGTATAGCTTTTGTCTTTAAGGGTTGTTCGGGATCGGAATATATTTGTCTATCTATCCTTTTTTGTCAATTACTACTCTAGATGCGGTAAAGTTTGGTTGATGCAAGAAAAGAATGTGGTCAAATGAGATGTGTTCCATTTATTGTCAGTTTTAGATGAGATACCAGGGATTAATTCATGATGTTTGAATATATTGTAGCTTATGCTCACTTCCTAATTGACTCAAAATAGACGATTTTAAGACAATAACACAAATTGTTTAGGCCGGTAAAGGTCAATGATTCTGCTGGTTTAGTCAGCGGGATGTGATAAGCAGAAAGAGACAGAAATGAAAATTGCCCTACATCTCCAAAATCGACCATACCGCTCAACTCCAAACCATCGGATGATCTTGAGGTTTTAGGCACAGGATTACGTAAAGTTACAAGTGCAAGCATGTAAAGCACGTAGAGCGTTCCGAAAGCACACATTCCGTATCGCAACAACTAATCGCGTTCAGGGAGCAACTAAAAGCTTCTAAATCCTCATTAGATACACTCAAATGCTAAAGTGGAGGAAAAACAACGGGAAGCATACCTAAAACCATCAGCAGAGTAAATGTCCCACATGAGTACCCAAACACGTTCAAGACGCTGGTATTTGACCGGATTATTCAAAACAGTGCAGAGTAAACAAAACTGACTCACAGAGCACTTCGATAGGTTACCGCACAAATGTGTTAAGTGCTCGAAATGTTATTTTACAGGAGAGAGTTTCTAAGGTTTATACACTTACCTCCTAGTAACCTAGAGGTAAGCCGCAGGGAGGTGCACTTTCCTCCTGCTATATAACTAAGTTGTCAATGAAATACTTATGAAACTTAAAAACACTGAAGTTAAAGCGACTGCTTACGCAGACCACTGGCATCTGGTACATTC
This sequence comes from Xylota sylvarum, assembly GCA_905220385.1. Taxonomy (NCBI): domain Eukaryota; kingdom Metazoa; phylum Arthropoda; class Insecta; order Diptera; family Syrphidae; genus Xylota; species Xylota sylvarum. The sequence continues at coordinate 66,527,217 of LR999958.1, read as the reverse complement.
CTGACAATTCTTAGCAACTGATTGGAACAATCTCTGAAAACACTAACTGAATGGGTCAATCAATGTAGTTTGGGAATCATCCCAAAATATCTAAGACTAATCCTGGACCAGAAATTAAACTGCAGACTCAGTACCTACCAATAGATCTGTACATGCAAGGATCTGCCTCAAAAGCGATGGGAAAAACTTCCCTTTACTTATAATGTAGTGTAATGAACACTGGTCACAACTCAAAACTTACTAAGAATTCATAGTATGAAACTTAAACTGAATGACGACGACCTGTGCTGAGGGTGCAGCGATGAAAACGTCCACGTGGATACTCACCATTTCCTTTGCCACTGCCAAGCCTCTGTCACTTGAAAAATAGAACTCTAAAAAGTTATTACTTCCAAGACATTACAGAGCTATCTGATGGGTCGCCCTCTGATCTTTACGGCTTTTCGAGGACATTCAGCTGGCTGAAAGCACTTCACAAGTGTTGAAAAAATGGACTGCTGCTCAAGACCACTGGAGTCTACATAGAGCTAAGTGTAATGGAGGAGAAGCTTCTTCTTCATCAACCCACTTACCTAAACCTAAACTTAAGGTTTGGACTTAAATATCGTACAGCTGTTCAGACAATATTTAAATTATTTTTTACCGAGTTTCTGCACCTCATGACACATGAGGTTTACACATTTTACCACAAGAACATTTCTTTGAGGTGAGTCCAATGGTAGGTACACTTAACTTATTTTTGAGCAAGTGTATTTAATATATTTGTACGCTAAGCCATTGATATACAATGCTAGGCGCTCGGACGGCTAGGACGAACAACTTTGGAGCAGATAAACCCAAAAGAAATGACAGTCAGCAGAAATTATAACTAGTGGCACTAGTAGTCCAGCAAAGGTGTCGAAGAAAAAAACTGGATATGATGGAAGCTCTGCCAGCATATCGCTGGACTACAAAAAAATTAATATAGGTTAGGTAAAGCCACAAAAGCCACTTCTACGGTACTTAGTCATAGATCAATTCAGTCTTTTATACATTAGCTATATACAATTATCAGATATAGGGTTTATCAAGTGAGTTACTCTACTCCACATTAGAAAAGAGGCCTAGAGTCTGCGTTTTATTAATCCAAAACATCACTAGTTTTCCATTTTCAGAACCTGTCCTCAAAAGTCTGGTAGGGTGGTTGCCCCCGCTCAGCAGACACACACTTATACAAAAAAGAAGGTCCATTGTCATACCACTATGGAAAAACTGGATTAGCAGCAACGGAGACCTACATGCAGACTTCCCAATAGAACAGGAGGCAGAGCAACCGGTATCGGTGAAATACGGTTCGCCATTTAGACATTAAACCAGTTTAGCCCTATTTTGCCTAAGTCTACTCTAGCTAGATCGTTAAGATCTTCGCAGAAGTGCTCGCGTAGCGTTTCCTTCTCAAGACGCATAGAGCAGGACAGGTACACAGAATGTGTGTCATGTGTGCCACCTACTGTTTCTGCGGTATCTAATTGGAATTGTATCGATTTAATAGGTGCTGACTGTTGTCCCTATTGTCAGGGAGGTTCCAGTTTGCACCCTCTTTAGCTCTTTTGTAATTGCCTGGAATATCCCTGTCGCCTGAAACCCACCGCAGAGATACGTCCGAGGCATTGCTTTACCAACTTGGATCGAATTATTGGCGATTCCAATACTTTTATCGCAGCTTGACTTTCTACATACATATGTACATATGTATGTAGAAAACAGTAGCGCAGCACTCTATCGAGTTAATCGAAAGCCAGATCGCGGCTTCACGAACTGCTGTGACTTTTGCTTGAAATACATTGCAATGGTCCGGCAGTCGAGTGGTAATACAAATATCCAGTGCACTGGAGTAAACTCCCACACCTGTTTCAGACGTCTGTCTTGGATTTGTCTGTGTAAATCTTTGTCGCACAGATAGGGGACAACGTAGTCCGAATTACTAGGAATATTGTTATGGCCGTTTAAAATGGTTGCGTGGTCCATATTTTCATGACTCCGTTTCAAGGATTCCCTAAGCCGTAATGCTGCTCTAGCCGTTATTAGCTTCCCAAAGATATTAACAGGAAGAAGATGAACCATAATTTCGCCCGTTGTACAGACGCAGGATAACCTTTGAGCCTTCTTAATATTGCAATGTTGCTTCTCTTGTCTAGTGCCGTCCATCAGACTAGTACTCCTTACATAAGTATATGCACTGCCGTGTATATCCAGTAAACAATCGGGTGCTGGAGACCCCTGTTTGGGCCTAAGGCTGTCCTGCATTAATAGAGGGTAATCGAGGCCTTCCTAGCACGGTCTTGAATACACAGTTTCCCACTAAAGTTTTTTTTTTATCGAGAATAACCCCCAATCAAATACCCTTGAGTTTTGGAGGAGATATATGTTGTATTTTATACCTTCTTGTGAACAATACTAGATCAGTCTTGGACGGATTATCTCCGAGACCGACACGATCCCTCCACCTTACCTTACCTATTTGCCTTTGTGATACCGATAGGAGATTACTATCTAATTTTGTTCTAATGTGGACGTCGGCGCCCAAATAAGAAAGGAAACCAAAAATTAAAAATATTTCATTACTTTCTTTCTCAGTGATTGAGATACATTAGCAGATATGACAATGTCGGCAATCTACTATAATCTAAATCCCGGGACCATCTTAATCGCTGTTTTGTCCTCTTTATTAATGTTAACTGAACAACGAAAGTCCATTTTTCCAACTAAATTTTCTTTTCTTCGTAATCTGAACTTCCTCATCATTACTCAATCTGCCACCAGCAACAGAATCAAAATATCAACTTGTTAGTATGTGGCAAACTATTTAATATGCATTTATGCAAATTGGCAGCACAAACGACGCTGAGGAAGGGCAACATTACAGTGGCCAGTGCGTACGCCCATTCTCCATACACGAACCGAATCAAAAATTGAACAATTTTCAAGCCCAATGGTGGGCCCGTGTTATTATAAGGGATGAGCGCACTAATCTGATGCATAGTTTAAGGCTTTGTAAACACTAGATTACAGTCCAGCTGTGGCACCAAGTGCCAACTGAAGGTACGGTGCTGCTGTTGCGAATGGAAATATTCTTCATTTGCATCCAGTTCATACATAATGTAATATATACATGTGTAGATGGTTACAAAACAAACAACCGACTCTGATGGCTGTTTGGTAGGTCGTTCTAAGGCCGATTAATTCGTATATATCCAAGCTTTAATGTTATGCAAAAGAGGTGCATGTACAGGTAGTGCTCGGCTTGCAGATACATTCATATGATTTGAAATTTGGCCTCAGCCAAGTGAACGAAATGAAATACGACTTGTTCGTTGGATCAGATTTCAAGGAAATGCTTCTGGAATTTCGTACACAAATCGTTATCCCTAAATTGATTTCATTTGCATACCTATACGTTGCATGATATAGATCGTGGTTTCGACTTTTCAACAAACAGTTTTTTATTAATTAAATTGATGAAGTTTAATCGAAAAAAGCCACATATGCATGTTAAATGCGGTGTTCAATCAGACTTGTCATGCTCATTATGAACACGATTCGATGATGAATGTTTAACGTGTACACTATCTGTAGGTTCATTCGTTGTATGTTATTACATGATTAGAGTTCTTTTACCATATCTCTAGGTGAATTATGTTTTCTTCATATTTAAAATCAATAGAATGGTCTTGACGTCATGAAGCAAGATGCAGCTCCTTTTCTTATTTTTAAGTCTGGCTGTATACTATGTAGCACTCAAATGAGATGAAATCTGTTTGTCTTTGAAGTTTGTTAAGTTCGTCTTTAGTAGACAAAAATAAATTTAAAATACTTCTTATTGTCCTGTGTTTTGGTGTACTCCTCTGCGTATATTGGTATTTTCGATGTAGTTGAAAGCGGCGGAGGGACATAAGTCCATGGAACATTATATAAATCCATTATGGACTTATGTACCAAATCAGTGGAACATAAGTCCACAATCGAATTATGGACTTATGACCAGCCTAATCGGGACCTAACTCCATAAAAAAGTATGTGGCCTCAACCACCCAAACTATGTACTATGTACATAAGCGCTTGCCGACCAAACTCTTACGACAATCGTTAAGGAGCAGTGAACTAATTTTGCTGATTATCTTCCCAAAAATTGTGAACTTAGGTCACATCTTCGACAAATAAAATTCTGGACTTATATATGTACGTACATACGTCCATAATTCGATTGTTCGAATTCTTCGATGTCAATATCTTCTTCTCTAAGTGAACCTTGTTGTGAGTTTCGAGGTTTCGGTTTACGTGCACCAATGTATGTACATACATATGTATGTACATATGTATACCTAGAGGGCAAGTATTGGTTTCGTGATAAATTTCGAACTTGAAATTTTGAATCAAACTTGACATTACTATGATGGAGAAATTCAAAAAAGTGGGTCCGACAATTACATCTGTCTGTCGGTCTATCTGTCAGTCTGTCTGTCTATTCGACTGCATACTAAATAGCTGGACGAATTTGCTTTAAACTTCATACCTGTGGTCTGTCTGTGGGATGAAAATCCAGGAATTTCAAATCGATACTCACCACCTTTTTATCGATTTCAAGGCCGCCTATGACAGCATCTATAAAGAAGAGCTATATAGAGCTATGTCTAGTTTCGTCATCCCTGCCAAAACTCGTCCAGTTGTGCAGGATCACGATGAAGAATGCACGCTGCTCCATCAAGGTCGGGAAACACCTCACCGAGACTTCTTGAAAGAATTGTGCAGACTCACACGCTAACATCAGAGGCACAATCTTTCAAAAGTCCGTGCAACTGCTCGCATATGCCGAGGATATTGATATGATCGAAAGAACAGACCGTGATGTCAGTAGTGCTTTTATGAGCATTGAGACGGAAGCGGCTAAGATAGGTTTAACGGTTAATGAGGGCAAAACAAAGTACATACCTATATATTCTGTCAATAAAAAAGGACATACAACACCGACGCCCCGGACAGAACGTCACCCTCGACAGATATAACTTTTAGGTAGTTAAGGACTTTGTCTACCTTGGATACGCTATAAACTCAGACAATGACACCAGCGCTGATATCAAACGAAGATTAGCTATTGCCAATCGCTGCTTCTTTGGGCTAAGAAGGCAATTGTATAGCAAAGGCCTCTCTCGAACAACTAAAATAACCCTATATAAGACACTGAACATCCCAGCCCTGCACTACGGCGCAGAAGCCGATGGACTATGTCAAGAATGGATGAGGCCGCTATTGGTTGTTATGGAGAAAAATACTTCGGGTGATTTTTGTTCCCATCTGCATAGACGGAGAGTGGAGAAAAAGGTACAATCATGAGCTTTACGAGCTATATGGTGACATCGACCTAGTCAGAAGAGTTTGAATACAACGACGAAGATGGTTGGGTCATGTAGAGCGGATGGACAACAATGCTCCGGCCCGGTGATTCTTCGAAACCACCCCAGAAGGACGACGCAGTAAAGGAAAACCTCGCATGAGGTGGTGGTTGGAAAAGGACCTCAACCAACTTGGTGTGCTAAAGATCGTGCTGGCTGGAGAGGCTTGTTGGTTGAGGCCCAGGTCGACCCCGGACTGTAGCGCCACCTAAGTAAGTAAGTTAGTGGGATAAGCCCTAGAGGCAAAATTGGAATTTTCATTCTGACCTCAAAATTAAGGGTAATTTACTTACTTATTTTGAAATTAGGTATGAAAAATACAAGGATATGAGGTACCACATTTTGGAACTACCACGCCCACTTTTGAAAAGTTTAACTTTTTCGAAATTTTTATTAGAAATCAAAAAAATTGTTTAAACAAAATTAATAGGCCTTGAAGTCACATGAACACCATAGTGTGTGACAAAACAAAAGCAACTTTTAGTATTGTACCGCACTAACTTTGATTACTAACAGAAATACGATGAAAAGTTGTTCCTATATACGACTTTTGGTCGTAATAGCACTTCAAATATTATTTATTAAAAAATATCAATTTTCTATTTATTTTAAATAAATTTAAATACTTTACATATCCAAAATAGTCAAAAAACAAATGCCTTCGTAAAATGCGACATTGACAAAACTAAAGCAACTCCGACTGCACGTGAACATCTGGTCCAAAAGGACAAGTTCGGAAATTAACTTAAAAATAAAATTGTTCAGGATTTCCTTAGTGGAACAAAACAAAAAGATATTTGTTCCAAATATTCCATGGAAAAATCAGTCATTTCAAGTTTAATTAAACGATATCAACAGAAAGGTACCGTAGAAACATTTCATCTTGACGGTAGACCACGGAAAACAACTACAAGACAGGATCATATTATAGTGCGGGAATTTAAAAAAGATCCTAGAACATCTTCACGCAAGGTCGTTGTTGACTTAGGACTCCAGATTCATCCAAGAACTGCAAGCAGAAGGTGTGACGAGGTGCGTATTAAGTGTTTTAGGGCGCACTGAAAGTTTGCGAAGGATCACATTAACTGGATACGATTAATAATTTAATTGAATCCATGCCCCGTCGATGCCATGCAGTCCTCCAAAATAACGGATATCCAAAGAAATATTGATAACTAATGTCTGAATTTAAAAAAGTTGTTAAGTTGCTTTAGTTTTGACAATGCCTTATAAAAAGATCGTTTTGTTTTTCATTGAATTATTTGTTCTAAATTACTTGAAAATAAATAAAAATAATTTTTTTCAAGAAAGCATATTTGAAGTGTTTTTATGTTTTAAAGTTTCAAGTTATACTTATTTCACATGACTTTTTTTTTTACATGAAAAGTAGAATGACACGTAGAATACTAAAAGTTGCTTTTGTTTTGTCACACACACGCGCAATTTAGATCGCGTTTTAAAAAAAATATTATGACAGCTCCCAGATTGCATCAGTTCAATGTTAACAATTCCATCAGAAATGCAGAATACCACGCCCACTTTATTAGGCCTCATGTGTTTCTTACACGAAAAAGATTTAAATTTATAATAATAAATTTCAGTGCTTATAAGATTGTAAACTTATAGCATTAAAGTGCAAGTACGTGCGACCCTGTCGTGCACTTTATTTTCAAGTGGATTGCTATACACAGGGCCATCGCTGATATCGCTATATCCATCTCGTGGAGGAAAAAAAGGGTAAATGAATCTTATAGGTTGATATGAACCTGGTAGTTCTGTAGGCCTACGGCTTACTTGGGGGATGCATGTTACTATAACCTCCTCCAACTTTGGTATGCAACCTCATGCGTAATATGTTCTGTAAACGCTGATCAATAGTAGAGTTGGTAAATGTATGCTTTTTGGAGGAGTACTGGGAACATTCCGTCATCTCCAGGAAATTAAAATAGCTAAAATAAATCAAATTTCTATTTTATTTGGCCGTATCTTTGATCCCTTCCAGTCATCTCCCATTGGTCAGTTGATACTTCTCTGGAGATGGTTGTCGACGAAAATGGAAGTGATGGTGAAGTTTGTTACCTCTGTCCCAGTCTAAGCCTCTAATTCGGAGGATTGCAACTCCACAGTAACAAAGGCGTCTGTATCAACTAGCACTAATGTTCGGTTGATACAGATTAATCTCCACCACTCAAAAGCAGCCTCTGCTAATTTGTTGCATCGTTTACAAGAAAGTTGAGAAGATATTATATTAGCGAGATTAAGGAAATTACACAGGTACTTAGGTAAACCCAGCGCCTATATTCTTGTCAAGAACAACCTTAATCTGTTTCTTCTATCCAATCCAGCGATCCTGACTTCGTTTGCGTTAGTTTGGAACGCGGCAAGGAAAAACGAGTCTAAATCACTTCTGCGTATTATATGCCTTTGTGATGAAACGGGACCACGACCTGCAGACAATACACGTAGAGTGATCAATCAGACTGAAAAGGAAAACCATCCTCTCGTCATGGGTAGTGACGCTAACGCTTATCATGTTGCATGGGGCAGCAGCGATACTAATGTCCACAGCGTCCCTGTGATTACTTAATGGAAATTTACCTCGTTGTAACTTAATGGATGGTATGTACAGATGTGTCATTCTTTGAACACCGCTTTATACAGTTCGGTATTGATCTGTTTTTAGGAACCCAAAGAGAACGGGCTGCGATATTTATAATACGAAGTTGAAAAGTCATCTCTTCAGTTTTGCTTTAGTCCAGCCGGATTCACCATCTGATGTAGATCAGATAGTAGACTCAATCACAACAATAAATAATTTAGCCTTACGAAAAGCTTGCCCAATCAGCAGACACAAGAGTGGTGGTAAGCCTTCGTGGTGGAACTCTAAAATAAGTAAACTTCGACGTGAAGGTAGGAAGTTTTTTAATCAAACAAAGCGCTCGTGGAACCCGCTTGCCTGGGATCTCTGTAAGAGCAGTCTTATTCTACGTTCCCACCAAACCGAAACCCCGAGGTTTCGCTGAATTTTTACCGAAACCTCAAAAGCCGTTCCCACCAATTTGAAATCATTTTAAATGTCAATCTGAAGTCATTTCAAATATTTTTTCTATATTTTTTTTTCTTTTCCTTTTGCCCTAAAAAATTTATTTATTACACATAAATAAATTTATTAGAATATTTCTTTTTAAAATATTAGCTCTTTGTCCGATTTAAAATAAAAATAAAATCGAAAAATTGTGACTGACAATATAAATGAACACCAAAATAAACCAAAGTTCACGCTATAGGTTTGTTCGGTTTGACAACCTTTCACGGACGGATGAACTCAAAGAAATTTCTAAAACCCGATACTGTATGGCGAAACCTCGGAGGTTTGGAGAGATTTGACGAAACCTCGCGATTTCATTTGGTGGGAACATGGTATTAGGAAATTTAAATTAGAGGGTAGGACATCACAAAGGACCTCTTGGTATCGTTTCTGTAAAAATATAGACACGACTAGTGATTCACCTCGGATTAGGAACATCTTATGCAAATCTCCAATTAGTCGCAGGTACATTAAAAAAAACCAGACGGTAACTGTACTACATATGCGCTAGAGGACGTTGTCACCCCACAGGAAATATAGTGGGCAGTGCACAGCTTCCTTCTGTGCAAATCACCTGGTATCGATGGCTAATTACCAGTGGAATTATAACAAGGTTTTGATACTTTAAGACATTGATTCCATATTATCTTTAGAAGTAAGTTAAACTTCCGCTTCACCCCTAGATCCTAGAGAAGGACCAAAGTACTCTTTATACCGAAAGTCGGTAAAACTTCCCACGCATCCCCTTAAAACTTCCGTGCGATTAGCCTAACCTCCTTTCTACTAAAGACTTTGGAAAGGCTGATCGAGTGACTCAAGTGTTTAGTGCGTTGGACTACGGAGCGAGGGGTTCGCGTCTGACAAACATCCATGAGTCATATCATGAAAAAGCTTCTCAAATATTGCAAAATTCAGTAGATATAGACCTACAAGTGACTCTGAATGACTCTTCTGATTGTACTCAAAGCTGCGGAATTAGTTGAGATGGGATCAATTTTCGACAAGAATATCACCACCTACATATATTTACAGTCAGGATGCGCTAAAGGCGCTAAAGTCCCACGTAACTAAAACATAATCAGTAGCGAGTCAGATTATGTTGGTTACCTGGACACTGCAATATATGTAGAGGGTAACGAAAGTGCCGAAGGCATAAAACCACCAATAGAGTGTCAAAGGTCTTGCGAGTTGTGTTAGATCAGAAAATATTTAGAGACAAATAAACAAATCTTAGCAGATCAAGGTTAATATAGCGATAGTGACATTCTGTGATCATGCCCTTCGGAGGAACATATCAGAAGATATTACTCATCTATGTAGGTACTTGGTCAATATCAAGACATTAACCGAAGTAGACTAAAGTACATTAGAGGATAGTTCCCCAATAACTTAGCATAAACATCTGCTTAAAATATTATTTGTGACTTTCCAACAGCACGTTGGAACGGAAACGACTGCACTTTGATTTCCACTTTAAGCTTGACTAATGCTAACATGAGGCATTATGACTACAATAGTCTAGTCCATGAAACAGTGACTGCCTTACTAATCAATTCCAATGAATTATGTGCATCATCTAAGTACATGCAAAAGTATATATGTATGTATGTATTCTGTTATACACTTTTCACACAATAACAACAAAACGCGCACAATAATTTCATCTCTGATCATTGCACTCATTTGCTTCCATGATAACGCCCGTCTTGCAATATGACCATGACATTGACTTCTGGTATCAGTGGCAGCCTCCGTGCTGTAGAAATTACTCTACCCTAAGTTTTTTCCTATCAATGCGTTGACTAAGCACTGCCTGTGTGCTCCGTTTTGCGATATTTAACTTGAGATGATGCAAAGCACAGCAGCTGACAGTATTAGATGCCGATATCCCTTATCACTAAAGCTTCAGTCAGTCGCACAGTGAGTCCGGGAAAGTGGAACTAATCGGTTGTTTGCTTACAAGCTATGAATACGTGTCTCTCAATATTAACATCATGATTTTTTCATCGTTTGTGCTGTATTTTCTTCTCCTCGGATACGTGGCGGCAGTCAAAATCGACCTGAAAGAGTTGTGTGATTCAAATAATTTGCGATGCACAATATCGGACTGCAATGATGAGATGCTTGACATCGTTGAGACTGAGGCCAGATATCCCTTCACTGAGCTAGTCTTTCGGAATTGTTACCTTCCATCGATACCGTTTACGATATTCTCCATTGCGCCAAAGTTGGAACGTATTCTTATGTACAAGTGCTCAACCAGGATGATCCAGCAAAGAAACTTCTTTGCGGCAACCAACATACGTTCTCTTTATCTGCCCAATAATCGTCTGACAGAGTTACCAGAAAAAATCTTTGCCAATCTCTCCGTAGTGGAGGAAATCCGTCTTGCGAGCAATCACATCTCGCACATACATCCAAAGGCATTTACAGGTCTAACACAACTGCGAGTTCTAGAGCTAAATAATAACAAACTTCACGAACTAGCGTCCGGGGTTTTTGGTAACCTTACCAACCTGGAATATATAGATTTGAGTTTTAATGACATTGAAGCAATCGATAGTAAGGTCTTCGAGGCGAATGTGCGTCTCAAAAGCGTTTTACTAAGCAACAACAACTTTGTCACCTTCGAGAGCAACAGCTTGGCTCACTTGCCGCATTTGAATGAGCTGGACATATCATACAACACTATCAGTGCTATTAGTCTTCAGTCTGTCGACTCGCTGCGTGCTCAGTATTCACAGTTGCGGAGCTGCGTCATCAACGGCAGCGTTATCAAAGTAAGAGCCAGCAACAATCAGCTAACGAGCATCATCATCACAGATAAGAGCTCTGTGAAGGAAATCGATGTGCACAGCAACCAGTTTGAGTCGTTGTCAGACTTCCATGGAATGTTGAACCTACAAAAGCTGGATATTTCGAAAAATAAAATTCAAAGTTTAAATACTACCAACACATCAGTGCTGCTGGACTTGCCCAGCTTGCAGTATCTCAACCTGGCCTATGAGCGGTTGCAGCCTCTGAAAGTGGAAAACCTAATACTGCTGGACAAGTTGACACATCTCGATTTGGCTTACAATAATCTACGGGTACTGGACGCGAGTATTTTCGAGCCGCTGGAGGGTTTAGAAAAGTTCTACTTCGAAGGAAACCGCCTGCATCTGTTCGAATATGAGACCTTCATGCAGAATCATCCAAATCTCAGGGAAATGGGAATTTTCGGGAATGACTGGTCGCAGTCTTACTTGAAGAAAATGTCAAATGTACTGAAGGCGAACGATATTGAATTAATCATTAGATTCAGTGCGAGTGAAACTAGTCAAACGAGATCGCTTCAGACTACCAGCCACCCTCATCACACAGTTCATGCGAAGACTTTGGACCATGCCTCTGTGGCTACTCGTCACCCTGGGGTTAATAATCGTGATATCTTAGTAATTGTTACTCTGTGCTTGGTGTTGCTTATCTTAGTTTTGCAATTGTTTCGCATTTTGAAGGATGAGAATGTTTTTGCTTTGTTTAATCAAAGAATCAACAGAACTATTCGACGGACGCGTCTTGACGAAGAGGAGTCTGAGCCGTTGTAGTTGGAGCCAGAGAGGTTCGACGGATAGAGTTGTGATAATTTTAAATTTTGTTTTGTATATGTGTTGCCAATTTAATTAAACGTTTATATTGAAATCAAATTTCTTGAGCTCATCATTTAATGTAACTTGTTTGCAGAACTCTGGAATTCCACTTGTATTTGAAACACTGTACTAAGATACCTTTAGTAAGTATTAGATTCCCTCTTTGCTTTCTCACCATTCTTGCACCCGCCAAGTCAAACAGGTGGCAAGTGATTCAAACAGCCACTATCTTCTTGCTACGTATGTATCTATATTAACAGTCCCTTGTTAGTCTTCTGCAAAGATGTATGGTGGTAGTGGCAACGATATTAGGTGGACTATTTCCTACACTAACGCCAAGAATTGGTGATACCATGACTAGTACCATTAAATGATAGAAAGGTAAGCTGGACGTAGTGTTAACCAAAAAAAAAATTAACTAAAATACTAACCTTCACACCTTAGCGGCTAAATAGCTAATCTCCAGTACGAGGTACATAAGATACTCGATCCAAAGCTAAGGCGGAACCAATACACTAAAACTACCCGACTTTTACACCATTTATACCTTGATCTTCATATGCAGGACATATTATCGTACAGGACAATTGACTGATTGTCTGATACAGCATTGCTGGAGTGGACACCCAGAGTGGACTTGGCATTAAAATTTACATGTAGGGAAGGATACCATTTTATGCCGATGATGAGTTTATCATTTCTAGCGGAAGTGACTTACCATCTCTTAGTGGCCGTAAACTTATAGGTATTCTGCGCTTACATTATCTTCGACTTCCTTTTGGAACCAAAACTGTAGCATTTACTGAATTTCTTGCTATGTTCGGCAGAAATTCAAAACTAAGTCCCAAAATGGTAGACAGGACATAAGAGTGCATTGCACCTAACGTGGGGGGCGGTGTGCATTGCAGGTGTGATGATAGGAGCTCCCAATCCCAGCGGATGAATATAAGGAAGAGTCCCAGAGGTAGAAGACTAGATTGTCCCCATCCGTAATATAGATATGGAATACTCGACACCTCGACGACGATGTCGGTTTAAATTCACGAATGAAACGGCTTTGTATTTCATGTCCATACTACACCCGCATTAGGATGCCTACCTTCGGCAAACACTTCTCTCGGGAGGACTAGCTAATTGATCTTCACTTCGCCCAATAAGTTTTCGTGCTGGTCATCTTCGGATAACACCCCGACAAATTAATATAAATACTATTAGGCTTTAATTCGCAGACGGATTCTAGTACTTGACCATTTTCTTAAGGACGGAGGTAACTTACTTAGGCATCACCACAGTTTGGAGTAAAGCCGGGCATCAATCAACAATCCTCTTTAGTTGGCCTAGATTAGCAAGAGTTATTCATCGTTTAGGCTTGTCCACACAAAACAAACATTTTGAAAACATTCGGAAAACATTGTTTTGAACACAATTTTTATAGTTTTCAAAACGTTTCCTACATATATGTATGTTTCCGAAACGTTTCCGAGAGTAGAACTATCATGAAAAAGCTTCTCCAATTGACCTTCCGAAACGGCATTAAACAGAAGGTTGAGAGAATATAACATACACAACATTAATGGTTGTAAGAAGCTAGTCCATGGGTCCCATAGACGAGTCGCGCCAAATAAAGTCTGAAGTTTTGTTGAAGGAGACTATAGTCTTCTAGTGAAGAAATGGATTTGAACAATTTGGTGTCATCACCGTAGAGGGAGACATGGGAATGTTTAATGGCTCTCTCAAGATCGTTTATAGCTAAGATGAAAAAATGGGGAGCTAGATGGTTGTAAGACACCGGAAGTAGCCAAAAATGGGGCCGAGAAGACCGACCTGAAGCCGACACTTCATTTAGAACATAGAACTGGAGAAACTAAGAAATGAAGCCAGAAAACTTATAAATCGGTCACTAAAAACAAATTTAGATGGAGAATGAAACCTTTACCGATCCAAACAAAAAGAATACAAAAAGTTAATTCGCCTGTTGAAAAGCGTTTCCTATAAAAATTTTTGTGAAAAGACCGACACTCAGTATGTTAGCTAAATTTCTCTAAAGAGGCAAACCAATCAAACCGAAGTCGCTTAGAAAACCTGCTGAAAACTCATTTTCTGGGTATCCAGACAATGATTGGGTCACAGCTTAATCCGCCTGTGCAGATTGAGTTTTATCTAAGCAAAACTCAGCGTAGCTGGTATACTGCATCGGCCGTGGCAAGATGAGGCTATCAAATATGATGTAGCATCTTTTGATAGCATCAAATTGCTTGGTACGAAGAGTTTCAGACCCATAAGTCTGTCTTTCTTCTTGCTGAAAAGCTTGGAGAGACTAGCCGAGATTCATATGCGCAGGTCTGCACTGAGGAAGCACCCTCTACGCGCTCGATAAAAGGGTATTTGATATTTTCCCCTTGATACTTTCATCATGGGCTGTACCGTCTTAGACGGTATGGCTTCTCGTATCAACCGCACTGGAGTTTCGATGACCTTTCACTACACTTATCCTACAACCCTGATTCCATGGATATGTCGTCTGATGCAATGAGACCGGAACTTCAGCTGCTGTGCAAATTTGGAGTCCACTTTCCTTGCATTCGATACTGGCTTCGGCCAGAGTCTGAGCCTGGATTGAGCTGTGTCGAATCAAGGGTCCGGTCGCGGTGCTGGTGTCTTCGTGGAAACCGACAACACTAGACTTCGCCACTCATAAGGCAAGCATGCCTCTGTTTTTCAAGCGGAGATCTATGCTATCCTAATGTTAAGAATAGGTAGCGGAGTCGTAGTATCTGCGTCTGTAGCGACAGTCAGGCCTGCGCTTGAGGCCTTGGTCCCGTTCCAAAATAGTTCCAGAATGCAAGAACTCTTTGAATTCGGTAGCAAGGGTGAACTCTTTGACTTTTGTCTGGGTTCCAGGTCGCACTGGGATTGCGGGAAATCTGATCTGATCAGATTGCAAAGCAAGTCTCAGAAGATGATTTCTCAGGACTTGAACCTGCGTTGCGTTTTCCGGCGTCCTCGGTTAGAGCCTCCATGGGTTTCCTACTAACACAATTGTGTGTGGCACGATTCTCAAGGATGCAGGTATAACCGTATAGTCCAGAACGTCTGTAAAAAATCAGCGCCATTCTTGCTGTCTCTCAGCAGAAGAAACAACTTATTGGCATTCTTACGGGACACTTTCCTTTTGCCAAGCATCTTAGTGTGTTAAGTTTAAGAGACACCACCGTCTGCGACGCATGTGGGTAAGGCGATGATTCTTTGGATCATTTTCTCTGATATTGTCCTGCCTTTTCTCGGATCAAGTGGCATATCTGCGGTGCTGATGAGGTGAATGCTGATACCATAAGCTCTTCATCGCTGAAGTGCATTCTCAACTTTCTCCGAAAGTCGAAGAAATTCCAGTAAAATGGGTAATACTGGATTTTGCTTCCTGATAGTACAATGGACCAGTTGCATTTGAGTGCTCCAAGTGAATGTTTCCTAACTCGACAAAAAAAATCCAATGCGGTTCTCTAACGCACCAAGGTATTTGCTAAAATCATAGCCTAGTCCTAAAAATCTTTAACGACTTCAGCTCTAAATATGTCGAACCAGTCCATGTGTGGAAAAAGACTGTATATACAATAGTCAGTTTACCAATCTCAGTAACCTATCAGAGTATACGCAATGAGATGAAGCAGTTGCAGTTGTCACGTCGACAACAATTTAACCATTACAAAGTGAGTGCTAATAGCAGGCTAATGCTAACAAGCGATAAACTCTGACATAATACAGATTACTATCAGTATGTACAGAGAGTCCTCAGAGGCAATACCAAGTCATCTCCACATAAAGCATAAAACATCACAATCAGTGACCATCTTTTCCGGAGTTTTCTGATGCGAAATTAATCTTTTATCTCTGATTGAATTATTAAAGCAGCTACACACTCCAACGGTATTGTTTGTGGTCGGGTTCATATCAACGCAAAGTTTAAACGGATTCCATAAATATAGATTGTCTATCAGCATTCAGCAATGCCGGCAATCATCTGTATCGCAAGGGTTGTCTTTGTCATTTTTGGTCACAAAGCTGCGGAGATGTCATCTTGTTTGGGTCCGACGTACCGAGCTAAATTGAGAGCATAATTATTTCAATTACTTCGATTATCTAAGATCTGGGAAAACATTGGGCGTTTTTTTTTCTTTCTTCCTGTTCTGCCTTTTCGTTTGCTATTGGGCAAATTATAAAGGAATCCGTGACCACATTCTGAATGTACAAAAACCAGAAATGAAAGGAGTTCAAAGGAAAACACAAAAAAGAACAAATTTCTATGGAAATTTCAATTATTTTGCAAAAGGAGGAAAAAAAGCTGAATGCGTGCCATACCAACCGCAATCACTCTCCTTAGGGCTGGCTGAGAACGTTTTGAGAAAATATTTAACTTTTGACTGTGTTTGCAGGGCATGAAAGCCCCATGATAGTCTGCTTTTGACAGGGTGGTCTTTAATACGTTTTAATGTTTTACCATGTTTGCTCACATCCTTCTTATCATTTGGTTCCTCCTTCTTTGGCATGGATACGAAGATTTCTTTGGCTTTCTTTTGCTGTGGCACTGTTTTGATTTGGTTCTTGTTCGTTCACCTCAAAAAATTCTTAGAATAAAAATGAAAGAAACGAATAATGCGGAGCGGACAACGCATTAGTAATTCATGGGGATATGCAAATAAGAACGAGCGAAATAGGAAAGCGTTAAACGGAATTAGAAAGGTTTAAGATGGAATTCGTGTTTCGTTAAAATGTTAATTCATTGTGAAAAACTAGGTCTTGCGTCCTATCAACCTGTCGCTCAAAATATTTGATTTTTTGTAACTCCACCTAAATCAAAAACCACGAACTAAGAGCCAATTCCACAAATTATCCACGTTCAACTTAATGACACTTGAATTTCAAAAACTATCTTATCTTCTCTCCCCACTTCCGACATACACCATACGGGAATTTATATAAGCATAAGTCAAAAATCAACTACTCTAGGTGTGTCCTGACATGATAAAGGTAGTCGTAACTCACTTTAGCGCAAGCACATTTATTCAAAATCAAAGCTTAAGACGCTTGATAGCGTTTTAGATAGAAGTTTTATCACCTATTGAACGGAGCCTGCGAAGCCTGTCTTGAGTATGATGACAAAATCGTGCTCGGTAACCTTAATACTGAAGTCAATAAGGAGAATATATTTCGTGGGGTAGTTGGAAACCACAGCTTCCACGACATAATATCAGACAACGGTTTCAGAGTCAATCACTTTGCGGCAGATTATAATATGGTGTTTGGTAGCACTAGTTTCTCCATACAAAAATCCATACAGCAACCTGGTTTTCCGTAGATGGTCGAATCCCCAAAGGGATCGACTACGTGCTTATGGATACGAGGCATCAAATATTTTGAACATTCATCACTCCTACAATCGCTTAAAATAAACTGTGTCTCCTTCCCAGTTGGTTGTTATATTTATACCGAAATTCACCATTCTCGAAAGACTCCGAAAGTTCTCGTAACAGAAAATCGTAGTAGGTGGCGCTGTCCGTTTTCGGTTTCGGAGTGCATATTACAAAAAGCGATTGAACGAGAAACTGTGCACAACGCCATTACCTGTGACAATCCCCTGTGGCTTCAGCACCTTTATCAAAAAAGTAGCCGAAAGTACTACTAGCTACAATACACACCAAAATAATAATAATCCGTAGAATTATGATAAGTGCACATTACCTATGTATATAGGTAATTTATGTCAACAAGTCCTTTACTCCTTTACTTTCAGAGGCTAATAAAAAGAAACAAAATGCTTCTCTTTCTTTGCTTGCTTCTTCTTAGCTTTTCGATTATTTTGGTGCAGAGCACCTTAGTTGCATACCTGTGGAAACTTATAATTCCGAATGTCTGGTAGACACGGTTGTTCTGAGATTTCTTGGGCCTTAAGTTTTGAGCTATGTAGGAGGTTTGACATTTCATATTTGGGCTAATAGAAAAGAAGCAGTACAAGTGTAAATTTTTTTGAAATCCACACACTGCTATGCCTTCTTTTTAATAATTTCACTATTTTACATGAAATCGAAAAATTTTGTTAAGACCAAATATTTAGATATTCAAATTGTCTACAATTCGTCCATACATTATCTTTATTCACGCCCACTTCTTGGGGCGTATAATATTTTGATAATATTTTTCATGTAACATCCTAAGACCTTCGAAGTTATCGTTATAATTCGAAAAAAGAATCAGTATGCCACGCCCAATTATTAGAGCAGCATAGGAAGGAGGATAGGGTCCGGTCATACCGTCCATTCCAGATGGAATGTAGCTTTTCTGTATGTTTTTTTCTAGTGCGAGTCGTGCTTTAGAATTTAAAGAAATAAAGAAAAAAGTGAAATTTCAAGTGACCTATGATGGGGTGTTCTTCGATCTTGATGAATGGTCAGATAATTAAAGTGTGAATAAATTGAAATTAAAATATATATGTATATACAGATAGAAGTTACGCGGCTGGATACATGGATAATTTCCTGTCGAAGAAAAATAATACCGCTATTGATAGATTTTCTTATTTATACTAGATTCATATTACAATATAAAACGTTTAGCTTCAACAAATGCCATCATTGTCAACAAATGTCAACAAATGGATTTATCGACGGATTGTGTGGCGGTGGACAACCCATCAGGATGCAGTGAAAATGGTATTGCTTAACAGTAAATAACCAATTTACTTATTTACCAAGTCCTTTATTTTAGAAACGGAATTACCATGGGACCATAAGACGGTACTTTTATTCCCTTACTACCTCAAAGTTATAGCTGATGTTGAGTGTCCCTTCTTGTTGACAGCATATACTTGGTTTTGCCCTCGTTTACCGCTAAATCCATTTTGGCACCATCCGGTGACAGCCCGCTGTGTTCTACCAATTATGTCAATGTCGTCGGCGTAAGCTGGATATGCAGGAATTCTCCATCGTTATCCTGCATAGGCGAACGAGTTTGGTAGGGATGCCAAAACTAGACATGACTCTGTATAGCTCGTCTCTATAGATGCTGTCATATGCGGCCTTAAAATCGATGAAAAGATGGTGGGTATCGATTTGGACATCATGGGTTTTTTCCAGAATCTGTCGAAGTGTGAATATTTGATCGATTGTAGACTTTCCTGGTCTGAAACCACACTGATAGGGCCCAATCAGGTTGTTAACGACGGGTTTCACACGTTCACACAATATGGCAGATAGGATCTTATACGCGATGTTGAGGAGACCGATACCTCTATAATTGGCGCAATTGAGGGGGTCTCCTTTCTTGTGAATCGGGTAAACGGTGCTGAGATTCCATTCATCAGGCATACATTCATCTGACCAAATTTAAGAAATGAGTTGTTGTATGCTCTCTACCAGGTCATTTCTAGCTGCTTTGAACAACTCGACTGGTAAGCCGTCGGGTCCAGCAGCCTTTTTTTATTTATTTTTATATTGGATATTGCTATCCTCACTTCGGTTTGGTCAGGTGGACGGAAGTTTTGGCTATCATCGTCTAGGTTGAATGGTTCATTCTGCCTGACAGCGGGATGTTGGTCTTCGTCGCCGTTATACAGTCTATAGAAGAAATTTTTCCATGGAATCGTCACCTAACTATCTTTCCTTTTCCTACCAGCTTCAAACTTCCATATACCCTTTCTTTCAACTCCATCATCATCACTTGGGTTTATAACCAAGGACTTTAGTCCTAAGTGATGACACACATTTAAAAAAAAAAAAGATAGCACAAGACAGGACTAAATCTAGGAGAGAGAGTGAAACGGTTATTTTGTCACTCTACTTCAGATGCCGTCACAACTTCTGTGTTTGCTGATGATTTGGAGAAAGATCGATCCTCATGAATTTCGACACTATTCTCTCACTTCAATCACTTTTGGTTTACCCCTGACGTTGCATATTTCACTAAAATTACATTAGAGATTCCTTACTCCATTTTGCAGTTAGTCTCGGTTCAACGACAAAGACAGAACGAATACTCTAACTGTTGCAGTTTCAAGTTCAAGAGCAAAACCATCACTTATTACTTGCTGGACTTTTCTTTTAAAGAAATTTGAAGTTTTACGCAACGAAGCGTTAATACTCTCGAGCGGATTCAATCAGGTTTTAAATTCTTTTTAATTTAATTAACAGTTTAACATGATGTTTGATTCAAAATGGTTTTCCAACGTAATATGGAGTTTATAAGAACTAATATGATCGGGCTGAAAGTTATTCCAGGTGTAGTACACATGTTAGATTTAAGTATGGAATTCGATCTCGTTAATTTGACTACCGCGAGCATGATCGATTCTTTAGAGCCAATTTTTTTAGCTCCTCTAACATCGCTGGCTTGTTGGCATAAACCAACGACTTAACCTAACTCTATAAAAAGAAATCCAACGGCGTTAAATCGCATGAGCGAAGTAGCCATTCGGCCGGACCATTTCTCGAGATTACACGATTACCGAACTTCCCCTTCAATAGACTAATTGTTTGACCAGCTGTGTGGCATGTGGCACCATCTTGTTGGAGCCACATATTACTGATGTCAAGTCCATCCAATCCTGGCCAAAAATAGTCTTCCAAAATGGCATTGACCGTAACATGGCGATCATTTTTATTGACGAAAAATTACGGTCCAATCACACTTCCAGTATGAAATCCACACCACACGGTCACTATTTGTGGATGCAATAGAGTCTCTTGAAGCACATGTGGGTTTGTCGCTGTCCCAAATTTTGCTATTATTAGATGATTTTTCGATGAAATTCAGGATTTGCTTCAAACCTCAAACCAATAGGAGAAGTTTCGACGCTTCGAATGATCAAGAGGCTTTTTGGGTTAATTTGATTTTGTAAGGGTGTAGGCCAAGATCTTTTCGCAAAATTCGTCACAATGTGGACTGAGAGATTCCCAGTTCCTGTGAACGGTGTGGAATCGACTGAGATGGCTCATTTTAAACTGAAGCATTTATGGCTGCGATGTTTTCGGTACTTCGACCGATGCGTAGTCTCACTAACATACGAACATTTAATAGTGAATATAATGGCTCGAATTTATCCACTATAGCACGCGTAGCCTGTCTGGTGACTATTATTACGTTCAAAAATTGAAATAATAAAGTTTTTGTTTGGTTTTTTACTAAATATGGGATAATTAGTGGATTTTGATTAAAAAAAATATATTTTTTATTTCCAACTATTAGTTTTAAATGTTACACATGTGTGGTACGGTTTGATACGTAGTGAAAAAATTGATTGTTTTTGAAGTGTCTGTAAACTTTTTAAATTTTATTGTTACCATATAGCTTTAGCAAAAAAAAATATAATTATAAATGCATTTCATGCTCAGTCCAATGAATAATAACGAAAAATAAAAAATAAAGCTATATAATTCAAAAAATAATAATAATATAAAAAAAAATAAAATCTTCCAAATTCAAGAAGACTTCTAAGATTCAAATAAAAAGGTACATAAATATAAAGTAATAAGGGAACTAGGAAAACAATAAAAAAAATTAATTATTGCTTATGGTATGTCAAAAAACAATTATTGCCATTTGTGCAATTGTACAACTTGCATTTTATGCAAATAGTACGTGTGCGAGAAGAGCAACCAGGAGCCCGTCAATTTGAAGCATTTTTTGCTTCTATGAATTGAGGAAAATGCTCAAGACAATCATAACGCTCTTCTACTGTAAGTGGTACGTTCACTTTTCTTCTTTTTGCAGATCCAAATGTTTCGGGCGATTTGCTGCATTCGCACTGCGAGCTAAATGATATGTTAGACCGATTCTTTACTACTTTGCTTGGCTTTATTAGTAAATCCTATCAAACTTTTTCTAATATAGACTTTGAACTCCAAAAGCGTCATTTTCTTTTCAGCATCAATATTTTGTTGTCTTTTGTACATAATCCAAGAGTTTACAATAACCAATAACAAAGTGGTAAAACGCCATTATCTCGAACCCATTCTTCTTACTCACCTCTTTTCATCTTTCTATCGTCTTTGAACTTTTTGATCACTGGTCCAATGCGGTTCTTCATGACGATAAATATTATACTGCCTTAGAGTATCGACACCCTTGAAACTTGTAAAAAAAACGATCTGTGTATACACAGGCTCCTTCTGTTATAACACTGGTAAAAAACTTTACTATAGAAGCCCCCAATCCGAACTCCTTTATATCTGTTTCTCCAACAGAACCTTTTCCAGTGTAGACATGGAAATTTAAGACTAAGCCGTCGCTAGCCCAGTGGATTTGGCTTTGCGGGCATGTACTAACAAAAGCCGCATCGATCGCCCAGAAAAAGGAATCATTTGCTCATCTACTGCAGTGTGGTATGGAATCGCCAAGGTCAAACATTTATTGAGCACAGGATCAATAAATGGTCGGATCTTCCACAATCGGTCTAATTGCGGTTGATTTCCGCTTTTGTTTTCACTAAATCGTAAAAGCTTTCGTAAGTCACAAAAGCGATTTCTGCTCATGCACTCAGCTATGCAACCCATCAAGATATGAATTTCAGCCAAATATATAATTTAGTCTATTGATGTGCATAGGGGACCGTGATCATGTTTATGAAAAACAGAACAGTTTGTTAAAAGGTATATCTAGGTACTGAAAGAACGCGTCAGGCGTGTTCTTATCGGGCACTAATTAATTTTGATCAATATTCCGAAGGAGAAATCTTAGGATAAAAAAAAACAGAACTACTAATAATAAAGATCAACTATTATGTTGTTTTTGTTGTTCATAATTCTCCGTCGTTCAGGATCATTTTGTAGCACTTGAGACGGTTGTTGTCAGAGTTTATAGCGGACCTGAGGTAGACTAAGTCCCTAACCACCTTTAGGGTTAGCTTTCTATTTTGATGTTCTGTCCGATTCATCGATGTTGTGTGTCCCTTCTTGTTAACAGCACATACTTTGTTTTGCCCTCATTCATAACTAAACTCATTTGTGCCGCTTCTTTTGCATACTTGCAAACGCACCACTGACAGTTCCCTGTCTTCTGCCGATGATGTCAATGTCATCCACGTAAGCAAGTAATTGCACAGACTTTTGGAAAATTGTGCCTCGGTGTTGGCCTGTGAGATTTGCACAATTTTCTCAAATATAGTATTGAAAAAGTCACATGGAAGCATCGCATTATTTCAATCCTTTATTGACATCACAGGTTTCGGTGAGATTATTTCCAACCTTTATGGAGCAGCGAGAGTTCTCCATAGTCATTTTGCACAATCTGACGAGTTTGGCAGGGATGTCAAAACTAGACGTGGCTCTATATAGCTACATATGTTATATGCGGCCTTAAAAGCTGGACTTCTTGAGTTTTCTCCAGGATCTGCCGAAATGTGAATATTTAATCGGTTGTGGACTTACTGGGTTTAAAACCGCACTGATAGGGGCCAATCAGTTCGTTGACAAATGGTTTCAGGCGCTCACACAATACAGCCGACAGGATCTTGTATGCAATGTTAACTAGACTGTTGCCTCTATAGTTGGCGCAGTTTAGAGGACCTTCTTTTTTGTGGATCGGGCAAATTATGCTGAGGTTCCATTCATCAGGCATACTTTCCTCCGACCAAATCTTGTAAATGAGATGGTGTATGCTCTCCACCAAGTCATTTCCTGCTGCCTTAAAAAGCTCGGCTGGTAGGCCTTTCGGTCCAGCAGCGTTGTTGGAGTTGAATTTAGATATTGCTATCCTCACTTTATTCTGGTCGGGTGGACGGAAGTCTTGGGTTTCATCGTCCTAGTGTGCCGTAATATTGGCACGTGTTGGAAGAAAACCATGTGCATATCATTTGAGTTATAAACAATAAACATGTGGGTTTGTGTAGGTTATTTAAAATTGTTCTGTACATTCATACATTCTGCAATTAATGGGATGTATCACTAACGACCTGTCATTTTTACTTTAACGACTTTCAACTATTCTGAAGAACTTTATATGTTTTTAGACGTGACATGCATTATGCTTTTCTGATCAGAATTATTGTGTGTTATTCCTTTTGTTGTGCTCTAAACAATTTGGCAAGCTTTGTAGATCTAACCATCAAAAGTATTACTTTTTTCCAAACCGTAAAATGCAAATCAGCAATCAGTTAGACACTCTAATTGTTAACATTTTAACATTTCAATTAAAAAATAATCGTATCTCGTATATTTTATTTGGACAGACGAACTGTACTTTTGAGGTTACTGGACGGCAAAAAACAGATTTTCGGCTGATCTTTCAGGCACACATATAAATTTCTGAAAAATGTTGTACATCCTAACAAAACACCTAACATGGGTTAGCTTGCAGTGGTCTTTTTTTATTTTTTTTTTTTTTGTATTTACCTTTGGATAAATCTGATCTTGTCTTATCTTCACTCGAATTCCCCTATGCGTTTGCATTTTCTCATTTTTGTCCTTCGCGCTCGTGCCCCGAGATTCGTTGCCAGAAGAACCTGTAACCCAAGCAGACACCTTTTGCCAGTCTCTCTAATTAAACAATTCGTAGAATTTCATGTTAATTGAAAAGGAGAAGCCCACAAGATTCCACCAAAACGGGTAGATGTGCTCTCTAAACTTGAAAGGACACTCATTGAGCTGGTGTTGTGGTGGTACTTTTACTTCGTTGACATTCATTTTTTGTTGTTCGTTTTTCGTATTAATTATTCTGCAGCCAAAGTGGGGGCGAATCTCTTCAGCAGCAGTTGCTGCAATCGACCTCGGAGTATTCACTGGAACGTGGGCATACCATCATATGGCGTAAAATGCTCGTGCAAATCACTAAGCGGGAACGGACAACTGCGTTCCACGTAACTTAGCTGCTATCAGATGAAATGAAATACAACTATGTTGCAGGTTACATTATGTATGTATGTATGTATGTATGTATGTAGAGATTGGTAAATTGCCACAATATATGTATTTACCTACATACATATGTATGTATGTATATGTAAAAGCTATGGATATTGTCAATTTAAAGTGCTTACGATAATCTGTACAATTATAATTATTATTATCAACAGCGGAGCACTTTAACATTTTTTTATGGAAATCCGTCATCAAAAAAAAACTTAACAAGTAAACAAGGACTTTATGAGTATGTTCATCTAAACATTTTATGCCACTTTGCAGAGCAGAAGGATGAAGCAATTAGCGAAAATTTCAACAAGTTCCACGATAACATCGTTTAGATAGGTTGCGAGGAAAATTTGTGTCAAACGTGGCTAACGACAAACTAGAAATGAAAACTTATAAAACGATTGGAAACTGTTGAGACTTCGCGAGAAGCTAAATGTCACAGTAGAAAATATTAGGGTATTGCACAATGGTGGTAGCCTACATGAGTATTCAAGTTTGAAGTTTGGATTTATAGTTCAAAATTACTTGTATATGTATATTAAGCGTGGTTTTAACATTTGAAAGTATTATCCTTTAACTTATCCATGCCAAATTTCTGGCCTGCTTTTCTTCAAAACACTCGCGAGCGTCTGACAAACATCCGCGAGTAAAACTGTCATGAAAAAGCTTCTCAAAAACAAAAAAAAACTGTCGTTCGGATCCGGCATTAAACAGTAGGCTACTTCCATTCGTGTGAAGAATATAACACGCACACCACGAGTGGTTGTGAGAAGCTATGCCCTGGGTCCCATGGACCTGTTGCGCCAAAAATATGTATTTTTTTTTTCTTCAAAACAAAAAAAATAAAAAGAATCCTTTGGGATATTGGCCTTACTTATGGGGACATATCTAAGTGGGAGCTGAGGCTCAATGGTTAATGCGTTGGACTTCCGGTCGACGGAGAAACCGGGTCATTTACGCACCACAAAGGCCAGGGGCTCTTGAGATTTATAGAACCGAGTTGAACTTCAGAAACGTAAGAGGACTCATAGTCGACATTATTTTTGTAATTGCGTGCCTGCCACGAAATGCTGTGGTCATTGTATTATGACCGATGAGAAATATATGCGATTTTTCGCTTTGACCGCAAATAAAGACAAAATTAATTTGATTATTTAAAATCTTGTTGCATATATTTAGCAACAGTCTTGCCTATAGACGTATTCTTCTCTGGGAGAGTCTAATGTGTTCAAATATGGCCGAAGAACTTTGCTCAGGACAGGAATATACTGATTGGAGTCTATTGTTCCATCAACGTAATAAATTGACCCCGTACTTTCGCATATTATGCAACTCCAAATCATCACAGAGGGTGGGTGTTTGACCGTCTGAACTACGCAATGCTCTGAATATCTTTCATTGGACCTTCTGCAGACGAATTTTGCCGTCTCCGTCACGACTTTTAAGCGACACTCATCGCTAAAGACAACCTAAAATAAAAGCGTGATTACGGGAAAATTGCTAAAACTATTTCATCTTTTATTGTGAAAAGAAATTTGAAGAACAAATTAACTTGCTTTGTTCCAATAGCCACTCTCGCAGTCTATGTGAAGTTGTGCCCAATATAATCGCCATTTTCACATGACATTGGTCAATTTAATCGACGCCGCAGAGTTCTCAACGATATGTTGATTCCACCTTCGTTCAAAATATTCAAAATGCAGTGAGCTGGTGGATTACGTTCCTGTAGAGCTTTATGAATAATTTTCCGGTCAGTCCACGGTGTTATTTTTCTTTTTTTGCCACAGTTTTGCCGATTATTTGGAGTAACCAAGGTTGAACCGCCTGGTACGTCCACGTGTTTTGCTATGTTGACTACTGAAGACTTTGCAATTCCAACAATCTTGGCTATTTGAGCATAGCTGGGCTTCTTTTCAGTCAACAAAGCAGCAACTTGTGATTTTTTTTCAAAAGGAATGTCGGCTTATTTACCAATATTGATAAAAATCCAAAAACCACTTATTAAAATACTTTTTTACAACCGCACTATTGTCAACTGCGAGCTTAAAGAAAATGATAAGTAAACCACGTTAAAACCTATTTATGTGTTGCTGCACACTTATCGTACGCACGTAGGCAAGTCCTTTGGTGCCTGTTTTTGAAATTAATTCATTGGCCACATACTGTACATATCGCAGGGAAAAAATATATATGTAAGGAATACAGAGAAGTGATGAAAATAAAAAATACTGAATGTTGAGCCACTCCAACTAATGATGCAGATCGGCGCTGACAAAGCGAATCAGCTCAGAGTGGCAAGAGTCTGGACAGAAATACCAGGAAGCGTGGCCAGTTTACACATGCAATAAGCAGATCACTAGAGAGCTCTTAGGAAGACAAAACTCATGATGCAATCAAAGCGATGAAAGCGAAAAGCTGCCCAAAACCCATGGGTTACAGCTTACCAAGTAACAAGAAGAATTAATGGAAAAAATGGAGCGAAAAGACAACGAGGACGCTGAAGATTTTCCGCAAGTTTCCACAAAAATAGTATCCCCAAAGCAACAGTTAAAAACAGCAGTCTAGTAGTGTCTACAAATATTTGCAGCCATCTACAATACTAAAGGAGTATTCTCGAACCAGTGAAAGAACAAAAACTGGTTCCTCTGTATTGGCTTCGTTCACAAAATAGCAATCATTGTGGTAAG
Organism: Xylota sylvarum; assembly: GCA_905220385.1. Taxonomy (NCBI): domain Eukaryota; kingdom Metazoa; phylum Arthropoda; class Insecta; order Diptera; family Syrphidae; genus Xylota; species Xylota sylvarum. The sequence continues at coordinate 66,499,491 of LR999958.1, read as the reverse complement.
CAAATCCCTGAATCAGTCCAACGACTTGGTTTCCAAGCCGGAGTTAAGGCACCTTGGTATTATTATAGATGTGAAGCTAACTTTTAAACAACACCTGCAGCGTACAGATGACCAGGCACCAAAAGCAACATTTGCACTTACAAGGATCGCGCCGAATAGTGGCAAATCGAAATAAAAACATACAGAAAAGCTACAATCCGTCTGGAACGGATCGTATGATACCCTATCCTCCTCTCTATAAAGTGGGCGTGGCCAAATTGCATTTTGTACTCAAATATAGCTATAATGTCGAACGTTTGAGGATGTTATATGTAAAATTTCATAAAAATCGGTTTTTTGATGAAAACGCCCCCAAAAAGTGGGCGTGACGAAAACTGTTCTATGGGTGAATTGTAGGGAATCTGTATACCTAAATATTTGGTCTTAACAAAATTTTTCGGTTTCATATAATTTAGTGAAGTTATAAAAAAGTAGGCGTGGCAGTGGGCGGATGTAAAAAAAATTGACACTTCTACTGTATCTTTTCGTCATAAGCCCAGATATGAAATTTCAGCGTCCTAGTTAATAATTTAAGGCCCAAAACTCGGTTTTGTGATGAAAACGCCCCCAAAAAGTGGGCGTGGCCAAAACTTTTGTATGGGTGGATTGTAGGGAATCTGAATGCCTAAATATTTGGTCTTAACAAAATTTTTCGGTTTCATATAATTTAATGAAGTTATGAAAAAGTGGGCGTGGCAGTGGGCGGATTTCAAAAATTTTTACACTTGTACTGTATCTTTTTCTCAGAAGCCCAGATATGAAATTTCATCGTCCTAGCTCAAAATTTAAGGCCCAAAAAGCGGTGACATACGGACGGACGGACGGACGGACGGACGGACGGACGGACGGTCATCGCTCAATCGATTTCGCTATTGATGCTGATCACGAATATATATACTTTATATGGTCTATCTCGATTATTTCTCTATGTTACAAACTATGTGTCAAACTTAATATACCCTTAGGATAGGGTATAAAAATACATTTTTCACAGCATTCCAGTTCATTGTGCTGGTAATTGTGTCCGCTTCTAAGGCAAGATGGGTCCTGATTTGTTGGGGCACTTATTTAGCAAGGTTAAGCGATTGCTGTTGATGGATGCAATACGAAGGCGTATAAGAGCTAATCTAAGATGGTGATTGCGTTCTTGTTTGATGACGTTGCCACGTCTGCTTCGGACGCATATTAAACAATTTTTGAAGCGGGCGGGTGATCTCAATGTCATCGATCTAGTTGGATGTAAATCCTCCATCACTATTACGGTGTCCCCATTAGACGTTTGGTTGTAGACAGAACCTAAATGGCTATACAAATTGTCCTTATCATTCTCAATCGCATTTTCGATCGAAGCATAATAGTGTATGATGGCAATTTTTCTTACTCTGCTCTGGAATATATCAAGGATATGCGGCTGCATCGTACTGCTAAATTGTTTTGTATGGAACTGGTATCAGCCACCACTAATCGCCTGAACTCAGGCTCTAATTGGTAAAATCTGACGTTTCGAGATCCTTCCTAGAGCCGAAAAGAGATTCAACGTTCCAGAAACCGCTGTCCGTGTTCGATAGCCAAAGGTCGTCAACAGAATATCCGAGGCATTGTGTTCCGTTTCGGAGCAATTAGGGTTTTTTACGATTGCTCCGAGTTACTTATCATGTTTTATGGGACAGGAGGTTCACCATTCGTCCTCTCCCATTCGCAATTTTCAAAGAAATTTCCACATGCCGAGAAGGTGGAAGAAGCTTTTTCTAATTTTTTAGGGGACTGACAGTTATTGGGAGATGCTGCTATGCTACTTCGAAGTCTTTGTTAGTGACTTGCCATACATGCTACAGCTTGAGTATAGGAATTTTTGTTGGAAAACCCAAACCGTCTGATGAAAAAGACCTTCATTATAGAGAGAAGAGTACAAAGTAATAATAAATATTTGGCGCGACAGGTCCATGGGATCCAGAGCCTTGCTTCTCGCAACCATTCGAGTTCTGCGTGATATATTAAACAAACGAATGGAAGGGGCTTACTGTTTGATGCCGCGGGAGAAGTTTTTCATGATAGTTTTACTCCTGGATGCTCCTGAAAGAACTTGTTGGTATTGCCTTGGACTCGAGCCTCTACCACATTAATCTGACGCATCAACCACTGAATTAGAAAGGCTCTTCCCATAAACAAGAGAGGGCTGAAGCCAGCAATGATTCACAGACTATACTAAATACTAATCTGACAACCCTATAAGTACTCCTACATACGCATATACAATTTCAAAACTAGAAATAATGTATAATGAATGAACAGACGAAACTTATGTACGTCAAAAGGTGCACTCGATTTGCTTTACTAAACCAATCCTTGTAAAAAGACAAAACAAACACCGGAAATGTTTCCGGAAATTATGTAAGGACGCGTCGCGGTCGTCGTCTAGTCCTGTGAAAGCTGTTTGATTCTGATCTCGTTGAAATGCGCATATTATTTGCAAAAAATTATGCTGGTCTTATAGCTTGACATAATGCAAATGCATTATTTCGAAAGGACAACCAGAAGTGATGTATATATGTACACATATACATTTCTTTTTATTAAGGCCAACGGATAAAAGAATCAAATGTTATCGGGATCGACAGATGTTCTATATATTTCTACGTTCGTTTCACCGGGCATCAAGGGTAGAAATCTCTTCAATGTCACACGTAACCCTCTGCACGCTCCTCCTTGTCATTTCTACCTAAAGGACCACAATACGTACATATGACGATGATGATGGCCTCCTATTTATGTATCCCAATGAGTAATAGCACAGAGTACCACTGTAGGAAGCTTCACACGATTAACAAACAACAACCGCTCAAACAACAAAACAAAACACACATACACAGCGTAAAAATCCTGAAACCATCCAGTAACGTAAAAAAATTACACATCCAATGTTTAAATCATTGCGTGCTATCACACAGATGAATCTACCAGATTGCTGATAACATTCAGCACCAGTGAAACTGAAAGGATCAAACAATGGAACTCGGTGAGCATAAGTGGGCACTACCATGGTTAGGTTAGGGCTACATAACATTATAATCATCACATGATGATGAATTCGTTTGTTTTCGACGATCTGAAAGAATTTGAAGTGCATGAGACAGGCCAACAACATAAAGGCAGCTACTATGCGCCGTTGCCTTTCCGTTTTGGTCGGTAGGCTGTTGGGTAGAGAGTACTATTCATATGCTTTGGATGAAGAGCCACCATGGTGGTTATATAACAAATTTTGTTTATCGATTTAAATCGTACACCCCATTGACCCATGTATTTAGGAAGTTATGTATTCATTCTGATTCAAACAATATGCATAAGTAAGTAGTTATATATATATTTATGTAATATATTTTAAAGTGGATGTAGGATATAAAAGAGTTTATTTACGGTTTACAAAAAAGTTAGTTAAGTGGTATCGTTACAATAATTGTTTTTCAAATAAAATGAAATAATGAAATTTTTTTTAATTTAGCCAAGTATAGTGGGCGTGGTCTTGTGTAGTCTGTTAAATAGGTATTATATAAATAAAATGACTATATTCGCATAACTTTGTTTTGTCGTTGTCTGAACCCGCTTTAAAGCCTACTCGTGATAGTATTTAATATTTCATGTGACTCAAGGGTATGAGGAACGATAATGGCTGGGGTGGGATAAACACTACTGGGACATTTTCTATTCTCGCCTCTTTATTATTTTGCATTCATTATTCTTAGCTAAAAGTCGAAAAGGTCTTGGTCCAACTTACTCCACGACTAATTGCGTCTATGCCTAATTGGCGCTTCGAAGGATCTCCTGGATGGGACTCTACTTCAGCAACGAATATCACGTGCGTGATGACATCAACCACCAACACCCTTTCAACATTTCATTCCCAAGTCGCAGAGCGTGGTAAAACAGTGCTTCATAATGCGGTACATTATTTATCAACGTAGTTCACAGAAACGTTCTAAAATGAAGAATTGAATTGGTGCGGATATGATTGTAATCCAACTTCACTTTAGCCAGTCGAACTTTCAACCTCCACCTTTCAAGAAAGTTATGCAATAAAATCTCCATACCGGATAGATCATTATACAACACACCCGCAGAGTGGAAATCAAAATATTTTCAGATAGTCACTGATCGTGTGAAGCATCAATCACCTTCTAAGTCCGCGACAAACAAGTATCGAGCTGTCTCATTTCCTTGGAACAGATTACAGTTTTCAACAAAGTTTCTCTTCTATGTATCTCGTTTTGGCAACAAATCTAGGAATCTTAAACTAACTTTATTGACCTCACCTCACCGTCCGTTGCCACCTTAACTAGCATAAAGATAAATAAAAGTTCCATTGATTATATGATGGCTCTACGTCGAAGAAAAAGTATTTAAAAAACACACGTTATGTAAGTGCCTTGCCATTTTTCGCAGTAGCATAGACATCTTTATCAGAGGGGTCATCCTAATTCGTCATAGCCAATCATTCACATAATGCAAGCACAGTTCTTATTATAGCCTTTATTTCTCTGCTTCTCGCCAAGGCGCTATAGGATCAGAAGTTTCGGAGTTCTGAACCCATTTGTCTTGCCAAACCAAAGCAGCAGCGGTTTCCTAGGGTAAGTCTTCGTCGAATCTCCACTAAGGTGTCATTCGTGGAGTTGATATTTACTCCGAGGTAGGTAAACTCCTTAACCATTTCGAAGTTACTGTTGCCCATAGTGACGTTCTGTCCTAGGCGGTGGACAGATGCTTCTTTGTTTGTTGACAACATGTACTTGGTTTTGTCCTCATTTATGTACTTCAAGGCCAACTCGTTTCGCCTCTTCTTCAATTGCCGTAAAAGCCTCTAACACGGCGCGCTGGGAGCGATCGATGATGTCGATGTCGTCTGCGTATCCCAGCAACTGGACAGATTTGTTGAAGATAGTGCCTTCCGTGCTTACACATGCCCTGCGCACTATCTGTTCCAGCAAAAGCTTGAAGAAGTTACATGATAGCGCATCTCCTTGCCGAAATCTATTAGAGAGAGATAGTTGGTTTCACATAATGCTGTCCACCAGGCTAGCATTCCATACATGAGTATTGGTCTTACTACCGCAACCCAGTTGCGCTCCATGGCTCTCTTGCAAGTGTATAGTACCGTAGAATATAGTACAATACCTAAGTACTTGGCATATTCGGAGAAACTTAGGTGAATTCCCGCCATTTTTGGTGGTGTTATCTCTGGAATTCCATGCCTTTTTAGTAAAAAGAATTTGCTCCGTTTTCGACGATTGACACTAATTCCGAAGCTAGCTGTCCACTTGACTAGCCTTGCAAAGGCTGTTTCCATTACACCCCTTAGTGTTTCTGAGTGTTTCCCACTGACCCCACCCACTGATAGCAATGTCATCTGCATAAGCTATAACTTTGAATCCTTCCTTTTCTAAGGTAAAGTGTGCTTCGTTCATGGTTAGGAGCAATTTCTTGTGTATTACCCCGCTGAACTGATCTTCTGGATTTACAATGGCCAAGTTTTGAATTGACCACCCTGTTGTTTAGCATCTGGTTGATCGAATGGCTTATTCTAGCATTGATACTCAATTTTCTGAGAGCCCTCATGATGGCCTCTTGGTTTATGTTATTGAATGCTCCTTCTGTGTCAAGGGCGGTTACCACTGTGAATTTTTTGCTGGCCAGCGATTTTTCAATGGTGCCGACAAGGAAATGTAGTGCGGTTTCAACTGATTTACCTTTGCTATAAGCATGCTGCGATCTCGGAAGCATTCCTAAGTTGATTTTATTACGGATGTCCACCAGACTTTCCAATGTTTTCAAAAGAAAGAAGGATAGAGTCATGGGTCTGAAGTCTTTTGGTGTGGTGTGCTTGTCTTTCCGGGTTTTCGGTGGCTTACGATCGCTTACTATCTCCTTTTACATATATGGGATCTCCGGGTTGAGCTGCTCAATACTGAAGACACACGCAGTAGTGTTTCCTGGAAAGTATGCATCTAGGAATAAATCTAGAGATTTTCGACTAGACATTGCCATTGTTCCAACAGCTCTCTTGATATAGCCGGGTAGGGTAGGTGTTTTAGACAGGATCCTCCTAACTTTACTGGCCTCATTCGTGTTTTCGATATTTGAATAGAAGAGCTGCCGGGTAGGTTCTTCTTTTCGGCTTTCTGATCTTTATTCTGATTTCTTATAATTGTACCAATCCAAGGGCTCCTTCGTCATTTTAGCCCGATTGAAGAACTTCCTACTACTCTTTCTCTGTAGCTTCCTACTAATATATTGGGAGTGTTAGTGACCAAAGTGATATCTTATACTTTCTGCCTGTTTCTGGTAATCTCCATTAAAAATTCTAAAAGACACTCAACTCCTTCGTTAATACCGGTGCTGCCCCAAATTGTGTGGTAAGCATTTGCGTCCCATCCGAGCACTACTGATTTATTCCTCCTTTCCGCAGCCCTGATCACCTGACTAATATTGGTTGACGGAATGGGCTCGAAATCATCGTAGGCCATGTACGTCGTCGATGCGATCCATACAGATTTATGAGGCGAGATTTCAACATTCGCCACTGTGAAGTCAGAGCTACTGTAAGATGACAAAAGAAAGATATTAACCCTGCACTGCATACGAAGCCATATATGGCTTTCATAAATCTTCTCTATTTTCAATACAAAGTTGAAATAAATAACTAAAATTTAAATTTTTCCGCTGAATTTAATTCATAATAATACTTTTTGCTAAGATGCAGGGTCTAAGTTTATCTTCACAGTTAACATGTAGAAGTTTCTAATTATTTGTCCTTAAACCGGCGATTTGATTATTGCTAAGCATTATGTCATTCCCACTTTTTTAGAGGTCGAGAGTAAGGTTGGCAGAAGCAACCTTACTGTGATGGAAGTTTTTCTAAATTTTTTGGGCCATCGGAGATGTCGATTAAGTCAGACGACTCTATCACAGTGGGGTCCATATCCTTTAAATCAAAAGATGGGTCGTCGGTAGGATAGTCTTCAAACAGTAGCTAACCTCATTATCCCTACTATTTAGAGGACATTGGGACTCCGGGTTCAATAGAACGGTAATTGATCTACCGGCATCCTTTACTGCCTCCGAGTTATCTACTTTCCAGTTACGCTCAAGCGCGGACTTTTGGCCTGAGTGGGATATTATTGCTGCTAACGGCCTCAAGCTTATAACTTACCCACAGCTTACCAGCGGCAGCAACGGCGGTCTTAAAGAAGTCAACTGGACTGTTATCGTCGCAAACGATTACCAACCTTCATGGTGCCATCCCCTTTTCCTAAATAATGGAATAGGCTTGGAATGGTCCGTTTTGTAAAGAAAAATGAGGCTGAGATTCAGCTTACATTCAAGAACTCTCCAATGCTCCCTGCTTATCCTGCTTTCTTCATGGCCACGATCGATGATCGCCATGATCAGTTGATCCTTCACCACGTCATTGAGAGGCTTGGTTACCGAAATGGTGGCGTAGCATTCTTTGAAATGGCCAAAGAATCGTCTCGAGATCGTGGCCTCTTAAAAGCGAATTCCTTCCTCGCCTCCTTACTTGCAGAAGTCCCCTTTTAGATTGACTTTTCCACTTCTCAATTACCTTGGACGTCTACACGAAGGTTATAGAGTCGTTGTCGTCCCAATTGCTCCTACCTTTTCCTCAAGTCATTTGAGATTGTGAATAGAAGACCCAATGCGTTTTCTAGTACCCAAAGTTCTTAGCACGCTATCGGTAGCGTTAAGGGAGCTGTCGGAGCGTACTTTTTTTTATCAATGTGCAGTCATTCCAGTCATTTCCTTAGCTAGTTCCAGTCGGCTTAACGAGATAAGGCATTAATTACGGCAAGTCTTGCTAAGACACTTGCCGGAGCTCGTTAGTAGCGGTTGGCTTACATCCTTGGGCATGGTTTACTATACGTTCACACCATCACCGGAATTAGGAAAACCTTTCATCTACACCAGATATGCAACACTGTTTTTTATGTTCCAGGTCGACGTTGTTTAACATCTGACGTTTCCCTGGCCAGGAAAGTCTAGTTTAGTCAAACATATTATTTGCAGATACTAACATGACATTCTTCGATGTGAGCGGGGTTTGGGTCATCTTTATTTCCAAATCTGAGAAGGCCAATAATTCCAGCTGCTAAAGAAAACAAACCCCATAGTCAACAATAATATGAATATCTGAAAGCTAGATCAGTAAATATATCATTACAAAACACAATTAAAAGGTCGCTGGAGCTCGAGAAATTATTTGTATATAAGTACTTTGATCGATATGTAGATCTATTCCTAATAGTCCTTACAAGGAAAATCGTAATGGCGGTCGACGTGACTGGGGTGTATGTCCAACTCAACTCAACCCAAAACTGGCATAGTTTCGTCGTTGATATTATTCCACGGGCTTGATGAGATGGAGTTCGGTTTTAGACAAAACAATCAAAGCTAGTCTTCTGTACATCATAAAAGAAAGTACAAATTAGCTTATGAGGAAAGTATCGGAACTGCATTCTTCATAGCATTTATCGGGACATGCTTAATAGTGAAAACGCTATGCTAAGTTTTCGATTAGAAAAAGGCACTCTGTCCAATTAGACTGAGTTGTTTTGGGAGTACCCTGGTCTGATTAATACAAGACTGAGGACTTTTAGCATGCACCTCTTCGACATGAATTGACTTCTGAAGTTTTTTACTCCATTCGGGTAACCCTAATCAACCGCCTTCTCTCACACACAATGGAACCATCTCTATTTGAACAATGGTAAATCACATAACTTAAACTAAGTTCAGATCCTATTGGCTCATGTTGTTAGAATAGCTACATAGGTTGGAACATAAAAACATCGCAATACAACGACCACATTCCGGGTCGAATAAAATTCCATTCCGTGTCCTCATCGCTAGGACGACTCTGTTGAATATATCAATTCCCCTTATAAGACGCATTTGATTACCATAAATTTAAAATTATAATTTCCCAAAAAAAAAACCTACACACACATTACATTCAACAAATCATACCTTAGTAAACTACATGTCAACCGCATATTCTATATTCTCAGAACTATTTTCTTCCCAATACCGAATACGGCAGGCGTCCACATGTAACATGTAACCTTAAAATGAACATTTACACATCTTGACAAGGGTACACCCCGCCAACTAGGTAACAATAAATCCTCACGAATCATATCTCCCATCAAATCCATAAGTAGAAAATCTCAATCAAGATATGCCCGAACAATGTAGATAAATACGACCATGTCCTTGCCGACTGCAGCACAGCAGCAATACCTCTTCTAATGCCGTACCTTGTCGGACGAAAGATGACCCGTCGATTAAAATCTTAATCTCACTTCTCTACGAAAAGCAGAGTCCTGCTAATGTCTTTGCGCATTGTGCGCTTTCTCTCGGAAAAGGGAAAGACACATTTTTTTTTGGCGAAACAGAAAAGAATGTGCCAGATTTAAATAAAACGTTTGATCTGAGATAAACAACAACACAGATCCTGATTTCACATCAGGCGGACGCATTAACACCTCTAAACAAGCTATCGGGCTGTTCCTGTAGCATTGGTCTCAAACGAAAATGTAGCAATGCCAAAATGTTGAGACAAGAATGCTATCAAGATCAATCGGGAATTCCAGTACTCATCTTTGTCCTCTCCTCGTCGAAGGATGATGATGGTCGGGTGTAGCTATTGTGGTTTATTGGCGGTCAACATTTTGTTCATTCTTCTGTTCCTTGTAAACAAAATGTGCACCAATCTTAGATTAAATCAGTGGAACAGGGAACGTATGCGATTGTGGGTTGCCCTTGAAACCTGATGTAAGCATAATAATTGTTGCTGAAACTGAAAATACCTTTTGGGTTCCGTGAATAATGATTTATATTGTATGTGGGGGACTAGGACTCTTATCGAAAGTCGGAAACATGAAGTGGTTAATTGTTGTCTTTATTGCAATCTATTGGCATGTGTTGGATGCAGCTGGCTTGACAACAAAACGATGGAAATTAATTGATTTATCTGATGGAATTCAAATCGATTTGAAAATTGAATGACTTCTCTGTCAGATGAATGGGATGTTTCAGTGCTGAAAAATTGGAAATGTAACAAATACTTTGCCGCAGTAAGCCTAGAATGTTGACGATTGAAAAACAGCACCAATGACTGGACAAACAAAAAATTCCATTCCCAGTTAAAATTTGATAAAACTTCACTTCATTACTGTCTTCAAAGAGGCTTTCAAACTAACATGTCCGGAGATCAAAAGGAAGAACAAAAAATCACCTCCATGGTGGATTAAAAAGCTGGCAGACATTAGAACAGTAACCAGAAATCTTCTTAATATAGCCAAGCGGACTAAATCAGATACAGACTGGAATCAGTATAAAGCCAGTCAGAGGAAGTTCATAAATGAAACGGAAAGAACTAACCGCCGCCCCTGGCATCACTTTTGCGACGACTTTAAGGGAACAACAGAATCTGCGAGACTAAGGAAGTTCCTGTTCAGACAAACTACAGCTATAGGGTCATTCAAAGATCCCGACGGAAATTTTTACTGAATCTTGCTCAGATTCAATGAGATACTGATAAGTACGTACTTCACAGGAAGTGTAACCCAATCTGTCGAAAGAACGGGACTGGACATGGAACATGGAGAGCTCAAGGTGGTATTTATGCCCACGCCTGGTACAGCAAGTCATTCCACCGCAAAAATTTCAGACAAATCAGCCTTACCTCCTTGATACTGAAAAATTTTAAGAGACTAACCGACATTCGCAGTAAAGTACACCCCGAGGATATATCCACGGCCAAACATGCCTACACCAAAGGGAAAAGTGTGGAGACGGCTCTGCACTGTGTGCTTAGCTCAATCGATAAATAATCAAAAGATAAAGAATACCCTTTAGCTGCATTCTTAGACATTGAAGAAGCATTTAACATTGTCAGAACGGACACGGTGCGTAGAACACTCACAAACCTCAAAAGACCAATTGGATTTTGGAAATGTTTGAAGAAAAACATTATTACGGAGCACCAGGATACGAAGTTGGAAGCATACCCCTCTAGAGGTACCCACAAGGCGGAATAATCTCCACACTACTATGGGTCATTGTACTAAATGAAGTACTCCTACAACTCAGGTATAGTGGTGTCAAGACCATCGTTTATGAGGATGACTTCATTTGATGGATACGGTCAAATTCTCCCTACCCTTAGTAAACAATTGAAGGGTGCCCTGAAGACCCTAAAAACTTGGACCAAGAAATGTGGACTGGCGGTCAATCGGTAGAAAGCATACAACAACTCATTTCTAAGATTTGGTCAGACGAGTGTACATATGTCTGATAAATGGAATCTCAACATCCTTTGGCCTATTGCGCTATTACAGAGGTCTCCTCAACATCGCGTATAAGATCCTATCTGCCATATTGTGTGAACGTCTGAAACCCTTGTCAACAACCCGATTGGGCCCTATCAGTGTGGTATCAGACCAGGAAAGTCCACACTTCGGCAGATCCTGAAAAAACCCAAGAAATCCAAATCGATACCCACCACCTTTTGATCGATTTCAAGGCCGCTCATGACAGCATTTATTGAGACGAGCTGTATAGAGCCATGTCTGGTTTTGGCATCCCTGCCAAACTCGTCAGATTGTGCAGAATGACGATGGAGAACGCTCGCTGCTCCATAAAGTTTGGAAACAATCTTACCGAAGCCTTTGATATCAATAAAGAATTAAGACAATGTGATACGCCTTGTAGAGAACCTGGTAGAGAACATACACCAACTCATTTCTAAAATATGGTGAGATGAATGTATGGATCCTGGAAAAAACTCAAGATGTCCAAATCGATACTTACCATCTTTTCATCGATTTTAAGGCCGCATATGACAGCATTTATAGAGACGAGCTATACAGAGCCATGTCTAGTTTTGGCATCCCTGCCAAACTCGTCAGATTGTGCAGAATGACGATGGAGAATTCTCGGTGCTTCAGACCTTTGATGTCAAAAAAGGATTTAGACAAGGTGACGCGCTGTCATGTTACTTCTCTAACATCATACTTGAAAGAATTGTGCGAAACTCACAAGCCAACCCCGGAGGCACAATCTTTCAAAAGTCTGTGCAACTACTAGCTTACGCTGACGACATCGACATAATTGGGAGAACACAGTGGGCTGTCACCGGTGCAGAAATCGGCAGAAATAAAACGAAGAAAAATTCTTGCCAATCGCTGTTTCTTTGGACTGAGAAGCCAATTGAGTAGTAAGGCCCTATCTTGAACAACTAAGGAGACTCTATATAAGACCTTTATCATCCCAGCCTCCTTCATGGCGGTGAAGCATGGACTTTATGAAAAGCGGATGAAGATATCCTCGGTCGTTTCGAGAGAAAAATTCTTCGTAAAATATTCGGTCCCGTTTGCGTTGACGGGCTTTAGTGGAGAAGATTCAACGACGAACTATAGGAGCTGTTCAGCGACATCGACCTAATCAAACCCGGAGGGACAACGCAGTAGAGGAAGATCTCGCCTTAAGTGGCGCACATAAGTTGAAGGAGATCTGAACTAGCTTGGAGTGCGCAACTGGAGGCAGTTAGCTACGGACCGAGCTAACTACAGGGGCTTGTTAGTTGAGGGTTGACCCCCCAACTGTAGCGCTACCTAAAAAAAAACAATAAGAATATACAACACACAGTCAATAATACTCCATTTCCATTCCTTTGTGATTCTACATATTTTATCTCCATAACATGTACCCAGGCATGTGTTACAATTCGCACAATTTTACCTCAAACTTTGGCGGAACACAATCGAAAAACATTTTAAACGCAGGACGGCTTTTGTAAGTCAACTGAGAACACTTGCACTTGTGCGGTTAAATAAATCTCACCTACGACGAGAAGCGACATTTTTCGGGGGAAAATTTGTTCTATTGACCATAATGACTTGCACCTTATCCGTCATGTAATTAAGCAATTACATGCATTTGATATAAACAGAATCAAATGTTTACCCTACATCGATGTTAACCAACTCGAATAGTGCCCAACACGTTGAGGACATCAATTATGTTCAAAAATACACAAGAAACCAGAAAACAAGGGCCACACTACCAAAATGTGAAATTACTTTCGTTGGGCTTGTTATTACCGAGGAAAATGGTAAACATCCAGGGGTTTCTTTAACCGCTGACGTAGTAAATCTGAGAACAACACCATGGGTCAGTGCCAGAGCTGTTGACGCAGCCAGTTACAAAATATCTTAAACACTCTGTAATCAGTTCATCTTGTTTGTGGCGCTTATCAAATGCATCTACAAATAAACACGACCGTAACGCGTTGCATCTCGTTCCTTCAATAAAGATGATGATTTTATTATTTTATCTAGATCGGTAGTTCGGTCTGTAGCACTTGTGTTACCTTGGTTCGAGCCCATGTGTGTGTACCAGTTAACTCGAAGCAATTGACAGTTTATCTAGATCTAGAAGGAGCCTTCAAATCAAAAATACTCGTAGCCAAGTTCCAAGAGTTCTCGTCGAAATTCTCAAACGATGGTCATTTGTCTAAGCTACGATTGATAGTTTCCCCAAATGTTTAATCAATTATCTGGTAAGTGGAAATTATGATGAAAAACCCCAAAGATAAGCATTTACTTTTTTTTAAAAAATCTAATCAAAAGAGGCGTGAAGAGTTTTAATCAAACCTTACACACATATCGATAGATCGTAAGGTTCATTAAATTAATTGCGTTGCGTTGCTTTGCTCCAGCGGATTAATTAAAATATTAATGATGATTTTTTCCTTCAACCGAAAATGTTGAAAACGTTTATTATTAAATCACGTTGATAATAATATAACACTTTCGTGGAAGATTATCGGCGATTTTTAACTGTGCGTGCTATTTATCGGTGGGTGATGTTATCGATTGGACGAATTTATTTGTCAGTCACAGAGATAATAAACGCTGTGATTTATTTTTTTTTTATTTTTGGAATTACTTGTGGACAGTTCTTTTTTTTTCTAGCAATAAGATGGACTGATAGATAAATTTTTCTTTTTTTTTTTAAATTGGAAAATAATTTAAGAAGATACCACATATCTTATGTCTAATTTTAGTGATTATTTTCAAAAGTATGTTTAGCTTTAATTGAAGAAAATTATATGAGTGTGTGGAATCCAATGGAATTTCTTTATTGCAGATAACAGTCTATCAATGTACATCATACATACGAACATACACACATCAGATTTAGTAACTGATTAATCGATTTTTTTGATTATTTGGAAGGGTGAGTGACAATGGCACGAGTTTTGGTAATATTTTGCGCCTTTTTTAGAATAAGCAATGGAATTGAATACGATATATCGTAGCAGCATTCATTTCCATGGAAAGATTTATAACAATGTAAAGACTCGACGAATAAGATACATATCACTAATGGGCGCCACTCACCTCATCTATATAAAATCATTGAAAAGGCAACCAAATTCATCAGGGCTTGCTATAGACTTTTCGGAAAAAATGGGGATTAAGACCAAATAGAATCCACTGGACTTACTTATGTATGTACCTCAATATCGTCACTTCAATAATAAACTACTCATCGCTCGCATGGTGTGAGAAAGGTAACCATGCCCACACCCGCTGGACATTTCAAAAGGATCAAAAACTGGCATATGTAGATATTACGGGTGCAATGCGTTCCTGTCCGATTGCTGTGCTGGAAGTCCTTCTAGTCTTCCAACTCCTTCATAAATGCAATGCAACAATAAAACCACCACACTAGTTGGGTGGGAAAAAATTCCCCTACTATCCATCTCGGACTTCATGCCAAAGAGAATCAATCTATATCACCTCGAGTCATTAATCGGGAGACTACTGATTGCCTAAGACATGGATTAGTTAAATAGCGCAACAATCAAATACGTAATGTAGTGTCTGCTTTACCTCCTTGTGGTGGTCCCTGGGCAACTGCATGTGTGAATCTTTATACATGCTGACAAAAATTGCAAGTGCGTAGTTGTCCAGAGCCATAAATCGAAATAAAGGAGCTACCGAAACCGACACAATGTCTCGGATAAGGAATGACAACACGTTGACAACTTTTGGCTATCGTACCCGGACAAAGATTGGTTTCTGGAATGTGAAGACGCTCCTCGACTAACTGAGTGAAGGGTCTCAGAACGCCAGATTGCTTTTAAGTGGAACATGAGTTCACGCCTTATAGACTGGACATATTGAGAGAAAGCGAGATAAGATGGTTAGATTCGGGTGAGTACTAATCTCCAATGTGTAACACTGACCTGCACTACTCCGGAAGACCATCCGGAAGCCCCCGTGGATATGGAGTTGGCAATCGCCTTGTCATAGGTGACACCATGTTTGAGCACAAGGCCTGTTATAAAATTAACTGGGTGTCAACTGACAGGCAAGCGATCTCCAACCAAATTGGCCATGAGTCGCCGTTTTAGAAGTAGTCTCCTAGACGTCCGAAATAGACATGAAGCAGACATGGGGTTGGTACGTGATCACCATCTTACGAGTATGATAGCGTCTGTCTAATTACGGACTGCTGCCGTTCGAAGATCAAACGATACAAGGATGCCCAGGTTCAACTCCGACCGACTTAGTGATCACTCAGTGCGCCAAGAACTAAAGGACCATCTCTCATGTGGTGTGAAAACAATCAGCAGCTTACTGCATGCCACCATACAAGACCATCACATGGATCACATCCCACATCAAGTGCAGGGCGCGGTCTTCTGAGGTTACCTTAAGAACGATCGACGAATGAAAACAACTTAGAGTTCGAATTACAGTAACTCCATCAACAGGGAGGACTGAGCTAGAGTCCCTATATCGCATGAAGATGAGAGAAATGCAGCGTATCGTGAGGCGTGACAAGCGCAATTACATCAAGCCACTGGCAACTAAAGCAGAAGAAGCAGAAAGACGGTGCGACAGCAGAACCGTTAACAGAATCACCAAAGAGTTGATAGGTCGTCGCAGATCTAGACGGTTCTTTGCGTATGTCGGATGACAATCAACTAAAGCTATATAAGGAGTATTTTACTATGCACCCATGTGTCCGAAGCAAAAAATACCCGAATTCGCACCACATACACCAGTAAGGATGAGATCATTACCCGCGGAGCTATTTCGAGCAACTTCAACTGCATCGACCGATCTACTACAGTCACATGTTGGGAGAGCCTGGCAGGCAGAGAGCTTTTCGGATGACTGCAAAAAGGGAATGATCGTCCAGCTAGCTGAAAAAGGCAACCTAATGCAGTGCGAAAACTGGCTAACTGTCTGTGTGCTGCCTGCTATGAGTAAGTTAATAGTTACACTTATCCTTGAGCGAATCAAAGAACACCTAGAAGATAGACTAGAAACCGAACAAGTAGGTTTTCATTCTGGATCCTGCTGTGTTGACCACATCAACACCCTTCGGATCATCATCGAGTTGAATATCGTTCCCCACTTCACCTGCTATTCGTCGATTTTG
Source organism: Xylota sylvarum (assembly GCA_905220385.1). Taxonomy (NCBI): domain Eukaryota; kingdom Metazoa; phylum Arthropoda; class Insecta; order Diptera; family Syrphidae; genus Xylota; species Xylota sylvarum. The sequence continues at coordinate 66,482,922 of LR999958.1, read as the reverse complement.
AAAAGGCGTTTGATAGTGTCAATCGGGAATTTATTTGGGATGGCTTGCGCAGGAAAGGCATTTCAGATAAACTAATAGCAATTATCAAGGCTACATACGATGGGTCTACATGTCACGTTTTGCATAGAGGAATGCTGTCTTAAGAGTTCGAAGTTCAAAGTGGGGTACGGCAAGGCTGTATCCTTTCACCAATATCATTATTATTTCTGATTAGCAATGTCCTAAATGCTGCTTTGTCAATAGGAAACAGAGGAATTCGATGGACTCCTATGGAGTGAGTTCTACAAACACGGTACCAATCTTAAATATGTACGTGTTCAAAGCTGTCTACGATATAAGTTGTTAGGACGAATACCTGACCAGCGCAGACACGATCTCTACCGACTCGCACTTATTAAGTTAATACCTCAAAGTTATATCTGTCGATGGTGGCATTCTGTCCGAAACATCGGAGTTGTAAGTCCTTATTTGTGAACAGCATATATTTACATATTTTGTTTGCCTTCGTTAACCATTTAACCCACCTCTGAGTAGTGCAACAATCTCTGATCTTTTAAATTCTTTGGGAAAGTTTTCGGATGATAGGATGTCTTTGAAGAATTTGCCGCAATTTGTAAGGAATTCAGGATAGATTCATCAAGTTCATTCAGGCTTTCTGTGTTTGAAACAGGCTATGGGTGCTTCAAGCTCAGTTATGGTGAAGGCACGAGAGTATTTTGTGGTTGTAGTGCACACCTTTCTAAGATTCTTTAGTGATTTCTTAACGAATCGGAAATTAACCTTGCCCGACTCTGCAGCTCGATTATCGATGAGATTTGGCTCAATATCAGGTTGGTGTGAGGGGACTGAGTTTGATTCGCGACGTTCACTTGGTTCCATGTCTTTCTGGTAAATCGGGTGAGGTATACATTTTTTTTTATCTTCTTCCACTTTTCTTTATCTGTAATACCTAGGCATTGAAGAAGTTCCTCTGCAATTTCTGTATCACCACACTCTTGAAATTCTCGAAAAATAAGTGTAACCATCAGCAATCTAACCAAAAACGTATTTTTTTTGGAATCCACAAGGAATCCCGATCCCGATCCCTAACAAATAAGGGGACTTTCATCATCTTAGTCCTACTCTATGGCTTTAGACCATAGATGGACTCACTTGTACCGTACAAGAAAAGTATGACCTCAACTTGCTTTAAGTGCGCGGTTGAAAAAACTTAGTTAAGGACCGGACTAACTAAAGATAATGAACGAGGCTCAGCTTCACATTCATCTTTACAAATAAGTAAAAACTAAGGAATGAGACCTTTGTACTCTACACAAGTGCATTTATAGAATACTTTTGTTATATTATTCTCCTGAGCCTTGAGCTGTTTAAAAAAAAAACATAATTATTTACTAACCTATGCATTAAAAACAAGTCTCAGATTAAGAAATTCCAACCTGCAATAACTTTGAATCTATGACGCAAATAGACAACCCAAATGGCACTTTGCTCAAAGGGTTTCATGATTTAATGACCGACAATTAAACTGATTCCATTTGTTTTATGAAGGACCTCCGTCAGATAAAATAAATTATTTTCTTTTTTTTTTAGGCTGAAGAGATAATAACTGATTTGGTAATTTCATTTCTCAGTTATACGCTTCCATTGTTCTATGTTCCGTGAACTCATAAAATCTCCATAGCGTCTCCATACATCCTTGCTCCATGGTCATGTCGTGAACGAGCCTTTCCCTCGTGCATGAGACATTAGAATGTGAATGTTGGTCCACTGCTATAAAAGAGACAAAAAAAAAAGAATACAGTTTATGTACGTTTTTATTATTCATCCACCCCCCAGAAAGGAGAGGCGCACAAAGTCAAGGATTAATAGCTGCAAAGCAATGTGAGTGGCACCTTCAGAGTATCACCGTCGTATAAAATTTTCTAGCTACAAAAATAATCCGTTTATATATGTATGTATATGTACGTATATATATATTTTTTTCTACTTGGATCTTTCTCCTGAGTACGATAACTTCATTTTATTGCCTCTGCGGTCACCGTACCTGTGCGCTATAGGCCATAGCATGTGTAATTAAGGTCCTTTGTCTAAATTGCTTTTTCGTTAAAAAACAAAAAAATCATTTCATTGTAATGTTGTAACAATATGTAGTCTGGAAAAAAATCATTTTTACAAACGGAGTGCTGTACATTTTTTTTAATTGTAAAATAGGTTATTTGGAGAAGAAGAATAGCGCAGGATTAACGTGGTTTAGTTGTCAACGGGGGCTGTTATTGACAAAATTAAAAAAATAGATATCATAGTCCATTAAAATTTAACCTGTAAAAGGAAATCATAAACGGTCTCCGTATTGACAGAGCTCCGTTGGAGCTTAACTTTAAAAGTTTTTTTCAATTCGAAGGGCCCGTTTTTCCAATAGGATTTCTGGGCTTTGCCTGAAGTTAGCTGCAATTTGTCTGACGTTTCAACTATTGTTTATACCTGCTGCATCTATCAAAATTTACTATTTTGTGCAGGCCATAAATCGAAGTTCGGTCACCGTGTTGTCTCCAGAAATGGACCAGTCAATTGGTCGCCTCTTTATTATGACTTGACGAATGACGACTCCTGAACTTTTTTGTTTGTTCAATGTCAATGTCAATTGCTAAGGCATTCAGAGTAATCAATGAAGCACGCTTTTTATGGAACACATTTCAATGATATTGTTGTCTATAATTAATCGTTGTCTTAATAATCGCTATAATTAATCGCTTCAAAGGGTAGAGCTGCGAATACATAAGAGCACAATCGCTCTCACGCTAGCTTCTCACTATCAACTACTACTCTAAACCTCTACTTTAGTGGCTGCTGGTACCTCGACTAGTGATTGGGTACCTAACCTCTTTGGAAGGTTGTTGGTGGCAGCGATCGAGAGAGGGGGAGGAGTGTTTTCTCACTAAGGCACTTCTTCTTGCTCCAGGTGGCAGCAGACGAATTCGCTGGATGGAATCAACGGAAGCCTCTACCAGTTCCAGTCAGGTTGAACTATCAGTGTCATCCCTATATGAGCTGCTTCAATATATTTCAATTCCAGGTCAACAGGAATCCCCAATATTGAGGCAAGGTATTCGAAAAGACGATGCACCCTTAAATGGCCAACGGCAGCGCTCACATCTCCGAACCGGATTACTGACTCCGGAGAACCCGGCCCCTTGACTTAGGGGTATAAAAGGAACTGGTCCTCCAGGTTAGGGGTTGTGCTTCGGGGTAACTTCCCTATCACAGACATAGAATAAAACAAATAGTTTCGAAGCAACCTATGGCCTCAGAAAAAGATGATCATACTGTTGATGACCCCGGGAAACAAAAGGGCAACGATTTTCGGATCTGCAAGTGGAATGTTCGGACCATCAAAAGACCGCGTGCAGCCATAGACTTCTATAATGCTGATATTAAGGTAATCAAGAAAGTTTGATGGGACCGGCCGGGAAAAAGCAGGATGTAAAACTGCGACATTTACTGCAGTGATTGTCATAGAGAACAGAAGCAGCGCTTATTCAGATGCTGATTTGGCGGCAGGCTAGGGCAAGAAATCTTGAGCTTTTGACACGTGAGTGAGCGTCTTATGACAATTCAAATCAAAACTAAGCTCAATATGCACTTACGCCACCACAATGGACAAGGACGACCGCGACGCCACCAAAGACTGTTTCTACGAGCTCCTCGATAAGACATATGAACAATGTCCTATGTATGACGCCAAGATAGAAAAGAGGACCTCTTTGGTAGGAAAAAGTTGGTAATCACAGCTTTCACGACACCACGTTTGGCAACGGACTTAGGCTTATTGAGTCTGCGGCGGGCATAACGTCACCATAGCAAGCACACCGTTTTCTCATCTAAATATCTACAAGAGGACATGGCGGTCTCCTGATCATGAAAGGCATGCCTCCAGTATTCTGGATATCCGAACCTTCCGAGGGGCCAACATCGATTCGAATCACTACCTTATTGCAGCAAAAGTACGAATGCGGATATCCCAAGCGCCACAACTAAGAAAAACTGCAATTGCAAGAGATCGCAAGAATCTTCGCCGAACTCCTATCCTGAAATCTCTCAACGACTCCTATACCGCTAGCATCAAGTGCCGAAGACAAGTGTAGCCAACATGCCATAAGAAGTACCGCAACTGATGTGCTAGGTTTAACCGACAATCACCAAGAAACCCATGGTTTGACGAAGAATGCAGGTATAGAGGTTGACAGTCAAACTTGATCAAAACGAAGTGAGAATAGCAATATCTAAGCCTAAGTCCAACAAGGCTGCTGGGCCTGATGACTTACCAGTCTAGGTATTCAAAGCAGCTGAAAATGGTTTGATAAAGAGTATACACCAACTCATTTTTAAGATTTGGTCAGACGAGTGTATGTCTGATGAATGGAATTTCATGGCAAATCCACAGTCGATCAAATAATCACACTTCAGCAGATGACAGCCTCTTTAGAGACCAGATACACAGAGTCATGTCTAGTTTTGGCATCTCTGCCAAATTCGTTTGCCTGTGCAGGATGACGATGGAAAACGCTCGCTGCTCCATTAAGGTCGGTAACGAGAGAGACCTTTGATGTTAAAAAAATTTAGAGAAAGAGACACGCTGTCATGTGATTTTTGCAGCACTTGAAAGGATTGTGCGAAACTTACAAGTCTACATCGGAGGCCCAATCTTTTAAAAGTTTGTGCAACTACAAGTGTACGCCGACGATATTAACGTAATTGGTATAACTCAGCTGGCTTTCACCAGTCCATTCGCTGGTATTCAAACGGAAGCTGCCAAAATAGTGGCAAATGAGGGCAAAACCAAGTGTATGCTGTCAACCAGAAGGGGCACACAACATCGCCGAATTGGACAGAATATCACCATCGAAAGCAGGTAGTAAGGCGCTTTGTCTACCTCGGCTCAGTTATAAATTCTGACAATAACATCTCAGCAGAAATTAAACGAAGAATAACTCTTGTGAATCGCTGTTTCTTTGGGCTGAGAAGGCACTTGAGTAGTAGTATCCTATCTCGAATAACTAAGGAGACTCTGTTTAAGACCTTGGTCATCACAAACCTGCTATAACTTGCATATTAAAATAATGGTTTAGCTCCGGGTTTGTATGCATTCGAAAAAAGATTGCAAGAAAATATGCTTTTCATACAATAACTAAATAAGGCCCTTGCTAATACATATACAAACGTAGACCTATACGTTATTTCCTCCAGAATGCAGAATAACAATTCCCCCTCAATGAAATTACATTCATTGTTTATTCCCTTACTTCCTAAGAAAGAATAGCTACTTTAACCGCACAAAACACTGCAATTAACCTGTGCGAACAATACCAGGCGGGAACACCCGCGTGCCACACACCATTCTTTTTCAAACCAGAGCCACTCCGCATGTATGTAACCACCAAGTGTGGAAAAGTGGGTTCCACCCTTGAATGTGCCCTTCTTGAACAAAACCAAAACATTATCAAGTGCTTCGTACTCTTGTTCATCGGAATTTCCGAAACAGATTGTAGGCACGCGCTAAGCCACTTCAATCCGATTTCAAGTGGCGTGCCTCAAGAGCGCCACACAAGATGCGAAAATGCACCAGTTGTGCAATTTCTATAGTTATGAGGAAAACCACACCACATTGTGTAGTAATGTTCCGTTGCTACACTTTATTCTGTCATCGTTGTCGATAGATGAAGTGGTTCTGCATCTTATTTCCACTCAAGTGAAATAAAAATCATGAATCCAGTGTATTTCCAGATCGGAACTTGCTTCAATGTAAGAATTAATAACAGAAGGTTCTCAAATATGTATGGTTAGTTTGAAAATACCATAAGTCTTAACTTAGGTAGGAATAAACGGCTGCATGCCATGGTAGACCGAATAACTCAAGGATAATGATTTATTGCTCTTCGACTACTCTGCTTCAAACAGAGGATATTAAAGCTGGCTATGGCTTCCGTCAAATCGATAATCATGTCTCGATCTGTCACCCAAATTAATAAAAATCAACCATAATGGTAGGTAGCCGTCGTATCGATCGTCGTCGTATTTCGACCTTGTGTGTTCTTTTGAAAATGCATGGACAAAGAAGACAAATCAGTTTGAAGATAAATGTAAATAATTGAGTTGGCTCGGATATCTTTTGATTATCTTCGATCGAAAATGTTCTTTCTTGTGGTTACTTTACAGCACTCCCATTCAGAACGAACGGAAGTTGTTAATGTGATGCCGATTGGAAAATAATTCTGTTCTCTTTTACATACTCAGGAACGTTTTGCAGTAACCTTGCCAAGGGCTCTATTTGGAATAGGTAGCGAATCAAAACTAAATTTTAAGATGTAGATACATACTGAAATGTTCCTATTGGAACGCATGTAACTTTGTAGCCCAGGCCTTATCCTTATTCTGAGTACAGTTCGAAAGACTGCTTTACTAGTGAACAGTGTTTGAAAAGAGGAGGGGTTGACTTTGAAGTCAAAGTCGGTGTATTGTCGTAAAACTAGCTCTATCCTCGTGAATCGTTTAAGCAAGTGAAGTTTGTTCATTATGCTTGACAGACCAACAAACATTTGACTATCAGTATGTCAGATGCAATGGGAAGGTTAATCTCTTTTAAGCCTCTGCGCTGACACTCAGCATAAAATAACATATTAACCCCTGCAAGGTGGTCTGAGATAATCCCGCTCTGAAAGGTATCGTGAAGATATGACATCATATCATCTATATTCTATTTTTTAATGATGCACAGACTAAAAGAAGGGTTTACTGCTTTGCTGCAGAGTAGGGTTCGGCTTTTGTTTAATAGGATCCACAGCAGTAATACCTTGAATTAGGTATAACATGCTAAATTTGTTTTTTAAAGAATTCGAAGAAAGCATCATGCACCGTCAAGAGGTTTTTGGTCTCTTGGTGTGTCAGACTCATACTCATACAGTACACCTACTGACTAAACTCCCCCTCCTCTTTTGGGTCTCGCCAACAGGCCCCTGAATATGGTATATGTTGCCTTCCGGCGAGTCGCCATATTGGCACATCGTATGGTTTACTTTTTCCATCCTGTATAGATACGAAGTATCCATGTCCGGTAGGAACTACGTGATGTAATAACTTAACTCGCCATTGTTTCGCTCCCTCCATTCAGCTACATCTCTTATTAGCTTAGCGGTACAACTCTCTCTTCGTTCAGAGTTCCACCTTAGTTGCTAAAATCTTTCGGTGAGCTGTTTTGCCTAACAAGTTGCTGCTTCCACACCCACTTCCGTATTCTTCTTGTACAGGAACTTTCTCTCTGCCGCTAAGAGCTCAATGGGTGTCACTCCCGCGATAAAGAGAGCGGCTGGTTCTGACACAGTGCAATATTATCTATCTTACTATTCGTAAGAGATACTGTGCGACCTGAAGATGTTTTCCAAAAGCCTAGCATATCTTCCCACCTGACTGAGTTGAAGGCGTTCCTCACGTCTAAAGCGCTGTCAGCACTAAAATCTTCCTCAAGTAATGATTCCCCTGTTGAGCGATTTGCACTGTCTTAATCGCTTCTTCGATTGGTCCTATTGTGGAGTGGTTTTTCCTGAATCCGTGTTGTCTTTTGGACAGATCACCTGCGCTCTGGATTGCTGCTGTGTCCCACATCCACAATAGTCTATAGGCTGATGGGGATTTCGAGTCTCCTTTCCCTTTGCTGTTCAAAATCAAGGTTTGAGCCTTCCAGTTCTTGTGGAAAATCCCGTCCTTTAGGCAGCTGTCGAGCGATGATTTTCAGAACTTCCGTTGGTATGCCATCTGGTTCGGGTGCCTTCTTATTTTAGAGCATGTTTTCCGCCAGGATCAGCTTCTCTTCGGTGAACACACGGACATCTTGCTGGTGGGCAGACAAAATGTGGGGGCCTAACAGTATGTGTCGGGATCAGTGTATCCTCTACGTGTCTCTTTTCTGCGTTCAATATTGGAATTATCACCTGTGTGTCTATTTAGCGCATAATTATATTGTAGCCCCCAGGGGTGTTGTTGTTGTCTTGCCAAAGTTCCTCGATGGCCCTCTTAAGTGCTGAATTTGGGCTTCTGTGGTTTCCGTATGTCTTCTCCTTGCCTTGGTGACCTTGCGTCTCGGATGTAGATAGTTCCTTCTAAGTGCGGTGATTTCATCAGTCCACCAGTATACCGATTTTCTGCACTCGGCCGAGGCGATGCATGCGTACTGTATAAGCCGCATCATGGCTTCAACCTTTGGCTCGGCATGGTCGTTCATATGCAGGATTGCGTTCTTCCGTTCCTCTTTTTTTCAACGCTCTTCGCTGAGTCTGTCTACTTTCCACCTCGGCACTCGCCTTTGATTTCTGTAAGGAGCACCTTGGTCCATCTGTATGTCAACGACGATGTATTAATAATCGTTGCCAGTGAAATCTTCGATGACTCTCCAGTCTGTCACCTCTGGGGATCAATTCGCTATAGTCGGGTGTTTCCGATGTTCATCACGTTGAGCCCTAAGCTTGCCGCCATCTGGAGTATGTCCCAGCCCAGTCAGTCTGTTGTGGGCATTCCCCATTATAGTGCTTTGGCGTTCAAGTCTCCGGCGATCTCTTGCATAAAGTCTTCCAGGGCCTGAAAAAGCAACTGATTCTTATTGTGAGTGCTATTCATTTCAGTCATGCAAAGCCACTTTTTGAGCCTAGTACATAGCGGTATTACAAATGCTTGGTTGGTGGTACTAAACCACGTTTTAGTGAAATGCGACTCTCAGTTATGTATATAGAAAAGATGGGCGAAGCTGTTTAACGGAACTGATCGGTCCTCTCACCTCACTTTGATGCGCTGAATGAGTCCAAGAGACCAAGTACATATGTACATATATGTACATACCTACATATATACACACATACATAGAAAACCGCGAGGCTAACTTAGTAAAATTTTTGTATGGAGCTAAAAGTTTTTTGTAAGTAGATGTGCTTTTTCATTCCTATGACATTCCAAAAAGTTTTAAAACTATCAGCCTTGAAAATATGCTTAAACAGGATATGCTAATGTTTCTGAATATCTATAACACGCCTATCAAACAGATAAGTCTAACCAGAGACGGCAATAATGGAGTTGACAGCCTGAGTGCGCTATTGCACTTGGCAATAAAATCCATATCCCCCTGTTTTCATCCAGCAAGCTAACATAGGCTTTGTACAGGAAGGCATGCTTCTACCACTATTATTCGATCCTCTATTGCAAAGTCTTCAAAGAGAAAAATACACTGCTCTTGGATACGCATCTGATAATTGCATCATTCTTAGCGGAAGTAATTGTGTGAAAGTATGTAGTCTGTGCTTAACACAATCGGCGGTTGTTGCCGTCATTAAGCATTATACAAATGTATATACGTGAACCCATCTAAGACAAAGATGATGGCGTTCACACTCAAATGATGGCCTGTATTTTTGGAGACACAGCTAACCTTATCGTATACAGTTAAGCATTTAAGCTTCCTTTTGGGCCAAAGACTAGCCTTTAGTGAACATATACAGACAATAACCATTAAGGACACAAGCATTCACTAGCAATGTTATACCATGTACCATGTACTCTCCATCGGTACCAGGCGATTTGAAGCTATCAAATGATGCCACAGCATCCGACCGATGCAGTATACCAGCTACGTCGAGTTTCACGATTTAATACACTCTCAGCCTGTGTGAGCGGCCCAATCTATGACCCAAACGTCATCTAGTTACTAAATGTATCCTCTTTCGATTCAGTGATGGTACCATCAGATTTTCTATGTTACTCCGGTTTGGTTGGTTTGATCCTTTTAAGAACTTCAGTCCACCTACTGGTTTCACCGAGTATCTTGATCAGAAATCAATCTTCAATCTGTTTAGATCGGAAATGGTTCTAGAATTCATCTAAATTTGGTTTAAGTGACTGATTTGTAAGATTTCTGGCATTCTTTCTTTGTCTCTGGAGTCCTGGGTTGCACCAGGGAACTGCCGATCTGCAAGACATTTTTGTAATCGAGCATGTCAATTTAAAACATTTCGTGAGGATATTAGTTAGATTTGGATGAAGTTTTAACAGACTTGTCTAATTCGACTGTAAAGCGAACAGAGTAGTATTCCGCGGGTTCCAACTCCCTTGTAAAGTAATAGCTTCGCATTCTACATCGAATGCGATATGTAGATATACACTTTCACTTGTCCCTGCTATTGTTGAGATCATCCGAGGTTACAAAAATGTTGTCAAGAGTATAGCAAGAAACTTTCTTCTCTAGGCTTAACCTAGAGTTGGATCCAATAGGTTGATCGGTTTCGGTTTCTTGGTTTTTTGTCGCCAAAATAGCGCTGCTATTAACACTTGCACCATCAGGTAGTTTTGCACAATCGTCACCTCATTTGTTTTTCTCTTCTACTGGCTCTCAGTCATAAACCCTCCCCATGCACTTCGTTCAGCCGCAATGACCTCCCAAGTCAAACCATCAACAAACGCACTTTTGTTACCTGCTTATCTATGTTGATAGAGATTAAACGTACCGGGTAAAACTGTTTGCGTCTTCTCAGCTGAAGTCTTCAGAAGTTTTCGATTCGTGGAGTCGTGCTAGGCTGGTTGGGGGCACCAGAATCCTTTCCCCAGCCGCAGTAGATACAAACACGACTGCTCTTGAGCGCAGTTAAGACGGGTGGATTTTAGTCGCCTCCTACGACAGGCATTCTTTTCTTTGTGGTATCACAATGTACCTTCCTTTGGCCTAAGTGGATCTCTGCCTAAGCGGGAACATACACCCAACGCAACGCTACAACAGAGATGCCTACTTCCAATGAATTTTAAACCCCACCCAAAGGGGTGACATGAGGCAACTATTCGTTTAAGTATTCACACATATAAGAGGACTGTATAAATATTACCGGTACAAACCATGCTAATGCATTACCATAGCTGCCCTTAAATTTTGTTACACCCGTACTTAGTTACTTTTCATGAAAATCATAAGAAAAGGAAGTTTTACGGTACAACTATAGTACCGATATTAGAATAAAACTCATTTTCCAACAAGCAGGTATCGATCGTAGTAAATCATTATTTTCGTTATAAATCTTCTGCGACCTACAAGATCTCGAAAAACAGTAGTTGGCCGCAATGCCACTTGAACCCATTCTCTGAGATTTTATGATGTTTGCTTAAAACTTGTTCTATTTACAAACGACCAACTGTAAAACGCCCCATAAATAATAAGAGTACCGTACCGTAAAATCTGGCGCATAGGATAATGTAAAAATGCACTCCTTTCCAACAATACCCTCTGAGGATCAGCTGGATTACGTCAAGGAAACCAAAAGGAATGGGAACCACAGTCAGTTGCCTTAGAACAGTGACATTGTTCGAGGAAGTCGTTAGTGTGACGGACCTAAGTCCTGTCTGGCGCCAGCATTAGACAATATCCACTCCTTCAAGGCGTCTTGTCTTTACACAATATAATATATGAAATATGCGTCACCAAAAACCGCTCGACTGCACAATCCATTGAACCCTTATTTCCCGAAGTACCTGTCACATCGAAAACAGGTACCAATAAATATTTAGCAAAACTACAAATCAAATAGTAAACCCAGTTTGTGTGTTCAAAACTCTAAAACTACGACACACAGCAGGGGAAGCAGCAGCATCCTTTTTGAAAGTTTTTTTTTTTTTTAGTTCTCTTCTTATTTCGATGCATCCTGCATGTACATATACGTACGGGTACGTTACGTGCGCCTTCTTTCATTTGGTGTTGTGACAGGACCTTCTATAATTTATATCGCAATAAATTTTAATTTTTATTACCTTCCACAATTCTATATCACTGCTAGGACACATGTGTATTTCGGATGGGGTTGATTTTTTTTATTCTCATCTTCCTTTTGCCAGGATAGTAAAAAAGATTGTCCAGGACTCATACGGAGGTACGTGATATAAAATAAAAAAAAAATGCAAACCTGCTCTAATTTCCTTATGGTTATGCTCTTACCTGCTGCCATTGCCTTCGTTCGGCTCGCCCACTGGCAACTCTAATCTAATCCTGGCGCAAACTATTTTGTTGGCTTTGTTCTAAGCACAATGCGTACAAAGGACATGTTTGCACTGATTATCAGATTAGACATTGTGCATACAAATTGACATTGTCATTTCTCAAGTACTCTCAGGCTTTTGTCTCAATTCATGAGATGGATTAGGGCTCGGATTTGTGGATTAGTCGTTAGGAACAAAGGTCACTTTTGAGGATTGTCGATGTTTAGGCACTAAAGGAGAGTGGAACATTATCGTTTGGTCTAGTTTAAGGATAGAGGATCTGTAGAGGATTTAATCTTAGTTTTCGTCGATATGCACATGATATCAATCAAAGTTTTTTTTCTTTTTGAGATGAGAGATATCGAATGAATCCTTAATCCTCCCAAGAAATTTTCCTAAAACGAGTGGACACAATCGAATTGGTATGTACTTTGAGAACACGACCCTCCTCATTGGATTTGTCAACATATGCGAATCATGTACCGAACATAGCACTTAGGAAAACAGCCCTCGAGAGGGGTAAGCGATACGATAACCGACGGCGAATTGAGTTGTGAACATGTGGTTTTATGTCACAATTGTGGTGTAATTTGGAGTTCATTCCTTGCTTAATTGCCCATTTAGGATGAAAGTTTATTTAAAATTTTATTTTTTGATACAAAGGATATAAATCTTGATGGTGCGGTTGTAACAATGCAAGTGAAGAGTAATTGCAACAATAAAATTAATACGACAAGTGGCATTGGTAAACAATGCTTGATGAGAGTTGCGGGTTTTACCCTTAAACGAAACCAATGTTGTCCCTTTTATTTGTTTTGGAACATGTATGAAGACAGAGGGTTATGCAATAACAATTTAGAAGAAATTTTGCCACCATAAACATCTGCATGTTTTATAATCGGTTGCACCAGCTTCCTATCCTACTGGAATTAAGGCAATGCTTGTCTTATCAATAGGTACAGAGATACAGATCAAGCCAGAGTAAGATGCACCCCTTGTGATGAGAAGGAGTCCTTCGACAATCGATTAGGGATTGTCCTCAAAGCAACGCCGAATGGAGATATTATCATAATGATGGGGAACTTGATTGTCAAGGTAGACAACGAAGGGCTCAGGCAGTTAGAATTTATGTTTATTTCTGCAATACCCATCGTCTTGAGCACCAAGTTTGAGCACAAGATTTTTATAAAGTCAGCTGATTGTCCAATGACAGGCTATCAACCTCCAATCAAATTAGCCATTTTGCCTTCAGCTGCCGCTTTAGTATTAGTCTCCTGGATGTCCAAAATATACGAGGAGCAGATGAGGGGATAGTACGAGGTCACTATCTAATGGCAGATACCAAAGTTCAACATCGGTGGACTAAGCGATTCCACAATGCATCAACAATAAGGAACCATCTGCCGCAAGATTTGAAAACAATCACCAGCTCATTCCCTGCCACCATCCAAAACAATTAGTGTGCTAGTAAACTGTTTTTATAACTGCTCCTGAAAGTATAATTGGTCGATTGCGGGGGCGACATAGAGTGCGACTTTAAGAAAAACCGAGAGAAAAAGTTCGCCAATACAACTACTCCAACAACAGGGCGAAGTGAACTCGAGTTCCTATATCGCATGAAGATGGGAGAAGTTGAACGTAGTGATCGGCGTGCGTGCTACTGTATTAAAGCACTGGCTACAAGCATCTCCAAAATCACCAAAGAACTGACAGGTGGTCGCAGCCCCAGCCAACACCCAGTGAACGGCTAAGCCCTTATTTACAGAGTGAGCTTAGAAGGCTGAACGTTTTCCTAACAAAGTAAATATAGAGCCGAACATAAACTGGTGGCGTATCTGGATGGTACTTGTGATAGATAAAATAATCTTGGAGTGAATAAAAGAACATCTCAATAGACATACTCGATGATAATAAAGCCGGATTCCGCTTTAAATCCTCCTGTATCGATCAATACTATGCGGATCAGTAACGCGAAGTGTGTTGAATATCGATCGGTACTTTACATATTGTTCATCGATTTAGAGAAGACGTTTGATAGTGTCCAAATTAACATCTATTATTAAGGCCGCATACGATAGCTCTAAATATAACGTTCTGCACAGAGGAAGGTTGTCCAAAGAATTCCAGATCCAACGTGGGATAAGACAAGGCTGCATTTTTTCACCAATATTGTTCCTATTGGTGAGTAGTGATGTGCATCATGCTGCTTCATCGACGGGAAATGGAGGAATTCAAAAAACGCTTGCATCTTAAAATAAAAGCCTTTACTAGCCTGATGATTCGAGAAATATAGACACTCACCACATGCCAGCAGGAATGGGAGGAAACCTCTTTCGTCGAGCTGAAAGAAAGAATAGTCGGTAGAGAGTATAAACGATTTTCCTTTACTTGGGAGTATTGTCTCAACCGATGGTGGGACCAAACAGAATAAAGCCATCCGAATCGGTGAAATAAAATCTGCGTTAGTTGACCGAAATATGGCGAAGCAATTAGCTTAAGCACCATTACCTTTTCTGCTTCAAACGTCGAGTGGATGCAGCGCTTGAAGAGTGACCACTAGTATCACGAAAAAAGGCGAATGTTCGTTGGTAGATTCCTACGACACATCTTCTCTACCTCAACTGTATCGGTAATGAACATTTTCATCACAGAATGGGTCAGGAACCTATAGGGGAAACTATTGAAAGACTGATGTGGCGGTCTATTGATTTCTAGAAAGATGAAAAGTTCGTAGTTAGATAGTAGACGGTCTGATGTTTCAAGAAGAAGATGACTTAATTGAGAAGGAAGCACAACCGCTGGGAAAGAGTTGGGGAGAGCTATGACACAAATGACGCATAGGCGTAGCAGAGGTCAAGCACAGGATGTAGAACATAAGTAAGTGCACAGTCTTATATGACAAAGTTATCGTGTTGATCGATACAAAGCCACTCTTACTTATTGGAGCGACTGCTATTTTTCATTGCTATACCGAACTGTTATATTTCACTTCTTTTCCCTGCATTTTTACACTAGTATTTGGCAGCTGGGCATGGATTCTTCCTAGTACGCCAAAGCGAAACCCGTGAGTTTATGCACCTTTAATTTCCAAGGCAGAGCGAAGCACTTGCGCTTGACGCTTACTGAGTCTGGTCAGTGACGGGTGCAACATTTCGGGATTCCATTAATATAGGAGATGCTGGAGCATTTCCGAACCAATTCTATACCACTGGAATCGGGCGGTACATGTAATGTTACTCTGACTGATTGGGTGTATAACCGAGGAGTGCCATATGGTGAAGAGGCATTTGTTGCTAATGTCGGTTCGAGCATTTATTCGCAGCAGCTGCATCAACAGTAACATCCATCCCCTAGGCATGTGAGATAACCAAAATTTTAAAGTCAATTCAGTGTCACTTAGGCTTTTATTGTATTATGCGCCGTGGCTCAAGTGCTTAGTGCATTGGACTACGGAGCGAGGGGTTCGAGGTTCAATCCCTAGACAACATACAGTTGTACTTGTCATGGAGAAGCTTCTCAAATTGCCCAACACTAGATATTATTTGATTGATTGATTATTTTAATCAGGAAAATTATAAATTTCGTTACCAAATAAACTTCACTCTACCAGTTTCGCGGATACTTTCAATATCCTCATGGTGGTCTTCGAAACATAGTGCCTAATACCCTATCATGTACTATATCAATAGTTATTTAAAAAAATATATATATCATAACCAGGATTTGTTGTATCCCTAATGTTGAACGACACATGTTGAGATCAATAAAACACTATATACATATGTAGATGCAAGTATCTTTCAAATCGAATCAAATTAATTAATTACAATCATTTGATAAACAGCTAGCAAACATTTTCTTTAGACAGAATAAAATTTGACATCTTGAGGCGTATCCCTTCCAATTAACTCATTAGTGATGCAATCACTCCCGCGCTTATAGGCTCATGTACATCGATGTTCAGGTTTTTCTTATACATACTACATAAAGCTCTTCCTCAATTTATTACATCCCACTGAAGATCAACAGATACTGCAGGGAAAATCAATCTTGGACCGGTTACAGTAGCTGGTTGCTGTCTGCACGCACACGTCACACTGGCTGGGCAATATGAAGTGGATGAAAATTGATGTCGAGTGTCATGCCAATGGACCACCTACAGGAACTTGAAGTTGTCTTGCAAAGTCATTTGTTAAAATCTCTGCTCTTCGTGTTTGTTTTAATGTTCTCGTTGATTGATAAGCAGATTATTTTATTGTTCTATATACGTATGTATGTATGTATTTATGAATCAATAGAATGCATTGTAGATACATACATAAGTATCTGAATTTCTTTAGTTTGATATAAACAGGTTTAATTGTGATGATAAAAGGCGCACCCTAGAATGGAATATAGGGCTCGTATAGTTTAAAACCTTGTACAGTAATTTAGAAAAAGAAGACCATTATGTGTCCATGCTGTTTGTTTCATTGAGAGGCTGATGAACTGTAATAATTATTAAAATAAAAAGTCATTAAAGTATTACAGTCATCGACTGCTAGTTTCTCTATCCCATATTGACAGCTTTTTTGATTTGCTTATCGTGGACTCCCAGAAATTCAATTTGGTTATTGTTTAAATACTGTTTCTAATCATACGCGTAAGTGAATGGATCTTGCATTTGCCTAATTCATGTATTTTTTCTCCCTTTCACATGATATTCAACTTCTTCCTACACCGCGGTTTGAACTACATGATACAAGGCCTTTCTCAAGCTTAGGTTGACCAAGGCTTTCACTTTTCGCACCTTGGATCTCTCTATCACTTGAATGGTAAGAGTTATTGCCTTAAATTTTCTCTCTCTTATATATTTTCCTAAAATGTTTTAAAGGAATTACATACGCACATCTACGTACATATGTATATGATATAGAGTACAGCCACACTTAAACGGCTCAATATCAAATCTATACTTTTAGGTTGCTTAAGTCTGTTACAAATCAAAATTTTGAATTGTACTCGTACTAAATAATATGCAGTCTTGAAGACAAACCAATCAAACTGGGCTGGAAATACGGGTAACTCAAGAGCTTTTAGTCGTACAAACTCCGCTGCTTCTAAATATTGCTACATAGCAGATCGTTGGAACTCTTTCAAGGAAGTATTGTATGAGCTGACTCTAGCGCTGAGTCGGACGAGTCAGTGTAAAGTCTAAGAAAGTCGTGATAACATTGCTTATATTTTCTTGGCTGAACCGCTTTTCGAAAGAAAACAGGTCAGGAACTCATAGTCATGAGAATATGACAAAAAAATGTTAGTTGGTATGCCTTGCAATGCAAAAATGCTTAAGCCAGACGTATTTAATTCACATTTGACTGCACGGTACTTTGATTCGCTCGACCAAATTGCCTGGCATGGATATTTTGACTTTTATTATCGTTTAGCATTCTTCAGTAACAGCTTCGTCAACATTTCAGTAGTTCCTGCAATTTTACAATAGTGTATCTACATATGTTTACCTTCTGGAATTCGACTTTGGAAATGAAGTGCTAGATTGTCTGCTTAAACTTCTTTAATTTTGCTACAAGATTTCGACATTTTTTCAAGCTTCGTATACGTAAGGGTGTTGAAGAGGGCATAGATTTAAGCTTTGCTGACAGTCTTGTCCGTTAATTTTCGAGAGACTTCAACGTATGGACTATGACGAACAAATGAGTAAAAGTCCTGCTGGAAGCCCTTATACGAATACGGAAAAAAGGAAACTATTAGAATCCAAATGAAATGTGTAGTCATTCTCATGATTCTCTGGATCAGAATATAGTAGTTAGAAACAAAAATTCTTAAGATATAGTAGCCACACATCTCAAGCTGCCCGAAGTTTTTAAAAAAAATTGCCATTTCCACAGTTAAACAAATCTCATATGTAGTTGACTTAAAGATGGAACAGCCAACATGTAACAAATTTCAGCACAAAAAAGCTCTTTGGTCCGAAAAATCTCCAACAGCGTCCAAACTGCATCCAGATACATATCTTCGTTGATATTTATACATAACTCGTGCTTGAAGGTACGAAGGTATATTCGCTAAATAATGGTAGGTAGCGGGAAAAGACTTGTGCTACCTAAAGGGAAGAATAAACCAACAAACGAGGGCTTGTGGTTTATTGAGGGCACTGGCTACTTAGAAACTTGATCGAAAATGTATTCAACTTCCTAACACTAAATAATTCAAAATGATGTATGTGCACACTTTCAGGGTAGCGAACATCGATTCTGACCATATTCTCGTCGCAGCGTTCAGAGAGTAACTGTCTAATGAGAAGAAACTGCCTTGTTTGATAGCATTTGCAATTACCGGAAAGAAGTGATAGAAAATATCATTGTTGATAGCTACAACTTCAAGGTAGTTAAAGAGTTCATCTACCTCAAAATCGACATTAACTCCAAGACCGATACATTAGCGAAGATTCGACGAAAGCTCATCCTTGGAGACTGTTACTAGTTGCTTACTCAGAAGACGAAATGTCTGCCTAATAGGTCTGTCTCTACACGAATAAAACCGAAGTAGCACTAAGACACGCTATTTTGATACCACAACTCGTCTAAGACTGATTTTAAAAGGTTATTAGACTCACTTAGTGAAGTTTAGGAAAGTGATAAGATCTTCAATCCTTTTACCAAATAACTCTTCTAGGTCGTCGGTGCAGGGATTACCAAATACACGTTGTCTGGTACTCGATAGCGCTGGATATCTGCAAATCATTATCTCTAGAGCTATAAGGATATGTACATAATCTACGAAAATATCTGCCATAATAAATATAATATTCTCATATTCTCTAGAGTTAAACATATGTATATACTACAGCGATTATTTAGAATAAAGCAGATAGATGAATACTCCACATTAAAACAAATAATGTTTTATGTCAGCTACAGAACGTGTTGTAAGGGATACCTAGCTTGGTTGCATCATCTCCTATCGACCAGTCCCCTATGCAAATATCCGCAATTCTTGCAATATCTGGTCTTGATCTGCTTATAAACTTTTTTTTTTGACTTAATATAGATGGGTGATATCTTTTTTGATATGACACTGATAGTAAGCTTATTCCATCTGAGGTTGGCCAGCTGTCAACTCTAATCTTGATAGTTCAGCTATACGGAGCCGACTCTTAGAGTCGAAGTGCATATTATATAATTAGAATGCAGTTATATAATGAGAAGTCAAGATAAGATGACTACATTGGCGCGGTCACATCGAGCTAATGGACAACAATGATCTGGCCAAGAGGATCCTTGACCGAACCTCCGGTTCAAAAGCAAGCTATTCTGGTCTCGTCCGGAAGTCTGTAAGATTTTGAGATGTTTAGGGATTTCGAAAATACACCCGCACCAACCCCACAGTCCATTTTTGAACAGTCGGTGTAGATTGCTAGATCAAAATTAGTAATCACCTATCCATCTTGAAGGAATTGCTTCCGTGAGTACGTTGTTTAAAGCTCCTTCTATGTCTAGCAAGGTAGCTACGGTGTATTCCTTATAGTGTATGGATTTTTCTGTTGTTCGTACTACTTCATGAAGAGCTGCTTCCGAAGACCTTCTTTCGAGGTATGCGTGCTGAGATTTGGAGAGACGTGGGTCAGTTATATCACGCAGATGGTTCTCTAGGACGCGCTTGAGGGTCTTCAATACGAAGGAGATCAGGCTAATTGGTCTAAAATCTTTCGCATTTTTGTGGGCTCGTCCCACAGTCCTGACCCACCTTTGAAATGAAGACCACTCTCACTCGTCACCATGAGTTGGGAATGTGGTTATTTAAAATGCAGCTCTTAAAAATCGATATGAGCCATGGGAGTGCTACCCCTTGCATTTTTTGTAGTCTAGGCCTGGCAATCTGTTGTTGACAAAATTGTGTATGGCCCAAGAAATATTTTACTCAGGGTGTTATGTGATCCCAGGATTGCAGTCGTTGCGAACTGTTAGACTCTGTGTTGCTGTCTTTACATCCGGTAAAGTGCGTGTAAGGATTCTGCAGTTGACTCCGTCCAATTCCCATTCAACCTTTTCAGGAAAGATGGATTGGAATGATCTCTGGATAGAATCTTTCTGAGTCCAGCGGAGTCCTTAAGGGTCTCGATTGATTGGTAATATTCTATCCAGGACCGTTTCGTAGCCACTGTGATAGCTTGTTTGTATATTTTAAGGCAGTCTGTGTAGAGCTGCCATGCAAGCATGCCATGCCATGCAAGCATGGATGTTTAGCAGTTTGTGGAGAGTAACGTTAGTTCTTCTTGATAAACCCTTGTCAATTACATACATACCTCCAATATATATAAGTATTTCGTTTCTGTTTGCGAGAGCCCTAATATCATGGGTAGAATAGCAAAATCTAGGTAAACAAATTGTTGAGTGAATATCGTCTCTGTAGATAGCGTAGACTTTAACACAAAGTTGAAGGATCTGAGTTAGTGAAAGTATTGGTGATGTCTTTTCGACCTTAATTCGGCAGTATGTTTTCTCATCATTTCCTGCAAAAGAGCATGAATTTCACCGGAGTACCAAACCTAGATATGACATACTCATCTCTATTTACGGTGATGGGTATCAACTAAATACAATAAATATTTAGTTGTATTTTAAGTTCATCCATATAGAGTCCTACGTAGTCATATTCATATGACACAAGCTAAGAAACTTATTTTCTTACCTCACGAAGGTGGCTTGAAGTATCTGAACCAACTTACGCATCTTCATCATCGCATAAATAATTTTTTCCCACGGTGCTGATTACGAAGAACATTTATAGTGACGCCAATATTACCCACTATTACCGAGCGTAACATCTAGAAAAAGATGTCCTGCAAAATCCTTTATAAACGCATGCAATTCCCAAATTTACTTTCGGCTGATTTCTTAATAGAATAATTGGCTACAGCACTTCACAATGTTAGGCAATCCCTTTCAAGAGTTTTCGGGCAGAAAGATGATAGAATTGTAGCAATATCCTTGGTGATGTCATTGAGAATTTAAAGGACCTGTTTGCCCCAACATTGTTTACACAATAGAACACGATAACAATCAAATGTTTCACAACTAAGGAAACAAACAAATTTCTTGGAGCGTGATGAAACTGAATGCGAAGGACTACAAATAGCAGCAATTTTTACAAACTGTGTCGAGTGTTTTCCCTAAACAAACATCGACACTTGAAACACTTGAGAATACAAAATTTCTAGAAGAGGACTCTATACGAAATATGACCCTACCTGCGTAGAAAGTAGAGTGATGTGACATTGTCTAGGAATCCTTTGGAATCCTCTTGAAGAGTTTTCCACTCACGCCATTCAAATGGCACAACTCGACTCTTATTTCACAGGATAAATATATACAGAAGTATATTCAGCACCTTTTTTTTTTGATGCCTCTCGCAATTATAATAAAAAATCTGAAGCATTTTCCTCCAACCTGATGTTCTCTATTTATCGGTGCCTTGACGTGTGTAGGATCCGGCCTTTTCACAAAGCGGCAAGTTGTCATAATTGTCACAGGCATTCTGTTCTTTTTTTTACGCCAGTTCTCCATCAAACAAAGCAAATCCCTCAGCGATCACATCGACGGCACAAAGGCCGCCATCGTTTTATACTTTTTTTTATTTTACTGGTTTCTGTATTGTTTCGTTTGATCCATCTCGCAGGACAATGGGAAAACTCTTGCTTTTATTTCGCATATACCGCACAACGTACATATACTGAAATGGATTTTCATTCAGATTCAAATGGGTGGAAATTTATCATTTGCTCAAATACTCTCTCTCTCTGAGTTGGATTGTGGGTCCTTTCATTTCCAGCGCACAGCACTGGGTCTTCTCCAGTAGGTTCGCCTGCAAGTGACGACGGTGACAGGGATGACAATCGTTTGTTCATTGTTCCGAATCGTAGCAGATAATCCGATTTTGAATTATTTAATTATTTTTATTCATATCGCAGATTGAAATCCTTTTGAGGATGGATGTAACGTGTACGCAAGACCCCAATGCATAATAATTGTCTTACATTTATTTTTATTCTAATTGCCTCTGAATGTGAGAACGGGGGTGAGTTCAGGCACACTCATGTGGTTGCAATTATTTTTGGGAACCTTGCGTTAGGTCTTATGCCACGGACATAAAAGTGCAATAAAATTTTTCGGTACATTTTTGCATAGCTCTGGTTGGAAGGATGAAATTTGCCATGTCGCAATTAGGACTTGTTCCCACAATCAAAAGTGTCAAAACAAATCAAAACAAAGTGCTTTGAGCGCAAGTAAGGATAGCTGTGCGGTGTGCTAACATCCCCTAATTGTTTGGGCGTTTGGTGTGGCACTATGATTGAATCGTTGTTACGGGCAATAAAATATAATTGATTTGTTTCACAGGAAGGATGATTTCTTACTGCATTCTGCTTTTGAGTTCTAATTGCTGGGAATTTTCTACTTTACGTTGATACTGATAAAATCAGAGTTAAGAGGAACTTAGAAAATAATTTTTGTGTTGAACAAGGTTTGAAAACAAGTTTCTAAAGTGTTTTGTACAAACCTTTGTGTTATTAATTGCTAAGAGAGTGTCTAAAAAGGGTGTTTCAACAGGATCCTCTTGTAAAATGCATATAATTGCCGGAAGGAATATTTTCTAAAAAAGAATAAAAGACTAAATTCAAAACTATTCTGATGGAAAATGACACTGAATACTTGAATAAAAACTTTCTGAAACTTTGAAAAGGAAAGACATTAAAAAAAAAACGGGTACCTAATATTTTAATTTTGAAAAATATTCAACACGTATCCTACCGTTTAAAGCCTTGGTAGCACAATGTCAACAGAATTGTTCCGGCCAGATTCCACATAAGAGTAAGGAACATCCTCTTTGTACGCTTCTTGTTTAGCTGAATTGGCTTCGTCGTCAAAGCACGGGTTTCTTGGATGTACTCGGGCAACCCAGCATTCCTGATGGCACGCTGGCTGCGTTGCCATTGGTCTTCGGTATTTGATGTTGGCGGCATAGGAGTGGAAGGGATATTTCGGAATTTACGTTCGACAAAGGTTCTGACGGTCTCTTGCGATTACAGTTTTCCAATATAATAATTATATCTTCCCACAGTATTTCTTCTTTGTTATGGCGTTTGGAATATCCGCATTCATACCTTGGCTGCAACAAGGTGTCTATGTTAGCTGCTCGGAAAGTTCGGACATCCATCGATCGTAATCTGATCAATTTGCTTGACTGTTTCATGATCAGGAGACTCTCATGTCCCCTTGTGAATTTTAAGATGAGGAAACCGTGTGCTTGCAATAGTGACGTTACGCCCCGCCGCGAAGGCCATAAGCCTAGGTCCGTTGCCAGATGTGGTGTCGCGTAGGCTATGGTTACCAGCTGTCCTATCAAAGATGACCTTCTTTCCTATCTTGGCGTTAAAATCACGTAGTACGATTTTAACATCACAATTAGGAGCTCGTAGAAACATTATTTGCTGGCGTCGTCCTTGTCCCCTGTGGGGGCATGAGCGCATATTAAGCTTATGTTCGCGAATTTAGCCTTGATGCGGATTGTCATAAGACGCTCACTCACGTGTCGAAAGCTTAAGACTTTTTGCCTAAGTCTACCGCGCCCATCTCATTGCACATCCTGGATGGCGGTGATATCTGCAAACAGTTTAGGGCCTCTGCGAGTTGTTCGGCTGCACGCGGCCTGTTATGGGTTCGAACATTCCACGTGCAGATCCGAAGGTCGTTGTCCTTGTTTCGTTTGCTGGGGTCGTCAACAGTAGGGTCATTCTTATCGGAAGCTTGTTGTTGCTTCCTAACTATTTTTTTTCCATAGTAGGGAAGTTACCCCGACGCAACACCCCTCATCTTGCAGGGCCAACTCCCTCTTTTTACCCATAGGACAAGGTGCCGGATTTTCCGGAGTCAGTAACCCACTTCGCCTGGATCTTGTTGTTGCTTCCTAACTATTTTTTTTCCATAGTAGGGAAGTTACTCCGACGCAACACCCCTCATCTTGCAGGGCCAACTCCCTCTTTTTACCCATAGGGCCAACTCCCTCTTTTTACCCATAGGACAAGGTGCCGGATTTTCCGGAGTCAGTAACCCACTTCGCCTGGATCTTGTTGTTGCTTCCTAACTATTTTTTTTCCATAGTAGGGAAGTTACCCCGACGCAACACCCCTCATCTTGCAGGGCCAACTCCCTCTTTTTACCCATAGGACAAGGTGCCGGATTTTCCGGAGTCAGTAACCCACTTCGCCTGGATCAAGAGGAAGTGCTTTAGTGAGAAAGTTTTCCGCCCCCACTGTCTCGTCCACTACCACCAACGACCTACAAAAGGGGTTGGTTACCCAATCTCCAGTCGAGGTACTAGGCAGCCACCAACGTGGAGGTGTAGAATAGGAGTTGATAGTAGAAGGCTATTGTGAGAACGCTTGTGCTCTTATATATGCGCATTACTACCCTTTGGATGATAGTTCAGTTCACCTTTAAACAGACGACTCCTAGACCAATATCGGGTTTACTACCAAGAAGCAATATCCAGTATTACCCATTTTACTGGAATTTCTTCGACTCGAGAATGCACTTCAGTGATGAGGAGCTTACAGTATCAGCACTCACCACATCAGCGCCGAAGATCTGCCACCTGACCTTTGCTCGGGTCAGGGCAATGACAAAGGAAATGATCCGAAGTATCGTGGTATCTCTTAAGCCTAGCACACTAAGACGTTTAGCAAAAAGAAAGTGTCCCGTAAGAACGCCAATAAGTTGTCCGCAGTCTTTTCTGCTGAAAGACATCAAGAATGCCCCTGATTTCCTACAGACGTTCGGAAGCATAGGTTTAGTCTGCCTGCATCCTGGAGAGCCGTGCCACACACAATTGTGCTCGTAGGAGACCCAATCGTCAATGGAGGCCCCGACCGAGAGAAGACCCAACGCAGGTTCATCCTGAGAAATCATCCTCTGAGCCTAGCTTAGCAATCTCATTCCGCAATCCCAGTGTGACATGGGACCCAGACAAGAGTCAATGAGTTCAGCCTTGCGACCGAATTCAAAGAATTCTTGCATTCTCGAACTATTTTGGAACGGGTTACAGGGTTAAGCAAGACCTTAAGCGCAGCCTGACTGTCACTACAGACGCAGATACTCCGGCCCCGACCTATTCTTAACAATATAGTCGGCAGCCAGTAGGATAGCACAGATCTCCGCTTTGAAAACAGAGGTATGCTTGCCTAACGAATAGTGAAGTCTAGTGTTGTCGGTCTCCAAGAAGACACCAGCACCGGCCCCCTGACTACAGCCCAGTCAAGGCTCAGACTCTGGCCGAAGTCAGTCCTGAACGCAAGGAAAGTCGACTCGAAATTTACACAGCAGCCGAAGTTCCAGTGTCATTGCATCAGACGGCATATTCATGGAACTAGGGTCGTATGACAAGTGTTGCGCAAAGTCAAGGATGATACCAAAGTCTAACGATAGATTGCTTTGATAGTACAGCCCATGATAAAAGTATCAAGGGGATGTAAATCAAGCAGAGCATCTAAAACAGAGCCAGGCGTACTCGGGAAAGCTCCCGTGCAGCCGAGACAGGTCGTTCTTTGGAGTTTGGTGCAGAAGGTAGTCACATACTTACACGAAAGCCCTCTCCACCAAACAACCAACGCATAAGCTAGAAAAGGTCTTACCATAGCCGTTTAGATCCAGAGGACCTTTTTCGGTGATAAGACCCATGTCTTGCCAAAAGCACCCTTACACCGCCAGAAAACTGAGAGCGCCTTGGATGCCTTCGACTTGACATGCTTTGCCCAAAGAAGTTTCAGGATCACTCGCATATATTTCGATTCATCGGAGTTCTGGATAGTGAAGCCATTTAGCACTGGCTGAGTCAGACCGGTCACAACCCTCCTTCTCGTAAAGAGAACAACCTCAGTTTTCAAAGGATTGACCGAAACCCCATTCCTAATGTACCATTCATCGACCAAGTCTGTAGGCATGACCCGACAGAAAGTATGGCAACATCATACATAGACTATTTAGGAATATTTGATGATCTAAACCTAAAATTCTGAGGCAGAGACTCTTCACCGGTGGGGAGCCCATGAAGTAAGTAAATAAACCTAAAATCATCATGTGGCCTTACATGGGAGGCCCGTACTAAAATATGGTGTAATGGAACTTCTTTTTCTTCTTATACCTATGTGAACATAGTCTTCTCCAGTCTACTGACACTAAGCCAATTTAGTGGTTATAAGTACATATTATACTACCGGCACCTTACTATTTTCAGTTTATAACAATGATTATGAATGAACTTCAGTCTGAAAGATATATAGTACATTTTGATTATTATTAGTCCTCCATATCTCCATAATACCAGACTCTTTTATCCTTTAATCGACTCATTGCTTCCACATTACCTTCTTCTTAACGATCAGTCCATTTAGAGCATTGACAGAAGTATTACACAATAATTGCAAGGAAGACTTCTCTGCAGTTTGTTGAATGTAGAAAAGGTAGTATTAACTGTGGTTCTTCACAAAAGTCAGATGGCAGATGTACCCTTTACCCTGTACCCTTTAAACTTCCTACTTACCATCGTCTAGTCCACAAAGGATTGTATTTAAAATCATTGACGTATATATTTATTTATGTTTATTTGTTCAATATGGACTGAATCATCATGTTAACGATTTCTGAAATATGCTGATGAATACATAATTCATAATAACCGTGAAATACACTTGTGCATTCTATTCGGCTAAAATAGCTAATTACAGAGGCTGAAATGGATCCATTTACCCAACTCATAACCTAATAACAAAGTGCGTCCTTTGGGTTCAGGTATAGTAGCTACCTGATCGGCTCTCGATCAGTTCAATAGCCACTTTCAATCGGGCGACTGCCTGCTGCCGTCTTCGATTCATCGAAGGCACTTCTCCGTCCTCCGTGTCTGGTGGAAAGGTTCTTCTTGCAAGTCACTCGACGGTCTCTCTCAAATGTAAGTCCCAAACTGAAGCACTTCAGCTTGATGTTTGAGTGGCCATACTGGGCGTCCTCATGTCATTACTTTTGAACGGCGTAAGTGTATTTTGACATGCTAATTAAAAGACCTCGTAGTCCCGCTAAAACGACTACATTGTGCTAGTCACTTTGCGGTTGAATGAAGTTTCAGTATACCTGCATGTATGTACATACATGCATGCAATGCTGGGCCTTTGTGTTTCGCAAACAAATTCTGTAATGAAAAAGGGATTTGTTTTGTTTTCGTTTTACGAGTAATTTACATCAACCACACCTAAAACTCTGGAGGCATTCAGAAAATGTTCCCCGAATCAATTGAAGTAGCCTGCTGTGTGTAGGCGGATAGACGATCAGAAATTGTCAAAGCCACACAGGACGTACAAAACAAACTCCCCGAAGGTACATAAATGGATCTCTGATATCAAACCCGGAGATACAGGCGAAAAGATTACACGCTGCTTCCGAGATCGATCGCACTGTTCCCCCATGCACAGACAAGTCATGGGCTCTGGCAGAAGAGTAATTACGTTATGTCATTTGGAATTTGAGGAATTAATAAATCAAAAGCCGACGCTGTCAGGATGGTGGCCGCAATGAATTTGTCCACCAATGCGATCGCGCTCTTGGTCCGATCATTATGGATAGGGACACAGTCACTAAGGAATCGAACGAGGGGCGGCAGCGCGGTTCTGCGGAATGAGTTCTTGTCCCGAAATTAATTCACGTATGAATCGAGTCTTGTTGTGTTGGCGTCGCATCGTCAATGGCATTCTCCTGCGCACAATTGTGTTCGCCTTCTGCCACTCCCTGGATCACTGATCATCACAATCAACTACTCATGTCGTCTTGTTATTGGAAACTTCTGTTTGATGGCTACGAAGTCGTTATATCCACACATAAAGTAGTCTTACAATTAATTTAATCTCTCCATCGCGGTGCGGTATATCGGTGTTCGATGATCTGGTTTAGGATCACCTCGGCTTCTTGAGAAATCAGTACCTACGCGCGCGCTCACATGAGATTATGTGGGACTTATCTTAACTCAAATGGTGATGGAGGTTTCTTTTTTTTTTTTCTTTTTTTTTCTTGTCATCTTGTTGTTTTGGGATATCTCGTTTTTTGAGGGCACACGTGTGATTTATGACTCTCGCAGGTGAAAAATGTGTGCTGCTGAGATTCATCTAAATAATAACAGTTATTTTAATTATTTATTGCGATTTTATCGAGACAGTTCGAAACGCCTTTATTGACCCAATCTGTCGAAGTAGCTAAAATGTTAGTCTTTTATATCGTTCGTCCTCTTTGTACAGCCAAACATATGCAAAATATATGCAAACGCGAAGAATGCGAGCATCGTACCCAATTAAAATTTCGTAGAAATTTAATGAAGTCAATATGAATTGGATAGTGAGACAGAAACTAATGAACTCAGTAAGAGACATAGATATATAGGTACATAGATCTAGATTACTACTACTGTGCTGGTTTAACTAAGCCATGTGAGTACAACTATGTATGTACATACATACATATACTATGTATGTATGTCATAAGAACTAGAAAACATTAGAATCCATATTTATAAAACTGAATGGACCTATGTTTGTATACATACACGCGATAGACTTCGAAACTACCAAACTAGTCACCATAGTGGGCACATAGCTAGATAACCATTACATAGCAATCCTAAACTTAAACCATCTCTTACATGCATTTGATCTACCTACAAAATTTTATTATCTCAACAATTTTGTTCGCAGACCCAAGTTCCTCTAAGTTGTCAAAGAAGTACTTTCCTAGGTGTTTAAGTCTACTCCGAACTGTGCTTTGGCATGCACAGAGTAGATATATGATGTCTTCCGAAACGTGAAGTTCACTACAGTATCTGCATATTTATATTCGTATTTGATAATCTTAATCTCATGGCATACCTCCTCAGCTTAGAAAGCAATGACCAGAGAGAATCCCTACTGCCATTCCTAACCGCGACCTGCATAGTTTCATCATTTCCGCAGATTTTTTCCGATCTAACCATAGACACCCTATGTAATCCTAGGTTAGACCATTTTAGATCAGCCATATTGATGATTCTAACGAAAAAAATTTTCTTGGCCATGCATAGTGGTAGTTTTACTCCTCTTTACTCCTCGTACGGTAACGCTTTCTGGAAGCTCTAATCCTTTCTTGGCCAGTAGGTCGCCCCTTTCATTTCTCTCTCTATCATACATAATGCCCTGAGCATTGTGCGGCAATTCCTGACTTATTCAGATTTTATGATGTTGGATTATAACGCTTTAAGCGCAGCTTTACTATCAACGTAGATGGCGATATTCTTGTCAGATGTTGATCCCATCTCTAGTAATTCCGCTGCTTTGAGAACAGCTAGAACCTCTTCTTGGAACACGAGACGAATCGCATTATTACCCGACTGTAATCTTATTTTTAGGTCCAGTGGTAAAAGATACAGAAACATCTCGAGTGCAGCCGTGGGCGTAGTGTGCAAAACCGGTAATGGCCATGAAAGCTGATCTTTGTACCTTGGCCAATGTATCCTGTAAATTTTTCTTTATCGTGGTCTTCCACCATACAAGAGCCCCATATGTAAAGATGAATATTTGCAGGTTTCAGGCACCACGTCTTCCCCGCTGTTCTCTTGCAAATGAAGAAAGCGTTGTGAGGTTTCCTGTATGTTAAGTTTCCAGTCTAGTTTCCTATCCAGTACATTGCGAAAATATCTTAAGCGATCTAAATGGGACAACTCTACCCCATTCAGCTTCGGCATTTTGAAGGGTAATATCTTGTATTTTCTGCTGAACAGTACCAGATCTGCTTTGTCCGGGTTTCCGTGAAGTCCACAATCTCTAGCCCATTTCCCAAGACCGTTAAGAGCTGATTCCATAATTTCACTTAATGTGTCTGAGAATTTTCCCTGAACTAAACTTACCGAGTGCCGCCTACTCCTCTGTTAGTTACTTCCTCAAGTATGCTACCAATTACTAGAACCCAGAGAAGGGGGTATAACGCCTCCCTGAGACTTCCTCTAGTAGGTAACGAATTTCCTAATTGAACTACAACCCAGAATAAAATTGATGTTTCTTGAGATGAGCATTTTGCAAATCCAGTTGGTAATGCTATGCTCGACGTTGAAACTTTTCAGGGCGCTGTAAATGGCCTCTTCCTTTGCGTTTTTGAAAATGTCTTTTATGGTAAGAATGCAGCTAGTGCAAATTCCTTCTAATGAAGGCTAGTTTCAATCGTCCCTACCCCTCATGTAATGCAGTTTTCACTAATTAACTATTAATGTATGCATGTTGAACTTTGCATAAACTGCCGATGTGACACTTGCCTTTGATGTGTATATCTAGAAACCTCTGTAGTGCCTTTAGAAGGAATAACGAAATACGAAATGGGTCTGTAGTCT
The DNA here is from genome assembly GCA_905220385.1 of Xylota sylvarum. Lineage (NCBI taxonomy): Eukaryota > Metazoa > Arthropoda > Insecta > Diptera > Syrphidae > Xylota > Xylota sylvarum. The sequence continues at coordinate 66,452,424 of LR999958.1, read as the reverse complement.
TTCGCTTACGTGCGCCTTGATTTAACTGCTTTAGGTCTGAAGATGACCCGCACTTTCCGTTCACGCTGCTGGTATGTAACCTAACCCTAAACATTGTTTGATAATTTCCCTAAGGCTGTGCCTGACTTTTGCTAGCAAAGTTGACAGAATGCTGTCAGGACCTGAGGCTTTGAAAGGTAGCCCAACTCAAGATCTTCCATATGACGAGGTTCACTGCCTCTTGCTCTCGTGATAAAATATTATTATCTGAGTACCCATTCAATATGGAAGCCACTGGTATACTACTGACAGGAAAATGAGTTTCGACTAACGTTTCCAATACTTCCTCGGTGCTTTCCGCTCACAAACAATCAGATTTCTTTATATAGTTGGGAACTACCGGGTCCTTGGCTAGCATCTTGCATCACTGGATATGGTTGTTGTTATTAATCCAGGGCTTTACCAGTACGGCTGAAACGTCATGTCTGATTACATACATAGTTCGCAAAGTATGCAAGTTTATCTGCATCACTTCCATCATCCTTAGTCTCTTCCTCCTCCACGCCCATGGCCACAAGTTTAAGCATGACGTTCCCCATACTACATCACACCATTCCTTTGATCTTTTCAAGGAATGGTAGCGAATTTTGCTAGAAGGCCTTTCCCCACTCGTGGATGGCCCCTGAACTTTCTCCCCACTAACTACGCTCCTTTGAGCCGCTAACTTTTTGGCAGCCTCGTCGGCCAAGACTTCGTTGGCCCTATCGAGTTGCGCTCTGTCCCACGCACTGTGGAATAAGGAGATTATTTTTCTCCATAAAACGTGGAGGTTCCGTGAGGCCACCGACTGGATTTCGTATAAAGAAGTCCTCAAGTCTTATAAAACAAACATTAGAGAAGCCCAACGGAAATCCTGGAATCCCAACGGATCTATGAGGCATCCAGGCTTCGAATCATCTTCGTGGCCACCCCCAAAATGACTAGCTGCCTTAAAAGAGCAGATGGCTCATAGACCACCTCCAGTGCAGATTCCTTGGACCTATTATTGGATTCCAAACGGGTCAATGCTAAGCAGTCTCTCTTATCTTGTTAAAAACAACAACATTCTTGGGGCAATAAGCGGCTTTAAGCCATTCAAGTGGACCAGATGGTATTATACCGGCTGAACTTCAGTGGAATAAGCCACCTGGCAGCGGAGGCTGCGAACAGACTGAATAATCAATTTTCTCCGAGTTACTGTTTTTAAAAGATTTCATTTCAACCCAAACGCTAAGTTTGTACCTACATATTTATCTTATTTAGAAACTGATCTGGTTTTGTTTTTTTCACAGAACGTAATTTTCTTAGATTCAATTTTTTAAAAGAAAGCCCATTCCAAATTGTTCCAAGAGACATGGTTCTATGGAATAAAACAATTGTTCATACACTTTCAAAATTACAAAAATTAAAAAAAAAAACGCAAAATAGTCTAAGTCCAATTTACAGTGTCACTTACACCAATTGGGAATTAAGTCCTGTACACACGATTCATAAAGGCATTTTGTTCTAAGGGCCAGGAATTTTCATTTGGTCTATCTCAAATGAGTGCACTGCTGAAATTTCCAAGGCCAATTGCTCTAACTACTTATTTCGTTTCATGTCCATGTTATTTTTTTTAGGAAGATGCACACTCGTATGGGAATGGTTCTAACTCCATTTTTGTGTTTTTTTGTTTTTAAAATTATTTAAAAATAATAGATAGTTATTTATATAGCGATTTTCTGAATTAAAAAAAAATATATAAGAGAACTTAAAAATAATTACATGACCAATCAACAAGCCAAGAAATGTGACTATAATTCAATTGAAACCCAAAAAATCGACTTCTGTAAAATTTTGTTTTTGTGACTTAGACCAATTATGCTTTCCGCTGATAAAGGGATAAAAAAGGTAGTAACATCTTCCCTTTAAGTCCCAAAATAAAAACCAGAAGCAGAAAACGAAAAACAACACTGTGATGCGACAAACTGCTAGTTCGACTATGCAAGAAGAAGAGGTTTTATTTTCCAAAGAACTCAAAATCAAGTCGCACAATAAGAAACAGATTAAAGGAAGCAGGACTTCCTAAAAGAAATCCCAGGAAAGTTCCATCTATATGCAAAAATATACAACAGAGACTTATTTTCCCGAACAAACACTTCCACCGTGCAAATTGGAATAAAGTCTTATGGTCGGATGAAACCCAGGTCAACTTGTTTGGTTCCGATAATATACGAAGAAGACAATTAAACATAGTACAGGCAGTTTAATGATTTAGAGGGGTTTTTCAGCATCTGGGGTTGGACTAATTTTTTGAATTAGGGTTAAAATATGTGCTGCAGATTACCTACGTCTAGATCTTAAACAAAGTTATGCTGCAATTTTCTGAAGAAGGCATTTAGATTAAATGAACGTTTATGCAGGATAATGAGAATGGGCAAGAACTCCTCAAAGTTGGCCAATGAATGGTTTAAATAAAATATAATCCATGTTATAGAGTACCCCTTACAGTCTCCCGATCTTAACCCGATAAAACAACTATGGGGTGTTCTTAAGTGCAAGATCGGGGACTGCAGAACAAGGACGAACTATGGTTAATTACAGAAAAACATGCCCAAACCTTACTTACTTAGGTGGCGCTACAGTTCGGGGTGAACCTTGGCCTCAACTAACAAGCTTCTCCAGTTAGCTCGGTCCTTATCTAACTGCCTCCAGTTGCGCACTCCAAGCTTGTTCAGGTCCCCTTCAACTTGTGCGCGCCACCTAAGGCGCGGTCTTCCTCTGCTGCGTTGTCCCTCCGGGTGTGATTCGAAGACTCTTCGGGCCGGAGCATTGGTGTCCATTCGCTCTACATGTCCTAGCCATCTCAAACGACTAATGCGCAGTTTTTTTACTAGGTCTATGTCGCTGTACAGCTCGTATAGTTCGTCGTTGAATCTTCTCCTCCAAAGCCCGTCAACGCAAACGGGACCGAATATTTTTCGAAGAATTTTTCTCTCGAAACGACCGCTTTTGATAAAGTCCAAGCTTCAGCGCCATAAAGCAGGACTGGGATGATCAAGGTCTTATATAGAGTTTCCTTAGTTGTACGGGATAGGGCCTTACTACATAATTGCCTTCTCAGTCCAAAGAAACAGCGATTGGCAAGAGTTATTCTTCGTTTTATTTCTGCCGAGGTGTTGTTGTCAGAATTGATAGCAGAGCCGAGGTAGCTAAAGTCCCTTACTGCCTCAATAAATCGCCTAAAACGATTTTAACGTCATATTTAGGGCATTGCTCGTAAGTTTTGTCGAGGAGCTCGTAGAAACATTCTTTGGTGGCGTCGTCCTTGTCTTCGGTGGGAGCGTGAGCGCATATAAGGCTTATGTTGGCGAGTTTAGCCTTGATGCGGATTGTCATAAGTCGTTCGCTCACATGTCGAAAGCTTAAGACTTCTTGCCTAAGTCTGCCGCTTATGACAAATCCACATCCGAATAAGCGCTGTTTCTGCTCTCTATAGCAGTCACCGTAATAGATGTCACAGTTTTTCATCCTTTTTTTGCCCGGCCCATCCCATCGCACTTCCTGGATGGCGGTGATGTCTGCCTTATAGCAGACTAGGGCCTCTGCTAATTCTTCGGCTGCACGCGGTGTGTTAAGGGTCCGAACATTCCACGTGCAGATCCGAAGGTCATTGTCCTTATTTCGATTGCTATGGTCGACAACAGTGAATCCATCCATATCCGAGGTTTGAAAGTTTTTCGGAACTAATTGTTTTTTCCGTGGTCGGAAAGTTACCCCTACGCACAACCCCCAACCTGGAGGACCAGTTCCCTTTTAAACCCCTAGGATGAGGGGCCGGATTTTCCGGAGTCAGTAACCCACTTCGGGGATATGAGTGCTGCCGTTGGCCCATTAAGGGCTCTTCCGCCACCAACTCTTTTCCAACACCCTGGCTCAGTGTTGGAGATCCCTATAGACCTGGGATCCGAATAAGTCAGAGCAGCTCATATAGGGATTGCACTAGAAAGTTCGGCCTGACTGGAACTGTGGGCGCCACCGTTGATTCCACCTGGAGAATTTGTCCGCTGCCGTCCAGATTAAGAGGAAGTGTCTTAGTGAGAAAACACTCCTCCCCCCTCTCTCGTTTGCTACCACCAACGACCTTCCAAAGGGGTTGGTTACCCAATCATCAGCCGAGGTACTAGGCACCCAGCAGCCACCAACGCGGAGGTGTAGAGTAGGAGTTGATAGTGAGGGGCTAAGGTGTGAACGCTTGTGTTCCCATATATTCCGCATCACCATCCTTTGGCCACTACCAAGTTAGTTTATTTTATTAGACGAAGATGTGAAGCAGTTATTAAAACTAATGGTGCAGTAAATTTCCCAACATAATTCATAAAACCACTACCATTTCCTCAACTTGTACTCGAGAGATTCAGAGTTCTCGAATTTTGTTTATCGCTTTAATTTACAAGATTGTGCTTGAATATCCTTTTTAAGATAAAATATGAATTTATTTTCAAGAAAGACTATAAAGAATATGATATTTTCACAGAAAGTTTCTATTTCCCGAACATTTTAAATTTCACGGTATTTTTAAGGTTTCAAATATAAAGCTTGCATCCCTTGACAAATGTGAAGTAAAAACTATACAGTTCCGGAAAATAAAACCGGTTACACGTTAGTAACGCATAGAAATTGTGAAAATTCACTACAAAAATATTTTGTAAGGTTCGATTGATTTAAAAACTGGAGTCAGTCGACATATATAAATACATTGGGAACGTTCCAAATTTTAAGCCTACTTTTTGAGGTAAGGCCTAACATATGCAATGACAAACTGGCGGGAAAAGTACATACATATGTAGGTAACATTTCATGTATCATAACTCGCAGCCTCACTTCCCGTTTTCGCTTTGAATAAAGTATGAACTGTGGTTTCAAAAGATCTCCGTGATAAATTGTTGGATATTTTCCCCGATTCAAGGATTAATTACACGCGCGACGTTAAGATTGGGAATTAAATTAAAATAATTACGCGAAAAAAAAAAGGAAAATTAAAATGAAACTCGAGAGGTAAACAAAAAGACGGCCGCGCACGCGAGTTTAAGAGATCGAATGGGGAAAGGGATCCCAACTGCAACGAAATGTCAAAATTTCGAAGCGAATTCCCAGCCGCTCAGGAGGGGTGGGTTCAGGGAATATTTTTTTTTTTGGGAATAATTTGTGGTTTTACACTGCCACCAACAAAAGAATTGAAATAGATATTATCTAATTTGGAAAGATGATTCGATCGGAAAAAAAAAGGAAAATATGTTGAGCGCCAGGTAATTTTTTTTGAAAGAAAATAATAAGGTAAAATTACCAAACCTTTTAGGGAGTCGACGAAATGTCGTAAGGTATGTATCGAGGTTACAGAGTTTCACTACGTCTCAGCGGGTAGCTGGGACTTACCTATCCCGGTATAACAGCACCAAGGGATTAGGCTCTGATGGGGCTTGGACGAGGTTCCAGCCCTCGATACGATAAAGAAACATTTTAAAACAAGGATGGCCACAAAAAGACAGAGTGTCAAAAGATCAAATTAATGTAAAATGAATTAACGAAATAAAATATAATTTATAAAGAAAAAAAAGAAAAGAATGGCCAAGGAGGGGGGGGTAGTTTCGGATTTCCTTGCGGTTCCGTTAACTACTGGTTCAGAAAAAAAGAACGGGTCGCGATTCTGCCGCGTAGCAATAAAAAAACTACGATCGAAAAAAAGAAACGGCTACGAAGGCTGACCGGATTTGTTTTTTTTTTTTTTTTTAAAAAACACTTATGGCTACGAAATAAACTTTACTTATCTTTTTACTCCTGATTCCTCTATTCTTCCACTTGGGGTCCTCTGTATCCTGATTACGTCTATCCTATCCTGTGTTCGTGGTAAGTGCGGTATTTCTCCGCCACAATCACTAGGTTATCTTTTCTTTTATTTTCACTAATTCTCTTTTTTTTGTTTTACTAAGTCCCTTTTTTTTTTTTTCAGTCCTTTTGACTTCTCACCAAAACTTCTCACTACTTTTCCTTTTACTTTTTCTCACAAAATAAATTCTCTTTGTTTTTTTTTTATCAAGATAACAAAAAAAACTCCTCACTAACGTGATGTCCTTCTCTGGACACGATCAAGCAACAAGTAAGTTCGCCGGGTGGACAGATCCACCCTCTTTGCATTCACACACGCACACATACACACACTTGAGGCGAATTCAGCCATTTGATGTTGTCCATTACGACTTAACTAATGTTTGGAAAATTCGGTTTTAATCACACATATATAGCAAATTCGATTTTGTGATTTTTAAAATGTTTTTTTCGCGGTTTTGAATAAAATTCACGCCTTTCTGCCGCGCCGTCCTTTTTGGCGGGAAAGGGTGCACATGTATTAGTACGGTTGATTTCGCCTCCTTGTAGTCGATTCAGCTACCAGAGCGAAGGGAGTCACATCCAGCGCTCCAGCAGCCTCCCTCGTTGATTCTCTCATTCGACACTCGATATCACGCTAGTGGGGACATTTTTAAGACTGTTTGTTTTCGAAACCTAGTGATTGCTTGGGTTCGTACCTAGCCTTCCCCTCCATTCAGGACATAATATCAATTAAAATTCCCCTGCGGACCTACCATTTGGAGGGATAGATTATAAAATATACCGCGGGCCCTACCTACCAAGTAAGCCTCCGTAAGACATGACAAACAAGGGAGAAACCCAGGAAGTCGGAAACTACCCTTTACATTATCGATTTGAGTTAAGCAAATTATTTTTAGAATTAAAAATGGCAAAGTTAAGCATTTGAGGTGGTCAGGATGAGTATTCAGGCGATCTGCCTGGCTCTTTCCTGCTTCAGGCTACCTGCCTGGCTCCGAGATACCTGCTTTGTCATCCCCCTTGAGACTTACGAGGATGTGAGCACTGATTGAGAAGTTCAAGCAGGAATGCTCAACGATCGCAAAGCTCTCGGAGGACAACGGAGAAATAGAAAAAGATGGGTCAAAAAGGTGGATGGGTAAGGTTGGGAGGGATGGAACGGATAAGGAATTTCGCGCAATATTTGCACGCAACAAAATTTATTTATATAGAAAAGAAAACTTTAAAGAAGACTTAAGTGCGAAAAGTGTACTTGTTGTACTTGGTTTGTTTATTTTTTGAAACAATTTGGAAACATAAACTTTAGATTTAATGTAAAAAACAAATGAGAATACTGCATGTATTGAACAATTGATCATATCCACTGGAATATAAATATGTACATATTTTATTTCTCGTACATAATCCATTTAATTTATAGTGTATAGCACAGCATTTCGCAAGCTGACTGATATGTTAAAGAGAATTTTCTTACCTTCTTCTTCTAGTTTACTACCTCAACAAAAATGTGTTACTTTTGTGTCAAATCTGAATCACTTTAACAATCAGAAACCATTGATTACACTAGCAGAAAACGGAACATTCTAGTACATTCTTCAAATGACTGCTATGGACTTCTTCGGTTTTCCCAATATTTTTCATTTCCCAATGAAATTCACAGTGCCATCAGAGCGTTCTATCAGCTTCTGGAACATTTTCGGGACGCAAGTTATTCCACACATAAAGTTTTAATATATGAATAAGCCATTATTAGTAATAAATGTTGTAACGCGGTTCAGGGAAGATCCCTGCTTGATAAAAGCATTCTTAATACCCAGTTTGGAAGAAAGGGTTAATGTTTTTTAATAGCCTAGGAGGAATGATGTTCATAGTAGGCAGTGTATAGTTTTCCCTCAAAATTAGCACATAAATGAATTTCTCTATCATTCCTGCAAAGCCATATCTCTTCCCAATAGGCATTTTCGACCACTTTTTACAACTTGATAAGTAGCAAAATGTTTCCTATTAGATCGTCCTTGAAAGATCGTAAGACTTTTAATGGTTTATCGTCGAACTTGCGCTACGTTTATGGAACTAATGCAGTTTTCCTGTAAAGCCATTTGTTCTTTAATTTTTAACATCTTTTCGAATGTGGAACGTGTTTAAACTTCGGAGGTGAATTAATGCCTTATGTGTGGCTTCTTGATCAGGCTTATTCCTTTCGAGTCAAATATCGTATTATTTACAACGAAGAAAGGATAATAAAGGTTTACATACAGTTGACGCTGTAAGCAGGAAACATGTTTTTTCACCAGAAAGCAGAAGTGACCCTTCTTATGGTACAAATTGAACATGATTGTCGGAAGGTGCCAAATATCTTGCAATAATTTTCTATAGAGAATTGAATTAAAATTCAATCTAATTTATATAACGAACGAAACAATTAAAATTCAATCTAATTTATATAACGAACTTGGCTTCTGCAAGAAAAAAAACATTTCCTCGGTGGTCGGGTGAATAAATTCACACTGACTCCACTATTTATACTATTTATACTCTTCGATGTTTGTCAGCCGCTCGTAAGACGTGGGTTTTCCGCTCAGTAGTCCGACACACTAACCACTGAGCCACGGGAATATCAGGGCCATTAGGCAGAAAAAAATGTGTAGTCAGTTTTTTTCTGGAGCTGAAGATGACCACCAATGCAATAAGAAAGTATGCTAGCTTTTAGGGCCCTTTGCCAAAGAAACAAACTGAGAGTATTCTAAAAACATGATCATAAATAAAAGTACATTTGTATGTATATATGTATATTACCTACTTTAGAATGGTTTTCATTTGCATAGGTATTATTGGCGTAACACATGAAGACAAAAATGAAAAGTATGATCTCACCACAGCATTGTTTAAAAATAATCCTTTCATCTAAGCTATGATCTCATTAGTTACTTTAAGTTGCTAGTGCCATAACTTTCAACCCTCGACAATAATTCAGTTAACTTATTACTGGCTTAGTGGCAACCCATTTGAAAGATATATTTGTGACAACAAATCGCATATAACCTACTTCTTACGCTCGTTACGTAAACCAAAATCAAATTACAAATCTCCCCCAGAATCTAATGCCTAAGGTCAAAGCGATTAAAACACCAAAATCAAAAAAAAAAAAAAACAGTACAACTAAAATCCAACATATTCAACCACGTCTGTGCGCCAGTACCACTATCATCACAATCAACTCAGCAGAGCCAAATCGATGGAATCAGTGGCTTTGCAACAAGATACCCAACCAGCCCACCACCTCCCTTTCCTCCTACACCTTCGCCAACTCCTTCATTTCCTTTTTGAATGAAAAGAGCAACGCACTTGTCAGGGGATGGATTTTTGAGACGCACGTCACCATCCACATCCACATCCACATCCAGTCGGTAGTGGCAAACGTAAACGTTTCGCAAGACAAGAAGAAATGATTCGATTAGGGCGAGCAACTGTGCGATAGTGCGATGGTGCTGGTGGTATTTACAGATTAAATTGAACAAGATTGTGACATGACGATAGTAATCTGAATCTCCCGAGTGCAAGGATCTGCCCAAAGTTCGGGTATAAACACACGGAACGGCGTTCGCTTGCCGAGATTCGTGGGGTATCTCGCCTTATCTCAATTGTGCAGTTTTTACGTCTTTTGATTTAATAGAGGACAATCGCATGTGACATCCAGAAGAGGGTGGATTTGTTTGAGGGGTGCGTTCGTTTGTTCGCGTCGTTCTTTATAATATACGTCGACGACGACTTATTTTGCTCGAGGGTGGTCTTGCTGCTATGCCGGTCGTGATGGTGCATGCGTCAATCAACTGGGGAAGAACTTAATGACAAGGTAATTATGGCAAAATAGCGGTGACTACAGTGGGGGAGGCGAATAGAAATTTATTCAAGTGCACACAAAAGCTGGACCAGGGGTATTTTTTGTTGGGGTGAATTCGTGAATATTTTTGAGACTTGTATAGAGAAGAGAACACATTCTTATGGTACGTATCTTCTCTCTCTCCTTCTCTGCGAATATCTGGTGCTCTCTTGTCTTGTTTTATCTGAAATGTTGATTTGGAACGCTCTTCCTCCCCCCGTCCGGCGTAGTCGCTTCTCAGTTTCACATAAAGTGTTATCTAGAAGATTTACGATCCGACTTTTCACATCCCTCGTTTTATGATAATATACGAGCTTTCTCCACAAATGTGTATCTTACGAATACACACAAACACGCGCGCACAAAAGTATCTACAAAAATTATCTCTCTACCGAGCATAAGATACAAATACTCAGATATTCGAGCGAACGAAAACTGAGGATGGGGAATGGGTGATTGGGGAGCGTTCGCTAAGAATCACATCGGCTCTGGGTGTCAGTACTTACACAGATGCACTGTGATACACAGATGTATACAGGACATTTGTAATGCTTAATGCTGTGTTGAATTTTTCTTCGCCATTTTATTTGGATTTTCTTGCGGGACAATCGACGTTGCCGAACTTTCTCTCATCCCCCACCGCATTGTTGGGTTTGGGTACAAGGAGGAGTTTTAACTTGGCTTGGCGAAGACAGTCGAAATTTTCCTATTTCTCCCACCCTACGGGCCAATCTGGAACATTGCACGTTAGATTGGGCCACATATAGCCAAAGTGTATTTGTTGACGCTTTCTTTGGCGTTTCGTGGGTATGACGCGACACAAGGAATTGGTTTTCTCCTTGAAAGATAAATCAGACGGAGATTTATGTGCTGCTGTGTATCTTTCGTGTAGCTATCTCAGATCTGAGCTATATCTATGAGTTGTCCGTAGAGGGTGGGCTGATGTGAGTTGCCGAACATAAAGTCAGATTGCTTTGGTAATTTCGGTAGGATCTTTATTGATTTTGTAACGTAACGATGTGCATTAGTAGTTCTGGTCAAGTGGGAATGGCTTTCATTTTTTTTTTCTTTTTCGTTACACTTAAAATGTTGACATTAAATGTTATTTCATTACTATGTAGGTACTTATGTATGTACCTATATAAAACAAGGGAAATAAAGCTGACTGAAAATAAGGTTCCGAGCCAAGTTATGGAAAAATTGTGACATGAATACCAAATGACATAATGAAGAGATGTCAGTTCAGATCAACACTTGGATTGAATTTAGAAGGTTTTCTTTTTTAACTCATCTCAAGCTAATAGTCAAATATTATGGTCTAATTATATCAATCATAGTTATGATTAGTATACATCTTACTCGTCGATTTGCATAGAGCCTTGGCTATAGCATTACTTAAAAATTTATGAAATATTTTTTCTAATCCATTCTTTGGAGTGATTTGGATCTCAACGTGCAAGTTGCGTCTAGTTGTCTACGGCAAGATTATTAAAGTGGAGATGGCATAAGCATCTTCTGCTTAGTTCGTCTAGAATGTGATTACAAAGATCATAATTATAGAATCGCCTATTTACGAAAGCAGGGCCATTAATAGTCCGCAATAATTTGTTATTGAAGTCTTTCCAGTTCTTTTCTTTCCATTTTTAAGAACTGCACTTTAGCAGAGCTCTGAAGCTGACATTTCGAAATACAATTTTTTTGGGCTCGGAAAATTCGATTTATATAGAGACATACAAACATACATAAATGCTATAAGCCTGGAAAGAATATTTTTTGTGCAGCAAAACTATGCGAAATACGTAAAATAACAATCTTTTTTAAATCCTCTTATTTAAAAATAGTATTTGAGAAGAGCGAATTCAAGTAATTAACGCTAATAACTAATGGTACGATCAATGTCGATTGTAAAGACCAAGAGTTGTACAGTTTTGATACATTTTCATATGTTTGCTGATAAAATCCATTACACGTTAATTGGCAGAGAAAGTATTTGGAAGGACAACGTATTAGCCTGGTCCTTAGCTCCAGTTGCGCACTCCAAATCGATGGAGTGCTCCTCCTACTTGTGCGCATCTCCTAAGAAGAAGCCTTCCACAACTGCATTGTCCTTCGCGGCTAGTTTCGAAGAATCTGTAGACCGGACCGCTGGTATCCACTCGCTCAGTCTTTTGACTATATCATTGGCACTGGTCATATACATAGTTCGTCTTTGAATCTCTTCCAGTGCCCGTCAACATAAACGGAGCCGAATATTTATGAAGAATTTTTCTCTCTAAACGATCGAGAATATTTTTATCCACTTTCGATAGAATCCATGTTTAAGGGCCATAAAATAGGACTTGGATGATGAAGGTCTTGTATAGAATCTTCTTAGTTTTTCGGGATAGGGCATTACTATTCAATTGAGCGTTATTCTTTGTTTCAGTTCTGGCGAAATGTTATTGTCAGAGTTGATATTAAAGGCAATCTAGACAATGTCTCTTAGTACATAAGGCTTAGTTGTCCCTTCTTGTTGACAATAGGTATAGGTATACTTCGTTTACATTGTTCAAAGGTTCCGTTTCAATACTAGCGAACTAAAACACCAAACGTGCCTTGCTGCACGCCTATTTACAGCTTAAGATTTTAATAATCTTTTTTGTATCATCGTGGATTTTTAAAAATGCCGCAAATTCAGGTGCTGCGATACTGCGGAAATTAGCTCTCCGCCTCTGGTTTAGTTTTATTCCCTATTTAAAATTCCACATGGTTTTCGTAAGTAAATCATATTAAGACAGCGGAAAAGTCTCAATAGCAATAGATGCTGGTAAAATAAACATGTCACGATTTGCTTAACGTAATATAGCCAATCTACTCTTTACGCTTCTTCTTTGAACTTGAATTTCCTTTGAAAGTAGAGAGCAGGCAATTATGAATTTGAGGGGGATGTTTGCATAATCAAAGTCAATGTGCAAGTTCCGTATTCTAGGCAATAGGTAGTCAAACGTTTATGAATAGTAAGGAGATTCACATTTGACAGAAAAGTAAGGCTTTTTTTTTTTTTGAGGTAGTGGACTGGATTTGTAGGTAAGAACATTCTTCCTACATTTTAAGTTACGTAAAAAACAGCTGTTCGCTTAGTATTTTATGTATTGTTCGGCTATGGTTTATAAATGAAATGTTAATTAAATTCCAAGTTCATCAGCAGCCTCATTGCCTACACACATGCAAATATGTCCTGGAACTCATGTCCATGTGATTTTATTATATACAGCTAGCTGTAAGAGGTGGCCAAAGGGAATGATGCGAATATACGGGATCACAAGCATTCTCAGCTTAGTCTCTGACTATCAACTCCTACTCTACACCTCCACGTTGGTGGCTGTCGTGTGCCTAATATGTACCTCTACTGGAGATTGGGTAACCAACCGCTTTGGAAAGTCGTTGGTGGAAGCGGACGAAAGGGAGGAGGAGTGTTTTTTAACTAAGGCACTTCCTCTTGATCCAGGCATTCTCTTGATGATAGCGTCTACTAGTTCTAGTCAGGTCACAATATTAGTGTTATCCCTATATGAACTGCTTCGACATATTTGAATCGCAGGTCTATAGATATCCCCAATGCTGAGCCAGATTGTTGAAAAGAGTTAGCGGCGGCTGAACTCTTAATGGGCCAACGGCGCATATCCACAAAACAGGGCTTCTAACTCCAGAAAATCCGGCCCCTCGTCCCAAGGGTAACGAAGCAAACTGGTCCTTCAAGTTGGGGGATTGTGCGTATGGATAACTTCCCGACCACGGAAAAAAAAAATTGTTCCGAAACCAAAACTACCCTCGGATATGGATGACTTCATTGACGAGCCTAGCAATCGAAGCATGGACAACAACCTTTGTAAATGTACGTGGGATGTTCGAACGCTTAATAGACCGCGTGCAGCCGAAGAATTAGCAGAGGCCTTAGACTTCAATAAAGCCGATATCATCGCCATTTAGGAAGTGCGATGGGATGGGCTGAACAAAAAGTGGATGAAGCATACAGAAAAGCTACAATCCGTCTGGAACGGATCGTATGATACCCTATCCTCCTTGCTATGTAGCCCTTATAAAGTGGGCGAGGTGATATTGCATTTTGTACTGAAATACGAAGTCGAACGTTTGAAGATGTTAAACGTAAAATTTCATGAAAATCTGTTTTTTATGAAAACGCCCCCAAAAAGGGGGCGTGGCTAAAAGTGCTCTGTGGATGAATTGTAGAAAATCTAAATGCCTAAATATTTGGTCTTAACAAAATTTTTCGGTTTCATATAATTTAGTGAAGTTATAAAAAAGTAGGCGTGGCAGTGGGCGAATTAAAAAAAATTTTACACTAGTATTGTATCTTTTTCTCGGAAGCCCAGATATGAAATTTGAGCGTCCCAGTTAAATATTTAAACCCCAAAAATCGGTTTTGTGATGAAAACGCCCCCAAAAGTGGGCGTGGCCAAAACTTTTGTATGGGTGAATTGTAGGGAATCTAAATGCCTAAATATTTGGTCTTAACAAAATTTTTCGGTTTCATATAATTTAGTGAAGTTATGAAAAAGTGGGCGTGGCAGTGGGCGGATTTAAAAAATGTTTACACTTGTACTGTATCTTTTTCTCAGAAGCCCAGATATGAAATTTCATCGTCCTAGCTCAAAATTTAAGGCCCGTAAAGCGGTGACATACGGACGGACGGACGGTCATCGCTCAATCGATTTCGCTATTGATGCTGATCACGAATATATATCTCGATTATTTCTCTATGTTACAAACTATGTGTCAAACTTAATATACCCTTAGGATAGGGTATAAAAACGGTGACATCTATTTCGGTGATTGCCAAAGAGAGCAGAAATAGCGCTTATTCGTAAGCATAAGAAGCAAAGCGGCGCTGCAAAGAAGGACGAAAGCGGTTCGCTAGCTCTACGAGCAAAAAGAATGGGAAGAACATCGGCTTCCCAGTTTATACTCTAGGAATAATGTACCAATAGGTAAAAAGAACGTGTCATGCCTACAAGACCCGTACAGAAGTCTGTAGAGATGAAGAAGGAAACCTCGTAGTAGAGTCGGTGCTAAGAATATGGAAAAACTTCTTCTGCGGACTGTATAACCAACATCTCGCTGTCAGGCAGAATGAACCGTTTAATCTAGATAATGATAGCCACAACTTCCGTCCACCTGATCCAAACGAAGTGATGATCCAAACTTAAGTTCAACAAGGCTGCTGAACCTGATAGCCTACAGACCGAGTTTTTCAAAGCAGCTGGAGATGACTTGGTAGAGAGCATACATCAACGCATCTCTAAAATTTGGTTAGACGTATGCTTGATGAATGGAATCTCAGTATTGTT
Source organism: Xylota sylvarum (assembly GCA_905220385.1). Classification (NCBI taxonomy): domain Eukaryota; kingdom Metazoa; phylum Arthropoda; class Insecta; order Diptera; family Syrphidae; genus Xylota; species Xylota sylvarum. The sequence goes on along the minus strand of LR999958.1, from coordinate 66,437,313 downwards.
TGTCCAATGACATTATTGGCTAACGTAACAATCGACAGCTACAAGATAAAGTAGTGAGGGACTTTGTCTACCTCAGCTCTGCTATAAATTCTGATAATAACATCTCAGCAGAAATTAAACGAAGAATCACTCTTATCAATCGCTGTTTCTTTGCGCTGAGAAGGTAATTAAGTAGTAGAGCCCTATCCCGAACAACTAAGGAGAATCTGTATAAGATCTTGATAATCGCAATCGTGCTTTATGGCGCTGAAGCTCGGACTCTATCTAAAGCGTTTTTTTTTGGGTCCCGTTTGCGTTGACAGGCTATGACGGAGAAGATTCAACGACCAACTATACAGGCTATACAGAGACATCGACCTATTCATAAGGACCAGGCTTGTTGGAGAGGCTTCTTGGTTGAGGCCCAGTTTTACCCCGAACTGTAGCCCCACTTATGAAGAAGCTGTAATAGGGTTTGATGACATTCGACATTGATGATGATTCCGCTCAAAGTCAAAGAACATGAGAGCTTTTAGTGCTGCTTGGCTATCCAATGAAATATTTACATGTGCGATACATATCCGAACTCAGGGTTTTTGCATCGCTTTGTAGACTTCACTTTTTTTTTATTTCTAACCTTTCGAATGAATTGCGCTAGTAGGTCTGCGCTAGGATAAATCTTAGTAAAGGTATTAAAGGCGCTAGAATTATCTTTTTAGATAGCCAGATCGTCCAATTTTATGGACTCTATATCAGTTAAATGTAGTTACAATGCACTACAATCTCTTGCGTAGGAGATGACGAATCTTCTGAGCACATTTTCTGTGAATGCCCGGCATTACATTACGTATTTTCCACAAAAAAATATGTTCGTCAACGGAATTGAAAAATTCTTCTGCTACGGACATACAATCATTCATAAGGGAGGTGGTAAGACTCTTGGTTTAAACATACTCTAATTTGATACAATAGATCTGTTTTAGGCCTCAATATCAGTTAATCTCGCTCCACTAGAGTTGCCAAGCTAGAATTCAACATGAGTTGCTCCAAGTTCCTTTTAGATTTTGTTCGAAAGTATGTATGGTTTCAAAAATATTGTGAATTAAAAACAGAGTCCAACCATAGGTGTCCATCATTTTAACATCAAAGAGGACGCTTGCTCGAAATACATATTTATTTACTTCCCAAAATACGAAATCTATATCACTCGTATACAGTATCCATTCCGCGATCTAATTCATTTCAGATACTCAATCAACTAAAGCAACAAACATCGAGTGTTGGCAGCTCAATTCGCTTACTCAGGCAATTAAAATGAGAAATGCAGTCAGTGCGGTCCTCAAACAGCATTAACAACAGTTAACGTTTGATGGAAATAGATGTAAGAAACGCCAATTAACACGTACACCTTTCACTCGGCCGTGGGGCACGTATTACGAGAGTGCACCGCAACAGCGTCAGCAGTCGCAAAGGAGCCTTTGGACAAAGTGGTCCCGCGATGGAGAGTGCACCATCGATTGCATTCGAGTGCATGGACATGGACTGATGAGGCAATATTAAGGCCAAAGTGCCACGATATGAGCCTTATGTGCTGAGCCGCCGCATCTACTGCTCTTGGGATCTCTCTAAAGTACATCATCATTCAGCAGAGGCAGTGTCTTCGTCGTCGTCGTCGTCGGTGATGTGTCACCTTACGTGCGAGCAAATTCCACTTTTGATTTATTTTTATTTTTTCGTATTGTCTTTCTGCATCCGAGAAGAACCTACCAATGATGCTACCGACGACGATGTTGCAAGTGTCATCGGTTGCAAGCAATGACAGTGATTGCAGATAAGACATGTTCATATGTGCTCTCGCGTCGAGAGGAAAAAACAACGAAAATAAGTGACGTATTTTTTTCCGGCTTAGAACAACTGCAGGCATCCACACCTCCTCCGTCCGGTCGTACAGGGAATACATTCTTGTATGCATATAAGACAATGAGTGACTGCGAAGGATTCAAGAAATAATACCCCTGCAAGTGCAAAAGACTGGAGATTGCAATTACGTATGTAAATACATGGAAACCTGAAGATTAATTTAAGCACACTGCAATCGATACAAATGGTTGGGTTGGAAATTATTTTAGGCACAGCTTTGACCTTTACTTAGTTACTTTCAAGAGCAGAATGCGCAAATACAATATTCTTACTGAACGTTATATTTGCAGATTGGTAAGGAAAAGGTGATGGTGTATAAACTTTTAAAAGGTAAATGACACTCTAAGATGTCGTAATGCAATTGACAACATCTGAATACTCAGTGGAACGTCTTCACAGTATTAAAGTTTATGCTGACTTTATAAACCTGTAAAGTACATTCCTGTCTTGTCCATGAAATTAAGTTCAAATTTCGGTTGTAGTTTGTTTTAAACAGCGGCAGACTATTAAGCGGAATTTTCGAGGTTTGATTCAAGAGTAGGACCTCCCCAATCGTGCTAAGAATATAACACGCAGAACACGAAGTTGTTGAGAATTTAGGCCCTGCGTCCTCTACATGTACTAGCCAGACGACTGATGGACAGTTTCTTGACTAAGTCGATGTCACTCTGCAATTCATAGAGTTCATCGTTGAATCCTTGAAAGAGCGTTCAACGTAACCGCAATTCTAAACAAATAATTATTTTCATCCGCTATATCCCCCTAAAGTAGGACTGAGATTATTAAGGTCCTAGATAAATTCTTCGTAGTTGTCCCGATATAAGGCCTTACTACTCAATTGCCTTCTTAGGCCAAAGAATCAGCCAATCGAAAGAATTATTCTTCGATTTAGGTTTTTGGTCCTAGGTTGTAGAAACCTAAACCAATTCACCCATACACTTAATTTTCCTACAGAACCTAAATATGTGCTCAATTTTGTCATCTTCTTCGATTTACTTTGACTGACCTGTTACTGTTAAAATTGATAGCAGACCCAAGGTAAGCACAGACCCTTACTACCTCAAAGTTACATCTGTCGACTGTGAAATTCTGTCCGATTCATCGATGTAGTGTGTTGTTGATGGTGTTGGCTTCTCAATTCCTCACAATTCTTTCAAGTCTGATGTTAAAAAAGTCACATAACGTGTATGTAAATCCGTTTTTGACATCAAAGGTAAGCGAGCGTTGATGGGTAAGCGAGCGTTGTCTCTCGTCATTCTATACAAACAAATGAGTTTGGCAAGGATGCCAATACAAGACATGGCTCTGTATAGCTCGACTCTATAGCTGTTGTCATATGCTGCCTTAAAAATTATGAAAAAATATGGCTGTCGATTTGGGCCTCTTGAGTTTCTTCCAGGTTCTGCCGAAGTTTGAAAATTTGTTCGTGGTCTCTCCTGGCCTATTTCTGTAATTGGCGCAATTCAAGGGATCTCCTTTGCTGAGGTTCCATTCAACAGGCATACACTCGGCTGACCAAATTGAAAAAGGCATCCGCTAGCCTGGCTGTGGACGCACCGTTGATTGCTCCGGAATTCCTCCGCTGTCCGTCCTTCTTCTGAGGACCTCGTTCTGAGACGCATGTTACTGGTAATCAGGTCAACAAGATATGTTTCGGTTGGCACTTGCGTTCTGATGCTATACTTGGGCAGGTCCGAATATTTAGCTCCACGTGTGGAGTCAGGCTGAGCAGACGCTCAACGTTAGGTAAGATCACAATCAGATCCAGCAGGCTCTACGAAGAGGTTATAATTCTATTTTGCCTACAAGTCCACTTCTTTACCATGTGAAACATTTCGATCTTAGTCACTATTAGGTTTACATGTACCTGTTATAGCCTAGCAGATTCTATGTAGAATCTTTTGTTGTACAAAAATGTTAGACAATCCTTGATCCAAAGCGAATTGAAATTTAAATAATTATTGTTCTTCTGCTTTTGCAATAGGAATAAGTAGTGCTTGCAGTCTGTTTGTACCTAATATAGCCTATTGACTGACTGACCCACGGTGCAATAAGAATGATGCTAGAGTTTTGCCGCAAACTGCTGCCTCTCGTTTTATTCTTTCGAGACTCTGCACCTAAGCGTACCTTAGGTCTCAGTCAAACAGTCAGTTTTAAAATCGGTGTGGAGTGAAAGGACCCACTTAAGTTCTACATCAATACCTGGGTGACATTATAAGCACACAATTTACTATGCCTATGTACCTATGTATGTACATATATAGCTTCCTCTGCTCCATATATACGAACATTTCCATAATAAAACTTGGGGAATTTTTCCAGAGATGCTTAAATTAGTCATCCTAATTAGACATGTGTACATTCCACAACGGCGTTTTCAAAGCACATAGTAATACACATGAGTTCCACCACTAAGTCTCCCTCCCCATACATATGTTCGCATAGATCTGAGAGCCTTATATGATAGTGTTTACCTGTTTGCATTTTAAGAAGATGTGTCTAGTTATGAAGTCCTTTCCAAAATCATCCGTCTGTTAACGTTTTATTTTATATACCAGAGCTGCACGGACATTAAGTTATATGAAACTAGTCATCAATACCCGGGCCTGGAAAGTCTTCGTATCTAAGCCAAAGGTACACCGTACTAAAGAAAAACTTCGTATTTGATTATGCACACTACTGGAAAGGGACCACAACCCGCTGGAAGCAAATAAATAGCATTGTAAGCGAAATAATAGCGCCACATCTGTCTGCTTGGTACAATGGGAAAGATACTTGTCCGTCAGAATAGTTAGTAGATTAATCCTGGCCAGTGAATCAGAAGAAGATCTCTTGGACCAATAATATGAATTCCGTAAAGCGCGACCCACAAAAGATGCTATTAGTACTATGTTAATGGCCAAGCAATCGATACAGGGAGGCAGGGATAGACCAGTACTTCGATGACATAGTGATAGTACGAGCAGTTACGACGAAACGTTTAGACACCTTGGAATTGAACACAAACAAGGCCATCGCATTTGTCAAACAATGGCTAGAGTCAAAGAGCTTAGCTTTGGCAGAACACGAAACGAAGCCAGTTCTTATTAATAGCAGTAAAATCAGAGAGACCATCAAAGTCATTTATACAGTACACTTCAAAATGTGCACTAAATACCTCGGTGTTATGATAGAAAACTCCCTAAACTTTGGTAAACATATGGTGTACATATTAAAGAAAGCATCAGATGTTTACTCGGCACTTTCAAGAACTGTTTAAAGTTGTAACAAAGATCTATACAACCCCAAATTCTTCGGAGGTGTTAAAAGTTAAGTACAATCGGCTGCTGATAAACAGTGTCTATACACTAGCCGCACTTCGAGTTACATATGTATGTGTGGCGGCTTATAGGACAATTTCGGATATCCTGGATGATGAAGTAAACATGGACTGTAAAGAACTAAGAACCTGAAAGAGTAATAATATCACTTAGAATGTGGCAACAAAGATGACACACCTCACTGAAGAAAACGTTGACATAGAGACTAATTCCAAGGATAAAACCATGGATAAATAAAAGTTAGGGAGAGATAAACTACCAATTGACACAATTTAAGTCAAGCCATTTGACTTTAGACTCGCTTTAGACATGCCTAGCATGTCCTGGATGCGGCAAAGATCCAGAACATCTTGCTTTCAACTGCCCAATGATCCTCCAAGATGAACGGAGATTAGAAAGTGAATTAAATATCAAACTTGATGATCCAATTATAATAAAGGAAATGCTAGAATCGGTGGGTATCATCGAGTTAGATACTTATTAAGTGTTGTCCTTCCCCTTGTACACACATTTGCACATCTGCAGTGGGGCTAACATTGGCTAAATGCGGGCTGTTGTATCTAGTGAACCAAGCTAATTCATCATCCACATTTGACTTGAACCCACAATGAACGTCTTACTGGAAATATCAAATGTGGTTAACTGTCCCTTTGCCATTTTCGATATGAACGTGGAAGACAACTGTTTGCCCAAACGTCCTTCTATTCATCAAACAAACATCAAATACTCTATAATACTATCTATAAACACAACTCTATTGCATTTTCATAAAACAGATAATTAATCCATACCTACAATAAATAGGTTCTATTTATCCTACTTGTGCAGAAGCACACTAAATTAAACTTCCAAAGCATGTGCTGATTTCTGAACCAGAAACACAATGATGTTTCCTACCTACCCACCCTTCAAATGAAATCAAATCCCTCTACATACAGTCATTGCAAGCCTGTAAAAAAAAGTGTAGATACCTACATATCTACCTATTCATAAATGAAAAAGCATATGTCATCAAGATACAAACTATTCCATAGATGTAATTGAATTTGTTAATTGATCGATCCAAGCCTCCTGTTAACTGTCAATAAGCATCCACAATCCAGTCTAATGTATAACAGAAATATGACCAAATCAAAACACACACATGTTCGTCCCAGATATGTAGATATCTAGAATTATCGTCCCCTATTCCCCTCCGACAAACACATCGCAATCGCAACCACAAGGACTTAACACAAAACAACCTACACACTCACTATCGACAAAATTAAGTTAGTCATGTTCAAAATATTCAATATTCCAGGAGCTCCCAACATCATTCATCCCCAAGGCCCACGGAGACGATATTTCCATTAAAATCTTTTGTTTCACAGCAAACAATTCAATCAATCAGCCAACTGATGCCTTAAATATCCGTGCGAGGGTGGAGGGCGGACAGCAAAGGCGCTGTGGGCAACATGATTATCAACAGAATGCAATTATCGCATCCATTGTCGTTGTGTTCGCATTGATAGTCAAAGTAAATAGCGTCATCTAAAAAACAGATGAACTCGCAACTCACCCACTCCAGTGTGGCAGTATGGATGAAAGTATGAAATCTCTGCATCGAAATTCCGTTGAACCAAATTCGATTGCGAAATTCAGAGGCAGCTTGCAAAAAAAAAAAAAAGGACAACAATTTCCAACCAAGACCCGGAAAATCCTTTCATATCAATGCAGCTCTACGCCACTGCAATGGATGGTATCTCCGTCGTCCACCTCAATGCATGCTCTGTTACCTGTTCGGTGATGTGGCTATCTCGTTTGCTCGACTTGGGGATTCTTACAGAAGATACAAATGTCGTGCACACCACCTCGCCATTTTATTTTCGGGCGGAGTCTGACAAATACTTCGCCATGTGGTTGGTCTCGATCATGCGTACCTGCTCATTCGTTCCCCACTCGCCTAGAAATGGTATGCGCCGCGCAATCAACCTTAGAATTACTGCTTTTTGAGTTTGTAGTTGTGTTTAGATTTCCCCTTCGTGGTGAGTTTGATGATTCTTATCCACCACGCGCATTGAGAGAGTTCAGTGAACGCAGCATGTTTTTGTTTGCGAATCTATGGATGACTTTCCTCTGACTGATGACGGAATGGTTCCATATGCTGCTTCTGTGAGTACGACAGCTACTGGTTGAGGGGGTAGTTATTGGCAGAAGAGATTTGATGTCATAATTAGTACGGAAGTGAAACTTTATTTAGGAATCGATTGATATTTTTTTTTTTTTTGGCGATTATCTTCTTTGTGAAATCACTTTGAAGGAGAATTGAGATACATAGATACAAGATGCGCTATAGAGGGTGTAAAATTATCTATTGTGTTAGAGTGAATTAGTGATCGGTGATATCGATTATTCATTCAGATAGTGTAACGAAAATCACTGCTGAAAAATATTTCTTTTACAAAGAAAAGATTTTAAAGCGAAAAAATATGATTTATTGTTGATGTGTTGCTTGTGTTGAATAATTAGGGGGCCTAGATGAGTTTAAGATAGTGATATACATTATGTACATGCAATAAAACAACTACTTAGAGCTCACAAAATATCGGCGAATGAAAGTAAATAGTACATATGAACATATGCCCGATGGGTGGAACTCTCAGCACTATCTGCCCGATCCTTATCAAAAGAGTTATTGTCCTAATTATAGACGAATAAGTCTTCTCAACGTTGCTTACGAGATCTTATAAAATCGAGCTACACAAAGTTATATCCATTAAAAAATTGAAATCGGAAATCTGGATGCTAAACCTCAAGGTGTTAGGAAAGGAATTATACAAAGTGTCGCGTTGTCCTATCCTGCTCTATAGCGCAGAGGCGTGGAGCAGTGATGGAGTAGTAGAAGGTTAAGTCGCTGTGCGCGAAATTGGAGCAAACTATCGGTAAAGCTGGTTGAAGAGTCTTGTTGTTTGCAGATCATGTCCACCATGGACTATACCGCCATCTAAGTAAGTAAGTAGATATGTAAATGTATCTCAAATGGAATTGAAACCAGTTGGAAAAGGATAATTCGGACCATAATAAATGTTATAAAATATCAAAAATATAGTTGGCGGTATTGGGAAATCGAGTCAGTACAAGGCACTCCTCACAAGTCCAGCCAACCTCTTCGACTTAACGATGCTCCTCCTTCAGACGACGATGACTTCTGCTGGAGCAGTAACAGTGTATTTACTGGTATATTACTTCTATACAGAATGTACACATGGATACTCTCCAGAGGAAAATGCTACAATTTCTGGAGGATGAAATATCTTCAAAATGTTCTATTTATTCGAAACTAATTAGAAGATATTGGCAGATGGTTTCAACAACTTAATAGAGGAGTTGAAGAACATTACAATTGCTGAAGTGTTGTTGAAATGAAGTGTTATGATTCCAATGATGTGTTATAATTGAATTAGAGTCACTGACTATTTGAAGCCCGGGTCAACCCCGGACATTTATTAAACCTTAGTACAGCAGAAACCTAAAATCAACAAAGTTCCTTAAAACTAATAGGGTTCATTAAAACTTTAATTATGAACTAATGTTGGGGGCAATGGAATGAGAGGTGTAGGCGAAATAAATGGTTTTCTTAAGGAACGGTTTGTTAAGGTGAAAACCAAAGAGAATATGAATATCGTACCATTATAGACATTGGCTCCTGGTATCCGTAATTTGTTCGGTGCGTATTGACTCGAAAAAGGGGTATAGATCTGAAATTACGCGGGTTAGTGTTAAGAGAGATAAGTTGACGTAGAGAGAAGCTAAAAATATTACCAGCTAAAAGTTGATGAACAAAGAGAATGTCGGAAACTTTACCGCGAACAGAGACAAGCTGTAAGATTAGACCACTTTATAATTGTTTTCATCCTGAAGAATACCTAGGTTTCTTGTTCACAATGTGTTACCCTATAAGATGAGAACATTGAGCTTGTACGATTAAGTTTCAAGGTACCGGAAGCGTTGATAACAAAAAATGATGAAACTTTCATTGACGAAACTTGTGTTACTTGATCAAAGTAATCGATTAATTTTGAAACACCTCGCGATGTTTTTATGAAATGTAAGTTAAGTGACCCAAATAAGGCCCACCTTATTGTTTTTCTTTAATCATTTTCAGATCCAATACAATAACTTACTAGATGAATATTAGAATCAACATATGCCATTTCAATGTAAAAATATTAAATTCAATTGTGAAAAATAAAAACTAATGTTTTTTTTAAACAAATTCAAAGACATACACCTTGGGCCTTACTTGGAACACGTGCTCCTAATTAGGCAAATATATGTTTTTACTTAAATACTTCATTAAATTTCGTCAATCTATGTATCAACCAGAAAGAAATAATTTTAAGAAAGTCGAGTATGTTCTTTCAACTATGTATATTGTAAAGAAAGAATTCTTAAACCAAAAAAGACTTATTACAGTGGAACACTACTTCGGTGTTTCTAAAACTTTTTGGAAGCTTTTTGTTATGATAAAATGCTTTCATTTAGTAAATTAATACTCTATTCGGATATACTAATCTAAAATGAATGTAAAAAAAATTTATTGCTAGTAGAAGATACATATGTACATATGTAAGTGAATTTTCAAACTTTGCATTATATATGATCCACGTTTATGAATCTCCAAACATATATATGACCTTATTCCAATCGGTTGACCGTTTCCACGATTTCTGGGCACTGGGCCTTATTTGGGTCACCTACCTTATACAACTACATGAATGTGCATATATGATATCTGTATATATTTTAATAATCATATTAAATTTATAATGTAAAACTAGTTAAATAACTTTAGCAAATACAAAAATAGGACGTTTACCAAAAGTCAAAGAACTAACGATGATAAAGCTCAGAATTTCACGAATATCTTAAACATTTCAACCTCACATAGTCGATGAAAGCGAAATAACATTGGTAGTAGTTGAACAAGAAAATAAAGAAATGAGACTCTCAAAGTCTCAACACCAAAAGTAAAAAATAAAAACCCCAAAAAAGCTTTTGCCTGGGACCTTATAATCTAGATACCCAGCTTGTGCCAAATCATTGAAATGATTATGATTCTCAGGCCAGATAAAACATTCAAACGAAACAGCATCATGTAGGCTTATCTCGCTACTTCCAGTTATGTATGTCTAAGGTCTTGGAAAAACCATTAGTTGAAAAATTAAACGCAATCATAGAAAGAAAGAACTTGATTCAAAATCACAAGTTTGGCAATCGAAATAAGCACTCGATGACTGTTTGAATTTACAGGATAAATCACGTAACTGAAAGAGCATTAAAAGAAAAAAGTCTGCTGCACGATCTTCTTCGATGTAGCATAGGCTTTTGATAAAGTTTGTCATGAGAGGCTGGATCACAAGTTGAGAAATCTCTTTCATATCTGAGAGATAGATACTTCAGAATCAAACAAGAAGACTTGTTTAAGCCAAACATCATTGAACGTTAATTAAGATTCTAGGAGTTATGTTATCTGAATCTTTTTGAGATCGGAAACCACTTAGCCATATTTTTTAATTGCCCATATCCTGTCTTCTTCATTTCGTCTTCAACGAGGTAAGACCTAAACTTTCAAAAGAAAATAAAGAGCTGTAATTTTTTTCCACAAAAAATCCTCTTTTTTCCTTGGTCATCCACGAACATCATCGAACAACCAGTAGGGGATACTACTCACCCCAACAAGACTCATACTCCGATTTAAAGGAAATTTAAGACGGAATACCACAAGATGGTGTACTGGGACCAGTTCCGTACCTTTTGTACACCAGTTATCTCTCAACACTAGAAAATGGCACTACAGTTGGACAGTGAACTTCGGAAAAAACACGTCAAGAAAAAAAGAGAGGAATTAGAATTTAAATAAATGCATTGGTTAATATGTAGAAATTCAGTCCTAAGAAATCCAGTTGCATAAGTTTACGCAGCTGAAACATTTATGATGCATATTGAAACGTGATGCTTTGCAATTTTGCGATTTAGAATTCAGCCTATACTGTCGCTCTCTGATGTTTATCAGATGGTCACGAGAGGTGGGAACGTGAAATTGGTGTTGTATCCGACGTATGTACATATGTAGATACCACAGAGTCACGGCACATAATTGTTAATTATCAGTAAGTGAAATGTCTGTGTACAAACACTTTTAAACAGCTTTATTAAGATATGTATGTATATACATATGTAAATATTTCAAAGAAGTATTTTGGTTACTATTCACAGGTGATGATGTACCGAGACTTTTTGTATAGACTGTGGGTTGAACTATTTTCATGTACCTACCTAAAAACAAAGAATTAAAGTAAGACATGGATCCAATAAGTTGGTGCCATCAAACATAATACATATGTAGATCCAGGCCTTTACATCTTCCGTTCAAGTCCCCAGTCCATCACAGATCTTACTACCTTCAGAGTAAAGCATCGGACGTGATGGACAAGTATAGGAAACTACACCTTGCTACTGTCAAAGGTCGGTAGTTACATCTTTGACTTTAGGTGATTTATGTCGAGCTTTTGACAAACATCCGAGAGTAAAACAGTCATGACAAAAGCTTCTCAAAAAAAAAAAAAATTGCCCTTCAGATACGACATTAAACAGTAGGTCCCTTCCATTCGTGTAAAGAATATAACACGCACAATACGAATGGTTGTGAAAAGCTAGGGGCCTTGTAGGTAGAACCTGTTGCGCCAAAAATTGTTTCCATAGCTTTAAGCTTAGACACTTACCGTAGAATGGACATTTGGAGTGAATTTTGGTCGACCTCGCCATTAGCCGCTTGGAAAAATTTAGTTTTTCCATTACTTAGAATCTAATCCAGCTTAAATGGCATTTGGAAAGACTTCTTTAAAATGAGAGAGATCAAGCTTAGACCGAAATAGAAACTGATCCTAGCCTAGTCTGCAGAGCAGTACAAACATATGTAGCGCAAGTATGGGGGTATTCTTAGTTTGAGTAAGTAGATAAACTGTAACGATATTTCATAAAGTGTATATTAAAACTGCCTGACTTTGCTCCCAACTACTTGATAGCGTTAGAAACTGGAGTGAAAGAAGGCCATATTTATACCTTAAATCTACATATGCGCTACATTGCAAAATCGTTGATTGATAATGCAGATAGACTATTATCGAATATGATAAAAATGAAAAAGTTATTCTGGTTCAAAAAGCTTCAAAGATTTGGGTCTGACTTTGGCCTAAACTGGGATAATGAACAGCTTACCCAAAACGAGTGTTACTTTAAATGCATACAACTAATAGAGAACGCTTATTGCAACGATAAAAACTTGCAGAGTGAGATTACATGAATAATTCTTAAAGCGCATGCAGATCTTATCCACCAAAATGGAAATATCTTTAAAATTGGAAGCACTAGACTGTGCACGCTATGCAATCTAAAGGAAGAAGAAACAATCCACCATTTAATGTTCAGATGCCCAGTGCTTATGGAGTTTAGATGCAAATATTTTTATAATAATATACTCTCAGAAGAGGAATTAATCAATATATTAAATGGAGGCTTAAATGAAAACTGGAATAATATTGTTTGTTATATAACTCTTGCTTTAAATTAAAAAAAACTAATAGTAAACGAATTTAATTAAATCACACAATGATATGAAAGTTGACAGATTTCTCTACCGACGGACGGTACATCCCATGTCATATGTTCTTATAATTCAATCCAATTCTTGGTGAATTAGTACTTTTCTAAAAATATTTGTTGAAAATAATGAACTTATTATTATTATTACTTAAGCTTAAAATTAAAAATAAAAAACCACACAGTTTTCAATGAATTCTTACATTTTCTTGATATTCCATGCAAAATGTGGTGCTGACCCTATGTCTATAACTGCGGCTAAGCTCACAAATGGTACTAAAAAAAATTTAAATTACCTTACCATAAATGCCTTCCATTGGCTTTATTTAATGCCGAAATGTTACCCAGCTCTTTCATGACACTGGTGGTTCTTTCATGACCACATGGTTATGAAGGAACCGATTTTAAGGTTGTTTTTTTATACAAAAATCTTCTATTTTATTTTTAAGATCTAGTGTTATTTTATTTAGACTAATTATTAATTAAATTAAAAGTAAAACTTTTAAAATTTGAATGGAAATATTTTTTAAAAAAAATAAATTCTTTCAATGCTACCTCCAAATAATAAAATAAACTTTTAAGAAAAAGATTAAAACCTTCGTAATACTTTACTATAACTTAATAAACATATTTGCAAACGAACCTCGAAGTTAATGTGAGTCACAATTTAGACGTTTTCTTTCGATCCCGATTCTCGTGAACGTCTGGCAAACGTTCGAGAGTATAACTATCGTATGAAACTTTTCAATAGTCTGTCGGAATAAGAAATAGTTAGGAGAAAATTTGGAAAAAATAGACCTTATGGATTACATGGGACTGTAACGCCAAAAAACTTACATTTTTTATAAACAAAGCGGAGAAGAATTCTGCTGTAGAATTCTATATGGTTTACCTCTTATGAACGTCAAACATGCGAGTGCCACCGAGATCTCTTCCGCACGTTTGGCAAATTATTGCAAGCGTACAACCCGAACGAAGCTCTGGGCTATAGATGGGTCTGTTGTTCCAATCATTTCTGTTTTAAAATGTTGATTACGAGCCTATGTGGATGCTTGATTATTTTTCATGACATTTTTTCCAACATCATTGAATTTAAGATATTTTGATATCTGCAACTCAATTGATACAGTTGAATTCAATTCCGCTGGTCCCCATATCAAATGACAGAACTGGGGAAAATCCACTCGAACGAATGATGATCAAATGAAACACTACTTCTGTCATTCTATTGTCTATCATCTACCAAATACGGTAGGTTATATCTTATATTTAAGCCTTACGATATACTCTCTATGTATATAATGCGTCAGATGAATGTTCAAAATCTGAAATGAATAGAAACCCTAATCCAGTTGGTTTCAAAATGATCAAAAATCTCTCATGTGAGCCCGCTGCTTCACCACAAACTGGCTAAAACATATTGTCTGCCTTTTCTATTATATACTAATTGAACTCAGAGTTAAGTAGAAATTAAATTTGTTCAAATTCAATTTAATCATTTTTAATGTGACAACATTTCACTCGATTAGCCCAGGTCGCCATTCATTGGTGGAATCGGAACGAAACTGTGTTTAGACATCCACTTTCAAAAGTACAATTACCACAGCGACGAAGACCACTTTAAGTCGAAATCAAGTTTTCGCAGTCGATTCGTGGGCGTATGAGTCCATTAACATTGCTGTTGTCATGGATGAAAGGCGTGGCGTAAAACCATAACCACCAATTTTCGGATAAAAAAAACAAAAGACTGCCTAAAGGTGGAACCATTTTTGTTTTTATTTTTTTGTAAATCAATTAACTGAGCAACTCTGATCATGTATCTCCTGCCAAGACAATTTAACTTCAAATTTTCCACAAAATTCACCAGTCCACAAGTGGAAATGTATCTAGATGAAGTAATTGTGGCACAAACGTGATCAGACCAGAGGCCAACAGAAACCACAAGCAGTGAGGCTCTTCTGTCTTCGTTTTATTTGCACAGCAGCGCTTCCACATAAAGCACTTTTTAATCAGGCCATTTGCATTCGAGGAAATCGTAAAATTATCCTGGTAGACACGTCGTAACTTTTCTGTTACAAACACACACACACACTTGCACAGACGTACGTCCGCATAGTTGGTTTTAACCTTGACGGCGGAAGCTGAAAGCTGACGAAGAAAGGAGAGAGGAGCGCACACAAAAAAAAAATAAAAAAAAAGGAATCCATTCACATACATACATTGGATAACTTTCACCCTCAGACCGAAATGAAATGCTAACTGAGGGGGTGGTAGTAGTGAGTAAAGGGGTGACTCCCGTACACACAGGCAGGCAGGCAGGCTCCTTTGCATAGCAGACTGTTGGCAAACATCCCCTTGCCGTGTCATGAGCCCTTTTCTTTGCTCATTCCCCAGCCATAGGCCAACACAACAGTCAGAGCAGTGCCGCAACGAAAGGAAAGGGTTAACGTCCCGTACGTGAGCCCTTGTTAAGCGTAGCTACTTTTAACTTTTAGACAATGGGCTTCTGGAGGAGGGTGGGTGCAGTGGCGTGGACTCGGAGTTCCCCTGATGTATACGTGCGCGTGTGTAAATCTCATATAATACCGTAAATTTAACAACTCGACTGAAGGCTCTCTGTGTTCGTCGGTCGAATGGGGGCGAAAGAGTTGGGGCCATGACGACGAACTCTGCATGTCCGACATCAATTCATCGCGATGTAGCTCAACACATTTGCATAATTGACCCATTCGGGACTGTGCACGGATGAATTTAAGCTTATGCCTGAACGAGCTTTCGCCAAAATTTGCATTTTCATTCGGAGTCGGCGTTGTATTGTTCTGTGCATTTTCAAGGCTTGATAGTGTACCTACATATGTACGTTTGGGGACAAGTCGTTTGTCGGGAATTGGGACAAAGTAGGCTAGTCGAAGGACAGGATTTATGAGACTAACAGCTTATGGACGCATATACCTACGATATTGATTGGCTCATTACGATGTCGGAGTATGTTAAGGTAGAAATATGATCACTTTGGGGAATACTTAGTAGGATCATGGAAGCAACAGGGTGTAGACATATACGTAATTACCAAGGTCAGAAAATAACAATTGACAGAAAGGGTACAGATACACTTGGTAGTCATTTTTTGTTTTGTTTCTGATGTGGTGGGACGATGGGAGAAAAATATATTTTCCTTGAGGTAGGTGGATCTATGTCTAGAGACGATAAGACCCAACCGGGTCACTCTATTTAAACAACTTGAAACGCCAATACAAAATAATGTTTGATAAAAGAATGCCAGAGATTTTTACAGACGTTAGTACCTATGTACATCTATAAAAGTAAGAAACCCAACTGTCAATGATAGTCCTGAAAATGCGGTGAATCTGACTGCAGGTTCAGGTCCCAAAGAGGATTTTAATAGAGCAAGAATCTCTGACAGTATTCATAGAATTCCTTCATTTTCGAACTATGTATTTTGGAAACAAAAGGGTTAAGCAATATTTTACTTATTGACTGACTCGGTGGCTACATACATATATATGTACCACTGAAGATACATAATGGTCTTCTTTTTAGTTGCATTAGCTACTAGCCGTCTACGATTTTGAAACAATTCGGATGCATCCATAGTAGAATTATGTCCTTGGCAAGTTGACATTGTAAGGTACATGATGAGGTACATACGTTGAAAGCAAATTGAATACCCAGAACAAATATAAAGAGCTGCCCATGCTCGCAACACGGACGCATCTGACAGAATATCATCCTTTATAGAAAACAGAACCCCAATCATCAGATTACTTCTCTGTGATGTTGAGCATGGACTTTGTGACAATGTGGCCCTCGGTTTATTTGCGAGAATAATTATTCATGTGCTAAGACCTTACGACTTACATATATATGTATGTACATTTGGTCTAGATAACATGACACCGATTAATGGGCTGATATGCAATCTTTCTTAAGAAAGGACGCTAATACAATATTTAGGCGGCAGTTTTGAAGAACCCATTTTCGAAACTGGCTTGAAACCCTTTAAGATCCCGGAGGATAGCGTAATGATCCAGAATTTTCGTTAGGGATTCTGGCACCAGCCATTGGTCTATTCGGTACCTGGTTCTCTGAGACCACCTCTGGATCTCTAAGACCAATTACCCACCCTTAGATATCATTATCTGGAATGATGCAATATGGAAGGAGGGAGGTCAAACTCGGTAGTCCCTAATAATCTGGAGAAGACTTGTAGGTCCTTGCATCAACATCGTTACTGTTGTCGTTCCTAGTTCCAGAATTTTGGTGCCCCAAATAAAAACCGACACAATCGCCTTTCTGAAGTCACCAAATCTTCTACAATCTTCACTTAAGAAGTGGTACTGAACTCAACGTAGAGAATAGAATTAGCAAATCTAACTCACTGCTTTCGGATTGCTATCAACAATAGAGGGGGGGGATTGTGCTGTTCCAATGTTCAGTCACTACTGCTAGTAGTGATACATTGAAGATGACCACTGGCATTCGTAAGTTGCAGTCTCAAGTTGTCATTTCAACCAAAAAAAGGAGTCAGAAGGCTATTAATATTACAATTCAGTGGATTAGTGGATTAGTGTTTATTTTCCCAAACTTGCCATGCAAGGGTATCAGCTTACCTATTCAGGGCAGAAAAGCCAGTCGATCAAGGAAAAATGGCGCAAAACGCTTGAAAAAGAATCTATACCGTTGAGATTGAGTTTGTAGAGAATTTAAGCGTATTGCAGTACCTCGGACACTATACTCCTCAAGGGGTGACAGGAAGGAGTAATGACTCGAGGTGGTTGTTATTCTAGTTTTACCGGGAATTCTCTTAAAGTCCAGAAATCTTATCGTTGCATAACGTTAATTGAAAGCTTGCCTAGAGGGCATACCGCACCACAAAGGGCTAAACCAACCCTTGGATAGGAATTTCACTTCCTTATTAGGACCAGGGTTGGGAGCCATAGGCTATTTCAGACTCCTTCGGACCTGGTGCGAAGTCACTGCCATGGACTACTAAACGGGATTTTCAGACTCGATTTGCTCACAACCAAAACTCCCGGGATTGGCCTTCAAATTCGCCATTAAACTGTAGGATAGCCGAAAGTCCTTGTAGGTAGTGCTTAATTCATGTATTATTATGTAATAATAATAATAATAAACTGTAGGAATCCGAGGACTTGGAATTTATTTATTTATTTATTATTACGATTAGTACAAACTTATACATACATATTTATCCGGGCCTGACGGCTCACTGGATTTACTTCAACTAGCAAAAAATTTGTAAAACTAACTTAAACTAGAATAAGGACTAAGCAGGAGAGGGAGCAGAAGTATCACAGAGTAAATTTGCTGCACTGAAAATCGAAAGAGCCTGTTAGCCATGTGCTGCATTTTGGTCATTGGTTCATTACAGACCCAAGTGAAAGTTAAGGGAAAAGAGAAATTTCATAACATAAGGTTTGGAAAATTCCTTGGACAAGCGTTTCACAAAACCAAGCGCGGAGTTAGCTCTGCTGATAGTGTTATCAATATGACGGAGAAAATTCAGTTTTCTGTCGCAGGTAACACCCAAATCACGCAATAAAACGACAGAAGGGACGGGCTCGTCACAGGTAAGGTAGGATATTGGGACTGGTGAAAGACGCTTACGGAAGTATGTAATGGCTTAGCATCTGATGATATTGAGTTCAAAGAAATTTTGTTGACAACAGGTTGGAAAGTGGTTCAAATAAGCTTGAAGTGGACAAGAGTCAGCGGAGGAGAAAATGTCATCAGCGTAGATAGATAAATAAGAGTTTACAGTCAACGTCATTGATAGACAAAATGAAGACCAAAGGACCAAGATGGCTACCTTGAAGCACTCCGGATGTGGCTAGTTAAAGGGGTTGTATACCGAGCAGGACTTTGAATTGCCTTTCTAAGACATAGGATTTAGTGGGCGCCGTTGCTCAACTGGTTAGTGCTTTGGACTACAGAGCGAGGGGTTCCAGGTTCAATCCCCAAACAACACCTAAAATTTCTTTCACGGCCCCACCTTTGTCAGACAAATATCCGAGAGTAAAACTGTCATGAAAAAGCTTCTCAAAACAATATACTACCGTTCGGATCCGGCATTAAACAGTAGGCCCCTTCCATTCGTGTGAAAAATATAACACGCACAATACGAGTGGTTGTGAGAAGCTAGGCCCTGGGTCCCATGGACCTGTCGCGCCAAAAATTTGTATTTTAAGAGATAGGATTTAATCCACGCAATTAAACCCGGTTGAAACCCGAGTGCTTTAAGTTTAAAAAAACTGATTCCATGCGAGATTTTATCAAAGGCTTAATTTAAGTCAGTGGCAATTGCATCGACTTCTTTGCCAACCTCTAAAGCGCACAGAGTGTTCGATGCGAGTTCCATTAGGTTGGAAGCTGTTGACTTTCGCTTAAGAAATCCTTGTTGATTTGGGGAAAAGATAGAGTTGCAATGGAAAATCTTAGTATCATAAGCGATGCTTCAAAGAGCTTCGGTATACAGGAAAGTTTAGCAATTGGTCGGTAGTTGGAAATTTCGTTCTTAGGAACTTTTTGTGAAACGGAATTATATAACAGCTCTTCCAAAGCATAGGGATGACTCCCTGTGATGTAGAGATTTAAAAGAGAGTAGTAAGGGGTTGAGCTAATTTGTTTACACAAGTTTTCACAACTATAGATGCTAGGTCATAGGGACCGGGAGAGTACCTATTCGCACTTGAAATTTTTTTATCTTTACTACTACGAGAACCACGGATATATCAATTGAGTTTAATGAAGTTTTTATGTACATACATATATGGCTCCAAGTTGATTCTCGGCACGTGTCATATAACGCCCTAATCCAACGTATGAGGAATAGAAGGAAGTAATAATCGGAAATAATACGATAAGCTCAGAACTTGTCTATTTTCGACTCTAAGTAAAGAACTCCAAGAATCCGTAACTCTACTTTGTAGAGGCAAATATTTTCCTAAAAAATAAAAAAACATTAACAATAGGCTTAAGGCACATGAAAAACAGTAGCAAGGATACAGCCCCAAACTATCTCCAATGCTATCTGGACAAACAGACACATGTACTACCAAATTTTTTTTCGATATCTGTTTATCGAATACTTCTAAGTGTCTTCACTACTTCTAACCTCCTAAACTGAGATATTATGCAAATGCTAGTGTTAGGAGTTGGTAAAGACAAGACGGTGACATCAATGGTACGCGAAATTCGTTTTTAAAAACAGAAAAAAAAATTAGTTACTCGAAATACTTTATGCAACATGTTACCTACATAAACCAGACATGGACACTCTAAACTGGTAACGCCTTGGAAAAATTCTTGAACGTTTTAGAAACATCATAAAAGTTTAAAACTTTAATATCAGTTGTTTTTGAATCAAATGGTATGTATGACTTCCATACATATTTTTAGCATTAATTAGTCGAATTTAAACATGTCACTCTAAAGCAACGACACAATCCGGAGATGAGTTTCCACCAACGAAATTATTCCTTTAGAATGTCAATTAAAGTCAGCTCTACATTTCAGGTTAAATAAAATCACGACGTGCTTGAACTAACCAAGTACCGGTCATGGCTACCGTTTCCAATCGGAACGATCTAAATTACGAAACAATTGACCACGCTTTATAACACTTAAAGTACTTCTTACAAAGTTAAAATGGCTTGTGGCTCTTCTACCGCGCAAGCGTAATTAACCAGTGCCAAATTCCAAGGGCCAATGACCAATGTCACCTGCATTTGTCTGAGACCATCAAATTCTGTTAACCCACCCACTTTCTTATTTTTTTTTTATTTTTACCACAAACAAGTGCTTGATGGTAAAACCTCGCACAAACTAGCCACTCATTTTAAAAGATTTCTCCAAGCAAATACTCATAAATGTGCGCTCCTTCCTAATTAAATAAACCCAATCTACTTTAAGTTAGAATATAAAATCGCAATCAACTGAAGAGATACAAAAAAATAATTGGTTTTATTGAACTACTTCTGAACAGATAAAATGCTAATTCTTCAAGTTATTTAAACTAATTAGCCTTTGAGACTGGTGCTGGCACTGGTATACAAAGCTCAAAACTCCAGATCCATATCAATGACACTTAAAAAAACATCTAATTCCCGATAAACACTCAGAGTCCTCATAAATTAACCAATGGACTCTTCGGTGAAACTAACATTTTTCAAACATTTCTTTTCGCTACCCGTCGACTTTGAAACAGAGATATTGAGTGTTGATAAGATTAAAAAAAAAATAACATAGGTACATGCATGATACAATCATTCCAAAATTCAAATGGTTTTGTGTTTATTTCTTTTAGTACGAAAAAATGGGAAAGGTTTCAGGTGCAATGATATCATTATTCGCGTTAGGTGTACATTTATGAAGACACTGATAGGCAACACAGATAGAGAATTGAGATTAAGGGGGCATTAAATAGTGCCATTAATATTTTTGTCACATGAAATGTTATTTGAGATCCGTTTTGTGTAATTTAAAATGCTACTTAGTTACTATCTGTCTGTGGAAATAACAAATACGAGGAGTCACCCAAGGCAAGATTATTGACTTTGCCGATGACTCAAAGTCGCTTTCTACTTTATTTAGTACAGTTCGTCCATCTGAAAAAGATACTTCTTACACGCTGGATGGCATTATACGAATTTGGCTGAATCTTCCAATGGATGGATTATACCCTGCAACATTTACTAATATACTATTCCTTGCAGTCTCCTAGTATGCATGAATAATATATTCCATTTTATCTTCTTGCTACTTGGAAGTAGACAGACAACTGACGAGTTTTAAAGCCATATTGTTCAAATAGTATCTAAAGCCGCAATGTGCTGACAAATGCCTGGTAAAGGCACTTAGTTTTAGTTTGTTAAGCTCTAGTAGCTTCTAGAACTTACTATTCTGGTAGATAAGTCTTGAACCTGCTTCAGGTCCTTAAATTTGGTCAGTAAAGCTATCCACACCCTGATATCCTGAGTTTATTGTCATAAGACCTTATTTGTCAGAATCATCAATATTTATTTAACTTATTTTTTTATGACAGTGCCAATGGATTCCTAATCTAATTTCTGACGAAGTACTTCATTATAGATACTGTTATGGCAGGACAGCTGCAAGTGCCTCGTTGATTAACGCATTTTAACACAATTAAAGGCATTTGCATAACAGAAATTCAAGATGCGCTATTTGCGCTGCTGATTCATTCAGGATGAGTTTTGAAACGTGATGCTTTGCAACACTGCTTTTGTTTGAATTTTGAAACGTTTGATGTTTGTAGTACTGCGGCAGTACTGCGTTTCGTAATTCAGCCAGAAAGTCAATATGTTTGCAGCAATGTTCCCTACGTATTTCACCTTGCCTAGTACTCCTCTATTGTACCGAGCCCCCTCGAGTCCTAAATGATTTCAACCATAACAAATCTTCAAGTCTAGATGGCATCTCTCCCATTTTTTATGTGTATGTATGTATATAGTGTCAATAGATAAGTACATATACATATGTTCTTAAATGAGAGTTGAAATTCGTCAATAATTCTGATACCACAGCTTTAAAACGGTAGTCCAACAAATTTTTCTAGGTTCTCTATATACAATGTTTGCTGAAAAGCCGGAGAAAGAACAATTTAGGGAAACTAATGTTTACTCTGGTGACGTGAAATAAGACTGTAAACAGATTTGGTTTCATTGAAGGCGATCCACCAGTCCCTCTTCTGCTAGGATAGCGGTGTCAACGGAAAACGTAGGAAGCATAGTGCCATACAGGTAAAGAAGCGGCCCAAGAACGCTTCCTTGGGGTACACCGGCCGAGATTTTTTTAAGCTCCGAGTATTTGTTTCCATGTCTAACACGGAAGAGTCTATTCCCGAGATACGATTCTAGAATATCGTATAGGCAAATGGGGAGAACTTGTCTTAATTTGTATTTTAAGCCTTCGTGCCACACCTTATCAAAGGCTTGCGAGACGTCAAGGAATACGCTTGAGCATATCTGTTTTTCTTCGACTGCTTTCTCGATTACGTCAGTAATCACTTTGTTGAACGCGGTGGACAGTAGGTAGTATCGAGAATAGTTTTATTTATTTGCTTTGTTCTTCAAGTTTCGCGAGAATAACTGAGAAAACATGAGAAATAGGGTCCGTCAAAATTTTAATGTTTTTTGGTTCTTCGAATGCCACGGACAGAACTCCAGCTGTCCGAAGGCCATTATTCGATGGATTTGCTGATGGTAACTTTTCAGTACCGTTTCTTTTGAGAACAGAGCTCAAGGACTTTCCTATTATTACTCTTTCTCTTACCTTTTTACGCTCTAGACCCGGTGGTTTTAGATTGCCTGCTACATATCTCCTGAGAGGTTTTACGCTTTGTCTTACTTAGCGGTTTTTTCAACTTTGGGCAAACGAAATGAGACGGTGAAAATGAATCCAAATCGTTCAAATTGTGCCCAAATGAAAAAAGGAAAATGCCAATTTCGGGCTCAAACTTATTCTTTCTCTTTTTTTTTTGTTAAACACTTCGGAATATTGCAGTACATTGTTATCATATAATAAGTCTAAGTACTAATGTCCCAATCACACCAAGTAAGTTAAGTTGGTTACACTTAGAACTGGAACTTGTATGTACATACATACATACATATGTATGTACCTTAGAATTTTAAAATTGTCTATTTTTGGATTCTTTTGATTGGTATGAAGTTGAAGTCCCTTTCCAGGCTTTCACTCTTCGAATTCCCCTGTGCTCGGTTAGGAATGTGTGTGTCTAAGGCAAGGTATTGTTTGAGCAGCAATTTTTGCGTTTCTTCTTGGCTCTAGGACAAATGGCACCTGACAATGCTGCAGCTCATTATAAAGTTATTTGGAATGGTTTGATTATTTTTTCACTTACATACATATGTATATACATTGTATGTTTCAAGTAGGAGTAGGTACTTATTCTTAAAACAACGTAGTGTTCATATGTATGCAATTCTTTTATAGTAGTATGTTGTGATGGATATCTTTTGGTTTTTATTGAGAATATAAAAAATACTAGTGTAAATTTTAGGGAGGAGATCAGATTGCAAAATTGCGTCGGTGCCTCATTCACGATCAGATCAGAATAATCGTATAATAATGGTTATAGTTTATTGGTAGCAAGAGTTTACATAGACATTGTTCTTAAGATTAGTGTACATAGATACAGTATTTATGTACCTTTCTAATGAAAAAAATTTAATTTGAATGCAAGCTAAATAAACATAAATAGATAAATAGTTGAAGGAAAAGCTACTGAGAAAAAATTTCATTAGATATATCACAGTGGTTGAGTGTTGCATGATTAACATACAAAAGTTATCACATAATTTTAATAAATATCAGAATAATCGTGAATATCTGAATATTGCCAAAATATTGCAAAGAAATTCACTAAATTCAGTTCAGTAGTTTTGTGTTGTTACAGATTATGAAATTTACGTTTTATGAAGACCAAGTGTCACTATTTAAATTCATTGCTGTTTGAATTTTTTCAATCGGGAGTGTTTTTTTTATGCATTTGTTTGTACATATATACATATTTATCTTTATACAGACATACATACATACGGATTTTCATATACATACATTAAATAGCCAACATTTTGCACTATACGACAGCAATCCCAGCACAGCTCGCGACTCAAATGCTGACTGAGATACAGATGCACATTCTAATAAGTACTTAAATGGAGTTCGTATGAATGCGAGTTGTTAATAAATAATTTTCTATACATCCATGAAAATTAATGTTTAATTTATACGACACTAAGTACCAATAATTGTTATGATGTTATAATCTATTATGAAGAAAAAATATGAAATATGTGATGAATGTGCCGACAAATTCTTTGCACCTCCTATGCCTGCTGCGGACAGTTACGAAGAGTCACGAACTGCAATCTAATTCGTAAACATGAACATAATGTATATGTATATATTATAAAAACTATGCCTTCAATGTATGTACTCATATGTTTGTACTCGAACTGACTTTGACTTTTCCTTTGATGAATAAATGATTGATTCAAGTAAATGTTTTCAGACACTGTGAGCGACAGAAAGCTTGCTTGTATCTATTATCTTGTACCAATGTTTGTATTTCGCTGTCCATTTTGATTTAATAATTAAATATTTAACCGATCATAATTGGTTCTTTTATTTTCTTAACTAAGTTTTCAATCTTAACTGATTGTTAACTAGAAAATCAGAAAGCAACATGTGTACATAGTCCTTCATTAGCATCTGAAATGAAAGAGTTTGACAAACTTATGTTTGAAAAAATTGAACAGTTTCCGCATAACCGAGAACCGAGCAGTATGTTTACTGGATATCACCCTTTATAGACATACAGTCCGGTTCACTTGATTAGACGCACCAAAGTGTTTTCACTATTTAACTTTTTTTTTTATTTTTGTTCAAGATACAAATATAGAGTTTAGTGATTAGTATACTGAATATGTAATGGAATAGGAAACTTTTTTTTCTTTAATTTTCGCAAAATTATTATTTTTGTTGGGGAGAACATTTCAAGATTTCAAGCGGTACACATATTATATTACAAATTAATATACATGTAGTTATAGTCAAAAATATTGGATTCAACAGCCCATTCCACTATATTTCCTTACTTCTATCTATAGGGCAAGTATTCGTTTCCTGAAAAATTTTAGAACCCGAAATTGAAATTAAACTTAACATTATGATGGAGTAGTTCAAAACAGTGGGTCTGTCAATTCTGTCTGCTTGTCTTTCGGTCTGTCTTTAACTTCGACTGCACCCTAAATAACTATACGGATTTGCTTAAAACTTCTTATCTGGGATCTGTGAAGTCCAACTTCAACTTTAAGGCGGTGTTGGAATTTTGGTTTTAACATCGAAATTAAGGGATCTTTACTAAAGTCCGGTTTCAATAAAAATCGTTTTTTTTTACTTTAAAAAGGCTTTAAAGATTTCGATAAAATTTTATATTTTGGTTATATGTCTATGCAATTAGAAGGCATACCACCACAGGTATTATAGTTACTAACTCTAGTCTCTGTAACTATGTATAATATTTGTAAAAATACTTAGGTACAACGTTAATTCAAAAAATTGGCTATTTCCTCGCGATTGTAATTCAAATTAATATGTAAGGAATATAACGCATATGCAAAGATGTGTTGTACCAAATTTTGAAAAAGTCATGCCCACTTCTTAAAACTATTTATCGTATTAATATTTTGACCAGAAATTCAAAAAAAAATTATTAAGACAAAATTCATACGCGGTAAAATACTGTATTAACTCCCACTTTTAGTGGGCGTTTTTTAGGAAACGTTAAAAGTTACCGCGGTAGTTATACCCTTATTAGAGGACGAAGAGGTAGACCAAATTGTTTTCACTTCGAAAACTTAAGCTAAATGGAGTCCTTAGACATCGTGACTCAAGAGCATCCTCCGCTTCTTAAAAAGCTTCAATTGTATTAATTAATATTAAGTTAGCCAGAAAGGAATATAGCTCCCATATATCACAATCGACCTCTTCTGGTTTAAGTGTATCTATAACCTCGTACAAACACCCATTTAACCTAAAACGAAGCCTAAACCTGTGGGTATCATACACAAAAATATTTTATGTATTTATTCTTAAGTTCATTTTTTTTTTTTTTTACTTTTAAAATACAAAGAAAAAAATATACTACATAAATGTAGCAAACTCCCCTTGAAATGTATTAACATTTAGCTTTGTACAGCATTCAAAATAAATTATAGAGGAATATCCTTCCTGAACTCAGTAGCAAAAATATTCAGTCATTTTAAAACGTGTTATCAATTGGGTTTGTGAAAATGATCGGCTGAGTGAGTTCCAAGTGGACTTCAGGAAAAATTATTCAACAGTGGACAATATTTTTTTATTAACGAGCATCTCTCAATCCTATCTGCACAAGGAAAAAAAACTCTATGCTTTCTTCGCGGACTTTAAGGCGGCCTTTGACAGCATTGACAGAAAATCTCTTCTCTGAAAGCTAAAGTAGGTAATAAGTAGGACTATCAACGAAAATGGTCATATTAATTCAAAACTAATTGGTTCGAGTCGCATATTTTAGTTCAACAAGGTTGCCTATTGAGTTTAGTTCTCTTTTCTATGTACTCAGATGACCTCATAACATTTTTATCAGGAGAAATCCTTTGATGGACTTCGTATAAAGCTCCTTCTTTTCGACATTGTTAACTTAGCAAAATCGCCAATAACCATGCAAATGATGATAAATGGGCTAGATCAATACTCGTTGCTGTGGAAGCTCAAAGTCAGCTCAAGCAAATCTAAAAAAAATGGTATTCCGAAAAGGATTTGGTTGATACCTACTCAAGGGAGGAAAATGGACTTGGGAAAATAAAAGACTCGAAGTTGTGAAGGAGTAATAGTATTTGATGGTAATCATAACACCTCGATTAT
Organism: Xylota sylvarum; assembly: GCA_905220385.1. Lineage (NCBI taxonomy): Eukaryota > Metazoa > Arthropoda > Insecta > Diptera > Syrphidae > Xylota > Xylota sylvarum. The sequence goes on along the minus strand of LR999958.1, from coordinate 66,409,960 downwards.
CATTTAAAATCATTTTGGCAAAAAACTTATGGATGCTAAAAGGGCTATAAATAGCAACTGAAGGAGGTAGCAACTGGTGAGTACAAGGACCATAATCCGACCACTATCCAATCCATCATATATTATGTAGCACAAATCTGGGGTGTCCCGAAGAGGTTTAAAAATTGGTCAAATACTATTTAAAGAAAATGTTTCGATGGAACTGGACTGCCTCCTTTGTTCATCTTAACGCTTAGACTGCATTTTCTTCATATCTTGAAAGTAATGACGCTTCTCAATTACCGCATCCCATACATTGTTGCAAAGCATCGAAAGTTGAAATTTTTCAATGAATGGTCGAGATTAAGTAACCAGAATGCACTCTAAGTATATATGTATGTATGTAACCTGCTCTTGAAAGCAGATGTAATTCACTTCATCGCAATCTGTCCAATTTTAAAGACTTTGACACTGGGAAAAATATATGGTCTCGGAAAACGAAGCCGACTGACAGCAAACAAATAATGAAGAATTTTAACGACACACACTGTAGCAATATATGAAATGAAGTTAGCCCAATTTTGTTAGATTTGTAAATTTTGTTAGTTCCTGTAAGGTCTTAATATCTACATACATATGTATATGTCTCTAACTAAATATCTCTCTTTTTGGCGACGGCAAATGCCATCTCTTTAAGTTTATGAAATTATTGAATCGGTTTTCCATCTGCGTTTGTACATTACCTACATGCAAATTTTTGAGAAGATGCTCAGTATGTTACAGTGATGCACTTTTGCCGAAATATTATTGGTGCATCACCTTTATTCTGATACCAGAGATTGAAGTCTTCTGTAAATGTATCTACTGTTACTGAATTTCAGAGTTTGCTTTTTCCGTAACAAAAGCAATATTGGTCTAGAGACGTTCGCGCGGGTGCTAGTTGAACATATAGGTTGTGAACCCCGGGAGAACATCACCCGTAGTGTAGTGAGTAGTATCTGTAGTATCAATTCAATTCAATTTATTTTATTGAGACAGATGTATAACATTACAGTTTTTTTTGTTTGTTTTGAATACATATAATTTCAATTAGCCGACTTAATTAATTTTATCTGTAGTATCTGCAACTACTTGTCTTCCATGTGTCTGTGATTGGAAGTCTGATATTCATAAATATGTAAATGTAAATGTTAGATCCTCTAATCGTTCATTTCTGGTTGAGCGTAATATTCTGGTTCGAGTTTTACTTACAACTTGTATAAGAAAAGAAGTTGAGCTGACCCAGAAGTATCTCTTTAGTCTAAACCGGGAATCTTAATTTCATGAATGCTGATTTTACGTTTTTTAATATGTAGACGTTCATACTAATATATCGTTATTATGCAATAAATATTTTCTAGGATCTGTTTTTTTACTCCAAGCACAACTAAGTGTACAAAATATTTTGCCGCTTTGATGTTTTTTGAGTTTTTTTCTCAAACTTTATCATGATGTCATATTAATGGACAAAGCCTCTATCCCAAAGTCAGCGTATTTCGTGATGCGTTTGTAGGGTCAAAACTGGGGAGTGTGGGTATCTGAAAATTGGTTTCAACCCGATGTTCACAATGTAGTCTATGACATAAATAGTTACAAATTGTATCAAACTGATAGGAAAAGCCGTGTCGCGGACGAATAGCAATATACATCCGAGACTGTATAAATGTTAAGTTTGTCACGAAATTGGAAGCTACCAATTGATTACTATTCTGTCGAAATAACCAATGATGGATGAAACAACTTTTATTTAGAGTAAAGTTAAAGTACGGATCTAACCGAACTTTACTCAGTCCTAGAAGGTTTGTCTTCTCTTTATTCGGAGACTTTAATTGTGACCTGCTTGAAAACACTTCACAGATATTTACAAACAAAATCAGTACTCTTGGCACAGGGTCTATCAACACTGCTAATGCATTTCATAAGTAATTCACGGACCCGGTTGGACCTTTTCCTTACAAATAACTCCGAAAACTCCCTTCTAAATATATACTCAATTGCCAGCGTCTGCATTCTCAAAACACGACTTGACCCTTGCGACTTTTAAACAGCCGCTGCCGCAAACAATACCCTCTCTGTCTACTTTGGTATAGGGATTCCAGTGAAATCAATTCCAAAATAGTTGGAAGATGACGTTCTTCACTTGAATGGGCAAGTTGTGTATTCATAACTTCTGCTAGTGATCAAATTGATTTCCTGCAAAATAATAAATAAATGCGATCACATGGTTTACACCTGAAATACTAGAAACAATAAATCAACGAAAACTGGCTTACGAACGATGGGAAAGTTTTAGACTTCCTGAGCTTCATACAGTTTTAGGTCTTTAAGAAACAGTGTTTCTATAATATAAGGGAAGTAAAGATGCGAATGTACTCAAAGCGACTTAAAACAATTCTACCTGCGAAAGCTTTGTAGAAAAATATCCGAAAGGTTGGAGTTGGTCGGCAAAATGTGATAGTCTCCCTGAAAAAATAAACCACGACTTCTTAAACTCTGAATTCGCCAAAGTTCAATTGATTCTCTCGTTGACCTTTAGAGTAATGATTGCTTCCATTTCACTAGGGTAGATGTAGACTACATTTTAAGTGCCCTTCTACAAAATCTAAGGCTATGAGCCTTGATGAAATACATCCACACTTTATTAAAATAATTTTGCCCCACATTCTTCTTATCCTTACACATATTTTTAATACAATTATCATGACATCTTCTTTTCCTCCTTCCTGAAGGGGTTTGCTAAGGTTATACCGATTATTTATAAGCCTGCTACCCGTTTGTCACTACCCGAGTTTAGATCTATTTCTATTCTTGTATTTTTATCCAAAGTCTTCCAATAACTTCTTCGAATGACACTTTTATGTACATACATGTGTATATTTACATACATATGTATGTGACCAATATGTTAACTAATAAAAGGAAACGAAACTACGGCCTTAATTAGAAGCCTCTACTATGCGTTCTTTCTTCGAACAATGAAAAGTAGGAATTTTGTTCCATATACTTTATGAAGTTTAAAAAATTTGCCCAGCGGAGTTGTGTAAATAATCGATACCATCATTCCTTTGACCATATTATGCCAACCATTTTCAAGACGTCATTCAAGAAAATTGTCCTTGTTAATCGCAAAAGGAGTCTTATTGCATATTAACTGCACATTAAGGAATTGCTCAGCATTGAGCATCTTATTCTAGAAACTCTGCTTGGAATGCACTCCAATCAAAAGCAGTCAAAAAATACTTTCCAGACCCCTTCCCGTCTAAAGTTTCCTGTCACACCTGTCCTACGTACGTAGGTACATATCTACATATATACTTACATATGTATGTATGTACAAACTATCTCATTTATTTTCCTATCTTTGGAAGTACATACATACCTACCTACTTACACAGTTTCTTGTGATCCATTTTGCAGGTAGGCAATAGATAAATATCTACTAGTATAGATCTATTGGTTCATGCATCTAGTGGACCATAGCGCACTGTTTCCATCTGGAATTTTTCCTTCGTAACTCCAGCAGCAGAACATAGATACATGCGAGAATTACCTGTGTGGACCGAGGAAACGAGCTATTTACATACATCTACACATGCATACATATGTATGTGCCTACTTAAAATGAGGAGATACTTTACATTATCACAGCTCTTACTTTTATAAAAATCACAAGTCAGATTAGGACCTAGGAATGAAATATTCCCAATTATTATTAGACAATCAGGAGCTTAACTAACATACTCCAAATTTACTCATCCGCATCTACAGAGACAATAAACAATCTATTACTAACATAAAATCGATGTACCTACATATGTATGTACATGGGTACATCGAAACTATGGTATGTATGTATGTACATATGTCCAAAAAAAAACTATCTTTCAGCTCAATTGTTAAAATACTGACAACGCAGATACTCAATAGATATCAATCTGTTTGCGCACATTCAAGTAGAGCGTGAACAAATTACCTCAGTGTCGACATTGATATCAAATATAAACGTCATTAAAAATTTGTTCATTTAATTTTCTATTTCGCTAATCAAAGTTCAATGAGTGACCGTTGATTAATTTTTGGCTACCTTAAATAAACAGCAACTCCAAACCGTGTAAGCACTTGAACAAATACCGATATGGTCTATATACCCATACTGCTTCCTACCAGTAGCTCTGTATATTGCTGTCACCTGTCGCCGTGATAGTACAAAGATAAGATGGCAATCGTTCAACTGCTTGATTAACAAAATACGTTCTTTTGAAACAGATACATACATACATACATACCTACTGCAAACATATCTGATAATATTCCTGCTGAACTCACTTAACAAAGAATTCAATCCGAAAACTTAGAATATATCTATGATTTATAATGTAGCCTTTGCATTTGTTGGGGTTTTATCCGCACGCCAGGTACATGTAGTTTATTTATCTTTTTTTTTACATGTTTATTGCTAAAACGGCCTAGTAATAGATACTATCATAACTACACAGAACATGCGTCCGAAATATGTGCTTTATGCCCAGAATGATGTACGAGAGTTGTAGGTATATGTCATGTGAAAACATCGCACCATAATCAGATACATCTCCAACATCGATTCATTGACAAATATGGCATTTGGAAAATGATGTTTGCAACGATATCCACTGACAATCCGATGGAAAAAAAAAATAAACATAATTTTTACAATTCCTTCAAATGTGCATTCCGCACATCTGGTAAGTACGTATCCTTCTATTCCGCCGTAAGATGCTGTGTCCACCCCCAGTAGATCCAATTTTCCAAGAATTTCGCAAAACCCCCATAAAATTCGAAACCTACCAAAGGAAGCGGAAAACGGGGAGCAAACCTACACACACATACACTAATGGAGTCCTTCCGAGCCAGCGGGTTGTCCACCAAAAAACAAAATAAATAAACGGATCTCTAAATGAGCATTTGCTATACTAGACAAAGGAGCAAAAAAAAAAAACAAAGTACGCGTATCCACGCTGCACTAAAGCACCTACGTTGTGAACCCTCCAACACGGCCACGACCATCGCAACCCGAAGCGCCCAGTGCATACAACCGAAGAAAATTCCAACAAAAATGCAAAAGAAAAAAAAATCGGATTTTACGCAAAAAATAAAAAAAAGGAAATAAAAACATTTTCGTTCCTCGGTTTTTTATTTTCCACATTTCCCGGCCAGATGACAAACAACAATCTAAGCCGGAGGGAGTGAGAAGAAGAATTGCAGCCGCACAAACTCTCGTTCTCACTTTGAAAGTATCTGTGAGATACTTGATGGCAAATGGGCGCTTACGCTTACACCGGCTGTAAGCAGCATGCACTGCAAAGACTGAAACAGTGATAGACAACTGTCCCTGTCGATGTGGACATCATTGCCAAGTCGAAGTTTTCGCTAGTGCCCTCCCTCTTTGGCCGGTGGCATCGAAAGAGATACAATATCTGAAATGCACAGTAACGCCCATTGTTCGAATGATACACAAGAACGAGTGCGAGTACTCATTCCAACCCCTTTGAGCGCATGGTTAGGTTAGCCAACGAGGCACAGGCCTGGGACTACCACCACCATCGCCACCATCAATTCCCAGTGGGATTGGCCAAACCAACCGGCTGGCGGCAGGGAGCAGCTTGCTATTCTCGTTTTCCCTGTTTTCGTTGTTGGATCTGTAGTCGTCGTCATCGTTCCCGCAACCGTGCGGTTTTCCAACGTTCCTACGTGTTCTTCAGTTGGTCTGCGACCGTTGACGTGTTTGCGTGTGCGAGTTTTTTGTGTGTGCCTCTGCTAACAACAGATCCGGCACGGTACGGTACCACGGATTTAATTGCGGTTAATCTCGCGTCGCGCGCTCTTTTTGCTTTATCCGATCGGATACAACCATCTATTCATCTACACCACCCCATGTGGGATTTTCGCGCCGCGTTTCCTCACTATTGGTTGTAATCATCACCGATGATGATAGTTATCGAGAGATGCATATCCGACGATAATCGATCTTAGATTGTGCATCAACAAATTAAGAAAAAAAAAATGTAAGCATCTCTATCTAATCCGTAATCCACTGTGCACACAGTTTGGTTCTGGTTTTTGGTTTTTGGTTTTGGACTGCAACCGGCATTCGACGTTGCCGCCGATCATCGATATACAGTGACAGAATTATTTGCCCATAAAATCGAATATAAAAAGTCAATTGTGACTTGTGTGAGAGTGTGTGTTTATCATTTCGCCTTCCAATCCGCCGCACCAAACAGTGTCATACCTCTATATGCCTACTACCTGACGCGAGATCGATCGATCTATTTATCTGTCTATCGGCGCGCAGTGCTGCCTTATCAGTGTTAGCAGAGAGGAAATATTAAATTCACACGTTATCGGGGTGCCGAATTTTTTTGGTCTTTTTTTTTTTTATTTTTAATTTCTTGTTCAGGTTCTTGGTGATGTCTTTGGAGTGATTTTTTTTTTTCATCAAAATTATTTTTCGGTTTTTATCTATCAGCGATAAGAAACAGTGTCATTGGCTATAACTAACAGTTACCACGACTACCTGTCAATCTCTGATCGACAGGATCGTGTAAATGGATTGATTCTAGTCGTGGATAAGGTGCGGTTGGTGATAGATACAGTGCGGTCGTATAACCGCAAGGATGTGTTTTTTTTTCTTATTTATTTATTTCTTGTGTTGATTTGTGATCGAAATCTGTAACGAGTGGATTACAAAAACAAAAAAGAGATTACAAGAGTAAGGATAATATTGTTTTTTTTTTATAAACATTTTTTTTTGTGGTAGGACAAAGATACACATTTTTTTCTCCTTGAAGTGCAAATGTAAATATTGACTGTGAATTTGGTTGTTGACACATAATCGGTTCTTCAAATGTTTGTCGAGTATCTAAATAGTGGGGGAGACTTCATAGTTATTTTTTAAATCAAAATTACACCGGAGGGATATGTTTCCTGTATAATGTAAACGATTTTCATGCCTTAGATACAAATTTAATATTCGTAGGACGCAATCATCGCGGTTATCTGAAAGATATGATAGGTAGGTTTGATTTGCGGTGGTAAACTTGATGGATTTTCGACTGGTGCAAAGCCGTAGGTAGTTCTTAACGTAGGTACTTATTCATACTTCTACTAATTGTATCTATCGTATTGGAGGGGAAAAGCGGCGATACATGGGAATTTCAATGTGCTACATAATTTACGCTGCCTTCTCAGTACATTATCACCCTATTATGTGATACCATCTATGCTACAAAATATAACAATATAGGACAGCCCTTCCTTTTGGATTTTTTCTCTAGAATGTTACAAAGAATTAAAAATAAGATCCGCTGAATTATTCTTTGAAAGTGGTCTAGCAGAAAAGAATTTCAAGAACCCGTCGCTTTCAGCGTTTTATCGGAGTCGTTTTCTCGCGTAGATACACATATCCCCCTTGTACTGCTAGTTTTCCAATATTGAGTATCTACAGTCTCTTCCAAACATCAAATAAACTTTGGTTTTAAGCAAATCCAATTGGAAATCAGATCAGACAGATGTCCACGTACATAAAGCTAGTTTAACAGTTCCTAAACAGTCGAATGGGAACACATACATACATATGTATCTACTAGCGTCGAAAATTATTTCAGTAAAAAAAAACCGAGCTCATTCTAAGCCTGTTCGCAATTTTGCAAAAAAACAAAAACACCGTCGCCATATTGTATATTGAAAGATGATTCTCGCAGCAAACATCTCCATACTTTTTTTACATTTAAATGCACTATTTACTTACAAGCTTATAGTTGTGAACTAAAGTTGTTCCCTGTGGTATAAAACAGGTTGGATTGGTATAGTTCATTAAACTATTAACAGATCAATTCTAGTGATCACCTATTAGTTTTAATATGTAAGTATTTAATTTAAAATATAAATGTACTTACGTAGATAGACCTGACCTATGCGTTGGCATTAATAATGCTCCATCAGATGTATGTATGTACACATGTATGTATGTACGTAGGTGCAATCTGAATTAAAGATGTTTGCCTATATCATGTATGTATGTTATTATTATCACTTAAACTTGTAAACCTGATCGCTTGATCAAAGAGATCTTCTACTGGTTTAATCGATTCGTAAGGAAATTATATCGTATCTTGTGTGGATAGATACCTACATATGTACTTCCTCGCCTTATTAGTAGCGTGTTGCCTATGTAATAGTTCTTGTTGAACGATTTCGATTAGATATTGGTATGCCAAGATACTGTGATTGTTAGAAGTAGAAGAAGGTACCTTATGGTCTTTGCATCGAAATCTCTTTAAGTGCCTACATTTTAAGTCCACAAATGATATTCCGTCGCAAATCAGTTATTTGCGATAGATGCTTTCATTGCATCGTACCTACGGACTTTTCCATTTACACAATTTCCGATAAACTTTCTGGCTCCGTTTGTAGAAATATACATACATGTATAATCATATTTCTTATATGAAATAGGGTCTGAATCTAATTGAATTGAGTTCCCCATGACCTAAATTGCATTTCTGATTTACTTAATTGTTATATAGATAAATATATTAATATAAACAATCGTAAAAATTTCTACGAATTATAATGATAACCCAATCAACTCAGTTAAGATCTCGTAATATTCGATTTTGAAAGTGTTTTATGATTACCAATACAGAATACCTATGTACTTGCCTTCATGGGAAATTACAAATTTATAAAGTTAGGATTACAAATAAGCGGAACTTTATAACCTCAACCTTAGTGTAGGTATATATTCTCTGATTAAATTCACGCTGTAGGCTAAGTTTACTTCAATCGAATCGTAGTTTTGTCCAACTGTACAATTTACATACTTAGTTTCAGTATCCTCAAAACTCTTTTAACCTAGCTTGTTCGATAACAATTTTATTTTGTTTTTACCTAATTCTTCTGAAAATACTTATTTAAAAAGTATAGAATGTATAATAGGAAGGTCACTTGCTTTAAGTTCCTTTGCCGGAACATTCTTGTAATCCTTTTAGCTGTAACGTAAATACCGTTTGTACATATGTACATATAAAATTATAGATATAAATTTCTGATTTTGAGTAAATCTGGAATTCGGAGAAGTAGGTCAAATACAAAAAGATATACAAGGAAATACAAACATATTTATCTTCTTGTTGTGAAAAATATTTATTTTTAAATCGTTTCGATGAAATGCTTGAGCATTCATTTGCAAAATCAAAGAACACTTTTCTGTATGAAATTTTCGCTTGCATGGTGCTGAAAGTACATTTCTGTTTCGAAACCAAATTTATTTTACAAAAGATAATATCAGTTTTGTTTTTGCCAAAAGTTTTTGTTCGGTCCTCTCTATATTTTAAAATTAATTATATTCTAACTGTCAGCATTAGTAACGAATCATTAATTTTTAACGCGAATTTCTATTATTGAAATTTCGGCGGTATGCAAAACGGTTTACGGACCACTTTTCGCAAACCTCTGTCATGTATTCGGAAGTAAAAGTGTTTCAATGAATCCGCCATTAAGTCACAAGTGAATACAAAAAGCGCCAAATATTACAGTTTCATACTATTACAACTCATTCCTATTCCTTTGAGTCAGTTTCTATGTAGCCAATTCCATGAATTTCTGGAAATCCAAACCATGCTTGATCGAAAATTTATTCATGGCTAGTGCATTGGATCGTGAGAATTACAACCAAAAATTTATATTAACAGTCCCATGTTTCGCGAGCATTCGACAGTATATGGCATTAAAACGCGACTGAAAAGTAAGCCTTAAATCACACGAAAACATTCCTTTCAGTGCATTTTCATGTGCCTGATTGTACGGCATGATCTCCAGGAATCATCAACCTTGTTTTTTGACAATCCAGTGGAAAATTTATGCTAACAAAATTAGCAAAACGTGTTTTTATTCAACTAATTTGGTTACATATGATTTAGAATTAAAAGTCTTATAGACATGTGTCATCCGTGGAAAAAGCTAACCTAATAGTCAAGGAATAAGTTGTAGGATATTGGAAACCAGATACGCCGACCTCAGCCATACATTAAAGCATAATAGAGTGACAAAAGTCATCACTAGTAATCAAAAATTGCTGTATTTTTGTCTACGTATCTAATCACAGCCAAAGACTAATAACGAAAATCTGTACAAAACTTATGCGACGGCTAGTTTTAATAAGCATTTGTAATACCTGCATACATTTTCAATGTTGTTGCTAATAAGGACTGTAACTTGAGCATGGAAATTTCAAAGATTTATAGTTACAATTTAAGTTTACTGAAGAGTTTATATTTCTTTATTTATGGCTTTACATTACCTATCTAGCTATGTATTTAGGCTTAGGAAATCGATTTACGAAATTAGATACACAGATATCTAAAGCAAGAACAAATGTATTTTTTTTGCAATTGTACACCGAATTGAAATAGTTTTTCAAACTTCCAATGGATCAAAAATGCCCATTCAAAAATTATATGTCGAATCGAGCATTTAGATAGGCATAAGAACAGTATCAACATCGATAGATATCTTTACTAGTACAGTGTGAATTTCAGATCACTGCAGTATTGCATTTGAAATGCTTTTTATTGTAGTTAGCAGTACACAAATTAATATTTACAGCGCGAATTTCACAATTACTAGGAAACACGGATCTCAATCTATAGACGGATAGAGTTCATAGCATTTTATTTCGTTTCGTTCCTGCTGATCTACGCGGTCGCCAAGTATAGACTTTAGAACGTACCTTTGGTAACACTGTTCTAATTGCATATTGATTGTTAGTTTGCGTATTAAAATTTCGTAATATTACCCGCCAAAAACTACATGTGATACATACAGTTTATACATATTTCCAATAATATAATAATATACAGCAGTTCACTTCATACTCCAATAGTCTCTCGCATGTTCGTTGTTTATCGACTGAATTACATCTATTGGATTAGCTTTTCTGATGGAACCAACATTGTATAACCTTATAAAAATCTCAAGGCAACAGTAATTGCATATTGTCTTAAGCTGTTTTCAAGGAATTGAAAAATTGCTTCTGGGATTCGAATCTAAATCCCTCGACCAAATATTAACAACATCTTCAAAACTTCAACTAAGTCAAACTAACATGATTCACAATATGTAGTTTTCCATCAACGAATCCATAAACGCATGCTGCCATTTAAGCTTCATAGTTGAACTCAAATATCTCACAAATTTACTTTGAAGAATTAACAACTCTTAGCCTACTCTTTTCTGTAACCCGTCGTGTTACCATAATCTTATAGACCATTCACAAGAGTTCTCAATCCGGTTCCGGTAAATCCTAAGTAGGTTCACATTATTCTGATTAAATTTGAATTTAATTAAATACTATTTTTAACTTTTAAACTATACATACTATGTGAAACATTTGTGACTTGAACAGTCACATCAAATGCGTTTTTTTTTTCTTCAAAATATATTTAAATTAGATGAATATTTTTTATAGTAATTTATTTTTATTATACTTTTGTTTATGTTTTCTCTCATAACCATGGAATGAAGGAATTAGATGTCAATTTATTAACATGGAGTTCGATGGTCTTCAAAAATTATTACCAATGAATTTATTTATCGAAGAATGATGAATGGTATTCGTATACTTTTTACTAGATATTAAAAATCGGTTATTGACACTTCAATGTACTTTGAAATTGGTCAGCAAATATATTCAATTTAAAATATATGTATTTCACAACACCCTACTGTAGGTTATACAAAATGTATTAAATTTTGACCGAAATTTAACTATTGTCTTAAATAACAAAGGAATCTTTTTTTTCAATAAGCGTGTGACCTACGTGATATTATTTAGTTGATTATCTATTGTTATCTGATAAAATTTTCAATATATATGTATGTATGTATGTATAAATATTTTTTTATAAAATAAAATAAATTCAAACAAAAAGTCGGAATCTTATCTGACTGATTGATTTTTTTTAATCATATGATTATCATGTGATTAGAACACATTTTTAGTTTGATAATGCAAAGACAATTAATTTAAATTGAATTCAATAAATATAGGTGGTGTTTAGTTAGATTTTGTTAGTTTGTTAGTGCGTACGAACTAATTTCCGTTGTATAGTGAGTATCTACTTAGTTTGTATCTAGAGTGAGATGCTTAATTTGAATCTTTAAGTAAAACTTTTCTCCGTTTAACTACAAATTCGAGACAAATATGACGTTAAACAATTTTGTGGATTTTGTTTAGCTAACATTTTGATTGATTAATTCAACGTTCATAGCCACTTCCAAAATTATCATGGTGCGAAGTAAATAGCTGACCAATATCTTTCCTTAACTGGTGATCGATAGGATCAATGAGTAGAAATTTTTCAAGTGTTTCGGCAAAAACCGTTTTTCTAATTCAATAATTAAGTTTAATTTTGGTAAGGTTGCATTTTGCGACATTGAAGGTGACTGAATATTTTTGAATGAAGATCCACTAATCGGCGGTGCATTATTGACGGCATGTCATTAGCCTGAAAAGAAATGTTTGATTTCATCTACTTTTCTATTATTGTTTAGCCCTCTAAAGGCTTTAAGATACTGCCAATAGTTTGAAATGTTTTTCAAAATCACATGTAATATGACATAGGGATACCGTCTGTGGATATGAGTAGGTCTTATATCAAAAGATTTTTGTACGTCCACCATATTTTTTCTGTCCTGCAGGAAATGGTAAAAAAATAAGTTTTGAAAGCAAATATGCAAATATTCCTTAAGAAAGGCATTTTAGTAGGTTTACCAAATTAAATAGAGTTTTCGATTTCCACATTTATTCAACACAAGAAAACAACGTCAATGCAACTTAGAATTAGGAAGAGAAACTTTCCAATGTCCTGCCTCTCAAAAGCAGCACGCTTTTTTACTTAACTTACAACTGACTCAAAAGCGCACAAAATCATCGGAGTCGTGTTACAATTAATGGGATACTTTTGGAGTTCACAGCGTAAATATCCATATACAGACAGAAACATGACACGAAACTATATTTTAGAGCAGATAGAACATTTCTATTAATTTAACTGTTCGGCAACCTACTCTATATGTACTTACGTCAGTGCTTAGAATGTTTCTAGTCGTGTGCTAGATTTTAATCTAAAAAATAAATTTTTCTGTATCTTAAGTTAAGATTAGTGTCATGTAATGTAGATGACATGTGTATACATATGTATTTATAAATCTTGGGATAGAATCATTGAGTTGCTTCCTCTATAGTGTTTGCATATGCAATTCTTTTACATGTACCCACTCGTAGAAGTGGGTAATTTCATTCAATGAATACCTTCAATACTTCTTTTCGAGTCCATCGTTGAAATTCCAGTAATATTATATTATTCGGGAGGCTGTTAGTTCTAACTCCACCTTCGGACTCGAACGTACACAGGCCGAGTGATAAACAAACCCACTACCCAATACAACATTGCCACCTAAGTGCACCTCCTTATATAAACATTGTTGTATCTTACTATTCATAAAATGTGTTAAATATTACAATTTCAAATGATGGCCACTTGCATAAATATTTCAAGTGAATTGCAATAATTTTGAATCATTTCTCGCTTTAGTTTGGTTAGCTTCAAAATTGGATAAAACTAGTAAAACAGTTAAATTTTTAGGTGTTAAAGTTTCATAGAAGAAATTTATTTAGAAAACAACAACATTATGTGAATTATAAATTTTAAACTAAGAAATTTGAAACCCTGCAAAACAAGTTTATTTCCATTCAAACAAATACCAACAAAATACAGATTGTGGGTCATCTATCCCACTCGTAATATGTAAACTATAGAAATGATAAACCTTCAGTTTGTAAGACAATCAAATTGTTAACAAAGACTTTTATCAAATGACTTATAGCAGAAAATTTGAATGTTGACCAGCAGTGTATGAATATGCCATATTTTCTATTGTATTTGTAGTTATTGTGGTTATTTCCTTAATGCAACATTGTACGCAGACTGTGACTATTAAAAATATTTCTATATTTTTGGTCAGTGATTCGTCTGTTTTAACGAATAGGTATAGTGACAAGTATATTCAATAAGATCATGACATAAATCGACCAAACTGAGATGATCGTGATATAAAATAATTGTAATCATTTCTCATTCGGAGGATACTATTTTGCCCTGAACAAAAAATTGTGCAATAAATTTTACAAAAGAAAAATAAATATGTACATACATACATATGTATGTACGAATGTACTTCCATAATCAAGAATATGTGATGTGGTTTCCAGCTACTTTTTAAAATAATTTTCACATGTTCAGAATAAGGCTAGATATAAATATGTGTGTATTACTAAAAAGATTTTAATACTTTCTTACTAGATTGTATTATAGATTTTAGATATGTGTACCCCAGTGGAGCTGCACGCATGTCTCTCAATAACCAGATATTTCCATTGCTTACTTGGCTTGTACTTCGATGTAGCGGATACCAAATACTTGTAGTTTGGGTCCTTAATTGTCGTTCTTGCATTTTGCCACCATATTTCATCTTTATGCAGTGAATAGTTCGGACTAAAAGGTGTCAAAAAGATTGAAGCGACTGCCAATATTGGTAAATTGTTCTTTAAATCTGAATGAAATCTAAATTCAAATTCTGAAATAAATGTGCCTTTGACTTTCAGGTACAAATGAATTTTTGTAGTGTTTAAGTACTTATAAAGGATTTTTAAATGAATTCTTTGAAAAATGGTTCATACTCTGCTTTAAACAATCCGATTGTCGGCGGAGTTTATGTTGCTAAAACGATTTTGGTGTCCCTACCACCTCGCACCACTTTCTAGCGATCGTTGCAGTTTATGGTCTAGTCAGCCCCACTTAAAGAAAACTTCTTTCTAAATTCCTTGACTCTTTCTATTGGTTTGAGCAAATTTCCTTAATTTCGACTTGTAATCGAGGTAAATCAGCTATTGTAATGCACAATTACTCTATCTGTAATTTCCTATTATACGAAGTCCTTAAACTACTACTGAATTTCGTTACGTCAACTTTTCTAGGTCTCAAATCTATCGGTAAACCGAATTATAAAAGGTTATCATGTCAAAAGTGCCACAGAAGTAAGCTGGAAGCAGTCCAGTCAAATGAATTCTTCAAATCAGTCATCCTGGGCGATACAATTTTCTATGTATTTTCTCTTATTCGATCCTAAATTTTGAAAACTTTAGGAATTGTTCAAAAACGTAGTTAAAAAATGAGTAGAAATACTTTAAAAATTGAGTAGAAACACTTCAATAATAAACATACATATATTTTACAGAATTTTTTACGTTAACTTCGTAATAGAAAATTTGTTCATTTTGAACTGTAGCGATCATTTTTCTTGTTCTACTATGTCATCATCGTTATTTTGTTAAACTATTCGAGTCATCATAAATGTGTGTTTCAAACCTATAAGTTTATCACCACATTTTATTTTAAGGTTCAGTTGTCGACCTAATTGAACAATATGATCATTGATAGGCTCCAGAGATTCGTCAGTAGTCGGATTTTTTGTAACAAGCTGTGAAAAAGCTTGCATTGCTGAGGATTTCAGCTCAGCTATTGCATAATAAATATTGACATTTTTCCAGAACTCCTTTTGTGGGTTGGTCCAGTCTCTGTATAAGTCTAGCACTGTGACTTATACTATGATGTCATTAGCCAGTGAGTGTGAAAGCGTATAATACGCGGTATGTGATGCGGTAGTATTAATGAGGTCAGGTTTGGGGAAATAACAACAACTTCAAATTTAAAAAAAAAATGTCATCAACCCATTGTGGATAATCAGAAGTATTATCCGAGACTGCTTCGTTGGAACATAACGTTCAAATTTGTCTTGAAAGTACCACCTGTCACCTAGGCTTTATACCACATTATTATATTAGGCATAAATACCATATTACAGACAGTCAAATCACGTTGTGAAAATGGTGGTCGTATCTACATATTTTTCTACCTTTTCAAAGGTAGTATCTTGAGGTAGGCTAGTGTTAAAATCATTACCAGTTACTAGTGTAAATTCAAGAATTTTCAAAGATCAAACATGTTTAGTTTTTAATTTTGGTATACACAGACTTACTAAGTGCATATGTGAAAAGTTCGTTTTCTTTATATGGAAGTGCATATGCTCATTTATGTACCTAACCTAATTTTGTGGCAGCGTTTCTCTTGTACGCATATAAACGTCTTACAAATTCCCTCTGGTTTATAGTAACATCGAGTCACAAAACTGTTTTCCTCAGTATAAATTAGCAAATTACTTTCAGATTTTGTTCTACGTATCTAAGACATGTTACTCTATAGTTTCTAACGTAGGACTCTATGCTTCACCTTCCATAGACAAATTTTGATTTGATTTCAGAAGAGTGCGTGAATTGCTTGCTGAATTTGCCTCAGTTCATGGGTATTGAGTAGGGCATAAAGTAAAGATTGCATACATTTTAATGCCATTATACCGAATGAATACTTGAAGCGTTTAGATACCTCTAGAAAATCCTTTAGAATCATTGCTTGAAGTTCGTTTATAAAAACTCATGGCTTTACTCTAAGTACGTACATACTTATGTACATATTGTAATAGATTATATATAGTTGACTCTGTTTTAAACTCCCGATCTTTCAATGCTTGACGTTCATGTTCATACCTTCAGCTATTAGTCAGACTTTCAATTTAATCTACACAAAAAAATATGTAGCATCCCTGTCAATCTTCAAGTATAGATTACCTGCAAATTTCCCTTATGCAATCTTAAAGAACCAAAAGATAAGTGATTACGTACACAAAACCAACACTCAAACGTCTGCGCAACAATAAGTTCTCAAGCCAATATAAAAGTCAACATAATATTGTTGTCATAAAAGATACTCCTTATGGCTTGCATTGTCCTTTTCATATATTTTTTGCAAAACCTGAGGTGAACCTCAATAAATCTCCGTTGCTTACCCGCCGGTGTATGGAGTGTACTAATCATCATTCCATTAATCACATAGCCCATCAAAACTCAATCACCAACGACAACAACAGCAACAATAATAAAAACTGTCACCTCACCAAACAATGCGGGCAAACACCTCTGCGGGCGCCAACTCTGAAACCTACCGCAGCAGTATCCTTTTCATTTATTGTTGCAACACAACAACAATTTAGAGGTATGAATGCAGTATTTAGTGTGAAAACCACAGGTATTCCCAAAACAACATTTGTTTTTTTTTTTTGTTGCTGTTTGGTTTCACATTATCAGAGTCCTTGTGTGTGGGAAATCACTTTCTTATAAAGTGTACCTGATCAATCGACCAAAAAATATACACACCATAATTATTCGGTGTTTTTTTGGAAACGACTTAGGAACCACCAGCGCAAAGGTATGTAGTAAGTCATCACTTACTTAGTTTGGGGCGTTATCGGCCGCACCAACAACTGTAGGTTTGCTGATAAAGATATTCGATATTTTTTACTGATAATTATTTCATTTTCAATTTTTTATGGTAACGCATGAGTTTTGCTTGCCTTTTCATTCAATCACTTGTCATTGGGTCGTAAATAAAAATTTAATTTTCCACAAATCATTTATTTGGTTTTTTTTTTTTAATTTTTGAAATTTACCACTGTGCCTGGTGTGAAGTGCGGGATTTTTTGTTGACGCTTTTGATTAAAAATAACCGAAGAAGAAGTGTGCAGGAGTCTTAGTTGTGCGATCTGATAAGAACACCTTCGGTGATAGTGTGTTGTATTTAAAAAAAATAAAAAAATCAATTGACGTGACTATCAATGGCGTTGTTTGACCAAAACCACCAGTACTACCAAAACCATATGTGTGCAGTGTATATTGATTCAAATTTGTTATCTAAATTTCTATATTTATTTTTTTAGGTCACAACAGGATTGTATCATGAACTCAATAATTTAAACTATTTTACAAATGAAGTGACATCACAAACTGTGACGTAATTTAGTTACAAAAAAAAAAAAATATAAAGTATAATATTTTCAAACACACTATAGTGTTAAGACAGTATTTTTTTCGTGTTACAAGTGTTTAAATAAAAAACATTCAAAATTATTCTCGAAATGGATATGACTTCAACAGCGGAAGCTGCTCGCAGTTGGTACGAGAGTCCGCGGCTTGGTGGATCACCTAATGCCAATGGACTAGGGGCGGGCGGCAGCGCTCATCAAGGCCTATCAAGTGGCACTTCGGGTGGCCTTGATGCATCTGATATGGGAGCATTTTATGCTCTAGAAAGTTCCGGACATCATAGAAGATACTATTCGACTGGCTACCATCCAACACATGGTGAGTTTAAATTTTAATATCCATTCAACTTGTTTTTTTATATTTTTATAATCATTTTGTAAATATTTTAATGCTATTTTGATTTCTCATATCTACAATACTGTATTTCAGTAATTGCATTCTGAATCTAATCAAAACATAAAGATAGACGGGGAGTAAGGCTCGTTTAACACATATCTTTTATTAGATGTAACTCGTGAAAGTAGTCTGGATCGAACATTTACCAAATCATGGCCGATATTTGGCGTCAATCAATTCAAAGTATTTATATCAAACTCAGTAAGAGTGCCCCCAGATTCATTTTAGGTTGTGTATTTACACACATTTGTATTTGACTTATTTTGACATTTGATTTATCAATTTTGACGTCTGGCAAGCTTTCACATGTCAACTTACTTTTCATAAATTGGACTTAGTCTGATCACATAGCAGTATTTTTCAGAAAGATTTTTTTAAACAGATCTTCATTCATTTCTGTCTGGATTAGGTAAACATTCTATTTTACAAATGATATCCAGTTTGTTTGACATCGTGATTGCTTTTATTAAATTGTAGGTTTCTATACCCACTTATGTATTATATCTTGTGATCTAGTACAGTCTTGAAACAGAAGAAAGTAGTCTCATTCTTTATTGAAAAAGGTTAAAAATCCTAGATTTTTGGTTTTTCATTAGATGAAAACTACTTAGTTTTGAGCTTAGTTGACGATTTTCGACAATCAGCTGTGGTTATTGAAGAAATATGCTCTAATTGGTTGTCTTTTTTCTCTGTCAGAGTTCACACTTTGCAGATTACCATTTTTTCACAGAATTTGAAATGGTTTTTCTATAGTTTTTGGATAATAGTACTAGAAGTTTTCTGCTAGTAAACAATCAAATTTGAATTTTGTAGTAGTTTCTCAATACCTGTAAATTAATCGCCATGTATCAACAAGAATGTTGACAATTGAACTGAACAAACTGTCAAACTTCATAATTGTTTCATTTCAAATTTATTTTTCAAAAGTAACTCAAAGTTTTACTCAGTATCGCTAAAATGTAAACATGTTAATGTTTGAGCTAGCGTTACAGTGCTTTCTACCATAATTGTTTGCATATTTTCCCCTGAAAAGTATTTCATCTTCAAACATATTAAGTCCAAGGTTCCATCTAAAATATAAATAAATTTGCATTGTTACTTGATTGTTCAAGTCATTGATAGAGGTGTCTATTTTGCAAAAATGTTGGAACGCATTTGAATTAGATTTGAGTAAGTTAAGAGTCTTAAATATTTGTAGTTCCTCTTGATAAAAATCGGATGAAATGGGGGTCACATGTATGTATATGGAGAGGGATTTCACAAAACTCCAAGCCACTCATCAAGCCTGAAGTTTTTATTTGATTTATTCATATGTTCGTTGTATTGTTCAAACTTTTTTAATGTACTACTAGAACTCTGATAAGTTTTTGTGGTTGACTTTGCAAAGAATTATTTATTTCGGGCGATTTCCTGCAATCTATCAAAAAACGCGAGGTACATGGTCTCTTATTAAAATTAAAAATTTAATGCTGACTGCTGTTTAGACCATGATGCAAATTATTCAATGTATTTCTTTGATGACACTTGGAGAACTTCAATCAACATCAATCTGGTTACGAGTTTCATTCTCCGATATTTTACTGTTAAATTAGGAATAAAATTCAAGTGGACATATTTAATATTCTAAATTACACTTGCGGAATTCTAAAGCATTTAGCTTGATCGCACCAACCATTTAACATTATTGTCATAATATTGCAAACTATAAAAAAAACAACTCCCTAAGGCTCTCTTTCATATTCCCTGCCGTAGGCATACAAGGCTTGCAGTCAATATCCATGAGGTACTGAGGATGCAAACGCAAAAAATGCATTTTAGCAAAAAGTTGTTTAAAACATCCTGTATCCATTTCTTAAAGGAACGTTTAAAGCATGTCTTTCTTATGCATGCAAGACAAGACAGATTATTTTAGGTATCTATAGAGTGGACCATCTGTTGGTTTCTTTTTAATTCATATGTCATTTTGACACTGACAGCTCTTATACGCTCAAAAAATTGAAAGAAACTCAGTATTATATGTTCGCGGTACGAAAGGGATTGATTTACGCTTGTACAACATTGGGTAATATTGAAAAGTTACTTTAAAGTGAATGCTGTGTCGCCGAAACAGTGCGAATTTTGAAAATAATTTTCGGTCGCAATAATGCACCAACTGCAGCTGGTGTACGCATTTTCGTGAGACTGGTGTGCTGATTGATAACCAAATATATTGTCATGTTTGTCATGTGCTATCAGTGGAGAATATTGCAGTTTTTTGCAGGTTTTTGGAGTGGTGGAAAGACGACAGTGGAAGAATGTTACAGTCAATGGAGAGCGCTACTGAGCAAACAATCCAGAGATGATTTAGGCACACAGTCTAGTTATTCTTCAAATAGGGGCCAAAACCATCGAAAATGTATTAAAAAATTGGCCATTATGACAGCGTACCGGGGCCGCCGTTTAAATGAAATATGTAATATTTTCCTTTTTAAAAGGCCAACCAACAGATGGCCAACCCTTTACAAAACAGCCTATTCGGTGCCACACTCAACACAATGTTGGCTAAGGTTTTGCCATGTTAAAGTCTTTTTGATCTCCAAGGCACTAATTCATTCTCATAAGTATGCTCATATTGTACTTTTTATTGTCATTTGGGGTTTGTTCAGACTGTTAAGCTTTATGATAGTTTCTGTGTAGTTTTTTGAAGAAATTCAATGTAAACACAATGCATGGGTCAAAGTGTCTTCTTAAAATAAAGTATCCTTCATTGACATTACATGTCCGCCGAAAAATCAGCTAAAACTACTTGTGATTGTTGCTGAACGCTGCAATAATTCACCATCAGAATTTTGTTGACGCAGGCCCGCAACGCAATGGCATGTGGCTGTTGTCTTTTATAGTGACTTCTTTAATATGTCTGTCCAAAGCAACCTGTCACATAATGGTTCAACCAAAACACATGAGAAAAGTTGGAGTGAATTCAACACTAGCTCGCCTTTTGCCAGTTCAGTTACAGATTGTTCAAATTTTTGGCGGTTTTTGTCTCAATATCACTTCCGGAATGATTTTTTATTTATGTTCACCTTAATTTAATTTACTGGAAAGCACTGATAATATGAATTAAAAAAATATATTATTTATAAATTCAGATGTCATTCAAAGCCCATTGAAAGCTGATGGGCAACAGGACTAGTGCGCTGTTTGTTCGACCACTGACAATCGAGTGTCAACGAATAGACTTCCATTTACATTACTTGCCTACTAGACCTAGCATTTCATCTGATAATGAGGCGGTACATAAGGAAAGTGATGGTATAAAAAAAAATTTGTTTTATATCCGGAATTTATTAGCTTTTGATGTTTCGTTGATTTTCTAGGTTCATTGCAACAAATCAAAAATGTTGTCATTTTAACTCAAAAATTTCCTCCAATTCGTGTAGACACTTTTGTGTAAGAAAATGAAAATCACCATTTCATCAAACGGACACCATTTAAAAGGCGGTCGATTCTTCTATAGACCCTAAAACCAGCTCATAACTCATTCAAGGGTGCGCTTTAAGGGTGTGCAGTAAGAAACCTACCCAAGTTCATCACATAACCAACCGACCGGTGGTCGTTCATTCGTTTTCGATTTCCCATTTTCTGTGTTCTGTCGGCCTAATGCGATTTTAATGGCATTCTTACGCGAAGCTCACACCCTTATAGGTAAACAATCGATCGATATACACACGTTAGTCGTTCGTGTTTGTGTGGGTGCTGCGTTTTTTCCCTACCAAACAAAAAAACAAACCTCCTCACACATTCTGCAAGGGAGCTGTAGTATGTGTCACCACCTTAAAGCCACTAACACCAACAACAACTCCGCCCTCTACCCAAAAAAAAAAAAAAAAACAGCGCAAATTGACGGGGGTGGTGGGGCAGTTCAGGCAGAAGCCGACAATTTTCATTTTCTATTCACTTTGTCATTGTAATTTTCATGTCTATTCAAAGATTTATGAGATGGCCCATGGCGTTTCGAAAAACGAAAACGTTAAATTACAGGTCTACCGATGTAGGTAGTTGGAAGGTGGGGGGAGACAGATTGTATGTGTGGGGAAGAACTTGTCGCCCCATTGGGTAAATAATCATTCAACCTAATACACTCAGATTGTGTGTTTTTTTTTTCTTCTCTTCTCTAGCATTATGTGCTAGTTGAGGGCTTTTGTACTGTATGGCTTGTGTACTGTCAGGTCATCGTAAACTTTTTTGACAGACAACAATAGTGTGGCTGTAAAGAAAGTAATAACTCGAAAAATATAAAAGATGGACTACAAAAGGTCATAAAAAGGCAGCGCTGCGCAAAAGTATGCTTTTGGTTAATTGAACGTGGACACTGTTCCGTTTTTGGGTAAAATTTTTGACACGCGCTCATACGGTATGTTGTGGTCCAAGTGGGCATGTTTCGTTTTACTTTTTTTTTTGAAGAAGTTTGCTGAAAAGAGCAAAAATATCCTCCCTTCACGGGGGTGATTGGATCTATAAATTGAAAATAATAAAATAAACGCCTTTCTACTTTTTTTTTTAAAGTTTGTTTTCTGTTTGTGCGCCTCTCCATTGTTGTCAAACATGCACACAGTCGACAGGAGATGGAATTTTCTTCCGAGGAGTTTATTGCCAGTTCCTCTTTCGGCCTCCGCCGACTTCGGGAATAAAGCATTCAATGTGAGAGACGTCGAACGACGACCGAGTAGAAGGTTCCTTGTTTTTTGTACCTTTTGTGGTATTGTGCAGGAGGAGTGCGCTCAAAAACGAGAAAAAAAGCACAATCACAGTGTTGGCTCTATTGTTGATTCGTCATTTGGCATTTTTTCGACAGGCAGTGCAGGTTGTCATTATTCGAATTTAATTCGACAGTCAAACTAAAAATTGAGCATCAATCGGTGGCGTTTTATTTTCTGCTTCGTTTGGTGATTGTGCCTTGGAGTGGATTTCTTTTTATGTTTTGTATATGTGTCACAAAGTTGCAAATGAATCCTTGGGATTTTGTTTGGTGGTATGATTATGGATGGAAAGAAGGAATGAGAAAGTATTTCAGGAATTTCTGTAGTCCGGTTTGTCCTTGGTGTGAGTTGGTGCAAGTACTTTCATTCCAATAGAGTGTAGGGAGAGATTTATCTAAATATTAAAAAATTAAACTTTAAGACTCTAAGTTACACTATAATTCTTCTGTTATCTATGAATTGACATTTTTGCCTTTCGCCAATTATCGGTACGTACATACATATGTACGTACGTCTAGTGACGTTGATCTTTGCAATGTTGCCTGGCCCTCAGGCCCTCGACAACACCTACACCTCAAAGCCAGCAACACTCAGGTGTAAAACTAATATCCCGAGCATGAGTATGACATCTACGCACATGCTCATTCTTTAACCTCACATCTTGGTCGTTGCACCTTATTCCTCGCCTAATTTAGATATTATTAATAATTCAATAAAGATAACTCAAGTATCTATTGACTATTTTGTACAATCCAAAAAAAAAATTTACCAAATTATTGTATTTCAAAAATTGTTAGACATAAATACCAACACAACGTATTTTCATTTATGATCATATCTCTATCTATTGTTGACTAGGTTAAGGTGATCGATTCTTCAAACACAAAGTTCAAGCTTCACATGCTTGTGATAACTTCAAACATCATTTGGATTCCAGTGAGACTGAACCGCTGAACGCCGTCATGAACGTATGACGTTTTTTATTGTCATGCGTTTGCAACAGACTGATCTCTCACACTCGCCACTGCATTTGACAGTTGTCACGTTTTTTGGCGTTTGTCGCATCAAAAACCGTAAAATAGAATACCATCAACAAATCTTTAAATATAACCTTAACCTATACAATATAAAATGGTTAATGTTGTTCAATGTTGTTTTCAATCTAGTCTGGTCAGAGAAATCCTTAAGTATCCCTTACATGAAAAAACTCAGCATCGACTAAGGTCTGAAGGTAGAATCAATAAATGTAATCAAAGATCAACTAACATGGTTTTAGCAGACACATGTCATTAAGCGCTTCTGTCAGTGCTGCGCTACAAAGCATTTTTTTTTTATGTTAAACTGACAGAATGCCACTTTACTATTTGAAGGGACGCAAAATTTACCTGAAATATAGAATGAAGTTGCTTCAAGATTTGATGTATCTGACGTTTGTGTCATATGCATGTAGTATACTCGATAGCTGAAATGTCATTGAATTCTATACTTTTCTAATAGAATATCGGATGTCTTTAAATTGGCACTGAATACGTGTGAAAACTACTAGAACGTCAGATAAGTATGCATGAAACAGATTTTGTACTATAAGTACCAATTGCACCTTTGTATACAAATAAAAGAACGCGTTTGGCAAACGACATCAGTTCGAAAGATTCACCCACTGACCTCCAAACTAATTAAACTTTCTTTCATTCCAAGCCGCGTAGAGGTGCCGGCTGAAGAAGAACCGTTTATGAATATTTGGATTCCCAAGTTATTCCCCCATTAATGTGAGAACTCTCAAAGATAAGAAGAACAAAACCGATTTAATAAAAACAAATTGCGGAATCTCCTCGTCGTTGACAATCATAATTTGTCAAACAAGCTCTTAAGCCGCCACAACCTCCAGTCAGGAGTAGGTACCACTCAGGTTCAGATTCGAACTTCAAAGCCGCCTTGTACGCACGTAATTAATCGCGTTAATCAGCATTAATTAAAATGAGAAACAAAAGCTCTTCTCTGCTTGGCAGGCCACTCTTCTCCAATCTCGGAGTGTCCATCTGTGTGTGGACCATTTGCGGTCTCCATCTGTTTCTCGAATTTCAATCACACCTATTAATCACGGTACTCAACACGGTTCATATACTCGTAGTATACTCGTACGCCTGCTGCTAATTATTTTTGAAAAGCGACTCAAATTTGGCACGCATTTCTAATGAGACATGAGTGTGTGTATTCGACTTGAAATAGTCATGCAAATTAGTCGATTGACGCGGATTAAGCCGCTCTATACGTCGGTCGCTTGTTATGTACGCTCACATGAGCCTATCGCGCCGACAGTGAAGTGTTGACAGGCGCGCACCACCGCGCAACCACACACCAACAACGAAATCGAGTTCAATCGAAGTGATTTTCTTAAACACATTAGCGCACAGTGTTGACTCTTCTGTCAGCGGATGATAGCACAGTAGCTGGGAATTTGACGGTTCCAAGTGGTGGAATATGTAGTCTACTCAAAAACCGCCCACTTTGTGAGCGCACGGATGGGGATTTCTACAAAAGTGTCACTTGACGCGAATTTGATGACAGCCATTGCGAGAGATGTCACTGATTGTCGCTGTCACTGCCGCCGCCGCCGCTGATCGTCGATCGTCGATCGCCTGAGGATGGGCTGTGCTCAGTGCTGCTCCTTGAGCTCCCTCGATGGTAAAATTAGAATTCACAAGTTGTTGCGCAGTCGGTGCTATTAAGGTGACACCTTATTCGTCGTAGAATTCAACGATCGTTTTGCACAAACACTGTGAGTGTGTATGCCTGCGTGGTCATGTGAAATTCAACAAACGTTCTACGTGTCACTTCGTCAGAGTTCTGGACTGCTGCTGTTGTTGTTGCGCCTTGGATCGGTACACATGGACAAGTTTATTTTGCCTTAGCAGCTGGTGAACAGAGACTTAATTGGTTGGCATGATGTTGATGAGTCCGAGAGAGCCGAGTGAACGTGCAATGTAGGCGCGCAGCGCCACAGATTCCTTTTGGGGATATAAATTGAACGAGGCAAAGTAATAATTATGTCATTTAGCGAAACAATGAGTACACAGCGCGGTCTTACAAAAAAGCCGGCGACGACCGCACATGTGCGCGTTGCAGCTGAGCTGTTGCAGTGGCGGCGGTGGCGGTAGTAGCAGTGGTTGTGGCGTAGCCCCCGGCCACTCGCGGATAAGATTGAAGAAAAATTCTAATTAAAACGTCTTCAATGCGTCAGTTGCGAGCTGTGAAGGATTCGCTTTGTGCGCTTATTAGATTCCGAGGGGGAGAGCGGCCAGCAATTAGGCGTGGCACCATCACCATCACCATCACCAGCAACAAAACAACAAGTCAACAAGTGTTGAAAGTGACCGCCGCATAGTCGACGTCGCCGCCACCGCCGGCCGTCAGACTGAAGTCATGTCTACGACTTCTCTACCACAGTGCACTTTGTCAATCTAAAGTGAGGATCGTCTCTTCCAGGAATTTGGGTCATAATTAATGTAGCATGCTGCTTGCAGCGATAAATGAATTGGAATGCAGCAGTGTAGCAGCACAAACGCCTACCAGCAGCGGCAGCTACGCGAAACTTCTCGATGAACACGAGCCCGAATCAAAGATTTCATCAATCATTACAATCAATGCGCGATCGGTCTTCGGCCAGGTGTTTTGGGGAGTCAAAGTTACGCATAGTTTGTCACATGGCATAGAGATCGGTTCGAAATTCTGACGACCCCATGCCGAGTGGCTTTCGTTGGGTTCGCTGGTGTGCATTCATAACCTCTAGCCGCATGCTCCATGATTTGTATGCGTCCGATCTGGTTGTGGTGGGCTGTGTTTCACGTGAATTACCCAACTATTACACATACGTTATTGTGTCTCGACAACGACAACGACAACTACGTCGACGACGACGACGACGACGACGACGTCTGTTTTCCACAGATTTCTCAGCTACACACGGGGTAATAAAAACATTTCATTTTTCCCCCAGAGAGCCAACGAAAACGAAGATAGTATTCACATACTCGTAGTTGTGCCGAGGTTTTCCACAGAAATTGCCTCTCCACAAGCACTCGTCTATGGAAATTTATTACCAGCGGCCCACCAGCTTACTAGCTCACCAGCTTCACCTGGCTGGCCCACTGTTACCGCTGCTGTTGCTGCTGCTGTACGAGAGTATCTGTATCTATGTACATATGTATGTATGTGCATATATTTGTAATTGTAGTTGTAGCACCGTTGGACTAATGTTGTCTTTTGTCAGCCAGTTGAAAGCTTAAGAGTAAAATAGTGAGACTTAAAGATGGAAACTTCACATGACCAGGCCATGGAACAAGGGACACTAAACAATGTAGCTGACAGTGTTTTTTTGTTTTTGTGTTTTTTTTGTTAAGAACGATTGCAAAATCAGTTCCGTTGCATGGTACATGAGCATAACGCAGAGGGTCGTCCTCCAACTCTTACTCGTACAATCTGCATGGATGCGTGTTATTACCTCGTTCATTTCCACCATCCAACAAGCACCATTCTACCACCATCCAGATGCCAAGTGCATTTTGGGTGACATTTTAATTGTTCCACCTCAAGATCCGCGCACCGGATTAAATTGTGATTTTGTTAATGAGTAGCAACGAACAAAACTGTTCGGCATTCAATTGGAATCGACGATATCGTCGGACTGCATCTGACAGATAGATGGGTCAACTCTGGTTAGCAATTAAAAACAAATAAACCGCCGGGGATAATATCGTTGTAATTACACTCTATCGAGTCGAACCGATCACCTATTTAAAAGCCAATTCGATGTGCGCGACTTTTATAGCTTATTTAACGATTTGAGTAGTTTTATCGTCCCGCTCTTGGCTTGGCTTGCCTTGGCTATAGATTTATTGGTTTTTCTATAGAAACAAAGAAGAAAGACTTTCTCCTATATATAGCCGGCGCGGTGCGGCCACTGCTTTGCCCCTCTTTTCTGGGCTTCATTTCTGGAATTCCAATAAAACACATCATTAAGGTAATAAAAATGAATTGAAAACACAAATAAAAGACGAAAAATCACTGTGATGGTCAATCGCATAAAGATAACAAACAACGGCCAACTAACTTGGTTTTGGTTTTTCGTTATTTTGTTTTTTGTTTCTCCTGTCCACACACACTTTCCTAGATTTAATTACCCAACAACTACCATGGCCGGTCGTTCCATTTGTACTCCTTTTATTGTTATGGCGAAGAGCATATAAAAGTCGTAAGCTTTTTGGCAAACCCTGTTCGGGAGAGTAATGGTGATGATTCTTCGACGTGTAATGTATACAAATAGAGGTGTGTACGTTGGTTGTCTGTCTCTTCGTTTTTTTTTTTTGGTATTTCGGTGATTGTGGACCGACAGACGACGAAATGATTTATTTAAATAAATTTAATTAATTGCTAGACTCCCTTGAAGTTGAAT
This sequence comes from Xylota sylvarum, assembly GCA_905220385.1. Taxonomy (NCBI): domain Eukaryota; kingdom Metazoa; phylum Arthropoda; class Insecta; order Diptera; family Syrphidae; genus Xylota; species Xylota sylvarum. The sequence goes on along the minus strand of LR999958.1, from coordinate 66,381,318 downwards.
CCAACCCGAACACTCGCTAACACACACTTCTGGGAATTTCAGTAGAGCCAATAAAATTCGAGATTTAAAGTAAATTTTGATGTGATAAGAAAAGCGCGCGGAAATTTCAAAGATTTGTATCATTTATATAGTTAACCACTGGTTAGAGCGGTGAAATACTTGATCAGTATTCCTGTTATGTGGAGAAATATTCAATAGAAGTGTTAACAACAAAAATAATGGGATTTCGCGTTAAAACCACTCTAGTGTTTTAGGAATGCTAAAAGCTTCATTTCATATCATGAAAGTAGAACAGAACAAAGGAAGAACTGAATAGTGATACTTTTTCGTCGTCTCTTGTATTTATTACATTCATACATAGATGAGGTCAGTAATGAGTTCCTTCTATTGTTTTTGAACTGCACTTTCCATTCTTCATCTAGACGAATAGAAGACACACACTTACCGGAACCAGAGATCAATGCAATTTACGACTATTTGAAATGTCACGTGCCGTGTAGAAGTAGAACGTTACAGAAATTTAAGATTCAAAACGGTGTGCGGCAAGGCTGTATAGTGACACCACTATTTTTATTGTTGACTTTCAATGACGTGTGAAGATGGTATAGGTAGTCCAACACTATCCTATACAGTTGTAGATCACAAACCGACGTGAATTGGTTAACTAAATGTCAAAAACCTGTTGGGAGATACAAAACCATCAGTCGTGTCTGTCAACTTTGGTGGACAACAAAAAGTGTTTCTACTTTATGTTTGCCATTGGTCCGGACTTGTAATAATTCCTTTGAAAAATTACTAATTTTGCTAGGAATTGTTTCAGATCGTTGCAAAATATCTACAGAGTTTTGTTTTTTTTTTTAAAATTAGCATCAATCTAAGAAAATACGCCGAATATTCGAACTTATGGTTTGAATGCATTCGATAGGCGCTTTTTCTATTTGTTAAACCCTGTAGTCTTCTATTTTTTATAATGCGATGTAATGCCTAAGTAAAACTAAGTTTTAAGAGGATATTTGGAAGATTTGAACACGGGCTATTGAAAGTTAAAAAGGTTCGAATGGTAGCAAATCCCCATCGGTTTGGGGATATGTTTCAAGTCATACCTAAACAGTCTTATTTTCACATTTCAAGGGTTGTATTTCTGCCTGATTTTTAATAATCGGTAAATATTTAGGTTTGTGCTGTTAGCTGTTTTTATTTAAATTTCCCAGGCATGGTCAGTGATTAATGATCAGAGAAAATACCACGATCACCAATCTCCAATGACTAGGAAGTTTGGCATGATTTGGCATCAAAGGATGCAGTCACAGGCGCAGTCTAAGAGTATATTCTCCAACTTTTCTTTATAAAAAAAGGAACATTGTTAATCACAGGTAGTTATAACGTATGGATAATCAAATTTGATGCAGAGAACTGACAAAGTCAGTCACTTTGACTAAACCAATTAATCTCAAAGGCTTTAGAAAAGTAATCCAGCGTTCTGTCGGACTGATTTGTGTGCCCAAAAGTTCATTTTAGCGCTTTTCGCAACTGCAATGCAATTCCTACAAAAAAGGGTTTTCTACTATATGACAGCACCGGTTCTTAGAAGCTATAACTCGTTTCGTCTTTTATTTGGATTATACCTTATTTTGACTTTTGGTTGACTTATCTATAAGTCTTTATATCAATTAAGCCTGCTCTAAACATACTAACCTCTGCTGGGAGTTTATTCAAAAGTATTTATTTAGTAACATAAGGTGGGTGAATATGAAAGTGATGAACATAAGAAGGTTGCTCGCTCTGTAGATAAGTATTAGTGTGCTAGCAGCGATGTGATTTTCTCCAGATCTCAATAAAATAAGTCGCATTTCTGAAAGCTCATTGTCGAAGGAAACTGACACGAGGCTGTTGTCATTCGGTACTACTGTTCTTGAGTTGTCGTTAAACTCTTTCCAATGGAGCACTTGAAACACCCGATTATGTTGGTATTGAGCGCTACTTGCTTGAAAATAAAAGAAATCATAGGAAAGGGCAGTTGAAGTTCCACAGGACATTGTGTGCTCTTCAGGGTTGCATAACGTTCTTTGAAAGAAGTTATAAGTGCGGCTGTTGAAAGAATCTACAACGTTTCACGGGGATATGTACATATGTGTGCATGTCTCTATAATAGTTGCAAGAGTTAGATCTCTGTTTAGCACATTAAACAGAAAAAGGTCAATAAATTGGCATTGGCAACAGCTTGCTAACTTCAACAAAGTCTCTCTTTCCTGAGCACTAGGTCATTATGGTATCGAAGGCAAAGATACTTTTCACTGATCCTAAACACTTCAATGGATTACCCATCAGCCATTTTAAGCTGATGGTCCCTGAGAATGGAACGTGGATTTCAATGGAACTTTGCAACGTGGATGAAATAAAGTAATAGGTGCATATATCACTGTATTAAAACGTCTAAAAAAGATTGATAAACGTCCTGAAATATACTTGGGTTAGATGCAAGACATTAACATGTATCAACTCCTAAAGTATCATACAGTAACTTCAAACTTTTTACTCATCAAAAGCCACACATTTTATGATATTCATCTCCTATATCCTTCCATAGTCCTATATATTCTACCTGCAAAGTAATTACACAACTTCGAAAACAATTACTCTCACTGTTGATTCTAAATTTTCCACTCCACCAGCTCACATTGATTTCCAACTGTTTTAGCTAATTTCACTAATTTCCTACGAGCAGCGATGAACATCGCGCCCAAACCGAATTAATATCAAATCAACATCAATGAAACTGAACCCACTACCAGCATCCACTAGGATATCCTTACCAAACAGCCATGATTAGTAGAGAACCATAAATGTGGGTGCTACTCCACAGTACAACAGTGAAATTGGCCAATCCAATTGATATATCGAAATGAAAATCATTTCTAAGCAAATTTCTTGTTCGAACAGTGCATATGAAAGGATGCATCGCACATGTATTGGTGTATGGGCTAAATAGCGATTTTGCGGGTGCAAGCGAATGCAAAAGAAATTACCGACGATTTGTCAATTTATTGTGCACTTTGTGCCACTGTGACTTCATTAGAGTACACGCACATATGTATGCGCGAGCCGGGGCTGCTGCGCGTGAAATTAATGAACGCTGCCACATTTGATATTGTTAGCTGTTTGGTACCCCTGCGGTGCGATGCTGTGCCTCCGGGCGTACAATAAAATTAAGAACGTAATATTAAAATGACAAATCACAACAGTGGACGCACAGTGTCAAGTAATTTGGTTTTGGATCTACCTGTTCGCTGTGGTTACACAAAGTCATGTTCAATTGGCTGGGCACATGTGTTATTAATGTATCCTTAGCTTTGTCCTGAGACAAGAAATTAATATTGTATTCGGCAAGGATTTTGTTTTTTTTTTTTTTTGTATGCGATGGTCAGTAGGGGTGCTTTGTGATGGGACATTGGGCTTTTTTGTTTTCAGTTCTAGGAAAATGTCACCGGATGAATGTGATTTTTGCAATGGGCTCTTGCCAATGGTTTGGTGAAATATCCTTGCAAATGTGAAGGAACGCACACATGTAGCGTGGCATGAGGAAAATTGATCATGAAGGTATGGTTCAAATTTTGTAAAACTTGACTCTAATAATGCTGGCCGTATCAAGAAATCGAAAAATAAATCGAGCTACGACCAAGTTTATAATATGGCCAGATCATACTATCACAGATTTGTTACCCTATTATAGAGAATATTTCAACCATGGATAAGCCAACTACATCAGTTTTGAGTAATATTTTCAAGAGTTCATCGTCAATGTTTCTAGCTATTTCTGGAACTCTCTTTAGTCATGCAGTGAACACAGCTTGTTCACTGCATGGCTGTTTTTTCTTATAATTTTCTCTTAGGCAAGGCGAGTCTATGCTACTTCTAAAGCAACTGTGAAAATAGTCTATCCAACTGAGATCGACATTTTTCGAGTTGTTTACTGAATAAATAGGTTCTGTACATCACTTATAGCAAAGACACACCCCATTAAGTGATTTGGCAATGCAGCAGAGATAAGTTGTGTCGAAATCGTCTAACTTTTCTTTTATTTTCCAGGAATCTCTGCCTTTAATCAGCCCCGTATCTACGGCAGACGTTTTCTTGTAGACCTCGCTTCATGTTAAAACAGTCATTGAGAAAAAATTCACGTATTCCCCTTCAGAATATCTATTGTGATCTACATATGCATATACATTTATATTTTTACTATTGTGAACTATTTAGTATAGTTCATACCTTCTGTAGGATGGCGGACAATATGTTCAAAACTCTTTTATTACTAAGATCTGACATGTTAGTGGACGACGATACCGTCTTATTGCGAAAATCTGGTTTAGAGGACTTTGGCACTATCATCCAAAGTATCTGCAGATAATATTGGACACCTTCCTAGTATAAATTATAAATTTAACAGACCCCTTGTCATTTAGCACAGATAAGTAATGTCGACGAGAAATATGAAACTACCATCAGTCCAAATGTGAAGTAAATCGTTTGCTAACTGAAGTCTGTAAATTAATACATTCCACCCGACTGGAGTAGGTATCAACTGAACCATTGCACATCCACGTAGTTGGAAATTCGAACTCGACAAAAAAAAAAAAAAAAAACTAAATATAGCTAACAATCCTGGTTACCCAAAGAGAATAAACGTCTCCATAGGAATCTCTCAATATACCCACTTAGGGGAACAGGTTTCCTAACTAAAATGAGCTAGTGTAAGCAAGGCTTTTGAAATTTTCCATTTTGTCATTCTCATTCACAAACACATACAAATACTCGTATTTGGCTGCCACAATCGAAAAAGAAATAAACAAATAGGAATAGCAATTGCATATTGTTTGTATAGATATCAGTCGGTTGGGTGGTTTTGCACTTAACCGCAAAAAACCGAAAAGAAAACCTAAAGGAAAGGCAATAAAAAACTACACCGGACCGGTTGATTTATATCTCTCTTCCGTTTTGCACAGGTTCGTAGGTGGTGAGTAGATACGTTTTACAGTTTCAGCAACGAAAATTCCATTTAACCCGCATCCCAAGAATTCATTCATTCATCTGAATTTTGAATCGAAATCGGGATGCGAATTCGAAATCTATGAGAACGATTCAATCGCGATTTTCGCAGGCATACATCACAAAGAGACAAATCAAAGAAAAGGACAAAAAGCAAACTCCATCCGGAGTCAATTTTGATTGCGAACAGTATGGAATTGCTGATGAGGAGGACGACACACCAACATCACTATGGGAATGGCAGAGGTTCATCAGACTCCCGATTTATATCTCTCGCCCTTGTCTCTGGCGCGCAACGAGTAAGAGTATCCCTTTGTCTTGTCAGTGTGTTATTATTTTTATTATATTATTGCCACACTCACGCGCAACATACTAATAATCACAACGCGTACCGCGCGCACACCTCAAGCTCGATCGACTGATGTAAGATCACACCGAATACATCATGTATTCGTTTGGTCATTTCTTATTTTTATCCTAATTCCAATTGTGCCGAGGAGGCGTTGTCCGACGTTCGTCGTCATCGACAAACAAAACAGAAACCAAGTTAAAAAGGACGACCAAGAGACTGACTCTTCTGCGCGCAAAAGTTCGTGATCATATTTCAAAAACGTAATCGATCGTCGCGATCATAATTTTTCATGGCGTTAAATATTGCGCGTCACAGCTTGTTAACCAATCCGCAAGAGATTCGCTCTCTTGCATCCGCGCACCCTACTACTCCTTGCAGAAATAACAGGAAAAAAAAAAAAAAGAAAAAAAAAGAAACACAAATGCGCGCTTGATCGTTGTGTCGTTGCGAGCTGTGGCAAGGCGTTGTTAATCGCGTTTACACGCTAAATTTGAGTTGGATGCTTGCGCGCGCGCGCGTAGGAACTCTTTACAAAAACTCTCTCCAAGACGAGAGACAAAGATAAAGCATCGCGCACATTGAATCTGCTCGTCGTACAACTTGTTTTTGCTTCATTTATGTCCGATTTTGTTTGCTGTGTGTCGCTTTGCTGCTGCGTGTGTCCCCAAAAAATGGTCCATTCCAAGGAAGGACTGTGAGCAGCGCACCATCGATCGGGATATGACAGCAAACAAACAGCAAACAAACGAAAACTGTTGAAAGCGCCTCTTCATGCTGTCGTCCGCGGTTGTGGTGATCGTCAAATTTGGAATTCCTACAGACGCCTAGTGAGCAGTCTGGACCACCATCGATCCTGTTGACATTTATTGTATAATGGGCCAAGGGAATGTGTGTACGCGGCGCGTTATAATAAAATAAACGCGTATCCTGGCACATTTATCACAAAACACGCGACGCGCGATGTTGTGAAGAGGAGAAGATATCTGCCCATATCGATTGGAATAAATCCATAAATACATGAGAGAGTCTCGGACAATCAGAATTATACCTCCGGAGGGACAAAGGCGTTCAGCAGGCCCACCAAAAAGGGTAACAATCATAATTTATTTATTAAATTATGCACATCACGGCACATCGTGAGAGAAAGAAAGGATGTCGCAGGGCAAAATTCCAAGGAGGTCCTTTTTGCAAATTTTGCGCGCTTCCATCTGCGATCGCGCAGGCGGCTCTTTGGACACTATCGACGACACATTTGGCCCCCAAAACGTCGGATTCTGTTGAATATTTGATTAGGCTATGGTGGAGTCGTCCTATGATTCTCAAAAACATACACACACACCAGCATAGCAACTCGTCATAATGCAGCCTGATTGTCTGCGAGGACAAGAACGGATTCTGCGAATACCGTGGAACACGGGAAATGAAGGCGCACAGCAGTATACCCATGTGTATGTGCATACAGGGCAACAGCAGGAGCAGCAGCAGCCACTGCGGCATCTCAGCATCTCGATAGCCATCGCTAGTCAATTTATCATCGTGATGATGGGGCGGCTGGTGCGCTCGCGCAACCGCGAACGACAATGAACATCACTAGTTGGGTGGTGCTGCTGGTGGTGGTGGTTGGTGGAGACTTTGTTTCTCTTATGTTTTTGCTGGCCAACGACACAACGGAAAGCGTTTTTGAAAGATGAGTGAATGCGCATCCTTCTGTTTCTGTCAGGGTTTCCAGTTTCTTTGAATGCTTTTTTTTTCTCAGCACCAGTACCACTAGTAACCACTGTCACTTTTTGTCCCGCTCTCAAGGGAGAACCAACAACAGCTAGGGAAGGCGAATGAACAAATTAAATTGCACGAAAAAAGCTGTCAGACTAACATGACACATTTGAATTTATAATCGCGTCCAATGATGGACTATCAATTGGAGAAAAATATGACTTGCTCTGGCAGCGGCAAAGGGAGGCCATTCATCTGAGAGCAAGAAATAAATGCATTCTGTCATACTGGCGGCTATTTGACTGGACGAACTTGTGTTCTTGTGCGGTGTGTGTCACTGAAATGTTTGTACTTTTTTTTTTGTTTTTGTTTTTTAATTGCTAACCAAATTGAAACTGGACTGCGTGGACTCTTGGGAAGGACAAGTAAAAGAATTCGTGAGACCAATCACCTTGACAAAATGCTCCTCCTTTACTTGTGACGACGACGATGACGAGTGTGACAAGGTTTATTTAGTTCGGTACTGCACTACAGAAGTTGCATGTTTTGCAATGAGTGTCGAGTTCAGGTTATGAATAATTTGAAAAAGTTGACGCCGCCGTTTGTGATATGTTGTCCTCGGACAGTATTTATACATACATACATACATAAGTATTTATAGAGAATCGGATTTACTTTGAACTGGCTAAGACATTCAACATGTGAAGTATGTATACTATCAGCAAAAGGAAATAGTTTGGTTATAACATGGCTTAATGGCTTTACTTAGAGAACGTTGAGATGCTATCACATCAACACATTCGCTGACCTACCCATTTGAAGAAAGCCATTTGCACTAGCACTAGTACTTGACACTAGCAACTTTCTTTTTATTTGCTTTAGGTATCATATGCTGCATCTACTTTTACAAAGTCGTTCCTAAGTTTTAGATCTTGAACTGATATTAATCTCGTATCTACGAATAGTTGCCAATTTATTTCTATTTGCATTACTCGTTGTGATTTTTAAAGAATAATCAACTTGTCCTTGTCCCTTCGTGTACAAATAGTGGTCTTCAAGAAACTCAATATTTATTAAGGTCTCGGTTGAAATACAGTCATCTTCTGTGTCTGTTGATCCCACAAAATATATCCCACGAAATATATGCCCTCCCAAAAAGTTTATAACAAGATGTTGAACATGCCGTTTTCGCCAAGTTAGTAATTAGTTTAAAAGTTATTAGTTGTTTTCATTGTGGGCGGCTTGATTCAAGTGGTTAGTGCGTTGGACTACGGAGCGAGTGGTTCGAGGTTCGATCCCCAGACAAAACCAAAAGTTCTTTCGCTGTCCCACCTATCGCGCGCATCTGACAAACATCCGACAGTATAACTGTCACGAAAAAAGCTTCTCAAATAACAAATTGCAGTAATGCGCGGATATGAAACAGACGCGCAGTAAATTGTTGACACTTCATCGCATTAGTATGCTGACATAGTCAGATGTGACAATCGAATTCCGAAAACAGATTGTTTTGCATTGGTTATAAAAATATATAATAAGTTGAAGAAAATAACTATTTTATTTTATTGTATAAAATAAGTTTTTCTTTACTTCTAATTTTATTAATCTTTCTTCCATCCATTTTCGTTTTAAAAGTACTTGAAATGGTTAAATGTCAGTTGCATGAAATGTCAGATCACAAAACTTTACTATTTTGCTGTTCTACTACTGGCGGTTTGCATTAGAAATAGAGATGCCTTGCAGCAATCTATGGCCGTGTAGTAAACATACTTATGTGTTCTCTTACATATAAAGCCATGTTCTTTAATTTTCCTGAATATTGGTCTTAGACTTTAGGCCTGTGCTTTTGCATTTTCAGCACAACATTAGGAAAACGTTGGGTATATTGGTGACCAGTTTTGCACCTATTTTTGGTAAACTTTACTGCAACTAGTATCTAGAGGAAAGACATTAATAGCATTTTGCCTCTCTAGTCACTAGTACAAATCGTGTTTAAGAGTTGTAAGTTAAACTTGTAAGGAAGTGATATCTTTCTTAAGAACTGCCCAGGAGCTTAATTTCTTACTGAACAAATATTCGACTGTCTGAAGAAGACCTTTTGAGAAACTAGAACGATACGGAAGATAAACAAAATTGGTGAACTGTTAATGGTGCAATGGCAAGTACTGGTACTAATTTGTGCACTAACACAGTATTTATGCGCACCCTATGCCTTAAATCCATATAATAGAAATACGTAGAAATACTACTCCAGTATCTGGCATACAAGACTTGAAGGTTTATTAACCAACTGACTGAGTCAATGATCACTAAAACCTATAGATTACCTATTTAATTTAAAATAAAGTCTTGTAAGTTTGTCACTTTGTTTAGGTACCACTTATGCTAGGTTTGTATAATAATTTTAAATGTTTTCGTGCAGGGGCTTCAAAGGCTTAAGTTTCTTAACTTATTGCCGCATTGCAATAGGTTTTATAAAAAATCAGACCTCAACTGATACATACATTCAATTAGTCGATTGTAAATTATTTTTAAGGTTCAAATTTAAAACACTTATTGTGATCCATCTTCACCATTGTAAACTTTGCACAGATGACTTTGACAAATAGAAGATTGCCGCATTGCAATAGGTTTTATAAAAAATCATACCTCAACTGATACATACATTCAATTAGTCGATTGTAAGTTATTTTTAAGGTTCAAATTTAAAACACTTATTGTGATCCATCTTCACTATTGTGAACTTTGCACAGCTGACTTTGACAAATGGAAGAGTTTTCAATCACAATTCAGACTTAAATTCTTCTTGGCTGTCATTTTAAAATCTACTTAGGGACAGCTAAGTGATCAGCGCAGAACTGCTACTTCGGGATAACGTCAAGTAGGTACATATACGGACACGGACACGAAACTGAATCTAGAAGAAACAGTAACAAAAGTCATAAACGTACTGTGTATGACAGAGAGGGCCATCGCGAGTAATTGTGCTTTGAAATCAAACATAGCAATGGATTCAGGGGCTTTTGGCTATTGTGGACACCCACATTATTGGTGTTTAAAAAATAGTCATCACTGTAATGCGATCAGTTTAAACACTTTTAGCTTTGTATCTGGCAAGAGAGTAAAGTAGTTTTCACCAACAAAGGGTATTATATCTCGCCATTAGTGAAAGCAGATTGATTTCCCATCAAAAGTGAACTAAGTTTAACTTACTTACTTAGGTGGCATGAGGGATGAACCTCGCACTCAACCCAAAAACTTCTCCAGCGCGATCTTTGGCTAACTGTCTCCATGTGCGTACTCCAAGTTGGTTGAAGTCCTATTCCACTTGTGCGCGCCACCTAAAGCGAGGTCTTCCTCTACTGCGTTGTCACTCCGGGTTGTATTCGAACACTCTTCGGGCCGGAACTTTGATGCCCATTATCTCTACATGTCGTAGCCATCTTAGAAAACTGATGCGTAATTTTCTGTCTAGCTCAATGTCGCTCGTAGAGCTCGCTGTTAGATCTCCTCCTCCAAATCCCGTCAACGTAAATGGAACGGAATATCTTACGAAGAATTTTTCTCTCGATGGGACCAAGTACATCTTCATCCGCCTTCGTTAACGTCCATGCCTCTGCACCATACAGCAGGACTGATGAGGGTATTATATTGAGTTTCCTTAGTAGTTCGGGATAGAGCTCTACTAGTGTTTCTTGACAAGGCCTGTTACTCAATTACCTACTTATGTAGATCACAGACACAGCGATTGGCAAGTGTAACTCTTCGTTTAAAGTTGTTGTCAGAGTTTATAGCGGAGCCGAGGTAGACAATGTACCTAACTACCTCAAATTTATACTTATCTATTGTGACGTTCTGTCCGATTCGTCGATGTTGAGAGTCCTTTTTGTTGAGAACATATACATATGTACTTGGTTTTGCGGTCATTCACAACTAAACCCATGTTTGCCGTTTCTGTTCCAATACTTGCAAACGGCTTCCCAAAATCGTTGTTACGCACCTTCTCCGTCAAAAACGACAATTTTTTAACGAATGGGTGCTATTAAGTAGCGAGCATGATGTTTCAATACTGGAAGAGAACACTTCACGCTGGAAGAGCGCTCTACAGGCTCTGTTGGTAAAGATTGATGATTCCATTCGTGATAAATACATAGAAAAAGCGCAACAAAGTGAAGCCAGAAGCACTTACCGAATACTTCAATATGACCTTGGGGATAAGAATTATTTTAGTGATTTCAATAGTATGGATACAATCTCTACTATATTTAAGGCGAGAGGGGAGCTCTTACATCTTAACTACATGACCCATAGAACAGAGCGTAGTGTGGAATGCTCGTTATGCAACCTACGGGCGAGAGAGGATGTCCTCCACTTTATAGGAATTTGTCCAGTTCTAATGGTGATAAGAAGACATCATTTGGGTCAAGATGTTCTGTCAGTAAATGAAGTCATTGTAGATTAAATGGCCATCAAAATTGGACAGCACTAATTGGCTACATAAAATCAGCTTTAAAATATAAGAAACGTATCGTAAATGAAGCTTTTTGAATAATATTATTAAAGTAAGAATTGACTGAAGTTTTAAAATGAATTAGTCATGCTATATTTAATTGTATACTAGAGTCTTTATAAATCTCTCTCTCTTGTGAAACTTATAAAACGAAGAAATTGCTGTACAATATTCACAAAAATAAATAAAAAAAATACTTGCAAACGCACCAGTGAGCTCGCTGTGTTATGTCGATAATGTCAATATCATCAGACGGAATTTTGGAAAAATGTGTTTTTGGTGTTGATTTGAGAGTTTCGGACAATTTTCTCATGCACGATGTTGAAAAAGTCACATGACAGCGCTTCACCTTGTTTGAATCCTATTTTGACATCAAAGATCTCACCGAGTTACTGACCTTGAATATCATCATTCTGCACAATCTGACGAGTTTGACAAGGATACCAAACTATAGCTCGTGTCTATAAATGATGTAATATGCGAACATAAAATCGATAAAAAGATGGTAAGTATCGATCTGGATTTCTTGGGTTTTCTCCAGGATCTGCCATAGTGCGAATATTTGATCGGTTGTTGACTTACCGGGCCTAAAACCGCACTGAAAGCGTCCAAGTCGTTGATAAATGGTTTCAGGCAATTACGCAGTACGGCCGACAGGATCTTGTATGCAATGTTAAGGAGACTGTCGGTGATATAATATGTTCGCTCTAGAAGAAGTTCTTAAATGTCTGTTGTATGTCGAATTACAACCGCTTGAATCTATAGTCTGTCTCAGCAGCTCTCGCAGATATTTCTTTACGAAATATCTACCAGCTCGCACCTTACGTTAGCGATAACAATTTCTCATAAAATTTATTCACATCTTCCCTTTCTTGTGATTTTACAACGCCCATTCTCACAACTGTATATAGCACAAATTCCCACAAAAAAATTTAATTTTTTACTTGTTTTGCCGGTAAAACGAAAAAAAAAACAAAACACTTTCGTAACATTAAATGCTCTATTTAATCCGTGCAAAGTATACCAGAGCTACAGTGTAACATACAAGAATATTCACCTAGAAAATCGACCACGCAATCTGCAACTACAAGCGGCAGCCGCACACCATCGTCGTCGTCGGTTCAGTGGATCATAATGGATGGCAAAGTATTTGCATCATATCAGGTAACACCTTCGTCATGCAACAACCGCCCATCCATTCATCTATCCGTGTGCGACTGACATAAGGTGTTGCACAAGCTTCTGTACCATCGGCTGTCTCGTCGTGTCGTCCCGTCGTCAGTAGCGTCCGCATGTCTATCTTCATCCACTCATATAGGTTTGAATTCTTAAGAAGGAGCTCGCGCGCGCTCGCTCTAGATCTGCTCGTACTTAGAAGTTTTCACTTTCTGCCAATTGGCGCCTTGTCGTGTTATCAGGCAGTTTTTGACTTCCAACTATACGAGTACACTCATCAACACACAGTCTGCATAAATTTCGAAATGAGCGACTCTGTAGTAATACAATATAATTAAAACAAATAAACAATTAAACTGCAATATCGGGGTGAAGTGCATTTCCAACCGTTGTTGGTTGGATACAAAAAAAAAATTTTAATTCAGATGCACGGAGGACGAAAGAAATGAAACGAAACACGGAAAACAACTGGGACAGGTGCATGGCGATTATTATTAAGTCGTTTGTAAGATCGACGATGACTCGCGCCACTACCACCAACTACTACTGCAACAATGCAAGTCCAGTTTTCTTTTCTTTAAGGGATCACCTGGGCAGGTGAGTTGTTTGCCACAGCCACGAGTTAGGGCATACATATAAATTCAAGGAGCCCCTTAACCTAGAAGACACAAAACAAAACAACAGTCAAACAGAACAAAAAAACACACTCACCCCGGAGAAAATTTTCCCCATTTAATATGATTGATTATCCCCCTCCTTAGAGAAAGGAAGCAGGTGAGATTAACAAAGAAAAAAACAAAAAAAGAAGCCAACTCACCCAACCTCTAATAGACTCGTTAAGTATGTGCGACCCTTTTCTCTCAGTGTAATATTTCCATCAACCCCTAAATGGATGGGAAAGGTTTCCGCCATCCTTAAGTACCAATCACATTTGGCTCCCAAGCGAGATGAATCAAATCTCCTGCCTACTAATCCGATTGCGGAATTGATCAGAAGTGAGATATAAGGGTTAGGGTTCCGCTTTGCCTAATGGCCATGTGAATGTTGAGAGAGTGCAACAATATGCTTGGTGTCACCAAATAGACGAAGGGGTTGTTCCAGCTCTTTGATGTGTTCGCATTCTGTTTCTCAATAGTGTCATCCCATAATCAAAATTGCAATCCTTTCCGAGAAGTGTCTGACAGGATTTTTTGCCCATCAAGATTGTGAAGAGTTGGGAAAATGTGAGAGAGATGCTTGACACCGATAAAAGGTGGCGGACACGACACTCTGCTCCTTTTCGCAATCGGGTGTCGAAAGTAATTCATTTGACTAATTGAAGGTGCCTTGTTGTTGTCGTTGGTCTGTGAAAATGGAACAAAGTTTCCAACTGAAAAGGAGATGTCGGTACATACATACTACATACATACATATCTCCAGGATCTATCTATACATTAGGTAATGGCTGTTTTGCCTCCTTATGAGGACCTCTTTTGGCTTTGCTTTTATGCATTAACTAATGAGGTGTGTACGGTGAGTGGAGAAATGTTTAATTAACAAAAAAAAAAAAAAAAGAGGAGATGACACAGATTTCCTTGGCCGAAACGCGTCAGACTCTTTTGTTTGCTGTTGGCGCCTTCTCGTTCAGTTTACTCGTGTATTTTTCTCCATAAGAAGTAGCATCGTCTTCTCATTTCGTTTTGTTTGCGTCATATCCTTCAAGGAATCTTTGCTTTCATTCATTGCATATTTATAGGATTTTTAAGCACAAACATGAAAAAGGGGTTAAACAACCCCTAACCAACTAGCCAGTCAGGCTTACCAGCCGTAGGTAAAATATTTTTTTTTTCAGGACATTTACCTAGACTGAGGTGTTCCTATGTACATACGCACGTATGTACTCAAAAAAAAAATTATGTTTATCACCGCACTTTGATCTTTAAAATAAAAAACATCTATTTAATATGTAAGTACATAGAGGGTAGGAATAAGGGACGCATGTTATATGGCTCACATCACACCCAAAGCGCAGCTGCCAACTGTGAAAAACTATGAAAAGTTGACATCCTCCCGAAGGGGTGTGCAAATGATATCTAACAAAAAAAACCTACTAGGCATACACGATCAAAATCTAAGCCTATGGTTACCGTTTATCACAAATACCTATCCTACTACCACAGGAAAAAAAAACACACAAACACACGGTACCGGTATTGAGAGGCGATTAATTATGTGGTTCACGTAAAAAGCATTTATAGCTCCGATTCTAACAATGGTCAGCGGCTTTATGGTGGTCAATGCTTGTTTGTGTGCAAGACGCTTGTCAAATGAGACTTCAGTACTAGCAATAGGAACAGCCGCAACAGCAATAGCAGTGTTGCTATAAAAATGATCGGCATCGTTTGATCTTTCAATCGATTGTACGTATTTACGTACATATAGCGAAAGGACAAACGTAATTGTTTGCAGCAGTGCAATTAACGCGACAATGTCAGGAGATGCAAATTTAATTTTCTACACGATTATGCTTGGAATGTTATACTTTTTTTTTTTTGCTATAGGCAGTGGTACGAATTGGTAAAGATAGTTGTAGTCGGACTTCGACTGGCAAAGTTGCAGCGCTGAGTCGGAATCCTGCTTTGCTTTCGTAGAAGCGACTGTAAGAGTGGAGAGTTTGCTATGCTCTCTACCACTAGAGGAGTATATTGCCATTCTGCGATACACGTCCTTACAGTTTATCTGGAATCTTTACTTATAATTTCTATAGCTTTTGAGTAACTAACAGTTTGTTAGTTAATGCGTTGAGTTACGTTTAGTTCAAACGAAATTCAACGCATTAACGTGCCAATGTGCACAAGTTCTCCACTGCAATTGGAACTATTTTATAAGATAAGAAGTAAGAATTGGTCCTCCTATATTTGGCATTAATCTACATTAATCTGACCGGGAGGCTTTCTCGCTTCGTTTTGGCCACAACTACAATCTTAGTATGCCATCGTACATTATGTTTCAAAGAATTGGTCCCAGGACCGACCCTTGAGGAACTCATCCCGTTATCTTGTACTTCTTTGGTCCCTCTTCCGTGTCATAGTAGAGGGTTCTACCTTCGAAGTAGTTAGTTATTATGCATAGTAGGTATTGTGGTACCTGTAGATCACTCAGTGCTCTTACTACACGGATCCAGTCGGCTGAATAGAACGCTTTTTTGACGTCAAGTGTTACGACGGCAGGCACAGTACTGTTTTGTCCTTTGGAGCCATCTTTCTCCCTCAATTGCTTGCCGTGCTATGTCGCACACAGCTTGTATTGTATGGATGGTGCTTCCTTCTGAAACCGAACTGTCGATTGCATAGCCCCGAGTTCCCTTCCTTGTAGTAACTTTGATCTTGCTCGTATAATTCCCTCGATCACTTTCCCCAATGTATCTAGCTTAGTGGCCTGTACGATGACGATTGTTCAGGTGGCTGGTTGCCCTTTGATATGAGCACTAGTCGTTGTAGTTTCCACCGTGATGGGAATTTTCATTCCCTTAGGCATGTTGTGTAGAGATGTATGAAGACCTTTGATCTAGTTTTTATCGCTTCGTTTCAGATGAAGTTCAGGATACCATCAATTTCTGGTGTCTTGTTGCTTTGGATAGCTGTCGCTATCTAACTGTCCGTTTCATCTAACTGTCCGTTTCATCTCTTAATTCTCGTGGTAGTATGAATCAATCTTTCCTCGGGAATAGACTGCCGACAATTGAGTTCATGATGCTTGGGCACATCGGTGCAGTTGCTGTACCACTTTTTAATTTTGTTCATGGCTATTTTGTATGCGCTTCCATATGGGTTTTGTTGTAGTTCCGCCTGGAATGATTCACTTTGGCTCTTTTTAATCAGTTTACAGAGCTGCTTTCGCTTCCTTTGGAATTCGTCTCGTAGCTCTTCGAAATTCTCCGAGTCTCTGCCTCCAGCCCTTCATAAGGATCCTTATTGTTGTTCTCATTTGAGTTTTCTTTACCATCATTATGGAAATTAAGACTCCGACTTCTGACTTTGTGAAGATGCCTTTGCTAATCAAAGAATCCTTGAAATCCCTGATCCAGCGATCTTGCCACTCAATGATGAATTCACACCTTTTTAATCCTGATCTCTTCTTTTGATCAATATTGCTTCTTCCACATCACACTGACAATTATAGAGAGCACCATGAACACCTGCTGTCATTGAATGGGATTGGGATGTGTTCATCGATAACTTGTTACTATGTAATAGGCGCAAATTTCCAGTTGTACGTGTGTACGTGTTTGAATGTCAAACAAGATTCAAAGTTATTCCACAAGAAAAAAACCAAAAATAAAAAAACACCACACGAGTATATAATTTGCGCCAAACATAATAACTTTACCCGTTTCGGTATCACAACGCTCCCTGAAATTTGCGCTGGGAAATTACATGCTGGCTCCCTATTACGTGGATGGATTCCTGGTTGCTTATAACGTACCTTACTCGACCAGACTGTGGGGCATCCGCATCACTCTCTAGCGCTGAAATACAGAACACAGAAAAAAGTGTGAAATTTACTAACAAAAGTCTCCACACAACAGTGACGTTGATGGTGCTGGTGATGGTGGTGGTGGTGGTGGTGGTGGTGGAAAGATTGATAGATAGACGTACGGATGGTAGACAGGCAGTCAAGCAAACCTGGCAAACTGTGTGCTCAGCACAGAACAGAAAAAGCCAAATTAAATATTATCTCAAGATGATTGTTGAAATCGTCGATCCGTTGATTTACTTGCGCAACTTAGCTCCCTCCAATCTGTGGCAAAGGTAAACGAACGGACGACGGTGCCGTCCATCGTCCATCGATCTTCCATCGCCGGACGACCAGTCATAATATCTATAATCAGGTCCACGTACATATAATATTGGCAAAAAGCTGTTATTAGGATAATCAAATGGGAATTATCGTGCCAACTGATCGATCGTGGCAGATCACCGTCGATCATCTGGACTGCTGGCTTGGATTGCTATCCATCGATCAGTGGGTATCACACACAAGGTGTGCGCGACATTCTGGTCAATTGGTTCGACGATGACGATGACGAAGGGGGACTACGACGATGACGATGACGACGCCGCCGCCGACTGGCTCACGCATTTGATTTTGTGCTTCTGATTCAGATTCTCTCAGTTGGGCGAATACTCTATTATAATCCCCGATCTGTATTACATAAATCCGTACATAAATCTCACTTGGTGTCCGGTAAATTATACGCTGCGTAAAAGCCTTTACCGGGTTTGGGGCGATGCGAGTTCTCGCGCGCTCCAAACACAAAGGATGCGGATGCGGATAGATCTCAGCTCTCGAATAAGTTTTAACGCGATTGTTTATGATACAAATTAAACAATTTATGACAATCGCCCTGCGAAACAGAAGCTTCCGGCTATTTCTTCTCCTTGTAGTCCGCGCAAGAGAGTGTTTGAAATTATACACACCGGAGTGCATGCATCTGCATCTGAATTTTGTTTTGCGGACGCACCCAGTTGTAGCAGGAAGGCTGCAGTCAGATTGGTAGACCGTAGACATTATCTGGTGTATTTGCCTCCTGGATAAGAGGCATGCTGCTGCGCGGTGGAAGGATGACTGGTGATGTATGATCTTATTCTTGGCGTAATTTCAACTATTAACGCAAAAATTTTATTACGAAAAATTACATACCCTCTGGGGGTTGTGGACCGCCTTATTATTGATTCTCTCGCTCTAATTTGGTCTAAGTATTTTTTTTTACTTACATTTGCTTTGTTTTGTTTTTTCTTCTTTGCAGCTTCTCGAATGCCATCGTCACATACATCGCCTCAGGTATGCCGACCACACTTTCATCCGCCCTTAAGCTCGTGGCTAACCAGCGATCATAAATCATTTCCGCCTGGCAGTCCGTGGGGTAGTCCGTTTGCGTGTCCACAGGATCCACAAGACAAGGTTGTCGGTCAAGTACAAAGCCATCAAACGGGTCAACATTCACACTCATTTCCATTCCCTCCGACACCGCCAAAGGACTCAACGCCCGATTCAGTACAAACAGGCCCATCCGAATATCAGGTATGATGTTGTATCTACATACTTTCCTTATGTCTAAACCATTCCGTTTGAAACTTTAAACGTTTTATTCAAATTTTTTGACATTTTCTTCATATACAGGCTGCTGTGAACGCTTTTATGCATCAGGCACAGGCATCAACTACCTCACTAAACGATGCGAGTTGCGCTTTGGATATTAAGCCTACGATACCGAACGGTAGCGGCGGAGGCGGCGGTGGAGGTGGCGGTACAAATCAAGTTCCTGCGCCAAAGCAACGCGAAGGTACGAATGCGGGTAACAGTAATAGCAATAACAACAATACTAGCAGCAATAATCACAATACGCATGCGGCTGCCAATAATAATGCGGCGAGCAACAACAACAATTCATCGTTGAATGGCACCAGCAGCCTATTTGATAGTACACAATCTGCATACGGGGTAGGTGGCGGTGGAGGTGGAGGCAGTGTTGGGTATGAGCCCAGCTATGCTGCAGCGTATCACCATCATCACCATCACCACTCACACCATCAGACGGCTGGAATGTTTCAAACAGCTGCCAGGCAAGCGGGTATGAGCAGCACGGATGTGAAGCCACAAAGGACGAAGCCACGCACAAGTGCCGGTAAGACATAAACATATGGTGTGGGTGAATATATAGTATGATTTGTTTATTTTTATTTTTATTTTTTAAACTTTATTTTTTTTTTTCATTATTTAATATTGTTTGGTATTTCTATACATTTTTTGTTTTTTTTTTTACGTTGAATCTTCAATTCGAACTCGTGGATGTTGGCAGCATTGATCAAGCGATCGGTTTACATAAGCAACAATGTTGCGCAACATTTGTTTTACTTAAGCCCTTGCTTGGGTTAGATTCTATATTGGAATTCAGAATTTCAATCTAGTTTTGAGCGACAGATACTTCGACAATCGCAAACATTGTGGTAATGCCACGTTCGGTTTTTATTGATCTGCAGGCATCTTCAACTACTCTCTAGGTATCCGCGATCGCTAAACATAGCTTAGCATTAGGGAACTTTTTTTCATTAATCCTAAGTTCGTTTAACTTCTGTTTTAAGCTGACCCTGGCTAAGCTGGTTAAACTGATTTTCAAAATATTCGATCGTTCGGCTGTCCTTGTATGTATTTTGCTGATAATGACGTTCAAGACGAAGATTATAAAAAATGCAGCGTTTCTTCATCGTGAAGGTCTGTTATATGTACTTATCCAAAAGGTAGGGGAGATAGAACACAACCTTGTCTGGATTCTCTGTATAAAAGGCAACAGACAGGAAATGTATACGAAGCAAAATTATCTGCATTAATGTTTCTTTAAAGTATTTAAAGAACACTTTGCAATTAATGATGGTCAAGGCTAAATCAAACCTAATATAAAATGTAGCAATCCATGTATCCAGTTTAAAGTTATTTCGGTTGTTATGATTTTCGAGTTGCCTTAAATCGGATATTTTGAGCCTCAGTACACTTAAGAGGGTGCTATGTTAACCTTTATCAAGGATAGCATTCTGTCGCCTCAAATTGCAGCTTTTTGAATTCAAATTGAAAGCAATTAAAAAATGTTTACGTTATCCTGGCAACGTTCTTGCAGTCCTTTCTTGTTTCTAGCTCAATGTACAAGTATTTGGATCCCATTCATTTCAAAATAATGTAAATTATTCATCACGGAACTAAACTGATCACAATAACGACCGTCTTTTATTCAAAGATAAGTAAGATGACTGAGCCTCAGTCCCTTCCCTAACATATTTAAAAATACCCTTATATGCCCGAACCCTACCTGACCTCATTCTACAACTTTGGGTAAACTGGCTAGATGATATTTAACATAAGTTGGTTGATCAATGCATTTTTAGTGCTAATTTCACATTCGAAGCAGTTAAACTAAGCCGTGGTTTTAAGAGAGTAAAAACCCAATTCCAAAAGTTTAGGTAACATCTGTTACATGAAATATCTTTTCATCTATTTTGGACACTTTGCTAATTCATGAATATAACGATTTGTTCAATTCATTTTAAGACTGACTGGTGAAAGTGATTATACTTCGTATAGATGAGTCATGAGTGACTTGAGAGTCAGTTAAATGTCTAGACCCCTGTTAATCTTCCATATTTGCAGTAAGAACTTCTTTTATGCTATTTTTAGCTTCCCTACTATTTTAGCACTGTGTATTTTTTAAGTTTATATGTAAACTTTTAAGCGGGGAAGGTGCTAAGATCTTTTTGGAATTACATAGTCTTTAGGATTTTTCTTGAAATAAGTTGCTATTGAATTTTCATAAATCCTACTCGGGGGTGTACCCTTAGACTGTGTCCCTGTAGTTAGCAGAATGAAATAGAAAAAACCGTCCAATTTCATTTACGTGAACAAGATACTTCCATCGACACCAATTGCAAGCAAGACAGACCTGTTCATTTTGAAGAGGTTGGTGAGTATGGGTTTGGCTTACATTCGCCTTGCATATCCCATTAAGGTATACATCTTGCAAAATTGTTTGCTAGATTCAAATTTCTTATCTTTAAGCCTTAATAGACACCAACAGTAACTTTATCAACCCAAACTTAGGGATTGGGTAATTGGGGGTAGTAGTATGAGCTTACACAAATCAACTCTACGACGCTAAGTGGACCACCTCTTGAATATATTTTGCAATTTTTCCCATCACAAATCATGTTCAACAATAAACTCTTAAGCACGAAAGTCTCGATAAGTCACGCACTTCGTACAATACAGGTGAGATGCATATGCCAATTGGCTTAAAGGCTATTCTTAGTTATCCGGGTACATTCTACTAAAATTTTGATGCGTGAATTAGCATGAGAAAAGTACAACCCTTCACATTTCTTCGCACACTTAGCATGAAACACTGTTCTCACTTCTAAAACTCTTTAGTTTTTATCCACATTTCCAATATGTATCTGCACATATTCACCCACCCATCTGATGCATGCAAACAATTTTCATCACCAGCATTCTACTCCCTTGCTCAGCAAGTAGGACAGCTTCTTGTGTATCTTTAAGTTTTGCATCTTATCCCACCCGCATTTGCGCGCACAATCTTCACTTAAATTTGTGTGTGTATCTCGAAGCGAAAATAACAAACGATAACCGTAATAATGAAGAGAAACCATCAAAGGAAAGAAACCACCCAAAAAGAAAATAAAGATTCTGGTACAGCACACAGGAGCACGGGGGAGACCGAAAACAACCATAGCAGGATGAGAAAATTTACTGACGCTTAGTGGGACATATATTTTCAGGTGACAGCGCCTTTTTGTCTTTACGAGGTTTTCGAGAATCCTTCTTTACGACTCCTTCTTTCGCGCCTGCACAACACAAACACCAGGAAAGGTCCCTGCACCGGTGCTTATTTTGCGTCTTTTGCTCGCATTTTGGTATGTTTTGTTTGGATGTCTGTTGTATCTTTTGTCGTCGTCTCGTGTACACACAAAACTGGGCTCGAAAGAACACATGTCCAATCGGAGCAGTTAACCTTTATGGTTATTTTCATTGTATTTAGGCGCATCTATTTTAAGCTGACACACCACACACCGGGTGAAATTATTATACTGCGCGAACGCGAATCTACCGCGCCTCTTGGGCAAAACATCATGGTCAGGTGTACAAAGCACCAAGCACCAAGGTGCACAGATACTCAGATACTTAACATTCTTTGCATTTTTAAACTTTGTGTTGATGATTTGATTTGATTTCAGTTTATGGTTTAATTATTTTCTTACTTTGTTGTTTACATTTGTTTTTTTTTTTTGTTACAATTTACTCACATCATGTGTCTTTGTCTTGCTCACGCACACAAATTGATTGCTACGCTTTTGTGTTAATTTCGGCTTCTGAATTCAGTATTAATTGTGGTGTGCATGCACTTGATCTTGCTTTTTGCGTAAAGTCCTATCCATCAGCAAAAAATGTAGTTTGTTGCAGTCACGGATTGTCTGTATAATAAACGTACATGTATTGTATTGTATGATGGAAATATATAAAATTTAAAATGTATCTACATATCTATTAATTGTATCTAAAGGTTAATCCGGTTTAAATTCTTACGTATTATGACTTTGTTTTTATATAACACGATGCATTAGTTGTCAGTAGTTGTGAATCCAATAGTTGTATCTAAAAATAGCGAATATGACTGTATCGATTTGTAAAGTTTATTCCAACTTCAATTGTTCAAAACAACATTGTTTGAACAAACTAAGAGTCTTCAACACTAAATTTCCCACATCGCAAGTACATACCTTTAAGCTAAGTCACTGCCACATTCAACTAAGATTTCCATTGTGAATGAACTAAACTTTTGTCAAATTTACAGATGACTGATAGTCCAAAAAAATGGACGTTTACGAACTGTTCTCTAGTGAATAATCGTCAAATTCGGAAATAAACGAACTGATTTCCTATTACGACTGCAAAATCTGAACCCTAAGGAACAAGGCCCAATTGCACCAAGAGCTTATCATATGTATATGTATGCAAATAATCAAATAAATATTTGCTAAATGTAAATGATAAGTGTTACACAGTAGCATTTTATATTTTATTCTATTATCATTTTATTCATCATTATCACTTAGTGATGAAACCTGTTTTCCAAAAAATCACATGACTTCTTTGCGTTATTGTTGTCACTTAGCAGCAAACCAATATGGTGAGAGACAAATTAGATTCTAAATCTCTTCCAATTCCCAAAGGCACGTACTCAATTTGTGTGCGCGATAAACGAAAGATTCAGAATATTCTTCAAAAAACCTCTCATAACGAAACTTCTCTTTAATTCAAAAGATACGCGACCGCCTGCTTTAGGAAACAATTTGAAAAGAGAATGTTTTCTTAGCCAAAGTCTGTTTAAATTATTATTATGTATGTATATCTTATGATAAGTGATGAGCACACTAGTGCAACAGAAATATTAGAAAATTGTATAATTTGCTAAACTTATCACTCAACAATTGACTATTTATTACTCACTCATTTCCTATTTTGTGCTATCTGTAACGTTAAGCACTATTGACTTTAAACGTCTTAGATAAATTCTTTTCAAATTTATTTTTTGTACAACAGAACTTAATCAAAAATTATGATTAATTGCCAAGTGATAAGTGATAACTTGTTAGTGCAATAGGATTCAGTTTATGTACTACTATAGTCCAAATAAGTGCTTGAAGCAGGTATTGCTCATATTTTGTAGATATGTACATACATATTGGTAAATTTAATGCAATGATGATCAGCGGATGCAGAGAAAGTGTTGTTTTATCGAATCTTCGATACACTTTTCATTTCTTTGATACATGCAATGGATGTTCTGGTAACAATCTTAACTTTTCCCTTTACACTGTGTTGCTTTTAGCGAAGTTCAAATGTATCTCGTCTGTTTTTATTGAAAAACTGGCCAACTGGCATTGGCAGGAATCTTTAATCAACCGAGCTCTTACCAATAGTGATTTACTTGAGTTGTACCTATCATTACGTTCGAAATATGTAGGTGATTAAGAGTATTTGCCCTGTTGTACTTCTTGCTACCTTGCATTATCTTTGAATATAAGTAATTACTTAACACAGGTCTGGAACAGGCGCACCATAGTAGGAGTTCTACAGATATTGCTCTGCCAGGTTTTTATTAGAGCTTTCCCCGATGTGCGAAGCAGATTAGTGTCGTCCGCGTAGTCCAAATATTAGAGGTAAGATGCCATTGCCCATTGCACTATTTATTTAACGTAGGGCTGCATGAAGAATGCGAATGATTGCAAAATGTCTCCGAGGACATCTTACCATTATGCAAGATGGAACATTTAGCACCCTCATGTGCAACCAGATGGAATCACGATTTTAGCTGTCGAAAGTCAAAGCGTTCGATGTATAGTTAGATCCAAAGTTATTTTACCTTTTATTTTTAGCACACTGTGTTAGGTTTTTTTGGTAGTTTGACAAACATAAGGTACCCTACTTTCCTATTTCCCTGAGGTGAATTTGCTTCCCATTGGGATCATTGGTCAAAAATATCTGTTGTTGTACGCTCTGCGATGTAAGACACTGTCACAATATCATCAAGTAGGCTAAGTTATCAGTGTTGCTGGCTGAACTGTAACGCTGTACTTTAAGACGTTCAAAATTGCGTCAAACAGCGCCTTCCATCTCGTGAGGTGATTCTTATACTAGGCTTTGGACGGGGTATAATTTGAAACTCTGAGTACTTACCACTTTTTTTGTGGTTCTATAGACAATTCTACCAGAGCATCTATTTGCTGTTGCTTTTTCATGCGATACTGAGACTACCAGTAACTCTCTTTGCTTCTGATGCTGTGACTTGAGCTTTGAGTGAGATGAGTTTTCCGATCAACTAACAAGCAAATGTTTGGATAAAATCAACTACTTCGATTGGGAAAGTAGGGTGCTGTGACTTGATCTACATACATATGTACGTAGATACTTGATATCTGCATATTTGGATCAACATTTTTCGAATTTAGGTTTTGAGTCAACATCGTCTTATTGGTGTAATTCTTGGCATACTATCTTAGCAGGCGTGGTAATCTTTTACTTACTGTGGGAAATAATTCTACATTATTTTCTACTCTTGATTCCATTGGAGTTATTGTGATTGCTTTGCAAATTCAAAACCTTGTTTTAAAAAAACAAATATCCTATGAAACAATGGAATAGAGTTTCGAAACTAATGCAGTTAAGAATGTTTAGAATTCTTCCAGTATCTATATGAGTCCTATTTCGTTTCCGTTTGTAGGTTGTCAATGTCTCCCTGGATATGATTCAATTTTATAACCTTATTTGAATTGCGTTTGATATTTGGCGAAGATTTGTTTTCTTTACTAATGCTAATGGAATGTTGGCAAAGGATTTATCAAGAGCTGATCTGTCGCCACTTATTAAGCATGCGCATATATTAAGCTATGACCTGAGCCTCGTGGCTCAAGTGGTAAGTGCGTTAGACTACGGAGCGAGGGGTTCGAGGTTCAATCCGCAGGCAGCTCTTTAAATTTGTTCCACGGCCCCAGCTCTCGCGAGCGTTTGAGAGCATAACAATCATGAAAAAGCTTCTCAAATTGCATTAAACAGTAGGCCTTTTCTATTCGTGGAAAGAATATAATACGTAAAACATGAATGGTTGTGAGAAGCTAGGCCCTGGGTCACATAGACATGTCGCGCCAAATATGTTTTTTTACCTGAAAAATTGAAAAATTGACATTGAAACAATTGTCTAATTAAGCGAATTCCTCTGTATACAGCTACACTAGCTTACACGATGTAGTCACAGGTCCGTATTAATAGTCTGACTTTGTGCCTCAGTGATTAAGAAGCCACGCATATTGCTTGTAATTCCACCTGGTAAACACTGGGGGCATCTTAGAAGCGGTAGTAGTAGTGATATTTGCAAATTTTATGTGAAAAACCACACATTGACATACGCTAAAGATTTATGTTTCTTCAAGATCTTTTCCAGTCCACTCTCGACGGAAAACCTATCGTGATATTATTCCTGTGATTTGGTGCAATCAATTGGAGTCGTTGCCAGATTGCCTGATAGTGTTGTGTTGCTGTGACCGAAGGGCAACCTGTGGTAACCAATACAAAGGGGTACAAATGAAAGCGTTGACAACGTAAAGAATGGCAAAAGATACGAAAGATAACGAAAATTTGTTCCATACAACCACAGGTTAACCAAACAGAGTCATGTGCGTATATTAAGAAATGGGTTCGAGTAGAAAAGCAGATCGAAATGAGGCTTATCAGAAGTCTGTCGGCCCAGCAGTCTTTCAATTTCAGCTGAAGAATTGAATCATCCTTAGATACAGTGGTTTCCTACTATCCGCGTGTACCTACACCACCTGCATCACGATCTTCATCAACATTATTGTTAATCCTGCGACTGCATAAACGTCGTCAATAAAACAAATACCCTGGTAAAGGACTTCCATCCAAATTGATTTTTTGATTCGCTAAATACGTAGAAATGTAGAAATCAAAACAGATACTGACCGCACCCATATTCTACTGACATCCAAGGACTCCTTGGAATAGTCTCAAACTTCCCATGTACCACACGTCCGCAAGTACAATATTTACACTACACCATAAAACATAGACAAAAAGAAAAATGAAAAAATAAAAAAATAGTAGGCAATAATAATTACTCACTGTGTGCGACACAGAGTCGTCCTCTCTGTGCACACATAAATCTTAAACCCTGTATCCCCCAGATTTTCACGGAAAAATTCCTTGAAATGCCAATGTGTGTTGCTCACTGTCTCACTCTCAATTACAGTTATATTTCGTAATAATTGTGACCAAATGTCAACTATGATGCAGTGCCCACAATATAACAGTCAAATTGGACACCGAAAAACACAGAGAAACCCATAAAAAACAAAGCCTCAAGGAGGGAGGAGGAGTAGAAAAGGTCACACACAATAGCAATTCTTAATTTTTTTTTTCGTTTGTTTGGTTAAGGCAACATCATTAACTTACTGATTTATTAGCGGTCACCTGGGCAACAGGTAAAATGTGAATTCCTTGTGCTTCCCTTTAGCCAGGTTTTGGTATTTTTTTTTCTTTACCAGTAACAGCATCAGTATCATCATCAACATCATGGGATAAAAAAAGAAAAGACAAAAAACAAACAAGAGACAATAAAAACGAAATTAAAAGGAAAATCAAAATTTTGAAATCTACCGTTTACCTGTGTGTGTGTTGTCGTCGTCGTTGTCGTCTGGCCCTGGTCTAAAGAAAGGAGACCCCAGAAGGCAAATCATTTTCCACGGCCAGCCGCCTTCCATGAGACATTTCAACAAGATTTCAAATTTATATGTCGTCGTCCGTGTCGTGTTGTCACAGTCTATGGTCGTGGTGCAGCATGGTTGCTGTGGTCCAAACCGAGCAGCCAGCACCAGCACCAGCATCTGCATCCAAAAGTAGAAGCAGCAGCCAGAGATTCCCCCAAACACTCATTCTCCAGTGAATATCCAGTGATTATCGTTATTATTATTTCCCCCGAATTCGTAGGGTCTCTCTGTCCACGTCGTCGTCGTAGCCATCGTTGTCGTTATCGTCGTCGTTGTAGATGATCCACAGTTTATTAAGCAACCTGCGCCTAATCTTTGCTCGGGTTCTTATCTTGTTTTTATTTGACTTGTAAATTAATAAAAATTTAATTTATTTAACTGCTACCGAACCAAAAGCGATAAAACATAAACAATCGGAAATTATGGATTTCCGAAGGCGGGCGATCAGACCAGGAGGCAGGGGGAACACCTGTAGCCTGAGCCTGCATCTTCATACATATGCATTCCGTCTGTGGACAGTCTCTTCTTAATTTTATTGGTGGCGTTTATGACGGCGACAGACATTTATATGGATGTTATGGGATAGGAATCGGGCATCGGCTAATTAGTTATAACCCACAACATTATGCAAAACTCAGATATTATCACCTCGCTACACACAGGCACACACGATAAGAATGCGATGCGATAAAACAACTTGTAATTGAAATCGTTTCACATTCTACTGACTACTAACTGACTACTGACTGGGTTTTGAACGAAATAAAAAAAATGATGAGGAACTTACTCGCGCCCCGTCAATGAATAATTAGAGGTATACAACAACGAGCTGTTTATGGCTATCCTTAAAATTCCTGTAACTTATCTACATCGTCGCGTATTAGATTCATTTGTCTTCGCATGCCATATCTATGTATGTACATATACTATGTGTCTAAAACTAGATGGAACGAAAAAAAAAAAAAAACACAGTGACACTCAGAATCAGGTTAATAAAAATGCCCGGTTTGGGATTTCCACGAAATTGAAATCACTAAAACGAATGAGGAAGAAGTTGGCCGTCGTCCGGCCTGGTAGGGGTTCGACTTAAATAAAGGACATCGTGTCTGAATTGTGTCATAACACCATAGCAAAGCAAACAAACAGAAGAAAACAGAAAATGCTTAATGACATTTGGTCAGGAAAGACACCATGGACGGAAGCCATCCATAATGAACAAAAATAAAAAAAAGGAGACTAAAAATTTCTGTTGCATGCATGTCCTTGTGGACAGATCAATAAAAAACAAACGCTCTCTGTGACAGTTGGAAAAAATATTTTATATTAACCTAATCCAGCAGGAAGGAATGTCCACAGAGGTTGGAAGAAAGCAAAACTCATCGCGAGTTATTAATGGTTGTGAGGAAGTAAAATATCCACTCCAAGAGAGTGCCTGACAGGATGTGAATGGGGTTACACAGGGCTGGATGGGGTAATACCTTTTAGTGCATTTTATGTCATTGTAAAGCTACGGCAATCCGGGTGTATGTGCTTGGTCTTAGGAAAATATTAACTACACCTAGCACCATACAAAAATGTCAGATGAATGTACATGCTAGCATGATCCAGGGTTAGATTCAAATAAAACTCAACATGAATCAGTTCCTCGGTACTGCGACCTGTATCGAATTTTGTCTAACAATGTCCACCAATAACTACACTACACTATACTGTGGCCAAAATTGCGTTCTTGATGCCAAACCTAACATTACTGCCATGGAGAAGTAAACAAAAATGCGTCTGTCAATTCCATCTGTTTGTCAGTACACTAGACTGCAGCCTAAACGGCCGGACGGATTTGCTTCAAACTACATATCTGGTATCTGAAGTCACATCTCGAAATCTGAATTTTCATTTTAACCTGAAAATAAAAGATACTTTGCTTAAGGCCGATTTCGATAAACAACTCTAGCGATTTTGATAAAATTCCATATTTGGATTAGTTTGGTCATGCTATCATGTTTTCACAAAAACTACGTACAACGTAATTTTCGATAATCGGCTACTTCTTTAATAATTGGGTTTAAAATTAATATCTGTGCGACATACCACATTTGCAAGTGAAATTTCGCAGATAACATCAGATGATAGTTATCATTATAATTCAATCCAAAATCCGTTCAAAAGTTAGTAAACTTATACATAGCATGAAGATCCAAGTATTTTGTTAAAAATGCCAGACTCAACCTTAAAATCTAAAAGGGTCTGGCTAAAATCACTTCAGTCATTCTGTACTGGAAACAAAGACTGGGGTTTCGTTTTACCCTAACCGTGAAGCTCAAATTTTATCCCTAAGCATCATTAAAAGTTATAAAAATACACAAGAGTAACAAATATTTAAAAAATTGCTAAGGATTTAAAGGCCTTATCCAATCCAAAGGCCTATTCCAATTTTTCAATAGGGACATAATAATTTTGTATTTTAATACAGACGATTCCACGCCGCCGTGCACAGGATTTGGAAAGCTCTTAGTCCACATTGTGGCGAATTTTGAGAAAAGATCTTGGCCTACACCATTACTAGTAACTCAGGAACTGAAGCATCTTGATCATTTTAAGTGCCGAAACTTGTCCGATTGGGCTCTGGAAAAGTTATGAAGAAAATCCTGAATTTCAGCGGAAAATAATCTTCAGCGATAAAACTCATTTTGGACTTAATGGCTTTCTCAGCAAGTGAAATATGGATTATTAGGCAGCAACAAACCCACATGTGCTTCAAAAGACTCCATTGCATCCACGAAAAGTGATCTTATGGTGTTTGTTTCATACTGGAGGTATGATTGGACCGTATTTTTTCGTCGGTGAAAATGATTGTTATGTTAATGGAGTTCGCTATCGTGTCATGTTAGAAAACTATTTTTGGTCAGAATTGGACTTGACATCAGTGATATGTGGTTCCATCAAGATGGTGCCACATTCCATACTGGTCAAACAATTGATCTATTGAAGGGGAAGTTTGGTAATCCTGTAATCTCGACAATTGAACCCTGGATGGTGCTCATATGAACGAGATCGAATTCCATATTTAAATCTAACATGTGTACTACACTTGAAATAAATTTCAGTCCGATATTTCAATTATTCTGTGTTGTATTTATGTAAATACAAAATTGTTGTATCTTTATTGAAAAACCGTTTACTTTATATTTCCGAAAAACTTTCGCTATATACCCGCAATTGGTCAGAATTGGACTTGACATCAGTGATATGTGGTTCCATCAAGATGGTGCCACATTCCATACTGGTCAAACAATTGATCTATTGAAGGGGAAGTTTGGTAATCGTGTAATCTCGAGAAATTGACCCTGGATGGTGCTCATATGAACGAGATCGAATTCCATATTTAAATATAACATGTGTACTACATCTGGAATAAATATCAACCCGATATCTCAATTATTCTGTGTTTTATTTAAATACAAAATTGTTATATCCTTACTGAAAAACCGTTTACTTTATATTTCCAAAAAACTTTCGCTATATACCCGCAATCTTTAGTTTAGACTTATACGTTTCTGTAGATCACTATCAAGGTTGCTAACTTACCAGATCGGTAATAACTCATTGTGTGCCTAGTACCCTTTAATAGTGTTACCTTTACATTTAAATAACGACTCTTGGAATAGGTGCCAGTTTTTTTAAATGAAGTCTGTCTCAGATGAGAGTTTACAAATTGAAAGGTTGAACTTTTGAATTCAAAAAAATTCCTGTCAAAATGTGATTTAGCAGAATTTTGGATCATACTAAATTTACGTCAAAAATACGGCATAACGTAGACTTGCTGAATTATTTTGAGATAAATTGACTTCGTTTAATGCTGTCCTATGTTCCTATCTATCCTATGTTTGTTGCATATTTTTAAAACATAGATACTTCTTTAAAACATGTACTTATTTATTTGTCTGTTAGATAATTTATTTGCATTGACTTCAATGACTGCACGGTAACATCAATGAATTCAAAGAAATCAAAAGATTACAGTTTATTGATTTCAAGTTTTTGATTGAGGATATCGTTTACTTAAGTCATACCTGACAAATATATGGCTGGTGGATTTTTGTCCGAAATACAAAATGAAACGCTAACATGATTTTACTATTTTACAAAAGTAGATATCGTCAATATGCGAAAGATCAACAAAATGGCGAAAGAGAAATGCGAGTTACCAAGTGCATTTATTTTTCATTAAACAAAAGCTGTCATACAAGCATTTATGTCAAACAAAACTTTCCTGTACTATAGGTGTGAGTATACATAGCAAGTAATTTTCTAAAGTTGACCATTTTCTGGGTATCATTATCTCACAGAGGGCGTTTAGTTTGGACGATTGAATACTACACAAAACCCTGATATTATAATTTAATGGTTTTCCTCTTTATAGGTATGTACGTATGTGTCGGTGGTCATTTTGAGCGGTAGCCAATTTGTTTCTAAAAATATCAACGACTGCACAACAGACCGACCATCACTGCCACTTAATTAGTTAAATCAGAATACACAGCTACCGAAATTCTTATGCAACAATAATTTCCTTGACTTTCGCAATTTGTTGTTATTGTTGCTGTTTCTATCGTTTATAAAAGAAATCCAATTCACCTCTCCTTTTCGTTGTCATTACGGACGAAGTCGGTGGTTTCGCTCATTTCCTTTTTTGTTGTTTTTTTTTCTTTTCAAGTTATTAAAATGAGAGAATGTATCCATCATTTCCGCTTCCATGGTTTTTTCTTCTTCCCGGGCATAGCCTTAGTCACCCACAAGAAGACCAAGTGCGTTGTATTCGTAGTCGTACCAACCAGCTAACAACTTGACTGCTTAGCGAATTCGACCCAAAACGACGTGTTCCGCAGCATGACCGCCGAAGTCGAATGCAAATTAGCATTTAGGGTCATTAGTTTTGATACGTACTATGTGCATGTTGAGTACTACAGACACAGAGATGTGTGAACGGTTTTTAGTACTTATGTACATCGGTTAGAATGATAATTTTATTCACTTGATATTAATTTGAGGATGAATTTTTTGATTAGTTATTTCATAGTAATCTGTTTTTTTTTTCGGGAGTACTGGTCCGGTTCGGCGGTTGAGAGCGGGAGTACAGGTGTTTTTATGGCTTGTCAGCTGGATAGAAGTAGCCATATTCTAACTAGCAAATGGCATAATTATAACTTGTTGCTTGGATTGGAACGCGTCATTATTCATGAAATCAAACAGTTCATTATAAATAAATGCAGATACATGGACAGTACAGCCAGATGCATATCGTTTGTTAAATTGCGTTTATACGTTTCAATGAATTGAGTTAATTGACAGGTGATATGGTCGTTTAAAATGCCTTTGCTATGTATTTGAAGTGTAATCAGGTATTTCATGTTTTGCATCATAGTCTTGGTGTAACCCGAATGAGGTTACCAAAAGAGTAGTCAATTCACTTTTGGAGTTTTGATATACACACGTAAGGACTTTACTTGATGACTTTGAGAGAACTTCATTATTTCTGGCTAATTGCTGTCATCGGTCATTGTCAGGAGTTGACATCGAAATTATTTTTTTTAACTACCGGTGTTAATACGTGGGATAAATGCAAAATGTGATTTCAATATCTACACCAATTGGAGGGACGTTATATACTTTATACATACATATATATTTCCATAAATCGTTTTGCAGATTCATGCTGAATATTTTTTGGTACAACATGCCATGTTATCTGCAACCTAAAACGAAATATAGCTAAAGAATAGTACGTTCTCTACTATGGTATAGCTTGTAGTGTAAAGAAATAAGGGATTCGAACTCTAAAAAGTGTATTTATACAATATTAGTACTAACTATGAAGTAAATGTTGTCCGTCATACAGGCTTGATGGCTGAAAAATGAGTAAGAGTTAGGGGGACAATACGTAGGTTTCCTGACCCTAAGTGGTACATGTTTGTTTTAAAATGTATGTCCACAAATGTAGGTAAAATCCATTTAGGAAATTCCTGTTCTTTTTACTCGTTTTAATAACATTTTTAGAAAATGGTGTACCAATTGGCTAGTACATATTTTTCTTGGACAGCACCAACTTTTTTGTACCTAGTCTTCTAAAGGTGTAAAGACCAAAAGATGATTTTTTTTTGCCTTTTTCCTATAATTGGTCTCCATTCCTAAACAAGCTTGAAGTGCGCAACTGGAGGCAGTTAGCTACTGACCGAGCTAACTAGAGAGCCTTGTTAGTTGAAGCCCAGATTCATCCCGAACTGTAGCGCCACCTAAGAAAGGCATTTTCCATTTGAATTTGTCTGGGATGGATCTTATGTTTTGTGGATTTCTACTGAGATCAGTTGAATTATGTTGCGCGGTAGACCATAGGTAACATAACAACATTTCAGTTTGTAAGGACTTGATCTTATTTCTTGTCAGCAAAGTGTGTTCTTTGACAGTTTTGTAGGTTTTAATAAAGCCTTTTTCTATAAATAGTTACAAATGGGTTAATCTCTCATCTCCGTCATTCATGTACAAGTACCAATATCAGCCTGGTACCTTGTCTTTATCGCCTAATACTCTTTTAATTTTTTGATATTTTGAAGATCATCAAAACAGTAGTATCTATGTACATATTAACTAAAAATAGTTAAAACATAAAAACATGTTTGGTGGAGTATAACAATTTATCAAATGTTGGTCTCAACATTGCAAACGTATTTGAGTTCGTCAGTAGACGGCCAACTATGTTTAAAGTCCTTAACCAAAGATTCGTTGAAGCATATATCACACCTACCTCGAGCAAAATACTGCGTCTAGACAAGATATAGGTGATCATCTACTTCAACTAAAGTCCCGGACTTTTAAAGTTCATTCCATTGTTTTACATCATTTTATTAATAGAGCGACCATCAACTTGAATCCACTCCTAAAGGAAATTACTGGGGTTTTTTATGGAGGCCCTGAATATATTGGAAACTTTGCTAATGACCTTGAATGCAATTGAACCTATCCAAGGCTTTTCAATTTTTCTTGTGGTAAACAATATATATGTCGCTAGCACGACTTCAGAACTACGAATCTGCATTAAGAATTGTTGAATCCAGTTTCTCGATTGGTAGGTATTCATTAGTCAACAGTCCTCAGTATTTAAAGTTGTAAAGCAATACTTTGCATTGTCCTTCAACGAATTTCTGAGTGGTAATTATTTGTGTTCGATTTTAATCCGTCTTGTGATTTTCAAAAGAACGAATCTCATTTTCTATGACAGATATGTACATACATAGATACTAGCTCCTTACTGATATACACATAGGTCTTCTTAGCTTACTCGTATCTTATGTTTTTTTCACCGTTTGGTTTATGTGTTTTTTGAGGTTGGGTATAATATGCGTACTTGCAGATGAAGTTCAAACCGTCTGGACAATTCTGAGTTAACGAACTGATAGAGAAAAATAGTACTAAATTTGCCTTGTTCAATCCAGCTCTCTCCAGTTGGTGAATAGTTGTCATTCGATCAAGTGCCAAGTAGAATTAATTCGTAGATTCTCTCATCTAGACTGTTAGTGTCCATTTGTATCTAACTAGGTGTATACTGCTTGCAGTTCATGGTCAAAATTTGTCATCCACATTTCGAAGGTACTCCAAGAACTATTCAATTCAAAAGACTTTTAACGGCCCTTCAGGGGTATGGTATTCTTCGATTGTCCTTTCATCGTACCACATAATTGTGTACTGACATAAAAGTGCTCGGTGCCAGCTTTTACAAATTTAATGATGCTAATAGGTCCTTAAGTCGTTGATCCTTTTTCTCCTTTTTGATACTGCTGAGATCGGTGGAACCAACAAAGGTCTCAATCCAAGTATATAATTACGTTGATCCTAAACACCCGCTTTAATAGCCTAACTTTAGTAAAAACGAAAAAGTGTGACTTCCATTTCATTGAAAGTTAAACTTTAATATTTCCATCAAAACGATGACTCATTTGATTTCTTTTCTCCTTACAGAAGGCCGAGAATGCGTCAATTGTGGCGCCACATCAACGCCGCTATGGCGAAGGGACGGCACCGGGCACTATCTGTGCAACGCATGCGGACTGTATTACAAAATGAATGGACAAAATAGACCACTGATTAAGCCAAAGCGAAGACTGGTAAGTATATACAACAACCTGTCAAAAGAATGTACCCTATGCCAACTTTAGGAAAAGTAAAAAAAAAAAAAAAAACACCATATCCTCGGGTCATTGTCCATGTCCCTACAAAAAGAAAAGCAAAAAAAAAGTCGAACCAAATTAAAGTGGAAGACTGTGAAAGGTGAACAACCTGGATTGTGACAACCCCTAAAAGTAAAGTTGCCTGGATCTCTGGTTTAGGATGCCATCCTGTTACCAGTTTTTCTCTCTTATGCATGCATACACACGCGCCAGATAGCCAGAAGGATGTGTATAGGCATATTCGTCAATTATAACCAGGTCGTCGTCGATATTCTTTCTATCGATAGCCGGGGCAATTTAATCGAAAGAGAGGTGTGTTGCTTAGCGAAAGATGAGAAAAGACGGGAATGGGTGACTCCAAACGCGAAATCATTTCCCTTCTACCTATTCATTCCCATCATCACAGCACAGCCTTCTTAATTACCCAAACAAATCATTAGGAGAACACATAAAAAAAAAATTTGAGAAAATTTTTTTAGACAACCTTTACGATTAGCATCAGGTCCCCAAAGTCTCCATCTTCATCTTCATCTTTGGATTGTTTTGGTTTTTTTTTTTTCGGGAATATTTCATGGATCGCCTGTGCGCGCGCGTGAGTTTTATGTAAATTTCTCCTCCAGGGTGGTGCTGGGACATCCATCGGATTGGGCATCTCAAATGTCATAATAGTGTCTGTCTCGTCGTCGTCGGTCGTTGTCGTTCTCGTTTTCGTCTTCCAGGAAAAACTCCGAGAGAGATTTTTCTCATTCGAAAGTATCGCATGTTTTTGGGTGTTTAGCTGTTTTGCCTGTGTGGCGCCATCACCTCCATATCAGTGGAAAAAAAACCCATTGACACGGAAGATTATAGTGCGCCTACCTATCGCTCTATCTGTATTCTATTCCAATCTACCTGGCTGTTAATGCATGTGCCCCTCCTCTGGTGCTGCCGTTGTGCTGCTGCTGCTGGTGATTTCCATAAATTTCCTATCCAATGCTGGGATTGAGTGTTAAACGGTGAACATAAATATTTAAATTAATTAACGAGGGTTCCATAGAGCGAACCCGGTATTTGAGAGATGTTGTTGTCGTTGTCGATGGTGCACAGCCATCTTTGAAGAAAGTTGCTACTCTCTACAACTGCAGCAGGCACAGTCGTCAGGTGCAGGGGACAACAAAAAACTTTTGCGCTTGGACAACGGCCGATGCCACACATCTCATTCGAGTCGAATCTCCACTCCTAATTACCATTTCAGTATCTGAGAGGACAGTGCACATTCTACTGAACTGTGCTTCCTTGTGTGCTGGTTGGGTTGTGGTGCTGGTGACACAGGGCCCAGCTCTGGGTGGCAATTGAATTGATTTAAGGTTACATGGCATTTGTTTGGGTTTTTGCTGCGATGTGACGCGCGTTTCGCCATTGTTCGGCAGCTGATGTGCCTCCGGTGTTCCGCAGGCGGTATTTGTTGACTTATTTCTTATTCAATGATAATTTATAGCTCACTTTAAATATATAATTTTCGTTCCGTTCCGGAGAGCCTATGTTCATGCCGCTCTCTGATGGCGGTGGTGACATTGATCCTTTTGTGCGAATTTACGATTCTTTTCGACTAAAAGCCGAACAACGACGACGACGACAACCGAAGAAGAAGAAGGCAGCCGAAACGAAACACTAATAAAGTATCTTTTATGTGACACGTTGATGGCGGAAAACAGCGGGGGCATCTCCTCAGCGTTCTCATTGTCTTGCGCGAATTCCGCCAGAGGCACCTGTAATTAAAGCAAAACAATCACCATGGAGCAACCACCACTACCACCACCAACAACAACAATAAAAACAATGATGATGGCAGCAGCAGCGTAAAGTATTATCGGTCGGTTGGTCGATTGGTTTGCTGGTTGTTCTCTCACCTTGACTCACTTGCTTAGGGTTTAACGCTTAACACACGAACCCGGGCCAGAGCCACTCTACTATGTATAGAGTGCATTTTAGTGCCCAGAGGTGGTGGGCCAAGTCAATGGTGCTAGTATACTGGCGGCGGTGGTGCTTGTGGTGGGTGGTTCCACATGAATATGTTGGCCGTGCCGCGTTGCCGCATGTTTCACATGCAAAATAACTCCGTTCGTTGCGGTATTGTGTTTGGCATGTTGTAAGCAATGTGCTTGGCTCTAATGAATGGCGCAACGTTGTTGTAGAAAAATGTGTACATAAACATACGAAAAAGAATAAGAAAAAAAAAAAAAACACACACCCGAGAATACAGAATTAATAATCATAATTTGACATTTACTATGACAGACGTTCTCTTTGTTTTCAACTCTGTAAATTATGGCATAAAGCAAAACAATCAGGCAACACTACAGAAAGCAGCTGTTCGAGAATGCCTACCCTAAGGCGTTGGTTAAAGTTTATGACAGTTCTTGAATGCGGATCCTACTTGCGTTATTCATTTTCAACAGCAAATTATGTCCGGCTTTTCCAAGTCACGTTGAAACGGGGCTTTGAAGATTGAGTTTCTACGTAGCGTCGAGTTTCTGAAGTAAACCGTGGCTGTTTAGCTGATATTCCGTTTTTCACTTCCACCGAGAATCATTTTGTAAGCACTGATTGTAATCCTGTTTTAAGTTTTCCATGATCAAGTCATACATCTTTTCAGAGTATCGTACTCAGCGGAGCGCAACTCTGATGAAAAATGAAGCGAAGGATGCTTAAACAGACCTAGGGTGTCTGTGAATGAATTACATGATGTGCAGCCTAAATAAATTAGGCCTGGCCCTAAAAAAAAGCATTGACAGCAACGGAAGTTCAGCACGAAACTAAAGACGAAAGGAGCTTAGATAAATGTGAGCCGTTCAACTCCGCTCATTCTTAGCTCATTCAGGCGATCTCATAAGGAATTGAGATATTGGTAGAAACCTAGCTATTAGCTAATGATACTTAACAAAAAGCAGATGCGCTGGTATTTAGAAATAATTTAAGCAACTGGAGAAGCACTTCCATCTACAAAATCGAAGAGTTCCGCACAGTTCAAATAAAACCGAAATATTAAGACTAACTCAGAGTTTTGTCTTATTAGTATCCTATCCACATTCGTCATCAATCTGCCTTTTGTGCAACACCAACCAGAAGTAGGTACGAACTCTGTTAGCCCTAAATTATCGCACACGAAGTCTAACTATATTTTAAAGTCATGTTTTCGAAGCCTGATTAAACATATTTAAAACCCAGTTGAAGAGGTATCTATCACATCTTTTAGATATTCGTATGGTGTATTTATCTATTCACCAAAGTAGACGTACCTACTTGGTTCGGAGAAACTCAGATAAGCGACGCAACTAGAAGCTTTAAGCACAATAACAGCCCGAGACTTAAATGTTGGCTTTAATTTGGATAAACAGAAATAAATACTAATCTAATGCAAGGCTGATAAAATCTTAAGTTTAAGTTAAGTCGAAAGGTTTGACGAAGAGGAGGTATTCAATTCTGTCACGTCATTGACTCTACTACGTAGAGTAGTAATCAGTCAAACATTGCTATGGTTCCTAAGTCTGACTCGTTTGGACGAACCCAGCCTAGCAGAAGAAAACCCTGCACCCATGTCTTTATATAGTATAAACAGTAGTCGATTACTTGACTTGCTTTTCTTTTCCCAGTTTTAGTGTTCTCCAGATTTATACCTATTAGACCAATATTGCAAGCAAGACAAAACGACCTTTTTAGGGCTTCT
The DNA here is from genome assembly GCA_905220385.1 of Xylota sylvarum. Lineage (NCBI taxonomy): Eukaryota > Metazoa > Arthropoda > Insecta > Diptera > Syrphidae > Xylota > Xylota sylvarum. The sequence continues at coordinate 66,341,717 of LR999958.1, read as the reverse complement.
TACATACATATGTATGTATGAATGCATGCACGTATATAAGCAGATAAGTACTAATGAATTCTTTCAGAGTAGGTGTCCAAAAGCAAAATCTAAACCAATGCCACCTACCGGAACACCGACTACATAAAGTCCAATCAAAGTCGCTCATAACTTCATTCCTCCGACAGAGAGAGAAAAAAAAAAAAAGTAGTAAAACGAAAAATAAGTCTCCACTATAAATTCGTGCCGGAGTATTACGAGCTTCCGTTAAGCATGCAAGCGCTTCCACTGTGGTCATCATCAGTCAACTTCACCACCACCACCACCACTACCACCAGCAGTTATGTAGTATCTTTCTGTTTGACTGAAGAACAACCCCATTTACCACGACAATTGCAGCTACCATACCATTCTCGAACTTGCGGTCAATTGTTGTTATCGATTAAAATGCATGTTCATGTCTGCAGTAGCCACAACAGATATATGTATGTTTGTATCTGAATAGCGCGCATGAAATATGAAAGCAAATCGATAGATACATACTCGTACAACACTTTGAGAAGTAAGGGCAACTAGCCAGCAGTGCGCTGGATTTGTCTGCCGCGCCATCGAACGTGTGTTTAGTGACAAATATTAATGACACTTTTCGTGCCTCGTTTCGACTCAGTTTTAATGTATGCACTCCATTACTTCGAATAGGCCGGCCCTAGGTCTTCTTGGCTGCCCTTCACTCGTTGTCGTTATTGTCGTTCGTCGTCGTTGGTAGCCGCCACATACATAGTAGATTCGAATACATTAAAAACTTTGGCTCGTAAAATTCGACGCTAATGAATGTAATTGCGTGGCACTCACAATAGAGCCTCTTGTTGTTCCACGAATTCGATTGAATCATTAATAATTCAATTGCATGGGTTGTGTGAAGACCAAAAGTGCCGAATGACATTATTCATTCGGTGCGCTGCGCAGTGCGAGGGTGGGAGGAGTCGCATTGTGCACCTTAAAGATTTCGAGTGTGCAGCAATGACCTTTCCTCGGATTTCTGTGTAATCTGTCCACTCAGAAGATCTTCATCGATGTCAGAGTGTACATTGAATGCAAATATTGAGAGGCAAAGTCAGGCGTGAGCACACCTGCCGCCATCGTCTTCGATGCCGGATTGATAATTAATTTGCTGCAAACATGAATTACTGGCAACTTGGCGACTGAATGCTGAACGAATCGACAACTGCATGAATATGCAACATGACAATATTTACTGTGGGAAAATCACCACTAATTGCATACATTATATCGAGGAATTACTAGCCGCGCTGTGTGCTTGGTCGGTCGGTTGGTGTGCCTTATTATGACATATTGTGCACAGCGCACAACCTCTGGAAGAATCTTGGGACGGGCTGCTGGACACATAAGTCACGAGTTTTCATTACAGGATTGTATCATAGTTGGCGGCGACGAACAGATAGTTTTAGGAGCTTGTTCATCGCGATCGATAGTACAACGCGCCACTTTTCATTCGTTTGTGTTTTTTTTTTTTTGCTATAAAACTTTTTTTTTTGTTTTTATAGCCAAGATGTGATTAATTTGACCGTCACTCGGGTGTTGGTTGAGGAGTACCACTTGAACTTGTGGCAGGGTACAGCTAGAGTAAGACTTGCGTGTAAATTGACTTCGGGTCATGGAATGTGGTGACCAAGGAGAATTTATTTTGTTTTTCTCCGCCGCCGCGCCAGTTGAAACGAAACGCATATAGCAGGTGAAACTTTAAGTTGAGAATTTATAGGGTGTGTCTGGAGTTGTTTAAGTATTTGTTTACATTTTACTTAAAGCCAAGGATTACCACGAGGAAAAAATAGCTAATAGTAGTAGAAAGCATACATACATATGTACATATGTACATGTTCGGTGTAGGTAATATTCTTCAAGTTTATAATTTGCAATCGTGTGACTATACCTACAGTCCACAATTCACAGAAGATAATCACATTGTTTGTATTACGGTATAGTTGGTTATAGTAAAACCATCCTGTCGAATTTGTAGGTATCTAAAGTTGTCATTTACAGATTTTGTGATACTTCTTCGACGATTCGTTCGAGGAATTTGTTCCATAAATGGTTCCACCCTCGTGGATCTCCTCGCCTCCGAAACTTCCTTAGTTTTTGAGTGTGATACCACCACAGAGTGTTGTGCCTCGTGATCACTCCAATAAGTGTAGAAAGAGATTTGATCGATCAGTTTTCATCGAACGTATGCCAATATTTTCTTGTTAATATAAGTACAAGAGTACAAGTATTCAAATAACATTATTCATTGTATGCTTCCATTAGCACTTGGTTTTTCTTCTTCAAGCCTGAATGTACAAGTCGGGATATTTGAACAGTAGTCGACTTGAATATAATTTTGAATATGTATTTGTCAGCTTTCTTATCTCTGGTACGCCTTTATGAATTTGAGTTATTCTTGAAAGTACCTACATATTTCATAAACATCGATTTGATTTTTGTAGCAGATATCGTGTTTTGTTGCCTGGCTATATCTGGAAGTGGTACTTACGCAGTCTCACGAACATAGGTGATTCACATGTTTGCCATTTAATGACCACATTTGTTGGTTCTTATGATTATTTCAAAAATATTTCTCCTTTCTTAATACCCTTTTGTATTCACTTAAACCTAGCCACATTCCATTGGCAAAGCCTACCGAAACCCTATTCTATTCATACACTCTAGATCCATCCTTAGCGTTGAATGCCTTGTGTCACTGGTTGTCACTACAAACAATCTTTCATCAATTATCCAGTGTACTACATAGAGTAAAGCAAAATACTTTCAATCCAAAATACATCCGCCATTTTGTCCAGGGTTTAAGAGAATTTGATCTCATTGTCCAATATTATCTAATTCCAGTCGGCGCAGTGGTATGTGCTTCGGACTTCTGTGCGAAGCATTCAAGGTTCAAACGCATGTCACAAAATATAAAAGAAATCTTATCTAAGTGGCTCAGTTGATACAAATTAATTGCAATAGCTTATTGCATTTTAAAAGTAGGTTACATACGTATTTCTATTTTAGTGCCCATTAGACTTTTGCTTTCTGAAGTGGCCTCATGCTTTGATGTTTTCTGCACTATGAACTAACATTTTTTTACAATTTTTTCTACAACTTTAACGAAATAGCACAAAATTTGCCAAGCTTTGCCAGTATTTGGCTCAGGGTCCACTTCTACATCTCGGTTTCTAATCATATACAAGGAAATTTAGCTCTTGCAGAGGCATATTCCTAGGATATATCCTTTGATATGAAGCCCTGTAAAAATTTGGAAGATTACATAAGATGCAGCGGTTCCTATGTATGCTTCAGTGTGCAATTTAATCCAAAAATAGTAAGCAGATATATAAATATGTTCATCTGTAAAGCCGACGGTCTTCCTCATCCCATACTATTTTGATCAAATATGCTGGCGTGTCGTAAGACCTTACTGCCACGTAGAACCTTCAAACTTTACTTCTTAATGCTCCATTTCTCGCGATTTTGTGGCATTTCATATTGGAAATGTGAATTTGACTTGACAAATACAAATGAAGAACGGTTTAACGATTACTAATACGTCCTTCAGCCGATTTTTGATTTTTAGTAGGTACGTGTGCCTTTTATTAGCGATCCACTTGAACTTTCATTCTTTACATGGCGAACTTGTATCATCAATGTAGGAATGTCACATATTCATATGCATGTACATATGTACATGTGTATACGCGTGGTTAAGCATATGTCATTAACTGAGAAATTGTGTGGGTATACACTACTGGCCTAAGTATTCAGCCTTGCGGCACACCTTGCAATTTTGAGATTGGTTCTCGTCTTCACTTGCATTCTGACTAAAAACGTGATAATGCACTTTGTCTTTAAGAACGCATCTGGTACTGAAAATTCCTAATCAGGAATCATGCATATACATACATATGTATGTGCATATATAAGTAAGTATGTAAGTGCATATGTGTATCAAAATTTTACATGATACGCAAACTTTCGTCTTTCTGAAGCCCCCAAAGCGAGGCAATATGCAACAAACTAACAGCAACAACAACAGCAAAACCGAAGCAAAACATCTTGCCTTGTTCATTATGTTATTGGCACGCCCAGTTTCGATGGTATAACAAAAAAAAACACAAAAAGGAATCTTTTTAAACTCTAATTTCAGATATCGTTAACTTTTTAATTGATCAGCACACACAGAAGACGCAACGCAACAACGTAAAACTTTGTGTTGTGCATCTTCATCGTCGCCGTCGTAGTCGTCGTCGTCGTCGTCGTCTTCATCATCATCATCATCATCATCATCGTCGACGTCGTCGTTACTGCAAATGCAGATGATTGCCTCCCTCTTCTATCCGCGCATCCTTTGACAGTCAAACTACATAACCACGGAAGAGGGAGATTCTGTCTTCCCTTCCTAATATTTCGCGTTACAACCCACCGTCATCGTCAGATTGAAAATATCGTTTGCTCACTAAACCTCATCTCAAACTAGGTATCCACAAATACAAAAAAAATAAAAAAAAGGATATCTTGGGAATTTCCCACGATCAAAGTTGATCGATTTATATTTTAGTTTTACCAAAAACTTTTAACCTCTTTAAGGATGGAATAAAAATTTGTCTTGCGCCATATGGAAGGTGTATTGATTTTTATTTTCCTGTTTGCCTTTCTCTGTGTGTATCCTTTCTAACAGAAGTTTGCGCGAAATTCCTCCACTTTAAAGATCCGCCTTAGAGGTTGTTGCGAATATTTATTTACACAGAGATTGTTGGTGGATACGGTGTCCTGATTTCATTCACATTGCATATTGTGTGCACTCGCATGGTTCACATAAAACACACACCCATACCCATACAGAAGCATAGACGCGACGGAGAAAGAGAGACAATAAATTTCAGTATCGGTGTGTACACTGTACAAAAGGGGAAAGCAAGGACTATACACTGTTTTGGGGTGGATATCGACCAATCACGTGACTTAAATAAGGCACCCTAGCAACGAGAATGTAAGCATCCCTAGCAACGACAACATTATTTACCACGCCCTGGAGAAATTTCCTCCTTTTTGAAAAGACGCACACTGTATACATAGAAAAAATAGAAACATACAGCCACCCCACAGCCACCGTCGCCGCCGCCGCCACAGCACAAAAGGATACTCCTGCCTGTGAGAGACCAAGTGAGCTCTTTGTCCTCGATTTGGATACATTTTTTTTTATTCCTTTTCTCATTTTAGTTCCGTTTTGGTGCTGTCTAGGTTTTCTTTTCTACTTCTACTTGTTTATATAATGAGTTGAGTATATCATATTGTATTTTCGTTCTGCGCACACGAGAAAAAAAAACGAGAAGAAAAATGGAGATGCTGGAGATGGAACACCCCTCCCAGGGACTCGGGTAGACAATCTTTTATCTTGTTCCTTATCTGGCAAACATATTAGAATCAAAGTCCGTTTATAACTAAAAGATTGTAAAGATTGCAAAGGGCATTGCTACTTGCTTTAGATTCAGATACATTGTATCTATGCATCTGTACATTCGAATGCCGACGGGATTTCTGATGAAATTTACTTTTTTTTTGTTTAATTTCCCAGCATAGATATGTCAACACTATTGGGGAGTCTACCTGCTGTCATTGGGTGTCTTATCAGTTTTCAATTATTTTTTTGTGAACTCCCCGATAAGGATCTATTAGAAAATTTTAACTTCTTGTTCGTTTGAAAATTAATATTTCTTTTTTCTCCTTGCCCTCCTCAACCAACAACTTTATCTTATGATTGATATAGATAGCATACCTAAGTAATCAATTTATGTGTGTGGTGATAGGAAATTTTTTTTTTTTTATCAAAACCCCCAAAAAATAGTGGCGATGCGATAAGGTTATCACAAACGGCTTCTGCGAAAGTTTCAAAAAATATAAAACATTTTTTTGTATCGGTTTTATTTATTTGTTAGGGGTGATGAAATAACTATTTGAAATTTTTATTGACCACTTTACACAGGTAGTCGTCGTATTGACTTCCAGAAACAAATTGACTATGACTATAAGACATATTAGCATATCGCTTTAAGTAGGGGCTCTTGCGGATCGTTTTACTTTTTTAATTGCTGTGTGCGGCTTCGACCGTGCCTTAATTTAATTAATTTGGTGTGGATTGGTTGGAGCGCATTATGGCTTCTTTTAATTTCATTGACATACCGAAAATAAGTTTATATACCTGATTCTCTAGTGCGGCGGTTGGTTGAATAAATTAAATGTGAAATAAGGAAAAAATCGATTAAAAATGCAAAAACTCAACCAATGATAAAATGCCGACAAAGTCCGACTCACAACAAACATGGAAATGAATTTTTTTTTTCTGTTTTTAAGACGCACAGGCAAAATAACACAAGAGATCCGATAAAAAACCAGTAAGGAACATAAAACAGAACAGCGAAGCACAAACGGCCGGAGTTGGAATAGAGCCGAGCTACAGCATCAGTTTAAATAACAAAAAAAGTTAAACTTATGTTTTAGCTTGCTGCCCAATCAAAAAGCCCCGCAAGAGAATAACACTGTGTGATATATTCTTTATTGGCTTTTCGGGGACCGGTATCAAAAAAGGAAGATCACCGCCACGCGAGATGTGTCTCTGTGGTTTTATTTTGCTTATGACCTTAGAGGTAGAGTATTTTACACGTCAATAAATATATGTGTATAACCACTCGGCTTTCTTCTCACGCCTCCAAAAAGCAAAGCAAACAAAAAAATCGCTTGTCGTGCCGTAATTAACGGCAGCTTATTTAATGTGAATACACGGGTATTTATTATTGTTGGTTTGTCGAATTTAAAATAATTTATTTGGTAAATCAAATTTGAGTCGAGAATATTTTCTTTAGTCATTCTTGGCGGCCGATAAACTTGGCTAATTAAGTGGCACGGTTTTAGTCGATTATTACAGTGGCAGACGGAGATAAAGGATCTGCTTAAGATTGTGAGCCCCCACAGTGCAATATGATGGTGCGGTCGTCCTTCGGAACAGTAGGTAACCTTAATTTACTTGCAGGGAGCCTTTGTTAAGTGGGCTATACATACATATGTATTTGAAAACTCGTTTTTAATGAAAAACACCTCATCTCTTTGGGGACTGGAACTCTAGGATTTATTTTATCATTTTAACCGCAATTATGTGACTTTGGATGTAAGGGAGCAAAACAGTTGCATCGACCAGTAAAGAACCACAAGGTCTACATCCATTCACGATTCAGGTGCATCGACCAAAACAGCGTTAGCCTACTGTTTAATGCCGTGTCGGAATTTTTTTATTTCAGAAGCTTTTTCATGATAAATATACTCTCGGATGTTTGTCAGATGCTCGCGAGATGTAGGACCGTGGAAAAAAAACTTTGATGTTGTCTGCGAACTGAATGTCGAACCTTCCGCTCGTAGCGGTAGCGCTATGTATTGATGTGATGTTGGTGCGGCTTAATTTTCAAAAGAATAAGGCCTGCACAAGCCCAAAACCAGAGGTTACTCGACAATCACTCTCGGGTTTTCTGTGCTCCAGATGCAACAGTTCTGCTTTACAACAAAGCCATGGAAATAGGCTCCGTCACTCATAAAGATTTTCTTGAAAAAATCATCATCACCTTCATGGTCCAGAGTCACCTAAACTTTGTATGGATGCATTTCAGGATCGTTGTGCAAAATGCAGTGTAGGCTGATGGGAGATATGTATGCCTAATAGCTGGGAACGTCTTTTTTTGACAAACCTGAGTTTTTAGGCACACTTTCAGTCACAGCAATAATGATTACTACTGATCTGGCTTTACGAGAGGACGAGCTGGAGTTTTCACATCACTAACCTAACCGGTTGAGTACAATTTTTTGGTTCTTAAAGTTGCGTCACAGCGACCAAACAAAGTACGAAATTTACGAAATGTCTCCACGAATTTTTAACAATTTCTGTGCGTTGTTCACTCATATATACATACATACATATGTATATCGTTTAATTTTCTTAAACCGTATAATTTTTACTTACGAGCTGTCAAGGAATGACAGCTTTATGAATAAAAGTTCAAAAATACCGTGAAATTTAAAATAAAACCTCTTAATGAAGGACCCTTTACATTACTTAAACCCTGGCACCTTTTATTAGCTATAAAGTGTTAATAATATCTACTTCGTTCACTTTCCAGAGTTAAATTCATCCTCTCTTCTGCCTGGTTGCGTGAGAAATTGTTCTCTCACGGAAGGGCCGCGTTAAACTCAAACCAGAAACTAAGGCGTCTTTAGGTTAATTGCACTAATAAAATTCTATAGGACAATACCAGACGAAGTAGTTTAGACCACTGAAGGCCGCGTCACAAATGGCTAGTTTCCTGGTCTGAAACCACACTGATAGGGGTCAATCAGGTTGTTGACGAATGGTTTCAGACGTTCACACAATATGACAGATAGGATCTTGTACGCGATGTTGAGGAAACTGATACCTCTGTAATTGGCGCAATTGAGGGGATCTCCTTTCTTGTGGATCGGACATACGGTGCTGAGATTCCATTCATCAGGTATACACTGCGTTGGTGTATACTCTCTACCAGGTCATTTCAGCTCGGCTGGTAAGCAGCCTTGTTGGACTTAAGTTTGGATATTGCTATCCTCACTTCGTTTTGGTCAGGTGGATAAAAGTTTTGGTTATCATCGTCTATGTTGAATGGTTTATTTCAGAAGCTAGGCCCTGGGTCCCTAATTATTTGAATTTGTAGGTTATTTCATTCCGGATCTCAATAGATCTCTTATCCGATAATGCAAAATAAAGTATAAGAATGTCATTCTCGCAGATCTGCGAAGAAAACAGAAAGCTGCTTCACCAAGAAGCGATAAGATACTGTGGGTAGGTGGAGTTATTATCTGATTTCGATTATAAAACCCAAGATAAGCAGAAATTATATTGAACTGAACTATCATTGCTGCTAATCCTCCATCGTTTTGTTCATGATGACTCCACGGAATGCCCGGTATATCTTGAATAAGACAAAGACCCAGAGCATGTAGAGTTTAACTGTCCAAGGTTTATCGAAAAAAAGCAAAACTGAAATATCAAAAGAATATTACACTTTAACAAGGAACCATAATCGCAGAATGACTAGAGCCTTGTAAGCACAGTTTTGACTGTCATACAAATCGAACTCAGGCGGACAGAGAAGTGTGCAACGAACGCAGGTAAGGAAGGCCGTGTAAAACTGCAAAAATTGCGTCCCGTAAAGTAATACCTAACAGCAGTCCCACGGGATGAGACTCTGAGCTAGCTAGCCTGAGTTTAGTGAGAAGTAATCTCGCATTACCGTGTAACCTTTCTACCGTTCCCTTTGGAAGATCACCCTCCGTTTTCGACTGACAGTGGTAGCCATTTTCTAAGTAACTTAGTCATAAAACCATACTAATTCGACGATAGACCTGAACAGTCGCCGCTTGTAACAACCTACTGGTCAATGTCAATTTCTATGTTATCGACTAGCAACATTAGCAGCGTATTACGATACAATTTTACAGAGGCTTGTATACTGGATTTATTTTCAACCGATCTGCTAAGTAATTTGTATGAGTGATTGTCTAAAGTTTGACAATGTTGCGTTTCCAGATAGTTTGTGTCTATTTTTAGACAGAACTGGTTATGTAGTTTTAAGATTTAGTAAGGTATCAGGGTTGCCGAGTAGTAGCAACATATTGGTGAATAAATTTTTTAAAAAAATGTCCCTTAACATATTAATTACAAACTAGAAATGTTTAACCATTACGTGGCACATGATTCAAGTTATTCGATCTACAAGTAAAACTCTTGAGTTCCTAGACTGATGTATAGTTATTATTCCGCCATTTTAATGTGTAGTAGAAGTTGATCTTGCACGTGCAAACATACACGTACTAGTCGAATTTTAAATTTTTAATCTTGGGCCTAATTTTAAGATTTTTAGTCATTGAATCATGTTTAGTTTAGCTGTGACCGGGAACTCTGTCTTCGATGTATTTCTGATGATTTCCCTCTAACGTGTAGCTTTTCATGAAACTTTCTGATCTCTTCTACAAATATTCGCTACTCTACAAGCTGCTACCTAATCAAAATTATAATTCACTTTTCCTTGTGGACAGTCGTTATATAAACTCGACTTCATTCAAAAGGAATTCCACCAGGATCCATTGATCATACGTTCATATGTTGGTACAACACGCAAAATAAAAAAAAAACACATTGTCAATCCAAATGACAAAGATGAATGAATTAGCTGTCAGAAAAACAACGAAACGCCCGCAAAATGCTTGAGAGAAAAATGCAATACCCACACGTTCGACTCGACTCGAGTCGACGTCTAAGGCGCTTTTGATCGATTTTAGGAAGTTCATTCTTAGTTCCACATAACATTCTGTCACTAAACATCCCAACCTCAGAGATAAACATTTTTTTTTTGAAGAAGAAGAAAACAAAAAGATATCGAATACCAGGTTATATTTATTATGCCTTCGTGTAGCCTCCACCTTCATTCGTTTTGTGGTCCCTCTGAACCATTATCATCAACAACCTCTGCGATCATGTCTGACGTTGATTTTTAATTGATGTTTTTCCAATCGTTTTGTGTGTTATTCACCTGCAGAGAGACTCGGGCGACTCTGTTCTCGACCGAGTCCGAGTCCGATACAAACATCAAATTAAGGTGTAAAATGGAAAATAAAACGTTCCGTACCAACAAACGAACAAACGACGAGCCCAAGTGAGACATTACACACGATTCTTGCGTTCCTGCTCATCTGTTATGTTAACGATGTTGTAACATTTTGCCCATTTCATTTGGGTTGGAGAACGTTTATTTCCCAATCGAAGGAAGAAGGATGCCAACCGAAGCGAGTGCGAAATAAAATTAATTTCGACGCCCACAAGCCTAATGAATTGAATATGGATGAGAGGACACAAATGTTGTGTTGTGTCCTGGACAAGTGTAATTATTCGACCCGAGGTATAAATTAAGACGTTTAACATGACATGACTCCCCCGTGTCTCTGTACAAAGTTGTAAATGGATGGAGAGTTGTTGGCACATTTGAGTAAATTTTAGGGACATCCTGAGCTTTTATCATACTAATTTCAAATTTCAATTTCTGACTTTGCAGTCGCTGCAGAGCGCGGCCAAGCGAGCGGGGACATCCTGTGCGAATTGCAAGACCACAACAACAACCCTTTGGCGGCGGAACGCCAGCGGTGAACCAGTGTGCAATGCCTGCGGTCTTTATTATAAGCTTCACAATGTAAGTATGGACATTTTCTTTTTTTCTTTTTTTTGCTTTCTTATGTAAATTTGATCCTTTTTGAGATACAGTATGCTTCCGGGGGTAAATTCATATAAATAACGTTAGAGGCGCGCCAATATTTTGTATTCGGTATAGACGGGGGTACATTAGCGGAAATCCGGTCTCACACTGAGTGAACTATGCTCACCACTCCCCGGTTTATGTTAAACACAATCTCATCTAGGAAAATGGGTGCTCACTGCTGCTGCTGCTGCTGCTGCTGTACGCTAATAAACGAAAGGAAATATTACAACAAAACAGCTCATCACCAACTACCGACCGGTTGCCCCCCCACCCAGAATCTAGACTAGATCTCTTAACAAATTTGCAGAAAGAAAAACTATTCGAAGTACGAGTAGGAAAACGGAAAACAAATTCGAGGTCTCAGCCCTCGTTAAGTGCTTAAGCGATTTCACACACCATTTCCTCCCTATTCATGTGTGTGCGTGTGTATGTGCGTGTATCTGTGACTCTCGAAATGAAATTATACTTTCCTCCCAGGATCTCGCATCGCACTGATGTTGTTTGCGCATCTTTTGTTGTGTTGCTCTGCTGATTGGGAAATAATGCTGGGAAAGGAGGTTTATAGGTTGACATAATCCCGCCAGCCAAAGATGATACATGTATACCTACCGACATACATTGTGGACGGATGCAGTCTGCCGATACGCGATAAACACACGACGGTAGATTAAATAAATGAGATTTCAGATTTAAGACTAGGGTGAGCTCTACATGGTGGAAAGTTAGCTAGCCACGGTTCACTGGCGTGGAAGGTAAATTCAATTTCATCCCTTTTCCGCTTTATTTTTTTTTTTCCTCTCGTATGTCCTGGATCTGTGGAAGCGTGCGGGGGATTGATGAATTAGTTGACACTTTGTGAAAGCGAACGCACACTTTAAATATGAATTAAGTGGGTAATTTTTATCTCATTTTTCTGGGGTGCCCGACGGTAGATGGTAATGGGATCATTTAAGTCCTTTGTTAATACACAACCTCCATGGGTGGGGAGAGGGTTTTTTTTTTCGTTTCGTCTGATCCTGGGGCTGTTTGTTTGGGGAGTTTTTTTTTGACACTTCATGGTAGATGGAAAAGTTTTTTTTTTTCCGAAAGTGAAATTCACAAGTCAGACTAGGTCATTTTTGGAAATGAATGGTCATTTGGAGAAAAAAATGAGAAGCCTGTTGGTCGTTAGGTGGCGAAATGTTCCTTTATCCGTGTGCAATTACTTTTATTTATTTGAAAAGTTTTGAAGATCCGGATGTAGGCACTGCTGAAGTGCCCAATAGGGATATTAAGGAAATTTATTTTTCAGAGTATGAATGACTAAAAAATTCAATGGAGTTGGTACTCGTGTAACAAAGGCCGCAGTTTTGAACTACATATTTACAGTGCGTGTTATTTTTTTAATGATTTTACTCAGTGCCTCTCAAAACAGAAATGAGTGAACAAATAAATCAGACCCTCTATCTTTTTGACATCAAATGCAACTTTGGTGTATCCAAAGGAATAGTTGGCTGTCATACAAAGTACAAGTCCTATATGAACTTCATTATTATTATACACACGTTTGAATATTCTTCAAAACATCTACCCGATAACATAAACAGGCAAGCAGTTACTGAGAATATGCTTGGTACTAGACGGTGTTACTACAGTCATTACCATGGCAGATGTTCCATGAAATCAAAGGAATGATTCCTAGCTAAACGACTTCCAACCAAGCAAGTCATATCTACATGTTTTACTGAAGAAAAAAATTGTTTAGACAAAAGATGAGGTATAAGAGCTCTGTTGGAAACTTGATGTTATAAATTGCTATGACCTAAGTCTATGTCTTGATATGTATCGACCAAACCCGGACACAAGCATCAGTCAAGTTTTTCGAACCTAAAAATTGTTTAAAATGGCTCCCCAAATCATATCATTTTCCAGATTAAATATCAATTATTTACACTAATCGTAGAAGGTATCCGAGGTAAATACACTATAGAGGTTATTGTATAGTCAGTACTGAATACACTCAAGTATAGTCTACTGAATACACTCAAGTCTGGATTTGTAAAAGAATGTTGCACTCAAGGCTTTGAGAGAGTACAAAAGATAAGTAATGGCAATACACTAGATTTTGGGCGTCAAGCTTTAGAAAAAGTGAATACTTTTAAAGGCAATTTGACGTTCGATGTTTGTCCTGAGATCGTCTAAAGTCTTTGACTTATAGGCATATGTAGACCATGGGCTTGACATATCTCCAAACAAAAATCGAAATGAAGATACTTAACACGGTCACCGAACTTAGACTTCAGTAACTCGATTGTTTGGTCTACTCTGTGGCATGTGGTGCCGCCTGGTTGAAACCACATATACTCCAAGTAATCCTCTTTTAAAATTGTCAGTCAATATGGCCCAGTAACGAAAATGATTTTGCAATGAAGATCGGAAAAATCGTGGACGTAATGTTGCCGTAACCGTTGTTGAAGCGTGTACATTTTTATGACTAAGTAGACAAGTTGGAACGTCAAACAAACCGTAGCTTACTTCACGCACAGCCAAAAAACTATAGGAAAACGGTGATTTAGTTATGTAAGACTTATTTCGCGCAGAAAAGAGGTTGTTGGCCTGCGAAATGGAGTCGAAAACCCTCTTGACTTGTTCACACTACTACGAAAGCAGTACTACAATGAATTCATTTCATTCGGAACAGCTGATAAACAGATTTCGTTTTTGGAGCGATATAGTTCAGCAGCGTTTGCCTTTCTACAATACGTTTTCTACCAATATCGTCACACGTGTCTATTTTAAGGCCACCATGTCGAAAGATTATTTTGTTGTTTATTTGATTAGTCAAAAACTTCTGCAAGAAAAAACAATATATTTGAACACTTAAGGGAGCCTGGGCTAATGCTGTAAAGTAAATTAGTTCCTTAATCATAGCCTAATTCAAAAACATTTGGAGGCTTCAAATATACAAAAGAGTGGCAAGTATTTGCCGACGGCATATTGCTTCTTTATATAAAACAGTTCAAGTCCTAACTTTGGATGAAAATTCAAATCATTGGAAGTGGCAACAATAATTATATTTTAAGCATTGGCTTGACAGCTATTCTGTCTTACCTCCCACTGAACAATTACGTAGAAAGGTGCTCTTTGCCTAAGTGTGAGTGTTTGGATGATAAGTTGGAACCTTGATGTTGCGAGAATTTATACGGTCCAACACTAAGAATTGAAAAGGTGTGAGCTTCGATTGCCGATGCAGTGAATTTGAGTGTTACATCAGTTGTATCAGTAGATACTCCCTAGATTTGTTCGGTCGGACTCAACAGGCTGTAGTCTAAGTCCCGAATTAGACTATGCTTGTGGATTTGTGTTTGCTTTAGAGATACTTAGCGTGTATTATGGCTATCTTCTAAGAAGTCGATAGGAAGCGAAATATATCTATTTTATAGTCCACTGCATATCTCCTCTGTCTTTTTACGAAACCAAAGCGTTCAAGCCGTACCAAACGCAGCTAAAAAATATCAAATAAGAAAGCGAGACCAGTACATGATATGGAAAAGAGAGAGAGAGAAAGAGCTTTTCTAATACATCGGCAACAATGGTAAAATCTGAAATGAATATACACATGTATATGTACGAAAGTGACAATCCTAGTGGCTCAGGATAGGGAAAGCCGCGCAAGGTCGAATCAACGCATCCGTGAACGAGTAACTCATTATCAAAAACTGTGTAAAAATAATTACGTTCCATTAGCATTCGTGTGACATGATGCCAATAAGTGCGTTCGTTTGATGAGTTACGCAATTGTTATTCGTATGATTGCCAATTGAATTGATGGTTAATTCGGTTTTTTTAGATAAACCGAATTTTGGCTATAAAACTGCGAATTCTTCTGAACGAAAGTTGAGACATGATGAATCTGATGTGTGATTTCAACGAAAAGTGGCAATATTTTCATTTGGCTAGGTATAGTGATGGTTAAACCGCAACTGAAATTATCCAACATTTCGACAAATTGTGGTTTCAATTAGCCTCTAATTTTGACCATAAAGGGTGCATAACCTGCAAAACCTTTGAATACTATCGAGGTTTGGCGATAAATTATACTAATCTAGATACAGTGGTGGCACAGTTTTCATTCCATGATTATAAGATAAACTTTTTTTTTTGTATAGGTCTGTTAACATGGTTGCAGTCCCTATCAAAAAGATTTATCACCCCTTTTAATGGAACACCGTCATCCGAGTGATCACCCGATTTCATCCCCTTAGCAATTCCTAATCGACTCTGCGGGTATGGAATATCTTTTTTCGATAAAACCAACTCACTGTTTCAACTAAAAACCACTTCCATCTGACATACAAATGTATCTATTGGCCTGTTTCACCTAATCTCTCCCATCCAACCGAAATTTAATTGAACACAACTTTCGTCACATTTAATTAGCTATCGGATGTGCTGCTGTAAAACCCATTCAATGTCCGACCGGTGCGCGGGAGACAAACTAAATTATTTGATTTTCTTCAAACCCAAATCAACTCCTTTCCCCCAGATGAACAGCATAGTTAAGGGCGGCCCACACGCACGTTGACTGAATTTTCGCAAATTCGTTCACTGATGAGGTCTTATCGAGATCGGACAATGTCCATGATTGTGACGGAAATAGAAAATTTTCGTTACAATTTCAACTTTGCGGTGGTGGTACACACTTGTATGTGAGCCTGGTCGCGATTAGTCCCCACGATATGAGTAGAGTGTACACTCAAATCGCGAGCTGCATACTGTATTCGGTGTCACTATTTCGGCTGTGCGCGGTGCGGTTGCATTGCACTCGTACATGTATCGCAATTTAATTGCAAAGTCCACCGAAAGCAGTATGGAGTATAATTTATTTAATTTCGCTACACATTTCAATTTTTCGTTGCCTACCTCGGTCGGGGTATCTGAGATCCCAATCTCTCTAATTAGTCTGACAGAAAATATAATGTTCTCGCGCGCGAGAGATGTCCTGAAGAGAGAATTTTTGTTGCATCTATCGTGTGTGTTGTCGCCAAAATGTGTATGAGATTGCGATCGAAACTACGAGGCAGTAAGTACGGGTTTGGTGGTGCGTCAATAGGGGCTATATCCAGTGGCTTATCGTCATGTATGTATCGCAGATTAACAGAATTTATCATCTCACCCCGTGGTGGATGTATGTTTGTCTCTCCTTTGTGGAAATTTTCTTTCGCGATATACGCAATGGCGGCGGCGCGTATCTCCAACAAAAGAGTTTTTCATTGAAATTCCTCAGGCGTCACCTTGCGCTTGGTATTTGCATACCAACTACACCTTGCTATGTGTCGAGCAAGCATCAATCGATAGAAAATCAAATGCCATTCTCCCCCCTTTGGCAACGGACTGAGTTTGAGTCGATGTCACATGACGAATTAATTACGAATTAATGGCGGTCTCCTGTTGGGGGGTGAAATGTTGTCTCCCACTGAGGTACTAAGTACGGGAAAGTGTCTGGGTAAATTTACAAAACCACTTCATTTCCCGCTGTGCTAGTGTATAGGACATGTCCTTTTCTACCTGTAGTGGTCGGTGGTCATTCGTCCTGGCGTCAGAATGACAAATGACAAGGTGTTTTGTCTGGCTTGTCTGGCAATGGACTTACATACCTTTCTCTTGAAGGACATGTCCACTTTCTTTTGTTGTCGCTGCATATGTCACAGAGTATCCGATCTGGACTGGCGCCTGCACTAACGATCGGATTTGGTGTGCAAGTTTGCTCACTTCCATGTGCGGATTGCATTGAATTTTATGATGCGATTCATTGGTAGGTGGGTGACCAGAGAACGAAATTATTTGGAAAGGCACCGAACTCGAAGGAGTTTTTATTTGTTTTGTTTTGTTGTTGTTCCAAGACGACACGCGTCTGACGTTCCGGTCAATTAGGTCAGCACAGACTGGGGGCTTGTGTATTGGGAAGCAAATGGGATGGGCGCGCGCGATCTCATTATTGAATCAATCAAAGGCACACTGTTGTGTGTAGCTTCTTCTTGAAACTACTCGCCTGAAATCGCGTGCTAATGAGCTGATTATTCATATGCCTACCAGCAGATGTGATGCTGAAGATCGGATTTGCAGATTTACACTGAAACTCAACGATTTTAACGGACCATGAATGCATTCCCCTTGAAACCACTTAATACCCCACTTGATCTCTGCCTGATCCGATCCGCTTCCTCACAAACAGATTTACCATTCCAAAGCTGATCCTGAATAGAGAGGGAAACAACAGAAAAAAATAAAAACATCGCCCAACACAACTGGGAACAATTTCCAACAATGAACTGTGGAAAAGTATCAATTACCCGACAATTATTTACCTAGGCGGAAGCCCTTTGCAAAACTAGTCGCGCGAATGTAAGCGATACGAGGAGTTCGTTCCCTATCGGATGGGATGTCCCTGTGCGCAATGTGATGCAATAAGAGCACTAGACTCGTAGTATCCTCTCAGGTAGGCGCGCATGTGTATGCAGGGTAGCAATTGTTGCAACAATTGTCGCACGTTGTTGTTACGCTGTTGTACAAATATATTCCGGGTAAAAGATCAGTGCGGCTCTTTGTTCCCCTTGAATGCATTCCATGGGGTATATTCACGCCCCGAAATGTCTCTGATGGAAATGACTGTGGAAACTCAATATCGTTGCGCTAGATTTAAACGTGCGATAGAGTGCTTATCGTAAGTAGTAGATCGTAGATGGGTTTTTTTTTGTTGAAGACACTATTGTGTAGAGCTGCTGATGTTGTTACTTGCATTTTATCTATTTGGAATGATACATTTAGAATTGTATTTATTTTATTTTTTTTTCTGTCTTATTCCAGGTTAATCGTCCTCTAACAATGAAGAAGGAGGGCATTCAGACGAGAAATCGAAAGCTGTCGTCTAAGTCAAAGAAAAAGAAGGGGCTTGGGGGTGCATGCCTTCCTATTGGTAGTCATTTGGGAATGAGTGATTTGATGAAGCCATTGGATCCATCGAAAGGTTTCGGCGGTGGATTTTCAGCATCAATGGGTGAGTTTTTTTTATAGTAATGTGTATAAAGAAATAATTTAGTTCACTATTGTCTTTGCTTTTTTAATGAAAAAATGGTTGGTAGTCTGAATGTATTCTTCAGTTTTTCAATGCATATCATTTTCTACTAAAGGGGCTTATTTAAAAAAGAGCCGTACTTAAAGTGATTCATGTCCTGCCCTATCAGTGTGAGGACGGTTACTCAATTTCGACTTGAGTGAATCGTGATGATACAATAATTTTGGACTAAAAGGTATTTGGATGCTCATAACACCCACAATGAAATGTGACTTTTGTGCACTCAAAATTTCTTTACCTATCCGGACGCCTTCTTACCCCGTTCGCGATACCTCTGCTACACGAGTTGCATAGCGAAGGATATGCACCCCATGTTGGTGCCGAAATGAACGAAATTCATTCGTGACTTCATATCGTACGAAGGCGAATTAGCCCAAACTTGTATAGAGCAGATGATTCTATTATACAGATTAAATTCTGAATCTTCACTCAGTTCACCTATTGAATTTACATCCATTTTCTCTACAGAACCTGCAACGTAAAGATCGTCCCAAATAGAGAGGTCCATCTACTATTTGCTGTCAATTAATCTTCTGGTGACTTTATCGGTTTCAGTTTTGTACCATCTAGCTAGCTAACTGGAAAAAGCTATTTTCGTTCCGTCTCCTTGGGTGGAAAATGCCGCCGGTTAAACACAAAGCGTATCTAAGTTCAAAAAGACTTCTAAAAAGGGCAGTAAAGCTACACCGTTGTCACTTCAGACAAATTACGACTGTAATCGCGATAGTTCTCTATATACGATGCCACAGAGGACATTTTCGAATAGAATCCTAATTCCGAAGAACAGAACATACATACATATGTAGATGTATTAAGCAGTTAGTTCATAACATAATAGTTATTTTATAGTAAAATTAATTTATTGCTTACGTGCCGTTTAAGAGTTCACATCAGTAGTGTGAAAGTAATCTTTACAAAATTTCGTGAACTTTGTTGTATTAAGTCGTAAACATCTTTTAAGAGAATGTTATATGATACATTTCTGGCTTCTTGATCAGCGGGGAGTCTTGCTTCATAATAATATTTATAGCATCACGACTTAACATTAGAGAAAGCGATAAACAGTTGGTTCAGCATTGAATAGGTGAATATCATCAAACCAATCCATCGGTGAAAAGACAAAGGTCAAGCATTTACAATGCACCTTTAACGGTTAAGATATAAAATATAACGCCACCGGTAATGAATACATGATCACTGATCATAAAGCAGACGTCGTTTTGTAAATTTTGGAAGATTAATAGCATTTTGTTTGTTTTATGTTTCCATCAAGGCGTTGGAGGGACACTGGAATGAATATTAAAAGTTATTTCCTTAAACAGGAATTCTCTGTATTTTACTGAACCCGCAGAAGGTTTAGGGTATCTATGTAATAGAAATAAGATGTCAGAGAAGTTAACAACCACTTGCATTGATCTCAAGAAGATAACAAAAGAAATCGTTTTTGAAAAATAGGTTATAATGCAAATGATGCGACTAAATGTTGACTAAATCGATCAGTGATCTTATTGCCCTGCAGTCAACTTCAAAATATATTACAATTTAGTCATACTAATGCTAATCAGTCGATCGTCAAATAAACTCTTTCCGGGTTCACAAATTTTCTGTTCTATCCCGATTCTTCACGATGCTCCCACAGAACTCTGATTGTGGGGCATCCGCTGGATATCTTCTATCACTTAGCGATCGTTTAGGTGTATCTTGGTGACTAAATATACTCCTCTGTAAAACAGCTTTGATTTCCGAGAAGTCTCTGTTAAAACAAATTTGTTTTGTACCTGAACAATGGCATCTACTTCTTATTGAAGTTTTTCTCTTCGCGAGTCGTGATCTAACTTCGAGTTACTAAAACTACCCAGATTCTCTTGTCATTATCTAGTCGAAACAAGCGTGATCCGTTATTTTGATACTATTTTTGTAGCTAATTCTGTAGGTGATGTCAATCTTACCACCTTCTGTTAATGACTTATTAAGTGGACGTTAGCAACTTGAGAGTACTTTAACATCTTTGCCAACCAACCGTTATTATATGTTAAATATAAATGAATATGGCTCGTTCAGAACACGTTCGCTTTCCGATTTAGTGTATCTATGGTCCTTAAAGATTTCTTTCTTCTGGCTTTGCTCTGAAACGAAAGTTACTTCAAAGCTTAATATCACCGTAACAAGATACAAAGCACTGATTTGCCAATTTAATTACCAAAAGACTGATTTATAAAATAATCCATTAATTGGATCACTGACGCCCAAATACAGAACCGGTGACCCACCATGGCAGGAAACTTCTACATATTTGTCTGAACTTGAAATACGGCGATAACAGTATATAAATCATAGAAACTACTTGTACAACGGAAAGACAGAAGTAAAACATAATTTCTTTTATTTTTAATCAACAGGACAACATGGACACTTATCAGGCGGTTTGCATCCAGCCCATGCACATATGCATGGTGGATGGTACGCCAGCGGAATGGGTGCGTTGAGTGCCTCCAGTGGATTGCAAGGAGGATTTTCCACAGCGGGCTCATTAGGAGGAGGTGTTGTGCCTCACTCACAGTCATACCACTTAGGACTTAGCTCGATGGTAAGTTCAGATAGAACTTGTTTCTCCACTTTGTTGTTTTTTTTTTTTTCACCATTTAGCCATTTGTTTAAAACTAACTCGTTACGTTTCTTCCCTATCTTTTTCCTTCTCTATAGGGCACATGGAGGCCTGATTACACGTGATGGAGCGGGAATAACCTAAACAGCAATATATTTAATTAAAATTAACTTCAAATGCAACTTAGACCGATTTAAAAAGCCCATGTTCCATGTAAACCAATACCACCAATTCTGAATGATTTTCGCCTACGACCTGCTATCCAACACCTCTAAAGGGTTATCGATGGGTTTCGAGCCCACCACCAACCGCCTCTATCTACAACTGGGACACATTGACGTCATCCTAAAGTATGGACATAAATCAGTTATGACCTCCTTATATCCATCGTCTCAGAAGTCAGCAGCAGGTGAATTTATGAGCTTCGGCTTTGTATTTACATCGTCGTCATGCCACGAAATCATGCAATTAGTGACCGCGCCGGACACTCATAACAACAAACACACACTCCAAGTTAGTTAGTTAGTTAGAGTTACCCCTTTCGCGCCACTCGAATTGCCATTACCACAACCAATAACCAGAGTCCTCAACAACGGTGATGCCACGCGGCGGTTTCGTTCGGTTTTAGCGGTGGCGGCAGCGGTTGGGCCAGTCCCAGTGCGTTTTACTTTGATTTATACAGGCGTAACCTTAATTTATTAGTAATGAAATTGAGCTACGAAATAAATTGCGTGCAATTCCTATTATTTAAGGACCTACACATATATTCCTTCTATATGTATGTTTATTATTTTGTGTATAGTTATTTGTTTAAGTAATTTTATTCACTAAGTAGCAGAAATTACATTAAATAACCCTTTTCATTTGTGCGTGGGGTATCCTTCCCGCTGGTAGAGTTGCATATAAATTTGGGGGAATTTATTTTTTATTTAATTTTTTTTTGACCGCGATACATGGGAAATGATATCTAGATATATACCACAATCTGCCATACTGTACAGTGTATTGATAGCGCATTAAAAAAAACAAAAAAAAAAACAACAAATTTAAAACTATTTTATTTTTTCGTTTCTTCTTGTATAGTTAGTAATAAATTTAGACCTAAAATCAACACACAAAACATTTATTGTAAATATTTAAATTTAAACAAATAAATAAATAGAAAGTGCACATGTTCGTTACAATGTGGAACCTGGACGATGAGGCAATTACATTTGTACGTCCCTTTTACAGCCAATTTATCATGTAAATCTTTCCTCCTTTCAAGTATAAATAGTATAAAAAAAAATCTTGTATAAAAAAAAAATAGGACAAACACCCTTAAGTAAACAAAAAAAAAAAAGAAATATATAAACATACCGTGATAATATTAAAAAAAAAATACATTACATGTAATAAAAGAGAGAATTTATCAAGTTGATTGTGTTTGTACAGTAGTCACCACGCGATAAGTTTGAGTAAATTAAAAAGAAACCGCACTAAAAGGCAGTTAATTAGAAAAAAAAACATATGCTATATATAAAAATATATTAATATGTTTAAGATTAATTTAAAAAATAAAAAACAAAAAAAAAAACTTAAGTGAGAGTGAACATACACTGTAAATGTAATGAAAATGTCTTGATGTGTTAATATTAGTATTATTACATTATTATTATTATTATATTGTATTATTATTCTTATTATTACTATTGAAACAACAACAAAAACGGTAAAATGTAATTGGCCATATTGATTTTAACTGAAAACAAAAATGGCAAAGACACCACAAAACAAAATTAATAAAAAAAAAAAAAAAATAATGAAAATTAAGTAAAAAAAAAACTAAAAATAATAATAAAAAATTTAATTGAAATATTTGGCATTTTTCTTTGAAGTTGATTTCGATTTTTGAATACTGGCAAAACTTATGGTAAAACATTTTAAAAATGGAAAGTCCTAGTTCTGTTGTGACGGATAGAATAATATTCGTAGGTAAAGTACACAGCATGTAACTAACGAAAGAAAAGTAAGTATCTGACGGAGTTTTACTATTGCTAAAGGCCTGTGAACCAACAATATCATTAACCAAGCCATAAGCTGTGGTTTCTTCTCGGTGTGGTAAGTTCGTAGCGTCGGAAGATTTCATATGCTTAAGTAACAACTGCTGCTTACTTTTTTCCATTCTGTAATTGGCTTGGTCGGAGAACAATTTTTATTTAAAGATATTGTTAGTTTCTCCTACTGTTAACCTTCCAACATTGGATATTGAATCATAGGAATGCGCCAGATTCTGGTGTGTCTCCATAATATATGTATTCAGTTAGAATAATGATTTGTTCCTTATTTGCATTAAATCTTAAAAACATCACTTTATACTTTTTGGTAAGATATTTTACGTTTACTTACATTTTGGGCAACTAGTAACGACGAAGGAAGTAGTAAATTTTGGAAAATACGAATTTTTAGTTTTAAGAGAGTGATGCCAAGTGGCCACATTAACTTTGTGATCACCTTACATATAGGTAGAGGAAACGTAGTATGATAGTCATATGCGACTATCACAAATATGATGATCACCTCTGCCTTTTATGTCTCTAAGACAATTATATTCGTGTACTAGACGAAAGAGACTAAATCAGTCTCAAACGATCCTCGTATTGTGGCAAGTTCTAACTGTCAATCGAGAAAGCCCAGAACTGCGCAGTATCGATTCTCTTGATTTGACTTTTATTTTATGACGGTAAGTTAGACATACACCCCTATTGTGTTACCCGACGGATGTGAGATTCACTTCACCCATTCGATTCACGTGAATCCTGCATAGCTGTCGTGGAAACCGTCGGATACTCTTCTTTACCGACGATTATTGTTGATTAGGAAGTGTTCTTTTGACAGCTTGTTTGAAAGATATTTATGAAAATTAAAAAATTAAATTTTCAGTGACGGGAAGAAGAAAAGATAAATAAATATTACTGTAAGCTTGTTTTGTATTTCTTTTCTATAGCAAATATATTCGAAATAAGGAAATTGGAATTTTCTACTTCTATAGACAACGCCGCTATCCGAATTCGGAAAGTCAAGTTAATACCAACTCTTTCACGAAAATTTGGCATTTTGTATTCCGAAGGTGGTTGTCAAAATCATCTACTTTAACGGATGTTCAAAAATTTTGTGCTTTCGTGAAGAATTTTCAGGTAAAATTTGTGTTTTATAATTGAATGTATTGATAAAAACAAATATTAGGTCTGTTCGGGTACTTTCTGCATCAAAATTTGTTGATTATGAAATTTCAAGTAGTGGGGGAAATATTCTCTCAGAGAAATATAAAATTACGAAAAAATAAACGAACACGAATCAATGCCCACTTTTTAGACGTCAAATGCTAAACGTATACTAATGCACAAGCAAAAAGCGTACAGCGAATTGAGAGATTTGGCATATTTCATAAATCAGTGCAAAGAAATTTCTTGCACTAAAATTCGTAGAGTGGGGACATTTTTTACTGTCATATGAGCTGAGTACTCGAACAAGGTTTCGTGACTTTTCGGAGTTTTTTGTGAAAATTCGTTGTTTTGGGAGCGTACGCGAACAGATTTTGATTATTAATAGTTCACCATACACGAAATTTGTGCAATTCGAAGTTTTGGTGCTATTTATGGGAGGCTTAGAGTTTTGTCAATGCTGGTATTTCGACTTGTCTTCTGGTAATCGAAAGCTGATGTTCTGTTCCTTCCAACGTGTTCAAGAAGGCTTCCTTCGACACCTGAAAGTTTTTCACAAAACTTCATCCGAATGTTTGTATGGATTTTTAACTTACACAATAATTCAAGAAAGAAATGAAATTTTAGGTGTTGTCTGTGGATTGAACCCCTCGCTCCATATTCCAACGCACTAACCACTTGAGCCACGGCGCCCAAAAATGACACATAATCATAACATAAACAAAATCTGAAAGTTATTTAAGTGACGTTTGATATTTATTTTGACGACAAGACTTTCGGAAATGTTTTGTTTTGACTTGGAACCACTTGCACCCAATCCGAAAACCACACAAAATACCAATTCTTTTTAGAATCGGATTACATTTTCGATTGGAAATCGAATCCGAAAGCAACACCTACATGTGAACTAATTCCACACTTCCCTTGAAGATAACTATTTGCCAGGAAAAAATAATATCCAAGGACTTCTGAATTTCAAAGTCCTGTGCAAAGTGCATAGGATTTTCATTTCTAAAATGATAAAGAATAAAAGTGACTCCTCAGAGAATGATTTCCTTTCGGTTACCTATAGAATTTCCAATCTAGATAGTTCCTTGGCTACACCATAGCTTTGTGAAAAGCGCCTGTGAGGTACTCAAGATCTGGTATGTAGTTCGAGTTTTTAACAGTTATCATTTATTAAGGCCAATAAATTTTACTAAAACTACAAAGAACAACTAATTACATATATTTTTTTTTATTCTCGACCCTCCTCCGTTGATTTTTTTTTAAATCTTCTGTTTTTTTGAGTAAACCTTCATACTCGTAAAACTACAACACAACAACCAAATCTGAAAAGCAATATCTTGTGGATGTCAAATGTATGGTGAGATTCGATCCGTGCGTTTTCACGATACCGTGAATCTCCACATCGTCCACATTGCCGACATTTGAAATGATTGCCTTCACCGGATTGCACGATGCAAATTTTTAGTGAATCATTCCCTCCGATGGGTTCCACAATAAGGGTGATAGTAAAATACGAATCCGCGAACTCCTTAGATCAGCCTTTTACAAAATTGATACTCAGCAGCTCTGAGTACTAGTAATTTTTCGACATCTGTGGAGAACTTATTTTGGTCGCTCTGCAACGAAAAAGAGACAGCGTTAGATATTATTAGAGAAATACTAAAACGGATTAGAATCCCAAATTGGATCAGAAACTGAAGATATAAAACGGATCTATTAATGTCGGGGGTTCATTTAGGTACGACTTGATCCATGAGATTTGAAAACTAAGAGCTTTTAACTTGAAAACAATAATTTGGTAAATTTTATTCAAAACTCTTGCTGAAATCGACTTTTTATTACCCTCAGTGTAGTTGACACTAACTCAGTAAGGTTGGTGGTTGTCAATTTGTCCTGGAATCCATGCTGTTTAGTTCAAAAGATCGGTTTGAAGTGAAAGAGTATTGCTTCTTTACGGCACTTGCAAAAATATTAGATACGCATTAATGTTTCACAGGACTCCTTTCACAGGAAATGAACGGATGAACCAAACGGTTCACACAATGGCTCAGACTATGTTGGTTGGTAAACTATGTTGGTGGGTGGAGTTGTCATTCCTAGTTTTGTGAACTTTCTTTATGAATTGTGGTTAAGAGTGGTTCCTTAACTTTCTTTAGAAAGATGAAGATGTATCCACAGAGACAAGGTTTTTCATATAAGAAATGAGCGTATAAGTTTGTGATTTATTTTAGGCTTTGGCGAAGATGTTCCGAATATTTGTCAGTGGAAGGATAGTTAATAATGGGCTTAAATAAATTAGTTAAAACGTTTGGGTTTAGAGATTGGATTGAATTGCATTTTATTAAAGTATTCGAGATAGGAATTTTTAGATAATTTAGAGAAATACGTACTGTACTTGTCATCATTTGTTTTATTTAGGTACTATGGATCCCAGCGTAGAATATCCTGAGAACATTCTCGATGCAAGTAAGAATCAAAAGATAACGAACTTATTCGGAAAGAATGACTGTTCTCAGAAATTCAAAATTAAATTAAATTTTTTTTAAAGCCACTAGCACTCTAGAGATAAAAAGAAAAAGAACGAAAACTCCAATCATTTTTCCAAATTACTCTTCGAGTATGCATTTACCTAATGCATGTTGGCTGGTCTTCGCTTCGCTAGGGCCAGAGATCTGCAAAGAATGTGAATCAGGGATTCCTTATTGTCGTTATAGTCGCAGCTACTATAGAATGTGTTGTGAGGGATACTTAGCTTGGGCTGCACTCCGGACGTTAGACACCTTGTCGTGGATGGGTGGATCAGGATGCACTACCAGGTAGCTATCACTACTCTGGTAGAGCTGAAAGTGAATCGAAAACTAAGATCCAACAACCCTTAACTACAAGAGAGTAATTGCCACGCTGAGGGAGCTATGTTTAGATAATGATACTACTGGAACACAGGGTTCCGGGGTAATTGAACCGCTAGTGGTAGCTCCTCAGGGGCAGTTCGATTCTCGGTTGTATATTGAGTAGGGTAGGTAATGGGGATCCCTGCCTACCTGGTCTGTGATTTCTCCCCGGCTCGTGGGACCATTATGTACCAATTTTTTAAAAATAATAAAAAAGACAACGAGTCATCAGAGGGCAAGGCGGAAGGCTCCGAAGAAGTCGAGAAAGTATCGGAAGGTGTGGGATCGACAGCGGAAGAGCTCGTGAGGACAATGGAGTCCGGAGTGAAACCAAAAGATTCAGTTAAACAATCGTCGATGCCGATGGATAATATGGTGCTTCAAGGCGCGAGGATGTTAATCGACGTTGTGGAAGCCAAACCAACCCAAAGATAACGATGCAGACAGTGATACTGAGCGGAGACTGCAAAAGCAGCTTAAGCAAAAGATGAAAAGGGCGATAGGGAGACAGGGGTTGTCATTGTCAGGATCTGTCTCGGTCAATAGTGACATATAGGTCAATGAATTGACTGATATGATCGCTAATTTAGCCGAAACCACCACAGAAGAGGCAGGACCTAGGGAGCGGTTCAAAAATGGTACCGAGACCTTGAATTCAGTTAAAGCCAGGGTGATGGAGGCGGAAAGCGCAGAAGGTGATGGACAGCCTGTGTCCGGGAATGTTAATCAATCAAGAACACATGAAGTGGAAAGGCTGATGGACAAACCAGGAAACAGAAGGTTAGTCAACCCTAACCACACCGGGAAAAAGTTAGTGTGATTCAATTGAACCTTCGCCACAGCAAAGCTGTATCAGCAATGTTGATCAGATGCTTTGTAGAAGAGTCGATTTATATTGCCTTGCTGCAGGAGCCTTGGATCTTCAAAGGAAGGATTAGAGGTCTACCTGAAAGTATTGCCACTATGTGTAATCTGGCGAAAGAGTTAGATCTTGTGTACTGGTGACGCACGGAGTTAAAGCGGTTATGCAGCCGCAACTATGTGCCTCTGACTTTGTCGCTGTGCGGAGAAACACCAACGATAACTACAGAGCAGAAGCTTTATTCTAGTTGGTGGTGTGCAAAGAGTTAACTATTGTCAACAGAGGAACAGAACCGACCTTTGTGGATGCAAGACGAAGGGAAGTTATTGACGTGACTCAGTGTAGTAATAGAATGCTTGCTAGAATATCTAGTTGGAAGGTAATGGATCAGACAATGATGTCGGACCACAGATACGGATCTAAAAGGTAGAAAGATCGAAAATATGTCAGGATTCTCAGGAACACCGACATAGTAAAATACCAGAAAGTGTTACGGGATAAACTGAATAGGAGGGTACCCAAAATACCGAAAACCACTTGGGATGTAGAGTCGCAGCTGAAGCATTTACAATTAGCTCTTAAAAAATGCTTACCAAGAGGCGTGTCCGCATGGAAATACACTTTCCCGGAAGCCTTAAGTTACCCCAGCCCTGGGCTCTGAGGAAACAAGAAGCAAACAGGATGGATAGGACAGAAGCGGGACGGATAATAACGCCAGAAGCGGTCAGTGGGGTGATAAAAACGTTTTCCCCTTACAAGACCGTAGAACCGGATGGTATTTTCCCAACTTTAATGTAATGGGTTGCAGACCTCATTGTACCAAGGTTAAGGGCTAATAGGCTACATAACAGGTAACATGGAGAAAAACGAATGTAGTGATTCTTCCAAAACCAAGAAAAAAGGACTATACCGAGGCGAAGTCTTTCGGACCGGTCAGCCTTACATCATTTCTGTTGAAAATAATGGGAAGAATTCTGCTGGACCATATGGATAGTACGGAAATGAAAGCGTCTCCTTTGAGTAGTAGACAACATGCATACAGAACTGGCAGGTCTATGGAAACAGTGCTACTCTAGTTGGTACGCTTTACGTAAGAGGAGATATATACCGGAGGCATCGCAATGACCATGCTTCGAAAGTCTGAGAGTAGCCTTTGGGTTGAGCTTTTACTCGTTATTATGATTCTTGCAATATCTGATCTTGATCTGCTTAGTAGCTCAGTTGTTTTTGATTTGTTATAAATGGGCTTAGTATAATACATTAGTAAGTATATTCCATCCGAGGAGGACCAGTTGTAAAAAATGGTGGTATATACTGCCGTAACAACGCCCAATAGGATACTAATTCTTCTCGATGGAAATCGGTTAAGTGCTGCTCCTAAACTAGCCAACACGTCGGCTTGTTCGTTTTCCTCAAAACTGTGTCCTGGGATCCAGATCAACGTCGTTATTGATGAGGAACATAGTAAGTTGAGTTCCGTCTATCATAGCTCTACCAGTTTGTATGATGTGGTAGAAGACTTAACGACTTTTATTGCGGCTACCGATATAGACAGCGGTATTTTGGGAGGTAATAGAAGGAGATTTGTAAGTATACAATAAACCTAACGAATGGGGAGACGTGTCGTCTGCTAGGTACTGACAATGTCCTGTAGGGCTCGCAGTCCATATTTGAGCCGTCCGTATAAATAGTAGTATCGAAGTGTTTGGTCACTTTTCCGTTCTGCCTTTCCTCTCTGGTTGTGACCTTTACTGAAAAACGTTTACTAAAGTTCAGTAAGAAGGTTGGTAGTCATGTAGGCAAGGCTGCACTGTGGCCATACCGCGGTCCTGCATCCAGGTGCCCTCTTAGCTGTTTCTTTGATGTATAAATCCAAACCGATGGGCAGCAGGTTTAGGATACCTAGGATTTATTTCTTATTGTTGCAAGTCCACTGATCACCTGCACTATCTCCTCAATAAGAAAAAAATAAAGTAAATAGGTTGCATTTACATAATTGTTTCGTAAGAACTTGAACAGGTGCCCATGTGGAAATCAATACTAGTTTAAGCAGTAACCAAAGTATATAAACATTCGATTTATTTAATAATACTTGTTACGAATTCATCCGTACTGCTCCAAATACTTACATTTTAAGTACAGCTATGTAACTTGACAAACTTTGACGTGCTAAGATTCATATACATTAAAAGTTTTAAATATACATATATGTAGTTTCTGTAAATATCTAAGGTCGAAAACTTGTTGAGATCAAGACTTGCCTCTCATAGTAAATTTCAAACATCTTATAGAAGTTTACCTTAAAATAGCCTAAAGGCATTAACTCTCGTAAAGGTGGCTCCGATTTGATTGGCAACAGTCTATGAAAGAAAAAAAAGAATCTAATATCATAAATAAGATGTTGGCTCGGATCGTGGCAACAGCTGACGTCTTCGTGAATGATCATTTGTTTTGACATATTTTCACTTCGGCTAATAAAAGGCCGGCAAAGCACTTCAAATTCAAATGTCATTCTATTTTCAAGCCTCTATTGTTATCGGAATGTGTATGGAAAAAATAAATTTTTGCTGAATAACGCTTGTGTTTCGGCTTCGGCTTCGGCTTCGGCATTGTTTTGGTCAAATTTTCCACCTCGCATTCAGAATTCTTTTCGAAGTGATTGTTAACCCCATGAGGTCTCGAGGGAGGGAGAAATATTAGACAAATTATGATATTTTTTCTTCTTTTCTTTCGTTGCTGTGCAAGCAATTTCTTTATGAATCATAATTTCAAAGGTATTTGTTAGAAAATCGTGAGACTGCTAAGTGTGAAACGAATAAAAAAGAAAAAAAAAGTTTATATTCTTTCTACGGCAATCGTGTACTTTGGAATGAGTGTGAAGAAGATCACTAACCTATCCCAACAATGGATCAAACTTATGCAGATACTTCATAGGTGATCAATTGACGAAAAGTGTATGACAAGGGCAATCTCTGCCCCATTGCCACTTGGTTTCCCTTGCATTTTCTTTTATTGTATGGGATCTTGTATTTTGATGGTAAAAAACATAAACAATCATGTTGTATTGTATTGTGCTCTATTTGTCAGAGGCTCATTCGAAGACGACAATCACATAGACTTAATGGACCATTGTACTTCAGCAGCCCATAGACTGCTAGTTAGTAAAGGTACACCGAACCTCGATTTCTAAAACTATCGAAGGAGCCTAGTGAGGTTGCATTCAATAAGCTGGTCCTTGCAGAAAAAGTAATTTTAGTAGCCTTTAGTAGCTATCCTGATATGAGCCTTTAAGATGCTCGAGGCTCAATAATATTCTCAAACCGTATCTATGCCGTCCAAGCAGGTACTTTTTTTATTTCTGACCACTTTTGTTCCATCTACCCCTCTTTAAATGTCAAGATAAGCCAAGTCCATGCCAGTTTGCGAAGTGCTAAGATTGCTTTTATGAGCCGACGAGTAGCAATGTATAGAAGGCTGTGGACCAATAAAAACGGCTATTGAGGTTTTTCAGGAAAGAGTGTCAGCTCCTTCTTTACCCTAAATACCTGCGTGTCTATGAACCCAGATCAGCGTGACAGAGTTACATACGTAAGGGGTGGATGGTTTCATTTTGAATCATACGTTATTTTGACACTGACAACTCTTACGCCTTAAAAAAATTGACAGAAACACAGTATTATATTTTTGCGGTACGAGATGGATCGATTTACGTCCAATAATCGATTTATTGCACCCTTATATTGCTTGTCCGGCACGGAGCTGCAATTTGACGCCGTTGGACTTTTTTTTTTGCGAGGTCCAATTAAAGAACGATGCTATAAGAACAATTCTGAGACGATTCAGGCACTCAAGAACAATATTGGTGAAACTATTCGTGAAGTAGGGTCCGAAACCATCGAAAATGTATTGAAAAATTGGGTTGACAGGATGGCCTACTGCCAAGCCAACCGAGGCAATCATTTGATTGAAATAATATTCAATAATTACTCTTTTCAATAAAGCAACAATCGTAAAAAATATTGAACAATGTTTTTTTAGCTCCAGAAAAGCTGTTCATTGTTTCATTACAAGCCATCCGAAAAAGATTGCGAAATAGGTGGTCAAATAGATGATGACTAATATGGATACACATTCCAACCACTGAATTCCCAGCAGAAGGGCTTTGGAATCGGAAGCCCTGGAATAGGTCCAGTGCACTGGATATTCGTATCAGCCCTCGACTGCCGGACCACTGTAGTGTTTTTCAAGCAGTCCGCGAAGTCGTCGCCTGGGTTTCGATTAACTCGATAGATTGCAGCGCTATTGTTTTCTATATGAGAAGTCAAGCTACGATAAAAGCTTGGAATCGCCAATAATTCGATTCAAGTTGGTAAAGGAATGCCGCGAATCTTTTAACGAGATCGTTTTCGGGTGCGACGTATCCCTGTCCTAAGGCCAGAGGGATATTTTAGGCAATTGCAAATCGGACGACCTAGCTAAGGAGCCATCACAGAGCACTGTCTGGTAGGCAGACATGTCAGGCTTGATGCACCCTTCAACGATTTCTGTAGAAGCTGTAGAGACGAGGAAGAGGAGGAAACCATGACACATCCTCTATGTACCTGTCCTGCTCTATCGGTAGGAAAACTCTAGGCGAGTACTCTTTCGAAGATCTCAACGATCTAGCCGGACTAGACTTAGGCAAAATAAAAAGCTTTGTCACCGGGTCAAACTAGTTTAATGACTAAACAGCGAAACATACCTCTGCTGCTTCCTGTCCCATCTGGGAAGTCTCCATTTATGTGCGGTGCTTGTAATTCGGTTTTTTCATAGTGGTATCACAATGGACTTTCCTTTCGTCTAAGTGTGTACTTACGCATTACGTATAGAGGCTTTCATCCTTCATTTTCAACAATGAAATACGACAAAGAGAGGGGCAAAGCAGATCGTTCATGACGCCAGTGGGAATTTCTCTCGTTGTAATTTGTTAACCAAATAACCATAAGCTAACCATTGCCAGTGTAATAGTTTGATAACCATCATAGGACAGACGATTCTTGTGCAACATCTAAGGCTGATGTCTCTACGTAACCAGTAAAGGTTTATTTTGGGTTCAAAATAATGAACATATATTTAACTTTACTTGATAAGGTAAGCTGTGGGACCAAGAATACGGTTGTTCTTGTTGTGAACTCCATCATCTCCGTTTTAGATAATTACCCTCACACGATGATGGTAAGTTACTCAAGAAGAAGAGTGTGGTTCAGGGAAAAGTCTTGGTCTAGAATAAACACTGCAATTTTACCAATCCCAGAATTCAAGTTGAGCAAAGAGAGTATCATAATGTCAAGAGTCATTTGACGAATCAGGATCGGTTGAAGTCCTAACACTAAAATGGTCAACGTCGGCGCAATTTTTAACATCGAAAGAACGGTCAAGAACGAGTTTCTGAATATTTTTTAACATGAATGCATTCACCATCAACAATAAATAGATATGGAAACCACACGAATTCAACTCCTTAGTAGAATAAAGGATTTGGTGACTGAAATGTTAGGAGGTGATTCCAATCAAAGTAGCGCATTAGTGATGCCTACATATGTTACGTTTCTGAGCAATAAACGTGCCAATCCTATTTTACTTCTTTGAATATCTGGTCCCATATGCGATGAGAACAAATGGAGGAGAAGATTTAACCCCGAATTCTGTGAGCTGTACCAAGATGTAGATGTAGTGCGGAAGGTCAATACGAACAGCGTTCGAATGCTCCGATTAACTCTCGGATAGTAATCAAAATTCAAAAGATGTGTCTATTGGAGAACGACTCTCAAAATGTTTGACTCTCAAGAGAAAAAAAGCTAAGGCCAAAGCCAAGGAGATGAAGAAGGAAACCTTATTGTAGAGTCACAGTCGGTGCTGAGAATATGGAAAAACTTCTTCTGCAGACTGTATAACCAATATCCCGCTGTCAGGAAGAATGAAGCATTCAACATAAGCGAGTTGACTTTGTAGAGAGCATACACCAAATCATTTCTAAAATTTGGTCAGACGAGAGTATGCCTGATGATGCAATATCGGCATCGTTTGCTCGATCCACAAGAAAGAAGATCTCCTTAATTGCGTCAATTACAGAGGTATCAGTAATATTTGTCAACATCATATTTGAAAAAATTGTGCGAAACATACAAGTCAACACAATCCTTCAAAAGTCTGTACGACGGTATTGATATTATTGGTAGAACACAGCGGGCTGTCACTGTTCGCTAGTATTCAAACGGGGGCTGCCAAAATGGATTTAGCGGTAAACCAGGTCAAACCTAAGTGCTGTCAACAAGAAGGACTCACAACATCGACGAATTGAAAAGAACGTCACAATCGACACCTACAACGTTGAAATAAAAAGGGACTTTGTCTACCTCGGCTCTGATATTAATTCTGACAGTAACATCTCAGCAGAAATTAAACGAAGAATAACTCTTGCCAATCGTTGTTTCTTTGGGCTGAGAACGCAATTGAGTAGTAGAGCCCTATCCCGCACAACTAAGGATACTCTGTATAAGACCTTGATCATCCCAGTCTTGTTTTATGGCGCTGAAGCTTGGACTTTATCAAAAGCGGATGAAGATATCCTCGGTCGTTTCGAGAGAAAAATTCTTCGTAAAATCCTTTGGAGGAGGAGATTTAACGACGAACTATAGAGCAACATCGACCTAGTCAAAAACTTACGCATCAGTCGTCCAAGATGGCCAGGACATGTAGCGGATGAACACAAATGCACCGGCCTGTAGAGTCTTCGAATCTAACCCGGAAGGACAACGCAGTAGAGGAAGACCTCGTCTAAGGAGGCGCGCGAAAGTAGAAGGAGACCTCAACCGACTTGGATTGCGCAATTTGAGGCTGGTAGCTAAGGACCGTGCTAACTGGAGAGGCTTGTTATTAGTTTCACTCCGAGCTGTAGTGAAGAAGAAAGAGAAAAACAAACAACTGTTTAAGGACTATCATGTGCTTTGATAAAATGTTTCATAAACTGGCGACTTCGTTAGTATTCTCAATGGATTAAAGAATGTATGGTCTAGCCTTATTTTGGACGAGCAACTGTGACGCCAATAAGACCGGTCATCACTTCAATATTAAGTTGATTGCTGATACCACTTAATTATTTAATCATAAATCTGTAGTAGTACAGACAGTATTGCTTAACTACTATACTTTGGCAAACTATTCTTTGATTAATAACTTTATTTTTTTTTGCAACAAAAAAAAAAGTGGTATACTCCTCACCTGATGCGTGCGCAGGTGACATCGAATTTTATGGCACGAGGATTTAAAAAAAAAAAAATTAATGTCAAAGCGTTAAAACAACGTCCAAAGGCTATACTTGCACTGATGTGCTGCTTGCAGCTGCCCTTTCATCTTTTTTACGGCTAATTAAGTTTGTGAGCGTGCTCTTTGTAATTAATATCTATTGACTAATTAGAAGAACGACAGAATTAAAAAAGATATTTTTTTTTTTTTTGCTTTTGTTTTAGTTAAATATAATAGAATGGTATAAACAAAAACTCATATCCGTTTCCGTTAAACGTTTATACTGCATGTAAACTCCGATTAATTGGCATCCATCAGTTCTGGAAGGTGGACCATAACTTGGGTGTAGGTACATACTATATAAACGCCATGGAGCTTCCCACAAATGAGTACCCTATAATTTTCCCAACAACAGGGGGGAAGCTAGAATTAGTGTTTGCTTTCCAAATGCTTTTAATAATGAATTCATCAATTAGCTGCACGAAAGTCACCTGTCAACCTACCTATAGGAGATGTTGCATACCCCTTGCACTTGTATCGTGTACGGGTATACCTACTCGTAAATCTAAAAAAAATATAGTCGCTTACTATAAAATATATTAAAAGACACTTTGATCTGCTTAGTCTCATAAAATAGGAACGATGCCAGAAAGTACAAGCGATTAATCAAAAGGACACATGAATACATTTCGGATTGAATCTTAATTAATGAAATCAACAAATGAAACAAATTATTTCTAAAATATTCAATCTTTAGCGATAAGATCGACTATCGCATGGCAATATCTGCAAATTGTTACGCAACAAGATAAATTAATTTATTATTAGTTTATAACTAACTATATGAGAGTGTGGTAGCGACGACAGAATATATTATAAACTGGTATCCCCATTCGTTTTGTTGTCAACACTTTGCATATTGCACTCAAGCGTGATGAATCACCGTGAATTTCTTTAAGGGTATTTATGCAAAGAAAATTGGGCCTTCTAGCGTTCTTGACAGATGACTAACATCCCGGGCGACAGGCGCTGACAAATTGTGGTAGCAATTTTAAGGAATATTTTAAAACATATTGTTTTTCATTTAACTGTTGTTAATTATTCCGCGGGCACGTGTTTGAGTTTAAGACAATGGGAGTAGAGTACACGTGCGTTTTACTATATACCTATATGCATCTATAAAAAGACATTGACAACAGTTAACTGAACTCGAAAGCAGTTTTATATAGATAGTGCAATGAGCTTGATCCGGTTTTAGAAAACGTCGATACAATCTCTGTTTTGTATATTGTTCTACGGGCTAATACTAGCTGTGATTCAGAAGAATACAAACTTTTTGATGCAAGAGAATGCTGAATAGGCTATTGTTTATTCATTTGGCTACCCGGTACTAATTAAGGCTAATGACGCCAGTTCGCCTAGGTTGTCAAAGAAGAGAGCTTCTAGATGGAGTAGTAGCTGGGCACGTGTATCCTTGCAGCTTTTGCAGAAGTCATGAGAAAAGAGGGCCAGGTTTTTTGCATGTCGCTTCAACAGAACCAACTCGGCACTACGTTTCAGATCAAACCTAATCCAGATCAGTCCCGAAATGTTACAAGTAGGGAGATTTTCTTGTCTACAGTTGATTTTGCTTAAAGCGCCCAGCTTTAATAGGAGTTTACAATATACCCGATCTCCAGGATTGTTTGGGTCATACCCTATCCGGCGAGTGGTCTGGAACTAGGCATAGAACTACTCAGTCATCTCCAGAAGAGACAAACAGCAGTTTAAAGCGGCCTTTGATGTGATGGGGCACGATTCTACTGATTGAAGCTTGATTGTCAGTGAAATTTGGGTCAAATAACATGGTCGGCGGAGTGAAGTTTATCCCTTCTAGGGTACAGTGGAGGAGATCAGTGATCGAGGAGTGGCTCTCATGATAACTAGACCACTGTAAGGAGGATTTGAGTTGGAAAGCCGTACCTGCAGCCAATTGTTTGACTAGAATATAATGTCAAGTGTCACTAAAGGAGAAGGGCAGCACTGATGCATATACATACATGCAGATCATTGCACCTTAGATAGGAAATTGAGGTGAGTAGCCTTTTTAAGAGCCGGCCACTAGACGATGACGCTATACAGTAGTGATGACACGTATAACCAGTGTTTGATATGAGGTTGAAAACCCCAGCTTTCACTTATGGCCTTTATACAGGAATATAGAGCCATAGTTGCCTTCTTTACGAGTTCAAGTAGATTGGCTTCTCAGTTTAGTTTCCTATCCCATAGGGACCTAAGAATTTTGCATTATATTTAAAGGAAAGACTGGTGCCATTAATCGGAGGAGGGTCAATAAGGCGAACTTTATATTTCCTCATAAAGAGGATACGTTCTGTTTTAAGGGAGAGGGGGTTAACCCCTAGCCAGCACTTTGACGCCCATCTAGTAACACGTAGGAAAGCACATTGGAGGATTTCCTTGAGAATATCAAGAAGTTTTCCGGAGGCGGCAATAGCAATGTCATGTGCATAGGCAAACACTTTGCAAGTAGTTCTTACTATCATCCCAATAGCATCCCGTTGACCAAGCTAGTCAGTTGGGCGGTTCGGTCTGGTTTGAGTTTAAACCCGGACAAAACTGAACTAGTACTATTCTCCAGAAAATATAAAATTCCGTTAGTCGACCCTCGCTCTCTCAATGGTATTATCAGCTTAACTTTCTCTGACAAAGCAAAATATTTGGATATTTTCCTGGATAGGAAGCTAAGCTGGAAGCCGAACATTCAAGAAAGAGTCAAGAAAGCCAAAGTTGAACTTTTCTCTTGCAAACAAGCTATTGGAAGTAGCTGGGGTATACAGCTTGGAATAACTCACCGGTTCTACATCTCGATCATAAGAGTGATACTCACATACCGGGTGATTGTTTGGTGGACAGCCTTAGAAAAAGCTATAAACCGCGACTATCTAAGTAAGGTCCGGCGTACAGCTTACATAAGCGGTATTCTACACACAACCCCATCTGCGGTACTGGATATTATGTTTCATCTGATACCCCGGGATATATTTACCAAGCAAATCGCAGCAACAGCAGTCGTTCGCCTCGAAGCTACCCGACAGTGGTCAAGAAAAGAATTTGGCCACGCCTCCATTCTGAATAATTTCAAAATCTTTCCCGAACTACGGACTATACCACCCCACGTCCAAATTTTGATAAGAACTTCAACGTAACCATCCCTTTCAGATCACTCTGGAATGAAGAATCACGTTTAGAAGATCAGTCGATGGCGCTGGTGGAGGTTAATCTTAAGCTCTCCTTCCGTCTTCCAAATCAGTGTGGCGTGCATCAGGCGGAAATTATGGCGAGCAAAGAAGTCTTATCTTGGCTTATAGAAAACGTGGTATCTGCTAGGGATATCCGCATCTTTTCGGACAGCCAAGCAGCGATCAAATCTTTTGAATCGGTCTCTATGAATTCTTTAGTAGCTCTAGACTGCCGATCGTTTCTCATGGAGATGACTGAGCAGTTTAATATTTACCTTTGTTGGGTGCCGGGGCATAGTGATATTCCAGAAAAATGTAAGACCGATGAACTCGCAAGAATAGGAACGACTTTACCCATTTTGCGGACAAATGTACATTTACCGTAGGTATACCACTTGCTATGAAAAGCACAAATCTTAAGTGGACAAAGGGACCAATATGTCTAGCGACAAAACAAATTTGGCCAAAGCCGGATTTAAAACGTTCTAAGAATTTGATTTCTTACAACTGGTTGCATGTCGGCACTAAAATATGTAGAATCTGCATGGATGAAGAAGAGGATGGAACCATCCCTCACCTTCTTAGTTTCTGCCGAGCTCACTACCGCAGAAGGAAGTTTCACTTAGGAGCCTTCTGTTATAATGCTTTAGGCGATCTGATAAACATAGATATCTAGAGCCTCTTACGCTTCATCAGAAGTTCAAAATGGTTTAACGAGTAGGTACAGAGAAACTTTCTCCTTTGATCCATGGTCACAATGGACCTAGTGCTGGTCTAAGTGTGTTGACATTTCTGAGTTGCAAGTCTCTTCAACCAAACCAAACCAATCCCGTTGACCACTGGATTCTAAGAGGGTACAAGACGCCACTCTGAGCAATTCCGCAACTAACAAGTTTTCTATCCGATGCGAACTGATAATCCTGCGTGTGAGCAACTGATTGATCAATACTCCAAGCGAAGAATACTCGAGTATTTGCCTGTTTAAATTGCCTGGAATATGAACCAGATTCAGACAACCAGACATGATGGCCTTAAGTCAAGGGATCACTATGTGTTCTGATTGCTGTAGCTCTGTAGGAATGATACTATCCGTCCCTGGGGACTTGTGTGATTTGAAACTGCTACCTTTTTGGTAATAACTATTTTCGTGGAGTTACACCTCAGCCTCTCCAGTTAGCCCGGTCTTTAGGTAACGGCTTTCATTTGTACCCGCCACCTAAGCAAGGCTTTCCTTTACTGTGCCTCGCGCTTATGTCTATTTGCTCTATATGTCTTAGCCATCTCAGACGACTAATTCAGGTTGTTGCCGAAGGTTTCAGACTTTCATATAGCGTGGCAAACAAGATCTTGTATGTGATGTTGAGGAGACTAACACCACTTTGTGTTTATTTTTTTTTGTTTTGAAAAATTAAGATTTGATCTTTCATGGTGTTTGTTACAGTGTCGCTTTCTGCTTCCCAGCCTCTTCACTGCTCAGAATCTGTTCGGTATGTTCCGTATCCTCGACTGTTTCCGTTCACGTTGGGTAATAGTGGTTATCGTTGTGTTCAAGCCTGTGGAGGTAGGATCTAAAGCATCTATGCCCAGTAAGCATCTGGGTCATGTAGAAATTCATCTCCCTATGCCTCCTATTGATCCAAGTGTCTATGTTTATAGCGAATCAATCTCTGCGTCCACCTGCCTTTATCAGAATGATACCATCTCTCCGCTGGTCCAGACTCTGTTGATGACTTTGTCATGCTACCGTACATTATTCCTGGAGTGTATTCACTTATTGCTATCTATCGTTAGCTTCTTGTACTCTATTCAATTTTTTGGAGAAGACGTAGAACTTTTGTTTTCTGCTCTTAGAGCTCACGGACAGCCCTCGTCGTTGCATGTGGTTATTGGCATTCTTCGCCAAAACCAGGGTTTTGCTGCTGGTCGGTTGTGATGTTGTCAGCGTTGCCAATCGTGTTCGCCATTTGATGCTAGCGGGACATAGGTTCGATGAAGATTCCAGCGGTCTCTTCCGATTGTAGCGATGTCGGTTGATATCTTCTGACAGTAATTCTTCTTTATTGTTCCATTAGTACCCTGGTTGCAATAGGATAATGATCCGAGGCGATGATAACTCCTCGGAAGTTTCGGACATCCAGAATACTGCAGGCATGCCTTGCATCGATAGCAATGCGATTAATTTGGTTGATTGTTTCATGATCAAGAGACCACCGTGTTCCCTCATCTTACACGATTTCAATGACATATTTAGGACATTGCTTATACATATGTCTTGTCGAGGAACTCGTAGAAACGTTCTTTCGAAGTTTTTAACATCTTT
This sequence comes from Xylota sylvarum, assembly GCA_905220385.1. Lineage (NCBI taxonomy): Eukaryota > Metazoa > Arthropoda > Insecta > Diptera > Syrphidae > Xylota > Xylota sylvarum. The sequence goes on along the minus strand of LR999958.1, from coordinate 66,300,830 downwards.
GAGGATTTGACCGCATATTAGGCTTGTTTTGGCGAATTTTGGTTTGATGCGGATTTATGCGGATTGTCATTAGACGTGTCGAAAGCTCAAGACTTCACTCCATTGGAGTGAATTCCTCCGTAGCCCGTCCACCTTCTGAGGACCTCTTGCTACACCATCTGAGACTGGCATATGCGGGTTGACGGTAACTCGCTTATGCTTGCGCAGGTTCCATGCTTCAACTCCATGTGTGGAGTCAGGCAGGCGCTCAGCATAAGATATATGTAAGTTTACTATCAGAGTATTACAGTGGAACCTAATGTAATGTATGGAACCAAAATCAGTGAGTCGGCCGGTAAAAAAAACTTTTCAAAACAAATCCTCTCAAGTCGCTATTATTAGCAGAATTTTTGAATCGTGTAATAAGGTCAATCAAACCGATTTTGAAATTCCTGACTTGTTCTCTTCAGAATTCCACATAACACTGGTTAAGGAGGGTCGCGCCGTGTTTTGTTTAATTTCAGTCAAATAGCGTTGATATTGAGTCAACTTACAAGCCAGAGAACAACTGTTTCTTTACACCTATTGTATTCGTCTAAACACCTAATGGGCCCACTAAGGGGCTCCGAAAATGGAACAATGCAGCACATTTCTGTCAAATCACGCTCCGTCAATTAATCATCAAATTGGACTCTTTTTTAAATACTTTACCCAAAAGGCAATCGTCTCCCGAGCCACTAAACATTTTTATTTTTTTTTATTTTTTCTCGTTCTCCATTTCATGAACCATGTCGATTCTTCGAAATCCATCCAAATCCGAATCCATTGTGAGGCCCTCGAGGCAATACTTGCCTTGTTATGAATGCGACGACGATGACGACGACGAAGACCACGTCGACGGCTGCGGCTGCGGCGCGGCGGTACTCCATTGTAAGTGCGCAGCATCTCCTGGAAGTGGCCCAATAGAACTTTCTGCTGCCATTTCAATCACTTCGATTAATAGAAAATGAATTAGCTGAGAGTGGCTCAGGCACGGATGGCAGGCAGTCAGGCAGCTCGCCAAGGTATTTATTTTTTTTCGTTGTAGGTGGAGATGTCGAGATTTGGATTGCTCTCTATCCTCCCCCACCCACCTGAGTGGGTCTATCTATCTGAATGCTTCGGGTTTGGTAATTCAATTTTCGAAATGTAATCTAGCTCTATGGCGCGCCGAATAATAAAAAAAGTGTATAACTAAAATGTAAACATAGTGTCGTAATTAATTTGTTCATAATGCATAGCTTGTTTGATACCAATCATTAATTAGATTAGCATAATTCGATTAAATAAATCGCCCCATCATACAACGTAAACTAATTTACAGTCACAGTGAGCCTCCCAAAATGGGGAGAGTCGTCATCGTCGTCGTGTAGAACACAAATGGCACACAATGTATCGAAGGATTGTTGTCAATGGCATATACATATGTATGTACATACATGTGTCGTTAATAATGTACTTCTCCCTGTGCTAAGGATAAAATATTATTTTCAATTAAAGCAGTAGCCAATGCGATGGAAAGATAAAGCGCCACATCAATATTTGATTTAATTAATGCAATTTATGGAACTTACGGTTGACCGAATGAGAAATTAATATTGATGGACTTTTTCCTTGCAGTACCTAAATACAACTCCTTCCTTGTTTTAGTGACAAAGGTCAGCGGGGTAACAACGGACATCAGTGTACAATTTCAGGTAGCCGGGACACAACTTGTAAATTAAGGTCGAAACAAAAATAATAGTTTATGCGTGAAGACCGATAGAATCTTCTCTGTCATCTGATAGTGAAGGCTTCTTCCTAATTAGTTAATGTTGAATGCCAGATGTATCTCTGTCGATGTAATAGGAATTTCCACTGATTCTGAATGGGAGTATGCAGGAGGAATGGGTTTTCATTGGAATTTAATGGTAATGGTATACTGATTATGACTACGGATGGGAATTTCCAAAAACTAATCTATGTAATATTTTTCTCTGATAAATGTAATTTATTTAAAAACCTCAACCCTTTTCAGAAAGGAAAACCAACAAAACTAATGTTGGAGACACACAAAAATGTTGAGAATATAATGTCAACGATATGTAATTTATATTCATACATATTTCTTAATGTTTAAACGTTCAAAAATGTCTGAGTCCTGACCATGAGTGGAGTCATATAAATCTTGTATCTCCGGCTGAGGATGGCAAATGACTAGCAGTGGCACCTGTAACAAGATCATTATGTAACACACTGCTGTCGATATAGAGAGATATTTACTATATATTCACGAACTGGGGCTGTGATAGTTTTCAGGAAGGTGAGAACTCTCCTTGACTCGGACAAAGGAAAAAATATCAGATTCTTCCAAATTTAATGGGAATTCATGTGATACTACCTTCATACATTAGAAGCTCTGAAGCGATCGTACATAATATGATAGATACTTACAGGATAGAGTAAATAAATTTGTACCAAGCTGTGCGTTGTTAGAAACAGTGCATGCAAACGAACAACTTTTAGAGTTAACTGTCCAAAACTGAAGAATATAGCCATTTCATCCTTTTAGATTCATGAGCCTACATTATTGCAGGAGTCGAAACGATCAGAACACCAAATTAACCGATCATGGGGTATGCGATATGAACTGTATCTATCTAAGATTTAAAATGCTTGTATTTATGAAACAAAAACATATTGGAAGTGGTTAAGAGGAAGAAAATACAGGACAGGATAAGCCATAAAAAAAAGCAAGCTAACAATATGCAATATATGTACATATACTCAAGCGATCATTTAGAGAATAAAAAAATAATACTGATCAGACATCCATAAAATATTCGAGTAATTTAAATGAAGTATCCAAACTAACTTACTTACTTAACGGGCACTCGACCCGTAAAGAGTCTCTGCCTGAGACACGACAGCCTTCCACTCTATTCGATCCCGGGCACGCTGCTTCCAGTTGTCTAGAACAAGCGCTCTGCCATCCGCGATAGCTTGATCCTTAAAACGGAGGTTCGGTCTTCCTTGTCGTCTCGAACCTGTGGGCTGTGATTCGAAGATCCTCTTTGGTGGAACATTGCTGTCCATCCGCTCGATGTGGCCGAGCCAATGTAGTCGACGTGTTTTGGCTTTTTGGACTACATCCACACCTTGGTACAGCTCACAGAGTTCGCAGTTGTATCTTCTCCTCTATTCGCCCTCCTCGCATACAGTGTTCAAAATCTGCTCTGCTTTCTTGCTTATCGTCCAACACTCGGCTGCATACAGCAGAACTGGCAGGATCAAGGTTTTGTATAGCATGTATTTTGTCTTCCGAGTTAGGAGTTTTGACCCCATTTGTTTCTCCAAACCGAAGTAGCAGCGGTTTCCTAGAGTAAGTCTTCGTCGAATCTCCACTAAGGTGTTATTCGTTCCTTAACCACTTCGAAGTTACTGTTGCCAACAGTGACGTTCTGTCCTAAGTGGTGGAAAGATGCTTCTTTGTTTGTTGACAACATGTACTTGGTTTTGTCCTTTTTTACTTCAAGGCCAACTCGTTTCGCCTGTTCTTCAATTGCCGTAAAAGCCTCTAACACGGCGCGCTGGGAGCGACCAAAGATGTCGATGTCATCTACGTATTCCAGCAGCTGGACAGATTTGTTAAAGATAGTGCCTTCCGTGTTCACACCTGCCCTGTGCACTATCTGTTCCAGCAAGGGATTGAAGAAGTCACATGATAGCGCATCTCCTTGCCAAAATCCGGTGAATGTTTGGCATAGTTCGGAGGACGAGTGTTTTCCAGCGTCACGCGGCACAGCTGGATCAGTTTTACCGGGATCCTAAATTCGGCCATTCGCCTTGTAGAGCTCAAGACGATGAATGCTTTCATCTGTGGCTTTGAAGTTGATGAAGAGATCCAGAATCTGCCTTAGTGTGAAAATTTGGTCTATCGGTGATCTGCCGGATCGGACGCCACACTGGTACGTGTCAATTAGTGTGCTGCAGAAAGGCTTCAGACGTTCAAACAGTACGTTGGATAGGATGTTACATGCGACATTCAGCAGGGATATGCCTCGGTAATTCTTACAAGACATACGGTCGCCTTTCTTGAAGATGGGGCATATAGAGCTGATAGTCCAGTCATCGGGCATGACTTCATCCACCCATACTAGGTTGATGATTTGGTGCATGAACCCTACCAAAGCATCACCACCATGTTTGAAAAGCTCTGCTGGTAGACCATCAGAGCCGGTGGCCTTGTTGTTCTTCAGCTTTTTAATAGCTGACCTGACCTCTTCATTGACTGGATGCGGTTTCTCTTCTTGCCCTATTACTCTCTCTACCTGATGCCCATTAAGTAGCTGTTGGAAATGCTGCTTAAAAACATCTACTATCTGTGCTTCAATAACTAGGTTTCCTTCACTGTTTCGAAGAGCCTGCGTTGCTGGCTTGAAGCCAGCTGCCAGTTGCTTGGTTTTCCTAAAAAACATCCGGATGTTGTTCCTATCGCGGGACTCTTCGATATCCTTGAGCTGAGAGACTGCGTGGGCCCTTTTCTTCTTACGCACGATCTTCTTCTCCTCCCTTCTTCTAGTTCGATACTCTTCTCTCGCTGCGTACGCCGGAATAGAGATTCCCTATCCTTTTGCATAATTCTGTCTGTCCTACTGTTATCGAAACAAGGTCATATACTTTATGTAATCACACAAGTGTTTAGAGAGGACCATCTGATGTTAGTTTCCCTTTGGGCCTTAATCCATGCTTCCTCAGTGTGCAAGGCGGGATGAACACCGAGGTGTGTCGGCTTGTTCTGATGTGAGTTTCGAATCTCATTTAGCCAATTTGTCTTCCTTCTCATTACCTGGTATATTTTCATGTCCAGGGAGCCATCAGAGCGCAACCTTGTGCTATGTACTAAGAACCTTAGGGTCTTCTTGACAACACTTCACAAATTTGGATATTTTTTCGATAGCATTTGCCTGGCTGTTGATGATAAAGTTGATACCTTCCTGTGGTATTGCCTTCAACGTAGTCTCATGGGTTGCTATTGTTACTGCCAGTACCTTCGTATGGAAAACTGATTTGGAACTGATTTGGATATGCCCAGCGGTTCAGAAAAGATGCCTGAGCCTACGCTTACATCCATCGTTGATTCATCTCTGAAGACAGTGGCGGTACGTGAGTTGGTAAGCTGACCTATTTTCCATTCTTCTCTGATCGGGAACGAACTTGTGAAGGGTCCCTTGAAATCGAGCTACGGAGTCAAATAATCCGTGGTAGCTACCAGTCCCAGATATTTTTCCAGGATTATAGAATTACCCATTGCATTTTGTTACCAACTATTTGACGGACTTATTCTTAGTGCACTAATACCTGCCGAGGCTTGAACGAAGTTATCTCCATTCCTGCAGTAGGTCTGGTTCTCATGGCACTTGTAGTGCAAATTCAAGCCAATCTTTGTATCTTCGTGAGAGCCGCTAAGTTGGTGGTCTGGCTTGGGAACTGCCACCATACAAGACATCCATAAGTCAGAATAGCTCTCACTATAGCTGTATACATCGATAGTATAATTTTGGATTCTACTGCTTGTATAGAACGCAATAGTGTTTAGTTTCCAGTTTAGTTTCTTGTCAAGTAGGTATGTGGCGCAGTCCATGATTCTAACAGGAGTACCCTCTATGAAGGTATTGAAGATTGACCCTTAGTCCACATTTCTTGGTACAGGAGTCTAGGTTCTCAGCGCACCTTCGAATTAATCAGTAAAGATAGGGGGAATTTGCCCGTAGCCATCAATATGACGTCATTTGCATAAGCGATAGTCTTGACCCCACTATAAATGAGTTGTTGGTACATACTTCATTTAGTACAATAACCCATAGTAGTGGGGTGATTACTCCGCCTTGATGTCGCCGCAAAAGCACTACCCAGAGCGGCGCTTAGTTCTTTACGTCTCATTTTTGAACTTCCTCTGACTAGCTTTATATTATAATCCCAGTCTGCATCTGATTAGTCCGTTTGGCCACATTAAGTAGATTTCTGGTTACTCTTCTAATGTCTGCAAGCTCTTTACACCACCATAGAAATGATTTTGTGTTCTTCCTTTTGGTTTCCGGACGTGCTAGGTTGAAAGCGACAGTAGTAATATCCTCACCTTTGCGGTCGATACCCGAGGGACTTTTCAAATCACATTTTTGAAGGCGTCCGGAACAGTATCTGCATATATCCGTATTCGATAATCCTAATCTCATAGTTTGCTTCCTCAGAAGGCAGTGATCAGACAGTATTCCCATCCCTATTCTTATCAGTTTTACAATTTTTCTAGATTTTATTCGATCACACACTTGCCACAAGGCCTTAGATACCATATGAACTCCTTAGCTGGACCATCTCAGGTCAGCCATGTTGTTGATTCTATTGAAAATAATCCTCTTACCGATGCACTCTATAACGCAGTGTCTTGTGACGTAAGACCCTTTATTGCACTCTGGATTTAGTGCAGCCAGACTGTCAATGTAGATATCGAAATTCCTGCCGGGTATTGATCCCATTTCAAGTAATTCCGCGGCTTTGATTACAACTAGAACCTCTGCTTGGAACACACTGCATGTGTCCGGAAGTTTCAAAGCCAGGTTTAGGTTTATATCACTCAAGTATACATATGTACATATATGTACATACATACCTGGTTTCGGAACAACGTAAATGTGCACCCATGCCGAAGAATTATGTTTGGCAGTTTAGACATTAAATCAGTTTGACGTGGTACGAAGGTTTTATTTTACTAAAGTCTAGTCTAGCTAGATAGTTGAGATCTTCTATGAAGTACTCGCCTAGGATTTTCCTTCCTAACCAGGACAGGTATACACAGAAAATGTGTCATGGTTTCCTCCTCTTCCTTGTCTCTACACCTTCTACAGAAATTGTTGCACCAAGCCTTCGGGCATATCTGACTACGAGACAACTATCTTTATTTAGCGGCCCTTACACAGCACACTCTGGACAGATTTGTTTAGAAAGCAGACATGTGCTGATATTGTTCCACTTATTGGAATATTGCTTTTATCACAGCTTGACTATCTATGCAGAAAAACAATAGCACTGCACTCTAACGAGTTAATCGAAGGCTTCACGCACTACTGTGACTACTGCTTGAACTACACTACAGTTGTCCAGCACTCGTGTGGTGATACAAATATTCAGTGCACTGGAATAAACTCCCGAACCTGTTCCAGGCGTTGTCTTGGATCCGTCTGAGTAAATCTTTGTCGTAGATCGGTTTAACATTTCTCCTGATTCCCAAGCATTTCTGCATGGAATCCTGGTTTTATACTTGACGGTAAAGTCCAAATAGGGGACAATGTAGTCTGAATTGCTAGGAATAGTATTATGGCCGTTTAGGTGGCTTTCATACGATTCGTGGGGGATATTTTGAAATGAATCCATACGCGCACTATTATACATACGTCTGTAATTTGATTTGGTCTAGTGATAAACGACAACATATAAACCTGATAAATGGTGTAGTAGTTGGTTCGATATGGTTCGTGGGTTGCTTCAATCCAGGCAGTGACTCTATTCACTAGTACAGCTAAGAACATTTTGTAGATCGTATCCAAGGACGAGAAATTTCGGTAGTTAGATACTACATTGTCGTCACCTTTTTCAAATGATCGATCTTTTATAGGGAATGGGTAAAAGACCATCACTATCTGGATCTCCAAATAAGCAAAATATATATATAAAGGTGATTCTGGATAAGAACTTCGTCAAAACATATCAAGTTAGGCACTCTCAGATTTATGATAGTATTGGCATTTGGATCTATACGGTACTAAAACCTAGCTTTTCGGACTGCTGTAACTCGTTTCACATGAGTGAAATTGCGTAAGTATTTGTGCACCTCTTTACTTACTCACTTACTTACTTAAGTAATTGGTGCTTCAGTTCGACAAGGACCAGGGCCTTAACCAATAAGTTCGGTCATTAGTTAGCTTCAGTTTCGCATACCAAGTTGGTTAAGGTGCTTTACATTTGAGCGCTACTTTCAGGATTTCTGCAGTTGTGAAGCGTGGTATTGTTTCCGTAACCTATGTTATTATGCAGCAAATATGGAGGCTGTCATTTCTTGGAAATAAGCCACTGACTCATCATTAAGTTGGTGTAGCTGTCGTGCCGCTTTTAAGTTTGTTCATAACTATCTTGTAAGCGCTTCCCCATAGGTTATGTTGGAGTCTTCTCTTAGTTATTGGAAAGATTCAATTTTACTTTTATTTATGAGTTTCGGAAATTCCTTTATTTTTCTTAATAATCCTTCCCATATCTCTTTTCGTATATCTCCGAATCTTCTATTTAGTAAAACAATTGTTTTTTCCATTTCTCACTTGTTTTTCCATTTCCATTGCCTTTGCATGACATGGATGCTTCGCATCCTCAGATAATTCAAATTATCATCTGTTTGGCATGTTCCTGAACTGTGCCTCTGGGTATTTCTATGTTCCTCAGCAAGTATTCGAGCATCTCTTAATCTAGGTCATTAGTTTTCCAGTCCAACTTTTGTTGTTTTTAAGTGACTTTTTGGTACTGATACCGTCTAGGGTTTTTTTTTTGTGCTCCAATGGATGTGGTAATCTTCTAAAGATACTAATAGGGCCGGGCTATCATGGTTCGTAAACCCAAATTCTCGATGTCGAGAGTATGCTTGTCACACCCTGCATACTTCTAGCACTATCCACGCGGAACTGCCATTAGGTATTACTTCGCGGGGCTGGTTAGCAACTTATGGTACGAGCTTTGTATGTATCTGCCATCTCAGCTTTTCTTAATATTTCGAGTCTTCTTAGCTCATTCTGCACGCTAGTTATGAAAGAACAGATCTCCAACCAGTAGTCACCCGACATATCATATTGGTTGCTAGGAGCATCGGGATCGGTATTTTTGGTTCTGCGAAGAGTCTGCAGTGGAACATTGCATGTTCCGCGTCTTCGTCTTCCTCTGGATATTCTGAGCTATCGTGTCCAAATCTGTCAAGATATTTTCGATAGCCACCGTGATCGTACAGGAATTGCGTAAAGTGGTGGCTGCAGCCCCGGTGTGCTCTCTTTGTCTAGACCGCGATCGTGAGAATTAGCTTGTGGCTCCATCTGCTTTTTCACATGTTATTCCACCTAGCTTGTCACAGTGCTACAGATGTTACTCTTTCTTCTCCTTTTACCATCCTTATAATGCTGGTCTTTAGTCGGTTTGCGGGTCGCCTAAGGTAAACCCATTGCATCTCGTGCGCGAGAATATCCATAGGACCATACCCGCTATAACACAGGCTGCTTCGTCCGATGAACGCATAATGTTCTTCTTCCGCAGAGCCTGTATACAGACGAGAGGTTTCTTTTTGTCCCCTGCGTTGTAAGAACTCTCGCGCAATCGGGATCAGCATATAGGGTTATTGAGCTTACCACTCTGGAAAACAGGATCCTCCTCCTGTATACAGGTATACCGGGTCGGAAAGGCGACCACGTATTCTAACGCCTCTTTAACCTGATTGTTTGGCTCCCAACACGGAAGTTTCCGTATTCCGTAGCCTTTCAGCTGGTTATTAAGACAGCTTCGGTCTTGTGGTTACCTAGTTCTAGGTCACAGATTCTAGCCAATTTTTGATCATAGCAATCGGTTCATCCATGGCAAACTCTGCCATGGAAGTCAGAAAAGACGATAAGAACTCCGTCATACATTATAATTCACAGACGAATCTTCAGTCGCTTTCTCTACTACCTATGATATGATAGCCCGTTGATCACTATTCATATAGACATCGAAGACTTGCCATGTTATTTTTCTCGCTATGCCTCTGGTAAAAGTTAGATATAGGATGGAGCTTGATCTGCTGTTATTAAATGTGTTTTGTTCACTTGGTTTAGTAGTATTAAGGTCAAGGCTAGCTAACGCATCGTCCTCTTACTACAAGGTGGCGTAAGTCATCACTCAGTCGAAGTTTAGTAGGACTTGGTTGTAATTTGCATGAAATTGGGGATCTGCAGGACATACGCACTTTGGTTGCACTTTGTGTGGGAACATCTTCACCAAAATTACGCTGTAAAAACCGTCTATTCACGGGCCAAATGTGTAGTCTGGTTTATGCATAAAGTTGGACATCTGCAGAAGCGATATTTTCGATCGTATGACTACTCCGGACGTCTGCTACTATCCCGCATTGACCCTGTATCTTCAAGGTGAGTGGCTAAAATTTTGTAAGTATGTACATATGTTACTTTCTGCAGATGAAATGATTAAAAGCCATCAAACTGGCACTTTCCATGTGCACTGTACTCCTTTAATTCTAAGAAACGAACGAAATAAATGTGCCACTACATTTCAAATGAACAATAACTGTTCAATATTATCAACCTTTTTTAGAACATTCAAGCGTTTTTATCGATAGAAATCATTCCTTTCATATCGCTTGTCAGAACAATGTTCGAATCATGAATGCTTGTACAGACTACACATATCTGGAAAATAGCAAATTAAAAGGTGCAATCAATATTTTTTTGAAAAGCATAAGGATGTCCATATTTATTCGAATGCTCATGTAGCCCGCGCAATGGCATGCATGCATGCACAGCAATAGCCAGGGCTGTTCACCACTGCGTGTATATACAAATGAGGCTCATTTAAATTGAAAAGAGGAAGCGATCGGCCTATGCAACGATGCACATTTACGGAATAATGATATTCTTCTAATATTTCTTAGCATATCTAATTTACCGATCGATCTGTCATGGTTTCGTTTCTTTAACTAATATTGTTACTCCCGAGTGCAATTTGCGCATTTATGTACATTATTCCCCATTGAGAGGCAAATGAATGTTCTTGGTATGTTAATGTGTGGGTTTAGTGTACTTGACAGTTTTACATTAAGTTTCTTATTCATCGATGGAAATGAACAGAGAATGGCGAGTGGGATTTTGTAATATGGTAACGCCTTTTTGTATGTATTAGCAGACAATATTAATTGTTTCAAAGAACCAAAGCTGAAGACTATAGCATTGTGACCCCAGGCCAGATGTGAATAGTTTCCAATTCCCCAACACATCTTCTGATCTTCATCTTTGAATATGATTTGAAGTATTTTTCTTTTCAAAGCAGCAGAGAACGACATCAGTCTGGACGAAATAGTCCATGGCTCTGCGCCATAGAGCAGGACTTGGATAATAACGGTCTGGTCACGTTTTATACATACATACATATGTACCTCGTAAGTGACGGTTTGTTAAAACATCGGTGTTCTTTTTTGTTGACACAATCTCAAGTCGGTTTGGCACCCCTTCTTCTTCTGCACGCCACCTAAAACGAGGTTTTTCACTACTGCATTGTCCTTCCGAGTTACATTCAAAGACTTTGGACTAGGTCATTGTACAGCTCGTTGAATCTCAACCTCCAAAGCCCGCCAACACAAACTGGACCGAATAGCTTACGAAGAATTTTTCTCAATCAATTTAGAGTGACAAAACATTCCTGTTAACGACCGATATATCAACTAGTTTATGTATGCTATTTGGGATATAAATTACAGCAGATCTTACATATATCTGTGATCATGTTACGTTTGCGATGTTTGCAAAGAACTTGGATTTTAGTGTGCACACTAGGGGTAGTTGTGAAGAAGCGGAGCAGTGGCACAGAAAGTATTAAGTCAGTCAATCCAGTAACCCTTCTTCATCTCAGAACCTTCTACAAAGATCTTTGAACTCATCCTTTCATTTGTCGAGCATAATCAATGTTGAAATATTTTGAAAAGTGTTTTTTTCAGCCAGTACTAATTTTGATATTGAACAAAACCCATGAAATTTACAACGTCTGGATCTGATGAATCTTGTCCGAGAGACAAAGTTTTCGAGCACTTTTTCAAGCATTTGTGGCCGTATGTCCTCAACAACACGAATAATGTTGGCTTCGACTAGTGACTTATCGTATCCCCAAAGAACATAATCAAGAGGCGTCAAATCACAATATGTTGGAGGCCAACATAATTTCTCGTAATGTACCTGTAAACATTACGAGAAATTATGCGTTCATCGAATGTTTTCTTCAATAAGTTGATTGTTTCGTTTGCTGTATGGCACGTAGCGCCTTCCTGCTGGAACTACATCTCTTCCATATTCATGTCATTCAATCGGGGAACGAAAAAGTCATTAATCATGACTCTTTAGCGAATACCATTGACCGTAACACGCTGATTGGCCTCATTTTTGAAAAAAAAAAATAAATAGTTAGATGACTCCACCAGCCTATAGACCGTGCATTTTTCGCTATGTAACGGCGTTTCGACGATCTCATCTAGATTATCTTCACTTCAAACCAATTTTTCGATAAGACAGCGGATATATCGGAATATCAGTTTGTTCTGGGCCCATTCACCGAAATTTCGACGTAAACGATCGTCTTCAATCTTCAAACAAAGATTTTTGCATAAAATTTTCCATAAAGACGAATAAAGACCAAGCTGTTGTAAACGACATCGAATCGATAAATTTGGATATTTTTCAACAGTCTCGTGAACGGATGCAATATTCTCTCCAGCACGCACTATTCTTATGCATTTCAGTGCCACTGCAGCTTGCAAAGAAATTGTTGGGTGAAAACGGTGAAAATGTCTGCTGTAATATGGTGCCATAATGTAATATGAACCATAATTGTGAAACCAAAGTTCTAAAATCTGGTGACGTTGTTGCAGCGTGTATGTCATCACAATAAAATTGCAAAGACTACTATATACGAATGACATTAACAGTTTGCAATTAGACAATTGGTTTGATAGATAAACCTGCCTGAAGTTACTACTGGCATAAAAAACATTTACTTATTGAATAATATTAAACCCTTAAGTTCCAGGTTTTCACTCTGAGTTGAACCAGAGTTGACTATCTCTTTATTAAAATTAATCTAGAGTTAAGTTATGAAGCAGTTTTTCAGTGCAAGATTAATTTTGACTCCCTGAGTGGTGATTTATAATAGTTTGGTATCACTGCCACTACTTCATGATTTATTGATTCAGTTGTCAAAAAACTATCAAAAACAATAATTCTGGACTGAATTGGCATAAATATCCCATACTGTTCTATTTTTTCACAAATAGAAATGAAATTAACCTCTTCGCTTGCTATTTCAATATCTGTCAAAAATATTTGTTTATTTAATCCGGAGTTAACTACCAAATTTGTTGAGATAACTCGGAGTTAGCTCAAGATTAAAATTGCCCCGAAAAATTTTATCCCGAAACTTGGATGATCTTGCACTAAAAAACTGTCCTAAAAGCTTACATAGTTTCTTGTTTCGGTTAGTACTTAAGCATTGAAAAGCGAAGACACGATACATGGCTTCATATCGAAACATAACAGTTCTGAAGAGGTTGATAAACAATGGAAGTCAACCTATACTACTATAGGTTGGGTTGGGTTGGGTGGCTGTCCCCGCTCAGCAGGAGCACACTTAGACCAAAAGAAGGTTCACTGTTATACTATGAAAAACCGGATTACCAGCACCGGAGACCGAATTGGGACAGAATGTAGACCAACCAGTTTCGGTAATGCCGTTTAGGCATTAAACCAGTTTGACCCGGTGATGAAGCTTTTTATTTTACTTAAGTCTAGCTATGGTTTTCCTTCTCAAAACGGACAGGTTAAGTGCACAGAAGATATGTCATGGTTTCTCGTCTCTACAGCTTCTACAGAAATCGTTGAAGGGAGCTGGCATGGCTCCCTACCAGACTGTGCCCTGTGAGGGCGCTAACTATCTTCCTTAGATTTGTCTTATTGACAGAAATAAGTCTACTGGATTTCCTACAATCCAACTCCGGGTAAATTTGTTTAGAAGCGAGACATGTACTGATATTATTCCACTTACTGTTTGCCATTCTACTGGCTGCGGTATCTAATTGGAATTTTATCGATTTAATAGGTGTTGACGGTTAACCCTATTGTCCGGGAGGTTTCGGTCTGCACCGGTTTACTCGTTCGCTTTGTAATTGCCTGGAATATCCCTAAACCCAGCACAGGTATACGTCGCACCTGACAGCGATCTTGTTATTCGCGGCTTTGCTTAACCAACTTGGATCGAATTATTGGCTTTTATCGGAGCTTGACTATCTATGTAGAAAAACAATAGCACTGCACTTTATCGAGCTAATCGAAAGCTAGGTCGCGGCTTCACGGACTGCTGTGACTTCTGCTTGAAATACGCTACAGTAGTCCGGAAGTCGTGTGGTGATGCAAATATCCAGTGCACTGGAGTAAACTCCCGCACATTTTCCAGACGCTGTCTTGGATCCGTCTGAGTAAATCTCTGTCTCAGATTAGTTTAATATCTCTCCTGAGGGACAATGTATTTCGGATTACTAAGAATAGTATTATGGCCATATAGGATACTTGGGTGGCCCATATTTTCATGAGCCATCTGCAAGGATTCCCTAAGCCGTAATCAGCTTTCCAACAGGGGGCAATATAGCATTTGAACCTTCTCAAGTATTGGAATGTTGCTTTTCTTGTGCCGTCCACCAGAATAGTACTTTATACATAACGATGGGTCTGACGATTGCCCTGTATATCCAGTGAACAATCCGTGGATGGAGACCATTGTTTGGGCCTATAGGCTTCTTAAATGGATGGAGGGCAATCGAGGCCTTCCTAGCACGGTCTTTATTATTTAGTTTCCAACTGAATTGAGAATAACCTCCTAAGTATGTGGTTACACTACCCTAACTTTCACAACAAAAATTAGGGTAAAGTTTCTGCATACTTTCTATCCGCCCATGACGTCTTTTCCAAGACAAAACAAAGTATACAAAATAATAAAATGTTTTAATGTTATCCTTTCACTAAACAAAATTCCTGTGGAAGCACTTTGCTTATTCCGAAAGATTTCAGAAGCTATGACACATGCCTTGCGAGAGTCGTTTCAGAAAGACTGGTGCTTCTTATTTGGGCAAGTTCTATAAGTTTTGTGGGCGCCGTGGCTCAAGTGGCTAGAGTTCGAGGTGCGATCGCGAGACAACACCAACATTTTCTTTCACGGCCCCACCTCTCGCGAGCGTCTGACAAACATTCGAGAGTATAACTGCCATGAAAAGTTTCTCAAATAACAAATCGCTCTTCGCCCCTTCTATTGGTGTAAAGAACATAGCACGTACAACATGAATGGTTGTGAGAACCTATTACTGAGTGCCATGGACCTGTCGCGGCAAGTATTATATTTTTTTCCTTTATCAATCACATCGCATGTCAATTATCTAATTAGGTGGCGCTACAGTCCGAGGTGAACCTGTGCCTCAACCAATAAGCCTCTCCAGCCAGCTCGATCTTTAGCCAGTTGCCTACAGTCTCGAACACCAAGTTGGTTGAGGTCCCTTTTCCACTTAAGCGCGTCACCTTAGGTGTGGTCTTCCTCTACTGCGTCGTCCTTCTGGTGCGGATTCGAAGACTTCCGAGCCGGAGCATTGTTGTCCATCCGCTCTAAATGACTCAACCATCTTAGTTGTTGTATTCGAACTTTTCTAACTAGGCCGATGTAGCTATGTGGCTCGTACAGCTCATAATGGGGGTTACAGTGGGGTTTACTTTCTGCGTTCATATAATGCTAGGGACTACACATGTGAATAGTACGGTCGCATGAACTGTAGAACTTCCAATTACGAGGTTGGCGGAGTCACCCTCGACAGATATAAATTTGAGGTAGTTAAGGACTTTGTTTACCTAGGATCCGCTATAAATTATACAATGACACAAGCGCTTAAATCAAACGAAGATTAACTATTGTCAATCGCTTCTTCTTTGGACTAAGAAGGCAACTGTGTAGCAAAGCCCTCTCTCGAACAACTAAAGTATCCCTATATAAAACCCTGATCATCCCAGTTCTGCTCTACGGTGCATAGGCATGGACTATGTCAAGAATGGCCGCTCTCAGTTGTTATGAGAGAAAAATATTTTAGATGATGTTTGGTCCCGTCTGCATAGACGGTGAGTGGACAGCTATATGAGCTACACAGCGACATACGAAAATATTTTCTTAGCTCGACATTTTTTTTTTTTTTTTTTTTTTTTTTTCCGTAGGAAGGTGGGAATCTTTTAAAGACGAAACTGAGCCCGTACTCAGTAACAGTGTGGGATTTCCACCCACTAAACCCACCTCCCCTTCTACCCCTGGTCCTCGCGGCACTGCCGTCAAGCATTTCATCGCGAGGGGGGACTTCAGCCTTATGTGCTCGGCTCATACAGGTTAGCAGCCTGCTGCGCTGCGTTTCGTTGCTGCTCCTGCCTTCGCTGCTCTTTCATTATTGTAGTCACAGTGTCGTTAACTGCGTCCCAAGCCTCTTCGCTGCTCGTCATCTGTCTGGTGAAGTTGTCTGGGGTTAAGTCCTCGCCCAATTGGTTTACCAGCAGGTGCCGTTCTACGTAGTAACGTGGGCAGTGGAACATGATGTGTTCCGCATCCTCCACTACTCCCGTGCACGTTGGACAATAGGGGTTGTCTTCGTGTCCAAATCTATGCAGGTAGGCTCTGAAGCATCCATGGCCCGTAAGCATCTGGGTGAGGTAGAAGTTCAGCTCCCCATGCTTCCTATTAATCCAGGCGTCTATATTGGGTATCAATCTCTGCGTCCACCTGCCTTTGTCAGAGTGACACCATCTCTCCTGCCATTCTTCCAGACTTGTCCTTGGTCCTTGTCCTTCAGTATTGCTTCTAATCGTTGCTGTTGCCGTTGTCCTGCTGGCACGGTATTTCTGTTGCGCTTCTTTTGCAAGAAGGTCTATTGGTACCATGCCAGCCACTACACATGCCGCGTCGTAGGAAGTTGTTCGGAAGGCGCTGCATACTCTCAGCGCGTTGCTTCTGTAGACTGCCTCAGTCTTCTTTCTGTATGCTTTTGTTTTCACGGCACTAGCCCATATCTGGGAACCGTAGAGCATTATTGATGAGGCAACTCTTGCTAAGAGTAATCGCTTCTTATGTTTTGGTCCCCCGATATTCGGCATTATCCTTGATAGGGCAGCCGTTGCCTTTGCTGCCTTTTCAGCTGCATACTGCAGATGCTGCTTATAGGTTAACCTTGCATCTAAGGTAATGCCAAGGTATTTCAGCTCTGGTTTGGAAGCTATGACGTGATCGCCCACGGTTACCCTTATAGTCTCCATGACTCGCCTGCTGCTGATGAGCACTACTTCAGTCTTTTCTTCTGCAAGTTGTAGGCCCATGCGTACTAGCCAGTCCTGGACCATCCCAATAGCTTCATTGCAGTCATGCTCCAACTCCTCAAGGTGTTTGTTTACTACAACGATCGCTATATCATCGGCGAAACCAATTATTTTCGAAGACCTCGGGGTTCGAAGTCTGAGGACGCCATCATACATTAAGTTCCACAGTAGCGGACCTAATACGGAGCCTTGGGGAACGCCGCCTGTGACGTTATACTGCCTCGTTCCATCGTCGGTGTCGTAAAGCAGTATTCTATTTCTAAAATAGTCCGTCATTATCCTCTGCAGGTATTCTGGTACTCTCTTGGCGGTAAGTGCTCGCAAGATGTTTCTCCAGTTTGCGGTGTTGAAGGCGTTCTTTACATCCAGCGTGATGATTGCGCAGTACTGTTTGCTCCCGCCCTTCCATCGTCTTCCTTCTATGGCTTTTGACGCGGTATTCACGACTTCGTCGATAGCGTCGATCGTAGACCGTGTCTTACGGAAACCGTACTGGTGAGCTGCAAGGCCTCCTGCCTCATCGATTGCACTCTCCAACCTGTCACTTATGACGCGTTCCAGTATTTTGCCCATTGTGTCCAGCATGCATAGAGGCCTATACGATGAGGGATTCTGTGGTAGTTTACTACCTTTTGGCAGGAGGACCAGTCTTTGTTTTTTCCACTGGTCGGGGAATACTCCTTCTTTTAGGCAAGTGTTATACATATCTGCGAAGATGTGTGGGCGCCAATTGATTGCTGCTTTTAAGGCAATGTTAGGGATTCCATCAACACCAGGCGCCTTTTGGTCCTTGATTTTTGCGCAGACTTGCAGGACTTCTTCAGCGGTGACGAGGGGTATTGTTAACGCTCCCGTCGTATTTACTCTCTCCGTTTGTACCTCCATTTCTTGTTGTTGTGGGAAGAGTACAGCCACTACGTTTTCGAGAAACACTGTGGATGTAGGCGCGGGTTTTCGGCCACCCTTCAGCTTCATCATCACCACTTGGTAGGCTTTTCCCCACGGATTTTGGTCGGCTTCGTTGCACAGTTCGATGAAGCTTCTCTTTTTACTGTCTTTAATTGCAGTTTTTAGATTTCTCCGGGCGGTTATGAATCTCTCATGTAGTTCTCCATGGCTGCTGTGTTCTCTGGACCGCTGGTACAATCTGCGCGACCTGTGGCACTCTGCGCGCAGTCTGGCGATTTCGTCGTTCCACCAGTATACTGGAGGTCGCCGCGCGCTTGTTGTTTTCTTTTGCATAGATGCGTCACAGGCGCGTGTCAATCCTCTTCTGAGCTGCTTCGCCTTGTCGGCGGCTGGTCCACTAAGGGATACATCTTCCATCATCAGCTGAAGTACTTCGACGTCCAGAGTATGTGGTTTCCATCCTCTTTTCCGCGGCTGCCTTCTCTGCTCTCTTCTATTTTCAATGGGGCTGGGTCGTAGCTGGAACTTGATGGCCTGGTGGTCACTGTGCGTATACATAGTGCATACTTTCCACGCAGCATTCCTTGCCAAACACGTGCTCATAAAAGTAATGTCTATTATTGACCCTCTTCCGTTTTTGCTGAAAGTCAGCTCGCTCCCGGAATTCACGAGAACTATGTCCAACGATGCAAATGCCTCCAGGAGTGTTCTTCCTCTGGCGTTTGTGGTACGTGAACCCCATTCTACCGCCCACGCATTAAAATCGCCTGCAATGACGACGCGGTTTCTTCCTCTTGCGGTGGTTGCAATGTTGTCAACTATTTGCTCAAATTGTTCTTGTGTAATGCTGGGAGGAGCATAGCAGCTAAAGAAGTAGACGTCATTTACTTTGGCCCACACGAATCCTGCCTGGTGCGTTGTCATTTTTTCTTCGAATGCTCGTTGGCCGCATATCCATATCGCTGCTTTACCTGAAGAGTCCGCTGTCCACACACTCTCATTAAGCTGCTTGTAGGGCTCGCTGAGTATTGCGATATCCGCATCGTACTCTCGGACCATCTGTGTAAGTAGGTCCTGAGCTGCCTCGCAATGGTTGAGGTTAAGTTGGATAACCTTCATGTTCGCTTCTGGGAAGCATTCAGCGCGAGCTGGAATGCAGGGCATCTTATGCTTCCAGTACTGTGCTTGGCGCTATGCCCACTTCCTTTACAGAGCATACATTCCGGCTCTAGGGAGCAATCCTTTGCCTTGTGTCCCTTTCCACCGCATCTGTAGCAGTGTTCGGACCGATCTTCGCTTTTGCAGTCCATTGCGCGGTGGCCATACCCGAGGCACCGGTAACATCTTTTCAGATCCGGTTTTTCTCTTAATCGGCAATTTACCCACCCGATTCTGGCTTTTCCTGCAGATAGCGCTTTGTTGGCGATGCTTGCTGGCAGGCTTACTACTGCAGTCTGCGTCCCAGCATAAGTTTTCCTCATGGACTTTATTGCAGTTTCCGGTATTGGCTTTTGCAATTCGAACTGCTCTGAGAGGGCTAGAGCGACTTCTTCCTTGGTGGTGATTTCATCAAGATCCTTCACCTCTATTAAGACCTCATGTGTCATCGTTTTGACTTTGGCCTTTGTTTCCAAAATCTTTTCCACTTGTTGCTGGAAGTCCGAAGTTTGGGCATCTGCTGTTTTCTTCAGCTGCAGCAATAATTCTCCTTTCATGGTCTTCCGGACGTGGTCGACATTTTCTCCTAGCTCTTTTAGTGAGGGGTCGGTTTTCACTTTCCTCAGCATGTCCGCGTAGGAAAGATCTCCTGTTGCCTTTATTACAATCGCATCGGGTCGGGTTGGCTTCCTTCTCTGTCTTTCACGTCCCTTCACCTGCGTCCATTCCTGCTTCTTTGCTAGCCCTTGACTTTTCGTCGTTTTTTGTTGTTGATCTAAATTCGAAGATCCTCCATCCACCTCTGTCTCCGGTTTTTTCCTTTTTGGCTCAGGCAAGTGCCGTTTTTGCGGGCTCGCTTGCCTTTTCGGCTTGGGAGTCGTGTCCCTCCTCCTTTTATTGGTGGGTGTTGCCTGCTTTCCGGGATTCTGGGCAGGACTCCGCCCGGGCCCGCTAGCGTTATCCTTCCCAATCCTAAAGGTCGCACTGCAGCTCTTTTCCTCCGTTTGGGTACTTTGGGACGAGAGATCATTTTTGACTCCGATCGTCCTCTTGCTTATTTCCTGTTTCTCCGCTGTTTTATAGTGGGTCCGAATTGAACTAACCAGTCTCCTAATTTCATGATGCACGTTATTTTTTCCCTGGATGAAATCCATCAGCTCGGTGATCTTGCTGCCGAGGATTCTCATAGCATCACTCTCCCGATTTTGTTTATTCAGGCTGGGGCTTGTATCCGTCTTCCTCTCTGCTTCAGTGGATTTTTCCGTGCTTTTGGAAGTGCTGGGACCAGTGGGTTCGGTACTATACTGTTTCTCCACTGGTGTTGGCTTTTCCGGCGATCTGGAAACTAGCGAACTTCTCCTAAATGGGGGTGCTACTGCTAAAACAGTGAGCTCCCCTTCTCCTTGTAAATAATGTTTTTTTTGATTTTTTATTAAATTTTCTGTGTTTTTTTCTGGTGTTTGATTTTTTTGTTGTATCATCTCTCTTGGGTCCCCACTCAAAGCCGCTATCTCCGTCCGAATGTGTATTCACCTCTATGATCCCATGGTTATCTATGCAGGCAGGGAGGCCATGCGAGGGTTGACACAGGACCTTATGGGTGCCTGTGCCAGAGCCAGATCGGTGCTAATCAGGAATGTTACATCTGAACATACACCACCAACTTAACGGCGACGTGACGAAGAACGTACTTTGAGGCCTGCCAAGGTTTTAACGGGACGGGGGCGGTTGCAGCATTGGCCTGAGAGCCGTTTCAACCAGATTTCACTCCAGCTTACTAAGGTAACAGAATACTACAACCGTCAGCCCACAGCATTCAATTTAATTAAGACCTTACCGGGCTCGGTCTTAATGTCTAACATGTAGACTTCAATTGTAGCTTCGTTTGCCGACTTTGTCTACGCGAGTTCCCCCGTTGCCACTCCTTGGAGTAGGGGGCACCTATTTGCGGACGGCGCCGACTCGTCCTGTCGCAAAGAATTCATAAGGTTTTTGAGACGTTTTCAGCCTCACCCTCCTTCTCTGCCGCTTTTGGTCGGGGACTGCTTATTTGTTATTCGCAGCTAACCTGACGTTACAGGCCATTCAGCGATCCGCCACCTGCTGACCCCCACAGTAGCCTAAGCTCGGCCCTGTGGTTAGCTCGACATTGTACCTATATAGATGTATGTATGTATGTATGTACTTTGAATTACTTTTTTAGATATGTATTTCAAGCCACTAGTAAAGGTACATAAAACTTGCAAATAAGAGTTAAGTGACAAACAAGATCTAGAAAGCAGATCTGCCTGTTCGTGCATATAATAACCAGATAAAATGGGGTGACAGGGATAGTCGGTATTCTCCATCGAATCCCACGATTTTCCCTGTCATTCCTGCATGGGAGGCAATACCAGTGACCACCAAAAATAGCACAGGTGGAAGCATGCAACCCTGCCATATATTTGCAAAAACTTCAGCCTCTATCCTGCAGTTTCAGCGTGAAGATTATTAGATTTTTCTACTCTACTGGCGTGGCATCAATTATCTCTGTCTATCGACTTAGATGGAAGCTGAAGGTGTAGTAGTATGTATATTGCTGCGAGTGCTTATAGGAAATGCTGTGATTTCGTACCAATATCAATGCTAAATGTTCAATCCTTCATAGTATGTCTGCCAGCCGTTATATCTGAACAATGTGCCTCCAATAACATGGTGGTTGTCAGCTCTATTGTTGACAATCTTAAGGCGCTCCAACTTGACTGTAGAAATTCGCCTCCTCATCCTCATTCACGAGCTCTTTCTTATATTTCTTGATCTACTCCGGAATCTTTGTGCCAATATCCATCCCATCACCAAAAGGCTCCAAGATAATATGAAATTTTGAATTATAACAAAATTATTATTATGTGCTGGAAAAAAAAACAGCGTCGTTATGAAGAATTGTTTGGGTAATCTAATGTTGTTGGTCACCTTCTCGCCACCCGCAGCGCCACCTTCCTCACGAAAATTTTCTTTTCTTTGTAAATAGTTGGCAACTCAGACAATCTGTCACTTTAACCATCTTCTAATTGCCGGATAGTACGTGTTAACGAGTGGATTTCCTCCAAATTGTATTCAAAAGATGCTTCCCAGAGGCTGACCTGAAAAGGTGGCAAGTTGGTTGACGTATCTACTAGAACCTTCCGAAGGTTCTCCATTGCTGTCGGTATTTGATCTGCCATCCAGAACGTCTTTTGCCAAAATGGTACTATTATTATGTAACGTGCATTTGCCTGGTCCAAGTAAGCCAGCACCCTGGGCATTAGATTCAGTGGTGGAAATATCCAACCTAGTTTATATTCCCACTGAAGGCGTTGGAGGAGATCGCTAATCGATCTTTACAGTCTAATGAGACATAGCCGTAGACCACAGCTTCGGTTCCGATTGGATCAGGATGTGAGCATTCCCTAATCGCTTTTACTGTTCCACATACGCGACAAAGAGCTCTTTTCTGTTGGAATGCCCCTGTCTTTGCTCTTCTGTCCAAGTTCCTGCCACATGAAACTCGTCTATGTAGTTGTGCCCCCAACCTGAGTTGAGTCTGCTGCGTCGGTCGTCAGAAAATGTTTGTAAGGCTTGTAATGCAATGGTCCTTAAATGGATTCGCGCCACCATCTTAGATCCGGTTTTGCACGGAGAGGAACTTAACGCTTTTCTTTTATGCATTTCTGCTTGAAACGGCAGAAAAAGATTAGTACATGTCGGCAATGCAGACAACCCTTCGGGATTACGAATGTTGTGAAGTTGAGTTGTCTTAACAAAATTTGGATCTGTTTTAGGTTGCAACTTCGTTTGGGCAAGATGAGAGCTATTTACTTTGACTTCTTTTCTATTTTCTTCTGGGAAAAAAAAAATTATGTTTTCGTTTGTATCCCAAGTAACCGCCACGATCAATTTTCAAATTCATATTGCACCCAATAGATGTAGTTTACAAGTGAACTTTTCAGATCAGACGATGTCGTCGAAGAATTTCGTATTCGAAGTCCTTGGGAGAAGTGTTAAAAAATATATGTATTCCAGAAATAAGTCAGCGTATTGCGAATTATCTAAAGCACTTTGGTTCTGCATTTATATTTCACAAAGTCTCAACAGCACATGTACATCCACAACCTAGATGCTGTTGGTCTGAAACCTCACAGATGAGTGTAGGAAGGTGTTCATGCACTTGGATTTTACATTTTTTTGTTTTTTTTCCATTCTTTCTTCCTTCGTAGTTAACTCAGTAAATGACAAAATACAGAGAGTGATATTCGAAGAAAGAAAAAAATAAATAAATAAAAGCGACTTTGCCTCTGAAGATCGCAGAAAATTTTGCAAGACATCGAGGAGACTACAGCGAAAAGAAAAAAAAAAAAAACGTACACACAAGTTGGCGTTCTGCGCATACCTGATGTGGATGCAATGTCCATCTGGCTAAAGCAACTCCAGCACCACCACCACCGCCGCCCAGGCTCTCAAGGAACGAGAACGCATACGATCTACACGACGAATATGAAGACGAGGAGGATGCGAGCGCAAGGTCCTCTCTGGTCTGGTGGAATTCCTTCTCGCAGATACACACGGAACGGAGCTACTCAAAATATGGCATAGGTATCCATTGCATGGTCCGTGTTCGCTGTAACGCCTGTCCAATGACCACGCAAAGTCAATAATTCGGTTTTTTAGCTTTTGTCTTTGTCATATTTCATTTTTTCACATGCGTTCCGGCGATTCCTGTGAATCGCCTCTGAGCGCGCGAACTTTATGGGTAACTCCCTCGCGCGCTACTCGCCACAGGGTGTTGCGTTGCGAGGCCTTCAACATCTGTCCCCTGCACTGTTGGGTCTGAGGAGCACACCCTGTTGCCGGGAAAATCACTTATAGGTTGGTTGGCTGGAGTCACGACTTTTCAAAGGTATGTGCGCGGTGTGCTCATAATGTGTTGTGGTTCCCCAATTTAGGACCGCGCAGCGAGGCCCTGCAATTCCGATTAATAGAATTTTAATGATTTTCATTCTTTATGCCTGGCAGAGTGAACAGGAACACAGGTTGTCTTGTGACAATTCCGAATTCAGATTCCTCACCACAGCGAGCCTTTAGCATGCGAACATCGTGGACCATTGTTAGCTCCGCGCCTCCACCGCTGCAGTTGTCATAAAACTCTCATAGCACGAGATTCCAGCTCAGCACAGCACACATAATGCTCGACAAAGAACAAATGACTGTTGAACACTATCTGTCGTGTTAATCGCGAATTTCAAATGAATTGCTGCATGAGTCTGTGTGGAGTTGTTGGTCGCGATCCTGATGCTGGTGCTGGTGGTACACAGTCTTAACCGAAATAGAATAGATGTAGAATACTCGTAGGCCACATAGATCTACTCCTGCACGTGCGATTCGGTGTGCTACCCTCGGGAGAGCCGTTTATCTGCACAGCACCCATCGATTGCTGCAGAATGACTATTTGGTGAGATCGTTTGGCATAATAGGAGTTGCATATGGACTGCGAGAATCTCGCCAGCTAATCTGTGATAGCTTGTTGATTTCTCTTGGCGTTTTCTTCGTTTTCTTGTGAAATTTTTGTAAACTTTTTTTTTTTTGTTTTGTTGGTACTCTTTGTGGTCCTTTTGCAATTCTTGGGATTTAAGTGCTCGACGGACCCCAAGCAGTCTGCTGCGGTTTCGTCTCCTTTGGGTGCTCTGACTGGCTGCAGCAGTCGCGTTACCTCCTTCGCTGGTGTGTTGGATAGATTCATAATCCCGCAGTGCGACTTGGCCGAATACATGTATGCAAACTTTATTGGAAACGTGGCCTCTCGCCGACCGAGATATTAAGGAATGGAATGGCACTTGAAGTTTATCGCGTTCCGGGCACATGTTTTGAGATTTTTTCGCTCGCGACTTGTAAACAAGTTTGAAAGAGTGAAAATTTATTGAGCTAAGGGCTGGCATAACTCATAGAGTTCCTATTCAGGACACCGGGTTAGCAGGTCGGGAAGTTTCTTTGTTTTCGACTTTTCGCACGCGGCATATTACTGTTTGTTTCTTGTATACATACACATCTATACACAGATGAATGTACATAATTCTTTTCGCAGTCAAGGTGTGAGAATTTATTACTTTCTGCCGCTTGGGATGGGGAATACCTGAGGACAGCCATCATTCCGCCGTCGATATAAGATTGATGTGAGCTGGGTATGAATTTTGTATTTATAGACGACAGCATGAAGTGCGTATTAAA
The DNA here is from genome assembly GCA_905220385.1 of Xylota sylvarum. Lineage (NCBI taxonomy): Eukaryota > Metazoa > Arthropoda > Insecta > Diptera > Syrphidae > Xylota > Xylota sylvarum. The sequence goes on along the minus strand of LR999958.1, from coordinate 66,275,298 downwards.
ATTTTTGATTTGCGTGGGGACACATGACTCGTTGCCACCTGTAAGGTAGTTCTGAATTAGGATTATGGATAAAGATGGAGACCTGGTTGAGCTAACTCAATGTTCGTGACACGAAATGTTAGACTCTTATGACTTATTCCGTGGGAGACACTAAGTAATCTAATATGATTTCGTTAGATAATGGGAAGAAGTTGTACTGAATAGATGTCAGATAGCAATGTGGCTAGATACCGGATATCGGTTATCCGGCACGTAGTGTGGCTGGGTTGCCAGGTCAATAAGGTACCTAAGGTACGAAATTGATCTAAAGAATCGAACAAAACTTAGTAGAGAACTACTAGTAGCAACTCTTCTAGAATCGAAGTTCAAAAGAACTTTCTTAGACACAATTAAGGTAGAAAGAGCCGCCAGGAATTCTGTTGGATGGATCGAAAATAAGCTGTGACAATGCTTCCTAAAGCTGTAAAGAAACTTCTCCATCCAGCTGGCGATAGTTATATTTTAACAAAATGTCGAGCGATAATAGTCAAAATGAGAACAAGGTTTCGGGGAAAAAATAGTATTGCTAGCCAACTTGATTGTTATTTCAAATCTTTTCAGATTGATTGAACTTGAAACACGTACACTTGGTTGTCAGTTCATACCAAATCATTTGATGCCAAATATCAGTCTTTTTGTTTAGGGCCGGCCATATATCCCCTGGCCGTTGCACATGTGTCTAGATGAGTCCATTCTAGATGAGTCCATTGTCGAATGGCTCGATGGTTTCATTCTCTAATTTTTGTCTTTAAGGAGCTTGCGATATATACATCGCAAACCCTTTTCTTGCAAGCTCATCAGCCCTTTCATTTCCTAAGAAAGCCCTGGTACCTAGCAGAGGGTAACCTTATTGACTCCGGATATATTGTTAAGGAGTGATTTGAAGGTGCTCACAAACATTGAAGGTGCGATCTAATTACCGTTTTGCCAACAATACTGCTTTCACGTATAATTTCAGCAGCCTGAGTAACGGCCGTGATTTCGGCTTGAAAGACACTACAATTGTCATTTATTCCAAAGGAACGGTCTATTTTTAGAATAGACCCCAGCCCCTGTGCCAATGTCCATCTTAGAACCGTCGGTGTAGAAAGCTAGTTCCTTTTTATTGTCGGTTCTAGTAGGCTCTGTCTGGAATTCGTATAGCAAACCTTCTTTCAAATACAAGCATCAGTTCAGTCAGGGTTTAAAGGTAGGGATCCATCTCTTTCTGAATAGCACTACCTCCGTTTTCGACGGGTTGACTATCAGTACTTTGCTGCGATCCCAGTCTTCTACTAGTTGTAATCCGAGATTAAGCATTTCACTTAGAACTGGAAGGAACTTCCCTGAGGCCAGGATGACCACATCATCAGAAGAGGCCGACACGATGAAGCTTTTTTCCTTCAATCTTACGAAGATCTTATCAATCATGAGAAGCCTCTGCAAACCCTCTTCCGATTAGTTGTATCTCCTATGGTTGTCACAACCCTGTGGAGAGCTGTGTCTACCGATTAGCCACGGATGTATGCATGTTGTGATTTGGATATGTAGTTATCGCCAATCACACTTCTTATGTATACATCTATTAGACGTTCCAATGTTTTCAGAAGAAAGGACGACGTGATTGATTTAATGTCCTTTGAGGTCGTGTGACTTGCTTTCCCAGCCTTGGTGATAAATATGACACGCACCTCTCTCCATGCTTTCGGAATATAACCTAGTTTAAGGTAGCCTGTGAAAATTTGTTTGAGCAATGGGTGAATGTTGTCCATTCCTGGATCCTTGTACAGGGCAAATAATTTGATATCCAAAGCTGTCTTTTCTTCATGTATTATGTTCACTACTTCATCTTTGTTGAATCTAACGTCTCTGGAATGATGGGTATGTCATCTCCGGAGACCAGTGAGTAGTATATCCAGCATTTCCTCGTGCGATTCCAAACAGGTACCATCGCTTTTTCTGATATTAGAGACCGGTTTGTTGCCTTGGCTAGAATCTTTCGGAGTCACGATACTTCGTTGGTCGATTCCATAGATCACGGAAAAGTCTCCAAATACAAGCGCTATCACTATAAATTATCCGAAGAAGCGGATGTAGTCCATAAAGCCAAATGGATAGAATTGGCTTGGCAATATCAAGCAAAATGGATCCTGTACTCCAACCAAGAAGATCTTCAAATCCCAGCCGTCAGGTTCGAAATTAGGTGAGTTAAAGAAGGGTTTGCCTGATGTTTGTTGTCAAAAGACCATCCAAGGGGAACAAATCGATATAATGTTATTGATGTCTTCCAACTTTGTTAAATTCCGCTCTATCCACTTACCGTTATAAAGTTTTCTTAATATTAAATGTATATACCATTCGAAGAAGATTCCACAAAGTAGTCATTTGTAAAATTAGGGCCTCGTGGTATTATCTAATTCCCAAGTCTAGTGGACATGTGCCTCGAAACTGGGTAATGGTAAGATCGACTTTAGAAGGGGAGGTTAAAATGTACGCTTTTGAACTCTGTGAACGGGAGTGTTTCCAAACTATTATTCATTATCCCACCTAGTCAATTTAAGTACAAAGCAAGACGCATTATAACCTATTTTACTGGAAATTCTTTGACTTTCGGTGAAAGTCGAGAATGTACTTTCAGTGATGAGGAGACTACAGTATCAACATTCACCACATCAGAACCAAATATCTGTCACCTGATCCGAGGAAAGGCAGTACGATCATAAAGGAAATTTGCAGATAGTGGTGTTTCTTAAGCCTTGCACACTAAAATCCTTAGCGAAAGGAAAGTGTCCCGTAAGAAGGCCAACAAGTTGTCTGCAATCTTTTCTGCTGAGAAAAACTTAAATTTTTAATTTATATTTTTAAATTTTTTTTTAATTATGAATAATCTGATTTTCTTAAGAGATAATATATTTTTGTGATTGTGACTCAATCTATTTTGAATTAATCCAAGAAAATCCCTTCAATATTATCAACAAATATAATTTTGTCTTTCCTTGAATTTTAAGAAAGGATTAAAGGTAATTTTTCTGTGAACCGAAATCCAAGTAGAAGCACACAATCAAAAATCCGAATCGTTATACACCCAACTCCATCGAAAAAGTGAATCAAATCACAAGTCAAGTGAAGCACGATGTATCGCAAAATTGTATGTTTCCCAAAGATAAGGCTGTTTAGCCTTCCGTTTTATTATTGAATTATCGTTCTGCAGCCAATTCAATTTCACGACGTAATGTCCAAATTGGTCACCTTCTAAGCCCATTAAATGTGTCCACTGTCCAGTGGTCTCCACCCTTTCGCCTGCCTGTGTTTATATCCAATATTAATGCGTTCGATTTATTTTTATTTTGCTTTTAAAATCACAAATCCCAAGGATTTCGTGAGTCCACTTATTTCACACTAGATTTGGCAATTACGATCAAAGACGTACCACCCACCTTATCCGGACTGAAGATGCCTTTTTATTTCACTTCTCCATGTTGGTAAGCAAATCTTTATTGTCAGATACAGGACCGGCAGTAAAAAAAAGAAAAAATACAACAAACTACCCTCAATACAGCGAAGAACCAGTTCATGCGAACGAATTGTCATTCTAAACTTCGCACTATCTCCACATGCTAGTTGGCGTCGATTTATCCTCAAATCAAGCCCAGAGAAGGGTTGAATTTGCCAGAAGAGCGAGTTTATGGCCAATGGCTTTACTGGCCAAACCGAAGGTGGGTGATATTTTATTGAACTGGATTAAGGAGATTTATAAAACGGAATGTCCACTCTTTTGCGTCCAAAGATATCCCATGAAGATGAAGGGTTCCTAATAAATATAAGCAACCCCTAGTCCATTGGAGAGAAATTTATAAAACGGTTTCCTTAATTGAATTCGCACCCCCGCCGCCGCGCCGGAGAGGATAAGTAAAGCCGTTTACAACCTCCAAATGTGCCTACTCAAGTGTGTCGCATTGCATTGGACAGATAGTGACGCGGTGATTGCATGCCACTCATCAAATCGAATGAGTTTTTCTCAATCGGCCCTCTAAGGAAACTCGTGTCAATGAGGTTATGTGGGATAACTTACCTCCGTGACACGTCGGCAAAGGTGCATCCCCGAAAGAGGATAATGATGGTTTTTATTATGACATTCGATTCGTCTGCCTAATTTCACTTCTTTCTCGTTTTTTTTCGAGCCATATTTTGAACCATTTACGATTGTTTTTGTTTATGGAGAAGTTCGGGAATTATTTGTAACTGACACGTTGTGGGGTGCCAGCAGAGTTCCACCTGCCGATGACCGTGCGCCATGATTGCCATTGGCGGCACCTAATGCAAGGTGCGAGGTCGGGAATATCTTCTTAAAAGGAAATAAAACTTGTACGCTGATCGCTCAAGGATGGTAGTTTTCGTGGTGGATTAAGGTTTTTCCCTCTAAATTGTTGCATTTTCGGTTTGGATTGGGAATATACTTATGTATCTGTTGGGGGATTCGCAGGTGTTGCAATGAACAGTAATGGCATTTTAAACGTGTAGAGTGCCGTTTGATTAAAGTGAATGACGAGTGAATGACTTATAGTATAGAAAGAAATTCAATCGAATTTTTTTCTTGATTTGTGAATCGGTTTGAACTTACATATGGTACGTATACACAAACATACAAAGCGATAGATACTAATTTTAAGAGTGGTGTTGGCTAAAATTCTGGCATTCTTGGACCTAATTAATCCAGAACCGTGCTTCGACAGCCAGAAACTAGTGATGCGAATATATGAAACACAAGTATTCTCACGTTAGCCTCTCACTAAATCAACTCATACTCTACACCTACACCGGTGGCTGCTGGGTGCCTAGTACGTCGACTGGAGATTGGGTAACCAAAGCCTCTCGTTGGTCGCAGCAAAGGAGAGAGGTAGGAGGAGCACTTCCTCTTGTTCCAGGCGGCAGTGGACGATTTGCCTAGATGGAATCAACGGTGGCGTCCGCAGTTCCAGTCAGGCCGAACTATGAGTGTAGTCTCTATATGAGCTACTTCGACATACTTGAATTCCAGATCTATAGGGATCTCTAATACTGAGCCAGAGTGTTGGAAAAGAGTTAGTGTCGAGTGAACCATTAATGGGCCAACGGCAGTGCTCATATCCCCTAAGTGGGTTACTGGGAACTGGCCCTCCAGGTTGGGGGTTGTGCTTCGGGTTAACTTCCCTACCACGGAAAAAACTAGTAGTTCTGAAACAACTACAAGCCTCGAAAAAGGACGGATTCACTGTTGACAACCCTAGAAAACGAAAAAAAGACAACAACGTTGGGATCTGGACGTGGAATGTTCAGACCATGAACAGACCACGTGCAGCCAAACAATTATAATGTGGATATCACCGCTATCCAGGAAGTGCGGTGGAATGGGCCAAGCAAAAGAAGGATGAAAACTGTGACTTATACTACGGTGATTGCAACAGACAACAGAAGCAGCATGATGTTTTCAGCTTTAGACACGTCAGTAAACACTTTATAACAATCCGCATCAAGGCTAAATTCGCCAACATTAGCCTCATATGCGCTTACGCCCTCACAGCGGAAAGACATGATGCTAACAAAGAGTGTAAGTATGACGTTTAAATCGTCCTAGGTGATTTTAACGCCAAAATATTACAGGAGGTCTTGTTTGGTAGCACCATTGAAAAGCATAGAATACACAGACTTATGCTAATTGATTTTTCTGCGGGACAGGAGACATGGCAGTTACCAAATCATCAAACCGTCAACCAAATTAATCAAGTTGCGATCGACGTAAGGCACTCCTCCAGTATTTTATATGTCCGAACATTCCGAGCGGCCAACATAGACCAGGACCACTACCTAGTTGCAGCCATGTTACGTATATGAATATCTCAGACGCCACAACAATGGAAATATACTAATCGCAACAAATCGCCAAAATCTTCGCCGGTTGTGTATCCCTCAACCTTTCGAGAAGTCCTATGCAGCCACCTTCAAGTGCAGAAGACCAGGGCCATCGTTGCTAAGGAAACATCAGAAATGTCGCAACTGATGTGCTGGGTTTCACCCGACCACCCCCACGAAACCCTTGTTTGATGAAGAATACCAGAAAGCACATGCAACAAAACAGTTCGCCTACGAAACGGCGCTGCACAAGAGGACGAGAACGACTCGTTAGCTCTATAAACAAAAGAGGAGGAAAAAACATCGGTGCTGAGGCTATGGAAAAACCACTGCTGCAGTCTATTAAATGGCGACGACGACCTTAATTCCGAACCGTTCAACATGGATGTTGAAAACCAAGACTTCCGTCCACCCGACCAGAGGGAAGTGAGGATAGCACTCAAGTTCAACAACAACAGCTACTGAACTGGACGGCCTACCAGCCGAGCTATTTCAAATAGCGGGGGATGACTTGGAGAGCATACACCAACTCATTTCCAAGATTTGGTCGGAAGAAAGTATGCCCAATGAATGGAACCTCAGCATCGTATGCTTGTTCCACAAGAAAGAAGACCCTCTAAACTGCACTATAGAGGCATCAGTCTTCTTAATATTGCGTACAAGAACCTGTCGACCGTACTGTGTGAGCGCCTGAAACCATTTGCTAACGAGCAGATTGGCCCCTATCAGTTCGGTTTTAGGACCGGTAAGTCCACAACCAACCAAATATTCTCCCTACGGCAGATCCTGGAGAAAAAACCAAGTAGTCCAGATCGATACTTAGCATCATTTCATCTACTTTAAGGCCGCATATGATAGTCTTAATAGAGACGAGTTATACAGAGCCATGTCTAGTTTTGGCATCTCTGTCAGATTGTTCAGAATGACGATGGAGAACGCTCGCTGCTCCATAAAGTCCGGAAACAATCTCAACGAAACCTTTGACATCAATAAAGGATTCAGACATGGTAATACGCTGTCAGGTGACTTTTTCATCGGATGATGAAATTTTTCGGATGATTTTTTTGATTTGATATTTGCGTTGACTTGATTTGAAGGAGAAAATTCAACAGCACACTCTACAAGCTGTACAGTGACATCGACCCGATTAGAAAAGTACGCATCAATCGTCAGGACATGTAGAGCGAATGGACATCAACGCTCTGGCTCGAAGAATCTTTGAATGCAATCCGTAGGGACAACGTAATAGAGCAAGACCTCGCCTTAGGTAGCGCGCACAATTGGAAGAGGACTTCAACCAACTTGGAGTGTCCAAATGTAGGCAGTTAGCCAAAGATCGGACTAACTGGAGAGGCTTGTTGGTTGAGGCCTAGGCCCACCCCGGACTGTAGCGCTACATAAGTAAGTAAGTTAAGATATTGCTACCATTTATCCGGTAAGCACAGTTTATCTGTAGGTTAAATGTAGGTTAAACTCCAAATAAAAGTGCTGATGATGCCTAGAGTAAGGAATTATCTACTTTACAATTCAGTTTACTAAAAAAAAAACTAAATGACGGCTGAATAGTGGCAACTTAGAAAGGTCCTGACGCTACAAAAACACCTGAGTTAGTCTTATTTGCAGACTCTGTGCCTGCAATTACATGGTAACCAAACCAGGAATTGGACTTGTTTCATTTTGAAAAGTTATTGTAAGGTGTCATAGCAGCACTTTCTCAACATTACCAGGTTCAATACCGACAGGCCCAGGGATCCCATTTTGCTTTAGAAGAAGAAGCTATCGGCAGCACAATGCAGGATGACGACTAAAATGGTGTGAAAAATATTTTTAGAACTGGGGCACCTACGTGTCGGTCAACAAAGGCAGAAAAGTTACCGCACATGGATAGCGGCAGGCACTTGGAGACGGATCGATGAGTGTACAGTAATGAAGTCTCGGATTGCAGTGACCTCAGCAGTAGAGAGAATTGATTAAGGGACATTTAGATTTAACTCTCGACGTCGAACAGGCATACTTTTGCGTTGGATCCTCCTGTAACGACCGCATAAACACCTTACGGATCATAATAGATCAATATGTCGAGTACAAGTCTCCGCTTCATCTACTGTTTATCGACTTCGAGAAGGCTTTCGATAGCTAATATCGAGAATAACAAATCAAGTCGGTCTTGCACAAGAGAGGCGTCCCAGAAAAACTGATAGAGTTCATCAACGCTACATGGTGGTATGTGTCCAAAATGGTAAGATGTCGGAGGATTTTGCAATCCAAAGTGGAATACGTAAGGGGGGCATACTGCCAGGGCTGTTATTCTTAGTGGTCATCAGCGATGTACTCTGACAAGCACTGACTTGCAACCAAGCAATTCAATGGACTATGACATCTTACCTTAAACATCTCGACTATGCTGATGATATTTCCCTACTTTTACATCGGATAACGGATAATGGTCCAAAATGTAAAAGCTGAGGCAAACAGAGTCAATACAAAAGCTTTGAGTACTTCTAATACCCGCGCTCAACTGAACACTGGCGGACAGGTAGTTGAGAAAGGATACAACTTTCTACATTTAGGAAGTAGAAACTGGATGTGTGCAGAAGAATCGAACAAGCAGAAACTGGGTTTGTAGTGCTATCTAGAGTCTGAAGAATCAATGTTTCCAGCACAAGAACCAAGCTGGGTCTGTTCCGCTCCAACGTAGAATATACATTATATTACAGTATTTGGATGGTTGATGCCATTAGCAAAGGATCATCTCAAAGATCATCTCAAGGATTGATGTTCCAAATCGTATCTCCAACAACTTTAACAGAGAACGGACCAAGAACCTATAAACGTTACTGTAAGTTAAATACCCTACGGCGGCGGCGGGAAGTCAACTCCATTGCGAAATATGCCCTACAGTGGGATTCCCTCACACAGGCTCAGAACTGCGGAACACCCTAGACAAACACGTAGCACAGAAAAGTAGAGAAAAAATCAAGTTCTTTGAGAATGAGTTGGATGAAGCTCAAACACGTTGCAAGGCGTTTTTTGCGTCATTTTAACCAGGGAATTATCTTCTACCTATTGAAAAAATTCCAAGACCAAAGGGAGCAACCTTTACCTTTTGCTTCTTACCAATCTTTCCAACTCCTTGCGTCACCTAAACTGAGGTGTATCTCTATTGAGTTGTCTATACCTGGTTGAAGAGGAAACTTTCCAAACGGAGGCCATTCCTTTAAACCTAGGCCACAGCTATAAATTTGAGGTAGTAAGGGACTTTGTCTGCTATAATGCAGATATCACCGCCATCCAGGACGTGCGATGGGATGGCCCAGGCAATAAGAGGATGAAAAACTGTGACGTATACTACGGTGATTGCTATAGGGAAGTGAAACAGCGCTTATTCGGATGTGGATTTGTCATACGCGGCAAACTTAGGCAAGAAGTCTTGAGCTTCCGACACGTGAGCGAGCGTATTATGACAATCCGCATCAAGGCTAAATTCGCGAACATAAGCCTAATATGCGCTCATGCCTCCACAGAGGACAAGGACGACGCCTCCAAAGAATGTTTCTACGAGCTCCTGGACAAAACATATGAGCAATGTTCTAAGTATGACGTTCTAGGCGATTTTAACGCCAAGATAGGAAAGGAGGACATCTTTGGTAGGACGATTGGTAAGCACAGCCTACACGACACCACATCCGGAAACGGACTTAGGCTTATTGACTTTGCGGCGGGCGAAATCCACAAGGGGACATGGAGATCTCCTGATCACCAAACGGTCAATCAAATTGACCACATTGCGATCGACGCAAGGCACTCCTCAAGTATTATGGATGTCCGAACCTTCCGAGCAACCCCAACATCGACTCGGATCACTGTCTTCTTGCAGCCAAGGTACGAATGCGGATATCCCAAACGCCACAACTAAGAAGAACTACTGTGAGAAGGTTTGACGTCGAAAAGAATCTTCGCCGAACGCGTATCCCGAAATCACTTAACAACTCCTATGCCGCCAGCATCAAGTGCCGAAGACCAGTGGCAACGCTGCCAGCAAGCCATCAGAAGAGCCGCAACTGATGTGCTAGGTATCACCCGACCACCACCAAGAAACCCCCGGTTTGACGAAGAGTGCCGGCAAGCACATGCAGCTAAACAAGAAGCATACAAAGCAGCGCTGCAAAAAAGGACGAGGGTTGCTCGTGAGCTCTACGAGCAGAAGAGACGAGAAGAACATCGGCTTCTCCAAAAGAAGAAAGAAGAGCAAGAGAAACGCGCGATCGAAGATATTGAGAGATTATACTCCAGGAACAATGAACGGAAGTTTTACCAAGAGGTGAAACGAACGTGTCTAGCCAACAAGACCCGTACAGAAGCCTGTAGAGATGAGGAAGGAAACCTCGTAGTAGAGTCACCATCGGTGCTGAGAATTTGGAAAAACTTCTTCTGCAGACTGTAAAACGGCGACGAAGGCCAACATCCCGCTGTCAGGCAGAATGAACCAGTCAATCTAGACGATGATAGCCAAAACTTCCGCCCACCTGACCAAAACGAAGTGAGGATAGCAATATCCAAACTTAAGTCCAACAAGGCTGCTGGACCTGACGGCTTACCAGCCGAGCTGTTCAAAGCAGCTGGAAATGACCTGGTAGAGAGCATACACCAACTCATTTCTAAAATTTGGTCAGATGAGTGTATGCCTGATGAATGGAATCTCAGCACCGTTTTCCCGATCCACAAGAAAGGAGATCCCCTCAATTGTGCCAATTACAGAATTAACAGTCTCCTCAACATCGCGTACAAGATCCTATCTGCCATATTGTGTGAACGTCTGAAACCCTTCGTCAACAACCTGATTGGGCCCTATCAGTGTGGTTTCAGACCAGGAAAGTCCACAATCGATCAAATCTTCACACTTCCGCAGATCCTGGAAAAAACCCAAGAAGTCCAAAGTCCGAAGTCCGATACCCACCATCTTTTTATCGATTTCAAGGCCGCATATGACAGCATTTATAGAGACGAGCTATAGACGAGCCAAACTCGTCAGATTGTGCAGAATGACGATGGAGAATTCTCGCTGCTCCATCAAGGTCGGTAACGATCTCACCGAGACCTTTGATGTCAAAAAAGGATTTAGACAAGCTGACACGCTGTCATGTGATTGATTTTTTTAACATCGTTCTTGAAAGAATTATGCGAAACTCACAAGCCAACACCGGAGGCACAATCTTTCAAAAGTCTCTGCAACTACTAGCGTACGCCGACGATATCGACATTATTGGAAGAACACAGCGGGCTGTCACCGGTGCGTTCGCTAGTATTGAAACAGAAGCTGCCAAAATGGGTTTAGCGGGAAATGAAGGTAAAACCAAGTAAGTATATGCTGTCAACCAGAAGGAATACGCAACATCGACAAATTGGACAGAACGTCACAATCGACAGTTATAACTTTGAGGTAGTAAGGGACTTTGTCTACCTTGGCGTTGCTATTAATTCTGACAATAACACCTGGGCAGAAATAAAACGAAGAATAACTCTTGCCAATTGCTGTTTCTTTGGGCTGAGAAGGCAATTGAGTAGTAAGGCCCTATCCCGAACAACTAAGGAGACTCTATATAAGACCTTGATCATCCCAGTCCTACTTTATGGTGCTGTAGCTTGGACTTTATCAAAAGCGGATGAAGATATCCTCGGTCGCTTCGAGAGAAAAATTCTTCGTAAAATATTCGGTCCCATTTGCGTTGACGGCCTTTGGAGGAGAAGATTCAACGACGAACTATACGAGCTGTACAGCGACATCGACCTAGTCAAAAAACTACGCATCAGTCGTTTGAGATGGATAGGACATGTAGAGCGAATGTACACCAGTGCTCCGGCCCGAAGACTCTTCGAATCGAACAACGCAGCAGAGGAAGACCTCGAAGAAGAAGGACCTGAACAAGCTTGGAGTGCGCAACTGGAGGCAGTTAGCTACGGACCGAGCTAAGTGGAGAGGCTTGTTAGTTGAGGACCAGGTTCACCCCGAATTGTAGCGCCACCTAAGTAAGTAAGTAAGGGACTTTGTCTGCTTTGGTTCTGCTTTCAGTTCTGACTATAAGAGAAATATATTTGGTCCCGTTTGCGTTGACATGATTTGAAGGAAAAGTTTACTATAGTATAACTACCTACATATGCATGACATCAAGTTATGACATCAAGTCAACGTTACAACGACTTTCGAAAATACTGAAGACGGTGAAAACTGGAAGGGATGTCCTGGATCGTTTGTCAGGCTGCTCGTCAAGCCGATTTGATAATAAATTTGTTGAGTTTGAAGCCAGCTGTAGACTATGTTAACAACTATCAAGTTCCATAATTTGTATTAAATTGATTTATAGATTTTACTCGTCGTAAAATCTTGACACACGTTGTTGCATTGTTATTACCAAAACATCGACAATTTCCATCAAGAAAGTCCTTGAAATCGAATTGCATAGCTAGAAACCAATCACTACTTAGTGCAATGAAGCGCAATGTCATTTTGGAATTGCAATCGAAAAAAATAAATAAAAAGAAAAAAGAAAATGCGAATAAATACAAACGAAAGATTATTCAGGTAGAATGGATACTTCCGCTTGCAGGGATGAATCCGACATGAAGCAATCGCACAAATGCCACAACAAAAGGCAATAATTCAAGCGGCCGCAATCGTCGCCGCATTGAATGTGTGACGGTTTGCCAATATATCACGGTCAGGCTTAGATCGAAATGCAATTCATTAATCCGGCTAATCTGGTTACCTTCGGATTATATTGAACAAATATTAAAGAAACAGAAAATTATTTGCCAGAGAGTCAAAAACCAATTGAGTCGATGCGTACTTAACTTAAAAGGGTATTGCGTGTGTGCGTGTATTTAAGAAATGGAAGAGGACTGCAATTTACTTAGTGATATACATATATGTATGTGTGCATGTATCTATTTATAGTTTGCGACCAGAAATCAGTAGTTCAGTTCACATTATTAAATAAGGTGACGTGGTCTTTTATTTTAAAACGCAATCAGGAAAACACTAAAGCATGGAACTACGGAATTGAGTTACGCTGTATTTTCGTTCGTTGTTTCAGACTCGCTTGAAGGTATTAGACTAGGTAGATACGTATCCTGCTCTGAGCTTCCTTGATATGTTTGAAGTAAAGTTTTGACAATATCAGCCGTATATGCATGTTCATTCACAGAGGGCACGGAAGAAAATGAAGACGCTATCAAGGAGGATTTTTATGGCATCCTGGAAGGAGCTTACGGCGCATGGTGACTTAAGTGCTGAAATCGGTAAGCCGAACATATTTAGCGTGGTAGTCAAAAAGCACAGTCTTTACGACACAACATCAGAAATCGGTTTCTGAATTTCCGGCAGCTCATAATACTGTGATAAGTAGCACTAGTTTTCACCATAAGAGAATCCAGACAGTAACCTGGGTCTCCCTAGACGATCGAACGACCAACCAAAACGACCACGTCCTTGTAGATGCAAGGCAAGCATCAAACATTTTGGAGGGCAAATGTCCACTCGGACCATCTGCTGTTTATCGCCAACTTCAGAGCTCAACTATCAAATGAAAAGAATACTCAGTCCGCCCTGAAAAGGATATTCAGCATCGAGCGCCTAAGGACACCAAGAGGAGCCAGAGACAACTGAATGCGATTGAATGAGAAATTCTCTATGCGATCACCATCATCAAGGAAGCTTCTGAAACTACTAAAGAACTTAAAAAAAATCCGTTGTAAGATGATGGGTGTACGCGCCGAAAAAAAGGCGTCACAGCGGAAAACATGAGCAGCAGAGTTCAACAACAAGCATACAGAACAAGAGGAAAGAAAGCCCTCCAGAGAAAAAAAACAGGAGTCTCATGACAGAAACCTATTCTGGAATTTTTACAAGAAACCCGGATAACGCTGGGAGCTGTATATATTATTTAAGTTAATGAATGAGCACCAAACGGAGGGAATGACACTCAATGAAGATATCTTCACCCAATTTGGAGGATATTGTCATAGCTATTGTAAAGCTAAAGAACAACAAAGCCGCCGGCGCCGATACCATACCGTTGGAACTTATAAAAAATGGAGGCAATTTTCTGATTAGGAGCATACATCAAATCATTAGTAAAGTATGGGAACACGAAAGCATGCCCGATAACAGGAGTGTCAGCTCTACATGTCCCATCTACAAAAAAACTACTATCGAGGCATATTCCTGCTAAATGTTCCATATTTGTAAGATCCTTTCCAGCGTATTGTGCCGCATGAACCAATGTGGCATCCGGGATCTTGAAAAACGCATGAAGCTCAGTTTGGAAGTTCAGTTTTGGAACATTTCAAGACATGCACCGTGTCAACACGGAAGGTACTATCGTTCAAGTCCAAACTGCTGGGTTTCTTAACTTCTTCCACAAAGGACAAAAGTGATGCGCTATTATATGATAACCACATCTGGGGCTCCTGCGAAAGAAAAACACTTTGTCAAATATTCGCTCCCATATTCGGAGAGGACGATTGGAGGAAAAGATTCTATCGCGATCTGTATGAGCTCTGCCCAGATGTGGATGTAGTCCGGCAGGCCAAAATACATCGACCACTTTGCAAGACAGTCAAAAGAGTCTTCAGATTCGAGACCGCAATTAAAACCGGACATCTGTCATAAAATTTAAGGATGCTACGAACTAGCCCAGGACCGAAAGAGATGGAGGGTTGCAGTGTGAGATTCTTCACTGGTCGGAGGCCCGATAAGTAAGTAAGAACTGGAATTTTAACATCAGTTGCGCACGACCTGAATTATTTATAGACGACCTGAATGGTTGTCAGAGTCTGGCTGTGCAATATTTGGTTCTAAACTCTAGATTAGCGAAAACCTTTCATTCTCATGATAACCAATTGTATCGCTCTCACTGGAAAAGGAGTAGCTATGAATTAACTTGCTGAAAACAGCTTGCACGCATGAACAAGGACAGTGCACAATTTTACTGTCTTAGGGCTAAATTACCATCAGCAAGAATAACTCGCGAATGGAAAGAAAGAAACAAGATTCAGTCAAAACAAACGCACATCTGCTTTCGTAGAAATTACCATTTGGAGGAACAACATTGTGTGTAACATGAGCGCCTTTAACTTACTTTAGCCAACAATTTCAACTGACCACTAAGCCGCGGTTTTTACACTACACCGCCGACACTGACCGGCTAAACAGTAGCTATGCCACAGAAAAAAAAATGTAAAATGTAAATGCAGTCCAGTACACCCCCAAAACAAAATAAATGCTGCCGCAGTATTCAACTCCGTGTGTGGGACCCTAAGTAGAGTTGTTCGCATTTTTATTGAGGTCGAAGGACCCACAAACCATTGGTGGTCAGTGTAATAGTGTTTGGGTTTTTTTTTTGTTTTTTGTTTAGTCGCGCCGTGGAACCATTCGCACCTGCCCTCACATGTCTCCCACATTATTATTATGTATTATCATTGAAATTTGTCTTGCGAAGTGGACCGAGGGGAATTCATTCTTTTGGTCGAAATTCCAGTTCGAAGGCTGTCGATTAATACGCGCAATGATATACACGTATGTATTTATATTTACAAAGGCAACGGTCTTATCTGATTATTCTGTCTAATGGTGTTTTAATTAGTTTTAACGTTTTCGTAATCGAAAACAAATATTTCCTGGGTAAGCGTTAGATATGCAATTTAGTATAAATATTTCGAAATTGTTGGAACTATATGAAAATTGGGAAATATGAAGCTTTATGATGGAAAACAAACTAACGCACGAACCGAGTCTATAAACTGAAAACCAGGAACAAATTATAGGTATTATGGACTTCACTAATACCGCCATCTCCCCCAACAATCATCTCCAGGGAAGGATCAACCGACCAACCGGAGAGGACTGGGCGAATCCAAACGAAATTTTTCATGAAAGTAAAATAAAATATGACCAACTCAAAGACCCCTTGTATTTTACATATCGAAAATTTGGAAAGAGGACAAGAGTTCAGAGGTATTCCGATGATGCTATCTTAAACCCAGTTCTTAGAGAAATAGCCCTGGAATAAAGCAAATATGAACTACTTGTAGTTACCATCACGTACAACTGTCTTTCAAAATAGAAGTTCAGTCAAAACTTTAAGGCAACATTCTTAGATTGACATAACTGGGAACAGAACAAACCGGCATGTTAGTGATTCTCATGTAGTACACAGTTGGATAAAAACCAGATGAAGGCGTCGAACTGGAGTATTAATAACATTCATCTAAATCTGTATTTCAAGCGGAAGTCTTTGCTATAGAACTATGTCTCAGAGAAAATATAACCAGATCCATGCATAACAAATAAGAAGATTTATGTATACCCTCTCCAAAGCAAAGCTGCGCTTCTAGCCATCGAGGCCTAACTTTGAAACAGTATGAGACTGGTACATCGATTTTCACGGTGCCAACACCATTCTGTGGGTTTTTTTTTTAATAAAGACCCTTGCCCATATGGCTGACACTGTGACCTGAGAAGATCTATGTATTGTATCAAAGGGTATTACTAAGCCAAAAGACGTTCCACCTCCCTTATGAAGGATAGTACGTCGTTAGCAGCAGAGTTATTGACAGAGAATGTGCTCAAAAGATTCGTCATCTTCTAAGCAGAACCTACATTCCGTTTCTTGGCACAGATTGAGTTTGTTTAGGTGATATCGCAGGCCGCAGTGACCTGTGAGAGAGCTCACCAGCTTTCTGATGCTTTCCTTATCTAGATTAAGGATTTCCTTGTATGAAAAAGGCTTGATTAATCGCTTGGATTGTCTCAACTCCGAGACATTTTCCCAGTGGGCCAGACGAAGTTTATGTTTGCAAGTATTAATCAGCGCTGTGGCGGTAGCCCAGTTGACACCAGAGTAAGGTTCAGGTCCTATGAACGCAGATTCTGAGCCAGCCCTAGCTAGTTCAACTACAAATTCGTTTCCTACAATTCCTTGATAACCAGGGACCCAACCAAGTTTCACCCTATTGTGTCTGGCAAGCAATTGTAGCGCATCGTAACAGCATTTAACTGATATAGAATCCATTAAATTGTACGACAGCGCTTTAAAGGCCCATTCACAACTCAACGACTGCGAATAGGCGAATATTCGCAAATTTTGACATTTCATTCACAGCCACTTTTTATCCAAGAACAAAGCAAAAGAATTGTGAGGTTAAACTCTCGCGAATGTTTTGGTCGCGGGAATGTGGATTGCGTCCTACATCGTGTGGATTGTGAATAAACTTTGACAGTTCGCACAAAACATTCGCCTATTCGTGGAAAAAATAGCGCTTTGTTTATTTTTTTTGCAAAAACTAATTCAAATTCAACTTTTTTATATCAATCGATAGATAAATTAATTTACGTTCTTTTGGAATAGCAATTGACAATGGCGTGCTTATAAATATGTTAAAAACGCTTTGTTTGCAGTTCGATGAGCTGTGAATGTACCTTAAGTGCTGCCTGGCTATCTGAAAAGATATATATCTCAGCGCTCTTAATACCTCTATCAAGGTTTATCTTAGCGCAGATTTCAATGGCATGGAGTTCAGCCTGGAAAACCGTGGGATACATTCCCATAGGTATCGAGACCTTGGTGTTGGGTCTAAAGACGCAAGCTGCAACTCCATTTGCCATTTGTCGGAGATAGTACAGAACATGTCTTTTTTGGGAATTGAGTCAAGAATTTTCAGGTGTCCCATATGGTTGTCTGATTTATACTTGTATTCTAGTTGCAGTTTCATAGCGCATCTGGCGGCTGTCTTCCTAATGGAGATTTGTAAGGGAGAGAGCCCAATAAAGCTGCCGTGCAGAAGGCACTACGGAAGCACCCGTAGTGCCGAGACATGCAATTCTTTGAAACTTCTGAAGCTTCGTTGCCGTGGTCCGTTCAAGAACTTTCGGCCACCAAACAATGGCCGCGTACGTGATAATGGGCCTCACCATCATTGTATACAACCAATGTATTATTTTTGGACCTAGACCGTCGTCGGTCTACTGGCCCACATAGACCTAGTGACGCGCTCAATGGCGGACTTGATATGAGAATTCCAGAATTCCAGTTAACCTCACTGGAATAGACTAAAATAGTGCCTTTGATCGTGATAGGTCCTAGATTGACCCGTCAAGCGCAAACAGCGCTATTTCCTTGGAACGTACAGTTTCTTCTATGTTCGTCACAAGATAGTGAAGAGCATCTTCTGTTGATTTTCCTTTTCTGTACTCAAATCGACTTGAGTGCAGAGGGGTAGACAAATCTAGCCGACCTCTAATAGGAACGTCAATGTTAGACTTATAGGTTTATAAGATTTAGGCAGCTCACTAGGCCTATTGCCTGGTTTGGGGATATTACATTTACCTATCTCCAGGTTGTCGCGATGTAACCCCAATTGTAGCTGGATCTAAATAAAGCAATCAAACCGTGCAGGATGAGATCAATTACTTTCCGCAAAAGCTCCGGGAATATACCATGACCGCCGGGGACCTTAAATGGTTTGAAGAAACCTACAGCCCAATTGACCTTATCAGGACTAAAAATTTTACCGAATAAACTATTAACTCTACAAGCAATGCAGACCCTATGGTTATGCGTTCAGGTACGTGTAAAGTTCACGAGTAGTATCCATACGGTCCCTCGGACTTTTTTAGTCAACCTACACAATTAACATGATCTTTCACAAGTGCCTTGTGGATTCGTGCCGCTACTGGCATGTCAACAATGTTTTCGCAGCATTTCCTCCATGTGGCATGTTTAGATCGTCTCAGTTCTGAATTGTATTCTGTAAGAACGAACCTGTATTCGTCCCAACTCTTCATGCGTTTAGCAGCGTTGAAGATTTTTCTAATTTTCTTGCTAGCCATGCCTTTTAGCATTTCTGCAAAACTCATTCGTTTGTTTAGAATGACAATGGAGAACCCTCGCTGCTCCATCAGGGTCGATAACGACCTCACCGAGACCTTTGATGTCAAAAAAATATTTAGATAAGGTGACAAGGTAAATTGTATGAAACTTACAAGCCAACACCAGAGGCACAATCTTTCAAAAAAAAAGTCTTTGAAACTACTAGCGTACGCCGATGGTGCGTTTGACGTAGCATTGAGACGTAGCATTGAGATGGAAGCTGCCAAAATAGGTTCAGCGGTCAATGAGGGTAAATCCAAGAGGCAACAAGAAGCGACACACAACATCGAGCAATTGCACAGAACGTCACTTTATCTACCTTGGCTCCGCTATTAATTTCGAAAATCGAAAATAAATTCGAACACCTCAGCAGAAAAAAAAGCATCCAATCGCTGGAGCCTGGACTATCTCGAAAGCGAATGAGGAAATTCTCCATCGCGTCATTTCGAGAAACATAATTCGTTAGATATTCGGAGGAGAACATTCAACTACAACTACATACGAGCTGAACACCGACATTGACGAAACATAGAACTTGTAGAGCGAATGGACACCAGTGCTCCGGCCAGGAGAGTCTTCGAATCAAACACAATCCAATGGACAACACTGTAGAGGAAAACCTTGCCTTAGATGGCGCCCACAAGTAGAAGGGAACCACAACCGACGTAGAGTGCGTAACTGGAGGCAGTCAGCTAAGGACTAAACTATGTACATAAGTAAGTTAGTAAAGTAGGTTTCTATCAGAGCTTAGATAGCCTCTCACTGTAATTGTATTAAATGTCTTCAGGAAGTCAAACGAATCCTGGGTAGAGTCTGAAGAAACATCGCTCAATCTGCTTCAGGTCTCTTACGTTCATGAATGAATGCCAATTCCTGTTTTTAATCCTGCCTCGTACAATGTACTCAAAGCCAATAACTTTCTTTGATCTAATCAGCGAGGACAAGCAGAAGTGGGCAGGCAGTGAAATACTTCGACGATATAGTCTCCTGTATCGGATGGTATTATTCAATCCAGCTTTCAGAATTATTTAGCGGTATGTTGGCTGCATTATGAATCGCTACATTCGGAACCATGCCAAATATATATAGCTTATTGGATCAACATTTGCTGCATTATAGAGTTCATACTCAATAGCGTGGAAACAAGTCCTGAATCTCCTTTATTCATTGACAGAATTTCTTTCGATCCATTTCCAGAATTTTAATGAATTTCTTGGATTGTCTTGGAACAGTTTGTGATAAGCAGTATGAAAGCTTATCACAGAAGGGTTCAGGATCTATGAAATTTGTAGGGTATACAACTGGACACAGACATCGATAGTTGTCCTATTATTATATTAGCATTGTAGTCCAATTTAAAGAGAAATTTAAATTTAAAACTACCTGAGAACTTACTACTAAGTCTCCAGATTATGTTGCACTTTCCCTCCTTGACATTATGACCAAAGAACTGCCTACTAGTTCAGCAATAGGACTAAAGAGGTCCCATCAGTAGAGAGAAAAACATACAGGGCATTCCAGGACCATTTGGATGCAGCCTTGTCTTCCTAGAGTCATCAACAGCCTGCCCGCCGAAGTTGTTTTAAAAATGAACTGATACTCATTAAAAGACAAAACAAAATGGATACACCGGGATGTCCTAAGCAATGAAATGCTATCAAGCATTATGGATGGGAAGTAATTAGTGCCGATGGCCTACCTATTGTCCTGTTAAGGTTCTCTTGCTGGGTTGGTGAGATGTGAAAAATTCCTCCTCATCACACCTAGGGCCTTGTGGGTCCATTGTGATGTCCAATAAAGGTCATCTCAGTTTCTGTAATGCGATTCTTCCTTATTAGTCGTTGGTGAATAGAGTCTGCAACCGGCGCATTGTCTTCAGAAACCTGGAAAGATTGTGTAGATAGACATCAGATAGTTCTTGTATGTCCTGGAAGTAAGGTCTTTCTAGTATTGTGTTAAATTGTTCATTTCTGCAGGTCTCTTTTCTGGTCTTGTTGCCTTGACACGTTCTTTTTACCTTTTGGTAAAACTTCCGAACATTGTTCCTGGAGTAGAGAACCAATTTAATTCCTTGATCGGAAGCTTCTCCTTATTTTTCCACTGGAGAACCCGCTGTTCTGCTGGTCTTCAGCACTTGATGCTGGCTGTATAAGACTTCTCGGGAGTTTGAGAGATACGGGATTGGATCGAATTTAGCCGTTCAACGTTAAATCTCCCACAGTATTTTTCCATTGTTGTGGCGTCTGAAATATTCGTATACGTACCTTGGCTGAAATTAGGTTGTTTTCCGAGTCGATGGGGTGCCTTACGTCGATAGCAACATGATCGCATTGATGATCTGGTGACCGCCATATTCCCTTATGAATGTTAAGGTGCGGAAACTGTGTACTAGCTATAGTAACGTCCCACAGCAAAGTAAATAAGCCTAAGTCCATTTCCAGACATGGTGTCACGTAGGCTATGCTTTCCAATGGTGCTACGAAAGATGTCTTTCTTTCCTTTTCTCATACTTGGGACATTGGCCAAATGTCTTGTCGAGGAGCTCATAAAAACATTCTTTCCATCATCTCTTTCCTCTGTGCGATCATGTTGGCAAATTCAGCCGTTATTTGGGATGTTATAAGGCATTTACTGATCTACCAAAGCTCAAGACTTCATGCCGAAGTCTGCCTCTTATATCAAATCAGCACTCAAATAGGTGCTGCTTCTGTTCTCTATAGCAATCACCGTAGTACATGTCACAGTTTTAATCCTTCTTTTGCTTGGTCCTATCCACACTTCCTGGCGGCGATGATATCTACTATATCTGCCTTATAGCAGTCTAGCTGCATGTGGTCTGTTCATGGTTCGAACATTTCACAAGCAGATCCGAAAGTCGTTATCCTTTTTTTGCAGGATCGTCAACAGTAAATCCGTCCATTTCCGAGGCTTATGATTGCATCGGATTTAAAGTGTTTTTTCGTAGTCGGGAAGTTATCCTGACGCACAACCCCCAACTTGGAGGACCAGTTCCCATTTATACTCCTAGAACGAGGGGCCGGATCTTCTGGATTCAGTAACCCACTTCGGCGAGGACGCAGCTGTGCTAATTTAGTAATAACATATGCATTCCTCTTTGAATCATAATTAAAAATAATCCCACTATCCATGATAAGTCGCGAAATAAATTTTAAATATCAACCCCATACTACAAAAGCTGAATCAGATTGCACCCCACTTTAACCACCCATCCTACCTAATTTGAACTTAAGTCGATTGAATCAACGACAAATGCTGGATTCTCAGCCATTAGAGCTTTGAATAATTAGCAAGAATTCCTTCAAAACACCAGCCCAAGTCATTCGAATCAATTTACCTATTTCAATCATGATAAATTGAATGAACAATTATTTCCAGCATGTAGAATATTTTTGTACTTTTTTCTTCAAAAGAATGATAGTTCTCGAATCCAAACGCAATATTGTCCAATAATTGCTTGGGAAGAACTGCAGGGACAGGAAGTGAGAGAATTGCATTCATTTCTAAAAAAAAAAAACTCAAAAGACAGTTAATTGTACATATGTATGTATCGCTGTTGCATGTATAGGTACTCCTCACAATAATTCGATTGCCAGCTGAATGCACTCTGTCCCCACAACAGGCCAGGGTTTCTCGGAGCACGTAGCATGTCCACAACCACTACACGGGGTACACGACTTATTATTTATTTGCGCCCTTTGCAGTGTTCGAATTTTTGAAAATGTCTGTATTTAACACATGCAACGACAACCAGAGACAGACAACAGCATTCTATCGGGAGGCTTATCTAAATCTTTATACTTGGCTACTCGCGGTGTTTTAATTGCTGAGCCGTCGTCGTTGTTGTCGTCGTCGTCGACGTCGTTGTCGTCGTTGTCTCTCTCGCCAAGGTGGACAAAATGCGGCCAAGTTGGTCGAAGTGTGGTTGTTCATTTTGTTGTCATTTGTGTGCACTAAAGGTAGAAATTTCCTAAAAAATGCGTCACATTCGTCGCCCTTAACTGCAGCGAGTGCGGTTTCGTTGGGGTTGAAGGGACTTTCGCTAGTTGCGGACGAACAATAAGTGAATAACGACAAAAACTCACCAAATTACAGCTTCTCCTCGTATTCATCAATTATGTCGCAGAATATAAT
Source organism: Xylota sylvarum (assembly GCA_905220385.1). Taxonomy (NCBI): domain Eukaryota; kingdom Metazoa; phylum Arthropoda; class Insecta; order Diptera; family Syrphidae; genus Xylota; species Xylota sylvarum. Next base: position 66,252,313 of record LR999958.1, on the reverse strand, counting down.
ATGTGTAATTATGTACTCACAGAATAGGCGCATATGAACCTCGGTAGTAGGAAGAATTAGAATCTGTTTTTTTTTTTTTTGTTTTGGACAGAGATGCAATTATCTGTCGTTGGTCTTTCGACAAAGAAATCTTTCAGCGATAATTGCAGTCACATGAACATTGTAAGTGCATGTATGAATGCCATTTTGGTGAAGATATGGTGACAAATGTTAGCGAACTACGATGCAAGGACATGCACGTACATATAATGCAATAACACTAACATCTCACTACTGATAGACTTTGACACGAAGTCCGAATCAAGACTAATCCCCATCAGATACAATCGTTTATTTGAAAAAAAGTTTGTATTATGGAGTAAGATGGAGGCTGCTGTCAACTTGACAGATCCGGTGCCCAATTTCCATATATTGGACCTGAACCCTTCTGTGGTATACTTGTCAGGACTTTACTTTAGAGACCCAAGCTTGAGACTAACATAACAATTTAGTTGTGTTGTGATCCGAATGGGATTTGAACCCAAAGCTTTTCGTCCTTATTTGAGGAGGTTTCGGATTGTAACTCACGTAACTCGTCCGGTGATGCTTCTCAAAGCAAGCTTCTCCAGTTAGCCTGGTTCTAGTTTGTTATCTTGTAGAAAAGATTGTGTCAATTATTCTCCATAGTAGACAATCATAGTACACAAGCATTGCATCCATAGTTTCTGTATAAAGCCGATGTCCACGGTTTCCTCTCTGAGAAAGATTAACAGAATATTATCTGTGGATCGATGTCGATTATCATGATGATATTAATTCTAATGATTACATCTTATGGCAAATTTAGGTAATGGTCTGCTTTCTCCAGTGCCACCTGGCACTCTTCATCATAAGCAGGAAAGTAGAACAGTTCACTTGAGAGGAACCGCTGGATTTTGCAGTTTGATCCACTGGACTCATTGGAGAGTTTCAAGCCATCCCAAGCGTTGATAACCTTAGTATAATATATGTTAATTGTTTAAAAATTCAAAAGAGTTTCAAAAGATTTTTTAATTAAATAAAGATTTGATTTTACATTTTTAAAATTGATTGTCGCGGGAAAGACATCCTTTCTGGTCAGAGAGGCAACCAAACCAAATGTGAAAGTTACAACTCCTTAAGCTTTAGTTAAGATCTGTTTGATTTTACATTTGTTTAAATACATTACACTTAGGAATTCACTTACTGAGAAAATTTTTACAGAGCTGATCCTTACCTCTGAACACCACTGACCAATTTGGCGAAACCATATCAGGGCTGTCAACAGTTTCATCACCAACTTCCCATCGGTAAAGCGCTCGCCTACTAAGACAAGTAGTCCCTTATCACCTCTGAGAAATGCCGCGTCGTTTGCGTAGTTCTGGGCGAAGATGTGCCTGGTTTATCTTAGATTAGCAACGCTGCAACTTTTTAAATCGATAAATGGTCTCATTCGAAAACTTGTGTCTCTTATTTTTTACTGCTATAGAGCTTATAGATGCTCTTTGACCTCATTAACAAACGCTTTCATAGACGACATTAAAATCGTTAAAAAACGTATCAATATAGACTTCTTATTTTTTATCTTCCAAACTAACTGTAGGAATTTGGCAATTTTGAACTTTCCTGGCCTTCAGCCGCCCTCATAGGAGTCAATAAATTCACACTTGTGAAACGGTGCCGCTACAAGCTCATAACTATACAGCAAATCACGATGTTATACTCTGGTGGGTTCCAGAACACACCGATATCCAAAGGAACGATGTGGCGAACGAATTAACAAAAAAGAATCTGAATAGGACCAGATAATGGTCATTAACTTTACTCTACCTCCCCTAGCACTTGTTAAATCCAACATAGCACAAGACTTCCTGAGAATACCCAATGAGCGATGGTTTACTCTCATCTTGTCGTGCCTCCAGAAAACTCTGGACAAAACTCGACAAAATTAAATCCAGGCAAATCCTTACGCCTAAAAGAACGCATAGTATTATTCACGGGGATTTTTACAAACTAGAATCTCTTAGTGGGACACTTCAAAAAATCCGGCTAAATACGGAAGACCTATCGGGCTATCAACATCGCTTTGCCTATCGAATGTTGTTAGCACCTTATACACGTTGATGGGATAAATATGACAAAGTTTTGTCTAATTTTCCACGTACGTTGTCAGGTTGATTGAGCATCCACGTAAGGACTTTCTTTACCAAGACTTTGCACGTGTGCATCCATGCCGCCGTCCTCCTCACGTGCACCGAAGATGCCTCCGTGGGTCAAACGTATCTTAAAGTATTTTTTTATTTGAGGCTTACATACATATGTAGAACAATATATATAGTTCGTCACCATCGCTTTCCTGATTTCTTGCTCGCTTGCCTCTGTAAGATAATGCTGAAAAGTTTCGCCGTCTATTGAAATTACTCCATTCTGACAATTGGTTGTAAGGACTTGTGAGCATTAAAGTCAATCAACAAGAGATACCCTTACACCTTACCATGAGTTATTGTCCACGATTACATCTATGGACGGGTGTAGCCACTTTGTTGTTTGGAGACCCTAACGTTTTAGACTAATTTTTATTATTGATCCTAATTCTTAGAATACGGCAATAATGACTGATTATTTATTATATTTCAGTTTTATTGCTTTTACATTGACATCGAAAATTCGAAAACTCTGGTGTATTACCCTATCTCGATATACTAGTGAAATTCTACAAATTTTTGAGTATATTCAGCTCCTTTAGTAAATCGATAACTTGTTTCTCTGTAAGATAATTGGAACCAAATATACTTCGCCTGGTTTTCCTCCGGGCGAGGAACTTACCCACCCAGGCAGTCGTTCCGTTCCCTTAGACTACTTAAAGTACATAAAGGGTGGTCCATCTGTTGGTTTCTTTTTGAAGCAAATGTTATTTTGACACTGACAGCTCTTATGCGATCAAAAAATTGACAGGAACTCAATATTTTATATATTTTCGCGGTGCGAAATGGATCAATTTAGGCTTTAAAAACGTTGGGAAATATTGCAAAGTTATTTCCAAAGTGGATGCAGTTTTGCCGAAACAGTGCGAATTTTGAAAAGAAATTTCGGTCGAAATAATGCACCAACTGCAGCTGGTGTACGCAAGTTTGTGATGAAAGTTCATGAGACCGAACCGAACATATTTCCATGTTCGTCCTGGGTACTCAACGGAGAATAATGCAGCTTTTTGCAGGTTTTTGGAGTGGCGGCATTATTGGCTCAATTTTCTTCCAAGACGACAGTGAAACGCTACCGACGCACGATAACAGATTTTTAAGGTCTGAAATTGAGGATTTGCACTTGAGCGAGCTATGCTTCCAGCAAGATGGGGCTTGGTGCCAAACAAGCCATGTAACAATCGATTTATTGCACACTAAGTTCAATAATCGTGTAATCAGTAGTTTCGGTGACATTGCTTGGCCAGCACGGAGCTGCGATTTGACGCCATTGGACTTGTTTTTGTGGGATTTTATTAAAGATCGATGCTATACGAACAATCCAGAGGCGATTCAGGCACTCAAGAACAATATTGGTCAAGGTATTTGTAAAGTAGGGGCCCAAAGCATCGAAAATGTGATGAAAAAGTGAGTTGACAGGATGACCTACTGCCGGGCCAGCCGTGGCAGTCATTTGAATGAAATAATAATTGATAATTAATCTGAAGGTTTACTCTTTTCAATAAAGCAACAATCGTTGCTATAATCGTTCCTTTTTAAAAAAGAAACCAACAGATGACTCACCTTATATTATTGGAATATCTTTTCCATACATATGTGATTCAGATTTAGTCGATCATCATAGATATTTCCACCTCTTTATTTTAGTTCTGAAAATAGTTAAGATGTCACAAAGTCTTGACTTAAGAGTTTAAGAAGGTCTTTATAAATATGTAGAGGAACCACACTTGTTTTCAGCATAATAAGGTAGTTTGACAAACGTAGGTAGGATTCTTTACTCGGATCTCAACGGATCCATTGAGTTCCCAGGTGTGAGATACCTGAAATAAAAACAATGACTTTATATCCAAAACTTAATCAATGTCGGAATAGGCCCTCCTGAATGATAAATTTTAGGGTGGTTTTAGGCCACCTTGTTAGCTAGTTCGTTGAGGTCGTTAAAAGATACCTTTCGCAGGTTTGAGTATCTTGCTCTGTTGAGGCTTGGGCATTCGCAGAGGAAATATGAAGTTTCTTCGTCTACTTCTGGATCGCCACAGCCTCTGCATAGTTCTGTGCTGCTGATTCTCATTCCTCTAAGATGGGCCGCCATTGAATTGTGGCCTGTGAGAATACCTATGAGGAGACTCAGCTGTGGTCTATTCAGCGATAAAAGTTCTCTCAAAGTTTTCTCGAGACTCGTCATGAGAAGAGTGTTCTCCACCTTATATTAGTCATGTTGTGAAAGTCCTAGGTGATTTTGGATCTGCTGATTTGCTGTTAGGTCTTTTGATACTGATCCTTTTCTCGCAAGCTCATCTTCCATTTCATTCCACTGGAGGTCTTTGTGTCCCGGAATCCAGCAAAGCGTGATGCTGTGCCTTGAGCTAAGGGATTTGAGTTCCTCTTTACATCTCTTGACCAATTTAGAGTTGGTTGTGATGGAGGTGATGGCTTTGATGGCTGCTTGGCTGTCTATATATATGTCTAGTTTTCGTTGTTATTCAGAGTGGATAGGTCCCAGCAGACCTCTGTTATGCCATATATTTCGGCCTGAAACACACTTGCGTGGTTGGGAACTTTCATGGACCGGGCAATTGGTGGTGCCTCTGAGAAAATTCCTGAGCCCGTATCTTCTTCCATTTTTGACGCATCCGTGAAGATGGATATGAAGTCGCGATTAATGACGTTACCATTTGTCCAGTTCTCTCTAGAGGGAAATTTGGAGTTGGGGTTGAGGCTGAAGTCCGTGTGGGGAAAAATGTAGTCAGAAGGCAAGATGACATTGGACACTTGGTGATGGTGCTGTGACCGTAGGGTGCTTTTAGCCGCTATTTCTTTGGTAAAGAGGTTCAATGAGCAAAGCCCTAGCATGCCTTTAAGGGCAGCAGTGGGTGTTGTCCTAATTGCGCGTGTGGTATCCACACATGCTAGAAGGTATTTAGGTTTGCGACTTTTACGGCTGCAGGCCACCAGACCAGAGGTGGTCTAACTATGGCGGTGTACATCCAGTGTATTGTGGCTGATTTAGGCACCCATTTTTTCCGAAGATTCTACTGCATGCGTAGAAAGCAATCGAGGTCTTCCTTTTACGTTCAAGTATATTGTCTAAGTATCTTGCCTTGTCTGATATTTGGAGTTGGGCTTCATTCAGTCTAGGTGGCTCGACTTCGGGTATTTTCCTCTTATTTGTGAAGAGAACTAATTCTAGTTAGTTCATTAAGTTAGTTCACTAGTTTTTTGTTCATTAAGACCGAGTCAACAGTGTTTGGAGCTGTTTAGAGCGTTCAACGCTGTTTGCAGCTGGTCAACGATTGTAGGCAGGAATTTACCAGTCCCTAATATGACAACATCATCAGCATAGGCCGTGGCCCTAACTCCGTTTTGGTACAATCTAATTAGTATTTCGTTACTCACTAGGTTCCTTGGGGGGTTCCACGCGAGGCCACAGCATGAACTTGGCTACTACACAATTAAGATTTCATGTTTCGTGCGTTGAGCATACGTACATACATTCCATCCAATCTGATAGGATAGGATTTACGTGCATTTGGTCTAGTGCTGATCTGACTGATTTCAAGTTTACATTGTTGAAGGCCCCTTCAATGTCCACGAAAGCTGCTAGTGTGTATTCTTTTTGATGGAGTGATTTTGGGATTTCTATTGTAACCACCTCGTGTAGTGCTGTCTCAACTGATCGGCCCTTTATATAGGTAGGCATGTTGGATAGGTAAGATGTCGCTTAGAGTAAAATATTCTTTTTTTTTTAAATATAAGTTTAATAAAATATCTTAAAAGTTTCTCCACAGTCTCATATTTCTTGGCAACCCAAACTTAAGCCGCATAAAACAAGATGGCTGTACCGATATACCGTGTTAAACATTTTTAAAGTGCACTCCGTCAAACTCAATAGCTCAATATAGGAAATCGATAATGTCTTGGATAAATATCATAAAAAGACAGAGACTCAATGCACAACCTTTTTCCGGACCAGATTTTGCTTGAAACGCACCATCTTTTCCGCTTCGAATTTGTAGCAGTTTTTGCTTTCGAAAGTTTCTCCCTCAGATGTCTTTCCATGCTTAGGTGTTTAGTACTGTACCTACATATGTACATAATCTTAAGGTATTTTATTTTTTTGTACATATATTCCCTGACAACTTCAATATCTTCAGAACTACACCATCATTTTTTGTTACCAAATTACCAAATTCTCTCTACCTTTTTCAAAATCATTACTTTGGATTTATCTAGATTCAGACTCAAGCTACACTTTGACAGGCGGTTTGCCATGAGCTGTAAACTTTGGTCCATTCACCATCCGCGAAGAGAAAGGTCCGAAAGTCCACTCCGTCAAACTCAATACGTCTATGTCCGTAATCGACAATGTCTGCGATAAATATCATAAAAAGACAGGTGCTCAATGTACAACCTTGTTCCACACCAGATTTTGCTTGAAACAGAGTTGATCCGTCTTCACTATTCCACACCACCGCTATGTTGTCCTCATATAAGGCTTGCAGAACTTCACTCAGATCTGCAGGACTTAAGTTCAGCTCCAAGCATTGTCAGAGTCGTTATATTCTTATAATTTTCTCTCTAGCCAGGAGACATGTCGCGTTTTATACCATATTCCGCCATACTAATCGTACCAATGCTCTACCAAATCGACTATTCACCAAATACTCACCCCTCTAATGTAAGTCATATAAAAGATCAACGAATTCTAGGTTAAAATCCACCACGGACTTCATATCCGCTTTTGACAGCATTCAGCACTTGAAGTTTTACAAAATGATGTTCGAATATACAAAAAGTATTCAAAATAACCCTCTTAAATAGGTCGATACTACGTATACACGAAATATTGCCGACAACCATTCCATCTGTTAATAAACTTCCATCGGTTTTGAATACATACAACTATAAATGAATTTGAAACATTTAAGTTCACCCTTACTAATGGCAGTCATAGAGCCTAATCCAGTGCACGGTAAATAATTTTCAGTTTTCCTTTCCAAAATATTTTTAAATCGGGATTGCCCGCGTTATCGCCCAAAATCTGGAACTGTGCTTTCCTGCGTACGTATGTAAGTATATGGAACCAGAGTATCTTGCCCCGTGGGACTAAATAATGTTAATTTTATGAATATGCTACAAAACTACGATTCTTATCTCTGGCATTTTGTCCGCTTCGTTAATAATCATTTTGTGGCTCCGCTTGTGCCCTTTTGTTGGCGCTGTTGTAGTTGTTGTCGTTGTTTTTTCTTTTATTTGGCAGGAGGTTCATCACAAGACATGACCAGCTATTTATAGTCACCAGAAGATCATTGCGCAAAATTATCAAACGTAATTACTAAAAAAAAAAAACAGACAACTACGTATGTAAGTATGCCGATGCCGATATTCTATTTGAGCAGCGACGAGAACGGGTAACGACGAACGCAGGGGTGGACCGTTCTGAGTTTTGAATTATGACGGTATGCAAAGCAGGCAGGTTACCCAGGTTCTGCAGTAAAGGTACACTTGAGTAAGCTTTGGAGCTAATTTCGGGGGCATTCATCTCTATTGTTGTTTAGTTTTTTTTTCTTTCTTTTATTGCATAATAGTTTAGTAGTTGTACTGCTGCTGTGGATAAATATGTGTCTATTTGTTCTACTAAGCGGATAGCCTCAACCGTTAAATTTACTCCGGGGAATGGGTAATGTGATTCCAGTTTTTAAAGCGGAAAGTTTTTCGGGGGTAATTATGTATTTAGGACGGGTAGCCGAATGAGTAAAAGCGTATTTAATGCAACATTTACGCGAGCTGCCTCCCGCTAGCCAGGTCGAGAGTCATTTTACGCGTATGCGATTAATATAATTGCGTTTATTATATTTCAATTTGAAATGAATCTGTTTTTTTTTTTTGGTTTTTTTGTGGGTATAATAGGATTTCATTTAATCGGTTTCAAACAACCCAATGAGCAGGAGTGATGTCAGAACGTTTTGTATACTTTGACTGGATGCGGTTTTTTTTTAACCATTGAGAAGACTTTACTTGAATTAAGTTAGATCTTAATCTATGACGAGAAATGCATTTAGAAATATTCGACAATGTTGGACATGTTTTAAGGTGCTAACAGTCAGACCAATTTGATGACAACGTAGAACGTCGCTGTCTTAATTTGATTGTTAATAAAAATTGTTTTGACAATATGTACATAGGTACTTTGATCTTTTTAACATCCAACAAATTTTACTAAACAAATACATATTTAAAGAACACATTATTTTTCTTACTGCAGCCTTGCCAGACCAGTCGTATTCTCTCCTTACTATAGGTATGCTTTATGTTTGATGTTGTTTGTCCGTCATTTTGATTTGGTTGTCATTTGCTAGTTCGCTTTCTCCTAAATAACCGTTCAATTGTAAACAAAAATTGTTCCTAGTCCCAAGTTATCTTTCTTAATAAACAAACAAAAGAACGGAAAATCCTCAACTGATACAACAACGACTTTTACACGACTTGTACCCAGACTAAGATTGGTTTCTGCAATGTGAAGGACCTCAGAACGCCAGATTCCTTCAACTGGAACATGAGTTCATTCGATATAGGCTGGACGTATTGGGAGTAAGCGAGATAAGGTGGTTAGATGCGGGTGAGTACCAATCCCCAATGCGTAACACTGTATTACTCTACTCCGGAAGACCATACGGAAGCCCCCGTGGATATGGAGTTGAACTGCTGTTAACACCCACAGCATGCAGAGGCCTAATTTCCTGGCAGCCACACGGCCAGATTCCGAACGAGAGTACGTCGCGTCACAATTATACAATGTTGCGCGCCCACGGATGGCTGGATGCTGTAGGAATAAGGTAGGCACTGATTGGCGTCAACTTGGCGACGTCCAGTGTTGTAACTGTTACTGCGCATCCACCTCCTAGTGGTAGCCATCGGGTACTGGTTGGTGTCCATCCGGATCCAACTTGCTGAACTTATAAGCGCGAGTGTTGAACAGGAGACAATAGCAGCACTATAAATACGACAGCGGACGAACTCTCTCGATGGGGTCAACGGTGGCGTCACAGCTTCAAATGGAAGCATAGCAGTTTATCTGGGCTACTTCGACATATTCGGAGCTCAGGCCGATAAAGATTTCCAAGAATAAGTCAGGTTTTTGGAAAAGAGATGGTGGCGGATGAGCCCTTATTGGGCCAACGGCAGCGCTCACATCCCCGAAGGGGTTACTGACACCGGCCCCTCGTCCTAAGGGTTTCAAAAAATGGAACTAGCCCTCCCGGGTTGTGCCGTCGGGGTAACTTCCTTACCACGTAAAAAAACACTAGTTATGAGAGAGACACAAGCCTCGGATTATGGACCCCCTCATTTAATATCACGACCCGGAACGTTCACGGACTACGATTTAAGAGTGTGCACCTGGAACGTACGTACACTGTACACTCCAGGTGCTATTCAAAAACTTGAATCTGTCCTCACGCGGTACAAGATATTACCGCGATCCAGGAGATACGATGGATAGGATCAGGTATGCAAAAACGAAAAGATTGCGACATTTATTACAGCTGTCACAAAAGACTGCACATGTTAGGATGCGGATTCGTCGTGGAAAATCGTCTTCGCTCAATGATATTTGACTTTAAGCCGATCAGCGATCGCCTGGCTGTGATCCGCATCAAGGCAACATTCCAAAATATCAGCATAATATGTGCACACGCCCCTGCCGACGAAGCTGAAGACTCCATCAAGGAGGAGTTTTATGACCTCCTGGACGGAGCCTACGGAGATTATCCGGAGTATGATGTCAAAGTCATACTCGGGGAATTCAATGCCAAAATCCTTAAGGAAAACATCTTCGGCGGATTAGTTGGAAAGCACAGCCTCCACGACACGACAACAGACTACGGCTTCCGGCTAATCGATTTTGCAGCAGCTCGTAATACGGTGATAAGTAGCACTAGGTTTCCAAGACTACGAATCCACACAGCAACCTGGCGCTCTCCAGATCGTCGAACCGCCAACCAAATCGACCACGTGATAATAGATGCGAGGCACGTATCCAACATTCTGAATGTGCAAACTTTCAGAGGGGCAAACGTCGACTCTAACCATTTTCTTGTTGCAGATAAATTCAGAGCTCGACTATCCAACGAGAAGAAGCTGCAAACCGCCCAGAAAAAGAAATTCAACATTAGAAGCCTTAGCACGACTGGAGTAGCCAGAGTCTACAGAGAGCGCCTGAGCCAACATTCTGTGGAACCAGTATCGCGACATCATCAAAGGGGTAGCAGAGACCACCATAGGCTACCAGCCACCACCCAAAAAGAGCCCTTGGTATGATGATGAATGCGTGCGTCGGAAAAAGGTGTCAGAAAATGCACATATGCAAGCGCTGCCGCGCAAAACAAGGGCAGCGAGAGAAGAGTATCGAGCCAGAAGAAGGCAGGAGAAGAAGATCCTGCGTAAGAAGAAAAGGGCCCACGCAGTCTCTCAGCGCAAGGATATCGAAGAGTCCCGCGATACGAACAACATCCAGATGTTTTGCAGGAAAGCCAAGCAACTGGCAGCTGGCTTCAAGCCCGGAACGCAGGCTCTTCGAAACAGAGAAGGAAACCTAGTCACCGAAGCACAGGGAATAGTAGATGTATTTAAGCAGCATTTCCAGCAGCTACTTAATGGGCAGGTAGAGAGAGTGATAGGGTAAGAGAGAATCCGCATCCAGTCAATGAAAAATCCATCCATTTTGAAGAGGTCGGCTCAGCTATCAAAAAGCTGAAGAACAACAAGGCTGCCGGCTCTGATGGTCTACCAGCAGAGTTTTTCAAACATGGTGGTGATGCTTTGGTAGGTTGCATGCACCAAATCATCAACCAAGTATGGGTGGATGAAGTCATGCCCGATGACTGGACTATCAGGCATATCCCTGTTTAAAATCGCATATAAGATTATTTCCAATGTACTGTGTGAACATCTGAACATCATAGTGTGGCTTCCGGCCCGACAGATCGACGATCAACCAAATTTTCACACTAAGGCAGATCCTGGAGGAATGCAGAACAGATTTTGAATATTTTCGAGAAAAAAATTCTTCGAGAAGGGCGAATGGATACAACCGCAAACTCTATTAGAGTACCAAGATATGGATGTAGTCCAAAACTCGGCCACATCGAGCGAATGGATAATAATGCTCCAGCAACGAGGATCTTCGAATCACCGGTATACCGAGGCATACCGATACTAGATAGAAAAGGATTAGGCAGATTTAAAAGAAAGAGTTCGACCTTGCATACAACTCAAGCTTTACCCTTTTGGGTTCTCTAAGTCTATTATAACACCCATGTTCTCCCTGCCATCTTCACTGAGCACTGTACCTTTGGTCTTTCTGCTAACGAAGGATTGAATCTGTTCGTGAACGGTTGTATGTTTGAATCGTTGTGCAGTCGGCAATGGATGACAGAGGAAGATTGAGTTAGATACTCCATGAGATTCATGTCATTATCTGGTTTCTAAATCAGCAGTTGAAGTGGTTAGCGTCAAAGGGCATCCGTCTACCTCAGTTAGTACTGGTCACCATTATCCTAACCGAATTGGAACAGTTAATTCAGTGCATCTAAAATTGTACATAGACTCTATTATTGACATTAAAGAAGAACTACCTTAATCAGCATAACTACTTAGTTGCCAACAACGACTAAAGTCTGTAGTCCAGATGTAGAGGGTTGAGGTGAAAATAGGAATCGATTGACGAATGCTAATTGTACATTAGTACGTACCTTCTAAAACCAAATGATATAATCTCAAATCACTTAATGTTGATTGATGCACAGGTTCACCCCAAAACTGAGGCGTCACCTTAGTATAAGTAAATAAGCAACAAAAAAACATTTTTTTTCACAAATTAATTTATTTACAATGAGAATATTTTAAAAACGTCTTCTAGGATTTGGATTGTAAGGCCCTGTGCTGGATCCTGGTCTTGGGAAGTTTCCATTCCTTGGGCGCTGACTGTGGCTCGCTTGAACAGCAGTTGTTGTTACGGCAATCAAAGCAAAAATAAGCAAGAGGAAAGCTTTCACGTTCATTTTTGAAGTGTTTTCGTATTGATCTGGTAATCAGTATTAATCAGCGGGAGTACTATTCACTTGTGATGATGATTCGACTGTGAGATGAGTATTTATAATAATTTGAAAGTTCAAGCTTATTAAGTGATAAGAATAGTGAAATTCATTCCATGTCTATTTAGTATCTCTCTGGGTATGACGTGTGTTTTGTGTGAAGTACCTGAGGGGGTTTTAGCGTGCAACAATCTTTGGAATTTACGCACTACTTGCATGTTTGGGACTTTTTCGAACATACGACAATTTTGACTTCCGTTGTTTATAATGAATTTGTAGAGCAACTTGGAATAGGTATAAGGCCAATTTATTTATAATTTTATGAGAGGAGACTAAAACTTGTAATCAAAATGTGTAAGTAAATTTTAGAGAGTCTAGTGTAATGTTCTTAAGTAAGCTAGTTAGTGCTCTGGAACTATTTGGTGCTCTATATTGCTTTATTGGACTGAAAAATTCATGTATGTAGTCCTAAATTCAGTAAGTCTGCTAGAGCTCATTGCTCTACTGACTTGGTAAGAAGTAAAATAGGTACAAGGCATGTCCGAAAAATGGAACCTCAGTGTTAACTGGGCTTCAAGAAGAAAATCATCTTAACTGTACCAATTGATCTGCAAAGTGATTGATCTACATATGTATGTATGTATGTATGTACATATATCAGTGGAACTGACAATTCTTTTAATATTTACACTATGCCAAATCGCAGTGAGAACGCAGGAGTATCTAATGCATACTCACCACATTTTAAAAAGACAAAAGAAGACAAGATTAATCTGGTAACAACTCATGAATTTGTATATACCGAAGATATTGTTATAAGTAATCTGAAGGACGTAGTGTAACTTTTGTTTCCTATCCCTAACTCTACAAGTAACAAGACCTAAAGATATTCCCAGTCCTTAACAATGGACGCCCATGTCGGGATTATTTCCGACGGAAATACTATTAGAACGCGTAGAACCACATCAGAAAATACAGGAAAGACACCTGTCACGCAAGTGGAACTCCTGGATGGACGCAGACGCTTAGACAATAATAATTCACCAGGATTGGATGGCATGTTAAATAAGGCCCTTAAGCTAGTCTCAAAACAAACACAGAACAATTTATGGACCTACATATACAACAATTATCTAACAAAAGCGGTTTTTTTCAGACTACCCGCTGGACATAAGGCCATATTTCAAAGTATGGCCTTATGACGCTTTCATAAAGTGACATGAAGCTATATTTCGGGGTATGGCCTTATGTCGCTTTGTGAAAGCGTCGTAAGGCCATATATATTTGAGACTAAAGACCATATGTTTTTTTTTAATTTTTCCAATAAAACCTCGCACCCACTCCAAATCCTACAGTAACCCCAAGCAGGGGGGTTGCAGGGGGCAGCATGCCTTTGTCGAAAAGGCGCTAGTGGAGGGTGTAATTAGTGTCTTTTGGGTGGAATTCTAATTTATTTAGAATAGACGAGTGGCCAGTTCGCAGACTGGTCCACAAAAGAATTGTTTTCAAGAGAATAGCTGCATTTGCTGCCACTTGTTTGCAATAAATATCGAGTGGAAGCATGTGAAACACTGTGCCGCATTTGGAGTGGTCCTCAGGGCGCCACTAACAGACGCATGCCGTTCTTTGCACACGACTGAGGAATTTGTAGTGGATGGCTTTATCCAGCGCAGTCCACCATACAATCACGCCATACGTACATATGTATGTACATAAGTGCAGGCCTGATGACGGATATGTAGAGCCAATATGTAACTCGGGACTGAAGTCCCCACTTACTTCCAAGAGTTTTCTTAAAGCAGTGCAGAGTCGTGGCGGCTTTCTTAACTCCCTCCAGGATGTTGGATGTCCAGCTTAATTTACTGTTCAGGATTATGCCTAAGTACTTGGCGGTATGTGTAAGCATCAGAGGGTGCTGTTAAGTTTCGGTGGAACACAGTTGGGAAGAGGACCAGTTCGGTTTTCTGTGGAAAGCCCCCAGACCACATTTTTTAGTCCATTTGGAGAGCTTAAAGAGGGCGTTCTGTGTTTCCCTAAGACATCAATAACAACGTCATCTGCATAGGCATCCTTCCTCTTCCAGGATTAAAAGCAGTTCATTCACCACTAGGGTCCAAAGAAGAGGAGAGCTCATTCCTCCTTGTGGTGTAACCCTACTAACGAACCTCCGAACTGAAACCTGGCCAACTTTGAGTTGATAAACCTGTTAGTAAGCAACTGGTTCATCAGTGCGCCAATCGACGTTCGACAATGCGCCTATAATTGCCTCTGGTTCCACTGAAGAGAGTACCTACAATCTTGAAAGAAGCTATTCAGAACATTGGATTTATTACTCTATAAATCGGGGATTTATACTACACTCCATCAATGATGATGACTTAGTTTTTATATCAAATAATACTAAGCTATTTCGAGAAACGGTTTCTGCTCTTCGATACCGATGATGGAGTACATATTCGGCAGAGTTCCACAGGTACCGGCAATAGAACCTATCCTGTGGAACAATATGCCTAAAGTTTGGAGACAAAAATCATAGGCTTTGCTGATGATAATGCAATTTTTCTGGCCCCGAAACACTTGAAAAAAATAGAGGACATGAATGTGTCCGAAAAGTGAGGCGTTGGATGGTAGCCGTTGGGATAGAGCTCGCAGAACATAAAACAAAAGTATGTAATAATATTAAGCAGTGGAAAGAAAAGAGAGACAATCAACATCAGGGTATGCGAACATAATATAACATAAAGACCGTTTATTAGATACCTAGGTATCTAATACAAGGAATATTTCGAAAGTACTTACTTACTTACTTACTTAACGGGCTCCCGACCCGTGAAGAGTCTCTGCCTGAGACACGGCAGCCTTCCACTCTATTCGATCACGGGCACGCTGCTTCCAGTTGTCTAGACCAAGCGCTCTAGCATCCGCGATAGCTTGATCTTTAAAACGGAGGTTCGGTCTTCTTGTCGTCTTGAACCTCGGGCTGTGATTCGAAGATCATCGTTGCTGGAGTATTATTGTCTATTCGCTCGATGTGGCCGAGCCAGTGTAGTCGACGTGTTTTGGCTTTTTGGACTACCTACGTCCACATATGGACATATGGGTACAGCTCATAGAGTTCGCGGTTGTAACTTCTCCTCCATTACCTTCTCGCATACGGGACCACATATCCGACGAAGAATTTTTCTTTCGAAAGTGTTCAGTATCTGCTCTGCTTTCTTGCTTATCGTCCAACACTCGGCTGCATACAGCAGAACTGGCAGGAACAAAGTTTTGTAGAGCTTGCATTTCGTCTTTCGAGTGAAGTTTTGACTCCATTTGTTTCGCCAAACCGAAGTAGCAGCGGTTTCCTAGGGTAAGTCTTCGTCGAATCTCCATTAAGTTGTCATTCGTGGAGTTGATATTTACTCCGAGGTAGGTAAACTCCTGAACCACTTCGAAGTTACTGTTGCCAACAGTGACGTTTTATCCAAGGCGGTGAACAGATGCTTCTTTGTTTTTTGACAACATGTACTTGGTTTTGTCCTCATTCACTTCAAGGCCAACTTGTTTCGCCTTTTCTTCAATTGCCGTAAAAGCCTCTAAAACGGCCCGCTGGGAGCGACCGATGATGTCGATGTCATCTGCATATCCCAGTAGCTGGACAGATTTGTTAAATAGTGCCTTCCGTGTTCGCACCTGCCTTTCGCACTATCAGCTGATAGTGCAGTCATCGGGCATGACTTCATCCACCCATACTTGGTTGATGATTTGGTGCATGCACCCTACCAAAGCATTACCACCATGTTTGAAAAGCTCTGCTGGTAGACCATCAGAGCCGGCGGATTTTTTTTTCCTCAGCTTTTTGATAGCTGACCTGACCTCTACGTGGGCTGCTGGAAATGCTGCTTAAACACATTTACTATTCCCTGAGCTTCGGTGACTAGGTTTCCTTCACTGTTTCGAAGAGCCTGCATTCCGGGCTTGAAGCCAGCTGCTAGTTGCTTGGCTTTTCTACAAAACATCCGGATGTTGTTCCTGGTGGTCTCTGCTACCCCTTTGATGATGTCGCTATATTGGTTCCACAGATTGTTGGCGTTTGTGGATGGTGAATGCACAGCGGACAGTCTCTCATTCAGGTGCTCTCTGTAGGCTCTGGCTACTCCAGTCGTGCTAAGGCTTCCAACGTTGAATTTATTTTTCTATGCGGTTTGCAGCTTCTTCTCATTGGATAGTCGAGCTCTGAATTTAGCCGCAACAAGAAAATGGTCAGAGTCGACGTTTACCCCTCTGAACGTCTGCACATTCAGAATGTTGCATCTATTAACACGTGGTCGATTTGGTTGGCGGTTCGACCATCTGGAGAGTGCCACGTTGCTGTGTGGATTCGTAGTCTTGGAAACCTAGTGCTACTTATGACCGTATTACGAGCTGCTGCAAAATCGATTAGCAAGAAGCCGTTGTCTGTTGTCGTGTCGTGAAGGCTGTGCTTTCCAACTAATCCGCCGAAGATGTTTTCCTTACCGATTTTGGCATTGAAGTCCCCGAGTATGAGCTTGACATCATACTCCGGACAGGCTCCGTCCAGGAGGTCATAAAACTCCTTCTTGATAGAGTCTTCCTTGTTGCCTTGATGCGGATCACAGTCAGGCGATCGCTGATCGGCTCAAAGTCAATTATCATTGAGCGTAGCCGATTTTCATCTCTTTTCCAAAAACTTGACTTATTCTTGCAAATCTTTATCGGCCTGAGCACCGAATATGTCGAAGTAGCCCAGATAAAGTGTTGTGCTTCCGTTTGAATCTTTGACGCGACGGTTGACTCCATCGAGAGAGTTTGTCCGCTGTCGTATGTATAGTGCTGCTATAAGTTCAGCAACTCGGGTTTGGATGGACACCAACCAGTACCCGATGGCTACTACTAGGAGGTAAAATAAGCACAATTGATGCGCAGTAACAGTTACAACACTGGACGTCGCCAGGTTGACGCCAGTCAGTGCCTACCCTATTCCTGCACATCCAACCGTCTTCGTACAACTTCGAAAGTACGTATGAAAAATCGGGTGGGATGAGTGCAGTCTTATCCAAAATAATGATGAGCATTGGTGAACCCAGACAACAAAGAGACTAGTTTTATCAAGGGTGGTAATACCGGATATTCAAAAATGAATAGACTGACACCATGAAGAAGGACGTGGCATAAAGAAGCCTTTTGGTGTCAGCTTAGTAACGATGATGTTAGCTGAAGTGGCTTTCTTGTTGAAGTTCGTGTCTATTGGATGGGCATGGTTATATGGTTTTAATTTCGAATTGAAGTCTTAATGTTCAACGATTTCAACACATTCCCTTGTTGTTTACAAAATTTGCATTTGGGTAGTATAAGGATCCGCTTCACGAACAAAGATAAACGAAATATTGCATTTAGTACTCAATACCAGCAGCAGATCTATTTCTTATTTTGAGACGTCCGTGAAAATTCGTATAACAATTCTTTCCCGACTTTCTGTGGTTCTTTTCCGACAAGCTCAATCTGAGTATCTCTTTCCGCCTCCCAGATCATTGTAGCATTTCTCAGGCGAAAATCATGGCGATCAAGGAAGCCTTGTCCTCCCTGTGATGTAATGCAATGTCTATCATTGATATAAGCATTTTGACTGACAGTCACACTGCAATCAAATCCCTGTAATCGCGCTCCTTCACTTCAAGAGCCGCTTTAAACTGCCCTTTGTCTTGCCTAGATATGACTGAGCAGTTCAACATTCACCTATCCTGCATGGCAGAACACAAGTACTTTGCAGGGTATGACCCATAGGATCCTGTCAAAATGGCTGAACCTGGGTATGCCCCTCTCCATCCTTTTTAAGACTTTTGAGGATTTTTCGTATAATGCCGCGTACATACTCCCTCACTCGTAATAAAGTGTTTTTTTTTATCCCGGTACTAACTTCAGACAGTTATATCTGTCAAACCAATTGTCAGATTGCTAACTGTCATTGCCATTTTTCTGCAGTAGTTTTTGCAATTCAATCGTGATAACATACATGCTTCAACAACGTTACCTAATTTTGGAAAATTTTGGTTCCAAAATTATCGTTTGCGTTGAAATATTGGTGAATAGGCCCAAAATCAACTGGAATTAGATCCGCTGTTTTATCGAAAAATTGTGTTCAGCAATGAGGCTCATTTTTCGCTCCATGGGTATGTCAATAAGCAAAATTGTCGCATTAGGAGTGACAATACATCCCGAAAAATGCACAGTTTGGTGCGGTCTGTGGGCTGGTAGAGTCGTCAGACCATACTTGTTCAAAAAAGGGGCTAATCCGCATGTCAACGGTATTCACCGGTATTTATTCATAGAGTAATGATTAATGACTTTTTCGCTCTCCGATTAAATGACATGAATACGGAAGAGATGTAGTTCCAGCAGGAGCGCGCTGCGTGTCATACAGCAAGCGAAAAAATCAACTTATTGAAGATAACATTCGATGACCGCATTTTCATTTTTTTTTTTTATTTTTAAAGTTTTTTATTTTATAAATTCATATATTCTTACGTGCTAGACAAAAATATTTAAAACTAGCTTAACTGACTTAACTATATTATTATTAACTTACTGGCGCCATGCGGGCGCTCTAAGCTAAACTTAATACTTATTCTATGTCTTTCGACCTAACCTACCTTATTTATTTATTTTTAATTTATCATTTACATATTTTCATTTAATATTAAACATGCGTACGTACATGCGTAGTATGTTCTTTTTTTTTTTTTTTTTAACTTAAAAACTAGCCTACAACTACAGAAGACAACACAAGACAAAAACTATGTAAGCCGCACCGGCTATAATAAATAACATGGCCAGCTTGCCTTACAAGGGCTAGCCAGGATTAAGAGGGATCGACGAGGGAGTTCCCTCTTGTTCAAAAAGCTACCAAAATTTCTGGTGCTGCCGTTCTACGTCTTTCATATCTCGCCCCGATACCGATCTACTGAATCGGAGACGATACTCCCTATTCTGTGCTACGCCTCGTTCATAGTTGAGTCGCCTATCCACAGTTTTCCGGGCGACGTGGAAGATTATCGGTATTCCCTACCTATCCTGAATCAGACCTTGTCTGTCAAAGTAGACAAAAGCCTCTGGGGACAAAGTCGTTAAGGCGCACCTTCTCGTGGTACATGTCGCTGGGGTAGTAAGCCCCAAAGATCAGACTATTGGTCGAGTTCATTGCTCTTGCAATATGACCTCGAGTCAACTTCACCAGGAAATTGTCCACTCTGATCAGATTCGCTTTGTTATAAGCGACCTCATTGGAGTAGAATTTTTTGTACTCAAACACTGTGTATAAGTGAAGGCAAGCCCGAAGACAAGCCCTCTCAAACAGCTTAATCTTTTCCATTAAGCTTGGACCCACGTTGAACCACAGAGGACATCCATAGGTAAGCATTAGCCGCATGAGGGCCGTGTAGCAGATTACTTTCATCCTCGCATCAAGTTGGCTATTATAAAACAGTCTCTTTGTGAGGGCAAAAGCACCTTTGGCTCTGGCCAGAGCAGTATCTATATGTTTGTTAAAATATAGATATTGATCCCCAGGTATCTGACTACACTTTTACTCACCAGTGGATGCCCGTGCGGTCCCACGATGGAGAACTTTCGCCAACTCTTTCTGGTGTCCCTTGAGGCCCCAGATAACGGCGTTCTGAACAGGATGGTTTCCAACTTCTGAGAGTTGATCTTCAACTTCCAGTCATCGCAATATCGCTGGATCGTGTCGAAGTCACGTTGCAAGAGTGTTGCAATGACCTCGATCTTTGGACCTGACCTGTACGCAATCAAGTCGTCTGCGTACGCAATAGCATGGTGAAGAGAACCTGTGAGATCACTGGTGAAAATGTTGAAAAGAATAGGCGTATTAACTGCACCCTGTTATAAACCATTTTTAATTTGAAATATACCAGCAGAAGTCACATTGCCATTTTTCACAACGAACTGTCTACTAGTGAGCATGTTATAAATGGTGTATAGCAGTGGTTTACTTATACCCATCCTCCTCAACTTGTAGAAGAGTCCCTATAACCATACGGTATCGAAGGCCTTCTCCAAGTAAATCAGGCAGGCACCCGTATATTGGTTCTTGCTTTTATTCCACTGGATATCTGAAACCACCTTAGACGCGGCATGTATGGTATCAAACATGAATTATATGTTTGTCCTCAACCCACTTGTTCAGGGCTCTATGGATCACTTTCTCGAAGACCTTGCTGATGTTCGGAAGGAGACTTATCGACCGGAGATTTGCCGGATTGGATGTATCTTTTCCCGTTTTGGGGATGGGCTGCACCACTGCTGTTTTCCAATGCGCCGGATAATGTGCATTATTCAACGCATTGTTAAACAGGGTGGTGTATATGTCCACCGCTTCTAGAGGGAATTCCGTTTTTCCCACGGATTTTTTACTTTTTAATGAGAAAAAGATCGTTTGGAGATCTACCTTCGATATGAACGGGGGGTGAACCATGTCATTGGCGACGACATTATTTGCCATGTTACCTTCATTGAACACGGTAAAACCGGTGTTCTCGAATCGCCAGTTCTGCATATCATTTCGAAGGTAGAAGTTATGCACAAGGACGCGATTTTCTAGGTCATGGTTCGGGTGAATGCTATCATTCACCTTGTACACTTCCTGGAAAGTCGTTCCTATGGCCTCTACTTTCTCCTGCGGATCCTCTATCACAAAAAAGTCGTCATCCTCGATGACTCTACCTGGATCTATACCTGCTCGTCCGTCCGTCCGTCCGTCGTTCGGGGTATCTTAAGACACGGAAGGCCGGACTTCGATGAACGCATTATTTCGCATAATGGACCTGTAAATTGGCCTCCAAGATCTTGTGATCCTCATGATTATTTTTTTAGGGATACATAATCTCCCTGGTCTTCCCTGACAAACCAATAACATTCGACATATTGAAGGCCATCATTATTCGTGTTATTGACGACATATTATGGTCATAAGCAGATGCCGTAAGCTGTATCCTGTATTCTATAAAAATAAATGGCAAATATGTAGTTGTAAAGGTTCGGAAAGAAAACTTTACCCTTTGAATTTGGTAAGCTACAAATTATCAGCACACCAAAAATACCTTAGGGTACGGCTACAGTGGTCACAAACCAGCTTCCTTATTTCACTTACTTAGGTGGCGCTACAGTTCGGGGTGAACCTGGGCGCGTTGGTTCACGCTGGTTAAAAATAAACTCGGCAATGAACTGGTGCGTGAACGTGCTAGGCGTGGATGTTTTATAATCTGGACTGAACAAAAAACTGGCGGTATATTCACAATGGCTTTGAGTACCGGAGTGAATCTCACCGGAAAGTTATTAAGCGAAAAGCAAGAAGTTAGTTGAACTGTGGCCGTACCCTTAGACTCTAATCCAAACTGAGATACTGGAACTAGTCTGAAAATGGTTCTGGTACATATTTATCGATCTAACCATAAAACTTTGTTCTCATTTTTTGCTTCCTAGATTTCTTAAAGATTCTTGATTAAAGAAAGTTTGAAGTCAAGTATTTTAGACAAGGATAAGTTAGAGTAGGTGCCAGAATCTTAAGCATACTCTATTGATATCTTACCACAGTTAATGTGGATGACAAGAGTATAACGCGCTTGCTCGCATTGAGAGTACATTATTATTGCGACTATCTGTATTTTTTCAGCTGCAACCCTAATACCAGGCGTGTAGAAGTCACTAAATGAACCCACAACGTATTTGTTGCCACCGCATGCTGTCAATCCAACATACCAACTATGGCGAGTTGTTCAAGTTAGAACAATCTTAGCTTCGAATGTTATCGGACTGGGTAGTATATAATCTGATTCTTAGACAGAAAACTAGTGGTTTCGTTACAGAAATCCAAATATCAGAGTTTTGTGTGTTATCTTTTAAAAAGGATTTACAGTCAGAAGAAGGGTCGCATTTTTTTTTAAGCTTTCACAAGCCTATAATAGACTTGAATGTTTCTCAAATGTTCTTACTTGTATGGAACCTAGTAAATAAGCGCAACTATTACAATTGTTTGTATACCTTCACTCACATTGATGAGTGTATTTACGAGACATAGAGAAATCTAAATCAGACACAGAATATCTCCTCTATCTAGAAACAAAGCTTCATTATACATCTCATACGCACCGCAGAGAGAATCTCAACTAATAGATGAATGCATACACATGCCAGAGCCAGTATTGATCCGTTCGCGATGCATTAGCAAATGTCGTCGGCAATTTATTCAAATACGAAAAAACATCAATCTTGACCAACTGTCAATTTTAATTGAATTTCTGATGTGTTTATTTCCCGGACGACCAATAAATATGTCCTTTGGACAAACTGACGAAAAAATCGCCTTTTCACTCTGTCCCGGCATCGCCAACAGTTCCACATTATAAGAGTATGATGGCATTTTATTACGGCCCCAAAGACCATGGAGTAATTGTGCACGATCTTTGATTTCCAGAGAAATTATTGTGATCTCTTCAGCTTCATCTATGCCTGACAAGGACTGTACTTGTAAAATTGCGGTCGGTCGTCGTCATCGTCGGTCGTACGCGATGTTCCCTCTTGTTTTTCAGCAAAACTTCATCATCGTCATCGTCGTCATTGCCATCATCAACAGCTATGCAGCTAACAGCAGAGAAGTAGCAACACCAACATCAACAAGGCATCGTCAACGATGCAGCTGTTGTAGGTAATATCGTTTTTATTTTTTTTTTTTTTTGTAGTGTGTTACTCTTGTGGTTGTTGCCAATTGCATCTGTGATGTGGAAAAGCTCTCTGACTCTGGCCTCCACATGCAACTTGGTACACAGTTACATTATAATATCTCGAGCAGCCATGTGAACAAGAGTATAACTATTGCCCCAGCCTGCATATGGACCCTCCTCGTATCGGGACTCGAAATCACATAATTCCATTTTCCACATCTTACTCGAGAGGCAAAATGTTGGCCAGCCGAGCAGATAGCTGCTGAGGAGACGACGACAGCGAAGGAATTCAACCTGGCGCACAACTTCTTTACACGCCTTCCTTGCGATTGCCATGCCAAAGGAAAAGGGGGGCCAATCGTAACCACCACTTTACAATGCAAGCGACATGAACTTTGGAATCTTCTTGCTGGTTTAGGATCATCGAACACCCTTACATCTCGATTCCCGTTGCTGGTGGATGCGGGGCGCAACGATGTGGAGGCGCAACGTAGCAGCTGGGATGGCATAGGCGGAAGAAATGCCTCATTTTGTTTCTGATTGTGATATGTGTGCGAGTCCAACGATTCTATGGGACCATATCTTGAATGTGTGCTATAGAGCACTGCCTCTACCACTGAGAGAGGCGCTCGCAGCATCTCTGTACTCGATCCACCATGGATCAGCATGAGCGGATGGAAGAAATCAACAACAACGACTGCGATATCTTCGTTGCACTTCGCGTTCACGTTCGCGCCAAGCCAATACCAGACAGGTAGAAATTATAATTTATTTCTGAGATGAAATACAGTGAGATGCTCCGCCTTGACCAATCAGGGCGCTGGCAACCTTCGATGTTGATAGCCGGTGTACACCTACACATAGGTACTATAAGTGGTGAAGCCGTTCCACCGCTTTGACGCAGTGGGATCTTGTTGCATGCGAGTTATGAGTATTAATTTTATTACGTGCATCACTCTCATGTTTAACTATCTGAATCGCTGAGCTATTGTTGGTGAATTAAGATAAGATGCGGATGCGACTAGTGGAGTGTGAAGTTGTTTATTTTATATATTTTTTTTTTTGTGACACACAAGAATATCCTTTGCCAATATATGAAGGATTTGTTACCATGCAACTTATATACCGTATGTTGCTTAGATGAGATACATACGTGTGCATCTAAATAGTCTTGAAGAAATGTTTGTAACTAAGTGTTGGTGGAATTAGGTTAGGTGTAAGCCAGCAGAAGCTAAGTGATATTTATGAAGCAGAAGAATGATACTGACCTGAATATATACCTTCTTGGCCAGATAGGGCTATTCCATTAGGACAGTGAGTACGGTTTTAGAATCGCGTTAGCACAAACAACTCAGATCAGATCTATATGAAGATAGACGTGTTATTTCTGTCGTGACATTCTCCAATTTTGCCGATCACATCTTAATTGAGTGCAAGTGACTGAGGCATGCACAAATACCTCCTATACGGCGAATTTCTTAAGAAGGTGCTATTTTCGCAGTTTTTGTAAAACCTGGAATTTTTTGGTCACAACCATCTTGCCTTCTCTTAAAAATGCTTATATCTAATGCATTCTGGGAAAGTGGGAATATAGGTCTCATTCTCTTCAAGTAGAGTCCAATCAAAAAATAATTCCCTAGAGGTGCTAGGTAGCAGTTTCATTGATGAGATGATTCGATAGGGAAGCTAAAACTTTTATAGATCGGGGAAAGTAAGTGTTCCGTAGGCATTGTAGGGTCTCTTTCTTATAATGGAATTGATCTCAATTCTCCTGGTGACTGATACTAGGGAGGTGGACTTGTTAAAGGCAAGACTTTTGTACGCTTATCACAGAAGTACTCTTTTTTGTTCTTTTGTTGATTTCTGGACAGTGGATTGATTGTGATTGTCTAAGTGAGCAAGACGATTTTTCTTTTCGCTTGTCAACAAGGGCACCGATTTACCCAACCTAACCTAAGTAGCGATAACGTTTCCCTAGATTAAAAAGCCTACCTACTTTCGGCATTAGATGGTCTGGGTCATTGTTTCACGAGAAGTTTTGCCTTTTCAATTTCTTCAGTTTGTGTTTTAAATGATCAGCAGTTAGTGTATCTAGCCTTTTGGTTTATTTAATACTAGGTTTAAATATTGTTTATTATTTGGGAAGTTATATAAACAAACTTTAAATGTATACATGTCGTCTAGACGTAATTCTTTTTTGACATCAGAGTAGCCAAAGTAATCGGTACCGACATTGATGGGGACGCGTTCATTCTACTTGGTCATTTAGCAGTGACAAAAGGGTTTAGCAGCGGTTGCTGAACTAGACAAACTACTGCGGCGGTCTTAAGATCACAAAAGTGATTATTCATTTACTGCTGGAACAAAATGATGTCGCTGTTACTTGAGGTCGCGCATCGATGTAGCATACCCTCTTGAAAAATTCATCCACAATGAAGTCTTACATATGTATACTTATGTTATTTTAAATGTGAACTGGATCGAAAATGTATTTATTAAATTTAAATAAAATTAGTTCAAGAGTTCAGTTTTCAAAATAAATTAGTTTAAAACCGGATGTCATAGATTCCACAACATTTCATATGATTTCACGTATGTAATAAGTTTTTCTGTTTCCTGCTCCTCCACTGGCTACTACTATTCAGCCTTGTCGCGCAACAAATATTAAATATTGCCCAACGACTACAACTACGACAGCGACTCATTGCACTATATTTACTTTTATTCATTTGTGTTCATTTCAACTTTTGACAGGACGTACTACCGCAACTACGACTACGACAGCGACATCATTGTGTTTCAGCAGTTAGACTTCTTCAGTTTTCTCTAGAATCTGCCAAAGTATGTACATATATTTCATCTATTCCGGACTTTTCTGGTCTGAAACACTAATAGACCTTTTCGCCTGCTTGTCAAAATTGTGACGTTTAAAGCTGTCAAATACTTTTGGTGGCCAAACAATAGAAACCAAAAGCGGGAAAACCAGTGCAATAGGATTTGTTTATAACTAATTTCTTTGTTTTAAGTGCTTAATTGATAAAATATATTTTTTTGTACATATATTTTTCTAGGTGAGAATGGAAATATCCCGATACGCCCAGCAACTAACGGAAGTAGACAGGCAATTCTACATGCGCAAAATATGGAAAATTGCGCCAATGGATCCTTACCTCCTCAACTTTCAGGATAAGTTATTGCCTTTAAATGTGACTTACTTAAAAGTAATAAATTATTTGTTGCATTCTAGAAATACAAGGACGAAGATGACCTTCAATTCCACCAATGGTCTGGAAGGTGAAAAAATGTACGATGGAGGTTGGGTGCAATTCATGGCAAGGTAAGAATTTTTGTGTTGGCTGTGTCTTGGTACTCATTATGAGTTATATGTAATTATCATTTATCCGAGTACACTATCAAGATACAGCTATAACTTATTAATAATGATAAATACTAAAAACCATTTTTACTTTAGGTACTTCAGAGAGTCTAAATTTCCCCTGCTTAAAAATTTGGATTGCGGTGGATGGCGAGGGGTTTATTAAAACCGCCCATTGCACTTGCGTGGCAGAATTGGGGGAATGTTTGCTCTGGAAGCAGTGAACAAAAAGCACCAGGAGTCAAACACAGTGAGTTTGTTTTTAATGTTGTGAATGCAAAGTATTATATTTTAAATATATCCCTAGGTATCCGTCACAGATGTAGCAGCTTATTGGCGAGTACCATCATGCAAAAGTAAGTTGCAAGTGGTATCAGAAGAGATACTTTTTAAAGGCCAAGCAAGAAGAAGTATTAAGAAAGCAAAAGAAACCAGACCACCAGCCGAAGACGAAGTGACGGATTTCTTCGACAGGCTGAAGAAGAAGGGCGTTGAAGCTGTCGGTGCGACTTCCATCGGTGCTTTAGTACCGAATACTGTATGTATAAATGGTGATATTGAATTAGATTTTTTAGTGCATGCTTATTTCGCTAATTTATATCAGAGTATTTATTGTAAGTTAGATAGAATAAGTTTAAGAACTGTAGCTATGGAGATCGATTTTGAGATGTCCACAAAGTGCTGTGAATTAATAGAAAGTCTCACTACCGCACAATCTATGTGTGAGTATTGGCATAAGCTTCGACTGGGAAGGATAACGGCATCAATTTTTTAAAAAAGCAACCAGGACAAATTTGAGTTCAGTATCAATGAGTTTACTGAACCAAATTTGTTTTCCTCGAACCGTTTCGACACCAGCTATACGATACGGTTGTCGGCATGAGGCAGATGCGATAAACCACATTCTGTCAGTAGAGAAAGGTAGGCACAAGCAAATACGAATAGAAAAGTGTGGACTTTTTATTGATAGTATAAAAATGTCCATTTTGTTTAAGAGACGGTGATATATCGGCATTCATCTCAAAATCGAGCTGCCCATTACTTAAAGAAGACGGAAAGTGGATTTTAAATAAGAACCACGAATATTACTGGGAAGTCTAAATGCAGTGTGGTATTTTGAAATCCCCTTTCTGTTACTTTTGTATATATTCTCATAAATTTAAAGTTGTTATTAAAGTAGATATTGATTTTAATTTTTATAATAATGAAATTGTAAAGACTGATATGTATTTTAATCAAATCGTTATTTATGAATTGTTAGCGCGTTATTTCTCAAACAGTCTGAGTTAATTGTGATATTTATTTTGTTTTTATTATAACATTAATGTTCCTTTTTAGTATTACTAACTTTTATAGTATTGCATGATATCGTTTATTACTTTGTTTTGTTATTTTGTTATACGAATTCGTTTATTTTACTTTGTTTTGTTAATTTGTTATATGTATGAATTCGTTTATTTTACTTTGTTTTGTTATTTTTGTGTGTGAATTTGTTTATTTATGTATTTATTTATCTTTTGTTTTTTTTAATGAATAAAATACTTACATATATACGTGTGACCTGAAAGCAAAAAAAATAAAAAAAATATCTATTTATTTACCAATACATTGTGTTTTTATTTAGTTAATCCATGTTTATCACTGAGGGGCAAACATTGACCAATTCACAGCAAACTTTTACAATTGAGTCAAAATACATGCCATCCTCATTCTTTTTGGAAATGGCTGTGATGGATTGGCGATTCGTTAGGATGAGGAACTTCTGTCTTAGAACACCTATTACGCGTTCCACATGGACCCTTACTCTTGCTAGTTTCCGCGTCCTTTCCAGATCTTCCACATCCATTTGGTCTTGGCCACTTAGGAAAGCCGGCTTCAATAGTTTCGCCTCTTTATCTAGAATAACTTGGCTTACTAGTATACCTCTATATGAGAAACTTACATCACCTGGCTTTAATTTGCCAAGGAATCCGCAATTTTCTACAATTGTTTTGTCACTGCATTTGCCACCATATCCCTTTGATACGAATGTTATAGCTCCAGATGGTGAAATCGCTATTAGGTTTTTTAAGGTGTTGTGGTGTTTGTAGGAAGAAAACACCTCCGAGCGCGCTAGTGCAGAACCTGAGGATACAAATAAAAAAAAAAAAGTTTTGAAATGTAAGTGCTAAATGAAATATTATTATTTATACCTAGATTTTCGATGAATATTTCAAAACAATCGATGATAGCAGTGAATTTGCAGCCGAGAACTTCCTTAAAATAATTTGGCGTATTATTTTCAAGGGCAATCTGATCAGGCCTACGAATAAATGCACCAACTTTCGTGTTAAGCGCTATGAGATTCTCATGGAAAAGCTTGGAGATGGTAGATAAAGGTACACCATACCTACTTATATGCCAAATAGGTGAATGGCAGATCTAGCCTAAGCTTCATGAGAATCATCACAAAGGCGTCAAACACATTTATCCCCTTCGATAACACACCGGTCAAATCCTCTTTGACGAAATCAAAAAGAGTTTGAAGAGCAACGTAACTAGGAAGGCCAGTAAAATATGTTACTTTGCTGTCGTCATTGGCAAAACTTTCCATGGTCATTTTTGCTTTTTGCAGCTGCTTCTTTAAACTTTAAACTTCTATCTTCGAAAGAATTCAACATCTAGAACAAAGTTATGTGTGCAGTATAATTGCAAGCTATTATTCAAAATATATACTTACTTTGACATGGTCCTCTTTTGAGTATTAAGAGAACTTTCTCTGCAAGTTCTTCTCGTAATTTCTGTATTTCAGAGATTTCTGGGACAACTTCTTCAGATGTAGTAGGCATATTTGTATCGTCGATGCAAACGTTTTTAGTTTGTACCTCCCGATTCTTCAGCCTTTCATATCTCCTTACACATTTTTCTTCGATGCTGTACCCCATATTTTTATTGGGAACCCAGTCTGGGTTCAACTTGTCCTTAGGATGTGCAGGACGTCCTGGAAAAATATTTACATTACTTATGATTAATAAGATTACCATTTTGTCTGACTAACCTTGCATGAAATGTTCTGAGCATATGCGAGTATACTTGAAAGACGTCTTCTTCAGATCGGCCCTTTTAATTGCACTCAGCCATGCAATTTGCCTTTCACCTTGCACATCTGCAAGTTCTTTGGACCTTCGATCTTTTGGAAATCTGAAAAATCGCACTTTCCCGCCATTTCTATCAAAGCGATTGCTGCAGCTCACTACACAACACTTCACAGGCAATTTCTTTCACAAATGCAAATTGTTTTATTTCAAATATACAAATTATTGTATCTTCAACAAATTTGTAGAATATACTACTTGCAACTGAACACTCAAAAGGTCAATATTTATTTAAAACGAAATGAATCAAACAAATTTTATCCACTTTCAGTCTATCTGACATGAAAATTAAATCGAAAATAACTTTGTTTGGCCACCAAAAGTATTTGACAGCTTTAAACGTCAAACGGTGAAAAGGTCTATAGGGGTCAACGAAATTTTTGACAAATGATTCCTGAGGTTCGCATAATATGTTAGATTAAATACTATAGGTACGCAATATTGAGAGAACTGGTGTCTCTATAATCGTCACTGTTCGGGCGTCTTCCTGTGTTTTTTTTTTTTTTTGAAACTTGATGGTGACAGGAAACTGGTACATACATATATGCGTTCGAAAATTCCAGCGGTAATGGGTTTCGTCTGACATAATCAATTTCTCCAAAAAATAGCGATCTTTATTTTGTTTTTCAAACCGTATGCGGACCAATGATAACCGACTTGTGTCATCTGTGACAAACAGTTGCTGACTAAATTTAACAAGGGACCTCGGTTATCGATCTATGTACATATGTGTGTCTAGTGAGGGGAAATTTGAATTTTCACGTAACCGATTTCGAGATTGCTTATGTACCATATTCCGAACATCTGCCAAATTTAATAACGCTGGAAATCCCGAGCAATGAAAGTGAAAGAAGTACAAGTATATGGGGCTGCTGCCTAAACTGATGTGGAAAGAAGTGTACGCTACGCTATATAGAACTTTCATCTCGTCGAGGAATCGATTTAGACGGAATAGTGAACGTCATTAAATTCTCCTGTCCTGGAGCAGCACGAACAAGAAAAAGCAGAAACACGAACCCTGGTTTGACAATGAAGTTAGACGAGTGAAGCGGGTTTCATTTGCATGGTTGAACTTGTTCCGCGATTCCACCGAAAATTTTTACAAAAACCAATACCTACAGGCAAACAAAGAATACAAAGTGTAAAAGAAGAAAGAGTACGTATTACGAATTGGAGGCGATAGGATTGACAAGAAGTAGGAATTCCGCAGATTTTTGGAGGGCTGTTAACAAACTCAACGCAACACCGTTAATCATTAGTGGATACCTAATGCAACAACCTTACACAACCATTTCAAGGAATTGCTAAGCTCAGAAATAAATAGTTACACATTTCAGTATGCTACACCTCGTTACTCAAACCCCATCGTAGATGCACCAATCACACAGGCAGAGGTTATGAAAACTCTAAATGAACTTCAGAACGGAATAATTATTACCCAACAGTTTAAGGAGGCGCTAATCTTTCTAATATATAAGAAGGGGCGTAAGTCTGAACCAGCCGACTTCTGGAAGACAAGTCAATTCACCTTTATACCGACGGATCAAAAACTAACGAAGAGGTAGAAGTTCTCTGATAGATAGATAGTGTGTTCCAAGCGGAATTGATGGCGAATAAAAAAGTCTTATTGTGGCTCAAAAAAAAAAGTGATATCCACTACAGATATCTGCATCTTTCTGGATAGCCAAGAAGCTATAGAATTTTTCTCTAATAATTCGAAAATTGTTCTAGACTTGCGTTTGTCTCTCTTTTAAGCATGGCGAAGTAGTTTAATATTCACCTTTGTTGGGTGCCGGTGCATAGGGATATTCCAGGGAATTGTATTGGCGATGAACTCCACAGACGACAAGCACACAATCTTTGCAGAAGCTACAGACATGAAGAGGAGAAGGATACTATTCTTTCAACTTCTCTACACTTGACTTGGGAGCTTTCTTCTTTAATGATCTTGGTGATATTATTAATACCAACATTAGGAGAAGCTACTACGCTTCATTAGAAGCTCAAATTGATTCCACGAGTAGGTATAGAGGATTATATGATCCAACTGTGTGCTGGTGATAGCTGACAGCCACTTCAACCTAACCTAACTGGCTTCCACCGGAAAAGGCTTGGAAATGATTCCATTTGACCATACTACAACAAAATGCTGCTGATTTGCGTGGATTCTTTTTAAAAGTTTTAATTTGTGGTGTCAGTGACATCAAGGGTCTGTTAAAAACGATTGCGACAGACAATAGTACACAGTTCACTGTACAGATTTTGGATGTTTTTTGTCCATTTAGCATTGGAGAACAGTACCATTTCATTCAGAGTCTAACGGGTAAGCAGAAAGGTGGGTCAAAGAAGCTTTTAAGAAAATTATTGCGGAAAGAAGGTACTGGGAAGTGAAAACTTGTTTCTCAACAATTCAACTCCAAATACGATTTCGCAAGAGTCTCCTGCAGAGCTTTTGCATGGGCACCAACACAGGAAAAAAGAACAAAGCGTACAAGCGTTTCAGAGAAGACAAAGCAAATACTATGTACAAATAGTTGTATTTGACTTGTCAACTTGAATTTGATTTCCAAATAGACTTTTGTATCGATCATACGTGATTTCTACACGATCCAAATTGGAAGATAACAGCAAGTATTTTTGGAATTTCATTAATTTTAAGAGAAATACAAATGGAATCCCGAGTTTCATGTTTCTGGATCTGATGTTACTGAAACTATTTGCAATTTTTTTTTGTCGACTACTTTAGTTCGGTCTATTCTCCTTGTACTGTTGAATCAGTTGGTTTAAATAGTATTCAACCCATTTTTGATCTTGGACGTACATATACAATTTGATAAATTTGATGTTGAATGTGCTCTAAATGATCTTAAAAATATAAACAGTGAGAGTTCCGATGGTACTGCACCGATATATTATAAAAAATTATCAAAGTCCTTATCAACACCTCTCTACCTCATTTTCAGAAAGTCTATTGACTGTAGATACTTTTTAAATGCTTGGAAAACCTCTTATATTGTTCCTATTCACAAGACCTAAGCAAAATGTCTGCAATTATAATCCAATTTTCCAATTATCTTGCGTTCCAAAGTTGTTTGAAAACATAATTTACAATAAGATTTCTTTTCTCATCAAAAATAAATTATCTGATTACCAAGATGGATTCATGCAGGGTAGATCCATATCGACAAATTTGGCTATTTTTAGTAATTCTGTGGTCAAAAATTTTGAAAAAGGTTTGCAGACTGATGTGATATTCACAGATTTCGCCAAGGCCTTTGACCGCGATGATCATAAGACCTTGATCCGTAAATTGTCATGTCTAGGATTTCATTCAAATCTGCTCAGTTGGATTGAATCTTACTTGTCCAATCGGGTACAATTTGCGAAAATTAATGATTGTGTTTCGAAGCCTATTAGAGTAACGTCAGGTGTTCCGCAAGGTAGTCATCTTGGCCCTTTACTATTTTTATTATTCAGTAATGATCTTCCACTAGTTATTAAGTATTCTGATTGTCTTTTGTTTGCTGATGACCTCAAAGTGTATCGATCAGTTAAATCCGATCTCGATTGATAACTTCTGCAAGAGGACATCGCTGTAGTCGACGAATGGTGTGAGAAAAATAATTTATTTCTTAATATTTCGAAATGCCAGTGCTTGACACATTCATGGTCTAATTCACCTATTGAGTACAATTACTTTATTAAAGTTAATGGTCTTGTGAGAGTGACTTCGAAAAAAAATTTGGGCATTATTCTTGATTCCCGTCTTACGTTTACCGAGCATATTGACTATATCATTCAATGCTGCGCTTTATTAAAAAAGCTTTTACTGATCCTTATACTTTGAAAACCTTGTATACATCACTTGTCAGAGCCCACTATATAATATTGTTGCACCATTTGGAATCCATCTTATGACTTACATTCCTTGAGAGTCGAAAGAATTCAAAAAAAACTTTACAAGATTTGTTATATGTATATAAATTGAATTGGCAAATCGAGACATCTTCTCACCAGGTGTGCTTTAATTAATATCAATAGTCTTAAAAGTCGTCGAAAGTACTTCTCAGTAATGTTTGTTAGAGATTTAAACCATAGTCATGTTCAATGTCCTGTATTACTGTCTATGATTTTTATTCGCCGTCACGTCACCTTCGCGGCTTTTTCCATTTGCGTGAACAAATTCACAGGACGAATTACGCTCAAAATTAACCAATTGCTCGTTGCATCAAGGAAGTAAATTCAATTGTATCATCTAGTGACATACAGTTAGTCACAAAAGTAAGTAGACACCCTCTATTGAATCGCATTTTCGATGAAAAAAACCCAAAAAACGTTGTCAAAATCAAATCTCTGTTGAACGGTTTTTTTCAACAATCTTCGCTATTTCCCGGACAGATTTTTTTCTTGACAATATTTTACTATCAAGTACTTGATACCTTGCAAAAGCTCCTTTCCGTGTGGTGCCATTTTGAAAAAAATCGCCTTTCTTGCTTAACTAAAGAAAAATTTATAACACAAAATATCAAAAATAATCGAACGAATAAAAAAAATATAACTTTTGTCATTACATCTTCTCCACTCAGAGTTTTAGCACAGATTGCCAAGAGTGTCTACTTATTTTTGTGATGTAAATTTACACCTTTACGGAAAAACTACCGTTAACTGCTCACAAACTCTAAAGAAAATGTTTGTTCTTTCATTTAAAATAATTGTTTCCATGTTTTCCAATAAAGAGCATAGATCAAATGTACAGTTGTTTAATGAAAGTTGTGTTTTTTTCATATGTTAACCATGAAGTGATGGGTGTCTACTTACTTTTGTGATTAACTGTACATATGTATGAATTTCAAAATTGCTCTAAGCTATGTTTTAAAAACAATCTTATCGAGATTTTAATTTAAATATATTGTATTAATAATGAATTATAATTTTTATGAATTGCATTATATTCTTTAGCTACATATAAGAATTTAAAACATATTTTTGTATTTTTATTAGTCTGTAAGAGGAACTGTTCTCTAATTGATAATAAATAAAAATGTTTCGTACCAGAACAACAAATGTTTTTTCAAGACAAAAATCCAAATATTAACTTACTCAATATGTATGAGTGCTCCAGTACAAAAATTCGAGAAATTGATCTAATTCATAATAGTACGAATTTTGGAGGAAGGATACAAAAGACGTCATCAGCACCAGCTTCAGTTGGTGGAACCTCATTATAAATTAGGAAGTCAAAGGTGAACCTAATAAAGTCAACTCGATATAGCAAATTCGCATTAGAGTATCGAGAAAGAATTCTAAACGGAATTTACTAAAGAGTGAACTTATTTTAATATACAATCTACTTTAATAGACATAAATAACTAAAACAGACCTACAAGCTACATATGTCAACTGATTTTCTTTATGTTGTGTCATGTTATGAATATTCATGTGCACAATTAAAAATCTAATATAATCTAATTTAAATCTAAACCTAGTAAAACAAGTAGCATTGATAAACACAAGTAGCAGACAAAAACAAACGCATCGAAAACTGTCACTTGGAAAAATTAATTGACATATTTCATTTAAATACTTAAATATAAGTTTTCAGTTTTAATAACAAATAAAACGACCTACAACATTGTAGCCAAGAGTTTAATTATAATGATCAGTAAAATAATTTAGCATGAAATTCCAATTGCTCACCTCGTGAAAACTGCCCACCATTAAAGTTAATTATTGCCCTGACGATTCATAACCGAAGCGAAACCACATGAATTTGGAGCAATGTTCCCTGAGGTCAGACTGATTAAATTTTTGGGCGATCAGCCGTTAAGTTTCGTTAATTTTCTTCTTGTGAATTGCGCGCGCTCATATCCAGGCGATCGTTAACATATTATCGACGGACTATTCAATGCCTGCTACATGCGGAGACGAAAACTTTGTGGCGATCAATAAGATCAGCGAATTTCTTTTTTTTTATATCGATGCAATTAAAAAAGTGAACAAAATCGAACGGGAAACTGTGATCTCCGGAAGCGATTTTCGGTGCGTGGCTGGGTTTGGAAGGCGCTGCGCGCCACATCGATTGCGGAGCATACTCACGCTAATTTTTTGGCGTATATCTGATTAAATCTGAATCCAGATAAAAAAGGTTTTTTGGGCAGGGATCTTGGTAATGTGCGAGCAAATTTACTTAAAGGCACATATCGATGCAACAATGGACATTGGCAATGGGATGGTTCATACGAGGGTATATGGTTTTCAAAAGGGCTTATGCAGATGGCAGGAATAACTATCGATACAGATTTATCTTTTAAAAGATCTACTGTGTATGATTTTATTTTTGAGAGTCTTCCTTAATTACTTTGGCACCTAATAAGGAGGTTACAGCAAGAAACATTATGGAATACTATATTGCGACGAGATGTTTGTGGAAAATAAATAGGTGAGTGAAAAAGACCTATCAGTACTTTTTTAATTATTCCGCACAATTGCGATCTGAAACTGCATTTATATTATTTTATAGAATGTTCTCATTAAGTTAAACCAAAAATATCTTGCGCTTTTGTAAGACTGCCATACAATTTTTTTCACTTTTCCCGAATAACTTCTCCTCCGTCGTGAAAGGAAATTTTGGAAACTTGGGAAGAAACTGCCAAGATACATCGCAAAGATGTTATTTTGGCATTAATAATGGACAGAGATGGTCTTCAAAACATACCTGAAGATGTTAAAAAAAACTAAAAGTAAGTACTAATATTCTATACTTCAAGCTAAGCGGAAAATGGGAAAAAGTGGAAGGCATCGCAACACCTTTTTAACATCAAATTTGATGAACCCTATGTGTTGCCTGAAATCATAGACACAGTAGGTATTGTACAACCAGCTGGAAGAAAACTAAAACAAAAAACATTGATGGATGCAGTGAAAAATCAAAAAAACCAAAGGTACAAAGTCTTGTGTATTCGACCGACCAACAGGAAATAATTAAAGCCAGCTTTTCAAAATGAGAACACAAGATTCAGTCAAACTAGTAAAAGATCTATCGAATCTTCATCCAGGAAGTGAAAAGATTTAGCTCTGAGTCTGTGTCTTCACTGGCCCTTTTTTCTGACGAAGCATTATCGTTAATGATTGATGCTCATTTGTTGTAACATAAATATGATGTTATACGACAAAAAGTCAATACAAACGGCAAATATCCTTTTCCCCCCTATACCAGGGATCAAAAAGCTAAGAAAGCTATCTAAAGGAGAAAAAGACTTTGGTTAATCATACCATTGAAAGGTTTTGGTTATTAATAAAACTCAGGAGATCAAACTTGAGAATATCGATAGGGATACTCCCTGGCCATTGCCTTATGAGGGAGCACGTCATGAGATTAGGTTTAACAAACACGAATACATGCAGGTATTGTGATGAACTACATGTAGCAAGGGATATTACTAATCTACTTTGTGAATACCAAGACATTGCTCGGAATAGAGTAAAGTACCCTGGAAAATCCTTTTTCAATAATTTGGAGGAGGTTAGTTCACTGAACAAAATTGAGGACGTATTTAGGATCTGTGGTTTAAGGTTTCTGACCGTTAAGGTTCACGATGGGCCCACTATGGTGCCTAGTATTTTATGATGAACTCAGGACCCTATACAACCTACAAAATTAAAATGGGAAGGCAGCATGGAGAGACTTCTTCTCATAATAAAACATTGTAATGAAAGAAAATCCGTTCGAGAAATTGCAGCACTCGTAAATACATAGATCGCACTCCACAGTTCATGACATAATAAAACGTTTCAAAACATCAAAATCCGTTGGAAATAAACCCAAATCTGGCAGACCTAAACTATTTACACCTTCTGATGAGCCAAAATGATGAAAAACCCCAAGCTAAGCGCTCCAAAATTATCTAACAATTTAAATATCTAACAATTTAAAAGACAATTTAGTGCAAAGTGCTTGGGAGTAAGGGACAGTTTCCACTTCTACCAAGATAACGACCCGAAACATAAGCCATATGATGTACGCTTATGGCTACTTTACAATTGCCCACATGTTCTGGAAACGCCTCCACAATCACCAGACATCAACGTATTTGAACATCTGTGGGCTCATTTGGAAAATCAACTAACAAAATACACAATTACAAATAAAAAAGCGTTAGAATCCATACTCAAGGATGAATGGTCCAAAATTGATCCTTCCATCTGCAAAAAGCTGGTAGAATCCATGCCCAGAAGATTGAATGCTGTTCGAAACAATAAAGGCCTGCCAACCAAATATTAATTTTCGTTTATTTTCTGTTAATTTTACTTAACACTCCGTGTCCGAGTTCTTTTTTGACATGGATTTTGTGAATTTTTTACTCTTTTAATTTTTTTTTATAAAAATGCAAATCGCTGTTCCATTTTCTTTTTATGTTTTATTAAACTATAATATATGTACATACATAGCTGTACGAAAACAATTTGGTTTTTTTTTGTAATAAATTTTTTAACCAGTTTAAATCTATAGAAAAGTAAGCAGGTAAGTGTCCGAGTTCTTTATTCATCCACTGTATAACCTATAAACTATAAGATTTTGGTTGGCTCGAAAAGAGGTTTTACTGGGTTTAAATGAGCTGGTGAAAATCGTCTTAATATTTTGATAAAATGAGGATGCGATGAATCTCAGTAAAAGCAATATAAACAGAAATTTTCATCGAAGGGCAAGAAATTAGAAACACTAATAGCGGACAAGATTTCTTTGTTGAGCCTATTTTCATGCTTACTGTGGTAGATGATAAAATTTGAACTGCACTTTCATCATTGACGAATTCTTCTCAAACGTGCTTCATACATATGTATGTACATATGTGGAGCAAAACCAAGTGATCCAAATAAACTATCTATGGTTTTAAACAGGGTTGTCGATAAAAGATCTTTAACCTTTGGAATGCCTCCACTTCAGTCATGGATTTGTTTTACAGAGTGTTTATTGCACATAGTATACGAGCTTCCTATCATGACCTGGCAAGCTCGAGGAGCGGAAAATAAAACAAAAATGGCTGAAGTAAAAAAAATATTCAACTGAAGATGGAATTGCTTGTGGGAAGGTGGAATTGCTTGTGGACATGCCAACACAACTAGCAGGTAATACAAATGACGGTAATACTGATAGGCGCTTCTTCCGAGCAGCAGAAAAAAGTTCCAAAATCACTTTAGTTAATAAGCAATTTATAGAACGATTTCATATTATTTTGGAAACTTTAGGTAGTGGTTATGCTATTAACGAAGATGCCTTTGAAAGCTTAATTGTTAAAACAAGAAATTTATATTTAAACGAAAACCCATTGTACATTATGCCAGTTAATGTTCATAAAACTAATTTTTATATAAAAGATACTATAAGATCTTGCATTCTGCCTATAGGACATTCTGCCAGAGAAAGCCCAAGAGGTAAGGAATAAGGATACGAGGAGATGTTCACTAAAAAAACATCGAGACAAAGACAAATCTTTTCAATCGACTCTTAATTTCTTCAGATCTTTTTATTGCCAGTTTGCGTCAAACTTCTATATGAGTTCGAGGTGTGATAACGAAAGAAGTGCTTTCTTTTCGAGACCCAGTTTGTTTCTCTTTGCTGATTTTCTTCGTCAGAATGATACTCTTAACTTTGCACTCAATATTGTCACTTTTTTCTTGATTTAGTTGAAGTGCCTTTTTAAGGTCTTCATTTTGTAGCTTTAGTACCTCATTAGTAGATGGGTACTAAGCTGTTCGATGTTACCAAACTTTATTCTCAGTTCATCATTTTCTTTCTTCATTTTAATTATAACAAACTGTAATGCTACCGTTAGTGGTGTGTTTATGTTTATTTTATTAGATGCCAATGGTGGAGATCTACTAACCCTTGAGTTTTTTTTAAATGGATAAATGCCATAAATAATACTCCCCAGAATCCATAGGACCGAACTCAATAGAATGTGGATTTTCCACTAAATCTGGTCTGCCACCTGGGGTATTACTTCCTGTCGTTTGCACCGAAGGGGCATGAATACGAAATATACGAAATAAGAGAGACGAAAAACATGCCCTACAAAAAATTGATCCTGCCATTTCTGCTATATGGGGTCGAGTGTTGGACGATAATCAGGAAAGCAGGACAGATTTTGAAAACTTTCGAGAGAACAGTTCTTCGTCAAATAATCGGTTATAAGCCAAATCTCCACCAGTCACTCTTAGATCGAGATTAGATTGAGTTTTTGCGTGCGTGCGTCTAGGGGTCAAGGGATAATCCCACAGACCCCAGATATGAAGTTTGAAACAGCAGCCGTTTAGAAACAGCGAAATACATATGTATATAAATTGATTGAAAAAGAAATGTACTTACAAAGATTTATGAAAAAAATTTAAAACAAATTGAGTTTAGATTGTAAAACTTAAAAAAGACATGTATCATGCAAAAGAAAAAAAATAACAGCAAAAGTGGACAAGGAGGAGAGGCATCAAATTTCTACGAGGTATTATATCGAATATTGGGTTCTTGTCCTTCAGTGATAACTCTCAACACTTGCGTTGACTCATCGGAAGGTAATGTATTTGAATAATAATTTTAATTAATTTGTAAAATAAAACTGTTTTTATTATAAAGGTGCTACCCCAAGTGAATTTTCAACCGGAGATGGTGACATATCCACTTTATCGTCGCCTGCAGAAGTAGATACAGACAACATCCCTTCGACAAGCAAAAAAAAAAGGAAAGCTGCCAGAGGAGCTAGCACAAGGCACTTAGATATGGTGGCTTCCCTTTTCGAAAAAAAACTAATTAAAAGATGAAAAACTAACGAAAAAATGGATTCCAACTTTACAACTTTTAATTTTTCAAAATTTGCGGTCTGTCGTCTAACTCCTTTTTTTCCTTCAGTTATATCTACATATGTATATATGTATGTATGTATGTTCTTAAAGATAACATTTCGACGGCGATTTGTCTGGAAGATGACAGATGGTCATGCCACTTTGAAGTTATGTGACAGAGATGCCACAAGTTTTTCGAAAAACAAAAAACTTGGAACTTGCGTATGAATGCGAGCTTTTTTGACAAGCAGCAGCAAGAACGACAGGATAAATTCAGAGAAGTGATCGAGGAAAACATCAATAAATTTTTTAACGAAGCAAATGAATCCGAGAAAGAAAATTCGGTAAACTTTAGTTTTTACTTTAGCGCTTTTAACTCCAATGACCTCAATTAAAAATTTATTTTTTAGTAAAAAAGTGAATTAATGTGATCTTAAGCAAATTAAATATGATGAAGTTTATTTATTTTTTATTTTTTAATTTTTTTTAACACAGTGAAGTAAATTTTTATTTCTGCAATATTCCTTTTAATTTTTATTTAGTAAAACAATTTACATGTACGAAAATATATATGTAAATACAGTAGTGTCCGCTTATTACGAACTCGAAGGGACAAACGAAATTGGTTCGTTATAACCCAAGTTCGTTACAAGTGATATGCCGGATCACCAATTTAAATCCCACCAATTGCTTTATTGTCAATTATTCGGTTTGGTTGAAATCAAGAAAAACTTAGCAAACGTCAACTCGTGCAGTTGTTTTCCCATTGACGTATGTCGGGCATTGGTTTGTTTACCTTTCCTCTTCGTCACCGCGTGTTAATGGGGGCGTTTCATAAATCAAGGACTAAAATGTTAGGGCTAACATGTTAGGCATTCGTTTTGGAACGCAAAGTTGACTAACATGTTAGGTGACAGCTCCATATGTCACAAATGGAATTTTCGTAATTCCAGTTTCCATTTTCACTTTTGATTTTTTGTGGATTGTGATTTTTTTCAGAATTCGGTGAAAAACTAACTTATTTTAATAAATGTTATATAGTAGCATAGTGAACTTTTAGATTCAATTGCAATGAATTTAGAACGTTTGCAGATGTTGTTTGCGAAATTTTATCAAAAACATGACTGAATCACTCGTTTATCAATACTGATCATTAAGCTGTATAGTCTAACTAGTTGGTTTCGGGCTATATTTCCATTATTGCTTATATTTCACAGTATGTACATACATATGTATGTAGTTTATATAAGCATGTAATTAAAAAATATACTAGTTACTTTGGATCAGCTCAGCTGCGTTGTTTCATTAGCAGAGGTTCATTGAGGTACAATTTAAGTGACGAACCCCACAGAAACCAGAACCAACTAACAATTTAACAATTACATCTTCTTTCCACAAAAAATAGTAAAGCACAGCAGTGCAATAAACAAATACTACGAAAATTACATTAATCCCAACTGAGAGCCAAATTATTTGACTAAGAATCCAGGACACGACCCCCAAAGAGAGGAGAGAGAATAAAAAGAGCTCGTGACCTGGATTCTTAGTCAAACAATTTGGCCGTCAGATGGAGAAATGTCATTCTCGTAGTTTATTTGTTAATATTCAGTCGTGCTTCAATTTTTAATAAACTAGAAAGATAAAATGAAATTTCAAGTGTACTATGACGGGGAGTTCTTCGAACTTAACGAATCGGAGGAAATAATGAGCAAGCTAAAGAATGGTAAGATAATTCAAGTGTGAATAAACGAAACTGAAATTTAGTAAATTACTTTTTACATTCAGATCCAAGTTACGCGGCCGGCTTTATGGATAACCTGTTATCCACCAGAAACAATAACGCGACTGGTAATTTTTCTTATTTATACTAGATTAATATTATATTATGAAATGTTTAGCTCTAAGAAACATCGAGGTTGATGTGTCGACGGATTGTGTGGCGGTGGACAACCCAGAAGGAGACAGTGAAAATGGTATTGCTTAAAAATAAATAACCAATTTACTTTTTTACCAAATCCTTTATTTGTAGAAACGGAATCAGTCTGAGACCATAAAACTGTACTTTTATTCCTTGAGGAATGCTCGACCTAAGGAAGTAAGAGGCGGACAGTGTTCCTGGATATTCGGCAGCGGATAAAGGCAAACGGTTCCGACATGTCCTGGATAATAACAAGAAAACGTTAACGTTTAACTTCTTCTAAGGTATGAGCAGCATATACGAGGAGGAAGTGCGAGTACAGGACTGTCCCACTTTTAGTTCCCTTGCTGCCGAGTGTCCATGAACATCTGGACTATTTGCCCCCATATCCAGCCAATACTCACCATCAACATCAGGTGCTTCCACCCCCCCCATCACCATCAACTCCCACGGGCCGGATAAGCAAATGCGACCGGTACCTAAAAGAAGCTTTCGAGTTGGAAGTGAAAAGATTAAAAGTAGCGGAAGAGCTTGTTTAAGAAATAAGGGAGATAAGACTTATAAAACTAAGGCGGCAAGAGTCTAAAGAAAAGGGAACTGGACTTAAAAGAAAGGCCTTAGAAGAGCAAAGGCGCAATGGTGAATAGCTTTTTTTTTCTGGGTTTTTTGTTTTTTTTAGTTGTGCATACTTTGTCTTGTAAATAGTTTTTTTTATCCTTTTTGGACCTACTTGTTAGTTTGTAGTTTATTGTTTATAGTTTCTAGTTTGTAGTTTATAGTTTGTAATTGTTTATAGTTTGTAGTTTAAGTTAAGAAATAAAAAAAACAAGTGGATTTTAAAAAGGCTTGCATTTTTATTTTTTTTTGAATTGCGAAAGCAAAAAATTTCTGTTTGTGGTACCGGCTGTCGATTTATATCCCTTTGGCGATTTGCAGGTTCATTTGTGTCATCAGGACCACCTTCCTCTTGAAAAAATTCGTCGGTGTTATCACCAAACAAGAAAAAATGATTGTGCAATATGACACTAGCAACAACTATTTTGTTTGCCATTATAGGGTTGGCAACATCTATGTACCTCAGACGACAAAATCGGCCTTTAAGAAGTTCAAAGGCCCTCTCAATCGTAGCCCTTGCGGTGCTGAGACGC
Organism: Xylota sylvarum; assembly: GCA_905220385.1. NCBI lineage: Eukaryota > Metazoa > Arthropoda > Insecta > Diptera > Syrphidae > Xylota > Xylota sylvarum. The sequence goes on along the minus strand of LR999958.1, from coordinate 66,208,873 downwards.
GTGTTGAAATGGGACTGCTGCTCGGTTAAATGACCATTGTCCCGGAAATGAGTAACCAGATTTCGTAACAGTTGATACGCTGCATCTGCATCGCCCAAGAGATGAAACTCTGATGGTATTAAATCGTCTATCTTCTCATGCAGCAAACTGTTACGAAATACTCTGGCATCATGCAGCCGGCCTGGTGCTCCAACATACATATCCGTGAAGACTGTCCTTTGATCACACACAGCTAACAAAAGGTTATGTATACATATGTATTTGTCTTTTTATAAAATAGGAACAATTGTATATATATATTTACCTTGCAGTATTACAGAATGTGTGTGTTTTCTGTTGTAGTAATCAAAGGGGTTTCGAGTTGGCTGCTTTATTTGGATGTGGCAGTCATCAATAGCACCAATAGTCCCGTCAATATATCCTCCGGATTTTTCTTTAAAAATCTATAGACAAAAATGGAGATTTTCATTAACATACAAGTATGTACATCAGATATGCAATCAATATACTTACTCGTGAAATTTCAGTGTATCGGGCACTAGATGGCCACATAGCACATCTAGTACCTCTGAAAATGCCCGGTGTGCTGCACTCTTTGAATAATTGAACCGGTCTCCAGCCGAAACGAAACTTTCCTGCTTACTTAACATCCATACTGTGAAAAGTAGCTTATTTTCAAGATCTTTTATCCACGATGTGTTTCCTATCGTCAACATTAGATTCTGTAGAAGGAGAACAGTAAATAAATAAGAAAAAGAGGAACATTTTTGGACTAAAAATTGTGGTTGTTTAAAACATTCTCGAATATTTTTTTTTATTTTATTCTTGTTTTTTACGTTACAAACGGTCTTTTTATTAGAACACACCATTTTTTCAATAGGGTTTCTTGGTTATGCGTGAAGTTGGTTGCTGTTGGTTTGACGTTTCAACTCGCCTATACGTACTATAAAAGAGGTTCAGAACTTTGTTTGGAAATGAAAGCTTTTTTCGCCAAAAGAGCGCCATCAAAAGAACTTGTTGTTATTGTTTTTCAAAATAAATTTTCTTATTGTTCAACTATTTGCTAGAAGGAGGTCTTCAAGAACTTACCGTTACTTATTTTTGATAGTATCCTTTGAAAGAAATGAACGTTTTTAGTGCATCACTAGATAAGGTTAAAATGAGGAAATATTGTAGCAAAAATAACCGAATATTTTTAGTGTTCTTAATGTTTAGTAATAAGTACTACCCCTTTTATTTCAGGCTATTTCAATACCAGTAATGAAAGTCGGGCGGATACACACACTCGTCAAATTAAACAGATTGGCCATAAGATAAAAAAAGCAAAAAAAATAAAGTACCGAATCGACATACAAATTACCAACGTATTAAAAATTGCCAAATTTGATAAAAAAAAAATACTAAAGTAGCAACCGTGCTTATGAATACTCACATAGTACTGCTCAAGAGAAATGGGAAACGACGCACGACCTAAAACGGTTCTAATACGTATCTGGAGCAAAAGCAACCGTAGCAGATCGAAGACTTGATATAACAGTTTTGCCAAGAAATCCAACCAGATTGTTGCGTTACTTTTGTTTTTCTACTAGTAAATTGAAACTGCGGTTTTTCAGAGATGTAAATTTACCCTAAGCCAAGCTGTCATGTGATTTTTTCAACATCATACTTGAAAGGATAGTGCGAAATTCACAATCTTTCAAAAGTCTGTGCAACTACCAGCTTACGCCGACGACATTGATATAATTGGTAGAACACAGCTGGCTGTCACCGCCGCGTCCGCTAGTATTGCAACGGATACTAGCGCCAAAGTGGAATTGGCGGTAAACGACGACAAAAACAGAAGGGACAGACAACATAGACGAATTGGACTGAACGTCACAATTGACAGCTATAACTTTAAGATATTAAGGGACTTTGTCTACCTCGGCTCTACTATAAACTCTGACAACAACATCTCAGCAGAAATGAAACGAAGAATAACTCTTGCCAATCGCTGTTTCTTTGAACTGAGAAGGTAATTGGGTAGTAAAGCCCTATCCCGAACACCTAAGAAGACTCTGTATAAGACCTTGATCACCCCAGTCCTGTTTTTTGGCGCTGGAGCTTGAATTCTGTTTAAAGCCGATGAAGATACCCTCGGTCGCTTCGAGAGAAAGATTATTCGTAAAATAATTCGCACAAGTAGAAGGGGACCTCAACCGACTTGGACTGCGCAACTGAAAGCAGTTAGCTAAGGATCGGGCCAACTGAAGAGGCTTGTTAGTGGAGGCCCAGGTTCACTCCGGACTGTAGCGCCACCTAAGTAAGTAAGTAAGCTTAATTGAAATTGTAGTTGTTTTTGCTGACTCGAAAGAAGAACAAGAAAACTTTTTTTTTGCAATTAATTTAATTTATTTACTCATAAGGGAATTATCTTAAAAGCGTCCTCTAGGATACTCCTTTCGAGGTCCTGTCCTGGATCCTGGTGTTGGTATGCTTCCATTCGCTGGTGGGTAGTGTCTGTGGGTCGCCTGAACACCAGTCGCTGTAGTGGCAATCAAAGCGAAAATAAACAAGAGGAATATTCTTAGGTTCATATTTGAAGTGTAAATATGAACTGTTAATCAGTCTCAATCAACGTAAGTACTGTTCACTTGTGGTGATGATTCGACTGTGAGATAAATATTTATATTATTTTCGAAGTTAAAGCGTGCTGTGGTAAGAATAAACAACAGAATTCATTTCGTATCTCTGGGGGTGTAAGGTGTGGAGCTGCTTTGTAAAGTACCTGCTAGGGGGTTTCGGCTTGCAATATTTATTGGAACTTTCGCACTTCCGCGCGGGGCTTTTTAATATATCTTTGTTTTTTTATATTACTAGCAATGTGTTGTTATTCATACCATTTTTAATAAAAAAATTGGTAAATGCACGTTTATAGATATTGGTTCATATGTAGGCATGGATGTAGGTCCATGATAAGCTTCAATGCCTCATACGAAGGCAAAACAAGTATAGATATACAAATTTATAGCTTCCCGAGTGCTCTAGAAATTCGATGCACTAATAGAAAAGCTACGACTCCTAGCCTTTCCTAGAAACGATATTATTAGAAGGTTCAACTTTCAAAAGAATTTTTTTACAAAACTAGCAACAAATCAAGTTGGAGCAATGAATTCACAATCTACAAAGTGAACAATCACACAACAAAGTGGTACACAATTGATGGGTCAAGAACTGATGAAGGAACTGGAGCAGGAGTAGTCAGGCTTAGAACCAAAGTGTTTGAATCCATGGGCAGCTTTTTTTGGCTGAAATCTATACCGTAGATGTGTCCAAATCGATCTCGACAGAAACCCTGCCAATTGAAATTTACATACATACATATGTAGGCTGCTGCTATAACGTTATTTGATTCCTATGTCATTAAGTCTAAACTTAGGAATAGAAGGTAATGAAATGGCCGATTCCCTAGCAAGAAAGGGAGCATCAGTAACCTTTATATGTCCTGAACCATTCTGCGGAATAAGGGATCACACCCTCAAGGAAGAATTTAGGAAACTAGAGGAACTCTAATGAGGGCACATACCTCTTCAAGGTGCTAGTAGGGGACACAATATACTAAAGGTCGAAGTGCTTCTTCAAATAATAATGCATACATGTGTAGCTCTCAGCGTTGAATATCGCTTGGTTTCATGCACACGTTCAACGTTGTAAACAAAACGGGGTATAGATCTACGTTACGATCTTTTTTCGTTGAACGAAAAAAGTTCTCAACGTGTGTAAGTTTTTACCTCAAGTGAACGAAATGAGAATCGAATAGTGGGAATGTTTTGCATTCTAGACTTAGCTTTTTCAGGAAACTAACTGCAAATACGGGTGACACTTCATGTGTCATATTCTTCACTTCCCGTTTCCACTTCGGATAAGGTATGATATGGGAAGTATTTAACACCTTGGGAACCAGTGCGGGAATTAGGCGGAAAATATTTCGCAGGAGTGAGGGTACTCCAACCTCCAGTGTTTTTCAAAACGATTCATTTCCAAACTACTGACCTTGCAACCGTTTCCAATTCCTAATTAATCTTTTTCGTATCTACAAACTCAACAGTAAAACTTAGAACACCTTAAAAAATATCAATAACTACCTTGAGCGTAATTATTAACCGTAAAACCCAGTAAAAACCCAACAATAGTTCGGTTCATTGTTCTCCGAACCCCAAAGGGGGGAAAAAAAACTTGAAACTAATTAAAATTTAAACAAACAAAATTTATGCAAATCAAAGTCCAATGTTCGTTCAATTCGCCTGCGAGGAAGCGGTCCCAATCCCAATCAATTAAGGAAACTTTTGTTTTTTTTTTTTATCCCCCCGGTATACGATTACCAGGAATCACGAACCTCTAACTAAGGAAACCTCGTTCGCCTCATTTGTTAGCTGCACTCTTCCGAAATGATTGTTCAACTCTTAGTGGCTCAGATGTGGTCGGGAGTAGGCGCCCAGAAAATTTTCACAAAACTTAAGGGAACCCTCAGTGGTGTGTTTTTTCTGCGTTTTACTACTAGGTACGCGGCGCAATCACCAGACGGCTCTATAAATGCAAAGTCGATACGCTGCGCTGTACAAAATGTTGCGAAATCCTCCAAGAGGATCCAATTTTGTGCAATGTGCCCCCGGAATAAGAGTAAAAGCAGAACCAAACAAACCCCCGGGTATATTTCGCGAGTCCGAGCGTATGCAAATGACAATAATAATACGAATCTCGAATAGTTTTTCGATCGAACAAAAGACAAAAGCTGACAGCGATCAGGGCGACACTTCTTTTGTTTTCGTAATTGAACCAGTGTGGTCCTATCACGTTTTCGGCGATCATGGCGATCATCGAATCCTTGGCAATAGCAGAGGCAGCAACAGCACCAGCAGTGCACAGCAGCCGCCGGAGGCTCTACACGACGACAACGAAGAAGACGACGACCGAGGAGACAAGCAGATATGCTGTTGGAATTATTTAAGTTATTGTCCTCTTGGCCCAAAGGTGCAGACATATGTAAAACATGCCGGAGGACCAGTCGAGCCAACAGCTCAGAAGTGAAACAGTTTTTTGTATCCACTTTGTATCCAGCAGATCCACTGTGGAGTGTATCGCGATGGATGTAAGCTGCTGCAGATACAGCGCACTACACACGATTTTCGCTCGAAATGATCAGAGCAGGACTCACCGGCAACGCGGTGGCCGGCAGTCCACCACAGCCCGCGTAAACATATATCAATCGTAGTCAATCCAAAGGGAACGAGAATTCTGATTGTCACGGGAAATTATCCAATTTTCTGTATTTAAATTGTGGACCAGTAGGTAACCGTCTCCGTCGCGTCCATTCATTGTTGTCAATTTATATAAATTTGAAGGAAATTGCATTTTATTACTTCACTGTCGGGGATCCTTCTTGTTGCGCGCTACCTGGGAGATGGGCGCTCAGCTCAGGGTTGTGCCCTTCCGTCCGCACATGGTTCTCACGCAATGCGACTGCAGGAGTCGAACGCGCAAACACCTACTTATTGGCTTCTGTTGATATGGGGATATGTGCGTGCTCTATGAATAAATCAAAACTGTGGGATACATCGGGTGGAAACGTCGGTCGGTCGGTAGTCGTCGTCTCGCTGGGGAAATTGTAATGTAGTCCTCCATTAATGGGCCGAGGAATTCGTACTTTGTGGGGCTACGAGTACGTTGCCTGACGACTACCTCTACCTCTGAGCTCTCTCGCTTTGGCAGCAGTACTTCAGTTGTGGTGAGTCGTCAATCAAAGTGATAAGTAATCTTGACAGTCGAGGAATCAGTTGAAAGTGATAATTCTAGAGATACGCGATGTGCATGCAGTACTTCGCTTATGGATAATTCGATACATTTTATCTGACGTACATTTGGATGTATGTATGGTTGGGTTTTTTATTTTTTTTTCTTAGCTTATTTAATTGCAATGAAATGCGAAAAGTATTGCTTCGTGTAATTTAATTACATTAGCCGCAATTAGGGATGCATTCATAGTTCAAATGGACAGTAATGATGCAATGCGTAAGCATTCAATATGTGTCGGTATCAAGGCAATTAAGGAATGCATCTTTTTTGAAGTCAATTAAAGCTGTCTGTATGCAATTAACTAATGATACGCGTCTAAAAATTGTCGCAAACCTAAGACGAAGAAACTAAAGGAACTGGACTTCCCAAACCTCTTTTAAGTCCAGAGGACCTTATCCTGTGCCACTTTTTGATTAATTTTTTGTTGCAATATTTCGTATAAATATAGGTAAAGTAAAGGTGCTATGCAGTAGATGCATCGTTTTTGATATACATATGTACATACATATGTAGGCAATTAGATGGATCCCCATCAAATTAATCGTTGTACCTCTGGAGATGTGAAGAATTCTCTGCTAGGTTTAAATACTTGCTGTTTGGACACTCCATCATGTCCTTCAAAGAGAATAGAAACAGAGTAGGTAAAACAGTGGATCACTGAGGCGCCACAAAAGCTTAGAGGAATCTTACTATAAGACACAACCTTAACCAAAAACTATGCACACATATAACCTGCTATTTTATTTGCTCAATTAGGCAACATACCAACTGAAGAAAAAGTAAAGAAAACCTGACAACTCAAGGGTCCGAAACAGGCAATGACGATCATGGCCATTTCTGCAATATTTAATTTCAAAAACTATTCAAACTATTGATGGATAATATTGTTTAGTGCAGTATAAATATTATCAATGAATGGTGAAGAAATTGATGAAGATTGTCTGAACTCCAAAAATATGCGTTTCGTCCTGATGTAGTTGTTGGACTCATCAGTAGACGACCACCAATATCATATCTTTTTTTTACGTAGGAAGGTGGGAATATTTTAAAGACGAAACTGAGCCCGTACTCAGTAACAGTGTGGAATTTTCACCCACTAAACCCACCTCCCCTTCTACCCCTAGTCCTCGCGGCACTGCCGTCAAGCATTTCATCGCGAGGGGGACTTCAGCCTTATGTACTCGGCTCATTCAAGTTGGCGGCCTGCTGCTCTGTGTTTCGTTGTTGCTCCTGCCTTCGCTGCTTTTTCATAATTGTAGTCACAGTGTCCCAAGCCTCATCCCTGCACATCATCTGTCTGGTAAAGTTGTCTAGGGTTAAATCCTCGCTCAATTGGTGGGCATCGTGGGCAGTGGAACATGATGTGTTGCAATAGGGGTTGTCGTCGTCTCCAAATCTATGCAGGGAGGCTGTGAAGCATCCATGGCCAGTAAGCATTTGGGTCAAGTAGAAATTCAGCTCCCCATGCTTCCTATTAATCCAGGCGTTTATATTGGGTATCAATATCTGCGTTCACCTGCCTTTGTGAGAGTGACACCATCTGTCGTGCCATTCTTCCAGACTTGTCCTTGGTGGTACTTCAGTATTACTTCGAATCATTGCTGTTGCTGTTGTCCTGTTGGCACGGTATTTCTGTTGCGCTTCTTTAGCAATAAGATCTATTGGTACCATGCCAGCCACTTACACATGTCGCGTCGTAGGAAGGTGTTCGGAAGGCGCTGCATACTCTCAACGCATTGGTTCTGTAGGCTTCCTCAGTCTTCTTTCTGTATGATTTTTTATGGCACCCACCCATATTTGGGAGCCGTAGAGCATTATTGATGCGGCAACTCTCACTAAGAGTTACCTCTTCGTATGTTTCGGTCCTCCGATATTTGCCATTATCCTTGATAGGGCAGCCGTTGCCTTTGCTGCTTTTTCAGCTGCATGTTGCAGCTGCTGCTTATAAGTTAGCCTTGCATTTAAGGTAATGCCAAGGTACTTCAGCTCTGGTTTGGAAGCTACGACGTGATCGCCCACGTTTACTCTTATAGTCTTCATGACTCGCCTGCTGCTGATGAGCATTACTTTAGTCTTTTCTTCTGCAAGTTGTAGGCCCATGCGTACTAGCCAGTCTTGGACAGCTTCATTGCACTCATGCTCCAACTACAACGATTGCTATGTCATTAGCGAAACCAATTATTTTCGTAGACCTCGGGGTTCTAAGTTTGAGGACGTCATCATACATTAGGTTTCACAGTAGCGGACCTAATACGAAACCTTGAGGAATGCCGCCTGTGACGTTATACTGCCTCGTTCTATCGTCTGTGTCGTAAATCAGTATTCTATTTCTAAAATACTCCGTCATTATCTTCAGAAGGTATTCTGGTACTCTCTGGTAAGTGCTCGCAGGATGTTCCTCAAGTTTGCGGTGTTGAAGGCATTCTTCTGGTGAGCTGCAAGGACTCCCGACTCATCGATTCCACTCTCCAATCTGTCACTTATGAAGCGCTCCAGTATTTTCCCCATAGTGTCCAACATGCATAGAGACCTATACGATGAGGGATTCTGTTGTAGTTTACTACCTCTTGGTAAGAGGATTTATACTTGAAAAAATCATGATGAGGTAATACTAAGTATGTATATGAGACTGGCAGCTCAGAGGTCGATTGAAATAAATGAAAGATTTCCATCTGTTATGCATCTATGTAAGTAACAAAGAGTACACTTTTTAGCAGATATAATAGATATATGTCCTCCAAAGAACATTAATGGAATTTTTCGAATGAAGCCAAGTACATATGTACATTTGTACTGCAAGGTATTTTATTACGTCTAGAGAAATAATAATTTTGGACGATGAAGCAGGGCACACCGAGCATTCTGGATAAAAAAAAAAGACGATATTCTCTCACAATATAGGATTTATATTGTTCATTCGAATAACGCCAAGTGCTATTACCTTCATCTGCTGCTCCACGAAATCCGAGGGTCTACATACTTTTCAAACTTAAAGACTGTAGCTGCTTACATTCATTTTACATTTCACTCAGCTTGCAAGGATCTGGGACTATTGAACGACGAAATATATTAGAACCATATAAAGGAAACTTCTGTCACTGATTTATGTATCTCAATGAGATCTGTTCGCAATAATGCTGGTTTTTGCCAGTTGTTGTTGGTGAATCCACTACATCTTTCGGAGAGGCACAGGGAGAGTTAGCACAGGATAAAGATATAAAATAGCAGTTGGAAAAAAAATATCGGGGACTATATGACCAACATAGTATTAATGACTACAACAAATACTTGATACTGTTCGAGAACTTAGTGGTTGAGGTGAAACCCTTAATCAATATGAATTACCACAGCCCTTAGTATCAGGTGAAACTCCTGTAAACCTCGATTACTTAAGAGAAATGTTATATGACACAGACCATCAATAAAATCACCCACTTCTCAACTGTAATCAGAAGAAACTTTATAATGAAATCAACAGATGACAACATTTTCTTCTTGAACGCTCCAGCGGGATGAAAAACATTTTTCTCATTAACCTGGTTGGTTGCTAAGGTAAGAGCATTGAGGTTGCTTCGTCTGGAACAGCTGCAACACTTTTGGAGTGGGATTTCGCACTCAGCATTCCAGTTACTTCTCAATTCAAACACATTTGCAAGTCCTCTTTGCAACATATATAAGTAAAAATTTATGCAAGGTTATAGTTTAGGACTAGTGCACTATGTCACACAAGAGAGCAATCGAGTGATTGGGCAGACGTTGTCAGTCTTTCCAAGGGGATCTAGTGCTGATGAGATAAGGGCCTGCCTAGAATCATCCTAGATAGGTAGTAGATACTGATAAAGTGGTGCATTAACCTTTGTAATATTTGCGTACTCTCTAACCCCCAGGTATTCCTTCACACAAAATAATATTGAAGGTAGGCAGTCTTATTATGCTCTTACTTACTTACTTACTTAGGTGGCGCTACAGTTCGGGGTGAACCTGGGCCTCAACTAACAAGCCTCTCCAGTTAGCTCGGTCCTTAGCTAACTGCCTCCAGTTGCGCACTCCAAGCTTGTTCAGGTCCCCTTCAACTTGTGCGCGCCACCTAAGGCGAGGTCTTCCTCTGCTGCGTTGTCCCTCCGGGTGTGATTCGAAGACTCTTCGGGCCGGAGCACTGGTGTCCATTCGCTCTACATGTCCTAGCCATCTCAAACGACTAATGCGCAGTTTTTTGACTAGGTCGATGTCGCTGTACAGCTCGTATAGTTCGTCGTTGAATCTTCTCCTCCAAAGCCCGTCAACGCAAACGGGACCGAATATTTTGCGAAGAATTTTTCTCTCGAAACGACCGAGGATATCTTCATCCGCTTTTGATAAAGTCCAAGCTTCAGCGCCATAAAGCAGGACTGGGATGATCAAGGTCTTATATAGAGTCTCCTTAGTTGTTCGGGATAGGGCCTTACTACTCAATTGCCTTCTCAGCCCAAAGAAACAGCGATTGGCAAGAGTTATTCTTCGTTTTATTTCTGCTGAGGTGTTATTTTCAGAATTGATAGCAGAGCCGAGGTAGACAAAGTCCCTTACTACCTCAAAGTTATAGCTGTCGATTGTGACGTTCTGTCCAATTCGTCGATGTTGCGTGTCCCTTTTGGTTGACAGCATATACTTGGTTTTGCCCTCGTTTACCGTTAAACCCATTTTGGCCGCTTCTGTTTCAATACTAGCGAACGCACCGGTGACAGCACGCTGTGTTCTTCCAATAATGTCAATATCGTCGGCATACGCTAGTAGTTGCACAGACTTTTGAAAGATTGTGCCTCCGGTGTTGGCTTGTGAGTTTCGCACAATTCTTTCAAGAACGATGTTAAAAAAATCACATGACAGCGCATCACCTTGTCTAAAACCTTTTTTGACATCAAAGGTCTCGGTGTGATCGTTACCGACCTTGATGGAGCAGCGAGAATTCTCCATCGTCATTCTGCACAATCTGACGAGTTTGGCAGGGATGCCAAAACTAGACATGGCTCTGTATAACTCGTCTCTATAAATGCTGTCATATGCGGCCTTGAAATCGATAAAAGATGGTGGGTATCGATTTGGACTTCTTGGGTTTTTTCCAGGATCTGTCGAAGTGTGAAGATTTGATCGATTGTGGACTTTCCTGGTCTGAAACCACACTGATAGGGCCCAATCAGGTTGTTGACGAAGGGTTTCAGACGTTCACACAATATGGCAGATAGGATCTTATACGCGATGTTGAGGAGACTGATACCTCTGTAATTGGCGCAATTGAGGGGATCTCCTTTCTTGTGGATTGGGCAAACGGTGCTGAGATTCCATTCATCAGGCATACACTCATCTGACCAAATTTTAGAAATGAGTTGGTGTATGCTCTCTACCAGGTCATTTCCAGCTGCTTTGAATAGCTCGGCTGGTAAGCCGTCAGGTCCAGCAGCCTTGTTGGACTTAAGTTTGGATATTGCTATCCTTACTTCGTTTTGGTCAGGTGGACGGAAGTTTTGGCTATCATCGTCTATGTTGAATGGTTCATTCTGCCTGACAGCGGGATGTTGGTCTTCGTCGCCGTTATACAGTCTGCAGAAGAAGTTTTTCCATATTCTCAGCACCGACTGTGACTCTACTACGAGGTTTCCTTCTTCATCTCTACAGGCTTCTGTACGGGTCTTGTTGGCCTGACACGTTCTTTTTACCTGTTGGTAAAACTTCCGTACATTATTCCTGGAGTATAATCTCTCAATATCTTCGATCGCGCGCTTCTCGTGCTCTTTTTTCTTCTTTCGGAGAAGCCGATGTTCTTCCCGTCTCTTCTGCTCGTAGAGCTCACGAGCAGCTCTCGTCCTTTTTTGCAGCGCCGCTTTGTATGCTTGCTGTTTAGCTGCATGTGCTTGCCGGCACTCATCGTCAAACCAGGGGTTTCTAGGTGATGGTCGGGTGAAACCCAGCGCATCAGTTGCGGCACTTCTGATGGCTTGCTGGCAGCGTTGCCACTGGTCTTCGGCGCTTGATGCTGGCGGCATAGGAGTAGTTGAGAGGTTTCGGGATACGCGTTCGGTGAAGGTTCTGGCGATCTCTTGCGATTGCAGCTTTTCGACGTCAAATCTTCTCACAGTAGTTCTTCTTAGTTGTGGCGTTTGGGATATCCGCATTCGTACCTTGGCTGCAATAAGGAAATGATCCGAGTCCATGTTGGCTGCTCGGAAGGTTCGGACATCCAGAATACTGGAGGCATGCCTTGCGTCGATCGCAATGTGGTCAATTTGATTGACCGTTTGATGATCAGGAGATCGCCATGTCCCCTTGTGGATATTGAGATGAGGAAACCGTGTGCTTGCTATACTGACATTTCGCCCCGCCGCAAAGTCAATAAGCCTAAGTCCGTTGCCAGACGTGGTGTCGTGTAGGCTGTGCTTTCCAATCGTCCTACCAAAGATGTCCTCCTTTCCTATCTTGGCGTTAAAATCGCCTAGGACGATTTTAACGTCATACTTAGGACATTGCTCATATGTTTTGTCGAGGAGCTCGTAGAAACTTTCTTTGGTGGCGTCATCCTTGTCCTCTGTGGGGGCATGAGCGCATATTAGGCTTATGTTCGCGAATTTAGCCTTGATGCGGATTGTCATAAGACGCTCGCTCACGTGTCGAAAGCTCAAGACTTCTTGCCTAAGTCTGCCGCGTATGACGAACCCACATCCAAATAAGCGCTGTTTCTGTTCCCTATAGCAATCACCGTAGTATACGTCACAGTTTTTCATCCTCTTTTTGCCCGGGCCATCCCATCGCACTTCCTGGATGGCGGTGATATCTGCGTTGTAGCAGTCTAGGGCCTCTGCTAATTGTTCGGCTGCACGCGGCCTGTTAAGGGTCCGAACATTCCACGTGCAGATCCGAAGATCGTTGTCCTTATTTCGTTTGCTGGGGTCGTCAAGAGTGGGATCATCCTTATCCGAGGCTTGTCGTTGTGTCGTAACTATTGCCTTTTTTACGTGGTAGGGAAGTTACCCCGACGCACAACCCCCAACCTGGAGGACCAGTTCCTTTTTTTACCCCTAGGACAAGGGGCCGGATATTCCGGAGTCAGTACCCCGCTTCGGGGATGTGAGCGCTGCCGTTGGCCCATTAAGGGTTCATCCGCCACCAACTCTATTCCAACACCCTGACTCAGTATTGAAAATCCCTATAGACCTGGAATTCGAATATGTCGAAGCAGCTCATATAGGGATAACACTAATAGTTCGACCTAACTGGAACTGGTTGACGCCACCGTTGATTCCATCTAGGGAATTCGTCCGCCGCCGCCTGAAGCAAGAGAAGGTGCCTTAGTGAGAAGACACTCCTCCCCCCTCTCTCGTTCGCTGCCACCAACAACCTTCCAAAGGGGTTGGTTACCCAATCTCCAGTTGAGGTACTAGGCACCCAGCAGCCACCATCGTGGAGGTGTAGAGTAGGAGTTGATAGTGAGAGGCTAAAGCGAGAACGCTTGTGTTCCCATATGTTCCGCATCACTACCCTTTGACCACTCTTATTATGCTCTTAAGGAATTTAAACCCAAATGTGCAACAGAACAAGATTACATCCACATCTTGGTACAGCTCATAAAGTTCGCGGTTGTATCTTCTCCTCCATTCGGCATCCTTGCATACGAGACTGAATATTCGACGAAGAATTTTTCTTTCGAAAGTGTTCAATATCTGCTCTGCTTTCCCGCTTATCGTCCATCACTCGGCTCCATATAGCAGAACAGGCAGGACCAAAGTTTTATTGAGCATGGATTTCATCTTCCGAGTTAGGAGATTTGAACTCATTTGTTTCCCCAAATCGAAGTAGTAGCGGCTTTCTAGGCTAAGTCTTCGTCGAATCTACACTAAGGTGTCATTCGTGGATTCGATATTTACTCCGAGGTAGGTAAACTCCTTTACAACTTCGAAGTTACTATAGCCAACAGTGGTGTTGTGTCCTAGGTGATGCATCTTTGTTTGTTGACCATACATACCATACATATGTATGTACTCGGTTCGCCTATTCTTCAATTGCCGTAAGAGTTTTTAAGGCGCGCCGAGCTGGGAGCGACCGATGATGTCGATATCATCTGCGTATCCCAGCAGTTGTACAGATTTGTTGAAGATAGTGCCTTCCGTGTTAACAGCTTCCCTGCGCACTATCTGTACTAACACGAGATTGAAGAAGTCACATGATAGCGCATCTCCTTGCCGAAATCCAGTACATGCTTGGAATAGTTCAGAGGAACTGTTTTCGAATTGCACGTTGCACCGCTTGGTTTTGTGCGCCGCGGCGCACAGGTGGATCAGTTTAGCCGGGATCCCGAATTCTTGACTGATTGCGGGTTCTCTTCTTACCCTACCACTCTCTCTACGCTGCTGGAAATGCTCCTTAAGTCATTGAAGTACCCGAGTGTGATTTTGGCATCATACTCCTCACAGGCTGCGTAGGCTTCGTTCAGGAGATCATAAATTGAAAATTTCTCCTTGATAGACTTTTCTGCTGATGTTTTGAAATGCTGCCTTAATGTGGATCACAGCCAGACGATCACTGATGGGCTTAAAGTCAATTATCATTGAGCATAACCGATTTCCCACGACCAATCCCCATCCTAACACGTGCAGTCTTTTCTGACAGCTGTAATAAATGTCACAATTTTTCCGTTTTTGCATACCTGATCCTATTCGTATCTATTGGATCGCGGTAATATCTGTCTTGTACCCCGTGATGACAGATTCAAGTTTTTCAATAGCACCAAAAGTGTACAGTGTACGTACGCTCCAGATGCATATACTCAAGTCATAGTCCGTGCATGTTCCGGGTTGTGATATTAAATGAGGGGGTCCGTTGTTATCTCAGGCTGGTATATTTCTCATAACCATTTTTTACGTGGTAAGGAAGTTATACCAACGCCACAGCGCCCAACCTGGAGGGCCAGTTTCATTAAACCGGTATAAACCGATGTCAGTAACCCGCTTCGAGGATGTGAGCGCTGCGGTTGGCCCAATAAAGGCTCATCCGCCCCCATCTCTGTTCCATCTGCTTATTTTTGAAAATCTTTATCGGCCTGAGCTCCGAATTTGTCGAAGTAGCCCAGATAAGGTGTGCTTATGTTTCCGTTTGAAGCTGTTACGCCACCGTTGATTCCATCGAGATAGTTCTTCCGCTGTATTTGTAGTGCTGCTATTTTCTCTTGTTCAACATTCGCGCTTATAAGATCAGCCGGGTACGTATGGATACCAAGCAGTAACCGACGGTTACCACTAGGAGGTAATATAATAACAATTGATGCGCAGTTACAGCTACAACAGTTGAGATCGTCGTCGTCAGTGTCTACCCTATTCTCACAGCATCCAGCCACCTACAAGTACATAATTGTTCAAAATGGAACTTCTACAAACAGAACAGTAGTTTAAATAATGGAACAAGGCTATATCCAGGAACGCTGAGATCTGAGGAATGCAAAAACCACCGTCCTATATTTGAAGACCAGAACGTTCGCGGTTTTTCGACTCTACTAAGCTTGCGAATACCAGAACCCTAGGTTTAGAAAACTAGAAGCAGCTTCCTGAATATGAACAAGGTGTGACAGGCAAAAATTATGTTCCTATTGACTTAAATTTAAGGCACTATCTAAGGTAAAATATTGTTTGATTTGTAGAAGACGAGCACGCAAAAATTAATGGGTTTAGCTTAGCGCCTTCCCACTGCGTTGTGACAGTATGTTAGACGGGAGAGTAGATAACTTCTTCTGTCCGAGAGATTTCGTGCTAAGCCTATCGTAGTCATATGAATGTACATATGGTCAGATTTCGTAAGTCTCCAATAATTCTTTCCGCGAATAAACCAAGTCTGATCAACAAAAAAGCCACCAGCGCCACCCTTAAATAGTAACTATTAGGTAGGTCCGCAGCTAAGGCGTTTGATTAACATAAGTTTCAGTTTGTAAACTTTTAGATACTCATGGAACTAGTCCTTTTTAATATTGTTAAATGTGAATTTCTTATTCCAGATTTTCGCAATGAATGGTAGCGCAATTGCCATGAAAAAAAAAACATTTGTAATTGCTGCGTCCTGTTCACGGGACAATTTGAAAAACACAATTAAACCAAATTCCACGTTCAACGAAACATCGGAAATATTTGCGCCTCTTCCATGTCCTGTTTGTGCATAAGCCAATCGCTTAAATTTTTCTTAATTCCCAAACAAACAAAACTTCCATCCTATAAATCTACGGTTTCAAGGCACAAAAGTCTTGTTATCGTTTTGTTATACAAAATATATTCTGCAACCGATATTCGCCGTACTCATCGTTAAGTCGCCAGATGGCCCGCAAAAAAGAGTGAATATTGCAAGCCAGAAAATTAAGCGATTTAGATCGTACGACTTGAAATACTCGTAATGCAGGACAAGACGACAAGGTGCAAACGAAAACAAAAAGAAACATCACCATTGAAACCACTCCGTTGTTAACTGAAAACCAAAAATACCACCAAAAATTCCTCACCAATGTCATCAATTAAATGCGAAATAAAATGTTCACACCTGAGATCTTTATTAGTGGCAACAGACGGAGAAGTCGATTCGTAACACTCGCGCGTCCAGCCCCCGACCATGTTAAGCAACCGCAATCTATGCCCCGTCCATTGGTATCCGTGAATTGAGGAGGTACGCAACAAGATTGAGTTTTGGCTGTGATGCGAGACAGTGTACGAGGTGAGAGAAATCAATAGCGGACCAAACTAATAAAACAAAGTAAAGCGAACGGCACTGCAACAAGATCAGTCCAGAAATATCATCACTTGCAACTTGTGCACACCAGCACAATCGTCGACGCGACGCGGCTATGTCTTGCACGCGCACACTCATGGGACAGAGAAACTTTGGGCGATACCTGTTACCTGGGAATTAGCTTAGTCTAGAAAGCCCCGATTGAATCGCGCGAAAGGCAAAAATCTCTTCCTGGCCATTATGTAGCCACATATTTCGTTAGCATGCAATTCAACGGAATCCTCCTCATCGAGTCCTTCTGAGCTGCGATCGACAGATAATTTAAGATCTCTCGACGAGTATAGCATCTCTCTAAGTTTCGGTTCCGATAAATCACGTGCTCCACAAGTCGATGTGCGATCAACGAACGTGCTATTTGCCCATTTTGCCAGAAACTCGGGTATGGTGGTGCACCAATCCGGCCAACATATCGATGTTTGGTATAAATGTTCAATGTACCCTTTAAGCGCATTCATTTGCATTTGGCGACAAAACGGTGTGTTGGGCTGTAAGATACCCCCTTCTTTGCCGTGCTGTCTTGCTCTGTGAGTTCGTGAAAGAGTGTGGTCAATCGATACGTTCCCCATATCCACGCATCCTCGTGTCTTCTCGTTGGCTTCTTGGTCGATTTTAATTTCAATTCCAAAGTCTTTTAGAGCCAATTAACTGGACACCATTTAAACATCTTTTAAGAGGAATTGGAATCTTTTTTTTTTTGTTTTATTCTTCTGTTTTAATCTTTTTTTTTGGTTTTGAGTATTCATTGTTTGGTCGTAATTTGGTGCAGTTTATTTTATACTAGTAGCAGTGTAGGGGCTTAGTTCTTATAGATCATTACGTACAAAGTACTTGAGTACCGCCTATATTCGTCCCAACTTTATATTTAATTTACTATATGTCTCACATCATTTCTGTGGGCGCTGTGGCTCAAGTGGTTCGAGCTTGAATCCCCAGACAACACCAAAGATTTCTTTCACGGGCTCACATGTCGCGCGCATCTGACAAACATTCGAGAGTATTATTGTCATGAAACCTAATGTCGAGGATTCGAGCAACCAATGGATAAGGACCATGCTTGAAAGTCGAATTATTACTTCCTCCTCTAGGGGAGTGTCAGTGTCTGTGACCGCAGCTAAGGGCTGTCCCCAGAGAGGAGTCCTTTCTCTCCTTTTGTGATCACTAGTTAGTCTAGTCGATCTACAAAGATCTGGCTACATCGTCATTGGTTATGCAGATGACTTGGCGATTTTTATTAGTGGTAAACACCGCTCGACGATTTCTAGTGTCATGCAAGGTGCCATACTACACGTGTTAGAATGGTGCAGCAGAGGAGGACTATCCATCAATCCTTGCAAAACCATTCTAATACCTTTTAAGAAAAAAGACCAGGTTAATTAAGGACCTATCATTATCAAAGGGAACACTTTAGCTTATTTTAGGTTAAATATCTCGGCATCATGCTTGATAAACGGCTGAGCTGGAACTCTCATATCCAATGTCCGCCGTCCCCCATAGAGAATGTTACCAGGGTCATATGGACCAGTAGACGCCCTTATGGCAGAACTTGGGGTCTAAATTCAAAATGATACATTCGTTATATACAATGATGGTGCGGCCAAATAATTATCACGTACATCGTTTGATGATCGAAAGTTCTTGAACGAATAACGGCAACTATGCTTCAGGAGCTCCGGAGAATTGTTTGTCTCGGCTTCTATGCGTACCTTCAGCATTAGAAGCTGTTATATAGTTTTCACCCCAAAAATCTTTATTCAATTGAATGTTTCGTCGAGGAGTCGATAGATATTGCCTTGCTGCAGGAGCCTTGGATCTTCAAAGGAAGGATTAGAGGTCTACCTGAAAGTATTGTCACTTTGCGCGATCTAGCGAAAGAGTTAGATTTTGTGAACTGGTGAGGCACGAAGTTAAAGCGGTTATGCAGCCGCAACTATGTGCCTCTGACCTTGTCGCTGTCGCGAGTAGGAGCAGGTACAGACAGTTTTGTCATGGCATCTGCATACCTGCCATAGGACTCCCTAGAGCCTCCCGCAATAAAAGAGATAGAGTCTCTAGTGAATGTCTGCAGGGATAAAAGTGAAGATCTAACGATTGGTTGCGATGCTAATGCACACTGTACAGTGTTGTGAGGCACCAACGATAACTACAGAGGAGAAGCTTTATTCGAGTTTGTAGTGCGCAAAGAGCTAACTATTCTCAACAGAGGAACAGAACCGACCTTTGTGGATGCAAGACAAAGGGAAGTTATTGATGTGACTCTGTGTAGTAATAGAATGCTTGATAGAATATCAAATTGGAAGGTAATGGGTCAGACAATGATGTCGGAGCACAGAGCCATCTCATTTGATATTCGATACAGATCTAAAAGAAAGAAAGATCGAAAATATGTCAGGATTTCCAGGAACACCGACATAGTAAAATACCAGGAAGTGTTACGGGATAAACTGAATGGGAGGGTGCCCAAAATATCGAAAACCAGGTGAGGTGTAGAGTCGCAGCTGAAGCACTTACAATCAGCTGTTGAAAATGCTTACCAAGAGGCGTGTACACCTACTTTGGTAGATGAAACGGACCCCACGCCTTGGTGGTGTAGGGAACTTGAAATTCTAAAGAAGGAGGTGAGAAAAGACTTTAATCATGCCATGAGAAGGCATGATCCTAAATCATGGGATGAGTACAAGGCAAAGAAGAAAGAGCTAAAAGCAACTCTGCTACCACGTAAAAGGGAGTCGTTGAGGGAATTTTGCTCGAATATGAGAAGCACAGCTGAGGTCAATAGATTTCAGAAAATTGTGTCGAGGGATTCAGTTCTTAAAGTTGGACTCATTCGCGATAGAACGGGAAAGATTGTTATGACTGGATCGTACAAATGAGGTCCTCATGGAAATACACTTTCCCGGAAGTCTTTAGTCAGATCAGCTCTGGGATCTGAGGAAACAAGGAGCAAACGGGATGAATAAAAACATTTTCTCCTTACAAGACCGCAGAACCGGATGGTATATTCAAAGTTTTAATGCAATGGGGTGCAGACCTCATAGTACCAAGGCTTAGGGGTATATACGTCACATGACTAGCAATAGGCTACATACCGGTAACATGGAGGGAAACAAATGTGGTGTTTCTCCTAAAACCGGGAAAAAATGATCTACACCGAAGCGAAGTCCTTCAGACCGGTCAGCCTAAAATCATTTCTGTTGAAAACAATGGAAAGAATTGTGGTGGACCATATGGAGAGCACGGTGCTGAAAGTGTGTCCTTTAAGTAGTAGACAACATGCATACAAAGCTGGCAGGTCTGCGGAAACAGCTCTACACCAGGTGGTACGCGTTGCGGAAGAGGAGATGAATACCGGAGGCATCGCAATGACCAAAATAATGGACCTTCGATAAGATGTACTTCGAAAGTCTGAGAGTAGCCTTAGAAGAACGCAGGGTTAACCCATTGGTGGTGAGATGGGTGGACAATTTGCTGAATAATAGGGCGATATATATTCAGACGGGAACTTCAAGACTTAGAGGAAATGTTAGCAGAGGTTGGCGGCAGGGAGGAGTTTTGTCACCTACTCGGTGGAATATAACTGTGGTCTCTCTTCTGAGAAGAATTGAAGAAACTGGCATTCACACTGTGGGATATGCCGATGATATGTTTAGCAATAATGGCAAGAGGTATAATCTTGAACATCACAGCAGATACCAGGAGAAATGTTCTCAGAGTGGTGGAGCGGTGGTGTCAGGAACAAGCGCTGTACATTATACGGAAAAGACAGATCTAATCATCTTCACAAGGAAGAGGAGAGATTTGGAATTTCAGCCCCTGACACTTTTCGGATCGGAGCTACATGTGACCAGGAAGGTTAAGTATCTGGGTGTATACCTACATAGATGCAGTACTAACTTGTAACTTCCTTATGAAAGAAAAGATCAGAAATGCGAAAAGGGTGCTTCATCAGTGCAAACGGGTATGTGGACTAAGGTGAGAAATCTCGCCGAGGTCAGCATACTGGATGTATGTATACGATGATAGTTAGACAAATTATCACATATGCGTCAGTTGTATGGTGGCAAAAAGCCACCCAAAAAAACACTAAAGCAGCAGTTAGATAGGGTCTAACGTCTGGCATGATTAGACGACACCATCATGCGCAATTTAAGTGATCCTAGGTATGTATTCTGCCGCTGATCTTATTTATTAAGAAAGATGGGGAAGTCTAATGAAAAGTCTGGGGAAATATACTTCAGTCTATCAAGCCGAGATGATTGCTCTGTTGCATGCGTTGGATCACCTGAAAGGAATGGTAATTAGCAACTGGGCCGCGCCGGAGCATCAAAGAAGGTTGTCAACCATGGAAGGTTGGACGCAGGCAAAAATGGCTGTTAAAATGCCGATTGGCACCACTTAAAGAGAAGTTCTAAGCTTAGGGCGAAGAACACTGAAATGGGTGGTAGCGTTATTTACAGATCATGGAAATTCCGGGTATCACTTAAAGAAGATGGGTCTTCTGGAGGACGACACTTGTCTACTATGCCTGGAGAAAATTGGGACGGCAGCGCATATATTGTGTCAATGTCCGGCGTTAGCTAGCAGAAGAAGAGAGGTCCTGGGGATGAACCAGATTTCTGTTAAATAGATGCTAGCGTTGACACGAGGAACCAAAGCCAGAGAGGAACTATGAAGAAATCCATAGAGACTCTCCGGCTAAGATGGATCGTGGAAGAGAGACGAAAAGGGACCTAAGACAGTGGTCTGGTTCGAAATCTCTCTAGAACTTTTCTTAGTCTATCTGGTTTGGCCTTAGGCCACTTACCAAATCGACAATTTTTTGTATTTCATATAAATAATAATTTGGAAAAGGTTCTTAGATACTTCAGACTATCAGAAAACACCCTGACTTATATGCTCTGGAAACTGGTATACCACCGTTGTATATTCTTACACTGGGATTGCACTTCTTATACATTTTAAAAATCATGGGTCACTGTGCAGGTCACCATTTCAAAAAAAAAAATTTGTCAGGAATATAACATTCCAAATGTAAAGGTATCTCGAGTAGTGCAATACAGGAGTTACTTAAATATTCTATAAATCAATACACATACCCTATGTACAGAAATAAAATTTGTTTTTTAGAAAAATCGCAAATTTGAAGCAAATTCATTACTTCCCAGAAACGAAAGTAACATGAAAAAATTCCCCCAGATTATCTTCTGGTACTTCACAAATCATATTGGCATTCAGAGAAATTGTTTATTCTTATCACTAAATATGCATGAACCATGGAAATCAAAATAATATAAATACTCATCTCACAGTCGAATTAACATCACAAGTGAATAGTACTCCCGCTGATTAATACTGATTACCAGATCAATACATAAACAATTCCAAAATGAACGTGAAAGCTTTCCTCTTGCTTATTTTCGCTTTGATTGCTATTACAACAACTGCTGCTCAGGGAACCCAAAGTTTCCGTCCATCAAGACAAGGAGGCTTCCCAAGACCAGGATCCAGCACAGGACCTCACAATCCAAATCCGAGGAGACGTTTTTAAGATATTCTCATTATGAATAAACTAATTTATTCTAAAATAAAATTATTTATTATGTTACTCATTTTAAGTTTTGAGTATTTTTAGAACTTCTGTTGTACTCTAAAGGATTTCTCAGGGTATTCATTCTTTCCTCGGAATACTAAGTTGTACTTGATGACTGTTCAATGGTACAGTCACATTTTGGTCTAATTTCTTGGTACCTATTCATCATAAAGTTGTTTCAAATCCTAGATACTTCAATTGCTAGATACCCAACTAGTATCACTACGGTACCACACATCAATCCCAATGATTTCAGAAACCTGTTGGCCATCCTTGCTACGACCGACTTTATGTTCAAGAAAGCCACCAACTTCAAGGATAAGGATTTTAGCAGGTTTGGTTGCCGCTACAGCCACCATTAAACAAACTGATAAAGAGGACTCCGAATAGGAAAAGGAGGAAGAAATGGCTTTTTGGTCTCTTTAGTTGAAAGCGTGATGGCTAGCAGAACTTCTGAGGAGTTGTGGAAAATACTGCCACTTCGTGCGGTAATGAAGTTAGGATGTCAAAATGCTCATGGGGCGAGGTAGTCTATGTCCCAATTTCTTTAAACCCAAAAGCACTGCACTTTATTTCTGCTGAGGTGTTGTTTTCAGAATTTATAACAGAGCCGAGGTAGACAAAGTCACTTAATACCTCAAAGTTATAGCTGTCGATTGTGACGTTCTGTCCAATTCGTCGATTTTGTCACATGTCACAAGACAGCGCATCACCTTGTTTGAATCCTTTTTTGACGTTAAAGGTCACGGTGAGATTGTTTCCGAACTCAGCGAGTGGTCTCCATCGTCATTCTGCACAACCGGACAACTTTGGCAGGGATGCCAAAACTGGACATGGCTCTGTATAGCTCGGCTGTATAGTTGCTGTCATATGCGGCCTGAAAATCGTTAAAAAGATGGTAGGTATCGATTTGAACTTTATGAGTTTTCTCCAGGATCTACCGAATTGTGAAGATTTAATCGATTGTGGAGTTTCCTTATCTGAAACCACACTGACGTTCAGACGTTCGCACAATGTGGCAGATAGGATCTTGTACGCGATATTTCGTAGGCTGTGCTTACCAACTGTCCGACCAAAGATGTTCTCCTTTCCTATCTTGGTGTTAAAATCGCTTAGGACGATTTTAACGCCATACCTAGGACATTTCTTATATGTTTTATCGAGGAGCTCGTAGAAACATTATTTGGTGACGTCGTCCTTTTCCTCTGTGGATTATACTATCGGATTATCATAAGACGTTCGCTTACGTATCGAAAGCTCAAGACTTCTTGCCTCAGTCTACAGCTTATGACAAATCCGCATCCGAATAAGCCCTGCTTATGTTCTCTATAGCAATCACCGTAGTAAATGTCGTAGTTTTTCACCCTCTTTTTGCCCGGCCAATACCATCGCACTTCCTGGATGGCGGTTATATCTGTATTTTAGCAGTCTCGGGCCTCTGCAAGTTGTTCGGATGTACGCGTCGTTAACAGTAAGATCATCCTTTTCCGAGGCCATTGGTTGCTTCGTAACTATTTGTTTTTTTTTTTCGTGTTAGGAAAGTTACCCTGGTGCACAACCCCCAACCTGTAGGACCAGTTCCTTTTTATACCCCTAGGATGAGATCTTTCGGAGTCAATAACTCACAATTCTTAACAGTAAACAAGAATGCTTTCATTCTGAATCCTACTGCGTTGACCACATTAATATCACATTAATATTATCGTAGAATAATGTGTCGATTATGAATCCCCGATAAACATCTCGATACAAGCTACAGATAATAAGGATAGACCACTTTTAAAAAAAAAAACCTCAGCCGATGAAACCCAAACAGGTTAAATCCTAGCTTCTCGGGGCAGTTTCAGTTTCAAAAACGTGAGACGACACGACTTGGGAACTTGGTTTGCAATAACACCGTAGGTTATAGTTTTGGGTGCGGTATTACAAGTAGCTTTATCCTTTAGAAACTACATGTCATTTACATATGCCCATTCCAACCAATTCCGACCAAATAAGTGTGTCAACTCGCCAGGGCAGCGATAGCCATTGGCAGTTAAGTTACGAAAACATTTTCCGATGATCTCTCCTGCGCACATGGCACACCAAACTGTCACTTTTGAGGATACATCGAAAAATCTTTCGAGTACTTGATATGTACTAGATTTTCTGATTCCCAGATAGGATAATTCTGTTTGTTAAAGAGTCGAGTAAGGACACCAAAAGAATCACTTAACTTGTGAGTTGTCATTGTAAAATGTTCTCCATTTTTGCAATTAGTCTTCAAAAGTTCTTTCGAAGTTTAACACGCTATTTTTGTAAAAGTCTATGTATCCATGCGACATCTACAAAATATGACAGCTGCCTAAACGTTTGCCAGACGAAATGGTGCGCTATTTGAAATTCAAGTTCTAGTGGAGAGACCCATTACATGCGATTCTACCTTTACATAATTGAAAGTGTTCCATGGGACTATTGAAAACTTGAATACACTCCACAAAAGTTGAGGAGATGGATCTTGAATGTTCAGTGACTACCTGATTCATGTTCACATGCATATAAGATATGTGGAAGATATCAGGAAGTTTTTAGTAAAAGGACAGCTGCTGAAGCAATTGACATTTGAAAGGACCTATGAAAATTCAAACCAAGATTGGTGACATTTATCAGTCTATTCGAAAAATTTCAGTTTCTAGTCACTAAAGTTATCCTAAATGACTGAACGACTTTTTAAATCTTTTCATTTGTTCCTCTATTGGGACAGATTCATCTGCATTTGCAGGCATTCGAGTTTTATGGCGACTTATGATAAACTAACTGCCCTTTAACTGACCGCCTACTTGTCAATTCCAAAGATAAACTGAAACATAAGAAACAATTTGCACTTTGCCAAAAAATTAAACGACCAAATTCACAGAAATTATTTGGCCTTTAGTATTCAGCAATGGATTTGGCGGTACACTCGTTTGAAGCCTTCAAAAGCCAAAACGCCGACAATCTGACTTTATGTGTGTTTGGGACGACAAAAAAGGGCGGAATTCATAAAAACCAAAAACAGAAACATCGGCAACAAAGAGCAAGAGGTTTCCAGTTACACACTGCACACGTAGGCCCGAAGGCATAAAACCTAAACTTAACCTGCGGAACAAATAATAAAATATTTTTGCATACGACTAATTTGTATGCGCCCTCACCATTTGAATTATGTGAATGTCGACTTACAAATGTGAGGGTACCCACTTGTTGGCAGCAGCGGCCGCAGCAGCAACAGTCCCTACCGAGTAGGATGGAAACTCGTGGAATCACGATTCAGTGCATGGGACACGGTGGTGACCAGCAGCAGCAGCAGCAGCACCACCACCATCAGTCCCTTCTTTGATTTGCAAGGAAATCGGAAGAAACACTACACTACCAATTCCTGTGATTGCATTTAGTTATTTATTTTTAAGTAGCCAGTGTATGATTGTGTACATACAACTACGTTCCTATCTCACGGACCGGGATCGGACCGGGGTATGTTTGTAATCAAGTTCCTCTTAAATACCCACGGAGTGAAGAGCTTGTTGAGCTCCTTCCTCACCTGCCTACCTAAACTACCCGTGTACGTGCCTATATCACTCAGATACACAAATCTATATGTGTATGTATGGTGGAGCAGCATCAAGGCGATTTTCCACAGAAAATCTTCTGTTCAAAACCTTGTTCAACATTGACCAACAGAAGTGATGACAGCAGTTGGATCAAATGTTTTTCTCCTTAAGAAGAGTCGTCATTCGTTTTGTTTTGGCCTCTGCTGTTAGTTCTGTTGTTGTTGTTGCTGTTGTTGTTATTGTTGTTGTTGGTAGTAGTTCTGAAGCGAGGTGGTGGTGATACAGCACTGGAAGAGATCTCACCTGGAGATATGGAACAGATAAAACGACAACGGAGAAGGGTTAATTTATGATTTTTGAATTCATTTTATATAAACGGTTGCACCAAGTGCACACGCAACGTTCGAGCTTCAGATCCAGATCGGGAACAGTAGAGAACATCATCGTCATCCTCATCCTCATCGTCATCGTGGTAATCGTCGTCGTCGTCTTCGTCCACGGCGGCGGCGGCAGAAGAAGAGTGCGGCCACATCATCGCCATCGCCATCGTGTCGTTCAGTAGGTAGGCAGGCTATCGTGTTTGGGCTTATGTTGCATCGCTGTTAAACTTATTTAAGACAACAAATTAGACAGCTCAGCGTTTGGCCGTAATTGTGCTTCCAATACGATGTGCTGATATCCACACCGTGCTATATTCCCCGCGCGCTCATTTTGATTTGTATTCGCATTTATTATTTTTAACAAGTGTAACAAACAAATTATGACTATCGACTGGCCATGTTGTAGTATTAAGTCGTTAGTTGGTATTTATTTTCCGGAAGGATTAGATCGAACAAATGAATTGTATACATTGATGTGGATAAGGATATATTTAATTTCAAAACTAATACAACTAGTCAATATGTTGGTTGTTCGTCGGGGTAGTGTATTTATGACGGGTAATCTAAAAAATGGCGTGGATGCTGATCGTCATCAAAGTAATGAATCCTCCGAAGAGAGTTAGTTGTTCCAGTCATTCTTCGTGATTATTTGAAATCATATAATCGTCTCCGACGGGATCGGAAATCCGTGGAATAGGACGACAGTTCACAGAAACTGCAGCCGTGTCTTGAAGAAAGTATGTGGGACAAACCAATGGACACAGACAATACAGACAGACAGTACAGACGCAGTATTACCCATTTTACTGGAATGTATTCCACTTTCGGAGAAAACCGAGAATGCACTTTAGTGATGCCGATAAAAAGCTCACAGTATCGGCACCGAAGATCTGCCACCTGATCCGTCCAAAGGCAGGACAATTAAAATGGAAACGATCAGAAGTATCGTTGCCACCCGCTCCCACAAGCGTCGCAGACAGCAGAGAGTGGTATCTCTTAAAGAAAGTGTCCCGTAAAAACGCTAATAAGTTGTCTACAGTCTCTTCTGCTGAGAGACAGCAAAAATACCGCTGATTTCTTACAAACGTTCGGGAACATACGCTCAGTCTGCCTGCATCTTGGAGAGCCGTGCCACACACATAATGTTCGCAGGAGACCCTGACCGATGATGCAGGAAGAACCAATGCCGGTTCGGGTCTGGAGAAATCATCCAATCTTGTTTAGCAATCTCATTGGAAATTTGATATCTGATTTTTCGCAATGCCAGTGTGACCTATGACCCAAAAAAGATCAAAAGAGTCCAGCCTTGCGACCATATTCAAAGAGTCCTTGCATTCGCGAACTATTTTGGAACGCGTAACAGGATTGAGCAAGGACGACTGCGACCCCTCTACCTATTCGTAATTATATAGTCGGGATGCATTAGGATAGCATAAACCTCCGCTTGGAAAACAGAGGACAATTGATTGGGAAACTATTGGACACATAGAACTTGGTTCCTAATTAAATGCTTGCCTTACAACAACGTTGCGGACCATGGGCAATACTTTAATAGTTTGTCAAGATTTTGAATCATATGTTCACTAGTGAAACGCAGCCAAATCAGACTTATCTGCCTAAACAAAAAGAAGACGATGTGTCCAACTGACTGGTCTATTTGTGGATAACACGGTCACCGAAGTTCGACTGTGTACATATCTGTACTGTGTATCATATGGCACGTGACGCCGTCTTGTTAAAATTACATATGCTCCAAGGCTTCCTCATCCAATGTGTCACAAAAATTGTCAGTCAACTTGGTCCTGTAGCGATCTCAATAGACTGTGACTGTATTGTCAGCTTCATTGAAGAAGAAGTATGGGCCAATGACCGCTCCAACATTAAAGCCGCAGCAAACAGACAATTTTTGTGAGTGCAATGGTCAATTTTGCTTATAAACAAAACCGTGGAGTCAGGAATAGGCTTTGATACTAACTTTGGATATTTTGAAGCGTGTAAATTTTATGATTAAATAGTAAGTATAGGTCAGTTGAAACGTCAAACAAATCGCAGCAAACGTCACACATAACTGGTTATATCTGTCATGAACGCGGACAGACTCAAGCATAAATTAACAATATAAATTAACAGTATAGTTAATTTAGTACATTTAATTAACAGTATAGTTTATGGACTCAAGTCAAGATTCGAGTTTTTGAGTAGCATCTGGAATATACAATGTGCGCTCGTTTCAGTCATAGTCATAGTCCTTGGACGTTCCGGTTAATAATTTTTGATTTGATTGTATTTTTCAACTCCAAATATTTTACTACATACATTTAATAAATTTACTATTATATTCTAAGCATTCCTACTTTGTATTGTAATTGAAGTGGCCGAAACGGCAGTTAAATGAAATCATTTTTTAGCGAGAGCTTAAACACTATACATATCATACATGGTGGAACCGGAAAAATAATCGGAAAATAAAATAAAATGGCAAATATTAAGTTAACCTTCGAAGAACGCATAATACTTGAAAATGAAAAAAATAAAATAAAGACTTTCATAAATAGCTAGGTACGTACATACCAATGTACATCTAAAGTAAGATGTATGAATCTACATTTGGATCTGTGGCGTCCCACACTTTTAGTTCTGTCTGCCTAGCTGAACCGATTCCAAGGTATGGCATATTCTTGTCTACCTCGATATCTAGAAAAATAAAATATAGAAAGCTAAAATCTAGAAAACAAAAATCTCGAAAACAAAAATCTCGAAAAAAATCTCGAATTCTAAAATTTCGAATGGCACAAAATCTAGAAGAAAAAATCTTGAATGACAAAAATCTGGAATTAATATCAATTTTTGAGTCTATGGTAACAATTCGGGAGCAAGAATATATGTACTTAAGTCCCTGTTTAGTGGGACATAAATCCACAATCGAATTACAGACTTATGTGCCACCCCATCGGGGCATAAATCCAGATTTTTTTTTGTAGAATATGGAACACAAGTCCACAATTTTTAGACAGATAACACTGCGTGACACGAATTCGGTACCCAAAAAACTGACTATAGTTATAGTATTAGTTATAGTATGTAAACGAAGAATGTCTTTTGTTTCTATCACGTCTTGTTTTTTAGGTACACACCGATAACGGTTTTTTAAGCGATCCTCATTTTGCCCACATTTAAATTAAATCATTCTTGAGAAAAAAGGGCTCATTTCGCGGTAGTGGCTTTGTGATTTACTATATATTTTAGACTATTCAAGATGAATACTGTAAAAAGCAGTTGCCGTCAATGCAAAAATTCGCCAAAAAAGTTCTGTTACGTGTGTGGATAATACAGAATGTATGTAATGTAAGTTTCAAAGAAAAAAATTTCTGAAAAAGTAAGGAATGCGTATTTTTTTATACTTCGGACGTATTGTGTATCAAGACAAGCCGTGGATTCCACAACTATTTTGTGTATCATGTTATGCAGTTACACTACTCTCCTGTCTTGGTTGAGTGGAACCAAAACATCTATGTCATTTGCAATACCCCGAACCTAGCAACCACTACAACGATTGCTACTTCTGCCTGACTGATATTCGAGGATTTTCGAAGATAATTAAGCATAATATCGAGTACCCGACTGTGAATTCGGTATCGAAACCAATACCTCTTAGTGAAGATATGCCTGCTCCTTTGCCTCCTGAGAAAAGCCCAACTGAAGAGACACAAGTATACCGAGCGATGAAAATAACGATGGCAAAGATATGGAAGTTGACAATCAAGATCCACAGTTTTTACCCTCTTTAAAAGATGTACGCCAACCGCATCTCATTCAACAGAAATTAAATGATTTGATTTGAATATATATGCAGAAAACATATATTTTTGTAACAACATCGTATTTTTGATTGACGACTTAGACATTCCCTACGACACAAACGAATGGCGTTTATTTATTGATGGTTCGAAGACGAGTTTAAAGGCAATTTTACTTCATAATGGCAATAAGTATTCGTCAATACCAATCGCTTATTCAACTGTTTTAAAAGAGACACATGCAAATATGAAGTTAATACTGGATTTGACAAAATACAAGCATTTTAAATGGAAAGTGTGTGCTGACCTTGAAGTAGTAGCTTTGTTAGTTTACAGGGTGGATTTACTAAGTACTGTTGCTTTCTTTCCATGTGGGATAGCAGAGCTACTGATAAGCACTATCTGGTTAAAGATTGACCAAAACGAAAGGAGTTTGTCTGTGGGAAGTCAAATATAAAATATATGCTCTCTTACATATAAAGCTCGGGTTAATGAAGAATTTTTGTGAAGGCAATGAATAAAGATGGCGAAGGATTTTTATATTTGAAGTCTGTTTTTTTTCAAATCAGTTAAATGCAAAGCTAAAAGAAGGTATTTTTATTGGACCACTCCTTCTGATGAAAAACTAAATTTTTGACCAAACACTCAATGATAAAGAGCTATATGCATGTACATCATTAAAATCTGTGATTAATGGTTTTTTAGGGATTCATAGAGCCAAAAATGCAGAATTCTTGGTTAACAATTTGTTAAATGCTTATAAATAGATGGGTTGCCGTATGTCATTGAAAATTCACTTTCTCCATTCCCATTTCTCTTTTTTCCCTTCAAATCTTGGAGCTGTGAGTGATGAACAAGGGGAGCGCTTTCATCAGGATGTAAAAAGGCTTGAGGAACGGTTTCAAGGTCGTTGGAATGCAGCTATGTATGTTGAGAGATTGCTGCTGGAGTTTAAAGCGAGAAGACACTTAATAATATTATATTAATATAATAATTTTTTATAGAATATTTTTTATTTTCATTGTGTATTTTCATATTGTATTTATAAGAAGTTAATTTGACAGTTTTATTCGAATTCCACTGGTAATTAAATAAAAATATGTACATATATACTGAAGCTTTAGTTTTTAATTTTTACCAAAAATCGTTTATGAATAAATAAACAGAAGGGGTACTAATTTTTTTTGAAAATTTGTAACGCAGTGTAGTCAAGCAAAATTACTTCTCCGCTACCGCTCCTTAATGATCTTCATAGGAATATGGTACGCAGACACCTTTGTACATTGGTTAGGTGTTAAAATAAAAAAAAACAAAATTTTCGAAAGAAATTTTGTTTTTGAGATTTTTTTCGAGATTTAATCATTCAAGATTTTTGTGCTTTCTAAATTTTGTCCCATTCGAGATTTTTGCATTCAAGATTTATTAACAGGATTGCAATGCTATAACCAGAGTACGATTAATTTGAAAACACTTGCATTGATTTTCGAAATTTTTTTCGTTCTAGATTTTACTCGTTCTAGCTAACGGGGTGACAACGCAACTTTTGTTTTCCCGATTCTGTAGCACACATCGAGTTCGGTGCCACCGGGGTTAGTCGGAGACACACTTCCTAGATATAGAAAGCTATCTATTTTCTCAGCTTCCTGTCAGGTAATGTTTAGCTGAGAGTGGGTGTAAGAAAGAATCAAGACTTTCGCTTTGGCTGTGTTTATTTTAAGCCGAACTTTCATTCCTCAGATATAGATTTATAAATTTTGAACCATCAGATGAAGATCTATTATCCAATGTGAAAGCAGGTAAACGTAGTCAAGGTGTTTAAAGTAGGTTATCATAATCCATCGAATTCCTTGATTTCTTTCCGTCAAGAGTACATAGCTGACAATCACCAAGAACAACAGCATTGACAGAATGCACCCCTGACGTACTCCACTTTGGACTTCCAAATCCTCCGCACGTTATCATTGTGTAAGACCTCACACTGGTCATCAGTTGTTCTGGTCTGGTATGCCTCTCTTGCGCAAGGCCGACCAGATGGCATCTCGATTCAAGCTATCGAAAGTCTTCTTGAAGTCGGTAAACAGTAGATGAAGTGGAGTCCTGTACTTGACTCATTGCTTTATTATGATCCGTGTGTCTTTATGTGGTAGATGCACGAGGATCCAGTGCGAAATGAATTGCATTAGACGAATGACAAATCACACATAAACATTCTAAGTCGTTACATGGCGGAAAGTGCCGACGAGATCTTTGTTTTATTAACTCCAACACCTGCAAAAGGAACTTATAAACTTGCAAGATTTCTAAATAGAAAACAAGGTGATGACATGGGAAAGAATTTATTCAGCATTGGATGGGCTCGCAAAATACTTCAAGTGGGGTCTTTTGTATGATGATATGATTTTTTAATGCTGATCGTAGGCATGAAAGATGCAGGTTTCAGTGACAGATAAAGGGCGACAATTTCCCATGGTCATTCTGCACAAAAGGGCGAGTTTGGCAGGGATGCCAAAACTAGACATTGATCTGCATAGCTCGTTTCTATAAATGCTGTCATATGCGGCCTATCGATAAAAAGATGGTAACTATCGATCTGGACTTCTTGGGTTTTCTCCAGGATCTGGCGTAGTGTGAATATTTGGTCAGTTGTGGCCTTCCCGGTTCTAAAACCGCACTGATAGGGGCCAATCAGCTCGTTGACAAATGGTTTCAGGCGCAAACACAGTACGGCCGACAGGATCCTGTATGCAATGTTAAAGAGACTGATGCCTTTGTAGTTTGGATGGTCTCCTTTCTTGTGGATCGAATTTGGACTATCGTCGTCGTTTAACAGTCTGCAGAAGTGCTTTTTCCATATCCTCAGCACAGACTGTGACTCAACTACAATGTTTCCTTCTTCACATCTGCAGATCTTTTTTTGGGTCTTGTTGCCTTGACATGTTCTTTTTACCTTTTGGTAAAACTTACGAATATTTTTCCTGGAGTTGAACTTCTCTTATTCCTCGATCGTCCGCTTCTCGTTCTTTTTCTTTTCCTTCGGAGAAGCCGGTGTTCTTCCTTCCTTTTTTGTTCATAGAGCTCACGAGCCGCTCTCGTCCTCCTATGCAGAGGTTTCGTGGAGGTGGTCGGCCGAAACCCAGCATATCAATTGCGGCGTTTGTGATGGCTTCTTGGCAACGATGCCACTGGCCTTCAGCACTTGATTGTGGCTGCATACGACTTCTCGAGAGGTTGAGGGATACGCGATCGGCAAAGAATCTGGCAGCTAATTGCGATTGCAGCCATTCAACGTTAAATCTCCTCACAGTATTTTTCCGTTGTTGTCACGTCTGGGATACCCGTAGACGTACCTGGGCTGTAACTAGGTAGTGGGCCAAGTCTATCTTGGCTGCTCGGAATATTCGGACATCTAAAATACTGGAGGAGTGGCTTACGTCGATCGCAACATAATCAAGTTGGTTGACGGTTTGATGAACTGGTGACCACCATGTTCCCTTATGAATGATGAGGTAAGGAAACCGTGTGCTAGCTGTCCCGCAGCAAAGTCAATTAACCTAAGTCCATTTCCAGATATGGTGTCGTGTAGGCTATGCTTTCTAATGTTGCTACCAAAGATGTCCTGCTTTCCTATTTTGTCGTTAAATTCACCTGGGACGATTTTAACGTCATACTTAGGACATTGCTCATATGTCTTGTCGAGGAGCTTGTAGAAACACTCTTTGGTGGCATCGTTACTTTCCTCTGTAGGGGAATGGGGTGCCCATCCTTCTTTTGCCCGGTTCATTCCGCTGCACTGGGTGGCGGTGACATCTGCTTTATAGCAGTCAAGGGCCTCCGGTAATTTTTCGGCTGCAGGTGTCCTGGTCATGGTCCGAAAATTCCACGTGCACATCCAATAGCTCCTTTTTAAATAAGGAAGCTGTTACGGGATTCAATCGGAGTTTTATTTTACTTAGAACTTCAAATCATACTTTCAGAAACATAAGAAATAATTAATATTGGTGTATGTATTTAATGGTGTTACGTTTCAGAAAAACTTGTTGCCATGCTGCATATTTTTGACCATGCAACCAAATTTCGAAAATTGTTCAAGGACACCGGTGAATGTGTTTACTATCGTAATGATTTACATCTAATTTTGGTATACAATTTAAGTTTCCACGAAAATCATTTTTATGATAACCTGTACAATTAATATAAATTTTCCAAAATACTGCTGAAAAAAAAAAACATTTTAATGAAACAAATCAAATATTACAGACAAACCCCTCCATCCGGGCAATCGCAGGGTAAACGTTGTTCCAGGAAGACGGCATTTGAGTGGAATTAATAATAAGGCTGCAGCCACAAAACTGCCATGTGATCGAACACATTACTCAATCCAAGTGAATTTATTAGTGTTAACATGCTTGCTGTCAGTGGCGTAGGTACAGGAATGCATAGAAAAATCATGGATGGATGTAAATAACAAATAGTGCTCCTGGGTGGCTTCCAAGCAGAATAGGACAGGACATTGATTTAATGATTTTCCTCACTCGTGGCATTTTGTTGTGCATTTGAATGATACAAGTATACATACATAGTATACTGGATGATGTCAATTTGTTACATGCACAGCCAAGTAAGTTCGTTCTATATCAATCATTAACATGACACAAACTTGTTCAAATCGAAAGTGTAGGTAGGTACATACATACGACTATGTTTTTGATAAAAAAAAAATATATTCAATTTGACATAAACATTCCGAGATACAAATCTCAGATGTCCACAAGCCATAATGCTAGTTGAACATTACAACAAAGAGGAACAAAAATAAAAACAAAATAAACATGTTTTCGTCGAAACGTACACAACGATCACTAATGCCAGTCAACTTCCCCTTAACATCACTGCGGCACATCTGGATAATCCTCGACCGCGCAGTGTCTCATCCCGCAACAAATCCGCGACAGCAAATGTTTATGGGCCGAAAACCATCGCACGGTAACCATAACCACAGCCCCATTTCATATTCGGTGCACGTAAAGAATTTATTTTAAAATTACTACTCGGCACCGTATTCAAATAAAACGAAAAGCCAAAAACAAAGGAAAAGAGAAGAAACATTAAAAAAAACAAAGACGAGAAGAAGAAAAGCTCTCTAGATGTAGAACACACATTTCTGGCAAAAGCGAACAA
Organism: Xylota sylvarum; assembly: GCA_905220385.1. Lineage (NCBI taxonomy): Eukaryota > Metazoa > Arthropoda > Insecta > Diptera > Syrphidae > Xylota > Xylota sylvarum. The sequence goes on along the minus strand of LR999958.1, from coordinate 66,173,739 downwards.
CACAAATAATTAAAATTTAATGCCGGTCCTTGTGTCATCTGCCCGTTGAGCCATGTCCAAATTGAGGTAAAGTCGTAAATTTGCGGCACTTTTGAGGCTTTGAATTTGAAGAGAGCGCGCGCGCGCGCGCATTCTCTTGGGCCGCATCGTTTGACCCGCGAACTGCTTAAGCTGCTGTCCAAAAAAAGTCAAGACATTAATTTCTTGGCATGTGCGATGTCAGTTTTTATATTTGTCATAGGAATGGTCTTTGTTTTTAAAAGCTGCTAAATTACCTATGATAACAGTTGGAAGAGAATTCCTAGGGCGGAAACTCGTTTGAACATACATATGTACAATTTGTATGTGTAGGAAGGTGATCTTGTCTGAGGTCGTGCGTTTATTTTTAACTTCCTTGGTCGAAGCCGAATCAAGTGGTTTGTCAGCATTTATTATCGTTGTACAAGAACTTCGCACACAGGTAAATTATACACAAAAGGGTTTGGCCTTAATTGACATTTGCAACTAATCCAAAATTACAGATGAGTTTGATAGAATTCGTACTCATCTAGGGGTATAAAAGGAAACTGGTCCGCCAGATTGGGGGTTGTGCGTCGGGATAACTTCCCTACCACGGAAAAAATTATTAGTTCCGAAATAACCAAAAGCCTCGGAAAAGGACGGATTTACTGTTGACGACCCTACAAAACGAAAAAAGGACAACGACGTTCGGATCTGCACGTGGAATGTTCGGACCATGAACAGGCCACGAGCAGCCGAACACTTTGCGGAGGCTGTAGACGGCTATAATGTATATATAATAATTCGCCATATTCGGTAACTTCCCTACCACGTACAAAAAACAATAGGTATGATGCAACAAGCCTGGGATAAGGATGACCCTACTGTTGATGACTTCACCAAACGAAACAAGGACAGTGACCTTCGGATCTGCATGTGTATTGCCTCAATTACAGACGTATCAGTCTCCTCAACATCGCGGACAAGATTCCATCTGTCATATTGTGTAAACATCTGAAACCCTTCGTCAACAACCTGATTGAGCCCTATCAGTGTAGTTTCAGACCAGCAACGTCCACAATCGATCAACTCTTCACACTTCGGCAGATCCTGGATAAAACCTAAGAAGTCCAAATCGATACCCACCATATTTTATCGATTTCAAGGCCGCATATGACAGTATTTATAGAGACGATCTATAAGAACATGCCTGCCAAGCCCGTCAGATTGTGCAGTATGACGATGGAGGATTCTCTCTGTTCCATCAAGATCGGTAACGATCTCACTGAGACCTTTGATGCCAAAAAAAAAATTTAAACACACTGTCATGTGACTTTTCTAACATCGGACTTGAAAAACTTGTGCGAAACGCACAAGCTAACACCAGGGCACAATCTTTCAAAGGTCTGTGCAACTACTTACGTTCGCCGACAAATTCAACATAGTTGGGAGAACACAGGGGGCTGTCACCGGTGCGTTTGGTAGTATTGAAACAGAAGCTGCAAAAATGGGTTTAGCGGAAAACGAGGTCAAGACCAAGTATATGTTGACAACCAGACGGGACAACATCTACGAATTGGATAGAACTTCACAATAGACAGCTATAACTTTGAAGTAGTAAGGGACTTTGTCTACCTCGGCTCTGCTGTAAAATCTGATAATAGCATCTTAGCAGAAATAAAACGAAGAATAACTATTGCCAATCGCTGTTTCTTTCGGCTGAGAAGGCAATTGAGTAGTAGAGTCCCAATCCGAATAATGAAGGAGATTCTGTATAAGACGTTGATCATTGTCCTGCTTTATGGCACTGAAGCTTGAACTCCATCTAAAAGGATAGGTTGAAGATATCCTCGGTCACTTCGAGAGAAAGATTCTTCTTCTCTTTTTTTCGTTCCAGTTTGCGTTGCCGGGCTTTGGACCTAGTAAAAAACTTAGCCGTTTCAGATGGCTAGGACGTGTTAAGCGGCTGAACACAAATGCTCCAGTAGTCTTCGAATCTAACCCGGAAGGACAATGCAGTAGAGTAGAAGGGGACCTCAACCGACTTGGAGTGCGCAACTGGTAGCTGGAGAGGCTTGTTAGTGGAGACCCAGGTTCACCTCGAACTGTAGAGTCACCTAAATAGACAAAACAAACAAACAAATGTTATCGAAAGAACAAATCTGAGACGGACAAGTGATACAACGTGACAATTTGATGTATCGCAATAGCTCTGCAATAGGTGTCATCACCGCGCACTGTGTAATAGATGAATAGATAAGGATTCAAGAAGGTTTGGCGTAGAGTCGACTAATTTTTGTAGAAGTTAGTTAGACGAAAAAGAGGAAGAAATTATTCTTCACCTTCTTTTTACCTACCCAGCTCCCTCCCACAAAAGAAATCTACATTTATGAGCTTTCTACTATAAAGTTCTAAGCGATCTGATAAATACAGACATTTGAAACCTTCTACACTTCATTAGAATTGGTAAGTAGGTAGAGAAATTTTTTCCAAGATCCATGTGTTATCACAATGGACCTATCATTTGTCAAGTATGTTGGCATTAGCCACAAACCAACCTAATCTCTCAATCAGGAAACCCCTAAATGCTCAACTATAATAGTAGAAACCAATCGGAAGCTAATGCCAAATTTCTACGTTAAGTTTCCTTCAGTGGTGTCAATTATAATAATAGGTGATCGAAAAGTATTGTCGTTGTATTGCCGATTTTGAGAGTCGAAAAATCAATGAGACCTTTTTGCCTGCTTGTCAAAACTGTGACGTTTAAGCTGTTACAGACTTCTGGTGGCCAAACAATCGATTTTTTTGTGTGTGAAATGTATTAAAAGTGGAGAGCATTATAAAGTGTGCGGTATTTGCTGATTAATAACATTTTTATGTATAAATTTGCATACAAGAAACTTAAAAATGTATTGCAAATATCGCACATTGTATAATTCTTTCTACTTTAAATACGTTTCACATAGAAAAACACTGTTTGTGTGGCCTCCAAAAGTCTGTGACAGCTTGAACGTCGAACGGCGAAAAAGTCTATTCGTTTTGTCATTTGTGTTTTTTTTTTGTTAACCTAGACGTATGTAAATGAAGTATATGAAAAATTATTCTATCAAATGATGATTTTTATTAATTACATTTGCTTAAGAACCACAAAATTTAAATTACAAGGCTTTTAAAATCAAACGTCAGATTTTCATACAAAAGAGCGAATGGGTTCACTCGTTTCCGAAGTGAGCAAAAGTGAACGAAAATTTGACGAATCTGAGCAAGAAGCTACATATGTATTATGGTTGTAGAATACAAATTCCTCGCGTTCGCACAGTTATGTACGTACGATGACATCGGCACCCATTCGACTATTGTGGTTGAGCCTTAAGCCTTCTTAACAACCGCATAAGCTTGTAACTAGACACTATCCGACCAAGACCATGGTCTGTTCAGCTTTTCCTATAATTATATAGGTATATATGTATTTGTAATTCAAATTACACCGAAAAATATCACAGACATTTTAGTTACCGAACCAACACCTCATAACAAAATTCTGAAGATCCCACAAAGTAAATAAAATCATTTCATTTATTGTTATGTATAGTATATTGTAAAATAACATTTTCAAATGCCTTCGCGCCGAGTGGGCGACAATTTTACGATACGATCTCCAAGCCATCAGATCGGTAATGTGGTTGTTAAACCTCTACCTACCGCGTTGACGTCCATTCCCAGCGAACGCATGCGTTCACCACAATCCAATCCAATTTGAGTAAATTGAAAATTCCTGGCGACAATAAGCAATTCACACTACATGAATTTCAAAGTATTTATTAAAGGTGATTTACGTCCTGCTTATGGCTTCTTAATTAAGCAGCACATCCTCATTCTAGAATATTAATATGTATGTGGCCACATGCTACTGACTACATGAGTTATGAGTCCAGCGATCGTGTAATTCGTATGCAACCTTTGGGACGAGTGTGTAAAAGTATCTACAAATCGAATAAATTTTAGGATTTTTCTTCTTTTTTTTCTAATGCTTATGACAATAGTGTGGGTGCTAAGGGATTTTGGGTATCTATGCGTTGTTTTCTTCATTGACCAGTAGTTGACCATTTTGTTTTGACATTAGAATTCGTAAGATGTTCTCTATTGGCTACTGGTGTTTAATTGTCGAGAAATTAATAAGCTATCAAATAGTTATTTTCAGTAAGAGTAACATTATCTTTTTATTAAACGCTAAATATATAGGTATTATGTATGAATAAGGAAATATCAGTTTTTTACCATTGTTGCTAGAAACTTAATAGGGTTAATAATTGTAGGAACTTAATAAAAGTGCATTAAATACAGTACCAAACTAATAATATTGTTAAAATAAAAGCCTCTTGTCTACTAGAAAAGATGAGGAATAGCAAGAAGACTCCTCCATGGTGGACAAATGAAATATACAACATTAGAAAAGAAACCAGAAGACGTTTCAATGTTGCAAAATACACAAAAAAAAAAAAACAAACGAAGGGAGTGTAAACTACAAAAATGCAGGCAAAGAACATTCAAGACCGAGACTCAAAAATGTTGTTTATGGAGAACCTTCTGTATACGGTAGAGTACTACTGATTCGGTTAGCCTTACAAACTTACTTGCCAAAGAACCAATCTGGGGTCCCTTAAAGAATCCAACGGCCGCTGGACAAAATCATGCACGAAAGGCTAATTGATATTTACTTTCGAAGTAAACTATATAAATATATATTTTAGAGAGATTTCGAACCAGACCACAGTGTTGGGTCCCTTTTCGTCTTTTTTCCACGATCCATCTTAGCCCGAGAGTCTCTCTGGATTTCTCCACAGTTCCTCTCTGGCTTTGGTTCCTCGTGTCAACGCTAGCATCTGTTTAACAGAAATTTGGTTCATCCCCTGGGTATCTACCCAGTGGCTACACAGGACCAGCCTTCTTCTGCCAGCTAGCGCCGAACATTGACACAATATATGTGCTGCCGTCCCGACTTCCTCCGCGCATAGTTCACAGGTGTCGTCCTCCAGATGATCCATCTTCTTTAGGTGATACCCGAAATTTCCACGACCTGTAGATAACGCTACCACCAGCTTAGAAATTATCTATAAGTGAAGCCAATCGGCATTTTAATAGCCATTTTCGCCTGCCTGCAACCTTCCACGGTTGACCACCTTTTCTGGTGTTCCATCGCGGCTCAGTTGCTAATTAGGTGTTCTACCATCCCTCTGCCAATTGCAGCGAATGGTTCCGGACCAGAGAACTCCAAGGTTGACCCTTGGTTTGTTAGAGAGACCCAGAGCAGCGTCACCTCGTTTCGAGATGAGCACTCATTGAGCTTATGAGCACATTCCAATGCCAGTGATGTATTGATATCTGTTTGGTCCATGCGTCTAATCACTGATTGATTGTCCAATGCTATGGTAACGTTTCTACCCTCGACCTGACCCTCTTTCAGGTGATCCAACGCATGCAACAGAGCAACCATCTCGGCTTAATAGACTGAGGTATATTTCCCCAGACTAATATGAAAGGCTAGTTCCAGTTCTTCTGAGAAAATACCTGCCCCCGCTCTTCCATCCACTATGGTCCCATCCGTAAAGATGATTATATCTACTTACTTACTTAACGGGCTCCCGACCCGTGAAGAGTCTCTGCCTGAGACACAGCAGCCTTCCACTCTCTTCGATCCCGGGCACGCTGCTTCCAGTTATCTAGACCAAGCGCTCTGGCATCCGCGATAGCTTGATCCTTAAAACGGAGGTTCGGTCTTCCTTGTCTTCTCGAACCTGGGGGCTGTGATTCGAAGATCCTCTTTGCTGGAGCATTATTGTCCATTCGCTCGATGTGGCCGAGCCAGTGTAGTCGACGTGTTTTGGCTTTTTGGACTACATCCACATCCTGGTACAGCTCATAGAGTTCGCGGTTATATCTTCTCCTCCATTCGCCCTCCTCGCATACGGGACCGAATATCCGACGAAGAATTTTTCTTTCGAAAGTGTTCAGTATTTGCTCTGCTTTCCTGCTTATCGTCCAGCACTCGGCTCCATACAGCAGAACTGGCAGGATCAAAGTTTTGTAGAGCATACATTTCGTCTTTCGAGTTAGGAGTTTTGACCCCATTTGTTTCGCCAAACCGAAGTAGCAGCGGTTTCCTAGGGTAAGTCTTCGTCGAATCTCCACTAAGTTGTCATTCGTGGAGTTGATATTTACTCCAAAGATGATTATATCACCAATCATATTTTCCAGAAGTATTCCATCTCCAATGAGAGTTTTGTGATACCTTTCGGTAACACGCACTTCCATCCATAGGCGTATTTAACTCCCTAATCTCGTTTTTTACGAGATCCAGGATTATCCTATGACCATAGATAGTACCGCGCCAGTGCCAGTTGGCATCCCGGTGTAAGCGAAGTACCGTCAAAGGCGCTGCTTTCTTAATAAATAAGTCCAACGGCTTTGGACCCTAGTCGGGCATGTACAATGAAAGTGATCTTAGGTATTCAGCTAATCTAACTGCTTCTTTACAATTTTCAGGGTGGCTTTTTGCGACCATACAACTGACGCATATGTGATAATCGGTCTAACTATTTATCATCGTGTACATCCAGTATGCTGACCTCTGCGAGATTCCTCACCTTAGTCCACATACCCGTTTGCACTGATGAAGCACCTTTCTCGCCTTTCTGATCTTCTCTTCCAAATGGAAGTTCCAAGTTAGTCCAGCATCTAGGTGTACACACAGATACTTAACTTTCCTGGTCACATGTAGCTCCGATTTAAAAGGTGTCAAGGGCTGAAATTCCTGATCTCTCTCCTTGTGAAGATGATTAGATCTGTCTTTTCCGCATTAATGGAGAGCTCTTGTTCCTGACACCATCGATCCATTACTCTGAGAGCATTTCTCATGGTATCTGCTTTTACTTCTTGCCATTATTTCTACATCATTGGCATATCCCACAGTATGGACTCTTCAAGTTTTCTCAGGACAGAGTCCACAGTTATATTCCACAAAGTAGGTGACAAAACTCCTCCTTGCGGGCAAACTCTGATAACCTTTCCTTGAAGTCTTGAAGTTCCCGTCTGAATATTTATCGCCCTATTTTTCAGCATATTGTCCACCCAACTCACCAATGGGTTAACCCTGCGTTCTTCTAAGGCTACCCTCAGACTTTTGAAGCATATCTTATCAAAGGCACCTTCAATGTCCACTATTATCCAAAGTAGGTATACACGCTTCTTGGTATGCGTTTTCAACAACATTGTAAATGCTTCTGCTGCGACTCTACATCCCAAGTAGTTTTCGGCATTTTGGGTACCCTCCCATTCAGTTCATCCCGTAACACTTCCTGGTATGTTACTACACTGACATAGTGTTCCTGGGAATTCTGACATATTTTCGATCTTTCTTTCTTTTAGATCCGTATCGAACATCAAATGAGATGGCTCTGTGGTCCGACATCATTGTCTGATTCATTGCATTCCAATTTGATATTCTATCAAGCATTCTATTACTACACAGAGTTGCGTCAATAACTTCCCTTCGTCTTGCATCCACAAAGGTCGGTTCTGTTCCTCTGTTGCACACTACAAACTTCTGCTCTGTAGTTATCGTTGGTGCTTCCCCACACTGTACAGCGTGCACTAGCATCGCAACGAATCGTTAGATCTTCGCTCCCATCCCTGCAGACATTCACCAGAGACTCTACCTCGTTTGTTGGGGGAGACTCTAGGGAGTCATACGGCATATAAGCAGATGCCATAACAAAACTTTGTGCACCTGCTCCTACTCGCATAGCGACAAGGTCAGGGGCACATAGTTGTGGCAGCATAACCGCTTTAACTCCGTGCCTCACCAGTACGCAAGATCTAACTCTTTCTTTCGCCAGATCGCATATAGTGGCAATACTTTCAGGTAGGCCTCTAATCCTTCGTTTGAAGATCCAAGTCTCCTGCAGTAAGGCAATATCAATCGACTCCTCCACAAAGTATCTGGTCAAGTTTGCTGATGCAGCTTTGCTGTGGTGAAGATTCAATTGAATCACCCTAAGTTTTTCCTGGTGCGTTTCGGGTTGACTGACCTTCTGTTTCGTGGTTTGTCCATCAGCATTTCCACTTTCATGTGTTCTTGATTGATTAACATTCCCGGACACAGGTTGTCTATCACTTTTTCCGCTTTCAGCCTCCATCACCCTGGCTTTAGCTGAACTGATGGTCTCGGGATTATTTTTGAACCGTTCCCTAGACCTGCCTCATCTGGGGTGGTATTGGCTAAATTAGCAATCATATCAGTCAATTCATTGACCAATATGTCACAATTTCCCGAGACAGAGGTTGCCATTTGCGAGGTTGCTTCTCGCCCTTTTCATCTTTTGCTTAAGCTGCTTTCGTATCCTACGCTCAGAATCAGGGCCTGCTGCACCGTTATCTTTGGGTTCGGCTTCCACAGCGTCGATTAACCTCTTGGCGCCTTGCAGCACCGCATTGTCCATCGACATCGACGATTGTTCAACTGAATCCTTTGGTTTCCCTCCGGACTCCATTGTCCTCACGAGCTCTTCCGCTGCCGATCCCGCACCTTCTGGTACTTTCTCGACCCAGAGATCCCCTATACCTACCCTACTCAACTAGAATCCAACAGAGGATTGGGCAGATCAATGGAGTAGTAAACTAAAGCGACTAAAGTTATATCACCAATCCAACATGCTTACAACAAAAAGAAAAGTGTAGAAACAGCACTCCATAGTGTCGTCAGTATCGTGGAGAAAACACTGAAGGACGAAGAATACACTCTAGTTGCTTTTCTGAATATCAAGGGGGCCTTCAACAAGACCTTAATGTGAACATCAGCATTATCAACTAGATAATGGGCATGCTAAACAGACGAATCAGCTCTGAACTAGGTGGTGCACAAATCATGGTGTCCTCAATGTAGTGTTCTATCGCCTCTTCTTTGGGTCCTCGTGATAGACGAAATCCTCTTAAGCTAAAATTTAGCGGAGCCAAAGCAGTTGCATTGCAAATAACTTAGCACTGCTAGCGAAAGGAGGATTTCTGTCCACCACATAGAAAACGCTTTATCAATGTTTAATATCTGGTCCAAGAACTGCGGACTTTTGGTAAACCCACAGAAGACAGAACCTGATCCAACAAAAGGAAAATCCTGAAATTTAAAATGCCATCAATTGAGAGTACTCCGCTAAAAATTTCTGACTACGTCAAATATCTGGGAGACATCCTGGATAGGAAACTAAACTGGAACCACAACATAAAGAATATGACAAAGAAAGCAATGATAGCATACAAATTATCATGTAACTCTATACGACGGTAGTAAGACCGATATTGACGTACTCGTACAGTAATTTGGTACCGGGTTAAAACACGAGCTTATAGGGGAAGTCCACCAAGTGTGGTAGAGGTTTTCACACCTCCGCGGACTAAGAAAAAGATTGCCAAAGTCAGGTTGTTTTGCAATACGTACCGAGCACTGAATGATGCAGGGGACCTAAAAAATGTGCATCGTGAACGTAATGTCCCTATTAGACACCGGGCGACCTCTTATAGTAACCAGCCTTACACCCGCATGGGAACTCTGCAGGTGCGGACTTTTCTTTTTCTCCTTAATCGTGGGTTCTACATGAATAAAGACAATAATAAAACAGTAACAATAGTACAAAACTACAATAAAAATGATAACGGAGTCAGATGAAGAATCTCTTCTCCGTTCACCATTATCTGAAATGGAAACAAAAAAAACGATGCTCTTATTCCCAAAAACTGCTACACACCTCCCATCTGAAATCTTGGACAGGATAGATGCTCAGGAACAAATTGTACTAAGCATCGAGGAAGTAGCACATACCGATGAAAGCAAGCCTCTGCAGAGGTACGACTACTTCACTGGGAGCCAAAAGCGTCGAATCGCTATCCTCATTAGGGCTAAAAAGATCCATCAAAGTGGACCCATCACCAGCAAACGTCGCAGGTCCATTTATAGCTCTCCTACGGCAGAAAGGACAAAGAAATATAAACCACACACAGAGTCACGTAAAGACACATGTGCAGATACGCCTAAAGAAGAAGCTAAATGACAAAAGTCTACTCCACAATCCCACTCAGGTGTGATCAACAGCTCAAGTAGAGGCAAAATAAAAGGAAACATGCCTAAAAGGTCCGGCGGCTTGAAGATGGCACAGGGCTAGCCTATAGAGATACGATGGCGCAATGTAAGGTTGCAATCATGCATATCCTTACGGACCAAAAGATTAAACTAGTGAGGTAGTGTCTAATGGAAGATATGGAAAAACTGACTAAAAATGTCCCATCCTGAGATTTGTAGCCACCTCAGCTAGAGACGGATGGTTGTCGATCATCTGCCATGACACAGAATATAAAAACTATTCCAATTCCAGAATTCACCAACCAACAAGACATGGCAGCGGCAATAATTGAGCTACCCACTGAAGGCGGTAAGACAGACGTCGTAATATGTTCAACTTGCTTGGCGGCGACTCCTCTGAACTGGACTTTCTGCCATTGCCACTACTGTCTCAGGAGGAGACTCCAGCTGATTATTAATAAATGGGATGCGAATGCCCACTATACCAACTGGGGCAGCAGCTCATATACCAACAAATGAGGTGAAGCACTTCTAGAATTTATTTATAAAAATAATCTTGATATTCTAAACTACGGAAATAGCCCTACTTTTATAAACAGAATTAGGAAAGAAGTTCGTGCCCACATCCTATGTACCCCATGTATAAAAAACTTTATTACGAACTAGCATGCTTCAACTGGAGCATCAATGTCTGATCATCGTCAAATTTGTTTTGACATCCTATTATGGAGAATGAGCTGTGTACTTTGAATCATTCATTAAGTACGATGTAATGTTCCACAGAATTCTATTCTAATGAGACCTATGTGGCAAACGGTCTACAGACGCTACAGCTCTTCGCCGAAACCCACTTCCCGAATTTCACCACAACATCTACATCTTTTGAAAATCCTCTCCAGAGAAGGATCAATAATCCAACTAGAGAGGACTGGAAGAGATCAAGAGAAATATTTCATGAAGGCAAAATAAGATTAGCCATTAATCAATTCATTTAATTAAAGCCTCTGGTGAAGATGGAATCTTCCCAACACTTCTCCAAAAAGGTATCGCACAAATAACCTTGCTTCTTATCAACATATTTAGAGCCATAGCTTGGCTGTAATTACATACCAAAAAGTTGAAAAGAGGTAACGAAATACAACTATTTTGCGCAAACAGGTCCATGGGACCCAGGGACTAGGTTCTCACAACCATTCGTGTTGTGCATGTCACACTCTTTAGACGAATGGAAGGGTTCTACTGTGTAATGCCGTTTTCGAAGGGCCAAGAACCAATGATAGTTGCCCCCAGGGTGGTGTTCTCTCCCCTCTATTATGGTCCATATCGTAGTAAACTAACTGCTAAATGTACTCAGCAATGACGGTTTCTATGTCCAAATCAGTGGCAAATTCGAAGAAACAACCGCGGAACTCCTTCAGAGGGCACTCAACCTCATTTTGGTGACTTGTGTAAAAAAGTTGGCCTAAACGTCAACCCCAAAAAGAGCACCATAGTTACTTTCACAAAAAGACGAACTCAAAGTAAACTACAAAACCCCACTCTGTTCGGTGAAGCAATAGAGTTTTAAAAAAAACGTCAAATACCTTGGCCTAACTCTAGACGAAAAACTCACTTGGAATTCTCATCTCACTTTTGAAATTAATTTTCCAACTGACGAATGATGAGTTTTATTTAACCTAGTCAAATTAAAACGCTTACTGCCGAGCGTGTATTTTTTACAGCTCAAGTTCTTGGGGTCACTTAGTCAAAGTGATATCTAATGTTCAGGCGCCTGGTTGGGTTGCGTTCACACCCTCTCACGGTGTGGCCACTCCTGGACTTATCATTCGAAACTCGTGTATCCATCACTTCCAGAAGGCTTAGTACCATTAGAGGAACCGAGTAGTAGGTGGTTTGGCGTAATTGCTTCAAAGTTTTCATCAGTGAGTGGTACGTACGTTAGTGGTCGGCGGTTCAACACGAGTTGAAACGACGAGGTTCGGCGTTTTGATTTTTACATTGCTGGCAGCACTTTCGTTCCGCCTTTCTTGCAGCTCATAATCAGAAAATGTAGAATTTCTGTCGCAGCTCATTAACTATCGTTTCTTGACTACAATGGTGATACCTATTATTAACCTCACGGATTATAAGTGTCGTGACCAATTGACATAATAATTGGTCGCACTACTTCCCTGCTTGTCACACTCTGAGCATCGATTCGACCTTTGATCCGTAGGATTCCGTCGTCGTCCAGATACGTTGAAAGTTGCCAAAGTAGGCTCGTCTTCTTGATACTTTTTTTAACTCCAAAGTTCTTATTGCGTTTGAATACACGTCACGCTGCGCCTGGCGGTTTGTTTTGCTATATACATATATCCAGTTTGTGGTGGTTTTCTGGAAATAGTTTTGGATTTAAGATTGTTAACGTACCTTAGAACAACAGCCGTCGTCCGAAGCAGTCGTTTCCAAGCGGAATAGCGTTCTGGAGTATTTATTTATTTATTTATTTATTTATTTCATCAAATGAGTGTACATCAACTGTTCTCTTTAGATTACTAATATATACAAATACAAAATAGAAACTTAAAAATTACTTAAAAATTAAAGCCAAATTTAATAGCAAAATTAAGTTATTTTTAAAAGAATCCCTACTGAGATGAAAATCTAAAAGACTACAATAATTATTGGAATCTCGAAGGCACCTAGAGATTGGTTCATTGTAACCATAGTTAACCCTGTGATAGGGTACATAAAATAAGAAACGCTCTCTAAGAGCTCTCGAAGGAGCATAAAATCCAATTAAAGAAAGGAGAAAAGGGCAATCAATATGAGAGTTTATTAAAGCGCGAATAAACATTATAGAAAAATACTGCCTTCTTACGAAAAGAGGTAAAACTCCAAATAATTTACACCTCGTCTCATAAGAAGGCATTTCGATATTCCAACGAAGTCTACGCATGGCAACCCTAGTTAAACGTTTTTGGATCTTCTCAATTCTAGTGGAATGGATATCATAAAATGGATTCCACACAATACAACAGTACTCCAGATTAGACCTGACAAATGCAAAAAATAGACATGTAAGCGTTTGAGGATCCTTGAAGTCTTTAGAATTTCGTAAAATAAATCCCAGCATTGAATTACTCTTGCTTACTAAGAACTCAATGTGCTTGACAAAAGTAAGTTTGCTGTCGAAAATGACACCAAGATCTTTTTGGAGGAGATAATAGACAGCGGGACATTATTGATCAAGTATGAAAAAGGAATTGGGGAAAGGTTACGACAAAAACTAAGGCTTTGACATTTAGAAACATTAAGGTGAAGGTCATTATTATGACACCAAATCGAAAGTCTATCCAGATCACTTTGTAGAAGAGAACAATCAAGTTCCGAGTTGATAGGTCTGAAAATTTTCAAATCATCGGCAAACATGAGACATTGCGAATTCAAAAACAAGCCGGGAATGTCATTTATAAATAAAAGGAACAGCAATGGACCGAGATGACTACCCTGAGGTACTCCAGAGGGTGACGAGATTGTGTCATTGATGCGGACGTATTGAATACGATCCGTTAGATAAGAGCTAATCCATTTTAGTAAGCTAGAGTTGAAACCAAATTTAGTCAGCTTGCAGATTAAGATCTCATGATTAACGCGGACAAAGGCTTTTGCGAAGTCAGTGTAGATGACATCGTACTGTAATCCTTTCTCAATGCCATTCAAGACATAGTGGCAAAAAATAGGGAGATTGGTAGCAGTAGACCTACCAGCGACAAAACCATGTCTCTATCAAGGGAGAGATAAATCTTTTTAAGAGAGGTGTTAATTTCTTATAGACTATACTTTCAAAAAGCTTAGGTATGGTCGAAATCTTACAAATAGGACGATAGTTAGTTACATCATGTCTTGAACCAGACTTATACACAGGAACTAAAAAAGAATTCTTCCATGTCTTTAGAAAATGACCCCTTTGAAGAGATAAGTTGAACACTAAACAGAGAGGTACAGAAAATGCGAGGGAACACTTTTGTAGTAAAATTGGCGGGATGCCATCGATACCAGGACTTTTATCTAATTTTAACAAGGACAGCGCTAGTTGAACCTCTGAGATTGTACACTCAAGGTTACCAACATTTGGCTGGTTAAAAGACGATGGGGTATCGTTTGTAACTTGTGAGGTAGGTGTACCGGAAGTATAGACAGACTGGAAGTGTTTGGCGAACATGTTACAAATAGTTAAAAGATCGGAAGAAGATACAGTATTAAGACGCATTTCTGAGTGGTGGCTTAAGTGTATCGGCCTTAGCTCCTCGTCAATGTTTTCATGCTGATCCATATTAGCAAATTGAGGCCTGTTTGATTTAGGTTGGCGAAGGAATTGGGTTTAACCATCTGCTGTCAGTAGAAAGGTCTGGACATTGTTGTCACTTAGTTCCCTCGTCAGAGACATTTAATTTCGTAGGAATCCAATACCATTCTCGAATTTCGGTCGTGTCCAAGATTTTGCTGACGCGGAATGCAACAAATTGCTTGTATCGCCTACGGTCATAACGTACTCATCTGACACTTTCTTGGTATCATCGTCCCGCCATAATAAAACGCTATGAGTCTTGATCAGCTTTCTGTATTCCAACTTCGTGGAACATTTCACGAATGTCCCCACAAATGTTCCTTTCGGGAAACCTGAAGATCACCGAAGTAAGGGGTCGTTAAGGAAGGGTAGGGAGGAATTCAGTGACACTTCTTAAACTTTACTGTGGCATCCTAAACCAGCCTCAGCTTGTTTGGATTCGGAAACACTGGTAAATACCAAATGCGTGGACCTCGCGTCTTAACTTCTACATCAGAGAGTTTACGCATGTTTCTTGAAACGTAGTCACGGATTTTTTCTTTAAGGATTTGCTTAGGTTCAGGGTCACGTAACGTCTCATCACCATTTCTCGGTTATCGGGCAATTGAACGTCATCAAATTTCCATAAAAGGCCTATTTCGAATCTGTTTCCTTTTTGTTGGGTTGTAGCACGAAGCGAATCCTGTGCCCGTTGCGTTGGTCATCTAGGGAGGCTAGAGACGATTTCCAGAGTAAAAAAGTCCTTCACCATTTGCTGCAATCGATTGTCCTGGTTTGTATTGCAGTCACAGATGTTGATGCTGTGGTTCACCGAGTTTATTTGACTTTTGCCTCCTGGGCCGTACACTACCCATCCGAATCGCGTTTTTGAAGCAAACCACGTCGCGAACACAAGCTTCATATTGTCTAGCTCTATGAGGATATGTGGACGAATAGTGTCGTAAGAAGTACCAGGCACGCCCTGAAGATTTAATCCATCAGCAATTTCCATCAAGGTAAGCGAATATCCGTCATCAAGAAAAGCTTACGTGTGTACTGTGTTGTTATTTCCATAGAGGATAACTAGTAAATAGCGATACAGAATGGAATGGTTGTGGTGGAGTAATGCCTCCGATGCCTGCTGTACTATCCGCAAGGTTTCGATTGTTGATGGAGTGTGCAGCAATCTATGATGTAGCATATTGCAGTCATTTATACCGCAACGAATCCTTGAATGACAGTTGCGATAGTAATGCGGCTTTAAACACTTACGACATAGACGGTTATCCTTGACTGCTGCCCATTTAGAGCTCTGGCTAAGTTCAAAAAATGCCTTACAGACAGCTACCGAAGGGCTGTTTCGGGAACATATGCAGCATCTTTTTGTTTCAAGAGGTATTTAGATTCTAAATTTCTTACTAGGTCCAGCTAAATTGGTGTTGTTAAGTGGACTACCACGCTGATATGTTGAGCGGTCTGGTACTGATTGAGGTGCCTCCGAGTGCGTGTGTAATAAAATTCTCTTTGCAGTCGTGAGATGTTTTCCTGGTCGCATATGAAGCTCGGCCAATCGTCAGGAATTCCACTGAAAGGCTGCAGGTCTCTCGAGATGGAATGACGGGCTGCTAGTTGACTTTTGTTTAGCTCACCGATTGAGTTGCGTTGCGATGTTACGGGATTGAAGGTATGCCCAACGGCAGGCAGATACTCTCGTTGATGTGGCGTAAAAGTGTTTGTGCTGTGCTCCAGTGGCTGTTCGAAAAGCTGAGGCTTTGATTTGCGAGTTCCTATAGGCCGTTCTATGAGTGGCGGTGTCAGTTACTGATGGAATCGCTGTCCTGGATCTGGTCCCATGCCTGGGTGTAGATTCGGGTACGGCTGTCGTGCTGTTGCTGTTGTTGCTGAGATGTCTGCTGGAATACCATTCTTTGCAATTGATGTGGCTGCAGACCAGATACGTTGGTGCCAGGCCATAACTTGCTAACATTCAAATGGTACCCACGGTGCTGTAGGGTCCGTTCTGTCCCGACGTCAGTAGGATGAATAGCGGATGTTAATGGGTAGATTTAAAACAAATAACGAAAACTATTATTAAAAGAAATTTTTAAATTATTGGACGTAATAGGCTCTTCAGAATTTTGAATGCTATAGTTTTATTTCAACGATATTTTTCGATGAAATGTTAGATAGATGTATACATGTATGTATGTATGTAAGCATTAAAAATTTCTTTAATGGCCTATCCTTTTGAAATTAATTTTCCAACTGACAAATGATGATTTTTATTTCACCTAGTCAAATTAAAACGCTTACTGCAGAGCGTATATTTTTTTACAGCTCAAAGTGATATCTACTGTTCAAGTCCTGGTTGGGTTGCTTTTACACATGTCATTAGCTAGCATAAACTGAGTTCATCTCATTTAGATGTCAGGACATAGCTGCCATACATACAGACAATGAGATGGCAGACATACTAGCCGGAAAAGGATCTACATCGACATTCACGAAGCCAAGACCATTTTGTGGACTACTACAATGAGAATCCCTCTACCTCTTTGTACAAGAATCCGCAGGAAGCAGTGCTCTTCGACTAAGCCATACTGGAGGCTGGAAACCCAGTCCAATGGGGCACTGACGTTGGTGCGGGTTTCTTTTCCGAAGTCCTCGGAATGTACACTTTGATCAGACTCCCTAAAGCGATTTCTGCCATTGAAATAAAATTGAAGCTTGCAAGTCAATGTACTCGTAGGACTTTGCTGGGTTCCCTGAAATGAAGGAGCTTATGAATTGTCAAGAAAGGGATCATCACTTGAACTAAACGAGGCAGACACTACAGTAAAAATCCCATCTTGTAATCTTAGAAAACATTGGCAACAAAACACTAGTAGCAGCAAATGAAAGATGAAGCGGGCTCAAGTCCTGTGTTTACAACCAGGAAGACGTGACCACTCTAAAACAAACAAAAAACCGAGAGAATCTTGCAAATGAGTGAAAAATACTTCTCCTTTCTTGCCTGTTTAATTGCTGGTCATAACTCGCCGAAATATCATGGGTACAAAGAAGTTGAAACTTACCACGGATGACTTGTGCAGACGACATTGTGACAAGGATGTGCATACGGATACTCCATCTTCCATCACACTTCCTGTGTCACTGCAAAATTCTGGAAATAAATTTCTTCCAAGACTTAAGAACTTTCTGACAAGTCTATAAAAGACTTTCGTTAACGCTTTGGGATGGCTTGAAAATCCATAGGTTTTTCACAAGTTCTATAGTATTGGAGACATAACCTTTAGGGTATCACAATGGATCTACATTGATCTAAGTATGATGGGTGCAAATTCCTCTTGTCCCGTTAACACATTATTCTAACCCAACCTAAACACAGCATCAGGTAATAAAAACCTGTCAGGATTGGATTGTAGCATAACTCTTCTGGCAGATGCTTAAAGGCTGAATGATGCACTTTCGCTATTTTCAGAAGATTCTAAAAGTCGAGAGGCGTAGAAAATATCGGATACGTCTGACGAAGAGCGAAAGGTGCGTGCTACTCTCAAAAAGTTATTTGTAGCTGACGATGCTTTTAATATGATCACAATATCGAGCGCTGGATTTAATTTTTAAGTACACCTCTCGAGTAGAGCATGTGGGTGTTGTAGATCAGTGGTTGGTGCCTCAGACTACTAAATGCGTAGTTTAAGGTTCGATTTCTAAGCAACACCAAAGTAGTTAGTACAAATATAATAAGGTATTACTGTCGGAAAGTGTACCTTGCACGACATCACTTCCAAAAACGGGGCAGAAACTAGTCATAGCTATCACGCAGTTTCCAAAAATCAATATTCGCAAAGGGACATGACATGACTGATCAGTCAACATTCAACCAGATTGATTACACTCCGATCGACACAAGGCACTCCTTTTGTATGGTGGATATACGAACGTTCCGAGGAGTGAACATCGACTAATGATCGCTATAGCCTTTTTTAATCAACTGTCTTTTAATCTCTCACGATAGATAAGACAGCGAAATCAAAGCTAAAATCGAATAAAGCTGCTAGAGCTGACGATCTGAGGAAGATCTTATATGTTGTATTGTGTGAACACTTAAAACCTTTTGCCAACAACCGGTGTAGTCCATATCAATGCGGTTTTAGGCCAAGAAAGTCCACTATAGACCACGTTTTCACAACACGGTAGATCTTAGAAAGAACCCACCAATATCTAATTGATATCTACCACCTTTGATCGATTTTAAGCCCGATTTATACAGAGATTTCACCGAGATCTTTGATCGTCTTGAAAAAATTGTGCTAGATTCACAATCCGACATCAAAGGGACAATCTTTCAAATGTATGACCTTTATTGAGTATTGAAACGGAAGCGGCTACGATGGGTTAAACGGTTAACAAGGTCAAAACAAAGTACATATCTACTGTCACCTAAAATGCACATACACCAACGACGTCTCGTACCAACCGATACCCTCGAAAATATAACTTTAAGGAAGTTAAAAACTTTATCTTCCCAGGATCCGCTATCGATTCAGACAACAACACCAGCGCTAAGATGAAACAAAGGTAAACTCTTGCCAATCGATGATTCTATGGTCTAAGAAGACAATAGAGTAGCAAAGCTGATCATTTCAGGGCTGGTCTAGGGTGCAGATGCATGGACTATATCAAGAGTCGATAAGGTCGCACTCTGTTTTTGTGAGATAAAAATACTTCGAGTGATTTTTCGTACCGTCTTCACAGACGCCAGCAAATTTACTTGTACACTTCATATTGTATGTACCAAGTTGAATAATTTGTTTAACAGATTGAGATGCGGTGATATGTTTACTTGCCTTAAACGCAGCATACCCTTAGGCGCTCAATTTCTATTCTGCGTTTGAACCAAATAATTCTTTATGCACACGATACAGAGGTACAAATGGAATGGATTGGAGAAATCGAAAGGATTGCAAGTACCTATAATCGGGTTTTAATACTATGTCTAAATGTTCTATGTCCAAGTGTCTGTGGCCAAATATAATATGTCGAGTTGTCCCATGTCCATTTGTCCAGAGGTGGTTGTATAATATAAGCATATCTCAGAACCATACTGAACTCTAGTGTTCGGCAACAGATGGAGCTTTTGAATCATTCCACTTCCGGCAATTTCAAGTAAATTTAAATTTATGTTGATAATGATATGATAGCCAGGGGATGTTAAACTACCGTCTCTCTGGATGTACATTAATGACAGTCGAATAATTAAAATGACTTTTCCCAAAATTGGAAATAAATAGCTATGTATGTATGTATTGTACTAATAACAATCGAGAAATAGCAATTGTTGCGTCGTTCCCTTTGCAATAAAGTGTCTATTTGAACATTTTTACCCACCGGGCATCACTTTTTAGTAAAAACCTAAAATGGACACTTTAAAAATGTTGTAAACTTTTGCACACTTTCCAATATTTAAACACAAGCCAATAAAAAAACATTTTTGATTCTAGATCCTGGTTAATACATCTAAGTAGCAGTTTGAAAACATAGGCTAGAAGTAGTTGCTGTAGGAATAGGGTAGGCGCTGATTGGCGTCAACCTGGCGATGTATAGTGTTGTAACTGTTACTGCACATCAATTGTGATTATTTTACCTCCTAGTGGTAGCCGTCGGGTACCGGTTGGCATCCATTCGTGCCCGACTTGCGGACGAACTATTTCGATGGAATCAACGGTGGCGTAAAAGCTTCAAACGGAATCATAAGCACACTTTATCGGAACTACTTCGACATATTAGGAGCTCAGGTCGATAAAGATTTCCAAGAATAAGTCAGGTCTTTGGAAAAGAGATAGCGGCAGCGGGCACATTCCCCAAGCGGGTTACTGACATCGGTTTAAGTTTGAGTTTCAAAAAGATGGAACTGACCCTCCAGGTTGGGGATTGTACCGTTGGGGTAAATTCTTTACCACGTAGAAAGAGCAAGTTATGAGACAGATACCAGACTCGTATAACAAAAGACCACCTCATTTAATATCAGGACCCAGGACGGTCACAGACTATGAAATGGAAGTATGAACCTGGATCGTACGTACACTCCTGGTGCTACTCAAAAACTTCAATCTATCGTCACGCGGTACAAGACAAATATTACCGCGATCCAGGAGATACCATGGATAGGATCAGGTATGCAAAAAAGAAAAAAATGTGATTTTATTACAGCTGTCACAAGAGGCTGTACATGTTAGGATGCGGATTCGTCGTGGGAAATTTGCTACGCTCAATGATAATTGACTTTAAGCCGATCAGGGATCCCCAGCTCTGATCCACATCACCCCCTGGAGCATGTCCGGAGTATGATGTCAAAATCATGCTCGGGGACTTCAATGCCAAAATCAGTAAGGAAAACATCTTCAGCGGATTAGCCGGAAAGCATAGCATCCACAACACGACAATAGACAAAGCTAATAATACTATGTTTCCAAGACTACGAATCCACACAGCAAGCTGGTGCTCTCCAGATGGTCGAACCGCCACCCAAATCGACCAACCACGTTCTAATAGATGCTAGAGGCACGCATCCAATATTCTGAATATTCAAACTCTCAGAGAGGCAAACATCGGCTCTAACTATTTTCTTTTTGTAGCAAAATTTAGAGCTGTAAAGCTCATAGAAAAAGAAATTCAACATTGGAAGCCTTAACACGACTCGAGTAGCCACAGCACCTGGGCGAGAGACTCTCCGTTGTGCATACACCATCCACAATCGCCAACAATGTGTGGAACCAGTATCGCGACATCATCAAAGAAGTAGCCGAGACCACCATAGGCTATCAGCCACCATCCAAAAAGAGCGCTTGGTATGATGATGAACTCGTACGCCGCAAACAGATGACAGAAAACGGACAAATACATACAAGCGCTGCAACGCAAAACAAGGGCAGCGAGAGAAGAATATCGAGCCAGAAGAAGGGAGGAGATGAATAAAAAGAATGTAAAAAGAAAAGCGCCCACAGTCTCCAAGCTGATATCGAAGAGTCCCGCGATAGGATGTTAGGAAACCAAAGCTGCTGGAAGCTAGATTCAAGCCCCTAACGCAGGCTCTTTGAAACAGCGAAGGAAATGACTAGGAAATGACGCCCGAAGCACAGGGAATAGATATGTTTAAACAGCAATTCCAGCAGTTACTTAATGGAGAGTGTGATAGGCCAAGAAGCCAACCCGCATCCAGTCCAGAAAAATGTTTCCCTTAAGCGATATTAGGTCTGCCTGTACTTTGAGTACCCGAGTTACTTTGGTTTGGTTTTGATTTATAGTCCAGATATTTTTATATCATTTCTTTGCTATCATTGAGCACGTTTTC
Source organism: Xylota sylvarum (assembly GCA_905220385.1). NCBI lineage: Eukaryota > Metazoa > Arthropoda > Insecta > Diptera > Syrphidae > Xylota > Xylota sylvarum. Next base: position 66,151,947 of record LR999958.1, on the reverse strand, counting down.
TTGATTTCTGCGCATATTCATACATTCATGCTTCACGTTCAGTTTTCTTCATCCCATCTTCTTCCAACGTTTACCAATAAAGTTTCAAATTTAATATTTTGACCGACAACTTGTGTCTCTCGGCATTGTACTCAAATAGTGTCTTGGCAATATATACACACATTCATATGTATGTGCATATGTCCATTCTCCATCCTTGTTTCTAGTGTAACCCCAGAATTAGGTGTGAAGTGAGGCAGTTTTAGGATGCGTTTTACAAAATAACGTTCGCCACCTCGACGAACCAAGAGAAGGCTCATACTAGTACACCGTAAGTTTGTATTGAGCCTGCTAAAGTTCCCATTAAATTCTCAGCGATGAATCTTTTTGTCGAAAAGTCTTTCCAGGTTGTATTGATACTAGCTTTTGCTGCAAAATGTCTACTGTGCTTTCCAAAGGATATTCTGGTCGTTAGTACTACACCCAAATATTTACTAGTATTCCGAAGTAAATGTCACTAATTCTCCCACCTCTTCTTTTTGATTTACTTATTGCACATTGCAGGAATTTTGAAATTGGTTTGTCATTTTTGTAGAATCTTAATCTCGTCTGCCAGTATGACAATGATAAATGTGTGTCGTACATTAATAGCCTTACGTTAATATCATCTATGTGAAATCCTCCTCACAGAAGGGTCATGCAAGTTATGTAGATATATGGCAAAGAAAAGAAGAATTAAATAACAATTGCAAATATCTAATTTATCTATGGGTATAACTTAATAAAAACACACCAAATCTATGTATCTCCAGTAATTGTATAAATATAGCAACATTTAATTATTTATTTAAGAATCACACAGTGTTATGCACTGCTCATTATAGACATTAAGGAGAATACTATAAAATAATCCATTAACATATCTAATACAAGGAATCGACTCAAAATGGAGCGTAATTTCAAATGCAAAGCATATAAGTTATATGAATGCCTAATAATTATGAAGTATATATGTATGTATATAAACTAAAAGTATATTTGATACTAATAATTATCCTCATCATATCCATAGTAATCATCGTCTTCGCCATTGTTTAGCATGTCCTTCAATGATGAGTACTCCTTCTCTGGTTCTGGTTCGGGTTCAGCCTCAATATCCTCATTGTCTATATCATCCAAGTCATCTGTTGAACGAAGAAAAAATTTATAGAACATTATTTATTTGTGTTAAAATATTTATTTGTTTACCATTTTCAACAACAACAGGCTCCTCCTTCGGTTTAGTTTCAGTTGCAACTGGTAGACCCATCTCCAGTTTTGGTTTTTTATTTAATGGTTGGCCAATTGTGTAAGCTGGCTTTGTCCTAAAGTAAAAAAAAAGGAAGTATGTTAGAATTTATCTTTTCCGACGAAAAATACAAAAAGTAGTTGGCTCAATGTAGGGTGTTAAGTCATTTTCTTTAACTCTAATCTGCTTTTATAAAATAAAATTCCATGTCTATTGTCTGCTTGGATTCGAAGATTTCTGTACTTCACCACGCTAGGTTGATTTGGCTTCAACAAACAAAGCCTTTTTTCACTTGTAAGAGTGCCTAAGCTAAGGCCTTCCTCTACTGTGCTGTTACTCCGTATTGATTCAAAAACATTCTGTGTTGGAACGTTGACGCATATTATCCACTCCATATAAATAATACCCATTACATTATACGACTTTTTTTGATCAAATCGATGTCGCTGTACAGCTCTTGAATTTGTATCTGACTTAACGTTAAAATAGACTTATTCTAATATACATTTTTATAACTTGTATGCCTTCATACTTAATTATCTTCTTGACATGGGTAATTTTTTGTTGAGTCTATGTAAACGAAGTCCCTTTTAAACGTAGCAAATTGTCCGAGTAGTAAAATTAGTAGTCTGCAGAATTGCTTCTACTCTGCACTCAATATCCCCTGCGAAGCTGCTATTATATTCCCATATTTTCCGTTTCTACAAGTTCTGTCATGTTCTATATGGACATAGTTTGGGGAGGTTTTCCCCAAGACATAAGCCTCCCCAAATTGAAACCCCCAGAGAGAATCCCCAGGGCTAAAATTCCTTATCGAATATCCCCAAAATAAAGACGTTCAAGTAGTGAATCATTCGATGAAATCGCGGCCTTATGACACTTTGATAAAGAGACATTAGGCCAATTTGGCTTTAAGTCACTTATATCTATAAACAGTGGAATATGTATGGGATCACTGTTGGATTTGGGGTACGTGCGAGGTTGGGTGTATGCAAAGTTTCTTTAAATCCAGGCGAAACATGGATATAAAGCAATTGTGCACCATGCCCCCTCCCCCCACCATATTCCACGGTTTGGTCTAATGTCTCGAAATAATTTGGCCTTATGCCGATTTCTCAAAGTGTCATAAGCCCAAATGCTAGAATTTGACCTTAAGTCGCTTTCACAAAGCGTCATATGGACAAATTTGAAGATTTGGCCTTATGTCACTTGACATTACAACTGGAAATATCCTCAAATTAAGTTCGTTGGAATTTTGCCCAAAAATATTTTCTCTCCGAAGATAATAGCTAGTTGGATTTAAATTTTTGGAGATTTTGTCCAATGGAGATTTTTTTTTTTTTGGGTATTTCGTACGCCACCCTCTGAAAATCTCTCTATATCACACGCTTCAAAATAGTAGCTTTTTTCTTTAATAGAAATCGATGTTCCCTAATCGCTCCGTTTATGAAACACAGCTTAGCACGCCTACTGTTTCGTCGCAAGTGTTTGTCGGTGCACATCCTAGGCGACAGCCCTGATATTTTGTTGACGATTCTTGATTTTATAAAACTGTAAAACGATTGTAGAAAACTCAATCTGCAATGTTTCTATCTAAAGATCATTTGACACATAGAAAATTATTCACTGTGTCGATATACCTAAAACTAAAACTAAGATATTTTAGCGACAAAGGTATGACAATCTTCATAGGAAATTTACCAACAAGTATAAAAAGATGATCAGGTTAATATTACCTGACTGATTGTGCGGCTGGTGCTGTTGTAGTAGCCTCTACTACCTCCGCCGTCACATTTTCAACAGTTTCTTCATCACCCTTGGCACTAGCAGTTAGAGTTCTCAGAATGTCATAATTGATTTTGGTAGAAATCTTTTTCTCCTGAAGCATTTTCTTGATAGCCTCTCCTGGGGTACTAGATGGTCCAATATGTTTCTTACGAGGAGGACGCTTTTTCTTTTCAGGTTTACCCTCTTCACGTTCTTTTGCTAACTTCTCTTCCTTGACCTTCATTTCTTCTAAATACTCTGCATTCAGTTTATTCCACATATCATTTTTATACTTTGCTTCTTCGTGAGTCAATATGTATTTGTTTATTTCATCATCGTCTAGTCCTTCGAGATCAAGTTCGCCGCTTTCATCAGGATTAACTTCTGGATCTTTCTCATGTAATTCACTTGTTGAGGGTGTACACATTGATACAATATCTGGCTTAAGACCCTCTATCACAATATTTTTGTTCGCTGTTTTGTCATCTACAACTTCTGGATCATCGGCTAAGCATTCGGTAAGAACTTCCATATTTGCTTCGCTAATGAATTTTGTAGTATCCATCTCTTCGAATTCATCGCCACATATATTTCTCATTCGGCTTTTGGTAATCTTTTTCATGTCCCTCTCTAACTGCATATCGATTTCTCTTTGTAGATGCGTAAGTTCATGTTCTCCAATCTAAAAGAAAATATATATTCACTAAAAGAAATTTATCTACAAAACATGATACATACATCCTTTATTCGTTCACGATCCTTTTTTCGTGCTGCCTTGAATGCAGGTGGATCTTGTTCGGCTTCCAGATCTACTGACATAAATTCGTCCAGTGTTAGAGCTGAACTTGGAGTGTCTGCAAACTCGACCAGTCTTTTACGGAGTGTAGATTCGTGAATTTTCACAATGCGTACAATATCGTTTATTGTCCGACTGAATTCATGCATTCGAGCTGCTATTAGGAGTGCTGCAAATGAAAATGTTTTTTAAATATGAAATGGACATGGATACGTTAGTCTTACCTGCACCACAGAGTCCTGTGGGTCTCCGACCCGAATGTATTGAGTCTTTTTTCATTCTTTGTACTATTCGAAGTGCAGTATTTGAAACTTCGTGGGTTTTAATGCCAAATTGTAATCTATTTGCGAATCGCATGATGTATATGCAAGGATCTGTAATGAAGGAATAACATTATTTTTTAGAAATAGTTTTTGAAATTAATGTTAAGAATACATTTGGTGTTTTATTTTCGGCATTTAAGGTAATAGAATGTTTAAAAATGGGACAAGTATAGGTATGAAGAAATGTGTTCATTGTGATACTGCAAGGATATTGGGTCTCCCCGCAGTTCTATTCATATAACCAGGTGGAACTGGAAATATCCTCAAATTAAGTTTTCGTCTAATCTTCGTTCTAATAATCGTTTCAGAAGAGAACCAATCTTTGTCATGCCAACTTTATGTTGTAAGTGTATTTACAACATTGTTTTTCAAACCTCAGGGCAGTCAGACTTAAGGCCGAGTCTATTGTACTACTAGGGGCGATTAGAGAAACTCAGATTATATTGGTTGCTTTTATATGTTTGGATAGCTCGTTCATACCATTGTTCGTTCATAAATAAATGCATTATCCAATTCACCGTTCTGGTTATATAAGGCAGATATGGTTAAAAATCATCTTAATCTGAAGGAATAATCAGAAACTAAACCTGAATAAAGAAATGGTTAGTCTTAATTAAAACTCATCGTAGATAGAGATCAAATTGGAAGAGCAGCACTTGAAGGACATGCAGTTTCAAAAAGAAGACGTTTAAAAACACACGGAACTCTGAGCATGATGGGAACAGTTTTGCATAACGATTCTAAACAGGCATCGGTTTCGGAAAGGAGCTGTGTTTTTAACACAAATTTTATTTTGCCAAGACCAGATCTGGACCAAAACTGCACTACACGGGCGAATTAATTGTTGTTGTTCATAAAATGTTTAACAAGTTCACGTAATATGATATTGTATATGATCCAGTTCAGAGGTCATCCGTTCTTAAGGATGGCGCAGTTGACGGAGAAAGCGCTCCGCCTACGTTTTATGATATAGGGTGTACCAAAACATCCTCTATAGCCTTTGTCTTTAAGATAAGATATTGTTATCTTTGCTTCACTCGACCGATAAAGTCCATCATGCTAATTTTAAATCTTTTCTTAAATTTATTGTGGTTTCGTAAGCAACGAGCGCTTGATGCTAATCTTCATCAAACCTTTGTGATGATCACCTAGCACATCTAAAGCAGTGTCACTGTTAGTAGTTTCCGTTTGACATTCATGGAATTGAACTTCTTGAGAAGTACTACCGTGTAGGTTCCACTTTCCGATATTGTTTTAGAGTTAAATTTGGCACAATGGTGACGCCTATCATCCTATTGATAACTCACAGAAATAGTCTTTGATCAGGTCATTCTTAGTCTTAATGTGAATTATCATCAGCGCTAACATATCGTTATCATCAGCGCAAGATTATTTCGTTAAGCCTGGCTAACAAATTTGAAGCATCACAACACAGACCACCTGGTTTTACGGAAGACTGCTCTTGGGTTTAGTATCATCTTCCAGAAGAGTTAAAGCACAATCTCTAGATATTCGGGGATCAAGTGAAAGTAAACGTTTGTGAATAGTTCATACGCTAGTGTATTCTACTGCTGTCGTATGCCCTGGGAATCCCCAATTCACCATTTACAAAATCGTAACTGTTTGCGAGTAATTCAAAAATACAGCTATTAAATGAAAAAAGACTTCCCCATGTTCATTGCTTAATTCTCAAAACAACCCAGTCGTAAACAACTTTAGTACCGTGTTAATTTTTATTTCTTACGTCAACTACTGTACCCATACGAGTAAGATACGCTACTGTTAATGACCATTTTCCCTTTATTTTCTGCTTTGACTCGTATCCAAGATATGTCGCTAGGACATTGCCTTGCACACTAGAGCGGGGCTTTGCAGTACAACCGCATTCACTAACCGCAATCAGATAATCATCGCTAAATAATCTGACACACAGTTCTTGGTCGGTGCTTCGTACGTAGTCACACATTGTTTAACAATGCGCTCTTACCAGTGATCTACTGATTTTTCCACTTATGGGTCTTAGAGCATCAACCACGCCTACGCGCCATAATTTTCGGTTCCTGGCGATGTGTCTTAACTCCATCCAGCTTTTTGCTAGTTGGCGAGATTACTCTTCAACTGTTCTGCGCCACGTCACACGAGGACTTCCCTGTATTCTCCCTTTTTGTGTTAATGGGTTTCATTGCATGGGGCAATACAATTTTCGTCCTTACGTATGGTGCGACAAATCCATTTCGTGTTTGTATAAACACATCTATAAGCTGTTTGTTAAAGAGCTATTGACAAAAGTTTGCAGCTTACTTGTGACATTGATGGTTATTTTCTAGGTACTGCAACCATATAATAATTCCACGTTAGAGCAAAACAGTCGCAGCTTGATATTTAAGCTCCATATTTAAGACATTTGTGGGTGCCGTGGCTCAAGTGGTTATATTTATATATATTTTAGAGAGATTTCGAACCAGACCACAGTGTTGGGTCCCTTTTCGTCCCTCTTCCACGATCCATCTTAACCCGAGAGTCTCTTTGGATTTCTCCACAGTTCATCTCTGGCTTTGATTCCTCAAGTGAACGCTAACATCTGTTTAACAGAAATCTGGTTCGTCCTCTGGGTGTCTACCCAGTGGCTCCCCAGGACCTCCCTTCTTCTGCTAGCTAGCGCCGGACATTGAAACAATATATGCGCTGCCGTCCCGACTTCTTCGGACATAGTTCATAGGTGTCGACCTTCAGTAGACCCAACTTCTTTAGGTGATACCCGAAATTTCCATGACCTACCACCCATTTTAGTGTTCTTCGCCCTAAGCTTATAACTTCTCTATGAGTGGTGCCAATCGGCATTTTAATAGCCATTTTCGCCTTCCTGCAACCTTCTACGGTTGACCACTTTCTCTAGTGTTCCGCCGTTGCCCAGTTGCTAATCAGGTGTTCTACCATCCCTCTACCAATTGCAGCGAATGGTTCCGGACCAACAAAAATCTGCCGTTCGGATCCGGCATTAAACAGCAGGCCCCATCCATTCGTGTGAAGAATATAACACGCACAGCACGGGTGGTTGTGAGAAGCTAGGCACTGGGTCCCATGGACCTGTCGCGCCAAAAATTTGTATTTTATTTTTGGTTCCAGACCGGAGAGCTCCGAGGTTGACCTCTGCTTTGCCAGAGTGTCCGCCTTTTCGTACCCCTCAGTCCCTACGTGCCCTCTCACCCAGAGCAGCGTCATCTCATTTCGAGATGAGCACTCATTGAGCTTATGAGCACATTCCAATGCCAGTGATGTATTGATATCTGTTTGGTCCATGCGTCTAATCACTGATTGATTGTCCAGTGCTATGGTAACGTTTTTACCTTCGACCTGACCCTCGTTCAAGTGATCCAATGCATGCAACAGAGCAATCATCTCGGCTTGATAGACTGAGGTATGTTTCTCCAGACTAATATGACAGGCTAGTTCCAGTTCTTCTGAGAAGATACCTCCCCCGCTCTGTCATCCATCATGGACCCATCTGTAAAGATGATTATATCACCAACCTTCTTTTCGGTAAGTGTTCCATCTCCGATATGAGTTTTGTGATACCTTTCGGTAACACGCACTCTCTTTATTCCATCCATGGGCATATTCAACTCCCTAATCTCGTTTTTCACGAGATCCAGGATTCTCCTATGACCGTAGATAGTATCGCGTCAGTGCCAGTTGGCATCCCGGTGCAGACTAAGTGCCGTCGAAGCCGCCACTTTCTTAATAAATAAGTCCACCGGTGGAATACCTAGGATCACTTCCATTGCGGATGTTGGTGTCGTCCGTATTGCACCCGCGATCCCTAAACATGCCAGACTTTGGACCCTATCTAATTGTTTCTTTACAGTTTTCTGGGTGGCTTTTTGCGACCATACAACTGACGCATATGAGATAATTGGTCTAACTATCATCGTGGACATCCAGTATGCTGACCTTGGCGAGATTCCCCACCTTAGTCCACATACCCTTTTGCACTGATGTAGCACCCTCTTCGCCTTTCTGATCTTCTCTTCCAAATGGAAGTTCCAAGTTAGTCCAGCATCTAGATATACACCCAGATACTTAACCTTTCTCGTCACATGTAGCTCCGATCCAAAAGGTGTCAAGGAATGAAATTCCAGATCTCTCCTCTTCCTTGTGAAGATGATCCGATCTGTCTTTTCCGCATTAATAGAGAGCCCTTGTTCCTGACACCACCGCTCCACCACTCTGAGAGCATTTCTTCTGGTATCTGCTGTGATGTTCATGAATATACCTCTTGCCATTATTGCTATACATATCATCGGCATATCCCACAGTGTGGATCCCAGTCTCTTCAAGTCTTCTCAGGAGAGAGTCCACAGTTATATTCCACAGAGTAGGTGACAAAACTCCTCCTTGCGGGCAACCTCTGCTAACCCTTCCTCTAAGTCTTGAAGTTCCCGTCTGAATATTTAACGCCCTATTTTTCAGCATATTTTCCACCCATCTCACCACCAATGGGTTAACCCTGCGTTCTTTTAAGGCTGGCTCAAGTGATTAGTGAGTTGCACTACGGAGCGAGGGGTTCGAGGTTCAATCCCCAGAAAATACCTATAATTTTTTTCACGGCTCCACCTCTCGTTTAATTTGGTACCTTCGCCAATCCGAAGTTCATCCTCAGTACTTCTAAGTATGACTCTCCCACCAATCCTGTGGGAATTTGGTGTAGGTCCATGATTCTGTGCGATAATCGGTAACCATCGACATCATAATCAAGGTGTTTGAGATACGAGTAGGTCGAAGTGCTCCATTTAAATCCGCCAATTTTTGTCGACAGAGCGTTCCGTAGAACATGACTAATCACTACCAGAAAGAGTAGTGGTAATAGTATACAATCTTTCTGAGCACCGTTACAGATCTCAAATTCTTCCGATGTATGAAATATATTTCGTGTATATTTTATTATAGAGCGGATTCCGCCCTGTCTGAACAGGGCTTTAGCCCTTAATACAAGAACTAGTCGTTATTTACTCTTATTCGACAAGGATGAAAATGAAATGTCATGACATAATTTGCTCACTCAGTAAAAAAAATAAAAATTTCTAACATAAAGCTTGACATTAAGTCTGACATAAATATGTCTTTCGGAGACGCGGTGTAATGGACATAATGGACAATCTTTGGAGATTCTGTACGCGGTTCTGGTTTAGCATCGGCTTGCTACATTCTGGGCTTGTTCAGCGTTACCCAGTGCGTCGATAGCATTATCTTACTAATCGTCGGTTAAATCGATTAATTGAATTTAGTTTACTGTAAAAAAACACAATGTCTCTATTTTCGTAGGCCGCATCACGACCTACCATACTCATGGGAAATTACTCACGTGTGTTATAAGGAACTCATTCCGGAAACCAACAAAACCAATGTAAAAACAACTTTACCCTTCAAGATGACATTGAACTCAACCACTGCATCCCATAGGGCAACAAAGCTAACTTCCAGTGTAACTAGTTTCTCTTCTTTGCTGGCTACCTAATTTGCGGTACAATTCCAACGCCAAGTAGAACTCGATGCTAGGGTCAAGCAATGACTTCAATATTTAACCACAAATTGTACACGCCACTAAAACGTTCAGTGCTAAAATGACTGAATAATTATGGCACCGACGATATTGAACAAGGCGACCGACACCGCCGCAGCTTGGTTAATGGACCAAAGTCAATTCCACATACACGTTAGTACAAATGCCCACCTGTTGGTAGTGAGAGATTGGAATATACAGAGAAAAAGTCTCACAAACAAACACAGAAGATAAATAACCTTGGATGTCTTTTCCAGCGGCTTCAGCTACGTATATCTATGCCTATGTATGTATGTATGTAACAACGGGCAACGATACTGCTAACCGGCTTCAACATTTTTAAGTCTATGACATTGAGATGATGCTGCGACGCAAAAGTCTATTGGCTTCTCACAGTAAGCGTGACATAATAATTACCGAGAGAATCCGAATTGAATAGGTGTACATGTAGCACTTGACATAGATTTTCTGGGTATCGAAAGATCAATTGGTGGGTATTAGAGCTGCACACATATGCATATACAGCCCAAGAAGGACTGGCGTCAGTTAAGTGTATAAATGGTAGAGAACCAGAGAATATTGCAGACTGGTGGTTAGTTAAAAACGTGTCTATTTGAAGTTCTGCAAATTAACTATGCACAATTTTGTTATTCAGAGTAAAACAAAAAAACAACAAAAAAATACAAATCTAGCATTTAAAAGTTACACGGATCTATACGTGTGTACGTATTGCTAAGTCAAACGCGTGTCTTGTACAGGGTGTCCAACCAGGACCAAATAAATTTTATTTTGAAACAAAACGATTGTTGAAAATTACACAGATGACGGTTCTATTAATCTCCGTATTTAAAAAGATATTCTACATACATATGTAGATATGTAGGTAGAAGTGGCGGTTCTGTTAAAAGAACGCAATTAGCACTAGGTGCCGTTTTGATACCACAACTTGTGTGAAATAAAGTAGGGTTTGTCTCTTACTAGTTGTCTGGCTCTAGCTAGTGCCAAATGGACCCATATATGTACATATAGGGTAAGCCATCTGTTGGTGTCTTTTTAAACAATTTATAAAAAAAAACACTGGTAAATATTTTTTACCGATTGTTGTTGCCTCGGCTGGCTTGATAGTAGGCCATGCTGTCAACCCAATTTTTCAATACATTTTCGATGGTTTCGACCCCTATTTCAAGAAAAGCTTGACCAATATTTTTCTTGAGTGCGTGAATTGTCTCTGGATTGTTCGCATAGCATCGATTTTTAATGGCACCCCACAAAACAAAGTCCAACGGTGTCAAATCGCAGCTCCGTGTTGGCCAAGCAACATCATCAAAACGACTGATTACACGATTATTAAACTTAATGATCGATTGTTGGACGGCTTGTGTGGCACGTATACTCATCTTACATAGCTCGCGAAAGCCTAAATCCTCAATTTCGATCCATTTCGTACCGCGAAAATATAATACTGAGTTTCTGTCAATTTTTTTAACGCATAACAGCTGTCAGTGTCAAAATAACATGTGTAAAAAGAAACCAATAGATGGCCCACCCTTATGTATATGTAGAATATAAGGTCTTTTTTTTCAGTTGGGATATTGGAATTGCGCTAGTCTGTGTTATGAGAGATAATTTGACTGCATGGTTTTATTCTGGCTATGTTTTTACGCATTTAGGTAGCTAGTTATTTTTCGTTGCCTTGATGTACTTATGGCCACATGTGTCTGAATATGACACTAGTCCACCTGCGGTGGACCAATAGATGGCCCACCCTTATGTATATGTAGAATATAAGGTCTTTTTTTTCAGTTGGGATATTGGAATTGCGCTAGTCTGTGTTATGAGAGAAAATTTGACTGCATGGTTTTATTCTGGCTATGTTTTTACGCATTTAGGTAGCTAGTTATTTTTCGTTGCCTTGATGTACTTATGGCCACATGTGTCTGAATATGACACTAGTCCACCTGCGGTTGACGTTCTAAGAAACTTACAAATACAAAAAATTAAAAATATTTGGCGCAACAGGTCCATTGTGCGTTTTATATTCTTTACACAAATGGAAGGTTTCTACTGTTTAATGACGTGTTCGAAGGGCAATATTTTGTTTGAAAAGCTTTTTCATGACAGTTTTACTCTCGGATGTTTGTCAGAAGCTCGCGAGAGGTGGGGCCGTGAAAGAAATTTTAGGTGTTGTCTGGGAATTGAACGTCGAACTAACCACTGAGTTATGGCACCCACAGATCGTTTAGAGACTTAATTTTTCTTAACAACAATATAGAATAATATAAATCTAAAAAAAAGTCAGGGTTGTCGTTCTAATAGGGTGTTGTATGTACTCGCTGTTTATTTTCCTTCGTTGGGCAACAAACTGGGTCATAATTCTCTTATTTTAACGTGATAACCAAAGCACTTTTTGAGGTTGTGAATCTATGCTGTTTAGATTCATACACACTTCAAACAGTCTTGCTTCCCATATTTTTCTAAGTTCACACCGTTTTTTTCTAATTTTAATCAAACGCTCTTTTTAAAGCGTATGCACTATATTGAACAGCAAAATTGTGTTGGTGTCTTAAATTTAGGACACATCAGATACATGCACAAAATTTAAACACGATCTACTGTTTTTTTTTTTCCATCATGTTGTTTATAAACATTTTACAAATCAATATAACCTATGTACATATGTACATACGTACAAAAATGTATTTGTTAAAAAAAACCCAAATTGAAGCTAATTTATTGCTTTCTAGAAATATACAAACACGAAAACCACCCAGATTATCTCCTGGGACTTCACAAATCATATTGGCATTCAGAGAGATACAACGTAGACAATCGACGAATTGTTTATTCTTATCAGTAAATATGCGAGAACCATGGAAATCAAAATAATATAAATACTTATCTCACAATCGAATTAACATCATAAGTGAATAGTACTCCCGCTGATTAATACTGATTACCAGATCAATACATAAACACTTCCAAAATGAACGTGAAAGCTTTCCTCTTGCTTATTTTCGCTTTGATTGCCGTTACAACAACTGCGGCTCAGGGAAGCCAAAGTTTCCGTCCATCAAGACAAGGAGGCTTCCCAAGACCTAGATCCAGCACAGGACCTCACAATCCAAATCCGAGGAGACGTTTTTAAGATATTCTCATTATAAATAAACTAATTTATTCTAAAATAAAATTATTTATTATGTTATTCATTTTAAGTTTTGAGTATTTTTATAACTTCTGTTGTACTCTAAAAGATTTCTCAGGGTATTCATTCTTTCCGCTGAATACTTAGTTGTATTTGATGACTGTTCATTGGTACAGTCACATTTTGGAGTAATTTCTTGGTACATAATTATTATAAAGTCGTTTGAAATCCTAGATACTTCAAATGCTAGATACCCAACTAGTATCACTACGGTATCACACATCAATTCTAATAATTTCAGCAACCTGTTGGCCATCGCTGCCACGACCGAGTTTATGTTCAAGAAAGCCACCACCTTCAAGGATCTTAGCAGGTTTGGTTGCCGCTGCAGCCACCATCAAACAAACTGAGAAATAGGTCTCCGAATAGGAAAAGGAAGAAGAAATGGATTTTTTGTCTCTTTAGTTGAAAGCGGAGACGGCTATCAGAACTTCTGAGGAGTTGTGGAAAATACTGCCACTTCTTGCGGTAATGAAGTTAGGATGTCAAAATGCTCATAGGGCGAGGTAGTCTATGTCCCAATTTCTTTAAACCTGAAAGCACTGCACGCCAACAGGAATGAGGTTTGTAGGATCAACCGCTGTATACTTTCAAATTCTCTGAACTCTGTTTAAACTGTGTAATCAAATGTACGACTTTCTGTCGAAGTTCGCACTTTATTCAAAATATTTTTTTTGAAGACATATCAAAGCGAACTTTGTTTAGATCTCGGTTGAACAACATTAACTGTGTCTTGCTGGGGTTGATCCTAAACAATATTGAAGGTTGACGGTTGTTTTAGAAAACTTAAAAGATGAGAATATTTTAGTATTGGATGTTTAAAATATCCATTTCAACAGTTAAGGGACTGTTTAACTATCTGGCCTTTAAATCGTTTCATAGACATTCGTGAAGTCATTCCAGATAACATACTACTATTTACTAAAACAGGGTAGGTCCTTACCATTGTACCTTACTTACTTACTTACTTAGGTGGCGCTACAGGCCTCCACCAACAAGCCTCTTCAGTCAGCTGCCCTCAGTTTCGCACACCAAGTTGATTGAGGTCTCTTTCCACTTGAGCGTGCTAAGTTAGGCGAGGTCTTTCTCTATTGTGTCGTTCCTTTGGGGTGGATTCGAAAAATCTCCGGCCGGGACATTGTTGTCCTTCCGCTCTACATGACCCAACCACTTTAAACGTTGTATTCGAACTCTTTTGACTAGGTCGATGTCGCTATATAGCTCGTACAGCTCATGATTGCATCTTCTTCTCCACTCTATGTCTATGCTGATGGGACCAAAAATCACCCGAAGTATTTGTCTCTTATAACAACCGAGAGCGTCCTCATCCATTCTTGATATAGTCAAGATTAGGATGATCAGGGACTTACATAGGGTTACTTTAGTTGTTGAAGAGAGGGCTTTGCTACATAATTTCCTTCTTAACCCAAAGAAGCAGCGATTGGCAAGAGTTAATCTTCGTTGGATCTCAGCGTTGGTGTCATTGTTTGAATTTATAGGGGATCCTACGTAAAGTCCTTAACTACCTCAAAGTTATATCTGTCAAGGGTGACGTTCTGTTCGAAGCGTCTCTGTTGTATGTCTATACTTTGTTTTGCCCTCATTAATTGTTAAACCCATCTTAGCCGCTTTCGTCTCAATGTTCACAAAAGCACAAACGTTACTGTGGCCTGGAACCCACATCAGGATAATATTGAATTGGCTATATCGTTTTGGCATTATTGCACTATTTCAGAAAAAATAATAACCGAGGCAAGTAGTAATGAGTTTGATAGCAAGTTGGCTATCAATGAAAATTTAAATCTTTTATCCAGAAGTCTATAGGTTTTTGAAAAGTTTAAAGTTTCATAAAACACCACTGCACCGACTTTATAGTCGATCTTTGAACCGCCTGTGTAGTTTGTTAAAACGAAATTCTTAATCATCTATCCATCTTGCTATTCTGTTCTATTTTGGGGATAGTAAAATCTGTTAGAGTCGATATAACTTCGCTTGTTCTACTAATATCCACAATATTACTATGGCCGTAGGGTTTCGCAGTCCAGCACCTAGACTTTGAGTCTAATCGCGCTGTGTGCTGTAATGTTTTTTTTATGATCTAGGGGTAAAAGATGCAGAAAGGCCTTCAGTTGGCCATAGAGCGCCTCTGGTTAAGTTTAGGGTCAAGAATAACTTCTGTTTCGAAAGTCGAGCCTCTCTATTGAAAGAATGAAACTAAACAGGAAATGTTGCATGTTGGTTCGTCATTCATCTGAAAATTCAAAGGCAATTTTTAACTTCCCATACAAGATGGAATCTTCAAATATCGCTAGCATCCACCCCTGAAAGTATGCAATTTTGGGTTTCCACGATTTTTCGACTTTTCCGGTCGAAATTTCCAATTGTCGGCTCCGTTGTGTATTTACCTGGCTCAATACGAATCTAACAACAGATCTTCATGCAAATCGGATGATGTTCAGCCGAATTATGCGCGTACGAACCGACACCAATTCATTTTAATATACATATATATATATATATATAAATGTAGATTTGTGGGAACTAAAATTTAGGGCGAGCAGGATACTAGGCTTACTTCGCGAGGAACCGTTTCTGTATATTTTTGGTGTAAGCTATGGAATTTTTATCCTGTTCTGTTCTGTATAAGCGTACAAGAGTCGTTAAACACAATATTTTAACTATTATGTAATCATACTACATCATTACTTAATCCACGGTTCAAAAGCTATTCTTTACTTCTAACAGCTTAAATGAGTAATTTCCATTTCCATTACTATAATATAAAGTCCCAAACACATTATTATATGATACCTACAAATAAATACATAACACACTAAATGTTCTGTACTTACTCTTAGCAAACAGTGAGATGTAAGACTGTAATTCAGTTCAGTTTAAAGTTCAGCACATGTTCAATTGCTAATTGGTTAATCTACAAAAAGGTTATAGAACGCATAAAAAGAAACCATTGCGCTGTACAGAAGTGGATCTATTTTGTTTTCATATTTATCAAATAAACAATGCAACCCTTTAGTGACACGTTCACTTGGGCAAATAAAACTCGACTAATAATATTCTAATTAGTAACTTCAATATGGTATGATGATTCGTGAAAAGAACTTAAAGTTAAGTAATAATCCCATGGTCTTCGTTTGTTAACCACAGTAAATCCATATTATTGCGAAATATTTGTTAATGCACTGGAAGCACATTTTGAGTTAGATAGAAAAATCAAAGAACAAAATGGGAACATACATATTTAGACATGCATAGATTAAAGGTCTAGGCATTGGTATATTCTTGACCTCGTGACTCATGTATTATAAATTACCACTAATAATAATCAGATGCGGAAAGCTAAATAGACAAAATTGAGAAACTCATTTATTTAAGCATTCCTATAGTTATATATGCGCACATTTTATAGTTAGTGGAAAGATCGTACCAACAATCTGCAGGAGTGAGCGATGGTCTAATTGTAACGACATCTTTTAAGCTTGGGCAATTTTTGTTGCTGAGAATGGACAGCCTACATTATTGTGTTTAATATCATTAGAAGCCCGTTGGTGCTCAGAATACGGAAACCATATCCCGTCTGACGGGATAATGAGCAATGTTGGAACTTAATAAAATTACGGCAAGGAGACGTTATCTAACCGGTAACTCAAGCTGATTACTGTTCTGCCGAAGGTGTTCTTTGCCAATTCATTGGAAAATATAAGGTCAAAAGTTCACCACTAGATGCTTTGAAGATCCTACAAATATCCTGAGTAAATTAAATTGTTGAAAAATGCTAATATAGAGATTTCTGTAAAAGATCATAGTAGAAACCAGTAGTCTGGTTAAAGTTCTCTAGTTACTTCGAAAATATGTATGAGGGACGAAAATGGAGACGCGTTTGACAGAAAAGAATAAATGATGAGAATTTGCATCGACATACCTATAGAGCGGTTTCAACAATGCGACTTTTTACTGCATGTATCACTCTGCCAGACAACACGGTGTAAGCGGAACATTACTACTGCGGATCAGAGCAATAATAGCAGTTAAAACCTTGGTTGTAGATGCAGATTGTGGCCACTATGTTATTGCAGAGGTAAACAGGGTTTGTTCACAAGGTGGCGATCTGTCACGTCGGCTGCATGGTGACTGGCTCTCAGTTGCACACTTCCAACAGTTCTACATTGGTTATGCAGCTGGATGTATCCTTCTTGATAATTATATCTCTACAGCAATTTATTATATTGAACGGGTTGGCTTTTGATATTATAAGCAAAGGCATTTTAGTGACATTGACACTTTGACAAATGTGTAACTTTAAACTCAACCTTTTTTGGACTAATAGTTCGAAATACAATTGCCAGACAACACCCAAGTTTTTTTCGATTTTCAGGATCCTTACTCTTGCGAGCATTTGACAAGCATCCGAGAGTGTAACTGTCATGAACAATCATCTTAAACAGTCCACAGACAGTGCACGGACTTATCGCGCTAAATATTTGTATGTTTTTTTCCAAACGACGAATATGAACAATATATTCCTAGACCTCTACCTACCGTCAAGAGTGCTGAGAGGATAAGCCAATCACACGGTTTGAACTTAAACCTCGAAGCACGAAGGACTATACGCACCATACCTCGTCTTTCAAGAACCATTCTTCTACACTTTTCCAAGTAGAGAAGAATGGAAAACCAAAGAACCAACAAAAGACAAACCTATCTACGCAGATGGGTTAAAGATGATTACAGAGGAACTAAACATGCATAGTTCAATCGACTTTCTGACTACAGCAGTGCCTTTCAAGCGGAGGTCGTGGTAGTGACAGAGGTATCCAGTGTTATATTAATGATAGCAATACCATTATACAACACAATTTTTGATATTGAAAGCGTTCGATGTTGTCGCGAAGAACTTAAGGGACTTGGTTTGCAGCACAATATTAATCTCTGCTGGGTAACAAGGATATAACAGGAATGAGATAGCTGATGAACTTGCAAGAAAATGGTCTGTAATGGACCAAAATCGAGCACTTTGCAATGTATTAAGCCTCCACTTTGTAACCTCAGGAGCAGGTGGAACTCGCTTATCAACTGTGATATATCAAGGAAGCTTTGACGATGACACGACAAAGCCAGAAACTGACAAACTTTTACAAAATAACAAGAATTCGCTATCAATCTTGGTAGGTGCACTCACTTTACTTACAGTCTCACTATACAGTCTCTCCTAGTTTCTGAGCACATCACGATGGTTGGAGACCCAGTTCATCAAACAGCAGTAATGAAGAAACCTAATAGAGTAACTGGGATCTACCCCCTCATCTATACTCTAATCTAACTAAAGAATGGGTAGATGAGGTCGAAGTATACATGCATAGGCACATATGTATGTAAGTGTATAGCGAAATCTAGGCTGCGCTTATGGCTTTACTTAGTCCTGTAACCATTCTTTGAATCTGGTCGCAAAATTAAACTCTTTGACTTTTGATTGAGAATGAGATCTCGGTGAGATTAAGCTGGACAAAGCTTTAAAAAAATATTCTCAGGACCGGAACCTGCATTGGAACTTCTCGCATCCTAATTGGATTGACGAGTAAATAATGCTTATGATTCTCTAGGATACAGGCAGACTAAACGAATGCTTCCGAATGTCTGTACAAAATCAGCAGAAATCTTTCTGTCTCTTAGCTGAAAAGACTACAACAACTAATTAACGTTCTAACGACACATTATGTTTTTGTTAAGCATATCTACAACTCCAAACATTTTCTTTGTGAATGTTCTGCTTTTTCTCATACCAGGCAGTAGACCCTTGCTTTGGTTTTGTTAATGTGACACTATCGATATCGGATACCTCCAGGTGTTCGCAGTTTCCACATCGAATACACAATTTTCTGTTACCAAGATATATTTCAATTCCTCATAACTTATACCAATTTTTATGGTTAATGTGGTGGGAACTTAATGTACTTTTGTATATATTTAGCTTTATATTCTAAGCCACGCAAAATATTTATTTATCTGGGATCCAAATCCAAAAATCCAAACGCTTTGAAAGATTGGTATATCGGTTGTATGGATTTAAAAAAAAAAAAACTGTTTAATATTTTTCAACGACTCTGGCTTGGTAGTAGGCCATCGTCTCATTCCAATTTTTCAATTCATTTTCGATGGTTTCGGCCCCTATTTCACGAATAGCTATTATAGTGAGTACCTGAATCGTCTCTGGATTATTCGCATAACAACGATCTTTAAAGGCAGCATATAATTCCCAACGTTGTTCAAGCATAAATCGATCCATTTCGTAGCAATATAATTCTGAGTAAAGCATAATACTGAGTTTCTGTCAATTTTCTGAGCGTATAAGAGCTGTCAGTGTCAAAATGACATGCGATTCAAAAAGAAACCAACAGTTGACCTATCCTATTCTTCTCTTAATATTTTAACCCGTTTTTGGGTTTCTCTAACGAAAAAATGTAATATAAGAAAATGGTCAGATAAGTTAACACCTTCTAGAGGTCTCAAAAGAAGTCAGATTTTCATTCATTATTCACTTCAGGTAAAAGTTAGCTGTACTTTTTAGTTCAAAAAGCAATAAGTTTTGAGTTAAAGGAACAAACATAAAAAGAAATACATATGTTCAAGAACAGTTTGACAGATTGAAGCCAGTTGTCAAAAGAAAAGAGGTTGGATAATGCCAAACGAACCATTCGTAGACTAAACAAAGCTGATTCTAGATAGTCTAGAATGCCACGAGAGTTTACCCTCAAGCAGATAGTCGGCAATTTGGCAGCACCAGGACCGGATATCTCGCTTAAGGTTGTCCTGCAAAGGGGCCTTAAATATGCAGCTAATTTACAAAACGTAAATTTTTTGACTATTTCAAGGGTTTTAATTTTTATTTGACCACTACGATAGAATACAAAACAAATGTTACCATGCATCCATTTTAAACAAGAGATATATACGTGCCTACGTATACGGGGATACCCCTTCTCAAGCAAATATCTCCTTGAACTGCGTTTGTATGTACATTATGTATGTCATCGAGCCACAAGGCGTAAAAAATGATTTTTTTGAAAGTTTTGTTTTTTATTAGTCACACACCTGGCAACTCTTTTTCACCAAGTTTCGTGTGTAACTATAAAATTATAAAATAGATTTGTCTATCTCTTGAGAATTTGTAAGTGTGGTTCAAGTTTGTCTATTAACTATCCTACCTTCACAGTTCTTCTTGCATGTCGAAGATTAGCGGCTAGCAGTTTGGTAGACAGTTAGAAAACTAGGGCTTGGTAGACACTTGGTTTTGTGACGTGTCATACGTCAGTTAGTTTTTTAAAATTAAAAAAAAAGTGTATATTCAAGGTTACACTTTCCCGAAACAACATTTTTAAATTCGTAGAAAATAAAATTGATTGTTTTGAGAAATTCTTCAGCGGAGTGTTATTTGCTGAACTCACTGTAGGTCTATATTTGTTCTGAAGCAAGGAAGTGGGAATATTTCGGAGACGTGCAGCTACAAAGTTGCAATAATTAAGTCATTGGCTTGCACCCATTGTTACTTTAATGTCGGTAATTTTGTCATTTTATCGACTGTAAAATTTATAACTTAAATACACATTCCACAGATTTATGTACTTTATTGAAACTAATTTTTCTGCAAACACAGACTGCTTACAGATATTACACCAGATTACCTCATTATTAAGTAATTTATTAGTTGCCTTTAGATAATGTTCATTATTACTTGGTCAATACTCTCCGAGGGCTTTAGTTAATCGAATGGATCTCCGCAACGTGACCAAGACTTTGCTATTAGATTAAGCAACTAAAAATTGTTTTTGATAATTTAAAACCGGAAAGGCGTAATTTAGTTTTAATGATGTTAAACATCAGCTTATAATTAGGCTTGTAATGACACGGATGATACTTTGCCAAGCCTCTGGGTGAATCCAGCTCTACTCCAACCGACACTTTCGATTTCTTAATGCATACATACATACATATGTATTTCATATTAGAGAAGTCAAAAAGATTCAACATATTTCATAAAATGCTAGGTAATCTTGCGTGTTGTCAGCATCGGCCGGCACCTACTACACTTACATATGTATGAAGTTACAACCTACACGCAACCTCAATTAGATGATTTCAAATAAATCTGCGGCATGGAATTGCCATCTTTTTGGTAAACGCAATGAGTTTTCTGTCACTTCAACTCTGACATCGTGATGCAAACGACTTCTTGACCAATTTAGTGATATAACTTTTAAATTGGAATGCTGTATGGGGAAACTATATGCTTTCAATGTGTCATGTTAAGATTTACTGTGCTCATTCGTTCGACTATAATCGTGGTCACAAGCCACGGCTGGTTTAATCGAATTGAGTGCGACTAAACAGATGAAAGGTGGACGGCGACTGATCTCATTTCGCCACCAAAATCCATCGTGTACTTTAAACATATTTCAACATGAGAAGGGAATAACCATTGGCTGTGTTTCCCAACCCAAAGGTTTCTTCAACTGAGACAAATTCATCGTGTGATCGCAGACAAAAGATTGCAGTTATATTTCATTTTGAATAAAAAATGTACTACATATAAATGCTCCAAATAAGGTTCCGTTCGTTGTATTCGTATAAATACGCCAAGGTAATGTACGAACATAAATAAATTGTCATTTCAGTTGACGTTAGCTGAGGTTAAATTCTTGATTTAAACCAATGTCGGATAGTATACAATCGAAAAGTAATGCCAGAAAAGACTTTCACTGAAAGAAACCATTTGTCACCAAGAAGAGCAATGTTTGAAGAAAAAGTTTTAGACAAGTAATTACAACATTCACAGATTTGACAAAACCACTTTTTATCAGTCATGAATAGGGTTAGTAAAACATAAGGATGTTCACAACGATGAACAGTCTCATCAGTCGTATTATCCCCTAAGAGTACCATAGATCAGTTCCTCGAATTTTATATGTACCATATCATCATAGAATACTCAAATAAGTTGGCTGTAACTAAGCAACTTCTATGTTGCTAATATGCTATGCTAATATTAGCCTTTCAGGAACTTCGTAAAATTGCGACTTCCTTGCTTTATTTTTAAAAATACAACAGAAATGATTGAAATCCTTTCTTGCAATTCTTAAAGGACTAACAACTAAGATATAATCTGCATTGTTAAACTCGAGATAACACTCAAAACAGCGACATTAATTTCACCAAAAATTTAAATGGTATCACACTTTTCATCCAATTAAGAGAAGTTGAGAGATTCGAGCTGTACAGCAAAGTCATATGGAACAATTACATAGAGACTGCTGCTGAAAAAAATCAATTAAGCTACCAAAGAAGCTTAAACAAAAATAGGGGTTTGATCTACATTATGCTATGGCGTGAGAAAGAGGATTCAAGCAAAAAACCGTTATTGACTAACTTTTCTATGTCTACTTTGGTAACTCTTCCATTTTGTAATAGTCTTAAAAAAGGACACTTTAATCCTTTGTCGATATGACTAGAATGGAATCAATCCTTAATCCTGACCATGACAGAATATCATCTGGTTTCCTTAAAAAAGACGCGTCCTCCTCAAATGGATAAAATTATGTGTAACATGATTAATGTACCTATCTGAGAAATTAAACTAGGTATTTCTGTATCAGCCTCCTCAATATCGCGAACAAGATCTTATCTGCTATCCTATGTGAACGTCTGAAACCCTTCGTCAACAACGTGATTGGCCTCTATCAGTGTGGTTTCAGACCAAGAAAATCAACATTCGATCAAATTTTCACACTTCGGCAAATCCTGCAGAAAACTCAAAAAGATCAAATCGATACCCACCATCTTTTCATCGATTTTAACGCCGCATATGACAGCATTTATAGAGACGAGCTATACGGACCCATGTCTAGTTTTGGCATCCCTGTCAAAATCGTCGCTTGTGCCGAATGTCGATGGAGAATTCTTGCTAAGGTCGGTAACGATCTCACCGAGATCTTTGATGTGAAAAAAAAAGACTTAGAGAAGGTGACGCGCTGGACAAAACTAAGTACATACTTATGTATGTATATGCTGTCAACGAGAAGGGACACACTACATCAACGAATTGGACAGAACTACTGACTTGGACTTTGTCTACCTCGGCTCTGCTAATAACATCTCAGCATATTTTAAACAAAGATTAACTCTTGCTAATCCCTGTTTCTTTGATGACTGGATGCTGAAGGAATAAGATAGACACTGACTGGAGTCAACTTGGCGATGTCTAGTGTTGTAATTGTTACTGATCATCAATTGTGCCATAATTATAAACACGAGTGTTGAACAAGAGAAAAAAGCAGCACTATAAATATGACAGCGGATGAAATCTCTCGTGGAGTCAACGGTGGCGTCACAACTTCAAACGGAAACATAAGCACATTTTATATAGGCTACTTTGACATATTCGGAGCTAAGGCCGACAAAAATTTCCAACAATAAGCCAGGTTTTGAAAAAGTGATGGTGTCGGATGAGCCCTTATTGGGCCAAGCGCGCTATACCTACGGCGAGGTCTTCCTCTACTGCGTTGTCCCTCCGTGTTTGAATTGAAGACTCTGCGGGTCGGATGATTAGTGTCCATTTTCTCGTATATTTGTGTACAGCTCGTATAGTTCGTCGTCTCTTACTACCTCAAAACTATAGCTGTCAATTGTGACGTTTTGTCCAATTCGTTGATGTTGTGCTTCTCGTTGACAGCATATACTTGGTTTAACCCTCGTTTACCCCCAAACCTATTTTGGCAGCTTCCATTTCAATACTAGCCAACGCCCCGGTAACAGCCCATCGCGTTGTACCAATTATGTCAATATCGTCTGCATACGCTAGTAGTTACACAGGGTTTTGCAAGATTGTGCCTCCGGTATTGGGTTGTGAGTTTCGCACAATTCTTTCAAGTCCGATGTTAGAAAAGTCACATGACAGCGTGTTTAAACCTTTTTTTGGCATCAAAGGTCTCAGTGAGGTTGTTACTGATTTTTATGGACCAGCTAACATTCTCAATCGTCATTCTGCACAAACGGTCGGAGTTTGGTGGGGATGCCAAAACTAGACATGGCTCTATATAGCTCGTCGTTATAGATGCTGTCATAAGTGGCCATAAAATCGATACAAAAGTGATGGATATCAATTTGGACTTCTTGAAAATTTGATCAATTGTGAACTTTCCTAGTCTGAAACCACACTGATAGGGGCCAATCAGGTTGTTCACCAAGGGTTTCAGATGTTCACGCAATATGACAGATGGAATCTTGTACGCGATGTTGAGGAGACTGACAGGCATACACTCAACTGACCATATCTTTGAAATGAGTTGGTGTATGCTCTCTATCTCTACCAGATCATTTTCCGCTGCTTTGAATAACTCGGCTGGTAAGCCGTCAGGTCCAGCACCCTTGTTGGATTTAAGCTTTGATATTGCTACCCTAACTTCGTTTTGGTCAGGTGGATTCCGTCCACCTATTCTTGTTCTTATTCTTAGTAATGAAAATTTTATTTTCAGATGGTTCATGTAAACTTTCAGAAGCTTAATGTATATGTATTTCAATCACGTTTAGGTTTTTTATTCTTACGAAACTCGTTTAAGCATGCTTGATTTTTGAACGAAGGCAATGCGGGAATATATGCATTTTCGAGGAATACTTTCGCTGCTAGGCATAAACTTAGACTTCTCAACCATGTCAATTTAGAAATGACACAACTATTTAGTACTGACAATCTGACTAGGATATTACGAAGAATAAAACCATCTAACCGACTAGCTAGTTAATCAAAAAGGGCAAAAAGCGAGTTATGTAGCATGATCACAAAAAGAGTGATTATTAATATAAAAAATTATTAATAAATAAATTGTAAATAAAAAGATAATCGGCAAAAGACAATTATCAGAAAAAATTACTAATTGGTTTAATAACTAGGTGCGATCAGGAAAGAGCTATAACACTATTTATGCTCCATCTGAACCCAGACCCACTGGGATAGGTACGTCTCAGCTCTTTGCTAAAATGAATAGATTAACTCGGAGAAAAAAAAACACAAAAAATCATACTTTTGACGGAACACATTATTTGCTTGGTCCTAAAATATTTATTACGCGCCGAGTAGTAGAGGAAGACCTATCTTCAGGAAGACCTGAAGATCTATCCGGCTGGAGAACATCCTTCTTTGGGATACATCTATTCAGGATTGATAAAGAGCTTTCCAGATTCTGCAATGAGCCTATAGCCTAGCATATTCTATGTAAAGAAACAGGAGTGACAATCACTATCAAGCTCCAACAATTTTTATAGACTAGCATGCCAAAGTATCATAGCAGGAGCTGTAAGCACCTGCCTTAGTCTGTATCCTGTGTTTTGTAAACATAAATGGTATATAGTTGTAAAGGGTCAAAGAGAAAAACTACTCAATCATATATGCGAACATACATACATACATATGTGTATGTATCATATAGCTTTGCCATTTGAATTTAGTAAGCTACAGGATCAGCATAACAGAAACACCTTAGACTCCAAACTGCGATACTGGAACTCATCTGAAAATGATTCAGGGGTTTATCGATCTAGCCATAAAACCTTACCCTCATTATCTGGATCCTAGATTCCTTAAAAATTTTATTAGAGAGAGTTTGAAATGAACTATTTTTGCCAAGGATAACACAGAGTAGGTACAAAAATCTTAAGCTTACTCTCTTGATATTCATGTCGAAATCCAAAGAAAGTACTGGGGCCAAGCAATTAATGCGGATGGAAAATATTGTGCACTTCCTCACAGATTTGCGAGTGACTGTGTTCGTCGGATATAGTAAACTCAGGCGTTATGGACAGCGAAAAATACATATGTACATACATATGTATCTTTTCTGACAAAGTTCAGATGACCTTGATTTTTGCACTATTTATTATTGTTGCGAATTTTTCTTGCTCGGTGAACCTTTTTTGGGGCTTTCCGAAATGTTTCAGCGGCAACCCTGGCTCAACCCCATCTACGTCCAGTCTTTAGCGTAATCTTACCTCTGTAAGCTTTTAGATAGTTCTGTTTTTTTTAGAACACTTCGGAACAGTTCCGCACATTGTTATCATATAGCAAGACTTAATACTGAGGTCGCACGTAATACACTAACATCAAATAAGTTAAGTTGGTTATACTTTAAACTTAAAGCTTACAATTTAGAAATTATTTTATTTTGGATCGATTTGACTTCGTTGGTAGGTTTGGAGTACCCTTTTGCAGAATTTTACTCTTTAGGAAGAAATATGCCTAAGGCAAGATATTGTTAGAGCGAGCAGTTTGTGCCCCTGTAAACTTATATTAAATAAAAAAAAACTTAAATATGAATTATTATAATAGGCATTCATTTATATATTTTTTCACAATTATTTGTTAAAACTTAAGTGGAAAAATTATAAAATTGTATGAACTATAATTATTTCCCTGAGTGTACGTATAATGCAAAAGAATCTATAAAAATGTGTAGTTACTCCTTTAAGCTGAATATAATTGAAAACTACAATAATTCCGCGTAATCAAACAAGCAACGATGACAAGCGTCACCAAACTCCCATCATTCATTCGTTTATTTAACGGGTTTGTTGAATAATTATAGTATTTAGTATTATTCCACAAAATCGTATATACAGTAGTACCGTACAATGAACTTAACGAATCGGCAATAAGTAAAACTGAGGTAGTGCTTTAAACATTCAATGGGTACATATAAGTTCGCGTATTCGACAGTTGTTTACCAATTTTAGTACAAAGACCTTACATTATCAAACCAGCTGTTCTACATTCAAGCCGTCAAAATAATATTTTATCTTTGTTAAATACTTAATACATATGTATGTACTTGTATTATTTATTTAGCGAAAAATAGCATCTCTAAACCTACGCAATGTATATTTAAATATAGATCTTCTGACAGCTTCTGACCAAGCACACTTTTCTGCTCAATGCGTACTTCAATAAAACGAAGAATTCACTTAGCCACTTGTTTGTCTGGATGTACATATGTATATGTTCGTTTTGCCCTCTTTTTAAGAAGTAGGGGAAAAAGTATCTCAATGTCAGTTTACCGCGCTGTCATTGAGCTAAGTCTCTCAGAATTCAGTTGACCAAAGCAAGAAAATATTTAAACATGCACACGCTTTGTGTTTTCTTACCAAATAAACCCTCAAAGCATATCAACATTAACATACCAACAGCAAATAGCAAAACAATCGACAAAAATCGCTTACTATCGGTATTTCGATTCGATACGATTGGTGGGATGTCACCGTATGCGGCGCAACAGGTATTCTCATTATTCGCCACAATATACCTGCCACCGTCACCGCAGCCGCCAAAACCTCAGGTATGACCACCATGCACACAGATAGACTGGTTTCCAGTGTATGGGGATGGAGAAAAACCGCTGTTATACGAGTGCGATGGGGCTCATTACCAAATTGTCGTCTGGCGTGTAAACACCTCAGCTTTGTTTCTCGTCTTAACGTGTATCGCTCGTTCGATTCGGTTGCGTGTCATCAACTGAAATATTGAACTCGGAAACCCCAACGGCCAGTGAATTCTTTACTGTCATTGTGACAGCTTCTGTTCGAAAAGGTAAAATGCAGCCTCGTCGCGGCACCTTTTTCCGCTTCCGAATACGCTTTGAAGTTCAAAGTTATCTACTCAATCAAAGCGAAGTGTGCATGAAAGTGAAAGCGGACAGTGTGCGTGTGCATTAGATTTAGGCTTATATAACCGGCTAGTGAAAGATTTAATAACGCTTCTAGCTTCAAATTGTTTGGTTCTCTTTTTTTTTATTTTTTTTTTGTTAGCAAACAGAAAACCGGTCATCGAAATTGTTTACATGTGACTAATGTAAGAATTCGTATCGATTTTGAAGCAGTTGTTATTCATGATATTAACACGATTTTAGATTTGAAAAAAAAAAATTATTTCTTAATTCCTGTCCACGAATAATTAATAAATATAATAATTAATATAAGTGATGATAAGTGTTTACAAATTTTCGATTAAAATATTGATTGATAATGTATCGAAAGTTGATAATTTATAATATTACGTTTCGAAATTGTGCAACAAAAAGTGATTTCAAATACTTATAGCAATAGCTGTTGGAGATCGACGCGTGTGTGACAGACCGGCTACTCATAAATACTGAACGCTACAATCAGACTTTTAGAGGACGTCGTCGTAGGAATACAAATCAGAATATGACTAAATATGTAAACAAATGATTTAATGTCATTCGATAGCTGTATAAATAAAAGGTCGCTTCTCAAAATAACATTTTAGTCTGTTGACTTAATTTTTGAAATTACTACGTTTTGAATATTGGCGGGACATTTTTAAAGAAGATTCAATATTTAAAATATAATCAACCCTCATAACACATGGAATAGATATATATGTACATAGTTTATACCGGATGTAGTTCTGTATAACTAATAAGAATGATTCTTTATTCCAAAAAAGACATTAAGGTTAAGTTCAAAAATAATACCATAAACAAGTTTGATTACTTTCGCAAACATAACTCTGAAGTGAACTCAAACCAGAGCTTGAACTTTATATCAACTTTTTCGTTTTCACCAAAACCGGTGAGTCTAGTGAAAAATATGCGAATCCATGCTAAATCTGATCAAAAATTGTGCATAAGGTTATTCTATGAATATGCTACAACTAGTTTCGGCATTACGTATGCTAGCGAAGGCCATTCTGCAATGGGTGGAGAGTATAATTTCCCCAGTCGTCTCTGGAGATGATGACCACTGAGGAAACGAAAGATGAGTTTGTAGAATATTTCGTCCAAGAATGTGCTGAAATTGTTCTCAAGCTTCACTGACGCTGGTAGGGACTGATGAACTCAACAAGGTGGATTTTGGTTTTTCGTTAAAGTTTGGATAGCGTTGCACAAGTTACCAATCGGGTCATTAGTTAGAATCGTTTGTAAACATTCTGTCATGCAAGTTCCGGCATATTTAGTTATCGGATTATACATTATACAGATAGTCAACCTAGAGGGTGTCACCCTTTTTATCCTCGAGAGAAAAAGAACCAGAAAATTCGTTATATGTACATATGTATTTATAAGTGCTTGCATGCAAATCAAATGGAGCCTCACGTACACATTCTTTCGTGAATGGGCAAAATCATGGGCTCAACCATCGTAGTGTCAAAAAATGAATACCAAGGGAATTTTTTTGTTGACATTCTTTATGAAATATATGAAATTGCAATTTGAAAGTCCTTTAACTCTTTAATAAAAGGAGTATGATAATATCTAACTGTAGCTTTGAATTCAGTGCAATAAGATGAATCAATTGACATAAACAAAAATAGTGTAGAACTGAATTAGTTTTTGGCATTCTTGGGGTAAATTTCAGAGGAAAGAAAACAAAAAGGAAATTAATTTCTTAGCTGACAACTTTAATATATCTATTTTTCACATGCATTCACGGATAGGGAATCATTGAAGATTATTTAGGCTCCGTCCATCTGCGGGTTTTAGCGAACAGAAGATGGAAAGTTGACTATCTGTTTAATTTGTGTCCTTGAAATTGCTATTTAAAAATAGCATTTCGCATCATTTTAGGGTTTATATATTGGTGCACTAATGTAGGCTTAATTTAGGGCTCAAAACCTAACGCCTCACAAATCACAACCATTTGTGAATCAATGTTACCAACCTTGTTTTAAAAAAGAAAACATATGCGATGTGGATTGAAAGTAAAGTAAATAGATTTTGCGGACTAGCTTGAATGCCCACTCCGTGAATGTCAATCCATTGCCCGGAGTAAACCTTGGAAGATACAAAAAAAATAGTAATATTTGGCGCAACAGGTCCATAGGAACCAGGCCCTAACTTCTCACAACCATTCGCGTTGTGCGTGTTATATTCTTCACACTTATGGTAGGGGCCTACTGTTTAATGCCGTGTCGGATGAACATATGTATTTAAATTTGTTTTGAGATGTTTTTTATGACAATTTGACTCTTGAATGTTTTTCAGACGTTCGCGAGAAGTGGGACCGCGAAAAACTTGTTGGTATTATCTGGGATTCGAACCTCCAGCTCAGTACTCCGACGCACTAACCACTGGTGCCACCAACACCCACCTTGGAAGATACTTCTTCAATAACTTAGAGAATGTTGGATCCTTGAACCAAATGGATGTCATATAAATTTAGGATCTGTAGGGAAATTAAGCGATTTGGTTTAGGTTTCTTACCGTGAAGGTTGACTAAAAATCTAAGTCCTTTACAAACTATAAAAATATCTGAAATTTTAACAAAACCATATTCCAGTCCACTTTTATAGGGTGTTGCAGTCCTTAGAATGTTGTTATACTCATACTTACATTCCATGTCTCTTCGCCAAAATTTTCACAAACGATGTTTTCGAGTATTCTTGCTTCCCCAAGTTTCCTTAGTAGGACTTTCCTAACGTCAATGAAACATGTCATGTGTTTGTCATATACTTTACATTTTATCCAATATAGTTAACAGGGGCTATCGTTGTACTTATGCAGGTTCGTAGAACTTAATCAGGTGGTTGTCCTATTCTCCTGTTCTATCCTATCAGTGCATGGCTGGTTTTCTAGTACATAAAGGTGTATCCACCTGTCTCCTGTATAGAAAAGTAGGATTCACTTAGGCTTTACATTCGGGATATCGTATAGGATTATCAATGTGATGTCTTAAGCTAAAAGCAATCTTCAGCTATGTTTTGGATCCATCTGTATTATTTAAACCGGAATGTTTGATTTTCATAACAATATCAAACCAAAATCTTAAGAGTTGTAAGCTTCTAACCTCACCTAAATACCTACATATGTGGGACCTACAGATTTTGTCATCCACTCTCTGGAGCATATATGGTATGTACATAATATACATACCTCTGCTTGAAAAATTAAATTGTGTTTCCTAGATTAGTATTGCGACCATGAGCGCCTGAACTCAATCCCCTTCTAATTCAAACCTTGAGAACTTTCTCATACAATGAGATGTATAAGAATACAAATTTATATGATGGTTTACAGGGTGAGACATAAATTTAGACCAAACAGTTTAAGTTTAGAAAGACACCAGCTCCGGAATAGGCAGAATTGAATGAATGATAAATGTGTTATCTATTCCATTTAAACCTGACCAATGATTTGGATGTCTCAGCGCTAATCCAATCTAAAAATTAAGTTAGTATAATAAGTCGACTGAATGAATTAACAAACGTAGGCATTAGAAACAGTTTGATGAAAAAAGACATCTTCAAACTTTCTGTAGATCAATCTTTGCAACATGTTACAGTAATAGTGATCCCAAGGCTCAATCATGTTATTTTCACAGCCGTACAAAAACAAAAATAAATACAAAGTCGTTTCTATAATTTTTTCTCGCAACAAAACGCCAAACATCTTTGACTGAATTTTCTATTCTTTTGGCGTGTCTACCGATAATGCAGTGTCATTGTTAACTGTCAGTTTTAAGCACTTTTCATTTTAATGGTAAGATAATTATTGTCGGCTCTGCAGATGCAAAATTGTGTGCTGCTCAGTAATCGCACTCAGCAATTAACTTTTTCTATGTGGACCTTATTTCGATGCTTCTAGCGCCTCAAAAGCAGGCTCTCTACAAATCTAGACTATTCTTTAGTTAAAATACACGTCCCTAAATTTTTTGTTCACACCAAACCTTCATCTACAAAAGTTGGTAAAAACTTGTACCTATTATAAGAGAGATCACCCTCTCAAATGACAATGACATACAATACAAAGATACTAATTACCTTAGGGAATTGTCAAAATTAAATCAAAATCTACTAATTGACAAACAATGAACAGAAAACAACAATTTCGGAACAATGAAACTTTATTGCGGTACATGTGCTAATTTTACACTACTTTTACTCTAAAAAAAAATTTAAAAAAATTACACAACGCAACGGAACGGAAAACGTGATTATATTACCGAAGCTAATTTTTGTCCAATTCATTATAATGGATAGTAATAAAATTTTTAACAAGAAGCTCCCAAAGACAACAAAACAAACCACAACCAAGAGCGGAAAAGTGAGAAAAAGTAGAAAAAAAACAAAAAAATTGACTGTAAGAGCATATTGCCTTCAAGTTCCAAGTGCGCTGTTCGAGTCTTGCATAACTCTTACAGAAGGCGCTCTCAGAGCTCTTACATACAAAGGGGGTATGTGGTGTTGGTGGTATGCTTGTAGCGATTGATGGTTTTCTTTTCCTTATCTTTTGTTTCCTTATTTATTTATTTTTATTTTTTGTTTTTAATCTAAAAAATTAAAGTGAAAGTCGCCGGTTGTTGAGTTGTAAATCTCAAATTATATTCCTCACTTCTTTTTTTTTTTGTTTTTGGTAAACAACAGTGCGCGCACACTCTCTGTCTGCTAAGCCGATCATAATTTAAAAAAAAGTCTGGAAACCAAGTGCAATTAAAAATCAAGGGGACAATACTCTGTTTCATCGGCATCAAGATGATGGTGGACCTAACAAAATGATCGAAGCATTCGCAAATCACTTGGGCAGTCACTTGGGACGTCACTTATTCTACTGGGCCACCGGTCAATCGGATATCTCACAGTTTGGCCGGCAGTGCGTCGATTTGATTAATAAATTCCATGGACCACTTGAACGAGGAGTTCAAGTACTCGACCATTTCTTAACGCTGGAGGAGGAAGACTTCAATGTGCACTGGGGCAGTGCGTATGCACACAATTATGTGTCAAATGAACCGAACGGTGATGGGAATCATGAAAATATACAAATGATACGTGCTAACAATACAAACAATACCAGTGGCCAAAGGAATAGTAATAGTGGTGGAAGCAATAGAAACAGCAACAACGACGCCAGAGGCATACAAAACAGTTACAATAATAGTAAGTACGAAATGACAATTCATTTTAGTTAGTATAAGCTTATTTCATAAGGTCTATGGAAATGCAATAATAATAGATGTAACCTTGAAATATACAGACGTCAGTGGCAGTAAAGTCAACAATAACAATTATGGTGAAATATTTGAATTGGATTTGAATTTACATTGTGTGCGTGTGTAGTTTGAGTGATTTGTTATAAGAGTAGCATGAGTCGCATATTTCTTTTTTATCAGGACATGATGAACAAATTCGTAAACGCAGTAATCTGCAAAAGTTCAACAGCATGTCTGATTTGTGCCTGCAAATCGAAAATATTTTTCGCCTGTTTTCCTGCAGATACTTTATTTTATCTGCACAATCTACCCGACGCCGACATGTTTACTGTGCATTTTTGAAGTTTATTAACGTACTACATTTTATGAACAGAGGTAATGCAGATCTTTGTTATTCAGACGTTTACGAACTCATAACTTCTTGACGAAGATGATGATATCTCACGATCGTCCATTTTTTACTCTCCAGAGTTGAGTGTACATTTTTGACAGTTGACTTCTACCCAAGTGAACCTCCACAGGTCCACGAGGCGGTGCCGCAGTATTTCCTTAAACTGATCATAAAAGTTACCTATTGATTTTTCATCCACCTAATGAAGCATAATTCACCAAACAAATGCTGTTTCTTTATGTGAAAATTTGTACGTTCCCCAACACAAAAATGTAAAAGAGTGAGAACACGGGAGAGTAAACGTTTTCCCCTTAGTGACAAAACTCCCGAATTCTTACCCAATAAATTTCTCTAGGTAATTTGTGTGCAAACTATCAAAACCATTACACAATCAACTGACAGATTAGTTCGGATATTTTTTTTTCCTCCCTATTATCAAATTAATTCAGGATTTCAATTTTATGTAATTTGGAAGATTCTATTGTCTTCCAAGCGATTTTTTCTTCCTCATACGCGACATTTCAGTTGTGACGGGTTTTATTGTTCGATACGTACTTTAACTTTCTTGACATTTTTCGATCTCTAAAGAATTATGCCCCATTCTCAGGAATTTATAATTTTACGATTTTAAATGCAGATAAGGGAACAGACTTTTATAATAATATTCTCACAGAGGAGGAATTAATCAATATATTAAATGGAGGCTTAGATGAAAATTGGAATAATATTGTTTGTTATATCAATTCTGCATTAAATTATAGAAAACTAATATTAGAAGATTTTAAATAAATCAATCAATGAATTAAAAAAGTAAAAAGATTTCTCTACAGACAGGCGGTATATCCCATGTCGTACGTTCTTATTATTCAATCCAATTCTTGTGAATAAGTACTTTGTAAAAATATTTGTTAAAAATAAAGGACTATTATTATTATAAGGGAACAGACCTAAAGTTTCAAGGTATAGCTCACTTAGTTGTACGTTGGTTTCTAAAACAAAACAATCGCACGTACGATCGGTTTCTGTCTATAGAGAGTTTTTTTCGACACTACTTGATTATTTACTAGAGAATCACTTATTATCAAAGCCGCTACCGCTTGGGTACTTCACATGACGTCTTAGCTCACACGACTTAAGCTATTGTCACTCATGGCGGTGACAAAAACAACGATTGTCCATTCATCTTACACATACACACAATTTCATAATACCTGGAGAACATATGCTGAGGAATGTGGGGGTAAGTAAGCAAAAGTTTCGACAAATGGGTACAACTTGAGTTTCGCACTGTCATCAAGTTCTTAATAGTCTTAGATAATAATAAATCTTAGAAAGATGAACGAATAAAAAACAGGGCTTGTTTATCTTTTTAAGTAGGTACTTCATTTTGGTTAAGAAGTAAGAACTATTTACCACCTTTAGAAAATATAAATACATTAAATACAATATAACATGAATTCATTTTATTTTTATAACACAAATACACAAAAGTTATGCAGAAAATTTATTTAGAGGTTTTCTCAAAAAAATTATTGATTGTTGTGTGTTTCTCGGAAGAAAGTTGCTTGATCACAGCCTTCTCTCTTAGATTTCTCAAGCTTAAAATTGTGGAAACGCAAATTTTGATGACTTAAATGGTCTGGCGCTGGTTTGATTTATGTGTAGAGCGTTCATCTTTTCAAGTACCCAAAAGTCAACCCGTTTATCTTTTAGAATACTTCAATGGTAAAAAAATTTCGTTAGTCTTTCTGGATAGTTCATTATTTAGAACAGTTCATCTTTCCGAGATTCTACTGTACATACATATATATAAATTAAGAATATACTCTTTCAGGGTGTTGAAAATACTCATAAGTGCAATGTTACATTGGTTGTTCTTTACAAGTAGGGCTTGCAAATACCACCCTTACATTCCAGGAATGGTCTTATCGATTTTTTTTTTTTTTTTTTTTCTTAAATGAAAAGGAATTTTAGGGCTTAACGACGACGCACGATGCGAAATAAAAAAAATTTTTTCGCAAATTTGATAAACTTTTTAATCTTAATAAACACACCAACAAATTTCTCTCTAAAATGTTATCTTAAAGACCAGTACTGCAAAAATATATATCTGTAGGAACCAAACTCAGATATTAAATAAAAATAATAACGTGGTGCTAAGTAATATTATCAAAAGTCGAAATAAGAGTGATGTAATTCACAATTTATATTTAGGTTTTATGATTCATAAAGAGTCAAAGGCTGGTAGGATGACAGAGGGCAAGAAACTTATTTCTTTAATTATCGTAACTTCATAGAATTCTCTTGTGCTGAAGGTCGTAATTTCTTCCCAACGATTAGAAGAGAAATTAGGAAATACGAAAGTAAAAAAACAATTTCGAATTACATTCAGGAATAAACTTTAGAGTGTAAGGATATGTTTACGTAGCGGAAAATAAGGGTTAAGTCTGTTTCTTGAAGAAACCATAATTAAATTTGACTATATAAAGAATAATAAGTTTTGTTTTCGGAATTTTCTCGAGTTTTACCAAAACATAAGTCCAATTTGTTCAATTTGTTGAGATAGCCATTCGAATTTTTTGAATGCTACACAAGTTCAACTGTTTCTAATTGTGCTTCAGAAAAGTTTAAATGCACTACTTTGGCGGAAAAATAAGCTCATTCCAAACAATCGATTGGAAACACTGACCAAAAATTTACTTCTTCTAGCAAAGAACCAAAGAATTCAGCTCATCTTGTTTTTCCAATGCTAAGTGCAAAATTCGACGATTGACCAGGTGCATAGAATTACTGACATAATCGAGAAAGAATTTAAAGAAAAAAAATATATATTGAGGGGTATTCCTTAACGTCTCGCAAGCCTTTGATAAGGTATAAGGTATTGCACGATAGCTTAAAATGCAAATCACGACGAGCTCCTCCTCCTATGCCTATACGATATTCTACAGTCATATCTCGGGAATAGACTCTTTCGTGTTAGACATGGAAACGAATACTCGGATCTCAAAGAAATTTGGACGGGCGTACCGCAAGGTAGCGTTTTTGGGCTGTTTCTCTATCTGTTATATACTCGTGATATACCGAAAGAAGATGGTACTATCCTTGCTTCGTTTGCCAATGACACCGAACGATCGAAGAAACGAAGCCAAATACCTGGGAATGACACTCGACGCAAAACTGAAATTGACTCTGCGCGTGAAACATAAAGCACTCGAAATCAAATACATTTAGATAAATGTACTGTACCGACAACAAACTACTTTTATGCAAGCAAGTGTTAAAACCGATGCGGACCTACGGTATACAATTTTAGGATTGTACCAAGAAAACAAATACCAATATTTTACAAACTTTTCAAAATAAAGTGCTTAGGAAAATTGACCAAGCCCCATGATATACTAGAAACGACGATATCCATATAGATCTCGAAATTCCTACAATCGAAGCTGAAACTATAAGTTTCGCCCGAAAGCAAAGAAACCGACTAATTGGACAGACATACATATGTACATACATACATATCAACCATACAGTCAACATTTTTGAGGAAAGCAACTTATTACTCCGACCACAAAAAAACGAAACCTTTCGAATTGGCGAGATATGGATTAACCTTAAATTGCGGAACATACAGGATCTTTTATTGGAAAGTAACCTGACAAAAGTTTTCATTTCGTGATAAAAAAAAATTGCTTGATAAGTTATATCTTATTTGCAGTATCTAACAATTTATACCGAAGGGTGGTGTTTTTAATCAGTAAAAATCTGGCACACGCGCTTGCTATTCTCATATTCACCTAACCTCGGATAAAAATCTTTTAACGATACAATATTTAAAATATAAGCTGGCCTTTAGTGTGTTAAATGATTAGAGAAAAAAAATCTGAGTGTTAAGACGTAAATGATCATAAATGGGGATTTTAGGTGGCCCTCATGTCTAAATAAAACGTGTCAGGCAGTATTTAATGCACGCATATGACATTTTAAAGCAATAACTTCTTGAAAAAATCAGTTAAA
The DNA here is from genome assembly GCA_905220385.1 of Xylota sylvarum. Classification (NCBI taxonomy): domain Eukaryota; kingdom Metazoa; phylum Arthropoda; class Insecta; order Diptera; family Syrphidae; genus Xylota; species Xylota sylvarum. The sequence goes on along the minus strand of LR999958.1, from coordinate 66,114,620 downwards.
GCACTATGACGCAAGTGAATGGATGCACAACTTGTGGACGTTGACTTTAAATATCATGCACTTTTGTTACCTAGCAAAAAAGGAATACATAGACTAGCTTCTCACAACCATTCGAATTGTGTGTCTTATATTCTTTACAGAGGCCACCCCTGTTTAATGCCGTGTGCGTAGTGCAATTTTTATATGAGAAGCTATTTCACGACAGTTATACTCTTGGATGTTTTTCAGACGCTCGGGAGACCGAAAATTGTACGAAGAATCGTTCGCTCAAAGCGACCGAGGATATCTTCATCCACTTTAGAGACAGTCCAAGCCTCAGCAAGAATAGTATGGAATAGTAAAGCAGGAATAGTATAATCAAGGTCTTACACAGTCTCCTTAGTTCTTCGCGATAAGGCTCTACTACTCAATTGCCTTCTTATCCCAAAGAAACAGCGATTGGTAAGAGCTATTAATGGTTCATTGAACACAATAAAGAATGAACACATTGTTCGAGCAGACAGAAGAGCTTAAAAACTAAACGAAGCCAGAGTTCGGTGTTCTAAAGTTTTTCTGAAGAGTCTGAGAATGAGAAGTAGAATCTTTTAAATCGTTTCCGACTAAATTGACTCGGTGTTAGTTTCTAATAGTTGTGTGTCTGCCTACTACAGTAAAAGTTTCTCAGGTTTTAGGCTATTATTCAGTCGATTGGCATTTTAAAGTGTGGCGTCCTATTCGACAGAATGGTTTAGATCTTATAAAGGGATCTACAACGTCTTATTTTGCGATTGCATCTGTTGTTACGTTGCAAAATTTTGGTACACTTTCTCATGGAGGTTAAATGTGTTTTTTTGTCCAAATACTTCAGTGCCAGTTTCTTCTTAACTTCTCGACCAATCTGAATACGTTCTTTTTTGCATGATTGTGCAATCCATAGACTGTAGATACATCGTTCTAAAGGGTGTTTTTTTTAATCGAGTAGTAACTTCAGACAGTTATATCTGTCAAACTAATTGTCAGATTGCACACTGTCAGTGTCATTTTTATTCAGTAGTCTTTATAATTTTATCGTGATGACATAAAGGCTTCAACAACGTTGCCAAATTTAAGAAATTTGGATCCAATATTATGGTTTTGTGTGCCAAACTTATAAAACACTTGAACCATATTACACCCGACATAATCGACCATCTGAGACCGCTATTCGCCATATTGTTGGTACGTCAGTAAGCAAAATTATCACAATTGGAATGAAGACAATCCACTTGAGATTATCGACACGCCGTTACAACCCGAAAAATGGACAGTTTGGTGCGGTTTGTGGGCTGATGGAGTCATCGGACCATTTTTTTCAAAAATTAAATTAATCAGCGTGTTAGGGTCAACGATATTCGCTATAGAGCTATGATTAATGACTTTTTCGTTCCCCAATTGAATGGCATGAATGTGGAAGAGATGTGGTTCCAGCAAGATGGCGCTATGTACCATACAGCAAACGAAACAATGAACTTATTGAATGAAACATTCGATGGCCTATGTTTTTGATTAGACTTTTTTTTCAAACTTGGAAATTTTGAAAATAAACTAAAATCTTATGGACATTCAGATTTTTTTTTGACTTTGAAAAGTTCTACACTACCAAAAGTTACCACAGTTAGAGAAACGCTTGCCAAAAACAATCAATCATCTTTTGATGGGTTGCAGATTTTTACTGTTAATGTTTCTTTCTGGTAATATTAGGTTGTATCAATTGGTCCCTAATAAGACAAAATTGCAATCATTTTCACTTAGCTTTAATGGAATAGTAATAAAAACAAGTATATTAAATTTGCGCTGACTCAAACTCATGCTTGTTGATTCCACAAAAACCATTGCAAGCTATAAATCACACGAGCACGTCTGAGACAGACTGAAACCGTCACCATCGCCGATATTGGATATGTGTGAACTCATTTTATGATTTCAGTAACCAGTGCTACTCTACTCCAACCTCAAGAATGGCGTAACCTATCAAAATTATTTACACTACACATTCAAACTTAAATTCTTTCTCTTTCTTTGATTAAATCAAAATCGATAGGTTCAAGTTTTATTCAAACGAAAGACCTGTATGCACACCCAACTGGTTTGTTAACCCCAACTTGAATACGCTTTATGAGGAAACAACAAAATCAACAATTTGCAAAAGCACAAACAAAATATGCAACAATTAATTTTGAGATTTGAATAGGCCCGACTGTAGGAAGTAAACCAAAGAATAACGATAATCTTATTCTCAAGGTGGGTATTTCCAAATTGGCTAGTGTCTTCCGGACACCTCCAAGCGCTCTCAAATATTAATTATCTACCTAACGTTAGAAATCACTTAATCATAGACAAAGTAAATCTAATTGTAAGTATGTCGCCTGCTGGTCATCGATCAATCATCATTTCGTATTTCAAAACACATCAAGCGATTCATTGTTTTGACAATGCAAATAAAATGTTTGCACGCAAGTTGACGTGCGTTTCTATAATTTTGTTTTTTTTTTTTAAGTTTTATACTTTTGAGAATATTTTTAAGAAAACCTTTTGATTGAGATATGTATAAAGATATGACGATCACAGACGAGAGGCTTTTTTCGGTCAATCAAAAGTCAACATTAATATTCCAGAGACAACACATGTTTCTCAGAGAATCATTTCGCTTGCAATTCACGTGTAGAGGGAGATTACTATTGTCTGACTCACGTAATCGCTTGAAAAGTAAATATCCCTCAAGAGCTTTGTTACGAAAGAGTGAAAATTGATTTTTTTTTTTTAAAAGGCAGCTAATTGACTGGATGAGTTAAAGTTGTTAACATATCTAATAATAGTGCGCTATCGAATGCAAATTAATTAATTAGACATACAAATTTTCACACACCATTTGATTTACATATACATACATACACTTTGTGTAAAAGGAATAGCCGCGCACAGGTCGAATTTTATAATTTTTGTGGATATTTTATACGTGTACTATCATTTTGTAAAGATGGCATTTTCAAAAGACAGTGAAAAACCAATATATGACATTTTGGCACTTGTGTGAGCAAGATGATGACGCAAATGTATTATAACCTCTCACAGCCTTATGAAATACATACATACACACATGAGGTTTCGACTCTGCTGCGTAACAATTTACCAACATAACAACAGTGGCATTACAACAGTAGTTCATTCCAAAATATGTACATTCATATGCAGTCAAATCCCTCTTGTTCGAATTCTGAGGGAACAATTTTAATTGCAGTGTCAGCTTAGGGGGCTTTCTTTATATGTATAATGTAGAATCCAAAGGAATAGAAGCATTGGGTGGTTACACTTAGACCAAATTTTTTTATAACTGTGGAAAAAAATCGGCCACCAGCATCGGGACCTACATCGAAAATTCCCAAATGGCACAGGAGGCAGAGCAATCAGTTTCGGTGTGAACCCATGGCGAAGACGTAAGGCTCGTCGTTTAGGTATCAAGCCAGTTTGACCCGCTGACGAAGCTTTTTATTGTACTTAAGTCAAGTTTAGCTAGATCATTAAGGTCTTCGAAGAAGTATTCGCCTACGGTTTTCCTTATCAAACCCGATAGAGCAGGGCAGGTACACAGAATATGTGTTATAGTTTCATCCTCTTCCTCATCTCTACAGCTTCTACAAAAATCATTGAAGGGAGCACCAAACCTTCTGGCAGGTCTGCCTACGAAATATTGCCCCTTGAGGGCGCCAGTTATCTTCCTTAGATTTGTCTTACTGACGGTGCACAGTTCTGTGCAGATTTGTTTAGAAGAGAGACATGTGGTGATATTGTCCATTGGATAGTGTTTACCATTCTGACAGCTGCGGTATCTAGTTGAAGGGAATACAAAGAGTCCTAACAAATTCGAGTTAGAGCCAAGTTTCACTAAGGAGTTGGAGAGGAATTGGACATCTAGTTTCCGTCTGAAACCGATGGCGTCCTACCCTTTCTCCTTTGTATTATCCTTACTAAAATGGGCGTGGCATAAATTCTACATTTTTGGATTGAGATACCTGAAAGTATGTAGATGTCAGTTACAAAATATCATCAAAATAGGTTTTTTTATTTATACGCAGGTTTCTACTATCATCAGGGCGTAACATACGCTATTATTTGATGGATGAAAAGTCGCAGGAAATAAGATGATAAATAAGCTCCAGTGACCGGAAAGGCTGGTATCAAAAGATCCAAGCTCAGGATCCCACTGTGCATATTCTAAGGTACATAATGCCGCAGTTAGTCTACAGCGCATGGATAGGAATTCCGAAATCCAGTGTCTTAAGGGCTGCTTGGCTAATCTCAGATAAAAGGTGCATATCTCGACACTATCGAGGACAGCCTGGAAAGCTATTAAATCAATTCCTAAAGCACTTACCCTTGGAATCATTTGGGAGCCATCGGTATAATAAACAATTCTTTAACGGCGATTCCCCCCTTGTACGACTTATGCGGTCTTAGATCTTTATCCGAACATCAATCGAAGAGAAACTTTAGCCTGGAGTACAAGATTTTACCTCTGAAATTTCTGTAAATATAGCCATGTTATTTCCCAGAAGACGCTGGGTTTCCGCATGAAGAACTCCATAACTCCATAATGGTCAAATGCTGTTATAATACATTTTGTGCCAACGAACTGGCTAAAAGAGAGTCGCTGTCCAAATTCTGGATATACAATGCGCCATCAATTTAATAGATACTTAATCTATAAAACAAGATATTAAAAATATAAACGCTGAAGAACGCTGAACTGGAAGGTTCGAAGTTGTATTCCCAGTTAATACCAAAGTTTTTTCCATAGTTCCAGGTCCCTGGGAAACATTCAAGAGTATTATTGTCATGAAAAAAAAATTTTCAAACAAAACATTACTTTCGGACAGGTCATTAACAGTAGGCCCCTTCCATTCGTATAAAGAATATAATACACACAACATGAATATTATTGGGAAGTTAGGCCCTGAGTATTCGTTTTTTTTTTTTTTTTTTGAGAAAAAGACTAGATGCACTTTGAAAGGATGCAGGCTTGATAGGATTGACGACTATTAATAGAACTGATCAGCTTGACGCATAAGCCGCCCGACAAATCTTAAAAAACGAGCAAAGCATTGCGCACTTCCTGTCAATTCAGCAAACACTTTTTGCATTAATTTTGCCAATAAGCCAAGTTTTGGCTGGAATATTTCTTCTGGCGATTGCCAATTTTTTTTTTTTTTATTTAAAAAGATGATGTCAAATTTTTTTAATGTGGATTTTCCAAACTACCTTGCCGAATTTGGTATGATATGACGTTACTCATCAAATAAGTCAGATCTCTGAACGCCGCGCCATCCAAAAGTGTGACCACCTAATATGGTTAAACACGGAATCGATTCTGTAGATTTTATTACTCCAGGTTATAGGTAGTCATGAGCGAATGACGTTGCAACTAACCACCTAACAACATTAGGCATTCCAGAAGTGTACTTAAGAGTAGATAAAATAAAATAAATACGTGCGATGAATTGTCTTAAAACCCTTTCAGGCGAACAAAGCTCGAAAGTTATTTCATTAAGATTAAACAATCAGTTAAAGAGAATAATAATTAAATCAGAATGAACGATAATAATTTTATTCAACAAAGCAAACGATTTTCGGATTTCGGATTTTTGTGTTATTGACATTATTTTCATATTTTTTTGGCAAAAGCGATTACCAGTGTCTGTAAAGCGGAAAAAAGGTCAAGTTCATCGTAGTTATGAGGCACTAATTGACCACCATACTTACAGATACAATTATCGATTCCGACTGTAAACACACATAGCATGGGGGATTTGTTGTATAGGCTTTTATAGCTCAATCACAATTCGTTTGGCAACACTCATGCCATTGAAGACGGAATATTAAAAATGAGTTAACGAAAGGTTTATAGCGACAAATAAACTATTCAGTGGAAGTGGTTAATGAATTTGTAAATATATCCGCATAATTATGAAGAAGGCAAGCCGCGCTGTAATTTAAAACAGCTGCTGATGGTTTTCTTGTCTTGTTTTGCATTACATATTGGCGTTTTATTTATACCAAGTGTCATATTTAACTCTAAGAAGTATCCTACTGAAACTGATCCACAATAAGCTGATTTTTTTTAAAATAGCATACTTCTACGACTGAAGCGAATTATAAAGCCAAAAATTGTTTGTTTCTAAGTAATATGTACGTAAAGGCAGAGAAGATTACATGAAAATCGCCGCTAATGTGTATTGCATATATTAAACGATTTTGTACTTTTTTGTGCGAGTTTGTGTGAGCTATTTACTATGGACTATTTGAACTCTGGTCACGTGGTTATTAGCAAAGAACTAGGCATATTTAGTGGTTCTTTTTGCAGGATAAACGTGAAATTTATTATTTCACTGATTTGTACTTCCGCATCTCAGATCATGTGATCTCTTGAACATAATTTTTGAACGGATTGTGTGAAACTCGCAAGCCAACACCGGAGGCACAATCTTTCAAAAATTTGCGCAACCGAAGAAATTGAAATACCTTATTGACAGAACTCAGAATGGTGCCAGAAATGTATCAACTAAGTGTGAGAAGCTACGAAAGTGGGGTTGGCAGCTCTCACACACACAAACACACAACGTCGACAAATTGAACGTAGTCGGTTGTCTGCTACATATAAGGTCACGAGTCCACAGGTGCCACTATGCGTGACATTATACTTTACATATATCATTTCCCTTAATATGACTGCTAGTAGGAACTATAAACTAAATATTTATTAGTCAACCCCATGTTGAATATTCATGTTGCACTCAGCTCCATTCAAAACGACCCTTAATACATTGAACTTCCTATTAATGTGCTACTATGTAGTTAAATATATTAATGGCACCGTGGTTCAGTGGCTAATGCGTTGGACTATTGAGTGAATAGTTCGAGATTCAATTCTCAGGCATATTGGTCACGCCAGAATCTTATCAACTTTCCAGCATCACCGACTACCGGCACGTCAAACTACATCGGCTTCCTCTGTATCTGATCGACAAAGCAGAGCGAATCACATCGACAGTCTCTAATAAAAACTAACTTTAGATTTTGAATTCTCTTGACCCTTATATATATTTAGAACTTTTTAAAATCGACGCACCGCAGGTGAAGTGGTGATCAGTGTTAAACGTTTTGCTCAACTTCATTATTCAATTTCAAATTGTTATCTCATAACGTTTTTATTAAAATTCTTTAATTTCGCACTAACTTATACACAAACCAACCCAGATGGCAAACATCTAGTACAATTTCACAATTTGTTTACATTTTTCACTCAAACAACGCCCCCGATTGTTTTCATTTTGCGACAACTGAAAATATCAATGCACCCAGCGTCACCAAAGTGGGGGTGTTTATAATTTAATTGTCAAAATATTTTCATTTCTGAGTGACTTTTCTGTAAAATGGCTTCTTTCGTTGTCTGGACCTTTTCCAATTAGAGAAAAATTTTCATTTTCACTTTTTCGCAGTGAAAACTATGAAATTATTATGTGAAAAGTATCAATTAATTAGCATTTGACGGCAAATTAGAATGGCAACACCAAATTCTAGTGCAAGACTTCCATTAAAATCCGTAAAAAGAAACCAGGAAAGCATGTCGCATTCACAAATCCAGGCCTGGATGAATGGTGAGTAGTAATAACAACCAAAAAAAGCTAAAAAGGATACAAATATTACAAGTTGGCTCTTGTTTCTAAAACAAAATTCAATTTTAATGACGCAAAATACACGCACTAACTATACAGTAAAGTGCATGCTAAAGTGCAACTATCGATTTTCCCCTCATTCAACGAAGAAGAAGAACATGGAAAGACGACGCCGACGTAATCAATTATTCTCAAGTTCAGTACATACGATCGCTAGTTGTCTGTCGTCTGCGTCGTAATTGTACATATTTGGTAGCGGGGAAGATAATAAACAAAAGATAACCTTGAAGAGTGGCAAGGCACTTTACCACCTCTGTTATCAGTGGGGAAATAATAGATACACACCATGCAATAGGAATATTTCCATCTAATTATTTAATTTGTAGGCGAACAATGTGTGATTGGGAAACAGTTTCGTTTAAAAGTAGCACTGCGTTTGTAGATTGCTATCAAAGTCTTGGGAAATAGCTATTGGGAAGGTCTTCGGTGAAGAACAGTCTCAAAGTCATAAAACTGTACAGTAATCGTTGTCATTTTAATGCTTAAAATGACTTTTATTTTATTTTGCGAATCAGCAAGTAGAAAAGAAAAGATAAACGTGCTTGCAATCAGCAGACTCTGAATTTAACTTTGAAATCGTCAGGGTGCAAATGACAGTCAGTAAATTATTAATGATTTAGATTTTTCCGCTGAAGTAGCAACACACAAACTATTATCATTGTATGTATGAATGTACATACATATGTATGTATATAATGTACATATGGAGAAAAGCTTAAAAGAAAATTTACGAAACTGAAGTACAAAATTTGAAATAAGAATAATTGAGTATGGTGTGAGTGAGTATGGATTCCATTCTCTTCATTTTACAAGGCCATTTGTGTTTAGGGCAATTCTTTCCACACATTTGAAGAAGTTCCTCAAACTTGAGATGCGATATCTTAGATTTGTTAAACAATAATGGAATGTTACCAAAATTGGTTGCAAAATATATTCGAAGGCAAGTTTTTTTTACCGAAGATCTGCTACACTAAATCGGCAGCGAAACAAAAATTCTTTTGTGGATCAGATGTAGCAAGTTGTGGTTCTGCGGTATTCAGAAACCAGGTCTAAAGTACGAAATGAATTTAGATAAAATCGAAAACAATTGGTGTACTAAACTAAACTGTCCAAAACTAATTGCAAATCGTTTAAGTTTAGTGTAAAAATGGGTAGTCGCTAGCAATGGTAAGGACCGGTTTAAAAAAAAATGTGTAATGCTTTTACTCAATATTAAAGGTAAGTTCTTAGCCCACAACAAAATCCCGTCGACCATGGAAAACTTTTAAGAATCTCATGTAAACGAAGCAATCGGCGAAAAACAATGAACTTAAGTGCAAAGGTATCACCTAAATTAATAAGGAATGTTTTGAGTAGTAAACTATCACGTTTCGTCGGTATTGATATGATGAGAAAACGTGTTACTTTCTCTTACAAAGTACAGTAAAAGAGCTACTATCCTCGAGAAGAATGTATCAAAGTTACAGAAATATCCATTGAAATTAACCTACAACAGCTGCTGTATTGTAGGTCTTCACAATTTTTAAAATACAGTACACACACTACCCAGTGAACGCTTATTTTTAAAACAGAATAAATCAGCTACAAAGAATATACAATCTTTCGAACATGAAAGTAGATGAAAAATTTATTTTTGTTTTCAAACGGTTACAGGAAAGTTAGATTTGGTTTATGAAGAGAGAGAGACTCCACCTTGTCACACTTAGGTCCTTGTTGACCGTTGTTGTCCAATAATGGATTCATCCCAGTTCCTGTACTGTGGTTCTTCCTTAACGGTTACAGGAAAAGGCAATGTAAATTTATTTAAGTTTAAGGAAATCATACAGAAGTGTCTACTTTTTAGAAATTTAAAATTCTTTTTCTTTTTGTAAAAAGTAAAATGTTTTGTTTCTATTTATATAAACATGTATGTGTTCTTACTTACATACATATGTACGTATGTATGTACGTAGGTATAGGGCAAGAATTACTTTCCTGAAAAAATTGAAACTCGTGATTTGATTCGAATTTGACATTACTAAGATGAAGGAAGTCCAAGAATGTAGCTCTGCCAATTCTGTCTCTCTGTGACTTCATTTGCACCCTAAATGTGTGGGCGGATTTGCTTGGCATAGCATATGGCATACCACGTATTTCGCAATAAATACGTATAACAGCTATTTCTTGGCTACTTCTTCGGCGAACAATCTCGCTCACAAGAACAAGCCCGTTTTTATTAGTTCACACCATCGCGAGCCTACTGTTTTGAATTCAGTCTTGTGCTTTGTATCCAAAATGGCATTACAAATTAGATTCTTTATTGCGTCGCCTTTTTTGTAACGCATCATCAAAGGGAAAATCAAAGGGAAAAGATAATTTCTATTAAAATTTATGACACCGGCGATTAGAAGAAAACGCATTACCGGTTTTATATAAAGATTGCGTACGTCTCCAGAAACACAATAGACTTTTGTATGAACACCGCCTGTACGAATAGTCAAAGCAATACTTGAATGTGTTCTGATTACACGTGCGTCAAATAAATACGTCCAAATTGAATCGGACGCAAACATATCCAATTTATACAGTTGCTTTATTGTATATTTAGGACGAAAAGAAAGCACAATATTGTACAACCGATGAGTGGGTTTCCCCAGTTGCTCGGTAGCTTTAGACCAACTGCAGATATCGATATTTTACCAACGCCAGGGAAAGGCCAGGTACTCGTAGAATAAATGTATACTATTTAAGGACCAGAGTTTGTAAACTGTGGTTGTAGTAAACACAAACTTTGACTAGCCACTGGTCATAGGAATAAAAATACAAGGTAGTAATTCAAATCGTCGTATATTTTTCGGAAGGATTTGTTGCAAGAATAGCGGACAATAAAATGCCATTATGGGAGTTTAAAACTCAAAAAAAAATCGTCGGAAAGATATCAGTAAACCAATAGAAGAAAGTATGTACGTCTAAATATAGAATATTAGTCATATTAGTGATTCGGAGCTGCAGATAAAGTCGAAGTACCTTATATATTATGAGCGAATTTTTACTATTCCAACTACGGTTCAAAAACAGCTATTTACAGTGATTTATTTTAAATATCGTGTGTAAACTTTAAAGGGCTGCATCTTTATGAATAGGCACACCTCACACCTTAACCAAACAACCGTCTCACCATTAACGCCCATATCGTTTCTCATACAAAACTTAAATTTCCAAAATTGTTTAAATAATTCTACCACACACTGTACTATTTATATTCACCCCTTTTCAGTGGAAACAATCAACAATGGAGGGATACTTTTGTCGCCTCCGCACAATTCTGCAACACACCAACAACAACAGCAGCAGCAACAACAACAACCACAACAGCACCATCAGCGGGATAATATACAAATTACGCAACCAATTAGCGCCCCATCATCACCATTGGCATCGCCTGGTGCCATAAGCAGTTCACCATCATTCTGCCTTCCGTCTAGTGGTGGATCATCCAATGCAGTCGACACAGCCGATCCAAATTGGCAGGCTACCAAAGCTACAGTATTGGAGCGTAACGCTGCTATGTTCAATAATGAGTTAATGTCTGATGTTAAATTTGTTGTGGGATCTGACGGTGAGTTATTTCAATTATTTTCAACTCAAACGCTATTATTTAATTTTGTATACGTTCAGATAATATTCAAACAATTCCCGCACATAAATATATCCTCGCAACTGGAAGCTCTGTGTTTTATGCAATGTTTTATGGGGGATTGGCTGAAAATAAGCAGGAAATTAAAGTGCCCGATGTTGAACCATCAGCATTTCTTACATTGTTAAGGTGAGTGGAATAGAATAAGGTGTCGAAACTAAAGGTCGAGTATATTTGAAGACAAACGTTTTGTTTGTTTCAACTACAATTTTTATTTGAGAGAACGTTTTTTTTTTAAAACAATTGCTGGCTATATATCTGATTATATGGCTTGCGAGAGTTTTCTTCAATACAAACTGCAGAGTTCATAAGAAAAAACAAGTTTTATAAACACGTAATTTGTAGCTCCGTTTTGTTCCTTTTTATTTGTAATGTGAAAGTGAAATTGTTTTTCGAAATTTTTCACCAGCAATAGGGAGCAATGAACTTGTCAAATTGTTATATAGAATATTTTGTTGGAGAACTCTCTTTCGCTGTGTACTAAATTCGATGTTTTTCAAAAGCTTGTCGTGGAGGTCTTATTTTCGCCCTGTTTTTGACTGTTGCCGTAACTGTGTATGATTAAAGACAGAATAGGGAACTTTTAACAGACGAAGACATTCAACAAAAAATGAAAGCAAGAGTAAATTTGTTCAGCAATGATGGACAGCAAAGGGTACTTATCTGAGGAAACCTAACTTTCAAATAACAGTGAAACATGGTGTCTTTATGTCATTACGTCTACAAGCGGAATTGGTCAAATGGAATTTATTGAGACAGCCATGTATCCTCTTCGTTGGTTAGAAATATTAAACAAAATTCAACGACGACCCGTAACATACAGACCACACAATCAATGTGGCTGCTTTACAATGCCCGTTCATGAGAACAGACATGCGCATTGTCTTTCTCGACATCAACACAATTAAACACCTGTGATTAGATTTAAAGGAAATAAAGAAAGATCGAGCTAAATCAGCAAAACCTCTTTAGCAATTGCGACCTATCTATCCAAGTTCATTACTTGTTATAAATACTAAAAGTTTGCCAAAAATGTAACTCCTTTTTATTTGGACTGTGTAGTAAAGTTGCTGTACTGCATCCCATTAATTCATGATCATTATAAACTAAACGAACTAAACGAATGAATAAATGGAATTCCTTAATAGAAAAAATTTTTTTATATATTTTTTTTTCTTTAACAGATATTTGTATTGTGATGAAATTCAATTGGAACCTGATAATATTCTGGCAACATTATACGCGGCCAAGAAATATATTGTGCCACATTTAGCCCGAGCGTGCGTTAATTATTTGGAAGTGAGTTTAACGGCAAAAAACGCCTGTCTACTTCTCAGTCAATCCCGTCTATTCGAGGAGCCAGAACTGATGCAGAGATGCTGGGAAGTTATAGACGCACAGGTAATAACGCAACATTTTTCTTCTCTTCCACTCTATGTGAACTATTTAATATTTTTTTAGGCGGAAATGGCTATTAAATCTGAAGGCTTCGTAGATATCGATTTGAAAACTTTTGAATCGATTCTATCGCGAGAGACTCTAAACTGCAAAGAGATTCATCTTTTTGAGGCTGCCCTTAATTGGGCATTGAATGCCTGTCAAAAGATGGAAATCGATACGACTGCCCAGAATAAAAGAAGTGTCCTAGGACCGGCTTTGCATTTAATTCGCATTCCCACAATGACATTGGAAGAATTTGCAAACGGAGTAGCACAGACTGGAATACTAACATCCCAAGAGACGATCGATATATTTTTACACTTTACAGCGAAGGCTAAGCCCACTCTAAACTATCCGACAAAAAGTCGTGCTGGACTGAAGACACAGGTTTGCCATCGTTTCCAATCGTGTGCTTATCGTTCTAATCAATGGCGCTACCGTGGACGCTGTGATTCAATTCAGTTCTCGGTTGATCGAAGAATTTTTATTGTCGGCTTTGGATTGTACGGATCATCGACTGGTGCAGCAAATTATAGTGTCAAAATTGAGCTTAAACGTCTAGGAAGGACACTCGCCGAAAATGATACGAAATTCTTTTCCGATGGTTCGAGTAATACTTTCCATGTATTTTTCGAGAATCCTATTCAAATTGAACCAGAATGCTATTATACAGCCTCTGTGATCCTCGATGGTAACGAGTTAAGTTTCTTTGGACAAGAGGGTATGTCTGAAGTGTGCATGGGTAATGTTACATTTCAGTTTCAATGCTCATCGGAAAGTACAAATGGCACTGGGGTGCAAGGTGGACAAATACCTGAATTGATATTCTATGGACCAACGACCAATTCACCTTTGAACAGTCCCACTAATTCCCATTGCACAACACCATCGGGGAATTGTGATGAAGGTGCGATGGCCGCGAATTAAATGGAGGGTTTTTATTAAAAAAAAAAAAAAAGACGAAAAAAGTTTGGTATTTTACTAGAAATGAACAAAAAGACTCGAATAATTTTGGTTTTCCTTTTTTTTATATATATTTTCTATTTGTATGGATTTTTTTGCCTAAAAGGCAACTTGTGGAGGGCCGATGTAAAAACCGCATGGGTAGCTCGCAATTTTAATCTTATTGACATAAAGGTGTTCGTTTTTGCTATTATGGATATTTTTAAGGAATAAAATTCTAAAGAAATATTTTTGCTTGCAGACTTTGATTCGATTTGTTTCCCATCATGCAAAGAAGAGGTGACAAAGAACAACATTTATTTGCTTTCTAAGACTTATTTGAAACTTTCCTAAATATGCACAACATCTCCCACATAATTCCTGTTCTTTGCAAGATGTGCCTTTTTTTTATTTTTTGAAAGTAAAAAACAAAACTCAAAAAGGCAATCAAAAGCAAATTCTAAAAAAAATAACGTATAAACTAAAACACAGTAAGCCGGATAATTAGAAGACAAGGTACACATTTATCTATCTACAATTACATACAATACTAAAATGTTAACAATACAAACAAATCTTTAAAATATTTGAACTACATTATTTCAACATTAGTTCGTAAGTTAAATATAAAAAGAAAAAAGAACATATTTACTCAAAACCAAAAAGTTAAGAAAAAAAAAAAAAAAAAAACAAATAATCAGATATTTTAAAAATCAGAAGAAAAAAAAATTGTTGAAAGTAAACATAATTCTTATATACATATGAACAAGGAAAACTAGTTCTGTAATTAACCTCTCTTTTAGAAAGTTTGTAGAATTTTCAGTCTTACGTACATACTGTTTGGGCAGTCTTGATTGGCTTAATGGTACGATGCATGACACAAAATAAATTTATTATGTACTATGGATTGCCCAGATAGAACACGCCATATATACAGTAACTTATTCAATTGCACAATTTTTGTAGGTTCATAATCACAATATTAAAACATTATGATACGTAATTAATTTACAATGAGTTTTGCATTTTTATACTGACTTTTTGTTACTGAAGCAAATGTTTTATTTTAATCATTTGAATAAGCCAAGGACCAGTTTTAGAAAACAAACATAATAAACAGTCAAAGAAAATGAGGGCAAAAGGGGACGCGTTACATTTAGTTCAGTTTAAGCATTTTACTTTTATAATATTCATTAAACATTAAAACATTTATCTAGTTAAAATGATTGTGTTTTATTTTTAAAACCTATGACAAAACTATTAAAAATCATAGTTTTGATACGTGTGTAAGGCAAACAAAAGTCGCTTCTTGAATAAAATAAGAAACATGCATAAGCTACAAAACATTGCACCCTATTCCTATTAAGCCGGCTTTTTAGTTTCCGAATCCATTTTTTTTACAGGTCTCTCACGAACCTTTAAGAAATATTCGATACTTTATCTACCTAGTTCTGCCATAAGTTCTTTTACACAATTTTCAGCGCTTGTCATCAAACTTACCCTACGAATAGAACTTTTAACCATTTTTTCAGAACACATGCATTGTCTAATAACGAATAGAAGCCAGTTTGGTTACAGCTGGATTTATAGCGATATATTAACATAGAGTGGGGCGTTAAAGAAAATTGAATCGCAGTTTCTGCACTGCATAAGTGCAGAAAGAGTGCTGACCACTCAGAAGCAGAAAATGGGATATATAAACCAGGGTAATCTTTTAACTCCTTAATTGAAAATTAAGTCAAAAGATGGGAGTGGCACGCGGACAATGACCTCAAAAATATTGTTTACGAATGACAAACTGTTTACCATGGAATATTTTTTAACAAACACAACAATAGCATTTATGCTGCATCATCAAAAGAAGCGAAAGAAGTTGTTCCAAGGGTACAATGTGGGACCGTTTCCGTCATGGTTTGGTGGCAAATTTCTCATCAAGGTGTTATATCCCTCCATTTCTGCGAAAAATATGTGAAAACGGGTGCTGTCCCATATGCAGCACTGCCTGCTTTCAAAATCAGCAACCATTCCTAAATGCAAATTCAATATGACGACAAAATGCATTACGAAATGCATTGTGTACGAATATACTGCGCAAAAAATAGCAACTGCTACCGTTTTCAGTTTAGCTTTAAAATTATTATTATTAGAACTTTATTAGTGGGTAATAAATTACACAATAATATGGAGATATAGCACTAGCTACCTGGGTTTACGGCTAATTGTAAAAGTAATTTAGGTATCAAAATTAATTTCAGATAAGAGACAGTAAGCATAATTTATGTTCTTTATGCGCATTTTGGTTGAATTTTGGAAAGCAGCAAACATGTGCAAAGTTTACCAAAAAGATATGCTAGAAGATGTGAAGAGTTCAACTAATACCCTTTTCAATGGAGAAATGGATCTGTTAACAGAACTCTGTTCTGCCATACAGGGCCAAAACCACCCAGGAGTGGCTCTATAGCTCTAGAAGATTGACCATCGGGAAGCCCAGATTTATATTCACTGGATTACTGTTTTTGGTCAGAATTGGACAGCATGACAAATGTACTCATTTCGAGTGACATAAATTTTTAAAATTTTATATCTATCTTATGGTAAGATGCTCCTTGAATAACATATTCGCACAACAAACCGTCAACCAAAAAACCAGCACACTAACTCCAATGCAAATACAGCTATCATTAATTCCAGCCGCGTTGCAATTGATCTTCCAAATACCAAAATCTACAGCAATAAAAATTAAGAGAATAAGAAATTAAAATTTCCGATATACATACGTACATACTTATACATTTTTCGAACAAAACGTGGATTTAATATCATATGTCCAAACTAACCCAAATATCAAATTGTATCATAATTAGAGAAAATCGGTTTTTATTGAAACCAACCGTAAGTATCCTTAATTTTGAGGTTAAAGGTTCCAATTTCGCCTCGAAATGTATCCTCCCCCAGATGTAATTTAAAGTCAATCCGTCTAACCGTTTAGGTTCCAGTCGAGCATACAGATAGAAATAGGCAGACCCGTTTTTATACCCTATCCTAAGGGTATATTAAGTTTGACACATAGTTTGTAACTTAGAGAAATAATCGAGATAGACCCTATAAAGTATATATATTCGTGATCAGCATCAATAGCGAAATCGATTGAGCGATGACCGTCCGTCCGTCCGTCCGTCCGTCCGTCCGTATGTCACCGCTTTTTGGGCCTTAAATTTTGAGCTAGGACGATGAAATTTCATATCTGGGCTTCTGAGAAAGAGATACAGTACAAGTGTAAAAATTTTTGAAATCCGCCCACTGCCACGCCCACTTTTTCATAACTTCACTTAATTGTATGAAACCGAAAAATTTTGATAAGACCAAATATTTAGGCATTCAGATTCCCTACAATCCACCCATACAAAAGTTTTGGCCACGCCCACTTTTTGGGGGCGTTTGCATCACAAAACCGATTTTTTGGCCTTAAATTTTTAACTAGGACGCTGAAATTTCATATCTGGGCTTCCACGAAAAAGATACAGTACAAGTGTAAAATTTTTTTACATCCGCCCACTGCCACGCCTACTTTTTTATAACTTCACTAAATTATATGAAACCGAGAAATTTCGTTAAGACCAAATATTTCGGTATTTAGATTCCCTACAATTCACCCATAGAACAGTTTTGGCCACGCCCACTTTTTGGGGGCGTTATCATCAAAAAACCTATTTTGATAAAATTTTACATGTAAAATCCTCAAACGTTCGACATTATAGCTATATTTGAGTACAATATGCAATTTGGCCACGCCCACTTTATAGAGAGGAGGATAGGGTATCATACGATCCGTTCCAGACGGATTGTAGCTTTTCTGTATGTTTTTAACTGTTTCCCACAATTGGTTTGTAAAATACTAACCCCTAATTTTCTCGTCAGTCCATCCCACTAGCTCTCAGTGGAATTGAGATCTGGGGATTGACTGGTCCATGGAATGACAGACACGTTTTGATTAAGAAACCAAATGGAAGCATTTTATTTTCCAAAATTTTCCCATATCCATTTTTTGTCATGATGTTAGTAATACGAAATATAGGGCCGACACCATACTATGAAAAGCAGTCCCATACCATGATATTTCCCGCTCCGTGTTTAACGGTTTTCTTTATATAGCCAGGGTAGTAATTTTTCCTTTTGGTCACGTAACATATCGTAAACAATTCGAAGATAATAAATTTATTTTTGTCTCGTCACTCTAAAGGATGTTATGCCATAAAAGTAGAGTGCATGTTAGCAACAAAAACAGAGTGACTAAAAGAAAAGAGCACACATCCATTTTTTGACCAGCTTTGTACATACATATATACATATTTGCTTTTAATGATTTTTTCTCGTTGCTCAGTGGTTCTGGTTGAACTACTGAGTGAGAGTTTGAGGTTCGATTCCCAGACAATACCAACTTTTTTTTTCACTGTTCCACCTCTTGTGAGTATCTGCCAAATATCCGAGAGTATAATTATGATGAAATAGCTTCACACGGCAGAAAAAGAGCCCTTGGTATGATTAACGTGTACACAGAGAATACATATCTACAAACTCTGCACCGAAACACAAGGACAGTTTTTGTTTTGAGAAGCTTTTTCATGACAGTTTTACTCTCGGATGTTTGTCAGACGCTCGCGAAAGGTCGCGGCCGTAAAAGAAATTTTTAGGTGTTGTCTGGGATATGAACCTCGAACCCCTCGCTCCGTAGTCCAACGCACTAGCCACTTAAGCCACAGACGGCACTATCTTCAACAAATCGGCCCGGCTGCGGAAAAATCTGTCCAGCCCATCCTCAAAACCTCAAAAGAAAGCTTCCATGTTCGAGACTGCAAGGAAGGCTGAACCTTCGTTTTACGGATGAAGCTATCGCGGATGCTAGAGCGCTTGGACTGGACAACGAGGAACAACGTAGACGGGATCGAAAGAAGTGGATGGCCCTTGCCATTTGTAAGATCTTATCGCCCGAATTTCTTGCTAAAACGATTGAAAATGCGGTAAAAAGTGCTCAAAAGGTCATCCATTAATTTATGTCGATTCATTTTAAAGATATAGGAAAACAACATCGGGTGATTGTTTTTGGGCCACCCTGTATATATAAATACAAGTTAAATTTTGTGATTAAACCCGAAATATTGCTATAACAGTACAGTATAACAGCTACTGAATTTCCAAACGTTCTAGAGAATTGATTAATTAACTAAGATTTACTTTGTATTACATATATGTACATATAAGGACATACCAATATCTCTATCTAGTAAAAAAAAAACCAACGAAATAAAAAAAAGTAATTACAATAAGGTAAATGAGATTTGAACGCACCCCTTGACTGTTAACAGCAAAACACTCTTCACTCGCACCATTACAGTGGCGACGCTGATGGGTTAAAATTGAATGATTAATCACACTCAAAGAAAAAAATTAACGAAAAACACACTACCGAAAAAACTAAATTTACTCTCGAATTATAAAAAAAAAAAAAAAAAAATACTCACCAACTGAAGGAATGTTTATGCAAAGTGCATTCGACAACTTCAAGTAAGTTCTTCCCAACTCATAAGAGCAAATCTGCTGCACGTCACTTATATCCACAAGCAGATCTAATGAAAAATATTTTCAAAGGTCAAAAATGCAATAAAATATACATTTGTAACTCACGCGAAGTCCCTTCTGTGCGGCAAGTGATGTAGACACATGCTGCATAAATATGCGTACTCTTCCGACCACGAGTCAGATGTCTCATTAGAGCCATCCGAAAAAAATTCAATGAGGTATCAATGTAGTGTTGAGTCAACTGAAGCTGATGGCACAAATGAGTGATCTCTTTCTTGGCCTTTTTGATGGTAACCTCACGCGACTCATTACCCGAACCGACTTGGAATTTACCATAACCATAATTGGTGGCACCGCCTGTTGAATCGGCAGACACAAACTGCCCAACCATGGCAGCAGAACCATGACCAGCTTCTTCGAATTGTACCTCGGACACAATCAAGTTATCTTCGAGTACGGAACCGCAATTCGTACAGACGGCATCTCCGCGAGCATTGTCGACTTCAATGTCCGTCGAACCACAATTCTTACACTTCACCCCGGACATAATTGCAGTTATTATTTCCCAATTGGATTTGTCGCGAAAAATACAATCAATTCAATGATTTGCCTAAAGTGCACATTAATTATACGAATTCAAAACAAAATTCCACATGTATCCGAGAGAAATCTGACCATACTTGACTTCAAAACGATTCACGAATTGTCACTGTCAGCGATATGTCAAAGTCTGGAAAGATTAATGCCCCCTGGTCGTTCTTGTTGCGGATGGGTTTGTGTTCGATAGATATGTTTGCTTAAAAAATAAGGTACAAACTTCATAATGCATTAGGAATTGGTTGGATTTATGATAGAAATAGTTATGATAAATATATTATGAAGTATATAACGCATAAATGAACCAAGCATTTGGAATAAAGTTTAAATCCTCAATCTTCAGAAAACTGCATATGTATGTTTAGCGAGATTTACCGATGCATATCCCTTTTAATTGCCTTTAGTCGCCAAAAGCGCGGCTTTTACCTAACTGCCTCCACTTGCGCACTCGAAGTCAGTCAAATTGTGCGCGAAACCTAAGACGAGGTCTTTCTCCACTCCGAATCGTTAGATTCGAAGACTCTACGGGCCAAAGCATTTATGTCCATCCGTTCTACATGTCCTAGCCATCTTAGACGAGAGATGCGCAATTTTTTGATTGAGTTGTTCTTGCTATACAGCTCGTACAGTTAGTCCTCCAAAGCCCGTCAACGCGAACGTAACCGAACATTTTACGAAGAATGTTTCTCTCGAAGCAACCGAGGATTTCTTCATCCGCTTTAGATACAGTCTAAACTTCGGCGCCATACAGCAGGACCTTGATGATCAAGGTCTTATACAGAGTATCCTCAATTCTTCG
This sequence comes from Xylota sylvarum, assembly GCA_905220385.1. NCBI lineage: Eukaryota > Metazoa > Arthropoda > Insecta > Diptera > Syrphidae > Xylota > Xylota sylvarum. The sequence goes on along the minus strand of LR999958.1, from coordinate 66,093,841 downwards.
GGATATGACTCTACTACTTAATTACCTTCTGAGTCCTAAAAACCAGCGATTGGCAAGAGTTATTTTTTGTTCAATTTCTGCTAAGATGTTATTATCAGAATTTATAGCAAAGCCAAGGTAGACAAAATACTTTACTACCTCAAAGTTATAACTGTCGATTGTTACTTTTTGTCTGATTCGCCGATGTTGTGTATCTATTCGTGTTGACAGCATATAAGTACTTGGCTTTAATTTCATTTACAGCTAAACCCATTTCGGCAGCTTCAGTTTCAATTCTATTAGCTTGTCTAAATCCTTTTTTTACATCAAAGGTATTGGTGAGATCGTTACCGATCATGATGGAGCAGGCAGAATTCTCCATCGTCATTCTGCACAATCTGTCGAATTTGGCAGGGATGCCAAAACTAGACATGGCTCTTTACAGCTCGTCTTTATAAATGCTGCCATATGCGGCCTTGAAATCAATAAAAATATAATGGATATCGACTTGGACTTCTTGTGTTTTTTCTAGGATCTGTCGTTGTGTGAAAATTTGATCGACTGTGGACTTTCCTGGCCTGAAAGGACGCTGATAGGGGCAGTTCAGGGTATTGACGAAGGTTTCTGGGGTTCCAGCAGTATGGCAGATAAGATCTTGTACGCTAATACCTCTGTAGTTGGCGCAATTCAAAGGATCCTCTTTCTTGTGGATCGGGTAAACAATGCTAAGGTTCCATTCATCAGGCATACACTCGTCTGACCAAATTTTAGAGATGAGTTGGAGTATGCTGTCTACCAAGTCATCTCCAGATGGCTTGTAGGCCATCAGGTCCAGCAGCCTTCAATTTGATCAGGTGGACGGATATTTTGACTATCATCGTCTATGTTGAATGGTTCATTCTATCGGACAGCGGGATTTTGGTCTTCGTCGCCGTTATATAGTCTGATTTCAGCTTTTCGACGTTAGTTCTTCTCTGTCGTGGAGCTTGCGATGTCTGCATTCGTACCTTGGCAACAAGGTAGTGATTCGATTCGATGTTGACTGCTTGGAAGGTTCGGACATCCAGTATACTGGAGGCATGTCTTACATCGATTCCAATATGTGACCTCCATTCCCCTTGTGAATAATGAACAATAATAATAATGAACACGAAAATTCCACGTGCAGATCCGAAGGCCGTTGGCTGTATTTATCCGAGGCTTGTGTGGTTTTTGGAACTAATTTGGTTTTTTCGTGGTCGCACTACCTCCAACTTGGAGGACCAGCTTCCTTTTATATTCCTAAGACAAGGGTCCAGACTTCCCAGAGTCAGTTACCCGCTTTGGGTATATGAACGCTGCCGTTGGTTTCAGGTTGAAAGCAGGAAATGGCTTCCTTCCTTCCTTAGGTGGCGCTACAGGTCGGGGCCAACTTGGGCCTCAACTAACAAGCCTCTCCAGTTAGTTCGGTCCGTAGCTAACTGCCTCCAATTGCGCACTTAGGAAATTGGAATACAATCCAAATTCTCCGCCGTTTCCCGGCCCTCTAAGGAACGAATTCATCAAAAGACACTTAATACTTTTCTCCTCTTTTTGAAGCCCCATATACCTAATCTAACCTAATCCTGAGGAATACACAGTGCTCTGTGCAGTTTGGATGAACTATATATTCCAGATGTACACCGGGTTTAGACAAGATCTTGCTGGAGCTAATTGTGGGTAAGATGTTCACATGAAATGAGCTGAATTTAGGATTCCTGAATTCTACATACAAGCTATCTGTATTCCCTACACTTAAAAACTAAAGGGTTCATTAAGATTTTAGAGCTTTTCGATTGGTAAGTTTCAATAATTCATACAAAAACACGAGTGCCTAATAATTTTGTCTATTGATGTATGTTAGGAATGACTCCAGCGTGATCTTCGAAGTACTAAGTACGCTAACAATTCAAATTCAATATTAGAGTGGAACAGTCGAACTGTTAATTTCATGTTCATCCAGATATGATCGAACACAGCTGACTTTTTGCTTACATCAAATTTAGTGTCACCTTCTGAAAACAATGAAGGTTGTTAGACTCCGTTTGATTGCTTTGGCTTCATGACTGTCTTATTTCACTAGTCCATTCCATACGACAGCAAAACTTTTCTCCTAGCAAAAACAACTGTTATGGGTGAAGATATACAGCTGTTTTGTACCCTGCTATGGGTTTTAAAATCACCAGACAATTTGGTGGATCATTCGTAATATTATTATCTATTATATCATGAGAAATATTAAACTATTCGTTTGTTTAGTGCCATTACAGTGCTTACAAGACATGAAGGTAATAGCTTGTGACCGCCTGTAATTTAGTCAATATAATACAATTGAAATATTTAAAATATTCAGACTTTATTATTCTAAAGATTAGTTATCACGATTATTTACATGCAATAACACCATTATTCCTCGTAACTATCATCTTCTAGTTTAACACCGTAATAATCTTTGACTTTGATGTCTTTCGCACCACCATACCAGTCCAAAGCGTAAATATGTTCAATATCCAGAAAGCACAAATAGAAGTTATGTCCTAAAAATAAATATTTGAGTTTAAATAAATTAAAGGCTAAGTGTTACCCACTATCAATCCATGACATTGCTGCTGGATGACGGCTAATAAACGCGTTCCATCCAAATTCAAAGGCCTTGTCGGTTCTTTTAATCTACAATGAAAATAAATCATAAATCGTACTTAATTTATTTTTTAAACTAATTATACCTCAATAATTTTTCCACTTATAATAGCTCTAGGGCATACAGGTTCCATGGGATCTACATCCTTTCTGGAACAATTACCGCCTTGCTCGCTAGTGAACAGTAAAGTCACTTTGTTGTCTTTTCTCCAATCCTTACCAGTAAAATCCAAATCGGTTAAGAGGAAGAATATTTTTCCAGTGGAGGGACCACCTTCCCTACTATCGGATATCGACACTACATTAACCATAGGGAAGCCTTTCAGTTTTTCGTCTGATGAAATGCTTGAAATAGACGCCCAATTTATGTTGTGAACAAGTTGTCTAACTACTTTCGCATGATTTCTTGGTGGTAAGGAACGTTGTCGAAAAGCAGCGATAATCTCGGCATCTTCGCTAGCTGAATAACCAGCTTCGGTGAAGTGTATTGTGAGAAATGCTGCCAGAAATATGGCAAGGAAATATGGTTTTCCACTCAGCTCCATCTGTAATTGAACAAAAAATTGTAGAGAAAGAAATGATGGCTCTTGTAGGGTATTGCCAACATACGTACATATGTACACATGCACAAATTTAAAAACGCGTGTGTACATGCATATATGTTACGTACCGGGTTCGCAATCCTCACAGTACAATTTTGAACTCGGTACGAAGCATACATACATATACATCTTTACGGATGACTCCATGATGGATGGCAGAGCGAGGGCCATATTAGTCTGGGGAAATATACCTCAGTCTATCAAGCCGAAATGATTGCTCTGTTGGATCACCTGAAAGAGGGTTGGGTTGAGGGTAGAAATGTTACCATAGCACTGAACAATTAATTAGTGATTAGACGCATGGAGCAAACAGATATCTATACATCACTGGCATTGGAACGTTCTCATAAGCTCAATGACTGCTTATCTCGAAATGAGATGACGCTGCTCTGGGTGAGAGAGAGGGCACGTAGAGACTGAGGGTAAAGAAAAGGCGGACTCTTTGGCAAAGCAAAGGTCAACCTCGGAGCTCTCTGGTCCGGAACCGTTCACTGCAATTGACAGAAGGATGGTAGAATACCTGATTAGCAACTGAGCCGCGGCGGAACACCAGAGAAGGTGGTCAACCTCGTATTCGACACAGTGGTCTGTTTCGTAATCTCTCGAATAGTATATATATACATACATATACATACAGAGTCATAGTATACACAATGTGTATATGTATGTATGTACAAACGTATGCATACATTTATAGTACACGTTACATATACACATATACATACACATTTCCATGTAAAAAAAACGTAGCTTTCAAAAAAGTCAACGGTTAGGTTGAAGTGGCTGCAAGCTATATCCAACAATAATACGTAGGTCAATTTGTAATTGCATAGGAATCTTGCAAAAAAATTCCTACCTACTCGCTAAACCAAATAGAGGTTCTGATGAAGCGCAGGAGGCTTAATATCTTCACGTATCTGATCGCCTAGGTCGTTGTAGTAGTAAGTTCTTAAGTGAAGTTTTCTTTCTTGGGAGTGATACAAAAATAAAGAATAGATTCTGCATCTTTTTCGTCCATACTACAGATGTCATACGCCAAGACTCGTGGATGGTTACTTATTAGACACTGCTCGGTGTCTGTTTCGTAGCTAGTCCACCCAGGATTATTTCTATCGATTGCATCCAGCTTTAATTAAAGTTTCAATGTAGCGATCAGTATATCTACATTTTTCTGAAACGATGAGTTCTATATTCTCATTTCTGATGAATTCATCAGCTGTACAGTACAGTTCCCTAGAATGTCCGTATGCCTCGTCACCCTACAGAAGTTATCATCAAAATTTAGGCTGGGCCAAATGTAATCAAATTCGTTAGCTGCAGATGAAGATGAATCAGATGAAGCAAAATGTCCAGTTCTGCCGTGTAGTGCTGTCGTCGAAAGTGCACCGGTAATGCACAAATACGCTGTTCACTGGACTTCACTTAGATTATCGCGGTTTATGGCTAAGGCAGTCTACTTTACAGCTATACCGTATATGAGTATCGATCTTTTTATATGCTTAATACATTTCTAACAATTTTTATTCAAAATATCTGAATGTTTGAACTTTTAGCTATATATGTGCATACATACGTACCTAATTTAAAGCATAAGGGATAGATATCGAGTAAACGCTTCCATTTTTGTGAAGTGATCTTAAGTTACAGATTTTCAGATCTCGATAGAAAATATAAAGTTTATAAATAGCAAAATCTAAACCGTATTAATAATTAACTTTTCCTCCCGATATTTTGTAGTAGTAGATGACCCGGCTTTGAAAATTCAGATCAAAGAGGTGCACGATTTTAAAATCTAAAATTGATTAGCAGACAATCTGAATATATATTCTGCAATAAACTGTACCAACAAGTTGACCAGCATTATCAGACGTTTTAAAACCGACGTTTTTCATGTCGAGTTTGTGCTAGACTTGTTAATCTAAATTTCATCAAAAATCATTCATCAACCACTAATATTTCTTATTACATGTAAATTTAAAAAACAAAATTCCTGCGATTCAATTTGATTACAAAAATTTCCATTCGAAAGGCTAACGTTAATACTCGTATACAAAACACTATCTCCGCAGGTTTCACAAACATGTATGTAGGTATGTACATACATATATTTGAAAATCAAATAATCGTATAAGACTCATTATCAACAAATATGTATAATAAACCAACAAGTGTGTACATTTGTATAATACATTACATACTATGGTTAGTAGTGGTATTTCAAAGAAAATGAATTCAGTTATATGCATACGTATGTACGTATGAACGTAGTAGGTACATATTTGATATTTTGTACACTGAAAAAAATAAGTTTCAATTTCAACTTCTGTTTTATTGTCGTGCCCAATATTTGCATTTTTCAAGCGTCACAACAAATATGAATGAAATTTAATGAAATGGAGAACTTGGTTAATTTTTTTCCCTCCCATCAAATCTGACTCAAAGGCAAACATTTTAGGTAATTTTAAAAGGTCACGTGAGCCAACCCGCTGGACGCAGAGTTGCCGTTTTAAAATTGTTCTTACAGTCAGATTTGACTGAAAAAAAAACAGTCAAAAAATTAAAAACCAGTCAAACAAACAGTCAAAACAATTTAAGCACAAAACCAGCTAAAAATCCAGCCAAGAAAATATTTTATTCGCTATAAAATAATTTATTTTCTTTCATATTTGCACATATGTATGTGTGTACATACATATATGTATGTATATATTTACTCGTATATACTCGTACATTAAATTTAGTTTTTAAAAAAAAATAACAATAAGAATAACACGCATAGCGTCTAAAAATTCATTCTAATAGTACATTGCAAAAAAAAACATGAATAAACTTTCTGCGAAATAAAAATAACACAGGCCCTTATTGCGAGTATCGATAATTGATAAATCATAACAGAATCCATTTTCATTCACGTATGGATACATACACATTATTGTGAAGTTAAGTTTAAGAACTAACTAACTTCCGACTTTAGCATTAGATGAGATGGCTAATCTTGGTAGATCAGAGTACGGGTTCTCATTCGCAGCATCTTTGTAGTTGAAAACTTTACACCAGAATGATTCTGTGCTTGAAATATTCTCTCAGCTCGTGAGCATAGGACTATCCCACTGCGAAAATTGTTTCCAAGTTCAGAGCAAGAATAGTAAATTCACGGTAAAAGTTTTTCTTCTATTTTTGTTTTCTATGGTAACTTTGATTTTTAAAAGGTACTGACTGGAAAAAAATGACAATTCAATACTTTCAATAGCAGTAAAAAAATTAAATCCAGCTAAAAAACTAGCCGGCTGGATTTTAAAAAATCATCCAGCTAAATTCATATCAATCCAGTCAGATCTGACTGGAAAACAGTCAAAACGGCAACAGTGGCTGGACGTAGTAACTTGTTTGTATAGTTATGTATAGCTAGGGACTGCTAATACGATCGCACTCATCGTGAGAATTAAGAAGTAACACTTGTCCAATTTGTGAGGCTAAATTAGAAGAACAAAGTATAACTCCAGAAAAAAAAGAAAAATGTACTGATATATGTATGTATGGACCCGTGTTAGAAGGAATGATTCACTAAAAACAAAAAAAAATGTATCGTGAAATTCCACAAAACACTAGTCCAAAGTTCTGATAGAGCAGCTCATAGGTGCTCTAAAGCACAAAGCTATGGCGAACTCATGTTCTATAACTAGGATCAGACAAACAGCGACCAACTTGCGGTGGTGCGCGGAGCTTAATGCTCTTCGCACAAATTGCAGGCGGTTATTCAATGGAGCCATTCTAGATTGGGAATCCTACAGGTAAATCCTGAAGGCATATATGTATGTAAATTTGCACTGAGAAAAGGATGAACTCTAGAAATCAATCAAAACTAAAAAATATATTTTTTTTCTTAATTTTCACAAATCACAAATATATGTATGGATGTATGCCTACATATTTATGTATGTACCTTTTAAACAACCTGACATAAGAGCCCTTTCTAATCAACGTCGGTAAGGGAGATTATTCGACGGATCCAACGATAGCTATGTGAATTGGACATGAATCGAAAAGGAGAATGAAATCTCAGATCCGACGGGTTCCAAGATAGGGGATATGTTTATATAGAGCGCTCATTTTAAGTAACATGATATATTAAATCACTTATTTTATGCACATTTTTTATGTTATCGGGAGCATTTCGGGGTGTACATAGCCTAATAAGTTTATCAAAATACATACATACATGTGTATATATGTATGTATGTACCTATGTACGTACACTTAAAATAAAGAATTACATGTTTGAGTAGTACAAAATATTTGTACATCTAACTCAAGTGATCTAGTACGTTGAATGCGTTTGTTAGATATTTTGTAAAAATCACACATCGGCGCATGAGTGACCGACGCTCTTATCGAGTGGTTCTGTGTGTGTATAAGGAGGGTAGTTCTCGTAAAGAAATCAAACAATTTATCGTCACTCATAAAGCGAACACAGAATAAAGAAGACGTGTTCCTCAAAATAAGAGTTTTTGTATTTTTGTTTAAATTTGCTATATTACAGTCCACTTGCTTTCAACTATGCATATACATATGTATGTATAAGACAGCGTTTTTAACGAGCGACTACTAGTGCGCTATTCAGAAACTCAAACCTTTCTTAGTTCCTGCAAACAATTTAAAGCAAAAGTTTACCATTCAAATTAACCTTTAGGAGTGCTCACAATCATCAAATGTCACTTTTTTTCATCCCCTACAATTTCAATTGTATCTATTCATACATGTGTACATATTTTTATGGATATGTACATAACCATGCACATACATACATATGTATGTATATATATAAACATTGTTTTATAAAATTAAATTTAAAAACAGACCAGGTGTATGTTTGTATCATATACATACATACATATGTATGTATCGACATTACCGTATCTATACTTGTTATCTACCTACAGTCATCTATTTATGTATGCTATACTGAAGTCATCCCTTTTATTACAACTCTAATGTTTAAAAAATCTGTTACGTTTATCCATTTCCGGCAGATATTTGCGAATAACAAATGATAAGTTTATTTTTAAAATGCATCTCTTTGTTCACGAAACAAACAAAGGCATGCCGGCTTCGCTACTGTTGACCCACGATATGCGTCGCAAATAAAAATGTTTATCATATTTTTTTTCACACGCGAATGTTCTTTCTTGAACTCGATTATAGTTAATTATAATATTTTCCTAAGAAGCAGACAAAACAAAACAAGACTCTATTTAGCACGTACGCCGATAAGAAAGTGTGAATCTTCCAGTCGTAGTTAGTAATAACATTTCGTGATGAGTAAATATTTGTAACAACGCTAAACAAAAACAAAAGAATAAAAAACAAAGGACACTCACCTTAACAAATATAGGCAGAAAATTAAATCCAAAGTTAAGTGGTGCAACAACTTTATGACTGATGAGAAAAACTGTGATAACACTAAACAGCACTTACTAACGAAATTAAATTGCGAACTGAAACTGATCTATCACTGCTGGCTGGAAAATATACAAAGTTCAAACTGCAAAACGACAATCTTGGGCTACAGCTGATCAACGTTTATTTACCAGAAATACATGTACATATACTTTTAAGTATATATCGCCGTATGTACACCGACACCCATGCTTTGTTTATAAGCTGCACGAATCAAAATAATGTGTACAAACAATTAAATCTGCAAACTACGGTCTGCACATCAATGTTGCCAATGTTTTTTTCTTTTTTTCGTTTAAATAATATTTTTTTTTAATAAGACATGCTTCTTCAGATAAAATTTAAATTAATTGTTGCAAAAACAATGTTAAGCCTTAAGTGTAAATTAAAGTTCCTTGTACATTAAATATATGGTGTTTTCTGGGACTGCAGCCGATTTGCAATGGGCGCCATTTCTCCCAGAGATTCTTTTATTGTTGTGAAAGTTGGCAGTAGTATTTAATTTAACTCTCACTGACATTTGATCATGGAGACGTTGTTTAACGATTAATTGGCTGCTAGAATAATTGGACATTTTTTCGAACATAACGATGGCGAAACTGTTAGTGGTGATCGATATCGTGCGATGTTACATCTTTATAGAACTGTTCCTTTACTTTCTGCACTAAAAATCGTAAAATCACAAATTTCTAAGAGTGATTTTACTACCTATTTATATTGACGACCTTCTCTCTCTCACTCGCAATCCAAATCATTCCTTTGCGGATGACAGTACTCTTAACTTCGCTTATTCTTTAAGCTGTGGGGTCTCACCGACAGCGAATGTCTATCGAGCTCAACTCCATTATTGACGCAATTATCAATTGGGGCGCGAAAAACATCTTGTTCGAACTTATTAGATCGTGTCCAGCGTCATGCAGGTAGATTGATCGGTGACCTTTCAATTTGCGACCAAATCTCTTCGCTAGAGCATCGTCGGAATATTGGATGCTTATCTGTCCTGTGCTAATTTTTGCCCATAGTTGTTCGGATAAAATCTAGAGTTGTGTCCCGCCTATCTGTCAGTTTAATCGTACTACACGAGCAGCCTCTTCCTACTTACTTACTTACTTAGGTGGCGCTACAGTTCGGGGTGTCTGGGCCTCAACTAACAAGCCTCTCCAGTTATCCCGGTCCGTAGCTAACTGCCTCCAGTTGCGCACTCCAAACTTATTCAGGTCCCCTTCAACTTTTGTGCGCCACCTAAGGCAAGGTCTTCCTCTACTACGTTGTCCCTCCGAGTTTGATTCGAAGACTCTGCGGGTCTGAGCACTGGTGTCCATTCGCTCTCCATGTCCTAGCCATCTCAAACGACTGATACGCAGTTTTTTGACTAGGTCGATGTCGCTGTACAGCTCGTATAGTTCGTCGTTGAATCTTCTCCTCCAAAGCTCGTCAACGCAAACGGGACCGAATATTTTACGAAGGATTTTTCTCTCAAAACGACCGAGGATATCTTCATCCGCTTTCGATAAAGTCCATGCTTCAGCGACGTAAAGGAGGACTGGGATGATCAAGGTCTTATATAGAGTCTCCTTAGTTGTTCGGGATAGGGCCTTACTACTCAATTGCCTTCTCAGCCCAAAGAAACAGCGATTGGCAAGAGTTATTCTTCGTTTTATTTCTGCCGAGGTGTTATTGTCAGAATTGATAGCAGAGCCGAGGTAGACAAAGTCTCTTACTACCTCAAAGTTATAGCTGTCGATTGTGACGTTCTGTCCAATTCGTCGATATTAAGTGTCCCTTCTTGTTGACAGCATATACTTGGTTTTGCCCTCGTTTCCCGCCAAACCCATTTTGGCAGCCTCCGTTGCAATACCAGCGAACGCACCGGTGACAGGCCGCTGTGCTCTACCAATAGTGTCAATAGGCGTTTTTCTTTTTTAGTTCAGAACAGAGCTCTGAACAGAACCTGAACATGTCGAGCGCGCTCTGAACGGAGCACGCTCTGAACGCTCTGATTTATTTAAGAAATACGATTGAGCAGTACCTGTCATATGACTGCAAAATTAATCGACCATTCATGCATTCAGTGCAAATAAAGTTTTCATTTAATTATTAACTACTAATAATTAAATAAAAACAAAGCCTCGAACTCCATTTCAATTGTTTTCGATTTCGTTTTCTCATTGCTTTACCCCCTGTTAAACGTCAAATTCATTGTGCTCGGGTTTTGCTCAGGATGCTCAATCAATTCATGCTGAGCTGATAGAGCGCGCTCTGAGCACGCTCTAAACGAAAAAAGAAACACGAATCGAGTGCTCTAAGCGCTCTGAACTAAAAAAGAATCACAAACATTTTTTTTGACAACTCAGGCTCTGCTCTGAACTAAAAAAGAAAAACGACTAATGTCGTCGGCGTAAGCTAGTATATAATTGCACAAACTTTTGAAAGATTGTGCCTCCGGTGTTGGCTTGTGAGTTTTGCACAATTCTTTCAAGTATAATGTTAAAGAAGTCACATGACAGCGCGTCACCTTGTCTAAATCCTTTTTTGACATCAAAGGTCGCGTTGAGATCGTTACCGACCTTTATGGAGCAGCGAGAATTCTCAAACGTCATCCTGCACAGGCGAACGAGTTTGCCAGGGATGCCAAAACTAGACATGGCTCTGTATAGCTCGTCTCTATAGATGCTGTCAAATGCGGCCTTAAAATCGATGAGGAGATAGTGGGTATCGATTTGGACGTCTTGAGTTTACCTGCCGAAGCGTGAAAATTTGATCGATTGTGTACTTTCCCAATCAGGTTGTTGACGAAGGGTTTCAGACGTTCACAAAATATGGCAGGTAGGATCTTGTACGCGATGTTGAGGAGACTGATACCTCTGTAATTGGCGCAATTTAGGGGTCTCCTTTTTTGTGGATCGGGCAAACGGTGCTGAGATTCCATTCATTGCTATCCTTACTTTTTTTGTTTTGGTCAGGTGGACCGAAGTTTTGGCTATCATCGTCTATGTTGAATGGTTCATTCTGCCTGACAGCGTAATGTTGGTCTTCGTCGCCGTTATACAGTCTGCAAAAGAAATTTTTCCATATTCTCAGCACCGACTGTGGCTCTACGACAAGGTTTCCTTCTTCATCTCTACAGGCTTCTGTACGGGTCTTGTTGGCCTGGCACGTTCTTTTTACCTGTTGGTAAAACTTCCGTACATTATTCCTGGAGTATAATCTCTCAATAACTTCGATCGCACGCTTCTCGTGCTCTTTTTTCTTCTTTTTTTCTTTTGCTCGTAGAGCTCACGAGCCGCTCTCGTGCTTCTTTGCAGCACCACTTTGCATGCATCTTGTTTAGCTGCATGTGCTTGCCGGCATTATTCGTCATAGGCATAGGCGGCATAGGCGGCATAGGAGTTGTAGCGAGATTTCGGGATACGTGCTCATCCGCCACCAACTCTTTTCCAACACCCTGGCTCAGTGTTGGAGATCCTTATAGACCTGGGATCCGAATAAGTCAGAGCAGCTCATACATGGATTACACTAGAAAGTTCGGCCTGCCTAGAACTGTGGGCGCCACCGCTGATTCCACCTGGGGAATTCATCCGGTGCCGTCCGGATTAAGAGGAAGTGTCTTAGTGAGAAAACACTCTTCCCCCCTCTTTCGTTTGCTACCACCAACGCCCTTCCAAAGGGGTTGGTTACCCAATCTCCAGCCGAGGTACTAGACACCCAGCAGCAACCAACGCGGAGGTGTAGAGTAAGAGTTGATAGTGAGAGGCTAAGGTGAGAACGCTTGTGTTGCCATATATTCCGCATCACCATCCTTTGGCCACCTAGGGCCTCTTCCGCACATCCTTATCTTTTAAAACCTATTTTTGGTCGTACAGTGAAATTCGGAAGCTCGTTCTTTAGCCACTAAACACGTATGTGGAATGACTTGCCTTCTTCAATATTTTCTCAATGTTTCCTACAAATTATAATTTACAAAGATTTAAAATCAACGCGCATCGTCACCTAACTTTCTTTCCTTATCCTACCACCTTTTAACTTCCCTATACCCTTTCCTTTCACTCCATTACTGGGTTTATATCTTTAAAGGACTCAAGTTGTAAGTGATAAAATACATTAACAAAAAAAAAAAAAAACTACCAAAGTGATAAAATACATTAACAAAAAAAAAACTACCGAATCTTGAAATTTTCAGTCCGAAAAACGAATGGCATTTGTTTATCTTATTATTATTATTATTTGTAAAGACATTTCGCATTGTAACCTAGTGGTCTATTGGGCCCCTTTTATAGTACCTTGGGGTGGTTAGTTCCCTCATTTGAGCCCCCAATTAGCTATAATTCTACAGGGGGTTGAGGGATTTTATACGCTTGCTAAAGCACTTTCTCCAATCGAATTCTTTAGAGGAATCGAAAATAAGTACCTAATTCCTTGAGGTTACAATGGTCCGTTAGGTAAAACTATTAGGGTGCGTAGGTTGTTTTTGTTGAGGTTGATGCGTGCTTTTAATTTTTTCGGCTATAATTCCCAATGAGTTTCTTAGCTTGCCTCAATCCTTAAACATTTTCAGGTTTTTGTTTACTTTTTCTAGCCTCCTAAATTCTTCTTTAAGGTTGTATGCCCCTGTTCCACAGAATAGTTTAGACCTTTATGCCCCTTTTATTCCTAGTTCACCTCCTTATTCGTTACCGTCTGTACTTACATGGCCTGGTATGGTAGGATCACTCAGAAGATTGCAGTTTTTCTGTATTTTTTCTTTTTCTGGGTCTGAGTGAACTAGATTGGAGTTAGAATCATTTTCAGTAATGAGCTTAATGGCGTAGTGGAAGTCGTTCTCATTGCTATTGTTAGTAGAATACATATAGAGCCACAGATGATATTTTCTTTTTGGGTTTGTCGTTTATACCACTTACTTGCACCAGGTCGCTAATTAAGATAACAGCATCATCATCTTTGTTTTTAAATGCTTTTTAACAGTCCTGGTTTCTGAAAAGCATGAGTTGTTTATTTTCTTGGTTGATGGCCATAATGGTTTTTGAGCAATTGCTGATATGTCTATTTATTAATTTAATTTTGTTTTTCTCTAAAATATAGAAGAACCTCATTGAACAAGAATCAGATCAGTTCAGAACAGAAAGTTCCTCATTGAACACCAAAAGTTGTACTTTTCTGTTCCGAACAGTCCAGAACAACCTTATTGAATACAGCTTTTATTCATTCTTGCTTCCCGGTTTTTATATGATTTTGTCTTACGTTTATCTTTAGTTTTTAAAAAGTATCTATGTACATATGTATTTATTTATATTGCAATTTTTCGTTTTAAGCATCAATAAATATGGATTTTTTTCGTTAAATAACCGATTCTTTTCTTTTTCTTGTACTCACTATTCCGAATAATTTGATAATCCGAATATTCCCTTGCAATAATGGATTCGGATTAGCGAAAATTTACTGTATTTTCCTATTTCGACTAGTAATTAAAAAAAAAATATTAAGAAAAATTCATAGGCGGTGCAATTCTCTATAATTCCCTCATACATTATATATGTATATTTTCAAAAATACCCACTATTTGGGGCGTTTTTGAAAAAAAAAAATTCAGCGAAATTTTACACCTAACGTCATTTTATAGTTAACCCGGTAGAAGAATACATACAACGAAGCGCCTGCATTACCATCATTGCGGAACTACACACTTGATGGGATAGGAACTACATATATCCAACAAGAATATCGACATGTACATTGACAGCCAGGCTGCGCTAAAAGTGCTAGAGTCTGACATCACTAAATCTGAACTAGTCAGGAGTTCCCGCACAATGCTCAGGGCATTATGTTTGCAGAACTGAGTCAAATTATGTTGGGTTCCTGGACACTGTGATATAGAGGGCAACAGATTAACAGAGCTGTCGGTAAATGATATACTTGAAGGCATTAGACCACCAATGGCCGTGGCTAAGAGAATTATTCTCGATAAAATCATCAATATGGCCGACCTAAGATGGCCAAACTTAGAAAGGCACAGGGTTTCTAAGGCCTTGTGCCTAAGTTAAGTCGAAAAAAATCTGGAGCATTATTAAAACTCAGCAGATCAAAGTTAAGAATAGCGATAGGAATACTCTCTGGCCATTGCCTGAGGAAACAGGTCATGAGATTCGGACACGTGCAGGTTTTGTGATGACCTACATGTCGCAGAGGATAATACTCATGTGAATGTCAAGCCATTTGCTCGGAGTAGAGCAAAGTACCTCGGAAGATATTTTTGCAACAATTTGGAAGAGGTTGGCTCACTGAACAAAATTGAGAACTTATTTAAGTTCTGTAGGGAAATTAAATGTATGGGCGAATTGGTTTTAGCTTTCTGGCCGTTAAGGCTCCCTAGGGATCGTGATCGTCTCACTATGGTGCCTAGTGTTTAACGAGGAACTCATAACCCTATACAACCTATGGCTGCTTTCCTAAATTCAACCAAAATGCGAATTGGTGCCAACACACGATACTTTCAGTATGCTATGCGCATTCTGTTGCGTTGTGAATTATGATGTTTAGGAATGTTATGCGATGCGCACAATTTATTTTTTGTAAATCTGAAACAATGTGTAATAAATTAATTGCAACTCAGATAATTAATCATTTCCTAAACAATTGTGGTGCTGGTGACAGCCGAATATTCACGAAATATATTTTAAAGCTAATTCAAAAAGGGTAGCAATAACAAATACCATTTGCATCGTGTTAGTTCACGATGCGCTGTTTCCTTCTGTTTGCTCAGAGTATTCATTCACAATGCATTAAGGAACGTAATGCCTTGCCATGTTTTGAGTTTGCATTTAAGAATGGTTGCTGATGCACAAAGCAGGCAATGCTGCGTTTAGGAAAGCAGCCTATAGCTACACTTACCTATCGTGGTAGTGCCCTCAAAAATACGGAATGCCACACCTACTTTACTAGGCCTCATGTAGAAGAAATGGGTGGAATTTCATACATATTTTTTCAGACTATTGACTTCAAGTAATTTCTTGAATTTCAATCCTGAATAATTTATTGACCTTCAGCATAAATGCTGACTTGATCTCGGTGTTCAGTACACACAGAGACAGCAAAAGCTCGGCCTATCGATCCTTTTGGTTTAAAGAGTTTTTAACAAGAGGTGTCAGAAAAGTTACCTCAGGTTAACCTGTACGACCCAGGCGTGTACTTTGTTTTATTCGAATTATTTTACCGCGAGTCTCCGACAAGTATTCGGCGCATATACGGGTTGGGTCTATAGACACATCCTATTACAATTGTAAATAAAACACATGCTTACATATAGACATTTATGATTTATTATCTTTATCTTTCTTTCTCTTCTGTCAATCCATAATATAAATTCATTTCCATTTCTTTCATAATGCTACAAACATGAATATAA
This sequence comes from Xylota sylvarum, assembly GCA_905220385.1. Lineage (NCBI taxonomy): Eukaryota > Metazoa > Arthropoda > Insecta > Diptera > Syrphidae > Xylota > Xylota sylvarum. The sequence goes on along the minus strand of LR999958.1, from coordinate 66,077,746 downwards.
TAAGTGTAGACACTCATACACATCAACAATATTAGTTTTTTATGTTTGTATTCATATTTATATTTGTATAAATATATTTTATTGAATACTTTTATATTTAGTATTTTATTTGATTACTGTTTGTGTTATTATATTTTTGCATTTCAACTCATGCACATTTAGGTACATTTAATATTTTATATTTTAAAGATATATACATAGGTATTTTTTTTTATAATTTTCACACAAAAATATGAACAATTATTTTCTTTTTGAATTTTCGTTGATTTTAATTTTTGTTTACATTTTATTACAGTTCTGATTTATGTAATTATTTATTTTTAGTTATTCACACAAATATAAAAATATAACAAGAGCATTTATATACCTTTTTCTTTTAGAATTTTTAGGTTTTATTTTCCGTTTGTTTTATTCATTTTATTCATAAATCTTACTTTATTATCATTTATCAGTGTTGAATAGAGAAATTTTGCAGTAGAAAAAATATACGTAGTACAGTAAAGACATGTTTCCATTTTTTTTTTTTAATTTAAATTTACATACATACTTCAGAGTACTTTCCAAAAATATTTTCGTCTTTTTGTAGAAAAATATTTTAAATCAAAAATAAAAAATAAAATATATTTCTTATTTCTCTAATGGATATACATATGTAGTATAGGGAATATAAGATATTTAGTTGCTAAGGAAACATTTTTGTGTATAACAATGTGCGTTTATTTTGTTTTCCGATTTGAAAGTTATGTTTTTTTTTTTTTTTTTATAAAATGTATATCTAAAGAAAAAACTTATAGTAGGTATATGGATAGCAAATAAAAAATTGTCACTCACATGTGTATGTTGTTCTTAAAAATAAATATCACAAATAAATATTTTAATGTTTTTATGTATCAATTTCGTTTTCTCTTTGATTTTTGTTAATAATTGGCTGGCAGAAATATATACATTTTAGAGGAGCTCACGATGAGCAAATTTCGTCATCGAAAATGACTTTTGTTGAACCGTTTACTCGATTCGATTTATTTATCTATTCTCCGAACAGATATAATGATAGCGCTGTGTAACTGAACACAGGTACTGCAAGAGTAGTAGAATCCCAAAAACATAAGTGTACCTCAGATAAAAAATAGATTAATAAGAAAGTTTTGCTTTGTATATTTTCTTCCTAAATGACCTGATATCAGTTTACTATTGTAAAAGTCATCTAGTCGTGCAGAAGATCTTAGGGGAGTTATTATTTCAGTACTATAGATATCCAGATTTGACATGTTTATGTAGTGTAAATTTAGTAATACATCACTGGTATCATGATGCTCATGTTGCTTTGAAAATGTTCCTTAATGCATCAAATGGCATCACACTCAACGTCAAGTGTTAATTATTGCAAAGATGAGTAAACTGATGTGCAAACGTAACAAAAAAACAAATAGAGAAGTCACAATTAGTCTGCAACGGATCATATGATACCATATCCTTCTTCGTTTGTATCAGCCCTACTAAAGTGGGCCAGGCATACCACATTTTTTTATTGCACTACTACGATAAGTTCGAACGTTTGAGGATGTTAGATGCAAAGTCACCAAAATCGGTTTTGTAAGAAAACGCCATCAAAAAGTGGGAGTGGCTAATATTTTGTAAGTACATATGTAATGCAAACCAGTTTTTTTTTAAAGAGCACGTATAGCGCAGCTTCAAAAGCATAAAGTACTAAAAGTGGAAAGGGACCGACCTCAACCAACTTGGTGTGCGAAACTGGAGGCAGCTAGCTAAAGATCGAGCTGGCTGGAGAGGCTTGTTGGTTGAGGCCCAAGTCCACCCCGGACTGTAGCATCACCTAAAGTAAATCAATGAAACCAAATGAACAAATCAATTGTCATAGATTATTTTATGATGAGTTTAGTCTTGAATCACGACTTCAGATTAAAAATTTCGGTTTTGGAACATATGTAGATTTAAGTGTCTGCAACATTAGATTAATTTTAACTTCAAAACATTTTTTTGTTACCTAAGGTGCACTATAGGAACAGATGTTAAATATGTTTTTACTCAGCCGTTTAATTGATGACTTGAACACAAAAATATACTGTATACAAATTTGCCAGACATCAATATCAATAACAAATGCGACATACCTAATACAGAATTATACCGAAATTAAAAAAAAAAAATGTGAACTAAAATTGTGTTTTAGTTTATAGTTTTCATTTAACGTTTCTTTCTCGCTTTCCTTTACGATGAACAAAAAACTACAGAGAATAGTTCTGTAACACATTATTTACATATGTAAACACATGTTTATATAAATGTGTGAAACGAAACATTTAAAAATGTCTCATACATAAAAATAATTTTCCATTTGTTTAATTTATGTTTTTGTTGCTTATGTGATTTACATAATGTTTAATTTATTTTACATAAATTTTATTTAAAAACTCTTTTTTCTTCGCATTTTGTATTTCTTTTTTATTTTATTTTTTAATAATGAAAACCATTTCAATATGAGGCTATCACAATATAGAAAATTCCGAATTATAATTTTCTTTCCATTTCTTTTTTGGTGTTTACTAGGCGCGATAGTAAATTTTCTCATGTGATAAATTAATACTTATATAATTCAATTTTTGTTTTAAATAATTGGTGTGCAAGTTTTTCTTTTCTTCTGAGATGTTGAGTGTATGTTATGTTAAGTATGGATGGAGTGTATGTGGTGGTTTTTATGTGAATGCATTGCGTTTCAATTTTCAATAAATTATCAGAAATGTCAGTACTTTAAGCTTATATGCAAGTTGAAAATCCTTTCTCATTACCTTTATACATATGTATATGAAACCAAAATGAAATTAGCGATAGTAGAGTGGTTGCAAAGGTGCAACGTGTTAGATTAAACTAGAAAAAAATGTCTTTAATGTAAAGATTTGTCCTTCCAAATTTTCTTACAAATTATTTCTTTTAACAACTAAATTCGATGAATACTTTATTTTGCTGGCTTTTCATTGTGGAAAAATAGTGAAAAGCCTTAAAAAAGAATTACAATTGAAAATCCAGCAAAATTATTTCGATAGACAAAGTTTTAAACAGTTTTCTTGTTTTTTTTTTTATAATACAAATATAATATATAATTTTACATCATCAAATATTTATGGTTATTCTTAATATATGTATGTATATAGATTTAACATTTAACATTAAATGCGTATCAATTTTTTTTTCTTTTAATAGTATTTCTTTATATATGTATTTTCTTTTTTTTACTATAACCAATTCCGTTTGCACTTATTTTTTGTATTTTAAAAATGTTCATTTCAATTATAACGGGGTTGTAACGAAAAACATGTGCTTAAAAATATGACAGCTTTAAAAATATAATACAAAAATAGTTTATACAAAAAATAAAATCTGTGCACTGTTGAATGTTGTATAAAAAAATAATCTCTGCTTAAATGACTAGATGATGGCGAATAGCAGACGATACTCGCAATGTGATCTTCAATTTTTAGTATGTATTTTAAATCTGAAAAAAAAAAAATGTTGATTAATATTTTAATCGCATAAAATGTCTTCAGGTCAGGAGAATTTATGTTTTTAGATACGAGGGAACGTATTGTTATGGTAAAAATATTTGATTTCTTTTTTCGTAATACATTATAGCCCTGCTAGTGTAAACATAAAAGTGTTGCCTCTGTCCGAACTAGCGAAATGTCTGCATAATCCAAAAAATAATTGAATTCGAAATAATGTACTTTTTCTAAATAAGAAATAGGTCGAGGATGTCTAAAAGGTAGGGAAATATGAATAGACTAATTTTATCCATATTTTTTTTTTTATGTCAAAAACCGTAGATCTGGACACGTTGAAAATTTCAGATACCAATCTAATTGATTTACCAGTCTCATTAAAATCTTAAGTTTTACATTTCTCATTGTCAGTATTGTCATTCTGATATATAACATGAGCTTCTACAATTCGCGCGCCTTGGAGAGATGACGCATAAAATAATTCGCGCGACCAAACCGACGCCTTTTTAATCGCGGACGCTCATGTGTACAGTTCTATTGGTTTTCTGCACACTTATGGCTCCTAAATTTGCGAATGTGTTATCCTGAAAGAACCTTAACGAGAATGAGAAAGAATAACAACAAATCAAATTAAAGATTTTCTTAAATCAACTACGTAGTACGATGCTACGTCCGCACTGTAAACTGTGAAAAATATAAACGTGTCCGGACTAGAGAGGCTATACTGTAATATATAAAAAAAAGCGAAAGAAGCCGAATTATCATCAGAAGAGAACACCAAACAATTTTTTTGTGCTTGAACAGGCAAACGATTACAATTATCGGGAAGTTTTTATAAAATTTGTGCACTGGTTAGTGCATTGGACTACGGAGCAAGGGGTTCGAGTTTCGATCCCCAGACAACACATTAAATTTCTTTCACAGTCCCACCTCTTGAAAGTATAACTGTCATGGAAAAGTTTCTCAAATAAGACATTTCCCTCACACTAGGCCCCATTCATTCGTGTAAAGAATATAACACGCACAACACATATGGTTGTGAGAAGCTAGGCCCTGGCTTCCATGGACATATCGCGTCAAATATTTTTATTTTGTAATCCGTCTGGAACGAATCGTTTGATACCCTACCCTACTTCCTTTCCATCAGGCCGAACAAAATGAGCGTGACATACTGCATTTTTTTTGGAATTACTACGATAACTTTGGTTTTTCAATTAAAACGCCTTCTAAAATGGGCGTGGTCACATATGATGTATGGGTGGATTGTACTTAAACAATTTGATTATCTAAATTTTTTTGCTTAATAAAATTTTTCGATTTCATGTAAAACAGTAAAGTTATGAAAAAGTGGGTGGGTTTCAGAATGTTTACACTTGTACTTCATCTCTTTTAAAACTTCCTAATATGAAATTTCATCCTCCTAACTCAAAATTTAAGATCCAAAATGTGGTGACATATGGGCAGACATGTATAAGCCGAATCATAAACAGTGTAAATTTTACACTGATATACTACTTAAGCATACTTTTTGTAGCTTAACCCGGTACCTACCGGAATTTACCCATTGAACCAAAATTTGTAGTCAGTTGGAGAAAAAATACAAAATAAATAAGCTATTGATCATGAAAATAGTGTATTGATCACTAAACCGGGTTGAGGGTTAAAGAACTTTTGATTAAGTTACAATAAAGCAGTAGTAATTATAAAAAAAAACTACTACTTAATCGCATGTAAATGTGTACTGGACTCATCAAATATACATTAGTCATTCTCGTATGGATTCCTATGATGGTCTAATCAGAACCCACCAACTGGTTCTGGAGGGAAATTATAAATCTGCTAACAGCTGCAACATCAAAAGATTCGAGTAAGGAAACCTATTTCCAAGTCAGTGACACCTCTGAGAACAAAGTGGAGATACGATCAATCCTATGAAAGCATGGAGTTCGCTAAGTACACCTATTTTCAGAGAACCGCTCAAAGTTTTGATACTCATTGACAAACAATAATTCGGCTGATAGAAACGATAATATGGAAACCGTGTGAGTTCAAATCATCATTCCAGCTAGAAGCCAGAAGTTGAAAGACATTCTGCCGGAGCAATTCATTTGCAGAATACTTGGCACTGTTACAGTTAAAAATCGATCAGTTTGTGGATCGTTCTGGTATTTTGAATGGGATTATGGCTTATATTTGGAGGCTCCTATCTTGCGTCACATTCGTAAACCTGACACCGAACGATGTAAACGCCTTCGAGATTGTTACAACTGAAAAAATACCAGTCTCGATGGTTATCAATGCATGCCCAAAAGCCTTATTTTCAAACCCGAGTGTGTGTACATGAGTTGGCTCGACGGCGGGAAATATGTGTTGGTTTACCTACTGTTTATATACTAATATTTGCCAAAAACAACAACTGCGAGGCTGATCCAGCTGTTGTGCTGTGTACAGCTTATAAGCTCCTATGTTCTGTTCAAGTGAGAACTAGTAGTAAAATAATAATTGGTTTTTAATAGCATACGTATTTACGAAACCTTTAAGTGCCGTCGCAAAATTAAATGCCGTCCTTATAAAGTTTAATAATGAATAACGTATGTACATATGTATATATGACTGTTTTGACTTATGTATGTATGAACATGATTTAAACTATGTACTTATAAAATACGTACCTTAGTAATAAATTCACAGTCCTTATGTCGATGCCAACAAATGTTTAATATTTCTACCGCTGTATTTCCGTCGAAAAAATTAAAATATAAAAGAAAAATAATATAATCTTCTTAATCTGCTTTATCACGTCTGCTTTATTCGTAGCGATGTTCCTCCAAATGATTTTTATTTGTTGATAGATCGTCATTTAATTAGCAGTCAGAAAGAAATGAACGATTCATTTAAATGTATCAATACAAAAAACCTTCTACTAGCACTCTGCTTCTACTCTTCTTTTCCCCCATCTTATCTTAGATTTCGAACAGTTCTTTTCTTATATATATATGCTATATACTTTTGTAGTGTAGCTTATTTGTTTTTAATAATATTTTTTAAGCACATTAAAGCTATATTGTTTAATCACACACACTTAATATATGTATTTTTCTTTCTTTGTCAAGAAAAGAAACAAATATTTATTATAACTTATGTTATGTAATCTTGATTCGATTGTGTTCTTCTCTGTTTAATAAGAATAATAGAATCACATTGATCTGTATGGCGAATGCATTTTGAGCCACTGAAGAACTAAAGATGGACCACCGGCTTGAATCTCTTGCGGTATTGTACTTAACGGACATTTGTCAATGTTCAAGTACTTAAGATTCTGGCATAATGCCAGCTCGTATGGGAGTTTATCCAAACAAGGATTCTGATTAACGTAAAGATTTTCCAAATTCTCAAGTGATCCAATCTCTTCTGGTACAAACTGTAGGTTATTCTCACTAATCGAGAGATGACAGAGTTTTGTTAAATGACCAATTGTTCTTGGCATAACAGTTATTTGGTTGGTTTGTAATACAAGCTTTTGCAATTCGTGAAGAAGTCCAATCTCGTTTGGAAGAACCTCAATACGGTTTTCCTCCAGATCGAGAATTCGAAGTTTGCGTAAATTTCCAATTGTGGTGGGGATTTTTTTGAGCATATTATTGGAAAGGATAAGGATTTCCAGATTTTGAAGATTCATTATGTCGTCTGGCAACTTTGAGAGAGAATTTGTGGCCAAGTTTAGTTCAACCATATTAACCCAAGTGCCAACATCTAGTGGCAATGATGTGAGCACATTCTCTTTCATGTTAAGTTTAGTTAGGCCTTTGGCGCGTGAGAATATGCCGTAGGGTATTTTGTCGATTTGATTGTGCTCCAGATTGATGCATGTCACGTTCGTAAATTGTGCTGGGCCACCTGATGGATAGCTGTGGAATGAGTTGCGTGATAAGGTTATTGTTGTCAGGGCGTTTAAACTGGCTAATAGTCCATCTGGCAAATTGGATATACTGTTGCCTTCCACATTAAACTCGTCCATAAATTTGCAGTTCTTCAACGAGGATGGAATATTTGACAATCGATTGTATCTAAAAAAAAAAAAATAAAAAAAAATTTAAAAAAAACATTAGTAATTTATCTTTTTGTAAGGCTTCTAGAACATAAGGTCCACCAATGCAAATTTGAAAAGAGTAAACTACCTACTAAGTACATATAACAAAAGTTCTTGCCAAGCAAACAAAGATAGAATAATAGATTAAGAATACATTAAAAACAATAATCCAAACGTTAGGTCATTTATTTTTCTATTTTACTCAAATATCTATATCTACATACTATTACTAAATTTTTGTTTTCTTTGTATAGAGAATTTCTGTTGCATTTTTTCAAGATACATACCACTTTCCCTTAGATGAGGCAAATGTCATTGCTTTAATTTTTCATAAAAGTAATTTTTGGAACCTAATTCTCTCAAAAGTATTGCATAAAGGAAAACAGAATTCAAAAAATTCAAAAAAATATTGCAATACATGACAAGAAAGTGAAACAAAAATAAAGCATTTGCAATACATTCAACAGCATTGATCTAGCCTATATTATATACTATGTACATATGTATATGATGCATTTAAGTTTACCCATATTTGTCAGGTGAATCTCTGACCAATCTTCGAGTCAATTGTCAAGAGTTATGTAAAAAAAATTTACCGTGGGTATAGCTTTATTGAATTGTAAGTCCTTTTCATTTGCACATAACGAATGATTACGGGAAGCCGTGCCAAAAGTCTTAGATGGACTGTTTGCATTGAACAAGTTAGTGAGGGGTACATTAATACTGGGTCGGTAGACAAAAGAATTCATGTACGAGTTCGGTCTGCCCTATGAGGAACGGCAGACTATTGTCGAATTCAGAGCCCAAAGAGAGAGAAACATCGATGCATTTTCGATGATCTACTCTTTGGTGTGGCTTTTGGACTGGCAGAGTTCGACTTCTTCGATGATGGAAAAAATAAAAAGATGAGATGTTTTTAAGGGACTGGAATAGAGTACAGGAATAGTGTACGACAAGACAAGAAGAAACAATTCTTCATAAAAAATTCGAGGTACCTTTAAAAACAGGAAAGGCAACTGTTTACATATGAACATGCAAGGAATAAAAAATTGTAATGAACATTATCTATTATTCTTACCTCAAACCTAAACGAACCAAGTTCTTGAGGTTCCCTATGCTTTCGGGTATGTCCAAAAGCTCATTGTGCTGTAGGTCCAATGCATTTAGATTTACACAGTTTCCTATTTCATCTGGTAAATGCTCCAGATGATTGTGTGAGACATCCAGCGTTGTTAGATTAATCAAATACCCGATCGATGAACTTAATTCGCGTATTTTATTCTCACGCAGGCTCAGCATTGTTAAATTAGTAAGGTGTTTAACGTCAGGTCCTACACATGGTATGCGATTGAATCGCAAGTATAATGTCGTAAGTGATTTTAATTTGTATATTACGTCAGGTATTTCGGCAAGTTTATTATGCCGCAAGTCCAGAACTTTTAATTGGCCTAAATTTTGTAAGGAGTCTGGTAGAGTGGTCAAAGAATTTTCGTTCAGTGCCAGGGTCTTCAAATTAACCAGAGTACCAAGCTCTGGTGGTAGCGTCGCAATTCTATTACTGTACAAGTAGAATTCAGTTAAATGGGTGCAGTCTTTGACCGTGGATGGGATTACTGCTATTGATGATTTGCTAAGGTCAAGTCTTTTAATTCCTTCATCTCGGCATCGCTGAAGAGCTTTTATGACATCTTGATCTGCCGGAATTGGTTTGCCCCTCTTTGTAGTTGGTTTAGGTTTATTTGACTCGGGGTGTTTCACTGTCACCACTTTAGGCCGCGTTTCTGGAGGCATTTCGTTACAGTTACTAGTGCTGCTGTGTCCGCCGCTGCAGATTCCTAGAACGCCTGCTGATCCGCCACCACCACTGCTTGTGCTTGTTCCGAGGGATGAGCACAAGTTCATACTTTTTTTCAAAAAGGTATCTAGGGTTTATGCGTAGTCTGTAGCAGATTTTTAAGCAAAATTGACTCAAGAATTAGTTAGATCGGCACTAAAAACACAATGCAATGACAATTATGATGATTTTCTTAGAAAGTGATACAGTTTCCTCAGCAGTTCAGTTTTTCATTTTTCGCTTAACTATAATGAAATCAAGATAAAAGAATTTTTTTTAGTTTATGTTTTCAAATATTCATAGATAAAACTACAAAAAATTAACATCACGAAGTAAGTAAAGTCAATTTAATTTGCCTCGAGTTGTGCATATTTTGATTGGAAAGCTATTGGGAGACAATCTTTCGAGATGTTATCAAAAAATCTATTTTCTTTTACAGGTATAAAAAGGGTGCGGTCTTACTCTAAGTAAGGGAATGTTAAATAGAAAAGCAATAGGGCTGTATATTCCAAAAATAACTCAAAAATTCATATGTTTTCACATTGAGAATGTTACAAAATATGTATGTAAGTACACAAAATTAATATACCCTTTATAGACTATTGGATAAAGTGATAAGTTGATGGCCTGAAATTACGTATACATAAGAACAATACGCTTATCTATAGATGTTATAGCAGTCTTGACTACACTGTAAACAATAGATTGAAAGAAAAAGCGAATGCATGGGGCTGCACTTTCTATCCAGTCACGGAGACTGCACTTTCTATCCAGTCACGGAGCTACCAGTAATATTTACACCGGTTTGAATACGATAACTTATCTCTATAACTTAAGTGAACAGATCGAAAGGAAGACATGAAGAAAGCAGTATTCCGTAGCAAACGCTTCGCAGAATAGAGAGTTCACCGATCCAAGTCCACCGCTCCTGTCTAAGAGAAGGAACTATCCCGAAACATTGAAAAATATAGTTTGGTACTATGTACTACAAATAAAAATATTTGGCGCGACAAGTCCATGGGACAAAGGGCCTAATTTCTTACACGGATGTGTTATATTCTTTACACGAATGGAAGGGGCCAACAAATGGCATATCCGAGGGGGAAATTTTTATTTGAGAAGCTTTTTCATGATAATTATACTCTCGGATGTTTGTCAGACGTTCGCGAGAGGTGGCGCCGTGATAGAATTTTTTGTTGTTGTAATATGTATGTAATATCGAACCACTTGTACCGAAGTCCAACTCATTAACCACTTGAGTCACGGCGCCCACGATACTACTATCCACGAAAAGAAAACACTACATGAATCATTATCCCACATTGTATGATTGACAGTCATGGGAAAACTATTAGACCGAATGCAATCGCGTTGAAAGAGCTGAGGAATATACAAGTCAATATGGCTTTTAGCAAGTACACTAAGCACCACCGCAGCAATGAATATTATAGCAGAAAAAGCTAGAGGGAAAAAGATAGAAAGGTTGCACCAACAAACACTGTGAGACTGTGACATTGGATGTGAAAAATGCCCTCCACTCTGTGAATAGGGCCCACATACTATAGTCGCTTTGGAAAATAAGGTTACATAAATAGATCATCAATATAGTGATGGATTATTTTAGAAATAGATGATGGAATAAAGGATTACAGATACCACCCGATCATGTCAGCCGAGCACCCGAGCACAGTCAGCCCTATTGTTCTGGTACTCAAGGTACTATATATGTATATATGCACAGATGTACTAGTAGTCTGAGTGGAATACACATCCCACGAACATGGAGAAATGTTAAGGCGGTGTTCATACCCAAGGCTGGCAAAGGAAGCCATACCACCGTTACAGACTTCATTGGCCTGAATGAGCCTTAACCTTACTTCCTTTATGCTAAACACTTTTGAACGATTGACTGATATTCACATTCCCAGTAAACTAGGCCCGAGGACTCAATCACGACGGAACATGCTTACAACTATCTTTAGAAGACAAAGAATGCACATTAGCTGCATTCTTAGACATTAAAGGAGGATTTAACAATGTCAGAACGGACGCAGTGCGGATAACTCTCACTCTCATCAATATCCAGATCACCCTGACCTATTGGATTGTGGGAATTCTTTAGAAAAGACACATTATAACTGAGCACGGAGGAGTAATCTACCACTAATATGGGTCACTGATCTAATTAAAGTTCTTCTACAACTCAGGTATAGTGATGTCAAGACCGTCGCTTATGCAGATGACGTTAAATTAATAGGTAGGTACGGGCAAATTCCTCCCAACCCATAGTTAACAATTGGAAGGTCCGCTGAAGACTCTAGACAACTGGAACAAAAAATGTGGACTACCGGTTAACAACCAGAATACCGATATGGCATTATTTACTAGGTAGGTAGGTAGTATAGTGTTATGAGTTGATTATATTTGTTATATAAATACATATGCATATTTTCTAACAAAAGGAAGATTCCTGAATTTACATTATTTTCTATAGGGGCACTTCTCTTAGAATCTCGGACAGCGCCAGATATCTAGGCCTCGTACTTGATACGAACTTGAACTGGAGGTCTAACATTACTGAAAGAATAAAAAAACACTATTACCTTTCATGCATGCAGTAAAATGTTTGGAAAACCCAGGGGACCAAAACGTACCTATAGCGGATCACCTGACATCGTTCCTATATTACAAGATACTTTTCATAAGCACTTTCGCGAGCAGAAAAGAATGGAAAAGCGGTCAGCCTACTAATACGAAAGCCACAGTTGGACAGAGGAAAGTTCACAATTGGATTAAAAATTGATATAGCCGTAGGCTCAGGTTTTTTTCCGAACCGCTGCGAACGGAGGTCCTAGCAGTGATAAGTTTTTTTAATATAACCGGTGTCAAAAAATAGCTGAATCAACAATTTGTATAGTGTAGTGCAACGATTTTGAAGTACCCAACGAGTCATCGTAAGTGTAGTGCAACTATTCCACAACTTAATCCAGAACGCGCCTGAATTAGACCAGATCTGCGTTCTCCGGTATTCGTCTTCAAATGATTTATGTACATAAACCATTCTCAGGCAAATTTGAAAATTGGTCTGCATTTTTTAATTTATTCGAAATCCAAAAACTTCAGTATCTGAAAACGTCTGTCTGTGTCGACGGTTAATTCAACACCTTGTCATCGACACGAAAAGCTTGGCGTTGGCGTGGCCGATTCTTACGAATTTGTATCAAAACAAGCGAAAATTGGTGAACAATATCAAGGATGCGCAGAATCATTTAACTACCGAATCTGCATCTGGTTTGAAATCGTTGCATGATACAAGTATCGACATAGCGGTCGAGACATGGGATGTAATACTTATTTAACTTTTAAGAAGTTGCCGCCACAGACACAACAAGATTAGAAAGAAAAGCATCTCCAAGACTCGTCCTGATTGGAAAACATTTATGTCCTTATAGGGTCGATTCTTTTTACAAAACTACATATGCGACATGCCAATGTAATTAACAACAACCAAATAAACAATTCCGTTGTCATCGTTGCAATGCCTTTCAAAGGATACGGCATTACATTCAGCCGCTATGGAGCGTTTCTCGAGAACGGACCGCGCGTATTGCGTGTTTTACAAAAACAGTGATTTGGCGATATTCGAGTTTTTCGCCATTTAAATGATGCGCCAAGCATATCCCTCATTCGAAAATTTGTTAAAAAGTTTTAAGAGACGGTATAACACGGGAAAAATCAAAATCCAAGCGACCAAAACCATGAAGAACGGTAGAAAACGGTAGAATCAGTCTGTTTCCGACGATCCGAACCTATCAATTCGGGGCGTCATAAGAAATTTTACTGTTCGACTAAATGAGTGCGAGGGTTTACATTTGGACAATATTATTTTTAAGAAATAAATTCCCCAAATAGTGTACTTTATTAATAAACATTTTTTCAACAGATGGCTTACTTGTTTTTTAATCGATCCACTAAATATAAACTTTCTTTTAAGACACCTTGTACTCTATAGGGGCTACTTCGATTATTTCTTTATGTTACAAACTACATATGTATTCCCTTAGGATAGGGTATAAAAAACAAATATTTGGCGCAACTGGTCCGTATGGGACCCAGCATCTAGCTTCTCACAACCATCCGTGTTGTAAGGAGTGGTATCTTCAGTATCTATTATAAGCCTTCCAAACCACAGCAATGTGTACCAAGCGAATGAACTAGCCTATGCAGAACTAGGAAACAGGCCCAATACCATTTTGGAGACCAGGGCATTCTCTCCGGAAATTAATTTCAAATGCATAAAATTTATAACAATCTCGGGAATTATTCGACGTCTTAAGAAAACGCTGAAAAAATATGCAGCGATTTAATTGACAATTCGATATCATCTATGCCTAGAAGATTGCAAGTTTCTAAAAAAAGAAAAACCATTAAAATTTGTTTAGTTATGATGATGGGTCCTTGGCTTAGAGGTTAATGCGTTGGCCTACTGAGCGGAATATTCGAGGTTCGATTCCCAAACAAAACCAAAGTTTTTTTTTTCACAGTCCCACCCCTCCCAAGCGTCTGACAAACATCAGAAAGTATAACTCTTATGAAAAAGTATAGTATATAGTCATTATTTGTAATACACGATGTTTGATATTCATTTTTAAATAATTCTGAAAATTGGGCCACTGCCTGAAATGAACTCTTATAATCATTATATGAGCATATTATATTTTTTCAAATTCATCCACTTTTAGAAATTTGCTCCCACGCATCCTACGCAAGTCCTTCCCTTATTTGGGAATGGAATAGAGCGCAGTAAAATATCTTCCACGACCTTTAAAGAACAGATTTTCATCATTTAATTCAATTGCCTCTCATACCCAATCGGTGTTTTTTTTTTAAATCAAGACAAAGTCCTGTAAAGAATACACCTACATATGTATGTACATACAAAAAAAACCTTTGGTGAAATGTACTCAATTTCTTAGAATTAAAAGCTGTTTCATACAAATTCTGTTGAAGTGTGCTTGTTTTGCGTAGGTGACAGATAATTGGCCATTATAACTTTACTTATTATTTCAGTATCTTGTACTTTGATGTCGGCAGGTACATACATACATACATATGTATATTGATATGGATCCTATTTGAAAGAGGAGTACAGAGCGACAAAATGAAGCACAAAGCTTTTGGCGACTTCTAACACCAAGCCCAATAATACCGACAGCAAATGAAGCATATGAGCCGCTTTCATTTAGCCAATACTGTACTGTATAAAGAAGAATTCAGATAAAGGCCTTTCATTACTCTTGCGGTTGAAAGTGGTTCCGGAAACATTCTAATTTGCTCGAAAATATAGAGACCAAGTAGTTTGTAGAAAGAAGCTTGTAATCTCTAGCTATGCAAGGAAGCATAAGCTACTGAGAATGGATTCTTAACATCATTCTCAATGGTTGAATGGTTGATATGACAAAAACAAACTTGTCGTTTCATTAATAATCAAGTCAACATAATCAACCTCATTCTTCGCAAACATGCATGTGCATTCAGTGATTACTTGTAATAAACTATGCTTAATATTTATCTTTAAATAATTCTGAGAATTAGGCCACCGCCTGTAATGTTGCGATAAGCTTATGCTTTTTGTGCGCAGAACTCTTATTATCACCATATTATATTCTTTCAACTTCATCCACTTTTAGGAATTTGCTCCCACGCATTCTAAAACAAATACAATTATGGAAATGATTGTAGTACATACTTTATTTCCTTCCCTTATTTGGGAATAGAATAGAACGCAGTAGAATTTCTTCCATGACTTTTACAGAACAGATTTTTATCATTTAATTCAAGCACCTCTCATACCCAATCGGTGTTTTTTTTTTAAATCAAGTCCTGTGAGGAGTACACCTACATACAAAAAACATTTGCTGATATGTACCCAATTTCTTAGCATTGAAAGCTGTTTCACACACATCCTGTTGAAGAGAGTTCGCTTTGCGTAGGCGACTGATAATTGGCCATTATAACTTTACTTATTTTTTTCAGTATCTACTTTGATGTCAGCAGGTACATTGATATGTATCCTATTTGAAAGAGGAGTACAGAGCGACAATATGGAGTACAAAGCTTTCGGTGGCTTTTAACACCAAGCCCAATGAAAATGAAGCTCCAAAAATGTTTAAATTCAAATTGAACATACAAATTACTGATTTTAAAAAAATGGCCCGGATAAAAAGCCTTTGGATATCGTACATCCAGAGTGCTATCAGCAACAATCGAACGTTTGTGAATCTACTGCGGTTTATTTCCTGACTTACTACGGATAAAATATTTAAAAGAAAAAAAAATTATCTTCACAAAATGTAGGTATACTTCTTCTAAAATTCCTATATTGCGTTCTAAAGGGGTGGGTGGGGTTCCAATTAGAAAGAAAAAAACTGGCTTAAGAAGGAAAGACGCTTGGAACAAGAAATTTAGAATCAAAAACACAGCAGCATTCAAATATATTAGAGAAACTCTAATATTAATATAATTAATTGAAAGAAAAATTATGAAAAATCTGAAAACACCCCATGCAACTTTTCTTTTTTTTTTTTATCACATACACATAATTCTGTTTTTTTTCTTACCCTCACAACAGGCTGGCACGAATAGATTACACAAATCCCAAACTATTTACTTCATTCAACTTCACGGATATACTTTTTTTCATTTGAAAGAATGTTTTTGTTAGCAAATTTCAGATTTTATAAAATTTTCAAGTCTTGGAAAATTTTCACTCAGCGACCAGCACAAACAGTACCACGGGTAATTTGGAAATGTTGCACCCCGTCTCTACAAGGCAATAGAACAGCGTAGATGTGATTTGTTCTTTCGATGATAACTTTTCGTTAGTATCATATCGGGGGTGGAAAAAGGATGACCTGTACCCATTGTTGTACAGGCTAGGGCGAGATGGTAAGAACACTGTTTTGCGACGACTGCGCCTTTGCTCTGTTGAAAAGGAAATTCATAGAAATGGAAGCGCAGAAGCAGTGAAAATACTTCTTCTCTTTCTTTAGTACTTTTGGTATTTTGGTATGTTTGGATGCGGAGGTTTGTTCGTTTTATTCATAGAAGAAATAACAAAGAATTGAATATTTTCAGAAGCAGTT
The DNA here is from genome assembly GCA_905220385.1 of Xylota sylvarum. Taxonomy (NCBI): domain Eukaryota; kingdom Metazoa; phylum Arthropoda; class Insecta; order Diptera; family Syrphidae; genus Xylota; species Xylota sylvarum. Next base: position 66,061,162 of record LR999958.1, on the reverse strand, counting down.
CCTGAATGATGAAAAAATTTTTAACCAAAGTTAATGTTTAATAACTAAATAAAAATATATTACTTTAAAAAAAAAATTAATTGTATTGCTGACTATAATTAGTTAAAGACCAGAATTACTAAAATGATTACAAAAAAATTAAATAAAACCGAATAGCCGAATGTATTTTCGATTTTTTTTTTTACGTTTTAATTTATCAATTCATCAAATCGTGTGGAAAATCCCCGTGATTTAGTGAATATGTGGGTGGATTTAGCGAAATCATTGCTGAATCCCGGATTTAGTTTTGGTGGAGACAAAGCATAAGCATGCATTTTTGAAATTTTAATGGCTTTTACATAGCATATTCAAAACGAGATAGTCACAAGCTAAATTAAACGCACTCAAATTCAATAGATTTTGAACTATGCATACTGAGAAAGTTAATTTTACAACTGTATACCGCTGGGGCGTGGGCGCAGGCGGTGAGAAGTAGGCGGATATCCTATTTCCTATTTCCGATACAAAAGAAAACAATCCAAGGCTTACGATAGAATCAATGTATGTACATATTTCACAATATGATTAAAGATTGACTGATGAACATTAATGGCGTGGCGGGTATTGGGAGAAAACTGTTTAAGAGGCAAAATGCAACTGGTTATTTCCCTGGAGCACTGTTTGTAAAAACAAAATCCTATAAAACAACAACGAAATATTTCTGCATTTCTATAAATTTGAGCGCATGGTTTTGAATCCGATTTGTATCTAACAGGTGTAATGAGCATTCAGGTGCACTAGATTAGACACGAGAGTTATACTGGGGTACCTAGATCCTAGACAAATCAGAAGATTCTTGGTGACATCGAATATAAAAGACCACCCCTTTAGAACTATGAATGAAATATCATGTAGACCGACGGTTTTGTTTGCATTATATTTTTTTTATAAGATATTTAAATACTCTTGCTACTGTATGAATGCGAAGGGGGAGGCAAAACACAATCTGAAATTGTTGAGCTCGAAGCAATGTGATCTGTTAGCAAATTCGCCTTGTCTAAAGAGTTGAAATGTAGAATGTTACCGAACGACCAAATCTATCTACTTTTCTTGAGGCAATATACATATATATTTTTTTAATTTACTTCGTCACTTAGGGCCCCGTAGCTTAATTGGTTAGTGAGTTGGACTACGGAGCGAGAGGTTCGACGTTCAAACCCCAGGCAACACCTAAAATTTCTTTCACTGCCCCACATCGCGCGATCGTCTGACAAACATCCGAGAGTATTACTGCCATGAAAACGCTCCTCAAATTGCCCTTCGGAAACGACAGTAGGTCCCTTCTATTCGTATAAAGAATATAACACGCATAACATGAATGGTTGTGTGAAGCTAGTTCCATAGACCTGTTGCGCCAAATTTGTATTGTTGTCATCACTTAGGAATAATGTCCTTTAATGTTATAAGCCCAATGATGGAGCGAAAGAAAAGGGTATAGGGAAATTAGAAGTTGTTTGGAAAAGAATGGAGAGTTGGGTGATGATGCGTGTTGACTTTTTAAATCTTTGCAAATCATAATTTGTTGTAAATATTGAGGAACGCAAGTCATTCCACATACGTATTGCGTGGCTTAAGAACGAGCTTCTGAGTTTCATTGCGCGACCGAAAATGTCTTTCGAAAGATAAGGATTGTGGCGAAGAGGGAGCTCGTGTTGTACACAACTATAGATTTCATTTCACCAACTATAATGGAAATCTCGGTACAGGATCGATAAACATCCAACATTCCGACGATGCTATAGCGAAGGGATTTGGTTGCAAAGTGTAAGGTCACCGATTAATCTAAGTCCCTGGCGCTGGACACGATCTAGTAAACTCAAATTTTTTACGGTTTTTACGGTTTTTCTCTGCATGGTCAACCTTATCAGACAGAAAACTTAGCTCCCTCAGCCTTTTGTTATACCACGATTTACTTTGACTTTGATTTCATGCCAAAGAGTATGATATCGGTGCTTCCTAAAAGCACACTGTATAAAATTTATTTAAAATGTAAATAAACTTTGGGGTTTTTAGTTCCCTGGCAGCTTAAAGTATGTGTGTATATCATCGTTTATATCAGTGATTCCCAAACTTGTGAAAGATAAATACATACCTTCCGATGAACTGGTCGGTGAGACGGACATTACCCAATCGATTTCAATTGATATTGACTTCAAACATACATAATGTACATATGTAAATACCTTATAGGGGCTATGTCAATTATTTGTCTATGGATAGGGTATAAAAACGACGTCTATGGTCCGGAATAAAAAGATAAAAAAGTATAGCTTATTCTAACTTTATTAGCCAAGAAAGTGATAAGGTAGACAACCGGGTTTTGGACTCTGGGCGAGTCTGCATATGACTCGCGGGTATGAGGAACTGAAGAATCAAATGCCCATATAGACAAGTCATTCAGATACGTAGATTATGGCCTATGACAATGGTGAAATTAAAGTATTAGCATTTAATGGAAAATCTTGGGAGCAGAAGCGTTGAGTGAATGTCTACTTTGTTCCCCAGATAAAAGTCACCTTATTTTCATCTGGTAGTACCATGGATATGCAACAATTTATACGAAATATTTTTTAGAGTCATTACAATTTTAGATGGTTCTGCAAATTTTACAAGAACTGGCGAATTAACTGAAATGTGGCGCCAAAAGATCAGTCATATGTGCGTTAACCAAGTTAAAAGTGTTCTTATGGAAAGAGATATCGATTTTCTTGACAATACAGAATTTTTCTGCGACGCATCTACTTTATTATGACATTAAAGTCGTCCTAGGTAGAACCATTGAAAGCATAGGCTGCACAACACCACGTCTGGAAACGGACTTACGCTAATTGATGCTGCGGGTAGTAATGTTACTATAGCTAGCACACGATTTCCTCACCTCAGCATTTATAAGAGAACATGGTGTTCACCAAATCATCAAACCGTCAACTAAATTGATCATTTTGCTATCAACGTGGAGGCATTCCTCCGAACATTCCGAGCAGCCAACATCGATTCAGGCCACAGCCAAGGTACGTCTACGAATATCTCAAACGCCACAACAACAAAAAAAAAAACATACTGTGAGGAGATTCAACGTTGAACGGCTGCATTCGCATCAAACCGCCAGAATCTTTACCGATAACGTATCCCTTAACCTAACGCTCCCGGGTTTGATAAAGAATGCCGGCAAGCACGTGCATCAGAACAACTCACCTATGAAGGGGCACTGCACAGAACGACAAGAGCGGCTCGTGATCTCTATGAACAAAAGCGGAGGGAAGAATATCGGCTTCTCCGGAGGAAAAAGAAAAAGCACGAGAAGTGAACGATAGAGGAATTAGAGAGGTTCTTTTCCAGGTACAATGTTCGGAAGTCTTACCAAAACGTAAAAAGAACGTGTCAAAGCAACAACACCCGAATAGAGACCTGTAGAGATGAACAAGGAAACCTTGTAGTTGAGCCATATTCGGTGCTGAGGATACGAAAAAACCACTTCTGCAGACTGTTAAACGGCGGCTACAACGCAAGCTCCGCTGTCAGCAGAACGAACCATTCATCCTGAACGATTTAAACCAAGACTTCCGTCCTCCCGACCAGAATGCAGTGAGGATAGCACTATCCAAACTCAAGTGCAACATGGCTGCTGGACCGGATGGGCTACCAGCCGAGCTATTTGAGGCACCGGGGGATGACTTAGTGGAGAGCATTCACCAACACATTTCCATGATTTGGTAGGAGGAAAGTATCCCTGATGAATGGAACCTCAGCATCGTTTGCTTGATCCACAAGAAAGGAGACCATCTAAATTGCACCAACTATTAAACTATCAGTCTCCTTAACATTGCATACAAGATCCTGTCGGCCGTACTGTGTGAACGCCTGAATCCATTTGTCAACGAGCTGATTCGCCCCTATCAGTGTGATTTTAGACCCGGTAAGTCTACAATCGATCAAATCTTCCCACTTTGGCAGATCCTGGAGAAAACTCAGGGAGTCCAAATCGACACTTACCATTTTTTTATCGATATTACGGCCACATATGACAGCATTTATAGAGATGAGCTGTACAGAGCCATGTCTAGTTTTGGCATCCCTGCCAAACTCGTCAGATTGTCCAGAATGACGATAGAGTATACTCGCTGCTCCATAAAGGTCGGAAACAATCTCACCGAGACCTTTAATCAAAAAAGCATTCAGACAAGGTGATGCGCTGTCATGCGACTTTTTCAACATTATACTTGCGAAAATTGCGCAAAACTCACAAGACAACACCAGAGGCACGATATTCCAAAAGTCTGTGCAATTTGGATGCGTTGATGACATTCACACCACCGGCAGAACACAGCGAGCTGTCGCTGGTGCGTTTGTAAGTATTGGAACAGAAGCGGCAAAAATGGGTTTAGTTGTGAATGAGGGTAAAATCCAGTATATGCCGTCAACAAGAAGGGACACAGAGCACCGACGAATCGGACAGAACCTCACAATACATAGATAGCTATAACATTGTCTACCTCGGCTCCGCTATAAACTCTGACAACAACATCACATCAGAAATCAAACGAAGAGTTACACTGGCCAATCGCTTTTTCTTTGATCTAAGATGGCAATTCAAAAGCCGAAGGTTCGGGTATCTTCGCATGTGCAATTCAGGGGTATGCTTTTACAGCTAAAAGCGGTGAACCAGCTACTAATGAAGCTTTGAGATCCAATGAAGCAGATAAAGGGGCAAGCGGCAATGAATGAGGAAATTCCACAACACTGACAAAAACCGCACTTGGGAACTAGTGGACCCATCGAAAAATAGAAAGGTAATTGGTTGCAAATGGGTCCATAAATAATTATTTGGTATAAGGTTCGCCTTGTACCCAATGGCTTTAATCAACAACTAGGCTTGGATTAGGACAGACTTTTAGTCCGTTAGCAAAGTATACTTTCAAAACCGCTTTTCTTAATGGCGACTTGTACGAAGAAGTCTATATGATGTAAGCTACAGGATGCGACGACAACTCTGGTCAGGTATGCTAACGAAAAGTTTGCATGGGTTGAAACAGGTCACTCGATGTTGGAACCAAAAGTTCTCTGATCTTCTTCGTAAATTGGTTTTCAATTAGTGTAAGATCCATGCGTATTTGAATTCATCGAAACAATTAAAATATACTTCTTGCTTTGTTTATTGATGACAGGTTAATCGCTGTTAGCAAAATGCAGGATGCGATGCAAGTGCTCACTGAACTTCAAAAACATTTTGAATTGATATTCAGCGACGCAAATTTCTACTTGGTTCTTCAAATCAGCAGAAATTAAACGAAGAATAACTCTTGCCAATCGCTGTTTCTTTGGGTTGAGAAGGCAATTGTGTAGTAGAGCCCTATCTCGAATAGCTAAGAGATTCTGTAGAAGACCTTGATCATCCCCGTCCTGCTTTATGGCGCTGAAGCATGGACTCTATCTAAAGTGCATGAAGATATCCTCGGTCGCTTCAGGAGAAAGATTCTTCGTAAAAATATGGACATGCCCACCTTATAAGGGTTGCATAGGAAGGAGAATAGGGTATCATACCATCCATTCCAGATGGATTGTAGCTTATATGTATGTATGTATGTATGTTTAATATTTGAATTTTTTGTGCTTTAAGATCCACATTTGTGCTGACGTTCAATATTTCTGGAAATCTGCTGATGGTTTAATACCATACGTTCGGAATGATGTTCAAAGTACTTTGAAGCAATACTATCAGTTTGAGATCCAAGATCCAAACTGGGACTGTTGCGCTACAACGCTGAATACATGCGAAGCACTTTACTATCACACAAAGGATTTCCTAAATCAACCGAATCTTTCACTAACATCTTAAGTACAGAGTGAGTCTGGATCTAGTGAGCACAACCATTTCGCCATAGAAAGTGATAATTTCATGTCTAACTAATATGATGGCCGGAAACCGAGTCGACCAAAAATTCCAACGAAATTGAATTAATGGAAGAGGAGTTTGGACTAAAGCCCGTATGATACTACATTTTTTCCGCATTTTTATTCCTCTGAAAATGAATCTAGAGCAGTACGCAAAATTACGTACTGAAATTCCCATTTGGTGTAAGTGTATACGCACTAACCTTATAAATGCGAAAATGTAAAAAAAAAAATTGCATTAAAAATGTATCTCAAACTGCATTTTCCAGCCACTGGCAGCTTTTTTTGACATTTCTCCATTAAAATTATACATTGCCATTTGCGCCTGTTTTGCTGTCTAGCTTTATTTGAAAATAAATTTTGACTCATTTGATTTGTTTATGTTGCTTTGCAAAATGATTGCCCAAAACATTAGATTGATGGAGTGCCCGGCACGTTCTCCGGATTGTAATCCAATAGAAAATCTATGGGGAATCGTTGCTCGCCTAGTTTATACAAAAAATTGGTAATTCCTGAACGTTACCGAACTTTGGGAATCATTTATGGGTACATGGAACTCCTTAGGAGATTCCATATTAAGAAAGCTAGTTGAAAGAATTCCCAATAGAATTTTACGTATTATTGAAAAAAGGGGTAATAAAATCTTATACTAAATTTCTGTAAAAACAACTAGCCAATACAAAAAAAAAAAAAAAAACAAAATTTTGAAAAATGTAATGAAAAATGGTTATACTTTTGCAAGGTAGCCAAAACAGTTTTTTATTGTTGAAAATTCCAAAAGAAAATATCGGGGATTTTGTTTTTTGTTTTAAATACTTGCTTATTGAAGCCATAAAATAAAAAAATAATAAAAGGACTGTATCTGTTTAGATTTTCCTTAAAAAGCCCTTTTCCAGGGTGCGGTTATACTTTAGTAAAGCACTGTATGTATGTATGTATTGAATAAAAAATATTTCAATTACAATTTTATTCTAAGAATGATTTGATTGCATGTAATGGTTGAAAAAGAAAGCTATAAATACTATAAGACACCGTTTGACGCCAGACAACGTCCTCCAAAGGTCGTTGAGCTTTTTGAGCTTTTGTGTTAAAAGAATCCAAGAAAAATGTTTTCTTCTATCTCAAGTTCCACCTGTAGTGCTGCTGCTTATTTCGCTTTTCAAACACCCGTGTAACCACACCCACCGCCCACCACAGTATTTTAATTATACCAGCAAAACGAAAGGTTGTTTGTTTACCAGGTGAAAACCACCCACAATATCCTACACCTCTACAAGATTGAAAGGTAGAGAAAAAATGAAAGGAACTAATTCTTTGCAGTATAAGCTTTCTAAATGAAAGCTTATACTGCAAATAATTAAAATTTAAATGCGTCACATTAAATGACGAATTTAAATTATTGAAAGGACATACGTACGTTCGCACTCGTAAAAGTTTTCACTTTTTTTTTCTGAATTATGTGTTAGCTCACACTTAAATTTCATTTTTATTCTAAGAATCATTTGATTTTATGTGATGGTTGAAAAAGAAAGCTATAAATACTGTAAGACACCATTTCAGGCAACGTTCCCCTCAGGTCGTTGAGCTTTTTGAGCTTTTACGTTAAAAGAATCTAGAAAGTATATTTTCTTGTATCTGAAATTCCACCTGTAGTGCTGCCGTCTAACCACACCCACCGCCCACCACAGTATTCAAATTATCCCAGCAAAACGAGTGGTTGCTTTTTTTACCAAGTGAAAGCCACCCACAATATCTTACACCACAATAAGATTGAGAAGTAGAGAAAAAATGCCTTATAAGCTTCCATTTAATGCCTCACGAAATTCACGACGCAAAAGTCTTAACACCAATTTAAGTTACTAAAAGGATATATACATATGTATACTATGTACATACAAACACGTACGTATGTATGTTCGCACTTATGAACGTTCTCAGTTTTTTTTTTGTGAGTTATATATTAGCTCGCACTTAAAGATGTGTACCTAGGTATACCTAACCACGTATACCACATGTTGTCATGACTACTAACTATGCGTGGGTGTAATTGTACTCGGGCATATGTACATATGTATATCCCTTTATCGACAGAAAATTTTAGAAAAAATGGTTATCATCACTGATAATTTGTACCATTAACTCAATAGTTACAAATTTATGGTGTAAAATGTTAACTTTACTTACCTTGATATGTTGTAACAAATTTACTGATTTATTTTATTAATGTATTCAAGAAAATGTTTAAATCACTTCTAACTTGGGTTACACTTATCACTCGTCTAACGAATATGAGAATTTGATACTGCGACTGCGACTGCTCCAGTTTTGGCACTTGTCGTGTTGGATTCAGCAGGTAGAGATTTTCAAGGAGTTCGTATTGTTCGATAGAGTGACGAAATCGAACAGGACTCCGAATTATATTGACAATTCGGGGTGTTACTAAATTCAAATTAATTTTAAGAAATTAAAAATGTTCGGAGAGACATCAATTGCGTGAATTGCGTGCTTGTAAAAAAAAAATAGTTATACAAAATACGGTTAGTCGCCCGAGCAGGGACTTGAACCCTGGACCGTTGGATTAAAAGTCCAACGCTCTACCGACTGAGCTACCCGGGCATAGAGTTTGATGCATTACAAAATGCTATACGACTTTACTGCACGAAGCATTGTTAAATAACAGAATTCACTTTATACATAGTTTGTAAAAAAATCGAGATAGACCCTATAAAGTACTCGTATACATATATTATAGTATTACTCGTCCGTTTTACCCTGTGTCACCAGTTTTTGGGTTTAAAATTTTCAGGTAGCAGAATGAAATCTCCTATCTGGGCTTTTAGGAAAAAGTTGCATTTAAGTATAAACATTTCCAAAATTCGTCCACTGCCACGCCCACTTTTTCATAACTTAACTATTTCACCTGAAATCGAAAAAAAAATCAAAAAATTAACTACAATTTACCCATATCTATACACCCCCCCTTTTTCGTGGCGTTTTCATTACCATTGACAAAATTCCCACCACAGATCAGATACTCACCACCTTTTTATCGATTTTACACCATCTATAGAGACGAGCTATGTCCAGTTTGTTATCTCTGCTTCAGAGACAACTCATCCGGTTGTGTAGGATGACAATGGAGAATGTACGATGCTACATCAAGGTGGGGAAAGACCTTCGATGTCAAAAAGTATTTAGACAATGCGATTTTTTCAACATCGTTCTTTAAAGAATTGTGTAGAACTTACACGCCAGCATCCGAGGCATAATCTTTCAAAAATTCGTGCAAATGCTTGAACATGACGTTGATATTGATATAATCGGAAGAACAAAGTGTTATGTCAGTAGTGGTTTTGTAAGTATTGAGACGGAAGCTGCTAAGATGGATTTAACGGCTAATATGGTAAAAAATGACATTTAACATCGATATCTCGGGCAGACCGTCATCCTCGACAGATATAACTTTGGGGTATGGTGTCGACATTTATTATTCAATTATTACTGTATATTATATTATTATTTATTATTGCGCTATTCCTGCCAAGATTAGGTCGCCAACGTAGTGGCGTTTCGAATCCGAAATCTGCGCACCAGCGGAGCACTAATTCCACTCGAGATTTGCTCGCCAACATAGTGACATCTGTAGCCGAAATTTACCAGCGAAGCGGCAGCTATAACTGTGTAGATCACCACCGAAGACCAGCAACGCACAGCCCATATTAAAGCTGCCTCAGAGAAAGGTGTGAAAATTTGAGATGACCAAAGCGATGACCACGAGGAGCACAACATAACGGTTAGGGACAAGGTTCCTTCAATTGAAGGCAAGCTTTAAGAAATTATAAATCAGTTGAACTTCTTGTTCGATGCGAACGGAAGTTCAGGTAATGGTAATTCCGGTATACATAGGTGATGTTGATAGTAGTGCGGTAGTGATTCGGGGAGTCTAGCAGCATTTATATAAAATATAAATATAAATATAAAATATAAATATAATTGATAGTCGCCCGGAGGACTGGGTTATGTTTCGTGAATCGTTCGACATCACAACGGAGCACGGCACGGCAATCAACAGAACCTCATGCGACTCCAGAAAGAATTGAAGAATAAGGCGAAGGATGTTGAGTGTTTGCTTATTTATAGTAATAACGTAGAAACACTGAACACACAATTTGACAAACTGAGATGCTGGTGAAGACCCAAATCATGAAGCTTAAAAGTATCCCGTCTCTACCGGAAATTCGTCTGGTGGAGATATTACGCGTTTTTCTTTTTTAGTTCAGAACAGAGCTCTGAACAGAGCCTGAACATGTCGAGCGCGCTCTGAACGCTCTGATTTATTTAAGGAATACGATTGAGCAGTACCTGTCATATGACTGCAAAATTAATCGACCATTCATGCTTTTTGTCTTCTTAAACACTGAAATAGCGTTTATACACAAATAAAGTTTTCATTTAATTATTAACTACTAATAATTAAATAAAAACAAAGCCTCGAACTCCATTTCAATTGTTTTCGATTTCGTTTTCTCATTGCTTTACCCCCTGTTAAACGTCAAATTCACTGTGCTCGGGTTTTGCTCAGGATGCTCAATCAATTCATGCTGAGCTGATAGAGCACGCTCTAAACGAAAAAAGAAACACGAATCGAGTGCTCTAAGCGCTCTGAACTAAAAAAGAAACACAAACATTTTTTTTGAAAACTCAGGCTCTGCTTTGAACTAAAAAAGAAAAACGGCCACTCGCGACCAATGTGCTGAACCTGTCACCGTTTCTGAAGGCTGCAAGGTGTGAACATCACCTGTCTAATCCAATGGTGATGGACGAGCTTTTACTTAAGTTGCCTATTGAAAGAAGGTTAGAATAGGTGCGATACGCTCGTAAGATCTGTAGGGTACCGACGACGGTGGAATATTTTAGCGAATGGTTGGAGGAGTTGGCCAATGAGGAAGAATAGCTTGTACTGATTTAGCTGAACCACTCGTACTAAACGTAGCCAAAAAGGATAAGCCAAAGCTGTTCTTCTTAGCGATTGAGGTTTATGACGTTATGCCCAAAACACATGTGCAGTGAAATGCGTGCAGCAAATTTATAGAACATAGCTTTATATGTAAGCAACAACATGTGCATGCTGCGTGCCTATGCAGCCACGCAAGTCGTCGCTAATTCTAATTTCGATGCAATGCAATGAAGGTTAGAATAGTACAATTTAGTACAAATTTCGTGATTTGACATTACAAATTGTCACCTAAATGACAGTTTACTGTTTAAACCTATTGAAAAAAAAAACAAAACTAAATTTTTAAATTCAAATCGTCATGGAGAAAAATGTCAAACTTTTAACTACACGTGTGTTTCACATGCGTCGCTGCATGCATTGATGCGCGATGCTTTGCTGCACATGTGTTTTGAGCATTAGTCTACCGCCAAGTAAAATGATGACAGAGAAGATTCCTGGCACTAAGGAGGAAATTTCAGTGGAACGAGGAGATTCATCGTAAATATTCTCGACTCATGGAAGAGCAAGGAGTTTCAATCCACAGACAACACCTAAAAATTTCTTTCATTGCCCACGTCTCGCGAGCGTCTGACATTATTAACTGATTATTAACCGTTAACAGTAGTCTTAATGAAGTTTAGGGAAAGGCGAATAGGAGTGTGTACAAATATAGTGGAAATATTCTACCAAGTGAAGATTCGCTAGAACGATCAGAAGGTACCATCCCAAAGAGCAAAACGAAAAGTTTGTATGTCATGACATCGATAATCTTTGGGGCGACTTGCTCACCGTGTTCAGCGTAGTTTGTGAAGAACAAAAACGCAGTTTGGGTTCAGGCGCAGGGCGGCTTTTAGCTTAAACGATTCATATCAAATTGAAAAACAGTTGTGTAGGTGCTGGGTGAACCGGAACCGAAGACATCCTTCTTGTGCCTCGATAAGGGAGATGCATAACAATGTGGAAAGGTACTAGATCTACATTGGGATACTAACCGAGACACCTTAAAATTCATTATGCCTTTCCATAAGAGGAAACTACTTCTACTTCTACTGCTAAGAGGTAGTAGAAGACTAACGAAACATGAAATGCTCTCTTTCGTTCCCATCGGTGGATACGTGTAATGAGAGATTTGAAGTTTAATCAGCTCATCTACAGGTCCAAAGCAATAGCTAATGTAATTTTGCATTAGAGTGGGGTGAATCTATGCTGACAGTTTTTACCAAATTTCACTAAATCGATACTTTTTTTGTATCGGCTAAACACGTGGCTGTCAAAAATGGAGGTGATTTTCCTTTTTCCCCATTTGTTTACTTTTTAGCTCAAAAAAGAGTAAATATATTTTTGATTTTAGACAACTTTTTATAATTTTTTGTATGCCACTCGATTCGACTTACTGAATTCAAATCTGTACTCAGATGTTGTCGCACTTTTTCTGTTTAAGAAATATAGCATTCTGAAATTGTCGTGAAATAATGTAAACAAAGGCAGTGGGTCGCCGCGGGTGTGTTTGGAAGTGCAGTGGGGAGTTTAGGATGATAAAACAATATCTTTTTATACCCTATCCTAAGGGTATATTAAGTTTGACACATAGTTTGTAACATAGAGAAATAATCGAGATAGACCCTATAAAGTATATATATTCGTGATCAGCATCAATAGCGAAATCGATTGAGCGATGACCGTCCGTCCGTCCGTCCGTCCGTCCGTATGTCACCGCTTTTTGGGCCTTAAATTTTGAGCTAGGACGATGAAATTTCATATCTGGGCTTCTGAGAAAAAGATACAGTACAAGTGTAAAAATTTTTTAAATCCGCCCACTGCCACGCCCACTTTTTCATAACTTCACTAAATTATATGAAACCGAAAAATTTTGTTAAGACCAAATATTTAGGCATTCAGACTCCCTACAATCCACCCATACAAAAGTTTTGGCCACGCCCACTTTTTGGGGGCGTTTTCAACACAAAACCGATTTTTGGGCCTTAAATTTTTAACTAGGACGCTTAAATTTCATATCTGGGCTTTTGAGAAAAAGATACAGTACAAGTGTAAAAATTTTTGAAATCCGCCCACTGCCACGCCCACTTTTTCATAACTTCACTAAATTATATGAAACCGAAAAATTTTGTTAAGACCAAATATTTGGGTATTTAGATTCCCTACAATTCACCCATAGAAGAGTTTTGGCCACGCCCACTTTTTGGGGGCGTTATCATCAAAAAACCTATTTTGATAAAATTTTACATGTAACATCCTCAAACGTTCGACATTATAGCTATATTAGAGTACAAAATGCAATTTGTCCACACCCACTTTATAGAGAGGAGGATAGGGTATCATACGATCCGTTCCAGACGGATTGTAGCTTTTCTGTATGTTTTTTATAAATAAATGAAACGTGTCTTACACAAATAAAGAAATTGGTTTAATGTAACTACGAAATTGTTGGAAATGGATATTTAGATTTTTAATTATTTTATTTAAGTAATTATTATTCTGTTGTGTTATTATTCTACATTTGTATGAAATTTCGTACTGGATTGAGTTGTTCTTCACTTACGTGCTTACTGATTTGTAGAAAAGTTTGATTTAAAGCACATATATACATATATGCACAATATATGTACAATATATGTACATATACGTAAAAATTATTTACAGGAGAATAAATTGTTAGTTCTCAAATTTTATGTGTAGATGAAAAGGCTGGTCGAAACCTTATGTTCTGTTAATCTTTAATGAAAAAATAACTGTAGATGGCCAGATAGCCAGAATACAAAATTAAAAGGAGAAGAATAAAACAAAGAAAGACAACAAGATATGCAGGTTAAGGATAATACACCAATTTGCGTTTATCATCTCAACACATACCTAAAATATATAATAAACGTACCTACTTGTTGTTTGTTCAAAAAACAAAGTGGAAGAAACTAAAATATGTATGTTTATACTGTGATACATATGTTTGTATGTTTTAATTTAGTTTTTTATTTAGTATAAATGATTTAAAACATACGTTACATTTTGAATTTTACTATTTTAAATGTAACGTACTTTTAGCAGATTCACCACGAAACGAAGAATATTTTGGTAGTTGTTTATTGGACACAGCATCCCCTCCAGAATTCGTCAGTTTTTGACTTAATATTGTCCAAGATGGCTGCGACCGTGTGCCAGTTGTAGCTGTCAGTTGTGATCACCAGTGGATTTGAATGTATAAGTAATTTGCCTGCAAAATCACTAACACATTCTTGCTCACCAGTGATCACAGCTTGTAGGTCGAAAGAGAGACCCCCTCGAATTTGACCATCTAGTATAGTTAATTTATGGTACAAACTAAAGAATGCGGAGTTGACGATATGCCGAAGCGTCCAGATGGGGACGAAACTGAACCCATCTTTGGATGACGACGCGTCGCGACGGAGTGATTCTAGTAGATGGCTGAATGAATTCAGCTCTGGGCATTTCAGCTTGTACTCGTAATCCTATAATAATGCCGTAGAAGCACCAGGTCACCGATCTCATCCTGAATTTTTACCATAATGTGTGGAAGCAGCTGGACAGATTTGTTAAAGGTAGTTGGTTCCGTGTTCACACCTGCCCTTCGCACTATCTGTTTTATTATATGCGGCTTTAAAGTCGATAAAGAGATGGTGAGTCTCGACTTGAAATTCGTTGGTCTTTTCCAGGATTTGCCTTAGTGTGAAAATTTGGTCGATCGTCGAACTGCCGCGCCGGAAGGCACACTGGTACGTGCCGATTAGTGTGCTGCAGAAAGGCTTCAGACGTTCACACAATACGTTGGATAAGATCGTATATGCAACATTCAGCAGGGGTATGCCTCGGTAGTTCTTACAAGACATAGGATCGCCTTTCTTGAAGATGGGGTGTATAGAGCTGATAGTCCAGTCATCGGGCATGACTTCATCCACCCATATTTGGCTGATGATTTGGTGCATGCACCCTACCTAAAAAAACATCCGGATTTTGTTCCTTCTTACGTAGGATCTTCTTCTCCTCCCTTCTTCTGGCTAGATACTCTTCTCTCGCTGCCCTTGTTTTGCGCTGCAGCGCTTGCATGTGTGCATTTTCTGTCACCTTTTTCCGACGCACGCATTCATCATCATACCAAGTGCTCTTTTTGGGTGGTGGCTGGTGGCTGGTAGCCTATGGTGGTCTCTGCTACCTCTTTGATGATGTCGCGATACTTTTTCCACAGATTGTTGGCGTTTGTGGATGGTGAACGGCGCTCTCTGTAGGCTCTGGCTACTCCAGTCGTGCTAAGGCTTCCAACGTTGAATTTCTTTTCTGGGCGGTTTACAGTTTCTTCTCGTTGGATACTCAAGCTCTGAATTTAGCTGCAACAAGAAAATGGTCGGAGTGGACGTTTGTCCCTCTGAACGTTTGCACATTCAGAATGTTGGATGCGTGCCTCGCATCTATTAGCACGTGGTCGATTTGGTTGGCGGTTCGACCATCTGGAGAGCGCCAGGTTGCTGTGTGGATTCGTAGTCTTGGAAACCTAGTGCTACTTATCACCGTATTACGAGCTGCGTAGCCGATTTCCCACGACGAATCCGCATCCTAACATGTGCAGTCTTTTGTGGCAGCTGTAATAAATGTCGCAATTTTTCCGTTTTTGCATACCTAATCCTATCCATCGTATCTCCCGGATCGCGGTAATATCTGCCTTGTACTGCGAGAGGACAGATTCAATTTTTTGAATAGCACCAGGAGTGTACAGTGTACGTACGTTCCAGGCGCATATTCTTATATCATAGTACGTGGACGTTCCGGGTCGTGGTATTAAATGAGGGTTTGACACCTTCTTCTGAGGCTTGTGTCTCTCTCAAAACTAATGTTTTTTACGTCGTAAGGATGTTACCCCGACGGCACAACCCTCAATCTGGAGGGCCAATTCTATTTTTTTGAAACCCCTAGGACGAATGGCCTGTTTTAAACCGATGTCAGTAACCCGTTTCGGGGGTGTGAGCGCTGCCGTTGGCCAAGTGAGGCCCATCAGCCACCATTTCTTTTCCGAAAACCTGACTTATTCTTGGAAATCTTTATCGGCCTGAGCTCCGAATATGTCGAAGTAGCCCAGATAAAATGTTATTCTTCTGTTCGAAGCTGTAACGCCACCGTTAACTCCATGGAGAGAGTTCTTCCGCTGCCGTATTTATAGTGCTGCTATTTTCTCTTGTTCAACACTCGCGCCTATAAGTTTAGCAAGACGGGTCCGGATCACCAACCAATATCCGATGGCTACCACTAGGAGTTAAAATAAGCACAATTGATGCGCAGTAACAGTTACAACACTGGACGTCGCCAGGTTGACGCCAGTGCCTACCCTATACCTACAGCATCCAGCCATCACTCATATAATATTGTAGTAGATTAAAAATCCTTGTGAACATCACCTCGTTTAAAAGCCTGAACTTTATCGAATTGTCATTTCGTAAGGTTGAGAATGCCACTAACTTATTTCCCGCCGCATGATTCTTGTTCAGCCATTTTTTATACTTCAATCGAAAGCGTTAAAATAGTTCTTATTTTAAAGGAAGTCCTCTCGTTTTAGATAGCGGCCGTTACAAGGATTTTGTTTACCTAGGATCCGCCATAAATTCAGACAAAGACACCAGCGCTGATATCAAACGAAGATTAACTCTTGCCAGTTGCTGCTTCTTTGGACTAAGAAGACAATTGTGTAGTAATGCCCAGTGACAGTGACATACTGTGCAGAGCTCAAATACAATAGTTGGGTCATGTAAAGCGGATGGACAACAATGCTCCGACTCGGAGAGTCTTGGAATCCATTATAGCGAGACATTGTAACACAGGTAGACTTCGCTTAAGGTGGAGCGCTCAAGTGGAAAGGGATCTCAACCAACTTGGGGTGCGAAACTGGAGGCAGCTGTCTTAAGATCGAGCTAGCTCCAGAGATTTGTTGGTTGGTTACGTTTCTAAGTTGTGGATCCTTAATAGCTTTAGGAAGGCAAATGAGTGTTCTTGTGCTCTTAAGAGGATATTGCTGAAGAACTGACTCACCCAAGATTTTATGTTGGGGCCGCAGCTCTTTAAGAATGCTGCAAAGATACTATCAACAGCAGCTGCTTTCTCATTTTTCACATTCTTGATTGCGGCTTCCAGTTCAGAAAAGGAGTATTGATATCTTTCTTTACTATCTTCACCATGATAAATGAAATTAAATGTCAAATACTTACTTACATATGTACATATGTATGTACTTACAGATGACGAACAGTTTGGCGTGAACATACATATGTAGCCCTCAACCAAAAAAACAATTCAGTTAGGACGGAGAGAACATTTCTGTCTGATAGTTACTCAAAAACCTTTTCCAATATATAAGTACGTATACCGTACTTTTTATACCCTATCCTAACTGTATATTAAGTTTGACACATAGTTTGTAACATAGAGAAATAATCGAGATAGACCCTATAAAGTATATATATTCGTGATCAGCATCAATAGCGAAATCGATTGAGCGATGACCGTCCGTCCGTCCGTCCGTATGTCACCGCTTTTTGGGCCTTAAATTTTGAGCTAGGACGACGAAATTTCATATCTGGGCTTCTGAGGAAAAGATACAGTACAAGTGTAAAAATTTTTGAAATCCGCCCACTGCCACGCCCACTTTTTCATAACTTCACTAAATTATATGAAACCGAAAAATTTTGTTAAGACCAAATATTTAGGCATTCAGACTCCCTACAATCCACTCATACAAAAGTTTTGGCCAGCCCACTTTTTGGGGGCGTTTTCATCATAAAACCGAGTTTTGGGCCTTAAATTTTTAACTAGGACGCTGAAATTTCATATCTGGGCTTCCAAGAAAAAGATACAGTACAAGTGTAAAATTTTTTTACATCCGCCCACTGCCACGCCTACTTTTTTATAACTTCACTAAATTATATGAAACCGAAAAATTTTGTTAAGACCAAATATTTGGGTATTTAGATTCCCTACAATTCACCCATAGAACAGTTTCGGCCACGCCCACTTTTTGGGGGCGTTATCATCAAAAAGCCTATTTTGATAAAATTTTACATGTAACATCCTCAAATGTTCGACATTATAGCTATATTTGAGTATAAAATGCAATTTGGCCACGCCCACTTTATAGAGAGGAGGATAGGGTATCATACCATCCGTTCCAGATGGATTGTAGCTTTTCTGTATGTTTTTTCCTGTCATCATCTGTTTAAACTAAGAAAGGCCATGTTGCAATCAATATTTACACAAACATGAGAAACTTTACTCAAAGGAAAAGTTTCAGTATTATCTTCGAGTAGTTTTTTGCGGTCAAATTATAAAAATATAGCATCGTTCCGGTCGTATCCAACCGCCGATAAACAAACCAAACATAAATGACCCTAAAAGCATCGCGTTTCAGATCAATGAAGAGACCACTAATCAAACATTAACGCAATGTTGACAACGTGATAAACACAGATAATCGCCGACAAGGTAAAGTTTGCAATTCAAGCTGGCGCCCTAATAAATTACACATATTGATTGATTAATCTCTCAATTTATATCTGGTTGAAATGCACTAGTATAAATAGCCACATTTAGGTTCAGTCAGAACTTAGTGGGTGCGTGTAATTCCAATTGGAAGAATCATTACTGGCAAACTTGTGATAATGAAAGGATTTTTGTGTTTGATCCTAAGTGTTTTTGTCCTTTACGCGGAGTGTTTGAAGACTGAAAGCGAACTAGACCAAGAGTGTCCACAAGTGTGTCCAAGAATAATAGATCCCCTGTGTGCTTACGATGGCAACACCAACTTTAAGTATTTTCACAATGAGTGTTTGATGCGATACAACAAGTGCCGCAGTGGGAGCCGTAAGTAAAAGTAATGTATAAAAGTTAACTGATTATTAAATTTTATTTCTCCTGCGGTAGAATGGACTCCAACACACATGACATTGTGCTTGCACCAAGTTGATCCGATAGTCCTGCAAGAGTGCCTACGACCATGCCCATTTATTTATAAGCCAGTTTGCGCTTCCAACGGTGAACAGACGGAGGTTTTCGGCAACGATTGCATTTACGAAATGGAAAATTGCTTCTCAAATTACAGTAAGTAACTTCAGAAATATTACGACTACCAATATGATGGTTTTAACGACCTTGCACTCATTTCAGAATGGTTTCAAATGAAGGAAGAGGATTGCGGCCTCGAAGACTGATTACAACAGCGAATGAAAAAAAAAATACCTTACGGTGTATTTAATATTCAGTAAAATGTAATTTTGTGATAGTTTTCCAAGCAAATGCTATTAAAATATCAGGAAAAAAACGCTGTTGTTTGTGTGTCTTTGTATAGAGATAGACAGAGTTGCAGGACCATAAAATACCAGCAATCAGGCGATCTCTTAGATGTTCATTTATAAACTTTACAGAGCGTTATGAGATTTTCATAAGATACTAGGCACCATAGTGGACACATCGTGATCCATTACGGTAACAAAACTAAACCATCTCTTCCAAGTGATCTCCCTCCAAAATTTTACTATCTCAAAAATTTGGTTCGCAGACCCAACTTCCTCTAAGTTGTCAGAGAAGTACATACTTTCCTAGGTGTTTAAGTCTACTCCGAGATATGTCTAGACTTTCACCGAGTAGATATGTTCATTTTTGGATTTTTGTTTGAGCAATTATTCGCACAAGCGCGTATATCAGGGTGGGGGAAAGAGCTTTTTTTACCCTTTTGAACCTGTATCTCGTAAATTATTCGTTTGAGACATATGTATATCAAAATATTCAGAAAAATGGCCTCTACCGCATACTAAAATTTTATCAAAAGGGGGAAGACCCCTTTGCAAATATTTTCCAATTTCTTGTTTGATTTAACATAGGCCACAACTCCGTGCGGCAATTCCTGACTAATTCAAATTTTATGATGTCGGATTCTAACACCTTAGGCGCAGCCTGACTGTCAACGTAGATGACGTCATTATTGTCAAATATTGATCTCATCTCCTGTAATTCCGTAGCTTTGAGCATAGCTAGAACCTTTGCTGGGAACACACTGAAGTCACGGACCCACTTGCAGGTTTATGTCCCTGGACTTTATACCTAAACCTGTACCCTCACTGGTCTTGGAACCATCTATGTAAACTGCAATCTCACTTTGTTGACGAGAGTTTTCGAGGATGTCAGCCCATTCATCAGGGATTTCGGGAAGTGATTCCCTAAGAATGGAGCTATGTCAGTCATTGTTTTGATAATCCATATGTAAGGATGAGTCTGACTATCATAATATATAGGTAGGTATAGCCAGTGCATCATTGCTGGCTTCAGGCCCCACTTCTTCTCCACTGTTCTCTTGCAAATGACGAGAACATTATAAACATTACGGACTCTTTTCTGTATGTATCTTAAGTTTCCAGTCTAGTTTCCTATCCAGTACGATGTCAAGATATCTTAAGCGAAGCTCATTTCCCAGGAGTGTTACTTCCAACTGGATGCTGGATGGCTGGATGCTGTAGGAATAGGGTAGGCACTGACTGGCGTCAACCTGGCGACGTCCAGTGTTGTAACTGTTACTGCGCATCAATTGTGCTTATTTTACCTCCTAGTGGTAGCCATCGGGTACTGGTTGGTGTCCATCCGGACCCGACTTGCTAAACTTATAAGCGCGAGTGTTGACCAAGAGAAAATTGCAGCACTATAAATACGACAGCGGACGAACTCTCTCGATGGAGTCAACGGTGGCGTTAAAGCTTCAAACGGAAGCACAACACTTTATCTGGGCTACTTCGACATATTCGGAGCTCAGGCCGATAAAGATTTCCAAGAATAAGTCAGGTTTTTGGAAAAGAGATGGTGGCGGATGAGCCCTTATTGGGCCAACGGCAGCGCTCATATCCCCGAAGCGGGATACTGACTTCGGTTTAAAACCGGCCCCTCGTCCTAGGGGTTTCAAAAAATGGAACTGGCCCTCCAGGTTGGGGGTTGTGCCGTCGGGGTAACTTCCTTACCACGTAAAAAAAAAATTTAGTTATGAGAGAGACACAAGCCTCGGATAATGGACCCCCTCATTTAATACCACGACCCGGAACGTACACGGACTATGATATAAGAGTATGCACCTGGAATGTACGTACACTGTACACTCCTGGTGCTATTCAAAAACTTGAATCTGTCCTCACGTGGTACAAGGCAGATATTACCGCGATCCAGGAGATACGATGGATAGGATCAGGTATGCAAAAAGGGAAAAATTGCGACATTTATTACAGCTGCCACAAAAGACTGCACATGTTAGGATGCGGATTCGTCGTGGGAAATCGGCTACGCTCAATGATAATTGACTTTAAGCCGATCAGCGATCGCCTGGCTGTGATCCGCATCAAGGCTACATTTCAAAACATCAGCATAATATGTGCACACGACCCTACCGACGAAGCTGAAGACTCTATCAAGGAGGAGTTTTATGACCTCCTGGACGGAGCCTACGGAGCCTGTCCGGAGTATGATGTCAAAATCATACTCGGGGACTTCAATGCCAAAATCGGTAAGGAAAACATCTTCGGCGGATTAGTTGGAAAGCACAGCCTCCACGACACGACAACAGACAACGGCTTCCGGCTAATCGATTTCGCAGCAGCTCGTAATACGGTGATAAGTAACATTAGGTTTCCAAGACTACGAATCCACACAGCAACCTGGCGCTCTCCAGATGGTCGAACCGCCAACCAAATCGACCACGTGCTAATAGATGCGAGGCACGCATCCAACATTCTGAATGTGCAAACGTTCAGAGGGGCAAACGTCGACTCTGACCATTTTCTTGTTGCAGCTAAGTTCAGAGCTCGACTATCCAATGAGAAGAAGCTGCAGACCGCCCAGAAAAATAAATTCAACGTTGGAAGCCTTAGCACGTCTGGAGTAGCCAGAGCCTACAGGGAGCGCCTGAGTGAGAGACTCTCCGCTGTGCATTCACCATCCACAAACGCCAACAATCTGTGGAACCAGTATCGCGACATCATCAAAGGGGTAGCAGAGACCACCATAGGCTACCAGCCACCACCCAAAAAGAGCCCTTGGTATGATGATGAATGCGTACGCCGGAAAAAGGTGACAGAAAATGCACACTTGCAAGCGCCGCAACGCAAAACAAGGGCAGCGAGAGAAGAGTATCGAACCAGAAGAAGGGAGGAGAAGAAGATCCTGCGTAAGAAGAAAAGGGCCCACGCAGCCTCCCAGCTCAAGGATATCGAAGAGTCCCGCGATAGGAACAACATCCGGATGTTTTTCAGGAAAGCCAAGCAACTGGCAGCTGGCTTCAAGCCCGGAACGCAGGCTCTTCGAAACAGTGAAGGAAACCTAGTCACCGAAGCACAGGGAATAGTAGATGTATTTAAGCAGCATTTCCAGCAGCTACTTAATGGGCATCAAGTGGAGAGAGTGATAGGGCAAGAAGAGAACCCGCATCCAGTCAATGAAGAATCCATTCCCCCTCCTAGTTTTGAAGAGGTCGGCTCAGCTATCAAAAAGCTGAAGAACAACAAGGCCGCCGGCTCTGATGGTCTACCAGCAGAGCTTTTCAAACATGGTGGTGATGCTTTGGTGGGGTGCATGCACCAAGTCATCAACCAAGTGTGGGTGGATGAAGTCATGCCCGATGACTGGACTATCAGCTCTATATGCCCCATCTTCAAGAAAGGCGATCCTATGTCTTGTAAGAACTACCGAGGCATATCCCTGCTTAATGTCGCATATAAGATCCTATCCAACGTACTGTGTGAACGTCTGAAGCCTTTCTGCAGCACACTAATCGGCACGTACCAGTGTGGCTTCCGGCCCGGCAGATCGACGGTCGACCAAATTTTCACACTAAGGCAAATCCTGGAAAAGACCAACGAATTTCAAGTCGAGACTCACCATCTCTTCATCGACTTTAAAGCCGCATATGATAGCATTCATCGTCTTGAGCTCTACAAGGCGATGGCCGAATTCGGGATCCCGGCTAAACTGATCCAGCTGTGCCGCGTGACGCTGGATAACACGCGGTGCAACGTGCAATTCGGCAACAGTTCCTCTGAACTATTCTAAACATGCACCGGATTTCGGCAAGGGGATGCGCTATCATGTGACTTCTTCAATCTTGTGCTGGAACAGATAGTGCGCAGGGCAGGTGTAAACACGGAAGGCACTATCTTCAACAAATCTGTCCAGTTGCTGGGATACGCAGACGACATCGACATCATCGGTCGCTCCCAGCGCGCCGTGTTAGAGGCTTTTACGGCAATTGAAGAAAAGGGCGAAACGTGTTGGCCTTGAAGTGAATGAGGACAAAACCAAATACATGTTGTCAACAAACAAAGAAGCATCTGTCCACCGCCTAGGACAAAACGTCACTGTTGGCAACAGTAACTTCGAAGTGGTTAAGGAGTTTACCTACCTCGGAGTAAATATCAACTCCACGAATGACAACTTAGTGGAGATTCGACGAAGACTTACCCTAGGAAACCGCTGCTACTTCGGTTTGGCGAAACAAATGGGGTCAAAACCCCTAACTCGGAAGATGAAATGTTTGCTCTACAAAACTTTGATCCTGCCAGTTCTGCTGTATGGAGCCGAGTGCTGGACGATAAGCAGGAAAGCAGAGCAAATACTGAACACTTTCGAAAGAAAAATTCTTCGTCGGATATTCGTTCCCGTATGCGAGGAGGGCGAATGGAGGAGAAGATATAACCGCGAACTCTATGAGCTGTACCAGGATGTGGATGTAGTCCAAAAAGCCAAAACACGTCGACTACACTGGCTCGGCCACATCGAGCGAATGGACAATAATGCTCCAGCAAAGAGGATCTTCGAATCACAGCCCCCAGGTTCGAGAAGACAAGGAAGACCGAACCTCCGTTTTAAGGATCAAGCTATCGCGGATGCCAGAGCGCTTGGTCTAGATAACTGGAAGCAGCGTGCCCGGGATCGAAGAGAGTGGAAGGCTGCTGTGTCTCAGGCAGAGACTCTTCACGGGTCGGGAGCCCGTTAAGTAAGTAAGTAAGTTACTTCCAACTATTTCGACACCTAATGTTCATTTTACTAACGTCAGCTTGTCAATAGAGGAAGAGGTAGATAATATCATCACACAGAAGAAACTGGGATGGGCTATAATGTGTTTCGCACCATTCAAAGCGCCAACCCCTGACGTCATTCTGCCAGCTTTACTGCAGAAGGCTCCAGCGAAGGTTATAGACAGGATCAGGAAAATTTTTATAAATTGGTAAAGGTTAGGCTACGTATCTATGGCATGGAGGGAAGTGCGGTTGGTATAACCATAGCAGGTAAACCAGAACACACTTTAGCGAAAGACTATAGACCCATCAGTCTCTTGTCATTTCTCCTCAAGACACTTGAAAGGCTTCTCGACATTCATATAACAAGCAAGTGTTGCAACGGATATTTATGCAAAGTTTAGCACCTATAATTAAAGGGTAAATCGGCAGAAGCAGTTCTAGATAAAGTAGTAGGCAAAGCAGATAGTAGCCTTCACCATAAGGAATTCGCATTAGCCGCCTTTTAGATATTGAAGGGCTTTTAATAACGTATGGGGAGGCAGTTAAACGTGCCCTGAAGACGATATATGTCGAACATAGCTTTACCAATTGGCTTTGTAAGATGCTCGTCACAAGAAATATCAATTCCACTCTTGGACATAGTTCAATAAGGAAATTGTGTACTAGAAGCACTCTTCTCTTAGAGCGAAATGATGAAATCAGCCCTTAAAATGGTTGGAAAATGGGCTGAAAAGTGTGGATCTATGCAACGCAGGGTTGAGTGTGACTGCTTACACGGATGACATGATGATTTTAGTTCAGGGAAAATTCTTAGATGAATTGAGCGAAATAATGGAATCAGCCCTTAACAGGCTTGGAAAATGGACTGAAAAGTGTGGACTTCATGTCAATCTGGAAAAACAGAAGTAGTACTCTTTAGCAGGAAATTTAAAATACCACTCTTCAAACTGCCTAGGTTTGCTGTAATGGAGCTTTACCTCTCGGATCGTGCAAAATATTTTGGCACGGTATTAGATAGAAAGCTAAACTGGAAACTTAATGTTTAGGAAAGAGTCCGTAAGGCCCACAATGCTTTCTTCATTTCCAAGAGGACAGTGGGAAAAAAGTGGTGCCTGAAACCGGCAATGATGCATTGGCTATAATTTATGGTAGTCAGACACATTCTAACATATGGAGTTCTTGTTTGGTAGAAGGCTACGATCAAGAAGAATACACGGGATATGTTGACCAGTTTACAAAGAACAGCATTGCCATCACTAGTGTTATATGCACTGGAGGCGTTTATGTTTCTTTTACCACTGGATCTACAATTAAAATTACAAGCAGTGCGCTGCGTCTCACTAAAGCAGGGCTCTTCAAAACTAGCTACATACATATGTGGGACATAGCTCTATTCTTAAGGGATCATTCGCCAACATCCCTGACGAAGCGGATGAAAGTCTTGGTGCGCTCGACTAGTTAGAGTACGGGGTCAGGCATTTATTCGAGAGATATAGACCTTCATGTGACTCTGACACTTCCAGACACATGCAGTGTCTTCCAGGCAGAGGTTCTGGCCATACTCAAAGCTGCGGAACTACTTAAAATGTGATCAATATCAAAACAAAAATATCTCGCCATCTACATTGATAGTCAGACTGCGGTAAATGTCCTAGAGTTCTACGTCGCTAAATCTGAACTAGTCAGGAGTAGTCGCACAATGTCCAGGGCATTATGTTTGCAGAACCGAGTCAGATAATGTTGAATTCCTAGATACTGTGATATAGAGGTAACGAAAGTGCCGACGTACTGGGCAAAAAGAGGCAGAGCTCCAGATAAATGATATAATTGAAGTCATTAGACCATCAATGGCCGTCGCTAAGAGAATTATTCTCGATAAAATCATCAATATGGCCGACCAAAAATGGTCAAACTTAGAAGGACATAGCGTTTCTAAGGACTTGTGGCCTGAGTTAGATCGGAAAAAATCTGGACAATTAATAAAACTCAGCAGATTAAAGTTAAGAATAGCGATAGGAATACTCTCTGGCCATTGCCTGAGGAAACAGGTCATGAGATTAGGTTTAACGAACACGAACACATGCAGATATTGTGAAGCCATTTGCGAGTAAAGTACCTAGTAAAGTACCTTGGAAGATATTTGTTCAACAATTTGGAAGAGGTTGGTTCACTGAACAAAATTGAGGACATATTTAGGTTCTTTAGGGAAATTAAATGTATGGCCGAATTGGTTTAGGTTTCTGACCGTGATGGTTCCCTAGGGATCGCGTTAGGCCCACTATGGTGCCTAGTGCTTATGACGAACTCATAACGCCATACAACTTAAGAATCTAAGGTGACATCACCTTTCGACGAATTTTGATCAGAGGCTTAAGCTGTGATTGGGGCAAATGGGATCGCCCTTTTAACTATTTATTGGTTTAGTTGACAATGTACATACATATGTAGCCAAATTCGATGATATCTGTGAAGCTATTCAATAAACAATTGACTATACTTCCTCATTAGTTTTTGAAACTGTTTGAAATGCTAACTCATTTTTTAAACAAATTTGCTAAGCTAATATATGTTTACTTTGTACCAGAAGAACCATACTTTATATCAGCTTCCAGCTGCTGGTTTTTCTAAACATGATGTCATTTATTACATATGACAACCGTACTTAAGTATTACTCATGTGTTTAATTACCAATTGACAATACTCTAAATTAAAAGTGTTCGACCTGGATACAGATGTGTATCCATCTTACCGTTTTGTCGAAGGTATTTGAAAAGGTAATTATTACGTCAGCAATTGTTTATTATTTACTACTTACTTAAGGGGCTACCGACATATGCCTAAGACAGGGCAGCAGAATGTAATTCTCATTGGTCTCGAGTTCGTTTTGGAACTAGAGGCTTGGTCTTTCTTTTCGCATTGCACACGGGGCTAAGAATTGAGGATCCTCTTAGCTGAAACATTGTTGTCTATCCCCTCGATGTGACTGAGCCAACGTTAAAGTCTTATCTTGGCTTTTTGAATTACATCCACATCTTGGTACAGCTCGTAGAGCTCGCGGTTGCATCTTCTCCTCCAAACCAAATATTATCCGAAGAAGTTTTCGTTGTTCGAAAGTCCCTAATATCTGCAAGAAAGCTCCTGCTTATCGTCCAGCAAACAACTCTATATAACAGAACAAGATTAGAGTCATGTAGAGCAAACATCTCTTTTTCCGAGTAAGGAATTTGGAGCTTTTGTTTTGCCAAACCGAAGTACCACCGGTTGCCTACGGTGAGTTCTTGTTGGATCTCCATTAGGCTGTCATTCGTGGAGTTGATGTTGACTTCGTGGTACATAAGCTCTTTAACTTCCTCGAAGTTGTAGCTATCAACAGTGTCATTTTGTCCAAGGCGATGGACTGATTCACTTGAAGACCATCTTGTTTCGCCTGCTCGTGAATTACCGTGAAAGCCTCTAAAATGGCACACTGGGGATAACCAGTGATGTCTGTGTCGTCTGCGTATCACAGTAGCTGGACGGATTTCTTAATGATAATGCTTCCAGTGTTAACATCTGCCCTATGCAATATTTCTTCCAAAAGGAGATTGAAGAAGTCACATAATAGCTCATTGCCCTGTCAAAATTCAGTGCATTTTGGAAAAGTTCAGAACAGCTGCTTCCAAGCTGCATCGCGCATCCTTCATGGATAGCAACACAGTTTGCTGTGTCAGTTTTACCGGGATTCCGAATCCAGTCATCGCTTTCTAGAACTGCAAATGAAGAAGTTGTGAGTCTCGACCTGAAACTCGTTGGTCTCTTTCAGGATTTGTGTTAGTGTGAAGATTTTGTCTTTGGTCTTATATGCTACATTTAGTAGGGAAGCTGATCCCAAACAGGCGATCGCCTCTTCAAAAGACGCCAACAACTTTAACTTTTTACAGTCCCATAAAGGCTAAAGGTTCGTCATGCGAATATATGTAGGAGAGCACAAGCCTTCTCACGATAGCCTCTCGCTATCAACTCCTACCCTACACCTGCCTTGCACTGCATGAAGATTGGGTAACCAACCTATTTGGAAGGTCTTTGGTGGCAGCAGACGAGAGGGGGGACGAGTGTTTTCTTACTAAGGCACTTCCTCTTGCTCCAGGCGGCAACAAATGAATTCCCTAGATGAAATGAACGATTGCATCTACCATTCCAGTCATGTTGAACTATTAATTTTGAATGAACTGAATTAGGGTGTTGGATGAACCCTTAATGGGCCAACGACAGCGCTCATATCCACGAAGCAGGGTGACTCCAGAAATCCGGCCCTTCGTCCTAGGTGTAACGAGGGGAAGTGCACCACCAAGTTTGGGGTTATGCGATCGGGTAACTCTCGATCACGAAAAAAAAAATATTAGTTCCGAAAACTAAGCAAGCCTCGGATATGTATGACTTCACTGTTGACGACCCTAGCAATCGAAACACGGACAACGACCTTCGGATCGTGGAATGTCCGAACCCTTAACAGACCGCGTTCAACTGAAGGATTAGTAAAGGCTTTAGGCTGCTATAAAGCCAATATTACCGCCATCCAGGAAATGTTATGGAATGGGCCAAGGAAAAAGAGGATGAAAAACTGAGACATCTATTACGGCGATTGCTATAGAGAGCAGAAACAGCGCTTATTCAGATGCGGAATAATTCTGTCATACGCGACAGAATAAGGCAAAAAGTCTTAAGCTTTCAAAACGTGGGCGAGCGTCTTATGACGATCCGCGGCAAGGATAACTTCCCCAGCATAAGCCTTATATGCGCTCATACCCCCACAGAAGACAAGGACGACGTCACCAAGCAATGTTTCTACGAGCTCCTCGACAAAACCTACGAGCAATGTCAATAAAGGATTTAGACAAGAAGACGCGCAGTTATGTGACTTATTTAAAATCATACTTGAAAAAATTGTGCGTAACTCACTAGCCAACACCAGATGCACAATATTTAAAAAAACTGAACAACTACTACCGTACGCCGACGATACTGACGTAATTAGTAGATCTCAGCGGGCTGTCACCGATGCGTTATTGAAATAGAAGCTGCCAAAATGGGTTTAGCGGTAAATGAGGGCAAAACCAAGTATATGCTGTCAAAAAGAAGGGACACATAACAACGAATTAGACAGAACGCCACAATCGACATCTATAACTTTGATATTGTAAGGGAGTTTGTCTACCTCGGTTCTGCTATAAACTCTGATAAAACATTTCAGAAGAAATTAAACGAAGAATAACTCTTGCCAATCTTTCTTTACACTGAAAAGGCAATTGAGTAGTAGAGCCCTATCCCGAAAAACTAAGAAGACTCTGTATAAGACCTTGATCATCCCAGTTCTGCTTTATAACGCTGAAGCTTGGACTCTATCTAAAGAGGATGAACAGAAATGCTCCGGCCGGTAGAGTCTTCGAATTACACCTGGATAGACAACAGAAAGACCGGGCTAACTATAGAGGCTTGTTAGTGGAGGCCCAGGTTCACCCCTAACTGTAGCACGATATAAGAAGACGAAGATGAAGAAGAAAGGCCAAATGACCTTATTAACGGAGTTTATAAGACAGACCACTAGAATATCGCACCGAACATTAGTGTGAGTCTCAATATGGAAATGTACATATGTCCAATATAGACTATGTTCCGATGTTGTTTAGGTTCACTATAAGAGCTGAGGAATATGCGAATGGCAAACTACCTGCTACAAGTAATTAGATATTATTTTGAAGGCAAAACCCTTTCTTACGATACAGATGAAGGGAAGAATAAATTACAGGAAGAGCCCCACATGGATCAGTTCCAGGACCAGTCCTGTGGCACATTATGTACGTTGAAGTACTACTTATGATGTGGAAACCTAAACGATTGAACATAATCGGATATGCCGATGATGTCGGGGATACAATAAGTGTGATAGCAGTACGAATGGCTATAGAACTGGAGGTTAAAGTAGAAGCATTAATACACAATGGGGAGAACCTAGACAGAAGTGTCAACAGAACAGAGCAACAGAAGAACAGAACGTAAACATGCATGAGCATGGAGTCTGGCATAAGTCCAGCGCGTCAAATAAAAAAAAACTTGACACCTAAATTAATAATTATAAAATTATACCTTATCAGACAACAATATTGAATGAATAGAAATGTACTTAGGTATCAACATACCTAAGCTTATAGAAATTTTTTTGGGAAACGTCTAAAATTATAGCTCATTGACGTTTATTGACCAAAATATAAGTACATATACATACATATATATAGTATGTATGAATGTATTTATATATGTATTGAAAAATCGTTTAAACCTTGCTCGAAAGTTTATTAAAGTTGTTTTTTTAAATAAGCTATTAATTTTTTTAAACGGCTACCTAAATCATACCATGATACAGTGCACACTAGGAAGTTCATCAATATCAAACCAACCACATCACTACGTGTTTATTTATTCAATTACTATTAATTGAATTCACGGTGTGGTGGCGGTAGATCCCCTTATCATTCTCGGAATGAGTACAACATGAAGTTCTATAAATTATTGGATGCTATGACGTAGACCTATTTACACATTCTCTCTGCGGGAAGCACCAATTTTATAGATAGGTACCCACAATAAAGCATTGCGCGACAGCTTCACAAAATTACCTACGATTTTGCTTGATTGTTGTGAATTTGTGATACACATATGTACCTAACGAAACATCAATTAAATACACAAAGAAAGATACCTACTTACTCGTATCGGTAAACTTGTTTACCATAACAAAAATGACTCATCTTAAATGGCATTTTATATATTGTTTTTGGAAAATTCTTTAAAAGGCGGAACAGATTTGAAATTGCTGCTAGTAGTTTATAAGTGAGGTGTAGATACAAACCAAAATGAAGCTCCAAGTTCTGATCATATCGTTATTTGTTGTTCTGTGCAGTGCTACAGAGGATGCCATAAAAGAACGTCCGTGTAATATAGCGTATAAATGTTCTCTGCAAGATGATCCGACATGGGTTACTGATGGTAAAAAATGTTACGTATTTCGAAATCCATGCCATTTAGCCAATGAGAACTGTCAGCGTCAGAACCGTTATGACCCCGGTAAGTGATTCGATTTTTTGTCTTATCATAACTTATTTACTAATCTGTTACGTTTTTTACTTTTAAATTACATACAGTACTAGAAGTAATATCTAAGGAGAAATGTCAAACTCTATGTAGCCCAAGATGCCCGAAAAACAAGAATCCTGTTTGTGGGTACTACAACGATGAGAAACGTGAATTTCCTAACCAATGTCTGATGGATTATCATATTTGTAATACTGGTGAAAGTAAGTAGTTACATTATAATTTTAAAGAAGTTTGAAATTTATTCTAAACTATTAAATTTTGCAGCTTATTCGATTTATAATGAAGGACCATGCGAAGGACCTTCAAATTTATAAGCTATTTAAGGAGTACAACACTAATAAAGATTCTTTCTTAACTTTAAAACTGGCATAAGAATATGTATCACTGGAATTCATGATTAAAACACAGTTCACAAAATTAGAAGTCATTCGGTTTGTTTTCTTTGTAATATTTCCGGACTGTACATCATAAAGGTCAATGACTCTCAGCAACTACTCACAGAGGAGACGTGAAGCCAATCTTGCCCAATCAAATTCCTTCTCCCTTTCGGTGAACAATGACAAGCTGCCACATGACTCGTTCTGAGGATAACCCTCGCTGCAGGCCCATAATTAGCTCAGTCTCGAACGGAGTATCTGGATTACTTAGCGACGTCCAAAATAGCCAGCCTTATCTTTGTCTTCACTACTCGTGGGATTCAACATGAATACCAAACAAAAACAAAAAAAAAATAAATCAGAATAAGGTGATCTACAACTAATGATCAGAAGAACTGCCTCTTACCCTCTTTTGGTGGAACATGTCCTGAAGATCTGGCAGCTAGGACTTTAGACACCTATCCGTAAATCTCGTTTCAATCGGACCCAACTACGCTGACACGTTATACTGCTTCGAACACGTTAAATATTAGCTCACCAAAACGGATCCAGCGCAGGAGATCCGACCTATTCCCCCTGGCAAGACTATAATGTCTAGATGCCAAAAGTCAGTGGAGGAGCCCTCTACGGAACGTAAACGAGCGAAGGTCGACTGTAGTAGTTTCTTCTCCTCTATAAGACAGAGCAAACCCTTCTGCAAAGTGCTTAAAGATGACCTCACGCTGACGGTCATCTATAAGAGTGACATTGACTGAAGCTTTACTCTTGAAAATTGGAGACCAATGGTTGGCAACTAACTTTCTAAAAATCCTGCATCCTCTTGTAGAGACGGCGGCGGATGGCATCAAGGCTATGTGAAGTTTGTCACCTGCTCTGATCAGAGATTTGATTAGAATAGCCTTCACATCCCTCCTAAATACTGAAGATAGGTCATTTTGATCAATAAGAATTCTCTGACACCTCTAACCAAAACAGAGAGACAAATTAGCAATAGCTTCGGAATCCTAACTCTCCCGTATTATAAAAAAAATTAGGAGGTCTTGGAAGTTGTGGGACGGATTTCCCGCAACAATGATGGAGTGCGATCCTGATCATGTTGCTCGTCCTCCAAGGCCCAGGGAGATGTAGTTTCAGACAGCCAAGTTCTTTCGGACTTGAATCTCTCCAGCATTCCCATTTGACCACTCCGGACTATTTCGTGGCTGCAATCATGCGATGACTCCTTTCCAATCAATCAGTCTTTAGAAAGTTTAGGAATACCAATTGGTTCAGGTACAGTGACAGTGTAGGAGCACTTGGACTTTACAGATCCCCTAACCCTTCCAATAATGTCCACGCGCTAGATACTCTTGTAGAGGAACTACCGGTGGAGTCAGGGAATTACTCGTAGAACATTTCAGAGTGACTGCAGATAGCTCTTCAACCGGGCCAAACAGTCTTGTGACTCTCAATCTTGGACTCTGTACAAAGAGGCCCTAAGCCCCTTGAGGCTCTCTGAGGCAATAAAGCCTAAGTTGCCTACACATCTAAGAACAGATGGCTTCTGAACCATTTGTAGTACCGAATCCCCAGAGCTGTTAATTGATTTTCACTTCTCTTTCTGCTGCAATAATACATATGTACATATATGCATCCTATAGAAATCCCAGCAGTAGCAAAATTCTTTCGACAATAAGTAAACTATTTAAATCTACAGGACCAGATGGTATAATTCCCGCCGATATCCAACAAACTTTGGATATTATTCTCCCCTGGCTGATTGCATTCTTCAAGAGTTACCTGGATTTGGTCTATATTCAAAAATCTTGAACGGAAGTCAACATGCTGTTTATACCGAAGGCAGGTTAAAGCTCGCATATAACCACAAAGATCTCAGAGCCATGAGTCTGTCATAATGTCTTACGAAAGCTGATAAACAACCATATTTACTGCAGAATTAACTCAAACCTGCTATCAGCCTACCACCATGCGTATAGGAAAGGGAATTCGACAGAAACAGCCTTAAATTCACTATTGCGTTCAGTAGTACGTTGAAAAGCAGAACCTTTGCCGAACGCGTATCCCGAAATCTCGCTACAACTCCTATGCCGCCAGCATTAAATGCCAAGGACCAATGGCAAAACTGCCAACATGCCATCAGAAGTGCCGCAGCTGATGTGCTGGGTTTCGCTCGACCACCACAAAGAAACCCATGGTTTGACGAAAAATGCCGGCAAGCACATGCCGCTAAACAAGAAGCATACAAAGGAAAAAAAATTTCTGCAGACTGTACAACGGCGACGAAGACCAACATTCCGCCGTCAGGCAGAATGAACCATTCAACATAGATGATGGTAGCCAAAACTTCCGTCAACCTGACCTAAGCGATGTGAGGATAGCAATATCCAAACTTAAATCCAACAAGGCTGCTAGACCTGACAGCTTACCAGCCGAGCTGTTCAAAGCAGCTCAAAATGACCCGGTAGAGATTATACACCAACTCATTTCTAAAATTTGGTCAGATGAATGTATGCCGTATGAATGGAATCTCAGCACCGTTTGCCCGATTCACAAGAAAGGAGATCCCCTCAATTACGCCAATTATACATAGAGGTATCAGTCTCCTCATCATCGCGTACAAGATCCTATCTTCCATATTGTGTGAACGTCTGAAACCCTTCGTCAACAACCTGATTGGGCCCTATCAGTGTGGTTTCAGACCAGGAAAGTCCACAATCGATCAAACTTCACACTTCGGCAGATACTGGAAAAAACTCAATACGTCCAAAGCGATACCCACCATCTTTTCAATGATTTTAAGGCCGCATATAACAGCATCTATAGATACGAGCTATACAGAGCCATGTCTAGTTTTGGTATCCCTGCCAAACTCGTTCGCCTGTGCAGGATGACGATGGAGAATTCTCGCTGCTTCATCAAGGTCGGAAAAAGGATTTAGACAATGTGATGCACTGTCATGTGACTTCTTTAACATCATACTTGAAATAATTGTGCATGTGTGCATGAAATGTGCTCATAGGCCAACACCAGAGCCACAATCTTTCAAAAGTCTGTGCAACTACTAGCTTACGTCGACGATATTGACATAATTGGCAGAACATAGCGGGCTGTCACCGGTGCGTTCGCTAGTATTAAAATAGAAGCTGCCAAAATGTATTTAGCGGTAAACGACTGCAAAACCAAGTATATGCTTTCAACAAGGAGGGACACTCAACATCGACGAATTGGACAGAACGTCACAATCGTCGACAGCTATAACTTTGACTTTGGGACTTAAGAGACTTTGTCTACCTCGGCTCTGCTATCAATTCTGACAATAACACTTCGGCAGAAATAAAACGAAGAATAACACTTGCCAATCGCTGTTTCTTTGGGCTGAGAAGGCAATTGAGTAGTTAGGCCCTATCCCGAACAACTAAGGAGATTCTATATAAGACCTTGATCATTCCCAGTCCTGCTTTATGGCGCTGAAGCTTGGACTTTATCGAAAGCGGGTGAAGATATCCTCGGTTGTTTCGAGAGAAAAATCCTTCGTAAAATATTCGGTCCCGTTTGCGTTGACGGGTTTTGGAGGAGAAGATTTAACGACGAACTATTCGAGCTGTACAGCGACATCGACCTAGTCAAAAAACTGCGCATCAGTCGTTTGAGATGGCTAGGACATGTAGAGCGAATGGACACCAGTGCTCCAGCACACAGAGTCTTCGAATCCAACCCGGAGGGACAACGCAGTAGAACAAGACCTCGTCTTAGGTGGCGCAAACAAGTAGAAGGGAACCTAAATAAGCTTGGAGTGCGCAACTGGAGGCAGTTAGCTACGGACCGAGCTAACTGGCGAGGCTTGTTAGTCGAGGCCCAGGTTCACCCTGAACTGTAGCGCCTCCTAAATAAGTATGTAAGTAAGTTTAACACTCCTCTATTAAGGATCTTGAATTCCTTCCGTAAGACAATGGCTACGTACTTCCACAACTTGTTGAGAGTTGACTGTCCTGCCCTATAGGAGTTAAGAAGAAAAATCGTAGGCGAATACATCCTCGATGACCCGTGCCGAGGATTAACCTGGCTTTGGGCCAATCCCAAAAATAGCTCAGTTGCGAACAGAGTATCCGAATA
Source organism: Xylota sylvarum (assembly GCA_905220385.1). NCBI lineage: Eukaryota > Metazoa > Arthropoda > Insecta > Diptera > Syrphidae > Xylota > Xylota sylvarum. Next base: position 66,025,555 of record LR999958.1, on the reverse strand, counting down.
CCTGGCGACCTCGATTACTTCTCTATGTAACAAACTACATCAAACTTAATATACCCTTCGCATAGGGTATAAAAAGAATTAAGGAAAGCCAAACGTAATTCATGGAGAATCTTCTGTGATAAAATAGAAGAAGCCTCTGCTAATCAAAATTCTCTCTTCAAATCCAATTACATCCAGCTTCCTTAAGAAAGCTTATGGATCCTGGACGGTTTCCAGCGATGACTCGCTGAATTTACTGCTTGACACTTTTTTCCCAGGTGGTTCCCAAGTGGTAAGCAATATGGTTTTTAATAGTCCATCTGCAAGTAGAAACATCGCCTTCAACCTGATTACACAGAACAAACTGCTTTAGCCTATTTATGGCTTCAAACCATACAAATCAGCGGGACCTGAAGGCATAATATAATACATGCCGAGTTGCAGACGGCATCGGACATTATCTTGTCGGTGCTCCAAACAATTTTAAAAAGTTGTCTAAATCTGGTGTATATCCCAAAGATATGAAGAGAAGCTAAAGCTGTATTTATTCCCAAAGCGGGCAAATGTTCTCACACAAATACAAAGGATTTCAGGCCAATTAGTCTATCATCATTCCTTTTAAAATCCTTAGAACGATTGATTAATATCCACGTACGCAACAGTATTCAGCGTACCTAACATGCGTACTGCGAAGGCAACTCAGAGGAGACGGCATTAAACTCAATGATATCGAATATTCTTTCATACGGAGTACACCAAAGTTGCCTTCCTGGATATAGAAGGCGCCTTTCACAATTTCAATACATTAGCGATGGCACTATCAGATCTGAACGTCGACAGCACACTTTGCGAATTCATTTATCTACTGCTGAATGGTCGAATTATTAAATAAAAGCTGGGTGGGAGGTCTACTTGAAAAACTGTCAGAAGGTATTCTATCCCCTCTTCTTTGGAATTTGGTGGTTAATGAACTATTGATAATCCTGGAAGGCGAGAGATGTACAGCGATCGCTTATGAAGATGATGTTGCTTTAACTGCCTCAGCAAAGACGTAAATACTCTTAAGGAACTTGTACAAAACGCTTTAAATAAGCTAGCCAGTTGAGCGATTCGGTGTAGTTTGGGTGTAAATCTCCACAAATCTAAACCAGTACTCTTCTCCAGAAAATATAAAATTCCTTTAGACGACCCTCCCTCTCTCAATAGTAATAGCTTAACTTTCTCTGACAAAGAAAAATATTTGGGTCGTATCCTGCATACGAAGCTAAGCTGGAAACCTAACATTCAAGAAAGAGTCAAGAAAACTACAGTAGCACTTTTCTCTTACAAAAAAGCTATTGGAAATGCATAGATGGGTCTACAACCTCATGCGCTCTACGCACAACTTCTTCTGTGGTACTAGACATCATGTTTCATTTGATACCCTTGGATATACATTTAGCAAGCAAATGGCAGCTAGTCCGGCCGTTCACCTAGAAGCTACTCTACAGTGGTCAAGAAAAGAATTTGGCCACGCCTCCATTCCGAATAATTCTAAAATCTTTCCCGAAAACACGGACTACACCACCTCACATCTTAATTTTGACAAGAACTTCGTCGTCACCACGTCAAGAAGCACTTTTAGAAGATGAGTTGACTCTCTTCTACGCTGACGGCCTAGAAACCAAAGACGTAATTGGTGGAGGTGTTTTCTCCGACAGTCTTAATCTCAACCTCTCCTCCCGTCTTGCAAATCATTGTAGCGTGTTCCAGCAGTTCGATATTCACCTTTGTTGGGTGTTGGGGCATAGTAATGTTCCAGAGTAAGGCCAATGAACTCGCCAGAATAGAAAAGTCACCTTAGGTATACCAATCGCTAGAGAGTACAAATCTTAGGTGGACAAGTGGACCAACATGTCTAGCGACAAAACAAATTTGGCCAAAGCTGAATTTAAAATGCTCTAAGAATTTCTCTCAACAAGTTAACACTACAATGGGTGTTATCACTGGACACGAAACCATTCGTCCTTCTTTCTTTCTGCCCAGCACTCTCCCGCCGAAGGAAGCTTCACTTAGGAGCCTACTTTTATTTATAATGATTTAGGCGATTTGATAAACATGGATATCAAGAGCCTCTTACGCTTTATTAGAAGTTCGAAATGGTAAATAGAGAGAAACTTTTTCCTATGCTCCATGTAATATTACAATGGACCTATTGCTGGTCTCAATGTGTTGGCAGCCACTTTAACCAAAAGAAACCGTACTGCAATGAAGATATAATCACTACCAACATGGAATTGCAGCAAAACAATGGACAACTTGGGGAGCTTCATTGATTGAGGAGGCGAAGAGTATTATACCTGACCTCATCAATCGCTGTAATACAAATGCCCATCATACAGTCTGGGGCAGTTCCGACATAACCGAACGACGTGAGCAGTTTTTAGATTTTGTTCTTAGTGCTACTAACCTGTTAATTTGCAATTTGGGTTCTAAATCCACCTTTAAGCGACAAGAAGTCCTGGACTTAACTCTTGTCTCTAAAAATCTATTTCGTAAGTTAAAGGATTGGGGAGTCTCTGATGAGCAATCTTTTTCAGACCATTGCTAGATGCACACCCTCCGAAGCAAAAGGTTTTCAGAAATTACAAAAAGACCAATTGGGGTCTCTTTAGGGAACGTTTGACAACGTTTATCCCCACCTATTTCGCCTATGGAACTTATTAACACTGAGGAGCTTGACTGCATAGTGCATGTCCATACAACGGCACTAAATGCCGCTATGTCGGTGACTTCAAGCAATGCTACTCTCGGTGTTCTTAGGAAGGAAGGTAGGCTCCTATGTAACCTAGCTTAAAACTCTCGTGAGATGGCTGATTGAGATGCCTAAGAGCTGTCTCTTAGAAAATACACAACTTCACTGAGCAAGGAGAAACAACGTTCCTGGAGAGTCTTCTGCGAAAGCATAGAAGAGTCCTCCGAAGCTACCGAAAATCCCTCTATAACCACCTTTAGGAAGGAGTCCATTCAGTTGCTGTACCTTAATTTGAAACCACGTTCTCTACACCGTGCAGTAACTCCACGAAAATAGTTACTACTGAAAAGATCCTTTGGGCCATACAAGAGCCTAGGAATTTACCATGGTCGCGTTCCTAGACATTGAGGTGGTCTTTATCAATGTCAGATCTACGTCAATCATAGGTGCACTTGCAACACTGAAAGTAGATTGGAGTATTGATCAATCAATTGCTCACAAGCAGGATTATCAATTCGGAGGTGGGTGACGTATCAGCTAAAAGACTTGTTAGTTACGGAGATCCTCAGAGTGGCGTTTTGTCTCCTTTTCTGTGGCATCTAGTAGTCAATGTGCTGCTAGTCGACATAGAAAGGACTGTATGCAGATTGGTTGCCTATGCACATGGCATTGCTATCGAAGCCTTCAGAAAACACCATATCAGGGTGTCCGCGTAGAGCACGCGTAAAGAAGGTGACTGTGGTTCTATACTCCTGTAAAAAGACTATAGGTAGGAGCTGGAGATTTTAATTTCACATCAAAAGCTTGATGTACGTGTTTGTTATTAGGCACATACTACTGTATGGCGTGATTGTCTGGTGCACTGCTACTTATCTCCATCTCCTATTTAAGGTGCAAAGATTTGCATGTACATACATATATGCACTGAGAACATCTCCCTCAGCGACGCTGGACATTATGCTCCACCTGCTCTCCTTACATTCTTGGGAAGCGATTGACTGTGAGTGCAGCAACCCAACTCAAAACTTCTACACAGTGGTCTAACCATCATGAGGACCACTCCTCTATCATTGATCTCCTCAATTTTACCCTAGAAGACACCGACTACACCCCGCCGACCCTGTTATTTAACCGAAGTGAATGGGTCACTGCTCCTTCTCTTGAGGACAGTTCAGTCCACTTCTACACGGATGACTCCAAGACGAGATAAGCTCAATCTGAGCATCACTTGCCTCCCAGATCATTGTAGCTTTTTTCAGGCGGAAAACATGGCCATCAAGGAAGTCTTGTCCTGGCCGAAAATGTAATGCAATGTCTGTCAAGGATATTAGCATTTTTACTGACAAATGTCGCTTTGAACTGCCTTTTGTCTCTTCTGGATACATTGCAGGGAATTGCAAGGCTGATGAGGTCGCCAGACAGGGTACAGAACATAGCTATGCCTATGTAAATGGGAAAATCGTGCAATACGTGCAAAATTTCGAGACGTAGTGTTGAGTTGGTCCTTTTGAAGCAATCACAGATTAGCCACGTTATTGGTGTTCTTACTGGATAAGGCCAACTTCCAAAAGGATGGGCCTATTTTCACATTACTTCTGCAGAAGCTGAATAAACCATTCTCAACTTCTTATTAAAAGTTGTTAATGACCCCGGCAAACGAAACAAGGACAATGTTCGAACCCTTAACAGGCCGCGCGGAGCCGAACAACTTACAGAGGCACTAGACTGCTATACGGAGAATGAAAAACTGCGACATTTACTACGGTGATTGCTGTAGAGAACAGATGCAGAGTTTATTCGGATGCGGATTTGTCATACGCGGCAGACTTAGCCAAAAAGTCTTAAGCTTTTGACACGTGAGCGAACGTCTTATGACAATCCGCATTAAGGCTAAATTTGTCAATATAAGCTTAATGTGCGCTCATGCCCTGACAGAGGACCAAAAATTGATTCTACGAGTTCCTCAACAAAAAAAAATGAGAACTATGATAGGAAAGGAGGACATCTTTAGTTGGATGAATGACAAGCATAGCCTACACAACAGGTCGTAACTTCACTATATTCACTATATTTCCCCGTCTTAAGGAGTCATGGCGGTCTCCTGATCGTGAAACCGTCAACCAAATTGATCACATTGCGATCGACGCAATGTGTAAGCAAACTGTACAGCGACATCGAGTTAGTCAAAACATTACGCATCAGTCGTCTAAAATAGCGAAATAAAGAATAAAAAACCAACACATTTCAAATTTATCATATATATACACTGCCGCTCATCTGAATAGGTTCAATTTTGTTTTCACCTTGTCGTTAGCCTCTCTTCATATATATTGCAATCACATATATTTGTTATATATGTAATGAAAGAGCATCATTAGACGCTTAGTTTGAGAGAAAAAATTTTGTCTTGGAGCTTGCCGTTATTGTCACACACTAGGTTGACCAAATGCATTCATAAACATACAGAAAAGCTACAATCCGTCTGGAACGGATCGTATGATACCCTATCCTCCTCTCTACAAAATGGGCGTGGCCAAATTGCATTTTGTACTCAAATATAGCTATAATGTCGAACGTTTGAGGATGTTACATGTAAAATTTTATCAAAATAGGTTTTTTGATGATAACGCCCCCAAAAAGTGGGCGTGGCCAAAACTGTTCTATGGGTGAATTGTAGGGAATCTAAATACCCAAATATTTGGTCTTAACAAAATTTTTCGGTTTCATATAATTTAGTGAAGTTATAAAAAAGTAGGCGTGGCAGTGGGCGGATGTAAAAAAATTTTACACTTGTACTGTGTCTTTTTCTTGGAAGCCCACATATGAAATTTCAGCGTCCTAGTTAAAAATTTAAGGCCCAAAATTCGGTTTTGTGATGAAAACGCCCCCAAAAAGTGGGCGTGGCCAAAACTTTTGTATGGGTGGATTGTAGGGAATCTGAATGCCTAAATATTTGGTCTTAACAAAATTTTTCGGTTTCATATAATTTAGTGAAGTTATGAAAAAGTGGGCGTGGCAGTGGGCGGATTTCAAAAATTTTTACACTTGTACTGTATCTTTTTCTCAGAAGCCCAGATATGAAATTTCAGCATCCTAGCTCAAAATTTAAGGCCCAAAAAGCGGTGACATACGGACGGACGGACGGACGGACGGACGGTCATCGCTCAATCGATTTCGCTATTGATGCTGATCACGAATATATATACTTTATAGGGTCTATCTCGATTATTTCTCTATGTTACAAACTATGTGTCAAACTTAATATACCCTTAGGATAGGGTATAAAAACAAACACATTTTTTGGCTCATCTGAATAGGTTCAACAGCAAAAACTTTAGTTTACGTGTAGTTGCGTCGGTCAATTTTACTAAAATTTTTTCTACTAATAAACCTTATTGTGTTTACCTGTTAACGACGAAAATGGGTCGCGGAAAATCTTTAAGCGAGGAAGAAAAGGGCAAAATAAAAGCATTTCGAGAATTAGGCATAAGCCAACGATGCATCGCGAAAAAAATTAACAGAAGTCAAAATGTAGTAAGTGGTTATTTGCGAAATCTCGAACAGTATGGAAAAAAATATGAAAGGTGGAAGTTATAGGGCCACATCAAAAGCCGATAGACGTGCAATCATCAGAGCAGCTTCAAATTCTCATGATTCCGAGTCAAAAATAAAGATAAAAACAGGTGTAAAATGTAGTTTGGCGACAGTAAAACGGGTTATTAAAAGTGCTAAACATTTGAAAAGAAAAAAAATTCAGAAAAAACCACCACTTAACGAATCTAGAAAAGAAATTCGTCTCCAATTTTGTAAAAAATACATGTCGTGGAAGTCGGAGTGGCAAAATGTGATTTTTTCAGACGAAAAAAAGTTTAATTTAGAGGGCCCTGACGGCTATAATTATTATTTTCATGACCTTCGAAAAGAGGAACATTATTTAAGCCGTATGCATAGCTGTGAAGGCAGTGTCATGGTGTGGGGAGCTATTTCCATCTACGGAACCTTCGAACTCCAATTTATTTCGTCGAGAATGAATGCTAATTGTTACAAAGGTGTGCTAGAAAAGGCCTTCCCACAAATTTTTGACCTGTTTGGACCAATATCGTGGACATTCCAACATGATAATGCTCCTATCCACACAGCAAGGACGGTAAAACAGTGGATTGAGAGCCAAAATGTTCAGATGCTGGTGTGGCCTCCATACTCTCCTGACCTAAACATAATAGAGAATGTGTGGGGACTACTTTCACGTAAAGTATACGAATCATGGAGACAATTCGAAGACAAAAATTCATTAATCGAAGCAATTAAAAAAGCTTGGACCGAAATTTCGCTTCAATACCTTGCAAAATTGTACGGTTCTATACCAAATCGAATTTACGAGACTCTATTAAAAAAAGGCGGCAATACTCATTATTAATTATTGTTCTTACAATCCTACCTATACAAAAGTGCAAAATAAATCATTAAATTAAAATTACTATTCTTGTTTTATTCCATTTCATTCGTTGAACCTATTCAGATGAGCCAAAAAATGTGTTTGTTTTTATGAATGCATTTGGTCAACCTAGTGTGTGACAATAACGGCAAGCTCCAAGACAAAATTTTTTCTCTCAAACTAAGCGTCTAATGATGCTCTTTCATTACATATATAACAAATATATGTGATTGCAATATATATGAAGAGAGGCTAACGGCAAGGTGAAAACAAAATTGAACCTATTCAAATGAGCGGCAGTGTATGTACATATGTATGTATGTACCCAAAGCAAAAACTGTCAATTATGTAAATTTTTTTTTAAATTTATTACAAATCAGTGGCAACAAAGATTTTGCAGTAGACTTTTAAAGTTATGAAACATTTTTATCTAACTCTTTTTCTTTCTGAGGATCGTTTGAGGGCTCATTAGATTCCTCGACGTGTTTCTTGCGGATTTTTGAAATACGACCAATAAGTTTATTCTCATTCTGAAAATCATCTAATTTCTTATATGCATTACTAAGATATGTTAGGGTGTTAAATGATTCCCAATGATCAACACCATAATGTTTTTCTTCAATATCTAAAACTTTTTCGAGTAACTCCCTTTCTTTTTGGTGATTGCCTGAAGTCCGATATGCGGTACTAAGTATGATTAACGTGTGCGCTATATTTAAATGATCGAGGCCATACTTTGCCTCGAACGCTAGCAAAGCCCTCTCAATTAGCTGTATCTGTTTGTGCGGATCACCTTTGACTTTATAATAATTCCTAAGGTACAAAAGAACTTTCCCTACTTCATAATGATTGTGACCATAATGCTTTTCACAGATGGATAAAGCCCTTTCGAGAACATCCTTTTGTTTATCAGTATCACCTAAGATGCCATTAATTCCACTAAGAGTTATTAGAGTGTCAGCTATTTCAAGATGATCAGGACCATAATAGTTTTCTTGAATTTGTAAAGCATTTTCAGCCAATTCCTTTTGGTTGTAATCATCACCAAGGTTTCCATAAGCATCAGAAAGATGTAGTAGTACTTTAGCCACATAATAATGAGATTTACCATAATGCTTCACTAAAATAGGCCAAGTCCGCTCTAATAGCTCCATTTTATTTCTATGGTCATTAAGAGTTCCGTAGACGACACCAAGATGCATTAAAGTTAAGGCTACTTGATTATGATCACGACCATAATATTTCTCCAATACTTTTAGAAACTGTTTCAGTGCATTCTTTCATTCGTGACAGTCATAGCTTTTAGCTATGTTAATATAATTCCCGTGATAATGTTTTTCACCAATTGGTAGGGCTTGTTCTATGAGTTGCTTTTGTTTCTGGTAATCACCTAACCTGCCATATACCCAGCCAATTCTTGTGAGTATGAAAGAGAGTTCCGGATTGTCTGGACCATAACATTCCTCAACGAGAACAAGGGCCTGCTGAAGCAGTTCTTCCGCCCTTTGTGAATCATCTATTTCGTTATAGCACTGAGCAAGAAATGCCCGTGATTTTGCTACGTCTAAATCCCTAGGTTCAGTGTGTTCCAATAATATAGGTATGGCCCGTTTAAGTGATTCCTTTTGTTTATCAAGATTACCTAGATCCCAATAAGTCGAACTAAGTTCCACTAATACTCTACCAACTTGGACATGTCTATCAAACACTTCATTAAGAAGTAATGCTCCTTCAAGCATCTCCGCTTGTTTATGAGGATTGTCATAGCAGCCTTCACTCCCATAAGTTATTAAACGAGTACATAGACTTACTTTCCACTCTATAAGTTTGCTGTCTTCCGGGGTCCAATTATCTACATGCTGTAAGACTGTCTCTAAATGTGGCAACAATTGTCGCTTTTTAAGGAAATCTTCTTGCTTATCATTACCATAAGGGAAACATGCCATAAGAAGTTCGGAAGCTTTTTTGAGCATGCAGTCATCTCTATCTTGATCTTTTAAATATATACGTATAACCTGCTGTACAAATCTATGAACATTCAGTATCCCCGGCTCTTGTCCTAAATTAATCATGGAATACTGCCTCAACAATTCAATAGCAGACGCTAATTTTTCTGATATTCTCTGCATCAAAATATGCTATGATTTGTAGAACCTGTTCCGCTTCTCGACCACACTCTGAATTAGCCTTGATCTTATCAGTAGTAATCTTCCATGTTGTGTAAGTTGTTTTGGTGTATAGATCACTGCTATCATCAGGAAAGTCGAAATCAAGTAATGTTTTTGTCTCGTGGTTGTACCTTTCTATGTACGCTCGTATATCAAACTTTGAGCCGATATTTTTTAATGCAACATCCTTTTTTTTAATGTATGCAACTGCTTGCTGTAGGGCCAAGGGAAAGTACTGCATAAGTTCTGCTAACTCTTGAATCTCATGCTCTTGTGAATCGTCGTCTACATTGAGAGCTTTTCTAATGAAATTTATGGCTTCGTTTTCGGTAAAAACGTCTAGTGACAGAACTCCTATATTTCCCCAATTCCGGTTACGAGAAGTGATAAGAACATAAGGCTTATTCTCATTGGAAGGTAAAAGCGGTAAAAACATATTTATCTCCTTATCCATACCTTCATCCTCGTCATCCATAAAATCTTCACTACGGTTTTCGGCATTATCAAATACAAATAGGCACTTTCCTCTTGAAAAGAATCTATAAACATCTTCGACTATGGAATTTATATTCTTTGGTTGTCCGTCTCGGTTGGTAGTTTTCATTCTAAGCGTTTCTTCAGCTAGTCTCTTAAATGATTGCGAAAGGCTTTGGTAGCTTTCAGCATTAATCCAAATAATTTTATTGTCATAGTCCTCGCTGTGCAGGTTTATGTACTTTCTTGCAAGTTCACTTTTACCTATACCACCGAGTCCACATATGTATGCTGTTTGTAATATTGCTGTAGTACGATTACATCCAGTCTGAAGTGATCTATGTAACTCTTCCAGCTCAGTAACTCTACCGACGAATGAATCTATTGGTTCCCTTATATCAAACCAAATGGGAATAATTTTTCTTGCATTTTCGAAAAAACTCCTACCTTCCGCATCTGTTAGAAACCTATCTCTTTCTTTGCTTAGCAGCCAGTTAAGGGTTGTGTGAAAGAGTCTGTTATATACAGTTTCATTTGTAATGTAATCAAAACCAAACTCTTCACCTAACTCGTCTGTTAAGATCGCATCTAGATCCTTTTCGTTTGGTTGATTTACTGCAAATACTAGATGATTTAAGAAATCTTATCTGGCCAGATGTTTGGTTCGCCTGTTCCGAACTTTTTTGATAAATTCAAACCGACTTGGTTATTGTCAACTATTTTTCTTTTACTTTCAATTGCTTCGTTAATGTCCTGCAAGCTCAAATTAATATTAAGCGCCTTCAACTTTCTATTGAGCTCTTCTTGAAATAGTTGTCGAAATCGTTTTCCATTTTCAGACAATGACACATCGCCTTTAAGAAATTTATCATGAAATCTTTTGGTATCTATATTAATAACCTCTTCGGCTAATGCAAGGTGATAAGATTTAAAAATATCTTTAGCATCGTGATGTTTTATTGAACTATTTTTCAGGAAACAGTCTGCCAGTCTTCTAGCCAATCTAGTCAGATTGTAATTTTGCAGTTTTGGTCTTAATAAGGGAACTATATTCTGATTGAACTTATAGCGTTTCGCTAGTTTTGTTTGAATTTTTACATCCAAGATGTCATCTTGCTCATCTATATGATCAATAAGATCAATAAGTTCAAGCTTTTCAAAATCGAAATCAATGTTAGTGCAAATAGTAACGTCTTTGATTGAACCTTTTTATACCCTATCCTAAGGGTATATTAAGTTTGACACATAGTTTGTAACATAGAGAAATAATCGAGATAGACCCTATAAAGTATATATATTCGTGATCAGCATCAATAGCGAAATCGATTGAGCGATGACCGTCCGTCCGTCCGTCCGTCCGTCCGTCCGTCCGTCCGTCCGTCCGTATGTCACCGCTTTTTGGGCCTTAAATTTTGAGCTAGGACGATGAAATTTCATATCTGGGCTTCTGAGAAAAAGATACAGTACAAGTGTAAAAATTTTTGAAATCCGCCCACTGCCACGCCCACTTTTTCATAACTTCACTAAATTATATGAAACCGAAAAATTTTGTTAAGACCAAATATTTAGGCATTCAGATTCCCTACAATCCACCCATACAAAAGTTTTGGCCACGCCCACTTTTTGGGGGCGTTTTCATCACAAAACCGATTTTTGGGCCTTAAATTTTTAACTAGGACGCTTAAATTTCATATCTGGGCTTCCAAGAAAAAGATACAGTACAAGTGTAAAATTTTTTTACATCCGCCCACTGCCACGCCTACTTTTTTATAACTTCACTAAATTATATGAAACCGAAAAATTTTGTTAAGACCAAATATTTAGGTATACAGATTCCCTACAATTCACCCATAGAACAGTTTTGGTCACGCCCACTTTTTGGGGGCGTTTTCATCAAAAAACCGATTTTGATAAAATTTTACACGTAACATCCTCAAACGTTCGACATTATAGCTATATTTGAGTACAAAATGCAATTTGGACACGCCCACTTTATAGAGAGGAGGATAGGGTATCATACGATCCGTTCCAGACGGATTGTAGCTTTTCTGTATGTTTTTTGATTGACTTTCTTATGATAACTGTAGCAAAACTGCACTCTTTGGTTTTAATCTTTGACTTTTGAAAGTACTTGTGACTAGTAGATAGTTGACAAATTAAATAAAAAACATACAGAAAAGCTACAATCCGTCTGGAACGGATCGTATGATACCCTATCCTCATATAATTTAGTGAAGTTATAAAAAAGTAGGCGTGGCAGTGGGCGGATGTAAAAAAATTTACATTTCTAATGTATATTTTCGTCAGAAGCCCAGATATGAAATTTCAGCGTCCTAGTTAAAAATTTAAGGCCCAAAAATCGGTTTTGTGATGAAAACGCCCCCAAAAAGTGGGCGTGGCCAAAACTTTGGTATGGGTGGATTGTAGGGAATCTGAATGCCTAAATATTTGGTCTTAACAAAATTTTTCGGTTTCATATAATTTAGTGAAGTTATGAAAAAGTGGGCGTGGCAGTGGGCGGATTTCAAAATTTTTTACACTTGTACTGTATCTTTTTCTCAGAAGCCCAGGTATGAAATTTCATCGTCCTAGCTCAAAATTTAAGGCCCAAAAAGCGGTGACATACGGACGGACGGACGGACGGACGGACGGTCATCGCTCAATCGATTTCGCTATTGATGCTGATCACGAATATATATACTTTATATGGTCTATCTCGATTATTTCTCTATGTTACAAACTATGTGTCAAACTTAATATACCCTTAGGATAGGGTATAAAAATGTCAAAAAGACGACGACGACGAAGACCTTCGCGTCAATTCAAGGCCATCACGAAAGCGTAGAACTGTTTGGAGAAAAAAAGTTAATGCGTTGCGACAAGTAAGGCTTTTGTGCTATATTAGGCGTGTTTCTGTGACGAATCCACACTCAGCTCACTTTTGCTTTACACGCAAAGCAACAACAAAAAAAAATGAGTATAATTTAGTCAGTAATCAAAAATGGAGAGAGCGCGTTGAAGAATCTCAATCCCAAGGGGCACCAAACTCAGGTTCCGAGAAATTATTAGTTTCGTAAAGGTTGGTACCCATCGATTATTTGACACTAGTATTGGGATATGTTCGTTATGATATCTGCCTTCTATAAAAAGGCCAACAATTCATGGATTGGTTAAAATACGTTTATTTTAGTTAATACTTATTTTTACATATGGAAATGAAAAATGTAGGAAGTTCAGATTTTAGTAAAATAAATAAGAAACATACAGAAAAGCTACAATCCGTCTGGAACGGATCGTATGATACCCTATCCTCCTCTCTATAAAGTGGGCGTGGCCAAATTGCATTTTGTACTCAAATTAAGCTATAATGTCGAACGTTTGAGGATGTTACATGTAAAATTTTATCAAAATAGGTTTTTTGATGATAACGCCCCCAAAAAATGGGCGTGGCCAAAACTTTTGTATGGGTGGATTGTAGGGAATCTGAATGCCTAAATATTTGGTCTTAACAAAATTTTTCGGTTTCATATAATTTAGTGAAGTTATAAAAAAGTAGGCGTGGCAGTGGGCGGATGTAAAAAAATTTTACACTTGTACTGTATCTTTTTCTTGGAAGCCCAGATATGAAATTTCAGCGTCCTAGTTAAAAATTTAAGGGCCAAAAATCGGTTTTGTGATGAAAACGCCCCCCAAAAGTGGGCGTGGCCAAAACTTTTGTATGGGTGGATTGTAGGGAATCTGAATACCTAAATATTTGGTCTTAACAAAATTTTTCGGTTTCATATAATTTAGTGAAGTTATGAAAAAGTGGGCGTGGCAGTGGGCGGATTTCAAAAATTTTTACACTTGTACTGTATCTTTTTCTCAGAAGCCCAGATATGAAATTTCATCGTCCTAGCTCAAAATTTAAGGCCCAAAAAGTGGTGACATACGGACGGACGGACGGACGGACGGACGGACGGACGGACGGACGGTCATCGCTCAATCGATTTCGCTATTGATGCTGATCACGAATATATATACTTTATAGGGTCTATCTCGATTATTTCTCTATGTTACAAACTATGTGTCAAACTTAATATACCCTTAGGATAGGGTATAAAAATATTGCATACGAAATTTAAGAATAGAATGTTGTAAAGAAAATATGTAGGTGAAATTCATTTTCAATTGTGGATGTTGAATAAAATGAGTAAATGTGCAAAAAAGATCGTTCATAATCTTAAAAGGTGATGCACATTAGAAAATACTATACTTTCTGTGTATTCGAGGATATATATGTATATATGCATATTTTTTTCATACTTTTGTACAAAGTATAGCCTTGGTTACGAATTTCTGTATAATTTTTATTTATTTTTAATAAAATAAAGCTCCGTCTCCGACGACCGCTATTCGTCAACTATTTTTCTTTTTATACCCTATCCTAAGGGTATATTAAGTTTGACACATAGTTTGTAACATAGAGAAATAATCGAGATAGACCCTATAAAGTATATATATTCGTGATCAGCATCAATAGCGAAATCGATTGAGCGATGACCGTCCGTCCGTCCGTCCGTCCGTCCGTATGTCACCGCTTTTTGGGCCTTAAATTTTGAGCTAGGACGATGAAATTTCATATCTGGGCTTCTGAGAAAAAGATACAGTACAAGTGTAAAAATTTTTGAAATCCGCCCACTGCCACGCCCACTTTTTCATAACTTCACTAAATTATATGAAACCGAAAAAATTTGTTAAGACCAAATATTTAGGCATTCAGATTCCCTACAATCCACCCATACAAAAGTTTTGGCCACGCCCACTTTTTGGGGGCGTTTTCATCACAAAACCCATTTATGGGCCTTAAATTTTTAACTAGGACGCTGAAATTTCATATCTGGGCTTCCAAGAAAAAGATACAGTACAAGTGTAAATTTTTTTTACATCCGCCCACTGCCACGCCTACTTTTTTATAACTTCACTAAATTATATGAAACCGAAAAATTTTGTTAAGACCAAATATTTAGGCATTCAGATTCCCTACAATCCACCCATACAAAAGTTTTGGCCACACCCACTTTTTGGGGGCGTTTTCATCACAAAACCCATTTATGGGCCTTAAATTTTTAACTAGGACGCTGAAATTTCATATCTGGGCTTCCAAGAAAAAGATACAGTACAAGTGTAAATTTTTTTTACATCCGCCCACTGCCACGCCTACTTTTTTATAACTTCACTAAATTATATGAAACCGAAAAATTTTGTTAAGACCAAATATTTAGGCATTCAGATTCCCTACAATCCACCCATACAAAAGTTTTGGCCACACCCACTTTTTGGGGGCGTTTTCATCACAAAACCCATTTATGGGCCTTAAATTTTTAACTAGGACGCTGAAATTTCATATCTGGGCTTCCAAGAAAAAGATACAGTACAAGTGTAAATTTTTTTTACATCCGCCCACTGCCACGCCTACTTTTTTATAACTTCACTAAATTATATGAAACCGAAAAATTTTGTTAAGACCAAATATTTAGGCATTCAGATTCCCTACAATCCACCCATACAAAATGTTTGGCCACGCCCACTTTTTGGGGGCGTTATCATCAAAAAACCTATTTTGATAAAATTTTACATGTAACATCCTCAAACGTTCGACATTATAGCTATATTTGAGTACAATATGCAATTTGGCCATGCCCACTTTATAGAGAGGAGGATAGGGTATCATACGATCCGTTCCAGACGGATTGTAGCTTTTCTGTATGTTTATACCCTATCCTAAGGGTATATTAAGTTTGACACATAGTTTGTAACATAGAGAAATAATCGAGATAGACCCTATAAAGTATATATATTCGTGATCAGCATCAATAGCGAAATCGATTGAGCGATGACCGTCCGTCCGTCCGTCCGTCCGTATGTCACCGCTTTTTGGGCCCTAAATTTTGAGCTAGGACGATGAAATTTCATATCTGGGCTTCTGAGAAAAAGATACAGTACAAGTGTAAAAATTTTTGAAATCCGCCCACTGCCACGCCCACTTTTTCATAACTTCACTAAATTATATGAAACCGAAAAATTTTGTTAAGACCAAATATTTAGGCATTCAGATTCCCTACAATCCACCCATACAAAAGTTTTGGCCACACCCACTTTTTGGGGGCGTTTTCATCACAAAACCCATTTATGGGCCTTAAATTTTTAACTAGGACGCTGAAATTTCATATCTGGGCTTCCAAGAAAAAGATACAGTACAAGTGTAAAATTTTTTTACATCCGCCCACTGCCACGCCTACTTTTTTATAACTTCACTAAATTACATGAAACCGAAAAATTTTGTTAAGACCAAATATTTGGGTATTTAGATTCCCTACAATTCACCCATAGAACAGTTTTGGTCACGCCCACTTTTTGGGGGCGTTATCATCAAAAAACCTATTTTGATAAAATTTTACATGTAACATCCTCAAACGTTCGACATTATAGCTATATTTGAGTACAATATGCAATTTGGTCACGCCCATTTTATAGAGAGGAGGATAGGGTATCATACGATCCGTTCCAGACGGATTGTAGCTTTTCTGTATGTTTTTTTCTATCCTTAAGCTCGCCTGTATCTTGACAAATCTATAATTTTCAAGAATATTTGGTTTCCTGAATTATAAAAATGTGTATCCCACTTCTGGCTGTAAAAGAGGAGAAGCCTTGGTTATAAATGTCTGTATAATTTATTTCATTTTCAATAAAATAAGGCTCCGTCTCCAACGACGGCTATTCGTCAACTCCTTTTCTATTTATACCCTATCCTAAGGGTATATTAAGTTTGACACATAGTTTGTAACATAGAGAAATAATCGAGATAGACCCTATAAAGTATATATATTCGTGATCAGCATCAATAGCGAAATCGATTGAGCGATGACCGTCCGTCCGTCCGTCCGTCCGTCCGTATGTCACCGCTTTTTGGGCCTTAAATTTTGAGCTAGGACGATGAAATTTCATATCTGGGCTTCTGAGAAAAAGATACAGTACAAGTGTAAAAATTTTTGAAATCCGCCCACTGCCACGCCCACTTTTTCATAACTTCACTAAATTATATGAAACCGAAAAATTTTGTTAAAACCAAATATTTAGGCATTCAGATTCCCTACAATCCACCCATACAAAAGTTTTGGCCACGCCCACTTTTTGGGGGCGTTTTCATTACAAAACCGAGTTTTGGGCCTTAAATTTTTAACTAGGACGCTGAAATTTCATATCTGGGCTTCCAAGAAAAAGATACAGTACAAGTGTAAATTTTTTTTACATCCGCCCACTGCCACGCCTA
Source organism: Xylota sylvarum (assembly GCA_905220385.1). Classification (NCBI taxonomy): domain Eukaryota; kingdom Metazoa; phylum Arthropoda; class Insecta; order Diptera; family Syrphidae; genus Xylota; species Xylota sylvarum. The sequence goes on along the minus strand of LR999958.1, from coordinate 66,008,453 downwards.
CTTTTTTATAACTTCACTAAATTATATGAAACCGAAAAATGTTGTTAAGACCAAATATTTGGGTATTTAGATTCCCTACAATTCAGCCATAGAACAGTTTTGGCCACGCCCGCTTTTTGGGGCGTTATAATAAAAAAAACCTATTTTGATAAAATTTTACATGTAACATCCTCAAATGTTCGACATTATAGCTATATTTGAGTACAAAATACAATTTGGCACGCCCACTTTATAGAGAGGAGGATAGGGTATCATACGATCCGTTCCAGACGGATTGTAGCTTTTCTGTATGTTTATACCCTATCCTAAGGGTATATTAAGTTTGACACATAGTTTGTAACATAGAGAAATAATCGAGATAGACCATATAAAGTATATATATTCGTGATCAGCATCAATAGCGAAATCGATTGACCGATGACCGTCCGTCCGTCCGTCCGTCCGTCCGTCCGTATGTCACCGCTTTTTGGGCCTTAAATTTTGAGCTAGGACGATGAAATTTCATATCTGGGCTTCTGAGAAAAAGATACAGTACAAGTGTAAAATTTTTTTACATCCGCCCACTGCCACGCCTACTTTTTTATAACTTCACTAAATTATATGAAACCGAAAAATTTTGTTAAGACCAAATATTTAGGCATTCAGATTCCCTACAATCCACCCATACAAAAGTTTTGGCCACGCCCATTTTTTGGGGGCGTTATCATCAAAAAACCTATTTTGATAAAATTTTACATGTAACATCCTCAAACGTTCGACATTATAGCTTAATTTGAGTACAAAATGCAATTTGGCCACGCCCACTTTATAGAGAGGAGGATAGGGTATCATACGATCCGTTCCAGACGGATTGTAGCTTTTCTGTATGTTTTTATATTAATTATGAAAAACCACTATGAAGGCGACTTTGACACTTTTTTCCAGTTTGCTGCCTCGATTTACGATAAAGCCACGGTTCCGGTTTTACTTATTAGTCACTGTTTTAGTAAGTAAGGGATTACAAACAAAAACCTTTTTACCTACCTAAAAAAAAGAGATGTAACGGATAGTGATTTGATAAATTACCGGAACCGGATACCGGATAATCGGTATATTCTTTGGCCGGCAGTCGAATATTCACGTGTACAAGTTGCGAAGAATATAATCTATTGTTATTCAATTATAAGTACTAATTTTGTACCTTATTTAAGTACTGTGAATAAAAACAAATACTATTTCAATGGACTCTTTATTTTTATACCCTATCCTAAAGGTATATTAAGTTTGACACATAGTTTGTAACATAGAGAAATAATCGAGATAGACCCTATAAAGTATATATATTCGTGATCAGCATCAATAGCGAAATCGATTGAGCGATGACCGTCCGTCCGTCCGTCCGTATGTCACCGCTTTTTGGGCCTTAAATTTTGAGCTAGGACGATGAAATTTCATATCTGGGCTTCTGAGAAAAAGATACAATACAAGTGTAAACATTTTTGAAATCCGCCCACTGCCACGCCCACTTTTTCATAACTTCACTAAATTATATGAAACCGAAAAATTTTGTTAAGACCAAATATTTAGGCATTCAGATTCCCTACAATTCACCCATAGAACAGTTTTGATCACGCCCACTTTTTGGGGGCGTTTTCATCAAAAAACCGATTTTGATAAAATTTTACATGTAACATCCTCAAACGTTCGAGGTTATAGCCATATTTGAGTACAAAATGCAATTTGGCCACGCCCACTTTATAGAGAGGAGGATAGGGTATCATACGATCCGTTCCAGACGGATTGTAGCTTTTCTGTATGTTTATGTTTTCTTTTGTTTATCCGGTTTTGCCGAATAGTAGTTCCCTATCCGGCATCAAGCCGGAGGTTAGAATAAAAAGTGACTGGGTAGCCGGATAACAGATACAAATCGGATATCCTTTACATCTTAAAAAAAAAACATAACGGCACTTCTTAAGCTATGTATTACAATTCAGCGTAAAATTATGCTGTATACACACTTTATACCTATCTGTCTTGTGACAAAAAGGTTTTACTACCTACATACATACATATGTTAATTACCTTCGCAATAAATTTATTTTTGTGCGTGCTATATACGAGTACCTGCTTTGTGAACGTAGCCGTGACAGATTACTAGTATTTTGACATCAAATGCCATGAAAGTATACGCACGTACCCTTTGGAATAAAAAAGTAAAGTGAGCATAGAGTGTTTTATTGAGATACAAAAGTGAGCTAGATATATGTATGTACATAATTCTCAAAAAAAAAACGCGCCTATTATTGCATGAACTGTGTGCTGAGGAACCAGATTTATATCGGAATTTCTTGCGTATGTCGGCTGCTCAATTTGATCATTTACTGGGTTTAGTGAAGCTGGACATGCAGAAAGAGAACACGAACACAGCGCTACCTGGCGACAATTTTCGTTCGCTGCAGTACCTCTTCCGCATTACGCAGTCAAGTAAAAACATTCTCGAAATCCTGCAACGCCCATTTTTTCATGAAACCAAAAAATGATATTAAGACCAAATATTTAGGTACTGGAATTGTCCACAATTCATCCACTCCCCCTTTCTGTGGGCGTTTTCATCAAAAAAACCAATTTTCCATGTAACCCTCAAAAGTTTGAAGTTATTTGAGAAATAAATGTAGTATTCCACGCCCACTTTATTAGGGCTGGATAGGTAGGAGGATAGGGTATCATACAATCCGTTCCAGACGGATTGCAGCGTTTCTATATGTTTTAACTGTCATCTCAAGAATGCTAATACTTTGACAAAAAATTAAACTTTTTCTTGTATACAGAAGCTTTGTTAATGTCAAGGCTCTCTTCGTAAGTATATTTTATTAACTCTGTCCGTGTTGTCTTTGGATTGTTAGCTGTCAAAAAGTAGTAAAGCTTTGAGCAGAAACGTGTTTGTCCGGAAAATTTTATCTGCACCAAAAAAACTACAAACTTTACCGATTTAATGTTTATAAAACCGTAAAATTTGTAACAGCCATTTTGCATTTTAGCTTGGTAAAATGTCAACCCAAACGCTAAAGTCCAGAATAAAAATATTTCAATTCGAAAAGCTGCTGGAAATATAGTGTTCATAGAAATACTCTTATGAATAAATTGAAAAATACTCGGCGGTTTTCACTGCCGAAGAAGAGTCTCAATATATTAAACACATCATTGCTATGACTTCGTATGGGTTTCCTATAACCCCACTAGATTTGAGACGAAGTGTGAGAAGCTATTTGGACAGATCCAGGAGAAAAGAACATCGTTTCCTGAGTAACATGTCTGACGTTCATTGGAGATACAAGTTTATTGAGCGTCACAGTTCAGTTTTGGCGCGCAGGGTTACAATAAATATTTCAAAATAACTTTTTTGACCAATTAGCAACTGAACTACAAAACATTCCACAACGCAACATTTGGAATTATGATGAGACTAATTTAGTAGATGACCCAGGTTCAAAAAAGGTTTTGGTAAGAAGGAGGACCAACTACCCTGAAATTATTAGAAACTCTACTAAGGCATGTACACTTATTGACAAACGTTTACATACATACACTCTGAGCTTTCGGTAATAAACGTTTTTTACGGCAAAATGAAAAAGCGGAATAAACAAAACAAATATTTTACGCTTTATTGCAACAAAGAACTATGCATGTACGTGATAGGTATAATAAAAAATTCATAAATATAAAAAAACTAAACAATAGTTTACGTACACATTGAGATAATGGCATGAAATATGGCAAAAATTATTGAGTCTATGAAAACTAGGTTTCCAATCCCTACCTTCGACATACAACCCCACACAAGCACATAACCACCCCCATGTTTCACTGTACCAAAAAGGCGTGACTTTTTCAATGCGGTATTGGGCTTCCGCCATACTTTTACTTTGCCGTCATTGTTGTAAATATTAAATTTATATTCATCGCTGGAAATCACTTTTTACTAGAACTCATTTCCATGTTGTTGGCGGCGCTTAGCGAAGTCCAACCTTTATTTCGATTTATTTCGCTAATGAACGGTTTTTTGTGGCTGCTCTACTCGAAAACTTTCTTCTCAGCGCTCTTCAAATGGTATTAGCATCACAGGACTTACCAATTTCATCTAGCATCTTTGCCCTTATTTCCGATGTGGTCAGACTTGATTTTTTTAACTTTTCGTTCTATACCACTTTCTTTGCGTGTGGTGAATATTTTTGGGCACCCTGAACGAGGTTTAGATTCAAACGATAGTTTCAAAAAAATCCGGAACCGGAACAAAAAAGTATAGAATGGTAATAGACTACAGGAAGCTCAACACCGTCACTATAGCCGATAAATGAAGTAACTGTTCAATTGGGAAGAAACAAATTTTACATGGTGATTAATTTGAAAATTCCATCAAATTCTTTTACGGGAATCTGATATCGAGAAGGCGGTATTTTCTATCAACCATGGCAAATAGGAATTCACAAGGTTGCCATTTGGACTAAAGACCGCTTCATCGATTTTCCAGCGAGCACTTGATGATATACTGCGTGAATGTATCGAAAAATCGTGTTGTGTGTACATAGATGACATCAACATATGATATTTAGTAAAGATGAAATCCAACATGCCAAACACATGGAGCAAATTTTTAACATCTTGAGAAAGGCAAACATGAAAGTCCAGCTTAAATATGCGATTTCTTCAAATCCCAAGTAGAATTTCTCGAATACCTAAATTCTTCTGAAGGCATCAAGACAAATCGTGCCAAAGTCGAATCCATTCTTAATTTCAGTAAGTCTAAAAACCTCAAAGAACTGAGATCCTTCCTTGGCCTGTCAGACTACTACCGCCGCTTTGTCAAAGACTACGCAAAGCTCGCGAAACCACAGATAGCCCTTTTAAAGGGGGAGGAAGGAAGGAAGTATGTCCAAAAAGATCTCGCATGCGATGTCGTTCGCCAACAATCTGTGGAAAAAGTATCGCGACATCATCAAAAAGATAGCAGAGACCACCATAGGCTACCAGCCATCAGCCACCACCACCAAAGAGCACTTGGTATGATGATGAATGCGTGCGTCGGAAAAAGGTGACAGAAAATGCACACATGCAAGCCCTGCAGCGCAAAACAAGTGCAGCGAGAGAAGAGTATCGAGCCAGAAGAAGGGAGAAGAAGATCCTGCGTAAGAAGAAAAGGGCCCACGCAGTCTCTCAGCTCAAGGATATCGAAGAGTCCCGCGATAGGAACAACATCCGGATGTTTTTTAGGAAAGCCAAGCAACTGGCAGCTGGCTTCAAGTCCGAAACGCAGACTCTTCGAAATAGTGAAGAAAACCTAGTCACCGAAGCAAGGGAATAGTAGATGTGTTTAGGCAGCACTTCCAGCAGCTATTTAATGGGCATCAGATAGAGAGAGTGGTAGGGCAAGAAGAGAACCAGCATCCAGTCAATGAAGAATACATCCCCCCTCCCAGTCTTGAAGAAGTCGGCTCAGCTATCAAAAAACTGAAGAACAACAAGGCCGCCGGTTCTGATGGTCTACCAGCAGAGCTTTTCAAACATGGTGGTGATGCTTTGGTAGGATGCACGCACCAAATCATCAACCAAGTATGGGTGGATGAAGTCATGCCCAATGACTGGACAATCAGCTCTATATGCCCCATCTTCAAGAAAGGCGATCCTATGTGTTGTAAGAACTACCGAGGCATATACCTGCTGAATGTTGCATATAAGATCCTATCCAACGTACTGTGTGAACGTCTGAAGACTTTCTGCAGCACACTAATCGGCACGTACCAGTGTGTCTTCCGGTCCGACAGATCGACGATCGACCAAATTTTCACACTAAGGCAAATTCTGGAAAAGACCAACGAATTTCAAGTCGAGACTCACCATCTCTTCATCGACTTTAAAGCCGCATGTGATAGCATTCATCGTCTTGAGCTCTACAAGGCGATGGCCGAATTCGGGATCGCGGCTAAACTGATCCAGTTGTACCGCACGATGCTGGAAAACACGCGGTCCAACGTGCAATTCGGAAACAGTTCCTCCGAACTATTCCAAACATGCACCATATTTCGACAAGGAGATGCGCTATCATGTGACTTCTACAATCTTGTGCTGGAACAGGTAGTGCGTAGAGGAGGTGTGAACACGGAAGGCACTGTCTCTAACAAATGTGTCCAGCTGCTGGGATACGCAGACGACATCGACATCATCGGTCGGTCCCAGCGCTCCGTGTTAGAGGCTTTTACGGCAATTGAAGAACAGGCGAAACGAGTTGGCCTTGAGGTGAATGTGGACAAAACCAAGTACATGTTGTCAACAAACAAAGAAGCATCTGTCCACCGCCTAGGACAAAACGTCACTGTTGGCAACAGTAACTTCGAAGTGGTTAAGGAGTTTACCTACCTCGGAGTAAATATTAACTCCACGAATGACAGCTTATTGGAGACTCGACGAGGACTTACCCTAGGAAACCGTTGGTACTTCGGTTTGGCGAAACAAATGGGGTCAAAACTCCTAAATCGAAAGACGAAATGTATGCTCTACAAAACTTTGATCCTGCCAGTTCTGCTGTATGGAGCCGAGTGTTGGACGATAAGTAAGAAAGCAAAGCAGATATTGAACACTTTCGAAAGAAAAATTCGTCGGATATTCGGTCCCGTATGCGAGGAGGGCGAATGGAGGAGAAGGTACAACCGCGAACTCTATGAGCTGTACCAAGATGTGGATGTAGTCCAAAAAACAAAACACGTTGACTACACTGGTTCGGCCACATCGAGCGAATGGACAATAATGCTCCAGCAAAGAGGATCTTCGAATCACAGCCCCCTTCTCTTTGAGTAGCGCACTTGCGAGATATTTACAAACAAATCAGTTATAATTACGACGTTCCTTTTAGATAATAGTTAATATATTTATATGTATATGTACATAAATACAAACATACTCTATCAAAATAATAAATTTTTCAAGAGGACTTATGTTTTCATATGGCCTTAAATTCTTTTTGTCCAATATTAATGGTTCCACCATCATGAAGAGATTCCACGTCCATATGGAAGCATTTGGGTTGGCTACCATATCCAAAAACTATAGAAACTATAGTTAGTGTATAAATAGTATTTTTAAGTTTCAAATAATATTACGTCGTTTGCGAATTGTCTTTTATTTTCCTTTGGTTGCAAATATGGATTAACGGTTTCAGCTGCTGCACTTAATACGATATTATGTATCAGGTATTAAAAGAATTTTTTTGAAATTGAAATATTTTAATTGACGCCATTAATTAAACTGACAATTACTGACATCTGTCAATAGCATACGTTTTTATACCCTATCCTAAGGGTATATTAAGTTTGACACATAGTTTGTAACATAGAGAAATAATCGAGATAGACCCTATAAAGTATATATATTCGTGATCAGCATCAATAGCGAAATCGATTGAGCGATGACCGTCCGTCCGTCCGTCCGTCCGTATGTCACCGCTTTTTGGGCCTTAAATTTTGAGCTAGGACGATGAAATTTCATATCTCGGCTTCTGAGAAAAAGATACAGTACAAGTGTAAAAATTTTTGAAATCCGCCCACTGCCACGCCCACTTTTTCATAACTTCACTAAATTATATGAAACCGAAAAATTTTGTTAAGACCAAATATTTAGGCATTCAGATTCCCTACAATCCACCCATACAAACGTTTTGGCCACGCCCACTTTTTGGGGGCGTTTTCATCACAAAACCGATTTTTGGGCCTTAAATTTTTAACTAGGACGCTGAAATTTCATATCTGGGCTTCCAAGAAAAAGATACAGTACAAGTGTAAAATTTTTTTACATCCGCCCACTGCCACGCCTACTTTTTTATAACTTCACTAAATTATATGAAACCGAAAAATTTTGTTAAGACCAAATATTTGGGTATTTAGATTCCCTACAATTCACCCATAGAACAGTTTTGGCCACGCCCACTTTTTGGGGGCGTTATCATCAAAAAACCTATTTTGATAAAATTTTACATGTAACATACTCAAACGTTCGACATTATAGCTATATTTGAGTACAAAATGCAATTTGGCCACGCCCACTTTATAGAGAGGAGGATAGGGTATCATACGATCCGTTCCAGACGGATTGTAGCTTTTCTGTATGTTTTTGGTTTTTTTTTGTTTTGTCTCATCTATTCCATGTATTTTTAATACTTACCTGGAGTGTGGAGAAAATAAAGTGCGCAATTGGGTCGTACATACTTGCACCTTAATGCTATATATAGGCACTGAAATTCAAGTTTTATTTTTCTTACACATGATGCCTAACAACGTGGGCGTGGCATTCTGCATTTTTGATGGAAATGATAACATTGAACTGAATATATCTCTGATGCTATCTGGGACATTTCACAAAATCGTTTTTTTGTAAAAATGCCCTCAAAAAGTGAGCATGGCCAAACATACATACATATATGGTATTTAAGTGAATTATAGAGAAATTCAATGTCTATTAATTTCCTTTTCGATTTATAGTAATTTATAATTTTGGGTTATAATTTTGAAAAAAGGTAAATTTTTGAGAATTGGGTATGTCAGTTCCAAAACTTGATACATCATATCTTTACAGCCAATTTCTAAAATTACCATTATACGCATTTTTCGCGCAAGACGTGGTATGCCAGCTAATAGCATATGCCTGAACTAATTCACATGGGAAATTTTATCAAAATCGTTAGAGCCGTTTTCGAGAAAATCCATTTTTAGTGAAATCAGCCTTAAGTAAAGTACCCTTAATTTTGATGGTTAGAATGAAAATTCCAATTTCGCCTCTAGGGATTATCCCACGGACCCCAGATATGAAGTTTGAAGTACATCCGTTTAGCCGTTTAGGCTGCAGTTGAATAGGCAGACAGATCGACGGACAGACAGACGGAATTGGCCGATCCACTTCTCCATCATAGTAATGTTAAGTTTGATTAAAATCTCAAGTTCGAAATTTTTCATGAAACCAATATTTGCCCTATAGGTATATGTACATAGGTACAAGTAAAAAGTGAAAACTTGGGTAGCTAAAATTTAGGATACTAGGGTAAAAGATATAACGTATGTTTCAATTGGAGTAGATATTAGATATTATTGTTTTTTTTTAATAAACATACCACTTTTGTTTGCTCTTTATTACAAATTAAAAAGAACTAAATGATTAACGACTTACCTGTTGATTAAAACAGATCTCATAGGTATTACTACATCTAGTTTCGAAATGATTCAACACGAAATGTGGTTTAGAGATATAATAAAAGGAAATGGTATACCAAAAGTAGCTCAAATTCGTATTCGTACAGCAACCATACAGCTGATATTTGACGTAAAATACCGTTAACTGTCACGGTTATCTTGGCTTTTATGAGTGGAAATAGTTGTTTGCAGTGTTTTGTAACTTTTTCGGAATATTTTGTTAGTTTTTTTACATTTGTGGTAAAATGTGAAGAAAGGGCAGTGAAACGTCTAATGAGCTACGACAATTGATTACAAAGCACTTCAATGATGGAAAGTCTTACAATGAGATATCCAATTTGGTAAGTCGACCCAGATCAACAATCCAATCAATTGTAAATCGTTTTAAAAACGAACAACGGATTGAAAATAAGTCCCGGAATGCCAACAGAAATATTTTTAATGAACATGATAAGCGAATTATAATTCGTGAGATTAAAAAAAACCCTCAAACTAACACACCAAAGCTTGCCGAAAAACTGCGTCATGATTTAAAAACACAATTTTCGACAGAAACGTTGCGAAATTGCATCCGTGAGCATGGGTACAACGGGAGAGTAACACGAAAAAAAACCATTTATCAGTCCGACCAACAGAAGCAAGCGATTGGAATTCGCAAAACAGTACCAGTTCAAAGATTTTGACTTCTGGAAAAAGTTATTTTTACGGACGAGTCCAAATTCAACGTCCACGGGTCAGATGGTCGGCAAATGGTTTGGCGAAAACCAAATACAGAACTTCTGCCGAAAAACACTGTTGGAACAGTAAAGCATGGTGGAGGTTCGGTTATGGTGCTGGGGTGTTTTTCAGCTGCAGGTGTAAGAAAATTGAACATAATCGAGGGCATAAACATTATAGCACAAACACTACATCAACATACTTAAAGAAAATCTTGCTGTTAGTGCTGCTCAATTGGGTCTGGAGAATAACTTTATGTTTTACCTGGATAATGATCCTGGTAAGGATTGCACAAGGCTTATGCAACTCGTCAGTGGCTGCTCTATAATTGTCCAAAAGTGATGGAAACACAATCCACAATCTCCGGATATAAATCCGATATAAGCTTACGCGTCTTAAGCATGTGCAAAGGATACGCAACTAAATATTGAAAGTATGAAATAAAATGTAAAATAAGCTTAATATAAAGATGTACGAATATGAATTTAACCATATTAATTTTTGTTAAATGATTTTTATTATGAAATATTCAGTTTTATTAACTCGTTTTGATTGAATTTAAGTTTACGTTTTCCTTTTTCATTAAGTTTTAATAAAAAATAGTATTTTCGATGTAAATGTTTCAATATATTTAGTTATTTAGCTCAAAGCCCTGGTAGGTAGAGCCTAACTTTTGTTATTGAAAATGTAATTTATTTATATCTCAATAAAGTTATAATAATAATAATATTTAGTTATTATTATTTAAAATGTTTCAGTTCACCAGGTGTACGAATATGAGTTCGATACACTGTACGTACCTAGCAAGTATCTATAAAACTTAAAATATTTTTATGTACTTTTATTTTTAAGATGAAGAAATTCTAAGTCTAGAAACCATGCGAAGAAAGCGCTTACAAAGCTGTAAGCTTTCGAACGACAAGTACTGGATAAGTAAAGAGTTTGGTGCTTCTTATGGAATAGTAAACAGCTTTGACGGTATGGATTTGGCTGCAGTTGTTTGGAAGCATACAAAACCATATCTAAACAATTGCGTCAAAACATTTTCATATTTTTATACTGTCAAATTTACGGTTGGCACACTCCCTCGTTGTTAACCTCGTAAACTAAATGACAAAGAACATATTTTGAAAGAATGAGAAAAAAAATTTAATGTAATAAAGGAATGGACTTACTTTCTCCGGTCTTACAAACATAAAACTCCATCCAACAAAGGCTAGGAAAATCAATAAGATTGCCGTTGTAGTAGCCACAAACAGGATCAAACTTCGGGCATTTGGAGTAGCATAACGACTGGCATTTCTCCTTGGGTATAACTTCTAGTTCTTTAAATAAATAATATACATATTGTATAGTTAAGTAATTGTAATCACAAAAACATTATCCAGTTCATACTCTTTTGATTATTTCTTTCACGTCTGCAGTTTTCAATGCTTAAAATGCAGGAATTGCGGAAGACGAAACATGATTTGCCATCAGTTACCCATACTGGATCTTCAACATATGAACACTTGATGGTGGCACCACAAGGGAGCGGCTTTATTAGTTTGGTCGCATTATTCTCACTAAGTGCAGCATTACACAGACTAAAAATTAATGTAAAGATGGCAAGTGTAAGTTCCATTTCAGCCTTATCGTAAAAAACACACAGTTACTACTGTTTAGTATCCTAAATCAGCTCAGCTTAAATAGGCGAACTCGCAAATGCGGTTAAACATAGGTACGAGTAAATACATACATTTGTATGTATGTATCAACAAAATCGAAATTTGGATGAGAACGAGGGTTGGTAAATTTGTTTACAATGTATAGAGTATTATTTTAATAAACATTTAATCTGTATTTATTCAGTATGACTTTGTGGACCCAAGTGGAGTATTCAAATGTAAATATGCGCAATAGGTACACATATGTACATACATACATACCTTCTGTTCACTAGTTGTTATTGATATTATATAATCTTAATTAGGTCATGCGATTTTAAATTTAATTGAGACCATATGAGTTCTCTGGAATCCTCGACCAGCTCATCCTAATATGTAAACATACAGAGAAGCTACAATCCGTCTGGAACGGATCGTATGATACCCTATCCTCCTCTCTATAAAGTGGGCGTGGCCAAATTGCATTTTATACTCAAATATAGCTATAATGTCGAACATTTGAGGATGTTACATGTAAAATTTTATCAAAATAGGTTTTTTGATGATAACGCCTCCAAAAAGTGGGCGTGGCCAAAACTGTTCTATGGGTGAATTGTAGGGAATCTAAATACCCAAATATTTGGTCTTAACAAAATTTTTCGGTTTCATATAATTTAGTGAAGTTATAAAAAAGTAGGCGTGGCAGTGGGCGGATGTAAAAAAATTTTACACTAGTATTGTATCTTTTTCTCGGAAGCCCAGATATGAAATTTCAGCGTCCTAGTTAAAAATTTAAGGCCCAAAAATCGGTTTTGTGATGAAAACGCCCCCAAAAAGTGGGCGTGGCCAAAACTTTTGTATGCGTGGATTGTAGGGAATCTGAATGCCTAAATATTTGGTCTTAACAAAATTTTTCGGTTTCATATAATTTAGTGAAGTTATGAAAAAGTGGGCGTGGCAGTGGGCGGATTTCAAAAATTTTTACACTTGTACTGTATCTTTTTTTCAGAAGCCCAGATATGAAATTTCATCGTCCTAGCTCAAAATTTAAGGCCCAAAAAGCGGTGACATACGGACGGACGGACGGACGGACGGACGGACGGACGGTCATCGCTCAATCGGTTTCGCTATTGATGCTGATCACGAATATATATACTTTATATGGTCTATCTCGATTATTTCTCTATGTTACAAACTATGTGTCAAACTTAATATACCCTTAGGATAGGGTATAAAAAGGGTAATCATTATTATTGGTGATACCATGGGTTTATGGGACCGGGGGTAGATGCTCGCTTAGGTTAACAGGATTGGGTCCATTGTGCCCAATTAATATTTAACCCAGTAAATGCAACCCAATAGTGATATGAGTCGCAGGAGGTTCATTAGCTTGGCATTACCCACTTCCTCCAAGTCAGTGAAAAAGTACCTACGGATAGTTCTCATTCTTTTGGCAGATAGGGCAAGACAGTCACATACCAGGTGTCAGACAGATTCAATTTCCTCCTTGTCCCTATAACTTCTGTAATAGTCACTGCGTGGTCCACCGAGGCGCTCCACATGAATTCCAATGGTACAGAGCCCAGTAATTATGCCACAGAGGATCCGTGACGACTGAGCTTCACTAGAGAACAGATCCCTTTTTGTTTAGGGCTGGACACAGTGCCCTTCCCATTGCACATGGGTTTAGATGAGAGCATATTGGGATTACAACAAAGGGAGAACCTACGATACATGTAGCACCGACCCTTTTCTTCCAAACTCATCAGCCCTTTCGTTTCCTAAGATATCCATACGCCCTGGTACCCAGAAGAGGGTCACCTTATAGGCTCTGGATATATTGTTCATGGGTGATTTGCAGATGCTCACAAGCTTTGATCTAATTACCGCAGAGACCAGAGCCTTAACACCTGCTTGGATATATAGACAGTTATCACTTTGCCAACAATACCACGCAATTCATCTTGGGAAGAGCCCAACCTCCATTTTCGATGGATTGACTTCTAGTCCTTTGCTGTCAGCCCTGTCGTCCACAAGTTATAATGCGAGATTGAGCCTTTTATTTTGGACTGGAAGAAACTTCTGTAAGGCCAGGATGACCACATAATCAGAATAGGCCGACACGATGAAACTATTTTCCGTCAATCTTACCAAGATCTTGCTTGAGCCATGGAATAACGATATATTCTGACTCGAGTAGCATCACAGGCCAAATGTTGTCCATTCTTAGAGCCTTGTATGGGGAACTGATTTAATTGCCAAAACTATCTTCTCTTCATTTATTATGTTCACTACTTCATCTTTGTTCATTCCCGACAACGTATCTGGAATTATGGGTATAACATCTCCGGAGACCAGTGAGCAAACGGCAAGGAATTTCTGAAATTCACTACAGCATGCTGTAGCGTACTACGGATCGCCGCGTTGAAAAGCATCGCCGAATCAGGCTTCGGCTTTTTGGAGGTTTTTAGGGTCACCCTCGTGGTTTCGGCCATCTTCCGACGACGCCCTTGATGTTTCTGGATGCTCACTCACAGGATCTGCCTTAGCGGCAGTGGCCTTGTTGTATTCTTTATTGGATACCATTTCCCTTCCCTTTCTTGTGTGGTGTGCTTTAGAGGCAACACCTTAAGGGTGATTTTTTGTAGGAGTATTCCGTTTAGGTACAAATCTCGTCTAAGAGTCCTTTGTTATCGTTTCGATAGCCCAAGCTCTTTTACTTCTCGGAGTGAGAAGTGGGGTCCTTTGCATTCCAAGATCCTTTTCACGTGTGTCACTTTGCGGAACAACCGCTGTCGCATCATACCTGGAGAGACCTTCCTTCTATTCGTCTTTCTGGGGTTTTGGATGGATCTGCCAGCAGTAGCTCTTCCATCTTCATAGAGATCTCCTCAACCGAGCCAGCAACCGATAGCAGTTGCTGTCCCATCAGTTCTGGTGCGCCCACTTAAGGGAGAGGTGGCCTCAAAGAACCAGTTTTGGATTTTATTTGTTAAAAAATATTTCCAACCAGATTTTAAAAATTAAAAGCACTCACACTTTTAATTTAAATTATGTAAGAACAATTAGACATTTATGTAGCTTTTCTTTTCAATTTACACTTTGTAAATATTACTAGCCCTATTATGTATATAATTTTTTTAAAAGCATTATCATTGGCATTAGTGTGCACTCAAAATTTGTATATATGGAGATGGTCGCGTCGAAGGTAGCCCGCATATTTGGTTATCTATTGCGACTAATCAGATTTATTGGTTATCGAAAGCAAATGGTAATCGTCATCTTATCGGGATTGATTTTCTCGAAGAAATTAGAGTAGTCCTTAATATAGGGCACATAAACTGGTACTTCGCTGATCAAACCGAGAAACGATTTGAGTTTTGCGACACAACTCACACGGTCGTATAGAACAAGTCCTCAATTGGAGACTTTAAAAACAAAGACTTTTCTCACTATCATTTTTAACCCGAATGTCGCCGATTGCCAAAACATGAGACAATTTACCGGTTGGAAGTAGCTCCAGACTCTTTAACGAACAGTACTGTACTTACAAATATAGGCAATCAATGTTCCCCAAAAGCCGCACCCTACATCCCCATTTTTATCATGGTTTGAACCATTGAAGTCTATATATCGCCACACGAACAATCAAGCCAAACTTCACCCGCAAAGCGGAAGCGGACAGTTTCATCTGCTCATAATAATAATTATTCACCAGCCTCACTACAAAGCATATTCAGTGATTCTTTGAGAAGCTCTGATGTCAACCTAGAAAGAAAGACTAAAAAGGAAAACCACAAATTTTTGGCGCGACAGGTCCATGGGACCCAGGGCCTAGCTTCTCACACCCATTCGCGTTGTGCGTGTTATATTTTTTACACGAATGGAAGGGGTCTGTTTAATGCTTGATCCGAACAGCAATTTTTTGTTTTGAGGAGCTTTTTCATGACAGTTTTAAAGTTTAGGTGTTATCTGTGGTCTGAGCCTGGAACCCCTAGCTCCCTAGCCCAACGCACTAACCACTTGAGCCACGGCGCCCACTTGCGAGAGGTTAGACCGTGTTGTCTAGAAATCATACCTTTAACTCTCACTCAGTAGTACGACGTAGTGAACACTCGTCCAAGGTGGTCATTTCAGTAAGACTGTGAACTTCCGCACAAATCAAGACTTAATAGCAAGACTTCATAGACTGTTCGACATTACTGCTATGTTATGATATTTGCATTTGAAATGAAAATTTATTCGAGTTCATGCGACTTAAAATAGGTTGTTGCATATGACATGAATCCAGAATATTTTGTTCTTGGTTTAAATAGCTCCAGTCCCACAGATGCATGGTTCTCTATCGTTGTAATAAGAGATGTCCCAAGGGTTAGTGAGTTCGGATTTCGACTATGCTACACATTACAAAATGATGGCATTTCATATTGAAAATAAATAAAAGTAAGCCAAATTTACCTTATTTTTTGCGTTTTAAATATTATTTTTGCTTGTTTGCCAGATGAAAGATCTAAGCCCTTTAAAAATAGAGGAAGTTAAAAGCCTTATTGATTCCAAAGTCACCCATCGAGAAATTGCTCTTAAGGTTGGGGTATCAGTAGGTGCCATTTCAAATATTAGAAAAAAATACAAGTCTGAAGGCGAAAAGAATAAGCCTGGTAGAAAACCAATTTTGAATACCTTACAAAGGCGTATTTTACGACAAATTAAATACGGAGTGCACGATAATGCAGTTCAAATAAATAAAGAACTTCGCTAGAATGACGGCATTAATGTTACCAACGAGGCCGTAAGAAAAGTTTTAAGGAAAAGCGATTTTCACGGCCGTGTCAAAGTGAAAAAACCACTGCTGACAATAAGGCAAAATAAGATTAGAATTCGCTAAAAAATACAAAAAATTTACCATTAGTGACTGGGCAAGAGTTGTTTGGTCAGACGAAACGAAAATAAACCCTTTTGAATCCGACGGTCGCCAATGGACCTGGAAAAAGCCTAGTGAATCAATCAAAGATCGCCATGTTAAACCAACTTTTAAGTTTGGTGGCGGGAATTTAATGATTTGGGGGTGCATGACCATGGAAGGAGTTGGCGAATGCATAAAGGTAGAAGGACGAATGGATGCTACCCACTACGTCGGCATACTTGAGCGAGGGATCCAGAAAAGTCTTGATATTTGGGACAAGAACGCGTCGGACATTATCTTCCAGCAGGATAATGATCCGAAGGATACTGCAAGACTGACAAAAGCTTGGTTACAAGACAAGGGATTTCAATTGCTTGATTGGCCATCACAATCCCCTGACCTCAACCCGATCGAACATCTTTGGGTTGAGGTCAAACGCGCAATTTCCGATATACCAGGCGATTGTCCAAATCTAAGCGATTTGTGGACCTGAACTGAAAGTGCTTGGCATAATTTAAGTCCTAGCAAATGCGGGACGCTTGTTGAATCGATGCCAAACAGAATTCAAGCCGTTTTTAAAACTAAAGGAGGGCATACGAAATACTGAACAACAAAATATTTATAAGTCAACTAATTGATCAAGTGTAATAGTAATATTATAATAGTAATGCTCAATAGTAATATTATAAGCAGTGCGTTGTGAAAAGTACATTGAATTATTTTTAAAAATAAAAAAGTTACAATAAAAAACTTTTTCTTTTCCTCTTATTTGATCGAAAAGTTGAGTCACATACATATACACTGTTCATACAGCAGGTATCAGGCGCATGTAATTCGAGTGACGTACATGCGCAGAAGTTGACAAAAATTTTGCGCGGGAGTATATTACCTTGTATTGTGTATATCTCTGGTCAAACAAAACAAATCAGAAGCAGGAAATCTATTGCAACAGGATTTGTTTTTTACGAAATTCTACGTTTTAAATACATACATAATTGATAATAATTTTTATACCCTATCCTAAGGGTATATTAAGTTTGACACATAGTTTGTAACATAGAGAAATAATCGAGATAGACCCTATAAAGTATATATATTCGTGATCAGCATCAATAGCGAAATCGATTGAGCGATGACCGTCCGTCCGTCCGTCCGTCCGTCCGTCCGTCCGTCCGTCCGTCCGTCCGTCCGTCCGTATGTCACCGTTTTTTGGGCCTTAAATTTTGAGCTAGGACGATGAAATTTCATATCTGGG
Source organism: Xylota sylvarum (assembly GCA_905220385.1). NCBI lineage: Eukaryota > Metazoa > Arthropoda > Insecta > Diptera > Syrphidae > Xylota > Xylota sylvarum. The sequence continues at coordinate 65,990,723 of LR999958.1, read as the reverse complement.
CTTCTGAGAAAAAGATACAGTACAAGTGTAAAAATTTTTGAAATCCGCCCACTGCCACGCCTACTTTTTTATAACTTCACTAAATTATATGAAACCGAAAAATTTTGTTAAGACCAAATATTTGGGTATTTAGATTCCCTACAATTCAGCCATAGAACAGTTTTGGCCACGCCCACTTTTTGGGGGCGTTATAATAAAAAAACCTATTTTGATAAAATTTTACATGTAACATCCTCAAATGTTCGACATTATAGCTATATTTGAGTACAAAATACAATTTGGCCACGCCCACTTTATAGAGAGGAGGATAGGGTATCATACGATCCGTTCCAGACGGATTGTAGCTTTTCTGTATGTTTTTCTATTTTTTTCATGTGTTGAAACATCCAGATACGCCCTGGAGCTTATTTTGACATGATGCAATTCGAGTATCGTGACGGATACCTAGTGACATATTTAAAAATTAACACTTTGCACAACATTAATAAAACTGACTGTATTTGACTCCTGACGTTTTTTATGTACATCTTCAAGAGAAAACGATGTCGCACCAATATGTCTGCAACATTCCCCCAATAATGCCACCCAAGTGCAATGGGTGGTTTTAATAAACCCTTGAACATTCACTGCAACCCAAACTTTCAAGCAGGGGGAATCCAGCAACTGCGAATGAAGTACCTAAAGGAATAGTTTGTTTCAATATATGTATGCACACATTTATCATTATTAATAACTTATGGTTCTATCTAGGTGCAGGGTACTTGGATGAATGATAATCATACCGCATAATCAGTACCTAGACACAGCCAACATTGATATTTATGCCTTCGCCATTAAAATACATTCAATTTCTGAGGGACAGCATGCCATGGATTGTACCCAAGCTCTATTGTATAATTTTTATCCTTTCAGACCGTTGGTAGAATTAAAAGGCACATTCGTCCTTGTATTGCTGGAATATAACAAGTAATTTATTATTTTTAAATATATTACCTCTAAAGGCGAGAACTTATCCTGAAAGTTGAGGAGGAAAGGATCTATTGGGGCAATTTACCATATTTTCTTCATATAAAATTGTCTTTCAACTTCATTCAGCTGCTGGGCGTATCTGAATATTTCCATTGCTCACATGAAAAAATATAGAACAAATTTTATCAAATAATTACATATGTATGTATTTAAAATTAATAATTGAATTAAAAACAAGACCTATTCCACTAGATTACCCGCTTCTGATTTCTTTTGTTTGGCCTACAGAAGTCTGTCACAATTTTGACAAGTAGGTGAAGAAGTCTATAGACTGAAATCAAAGTTTTGCTGGTCACGTGTCAAATATCTTGAGCATCTCATAACGAACCATAGTATCATTGTATATAAATCTAATAGTATTATCACTTGACGAAATTTTTTCTTAGTTACCTCGTTCTACAGAGGGCGCAAAGCAAAGTGGTTTCTCTTACACACAGAAAGAGAGTTTTGAGCGAACAAATGGATAAACGAGAGAACAAAAGGAAAAACGGCAAGGAATATAAAAAAAACTGACTCTCTTCTTGATCATGTACATACATACATTCAAATATGTACATGTTCGTGTGGTTTAATACCATCGCGATGGACGAGACGGAAGGATTATGTTTTCCTTTCGTGTTTTGTTTTTGTATTTTTTGGTGTTTACCTTAATTATGAATGAAGTTATTTTTCTGCAATATACACAATTGCACACACACTCAAACGTTGCCACATTTTATTATTTCTATGCGGGAATTAGCGACGTTGCAATATTGTTGATTTCAATGTTAATGCAAAGGCAAATGTTTTTCTTGTTAATACACATGGATGTGTGTATTAATACATGTAAATATTTAATACGTATTCTAATGTTTTGTACCACATACACAGATTTATTTTATTTAATTACAAACATTGGACTGAAAGGACAAATTGATGAAAACAAATTTTTTTTCCTTTTTGGAGTAAATTACGGTTACCAATACCGCCAGAATCATGATAAAGAAAAGCATACCTATTTAAGTACATATATGTATGCATGTATGCATATACTCTGATATTGTGAAATAATGTAAACAAAGGCAGTGGGTCGCTGCAATATTAAAATTGTGTGACGTACGAGTAATTTATAACAATAATCTTAAAATTCATTTCTATATCTATACGTTTTATCCACATGATCCTATACCAAAAAAGCCGACAACTGTAAAAAATAAAATAAAATTGCAATACGTACTTATTTTTGAAAAACAGTAACTTACTTTCTCCAGTTTTACAGATATGATTTTCCATTTCACATTGATTAGCAAAGGTTGTGATCTTGTCTTTAAAGTACGCACAGACCAGATTATTGTCTTCTGGACATTTTGAACTGCATAATTTCTGACATTCGTCCTTATTAATCGGCCTTAACTCTACGGATAGAATAAATAAATATTAATTTCTTTAAGAAAGTATATAAAATTAGCAACTTCATAAAGCTCTTACTAGTTTGGTATTTATTCTGCCGGTCGCAATTTTCACTATTTAATAAGCACCTGTTTCCAAATACTTCGCATGTCTTGCCATCAGAAGCCCAGACTATACTCCCTTCGGTAGGACATCGATAAGTAAGGATGCAAGGTATTTTATCCTCAACCTTGGATGCAGAAGAGCATATTATTAAAGCAATTAATAATATGAAATCTGATCGCTGCTCCATGATATACCCTAACCGCGTAAGAAAACTTTGTGTTTACCACCAGCACTTCATTTTTTACTGATTTTATAGGAATTGTGGCTTCAAAAAATTAATGAAATGAAAAAATTCGTCATAATTTTATCACATCGTCATTGAAAAATCACGTTCAAAATACATAATAAATTCCTACCTGGTCAAATTACAAAATGTCAAACCGAGTTCGCATATTGTTTCGTAGAAATTGGTATGATGACTTTCATATCAAGGCGTGAAATCTTAGAAATGTTTACAAAGAACCATCTCTTTATTAACTTACTCACTTTTAAAAATAATTATATTAATTGAAAACAATTAATTTGTAAAATATATATGTATGTATGTATGTACATGAGTTACTGATATATGGTGTGAAGGGAAGAGATTCTACTGGGGTTTGTTCATTGACATAGGCTACATCGCCATCGATTATACTGATTACATAGCGATTGTTATTAGTAGTAAACATGAGACATGATCTCTAGCGTCATACGGAAAGCTTAACAGCACTAGAATGCAGCAAAAGGACTCCCCTTAATCTTTCTAAGACAGTTTTATGGATGTACAATTAGAAGTAGGGTCAAACTTACATAGATCTAACAGGCAATCATTGAGGTTTCTGTAGTCGTTAAGTTGCAGTTTTGTAATTAGTATTGGGCTCAACAAAAGATCATTGACCTACCTCAAAGAGTACATACTTTATTCTCTTTTAATTTTTCTTCAACGAGTACAAGTAGCTCTCTCTTTCATATCATGTTGACCATTAAATGCTATAATGAGTTCCTGATCCTGATGCTTAAAGGTAGTACCACATATTAAAGAAAACAGTGACTGGATCGAAAACCTGAGTAGTCCCTTTGAGCGCTCATCAAATTTTACGCTCTTAAGCTTTGACAGACAACTTACCTCAATGAAGAACTTCCGTGTGAATCGAATAACTATGAATAAACTTTCGGCTATTCAGAAGTTTAATTCATCCGAAATGGTAATCAAGTATATCACAGGCAGTTGGTATGACCTTCATGATTTTCTGTCTAAGAATCATCATGATAATTTTTTGGTCCAATCTACGTACAAAATTAACCAAAGAACGGGCCAAGAACATTACTTTATGAAAAAGAAAGTGACAGCGGATTTGACACACTCTACACCAGGAAGACAAATCTATTGGGAAATATATACTCGTAATGCAGTGGTATCCGTTCACCTAGGCAGCCCAAATTATAGCACGCCCTTGGCAAACATGGCCCAGAACAGTTGAGGAGGAATCAAGCTCTTTGGGTATGAGTTGGAGGCAGCTGAAACCCGTTGTAGAACTCCGATCAAGATGGCGCGCAGGCGCTGTTGAGGCCTTATGTCCTTTCCGGGTGACAGGATTTAACAACAATTTGAATCAAAAACATCTGAACTTGTTGAAGTAAATGGCAATCCTACACCACACTTCAAGTTGTTTGTTATCAACTGTTGTTATACATACTTATATATGCATAACTACTTGCCTGTATAAGCCTATGTATATACTTGAAAATAGTTTATATAGTTCTCTGTTTATATTCTATTATTCATTCGTTTTGCGTCAAGCATGAAAATAAAACGTTCTAATTAAATAAATGAGATAATACGTTTGTAATTTTCTAACAAATGGTTATGGGCCCAGGAGGAAAAAGATTTTAGAAGATTTAATTTAATATAGTTACATTAATATATTGTTTTAATATTATTTGTTTATATTTAAAGAAAGATGAGTTCTCTCTACCAAATAGAAAAACTGGACAACAACAATTATGAAGGTTGGAAGATCCAGATGAAATCTGTTTTAATCCATAGCGAGTTATGGAAATATATAAATGAGACTCGACCAACGGTTGCTACTGAAGCTTCAACTTGGGATACTAAGGATGAGAAGGCTCTAGCATCAATTATATTGAGTGTGAAGTCATCACAACTTATCCATATCAAGAATTGCAAGTCCTCAAAAGAAGCTTGGATAAAATTAAAGGATGTGCACCGTCCCAGCGGACCCGCAAGAAAGGTCACTCTTTTCAAGCAATTGCTGAATTTAAAAATGTCAGAAAACTCCTCCATGGCTGATCATTTAAGAAATTTTTGCGAAATCGTCGAGAAGTTATCCGAGATAGACTTAAGGTTACAAGATGAGCTTGTGGCAATAATACTGCTATCCAGTCTTCCCAAGGAATATGAAAGCTTTATCATTGCCATAGAATCACGTAATAAATTGCCCGATATGAATGCCTTAAAAACTAAATTAATAGAGGAAGGACAAAGAAGAACAAACGTTTCAACTAATATCGAAAACAATGAAACTGCATTCTTAAACAAACACTAATTTGGAAAACCGCAATCACAAACAAATAAATTATTTAAAGGTAAATGCTATATATGTAAGAAAAAGGGACACATGTCAAACGCTTGTCGATATAGGAAGGAAACAAATACTTCAGCGGTGTCTAACTATTCATTAAATACATTTGCTATGTTAAATGCACATCATCAAAGGGGTACGATTTTAAATACTAATATATGGATATTTGATAGTGGGTCTACATCACATTTGTGTTGCTGTCGTAATATGTTTACTAGTTTAAAAGAACACAAGGAAAAAATCGAATTAGCTGGAGGAAAATTTCTGTGGTCAACGGGAATAGGTGATGTGAGAATAGATACACAATACAGCAAAATTATTTTGAAAAATGTTCTCTATATACCCGAGTTAAAATGCAACTTTCTTTCTTTGTCTAAAGCAGCGCGAAATTGTACTGTGCAAATAAAAAAAGATGTCATTACTATATTTAATATCAACAATGAGATTATTATGCGCGGTGATAGAGATGGCGACTTGTTTTTATTCACGTACAACAATGAAAAATTATTTAATGTTCTAAATCAAAGCCGATGTGTTATGTGGCATAATAGATACGGTCATATCAATAGTGAAAGTCTGCGGTTACTAAATAACAAGAATATGGTTCACGGATTGAATTTGTTTAATTACTCCTAAATAGAATGCGAAATTTGTTACAAAGCAAAAATTTGTCAAAAACCATTTTGTGAAAGATCCCCGGAGCAACAAAGTAAATGTGTGCTTCAACTTATACATAGTGATATATGCGGTCCAATGAGGGTTATGCCAAATGGTGGTGCCAAATATTTTGCGTTATTCATAGACGACTTTTCACGTAAAATATTTGTATATTTCTTAAAGCGAAAAAGTGATATCATAGATGCATTTCGAAAGTTCAAAGCCGAAGTCGAAACACAGTTATCAAAGAGAATTAAAGTCTTGAGAACTGATAACGGCCGTGAATACTTGAGTGCAGAATTCAATCAATTTCTCTCGGAATGTGGCATAAAACATCAGCTCTCGGTAGAGTACACTCCACAACAGAACGGAGTGGCTGAGCGTGCTAACCGCACGGTTGTAGAGATGGCACGATGCTTGCTACTTGGATCAAATTTGCCTGAATCGCTATGGGCAGAGGCTGTAAACACAGCAGTTTATTTGCGAAACCGAGCACCAACTAAGGTATTGAACAATATTACACCCTTTGAAGCTTGGTATGGAAGAAAATCATCAGTTTCCTACTTCAAAACGTTTGGCTGCCAGGCGATCATGTTGAATAAACGACCCGGTAAATCCAAATTCAAGGCAAGAGGAATTGTCCAAAATTGAGTCCAAAGCATACCGCCTGTATGAGCCCAATACTCGAAGAATATACAAAAGCCGTGATGTCAAATTTCTAGAAAATGTTCGATTTCCAAATGGGGTAGATAGGAACGAACAGCAAGCAACAGAATCGGACGAACAGCAAACTTCAAAATCGGAGTATTTGATATTTGACTTTGATCAGCAAAACGTGGCCGATGTTAATAAAAATCACAATGAAAGTGACCCGTATGCTGCTGAGGATGCAAGATGTGAAAATTCGAATGGTGCTACAAGTGATGAAATTGTTCCTGCCGGTGCAGAGTATCCTGCTACTAATGAAGAAGCCAGTGCTGGTACTGGAGATAATGGGCAAGTTCAAAATAATAATGTTAGTTCTATAACAAAAACGCTGAGATCAGGTCGTCATTACTCGTATTTAAATAATCTCTTTTTCATGAACGATGATGATGAGAACACCGGCAGAAATCCAACGACCGTCAAAGAGGCTATGCAAAGGAAGGATGCAGATCTATGGTTGGCAGCAGTGCAGTCTGAATATAAATCAATCATATCGAAAAATACATGGGAACTGGTTGATTTGCCAAAGAATCGTTGTGCCATTAAGTCAAAGTGGGTTTTGAATCTCAAGCGAGACAAAAACGGAAATGAGGAGCGATATAAAGCAAGGCTCGTAGCGAAAGGATGCGGCCAGAAGTTTGGGTTAGACTACAATGAGACTTTTTCACCAGTTACTAGATATTCCACCATTCGCATAATACTACCAATAGCAGCTGAATACGACCTAATTATTCATCAAATGGATATCACAACAGCGTATTTAAACGGCGAGCTGCGAGAAGAGATATTTATGCAACAGCCTGAAGGATCTGGGTGCCAATGGAACGAAAAATTACATACAGATTTAAACAAAATTGGATTCATTCATCAGTTTATGTTGATGACATTTTGATAGCGTGCTCTAGGAATCAAACATTGACATGGATAAAAAGACAGAGCGAAATGGAATTTGAAGTTGTCGATAAGGGAGAGATTGATTATTTTCTCGGAATGGAAATAAACCGCAACTCAGCTTCCAAAACCATCAGTCTTTCTCAAAAACAATTTATTATCGATTTGCTGCAAAAATTTAATATGATGGAGACAAGAAAATGTTGTACCCCGATTGATGTCAGGATTGTTCTAATTGTACAAAAGTGGATGTGAAGTTATACCAATCGCTGATTGGATCCTTGATGTACCTTGGCATATCTACTAGACCAGATATAGTGCACAGTGTCTGCAAGTTAACACAATTTAATATGGATCCTCACATAGAACACATGACGGCAGCAAAACAAATTCTCAAGTACCTAAGTCATACGATCAACTTAAAGCTTATTTATAAGAAAACAGGTGAACATTTGCGAGGATACGCTGACGCTGACTGGGCTGGTAGTTGTGATGACAGGCGATCATACACTGGTTTCGTGTTTTATTTGGCTGGAGCCAAAGCCGACCGAACTATATGGTGACAATATAAGCTCTCATCAATTGGTGAAAAATTTGGTGACTTGAAATACATTTCAACTGAAGAGATGCCTGCAGACATTTTGACTAAAAACCTGCAGAAAACTAAACATATGAAGTTTTTAACTATGTTAGGTTTAATGTAGTTTTATTATCATGTGTGGGATGGGATTGAGGGAAAGTGTTGAAGTAAATGGCAATCCTACACCACACTTCAAGTTGTTTGTTATCAACTGTTGTTATACATACTTATATATGCATAACTACTTGCCTGTATAAGCCTATGTATATACTTGAAAATAGTTTATATAGTTCTCTGTTTATATTCTATTATTCATTCGTTTTGCGTCAAGCAAGAAAATAAAACGTTCTAATTAAATAAATGAGATAACACGTTTGTAATTTTCTAACAGAACTCCTTTTACTACATTTCAGCTCTTGCCGAATCTGCTGCAAATACACAAGTAACTGAACACTTGAAACTGGCAGGACTCAATCTGAATGGACAAATACTTACTTACTTAACGGGCTCCCGACCCGTGAAGAGTCTCTGCCTGAGACACAGCAGCCTTCCACTCTCTTCGATCCAGTTCCAGCTTCCAGTTGTCTAGACCAAGCGCTCTGGCTTCTGCCATAACTTGATCCTTAAAACGGAGGTTCGGTCTTCCTTGTCGTCTCGAAACTGGGGGCTGTGATTCGAAGATCCTTTTTGCTGGAGCATTGATGTCCATTCGCTTGATGTGTCCGAGCCAGTGTAGTCGACGTCTTTTGGCTTTTTGGACTACATCCACATCTTGGTACAGCTCATAGAGTTCGTGGTTGTATCTTCTCCTGCATACGGGACCGAATATTCCACGAAGAATTTTTCTTTCGAAAATGTTCAATATCTGCTCTGCTTTCCTGCTTATCGTCCAACACTCGGCTCCATACAGCAGAACTGGCAGGATCAAAGTTTTGTAGAGCATACATTTCATCTTCCGAGTTAGGAGTTTTGACCCCATTTGTTTCGCCAAACCGAAGTAGCAGCGGTTTCCTAGGGTAAGTCTTCGTCGAGTCTCCACTAAGTTGTCGTTCGTGGAGTTGATATTTACTCCGAGGTAGGTAAACTCCTTAGCCACTTCGAAGTTACCGTTGCCAACAGTGACGTTTTGTCCTAGGCGGTGGACAGATGCTTCTTTGTTTGTTGACAACATGTACTTGGTTTTGTTTTTATTCACCTCAAGGCCAACTCGTTTTGCCTGTTCTTCAATTGCCGTAAAAGCCTCTAACACGGCGCGCTGGGACCGACCGACCGATGATGTCGATGTCGTCTGCGTATCCCAGCACCTGGACAGATTTGTTAAAGATAATGTCTTTCGTGTTCACACCTGCCCTGCGCACTATCTGTTCCAGCATAGGATTGAAGAAGTCACATGATAGCGCATCCCCTTGCCGAAATCCAGTGCATGTTTGGAATAGTTCGGAGGAACTGTTTCCGAATTGCACTTTGAACCGCGTGTTTTCAAGCGTCACGCGGCACAGCTGGATCAGTTTAGCCGGGATCCTGAATTCGTCCATCGCCTTGCAGAGCTCAAGACGATGAATGCTATCATATGCGGCTTTAAAGTCGATAAAGAGATGGTGAGTCTCGACTTGAAATTCGTTGGTCTTTTCCAGGATCTTAGTGTGAAAATGTGGTCGATCGCCGATCTGCCGGGCCGGAAGCCACACTGGTACGTGCCGATTAGTGTACTGCAGAAAGGCTTCAAACGCTCACACAGTACGTTGGATAGGATCTTATATGCAACATTAAGCAGGGATATGCCTCGGTAGTTCTTACAAGACATAGGATCGCCTTTCTTGAAGATGGGGAATATAGAGCTGATAGTCCAGTTATCGGGCATGACTTCATCCATCCATACTTGGTTGATGATTTGGTGCATGCACCCTACAAAAAGTTCACCACCGTGTTTAAAAAACTCTGCTGGTAGACCATCAGAGCCGGCGGCCTTGTTCTTCAGCTTTTTGATAGCTGAGCCGACCTCTTCAGAACTGGGAAGGGGGATGGATTTTTCATTGACTGGATGCGGGTTCTCTTCTTGTCTTATCACTCTCTCTACCTGATGCCCATTAAGTAGCTGCTGCAAATGCTGCTTAAAAACATCTACTATTCCCTTTGCGTTCCGGGCTTGAAGCCAGCTGCCAGTTGCTTGGTTTTCCTAAAAAACATCCGGATGTTGTTCCTATCGCGGGACTCTTCGATATCCTTGAGCTGGGAGACGTGGGCCCTTTTCTTCTTACGCAGGATCTTCTTCTCCTCCCTTCAAATACGCTTAAATATTGTCGATTGCCACAATCCACGAAGTTTAGTGGTTTCAAATAACTCAACATCTACACCGAATATAAATGGTCGGTTTGTTTTTGAACTCGTCTAACTATGGCTTTGCATTGGGAATTATGAAGAGGACCAGATTGAAAGAATGGTAAGTTAGACAAAAAACAGTTTAAGCCGAATAATATCTCTAGATCTAAGTTTAATATTAATAAGTTGGTTTTAAAATCAATCTGGTTGTAAGACTCTGAACCCATCTCCCATGCCCCACTTCTTCCCAATTTATTATAATAATAAGAAATGTATGTCGCACAGTTATCAAATAATAAACAATACTGTATTGCGCATTAATTTATTTTATTAGTTCAGATATGTAAATGTATCTCTTACTTGGTGTCTTTTTTTTATCGGTCTATGAACTTGCTTCGTTTGTTTTCATCTTTTCGTAGGTGTGAATCATAGTGACGCAATACCAATTAAACCGTTTAACGCATTTCACACAGTACACAGAGTTTATGCAAACATTTTAAAATGTTTCTTTATTTAATCTCCTTTACCTTATTAAGTCATTTTATAAATCGAAATAACGCTGGTGACAAATTATAGTTGGAGAGTCTGAAAACATTTTTGCGTGTTAGGTATTTTGTCCACAACATTTGTCTATTTAAATTGTTGCTTTATGTTCACAGGACATGAAATTTGAACTCGCTTTGGGAGCTAAGTGCTCGCGAAGTTGTAAAAATAAATTTTTTTAAAAACAAGTAATTTTGTCTTGTTTGTTTTGATTGTTATACACATTTTATGATATATGATGGCAGAGCGATACAAACATGTAATAAATACCTTTGCGAATCATTTTCTAAGAACTGCCAAAGAAGCTGTATCTTTAAAAATATTTGTTCCATTTAAGTGAAATCTTTATAAAAAACATACAGAAAAGCTACAATCCGTCTGGAACGGATCGTATGATACCCTATCCTCGTTTCTATAAAGTGCTCATGCCCAAATTGCATTTGGTACTCAAATATGGCTATAACGTCGAACGTTTGAGGATGTTACATGTGAAATTTCATGAAAATCGGTTTTTTGATGAAAACGCCCCCTAAAAGTGGGCGTAGCCAAAACTGTTCTATGGGTGAATTGTAGGAAATCTGAATACCTAAATATTTGGACTTAACAAAATTTTTCGGTTTCATATAATTTAGTGAAGTTATAAAAAAGTAGGCGTGGCAGTGGGCGGATGTAAAAAAATTTACACTTCTACTGTATCTTTTCGTCAGAAGCCCAGATATGAAATTTCAGCGTCCTAGTTAAAAATTTAAGGCCCAAAAATCGGTTTTATGATGAAAACGCCCCCAAAAAGTGGGCGTGGCCAAAACTTTTGTATATTGTAGGGAATCTGAATGCCTAAATATTTGGTCTTAACAAAATTTTTCGGTTTCATATAATTTAGTGAAGTTATGAAAAAGTGGGCGTGGCAGTGGGAGGATTTCAAAAATTTTTACACTTGTACTGTATCTTTTTCTCAGAAGCCCAGATATGAAATTTCATCGTCCTAGCTCAAAATTTAAGGCCCAAAAAGCGGTGACATACGGACGGACGGACGGTCATCGCTCAATCGATTTCGCTGTTGATGCTGATCACGAATATATATACTTTATAGGGTCTATCTCGATTATTTCTCTATGTTACAAACTATGTGTCAAACTTAATATACCCTTAGGATAGGGTATAAACAGAAACCTCTAAATAAAACCAACATTATAAAGTTTACACTTTGTGAGATTGTATTCAACGTATTCATTAGTATCTATTGTGACAGGTACATAGCCCCCTACAAGTTTGGGTACAGCGGCTTACCGTTTATATAATCGTAAGAAGTAAAAGAGTAAAATATTGTACCTACATATGTAGGTACATATATAGTATAAGTCCTAAAGTGGCAACACTAAAATACTTGTGCTTAATTCGAAAAGAAGCCATAGATTGAAATACGGTATTGAGCATATGGAGAAGGATAATTAATTTTGACCACACCTACTGTGAAGCACGGCATCGGCCATGTAATTGTATGCCGATATACTGTACGGCTTATTCCTTCGTTTGGAATCTAGTGTTCCTGAAAGAAAAGTGCCCATAAACTGGGTCTTAGGAAAAGTGACAATGACCCAAGACTGTGGGATCATCTAAAAAAAAGTTCGTCAGCATACAATTTCTAATGACATTCAGCTGAAGTCCATCTTGTCTGAGGAATAAAACAATATCACCGCTGAAATTACTTCTAAATTGGTCCATTTCATGAAAACGGTTACAAGAAAAAAATTGTTTTTTATACCCTATCCTAAGGGTATATTAAGTTTGACACATAGTTTGTAACATAGAGAAATAATCGAGATAGACCCTATAAAGTATATATATTCGTGATCAGCATCAATAGCGAAATCGATTGAGCGATGACCGTCCGTCCGTCCGTCCGTCCGTATGTCACCGCTTTTTGGGCCTTAAATTTTGAGCTAGGACGATGAAATTTCATATCTGGGCTTCTGAGAAAAAGATACAGTACAAGTGTAAAAATTTTTGAAATCCGCCCACTGCCACGCCCACTTTTTCATAACTTCACTAAATTATATGAAACCGAAAAATTTTGTTAAGACCAAATATTTAGGCATTCAAATTCCCTACAATCCACCCATACAAAAGTTTGGGCCACGCCCACTTTTTGGGGGCGTTTTCATCACAAAACCGATTTTTGGGCCTTAAATTTTTAACTAGGACGCTGAAATTTCATATCTGGGCTTCCAAGAAAAAGATACAGTACAAGTGTAAAATTTTTTTACATCCGCCCACTGCCACGCCTACTTTTTTATAACTTCACTAAATTATATGAAACCGAAAAATTTTGTTAAGACCAAATATTTGGGTATTTAGATTCCCTACAATTCACCCATAGAACAGTTTTGGCCACGCCCACTTTTTGGGGGCGTTATCATCAAAAAACCTATTTTGATAAAATTTTATATGTAACATCCTCAAACGTTCGACATTATAGTTATATTTGAGTACAAAATGCAATTTGGCCACGCCCACTTTATAGAGAGGAGGATAGGGTATCATACGATCCGTTCCAGACGGATTGTAGCTTTTCTGTATGTTTGTATTTTTGTTTAAGTTACGTTAATTGTGATAAAAATAAAGTCTACGACTGGGCCGCGGTGCTGTGAAATAACGCTGAGTGAAATAAGGCCCCTGGGCACCCTGGGCCGCGCGAAAGTACTTTCACATTTATGCTGAAGGTGTATGAATTATTCAGAATCAAAATAGTTTTTTCTTTTTAAAAAAAAAACCCAAAAATTTAGGCGTGGCCAAATATGATGTATAATGTATGCATGGTCCTGTGGTTATTAATAATCAAGTAGTTCCTTACTCTAACACACCTAAGTAAATGAGTATGAATTTAGATGCTAAACTGAAATGGAAGGAACATGTGGAAACGAAAGTAGAACTAAATATTAGATAAGCATGGAAAATTTTATTGGTTGTTAGGTATAACTCAGAAATGTTCGCTAAGAATAAAATCTTATATGTATAATCAGATACTAAAACCTATTTGGACATATGGTATACGGTTGTACAGAGAAAAGGAATGTACAAATAGTGCAAACATTTCAAAATAAAGTCCTTCGAGGATTTGTAAATGTTCCATGATATATTATATGATAATGACTTATATCACGATTTGCAAGACTGATCTTGTAACAGAAATAATTAAAAAGTACACAATTCGTCACTACGAGTGTCTGCAGAAGCATATTAATTCTCAGATAGAAGACGTTTTGAATGTACGATATAATATTCGTAGATTAAGAAGAACTAAACTTCACGAACTTATAATCTCACAATTATGGAACCCGAACGTTGAAATTATAATACATTCTCAAACGCAGTTGCGTTCAGTTGAACGTTGAAATTAAAATCATTTGTCGATCTTTCTGATTAGTCATGATTAAGCAGGTGTTTTTAGTGCGGCCGGAATCCCACACTACTCTGGGTTTAAACCCTACAGTGTCTTTTGAGATTTATCACCTTCACTATGAATACTGACAGATTATAATTTTTCTGCATCTTTTAAATTTTTAAAAACCTCAATTAAAAAGCAGTATCGACAAATTAAATATCAAGTATATTGAGACTACCTGTCAGAAATCGTAAACTGTCGTATGCATCTTCGGGATGTGATCGGTGATCTCTGATGAGACAACGATTAATTTATAATGTTCGGTGTATACATACAAGTATTTCAGTAAGTAGACTATTTACAATGAACGTATAATTAACAAGATACCATCAGCACGTTTTTTAACGTCGACAATAGAGTGAAACCCCCTTCTGACTCATTGTAACTAAAATAATCTGAACTCAAGTGTTTATAAGCTCAGTAGACTATGGTGTGGTTTTAGTAAATAGCAGATTTGTTACAAGATCGGACTGTATCATGAAGCTTCCCGTAATTTTCTTATCATTTTTTTATTTAATGTGTACTTTGGGCTTGTCAGTAGCTGTGGAAGAAAGACCTTGTAATATAGTATATCGGTGTTCGACAGAAGAGGATCCAGTTTGGGTTACTGATGGAGAATCCTGCCTAGTCCTCAGAAACAATTGTTTTTTGCTAACTGAAAATTGCAATCGTCAAAATAACTATCAACCCGGTAATTAGTTTGTAATTTTTTTTATTTTTTTACTAAAAATGTACATATGCATTCTATTTGAAGAGTTGAAAGAGATTACAAAGGAGGAGTGTCAAGAATTATGCAGTTCAGAGTGCCCCGAAGACGATAGTCCCGTTTGTGGGTATCGCAATGAAAAGAAAAGAACCTTTGCCAACCAATGTGAGATGAATAAATACGTTTGTAATACTGGAAAAAGTAAGTGACTATAATGTTGATGTGGTATATATTTATCTAACGTATGTATTTTTCAAATTTTGTTGATAGTTTACGACCTTTATCGACTGGAATCCTGTGATTAAATATTATGAAATGTGATAAACGAAAGTAAAATATAGCGAAAATAGCCAAATTGTTTTTCTTTGTGACATGCATGACATGGTGGCATGACCATCAACGTTAGTCGAATTTATTGAGTGTATCTACATAAGTAACTTCTAAAATACTGTGAAATATTTACCCTTATTCCGTATGGCGTTTTACGCTGTAAAACGCTGATTGTCGTTCCTTAAAATCACTATAATTTTCATAAATAAAGTTCACATTTATGTAAATGCATTACTTTTACACTTCTAACAAAGGTTAGTTGTTTGTAAATTATTGTAGGCAATGCCACTGCCCGACACGTCACTGTAATTGTCAAGGGTTCAGTTGCCTTGTACGTGGACCACTTAAATTTAGGAACCTGGCTAGTTTTCACAATTCTGCCTTTGGTTTACCTTCCATAGGACTTTCCCAGACCCAGGTTTTTCTCCATGTATTCCGTTAGAACGTACTTGCTTTGTTTTTACTCTTTTTATACCCTATCCTAAGGGTATATTAAGTTTGACACATAGTTTGTAACATAGAGAAATAATCGAGATAGACCATATAAAGTATATATATTCGTGATCAGCATCAATAGCGAAATCGATTGAGCGATGACCGTCCGTCCGTCCGTCCGTCCGTCCGTCCGTATGTCACCGCTTTTTGGGCCTTAAATTTTGAGCTAGGACGATGAAATTTCATATCTGGGCTTCTGAGAAAAAGATACAGTACAAGTGTAAAAATTTTTTAAATCCGCCCACTGCCACGCCCACTTTTTCATAACTTCACTAAATTATATGAAACCGAAAAATTTTGTTAAGACCAAATATTTAGGCATTCAGATTCCCTACAATCCACCCATACAAAAGTTTTGGCCACGCCCACTTTTTGGGGGCGTTTTCATCACAAAACCGATTTTTGATCCTTAAATTTTTAACTAGGACGCTGAAATTTCATATCTGGGCTTCCGAGAAAAATATACAATACTAGTGTAAAATTTTTTTACATCCGCCCACTGCCACGCCTACTTTTTTATAACTTCACTAAATTATATGAAACCGAAAAATTTTGTTAAGACCAAATATTTGGGTATTTAGATTCCCTACAATTCACCCATAGAATAGTTTTGGCCACGCCCACTTTTTGGGGGCGTTATCATCAAAAAACCTATTTCGATAAAATTTTACATGTAACATCCTCAAACGTTCGACATTATAGCTATATTTCAGTACAAAATGCAATTTGGCCAAGCCCATTTTATAGAGAGGAGGATAGGGTATCATACGATCCGTTCCAGACGGATTGTAGCTTTTCTGTATGTTTTAAAGTATCTTAGGTTTACTTACATTTTAGGCACCCAAAACCGACGGAAGAAGGAAGAAATTTTAGAGAACACTTAAATTATATTTTTTGGCTACTGATAATGACAGTCTTGACAACGATTACTTTATTGCATTCAGAAAATTGCAATTGATGCCAAGTAACAACAATCACATCAACTTAGTGCTGGAACACAATGATGTCGCTGTCGACTACAGTCACTTGAGGTCGCACACCGATGTCGAAGTGATGCCAATTACAGTTTCACCGATGTTGAAGCCTTCGGCAGGCAGATACTGGGTGCTGGTATTTTATTAGTATTCGCAACTCATACGTTAGCCAACACAAATTTTTGAGAACGATACGAACCTATGTATGTAACACCACCAGAAAATCTTACGAACCCTGAACGGATTACTCCGCACTACTTCGTTGGCGATTGTTTCTTCCTTTACATTATGGAAGAACCTTATCCTAAAACTTTGTTAAACAAGCCGGAAGAAGTGTTCAATTTCAGTCAATCGAGAGCTGGGCGGGTTATTGAAAATGCTTTTGGCATTTTACTAGCTCGTTGGCGAGTGCTGAGAAAGTGTACTCTTACTGGCCTAAACTTTATTCAAAGTGTATGATGCAGTGGGAAATGTGCTCCGCTTCTTAAGCATACTCCGACAATAGAGCTCATCTTCAGAATTGACTGCATGAGAAAAAGGAACCAGTGTCACAATTCCTCCCTTGATGGTTTTTTTTTTTTAGATATTCCTGCGTAGATTGCATTGTGGAAAGCAGTGACTGCTCGACCGGCGACTTTCTTTTCGATCCCACTGATGAAATTGAAGCTTAAAATTCAGTTAAACTATGTATATTCTTGCAGAGTACTGGTTCTACGCGCAGCTTCATCACATGATTTCAATTTGGGAGTCAATATACATAGGTATGTATATTGGAAGAAGATCTACATTTGATAGACTGGGTGTAAACTGGGAAACACATTTTGTATGGAATTTCTGGTTCTTCAAATTTATGCGAAAAATATAACATGTACAACCCGAATGACATTTGGCTGTACATGGGCCTGGTGTGCCAACTTACTTACTTACTTACTTAACGGGCTCCCGACCCGTGAAGAGTCTCTGCCTGAGACACAGCAGCCTTCCACTCTCTTCGATCCCGGGCACGCTGCTTCCAGTTATCTAGACCAAGCGCTCTGGCATCCGCGATAGCTTGATCCTTAAAACGGAGGTTCGGTCTTCCTTGTCTTCTCGAACCTGGGGGCTGTGATTCGAAGATCCTCTTTGCTGGAGCATTATTGTCCATTCGCTCGATGTGGCCGAGCCAGTGTAGTCGACGTGTTTTGGCTTTTTGTACTACATAAACATCCTGGTACAGCTCATAGAGTTCGCGGTTATATCTTCTCCATTCGCCCTCCTCGCATACGGGACCGAATATCCGACGAAGAATTTTTCTTTCGAAAGTGTTCAGTATTTGCTCTGCTTTCCTGCTTATCGTCCAGCACTCGGCTCCATACAGCAGAACTGGCAGGATCAAAGTTTTGTAGAGCATACATTTCGTCTTTCGAGTTAGGAGTTTTGACCCCATTTGTTTCGCCAAACCGAAGTAGCAGCGGTTTCCTAGGGTAAGTCTTCTTCGAATCTCCACTAAGTTGTCATTCGTGGAGTTGATATTTACTCCGAGGTAGGTAAACTCCTTAGCCACTTCGAAGTTACTGTTGCCAACAGTGACGTTTTGTCCTAGGCGGTGGACAGATGCTTCTTTGTTTGTTGACAACATGTACTTGGTTTTGTTTTTATTCACCTCAAGGCCAACTCGTTTTGCCTGTTCTTCAATTGCCGTAAAAGCCTCTAACACGGCGCGCTGGGACCGACCGACCGATGATGTCGATGTCGTCTGCGTATCCCAGCAACTGGACAGATTTGTTGAAGATAGTGCCTTCCGTGTTCACACCTGCCCTGCGCACTATCTGTTCCAGCACAAGATTGAAGAAGTCACATGATAGCGCATCCCCTTTTCGAAATCCGGTGCATGTTTAGAATAGTTCAGAGGAACTGTTGCCGAATTGCACGTTGCACCGCGTGTTATCCAGCGTCACGCGGCACAGCTGGATCAGTTTAGCCGGGATCCCGAATTCGGCCATCGCCTTGTAGAGCTCAAGACGATGAATGCTATCATATGCGGCATCACCCATACTTGGGTGATGACTTGGTGCATGCACCCTACCAAAGCATCACCACCATGTTTGAAAAGCTCTGCTGGTAGACCATCAGAGCCGGCGGCCTTGTTGTTCTTCAGCTTTTTGATAGCTGAGCCGACCTCTTCAAAACTCGGAGGGGGAATGGATTCTTCATTGACTGGATGCGGGTTCTCTTCTTGCCCTATCACTCTCTCTACCTGATGCCCATTAAGTACCTGCTGCAAATGCTGCTTAAATACATCTACTAATTCCTGTGCTTCGGTGACTAGGTTTCCTTCACTGTTTCGAAGAGCCTGCGTTCCGGGCTTGAAGCCAGCTGCCAGTTGCTTGGCTTTCCTAAAAAACATCCGGATGTTGTTCCTATCGCGGGACTCTTCGATATCCTTGAGCTGGGAGGCTGCGTGGGCCCTTTTCTTCTTACGCAGGATCTTCTTCTCCTCCCTTCTTCTGGTTCGATACTCTTCTCTCGCTGCCCTTGTTTTGCGTTGCAGCGCTTGCAAGTGTGCATTTTCTGTCACCTTTTTCCGGCGTACGCATTCATCATCATACCAAGGGCTCTTTTTGGGTGGTGGCTGGTAGCCTATGGTGGTCTCTGCTACCCCTTTGATGATGTCGCGATACTGGTTCCACAGATTGTTGGCGTTTGTGGATGGTGAATGCACAGCGGAGAGTCTCTCACTCAGGCGCTCCCTGTAGGCTCTGGCTACTCCAGACGTGCTAAGGCTTCCAACGTTGAATTTCTTTTTCTGGGCGGTCTGCAGATTCTTCTCATTGGATAGTCGAGCTCTGAACTTAGCTGCAACAAGAAAATGGTCAGAGTCGACGTTTGCCCCTCTGAACGTTTGCACATTCAGAATGTTGGATGCGTGCCTCGCATCTATTAGCACGTGGTCGATTTGGTTGGCGGTTGGACCATCTGGAGAGCACCAGGTTGCTGTGTGGATTCGTAGTCTTGGAAACCTAGTGCGACTTATCACCGTATTACGAGCTGCTGCAAAATCGATTAGCCGGAAGCCGTTGTCTGTTGTCGTGTCGTGGAGGCTGTGCTTTCCAACTAATCCGCCGAAGATGTTTTCCTTACCGATTTTGGCATTGAAGTCCCCGAGTATGATTTTGACATCATACTCCGGACAGCCTATGGAGCGGCTCCGTCTAGGAGGTCATAAAATTCCTCCTTGATAGAGTCTTCAGCTTCGTCGGTAGGGGCGTATGCACATATTATGCTGATGTTTTGAAATGTAGCCTTGATGCGGATCACAGCTAGGCGATCGCTGATCGGCTTAAAGTCAATTATCATTGAGCGTAGCCGATTTCCCACGACGAATCCGCATCCTAACATGTGCAGTCTTTTGTGGCAGCTGTAATAAATGTCGCAATTTTTCCGTTTTTGCATACCTGATCCTATCCATCATATCTCCTGGATCACGGTAATATCTGCTTTGTACCGCGTGAGGACAGATTCAAGTTTTTGAATAGCACCAGGAGTGTACAGTGTACGTACATTCCAGATGCATACTCTTATATCATAGTCCGTGTACGTTCCGGGTCGTCGTATTAAATGAGGGGGTCCATTATCAGAGGCTTGTGTCTCTCTCATAACTATATTTTTTTTTACGTGGTAAGGAAGTTACCCCGACGGCACAACCCGGGAGGGCCAGATCCATTTTTTGAAACCCCTAGGACGAGGGGCCGGTTTTAAACCGATGTCAGTAACCCGCTTCGGGGATATGAGCGCTGCCGTTGGCCCAATAAGGGCACATCCGCCACCATCTCTTTTCCAAAAACCTGACTTATTCTTGCAAATCTTTATCGGTTTGAGCTCCGAATATGCCGAAGTAGCCCAGATAAAGTGTTGTGCTTCCGTTTGAAGCTTTAACGCCACCGTTGACTCCATCGAGAGAGTTCGTCCGCTGTCGTATTTATAGTGCTGCAATTTTCTCTTGTTCAACACTCGCGCTTATAAGTTTAGCAAGGCGGGTCCGGATGGACACCAACCAGTACCCGATGGCTACCACTAGGAGGTAAAATAAGCACAATTGATGCGCAGTAACAGTTACAACACTGGACGTCGCCAGGTTGACGCCAGTCAGTGCCTACCCTATTCATACAGCATCCAGCCATCGGTGTGCCAACTACTTAGTATTATACTAGGATATACCAGGATCCCCAATCAGAACCTGTGTCTTAATAGTTATGCTAAGTGAGTGCGAAGATAATCTGTATGCAATAGGCTAGTAGAAGAAACAAAGGGAAAGGGAAACTCTAGAACCTATATCAAGTTGTTATTTTAATTCACAAGACGTGAGGTTCGACCACGATATTGGGATAGTTTTGAAAGTCAAATTATATTTAGCTACTGTAAATAGTATTAAGAGCTCGTTACTTCTTGATTATTTCGCATTTACACAAGCATACGTGCATACGTTTTGACTAATGTGTAATGTCAAAATATCTGCAGATATTATACATATTACCAATCGCCATGCATTGGGATTTAGATGTCAAAAGTTTGATCAGATTAAAGGTTTACCTTGGTTATGGCCATATAACCTTGTAAACAGTTATTATGAAGCGTTCAACTATTTGACCTCCAATTATATTGGGTTGGGTAAATCTCATTTCTTTTGAATGCAGCGGGATACTGCATTACTGCATGGGGTTCACCAATTCCACTGCATACCACACAGTAAGGCGTCTACTTCAATAGCATACTGAAAGACCTTGATGCCTTCTAAATATCTACATCGATTTAACTTCTTAGCTATTCGTGTGGAGGCTATTTAACACTCCGAATTTTGTTTTCAATTTGTCCGACAGAAGGTCGGCAGATTGAGTACATGGTGTTTAAATACACGTAGCTAATCGAATATTGATTGCTCTGCTCTTAGATTACGGAGCAAGAGAAAATATTTCACGAAAGCTATTACTTATGGTTAATCCAAATTACATACATATTCCAATAGGTTAAGGTGTTGATAGAGTTTTTCAATTGCACAATCTGCATATATTAAGTGTTTTCGCATATTAAGTGTACTTGTAATATTCAATAAATTCAAAAAATTAAAATATCAGTTATAAAACGTAGTAGCATTGCCTTGTAGCTACATTTGTAGCGTAGGATAAATCTATGTTGTGCATATGTAATTTATTTAATTAGAATTGAACGTCTAATAAATTCGTAAGAATGCATTTTTACTAGTACCTCCTCACAAACGGACTTATGCGAAAGTCTGAATCCCTTCGTCAACAACCTGATTGCCCCAATTAGTGTCAGGCTAAGAAAGTCAACAATCGATCAAATTTTCAAACTTCGGCAGATCCTGGAGAAAACTCAAGAAGTCCAGATCAATTATAGAGACAAGCTATGCAGAGCCATGTCTAGTTTTGAATTTTGTCGCTGGAATTTACAACCTAGATCAGACACTTTGTCATACGTTTTCGTCCCACTGCCACATCAGTAACGTTTTTCGACATTTGCTTGCATTTGCCGTTCCGAGTATATAGGAGAGTTTTGGCATCCTATTGTAAGGGTACACTATTAAGTCCTCTAAATCCCACGTCCACTATTTCATAACTCCAACATTTTGAAATTGAAAAAAATTACTAGCACCAAATATTTAGGTACTGAAATTATCTACAACTCACTCATAGAATAGATCATATGTGACCATGCTCAATCTGAGAATCTCTGTCCGTCTACCAGATTATTGCAGCATTTTCCAGGCGGAAATCTTATCAAGGAAGTCTTATCCTAGCTGAAATTTAATGCAATATGTGTAAGTGATATTCGCATTTTCACTGGCAGTCAAACTAGAATCAAATCTCTGGAATCGTTCTCCTTCAAAGGCCGCTTTAAATGATGAACTCGCCCTACAAGGTGCAACCCATATTCTTTATATTACATTCATTCTTACTAGACGCTTTCTGATAGATCAACATGCCAAAAGACTCATTGCCTTTTCAGATGACTTCTGCTGTAAGAATGAGGAGGAGAAAGAAATTATTCTCCACTTCCTATGCCCGTGGGAACCTTTGTCTCAAAAACGGACACTCCAGGTATGTTGCACTCCAACCTTTTGATCTATTGTGCCCTCTACTAACACCTTGGACGGGTACATGCCCTCATTAGAGTTCCCATCGCATTAAGACTCCTTTCCGAATCATTTGGAGTGTCATGTACTCTACATAACCACACTTTGGCGAAAGAAATCGGTCCTAAAGCACTCTCTCTACTCCAGTTTTCTTTAAGAACCTAAGGATGAGCATTGGGTCTACTGACAGTATTTCCTCATCTGAAAATTGGTACTTGCCCAAGCATTTCAGTCAGTGCCCCACAAAATCTCAGCACATGTTCTGGGATTTCACGAAGCAGAATCTCCAGGGACCTTTTTTAGATATATACTCCGTTAGGATATGAATGTTATTCATTATGTTATGCTGATGCATGCTTCGAATCTTTTTCGGTTATGTTGCCCTAGAAGTTTCTTGTCTTAACTCATGCCATGACCGTTATTCCAAGCTCTTGCCCTGTTTTCCCTCTCTAGTTTCCTGAATTCTTCTTCAAGGCTATGATTCCCCATTCCGCACAATGGTTCAAGACCTATGAAGGTTTCTGATGCTCCCTTTCTTGCTAGGGAGTCGGCCATTTCATTACCTTCTACATATTTCCACATGGCCATGTATCCAACAGAATTACAGTTTGTTTCTTTTACCTAGTTCATTAAGTTTTTACAGGCATTCTCACACAAGTTTAGAATTAATGACATAGAAATCAAATGTCATGATAGCAGCTTGGCTATCTGACATTATGGCTATATCACAGTTGGCGTGGTTTCTGTCAAGATTGATTTGAACACATCTATTTATGGCATACATAGAATTCAGCCTAAAAGATCCTAGTACTTCTGTCCATGGATTCAGAGTAATTGGTTCTAGACCCGAATTCTCCTGCACCAGTTCCTTCATCAGGGGTTGACCCATCTGTGTACCTTTTTTTGTGTGATTGCTCAGTTTGTTGATTATGGATTCATTGCTCTAACTCTTTTTGTTGCTGAGCTTAGTAGTAAAGTTCTTTTGACGTTTGAACCTTCTAATAATAACGTCTGTAGGAAAGGTAGTATCTAGGAGTGGTCGTTTTTTAAGTAGTGCATCGAATTGCTTCGATGCAATGCACTTATCTGCACACATTCCTTCTTTGGGGCCAAAGGAGTCAGTTTCAATAGTACCTCCATGGTTGCAGTTGGACAAGTTCCCATGCCCCCTGTAATACAGAGGCATGCCAGTCTTTGCGCCTTATGAAGTGTCTCCCTCGTTGTGGCCAGATCAGCCCATAAGTGATCATTATTCTTACAATAGCAATATACATCCATCTAAGGATGGTCCGGCTACATCCCCAGGATCATTAGAACCCACGTGTCTTTCCTGGTTATTTATATATGTAGGTTTAGTCGCAGTTATTTAACATCTTTGACTGGTATCAGTATTGTACCGGACGGAATTGTTTGCCTCAGTCGTTCAAGTTTTCGTTTCCTTGTGAAAGGTACTATTGTAGTTTTCGTTGGACTTAGGCTTAACTCAGCCGTCAAACACCGTTATCGAGTTATTTCAAGTCCCCTTTGTACAATATTAAATAGGGTTTACTCAAATTTACCTCTGGCAATAATAACTATATCATGGCAGCTGATGCCATGGTTTATCAAATTCTCAAACAGCTCATCAACAACGAGGCTTCACATTAGGGGAGATAGAACTCCTCTTTGTGGGCATCCTGATGAACCCTTCCGATGTATGAGTCTCCTCTAATTTTTTCCATTTCTAGTAAACATTTTTAAAAAGTTAAATTTTTTAAAAGTAAGCGTGGCAATTCCTACACATGGTACGTCTTATTTTTGCATTTGTCATACTGTTGCGTTCAAATTACGCACAAAAGTCCTTGTCCACTCCATCCTTCCCAGTCTTACCCATCCACCATTTTTGCCTTGCCTTTTCTCTTTTTATCCGTTGTTCTCTGAGAGCTGTGGGTTAACTGAGCGTTCCTAGGTTGTTCTACAACCCAGTGCTCACTCTTTCCCATATGCTCGAAGGGGATGACAAAGCAGGTACCCAAGGGCCAGACGGACGGTCTGAAGCAGGAAGAGCCAGGCAAACCGCCTGGAGACTCATCCTGATCCTTCTCCACCAATCCAAATAAATTCATCAAGGGGTTAACAAGGTCCCCCAACGATCCAAATAAATTCATCAAAGGGGTTAACAAGGTCCCCCAACGATCTGTACAAATCTTCATCAAGGGGGTTAACAAGGTCCCCCAACATTCAAAAACGATCTGCTGCCAAATTCACAAGGCCGAGAGCCCACCCTATATTTTATTGTTTGATATTGCCTAATGGTAACAACAATTTTTATATTCCACATATCCCAAAAAGGGACCAAAACCTTTATTGTAAAGGATAGCTCCCGATTCCCTGGGTACCCTTTTTGTCCCTTAATGTCTGCACGATGGTTTACTCGATAGGTAGTTTTCGCGTTAAACTTATCCTTTCACTTTGGGTTAATGTCCAGTCTCCATTTAGTTTTATAATTAGCCCTGGTCAGGAGGGTGAATGTGAACCCAAGCAGTCACTCAAAACAAACAGAACTACGAGAGAGTGAAATCTTGAAGCCGTGAGAGAGGAAGCTGTCAGAGCTCTGGATGTGACTCCCTTTGCTCTGGCAGCTAAATCAACTGCAGCGGAGAGAACGAGGCGAACTCAGCCACCACCAATACCACCATACAGTTCCCCGCCAAAGAGACAGGCGTCAGGAACTGTTTCTCAAAATCTGAGATCATCGGAGACGGCTGAATTCGTCTTGAGAGTGAGTGTGAGAATGTGTGAGTGCGTGAATGAGTACGAGTGTATGGACGAACATACCGACGTATAAAAAGTCGAACATGTCTCGACACGTCGCCTTTTTTTGGTTTGAGATTAAGACCTATGAGAGGTTCCTTTTTTACAAGTGAGAGAAAATTCTGTAAGAGAGTTGCTGTGAAGCAAAAAAAAATAAGAAGCTAGAGAAGAGAACGACGATCCAGGAGGGATCCAGGAAATAACACAAGAATAGACATACGAAACACGAGAACGAGACCCGAACACGAATACCAATACCACAAGAACGAAAACCAGAAGACGAGACCAGGATACAACGAGTGACTGTGGCGGAGAATATCCAACCTCCCCCAACCAGGAAGATAAGTAGAAGTTTAGGAGCAACCCCATATTGAAAGGATCACAGCTAAGTAGAGTGTTTTTTTTTCCAATATTAGATTTGTGATAGTTTTCAAAGTCGTGTAGAATATTTGTTACATATATAATTTCGAGTAAGCCACCGTTCGTTTTATTAGTCACCGAAGATTTCATTCCGGTGTTTAAAACTGTTCGCGACCTTTTTTTTTCTTTTTTTTCTAAATTCTGTATCGTGTGGGAATCGCGAGCTACCCTCTGTGGCCATTTGCTTAATCTTTTTCACTTTTACCCCAATCCTTTTGATTTGGGAATTTCGTTTCTTTTTTTTTCTTTTAATTGCGGCCTCCATTGTTCTTTCCATCGTATATATATACCAAAATATATATAAACCAACTTCTGTTCACCTACACCACGTCTTTTTTTTATTACAAAGGTTTTGGTAATTTTACCTATTGTTTTCTTTAAAAGATTACCTGGCGCCCTTGTGTTCCTACCCCAAGGAACATTCCCCAATACATCCCGAACCCATCCCTGCTGAGCGGTCAGAAGTCGGCGAATTCGCATTCGCTGTTGTTGCGATATTCCCTTTCTCCCTCACTCGACCCTTTACATTTCGCGTGCGCGGCCGTGTTTGTGATTACCTCCAGTTTTTTTTACTTTTTTTTTCCTCCCTTAAAGTAATTAAATTAATTCCCCTCTTAGATTGCGCGCGTGTAATTAACCCTTCAATCGGGAAATATCTCAACAAATTGACGCCCAACGTGTGGGGCTCGATAAAAATAAAATCTGTGCTGTGGTGTAGTGATTTGTGCAACAAATCCCTTTAGGGAAGTTTCTGTTTTTTTTTTTCTCTGACTTGAACATTTTACTTTGTTTTTTTTCTTTTCCCAGTGTTAGGTTTATTTGGCCATTTCATTTACCCTCACCGGACTCCTTTTGGTGCTTCATACATATATCATCGGAATACCTGTTGGATAGTGACACAGGTCAACGTGGGAAGTATAATCAGCAAAATCCAGGTTGTTTGTACCCTGGACCCCAAGTAGGTGTCTTATCATTTTTTTTTTTGTTTTTTCCTTTCTTTCACTTTTCTTTTTGGTTGTTTTTTTAAACTGTGGGGATATTTCTTTTCTCGTTGTTTTCTTTATTTAATTTTTATTGTGGGGTAATCTTTTTTATTTAAGTGTGCATCTTTTTTTATCATTCGTTTCGGTTTTTTTTACATATATTTTTTTTTTCTCTGGGGAAAAATTATTCCACCATTGTTTTTGTGTGATCTTCGGTGCAGTGGTTCTTTGTATACATATATATACACGGTTGAACCATTTTTAGACCCTTATTGAACTTAGTGCACTGCGTATCAGTGCTGCCGTTGCCTGTTTTTATTTTTTTTCCTTCATTGTTAGTACTTTTAGGAGTTTTTATTTTTTTATTTTTTCTTTATTTTGTTCTTTTATTTTGTATTGGTTTTTTTTGTCGCGTTTTTTTTCTTCGACTGTTTTATTTTTTTTTTATTTGTTTTTAATTATGGAGATAAATAGGCTTTCGCAGGAGGAACTCTCCTACGAAGTAGAGTTTCGGGGGTTAGCGGTAGGGACGGTGGATAAAATGCGGAAGGCATTGCGGGCGGCGAAAGTGCTTGAGAGGCGGGGGTCTTTTGAAGTGGCGGACTATCCGTTTAGTTTCGCGGAAGATAGGAACGCGGTAGAAGAAAAGATCGCGGAAATTGAGGTGCTGTTAGAGAACAGACCTCAACGCGATTCATCAGAATACGCAAAGGTCGTGACCAAGATTGAGTGGGCGACCGCGCGCATTGGGAGATCCCGTCCAGACTCCAAAGAGGACGAAGTCGGCAAGAAGGCCATAAAAACTGAACTGATGATGTTGTTGGCCACCTTAGATGACGACGAAGAGGACCAGGACATCGGTCAAGGGGATGACCATGACCAACAACAACAAAACCAGCAGCGGAAACAGCAACAGTACCAACAACATCATCAGCAACAACATCAACAACAAGAGCAGCAACAACAAGAACAAGCACGTTCGCCGATGCGTGCCGTCGAGATAGGAGAGGGGCATAGGGTGGAGAACTTGTCCAAATGGGACTTAAAATTCTCCGGTGAGAGGTGCGGAGCGTCCGTAAACTCGTTCTTAGAACGAGTGGAGGAACTACGCGAAGCTAGGGGAGTTAGTGAACTCCAATTGTTTAGGTCGTCGGTTGATTTATTTAGTGGGAAGGCTTTACTTTGGCTTAGGGCGATTAGGAGAAGAGTAACGTCTTGGCAGGAGTTGGTGAGGGAGTTGAAACTGGAGTTTCTCCCTCCCAACTATGATGATCTCCTTTTGGAGGAGATCAGACGTCGTACCCAAGGGAAGGAAGAGTCCATTGGCGTTTATGTTGCCATCATGGACAACATGTTTGGTCGACTCTCTGAACCATTGAGTGAGAGGCGGAGGCTAGGGATGATACAAAGGAATTTGGCTCCCTTCTATCAAACGCAACTTGGTTTGGCTGATCCTAAGTCGATCACCGAATTGGTTGCGTTAGGTAGAAGATTGGAGGTGGTCCGAGCCAATGTAGACTCCTTTGCTCCACCTCCCTCTCAACGTTCCCGAGGCTTACTGGAACCTGATTTAGCGTGTCTGACAGCTGAGGAACCAGAAGTATCGGTGGTTGCCAGTAGAAACCCCCAACCTATTAGACGGTTGAGGTGTTTCAACTGCAACCAGGAGGGACATATTTCGAGTTCTTGTTCCGCTCCTCGAAAATGTTTAGGTTGTGGTAGATTAGGGGTCATTCGTAGGGATTGTAGATTCTGTTCGGGAAATGGGAATCGGTCTCTTGCGTCGGCAGGACAAGAGCGCCGAAGAAATTGAGTAGGTTGCCTGCTGGCAACCAGTTGAAAGTTGTTCAGCTAGGCTTTACACTTGAGGCATTAGATGATGACGTACGCCCATATTTAGGAGTTAGTGTTTTTGGTATTAGGATGGTAGGATTATTAGATTCAGGAGCTTCGCGTACGATCATCGGTAGGGACGGTTGGAACATTTTGAAAGAGTTAGGTTTAGAGTTAGGAAAGGGGAAAATTAGGCAGGTAGCTTTAGCAGATGGTGCGGGGATAAAAGTGTTAGGTTGTGTTTTAGTTCCATTTGTGGTGCAAGGTAAATCGGTGTTGCTAGAATGTCTTGTCATTCCAACTCTCCCACACGTCTTGATCCTCGGTGCCGATTTTTGGGCCCGAACGGGAATTGTCCCGGATTTAAGATCAGGCAAGTGGAGGTTCTCAAATCAAGCCGGGGTGGCTTCGATTTCGACGATCAAAGAACGATCAGAGTTGGATGAGACACAAGACAGGCAACTAACCGGATTTGTGGAAAAGGTTTTCCAAAACATGCCTGAGGGGAGTCTGAACCAATAAAGCAGCGGTATTATCCGGTATCGCCTGCGGTTCAACGCCATATAGATAAAGAATTAGAGGATATGTTGAGGGACGGAATTATAGAAAAGTCAGGTAGTCCGTGGGCTTCTTCTATAGTCATGATTAAGAAGAAGGATGGGTCCTTCAGATTCTGCGTGGACTATAGGAAGCTCAATAAAGTTACTGAGCGAGATGCTTATCAGCCACTCTAGACAAGCTCAGGGATGCCAAGTATTTGTCTTCGTTGGACATAAAGTCCGCATACTGGCAGCTCCCTGTGGAAGAAAAGTCTAGGCCGTACACAGCTTTCACAGTCCCAAACCGAGGACTCTTCCAGTTCAAAAGAATGCCATTTGGTCTGCATAACGCACCGGCGACATGGCAAAGATTTATAGACACTGTGCTTGGTGCCGATTTGGAACCGCACGTGTTTGTATATTTGGACGATATAATTATCGTCACAAATAGTTTCCAACAACATCTGGAAATCCTGGAAGAAGTCTTCAAGCGATTATGTGCGGCAGGTCTGAAAGTGAGTAGGGAGAAATGTAACTTTTGTAGGTCATCTTTAAAATTTTTAGGATATGTAGTGGATCGCAATGGTTTGCATGTGGATCCAGAGAAAGTAGAAAGTATGTTGAGGATTCCTGCACCAAGGAATGTTAGGGAAATTAGGAGTTTCGTCGGCAATCCTGGTACAGGAGATTTATACCAAACTTCGCAGTTTTGGTAAAGCCGTTGACCGACTTGCTGAAGAAGAGCAGTAGGTTCATCTGGTCTGAGGAGTGCGAGGGGAGTTTCCAAAAGGCAAAGGAGTGCCTGGTGACTGCCCCGATTCTGACCTGTCCGGATTTCGAGCGGAAGTTTGTCGTTCAAACAGACGCTTCGGACTATGGGGTCGGAGCAGTACTGAGTCAGACATTTGATGATGGGGAGAAGGTCATATGTTATCTGAGTAGGTCGTTGAATAGGAACGAGAAAAACTATTCAACCACGGAGAAGGAATGCTTGGCTGTATTGTGGGCGGTTGAGAAGTTGCGGCCGTATATCGAAGGTGTTCGGTTCACGGTTGTGACGGATCATTACTCCCTAGTATGGCTGAGTAATCTTAAGGATCCGTGCGGTAGGTTAGCGCGTTGGGCGGTTAGGCTTCAGCAGTTTGACTTCGAAATCGTGCATCGGAAGGGAAAGGACCATGTAGTTCCCGATATGCTCTCTAGGAACGTTGCGGTTGTAGCGGAAATAGATGAGCAAAGTTCCGATCCTTGGATCGCTAAGATGATCACGAAGGTAGAGTCGAACCCCTTAGCTTTTCCGGCCTGGAGGGTCGATAAGGGAATTTTATTTAAATTTGTTAGGGCAAATCACGTGGTTGTTCATGACGATAGTTCAGAGTGGAAGGAAGTAGTTCCGAAAGCAGATAGAGTTAGGATTTTAAAAGAGTGTCATGACAACCCATTAGCAGGGCACATGGGAGTACGCAAAACGTTTGCGAGAGTAGGGATTCGGTATTACTGGCCTAAGATGAGGTCAGATATTACCAAATACGTTAGGAATTGTAGGGTATGCCAGAGTGTAAAGCCAGTTAATGACAGACCAGCTGGTTGGATGGTTGAAAGGAGAGGGATTTCGAATCCCTGGGAGACTATTTGCGTGGATTTGGTGGGGCCTCTTCCAAAGTCGAGTAGGGGTTTCGTGTATATTCTAACCGTCGTAGACTATTTCACCAAGTTCCCTTTGTTGTTTCCCCTTAGGTCTGCAACAGCGTCTTCTGTCTGTAGGGATCTTGAAGACCATGTTTTTCTTTTGTTCGGCGTACCCAAAACTGTTATCTGCGACAACGGCCCTCAGTTCCGGAGTAAGGAACTGAAAACCCTCTGTGAATCTTATGGTTCACAGATCAAATTCACTGCCCATTACCACCCACAGGCTAATCCTGCCGAGAGGATTAACCAAATAATCAAAACGACTCTTCGCGCGTACGTGTCGGAAAAGCATCGCACCTGGGATACACACCTCGCGAAGGTGGCGTGTAGTATCCGTACGTCCGAACATGACGTACTCCGAGTCTCCCCTTATTTCGCGAACTTTGGTAGGGAAATGGTTACTTACGCCGGCGGCCGGATAAGAACCATTTCAAATGTTAGGGATAGTAGGAACTCAGCTGTGGAAGATAGGGAAATAGGTATAGGAGATAGGGAAACTAGGTCATTAGATAGGGAAAGTAGCATAGGAGATAGGGAACTGAACCCAGCTGATAGGGAATTAGACATGTCTGAACTAGGCAGTAGGTTTAGTCAGCTTAGGGAAGACATTAGGAAGAAGCTAGCTATAGCCTCTAAGAAGGCAAGTAGGGCATACAATCTCAGGCGGAGAGATGTCCAATATCTTCCGAATGAGATTGTATGGCCTAGGAATTTTACCCTGTCTGAGGCTGCGAACTATTACGCAGCGAAATTGGCGCCGAAATATGTCGGGCCATTTATAGTTCACAGAAAGGTTTCCCCTTGGACTTATGTCCTCCGCGACGAGAGCGGGAAAGAGCGAGGGACATGGCACGTGAAGGATCTCAAGCCATGCAACGGTGACCACGAGTCACAACAGGAAGAATTAAGTCGCGCCAGGCCAACCAGGCGGCCAACTAGACTTAGGTAGTTGTGTCGTCCCCCCTGTAGTACCTGTTACCTCTGTTGTGTCGTTTTTGGGGGTAATCCAAGTTCGGATTTTTCTTTTACTCCGGCTTTTCTTTCGAAAGCCAACTCCTTTCTTTTAGGAGGTAAGGGTGGGGTTTGTTGCGTTCAAATTACGCACAAAAGTCCTTGTCCACTCCATCCTTCCCAGTCTTACCCATCCACCATTTTTGCCTTGCCTTTTCTCTTTTTATCCGTTGTTCTCTGAGAGCTGTGGGTTAACTGAGCGTTCCTAGGTTGTTCTACAACCCAGTGCTCACTCTTTCCCATATGCTCGAAGGGGATGACAAAGCAGGTACCCAAGGGCCAGACGGACGGTCTGAAGCAGGAAGAGCCAGGCAAACCGCCTGGAGACTCATCCTGATCCTTCTCCACCAATCCAAATAAATTCATCAAGGGGTTAACAAGGTCCCCCAACGATCCAAATAAATTCATCAAAGGGGTTAACAAGGTCCCCCAACGATCTGTACAAATCTTCATCAAGGGGGTTAACAAGGTCCCCCAACATTCAAAAACGATCTGCTGCCAAATTCACAAGGCCGAGAGCCCACCCTATATTTTATTGTTTGATATTGCCTAATGGTAACAACAATTTTTATATTCCACATATCCCAAAAAGGGACCAAAACCTTTATTGTAAAGGATAGCTCCCGATTCCCTGGGTACCCTTTTTGTCCCTTAATGTCTGCACGATGGTTTACTCGATAGGTAGTTTTCGCGTTAAACTTATCCTTTCACTTTGGGTTAATGTCCAGTCTCCATTTAGTTTTATAATTAGCCCTGGTCAGGAGGGTGAATGTGAACCCAAGCAGTCACTCAAAACAAACAGAACTACGAGAGAGTGAAATCTTGAAGCCGTGAGAGAGGAAGCTGTCAGAGCTCTGGATGTGACTCCCTTTGCTCTGGCAGCTAAATCAACTGCAGCGGAGAGAACGAGGCGAACTCAGCCACCACCAATACCACCATACAGTTCCCCGCCAAAGAGACAGGCGTCAGGAACTGTTTCTCAAAATCTGAGATCATCGGAGACGGCTGAATTCGTCTTGAGAGTGAGTGTGAGAATGTGTGAGTGCGTGAATGAGTACGAGTGTATGGACGAACATACCGACGTATA
Source organism: Xylota sylvarum (assembly GCA_905220385.1). Classification (NCBI taxonomy): domain Eukaryota; kingdom Metazoa; phylum Arthropoda; class Insecta; order Diptera; family Syrphidae; genus Xylota; species Xylota sylvarum. The sequence continues at coordinate 65,957,488 of LR999958.1, read as the reverse complement.
AAAAGTCGAACATGTCTCGACACGTCGCCTTTTTTTGGTTTGAGATTAAGACCTATGAGAGGTTCCTTTTTTACAAGTGAGAGAAAATTCTGTAAGAGAGTTGCTGTGAAGCAAAAAAAAATAAGAAGCTAGAGAAGAGAACGACGATCCAGGAGGGATCCAGGAAATAACACAAGAATAGACATACGAAACACGAGAACGAGACCCGAACACGAATACCAATACCACAAGAACGAAAACCAGAAGACGAGACCAGGATACAACGAGTGACTGTGGCGGAGAATATCCAACCTCCCCCAACCAGGAAGATAAGTAGAAGTTTAGGAGCAACCCCATAGTGAAAGGATCACAGCTAAGTAGAGTGTTTTTTTTTCCAATATTAGATTTGTGATAGTTTTCAAAGTCGTGTAGAATATTTGTTACATATATAATTTCGAGTAAGCCACCGTTCGTTTTATTAGTCACCGAAGATTTCATTCCGGTGTTTAAAACTGTTCGCGACCTTTTTTTTTCTTTTTTTTCTAAATTCTGTATCGTGTGGGAATCGCGAGCTACCCTCTGTGGCCATTTGCTTAATCTTTTTCACTTTTACCCCAATCCTTTTGATTTGGGAATTTCGTTTCTTTTTTTTTCTTTTAATTGCGGCCTCCATTGTTCTTTCCATCGTATATATATACCAAAATATATATAAACCAACTTCTGTTCACCTACACCACGTCTTTTTTTTATTACAAAGGTTTTGGTAATTTTACCTATTGTTTTCTTTAAAAGATTACCTGGCGCCCTTGTGTTCCTACCCCAAGGAACATTCCCCAATACATCCCGAACCCATCCCTGCTGAGCGGTCAGAAGTCGGCGAATTCGCATTCGCTGTTGTTGCGATATTCCCTTTCTCCCTCACTCGACCCTTTACATTTCGCGTGCGCGGCCGTGTTTGTGATTACCTCCAGTTTTTTTTACTTTTTTTTTCCTCCCTTAAAGTAATTAAATTAATTCCCCTCTTAGATTGCGCGCGTGTAATTAACCCTTCAATCGGGAAATATCTCAACAATACCCATGTCAGATATTAATTTTAAGCCCAATTGCTGAAGAATTTTCTTACCTAATTTAAGTACCATTAATTTTAAGGTGAAAATGAAAATTCGATTTTTGCCTCTATGGATCATTCCACAGACCCCAGATATGAAGTTTAAAGTAAATCCGTCCACCTGTTTAGGCAGTCAAATATACAGCCAGATTGACAGACAGAATGGCGGACCCACTTAATTAATTAAGGCCGAATATGGGTAATTAGGTAGCTAGTTAAAAAATATGGCGTATCGGTTTCCAATCTTAAAGCGATTCTGTAACGCGACATCTAACAATTGAGTATAAAATAACTGCTAGAATTTTAAGTTACGTTCAATTATGTTTGACTTGAACATTATGCATACTACTGCGCAAAATTCATACTACATACATATATATTTGATTTGAGCTTTATATCTCGGTATAGTTTATGCCAAAAGAAATAACTACTTGCTACTGCAAGTCGAGCCCTGCCCCACTTACAATACGTCTAACCTTGAAATGTAAATGCTCTCCCTTCAGCAGTTTAGTATTCAATAATCGGACCCTGTTCGGTGAGCTAGTAAGATACTAGCACTAGTAAACTGGGAAGAGAGGTGAGCTCGTATTGGTGAGTGGAAATAAAATTAATTACAGGTATCATGAAACTTTTACTTTTCAATTCGCGTTCTTTTTAATTACAATTCAAGAATCACTTATTAGTAATCTTGGCTATCATATAACGTCACTCTTTTATAAACAGCAATTAATCGTAATGGCGTACAATAAAAACGTCCAGTATACAGTTTATCTAAATCAAGCGTTAATATGCCCGCACTTACATACATTGTAGGTTGTTAAATCAAATGTGCAAACTACAATAATGCGGAACCAATGATATGTAGCGCTATGCACACTATCGAAAGATTAAGAGTTCACATTTTGGAGTTCGATGCAGTAGATATCAGCTAATGCTGGACACGCTTTTGGACCACTTGCTTGGTTTATTTTGTGCCGCTTATAACCCATAACCAATAACGAATTTATTATTCGCTCCATTTTAATGTCTACTAACGAAAGTTGTCAGAAGCGAATAAATTTATTTTGTGTATCTGCGTATGGTGGTCCGCTGAACAGTCGAAAATAAATGCTATTCAAAGGAGCATACGCCCGATGGGAAAGAAAATTGCGTTCGTAGTACGCCACCGTCCAACGCAGATCGTGTCTAGTGCAATATGCGATCGGGGGCTAAACATAACTGGTCGAATGGCACAGACGAGAGTAAAAGTCACAATTTGATCAGTTCAAGCAATTGCGATTATTTTCGTCATTATTAGTGCATTGTTGCAAGCATTTCAGTGAAAAACATACAGAAAAGCTACAATCCGTCTGGAACGGATCGTATGATACCCTATCCTCGTTTCTATAAAGTGCTCATGCCCAAATTGCATTTGGTACTCAAATATGGCTATAACGTCGAACGTTTGAGGATGTTACATGTGAAATTTCATGAAAATCGGTTTTTTGATGAAAAGGCCCCCTAAAAGTGGGCGTGGCCAAAACTGTTCTATGGGTGAATTGTAGGAAATCTGAATACCTAAATATTTGGTCTTAACAAAATTTTTCGGTTTCATATAATTTAGTGAAGTTATAAAAAAGTAGGCGTGGCAGTGGGCGGATGTAAAAAAAATTTACACTTCTACTGTATCTTTTCGTCAGAAGCCCAGGTATGAAATTTCAGCGTCCTAGTTAAAAATTTAAGGCCCAAAAATCGGTTTTATGATGAAAACGCCCCCAAAAAGTGGGCGTGGCCAAAACTTTTGTATGGGTGGATTGTAGGGAATCTGAATGCCTAAATATTTGGTCTTAACAAAAATTTTCGGTTTCATATAATTTAGTGAAGTTATGAAAAAGTGGGCGTGGCAGTGGGCGGATTTCAAAAATTTTTACACTTGTACTGTATCTTTTTCTCAGAAGCCCAGATATGAAATTTCATCGTCCTAGCTCAAAATTTAAGGCCCAAAAAGCGGTGACATACGGACGGACGGACGGACGGACGAACGGACGGACGGTCATCGCTCAATCGATTTCGCTATTGATGCTGATCACGAATATATATACTTTATAGGGTCTATCTCGATTATTTCTCTATGTTACAAACTATGTGTCAAACTTAATATACCCTTAGGATAGGGTATAAAAATTATCGTGGACGGCATATGTGTTGCACTAACTAACAAAACATGTTTGACGATCTGATCTAATTAAGTCCCAATAGTGTTTTATTTACTTAACATATTCCGTTTTCCGTTTCGTAGGGGAAAGTATAAGTTGTGACTCTTAGAATGGTATAATAAAATACGAAGATCATGTGATCTCATTGCACACAAGATTCTGTCGGCTGTATAATGTGAGCGTCTGAAACCATTTGTCAACGAGGTGATTGGTGCATATCAACGCGGTTTAAGACCCGGTAATTCCACAACCGACCAAATATTCACACTACGGCGGATCCTGGAGAAAACCCAAGAAGTTCAGATCGATACCCACCATCTTTTAATCGATTTTAAGGTCGCATATGATAGTATTTATAGAGACGAGCTATACAAAGCCATATGTAGTTTTGGCATCCCTGCCAAACTCGTCAGATTGTGCAGAATGACGATGGAGAACGCTCGCTGCTCCCTAAAGGTCGGAAACAATCTCACCGAGACTTTTAATGTGAATAAAGGATTCAGATAAAGCTATGCGCTGTCATATGACTTTTTCAACATTACACTTGAGAAAATTGTGCGAAATAAACAAGCCAACACCAGGGGCACAATTTTCCAAAAGTCTGTGCAACTACTTGCATACGCTGATGACATTGACATCATCGGCAGAGCACAGCGAGCTGTCACTAGTGCGTTTGCAAGTATTGGAACAGAAGCGGCAAAAATGGGTTTAGTTGTGAATGAGGGCAAAACCATTCATATGCTGTCAACAAGAAGGGAGACACAACATCGACAAATTAGACAGAACGTCACAATAGATAACTATAACTTTGACGTAGTTAGGGACTTCTACCTCGGCTCCGCTATGACCTCTGACAAAAACATCAGATCAGAAATCATACGAAGATTTACATTTGCCAATCGCTCTTTCTTTGGTCTACGAAGGCAATTGAGGAACAAGGCCTTATCAAGAAACACTAAGGAGACTCTATATAAGACCCTCATCATTATCATCATTAACAAAGACGGATGAAGATATCCGTGGACGTTTTGAACGCAAAATTCTTCGAACGATTGTCGGTTCCCGTTTGCGTTGACGGAATTTGGAGGAGGAGATTTAACAACGAAATCCCGAAAATCGCGCTAACTGGAGAGGTTTGTTGGTTGAGGCCACCTAAGTAAGTAAGTAAGTAAGTAAGGTCATGGCTTGTCTGTGGGCGAAAATGTAGACAGTGATTTTCCTCATATTTTGAACTGTTAGTATGAAAAATTTCATTACAATTGGACTAAACATGTATGAAAGACAGACAAACAAACATAAATATATACATACAAACATTCTTCTGTATCTATGTACATGTATATATACATAGATAGAAGACCAACCAGTTGGAGAGTTTAAAGAGAGCTTTTTGGATGAGTTTATTTATTGTATTCAGGTGCTTCTCCGAGAGTTCGTAATTTTAAGTTAGAAAACCCACAAACATCATTGAAAACTTGTGCTTGTACATCATTATGTTGTTAAATCAGTATAAACCCAAACAGACTCAGCTCTCAGAAAAATGTCCCTTAGTGTCTTATACCTTTGAACCGACGCACGATTTGATTTTCCTTCTTTAAGAATGAAAACTTTAGCTAAAACTATAACTATAACTGCAATTTGCAATTTGGTAATAACCGGGGAAGTAAGTACCTCAGTGGAGGACGTTCATTAGTCGACTATCATTCTTAATTAATTAAGAATGTTCCGACGACGAACTCAGAAGGCTCTTAAGTCTTACTACAAAAGGACCTAATTGTTTAGAGAGTTTCCTAAAGCGTACTTTGAACGATTTGCCTCATTGTGAACACATCTGCCGGTCGCGCGAATAAAGCAAAAGCCCCACGGACCACCAAGATGATCATTATTTACCTCTGTGATGTGAGTTCGGCATAGCTTTGTTACAAGTTCTAACCACTATCGTAATATCCCTTTCATTGTACCATAAAAGATTTAATGTCTTCCTTTTATAAACCGATAGAAATAAAATAAATTGAATTGAAATATGTATATTACGTATCCGTGACCTGCTCGATGCGGGTATCGAACTCTTCTGTGTTCCTACAAGCCTCTGGTATGCTCAAGGAGCGAGTTCTTGAGCGTGAATCTGTTTATAAAACAATCACTCTTCCTGTGATTCCTAGAAACTAAATTGTCCGAAGGATGGTCACCAAGACCAGAGTGGAGGTACCAGCGGTCGGAAAATATGTATTCGTTAATCAGAAGTCAACTTTGTATCTATTTTTAGTAATTTAGCTTGTTTAGTTAGTAATTCTTGACTTATTATTTTGCTAAATGTGAGAGCTTTATATACTTTTATTTTAATCTTATCGTTGAAATATTATTAAAGCTATTTGTAACACAAACTCTTACCGTCCACTGTATACAATGTACCTACAAATTTACAGTATAACGAGTTACTGTCTCTGTGGGAATTATTATTCAAATTAAATGGGCAACCACTTTTATATCATGCCAAAAGGCATGCAAAAGAAATCAACAAAAATGCATTGTAACATTCCCGAGGCAACGTTGACGCACTTGTACACACCTTCGTCAGTAAGAGGCGGCAAATCAAAGTATCTTTCCAAGACACAATTCCAACCTATATACATACATACATAATATGTATGCCCAGTGGTATCTACGCATGAGAGTATAATAAAGCAACAAGTCGATTAAAAACAAATTTGCAATGATTTGTTGCACTCTTCATCATGATATGGCTCGAACAGGTGACTGACACGCAGAACATAATAAATTATTCAGAAGTATGACAAATTTTATGACGATATCGAATTATGCAAACCCAAGGCGTTTAGTACCACTATCTGCAGTACAATTGGTAAGCTGCTATGCGTTTTGACCTCAATTAGATACTATCGGCATCATGTGAGTGAAATTAATTCAAGTAAGCTGTTTGTTGTGCGCCATCAATAGAGGGCTAAATTGTGGGTTTTTGTGTATCAATTTGTTATTATTATGCAGCTTAGGTGATGGTTGTAAATAAAACATGCTTCTGTTTTCATTTTTCATGTTTACAATATTTTATTGTAATATGTATACTGATATTAGATAAGACTTAAGTTATATCACATATTTCGGTAACAAAATACATAATTTTATTGCTCCCGCTGTTTGGATTCGGTTTAGCGGGCTTTAGACGCTGATTGGTACAATGTTCAGTCAGACAGATGGTACAATCTATTCATTTACATATGCTGAAGTTAAGGAACAAGACGAATTCAAGGATAATTGAACGACTTACATTCAACTTACACACATATGTATGTTTACATCATAAAAAATAATAACAGGCGAAAGGATCTCCAAAGTCACCGCCTTATGTGAAATGGAATGATGTGTAAAATTTGAATCAAATTCGGCGTATAAGTGTATCTAGTTACATACATTACTTAGAGGTGAACAACAGATAAATAAATTCAAGGAGTTTCTGCGAAGGTTATATTCCAGAAGTGAAAGAATGAAACGTGTTTTATGAGCGTAATGAATTTGAACAGTGGAATGCGCCGCTGAAAATTATTTCGTTACGTATGTTTGGCTACGAAGCTGTATTTCACTTACACCACATTCACTAACGATTCTCCAACCAACAGTTGCTATTTGGTTTTGAAGAATCTCTTTTGAAAGTACCTACATATATACTTATTGCCCTTATCTTGTGTCAGGTAAGTTTTTTATACCCTTAGGCATCTTCGTAGCCTTTGATAACACAACTTTTCAATCCATCAGAACTGCTACTGATGCCAAAGCCATTGATGTTATATACTTTCCTTAACGCCGGGCACCAGACTAGCGATCCATAGGAAAGTATAGGACGCACCACAGCTGTGGACATCCATATCTTAGTCCCCACTTTTTACCGAAGGTTTTGCTGCAAGCATAGAAGACCATTCATACTTTCTTTACCCGCTCCTGAATGTTTAGTTTCCAACTAAGTTTTGGATCAAGAACTGAAGGATAAGGAGAGTAGTTGGTTGTTTAGCCGTGGAGGCGTGAAGGTCCGTATTTTGGTTTATGCTGATTCCACATCCAGTGGCCCATTTGCTAATCTTGTCCAAGGCACCACATTAGAAACAGGATGTGGATTTTTGCTAAGCTTGGACAGTTCTCGATTTCTCTTAAAACAGTTTAAGATTGTTCTTAGAATAGAGTCCAATCCTTCTACTAAGGCAGTAAAAGCTTTTCTATACTTGTACTGCTGTTTCTACTGTAAAGCCCAGATATGAACTTGAAGGCCCAATAAGTGGTGAGATATGGACGGACAAACATCTCTCAATCGTCTTCGCTAGTGACACTGATCACGAATATATGTACATATACATATTTGCACTTTATAGGGTTTATCTGAGTAGCTAAACACATGATGCGACCTCGCGTGGAACCCTCCAAGGAGGAGTCTTATCCCAACTACTCCGGAACCTAGTGATCAACGAAATCCTTATAAGATTAGAGCAAAACGGGGAAAGGACCGTCGCTTATGCCGATGATGTCGTCATATTAGCGACTTGAAAGTTCCTGCCCACAATCGATGACCTGCTACAAACAGCGTTGAACGGCCTGTATAACTGGGCAAAACGCTGAAGACTTGGTCTTACTAAACAAAAGACGGAACTAGTATTCTTTGAATAAGAGGAAAATACCCGACTTCGAGTCACCTAGACTGAAAATAAATTCCAATTCCAAAAATAAAACTAGGCAAGATACCTAGGGTGCATATTAGATCAAAAATGGAACTGGAAAGGCAAAGTTCTTTAACGCACAAAGAAGGCTTCGATAGCTTTTTACGCATGCAGTAGAATCTTTGAACCATTACGGGTCAAAAATGAACGAAGGTACAGGTTCAGGAATATTCTCAGAGGTACCATCAATCGGCTGGTCCATAAAACTTCCCAAACACTCAAGTGTATTCCAAACGGAAATATATGGAATAACCGATGCCTGCCGGAACTTATCCACTCTGAACAGTAACAACCCTATAGATATCTACATAAACAGCCAAGCAGCCGTCAAAGCCATCATTTCCATAACAACCAATTCAAAATTGTTCAAGTTATGTAATGTGGGAGACAGAATGCTTGTATTGATACCATGGTATAGCAATACCATGTTCTATACCACGTGTCTGTCACCCCACTACCACGTTAAAATCTAGTATACCACGAAACAAACCTGGTATTGAAACTCGTAATTTTTTGGTGATATACCACGTTCTTACTGACTGCAGGGCCACTTTCTCTCTGTGGGTGATTTTTCGTAGCTTCTTCACAATGAAGAAGTATATCTTCAAATTTGGAAAATGGATTTAAAGAGGACACCATTTTATCTAAACTGTTTCAATAATATACTAGATCCGATAAAAAACAAATTGGGCCTTCAAACTGGAAACATTTCATCGAAATTAATTTGTTCATAGGAAGTTTCAAAAGCAATCGAATCAATGACGTTACATTAAAAAAAAATAAATAAGCATAAACGTCAAAGTATACTACAAAAATTAACGTGTACATGCAGTCTGTCAGTGGCTGTGGTATTCACTGTACCGTCGTATTCATACCATGGTATCAATAACAGCAGTCTGTCTCCCACATAAAGAGGAACTCAAGTCCCTTAGCTCGAGGCACAGCATCACGCTCTACTGAATTCTGGGGTATATGGGCTTCCATAGTAATGCAATGACCGATGAGCTAGCTAGACGAGGTTCAAAACGACATTACGCCCATCAGTCTTCTCATATACAAAACCTCGGACTTTCACAACATAGACAACGTACGGTGGAGTACATGCCACGTCTCTAGAAAATTTGGGATCAATACGACAAAAAAGGACTACTTCTATCGCTAAACTGCAACTGTAGCCTCTCATACTTAGGTATCCTCACAGGCCACAACTCAATGACTGCCCATCTTAGAAGAAAGCGAATCAGTACCACAAACCTATGCAGAGGCCACAGCCTAGACACAGAGATAGAGGAATACACAAACCTTAACACAACTAGATACTCAACCCTGGGAAAAGTATCTTTCAGCAATCTTAGTGAACTAGCAAACACGCCACTAAAGCCACCCTAAAATTCTTTATGAAAGGGGCTGGTTAAGGAGGCCGCTCTCACCATAGACTAAATATTGGACTAATTGTCTTAGTATCCCAACCGGATCCGTTGAGGCTGCACCTCCGCAGTGTACACCAATAAACGTTCCTAGTATACATCGTTTAATGAATTTTTTGATTTAGTTTTTGACCTTAAAAAAGACTGGTATGTCAGACGCGGAAAATTCAATAGACCTACCTGCCGGTCGCGATTGTATTCCATTAACTAAAGCCAAAAATCCGAATCCGAATGCATTTCTAATTTATCAAATTTAATATTGCACTATATTACACCATTTGAAACCGATATTCGCCGTACTGTTGCCGGTTTTCGCACAACATTTTCTTTGCATGTTTTGAGTGTGTACTGAAGAGAATATTGCATCCGTTCAGGAGAGTGTTGAAGAAGATCCAAATTTATCGATTCGATGTCGTTTACAAAAGCTTAATCTTTATCCGTCCGCTTTATGGAACATTTTATGCAAAGATCTTGGTTCGAAGGCTAACAAGATCCAGTTCGTGCCGAATGACCATCGCTTGCGTCGAAATTTCGGTAAATGGACCTAAAATCAACTGGCATTGGATCCGCAGTTTATCGAAAAATTGCGTTCAGCGATGGGGCTCATATTTGACTCAATGGGTATATCAATACCAAAATTGTCGTATTTGGAGCGAAGATAGTCCACATGAGATTATCGAAACGCCGTCACATTCCAAATAAAGTGCATGACTGGGTCGTACGAACTTGCACCTTATTGCAATAAGTTTACGATCTTATAAAAACTGAAATTCAAGTCTAGTTTTTCTTACACATGAAGCCTAATAAAGTTCTTACACATGAAGCGTGACATTTAGCATTGTCGATGGAATTTTGTAAAAATGCTTTAAAAAAGTGGGCGTTGCCGTATATGACGTTCAGGTGAATTACAGAGAAATTCAAGGCCTATTAATTTTGTTTTAACAATTTTTTTCGATTTCTAGCAAAAATTTAAAAAAAAATTAAATTTTTCAAAAGTGGGGGTGGCAGTTTTAAAATTTTGCTACGTCATATCTTTGCATTTATCATACTAATTTCAGATATTAATTTTAAGTTGAATCACTGAAGAAATAGCCGAGAAACAGTCCATTTCTAAAATTACCGATATACGCATTTTTCGCGCAAAAGTGATATGTCATCTAATAGGATATTTCCAAACTAACTCGGGTATGAAATCTTATCAAAATCGTTAGAGCCGTTTTCGAGAAAATACATTTTTAGTAAAATCGGCCTAAAGTAAAGTACCCTTAATTTTGAGGTTAGAATGGAAATTCCAATTTCTCCTCAAGGGATCATCCCACGGACCTCAGATATGAAGTTTGAGTAAATCCGTCCAGCCGTTTAGGCTGCAGTCGAATATACAGACAGACAGACAGACAGACAGACAGACATCCAGACAGACGGAATTGGCGGACCCACTTTTTTGGACTTCTCCATCATAGTAATGTCAAATTTGATTAAATTCTCGAGTTCGAAATTTTTCACGAAACCAATACTTGCCCTGTAGGTATAGATGCAAGTAAAAATGCACAGTTTGGTTCGGTTTGCAAAAATAAGGCTAATCAGCGTGTTACGGTCAACGGTATTCGCTATACAGTCATGATTAATGACTTTTTGTTCTCCGATTGTGATGTGGTTCCAGCAGGATGACGCTACGTGAAGTACAGCAAATGAAACAATATACTTTTTAAAGAAAACATTGGACCTATAAATTGGCCTCCAAGATCTTGTGATTTTACGTCTCTTGATTTATTTTTTAGCCTACGCTGACAAACCAACAACAATCGATGCATTAGAAGCCAACATTATTCGTGTTATTAAGGACATATGTATGTATTATCTTGCATTAAACTTTAATCGTCGTTATGGAAACTTATGAAAATATTAATATTTTCATTTTATTTTTATCTTTATCTGCTCTATCAAATAAATTCAAGGCTTTATAGGTATACAGGGCTGTATTGTCAAAAGGTATTCCAAATCACCGCAAACTGCTGCAGAATGAATGTTTTGTGAAATAATAATTGACAACATTGTCTACGCGTCGTTTCAACTTTATTTGAGCAGCCTTAATGTTTTCAAGCTGCTTTGACCTTGACTTGTATGTTCATAATAATGTGTCCTACTTGAGGACTAAGAGTTTTAAGGCATGAAATCGACTGTGATACCTACTGAACTGAAAAATAAAATGTGTTATGTAAGTGACTCTCGTCCATATCTCATATTATAACTAGCTTAAAATTTCTTTTGAAAATATTTGCCCTGATACTCGTACAAAATATTGTTTATACAATTTTCAATCCAAGTATCCACTGGTATAAGTATCCACTGGATAATGTAAAGATAAAATAACTCGTGCATTGTGTTCATTTCAAGTTTTCAAAGCATGAAACTTACTTTCCAGAACATACGTCATTAGATTGCAAAATACCACTAATGATTGAAAACTGAAAAATTGAAAGTTTGCCTTTTAAGGCAATTCACGAGTTTTCAACTGATGTAACGTGACTGAAAATAGCAAATTAATTGTGAAAAACCCCATCCGATACTGTCAATCAATGCCGTTGGTTTATTTTTCGAATTCAACTTTTCTTCCTCTTCCCACCCCCCGAGTCCCGAGAGAAACTTCACACGAAATTTGACAATCGACCGTCGTGCGTCCAGCCCATGGCTATATTAGTGCCACGCTTTTCGCTTGCTCCAATGTGGTCAAGCTCTTCGGGTAATAAATCGTTTTTTGTCCGCCGTTCATTATGTTTTGTGCCGGCACTAGGTACCCGGTTGGGAATTAATCACCTGAGCTCTGTTGTAATTTCCTATGCGTTCATCTGGCAGTCGCCGGAGGCGTTTAATTGAAAGCGATCTAAATACCAAAATCTTTGCGTGGATAGCCTCGGTGGTTACCGGTTGTATGTGATTTGTTCAACCCCTGTTAACCTAAACATATGATTCCACGCTTTCACTCTCGAATGAATGAAGGTTCTACATACCTACCTAAACAATGGTTAAGGTATCTTCTTGAATGTACAAACACACCTTCCGCTAATACACACAACTTAAATACGGAAATTCTTTGCGCGACAAATTAATGGCTAACATTAACTTTCAACTGAGTTGAGTAGCCTCACACTATATAGTAATCTAGTAACATGGTTACGGTTAGTGATAGCCCTGTTCACGCTCGAGGTGAAGAGGCTTTGTGTTTAGTTTCAATGACTTGTCGGATGTCAATGTGACATGTGTGTAAGCATAGGGAACGCATGGTCATCACATCACACTTAACAAAGTGTACGCGTATAAGGAAGAGATAGGCCACCTAGAGCGCTTTTTTTAAAGTTACATTCACCTATTTGTTTGCGGCTTTAATATGTGTAATGGGTGCACTGGGGCTCCATAATTCATTAGAAACCAGATATCTGGGAATGTTGTCAGACGAGATCTTCGCAATTTGCCGCTAGGTGAAAGTGAAAGATGGATCTTGTGATAGGTTCAGTCAGACTTAGCTCGCAAATAAATTATGATAGCGATGTGATGCGCTTAATGTGTCAAGATGTTAACGGAGGTGAATGGAGTTTGCGGCTTCCGTGTGAAGGACTATTAAGGAAATTATATAATAATTGAAAAAGATTACTTTGTTAAATAGATTGTTTGTAAATAAATATCCGTAAGGCAGAATCGAGAGGCATTTTCCGGAGAATTATACTCTCCTTACAAGCCCTTTCCACCACGCAGAGTCCGTACAATGGTATACTGGGTATAGTACTGACTTTTTATTGAGTCAACTTGTAATATTTAATATCAATAGAACTGATAATAAAACTAACTAAATGTAGTCAGATGCACTACTTTCCGCTGATGACATGAAAGCTAGGCGAAAATTGATTCGGATTGATTACTCTTCCAGAATCATGACGCATTTATTATTATTATTGAAGCCGATTCTACCGGCACTTTATTCAGTTTGATACACGCTAACTTAAGCAATCTAAGCTTAAAAATAAAAACAAACTTAAACATACAGAAAAGCTACAATCCGTCTGCAAGGGAACGGATTATAAAGCAGGCGTGGCCATGTTGCATTTTGTACCAAACTACGACGATAACTTCGAACGTTGGAGAATGTTACATGCAAAATTTCTTCAAAATCGGTTTTTTTAATTTTGTTTAACCCCCCAAAAAGTGTAGGAGGCTAAAATCGATATATGGGTGAATTGTAGACAATCTGAATATCTAAATATTTGCCCTTATCAAAATTTTTCGGTTTTATGTAATTTAGTGAATTTATTGAAAAAGCAGGCGAGATAGTGGGCAGATTTGCAAAATGTTTATACTTGTATACGTACTGCATCTTTTTCTCAAAAGCACAGATATGAAATTTCATCCTCCGAGCTCAAAATTTAAGGCCCAAAAAGTGGTGACATACTATCAGACGGTCATGGATAATTCGACTTCGCTATTGTTAGTGATCACTTTATAGGGTCTATCTCGATTATTTCTTTATAGGAGGGACTTCACTTCGCTAGGTAGGATTGTTTGACCAAACAGAATTTCGGATGGAGTATGTCTGGTAGTACTGAGTGCTGCTTTTCAGTTGGTGTTTATTCTTAGGGACTAACCAATTTCTCACAGCTTCGACTTTCTCTGGGTCGGTCCTCACTCCTTCCGATGAAATAACGTGCCCTAAATACTTAACTTCCTGCCGGAAGAGGGCACATATGTTTTGATTAAGTTTCAGTTGTTCAAATACATCTTTCAGGTTGTTTCGTTGTTCCGCAAATGTTTCTCCCACAACGATGACATCGTTCATTTACACCAGGCATTGTTTGCAGTTTAATCCATGAAGGGCAAGTTCCATTAGGTGCTCAAAGGTAGCCGGAGAACACAACTCGAATGGCATTACTGTGAACTGCCACAGTCCATTTCCTGTAGTGAAAGGCGTCTTCTTGATTTTCTGGGAGGATTTGTACCTGCTAGCAGCCGCCTCTCCAAGTCGATTCGTGGCAAGGGGTAGCTATCCTTTTTGATGACGTCATTCAGCCTCCGATAATCTACGCAGAATCCAGTGCGTCTTTCTTCTTGACTAGTACAACAGGGGATGCTCAGCCCTTCTTTCTTTCGTAGCTGATCCTGTGAGTGCAAGCTTGAGTGCAATAGACTTCTCATGATGCCATCTGTTCGTGATGTTTGGCCATCCATGGTCGTGATGTTTGGCTATCGAAGACGGGAGGCTGCTTCTCTGTTCTTCTTGGACTGTTGGTGACATATTTACGATCTTTCTGTTTCTTCACGCGGTTGAGTTCTTTGTCCAGATCTTCAAACTACCCCGCAACGGCTTCCAGTTTGGTTTCAATAATCTCAATCTTACGTCCCACATAGTATCAGGATCTTCGCCGGCTTCCCGAATATGTTTTTGTAATTCAACCATCAATTCTTTCTTGTTTCCTGTTCTGGTGAAGTTCCGCTTGACAAGCACCTCTCTCAGTTCTAGTAATGTTAAATTTCAGTTTGCGACCCATTTTGTATTAGAATAGAATCTCAGAAAACTTTTTGTTTGTAGGCATGTTAAGGATGAAAGCAGCACGTGAAAGAGGGGACTTAGAACTATCATTATCAAACTTAAAGTTAATCTTAGAACTACGACTAGTTTTAGTCTTAAATTTAATCTTAAAACTAGGGTTATTTTTACTACATAGTTGCGTTGTGAAAATTTATTACGACATTATTGTCTGCTTCCGGGATCAGTTTTTCTATACTCAAGCTAATAGCGTCGTCAGCGGATTCCCAAAACAGCCAATAGTATTTGAACGGCATGTTGAATTTGGAACTCAAGAGGATGAATGCTGTCAAAAGTAGTTTTGAAGTCGATGAAGAGATGGTGAGTAGAAACTTGTAATTCGTTGGTCTTTTCCAGGGTCTGCCTTAGTGTGAAACTTTGCTCGATCGTCGATCTGTCTAGACGGAAGCTACACTGGTACGTGCAGGGATATGCGTCCCTTTTCTTTTTACGCAGGATCGTCTTCCTTTGGCTCGATACTCTTCTCTTGCTGCCCTTGTTTTACGCTGCAACGCGTGCATTTTCTGTCACTTTTTTTCAGTGTATCATACCAAAGGCTCTTTTTGGGTGGTGGCTGGTAGCCTATGGGGGTCTCTGCTACCCCTTTGATGATGTTGCGATGCTGGTTCCACATATTATTGGTGTCTGTGGATTGTGAATCCACAGCGGAGAGTCTCTCGCTCAGGCGCTCTCTGTAGGCTCTGGCTACTCCAGTCGTGCTCAGGCTTCCAACGTTGAATTTCTTTCTCTGGCCGGTTTGTAGCTTCTTCTCGTTGGATAGTTGAGCTCTGAATTTGGCTGCAACAAGAAAATGGTAAGAGTCGACATTTGCCTTTCTGAAAGTTTGAACATTCAGAATATTGGATGCTAGTCTCACATCTATTAGCGCTTGGTCGATTTGGTTGGCGGTTGGACTATCTGGAGAGCGCCAGGTTGCTGTTTGGATTCGTAGTCTTATCACCGTACTATGAGCTGCGCTTGTTGTATCGTGGAGGCTGTCCTTACCATTCCAACTAATCCGCCGAAGTATGATTTTGACATTATACTCCGGACAGGCTCCGTCCGGAGGTCATAACACTCCTCCTTGACAGAGTCTTCAGCTTCGTCGGTAGGGGCGTAAATGCGGATCACCGTCAGCCGATCCGTATCACCGCCAGCCGATCCGCTGATCGGCTTAAAGTTAATTATCATTGAGCGCTGCTTTTCGCCCAATAAGGGCTTGTCCGCCACCATCTCTTTTCCAGAAACCTGGCTCATTCTTTGTAATCTGTATAGGTCTGTGCTCCCAATATGTCGAAGTGTGCCTACACTTTATAATAAGGATTAAATAAGAAAACTTAACCGTATTTAAATCTAATAATAATGCAAATATATTGTATGTGCATGCAGTGCCGTCAAGAAGAGTTATCGTTGAGCGCCTTTTATCTCATTTTAGGCAGATTCTTTCAATAATATAACCTGTCTAGACCGGCCAACGGTCAATCCTCCTCCTTAAGTTATACATACGTAATATGTACTAAGTGTAATTACGTTAATTAGTTGCTGAAGAGAAGAATTCCAACCATGATCAGGCTTCTTGTTTATTGCTGAATTCCTCTTTTAATGTCAGCAAATTAGTGATGGAGTGTTTCGTTAAGAAATGTATGAAAATTGTCGGGACAAGAAAAGATTCAATGGGAATATAAACACTTCGTTCTGATCTATGCATGTTTGTACATACACGCATGTATGTATGTATGTATCTCCAAAGTATATTCGAGGAATGGGTAGCCGTAAAAAATTCCAATGTCTTCATTAGTGACAGCCATCAATGGACATAACGATATCGAAAATTAAATTTTTTTTACGGTTTGTATAAAAACGTGTAGGCAACCTTAACGTTTTTGTAGATAATTTTGTTTTTATTTTTTTTTTGTTAGTGGTCGGACGCCTTTTTACCCTTTCGATAAACCAGATACTAATTCACGTATTAATGGAAGCTGTTATTTCCCAATGCGAGAAATATTTGAAAGACTTGAAGCGGTGCACTTATTTGTTGACTAAAATAAAAATATTGATTGGATACATTTCGGCAAATATTGTATTTGTTGATGTATGTATGTTGTTTTAATCCAGTATTTTTGAGTGACTAGTAGTTGTAGAACTTCAATGGCGGGTGAAACTAAAAAACAAATTTCCTGGACCTGAACTCGGAGGACTTCTAGTCAAGTTTCGTTGTTGAAAGTAATTTATTTTTGATGAAATTGTTTATGCATTTACTGTCGGCAAATTTTGCCGGGTATGTCTACTACTTCATAGGCACTAAACATAAAGGCAGTTGGTCGGCAGTTTATTCAAAGCATTGGAAATCATTTTTGTTTTAATGTCAAAGCAAGTGGCAATACCATTTACGATTGTTGAAAATAAGATACTTTAACTTTTCCTAATGTCTGAGCAATAGACGGGAATCATTTTCTTACATTTGCACCAAGGAAATGTCAAGAAAATATTATCTACTCATTGATAAACTGTGGATGTACCTGAACTCATGGAAACGATTTAAATTCATTGTACATATAATATGTCAATCAGCCTGTAAATGCTAAGGCATGGTTTTACTAAACATGGTATCATTAAAATCACACCAAGTTCATTTCTCTTCTATTTGTCAAAATCTGTCGCATTATTTTTATACCCTATCCTAAGGGTATATTAAGTTTGACACATAGTTTGTAACATAGAGAAATAATCGAGATAGACCCTATAAAGTATATTTATTCGTGATCAGCATCAATAGCGAAATCGATTGAGCGATGACCGTCCGTCCGTCCGTATGTCACCGCTTTTTGAGCCTTAAATTTTGAGCTAGGACGATGAAATTTCATATCTGGGCTTCTGAGAAAAAGATACAGTACAAGTGTAAAAATTTTTGAAATCCGCCCACTGCCACGCCCACTTTTTCATAACTTCACTAAATTATATGAAACCGAAAAATTTTGTTAAGAGCAAATATTTAGGCATTCAGATTCCCTACAATCCACCCATACAAAAGTTTTGGCCACGCCCACTTTTTGGGGGCGTTTTCATCACAAAACCGAGTTTTGGGCCTTAAATTAGTAACTAGGACGCTGAAATTTCATACCTGGGCTTATGACGAAAAGATACAGTAGAAGTGTAAATTTTTTTTACATCCGCCCACTGCCACGCCTACTTTTTTATAACTTCACTAAATTATATGAAACCGAAAAATTTTGTTAAGACCAAATATTTAGGTATACAGATTCCCTACAATTCACCCATAGAACAGTTTTGGTCACGCCCATTTTTTGCGGGCGTTTTCATCAAAAAACCGATTTTGATAAAATTTTACATGTAACATCCTCAAACGTTCGAGTTTATAGCCATATTTGAGTACGAAATGCAATTTGGCCACGCCCACTTTATAGAGAGGAGGATAGGGTATCAGACGATCCGTTCCAGACGGATTGTAGCTTTTCTGTATGTTTTTATTAAAGTTTCTTTGCATGTCTTCTTTGCATGTCTTTGTTTCAGTAAATCTTGACAAACTAACGATCAGGTAATCAAACGTGGCAAATCAAAGCTCCGTCCACAAACATCGAGAAAAATCAAATCAGCTGATTTTCGGTGAGACCAAATCTGATATTGGGGAGACCAGACAAATTGTTACGCCTACCAGCCTAATAGTATATGAACTAAACAAAATATTAACTTTTCGAGTAAATTAGTTTTTTTTTATATTTATGAGTATTTATTTATTTATTTAGTGTTCCTTTGTACAACTTGGTTGGGATAATTAGAGTATAGAGATTAGATACAATATTATGTTCTTAGCAACTATGGTTATTTGAGACAAGTGGATACATACTTATAGGGAGTGTCAATATGTCGGTTAGAGAAAAGATAGAAAAAAAAACTCAGTAGATTGGAAATAAAACTTACGACTTAACTTAAAAACTAAATTAATTAACCTTCAGTAACGAGGTTGTTAATGATGATTTTTTCATGTAATGTGCATTTATCAATAAATTTAAGTGATAGGGATAAACATTTTTCTTTTATTTTAGGTATATTTGCAATTTTATGAAGTCCTATCGTTGAGAAATGCCAGGGTAGTTTGTAAATAGCTTTAAGTAATTTGTTCTGACAGATTTGAATTTTTTTAAGATGACAATCTGCAACAGGGTGAGGCGTACAACATGGAAGGCAACAATATTACTTTATAGATTAAAAGCTTGTTTTCACAGTTCAGGTGAGAGTTCCTACACAAAAGTGGGTAAAGCATTTTAAATAAAATGTACTTTTATTTAATACTTTTGGAAATATGATCAGGGTAGGTTAGTCTTTTGTCGAGTAATACCCTTGAGATATGTAATTGTTCTATTCCATGGAACAGGTTGATTACAGACAATTAGATTGTATTGAGGAAGATTGCGAATAGCTCTTTTCCTTGTAAAAAACAAAGCTTGGGTTTTAATAGGGTTTATCTTAATTTTCCAAATATAAAAATAGTCTTCTCAGTGGTTGAGTGCAGTTTGTAAGTTGTTTAGAATCACCTGGCAGTCACTTGAGACGCTATAGACACAAGTGTCGTCCGCAAAAAATGCCCTTGTACCATTTTCAAGGCTAGGAAAATCAGACACGTAAATGTTGTAGAGAAGAGATGACAAACTGGACACTTGGTCCATCATGCCAGACGCAATCGAAAGCCTTTGTGATATCAAAGGATACCACTCCAACAGACTGTTGGTTATTTATAGCATTTTTTACACAAGACTCAGTAGGAAATCAACCAAAGCAAATAAATGTGCAATTAAAGCAAAAATGGTATGAATTGTCTCAACGCCAGGAAAAAATGCTTCAAACCGCTGAATCTATGGAAAAAAACCAAAAAATGATGATACAAAGGAAAAGTATAGAACTGCTAACGCAAACTATAAAAGAATATGTGAAGCTAAACGCAAATCTTACTATAGGAATTTGGAAACACAGCTGAACACTATTAGAGATGCAAAGGATTGGTGGACTTTTGCTAGGTATCTAAGAAATGAAAGGTTTCCAATCGGTACAAACTTAACAGCCGGCAATTTCAAGGACTATTTTAATGAACTATTGAATCCACCTTTTGGATATGCAGAGCCATGGAAATGCGAAGCAGATCTGGATGCAGAGTTTACAGTAGAGGATATAAGAGAAGTGCTGAAAAAGGTAAAATTAAATAAAGCCCCTGGCCATGATGGAATCCCTTATGAAATGTTCGTAAATGCTCCAGAAAACCTCCTAAAACTGCTAGCAAAAGCGTATTCCAACATGCTAGTGAAGGGAACAATCGAGGACAGTTTTCTTCAAACGATTATATTTCCTATCCATAAGACTGTGGGCACGCAATGAGCGATGAGCGATCGAGTGACGAGTGGCCATTTACTGAGCGTCATCGCGTAGCGATTAGTTGCGAAAATGCCTTTGTCAACTACAGTTCGTCGTAATTTTTTAGTCGAAAGTCGCTTTCATATTTATAGTGCTAAAAATATGATAAAAAAAACGAAGATTTGGTGTACACCCCATAAATCGACAAAGGGCAAATTATGGTGAATTTCATCACCTATATCAAAATCTTCGCAGTTATCCAGACAAATTTTGGGAATACTGTCATATGTCAGTACTATCTTTCCATTTGCTGTTGGAAAAAGTTCGACCGAGAATAACAAAACAAAGGAAACCAATTAGTGCAGAACAGCGGCTGGTTGTATTGTTAAGGTTAGTTGGTTATTTTTTATTCTTTATTTTTATTTTTTATTTTTGCCAAAATAATATTCTGAAAGTCGGTTCTTATCTCTAGTTTTTCGAAATCAACAAATTTTGCCATAAATGGTAAAAGACTTTTAAAAAATTGAAGGTCATCGCTATCTTCTTTTTTCTCTGCTTCTTTTTATACCCTATCCTAAGGGTATATTAAGTTTGACACATAGTTTGTAACATAGAGAAATAATCGAGATAGACCCTATAAAGTATATATATTCGTGATCAGCATCAATAGCGAAATCGATTGAGCGATGACCGTCCGTCCGTCCGTCCGTCCGTCCGTCCGTCCGTCCGTATGTCACCGCTTTTTGGGCCTTAAATTTTGAGCTAGGATGATGAAATTTCATATCTGGGCTTCTGAGAAAAAGATACAGTACAAGTGTAAAATTTTTTTAAATCCGCCCACTGCCACGCCCACTTTTTCATAACTTTACTAAATTATATGAAACCGAAAAATTTTGTTAAGACCAAATATTTAGGCATTCAGATTCCCTACAATCCACCCATACAAAAGTTTTGGCCACGCCCACTTTTTGGGGGCGTTTTCATCACAAAACCGAATTTTGGGCCTTAAATTATTAACTAGGACGCTGAAATTTCATATCTGGGCTTATGACGAAAAGATACAGTAGAAGTGTAAATTTTTTTTACATCCGCCCACTGCCACGCCTACTTTTTTATAACTTCACTAAATTATATGAAACCGAAAAATTTTGTTAAGTCCAAATATTTAGGTATACAGATTCCCTACAATTCACCCATAGAACAGTTCTGGTCACGCCCACTTTTTGGGGGCGTTTTCATCAAAAAACCGATTTTCATGAAATTTTACATGTAACATCCTCAAACGTTCGACATTATAGCTATATTTGAGTACAAAATGCAATTTGGCCACGCCCACTTTATAGAGAGGAGGATAGGGTATCATACGATCCGTTCCAGACGGATTGTAGCTTTTCTGTATGTTTTTTTCTAACTCTAGAAATTCAGAGTCCAAATTGATTGTTGCTGCCCTCTTCTTTTTATTTTTTGGCGTATTATGGACACAGCTTGTAGAAGGAGTGCTGGTGCTAGGCATATTGCGACTAGTAAGACCCACTTCTTCGTCGTTCAGTAAATCTGATATTGCATCAGAGTAAAAATGGTCTTGGGCAAATGAAAAATCCTCTGGCTCTCGCAGATTCCCTGTCTGCTTTACAAAGCTCATCATTTCAAAAATTGGCCATTTCGCTTCTTCTGAAAGTGTCTTTTAAATTCTTCCACTTTGCTTTTGCTGTTGCTCCTGAAATTTTAAATAAGATTATATCATGTATAACACAGGTCTACCAAATATAAAAAAAATGTTGGTACCGCTGAGACTTAAACGTAATTTGAACACATACTATCTGCCAACACTCTCTATAATATTAATCCGTCAAAACTACGTACAGTTTTTGAATTATCCACATCGATAATATTTTTTTGCAGTAGGGGTCTTACATATTTATTGGTGTTGTTTGTATGATTAAAAATCTTCAAAAATAAGATCTTTGAGATGTTTTTGTCAAGGCGATCTTGTTTAAATGATCCAAATACATTCTGTTATTTTTGTGGCGAATACACGATAAAAAAGTGTCGAAGACCTTTGTATATCTGAATTTGTGCAAAGTGCTTATTTCGCTTATTTCAACATTACAATTAAAGACGTTGACAAACCTTGGATTCCAAACGATGTTTGCAAAATGTGATGCGAACATTTAAGACAGTGGATGTAAGAAAAAAAAAACTTAATTACAAGTTTGGTGTTCTTATAGTTTGGAAGGAACCATGATGACTGCTATTTTTCCTTAGTCGATCTGCGTGGTGTTAACCGACAATAAAATGACGTACCCGATCTGAAATTTGCTAAGAGACCTGTCCCTCATTTAGGAGATATCCCTGTTCCTACCTTAGGTGACCTTTCAGATCGTTCAAGCACCGAATCAAATACATTCGAAAGCAGTAAAGGTAGTACTAGCTACAAGAAAGACAGTGATTTTGAAGCAACAACATCAAAACCTTACTTTTTACTCAAAACGCTTTAAGTGACCTTATCAGGTACTTTCACCTTTTAGAATACTTGGTTGTAATATGAGCATCAATGTCCACTATCTCCATAATCATTTGAATAGATTTCCTGAAAAATTTGGGTTTTACAGTGAGGGATAAGGCGCGCTTTCTTCACGTTCAAATAAATAAATAAACGGTTAAAAATATGAAAAAACAGTTTTTTTTTTTTAAAAGTAGCGTATCTCAAAAACTGTACGTAGTTTTATGAAAAATTATATACCGTTAGAATCAGCATAAGGAGCATACTCAAAAACCGTTTTAGTCTTTCCCGCACCAAAACCACTGTAGACCTGTGTAATACATTGACTATTTTTTTTCTCAACGTTTTCAGATTTCTTGCAACAGGTCATTCGTTTCGAGATTTAGCTTTTACTTTTCGAATGGGCAGAAGTAAGTAACATTGTGTTGGAAACAAGTGTTATCATTTGGGAACAACTTGTAGACGAATATATGCCTATACCAACAGCCGACAAGCTTAAAAATGTTATGGATGGTTACTACCGGCGCTGGAAGTTTCCTAACTGTTTTGGCAGTATTGATGACAGACACTGCCAAATTCAGTGCCCATCAAATTCTGGCTCTCATTATTTCAATTACCTACATTATTTTTCCATCGTACTGCAAGCTGTGGCTGATGCTGACAAAAAATGTTTAACAATCGAGGTGGGTGGGAGAGGAAAACAAAGCGATGGTGGTAATTTTTCTGGATCTACTTTGTTCCGATTACTTGAAGCCGATAAATTTAACGTTCCACCTCCACAAGCATTACCAGCATCAAATATTATTATTCCAAATTTTATGATTGGTGACGAAGCTTCCCCTATTAAAATTTATTTATTAAGACCTTATCCAAGAAGAAATTTAAACGTGCAAACAGAAAAATTTAACAAAAAACTTTCAATCGCAAAAAAATGCATTGAATGCGCATTTGGTATATTTAGTAAGAAATGGCGGTTTCTACAGAAAAACATTGAAACAAAGCCAAACCCTGCAGTTCATTTGATAAAATGTGCTTGCATACTGCACAATTTTGTTAGAGAGTGTGATGGCGACAGTGATCTTGACTACATACAAGTCACAACAGAAATGGACAATGACATTGCTGAAACAAATACAGCCAGCCAAGAAGAACAGTCCCGTTATAACAGAAGCACCCGCACAGCGTTCAATATGAGAAATGAGTTAACACGGTATTTTTGGGAATTTGGACACTGACCCGTATTAATAACGTTTTTAGTGTATTAATTAATTAAATAAAAACTTACCTGAACAATTACAAATCTGTCCAACTTTTCGGTGACATTTTTATTTTTGAATTTTTTGTGGGTGTCCTGCCATAGAACTGGGCGGCTTTGGACAGCTGAGATTAAACTTTCCGTGTTTATGTTCTCCATGGACATGCTTGAAACACACGTGCAGCAAAATGCGTGCAGTAAAATTAAAGAAATATATGTGCTTAATGCACGCCCATGCAGCAACTCAAGACGTCACTATTTCTAATTTCAAATTGTCACCTACATATATGGCAGTTTATTATTTGAAACCTACTTTGATAATTTTTCGTCGCTCAGCGATGAACTAAAAAATTAAAACAGATTTGATTGCCGAGCGACGTCGCTCTGTCGTTTAAAAAAATCGCAAATCGCTCAGGGCTTACGTGGCCACCGCCATACGATTTCATGTGTTTTAATTTTTTTGCGTCGCTCGATCGCTCACTGCGTGGCCGAAGCCTAAGAAAATCACCCTAATGAGGTGCAGAATTATCGTAGAATATCATTTATGGACTGTGTGCTAAGATTATTAGCGGGAATGATACAAAACCGACTAAGTCAGTGGGAGAGAAAACTTAAAGTTCTCAATGAATTTCAAGCAGGATTTCGAAAAGGATATTCAACCATACACAACATATAAAGGGTTTTCCAATAAGGACTTGACAACTTTGTTTTTAAATAAAACGCAAACCATTTGAGATATTTTAAAAACTTTATTATCGACTTGAAGTACAATCAAAACATTTATAAATGGAACTCGACTTCGTTCATATGCCCACCGCGGGCACGTTTGCAGCGGTTGATTCGTTGGACCCAATTTTTAACGGCCGCTATTTCGCGTTCAATGTTGGCTCTGAGCTCTTCCAACGTCGTCGGCTTGTTGACATAAACCAATGACTTAACGTAGCCCCACAGTAAATAGTCAAGCGGAGTTAAATCGCACGAACGAGGCGGCCAATCGACGGGCCCATTTCTTGAGATAACATACTTACTCTTCAATAAATCGATTGTAACGTGTGCTGTGTGGCTTGTGGCACCATCCTGTTGAAACCACATGTCGTCTCAGTCCATATCTTTCGGGCCAAAAATAATCGGTAATCATGGCGCGATAACGCTGACCATTCACAGTAACGTGACGATCGTTATCGTCGACAAAAAAATATGGCCCAATAACGCCGCCGGCATGCAAACCGCACCAAACAGTTATTTTTTGTGGATGAAGTGGTGATTCATGAAGCACATGTGGATTTTCACTCGACCAATAACCGCATATTTTGCTTATTGACAAACCCATTGAGCCAAAAATGAGCTTCGTCACTGAAGATGATTTTGCGATGCAATTCATCATCTTGGCGCATCTTCTCCAGAACCCAATCGGAGAACGTACGTCGCTTCAAATGGTCCATCGGCTTCAATTCTTGAGTCAGCTTGATCTTGTATGGGTGTAAACCAAAATCCTTACGCAAAATACGCCATAATGTGGTCTGAGCGATGCCCAATTCTTGAGAACGCCGTGGAATTGACTGATTTGGATCGTTTGCTACGGACGCCTGAACGGCAGCGATATTTTCGACACTTCGACCAACCCGTTGTCTCACTGACACGGCAATATCACACAAAGAATATGTAGACTCAAATTTTTGCACTAAACTTGTTATTGCCTGTCTACTAGGGCGAGAATTACGACCGAAAATTGGAGTTAACGCTCTTAAAGTTGCAGTCACCGACTCCGAATTTCGGTACAAAATTTTTATAATTCGCAGACGTTGCTCGTTCGTGTACTTTACCATGATGAAAATGTTGAGTTTACTGAATAAATTGACAGTGATAGTTTGATGATTAGTGAAAGAGTGCGTTCACAAACTAAATTCAAAGTTGTCAAGTCCCTATTGGAAAACCCTTTATAACTTGATAAATATAATTCAAATCAAAAACTCAGAGAAAAAGAAAGTATATGGTTTCTTCTTGATTTTAAAGCAGCATTCGATTGTATTGACAGGAAGTCCCTGTTTTACAAACTCAGCAATATGGAAATATCGACAAAGTACCTTAACATGTACACCAAGACTAAGGCGACAGTGTTTGATGGGGAAGAAATATCAGAGTATTTTGAAACCAGTATGGAAGTAAAACAAGGATGTCTGCTCAGTCCATTGCTATTCGCCCTTATTTTAAATGATCTTCACGACTTCCTAGGGGGACGTCTGCAAATCGATGAAATTTTAATAAGAGTCTTAATGTATGCAGATGACATTATTATACTGGCGGATGACATACAAATTCTTCAGGAAATGATAAACAGGTTAGAAATGTACTGCGAACTTTGGAATCTTAGGATTAACATGGACAAGTCCAAAATAATGATATTTAAAATATCTGGAAAGAGGGCTGGCGCAGAAAGATGGAAACTTGGCGGTGACGATATTGAAGTTGTAACCAACTATAAATACCTTGGGATTAAATTGACACCTGCACTATCGTTAACCCCACACCTGAAAGAAAGAGAAGAAATTGCCAAATCCAGTCTAATCAGTACGTGGAAATACTTTATTGATAAAAAGGATATGAAGAGCTGTGGCTCAAGCTATTTATTGATATGCAGCCCAGGTATGGGGATTTAGTAACTTTCATGAAGCTGATAAATTGCAGATATACTTTATAAAAAAGCTGTTTTCTCTGCCCGTTTTCACTCCAAATTATGCACTGCAGTACATCGGCTTTCTTATCAGCTGTCAAGGAAAATTATAGGAAGGAAAATCTGCTGGTTCGAGGAATGGCAGAAAATCAGCGCAAACGCAGGCATCGACTGGGGAAGATGCGACTTCAATTCTGTAGAATGGAACAAAAACACAATGGTAACATTAGAGTATCTGAGAGAGGAGCAAATCAGAAAAAATATGGATGAAGCACAAAACAGCTCACATGGACTATATAACAAATTAAACCAATGCAAATATCATGGATCTTTAAAATCAGAACGGGTTTACTTGGACTAATTGCTAACAAATTTAGGATAGGAGAAACCAGAACATGCTCATTATGTAACCTTAATGAAGAAGAAGACTTGGTTCACTTTATGGGAAAATGTCCAGAGCTTGCAGAACAGGGAGTTAAATATTTTCATAGAAATATTCTTGGAGAAAACGAGATGCTGCAGATACTGAATGGGGAATCCAAAGACCAACGGAACACGCTATACAAATTTGTAAATGAAGCCTTCTGGTACCGGAAACGACTTACTGATGAATTCAATTATTAGATATATTTGTGGATAAAATAATGAAATTTATATTATATACTAAATTCATTTAAGAATAATAGTGGGCGCCGTGGCTCAAGTGGTTAGTGCGCTGGACTACGGAGCAAGGGGTTCTAGGTTCAATCCCCAGACAACACCTAAAATTTCTTTCACGGCCCCTCCTCTCGCGAGCATCTGACAAACATCCGAGAGTAAAACTGTCATGAAAAAGCTTCTCAAAATTGCCGTTCGGATCCGGTATTAAACAAGTAGACCCCTTCCATTCATGTGAAGAATATAACACGCACAACACGAATGGTTGCGAGAAGCTAGACCCTGGGTCCCATGGACCTGTTGAGCCAAAAATTTGTATTTTGTATTTGTAATTTAAGAATAGCATTCACCAACAGAAGACTGGCATGTCAAAGTTGTAAATTTTTTTGTTGTTTATTCAATAAAGAAAATATATTTATTATTATTATTATTATATATCTTTGGTTATCCTTAAAATTTGATGGGTTGTAGAAAATCCTTTCCTGAAACGGTTTACCTGGTTTCGGAATTTAAACAACCTTCGCTACTTTCCATTGCTTTGGAAAGTAGCTTAATGAAGACATTCATTGAACAAAAAGCTAAGGAATTGGATACAATTCTTTGGAAGCTTCTTTAGTATACGATTTGAGATTTTATCGATTCCTACAGCTTTTTTGGTTTTTAAATGATTTTTAAACATACTTTTAATAGGTAAGAGAAGAATATACATATATTTGGGACGCTCTGAGAATCATTGGTAGCTCGGTTTATTTCATCTATACTTTGACTTACTAAAAATTTCGTGTTATCGTTGCCGTAGTTTAAGGTTGTACAATGATTTTTTGCGAAATACCGACCAAACACTGTTGATTTCTCAAAGCTAGTATGCATAGTAACGCCATTAATATTGAAAAATGGTATACTTTTGTTTTTTTTCTTAAAAACTTTAGATAGTTTCCAGATTGTCTTGTCGTGTCTTTGGATTTGAGATAATGTTTGGTTCCATCGATAGTTCCATATATTTTGAAGTTTTTGATTGACCAATCGATTCAATAGATTAAGTTGAAACTTAAGAAAATGGGATCTATACCTTTGATACCGTCGTCGGATTGTACGTATTCCTAAACGTAATTGTCCTTTTCAGATCGTCGTTTAGTGCTGAATTATATTATTATTATCATCTATAGCAAGTTCAAAGTTATGAATTTTACCATCTATACATCATCTGTGCTCTGCCCAGAGGTGTGAGGGAAGTCATTGTATTTAGCGTTGAGAATGTTTGAAAAATTTTCCAATCAGCTTTATTGTAGTTATTTGGCAGCTGTTCATTCTTGCTAGAGGATGCAAATCAAAGAGTACGGGTAAGTGATCAGATGAAAGATTATTTTGGACTACTGGACATGTTACAAAATAGTTCCGATTTGTGAGAACGATATTGAATGTGGATGGAAGCCCCCTACCATTAGAAGGAATGAACGTTGAATTTGTTGGATATAAAATGTCAAAATCTTCGAATCCACGAGCATAACCCCAAGAGGAGTGACGACTATTAAAGTCGCCACAAATAATGAAATTTCTATTTGTTCTTAGCAATTTGAGAATGTCGGATTTGAAGAGTCTAATGTTGTCTTTCCTTATTAATGCACCCGGAAAGTAAGCGGCCATTATTTTGACACTATCAAAAGGAACGCAATCTACTTCAATTGATATAGTTTCGTAGTAGGTATGTCTGTAGAATTTTTTGAATTATCTGCAAACACATGTATTATGTATGTACATATTACGTTATCAAGTATGTAATTACTGCCAATTCAGTTGTACTCAATATGGGTCTAAATGTATTTCCACTACTCAGTTCTTTCTCAAGTCTCAAGTTCATTGGAACTACGTAAATAGAACATAAGACTTAAACTAATATTCATTTTGCTTAGATCTTAAATTATTAATACTGATCATCGAGAATGCCTGCACAATTTCAAGAATTCAAACTCGGCTCACTAACCACTAATTGACTATACAAAAAGCTGCCAAACGGGTGCAATCTGTGCAATCTATCTATGGTGATATACTTTTACCACCATATACACATTGCTTTTAATTTTTGTATTTTATAGGATTTACTTTCACTACAAGATGATCATTCATCTGCAAATGTAATTGAATCTCAGCCATATGTAAGTGCTTAGTGAGGAGAGGGTAAAGTAAGCTCTTACAGCCTAAGGGAACACCGGCATACACCTGTTAGTGATGAAGTAAAAATAGCCTAGATATTTCCAGTTCATATCTAACACACTAACTCCTTCAAATGCATTATTTATGATCCTATTAAAAACCGATGAATAATTTATCGGCTCTCTTAATATCATGCAGCAATTTTACAATGCGGGGCTTTTAATTATTTGATGAAGTTGAGGCAATTGCACTTTGGAATAGATACGCATGTACGCAAGGAATTTCAAAGACCTCTAGGTAAACCACTCTGTGTGCACACACTTCTGTTACACCAATCTGAACTCTGGAATAATTAAGTATAACAAAAACAAACCATAGTGCTTCGACATGCATAACATACTTATTTGAAATAAAGTTATCAAAGGTATCTCTTGCGTCTAAAAATTCAAACCCACGCAATTGCTTATCTTTGAACTACCATCAGGTTTCAAAACATTCCAATGTTAGGTGAGGTGGTGCTGATTATTAAATGACTCAGCATCTCCGTAAAGGTGCAGTAGTTATTGTTTATGAATTTTTTTTATCAATCAAAAAACAATTTAAAAACTTCGTTGCTAAACAATCAACGGGTACGTTAAGCTTCGAGTGTATGTATCTTAAAAATTGCACAGATACATAGCTAGCTGCTCCACATTTCAGTGCTACTCCCAATGAATGGGCCAGGCGTACGAAAGCGAATGGCTCAAGTATTTTGCCACCAAGATATCTACGGAGATCGACGCCTTTGGCATTCGTTTTAACAATTACAGTTACACAATTATATCATTTAATTCTTTCATTTAATCGTCGGGTGTTTGGGAAATTTTAAAACGCACAGCTGTGCAATGATTGTTACACTTCTTCATCAGAAATTATTATAATAATGACCAAACTTCTTAGAAAGATTTAAGTCTATCTTCTTTTATTTCTGTAAGTAAAGCACGTGTCAAAATGATTAATACTGATTTGATTGCTTAATCTATGGGTGTTTATCTAGGTCACTAAGAAGGCTTTTTTCAAAAGTTATAGAAACACCTTAACAATTCTCAAGTACAAGTTATAACAGGACAGGTATTGAGACTAATAGTAGCTAAAACCACCCGCAACTCATAATTCATTTGAGTCTACCATGTTGCCCTGCAAACTCTTGCTGACACAGGTTTGATTTGTATGGCTTTGTATTCGGGGAATTGTTGTTTTAGTAGCGCAGCTCCTGGTTTCAAAAACCATGCTGCATATTGTAGTCCAGTAATGTAGAACACATTCTACCGGAGGCGTTTTGTGGATTATGAATTGGCAGAACACTTCTTATAGTAAACCTGATTTAAAAACAATTTTCAACTGTCGCACCTGGTTTGGGTTTTAAATTGCAATTTGCCTATTACAGTACAGCTGCACCGTATTTGCGTGATCTTTCTGTGATGATGAGTCATTTCTAACCTGAACATTTATGTAATTATGTATCTACATACATATGTATATCTACAGAAGTTTGCCAAAGAAGGATGAAAAACTGCGATATCTACTACAGCGATTGCTACCGACAACAGAAGCCTGTTTGGATGCGGGTTTGTTATTGAAGGCAGACTTAAGCAAGTAGGCATGTGAACGCGCGTCTCGTAACAATTCACATCAAGGCTTAATTCGCTAACATTAGCCTGATATGCGCTCATGTCCCCACAGAGGTGAAAGATGACAATACCAAACACAGCTTCGATGAGCTCCTAGGCAAAACGTACGAGCAATGCCCTAGCTATGATGTAAAAATTTTCCTGGGCGATTTTACCGCAAAGCTAGGAAAGGAGGGGATCTTTGGTAGTGCTGTCGGAGACCATAGCACCTGCACCTCCGATAACGGATTCAGGCTAATCGACTTTGCAGTGGGGCAAAATTTTGTAGTAGTCAGCACGCAATTCCCAGATCTCAATATTCACGAAGGCACATGGAGAACCCTGGATCAGTCAACCGTCAATCAGATTGATCACATTGCGATTGACGCAAGGCACTACTTGGCTGAAGTTAAGATAACAATATCTGGCCTAACTGCTAAGCTATTAAAAGCAGTGGGGAATGACTTGGTATGCACCAACTAATTTGCCAAATATGGTCTGACGAAAGTATGCCCAATGAATGGAACCTCGATTGTTTGCCCGATCCTCAAGAAAGGAAACCCTCTTAATTGCGCCAACTATAGAGGACTAAGTCTGCTCAACGTTGCCAACAAGATTATATCTGATATTCTGCGTGAACGCTTAAAACCTTTTGTCAGCAATCTGATTGGTCCATATCAGTGTGGTTTTGGAAAAAACAGATCTTGGAAAAAACAGTGGAATTTCAAATCGATACTCACCACATTTTTATCAAACTCGTCCGGTTGTGCAGGATGACGATGGAAAATGTATGCTGCTCCATCAAGGTCGGGAAAGATCTCACCGGGACCTTTGATGTTAAAAAAGGATTCAGACAAGGCAACGCTCTGTTATGCGATTTCTTTAACATCGTTCTTGAAAGAATTGTGCAGAACTCACACGCCACCATCAGAGGTACAATCCTTCAAAAGTCCGGGCAACTACTCGCATATGCCGATGATATGTACATAATCGGAAGAACAAAGCGTGATGTCAGTAGTGCTTTTGTGAGCATTGAGACGGAAGCGGCTAAGATGGGTTTAACGATTAATGAGAATAAAACAAATTATACATATGCTCCCAACATATGCTCCTACTCTACGGTGCAGAGGCATGGACTATGTCTAGAATGGATGAGGCCTCTCTTGGTTGTTATGAGATAAAAATACTTTGGTTGATTTTTGGTCCGTCTGCATACACGGAGAGTGGAGAAGAAGATACAATCATGAGTTGTACGAGCTATATAGCGACATCGACCTAGTCAGAAGAGTTCGAATACAACGACTAAGTTGGTTGGGTCATGTAGATCGGATAGACAAGAATGCTCTGGCCCGGTGAGTCTTCGAATCCACCCCAGAGGGATGACGCAGTAGAGGAAAACCAATTCCAATAAAGATCGAGATGGCTGTTGTTGGTTGAGGCCCAGGTCCACCCCGGACTGTAGTGCCACCTAAACAGATTTCGCCTCGGGGCGTGATGCTACAGACCATAGACACGAAGTTTGAGGCAAATCAGGTGTTTAGGTTGCAGTAGTAGTTACCGACAGACAAACAGACAAAATTGGCGGACCCACATATTTGGAGTTCTCTAGCATAGTACTGTTAAGTTTGAGTAATATTTGGAGTCCGAAGTTTTTTAGGAAACCGGTACTTGACCTATGGTTGGTTGGTTTGGGAGGGTGAGGATGACCTCAACAAGTAGACCGCTGATTGGGCTCGTTGTGTTAGCCTCTAAAGAGACTCTGTGATAGAGATGGGTAAACCGGGGGGATGTAGGTGAAGGGGAAGATTGATTTGGGGATGGAGTGTTGGGTGGGGTTCACTGTTGCGGCAAACATCCTGTATTTCTGACGAATTTTAGGAGCTTTCCGTAACTGTAACTTCTAAGATCAGCCCAGGCAGGATGTATTTTCCCAGGTATTAACGAGATGGAGGAATAATTCAAAATTCACCTCATTTGAGTGCCGGGCTATAGGGACATTGCAGGTATTTGCATGGCCGACGAGCTCGCCAGGCATGGCACAACTCTGTGGATTCTACCGGAGAAGGAGAATCTCTACATGCCTCTCACTACGTGTAAACTCTTAATTAAGCAGAATGGAATTAACGCTACTAACCGTAGGTGGTCGAACTGTACCACGTACTCTACCACGAAACAGATCTGGCCCAAGCTGGATCTCAAGCGCTCCAATAGTCTAATAAGGCTATAGACATCCCTATAGGTGTAGGTGTCAATACAAGAAACTGCGTCAATAAGAGGCATGCCTTCAGGCTGAGTCTCCCGGCAAACGACTACAGAAGCTGCATGGATGAGGAAGAGGAAGAGACTAATCTTCACCTCCAAAGCACCTGCCAAGCTCTCTCAACTCGAAGGAAACTGTATCTAGGAAAGTACTTCTTCAACAACCTTGACGAATTAGCTAACATAAGCATTAACTTTAACTTTTTTATTAACTTTACAATAAGCTCATGTTGGTTCAACGGGTAGTTGAGGACACTAGATCCTGTAGTATCCTGTAATGGGCCTATTCTGGCCTAAATGTACTGCATAGCTTGCCAAGCGAACCTAATCTAACCTAGCCTAATTGTCCAAAATAGAACTATGGACTTTCTAAAAATGTGAGCCTATAAGATTGAGTTTCTTTAAATTATCATTGTTTGATCTAAAAGTTTCGCGAGTATCAATTCCTGCACTTTGTAAAAGTACTAGGCCAACATTACTCTCAGGTACTTTTAGTACAGGCATTAATACTTTAACCTTCCGTCTAAATTATTAATTTTGGGGAACATACTTTTAGAAAAATCGTTAATAGAGTTGCGAAACTGTTTATCCAACAACTCTTTCACATTGTTTAGGAGAGCCTTCAATCGTATAAGCTCTGTATTATTTATGTATGTATTTCAAACTGCGGTAATCATCGGAGTTAAATAGCATATTCAATTGCGGCATTTCTTGCAAAAATACTCCCATTAGTTTTAATAAAGTTGTATCTACATATGTTAAAAATGGCGTCGTTCGAGTTGGCCACATTGTTCAAAATTTCGGAGTGGTTACTATCATGAGACAATATTAGTATTGTTTTGGTACGGGTGCTTGTCGTTTCTATAATATATCGAGACGGGTGTCGATGAACCCAATATCGAGATATGAGTTCCCTCTGGGAAAAGATGGAGAAACTGAGGAACACAATTTATCGTCAATAAAACCCCTAATGAAATTTCCACTTATATTGTTAATTGAATGTTACCAACTTATATATTTTGCGTTTAAGTCACCAGCTAAAATTTAGTAATTATTTAAGTCTTTTAAATTAAACAATTGAAAAAGCCGTGTTATCTGAAAAATATTGCTATTAGCCGCGTACGCACTAATAACGTATAAAATCTTGTTATCTTCCAAATCAAATGCTATAATAGTGGTTTCTAAAGAGGTAAAATGTTGTATATCATATCTTTGCACTCAGTGAAATTCTATTCCTCTCTTCCCAAGAATGGCACTCCCGCCTTGTGGGGCACTGATCCTGTCATCTGTCGGACTATGGCGCTTATTTAGATTTGTTTCACAAAGTAAAACGATGTCAGATTGGGTCTTCTACTATTTGTGATAATAGAATTAACATTCAGAGATATAATCCTAAGACCCCTGAACGTTTGCCTATCTACCTCTAAGGTTCCCAATTATGTTGAAAGGGTGTCAATCCTTTTAGATTGCGCTTCCAGAGCCCTCGGGACTTGTTCAAATTGACTTTTAATCGTACTCATGATTGTGTTTTCTATCTCACATAAAGGATCTTTGCAATACCAGCAAGTGGGGTTGGACACGTGATATTAGAGCCTGTAGTAGTCCAAAATTGGTCAGCGATGTTGACACCCATTTCAGCATATGTTTGGAACATTTGTTCTTTCTGGTTAGAACTTTCTTTCAAGCGTAAAACTTCCTCCGTAAGAAGCAGGATACTTTGCGTCAGAGAGCAATTCTCTGGGTCATGGCTACCACAACATTTCACGCACCTGTGTTCCATGTGACAATCGGCAGTGGTATTTGAGAATGGCTGGTAATTGTGACATTGGATACTAATTTCACGTTTAATGCATTCGCATTGAACAACGTGGTGTTTAATTCCGTGCAGTGTGTCTGGCTTGCTTATCTGGAGATAGTTGAATTGTAATAAATAGAAATATTTTTTTTTCATACTTTTATTAGTTTCAAATCTGAAAGAATTGACAAATGCATTACAATCATTCTTATTAAATAATTTAATAGAATGCCTATTACCTTCTTTTCTTATCAAATTTTTTGCTTACGATATTTTTAAGAAGGACCGAGATGTCTTTGGAATTTTGCTCATACACATTAATAGGAGGCATCGTTGTCTTCTTACTGATGTCATCTGATATTTCATTATTTGATACTGGAACAAGGATTTTTTCTTCCGAACGTTTATTTCAAATATTATTTTGTTGATTTTTGTGCATCATTGAGGTCATGAGAATATTTATTGGGGAGGGAGATATTCCTCCTTGTGTTGCTACTCATTCACTAAAAGTCTTTTCAATGTCCATCACTATTTATCATAGAAGAAGACTCTGCCGTTTCAATTTCGTAATCCGCACTCAAATTTGCCAAGCGGTTATTATTGCTCTCAAATAGCGCAGGGGAAAAAGTTAACTAACTGAGTCTGACAATTGATTTAAAGTTTTAATCAGTATACATACATGCATATGTATGTATGTACACATGAGTATTTTATATTTAATTGTTTCCTACTTAATTATTATAGTAATTGTTGTGATACATAAAATAATAGTGATGTTTAGAACTGTTGTTATCATCCTTCAAAGGCGGTGACAATGGATTGCTGTTACTCAGTTTGGTATCAGGCACGATCGCTCGTTTTTTTTTCATTATGGAACCTGTGGATAAATAAAAAAAATCAGGCTACTAAATACGAGTGGTGGTGGAAATTCAAGACATTTATTGAGCAATCAAAACAAACATAAATAAGATTTAAACTAGTTAAGATAGAAGTAAGTTGATAGAAAATTAAATTTTTTTAAAGAAACATACAGAAAGTCTAAAATCCGTCTTGAACGGATCGTTTGATACCCTATCCTCCTTCCTATGCAGCCCTTCTAAAGTGGGAGAGGCCATGTTGTATTATGCACTGAATTACGACGATAACTTCGAACGTTTGAGGATGTTACAGGTAGAATTTCATCAAAATCGGTTTTTGGATGAAAACGCCACCAAAAGGTGGGCGTGGCCAAAACTTTTGTATAGGTGAATTGTGAACAATCTGAATAACTAAATATTTGGTCTTAACAAAATTTTTCGGATTCACATAGTTAATTTAGTTAAATTATGAAAAAGTGGACGTGGCAGTTGGCGGACCTAAAAAACGGTCACGGCTCAATTCATTTCGCTATATGATCACGAATACATATATATACTTTATAGGGTCTGTCTCGATTATTTCTCTATGTTACGAACCATGTACCAAACTTAATACATCCTTAGGAAAGTGTATAAAAGGAAGCCAACATACAAGACTCACGATGACGTAGTTAATGGTGCTGACGTTTAAAGTCGTTTTGAGTTTTCATTCCTTAAGAGTATCTAGAAAGAATATGCATAAATGTATGTACATATGTATGTATAACTGCCAATCAACTTGATTGTTTTAGTTTGTCTATCTGAAACACTAAAATATCTTATGTAAATGAAAATATTATTTGTTTTTGGATAGTTTGCATTCTCATAGTATGTACATATTTACCTACTATGAGAATGCAAACGATTTCCAGATCGTTCTGAGTAAAGGGTATAACAACAAGTGTTTTGTTCTTCCAATAAATATAGTGTAGTTTTCCTTTGTGGTAATATCCAACTTTACTAAACAGATACATATCAATTCCTTGCTATTTGAAAGAGCAAGATACATCTCTAAAAATTATAGCTACTAAAATACAAAATCCCATAGACTAAGCGTCGCGTCATTTACAGAATTTGGTTTCTCTTTATTCTTTTAAAAGTTATAAGTAAAAATTTGAATCATGTGTTATGATTCAGATTTTCAATAAAATTTTATTTACCGTCAAATTGGCAGTCATAGTACCATCTCGAATATCTTGAAGGGACACCTGCACTGAATGCGACATATCGGATCTGTAGAGGATTTTTATCGAAATAGTAAAGAAACTGCTTAGCACCTGGAATACTGACGCTTATCAATCCATCTGTAAAATTAGACATATATTTAATGTAATTCATCTTTTATTGTAAAATACTCGTACAAACCTGTGTCTTGCATGACTTCGAAAGGCAGAGGATCGAATTCCCCCAATAAACTGGGTGTGGGTTTTTGCCAGTACCAAGTACTCTCTAATTTCAAACGATATGCAGAGAAAGTATTATTCCAACCACCCAAAACTGTAAAAATATGCAAACATATATTACAAATTATACTGGACAAATTAATTTTATTTACTAAATTCATAAACCCAATTTGATTTTGGTGGATATTTTTCGGCTGAAAATAAAATATGAGCTGACGTTCCCGCCATCACAATGAATTTGAAGTGGAACACCTTTCCCTTTCCCAATGTCTGATTATTATTATTAGCAAATTCGGTGATGGGAATGAACTTCGTGTACAAATATTCCACGTCATTTATGACATACTCCTTGCAATTGGACAGGTTACTCAGCGAAAGGTTGTGTTTATTAGAAGCGCTTAAACTTGTAATCCATAGTATAGAAGCTAATAAGAAATATAATATCCGGCACATTTCGTTTGTTTAATTTAACTAATTTAAGGCTGCAGAGGTACTGAAATAATAAAAAATTATTCAAATAATTGATAACTAAGTGACCCGATGTGATTTGTCCTCGTGTTATCTATGTAGGTATATATGTACATACATTTGTATATACAAATGTTTCGAATTTTTCGGGTACTTAAAGTATACCTAATGTACGTCCGCTGATTGTACATAAAACAAATCTTGTGTGAATGACTTTTACGTCACTCTTATTTAAATATACTGATTACGCGTCCTATGTGGTATCACTAGTGAACACAAGCAACTTAACAATAACAAATTCATTTATATTTTGTTTCTTATCAGATGTGCGATCTTTTAAATAATTGGAAATTCCAAAATAATCATTAGACAGTTTGCTTGGAATATTTTATTGTCTTGTTACTTAATGTGAGTACTTATTTATTTATTTCAATGATTCATCAGAGTTAATCTTACAGATTTCACAAAATTGTACATCCTAATACAGTAAAACCTGACAAATTGGACCACCCTTGGGACCGAAGAAAAGTGGTCCCATTGTAGAGTTTTTTTTTAATTGGACCGGTTCATTTACAAAGCTTTTTCCCTCATGCATACATACATACCTGTCCGTTAAGAGTGAAATATTATACATCTGTATATGTACATAAAAAAACGACTGCCAGTTCATATACCTATATATATAGAATTTAACTTTGATTAAGAATTAAAATAGAGGAATTGTTTTATGTGCATTTTTTTACATTTTGATCTGAATTCTGTTTAAACATGTCCATATTTCGTCCAAACCATTTTCGCGAAAAAACCTCTTTGTATGAGAGATTTTGAAGGACCTGGAACTACTTTAATTTTTCCCTCTGAAGAAGAATTGGCAGAGGTATGTCCCTCATCAGTATCAGAAGGTGCTGGCTGAATGGAGTTTAAAAATTAATTTTCCCAATTTTCCGACCAGTCATTAGATGTCGCAACATTATCGTCCATAGTCAAGAAATCTTCTGGCACCGCAGGTTCGGGTATTATCTCCTCAGCAACGACATTGTTGACCTCTTCCTCGAAAAACCCACATTTTTTAAAACAATTTGAAACGGTTATTGGAGTAACGTCTTCTCATGCATTTTTTAGCCAGCTGCAAGCGTCTAACACATTAATTTTAGCCGATAACTCCGATATGTTATTGGCCTCGACTATGCATAAAATCAAATGCTGCATAAGGTAATTTCTATAATGGGACTACAAACTTTTTTTGATGCTTTGATTAAGTGGATGTAGTTCCGAAGTTATATTTGCAGGAAAAAACTTCAGCTCGATGTTTTTTAATCCACTTACAACATGTGACGGCGCATTGTCTGAAAAAAGGAGAACCTTCCGATTTTGCTTTTGCATTTTTTTGTCAAAAATGGTTAGCTAGTCTTGAAACAAAGTGGAGTTCATCCAAGCCTTCTTGTTGCTCCTCCAGATGGTTATATTTTGCTCTGGGTTTAGCAGCTCTTCCTCTTGGTTAAGGAACGCGTTCGCTAACTAAAAGTCTTAAAAATTGATCGCACAAAATTAACTTACCAATGACAATTACTGGTTTTTTTTCTCCGACGGCGCTGCAAAACAATGCTACTGTCAATTTTTCCTTTGAAAGCTTGCCACCACTGCATCTTTCATTTTTGAGTTGGAGTGACTTCGAAGGTGTTGCGTTAAAAAATACCTCGGTTTCATTCAAGTTAAAAAAGTTTTTTGGGTCATAGCCTTTACAGATGGTTTTCCAAGTTTTTTTGAAATCATCGCAAGTAGCAATATCAACATCCGCGCCTTCTCCATTTAGAATTCTAAACACATTAATATGCCGTTTCTTAAATGCCTCAAGCCATCCATTAGAAGCAGTAAAATTTTCAATTTTAAGATTTGTTGCTATAGCCAGTGCTTTTGCTTGGAGAATTGTACCAGATATTGGCACATTCTTTTGTCTAGCTAAGCAAAACAATTTGAATGTCAAAAGATCAATTTCGGCAAAGATACACATGATTTAATACGTTTTCTTTTCAAGCCAACAATTTTTTCAAATGACAATTTGATGTTCTCCTTCGCGCTCAAATTTCTTTGGATTTGAGATTTGCTGCAATTAAATTTCTTTGCAAGATATCGCTGCGACAAATGTTCATCTTCGAAACACTTTATAACTTCAATCTTTTTTCCAGATCAAGCTCACTGTAATTTCGTTTACTCATTTTACTTTAATTTTTTTTCAAAAACGTATTACTTTATTGAAAATCAAAAACAATCACTTTTAACAAATCAATTGCACTGACTGAAGAACCTCTGTATGTAACCAACATAAAAAATTCTATCTACCGTTACTCGTGCTCAGTGTGACCATAGTGGAATATAATATTCCACTTGTGGAATATTTTAGAGCTGCAGAGAATATATTTGCTTTGAAAAATATTCGCATATAAAAGTGGAATATTTTTTCGCCGAAAAAATATTTAGATAATAATACTTATATTCTCTGTAAACTAGAATTATATGTGTACGTCCCTTCATGTTTATTTTATTACTTCCAAATCCAAAAATTCACAAAGTTTTGAGCTCTGGTAACACCTTATTTTACGTTTATATGTGTCTGAACTCTGAATTCTGAACAGAAATACCGAGCAAAGTAACCCATTGACAGATTTTTATTTTTCTTACGCAGCTGATTTCGATCTTCAAGAGTTTTAATATATATTTTTCTAAATACATATGTATGTATGTACATACAAAAAATGCACTGATTTTCGCAATTATAGTTTTAAGTTTTTTTTTTGTTTAATGGTAGTGATGTATGTACTATATTTTTGTTTATTTTATTTAGTATGTTTAGTATGTTTATCTAAGTTTAGTATGAATTAAACGTTTATTTGTTTTTAATAAAAAAGTATTACCAAGTGAAATATAAAAATATTGAAGTGGAATATAAATATTCCACTTTTCGGAGTGAGTGGAATATATTTGAGAGAAGCTAATGGTCACACTTGAGCCGTGCTACTCCAGTTTCATTTCCGATAACCACATTTTCCACATTGAGCTCTAATTTCTGCATTTCTATTGTATCTTTCCAAACCTTTACACTCTTTTGCATATTTCCTTCACTATTTGCAAACAGCAGTATCATTTACAAACGCATATGCCTGAAGATAAATAGGTTGTAGCTGTCTATAACCGACACTGAAGCTTTCTATCCTTTCTTGGCGTGGTCTTCCTATACTGCTTTGTCCCCCAGGGTTTGGTTCGAAGACTCTACGGGCCGAAGCGCTGGTGTCCTTTCGCTCTACGTGTCCTAGCCATCTCAAATGACTGATGCGTGTTTTTTTTACTAGGGCGATGTCGATGTACAGCTCGTATAGCTTGTCGTTGAATCTTCTCCTCCAAAGCCCGTCAAAGCAAACGGGACCGAATATTTTGTGAAGAATTTTTCTCTCGAAACGACTGAGATAAGGTTTATCGCTTTCAATAAAGTTAATGCTTCAACGCCATAAAGGAGGACTGGGATGATCAAGGTCTTATACCTACAGAGTCTCCTTAGTTATTCGGAATGGGGTTTACTACTCAATTGCCTTCTCAGCCCAAAGTAACAGCGATTGGCAAGAGTTATTCTTCGTTTTATTTCTGCTGAGAAGTAGTTTTCAGAATTGATAACAGAGCCAATGTAGACAAAGTCCCTTACTACCTCAAAGTTAATTGTTGACAGCATATACTTGGTTTTGCCATCGTTTACCTGTAAACCCATTTTGGCAGCTTCCATTTCAATACTACCGATCTCACCGGTGACAGCCCGCTGAGTTCTACTAATTTTGGTAATATCGTCGGCGTACGCTAGTAGTTGCACAGACTTTTGAAAGATTGTGCCTCCGCTGTTGGCCAGTGAGTTTCGCACAATTCTTTCAAGTATGATGTTAAAGAAATC
Source organism: Xylota sylvarum (assembly GCA_905220385.1). Classification (NCBI taxonomy): domain Eukaryota; kingdom Metazoa; phylum Arthropoda; class Insecta; order Diptera; family Syrphidae; genus Xylota; species Xylota sylvarum. The sequence goes on along the minus strand of LR999958.1, from coordinate 65,915,481 downwards.
ACATGACATCGTGTCACCTTGTCTTAATCCTTTTTTGACATCAAAGGTGAAATCGTTACCGGCCTTTATGTAGCAGAGAGAATTCTCCATCGTCATTTTGCACAATCTGACGAGTTTGACAGGGTTTGCTGAAACTAGACATGGCTCTGTATAGCTCGTTTCAATACATGCTGCCGTATATGGCCATAAAATTGATGAAAAAATGGTGGGTATCGGTTTGGACTTCTTGAGTTTTTTCCAAGATCTGCCGAAGTGTGAGGATTTGATCGATTGCGGCCTTTCCTGGTCTGAAACCACACTAATAGGGGCCAATCAGATTGTTGACGAAGGGTTTCAAACGTTCACGTTCACGTGTTGAAGAGACTGACACCTCTTTAAATGGGGCAATAGAGGGGTATCCTTTCTTGTGGATCGGGCAAACGGTGCTGAGATTCCATTCATCTGGCATACATTTATCTGACCAAATCTGAGAAATGAGTTGATGTGTGCTCTCTACCAGGTCATTTCCGGCTTTTTTGAGCAGCCTTACTGGATTTAAGCTTGGATATTGCTATCCTCGCTTCATTTTGGTCAGGTGGACGGAAGTTTCGGCTATCATCGTCGCCGTTATTCTGTCTGCAGAAGAAGTTTTTCCATATTCTCAGCACCGAATAGAGTCACATATTACCAGGTTTTCTTCTTTATCTCTAAAGGGTTCTGTACGCGTCTTCTTGGCTTGACACTTTCTTTTACTTGTTGGTAAAATACTCGTACATTATTCCTTGAATGTAATCTCTCAATATCATCAACCGCGCACTTCTCGTGTATTTTTTTTCTTCTTTTGGAGAAGTCGAGTGAACCTCGTCCTTCTTTGGCTGCAACAAGGTAGTGGTCCGAATCGATGTTCAATGCTCGAAAGGTAAGGACGTCCAGAATGCCTTACATCGATCGTAATCTGATCAATTTGATTGACTGTTTCATGATCAGGAGACCGCTATGTCCCCTTGTGTATATTGAAATGCGGAAACCATGTGCATCAATAAACCTAAGTCCGTTGCTAGACGTGGTGTCATGTAAGCTGTACTTACCAACTGTCCTACCAAATTTGTCCTTCTTTCTTATATTGGCGTTAAAATCGCTTAACTCGATTTTAACGTCTAACATAGGACATTGCTCATACGTCTTATCGAGGAGCGCGTAGAAACATTCTTTGCTGGCGTCGCATCCTTGTTTTCTGTGGGGCATTAGCGCATATTAAGCTTACGTAGCCGAATTTAGCCTTGGTGCAGATTGTCATAAGACGTTCGCTCACCTGTCGAAAGCTGAAGATTTCTTGCCTAAGTCTACCGCGTATGACAAATTCGCATCCGAATAAGCGCTGCTTCCGTTTTCTATAGCAATCACCGTAGTAAATGTCATGGAGGTGTAGAGTGAGAGCGCTTGTGCTTTCATATGTTCTCATCACTACCCTTTGACCACCGTTATTTGCAATTAAATCAGATACATACATATATTGAATTTAAAAAATTTCAAACTCGCGTAAAAGTGACAGAAAAAATTTTGTACTGTAGTTTAATAGGTTAAGTATTCATAAAATATCTCGAAATACAAAATTGATTGCAATATCAACCACTAACATGTTAAAACTATAAAATCCAAATCAACATCATAGTCTTGCTCCACTTTTTCATACGTGCTATGCTGGTGTCTGCCTTTCTTTGCTCAACGAAATCCGATATTCGTCGGCATAACCAAAACGTTCAATGGTTCTCAATAACATCGAACGTAAATTAGCAATGTAAAAACAATAAGCGTTGCAACGCGTAATACATTATACGTCAACGGTTCGACGCATACTTAACACAATTTATTAACAGCCCTCCAAAGTTGTGGCTAATGAACACTATAGATGTGCTTTAGCGTGTCGCAAGATACCATTGTCTGCAGATCTTTGGTATTTCTTCAGGAAAACATAACTAATAAAAAACAATAATAAAAAAAGAAAGGTCTGTGAAACTTTATGTTAATCGCCGACTTGGCTTTGTGTGCTTGTGTACCACCCATACTTCCAGATACTTATCTATTCAATTTCATGTTGTCGTCAGTTATGCCAACAATTCGTTATAAAATCATACATATTTGGGCGCATAGGAAGCACGATCGATCCATATTTTTTAATAGAAACAAATAATTATATTATGGACAGTGAATTTTAACTGTTGCTACCGGAAGTTAATTCCTTCACGGATTGCGTTCATATTGTGGGTTAATGTATGTAAGACTTTGAACTGACTACATTTATTATATGAAAAGGAGAAGTAATACCAACTTATGTACTACATGCATATACATTGTCGATTAATGCTTTGCCTTTGCCTAAATCCGAAAAATATGTAGAGCATGCGAATTAACCATTTGCAAAAAAAAAAACTATAAATTTGAATACTTAATTAAAACAAAGTATGCAAACTATTATATAATGTAGAGTCAACTTATTAGCCATGTATACGCATTCCAGCTTAGTTTCCGCCGGTGATGTACCTACATATGTATGTATGTATATCAACCTACCCGTAACGACATCCTCTTTGCATAAGACATATTCAACTGATATTATAGAAACTTGTTTACTAAATTAAGCCTGGCCTGTAGAAGGTATTAAGCCTTAAGGTTTCGGAGAAACAGTGATCACAACCATTTATTGTAACGACGTAAGGACAATGCTTTTCTGCTCTGAATATTCGTTCACGGTTTATACTATTAGTGTTTTCCCATATGAGCTGTTTCGCCATATTCGAATCCCAGGTCTACAAATATGGATTTCTAATACTGAGTCAGGGTGTTGGAATAGAGTTGGTGGCGGATGAACCCTTAATGGGCCAACGGCAGCGCACATATCCCCGAAGCGGAGTACTGACTCCGGAAAATCCGGCCTCTTGTCCTAGGGGTAAGAAAAGGAACTGGTCCTCCAGATTGGGGGTTATGCGTCGGGGTAACTTCCCTACCACGTAAAAAACTAGAAGTTACCAAGCAAGAACAAGCCTCGGATAAGGATGCTCCCACTGTTGACGACCCCAGCAAAAGAAATAATAACAACGAACTTCGGATCTGCACGTGGAATGTTCGAACCCTTAACCTTCCGTCCGCACACCTATTTTTTTTTTACACGTTCCTCACACTGGGATGTGGCATACCCCAATCATAAATATCAAAAAAAAGATGTGTTTTTGTGAAATTAAATTTTTATTTGTTTTTCATTTTCTTAGTACATCCAGATAGGGTTCAATATTCCACTCACATAAAAAAAAAAATATTTATTTAAGAAAAAAAATTGTTTAAAAATTAAATTGTAAAGGTAACGGCACGGTTTACAATTTTTTGTGGGGTATCCCAGTGTGAGGACGGAAGGTTAACAGACCGCATGCAGCCGAAGAATTATCAGAAGCCCTAGCCTAGCCCTATAAACTAGGCATCACCGCCGTCTAGGAACTCCGATGGGATGGGCACAAAAAAGGATGAAAAGCTGTGACGAACTATGGTAACTGCTATAGGGAACAGAAGCAGCGCTTATTCGGATGTGAATTCGGCATAAGCTGCAGACTTAGGCAAGAAATTCTAAGCTTCGACACGAGAGCGAAAGACTTATGACCATCCGCATCAAAGCTAAATTCGCCAACATGAGCCTTATCATCCCCCACAGAAGACAAGGACGACGCCACCAACGAATGTTTCTACGAGCTCCTCGACAAAACTTACGAGCAATGTCCTAAATATGACGTTAAAACGGTATTGGCGATTTTATCGCCAAGATAGGAAAGTAGGACATTTTTGGTAGGACGATTGGCAAGCACAGCCTCCACGACATCACGTACGGAAACGGACGCCGAAAAGCTGCAATCGCCAGAAAATGTACCGAATACATATCCCGAAATTTCGCTACGACTCCCTTGCCGCCAGTATCAAATGCCAAAGACCAATGCGAACGCTGTCAACATGCCATCAGAAACGCCACAACTGATGTGCTGGGTTTCACTTAACCCCCACCAAGAAACCCATGATTTGATGACGAATGCCGGTAAGCAAATGCGGCTAAACAAAAGTTATGCACAACGGCGCCGAAAAAAAGGACGAGGGCTGCCCGCGATCGAAGATATTGAGAGATTATAAACTTCCGTCCACCTGACCAAACCGAAGTGAGGATAGCAATATCCAAGCTCATTATTTTCCACGTTCCCAGTGTTTTTGTACTTAGTTATAATTTTGTGAACGGTTGATGGGCTCTTGTCCACAATTTTACTTATTTCGCGCTCCGACATGTTTTCTAAAAAGTGTTTAATTATGACTTCCTTTAAATCTAAGCTGAGCTCCCTTCCTCTTGGTGCCATTTTCTTAAATTACAAGTAATTTAACCCAAACTAAAAGAAATATTACTTTACAAGGATTAAAAATAAGAAAATATAATAAAATACCGAATATAACAGCAGACGTATTCACCAGTGTGAAATCAACCTCTAAATGCCTCTAGTGCTTACTTACGTTTGTGATATAAAAAATGTACCCAGCTGGAAAACTGTCGTCGACTACCAACGCTGAACAATTTTTACCGTTATTTTTGCTCAACAGGCAATGTACAGATGGTAGACATAACTCTGAATGTATAGTGGTGCCAATATTCTTAACAGGATTTCATTTATTTCAAATGAAATGCGGAAACGATGGGTGCTTACTTACTTTTGTGATTAACTGTATGTAATTGTTCATATTACGGTCGCGATCCCATTCACTTTCAGAAGGTCAGGATAAGCAAAAGAAATTAAGAAAACAATACACATAGAAGTATATAAGAAAGAGAGCTTGAGTGATAATATTCGACCAATACATAACAGTTATGTGTGCGGCTGGAATCGCAATTTAAACGATCCCAGTTATGAGAACAAAATGTTTTGTGGAGCGCCCTTGTAAATTATGAATTGAAATAATTATCAATAGGGTCTTCCATTTTTATTGATGTTTGTTTTTCTGCTTTTATAATATATAAAATAAAGCATAATATACAAACATATATACACACATGTATTTACATACAGTGGTGGTCAGAGAAATAGCAAACCCCATTCGGTTTAGGTCCGTTCTTACTCAAACAAGATTTATATGTATTTTTCCATTTATTTTAAATGTATTTGTGTCTATGTATTAACTTATCAGAATATAAAATAATATTTTCTGTACATAAGTTGCTACGGCAATAATTGAAAAAAATATATATTTCATAATAATACATCCGTACAGCAGTCTGCCAAACATTTGCAAGTTTTTTTTTTTCAAATACAATAATTTCATTTATTAATTGCTCTAAAGAAAGAATTTGAATGAAACCTTTAGTCAAAAGTGTTACTTACAATTTAATATTTAAAAAGAAACAAAGAAATCCCCAACATGTAGGTACTTTTGATATTTCGTAATCCATAAAAAAACGAAATCCATTTTGCACAGCTTCAAAGTGAATAATTGAAGCTGTGCAAAATATATAAACATTTTTGTTTTATATTTCAATATTTGGTCCAAAAACCATTGTTTCTAATAACTTCCGAACACCTTTTTGGCATGGAAGCAATAAAGGAGTTTTTTAACTCACAGGGAATTTGTTCCCACTCATCCTTTAAAGCTTCATAAAGAGCCTTATGCGAAGTAAACCGTTGCGCCTTTATCCGCTGTTTTAGGATACCCCATAAACACGTCTACGAACTGTGCTTGCTTCAATTCACAAGTTGAGGTCCTTAACTATTGCAGTTGAGGACCGGAAAGGATCTGACCGGATAATATTTTTTTCTTTTTTTATCAGTTTGCGTGTTTGTTTTTCGAGGACGACCACCAGAATGAAGCGTTGCAATTGACAAATTTTGTTGAAACTTTGTAGTTATCCGGGAAACAGTTCATTAGTGAATCTTGATTCGTTCAGCTATCTCTCTTTGCTTTGATCCGTTTTTAAAAGCCTCGATTACAAGCTCCTTTGTTCGGGAATCATACTTATTTCCAGCCATTTTACTGAAAACTGAATAAAAAAACTACCTATGAATATAATTTTTTTTGATAAAGAACACTATTTTATTAACCTGATGTGAATATCCTGGAAGTTAAAACGGAAATGAGGAACAAATAAAAAACTTGCATATGTTTTGCACAGCTCTATAGTTTGCAAGCTAACATTTTCTCCTGTAATAACAAACCTAACTGTACTTTAAATTAAATTTAAATTTTTTAAATATTATCTTTCTTTGTACAGTTAATCACACAAAACGTCAAGAGAAAAAAGAACTTGCAAATGTTTTGCACGCTACGTATGTTAATTAATTGCTCACATAAATAGCACACCACGTTTTAATACGTAAAAACTAATTTAAGCTACAATTTTACCATTTTCCCAAAAGCTATTGTTTGGTTGCCATACACTTAACCAGTTTCCGACATCGTTCATTGCGCGTGCTGTGTCAGATCCGTCGTGTGTTTTCCCATAAAACACTCAAACTTGATGATTTTTCGTCCTGAATCTTTTTCGCTATATCGTTCCATAGGTTCTCTATAGGGTTAAGATCAGGACTTTGTGGCGGCCATTATAAAATTTATTTTTTGGCTTGCAATCCATTGAATTTCAGACATTGCAGTATGTTTCGGGTCGTTATCTTGCATGAATATCTATGCAAGGGGCAGAAACTCGTTTCTCTTGTGGAGTTCTTTGCATATTTATTGCCGTACCAAGTGATGTATCCCCAAACCAATATGTTACCACCTCAGTATTTAATGGTTTTCATCGTGTATTAGCGGGTTGAATTCTTAATTTGGGGGACATCATACATACGTTTTTCCATCATATCCGATCCTATTAAATTTGGGCTCATGGCTCCACAAAACATTTTTCTGGAAAGAAAGTAGTTTGTTAACATGAATCCTTGCAAATCTTAATCTTTTCTCGGGCACAGCTGGTTTTTTTCTTGCGATGTGGCCATGTTGATTAGTTTCCATAAGACGGCATCGTACGGATATTTCAATATTATATTGATCCTTAATCTGGTTTTTGATTTCAGCAGATGTTAAGATCGGAACCTGTTAGGTAAGACGCTGCATTATTCTATCCTTATTCCCAGTGGTCTTTTTTGACGGTGGCTTTCGAATTTTATTAAATGTTGTTTCTTCCACTGCCATATGCTTTACAATATTTTTAGACGTTAGATATTGTCTCACCTTTACGTTTCATGCCTAGAATCACTTCTTGCTTTTCTGCGGCGCAGTGTTTTCCACGATCCATTATTTTTTGTCTAAATTTAATTTCCAGATCTTTCAAATACTTTAAATAGCTTAAAAATCAACTTACATCTATTAATTTTGCTCTAGCACAGTGCTCTAAAAATCACTTTAAATATACCTGTGCTATTTCTTTGAACAGCTTAACAGACCGTTTGACGCAGTGATGGTAACAAAAAACAATAATTTCCTACAGGCAAAGAACAAAATCCCTACTTTTCCCTACACACTCGTAAAATTTCTCCTACAAATCCCCTAAGTGAATTTTTGAAGGAAATTAAACTCAGATGCATTCATTAAATGAAAAGGGCTAAATTCCTTAAATTTGTTATTATAATTTTTTTTTGATGAATAAAAAAGCAACAAAAGCAACATAATAAAAAACAAAACAAATAGTGATTTAAAAAACAAATGGAGTGGAATTCATATTGCTCTAACAATGCTTAAACAAGTGATTAAATGGGCCTTATCTATAAATTAGACTTTAAATCTGGCTATTGTTAAAGCCCTAATAATAAATAATGTACTATTTTATGTACATATGTACATGTGTCAAATATTTACGAAATATGATCATCAAGATCTTTGGTTTTCATTTCATTAAACTGATTTGTATCACATTTAAAAAAAACGCAATTCAATTTTGCATCCTGCAAGTATGACCGAATAATGCAAATCGAACTGAGATTTTCATGACGTAAGTTTGTTTCTCTTTTTTGTTCCAGCATCTGTTACTACAGAAAAGAATCCTTTCCACGTTAACATTTGCGTGAGGAAGAGTCAGGATATATTTAGCGAGACAAAATATTACTTGTTTTAAACCAAAACTGTTCAACATCTAATTCAATTAAACTGCTTTTTTCCTTGTGTATAAAATTGTATTCTATTGATCTCCACTCTTGTGAAAGGTCATTTAAATTCAAAGAAAGTTTTTAAGTAAGAAGTTCGAATACCATTTTAGATTTGGCCCCCATGTAATCCTAATACAAGCTTCGGGTTTAAAAAACGAATTTCTTTAAAAAATTGACTCATTTTTTATGGGTAACCTTCTAAAGCGATAATATAAAAGTTTAAGCAATCAATTCTTATCTTATCTGCTGAGGTTTTTGGGATATTTTTTATTATTTCACCGCATTCTGGTCCAAAGTATATTTCTTCCATTTATAATCATACATATTTGAGTTTAATATATTTGAATTTAATTTAAGCTCCGATTTTTTAATAAAATTTAGTTCCAATTTAAAAAAGATTTTCACTGACTCACTATGCAGTTCATGAATTAAAGCTTTTTTTACTGAAAAAGTGCGTTTAAAGCATATTTGAGAAATAACAAATAAGCTTTATTAAATTGTTTTGTTAGCTCTATTAAAATTAATTCTGCTGATTTCAACTTGTCTGAGGTAGCAGTCTCTTTAAAATACTCTAAATGTATCTACATCCCAATTCTCTAAAATTCGCTTAATACATTTTTGGTGTGATAGCCATCTTTGCAAAATTTGCCTTTGCTTTTCATCTAACAAAACCTGGAACTCTTCCACTTGCAGACATCTTTTCGAACTCCCAGAAACGTAAGAGCCAATTTGTCGAAGCAGCTCTATGTAGGTAAAGCCTTGCAAGCCGTGCATTTTATTACAATCGCTCTTGGATTGTCAACAATTAAATGAATTATGCGGTCTAACCATGACGCTCGTTTCATCACTACACATGCCTAAATCATAATAAATTAAATAAAGAGTTATCCGAGCTACGTACAATTAATCAAAAACTATTGTTACCGATAATGTTGTTAAAGGGGATTCCATTAATTAAAATGAATTCTTTGAAATTCATGTACAGCAACCCTCCCACATACGCGAGGGATGCGTTCCAAAAAAACACCGCGTATGTCGAATTCGCGTATGTTGAGACTAGAAACTGTATGAAAATTTGTACATACTTACATACAGTCAGTCACGAAAGTCTACATACAGCGCTGAAAAGTGCTAAATTTGAATTGAATTTTTAGTTATTTTCTTGTTTTCTTTGAATTATTGTGAGGATCTGTTTTGTTTTGTTTTGAATCATGTTTTTAAACAATAATAATGTTATCTAATAAAAAACAAAATTGAAATTTTGTCTATAAATGAGGATTTAGCACTTTTCAGGTCTTGTTGTAAACTTTCGTGACTGATTGTATGTACATATAGAGATGCGTTCCAAGACACGCAATAAAAAACCTTAAAAACAATTCAACATAAGAGCCGTTCACACATCAAATTTTTCGTCCAATCTGCTTGAGGAGCGGATTGACGAAAACCATCCAACTAAAGTCAATTGCGTTCACACTGTCAAAATGTTCAGCAAATCGTTTGTCAAACCAGCAGCACAAGTCTTAGATAGAAATAGAAAACATGCATTTGGTGGACGTACTTGTACTGAAAACACTGAATGTAGGTAGAATTTTAGAAAAAGGGTATTTGGGTGAGCAAAGTCATAAAACTCATCCGACCTTCGAAATATCAATATAAATAAACATCTCGTGGACTCGTGCTGAAATCACTTGTTGTTGGTAAAATTTTAGAAGAAGGAAAAAAGGTCGGGCAGACCACTAGATATGTATGTATTTTAAATATGGTAGACGTACTGGTACCAGCAATCATCATAGATACAATTTTAGAAGATCAATGGATAATTGGATGCAAAAGCGTACGAAGTTATCTTCTGTTAACTTGCGCTAGCAACTGAGCTAGCTGAGGATTGGCGCAGAAACATATGAAAAATTGTTGCCGAAAGTTAAATCTTACATTGAAGATTAAAATACGGATATAAGAGATTTCATTTCACTCAATGAACGGTTGTCTGCTATATTGCGATTTCTGGATACTGGACGTATGTATGTAGCTCATCTGATTTGAGATTCAGTTCATACTTCATAAATGTACGTATGTACATACATGGCGATTTCAACTCCCAGCACTATTATAAACGAAATCACACATCTAATTACTTTTCAGAAATGAAATGTGTTCTGACCGGATAGATAAATATCAATAAAAACTTGAAAACATCCATAAGATATGATCCTTGCGTTCTTAGGGGAATTTTAAGTGCGGTGGACGTACTCATATACTCGTAGGTAGTCAAGTTGCACTCGCAGTAGCTAAAGTTGTAGAAGAAAAAGGATTCGAATTTCGGTCATAGAAAGGCCATAAAACCCATCCCACCACCCAAATTTCAAAATATTTTGAAATCCAACAGCTTGATGGCCTTCGGTTTCTTGAGTAAACATCATAAAAATGTTCCTCGAAATAGGTAGAATTTTTGAGGAGAAAATGAAAAAAAGGTCGAATTTGGGTAAAAACAGGAAAGTCATAAAACCCATTCGAGGTCCGAAACATGAAAAATGGTCTGAAATCCATCAAACAGATGGATGGAAAATCGTTTCTAGCGTCACACATCAAATTTAGAGTCATCATACAAATTTGACTAAAAATTTGATAGTGTGAACGGCCCTAGTTCTGCATGAAATTATAGATTTATGAACAGAGTTTATACCGATGTACCTACTGTAATGTTACAGTATATTTTGTGTTCATAAAAGTTTTAAAGTACATAATAGTATGGTAGACCTATTGAAAGCAGTTTACATTTATGAACTCAGTCGTACTTTTTTTGGCGTAGCTGTCATCAGCATGCTTTATCTTTAAATAGTGTTTTGTTGAGTCTGACTGCTGCAGAGGTAGAGGCTAATTCTCACAGAATGCTTTGTAGATTTAAAGATACACAAGACCATATGATATATGTATGTATGTATGTAGCTTAGTATGGGTTTAAATTTGAATAAAATCTGGTCTACTCTATGTTTTCAAAGAGATGCAGGTTCGGTGCCGTGACATAAGGCCATATTGCAAAGTATGACGCTTTCATAAAGTGACATGAAGCCATATTTTGGGGTATGGCTTTATGGCTTTATGTCGCTTTCAAATGGATTTTTAAAAACCTCGCACCCACTCCAAATCCTACAGTGACCCCAAGCAGGGGGGTTTCAGGGGGGCAGCATGCCCCCCATGCATTTCCCACTGTTACATTTATATACATATATCTAATATATCCACATTGCATAAACAGTAGAATATGTATGGGGGCCATGCTGCAACCCCCCTGCTTGGGGTTACTGTAGGATTTGGAGTGGGTGCGAGATTTTATTGGAAAAATAAAAAAAAAAAAACATATGGTCTTAAGTCTCAAATTTATATGGCCTTACGACGCTTTCACAAAGCGACATAAGGCCATACCCCGAAATATGGCTTCATGTCACTTTATGAAAGCGTCATAAGGCCATATTTTGAAATATGGCCTTATGTCACATGGCCTTATGTCACGGCACCTGCAGGTTCTCATGTTTGCCTTGTATCTTTTTGAGGTGTATAGAGTGTAATTCTCTGGAGTTCAATTTCTTCATCCGTGAATTTAAACTATGTATAACTGTGAAATTGCACAAATATTCCAGTTTAAAAGAATAAGATTGTGGAAATGCCCTGGTTTGAGACCAATTAATTATGTTATGCTCATCCTAAATCAATACTACGCAATTAATATAAGCATGCAGTCATGTGTAAGACGTAAAGGCAAATTGTTACAAAATCAGGTAAATAAATTGTTTGAGATATGAGTGTCTTCATAGTTTTTCAACACCCAATCTTGTACTTGGACCCGTTCTGTGACACTAAGCTGGTATGACGGTCGTAATCTTAAGCCATTATCAAATTGTGATGACAGCGAATGAAAACTTTCGGTCTATTTGATTTGACGAGGTAAAAGTGATATCTTTCTTTTGATTAAGAAAATCTTTAAATTAATCAAAATAAGCTATTGCCGGGGTATTTATATTTACATACATAATAATATATACACAGTCTTATTTGTATTCATTAGTTTTAATGTGTTTAAATTTAGTCAAGCGGTTTCCGTCTTCCGTAAACTGTGAAATGAAACAATTAGAATAAATATTCCAAACCTTTCAAACGAGTTAATCAAATCGTAGCGGTCGCTTGTAATCGTATTCCATTATTAAATCGATTATTAGAGCCGCATCGGGTACTCGCCCGAGGGGTGAACGGCTGCCAAAAATTATATTTTCTGATTACTTATTCAAAAGTGGTCTTTCCAAAAAAAGCGAAAGTGCGTTGTTCGCCTCTAACTACTATTCTCACGAATAAATAAATCTATTCAACAGCTTGTGGAAGGCTTTCAAAAGAATGGTGAATTGCAGAAATTTTTCACAGTTAAACGGAATTTTTCCATTCGAAGTACGTAGCCATTGTGTGAATCATGTGGCAAAAATTTTACAAACCAATTGAAATTCATTCGATATGCGAAATGAATCTTAAACGCTTTTGATTCACATTGGCCCTCTTTTTGGCACAACAAAAGATACAAAATGAACAAATCAAAAATCACGCGGCCAATGAAATTTTTCTGATCACGTTTTGAATTGGTTAAAAGGACGAATGTGTCTTTTTGTTTTTTTTTTTTTTGATAATAGATACGACGAGCGATATGGCCACATTGAGTAATAAGAAGTGGGCCCAAACCAATTAAAATTGTAAACAACAAATGAAATGTGATTTTTTTTCTGCTTTTCTACTATACAGTTACAAATTATTCTCGGCTATCTGGTTATGGCCAGTCTATGAGAAGCAAAAAAAAAAAAGTGGAGTAAAATAAAATAGAAAGTGACTTGGTGTACGCAGTCATGTGATCGTCGACGTCGTAGGGGGCGATTTGCCGCCTCTGAGATATGCGAGTAAGTACCTACTTGCGATTGGGTAACCACGACATCTAAGCGAAGTGGTCTGTGGCCTTTGAATTGATTTCAGCCATCTGAATTGCTATCTAGTTATGTTGCGACAAATGTGTTTGGATTTTTATGACCTATATTTTCTTTATGGAAATACATGCAGTAATAAAGTCGATCGATGAATAACTTGATGTTCGTTGGTTTTGCTGTGCTTCACGTTAACAAAAAGGCTTTACAGGAGCACAAGTTGGGATGAAATAAAACTTGGTTATGAAAGCGGATGCAAATTTTGTACCTATGTAGATATGTATAGGTTTTTTTTTTTGATAAAGGGATTAGTCTAGCTTATTAATCTTTCGCCATTTCTTTCAGACCTAATTGAAATGTGCAGGTAAAGCTACCATTAGTATTGGTGCTACTACACATTAGTATCAGCTCCAATCATGTGTCAGGACTTTCTGAAGCTACCTGAGCTCAATGAGACACTGAGTATCAAGTTATGAGATTGTGGCTGCAAACAATTATTTAGGAAAACAGGAGTATTGATTAGCAGAAGGCCACACTGAATATTATTTATCACTACATTGTATCACAAACTGTCATGAAGTATATACACGCAAGTATAGTAGGTCCATCTCAAAAGTACCTACCAAAAAGCAGCTCAAGTCACTAATAATTTGTCAAGCAATAAAATTCAGTTTCGTTTTTAAAAAAATTCCCACTTTCCAATGCATAATAAAAAGGCTGTAACTACTGCGAACTACTCATAATCGTAGTGTACTATGTGGTAGACCTGTGTCAATTGTGATTGATTCGATTTTTTCGACCCGTTCACCGTTCACGTACAAGTATTAGTGATTGTATTCATACATACAACCGCAAATCAATCAATCACAAAGTAAATACCTCAGACGGGTTCAGTTGCCTTGGTTTTTTAATTATGAACGAATAAAACAAGAATTTTGGCAAAAATGGAAAAAAAAAAGAAATTTGAATCATTGCATGACCATTCCATTCTAGTAATTTATTTTAATTATCTTTTTCGAATACACTCAATAGCACTAGTTCACTTTAAAGATGTCAATAGTCAAAAATGTTCAAGATCAGATGGGATATCTCCCTTCGCATTGAAGTAAGCTCCTTCACCTTTTATATTCAACCGACATCCTTCTGCATAGGTGCACGACTAGCCGATCCCTAAGCGCCTGTTTAGATGAGACGGAATCCGCTCGGTTTCAATTTCTGGTGGTTGAGTGGGGCGCGGTCTGTAAAACTGTCTGAACAGGAGCTAAGAAGAACCCGAAAAAGTCCCTAACTACCTTAAAGTTATAGCTATCTTTTGTAACGTTCTGTTCGATTCGTCAGTGTTGTCTGTCCCTTCTTGGCCCTCATTCACAACTAAACTCATTTTTGTCGCTTCTATTCTAATATGTACTTGCAAATGCATCAGTGACAGGTTACTGTGTTCTGCCGATGAAGTTAATGTCATCAGCGTATGTAAGTAATTGCACAGACTTTTGGAAAATTGTGCCTCTGGTGTAGGCTTGCGAGTTTCATAAAATTTTCTCAAGTATGATGTTAAAGAAGTCACATGATAGCACATCACCTTGCTCCTTTATGGACCAGCGAGCGTTCTTCATCATCATTACCTAAAGCCTAAAACCGCACTGATAGGGACCAATCAGCTCGTTGACGAATGGTTCCAGGCGCATATTGACAGGATCTTGTATGCAATGTTAAGAAGACTGATGCCTCTATAGTCGGCGCAGTTTAGAGGGTCTCCTTTCTTGTGGATCAGGCAAACGATGCTGAGGTTCCATTCATTAGACATACACTCTTCCGCACAAATCTTGGAAATGAGTTTCATAGGACTTCTCGAGAGGTTCAAGGATACGCGATCGGCAAAGATTCTGGCGGTTTGTTGCGATTACGGCCGTACCACGTTAAATCTATCGGGTAGTAATCCGTGTCTATGTTGGCTGGTTGGAATGTTCGGACATCTAAAATATTGCCGGAGTACCTTACGGCAGTCGCAACATGATCAATTTGGTTAACGGTTTGATGATCTGGTGACCATACGCAAACTACGGCTCCCAGCCATACAATCAGGTCTAAAGAGTGGTAGTAATGCATCGGTGGACGTGTGATGTCCAGGAAGATTCTGATATCCAGAGTACTATTCCATTCATTGCTCCGGTCTGGCTGGGAGCATTTATACTGAAGGAGACAAAAAGAAAGGTCTACAAAATGCGGTATTTGAGCAATCTCGGATGCAGCAACCAGTGTTTTAGCGATTATGGTCGCCATCAACATTCTGGTCAAAGAGACTCAAAGAGTTTACCTTAGACGAATCGATAAGTGACCAGTGTCATCCGGAGAGTTAAATCAGCAGAAAGATCAACATTTGTAGCACTGTGGAAAGTCAGGTTGGATAAGATGACAGATGGACCCGCAAGCTGATTCCCACGATCGAGGTCTGGACGAAGATATCGCACGGGGACTGCAACTACCGATTTACGCAATTCACCTTTCTGCTCAGAATGTCTAGATGAAAAGGATGATGTAGAGCACGTAATGTCTCATTGCAGACGCGTCGTAGAGGCAAGAATGAACTTACAAATCTTGGAGCTTTTCAATAAGTTATATCGCAAAATCAGGGAACGACTGGGTGGACACCTGGTGAAGGGTGTAGAATCCTGAATGCTGATAGCCCGGACTGTAAGTATCATTGGAATCTCCATACCAATTGACACATTTAAAAAAAAATATATATGTATATATGTATAGATACATATTTAGATACACACCGCGTAGCCGTGCCTTTTGTACTTGCATGTGAGGACAAACGCCGTCAGTTGTAATGGAAGAGATCTCCCATAATGTAAAATATTTTTAACCCGCGAAGTTTTAGGGTGACTTGCTAGTCATTACACTAATTTTCACCAAAATTGAGGTGAAGTTTATTCCCATGTGAACTAAATTCCCGTGAAATTATTTCCATGTACCGTGAAAAAAGAGATTATAAAACCACAAAGGGATATACAAATATGTACCTACATATTTAAAAAAACAAATGTTTGGCGCGACAGTAGCTTCTGACAACCATTCGTGTTGTGAGTGTTATATTTTTAACACAAATGGAAGGGGCCTACTTTTTAATGCCGTATTCGATTTCTGAAGGGCAATTTGTTATAATAAGAAGCTTTTCATTGGAAGTTATACTCTCGGATGTTTGTCAGACGCTTGCGAGAGGTGGAGGCGTGAAATAACTTTTAAGTGTTGTTTGGGGATCGAATCTCGACCCTTCTCTAAGTAGTGCAACGCACTAACCACTTGAGCCATGGCGCCCACGATATACATCTCAAATTTTGTAAGACATGTTGATTATCCTCCCAAAAATTTTCTCATTTGCGAAGACTTAAATATGTCCCGATGCATCGCGATGGGGTGGAAAAACTTATGTCTTCTGAAGAAATTCGTTGGCATGACATCAGCCTATATTTGAAAGCAATATCAAAGTCGTGTATGTTTTGGAGACCAGTCTCGTCCTTTATTTTACTAGTAATTAGCCACTCATAAATCAAGACAATTGTTTTCTTTTTCTTTCTATTCATACATTCGTATAACTATTTGTATTCATAAATGCTATATTCAAAGTCAAAGTTGCAACATTACGACATTCAAAATGCGTGTTCAAAAGTCATAAACCAATTGTTTACAAGCAAATAAATAGATAAGCAGATATATAAATAAACACCTCATTGTTTTCCACTGCCACAGGGTTAAGATGCGGATGCGATCAATACCTTCGTCAATGACGGATATTGTGAGAAGAAGCATTAATTGTTCATTCAGTTTCTTGATGAAGATATTAAAATAAGTTAATAAATTAAAAGTAGGAGTAAACACGTTAGTGCAATCAATCGTGGCGATCACATTCTAAATCTGGTAAGCCGATAACTGCAAAGAATAAATGTCAAATAAAATTTCAATTAAGATCCATTGGCAGATATTTCTCAGCTCAAGTTCGTATTTTAATTATGTTTTTGCAATACGACAACGGCACCGCTATTGATACTGCTCAGTGATAACTGGTAGTGTATCCGAAGTGTGGTGAGACTGTTAGATCACTTCGGTGTCAGATAATTGCATAGTTTCTAGAGAATTAATATGTTTGTCTTGGCGTTGAGGTTATTTCAGTGTTATTGCTTGCGCATGCTTGCATTGTTTTGAAATTTACTTTTAATTATACGGTACAATGTTGTGTTAACAATTATTTAATTGGTTATAATTTTCTTTATTGTCTGAGGGTCGAATTAAGCGGCTGAGAAGAACTTATAAGCGCCAGCGAGTAAAAATTAAAGAAAATTGATGTGAAAAGTTACGCTCCATTTGGAATTGGTACCAGTTATGTACATATATACTTAATCCTTTATATTGGAGTTACAACTGAAAGAATAAGTACGTTTCTTCTTTAAAAAATATTGATACTGTCCAGTTACACAATATCAGAGCACACAGAGGTGTTCAACGCCTCGATGAAAGTACAGAAAGCATCGAGTTCCCAACCTTTTCCAATGTTAGGTTAGGTTATATAGTACCGTACCAAGATATCTTTGGTGATCCGAGAGAAAAAGCTCCACTCCAGCAAGCTTTGGCAATTTGAAGGGTAGTTTCTTGTATTTCCTGCTAAAGAGTACTAAATCTACATATATTTTGCAGGTTTACATGAAGTCCACACTCTTCAGCTTATTTTCCGAGCTTATTAAGTGCATAAGCAGTGTCGCTAAACGTTGTGTTGCATAGACCCTTAAGTATATCGTCTATGATAACAACCCCAACCCAAACCTTTTCCAATGTTAAGGATCACTTTAATAATAAACACTTTTAAATTTGATTAACTCTTTATTAGACTTATTTTTTAAGACTTTACATGGACAGAGTTTTACAGAAACTAAAAACTAACTAAACGCTTGAGTCGGAAGGAAAGCCCAGTTGCATTGCTGAGTTGGCACCTGTTGGAGTTAGAGTATTGACCAACGAACGGATGTACGGCAATCACAATTGACCCACTTCCAACAAGTGCTTATTGATACTTTTCTGAAATCCAGGCATTGACCATCCAAAGAAGTGCAACACGCAGTTTATTCTTTAATCTT
Source organism: Xylota sylvarum (assembly GCA_905220385.1). NCBI lineage: Eukaryota > Metazoa > Arthropoda > Insecta > Diptera > Syrphidae > Xylota > Xylota sylvarum. Next base: position 65,897,265 of record LR999958.1, on the reverse strand, counting down.
TTAATCATATAACCCACTCGAACTTTCCACCCACTTTCAACGATGCTTACTGGTATTAAGGTTTTTTCAAAATTTTCGTCTTCGACTACAAAAACTCGATCGATTCATCACCGTGTTAAACAGGGGTAAAACTCAAGTCTGTGGCTAGGATTCAGATACCCAACAGGGTGAGACCGAGTTTCCGTTTTGCTCTCGAACTGCCTGACTTAGCCAATTTCCTCTATCAAATACCAAAACCCTGATTAACCTTTATCACTCAGGTAACATGTGTTCACCTTCTCCTTTATCTTAACTCACTTACTCATTTTTGGTAATGAGATTATCAACGAACTGTCGGCTATACTTACTTACTTACTTACACTTAGGTGGCGCTACAGTTCGGGGTAAACCTGACAGTGGCAACTCAGGTTATTGACAGAGGGGTTCAGACGTTCACACGATACGGCAGATAAAATTTTTGTATGCGATGCTTAGTTTCTTACAAACTTTAAATTTAACTTTTTTTTCAAACTACAACAAAAGTAGAACTTCTTAGGACAGCAATAACTGACAGGTTTCAGGATATCTGTCTTCGTGGTGAGCAGGCCATACATGTGTTACTAAAGCTCTTCCGGAGTTTTTTTTGTTTTGTGTCTGCCTACAGAATTCCAATGCTGATAGAGTAAATACTGATTCCGGCAATCACTCGTGCTCTGATCATGGTATTTAAATTACGAAGGCAGAAATTACTTTATTAGAACCAACTCAAGAAGTCTACCACTGGATTATAAAAACAGTCAGAAAATGAAGTACGGAACGATCAACGCAGATTGTGACATACAAATGTAGATACTTTCATAGTGCAAGAATCCAAAACTCTAATTGAAGTAAGAGTTTTAACAATCAGCCCAGAAGATTTTTATATTAGAAACCATGTCGGTTGATCTGCCTTAAACTACAGTTTAAGAATGATTGCCTGTACTTGTTAATGTCTTTTCCGAAGACCAATTTATTTGAAAAGCTTTTTCAGGTACATATGTAAGTTATACTCTCGGATGTTTGTCAGACGCTAGCGAGAAGTGGGACCAACATCGAGTTACCCCTCAGGAGTGTGTCGTACTTAACGATGCAAGATCCTTCAAAAAAGTCTATGTTCAAGCACTTAACTCATGTGCATAGATAATAAATCGTTCAGCCATCACGCTAAGTGAAGGATCACCGTTTATAAAATACAGTATTTCCAATGGACACTAAACATCGAACAATTTTCTTTTGTATTGAAAATTAAGACAACTTGCAGTATAAAATTAAAGTAGGAAGCTATACCCATTTCCGTGTATCGTGACGAACATCATTCAAGGCAATTATACTTTTGTGCACGGGAACGGAATAATTACCGCGAAAAGCAATTCTGTTTTACTAATAAGTGGGTGCTGAACACAACACTATTGTATAAGTTTTATGCAGACCTACTGACATTAACTTCCTCCGTTGGCTGGACTTTACTTTGCAGAAGGTATTAAGAGACTTTGCATATTTATAAATAATATATACCACGTGTCCTTCCTACACACGTCCTTGATAGTATACTGTAATAATTTTTTTTGAAATCCATATTACATTACACTTAGTCATAAATTAATTAGATTCAATTATGAAATAAGCGGATAATAAAAAAGTTCCGTGCTGGTCATGGGCCTGATTGAATTATTTATCGCCATTTGTAAGACTAATAGTTTACAGACGTAATAAATGATACAAACCAGTAGATGAGAATTCACAAAGCGGAAATCATTTCGTCACAGTCCACTGCAGATATGAAATTTATTAATTAGTCATACGAATAAGTAAACAAATATATATGTGAACATAGTATTCATTAATACTTCACCTAAGATTAAGTCAGTAGTGCAGGAGCTTGGTTAATTGGAGTTAAGCAAGCACATGCTTGCACAGTCTCTAGAGTGTAGTCATTCAAAACAGATCTTCCTGGATGTGAGAAATTCGTGGCTTTCTTCCCATCTCTTATGCCAATTTTCCTGGTAACCTGCTGAGTTATGTTTGTAAATGTAGGTTTAGGTTTATGCTAGAGAAAGGAACTTACATCAATGAATAAATGTTGTGATGCCATTAATCGCACCATTTGGCATCGCCCGGACCTAATTAAAACCAACCGGAGCTATCGATAAAGCGAAGGATGATCGTGGCGCCTGCCTACTGACTGTAGTTTGCCTAGGATGTTAAAGAAGTGAGCTTCTAGATGCAGTAGTTTTTTTAGAATAATGCTGGGCTCGTACATAGGAGGTGGAAAATGATCTCCTCATCCATACAGCTTCTGTAGAAGTCATGTGAAAAGCGACCCAGCCTTTTGGAATGTTGGCCACAGCATCCAGTAAGAACATCGATGACGTGGCTGATCTGTGATCGCTTCAACACAACCCACTCACCACTATATTTCAGATCAAACCTGGTCCAGATTGCCATGATTTCCACCTGAGAAGTGCTGCAACGATCTGAGAGGCGGAAAAGGATGCTCAGATTGGGCTTATCTCGGCAGTCTTGCAGCCTTCCATGTAGAAGTGAACTGAACTGCCCTCAGGAGAGGGAGCAGTGACTCATGCGCTTCGGTCAGGGATGCTCATACAGAAGTTTTGGTCGGCGGGGTGTATTCGGTTTCTTCTAGGGTAAAATTGAAGAGATCAATGATCGAGGAGTGGCCCTATTGAGAGCTAGACCACTGTAAGGAAGCTCTGAGTCGGATACCCGCACTCCCGCTTGTCAAGAATATCTAAGGGGAACAGGTGAACCATAATATTTAGCGCCGCTGAGGGAAAAGTTATCTCAGTGTACCACTGATGCATATCTTTGCATGCAGATCTTTGCACCTTAGATAGGAGATGGAGGTGAGTAGCCCTATTAAATGCCGAGCCCCAGATGATCACGCCAATACAGTAGTATGGGCCTGATAACGAACTTGTACATCATGCTTTTGATGAGAAATTAAAAACCCCAGCTCCTACGTATGGCCTTTTTACAGGAGTATAGTAATATAGCCAGTCATTTTCTTTACGCATTCAAGTAGATGGGTTTCCTTGTTTAGGTTCCTATCCAAAATGAGATTCAAGTATTTTGCATCATCTATAAAGGATAAAGGAGGAACTGGTGCCATTAAACCTGGGAGGGTCAATAAGAGGAATTTTATATTTCCTCGTAGTAAGGACAAGTTCTGTTTTGAGGGGGTTAACACCTTGTCCTCATTTTGAGGCCAATCTGGTAAGCCCTTTATTTTTCCGTTGAGATACCATTACCATGGCATCATCCGAACCTGATGACAAGAGGTCATCCTCAAGAGAAAGGCCAGTAGGATCACTATCCATCACCGTGTCCGTCAACTCAAAGTCGATCCCCATGAAGATGGTATAGGTGATAAAGGACTAAAGGGAACTGGTTTTTCAGTGGTGCCGTCCATTGATAAGGTGTCGAGAAATGGAGCCGCGGCGGTGGATGAAGAGAGGGAGCCGATTCATTGTCAGCTTCAGTCAGTGCTGCAGAAGATTCCCTCTCCCGCTCTTTTTGGTCGCTCTTATAAACACTGAGGGCAATAGCCGAGGGTAATAACCGAACCCATAGTTAATTGTCCTTTTAGCAGCGGCCAAAGATTCGTCATTGATGACAATAAAGTCTCACGGTAGTCTCCTTTCGGCTCATCCATTTTAGGAATCTTTCAATGTTGGGTGGGATAACCTTGTGATCCGCAGGCTTAGCCGGAATCATGGTCAATTAGGAATACATTCCTTTACCACGACCTCCGACCGTGAACCTGGCCACAGCTCTTCCAAGTCAGAGACAACAGTCTTACAAAGATCTTGAGATTTTTGATCGGCGCAACCGATGAGTTTGACGTGCCCTTGATACCGGCAGTTGACTCTATTAAAAAGGAAATGCGATGTTTCTTAAACGAACTCAAAAATGTGACTAACTCTATTTCTTATTTCCAATAAGTACATGGTATACATACATATGTTCATACAAAGCTCAGTTAAATAATCCAAGTTGTTGAAAGCAGCTGGAGGTGACTTGGTGAAGAACATACACAAACTCATCTCTAATGTGGTCAAGCCAGTGTATACCTGATAAATGGATTCTCAGCATCGTTTGCCCGATCCAAAAGAAACGAGATCCCCGGAATTGCGCTAACTACAGAGGTATTATTCTCCTTAACATCGCGTGCAAGATCATATCTGCCATACTGCCTGAAATCCTTGGTCAACGCCCTGATCCACAGTCGATCAAATTTTCACACTTCGACAGATCCTGGATAAACCCAAGAAGTCTAAATCGATACCGACCATCTTTTCATCGATTTGAAGACCGCATATGACAACATTTATAGAGACGAGCTATGCAGAGCCATGTCTATGTTTTGGCAACCCTGCCAAACTCGTTTGCTTATGCAGTATTACGATGGATATCACTCGCTACTCCGTCAAGTTCGGTAACGATCTCGCCGAGACTTTTATTGTCAACAAAAGGATGTAGACAAGGTGATGCACTGTCCCGTGATTTTCTTAACATCATACCTGAAAGGATTGTGCGAAACTCACAAGCCGTACGCGTACCGTAGGCGTACGCTGACGACATTGACATTATTGGTAGAACACAGCGGGCTGTCATCGGCGTGTTCACTATTATATTAAAACGGAAGCTGCCAAAATGGGTCTAGGGATATATGAGGGCAAAACAAGAACACAACATCGACACATCGACAGCTATAACTTTGAGGTAGTAAAGGAATTTGTCTACCTCGCCTCTGCTATAAATTTTGAAAACAATATCTTAGCAGAAATTAAACGAAGAATAAATCTTGCCAATCGCTGTTTCTTTGGACTGAGAAGGCAATTGAGTAGTAGAGCTCTATCCAGTACAAGGACACTCTGTATAAGACCTTGATAATCCTAGTCTTGCTTTATGGCGCTGAAGCTTGAACTCTATTTAAAGCAGATGAAGAAATCCTCGGTCGCTTCGAGACAAAGATTCTTTATACAATTTTCGGTCCCATTTACGTTGACAGCAGACAGAACCGGGCTAAATGGAGATGCTTGTTAGTAGACGCCCAGGTTCACCCCGAACTGTAGCGCCTCCTAAGTAAGTAAGTAAGTATATCAAATATTTAAGACTCAATATAAATACCTATATATGACTGCGGGCGCTGCTCCCAACATGGCTAATATTGTCGGTGTTTTGGCGATTGATGTTGGTCCTGAGGTCGTTTAAAGTCTTTAGCTTATTGACATAGATCATGGACTTGATATAGCCACAAAGAAGTAGTTCCTTAGGCGTTTAGAGAAACCACTATCCCAAATAAGTCGATTGTTTGGCCAGTTGTGTAGCAAGTGGCATCGTCGTCTTGGTGAAACCAATATGGTTCTAGTTATCCTCTTCCAATTTACCCGAAAAATATTCTATCGACATGGTCCGGTAGCGATCTCCATTGACTGTGACTGTATTTGTCAGCATCATTTATGTAGAAGCATGAGCCAAATATGACCACTCCAGCATAAAACCCGCACCAAAAAATATATTTTTCTGGGTGTAATGGGACTTTGTAAATAGTTTGGAGTTACTGACCTGCCCAAATGCGACAATTTTGCTTAGTAACGAAGCCGTTGAGCCAGAAATGGGTTTCATCACTGAGAATAGTTTAACGATGAATGAGCTTATTTAGGGTACAATCTGTCAAGTTACATAAGTATTTATGTCGCCGCTGATGGTCGTACGGTTTCAGTTCTTGGGTTAAAGTGATCTTTGAGGGATGCAGATGCAAGTGCTTGCGGAAAAAAATACGCTCCAAACTTGTCACATATTTTCGGCATCCCTTGAGTTTCTTTATTTGGTTGGTATGAAGTGCATATGCTGAGACGAGTACGACGGTGGAATTAGACCATTTAAAAAATTTTAATAATTTGCAAACGTTGTTGAAGCATGTACTTTTTCATGGTAAGCGAGTTGAAACGTCAAAACCCGAGAAATGGGGACCACAATTGAAAAAGTCTTTAAAACTACCCACGGAACCAACAATGTGGTACAAACATAGCATAACATACCCACTACCGAATTTTGGATTTATGACTTAATATACCAAAACTTGGCCGAAGTGCATTATGGTCTAGACTTAAGTCTGTGGGCCTGTTTTGCTTTCTTTCATGGAGTTTACAGTTAGTAGCTTACCAAGGACATTTCTTGTGCCGATTAATAATCATTATTTGGCATTTCATGGAAATATCAGACCATTACCAGCCTGAATATCGAGTATTATGAAAGACATCAAGCATAACCTGCAATTAGAACAGAATCCTCAAGGCAGCAAAAATACTTATTTCAAATAATTCCACCTTTTAAACACCAGGTAAGATTGAAGGCATCCGCAGTGGCGCTTATAAAACTTCTACTTAAACTTGATCAACTACTTACTGCCAACGGACAAAAACATAAATCTAATTTAGACTCAAAGAAACTTGTTTTAATTTAATTTTCATATTTCATGGATTAGGTTCGTTAAGAACGTTCCATTGAATAGATGTGTACTCGCCACAAATTGCACCATTTAATGCAAATTAAGTCTAGTCAGTAAGCTAAACCCTGTTTCCCGATTTATCTTTGTCGTCTATCAACTTTACGATTATCTATAAAGTATGGTTGGTACTTTAAATGCAACCATTTAATAAAAGTTTATGTTAAAATAAGTAAAAGTATGAAGGTCAGTTTGTCTAAGGTGTAGCATATAATCGGTAGTCATTAAAATTATTCAACGGAACAAAATGTTGTTGCTCAGCCCTAGAACGAGGCGTATATGTAAATGTAGAACCTTTCTTTTATAAAACGGAACAGAAATGTACTATGTTCGGAAGCCACAATTAGCCCGATCCTAATGTGTGATACTAATGGCGCCGGGTTGTTAGCATCTTAATTTGACTTAACACGGCCCAAAGTCTTAAATATAAGTGATGCATTCTCAGGGATAGAAAACTTTTCTGTGTATATTCTAGTAAAGTCCGATTGGTATTAATGATCTTGGACTTTGGAAAGGCACTTCCAAATTAATTAGACCAAAATCGAGAACTTCAATGGATTCAACTTCCACTCTGTCACCTCAGACTTCAGACAGCGACTTCTGGTATCTTTCAGTGTCAAGAACGTTAGTATTAATCTGAATTCATCTGTATTTATAGGTGTAGCGTAGTTTTCGTTTCGGATCTTGGCAAATGGGACACAATATAATGCGTTCTATTTTCACTGCGTTTCAAATTACAGCCCGTCGAAGTGGTACACCTCCGATTTGGAGGTATAACCACTTTAAATTGTATAACTTGAACTATAATAGCTATATGTTGCGCTATATACATTGAGGGACAATTTAGTAGCGCACAAATATTTCAAAATTGTGAAAATTTGTTATTCCAATTTTTTACTTAGAATGATTTTTTCTCAAAACTTTGACCTAATAGAAATTCTTCTTCTCCTAAATTAAATTTATATCTTTGACGTATTTTCTATAAAATATGGTTTCAAATTACTTTTACAAGTACGATTATCAGAAGTTGTAGTAAAATCCATTTTTTGTTAGAACAAAATGGTGAAAAAAAAGTAACTGTACTAAGATGAAAATAATAAATTAATTCCGGTCCGGAATTCTGGTTAAATCTGACCGAAATCTCTTTACTTTGACCGGAGAAAAATTCAAAATCCGGTCAAACCGATTTTTGACCGAAACCAAAAAATTATTTAACCGAAAACTTGTTTTTTGACCGAAAAATTATATTGTGCATCCGAAGAAATATTTCGTTCAGTTGAAGGAAACTAAATCACACTTAACGACCATGCCCTGCAAAGGTTGGAACCAAAACCAATTCTAGTGCGCAAATTCATTAAAAAACTACAGTCAAGTCCAAAGGCTCACGGACAATAACAGGAGACCATGCAAGAAAGACCATGGAAACGAAATTATTAATTAAAATTTTTGCATTGAGAACGCTTAAGGGATTGAATATAAACATACAGAGAAGGTACAATCCGCCTGGACCGAATTGTATAACACCCTATCCTTCTACCTATCCAGCCCTTAAAACGTGGGGGTTGCTGTATATGGCCGACGATAACTTCGATTTTTTAAAGGATGTTACATGTGAAAATCGTTTTTTCAATGATAACGCACCCAAAACGTAAGCGTGGCCAAAACTGACGTATGGGTGAATTGTAGCTAATCTGAATGTCTAAATATTTGGTGTTAAAAAAATTTTTCGATCTCATGTAAAATACTGAAGTTATGAAAAGTGGGCGGACTTCAAAAATGTTTACACTTGTACTGTTTCTCTTTCTTAAAAGCCCAGATATGAAATGGCATCCTCTTGGCTCAACATTATAGGGTCTATCTCGCTTATTTCTCTATTGCACAAATTATGTACATTTGTTTCAGACTCCATGTATACTACATAATTTTAGGATTGGATATGAAAATGGTTATCCAAATGATCAGAGACCGATGAAGATGATGATCCTATTTTTTATTTATTTCTAAATGCATGTTGAAATCGGGCTTAGTTGTTGTGATAACAAAAATGAGCTCTGGATGAATTTGATTGAATGAAATATCGTTTTTTTAATACTTATTAGATTTAAGAATATTTTGAATGACTAAAATAAATTATTTAAAAAAAAAAAAAAAACTTTGCACTAATCTGAGCTGTTTTAATAAACTGTTGTTTTTTGACCGGATTCACATTTTTTTAGTGGTAACACTACCAAAAAGTGAAGTGATACAAAATGTGCCGTGTCATGAGGCCAATATCTAGCATTTTCCATTATAACACTTTCATAACGCGACTTTAGGCCAATTCCTCTTCATGTCACTTTGCATTTCATATCTAATTGCGCTTACCTGATTAGTATAACGATTCATTTACCATTCTCAGAAGTTTAAAATTATTTAAGACTTGACAAAATGATAGTCACGGCACCGATACAAACAACTCTAGAAATTAAGTTAATAAAGTGAAGTGTTTTGCCTTTTTCCGAAGTAAATCAAAAAAGGGAAGTTAAATCACTTCGATAGTAGTGAAAGTGGCTGCCCTGCCTGTAAGTACGTAAATGTAATTTTTCCGGTAATGACGAAGCGCAATTCACTAGAGATGAATTTGCACCATTAAACAGCGCTTTGTTCAGTACCGATTTTTTGACAAAAATCTTCAAAAAACAAGTTGCAAATTTTAGAATTATGGATCGTTATCACAAGACAGACTATTATTCTTTAGTATTTTTTAATTGTAGTCAACAGCTAAGACAAATACTGCATTGAAAGTTGAGTGATTGTGTCGTAGACAAAGTTATTAGAGTTATGTAGTGCAATGAAAAAGACTGTACTTCTAGTGAAGAACAGGAAGTGAATGATTTTGTTAAAGAAAACAAAAAGGAATAAACATGTGCGCAATAAAAATAGAATCTATTTGACATCTTTGTGTTGACAGCGCAGAGTACAAGATGGCGTGCAATGCATTGGGTTGAGTTGAGTTGATTTATGGTTACTTTACATCGCAGGGGGACATTAAAGTGTGCATTCTTAACAAAAATGCGTTCGATTAGCCTAAGTTTACTCTTCTTACATTTGTATTGTTTGTTTTAAAACTAATTGCTTTTTGAGAGTTTAATCAATGGAGAATAATAATAAAGCATGTACTAACTACTTCAGTAGAATTTTTTTTGTTGCACTGCTTCAGTTTTTTACAAGAAAAAAAAAGAACAAAGAACAAAATATAAATTGATTTCCTTTTTATTGCCTAAGTGTCGATCTGTGTGCGCCCTTTAGAAATGCCAATTTTTTTAAAGTATGGCATAAAGCAGCGAAGGGAACTAGGTCAAATGAAATCCATGAATAAAAATATTGTCCATGAATAAAATGTTTTCATGTATTACGATGTATTAAAGTATTTACTCTGAGGAAGATAAATGAGATTTATTATAAAACATACAGAAAAGCTACAATCCGTCTGGAACGGATCGTATGATACCCTATCCTCCTCTCTATAAAGTGGGCGTGGCCAAATTGTATTTTGTACTCAAATATAGCTATAATGTCGAACATTTGAGGATGTTACATGTAAAATTTTATCAAAATCGGTTTTTTTATGATAACGCCCCCAAAAAGTGGGCGTGGCCAAAACTGTTCTATGGCTGAATTGTAGGGAATCTAAATACCCAAATATTTGGTCTTAACAAAATTTTTCGGTTTCATATAATTTAGTGAAGTTATAAAAAAGTAGGCGTGGCAGTGGGCGGATGTAAAAAAAATTTACACTTGTACTGTATCTTTTTCTTGGAAGCCCAGATATGAAATTTCAGCGTCCTAGTTAAAAATTTAAGGCCCAAAACTCGGTTTTGTAATGAAAACGCCCCCAAAAAGTGGGCGTGGCCAAAACTTTTGTATGGGTGGATTGTAGGGAATCTGAATGCCTAAATATTTGGTTTTAACAAAATTTTTCGGTTTCATATAATTTAGTGAAGTTATGAAAAAGTGTACTTGTACTGTATCTTTTTCTCAGAAGCCCAGATATGAAATTTCATCGTCCTAGCTCAAAATTTAAGGCCCAAAAAGCGGTGACATACGGACGGACGGACGGACGGACGGACGGACGGACGGACGGACGGACGGTCATCGCTCAATCGATTTCGCTATTGATGCTGATCACGAATATATATACTTTATAGGGTCTATCTCGATTATTTCTCTATGTTACAAACTATGTGTCAAACTTAATATACCCTTAGGATAGGGTATAAAAAAGTAGAATAAAAGCTGACTCGCTAAGGGTTTCGAATCACCTTCAGGTTTGGAATGATGTTGATGGGAACATTGTTTGGAAAATCCCGAATTTAGTGCCATGATTATTGGAATCGACAAAGAGCTTATTGAACAATTTTCAATTATCCTAATAACGCTGTCAAGTGGTTTTGATATTCAACTTGACAAATTTGCGAAATTTTACCAAATACTATACCTAAGGCTTCCGACGAGTGTAAATAAAATACTGAGTATGGAATGCAAGTTATTTTTAATGTCTACTTGCAATACTGTGGTCGGACTCCTATCCCCATTTAATACGCACAGCAGGTAATGTTGTGTTTTCGAGAATAAATGTGAAACACGCAATAATTAGATTGAATTCATTTATTTAAAATAAAAGAGGTGAACTTGTCTCGTGCTATGGTGAAATTCGAGTGGCAGAATATGGTTATATATGTAGTTTGGCAGCACAGTTAATCAGGCTGTGGAACATATGAAAACATTGTACATTTTACTTGCCATACAAACGAAAATGTAGTGTGTATTTACATTTTCGTTTGTATGGCAAGTAAAATGTACAATGCCTGATTAACTGTGCTGCCAAACTACATATATAACCATATTCTTAATGTAAATATAACAGGTAAGAATTTAATTGTTATGAATAAGTTCTTTAAAATATGTTGCTTATTTTAAAGAAGGTTTAGCGTAAATGTCTGGACTGGAGTAATAGGAAACATTGTAGTAGGCCCACACGTCCTTCCATATACATACACTTAATTCCAATTATTATCTGGAATTTCTGAGAGATGAATTCCCGGAGCTTCTTAAAGATGTTCTTCTTATTCATCTTTTAACAAGATGGAGCATCTTGTCACAGCAGTAGCAGGGTAACTTCATTGCTCAACCAAACATTTAATAACGGTGGTTTGATAGATTGTTTCGTCTGAGGTACTATAAAAAAAAGTCTATTTCTGGAAGAGCTCCAAGAAAAAATTAATGCCGTTTCAGAAGAGATGAGATGTAATATGCTGCATGTTAATCTGCCATCCGACATGCTTAAACGCGTCCGAAAGTGTATTCAAATTCAAGGAAGGCACTTCGAACATTTTATAAACTATTCCAAAAAGAGTTTTTTTTTTAAGACCACAAAAAATATTCAAAGTGTAGGTAATTCAGTACACTTAATTTTTTCCACTTTTACAAAACTTCTGTTAATAGTATGTCAAAAATTAATTTTTAGAAAATTTGTCGAAGATATAAGTTTAATAGAATAAAAGTTATTTATTAGGTGAAAGTTTTGAGAAGAATACATTTTAAGTAAAAAATTGTAACAATAAATTTTCATAATTTTGCGTTTAAGTTAGCACAATTTTTTTAACACAAAAAGGAAGAGATAACCGCAGTTTGTAATTCTGAACAAATAACCGAAAACAACGCAACCACTAAAGGGCGATTTCGACTGGACTAAAGACTGAGCGATTGAGCGATTGAGCGACAAAAAAAATTAAGACATGAAATCGTTGTGGTCACGTACCTACATATGTATATGTGGTTACGAACAGCGTTACCGTTAACTTTTCAGAAATGTATCTTAGTATTTTCCAAATGTACTCAAATTAAATAGTGGGCGCCGTGGCTCAAGTGGGTAGTGCGTTGGACTACGGAGGGAGGGGTTCCAGGTTCAATCCCCAAACAACACCGAGCGTCTGACAAACTTCCGAGAGTAAAACTGTAATGAAAAAGCTTCTAAAAACAAAACACTGCCGTTCGGATCCGGCGTTAAACATTAGGCCCCATCCATTAGTGTGAAGAATAGGTATATGTAACACACCCTGGGTCCCATGGACCTGTCGCGCCACAAATTTGTATTTGTATTTTTTTTTGTATTTAAATTTCAGGCTGTAAAATATATTAAATGGTTAAAAAAAATACATACATTTTTGAAACAAATTAATTTATTTACAATGAAAGTAATAAAAAATTCAGATACAGTGGAACTTCCCTTCCGTAAGTCGAATATACAAGGGACCAGAAAATAAATTCGAGGTATGTACATATGTATAAACCTGGCCACATGAACCGTAACAAGGTGTTTTTCAGAAATACTTAAACTTCTAGGGCGATTTTTTTGATAGCACCCCTAATATTTAATATTAATATAAATATTGTCAATTTTTGTATTTCCCGTTTAATTTCACTCAAAATCAAGTAATCGTTCGTTTCAAAATTATGAAGATCACAATAATTCTCGGGTTGCAAGAGATTAAGGTTATAATTATGGCTAAGTATAAGCAGTTGAATAGTGAGCAAAAAAAAAATTTATTGAATTTAAAAAAGTTATCGTATACATATCGTAATATGGCTGAAATTGTAAAATGTTCAGCTACGACTGTGAATATTTTTTTTAAGAATTACAAGGTCCGTAAGACGATTGCACGCGTCAAAGGCGGCCATCCAAAAGTGTTAACAAGTGCGGTCCAAAATCGTAAATTATTAAACATTTCGCTGCAGAATAGATTTAGGACTTCTCGAGAAGTTCAGAAGATTTTTTTGGATAAGACAGGAGTCCAACTTTCAGCCAGAACTGTAAGAAGGCGATTGTATGCAGCTGGGCTGGTTGCTAGACGTCCACGCAGGAAACCGCTTTTGACCAAAGCTATGAGGGCAAACAGGTTAAAATTTGCAAAAACTTATTCGAATTGGGGCTACCAAGAGTGGATGAATGTCATTTGCTCGGACGAATCGAAATTCAATATGTTTGGAAATGATGGAAATCAGTTCGTTCGTAGGGCAAAGGGAGAGCAGTTCACTCAAAATTGCATACTATCATGTCCCAAGTACACAGTTAGTGTAATGGTATGGGGATGCTTTTCTGGTCCAGATTTGGGCAGTTTCGAGTTCATTGAAGGCCATGTCAATGCAGAAAAGTATATGGACATCTTAAGGAACTCCTTATTTCCAACTATTAAAGAGCTGTATCCAGCGAATGAAGATTTTGTTTTCAACAGGATCACGCACCTTATCATACGGCGAAAAAGGTATTTTACCTTGATCTTGATTATTATCTACGGAAAAAAATGAAAAAAAAAAATATACAAAATGTTATTTTATGTTTAAGGTGAGGCAATTCTTCGAAGATAATGGAATGGCCTGGAAACGGTCCCGATTTTAACGCTATTGAGAACTTGTGGTTCGAAATCAAGACCAAAATAGCAAAAGAGAAACCTAGCAACAAAAATGAGTTAAAAGAAGTGATCAAGAAGGTTTGGGATAGTGAGATCTCTACCGAGATCATATTCAGAAAATATGAGCTCCGGCTCCAGCTCCGAGTTAAAATTCTGATTGGGAAAATCCTGTTACGGTTCATGTGGCCAGGACTGTAAACTTGCAGTTATAAAAAATACATAAATTAGAAAAAATTCAGTATTTTTTTTTGGGGTTTTGCATGATCACTTCTTGTTTTTCAACAAAATCCTTCACCAAACACAAAGACTTATAGATATTTTCAAAAACATTACTTCTGCACTCCACAAAAGTTCTAAGCTTTTCAATTGAAGAGGAAATTTGCTCATATGTTGGGATGGTGTTAGGTGTTAGGTGTTAGGTCTTTGTCCTCATCATTTTCTGATTTTACATAAAATAATTTCTTTTTTTTTAATAATTTTAAAATCTTTTGTCTGAGTGACGATCTGCTGCGGGCACACGACTTTTGAAAACGCTTTCTAATATATGTACATATCATCCTCAGTAGGGTAATCCATTGTACACGTACCATTATCAATATTAACGTAGTCTTCGAATGTAATACCGTCCATGTCAGCTGCAGATTTATAAGAGGCCCCCCAAAACATTTAATACTGACAGTCAGTGGAAGATAATCTTCATTCTAGTATATATTCACCATCTTGCAGCAATTCATCTGCAGAGAATTCCACTTTACGGAAGCAATTGTTTCTTTTTTACATTCACGTTCCATGTTTTTCTCAGGTCCGTAATCGCGTGAAGTAATGTCACTGTTATAGGAACTTCTTCGTCCATATTTGCCAAAACCTTTACTACAATCTGTTTTTATAGTACCTACTGTTTTAAATTTTTAATGATGCCCCATTGGCTGTTATAGTGAGGTCATGTTTGGAGGAAAATATGGAAGTATAATGTTTTCAACATTCTTTGGATGTTCATTATTTCACTTGTCATCCATGCCTTTATGATACGCGGTTTTTACTTTCCCAATAACGAGTAATTTTAATTTATCCGACCCAGTCATATTGCTGCCAATCATAGCAGTTATTCTCTCTCTGCTGCACTTTCCATCAAATCAAATTTAAAACATACAGAAAAGCTACAATCCGTCTGGAACGGATCGTCTGATACCCTATCCTCCTCTCTATAAAGTGGGCGGGGCCAAATTGCATTTCGTACTCAAATATGGCTATAAACTCGAACGTTTGAGGATGTTGCATGTAAAATTTTATCAAAATCGGTTTTTTGGTGAAAACGCCCCCAAAAAGTGGGCGTGGCCAAAACTGTTCTATGGGTTAATTGTAGGGAATCTAAATACCTAAATATTTGGTCTTAACAAAATTTTTCGGTTTCATATAATTTAGTGAAGTTATAAAAAAGTAGGCGTGGCAGTGGGCGGATGTAAACAAAATTTACATTTCTACTGTATTTTTTCGTCAGAAGCCCAGATATGAAATTTCAGCGTTCTAGTTAAAAATTTAAGGCCCAAAAATCGGTTTTATGATGAAAACGCCCCCAAAAAGTGGGCGTGCCCAAAACTTTTGTATGAGTGGATTGTAGGGAGTCTGAAGGCCTAAATATGTGGTCTTAACAAAATTTTTTCATATAATTTAATGAAGTTATGAAAAAGTGGGCGTGGCAGTGGGCGGATTTCAAAAATTTTTACACTTGTACTGTATCTTTTTCTCAGAAGCCCAGATATGAAATTTCATCATCCTAGCTCAAAATTTAAGGCCCAAAAAGCGGTGACATACGGACGGACGGTCATCGCTCAATCGATTTCGCTATTGATGCTGATCACGAATATATATACTTTATAGGGTCTATCTCGATTATTTCTCTATGTTACAAACTATGTGTCAAACTTAATATACCCTTAGGATAGGGTACAAACATACAGAAAAGCTACAATCCGTCTGGAACGGATCGTTTGATACCCTATCCTCCTCTCTATAAAGTGGGCGTGGCCAAACTGCATTTCGTACTCAAATATAGCTATAATGTCGAACGTTTGAGGACGTTACATGTAAAATTTTATCAAAATAGGTTTTTTTATGATAACGCCCCCAAAAAGTGGGCGTGGCCAAAACTGTTCTATGGGTGAATTGTAGGGAATCTAAATACCCAAATATTTGGTCTTAACAAAAATTTTCGGTTTCATATAATTTAGTGAAGTTATAAAAAAGTAGGCGTGGCAGTAGGCAGATTTAAAAAAAATTTACACTTCTACTGTATCTTTTCGTCAGAAGCCCAGATATGAAATTTCAGAGTCCTAGTTAAAAATTTAAGGCTCAAAATCGGTTTTATGATGAAAACGCCCCCAAAAAGTGGGCGTGGCCAAAACTTTTGTATGAGTGGATTGTAGGGAGTCTGAATGCCTAAATATTTGGTCTTAACAAAATTTTTCGGTTTCATATAATTTAATGAAGTTATGAAAAAATGGGCGGATTTAAAAAATTTTTACACTTGTACTGTATCTTTTTCTCAGAAGCCTAAATATGAAATTTCATCGTCCTAGCTCAAAATTTAAGGCCCAAAAAGTGGTGACATACGGACGGTCATCGCTCAATCGATTTCGCTATTGATGCTGATCACGAATGTATATACTTTATAGGGTCTATCTCGATTATTTCTCTATGTTACAAACTATGTGTCAAACTTAATATACCCTTAGGATAGGGTATAAAAAGACACCCGTCTCATCGCCATTAAAAATGTCATTCTTATCCAACCAACTAATTGGGTAAAACATTTTCACTCCAATGGTCTCGGGTTACCAAATCCGTTCCTCTACTTTCACCACAAATATTTTCTTAAACTTGTCTAACAAACCTAAACTAAATAAAAAATCATCATGTCCTAAGGCATCTGTGAATTCTTTAGCCTTTTCCCTTATGAAGGTTCCTAGGGTAACCCTTTTAATCATAGCTTACATTTATAATTTTAATAAATCGTTCTTCTTCACTTCCCTATAAGCATGTAAATAGAAAGGACAAGCTTTTTTATTTGATAAACTAGTCGTCATCTTGTATAATTGTAATAGGTTATGGGCCCAGCCCAACGAAAAATATGATATAAATACATACATATGTATGTATATAAAAAAAAAGAAAATGACAATTTTTTCGGGTAAAAAGCGTTGCTTTGCTTCATAAAAATCGCCTGTTAAAAATTACTGAAGGAGTGGAGGAGCAACCAACTGACCCAGAAAAATTGGAGGAATACATAAACAAGGATATGTATGCCAGTTGCGAGCTAATAATCTCCATGGAACCAGCACAAGTGATTTTAATAAAAAAGCATGAAGACTTCTGCAGAAATTTGGAAATTTTCGAAAGAAACATATGTATAATATGAAAGGAAATCGGTAAAAGATAGAACTGTTTCGTAAAATTATCAATTCAAAAACGAATACTAATCAAACCATTTCTGAATATTTAACTGCACTATTAATCGACTACGAGAGATGGATGCCGAACTCGATAAACATTTGATAGCTATGTTGTTGTTGGATAGTCTTCTTGAGGAGTTCAAGCAAATTCAAGCTGCTTTTGATGCTTCAAGTGTCTTTCAACCATTTGATTTAATTTGTTCCCGCCTATTGGAAGTTGAAGAAAAAAAAAGGATTTGCACCCAAACAGTGACAATGGTATAAAAACATAAGACTGATACTCATATTAAACGATAATTTCGTTACAGTCGATTGAAAATGTTTTCATTATTTTTTTTCTAAAGAGTCATCAGAGTCAACATGAAACAACTGTTATGCAATATTCTCGGGTTGTCTTAAATGCAGCTGGTTGTAATGAGTCATTCTGTCGTAGTTGCTAAAACAGTGCAGATGGTGTGCGAAGTTCTTATAAAAACAATAGAGTAATTCGTAAAATATTTGTTTGATTATTCGATAAAATTTTTACTCTTTTTTGGTATAATACGGTAAATTCAAGGGTACGACGATAAATGAAAAAGTTTTGGATACGATTTTTCTTGGTAAACTACTTTTCAGAAGACATATCGAACAATTCCTAAGGGAAAGGTCTTAACAGACGAGAAAAAGGCCAAAATAACTGCATATAATGATTCTGGGCTTACATTGCGACAAATTGCGAAAAAAATCAACCAGTCTCATACAGTTGTACGTAACTTTTTAAGTTTGGGTGACACAAAACTAACTGCCCGCCAAAAATCGCTAATTTTTCAAAGAATTCCGGAAAGACCCAGCAACAAATTAGCCTTTGGCTTCAAAAATTGTCAAAAAATATGGTCTTCCAATTGGGAAACGTCGAGTCCAGCAGATTCTAAGGTCGGATAAGAATGTTGTCTACAAAAAACCGTTGACAGCTTTCTACCAGGCACAAAGCGGCTAGGTTAGATTTTGGAAAAAAGTACATGTCGTGGACGGATGAGTGGAACAATGTTTTATTCAGTGATGAAAAGAAATTCAACTTGGATGGACCCGATGGTTTTTCCATGTATTGGCCTGATAGAAGAATGAAAGAGGTGGTCAAATTTAGCCGAAATTTTGGAGGCGGTAGTGTTATGATTTGGGCTGGTTTCTGTGCCGCTGGTAAGACGGAAATAGCATATGTAGCAAGGAAAATTAACTCCGAAAGGTACATTGAGTTGTTGAAGAACACAATGGTGGAAAATGCAAAGGACTTAATTGGAGTCAATTTCGTATTCCAACAAGATAATGCTGCCCGATAGAGAATTTATGGGGAACATTATCTCGTATGGTTTACACCAATGGACGGCAATATAATACCGTTGGAGAATTCAAATAAGCCATTAAATTGTCCTGGAACTCCTTCTCCAAAACTTGGTTAAGAGCATGCCAAATAGAATATTTGAAACAATAACTAAGAAGGTAGGTTCTACTCATTATTAAAAGCATTGTTGTCAGAAAATAATGTTGTTTTTTTTTGTGAATTTTTTGTATAAAATAGTTAAATTGCATTGTTTTTTACATTCTGATAGAAGTCTTGAATTAATTATGTACTGCAATTTATTTTCTAAGACGAAAAAGAACTTTGTTAAAATAATAAAAAACAATACAGCAAAAATGTATAGTGTTTTTATAAGAATTTCGCTCAGTGTATGTCGAATTTTCCATTTAAATGTCATAAATTTAGTAAGAAAGGCCAAATATGAAAGATTGCGGACTTAACCCTCAAAAGGAAAAATTAAACATTGCTGAGCAAACAGCAGAAGGTTTAATTGCAATTAATACAAGTCAGTCAAAAGAGAATGAATTTGTTGTCTCGATAGTGGAACAGCATCATGTGTTGCGAAGAACGTTCTTTTTCTAAACTTGGTAGAAAACTATACGGGAAAATCTCGCGTTGTTGATGAAAAACCAGTTAACACCAAGGGAATGGGCAACGTTGATCTTAATATAAAAATCGATAATCAATGCAAACGAATTTCTTTATTTAATACCCTGTTTGCAGAGTTGTAAAAGAATACAATCATTTTGGATTGCATTCATTGAAATCACAAAAACAACTTCTTCATATTGACTTGAATCATATAAATTCAATATCATACTTCAACTTCAAAATCTGAAATCACCATTCATTTTGAAGTCACTGATTGGGAATTCATTTTAGTGAAGTCAAAGATTGCATTCAGTTGAGTGCAATCTTCTGTGAAGTCATTGAAATCTTTTTGAAGTCATTGAAGTCATTTTGAAGTCATTGAAGTCATTTTGAAGTCACTGCAGTAATTTTGAAGTCGTTTGGATTGAACTGTATTGATTTGAAATAAAAACCGTACAATTACGTTCTAAATTAGTTTACCATAGTTTTTCTTCAAAAAATGAGGTATAACACAATGAAACAAAATAATTAAAAAACATGAGTACACTATAACAAAAAGTATTTCATTTTCATGTATATATGAAAAAAATAAACAAAATAAATCTCCGGTTTGCTTTCATCGTATCCCAGGTCCCTGCGATGCTTAAAAGAAGTGAGATGCAATATAAATCAACTCATATTATATACATATTACTCACTTTTTCAGAATTCCTCTATTTGTACATCGTAAAAGTTATTAGCCTTTAGAAGGAGCAATTATTCAAAATTTGCATCCGACAGTGCTCCACGGCGAGGGATGGTTATTAGCTCCGGGAAAGAAAACAGGCGCTCCACTGCTACCAATGACGGTAGAGGTGTATTATACCTCAAAAATACATTTTTAATTATTGGAAACTGGTCCAACATATCCAATTCTGGGGAGGTATTTGGAAGGTATGTAATTCGCTTTCTCCAGAGGTGTTCGCAGCATTAGGTGATTCTAGTGGCTCATCTGGCAATCGATTTGAAGATATGTTTTAAACGCATTAAAAAATATGGAATACGTGTACCTTGAATGGAAAAATCAAAAAACGAAGTGTCATGACCTTTCTTCTGAGAATTTTTTTCGGATGAATCCAATGTCACATTCTCCTCTGCTTGAATTATTTTTCGCACCAACGCGCTTATCTCAGATATTTTGCAGTCATTGAATGAAGGATTAAGCGCTGATATCCACCTGAGCTTAACGGATGGACAAAGAACAGATGCGACGATTGCATCATTAACTTCTCTTGATAAATTTAAATGATGTGGAAATCGTTTCACAAGAGATTCCTATAACATGGAAACTGTTTGTAAAGGGAAAACTTTTAGACGACTATTTATGATCATTTTCCTATACTTCGTCCTAATCTTTGCTAAGGTGGGAAGAAGATACCCATATATCTTTCCTCTTTCGCGTTGAAGGAAATCCAATGCTTCCGATATAGGTTTCAGCAACAGTAAATAATCCTCCAAATAATCAAAATCATATTTCATTTATTTCACCCTTGTGTTTAAGAATATCCTTAAGGGAATCATAGAGAGAGTTCCAACGTGTGACCACTGGATATTTTAATTGCGATTACATATACATATGTAAGTCAATTAATTGCTTTGCAATTAGCTACTTGTGACCGTTTAACAGTAAAATGCGAACGAATTGTCTTTATATTTGAAGAATATGAAGACGATTACGATACTGACAATGAATATGATATAATGAGTGTGCGACGGTAAGTTACATACATATATTCCTTGACTAATTTTGCTTATCTTACTTTGTTTAAATTTCGCAGTGATCTGGGACACAGTGATAGCGAACCGGAATAATGTTTTGTGCATATATGTATGTTTCATATAAAAAAAGATTCATATTGTTTATTTGTTTCATAAATGAAAATGAAATACTTTTTGTTATAGTGTACTCATGTTTTTTAATTATTTTGTTTCATTGTGTAATATCTCATCTTTTGAAAAATAAATTATGATAAACTAATTTAAAACGTTATTGTTGGTTTTTATTTCAAATCAATACAGTTCAATCCAAACGACTTCAAAATTACTGCAGCGACTTCAAAATGACTTCAATGATTTCAATAATTTCGTGACTCCAAAATTACTTCAATGACTTCAAAAAGATTTCAATGACTTCACAGAAGATTGCACTCAACTGAATGCAATCTTTGACTTCACTAAAATGAATTCCCAATCAGTGACTTCAAAATGAATGGTGATTTCAGATTTTGAAGTTGAAATATCTAAGTAAATTCATGAGTTAAACATTTTTCGAGATAAATCAAATGTTAAATTCTTAAATGATTTAATTCCTTTACAACCCTGCCTATTTGTTCCGAATCTTAACAGTAAATTCATGAAAATTGCAATCAAATTTATAACCATGGTAAAAATTGATTTCGCCTGAAAATTTAACTGAACCGTGGCATAAAATGTATGTCCACCTTAAAGTTGGGTCTTTCCTCAGACTACAAAATGAAGGAATGATGTTAGGTTTGCCAAATTTTACAAATCCAAAAGTCGATTGTGTTGCATGCATTAGAGGAAAGCAATCTTAACTACATTTTCCAACGAAAAACGAGAAATCATTTAAAGTTATACTAGAACTACGTGCTGTGCAAATTAATTGGGACAGGAAAATTTTTCATTTTAATTTAATTGCAAAACATTTTAAATTTTTTCACATTAATTATTTACATATATGACCGCGTTTAGCAGCAATAAGCTCTTTTATTCTATAAGACTTTGAAAAAATTAAGGATTCACATATTTTTTTTTGTTTGTTCATCGTGAAACCACACTTCAATAATAGTTGAAATTAGCCTGAGCCTCGCTTTTACAATGGCCCAGAGATTTTCGATTGGATTGAGGTCAGGGGAGTTGCTTGGCTATTCCAGTACCTTAATATTCTTTTTCTGCAAAGAATTGTTTAATTTTTTTCGAAGTGCATGGAGCAAAATCTTGTTGGAAAACTGCATTTCCAGTCGGGAATTATCTTTACATGGTGGGTAAAAGTATATGGCTCAAGACGTTCTGCGTATTTGATGCTGTTCATCATTCCTTCGATTAACTTCAAGCTTCTAGGACCCATGGAGCTGAAACAACCCCAAAACACTTTCGATGGGTGTTTAGGGGTATGCATAATGTGACCAAGTCGGAGCTTTTCACTGTCACAACACTTACCCGGTGGCTCTGAGCTTCAAAGTGGCTCTCATCTGAGAAGATTGCTTTTTTCCAGTCTTCTGTTGACCAGTGTTTGTGTTTTCAGGTCCATTGCAGTCTTTTCTTCATCAAAGTCGCGATAAGAAGTTATTTTTTCAGCGGTTTTCTGGCCTTGTGGCCCACTTCCAGAAGACGCCTTTGAACATTTGATGAATCCAACACCAGCTGTAGCTGAAGCCAAGTCCCTTTGAAGCTCACGCTTGTCTTCCAAGAATGAATTACTCTATTTCGGATTAAAACCTTTTCGTCATGATCCGTGGATTTGCGTTTTCGTCCACCGTGTCCTCTTCGACCCGTTGCAGTTGATTCTTAAGCTTTGTGCAGTTAGCCAAATTGAACAAATATAATAAAAATTCAAATAAAAGCCCTATGAAGCCTACCTTTTATAAAATTAATCAAAAATGCAACCTACTTTCGTAAAAGTCAACAGAAAATATGAGCCATAATTAATTTGCATAGTACTAGTCCAACTTTTAAAAAATCTAACAGAAAACAAACAGCCTACTTATCATTATGTTTGTGAAAAGTGACTGTCCCAATAAATTTGCACAGCAATGTACAAATTAGTTCATACAGATTTGTATGGTCCAATGCGGGTGGAATCAATTAGTAGAAGCCTTTTCATTTTGTAACTTCGTCGCCACCTTTTATAATTCTAATAGGTTATGGGCCCAGGCTTTTTCATTTGATAAATTTGTCGTCATCTTTTATAATTCGTATAATTATATCATCTACCACGTTTCTAAGGGAACTTGGTTCAGTGGGTAAATTATGTTTCCGAAAAATTGGAGTAACGGTTGAAATATACATATTTCCGCGTTACAAAAATTCGAGTTAGGGAATTTCAAAAATGTGAAAAATGCAAGGAAAAATCAGTGCCCATGTTCGAGTTATAGAAATTCGAGTTAGAGAGCTAAAAATATATGAAAACATACAGAAAAGCTACAATCCGTCTGGAACGGATCGTATGATACCCTATCCTCCTCTCTATAAAATGGGCTTGGCCAAATTGCATTTTGTACTCAAATATAGCTATAATGTCGAACGTTTGAGGATGTTACATGTAAAATTTTATCAAAATAGGCTTTTTGATGATAACGCCCCCAAAAAGTAGGCGTGGCCAAAACTGTTCTATGGGTGAATTGTAGGGAATCTAAATACCCAAATATTTAGTCTTAACAAAATTTTTCGGTTTCATATAATTTAGTGAAGTTATAAAAAAGTAGGCGTGGCAGTGGGCGGATGTAAAAAAATTTTACACTACTATTGTATCTTTTTCTCGGAAGCCCAGATATGAAATTTCAGCGTCCTAGTTAAAAATTTAAGGCCCAAAAATCGGTTTTGTGATGAAAACACCCCCAAAAAGTGGGCGTGGCCAAAACTTTTGTATTTGTGGATTGTAGGGAATCTGAATGCCCAAATATTTGCTCTTAACAAAATTTTTCGGTTTCATATAATTTAGTGAAGTTATAAAAAAGTAGGCGTGGCAGTGGGCGGATTTCAAAAATTTTTACATTTGTACTGTATCTTTTTCTCAGAAGCCCAGATATGAAATTTCATCGTCCTAGCTCAAAATTTAAGGCCCAAAAAGCGGTGACATACGGACGGACGGACGGACGGACGGACGGTCATCGCTCAATCGATTTCGCTATTGATGCTGATCACGAATATATGTATATACTTTATATGGTCTATCTCGATTATTTCTCTATGTTACAAACTATGTGTCAAACTTAATATACCCTTAGGATAGGGTATAAACATATAGAAGAGCTAAAATCCATTTGGAACGGATCGTATCATCCTTCCTTTGCAGCCTTTAGAAAGTGGGCGTGGCCCTGTTTCATTTTGTACTGAACTACGACGATAACTTCGAACGTTGCAGGATGTTACATGTAAAATTTATCAAAATCGGTTTTTGATGAAAACCGAATGCCTAAATATTTGGTCTTAACAAAATTTTTCGGTTTCATATAATTTATTGAAGTTATGAAAAAGTGGGCGTGGCAGTAGGCGGATTTCAAACATTTTTTTAAAATTGAACTGTATCTTTCTCTCAGAAGCCCAGATATATTTCATCCTCCTAGTGCTAGTAAATTTAAGGCCCAAAAAATAGTGACAAACGGACGGACGGGCAGTCATCGCTCAATCGATTTCGCTATTGATGTTGATCATGAATATATATACTTTATAGGGCCTATCTCAATTATTTCTCTATGTTACAAACTATGTGTCAAACTTAATATACCCTTAGGATAGGGTATAATCACGGGACCAATTCTTCTCGAAATAGCACAAAAATTTGAACAACTCAACGGAGTGGCTGATTCCGTCGACGTAACAGCTGCCAATAAATGCAAGGGAATTTCAATAAAAACAAGGGAAACATTGCATCTAGGTTAGGCAAATACGAGCTTGATGAAATCTACAAAGCGGATGAAACTGGCTTAATGTACAAAGATAAAAGTCCAAAAGATCGAATAAGTTTGCTATTATTATCTTCAATGCAACAGGGTCCAACAAACATGTCTTTTCAATTGGGAAATCGAACCAAACTCTATATTTTCGGGAAAAACAAATTCCTCTATATTTTTTTTTGCTGGAGTTTCGAAAAATGGAGAAGTATGTATGTATGTTAAGAAAAACAATGGTGTCTTATTAAATGAATCGAATGGAAAAGATAGTGATAATTGCAATGTAGCCTGGCCCTCAGGCCTCGATAACACCTACACGTCAAATCTCGCAACACTCTAGTGTAAAATTAACATCTCGAGTAGTTCCATCTTAGTAGTTACAGCTTATTCCTCGCCATACTTAGATATTAATTGTGAACGCAACCCAACCAGCGCCTGAACATTGGATATCACTTTGACTAAGTGAGCCCAAAAACTTGAGCCGTAAAAAAATACATGCTCGGCGGTAATGGTTTTAATTTGACTAGGTGAAATAAAAATCATTATTCGTCAGTTGGAAAATTAATTTGAAAAGGATAAGATATTAAAAGAAATGTTTAATGCCTATACATATCTAATATTGTACCTAAAAATATCGGTGAAATAAAACTGTAGGTATAAAGTATTAAAAATTCTGAGGAGCCTATTACTTCCAACATTAACTTTAAGATAACTGAAGTACCTCAAAGTATTGACTATTATTTACAATAATGAATGCGAAAACTTTTTTAAGATATTGAAGACGAAGAGAATGACGACTGCTTTGGATTAGGATGACATCTATGTCAACATCAATGATCGATAATAATCGAACTCAAACCATCGATGTTCGTTAACATTGATGTTATGGAATGAATTTATAGAATGCCGACTAATAGGTTAAAAAACAAAATACAGATGCACTTGAATACATCTATTAGGTATTAAAAAGTAAGCTAAAAAAAAAACAACTAGGTAAATATAAGATTTGGGATATTATGTACATACTGCTCTATTTTATAGTGTTCGTTCCATAAATCAAATATATTTTCATAAGCATACCTTAGACTGTTTGTAAATCTAGGATCGACCAATGTTGATACAGGTAAAATGTTAACGTGTTCATCTGAACACGTAGTAAGCGCTTTTTAATTTATTTTAGGATGCTACTCTTCGAAATTTCTGCAATGGTCTGTTTTGGTTTTTCGGTGGACATTTGTGCTACTAAATTGATCATGTGGGTAAAACACGGTATATGACATTTTCACCTATAAATATAAAAGTAAAATAAGCTTAGCATTTCTTGTGAACTCTTCTAAATGAGTCAAATGAAGATTTATTATTATTTTTACCTGTGTGTTATTCTGACAGTTCGGAGACACCAAGAGTAGCCGCTTCTATTTTGTCACTGTCCAATTAATGAATAGTAACTCCCAGAAAACTCCTGAAATGCATTGTGTCTGTCGAAATATGTGTTGTAAGAGTCAAACTGTCTACTTCCTGAATTTTATTTTTAAAGTAATTCTGAGTAACTTTGAATTTATTTTCCAGCATTCGCTTGAATTTAATCATTTGTAAGGCTGCAGAGCTTGTAGAGGGCTTTTCCAGAGGTTGTTTGAATGTGTCATCTGATTTATTTCTGCAAACTTTCTTATGTAAAATCTCGATACTGTTTTCTACCCTGATTAAGTTAACGTGCATTTTTGCAATAAGCAGTTTCAAATTTGTTGTAAGTTTTTATAATTTTTGAACAAAAACTACATCTGGCATGTGTATTGTTTTTCAAAATACTGCCAATATTCACTCTTAGATGGCATTGTTACAATCCTGGAAAAATACAAAATAAATTATATCCTATTCCTATTTATGCATAATTGCCTTGAGCTCCGGCAGCATGCCCCCATACATATTCCACTGTTTATGCAATGTGGATATAATATACATATATAAATTTAACAGTGGGATATGAATTGGGAGGCATTCTGCCCCCCTGCAACCCCTCTGCTTGGGGTCACTGTAGGATTTGGAATGGGTGCGAGGTTTTTAAAAATCCATTTGAAAGCGACATAAAGCTATAAAGGCTTTCGAAAAGCGACATAAGGCCCCGAAATATGGCTTTATGTCACTTTATGAAAGCGTCATAAGGCCTTACTTTGAAATATGGGCTTATGTCACGGCACCGTCTTTCGCAGTGGTGTTGCGTTGCTCGGTTTGCCAGCTTTTGGAATGAATATTACTTTTACCTCCCTCCAAGTCGATGGTATGTGGCAGTATTCAAGACTGCGAATGCGGTCTCTTGAGGATCGTTGTAATCACATCCTTTGTTAGCTGCAACATAATGGGGAAAATTACATCATCTCCAGGGGATTTGAATGGAGAATAAGTGTCTACTGCCCAGTTTATTTTGTCTTCGGATATGATCCCTTTTGGCACTGTCGATTCTGTTACCAGAAAAGCAACAGTTAGGCTTGCCACCCATCCTCCTGTCCTCCAGACGACCACACACATTTTTATACCCTATCCTAAGGGTATATTAAGTTTGACACATAGTTTGTAACATAGAGAAATAATCGAGATAGACCCTATAAAGTATATATATTCGTGACCAGCATCAATAGCGAAATCGATTGAGCGATGACCGTCCGTCCGTCCGTCCGTCCGTCCGTCCGTATGTCACCGCTTTTTGGGCCTTAAATTTTGAGCTAGGATGATGAAATTTCATATCTGGGCTTCTGATTAAAAGATACAGTACAAGTGTAAAAAATTTTTAAATCCGCCCACTGCCACGCCCACTTTTTCATAACTTCACTAAATTATATGAAACCGAAAAATTTTGTTAAGACCAAATATTTAGGCATTCAGACTCCCTACAATCCACTCATACAAAAGTTTTGGCCACGCCCACTTTTTGGGGGCTTTTTAATCATAAAACCGATTTTTGTGCCTTAAATTTTTAACTAGGACGCTGAAATTTCATATCTGGGCTTCTGATAAAAAGATACAGTAGAAATGTAAATATTTTTTACATCCGCCCACTTCCACGCCTACTTTTTTATAACTTCACTAAATTATATGAAATTTGGCCACGCCCACTTTATAGAGAGGAGGATAGGGTATCAGACGATCCGTTCCAGACGAATTGTAGCTTTTCTGTATGTTTTAAACATTAATTTCGCTATTATTCTGACATGTTTATTTACTCAAGCAATCTTTTTATGCCCTATCCTAAGGGTATATTAAGTTTGACACATAGTTTGTAACATAGAGAAATAATCGAAATAGACCCTATAAAGTATATATATTCGTGATCAGCATCAATAGCGAAATCGATTAAGCGATGACCGTCCGTCCGTCCGTCCGTATGTCACCGCTTTTTGGGCCTTAAATTTTGAGCTAGGACGATGAAATTTCATATCTGTGCTTCTGAGAAAAAGATACAATACAAGTGTAAAAATTTTTGAAATCCGCCCACTGCCACGCCCACTTTTTCATAACTTCACTAAATTATATGAAACCGAAAAATTTTGTTAAGACCAAATATTTAGGCATTCAGATTCCCTACAATCCACCCATACAAAAGTTTTGGCCACGCCCACTTTTTGGGGGCGTTATCATCAAAAAACCTATTTTGATAAAATTTTACATGTAACATCCTCAAACGTTCGACATTATAGCTATATTTGAGAACAAAATGCAATTTGGCCACGCCAACTTTATAGAGAGGAGGATAGGGTATCATACGATCCGTTCCAGATGGATTGTAGCTTTTCTGTATGTTTATTTAGTCGCGTTAGTGAAGAAGCATTTTTGTTTATTTTTTATTTATTTTTTGTATCTTTCTAGTCTATTTATTTATGCTTTTTCATTGAATTGTTATTTTATTATTATTTATTTTATAATAATTGGGCAATATGCGCATTTTAAGTTTTAAATAAAGTTTTATTTTAGTGGCAAGCCTAGTTGTCACTTTGACTTGGGGTACATCCCGGGAAGTGTGTATGTAACAGAAGGCTCAGGGTTTCTGAGCACGACTGTGTACAGATCCCATGGATATCTTTAAGATATCCTGGTGTAGCAGGTTCTTTAGAAACGATTTTTCTAAGTCTAGCTGATTTCTTAGTCTTGTCTATGGCCGTGCGGAAGGCACGCCAGGAGGCATTTAGCATTGTTTGAATTTTTTTTGACCGGCTTTATAAAGGTCCCAGTTTTCTTCCTAATCTCGAACAGATCTTTAGTCCCCTATGGTGGAGCTTTTCTATTCTTTATCGTCCGTAAAGGTCAGGCTCTTAACATCATCGTGGTCGCATCGTTTTCATCAGGGGTTCCTAATGGTTGCTGCTGCAAGGTCCCTGTCTTTTTTCCTACTTCCCTACAAAGCAGTTCCCAGTTTGTCCTTCTGGATTCCTAGATTTAATTGTCGGGGGAGAGCTGTCGATGAAAAATTCAGTCAGAACTAGTAGTCCGACAATATTTTTAGCAAATTTTAAGTACAAATACACAAATGCACATTCATTGGTGGAAGCATTGAGAGAATGCCGAGAAACTGTCATCGCTGTTGACAACAGACGTTTTCCTTTTCGGTTTGACATTTAAGCGAAATTATTATAATTTCTCCGTGAGCAAGGTTGTTTATTTTTTTTAAATACATAAAAACAAAAAATATTTGAGGAGAAGTTAATAGAAGCTGTTACAGGTCATGCTTGCTTATAAGACAAGACGTACAGGGACAAGCTGCAGAAAGAGAAGGATTGGATGGTGCAAAGAAACTTTAAAATATGTTCTAAATGTTTCATTTTATTTCAGTGGAGCATTGTCAGAGCAGATTTAGGTCTCTGCAGGATCGCTTCCTCAAGGAGCTCAATAAAACTCTAAAATCTGGAAGCGCTGCGCTGCTGGAGGAAAGAGAGTGGAAATTTTTCCAGGCGTTGCAAATTTTAAAAGCACGTCGCACCACGAAGGTAAACATTTTTTTTTTGTTTTTTATTTTATTTTTCATTTTCAAGTGTGTTATAGGACATTCTCAAATTCTCAATGGAATCTGAAAGAAGAGCTGGGCAGTAGTACGGAGACGGGTGCTTCCAGATTTCCAGGATGATTCCAGGATGATTTTGGCGAATTTGCTGACAGACCGGGTTTCCCGGACCCCCTAGAGGTGTTGTTAGGAAGGGTGACAGACGACTTGGCTTCAACAGATAATTTGTTGCTGTCGACGCCTGATTGAAGTCAGTCGTCGGTTGACAATCCCTCACCATCGTCAAACACTCGGAAACGCAAGATAGCACAATAGTGCATTCAACTGAGCGTTTCAATGTGCTGCTGGAAGTGGCCACTGATTTCTTGTCCAAGAAGTCAAGCGGACAAAATGATGACTTCGACAAAGTCCAAATTAGGTTTTTTAAAGAAAGTCTTGGAGGAAATCGAAAAAAAAAACAAAATAAAAAATATTAAATAATTCATAGAAATTTGTGTTTTAATATATTTTAAGACTTAATGGTACAAAAGGTAGTCTTGCAATTGATCTCGCAACTTGAATTAGCCCTTTGAAGCGTTATTTGAGAAAATCCTCTTCGGTTTCTTTACTGGAAGAGTTGTTTGCTTTCACCACAGGCCGTGTACTATTTCCTCGCCGTGGTCTACAATAATTTCTGACCAAAATCAGAGTGCCATGAAACACCACCGTCGGGGTCGCTTTGAGAGCCGTATGCGTCAATGTCTATGCCAGTGACAGTGTAGTTGGCATCGCAGATTCCCATAAGTACAATAGAATATGTTTCCTTGTAATTTTAAAAAAGGAATCCGGAATTCGAGGGTCAAGTGATGTTTATGTGTTTACCATCAATGGCACCCACACAGTTAGGCAAATTCCATATATTGTAGAAGTCACTGGAAATCTATTTCCACTCAGTTTGGTTTGGGACTGACAAGTAGGCCGAGGATATTCCAAAGAATATCGCAGGTTTCGTTCACTATGCGTTTAACACTTGTATATCCCATTTTAAACGCCATTGAAAACACCTGCTTGCTGCCTTCATGTGCCAAATACCTATAAGGATGAAAATGGTAAGCATAGGTAACACGATTAAAATAATTTATATGTATACTCATACAAGAGTCGAAAACAGGCAGCATTTTGAGGATATGACAGGGCTGTTGGAGTGCTTGGTTAGATCTTCTCTGACCAAATTGAATAGCACATCAAACACTTCCTTACTCATACGCACTGTCAGTTTGAAATGCTCCGGATCATCACTATAAAAATTGGTCAAAATTCAGGGCAAAAAATCCATGTTGATCTCGGTCCTTATATAATTGACGAACCCAAAACAGCGACTGGTACCAATGATTATATTTACACTGAGTTACAAAAAAAGTGGCGCACCTTGATATTTCGTAATTACTTCAAGTAAGTTGGAAAAAAAAGGTTTTTTTTTAATACAGTTCTGTTTATTAATATAAAAATAAGTAATTTATGTAAAAAAATAAAATAAAGAAGGAAGACCTTATACATAAACTACATAAATTAAGGAAAATGGACAAAAACTTCATAAATTAACATTTTACATTTTCATTATTATTTTTTTTTAACAAGTCCTTGTTCCTGTAATAATGTGTATTGTCTCCCCGAACATCTAACAAACCAGATATTTGCCGAGGCATACATTGGATTAAATTTTTTACTATGGTACCGTCCAAATTGTCCCATTCCTCGATCAGAGCAGATCTCAGGCCTCTGAGTGTCTCTGGAAGGGCAGATCGTATCCCAATCTTTTTCTCCAGCAGGTTCCAAACGTGTTCAATGGGATTCATATCCGAGCTCATCGCAGGCCAAGCTATCACGTCGATTTCCACTTCTTGCAAATATTCGGTAACGCACCTTGCGACGTGTTGTCTAGCATTGTCTTGCATTAGCAAGAAGTTTTCCTCCATAAATGGTGCGAATAGAACCACATATTCCTCCACAATGTTGGTGATATAATACGTAGAGGTCACTGATCCTTCCATGATGCACAGCTCGGTTTTTCGCGCATGAAAATTTCTGGCCACACCATGACGGAACCGCTTCAGAAATTTCCCGCTGGGCAACTGTTGCCGAAGAGTATCTGTCATCTTATCATCCCCACACTCTGCTACGTCCATCTGTTGAGCGGAGACGTAACCTGGAGTCATCAGTGCAAAGGACTCTACCCCAGACGGCCTCTGTCCAATCTTGGTGAAGATTAGCAAATTCAAGTCGACGTCGCTTATGTAGTACCGTGAGTCTCGGTACACGAGCAGGTCTTCTTGCTCTCAGGCCACTTTCTACTAATCGCCTCCTCACCGTTTGAGCATTCACAGCTGTCCCTCTAACAGTTCGAAGTCTGTGAGCCTGCTAGTAAGCTGTTTAGAGACGATTCCGAAGACTTTGAATCACCAAATACCGGTCATCCCTTGCAGTAGTTACTCCGGGGCGACCTAATCCTTGACGCCGTTTATAGGAGTTGGTCTCCCTGTACCTTTAATGGCTTTTTTTAACGTCTTCCCCGGTTTTCTTATCATAATATCGGCATAGTGCACGCTGCAGCCACCCTCAACTAAAGCCATCGCACAGGCGACTTCTTGTGCCGTTATTTGCATATTTTTTTTTTACAAAAATCAGTAACAACTAATAACCAATCAAATTAAAACAAATCCAGAACAATAAACTTACAACAATAAACATACGGGATCATGGAAGCTAAATTTGGTATGTCTCACGTCTGTAGGAAAACACGAACACAATACGGTTTTCTTCAAAACGATGTGCACATCATAAAGAAAATTAAAAGAAATTTTGCAAACCAGCAAACAAATAAACCATTAAACCAGTAACCCACTAAAAACAAATAAAGCTCTTACCAAAATGATAACAACATACGAAAAAGCATCACTGCGCCATTTTTTTTGTAACTCAGTGTAGATATCCATACGCTTCCTAATAATCTAATAAATAAATTTTTCGTTTGAATCTTGAAGAGAACACAATTTTCAGGAATAATAAAATGTCTTATCCTGTCATCTGCTAATGTATGTAGAAGACGGATTTTATGGAACTGTTCTCTCCGGCAGTACGTCAACGTTCAACGGAACGACGTCGACGGATTCTATGCGTTGGGGCCTTAAGGCTTGTCCACACGAAGCAAACATTTTGAAAACTTTCGGAAATCATTAGAAAACATTTTTTATGGTTTTAAAAATATTTTCTAAATGTTTCCGAAACGTTTCAAAAACGTTTTGCCAATGTTTTCAGATATTTGAATGTTTTTAATTTGTTCCGAAGTTTGAGTGCTTAAGAAAATTCAAAACAGAATCTCTTTTCTTCATCAAAAATGATGTTCGAAAGTGAACGAAGAAATATTTTCCTTTTTGTCTTCAAATGTTTTTTTTTCGCGCCAATATTGGACGCAGGTTCTACAGGGTTATAAGTTTGTCATAATAGTGGGCCCATCGTGATCCCTAGGGAATCTTCACGGGCAGAAACATAAAGCAATTCAAAAATATGGCCTAAATTTTGATTAGGGAACTAACTTACTCTTAATATCTGCAAAAGTATCTTCTGTTCCGAGGTACTTTTTTCTACTCCGAGCAATGGCTTGACATTCACAGAGTAGATGAGTAATATCCTTAGTGTCATGTAGTTCATCACAATGCATGCATATATCCATGTTTGTTAAATCTAATCTAATAGGCACACGTTTTATAAATATTTTGGAAACATTTTTGTTTTTTTTTAAAAGTTTCTGAAATATTTCCAACACGTTTTCAAAACGTTACTGAAATGTTTTCCTAAATCTGTTTCATGTGGACAAGCCTTGTTTGCCAAATTGAACGAACATGTAACGAATCGACCGATCATTATTTGTCGAGTAATAAGTATCGTAGTAATCGTAAAATTGCATTTGTACATATGCGTGCATATGCGGACGAATGTTGATTATGTATCTCACTTAACCGTTTGGATGAATACTTACAACTTCGTAGTGTGCTGATCCACTCTGAATTATACAGAGCTCCGAGAACTGTCGCTCAGTGTTAGATTTCGTAGAGGACTTTGATGTTCTGAAGAATTGAAAGTACATAAGGTTACCAAAATTCCCCAATATGTATCTGTACCTAATCATATCAAGTAAAAGAGAAAAATCCAAGGTTCCAGTAAATGAGTAGAAATCGCACTTGTAATGTTCATAGTTAGTTTGCCTTTAATTCGCTTATGATACATTTATTACAATAAAATTTAAATATTCATCTCGGAGTAGGATCCGATAGGCTTAACATATTATCAAGTATGAAAAAAATCAATCCAGTCATTTCTGCTCCAATCGTGCGTCGTCTAGACAGACAGATGCTCAAACCACAAGACCCACTTTATCGAGTTCCTCTATTATGGTAATACCAACATTGACCAGAATCCCGTGATCGAAAATGTTCACGAAAGTAATACCTTTCTTTAGACGAGAAAGTTAAAAATACAAGTATATCCATCAAGTTTGAGGGGAAATTGCAATATGTGGTAATACGTGGTGTCCCACCAACAGACTTCCAGTCCCAGCTAACCATTCACTTCCAGTGAACACCGCACATTCACACTTGCAGCGCTGCCGCCAACAAAGTCCACAACGAAAACAAGAAAATCCACAACCCGCTTCACTTCACTTTCGAAAAGTAGCAGCATAAACTGCCCGACCCAGTGTCTTATGACAAATATTGTACAATACTCCTCTCAGCAATGAGATGAGCTTTTTCAGATTCATCTCACGACGATCGCAATGTGCGCTACTGCATCCAAACCAAAGGTAATCCATCAGATTACAATAGATATTTACGAGATCACTTTTAACTCGGATCGCTACATTATTTTTTACTTTTTTCAATAGCAACAGAACAAAAGCTCGCCATGAAACTTGCGAACGATGAAAAAAACCTACCACCGAAAAGTATCTACCACCAAAACCTCCAACATAAAAGCTCAACAATGACGCACGTTTGCAGCGCCACAGAAGGGAATGTGGGGAGCTGTCTTACTTGTCTTTCATGTCTTACTTCCAGCGCCAACGATTTTTTGGCTGACAACGCTTTTGCGATACAACAACTGTGTGTCGATGACGGTGTCGGTGGGTTGGTTGCTGACAATCTTCGATGGTAACTTTGAGGATTTTCTTCATCGACTTGGTAGCCAAGAAGTCAGTTAATTGTTGGACATTCGCTGGTATGGTTGGAAAGTAAATGCTTTTAACACTCTGACACCAGTTTAACTCTAAATCGAGTAACGTTTTGATTATCGTCGAGAACGCGCGCGCACTCGCACTCGCACTATTGCAATTTAGGTTTTGGCTGCAGTAACAGTTTGAAAAATATTAGTGACCAAAATGATTGCTATGAAATTTGTGTCGGGCTAATTAAAGAATTAAAGTGTAACCAAAAAATAAAAAAAAATAAATATAAATACGAAATAAATAAATAATTTACCACTTGACCAAAAGAAAACCACCAAAATCAAACGAGGGGAAAGTAAAAATATCTCAAAGTGCTTGTGTAGAATTTCAATTCAATACGAATGCGAATTATTCCATCCAACCCATGATTTTTAACGCATTTCCGTTACTTGTGATCAGATCTAGAAAATTAATTTGATTGTTCCATCCGAAATTGTGAAGAAGATACTTTTGTATCTCAAAAGAAATCTTCTGTACGAGTACACTATAGTGTCATCGCGCATTTGGAAATCGAATTCGCGTGGTGAATTGCTGAAATTGTGCGTTACTATACTTTGTTAGTTATTTTTTCTTCGTTTGCCATAATTGGATTAATTAAGAGCCAAGCCACAATGATCATAAGGTAAGTTGTGTTGTGACTTGAAGACTTACCGCCTTTTAATTGGGCTTAATCTCTATATTTGTTCAACGCATGCTATACCATGTATCTATTGCGTATAGATACGGAATTTTTTCAATTAAATTTTTGTAAAAATAGTTCTTCGTACAGTCGGTACCGTTAGTGAATTAACATACAGGTGTCACATGGATTCTGGGTTGATTATTGCAGAGATAGGTTGTGTAACCACAAAGCCGCGGGGGTATCTTTTCAATGTAAACAGAAAAACAGAGGATGAGAGAGAATCGTACGTGTTGACTTAGATCTTTGAGTAGCAGTTGATGATAATATGTGCTCAATGCGAATGGGGTCAATGGAGTCGTTGTCGTATACACCTTGCTGTCTACGATTTTACTTTATTGACAGCTTCGTCGTTAAGAGGTTTCTATGTGTATTTGTGTTTAATAAAAAAATCATCGAAATCGATAGAAGAGATATCGATTTCTGATCGATGGATGGTTTGCTCTTATGATACCGGTGTTGCTGCAAAATTTTGTATTACTCTGCAGTAGGTAGAGTCAATGAGTGTAGGTAAATGATTCGCAACTCATTCAAAGTCGATTAGTAGGTCATGATGCTTGTCAGGTCTGCATTTTAATTTTCCTCGGCAATAGTAGCTAGACGCTAATGAAATGAGTAGACACTTTTGGAAAGGAACTACTATTATTATAGCTTATTTGGGTATGGGGTGTTGATTAATTAGCATGCAAGTAGTGTTATTGAATTAACATTTAGCGGACAAGGCGACCAGCATACATTTAGCGCTAAAATAGTTCTGGCAGATCATTGATTAGCACATTACAGAGATGGATTTATTGGTGGAGTACTGTTAGATTTGGGTGTTTTATTTGGTTTATAAATAAACATTAGTGGCTGATACATTTTGTTGGCTTAAATGTCGTCTAGTTAATGGGTCAATGACTGGCATTTTTAATTCGATGACAAATATATTAGGTAAATTAGGTTAAATACCTAGTATTCTCATAGTATTCTCATATACTCACAGATATCCATTTTCGTAGATAGCGAGGATGTTGAAGGAACTTTGCTTTGGGATTTCAAAGTTATTAAGGTGATTTAATCTCACATGTGTCTATTAATTGCACATGTATGACTAGGTCTTGTAGCATGGGCACATTATAATTATAAGATCAAGGTAGAAGACACTTGATTGATGGATTTAAATTTTTTTTTATACGGATCGATGTATTATTCTGTGTCTTATGATCCTGATTTGTGGCATATCTACATTTTCCTTAATTGCCTGATTATATTTAGTAGTCAACAAAGTTTAAAATCCAGTAAAAAATCCTCCGAAGGACTTTGCGTGAGTGAATATCTGCTTCAATAGTGATTACGTCCTAGCAATGAGCGTCTTGTAGAGATGAATTAAAAACGAAAAAATATAAGGTGGTTGCTATTATGGTTTTAGTTTCAAACTAACAAAGTCTTAAAATATTTCTGACTATCGCGTTTAACCCTCTGTTTAACAAAAATGTATGGTCGTCCATACAAATTGGAGAACCATATATGACCTCGTATGCGGCAGGAGTATACTGAGCAAATCTTTATAGCAAAAGAAACGATA
Source organism: Xylota sylvarum (assembly GCA_905220385.1). NCBI lineage: Eukaryota > Metazoa > Arthropoda > Insecta > Diptera > Syrphidae > Xylota > Xylota sylvarum. The sequence continues at coordinate 65,859,723 of LR999958.1, read as the reverse complement.
TGGAAGGCATCAACAGCTTTCTGTGAATGCAGTAAAATTGTTGTTAAAAAATGTGGCTCTAAGCCTGCCATCATCCACTGGATGTACATTGGAATCGTTAAAATGGTGGCATAACCTATGGATGCCTAGCCTGGTGGCTTGCAGTAGGTAAGGTCTCGTATGTATCTCAACGAACTGGTCAATGTTCAAAGACTAGCATGCATAGGAACAACTACTGCCATTAGAACCACCCCAACTGTAGCCCTTGAAACTACATATACTCGCACTGATTCCAATAGACGTCCACATAACGGAAACAGCTGCGAAGAGTGTCCGACATGGATTAATCTGAGTACTGAGTCAGATTATCTAACACCATGCCTTGACTTTATCCTAAACATAAAAACTGTCACCCCCTCGAGGTAAGTCTAAACAAGTGGAAGGTCCATGAACCCGAAGAAAAAAACATGATCCACATGGACGGGTTAAAAACCCATGAAGGAGTGAGCTTAGGAATCTACTCCAAACCCGAAATTGTATCGGAATTCGTCGGCATCAAAAGGAACGAATTAACAAGAAAGGGTTGCGAAAAAGACCTGACAATGGTCTTTAATTTTATTCTTCTTGCAGAAGACTTCCAGTGACTAGGCTATGAGAGATCTTGTCGCACTCTCATCTTGTCCTATGTCTAGAAAATTCTGGTCAAAACCTAAACCAGATACATTCTTGCGCTTAAAAGATTCCACTTAACAGTCTATATATGAATCATTACCGGACACATCGTCCTGATAGTCACCATAGCTAAACTAAGAAAAATTCGACTAAGTACAGATGATCACTACAGAGGTTGTGGCGATTCTGATGCAGAAGAAAGCACAGTTCACTTGCTCTACGAATGTCAGAAAGTCGACCTTCGTAGAAGATATTGAAATGATGACCTTGGCAATCTGTCAGAAAAGTTATCATTAACTATCCTAAGATTTATAATATTCTCAGGATGGTTCTGGGAGGTCGTACAGTTTGCCTTTCTTTTTCTTATTCATATTTCTCCACTAAAGGGCTACACTATGGATTCATCAGAGATCCTATTACAATGCTAATCCACAGCTCAAAGCGAACTTGGTTGAATTTTCAATTTTATCACAGATGTCGATAGATTGATCCTAAGGCTTTGCATGCCCTATGTCTTACACAAATTTATTCATATTCTCTAGAGACTGCAAACACATCTTGAAAAGTTCGTAACCTACCTGCTTTGTACATAACTACTAATTTAGTTAAGGACTTCCAAGCAGGTAGTTTTTTCTGTTCAGCTTAGTTCGAGCCCTGAATCAAGGACGACTTTAAACGATATGTACTAGCGTCTTAAATTAATCAATCCTTCGGTATTATAAGTTTGTTGACCACAATCAGATCTAGGTTAGTGGACTGAAACTTGGTTTGATTATTGTGAGTCTTAAGCTTTGTCGACATAATGTAAATCCATGACCATTTTCCTGGTTTCGTTTTTGTTATACTACATATATAATTTCCGGTTATTCAAAACGTTTATCTCTCTAAGATAAATCGAGTACGAAATGCGAAAATCATAGTAAAATATTGCGAATTATGACCATGTACGTAATCAAGCTACTTGGACAACTCCATTACCAAAATGAAATTATTTCACATCAAAACTGATGCAGTTATGGTCTAATATTCCAACTAGTTGGTGTAGTCAAACAAAAATTTAGATTGCGTGCTTGTCCTAAAGAACTGAATGATAAATTTCTTCCCAGTACAGTACAATTTTAATATTCAACTGCTGCTACGTGCAATTATTCAAGCATTAAAGTCCAACGCTGTTGGCATACCCTTGGCTTGTTAAGTTAAAACTCAATCAGCGTTTCCCAGAATCTACTACTTGACTGGGATTTTACCTCGTCTTTCGAAAATCTTGGAGATTATCCTAGTAGGACAGGTTGTACAGCATCTTGATTCAAAAAGACTTACTTACTTACTTATTCAAAAAGTCTACTAGTTCAATGTTCAACAACAATGCGTTCAATGGTTTCACAGCGAATGATATCTGCTCTTCGGTAAAGATATTGGCTAGTATCGGGCTTTAATTTGATATATATTGGCTGAAAATTCTATGTTTTCTTGACGTATACATATGTAATGCTTTTGACAGAGGCAATCATAAGGTTGTAAGTAGTAAATTTGTCTTTTTTTTTTGTTTTCGAGTTTAGTGCCAGGACTGCTTGTCTAATTACGAATTTATTAGCGTATCTAAGAAAAAATAGAAGTTTTTGCAGGAGTTCTTCAAAGGTCCATTTAAGACCTATTCTTCTTTGCCTGTGTGATATTGACTTTCCTAAAGTTAGCAAAACGTATCGTTTCAATGTGTATATGCAGATGGTTTACAAATGTATTATTTTAATTATTTTCATTAATTGGTTACTTATGGCCACTAAGTAGAAATTGGTCTGACTTTGAAGACCCAGACTGTACTGACAAGTGTACCATATTCGAAACCTGTTGTCGTACAAATTACGTACAAATTGAGTTTAAATTGATTCTGCAATGGCCATGTAAATTCTCCTGTAGGAAAGAAAATTTTGGTTGTTTTACTATACTTATTTGAAACAAAACTTAATTTATTTATATCCCTATTGAGGCTTTGTATATACCTATACAGTAGCAAGACTAATAGATCAATAAACACAGGATTAAACAGTAGGCTCCTTCCATTCGTCTAAAATATATAACACAGGAAAAGCTAGGTCCTGGGTAAAGTATGGGTCTGTCTCTGACACCACTTTTAGATTCCAACTCTACGTGCTAGCTCTTCAGTTGTGGATAACTCATAAAATTCTGATCTTTATAGCATAATAAAATGGAGTATATGGAGTTGAAAGTTGTCTTCTGTCGCCTAGGCTTGCCTAGTAAACAAACTGCTATCACCCACAAAAAGCGCTGCACCGAACCAAAATATGTACTTTCCATTCTCGGTATTTGTGTTAATGACAGTCTGCGTTGGAGCACATATTAAAAGTGGCCAAATGCATAGGATTCTTTAAGCGTTGTAAGAAATACTTACCTTCCATAATCTGGCTGCGATATACTATGTATGTACATATGTATATAGTATGAACACACTTTAAACCCAAATAAATGGCTTTCTGTTGCATTTTACATTTTCAATACAGCACTGGCAATCGGACATTAGTTTACCCTCAATACTATCTTCGGACGTACTGTGAAAGCGCTTCAGTTTTCTTTGAACAAGCTCTAATTTTCGTTTTATTATAATGTCAAACGTTTAGAACCAATATGTATTAGTACCTGCTATTATCCATATAATTTATTAACTACTCGCATTTGCAGGTATGTCAACGGATCCATTGGTTAAACAACCTGGATTATTATATGTATGTAATTCAGTTTATTGGGCTTAAAGTAGATCCTTCAATTTCAAAATATGTAATTTCTTGACATCAAAAGTCTTAACGCCCTTCATGGAGCATCGAACGTTCTCCATTGTCATTCTGCACAGATGGATGAGTATAGCTTGTAAAGTTCGTTTCCATACACATAACAGATAATGAGCATAGATTTGGACTTTTTAAGTCTTATCCAGGATCTACAGAAGTGTGAAACTACAAACAAATCACAGATATGTATGTAGATAAGTTTATGTATCAGACTGTTGAAGGGCGTAATAAGATGGCAGGTAAGATCTTCTATGTTATACTAAGCAGATTGAAGCTTTTTTAACTGAAGCTCTTCTTCTTTATTGTGTTGACATCATTGCTTTTAGGATGCTTTGACGGGTTCTATGTTCGGCACGCAGTAATCACTGTGTTGATATTGGATTTTTGTGGATACATACAGACCTATTCAGGTTGGTTTTACCAGTTTTCCGAGCTTGCATTTGATTTTATTCATTGCACCACCTGTATAGCAGCTTGACTATTGTCGATTATAGACGATAACTTGGACTTCAAAAACCAAACACCGTCTTTTAAACTATAAAAGTGATTTTTATTTCAACAGCTTTCTCGGTCCTATTTTCTATCTGTCTGTTTGTTGTGTTATCCAGAACTCTCTGCTCATCCTATTCTTATTTGGTAGGAATTTTGATAGAGAATCTCCGGTTGCATATTCAATCAAATTCGAATTGAGGAATGACTTAAGAGACTCATTGTGCAAAGCCTGGGTTCCCTGTGTCCTAATGCAGTTGTTACTACCTATGTACCTAACATTTCCAGTATGTCCAGTGGAAAAAGATTCAGCATACTTTTGGTTTCAATGCCCATATATCCCGAAAGAATTTTAGAGTTACTATATTTAACGCAGGTTGTATCCATAGCCCTTTTTTTCCATTCTACTAGCTAGGCGTCAAATTGAGTTTAGCACTTGGAATAGGGCTCATAAATTTCCGCAGTAAAAAATAGTGTTGCAAAAATTTAATACGAAGTTTTACAACAATTAAGTATATATCTATGTACTACTAAGGTGTTAATAAAAAACCGGATTACCTAAGAACGAACAGTACATTAAATTTAGTTAGTAGATACGCAACGCTCAAATGCATTTTTCGTACACCCAATGGCTTTAAATGTTACATAACGTAAAATGAGTAATCAAAAATTAATTAGCGAATAATGGCTACTTCGCAGACTAAATGAATTATTGCAAATGCCTGTCTGCATGAATCCGGTAACGTTGATGGGAACCAATTTCACTTATAATATTAAAGATCCTTTTTTAAAAGAAAAACAAGGTGATTTATGTGCCTACGTAATAAGGATTATTGTATGGGTTTATCATTAAAACGTCGAATTTAAATGTTACTTGCAAGCTTTCACCGAATTTAGGGTTTTAAGAAAATTCCATCAAAAGGTGAGCTTGAGCTTATAGCTCAATGTTGAAGTTAATTATAGAAAAAATTAAAATATTGGAAATTAAATTAAATATGTATTAAAAGTTATAAAATTTTAGAGTTCTACTGATCTTTAGATATCTACGTGTACATATGTATGGTGCCTAGTGTCTTATGATAACCTTATAATCCTACCTTCCCTAATCTAACTTAATCTACAAAAACTTTCCTACGACAGTTGTATACCATGTTTCTCAGGAATTTGTTACAAGTGCTTACTTATCCTCCTAGTGGCGAACGCTCGCAACTAGTTGTTTAAACCGTTAATACAATATGTTAAAATTGCAAGTTTGACCAGTCGACTAGGTAGCGACTAGGTACGGTGGATCAGTGGCCTGTGAAACCGACATTATCGGACAATGAATGATCACTCGTTAACAACTTTTGGCTATTGTACCTGGACTAAGATTCTGAAATATGAAGACACTCAGAAAGAAGTCTCGATAATACAGTGTTACGACCCGACTGGCGCTCGATGAGAAGGATAACATCTACAGCTAGCTAGGTGCCACTCGCAATCCAGTATCAAAAGGAAACAGTGTCATATTGATGGGGGTTTAAAATGCAAAGGCAGACAATGACAACGAAAAATACAGCTTGGGCGGCAAAATTGATAATGGTGAATGATTTGCAGGTTTTTGCAATATCAATCGTCTTGTCACGGGTGGAAATGTGTTTGAGCATAAGACCTGCCACAAAAATAATAAAATTACGCACTGTATCCATTCGAGGAGTATGCTTGGACAGTAGTATCCATTAACAGGCTAAAATATGTATCTCAGATATAGACCAACTTGTCGGTTAGGGAAGTCTATTGGATATCTTTACTGGTTATGGAACTACTGGTTTCCCGAATTTAATGGTCGATCCATTGCCATACATTTCTTTATAGGGAATGCATGTGAAACCCTGCTTCATTCCTCCCATAAAAGTGCTCGTTGAAGATGGAGTTTGGAGAGAAAATCCTCAGAAAGTTTCGTGGACAGCTGTTGACAAACGTTTGCAACTTTCTTAATGGAAAGGTCGTTGTTTGGCCTGTTCGGTTCCTCTTTTAGTAGAGGTAATTCTGAAAAGATATTGGAATTCCACCGCTTCTCACCATTCAAGCTGCTTGCAGCACTCTACTCATTACCAATAAAAACAATATTGGTGTCAAAACGCTTCCTTGACGGACTCCAATTTATGTTAGAGGAGACGTAATGCGAGCTTAAAGTTGTTATTATTCACCGATTCGTTTTAAGGTATGCTCAGAAAGCCATAAGTGAAAACACTTTTCGAAGCAAACTAATGATTTTGGACGCTTTTGGGCTAAAAACTGAAGATTGTTGCCGAACTTTAGGAAAGGTGGTTATTTATTTGCGATTGAGACAACAACCTCTCAAGTCGATCGATGTTACATCTGATATTTCGATTGTTGGTAAGGCATGTACTAACGGTGCTGTATGCAGTTGCAGTCTAGCTATCATAAAATGGTACTTTTCCACAATACTTATATCGGTTTCTCATCTGTTATAGATGTCCAGCAGATAACTTTCAAGGGCCTCTTGAAGGCAAATGGTCAATTTGATTAGATGGTGCGTGCCTGTTAGTGGATACCTAGAAAAATTCATTACAGGCTTTATGATCGAATGTAGTACTACCAAGATGATTGCCATTGCAGAAATTCGCAAATCACTCGCCATTTTTGCGATTGCCTAAACCGTGCTTCCCAATAACATGTCTAAGTCCGTGTGTTTCACATTTCATACTTTAACAATCAAGTTCTCATCACTACGATATTTTACTGTTGCGTTAAAGAAGTCGCTTTGTTGATTATAAAAGGTATCCATCTCATCATTAAGCGAGACTTCGGTCAGTCGGCGTAGAAATCAAGCCTCTATTTACTGTTGGATTTAACAGCAGTCATGTCCTGGACTTCTGTGGAGTCTTGAAAGTTTATTCAGAGTAGAGCAGTATGTAACCATCTTCTATCCCTAACTCCCAATTTGCCTGAACTAAATTATTTCATGAATTCTCTTTCTAGATGAAAATACATGCATACATTGATATTTTAATTTCGTTTGCTTTAAAAAACGAAGATTGGCTTTTATTCGATGAACTAACCTTATTGTGGGTAATAGTAGTTGGTTTCGTAAGCAAAATTTTCTAGCCCACGTTACGTAGTCCACAGAAAGGTAGTGCTTTCAAGGGATATCGCAATCATTGTTGCACTACTGGCTAACCCAAATTTTGATGAGCCAATAGTTTGATTTGCTGTTTTATTTAGACAAAATGAATTTTAAAAACTAAACTAAAAACTGAAGTTTGCTGACCTACATCTGTATGTTTACTTTCGATGCAACTTCGACATCTCTTGTTCGAAATTTAAGAAATCTTCGACTGTAGCTCTGTTGAGAAATGAAAATCATTACTATTTGACAGTACATTCTTGGTCTATTCACCATTTATAACAAGGCTTACCTTAACAGCCTCTAATTCAATTTGTTACAGTCATCTGCATAGACAGATAAATGGCGACCGATTTCTATGAGCGATAGTCTTTTAGCACTGCTATTTCCACAATCCACAAGGTTGCTCAAAAGTAAATGTAAAAATAATTGTTTTTTTAACAATTTACTATTTTATTGTCTCCAAACAATGCAGAAAATATTTGTACATACATTGTTCCCACCAGTTACCTATGTATATGTTTCAATCTTTTCAGCAATTACCTTTTATAGAAATCTATCTGCATAAGTGCATACTCTCTTTGTGTTGAGATTTGCAGCTGTTTGGTCATTAATTTTGTTTGGTTCTATGTAAACAATTATTATTGGTCAATTCCTGATTTTATTTTCTTGCATTAACACTCCTACGATATGAGCTTTGCAAGCAATAATGCATTTGCTTGCTTAGCACAATATCCTTCTGTGATTGCATCACATTCGAGTTTTTATACAGGTTTGTAAGAATTGGGTTGAGTATCTATCTTTGTTACGATTTGATCATGGCATATATTTTTGTATCTTTTATCTGTATCTGGACAGTTTTTAAGTATAGAAAAATATGTCTTTTATACTGCTACCCATCTCCACAGCTTTTGTCTATTCTATTATTTCTCCAATCACTTTTATCATTAACTAAAATCTACAACAAGTCCCTTTAACTAACCCACTTTCGACAAGGTTTAGTATGACTAATTTAATTTTGCGCTCATCACAGCCTGCATTCGAAATCAATAACCCAGTGAGCGGTTGGAGAAAATGTAAGAAAGGGGTCACGATGTCAAATGCCACTGATCAGAAAATATCTTTCGTTCTTACGAGTATCTGAGGTAGTAGGCCTTTAAGTTCTTTTTTCCTTCTTTCATGGTTTTCTTCTTCTTTGTTCTTTGGCATGGTTTAGTCTGTAAATTCGTTGCATAAGGACAAACGATTAAAAGCGTTGTGTTATATAAATATAGGTCTGGGCCAAAAGTAGTTCACTCTTGTGTTATTAAAAGAAATTGCATTTTGGTACTCGACTGTTTCTAGGGATACATCTTATCATTTAGTACAAGAATTTGCTCAGAGCTTCCAATTCTTATCTGTAACTTCGTCACAAGTCATCGTCCAGTAACGTTTATCTTCAATAGCAACCTGAAAGCGTTGCAGTATAAAAGACAGCATTCACTTTTGATTTAGTCTGGTCACGTTGATATATTCTGCAGTTGTTTTATTTATACCAAGTGACATTTATCTGCGCAGAATGCCATAGTGATGAGGCAATCAGAAGATGGTGAAGTTGTACGTTCTATACAAACATTTCAGTGATGACGAGTCACAGTGCGCTCTCCATGCCTTTTGATATTCTGGAGATGAATGTTATGAAATATCACTGCTGCTTCGTGAAAAAGGTAGTGGCATTGTTTTTATATGAGCATCACGTAAAGTTGTAATCTATTTCAGTGGACACATGTCCAGTGATAGTAGTGAGATAATTTTACGTTGTTTTCTTCAAAGCTGTGAAACTGTAATGCGGTTTTGATTCCTGCATTCTAAAACTAAAGTTGCTGTTGTAAGCAGTTCATAGTGCTTTAACATCCTAGAATGTAGAGTTAAGCCTACAAAATTTGAACGAAGATTGGTATTTTATTATAGTAGTGGCGACTAGGTTTAGTGGTCGTCGGACTACGGTTTGAACTCTTGTGAGCGTTTGACAAACGTTCAGCATAACAACTGTTAGCCCGATAAATGAAGAGAATAGTTGCGATAAGACTTCATCGGTAAGGGATGTTTCATGGAATTAAATTGTTCGCCCGCTCTTTTATATTGCTATGCTTTGGTGTTCAAAGAACACTGAGCTTGATCTGAAAACCTAAGGAGGCGACTTCCTCTTTGCACTGATGTCCTAGCGTAGGGAATTATGCATTCAAATTCAGAGTTTTAAGTGCCACCTGGCATTTTGAAGAGTTCAGCTTACAAGACACTAAATTAATCTGAGAGGTGGTATGATATGATGAGGACATGATTTAGTAGAATCTTGTTAAGGGCACCTAAAGAAGTAAGCAATAGCCCAGTTCGGCAAGTCCTTGAGCGCAGCCTGACTATCCGGTGTTATTGCATTAGAGGGTATTTGCATGGAGGATAGGGTCGTAGGATATCGTAAGGTCATCGACACTACAGTGCGAATGGTACCAAAACTACCCCGTCTAAGATGGTAGATAACACAAACCATGGTGAAAGTATCAAGGGGAGGTAAATCAAGTACAGCATCTAGAACAGGGCCGAGCATACTCGAAAATGATCTCGTGCAGCCGAGAGAAGCCGTTCTTTGGAGTTTAGTGCAGAAGTGAGCCACATACTTACGTGAAAGACCCTTCCACCAAACATAAAATGAAAAAGGTCTTATCAAAGCCGTATAACCTTTGAGATGTTAAGCCTTACCGAAAGCACTGCTAGGAAACTGAGAACGCTTTGGATGACTTCGACATCAAAGAAATTTCTTATCTTGGATATTCACGCCCTTTAGCACTGGCTGAGTCAGATCATTCACAATATTCCTTCTCGGGAAGAGAACAACCTCAGTACGAAAGCCCAGTACACCATTTATCGATCACGTCTAAGACTATCTGACGGTCTCTAGGGATGACCCGACAAAAAGTATGGCAACATCATCCGTGTAGACGTTTGAACTATTGGGAGTGTGCAACATAACATAACATATCCACAGTCTGCGTCTACAAACAAAGTGCTATCATTATTCATTATTGCCCTGATCCACAATACCAATGTCTCATCCACCTCTGTTACCTAACAGATACACATAGGCAGTCAAAGATCGCATTGTCGAAGGCACCTTCTATGTCACTGAAAATGCCCATGGCGTTGGTTATCAAGCGCGAATTTAACTCTAGCAACTAGATTTTGAAGTGCAGTCTCAAAGGATTTTCCACGCTGGTATGCACGTTGCATCTCAGATAGAGGGTACATACTCAGTGCAAATCTGCGCACGTGAATCTCGACTAGTTTTTTCAAGCTTTTCAGCAAGAAAGAAGGCAAACTTATAAGCCCGAAACTCTTTGCGAAGAAGTATTCATCTCTACCAATTTTTTGTATGAAATCCACTCGAACCGTACGCTAAGGTAAAGCCATATATCTTGCTCACTATATGTTCGTTTTGGTCAAGATTTGAAACACGTTCATACATTCCCACCAATTTAATTGAAAAATTGTTCCAACATCTTAGAGCTTAGAACACCATCAGTTTGGTGTTCAATTGAAGTGTGGTATTAACAACTATTTAAACCGAAACTTTATATGAGATACATATGTATATTTCAGTTTTGCTGTGCCCACTAGTCGTCACTATATAAAATTTCTTAGCAGCTAACAAAGAATGTGAAGATCTGCCCTGTATTCTATCTGTGTATTTTTCGTACCATCTTGTTATTGTGAAAATCATCTTAACTAGAGAAGCTTGTTCTATACATTTGCTTCGCTACTTGATACATTACGTGATTTGGTTCAAGCTTTTGAACTAGAACAGCCGTATAACACACAAGGAATCTTCAGTTGTTTAGGCATAAAAAAAAATTCCAAGAAATTTATTTCTTTTCAAAAGATTCTATCTGCTACAAAACCAAACAACTGTTAGTCACAACAATAGAGAAACCAAGAAATATATCAACACCTTGACCGGAACGAATTACCCATTAACCCAAGATGATACGATTAAAGTTTTAAACGAACACCTAACAATAGCACAACAGCTCAACCAACAAAAGTAAAATTTTCAGTGAAATCCAGAAATGTCATTGATCCCTACAATAAAGGGGATCACTTCATATACGATAACGACCACCACACCACACCGGGTGTCGCGATTCAAAAGAAAGTCGTTTGGCACTCGTGAAACTCAACACTTAGCACAGCATTTCACAAGGGAAACGCGAAATACACGCATTATTCGCACTAAATAAGAGCAATCCCAACTGTGAAATCTACCCATCAGCAACAGCCGCCATCAACGGTTGGGTAGTCTTATAAGATGCAATTGCTGCCACACTGTACCTATTTGGCTTACCCACAGCACCTGCTTACAACACGGATACACCTAAATGCGACTCAGTCACACGCAAATTAACCACACAATCGACGAGATTGCGTACGAATGCTTTTTTGTTGTAAAAGCTGAAAATGTATCTAGCGTCGTTCATTGAAATTGATAATTTGATACTTTTCGTGATTGCATCAGGTGCGCTACTGCTGCTGAATGTATGATATCGATTGGGAAACAGAAAAACAGCCGGTCTTCAGTTAAGATACGATCTAGATATAGTTTCGTCTGCAAGAAGTTGAAGACGTTCACTTACAATCGAACGTTTCGATTCAGTTTACTTTCTCCGAAAAAAAAAAGGTGGAGGAAACCTGTTGCCAGAACGTTTTCAATGATTTCCTGATGCAAAACAAAGAAGAGGAAGAAGATGGAGGCCGCAAATCTAAATCCGGTTTCTCGAGAGTGATGTGAATGCATGCAATTATCCCGGTCGTTAACGTGGTGAGCGGCTTTTTGTTTTACTGAAAGTAGAAACGGTGTCAAGGCTATGAAGTGTATCGCTGGGTTGGGAGGTTCATAAATTAAGTGTGGCTACGTGTCGGTGCAATTTCATCGTATCCTGCCTTAGGGTAGATTAGAATGAAATGCTGTACGGTTGTGCGATAATATCCGTATTCTTTGCCGCTTGGTCATAGAACTCATGAGAAACATGGGAGTGCCCAAGTCAGTTATTTATTTATGATCTTTTGAACTCAAGACACCCATTTAGTAGAACGCGCATACGTACGTAATTCTCCGTTCGACGGCGTTAAGAGTAGATACATTGTATCCTCATACAAAATGAAATGGTACTATGCTGAACGATATGAAAGTTCGTATGCAACTGTGAGGTCTCATCCTACTTAACTTTACATTAGGTAGGTGTTTCAGGAATAAAATACTTGCCCGATGCACTCTTTCTCTGTCGAATTCATACAAGCCTTTATGATTATGTGTTGCACCTACAGTAGTCTATGAACTTCCTTTCTAATGCCAGACTAGTCCATAAATCCTATGTAACGATGGGACTATTATCGGCCCAGCTTTCCCTTCCTTAAGTCTTACAATATTCACCTTTCTCAAATTATAGATGATGGTCACCATTTCTTTTTTTTTTTGCGTTTGTGAAAGTGATCAAGTCCAGTCAAGTGGTTGAGATACATTCACAGTACGTAAAAGTCCATCGATTTCTATCAGTCCATTGCTTCACCATGTGCCCTGTGTACATTCGTACGCCCTGTGTACATTGTTGGAATAATTAAAATTAAGTTCAAATGACATTGGCCCATAATAACCTACTTATGTAATTGTCGTAATTTTGGAATTTATGTTATTTGTTATGGTTTTGCAGACTCAAATTAATTTTTCTATGTCCCTTTGGCAGACATCTGTCTGACATTTGGCAGTAAAGTTTAAACTTTATAGCCGTTAACTTTGTTACGGTAGTTTTCTTATGGCATTATTTAGGCCAAAGACCTATACCTACATGGTGATGACGTGCAAGGAAAATGTTGTAAAGAAAGATTTGCGTATATGTATGAGAAAAAGTAAGTCATACGTTTTTGTAGTTTTTCTTGTTAAATTCAGATTAACTCTAGAGCTTACCATTGTCAGGTTCTTGAGTATTGGAGCTAAACTCCTTAGATCGTGGAGCATTACCTAACCAATCATAGCTGCTTGCTGGCAGCTAGCCACCATACAAGGTTCTTGTAGAAACGTTTAGGCCTTACAATAGCTTTATACATCCACAGGACGATTTTGGAACTTGGGACGTGGGTTTCTTAATTTTTTACTCGATATTCATTTTCTATTTAATTATTTGTCAAACACTAGTCCCAGTCGCAGTCAGAGATTCTGTTTTATTTTTATATTTTCTTATTATTTGTGAACAGTACCAATTCTGTTTTTTGGGGACTTACTGCACATTTCTTGGTTCAGGCTCTTTCAATTTACTCACTAAGAGGTGGAAGAAATTTACCAGTCGCTGGCAGTAAATCACATCATCCGCGTAGATTGTGACTGTGGTTCCGCTGTTTCTAAGTTTAAGGAGTGTTTCATTGAGAACGAAAACCAATAGTAACCACTTTGAGGTATACTTTTAACTGCAGTACAGTCTTAATATACCTTTGTTATAGCATGCTCACTATCCAGTTGATTACAATATGGTCAACGTTGAGGTTTGTCAGACACACCGTATCTGTTCTGACATTTGGTGTATATTCTTTGTCTTTCAGCGTTTTCTCAATTGAACGACACAATGTAGCGCTGTCACCGCACTTCTACCCTTCGTGAAAGTATGTTGTGCTGGAGATAGACCTTCAGGACGGAGCTTGGTACGAATGTAGGTATATGTGTACAAATCATTTGAAGGTATTCAGGACGAAGGCGGTAAGACTTATTGGTCTTAAGTCTTTCGCGGTTGTGCGGCTTGCTTTATCGGCCTTTGGTAACAATTGAGGAACAGTTCTCGAAGTATTGCACTGGTTGTAATTACAGTTGTTTATAACATGATCGGAAAATTCCATACAGTCCCGGTAATTTGAAGGTATACATATTTGTAAGTGAGACGCAACATTGGTTTTTCGTGACTTCTTAGTTCACATTCCTAAGCAGAAGCAGAAGCGATCCACTTTCTACTCTTTTTCCTTTTAACTGATATAAACAATTTCACTGCAAGGTCGACTCTAGTACTAGGTATTCGGCTCACTCGTATGTATTTACTTGCTTGCAATTTTGGTTAATCATTCGCAGACAGTACCCATATCATCCATGACCTATTGAAGCAAATAGAAGTTCAGTTTCCTGTTGATCGCTGCTATTGTTTCAAAATTGTCTACCTTGGTGGTGACTGGGTATTACTTGTAGCGTTGCTCGATGCTATGGCCTTTGCTCTTCTGGCGGGGTACTTTCCTAGTGCTCCTATCGCAAAGGTGGACGATGGTGGTAATAAAACTGTTCGAAGTTCGCTGCATACTATCAACGCGTTGATTCTTTTTGCTGTGTTTGTTTTTCTTTTTTTACAAAACCTTATGAAATCCACCCAAAGTTTCGATCTATAGATCATTATTAGGCCTAACCTCCCCTTCAGGCTTAACAGTTTGGTTCTAAAGTTTTTGGCCCTCCAATGTTGGACATGATTCTTGCCAGTTCAGCAGGTGACTCTGCTACCTTGTTAACAGTACTTATGCTGAAAATCTTGTTTCGAAGTTAGTCTTGCATCTAAGATATCAGGTCCTACAGTAGGTGTCTAGTACAGAATTGTGAGGAATGTTTTCTGTGAAGTTTTGCTACCTAGTTTTATAGTTGGAAACAGCCCACCATAATCTCTGCAGCATTCTTGTGTGCATGGTTCTTGAAAGTTCTGGACTCCTATTGTAAATTAGCATAGTATTCTTTACTTTTCTTTTCTATCTCTGCCTTTTGCTGTTTTCGCTGTACGAACGATTTTATCGATGGAGATTTTATCGATAGACTTTCTATCTCAGTAATATTCCATGAATTTCATATAAACATCTATTAGGTATGGTAACGAAAATCAGTAGGAGTTTATATGTAGCTTTCATATGATACGAAGTTACTGATGGATTTTGTTTATTTATGTATCAGCATGTATGGCATATCATCCTAAAATATGCCGACTAAGAATGTCGATTGCTGTGAGAGGTAGCTGGAGTGCAATTTTGGTTACACAGTTAATTTTGAGAAGGCTCTGTGATTGCATGGGTGGTTCAATTTAGAAGCAAAACAAAGTATTTGTTTGAAATATCTGTAACATAGCCTTTATCCGAGTTGTGGTGCTAGTTTCAGATAATACAGATAGTGAACCTAGAGGGCGTCTCTCTTTCTACCCTCAAGCTGAAAAGCACAAGAAAACATCTGATTTTGCCTCTCTCATGCCCCAATTCATTATATGTATAGGTGCTTGTACGCAAATTAAATGGGAGCTTACGCACTTATTCGTACGTAAACGGGCAAAATCATGGGCACAGCCATCTTGATATCAAAAAGGGATGTGATGTTTCACGCATATATTTGGCTTAATGACTCTGGGGTTACATACAAAGGTGGTAGGGATATCTCTCCTAAGTCGATATTTTTCAAAGCACATTCGCATCAATTTCTTGAAGAAGTGCTGAGTTCGATTTGAGTAGTGTACCTGTAGAGTTACCTACTTGAAGTTGAAGATTTCGATTACCCGTTTCGTTGCGTTTGAGCTGAAATAACTTCAGCTGTGTGCATCAGTTACGTTCGTAAATGGATGGATTAAAAATAACTTGTATCTATTTTAATAATTCCAAATCGAATTACGTCTACAAATAACCCGTCAGAACACATGAAGTCAAACCCAAGGATATACATATGTATGAGGGTCAGGATTGTACTTGAGTACTTATGTACATGTTATGTCAAAATTGGTGAAGATAACTTTTTTTCCGTCATCTAACTTAGCAAACAGTGCAGTCTTTGCAGAATGGCAGACTTTAATGACAAGTTAATTAAGTGGATTTGGCCATTGAAGCAAAACATACCCTCTCGGTCATTATCCATGAATCGTACTTGCATAGATGAAGCCAAAAGACTTTCCATTTTCGGAATGTGTGTCAATGACAACTTTGGTTGGAATAGCCACATATTTAAAATGACCAAGAATTCCATGCAGTTTCTAATTCGCCTGCGACTGCGCGAACAAGGTATATTAAATTTACCCCCAAGGCTGAGTATATGTATGTATATGTTTTCCATATTTGGACAAGTGTGTGCCCAAAATGACTTCAACCTACAATGCGCAAGTAAGTGATTAATAATAATTTGTAAAAAACTCTATGTTTATGTTATTCTTTTGAGCTCGAGTGGCTATGACTCAAATTGGATGCACCCAGCAAGCCAAGCACACAAAAGATTATTACACCAATCAATTAATAAAAATCGCCTCCTATTTCATAACCAGCCTACAACCTCTAGGTCACTGGTATAGCATGCCGTTCACTTATAACATTCCACTCAGTGGGTACATTCTTTACCTCAATCAAATTCAGCTCAATTGATTGTTGTTAAAGTGTTAACGGAGTTGTTTTTCAAATTCAATCCATTGTCCGACTACAAAGAAGAGGTAACTACACCTGCCAATCGTTCCGACGCATCTGTCCATCGAAACCCAATCCCGTTCTCTTTCATAATTTGTACCAATTTATAGCTAACGAACACTTTCTTTGCGATCCAACTCCCATCACCGTTCCTCCCTTATTTACCACACAAATGGCTTATGTAAGTCTCATGTACAACAAGAACGTCGTACGGACTTCAAATAACTCTTCTCAGCTCATTAATTAATGAACTCCTCAGTACAGACAGAGTAAATCAGTAAAGTATCTCACTCTCAACACATATGGTGCGTTCCAAACGGAAGGGAACATGAGCTACGAGTATGTATGTAGGCACTCATGTAGACGTTTATGAACGACTTGCTTATGTGAATTGTGATTTATTTCAGCTTAATCAGATTATTGTTTATAGTCCAAGTGAATCTTCATCTTGTCGTTCTATTGCAGCAGTTGCAGCGCCGCCGGCCACAGAGTGTACCTAGTGTGTGTGGGAATAACATGCAATAGTTTCATTTGTGAGAGCAAAGGCATGCAGCTGCTTACGTAACGCCATTAGATTGGAAACATAGACTGATTGTTAAGTAGTGAAAGGAAAAATTATGTATAAATTTACCCACCATGGCTACAGGCGAACGCATAGATATATGGAGTGGCATCTTCGGGTTAAACAGCTTGACGAGTGACCAATCATGATTGTGGGCTTTCAATTTCCAGACAATTGTTTGCTCGATGTTATTGTAAGTAATTACAGAAAATTATTCGCAAAGCGCGAGGTGCGTTTGATTTAATTAAGCCTATAACACCAGGTGAGGGTTGGCCTGTGGAGTTCGGTTGCCGCTCGAATGTGTTACTCTGGCATGTCGTGATTTCGTGCAGCCGTGAAATTTGTAGAGTGCCGTTTCTGATTATTTGCTCGTGGTAGTTTTATATGTCAAAGTGTCAAGTTTGACATGTATTGCGTTGAGACTGCTTTGACTTTATATGCAAATAAAATTTGAAACTTATAAATATACACATTGCGAATTGAAATGCTATTCGATTGATACAGACTCTGAAGTGTAGGCTATTCTTGTCCATTTTGGCATTAGATTAGTTTTCTTTCTCTTCAAGATTTAATTTAAAGAAAAGTCAAAGTTTGGGGTACCACCATTAGGTTAGGTTAGGTAGATGAGTGCCTTGTGACAGTGTCACTGCTCGCTTAGACCATAGTTCGGGTCCATTGCGCCCAATCATTTAACCCTGGAGAAGGTACCACCATTGCGAAGGACATTAAATGTTTCTATCGCATCTTAGCAGCACACGAGCTTACTTAGTAAAAATATACATTCAACTACTTTGTACCCTTCAACTATGTATGTATGTACCTTAAACGCAAGCTCCTTCAAAGACGGTAATTTTATGCCATACAAGTGGTGGCCAACGTACCCTTCTATCTTAGCGACACTTGCATAGCTACATATCTCAACTCAACTGATTTTTACTTGCACCTATACCTATAGGGCAAGTATTGGTTTCGTGAAAAATTTCGAACTCGAGATTTTAATCAAAATTGACATTACTATGATGGAGAAGTCCAAAAAAGTGGGTCCGCCAATTCCGTCTGTCTGTCTGTCTGTCTGTCTGTCTGTCTGTATATTCGACTGGAGCCTAAAGGGGTGGACGGATTTGCTTCAAACTTCATATCTGGGGTCTGTGGGATGATCCCTAGAGGCGAAATTGGAATTTTCGTTCTAACCTCAAAATTAAGGGTACTTTACTTTGATTTCACTAAAAATGGATTTTCTCGAAAACGGCTCTAACGATTTTGATAAAATTTCATATGTGAGTTAGGTTGGGCATATGCTAGTAGGTGACATACCACGTTTTGCGCGAAAAATGCGTATAACGGTAATTTTACGAATTGGGTGTATATCGGCCATTTCTTCAGCAATTGGGCTTAAAATTAATATTTGAGGTGGGTATGACAAATGCAAAGACATAACGTACCAAGTTTTGAAACTGCAACGCCCACTTTCCAAAAATTTTACTTTGTCAAAATTTTTACTAGAAATCAAAAAAAAAAAATGTTAAAACATAGTTCATAGGGTTTGAAAATCTCTACAATTCACCTTAATATCATATTTGGCCACGCCCACTTTAGGATGGCAAGTTTTACAAAAAACTTGAATTTCAGTGCTTATACGATTATAAACTTATAGAATTAAGGTGCAAGTACGTACGACCCAGTCGTGCACTTTATTTTTTTTTCAGAGATGGCTCCTGAAGACAAGATCCAATCAAAGTTGTTCTAGTCCTGTAGTGGAAGTTTGTTAAGTCGTCACATTTTATTATCGAAAGCCTTGTAACATGCTTGCCTATTAGACAGTGTACAGTGATGACACCTACTGTAGTGCCGATATGCGATATGCTATCCAGTAGTGGCCAAATTTCTTTTGTCACTAGACTTGTTGGTCCACTTGTTCAGCTAAGATTTTGTTGAATTTTAGTTCGCAAGTAGCAATTGG
Source organism: Xylota sylvarum (assembly GCA_905220385.1). Lineage (NCBI taxonomy): Eukaryota > Metazoa > Arthropoda > Insecta > Diptera > Syrphidae > Xylota > Xylota sylvarum. Next base: position 65,840,656 of record LR999958.1, on the reverse strand, counting down.
CATACCTAAGATGCATTTCTCCGGCAAAATTGGAGAAGTTGTTTCTAATCTGTGAAGTTCATCGGCCTTACGGTTCCCTGGAATATCCATATGCCCCGGCACCCAACAAAGATGAATATTGAACTGCTCAGCCATATAGGTGAGAGACGATCGGCAGTCTAGAGCTACTAGAGAATTTAAAGAGATCGGTTCCAAGGATTTGATAGCTGCTTGGCTGTCCGAATATACCTAGCAGATATCATGTTTTTCTTAAGCCAATATAAAACTTCTTTGATCGTAGCCTGGAACACGCTACAATGATTTTGGAAAAAGTGAAAACACCTCCACCAACTCCGTCTTTGGTTTGTGAGCCATTAGTGTAGAAGTGAATCGATTCATCTTCTAAAAGTGATTCTTCATTCCAGAATGATTTGGAAGGGGTGGTAGCGATGAAGTTTTTATCAAAATCTTTTCTTCACCACAAAACTAATGTCCAGTACCGAAGAAATAGTAGTGCGTGTAGAGCACCGCTTATGCACAGACAAGCTATACGCTGGATCTTACTTAGATAATCACGGTTTGAAGCTTTTTCTAAGACTGTCCACCAAACAATCACCCCGTATCTGAGTATCGGTCTAATGACCGAGATTTAGAGCCAGTGAGTTATACGAGGTTGTAGACCCCATCTGCTTCCAATAGCTTTTTTCTAAGAGAAAAGTGCTACTGTGGCTTGTGGGTTGAATGTTAGGTTTCCAGCTTAGCTTCCCATCCAGGATAAAACCCAAATATTTTTCTTTGTCAGAGAAGGTTAAGTTAATACTATTGAGAGGAGGAGGTCGACTGGAAAAGAGTATTAGTTCAATATTGTGGAAATAAACTGTAGAAGTTTTGGTCTGAGTATTTAGGTGCTTTCCTGAGACACCTAAACAACATTATCTACATAAGCAATCGCTGTGCATCCCTCGCTTTCTAAGATTATCAATAGTTCATTTATCACCAAATTATAAAGAAGAGGGGATAGACCACCTCAGTGCGGAGTGTCTCTACTGACAGACCTTCACAACTTGGAATTGATAATCCGACCATGTACCAGTAGATTAAGCAATTCGCAAAGTGAGCTGTCGACCTTCAGATCTAATAGTGCATTTGCTATCCCTGATGTGTTGACATTGTTAAAGGCGCCTTCTATATCCAGGAAGGCAACCACCGTGTACTTCTTATGAAACAGGGAATATTCGATATTAAGCACTAGTGAGTGTAAATCCACTTCTTCTCTTTGCCGCTGACAGTAGTTTCAATACTGTCGAGTAAGTGGATATCAATCAATCGATCTAAGGTTTTTAAGAGGATTGATGATAGACTATTTGGTCTGAAATCTTTTGGATTTCTGTGAGAATATTTGCTCGTTGTCGGAATAAGTTAAACTTTAACTTCTCTCTGAGATATTATACACCAGATTGAGGGCCTATTAAATAGGCTATAGGATAGGTAACAAGATGTCTGAGAGAACAAGTATCACCATTAATGTTGCAAAATGTCAGCGATGGATATCTTTGAATTAACAAAGAAATGGTGTAGGTGGTTGAGCACTTCTAGGTGAAGAGGACATCCAAGGCAATTAGTCATTTCCTATGAATGATAATTTTATGCATTGCGAAGATTTGATCAGTTCAAAATGTGGTTGTTGACAGCGCCGATACTGATAAATCCGGACTTTACCAAACACTGTTACAAACACTGAGATACATTAACGATTTGTGGAGGGACAAACGATCAACTCATAACATTTATATCCCAGAACCTGAATTCCGCTCAGTGCTATATATCTATAGGTATAGATAGTCATGGAAAGATTACATTTCACTATCATAAGGCCTGTGAGAAGTGGATGATGATCCATAAGAACCTGTCGGAACATTTAGTCAGATAGTGTCTTAAGTTTCAACGGCTCGACTTCGAGATAGGTAATTGGAAGAGTGTCCAAAACGTAGTCTCTAAAACTATCTTGAAAAACTTCTCAAAACAAAAAATGCGCTTCGGACACGCCATTAAATGGTAGGCCCCTTCCATTCGTAGATCTGTCATGCCAAACATTGATTTTATGTTATTTGCAGTTTGGTTTCATTTCAGTGACTGTCCGTGTCTTGAACGCAAACACAATTAGTTTAGCTAAATTGACATAAATTCTACTAAAATTATGGACCAATCTATTCTCATTCGACGGGTTATCTTAAGCAATTAATACACAAATATACCGACGTTAGACGTAATCAAAACCATAAGAATAAACATAACATGCATTGAATCAAATCTACAATAAACAATTACCAATCGTACTCAACAAAAATCATTAACAAAGAATATTTATTATTAAAACAACAACTGCCCCTTGAAGTAATCGAATAACGTAAGCAAGTAAAATATAGAAGAGGCTTGGCAGTATTTTACTATTGCATTAAAAAAAAACTCATTACTCATTTATATTCAAGATATAAAGTGCTGACTGATCATCAGATCATCGAACTGTATGTCATTGCAACTATTGCTCGCAATACGTTAACAGCGAAAGCCTTTAACCACAGGTGCACCTATTGCAGGGACTATTTCACAACGAGTGGTAGCTTTCGCAATACTATTGCGCTGACAATTTTGAAGTAACACTTGCAATAAAGTATTTTCAAACCAAACAAGTTTAGCCAATAAGTATTTCCAGCTTCCGTTTGCACAATACACCAGTTAATCAACACACCATCAGACAGTAGTGCATATCAATTTCAAGGAATTTTCAAATTCATCTTCATAAAACAAAATTTCATGGCAGATAAAATCAACATAAATATATGCAAAAGCAAAACGCAACAAACTAGATTGACATACTAATTCGTCATTAAAATGGTTTCTTTTGAACCCACCTCAATAAATCTACCAGCCATCTGGTCTGTGGTTGGTACGCGTCGACAACATCATTTTATGAGCTATTGTTCGTGTCATTTAATCAACACAACATTGCTACGACTAGGAAGTAATATATTTCCATTTGAACTCTTTTGAATTTACCACAGCACGACGCATAGATAATCGATCGTTGGTTCATGTCATCGATTACAATGGAAAGTGTTACCATGGGGACCCATTAAAACTTATTGCGCAATGGTAGCATAACCTGACAGTAATCAATATGTTCGTAGCACAGTTATAGTTATGTGTATGAATAGAGATAGGTGTGGTATGGTATGGTAGTTAAAAATTGGTTTTTGCTTCGAAAAGAGGACAGTAGAGCATGTTATATAAGAGTTTGTCTGGAGAAAGAAAGGCAGGTGCAGTCAGAATGTACTAATATAAATTTTATTACTGTGGCTACATAAAATTAGTAAAATAAATTAATATTTGTTACTCATTACATTACATCGTTGTTAATGCAAGTTGTGGTATGATGAAGATAGTAATTGTAAAGTGTGTTTAACGCTGTATTTGAAATAAGTAAATTATGACTCGTAATTAAAAGGTATGTAATTAGCCCTTTGAACGCGTTATACCAACCAGTAGTTAGGAAATATGGTTTTGAGACTTTCTAATGGTCCTATGTGTATTAACAAAAAACCAACATGTAATTAATATTGACGCCAGAGAGATGAGAGAGACGCCAAAAAGTGTCTCAAGAGGTGGTTACGATGTGTGTCATTATAAAAGTTCGCTAGTCAGCTCTTTTGTTTCCCAACCATTTTTCATTAATGAAATTGAAGTGAGGCGATGAGACAATGAAAAAACTACTTTTATGAAGAAAAATAAATACCGATGTATGAAAACGAATTCTTTGCAACCGCCGTCTCCTGTGGGCGCCGCGGCTCAGTGGTTAGTGAGATTCGAGTATTGAATCTCAGATACCAAAATTGCCCTTCGGCCACGACATTAAACAGTGAGTCCCTTCCATTCGCGTGAAGAATATAATACGCACAACTTGAATGGTTGTGATGTGAGGAGTTGGGATCTGGGTCTCGTTTAGCTGTCGCTCTAAATATTTGTATTATGTTTTTTGTTTGTATTTTTAAACGCAAGGTGGTTATCCAATATGATAATCGGAGCCTACTTTGGAATATCAAGAGCTACTAATTATAACTTTGACATCCACGACACTGAAAAAAGGTAATTAGCAACATTTTGAGAAAAACTAAATACTGATTATCGTTGCGTTTGGTGTTCACATACTTTTTGCTGACTGCAGGTCTCGTCTCAGATAATCGTAAGATAGTTGATAGTTGATAGTTGAATAATATATGTAGGTAGAGATAAAATAAGAATTACCTTTATATAATGGAACGAAACTGTGGTTTGATTTACTTTCGCTGGTCATTTCAATTGGTTTTTGAATCATATGCAGGTAAATGAATTCGATAGATTCAATCCTTCTGCATAAAGGAAATCATATGAAGATGTCTTTCTCTTTTGTTTATGTAGGTGAAAATAGAGACTTACCAATTATCTTTTAGGTTAATCCAAACGTTTTAGCGATATTGATTGTAACATATATGTATGTATGTAGGTAATCCAGATTCATGTGTACCAAAAAGTATTAAAAATATTTTCATCTATGTATATATTATATACGTAATGACAAAATAGGCCATCCTTACGATTTTTAAATCATAAGGATCCTAGCATCCCGCTAAGCTTGTCAACGAAATACTCGCGTATGATGCTTTTTGAGAGTAGCTTCATCACCAATATTTGTTACTTTTGTTGTGTATCCTTCCCAATATTGTTCGTAGCAATAAAAGTCATGTGCAGAGCAATAAAAATCCATTAAATGTATTTCATTATTAAACAACAATTGGATATACTTATATGTATGAGGAACTTAACCTGAAGGGTTAGGATGTTCGAATGTGAGAGAGAAAGAAAAGGAGATAAGAAATCTCATGGGACACCTTTGGCAGAAGGTAGGAATTTAGGTCTAAGCTGGTGGTTTATTTCCCTCACTGTTGCTGCTTTGGGTAAACTCTGCTGCTGGTTCTAACTCCACTTCAGACCATGCTGATTTCTTGATTTCATGCTGCACTTCATTATTTGATTTGAAGTTTCCCATCTCTTCGAACAATTTTGCAAAATTTCCATTTCTTCTCCTTGTTTCCATAGGCTTTTACCTTTTTGGATATACATATTGCGGTTAGCTTCTCACGGACGTTATTCATGTTGTAAGCTCGTACTAAGTTCAGAATTATGCGGATATCTCGTTGCAGGAACAAAAGGCAAGGTAATATTAATGTCGTAGAACTCGGAATTTGCCTGTATCGCATAAGATAGTTGGAGAGCTTTAAGTTTAGATTTCCACAGTCTTTTACCATTTTACGAAGATCTATTTTCATGTTCTAAGCGAACCTCTCTGCTTGTCCGTTCGTAGATGGATGGTATGGAGCGGCAAACTTGTGGTAATTTCCATTTGCTTTGACAAATTCTTTAAATTTTCCTGAGGTAAAAGTGGTTCCATTGAAAATGTGTTACCAATGTAAGTGGTAAACCATACCAAACAAAAATGTCTCGCAACTGTCTTTGATGTTGTCATACAATTCATTGTCACAATCTCCGGCCACTTCGAATAGGTATCAACCACGATCAGGAAGTATTTATTCATAAATGTAACCGCAAATTCTATGTGAATCCCCTGCCATGGAGAAGACGGGTACCCCCAGGGATGCTGCATCTCCTTTGTTGTTTGGATGCATAAGATTCCTGCGCAAAATTCTCAATGTTAGCATCAATGCTGCCCACCAGACATACCTCAGGGCCAATGACTTCATTTTAACAATCCCAAGGTGCGCAATATGTAATTCAGCCAGGAGGACTATTGACTATCTTTAAGAATTAAACAATGAAATGAGTATATATTTACCTTCGTAACCAACTTCTTAAACTCCAATAAAAATTTGTAAACCTCCTTCAGAACTGGGTCTCTGCTTGTCTCTTCAGCAATTTTTTCTTTTGAGTGTTTTGGATAGTATTCCTATCCGACGAATTAAATTATCCACTAACATTGGGTTGCCCATCATTATCTCACTTTTATCTTCATAGGTAATCTAATCATTGGGATACACACCATGACCTCAGTGTGACGTGGAATCCAAATAAGAAATAAAAAGTTCAGATCTTTATACGGAAGATTTTTGGAAATAGTAAAGTACACCCAGACACTAACTAAGAAGTTAAGGTCCTCTTTTTCGTAAACAAAAAAAAAATCTTCCCATCGATCATATCTTGTCAATACACATATGATGGTTGTTAGTCTTTGTTGCAAACTGTGTATCTATTGCCTTGAGTTCCCAAAGCCATAAGGTGGCTTTCAACTCGACAGTGTCCTGTGACTAACTCTTAGTTAGTCTTCCAAGTTGTTTCGTTCTTTTGGTTTGTGTTTTGAAACATTTTGATTTGCTTGTTCATATTCCGCATCTACTACCAAAGTCATGTTCATTACCATTATATGCAAGTCTGAATTCCCTGTGAGGATTCTCTTCTTAGTCGTCACCAACTGATTTACATCTTGTTGCAGAAAGGCTGACTATACTCCATCGATACCAGGCAGTGCAGTATAAATACCTGCTACGCCGAGACCAACAAAATGAGTTTCCAACAGAAGACTGATCATTTTCGCTTTAGACTCAGTGAAGGCACCATCAGATTTTCTGATGGAATCCGTTTTAGTTGGTTTACCAAGTATGTCGATCTTTTCACAAACATCACCAGGAGAAACACTTTTTGACATTCGAATATCATTACTACATTATTGCTTCGGTTTGAGTGATTCCTTGTATAACTCAATGTGGGATTAGTGACCGATTTACAAGTTTTCTGGTTTCTTGGCTTGTTGTTCTTCTAGTTTTAACTAGAAAATTGTGAGTCTGGAAAAGTAACCGAGGTTTTGAACTCGAAACATTAAGTGGACTGAGGATACTAGTCAATTTGGGAATAGCATATGCAATCAATTCGAAAAGCAATAAATGACGTCATTTGCATGTCATTCCGATTCATATTGAATCGAAGCTTTGAAATATTGTTCCCATTCTTCAAAGCCGACTTTATGAGGTTCATTACAGTTTTATAATAATTTCTGAGTGGACGGTCGCCTCCATTTATGATCGCTTTCATACAATCTTATACTTTCTGTGATCAAAAAAAGCGTTTAAGCCAAACGCTTGCAGTAACAATTTCTTAAATATTCCATTCCAAATTGACTCAAAGGTGAAGTTATAACCAACAGCCTTAATTTACGCACCTTTTGCATAAGAGGAATTCGTTTTTCATGTGCGCATGCAATTTAAATAAAACTACCCAATCATTTTCTTTTCATTTCGTTTTCTCATAATAATAACCACTGGCAGAAACAAAAACACATGTTATTTTAATGCCCAAAGCCCAGTTTGAGCCTGCTTCGCATGGTGAGACCCATGCAATCGAGTAGGCAGCTAGCACTTAGTCCAAACGGTCCAGTTAAAAGACACAAAAATGTTGCGCAACTTCCTTCTGTAACGTACGTAACCGCTTATATTCGTTAAGTGCGTTGTCGCCTGATCAGTATACGGTCCCGATTTGCATATATTACCACCAGCAGCGGTCATGTGCTCCAGTAAACGCACAAATAAAAAAAAAATAAGTTTTCAAAAATAATACCCTGCCGAATTGAACCCGCCTCGCTTAAAGCAGTCACCATTTGAGCTTGGTTTAAATTAGTATGCATTCGCAAGGACGCATAGTGTCGGATTCTTCGCAACTTGTGCGTATATTTTCAGCCAAAATACTTTCCAATTTTCTGCAGCAGGTGCTAAGAATGCAATAAACAACCAGAAAAATTCTGAGACCTGAATTAAAGTCAAGGCGATTTGGTCTCGGAGGAGAGACATTCATGAAGGTGTTTATCTCGCCGTAATCGTATCGAATGGGACGATAAATTGCGAAATGCCAATAGCCAAGTGTTTGATGAAAAGTTTATTTTTGTATGTGAGAGTAATTTTGAAGTGATTAGTACTATTGGTGGTGTATAATTAAACTACTGATCTTGTATGTAACAAGCAGGAGTTGATAAAATCTAATCGATTATAAATTTGTTTACAAGTCGATTGCAATCTGTCCAAGAGTGTGGGTTGATGTTCTTTACTAATTGCATGGAACTAGAACATACGGTGGGTGGCATTGAATTTCCAAATTAAAACACTTTTTATTTTAAAGTGAACAGATTCGGCTTCTTAGAATCTAGTTACTTCCAAAAAGAGATACAAAACAATACTTTCGTATTATGGAATAACATATTTTTGACATCTCCTGCATTATCTTAGGGGTTCTAATAATCGATTGAAGTTCCAGACAATGCACTTGAGCTCTCCTCGTATACTTCGAGACAGTACTTCCTAGACACGTTTACTCTATCCACCATCACATGCTCACTTGACAAATGAACTCAAGGTTTTAACTTGTTTTTTTAATTGTTGGTCTTCAACTCAACGGCTTTGGCTTTCATCTTCTATAATAAAGCAAGCAGACGTAATTTAGCGTAGTTCACTTGTTGGGTCCAACAAATTACTTAATTTATTTATAGAAAAAGCAAAGTAGATTACTAGTCAGTACTTAGTGAAGTTGAGCCACACTCAGGTCAATGCAGACCCATATCCATAGGGGACAGATGTCCCTTGCCCATTGGTTAACCTTGTCCAGTTGATATGGTTTTTACTATGATGAATTTGCAAACCATCTAGTTGATTTGATAAAGGGTTAAGGAATAAGGAATAAGGACATAACAATTTTGTATTTAAATGAAACACAGAATAATTAAGATATCGTACTCCACGTGGACATATTAAATTTAAGTATGAAATCCGATCTCTTTCATATGACCACCACAAGCACGTTTGCAGCGATCGATTTTGTGGAGGCAATTTTCCACCACTCTTTCATAGATATCGGCCGCAACATTGGCATTGTCGCGTTGGATATTGTTCCTGATTGAGCCTGATGTTTTTGGCTTGTTGGCATAAACTAACGACTTAACGTAACCCCATAAAACGAAATCCAACGGCGTTAAATCGTATGAACAAGGCGCCCATTCGCACGTGCACAGGAGGTGACTTGGTCTCCTCTTCCTCTTCATCCAAACAGCTTCTACAGAAGTCGTTGTAGGGGATGCCCAATCTTTGAGTATGTCTTCCTATAGCACAGTGTACAGTGAGGGTGTTAACTATCTTGGTAGTAGTAGCTTAGCGGTGTGACATTGGTCGAGTTAATGCCACCGATGGTTGGCCTCCTTCTCCGCGTCTGCACTGATGAGGTATTTAACATAAGACGTAGGCGACTTATGTCTTCGGCGAAGACTCCAAAATTTACAGCGATTTGTGGTATAGAACATTCCGTTGTGTCCATTCAGTTCTGTCTAGTAATGAGAAATTGTAGCCCATGTTGAAGTTGTATTCAGTGGGCAGGTGGTCGGTGACCTGTGGAAGATGGCGAAGCATCAGTAATATTCTGGCATGTACAATGTGTTACTCTTTGCATTGTTTAGAGCTTCTCAGCCTTATTGCTGAGCAGGCAGCCAGTTGTAAGTTGAGCATGGTTTGACGCACTGCAGTGTGAGAGGTTCTCAGTGCACCAGTAATACTGAGACATGCAACTCGTTGGATCTTTCCAATATAATTCGGTTGGACTTCTTCTCCAGGGCGGGCCACCAGACCAATGCTCCATACATGATGATCGGTTTTATTGCCGTAGTGTATAACCAGTGCATAGTGTTTGGTTGTAGGTCCCAAGTGGCGCCTACTGCCTTTTTGTATATATATAGGACAGCCAGGGATTTCCTGACCCGTTCGACTATGTTTTCTCTCCAAAGAAGCTTGCGGTCAAGCTTTAGGCGTAGGTAGGTGGCACTATTTGAGAGGGTAAGGGGGGTGCCTCTTAACTTTAGGAGATTAAAGTCAGGTAGTTTATGTTGTCTTGTCTAGGAAAGTCACCAGTGTGAATTCTTCAATTGAGAGGGATTTTTCGATAGGTTTGATGATTCAGTGAAGGGCCGTGTCCACAGATTTACCTTTTTGACAGGCATGTTGTGACGGGGATAGTGGGGTGCCATCAATGGTGGCCTTGATGTGAAGATCTAGGATTCTTTCAAAAATCTTGAGAAGGAAAGACGTTAGGCTGATTGGTCTAAGGTCTTTCGGAAGAATATACGATGTTTTCCCTGTCCATTGACCGTAACATGGCGATTATTTTCATTGACGAAAAAATACGGTCCATTCACACATCCTTCATGAAATCCACACCACAGTGTCACTTTTTGCGGATGCAATGGAGTCTCTTTTGAAGCACATCTGGGTTTGTTTCTGTTCAATAACGCATATTTTGCTTATTGACAAAGCCATTAAGCCAAAAATGAGCTTCATCAAACTTTTGCATAGCCCAATCGGATAAGTTTCGGTGTTTCAAATGATCAAGACGCTTCAGTTCTTTATTTAATTTGAACTTGTAAAAGTATAGCTCAGATCTTTATGCAAAATTCACCATAATGTGGACTGGGCGATTCCCAATTTCTGTTAACGGCGTGGAATCGACTGATTTATCTCATTTTGAACTGAAGCACTTATGGCTGCGATATTTGCAATGTTTGGAACGGTGCATTGTCTACCTGGCAAAGAAACATTTTCATGTGGCACCGCAGAGTGTTATGCCCCTTTCAGGGTAGAAACGGAGTTCCTATCCTTTCTGCATAATCCTGTCGATGGCACACAAGTAACTCTGATCACACAAGTAACTAGGGAGGACCATCTTATGTTTGCCTCCCTTAGGGTCTTAATCACTGCTTCGAGCTTCAATGTGCAAAGGCGGGATGCTCATCGAGGTAATGAGTTGTTCTGATCTAGACCCCGAACTTCTTCTAGCCAATTTGTCGGCCTTCTCATCACCTGGTATATTTTCATGTCCAGGGACCCAGAAGAGTGTAACCTTCTGTTGTATTTCAAGAATCGTAAGCCCTTCTCTTCTCAGCACATCACAAGGTTGAAACCCGGCTGTCGATAAAAAAAAGTGTTACGTTTTGGTGGTATTGTCTTCAATGTAGTCTTATGAGTGGCTATTGCCACTACAAAAATCTCCGCTTGGAAACCACTGATATGGTTATGGCGAACTGATTTGGAAATGCTCAGCTGCTCGTAAAAAATACCTGAGCCTGCGCCTATATCCAGCTTTGATTGTTTTGTAAAGGTAGTGATATGCGTATTGGTTAAATAACCGCTTTTCCATTCTTCTCTGCTCGGGAATATGCGTCAGGTAGTCCATAGTAGATTCTTTATCATAGATTGACCCGTTACATTTTGTCTCCAGCTATCTAACTGATTTATTGCTAGGCCATTAATATCAGCCGAGGCTTCAACAAAGATATCCAGTGGAAACAGATTAAGGATAACCTTCAGTCCCGCAGTAGGTATAGTTCTCATAGCACTACTGGTGTCGATACATGCTAAACTCTCTTCGTGAGAGCCGCTAAGTTGGTGATCATACTGGCTCTTTAGAAGGTGGTGTAAACTATTTTATTTTTCTTTTGTTAGACCAGGTGTCTAGGGCCTACATCGCAATTCAGAAGGAATTTGCCCGCACCCATCAGTACAACATCATCTGTATATGTAATGGTTTTGCCACCACTGTACCTGAGTTGTAGAAGAACTTCATTAACACAATGCACCATAGTAGTGAGGAGATTACTCCGTCTTTGGTTTTGTCCTCATTTACTTTAAGGCCAACACATTTCGCCTGTTCTTCGATTTCCGTAAAGCCTCTATGATGGCACACTAGGAGTGAATGATGATGTCGATTTCGTCTGCCTATGCCAGCAGCTGATTTGTTGAATCCGTGTTAACACCTGCTCTACGCACTGTCTGCTGCAGCCCGCGATTGAAGAATTCACATAATAGCACATCTCCTTGCTCTCCTTGCACTTTTGTTATAGTTCGGAGAAACTGTTTCTGATCAGTGAATTCGGCCATTATCGTTAATGGATGATGAATGCTAACATATGCGGTTTTGAAGCCAATGAAAAGATGATGAGTCTCGTGCCGATTAGTGTCTTGCAGAAAACCTTATTGGCAGCGGCTTTATTGTTTTTCAACTTTCTAATAGCTGAGCCAACCTTTTCTTCATTGAATCCTCTTGCCCTATCACTCTCTACCTAATGACCATTCAACTGCTCCTCCCTTTTTCGCTCCAATTTCTTTCCTCACTACTCTTATTATACATAGTCGGGCTAAGGCTTTCAACAAAAAATAAAAATATTTGGCGTGATAAGTCCATGGAACCCAGAGCCGATCATTTCACAACCATTCATGTTGTACGTGTTATATTCTTTACACGAATGAAAGGGGTCTACTATTTAATGCCATGTCCGAAGGGCTTTTTTTTTTATTTGGAAACTTTTTCATGGCAGTTATACTGTTGGATGTTTGTCAGATGCTCACGAAAGGTGGGGCCATGGAAAAATACTTGTTGGTGTTGTCTGGAATTCGAGCCCCGAACATCCAACTCAGTAGTCCAACGCACTATCCAGTGAACCACTTTTCATTTCGTTGGACACGTGCGCCCTCAATTTGGCTGCAACAAGAACATTGTCAGACTCGACGTTTGTCGAATGTTTGCACATTCTGAATATTGCATGCGTGGCTTGCGTCTATTAGCATGTGATCTATGGTGGCGGTTTAATATTCTGGAGAGTACCTGCTGCTGTGGATTCATAGTCTTGGAAACCTAGTGCTTCTTTTAGAACTGCTGCATGATTGATTAGCCAGAAGCCATTGACTATTGTAGTGTCGTGTCGTGGAGGCTGTAGGGCTATTCAGCCGAACTTTTATTTTGAGGTTTACGAGTACGATTTTGACATCATACTCCGGAAAGGCTTTGAAGGTTTCGTTGATAGAGTCTTAAGCTTCATCATTAGGGTATGTGCACATATGTACATATTATGCTGATGTTTTGAATGATGTTACTCCAACGGTACAAGACCCAACATGGAGGACCATTTACGTTGTGAAAAACCTTTAAAACTAGGGGCCAATTAAACCTATGTCAGTAACCCACTTTCGTGATGTGAGGACTACCATTGGAGCATTAAGGGCTCATCCGTCACCATATCTTTTCTAAGAACCTGACTTATTCTTGAAAATCCTTACCTGCCTAAGCTCCAAAAATGCCGAAGTAGCATATAAAAGGTTCCTATTCATCATTGGTTGTGTATTCCAAATGTTTATTTATTTACCTCAAAATAAACATTTTTGCTATTATCGAAAGATTTAGTAAGGTTTTTGCACAAAAAGTTTTGGATAGTGACCAATACACGTATTTGAACACTATAATGTAAACAGTTGCGAAATAACTGTCGCCTGGGATTCAGGACATAAAATAGGACTTCGATAACCACTTTGTCATTTTGTGGAAAAGATTCTTGCCATATATGTATTTAGTATTCAAATATTGTTGATGCAGTTTCTAGTAAGGAGACCAAAAAAAAAATAAATTAAAGAAATGGCCAAAGAATTTGTATCTAAACGAAAAGTTTTCCATTGCCCTTTGCAACTACATTCATGATCAACATGATACAACCACTTTGAAGACTTATAGATACTTTTCAACATACAGTATATGTACATATATACTAAGTGCTGCTTATACTACGAAGAGGTGAATGTAATATTTAATCAACTGTATCTAAATAATTATAAGTTACGCGGCGAAAAGTCTTGTTGGTTGAAGCTTAGATTATATACATAAATATATAACTATTGCGATACAACTGACGCAAGTTGTTAAAAAGATTGTGGCAATGCTACAATACTGATTACAATGTTAAGTAACAATAGCATAACTTGTTATGAGTTTTTTCCAGGAAATGACGATAAGACCGCTTATTACCAGCATTGTGTTGCTCCTTTCACCAAATCATCTACCAGCACATGCACTTTTCACATACCACATGCAAATTCAATGTCATTCATCACCTTGAATGCCTTGAAATTTGCCTTCATTATAAAAGCTGTACTTTCACTCTCAGTTAGACAGGTTCCACACATCCAAACGTGCTAATTAAAGAATTCGAATTCCACCAGGGGTATACTTAAATCAAAGTTTCCAAGAATTAAGGACTGTAATGTGGAATTAAAACTTTACAAGACTAACAGACAACCTCAGCTGCAGTCCGAACCTCACGAATGAACAAACTTCCTCCTCATAGATTTAAAATCAACAGAGTTCGACTAAAGTATTAGTCTTTTACTATCTAAACGATGTCAAACGTGCCAACCTTGTCTTCTTCATTCCAATGTCGACCTTAAAGCAAAAGAAAATTCCTCACTAACCATCCATGCGTGGTAGCTTCATTTGACTCGCTGTTGACTTTTTACGACTCCAATGTAGGTTTTACTATTTGCCAACTTAGCCACTATTTGGTTGGCAATAACTAGCGGAAATTGCACAGTCTTAATGACACACAACTGGATCTAACAAAACGCTGTCCACTTAACATACTTTTCCTCTAGTTTACCGCTTGGATACCGTGTCGCTTATGTAAATTGCGAAACGCACTCTGGTCTTTGCGTGAAACCAACTTCAGAGACCTACAACAAGAGACACATGAAATTGCCGAAGTAGCATATAAAAGGTTCCTATTCATCATTGGTTGTGTATTCCAAATGTTTATTTATTTACCTCAAAATAAACATTTTTGCTATTATCGAAAGATTTAGTAAGGTTTTTGCACAAAAAGTTTTGGATAGTGACCAATACACGTATTTGAACACTATAATGTAAACAGTTGCGAAATAACTGTCGCCTGGGATTCAGGACATAAAATAGGACTTCGATAACCACTTTGTCATTTTGTGGAAAAGATTCTTGCCATATATGTATTTAGTATTCAAATATTGTTGATGCAGTTTCTAGTAAGGAGACCAAAAAAAAAATAAATTAAAGAAATGGCCAAAGAATTTGTATCTAAACGAAAAGTTTTCCATTGCCCTTTGCAACTACATTCATGATCAACATGATACAACCACTTTGAAGACTTATAGATACTTTTCAACATACAGTATATGTACATATATACTAAGTGCTGCTTATACTACGAAGAGGTGAATGTAATATTTAATCAACTGTATCTAAATAATTATAAGTTACGCGGCGAAAAGTCTTGTTGGTTGAAGCTTAGATTATATACATAAATATATAACTATTGCGATACAACTGACGCAAGTTGTTAAAAAGATTGTGGCAATGCTACAATACTGATTACAATGTTAAGTAACAATAGCATAACTTGTTATGAGTTTTTTCCAGGAAATGACGATAAGACCGCTTATTACCAGCATTGTGTTGCTCCTTTCACCAAATCATCTACCAGCACATGCACTTTTCACATACCACATGCAAATTCAATGTCATTCATCACCTTGAATGCCTTGAAATTTGCCTTCATTATAAAAGCTGTACTTTCACTCTCAGTTAGACAGGTTCCACACATCCAAACGTGCTAATTAAAGAATTCGAATTCCACCAGGGGTATACTTAAATCAAAGTTTCCAAGAATTAAGGACTGTAATGTGGAATTAAAACTTTACAAGACTAACAGACAACCTCAGCTGCAGTCCGAACCTCACGAATGAACAAACTTCCTCCTCATAGATTTAAAATCAACAGAGTTCGACTAAAGTATTAGTCTTTTACTATCTAAACGATGTCAAACGTGCCAACCTTGTCTTCTTCATTCCAATGTCGACCTTAAAGCAAAAGAAAATTCCTCACTAACCATCCATGCGTGGTAGCTTCATTTGACTCGCTGTTGACTTTTTACGACTCCAATGTAGGTTTTACTATTTGCCAACTTAGCCACTATTTGGTTGGCAATAACTAGCGGAAATTGCACAGTCTTAATGACACACAACTGGATCTAACAAAACGCTGTCCACTTAACATACTTTTCCTCTAGTTTACCGCTTGGATACCGTGTCGCTTATGTAAATTGCGAAACGCACTCTGGTCTTTGCGTGAAACCAACTTCAGAGACCTACAACAAGAGACACATGAAATTCGATTAGAATTGGACCTATTTGTCAATCTTAGCCGCAAACGTCACCTACCACCACTCCCTGGCAAACAACTCGACATTCGAAGAAACGTATCTATGTATCTTGTTCGAATGTGCCATATCCAGCAGCTGCAACGTTGTTTCCAAAGGTTCAAATGTATCACAAATTGCTGCGCCAGCCACTGTCGAGGTGGTGGAAAAATAATATAAGCTTCTCGGCTCTTACCAGCAAACATAAATAATTTCAAGTCTCGGACTAATCAGAGGTCAATAAATAACTCTGTGGCGGGTGGTACAACAGAGAAAAAATATCTATCTTTTGAAGGTAATCTATTTGGGGGCGGCTCGACGCGACGGTTCTCAGAGAAATATTGTATTTGGACATTGGGTGGGGTGGGTGATGTATCGGACACTTTCAATTAAATTTCAACAATTGGGTTGTAGTGTTTGGTTTCAGTTGAAGTCTCCAAGGGGGTCTGCCAAATAAAGAACACATTTAACATGTGTCTAACCACGAAGCTGGCCTTCACTTGATTTTGAGTAGCACAGAGTGGTCCCCTCAAAAGGTGACATTCCTTTAATGGTAAATGCCAACTTCTTGGTGGACTTACTGTGGATTTTTTTCCGTTGGGCTTTGTTATTCGTAGGCATACCTACTGGAAATGGTTTCAAGATCAACGTGATCGCTCTTTGGGCACCATCGAAGCAACGGTGTCAAAGTAGGTTTCCATCAGATAACCAGATACCTTCAGTCGTACTTATGGATTAGATGTGAAGTGCTTTCATTCATAGATCGCTTATAACGCCATCCTTTTATTGTTGAAGAGTTCGATATGGTCTGGAGACCTTGATCGTTTGTTTTCTTGTTTTTTTTTCTTATAAATATGTTTTCTATATTTTGTTTTGTGATCGTGCTCACTGTGAGCTATTAGCTACGTGCTTAGGTTGTTTAAAGGCACTCAATGTCAAATTTACCACAATTGGTACAATCACCCAACAAAAAGACAAAAAAAAAAGAAAGAAAAATTGATTATGAAGTGGTGAAGAAATCGATTTTTCCTTTTCAGGAGGCTAATTTATGTCATCGACGTAGTGTCAGTGAGTTCGCGGTCTTGTTGACTTAACATTGAGCGATTAAGTTTGAATATGTAACGCGATATCGTCTCAGCAGGTTCAGACCTTTAGTGTTTGGTATTGTGGTATTGTGAAATCGTAGCTTTGCCTAAGGAAAGTGGTAGGTAATTATCTTCATTAATCTTCTTTGGAGTGCATGGCGTTGACAGGTTGTATTAGACTTACAAATGCTCTTATTAAGTGAAGTGGTGATTAGTCGTTGGAATTTTATCTAATCGCCAGTGGTGGTAAATGTGAAAAATTACAAATTCGGTGAATACGAAGTTGACAGCCTCTTCGGTATAAAGTATGAACCCACAGGCGCTCTTTAAATTTAAATCCATTTGTAATTCGATATCGTCTTGCTATTATCAATAAGGAATCTAGCAGGAGCCGTTTACAGTCCAATACAAATGAATTCGAAACATGTGCAGGATAATGTTAAAAATAATATCTTAATCTTTGTGTTCGTTCTCAAGAACTCGAAACGGAATTTCCAGTAACACAGAAATAGTAACCGATATCAGATCCCCTCAAAAGTAATAAACCAGTAGGTACTGATAGTATCCCAACCAAGTGGAGCCAACTAGTGATTTTCGGGGGAGTGAAACAGAGGGATGATTATCAAGGAATATGCGTTCTCCCAGCCGTAGCAAAGCTGATAACTAAGATAGTTCTTGCGGATCATCATTGACGAGTTCAGGTTTCCGCTACATCTACATCTAAGGCTACTTGAGAGCGTAACAAGTGTTACGTTCTGCAGAATAATGGTAAGGTATCAGATGACTTTGAAGTCCATAGTGTGGCACCGTAGTTATTACTGGTGGTTATCAACGATGTACTTAGGACAGCACTAAAGGAAGGAAACAAGGAGAAAGTTGAACTTGCTATATGTTTGCTAAGGCTGCGTTCGAAATACTACTGGAAATCTGGAAAAGCAATATTCTCACAAGCTGTGACTGCTCAGATTCGTTTTCGAATCTATACTACGGTACGGGTGTAGTACTTGGGAAGATACAAACACTGTCACTCGAAGATTGCAAACCTTCGTAAGTAGATGTCTACGTAACATCTTAATAATTTTTGGCTGAGATAGAGTCAAGAACGTAAAGACGTCATTATACGGAGGAGAAAGTGGCAATGGATTGATCATACCTTACGGCGTGGAAACGGTCGTATTGCGAAATATGCCATGCAGTAGAATCCAATCTCCCAGTCTGGCCTAACCAAATATGGCGAAGAATAGTCGAATAGGATGACTGAAAAGAGCTGGAATGAGCTGAACCACATTGCAGAAATCCGAACAAGATGGCACACAGGCTACACACAGTTGACTATACCCTCGAGGGGTGACAGGATTTAAGTAAATTAAGGTATCGTAGCACGCTGTAAGCTTGAAAATTGAACTAACAAAGTCTTTTCCGTTACGTTATCTAAACAAGTCTGAAAGTTGCAGAATATGTAGATCCTTCTCGTTATACCTAAGTATATTCATTTCTTTTACATTAGATAACATGGACATTTTAAAGGTGTGGGACTTGGTTTTCCCATGCGATTCCGTAATTGTACTTTGAAGTCACATATATTTCAATGCATATATTTCTTTTTTTATGTCAAACCCAGTATTTCAGACTTTAAGGGTATGCATCTAGAACCAAAGACTTATGGATGTTTTGTTCATATTCACGAAATCGGACCCTATTTCCTTTGTACCAAATTTGGATCTGTTGATCGTGGATTTATTCGAGTCTGGAAATATGGATTCTATTCACTTTCCGAAAACATCTTCATCTATATATATGTATGCGTGTATGCACATATTGTATTGTTGTGTTTTTTCACTTTACAGCGAGGTGCCATTTGCTGCACTTAAAGAAAATGTGGTTGACGGTGGTTTAATAGATAGCTATTAAAGCAACCATGTCCAGTAAGTAGTCACATGACTTCTCGATACCATTGCTCCATCTAACTAGTAACATTTCTTGACAGCCTTGCAGCCTTCATTTTTCCATTGTTTCCCTACTTATGATGCTTCTGACAAGTTGTAATTTTGAATAGGTTTCGAATTCAAATATACGGATTATATTTTTTTTTTTTTTTTACATACAATAATACAAATGAATTATAAATATGTACGTCAATGAGTGAACGCGTTTATTTTCCATCTAGATATTGAAACTATTCCAACTGCAACAAGCAGTCCTTTAAAGTTGGCCACGGCATCATACGTAATACCAGCCATCGGTTCCAAAGATCGTTATATTATGCCCAGAAACTTCTACCTTTTCTATGGTATTCGATGACTTTGTAGACCTGTACAATCGACTGGGTTTAGTATAGCATTATCTTTCTATAATGTCGCCTACCACATAATAAATGAAAATCTGCAAATAATATTGCAATAGGGAACAATGCCAAGAATTCAGGTTTATATTTAGGTTAGGGTGGTTATCTGGACCAAGATGCGGATACACGTGAACCCGAAAAGATCCATTGTGAAACCATGGATTTGACGACTAGCCTTTTAGCATATTGGCTTATGAAACAGTGTCACGTAAGCGCACAGAATATGTAGCTGCTCTGTGATTGCTTTAATATAACCAATCCAGCTCTACGTTTCTGATCCAGCTCAGGTCAGATCTGTACTTGCTCCTACTGAAAGCGTGTAGCTGTACTAGATGTAGCGAGTGACATAACCAGGCTTTTCCATATAGACAGAAGCCTTAGAGTCACACCCTTTCTGACGAGGTTGTCAGCCTTGAAGTATTCCGGAATCTTTAAAGCTATCATCCATGTACCGTAGCAAGCTTTCCGATGTACCGCCCAACTAAGTGTTTATAATCCTGGCTGTTTAGAATCGATTGATAAACACTACGAGCGATGTATCCACTTTCAGTTATAAGCTCTTCAAATGTCAAGGAAGGCCACCAAGATATATTCGATAATGCAAAGAGATCCTTCAATGATGCTTGTTGGGACGCAGAGATCAAAATTGGATTAATGCTCTGGGGTATATGGATATTAATCAGCCTTTTCAGTGTTTTTAGCAGAAAGGCAAGTAAATGTCATGTCATGACACCGGTGCGCGCACAAGTATGGTGTGTATGGGCCGCTTTATGCCAATCGAAGTATGCATTGAGACAAATAAGAAAAATGCTGTTCAATCTGAAAAACTGCAACTTTTTTATGAAAAGTGAAGAAATTTGTATTCTAATCTAAAGCACAAACTCTGAGGTTGGTAATGGAATGATAATACCTGCCAAATGTACGCCCTCAGCTCTGCCTACAAATAGTCATTCTTTTGATGAAATTTTCCATCACGTTTTCGCATAATTGCAGTTGTATCTTGTCAATGAAGGTCTGATATTTTCTTTCGGTACATAAATCGAATCGATGAAACATTAGCGTAGAGTTTGTCTTTAACATAGCCTCAAAGGAAAAAGTATACTGCTGTGTGGCGCCGTCGTACTGCAAATATCATCATCGTCATTTCCAGGCAAAAAAAGTCAGTCAACATCGTTCGGTAACCAGTGCTGTCGATTTTCAATTTCAAAGAGGAGTCCATTTGAAGATTTTGGACAGCCATTTCCGTGAAAGAGGAACTACCGAAAAAGTAAAAAAATTAAAACCGCGAAAAGGATGAGAGAAGGGTAATTCTGTGCCTATACATCGGGAACTTCAATGCCAAAATCGGTAAGCAAAACATCGTCGGCGGATTAGTTGGAAAGCACAGCCTCCACGACACGACAACAGACAACGGCTTCCGGCTAATCGATTTTGCAGCAGCTCGTAATACGGTGATAAGTAGCACTAGGTTTTGAAGACTACGAATCCACACAGCAAGCTGGCGCTCTCCAGATGGTGGAACCGCCAACCAAATCGACAACGTGCTAATAGATGCGAGGCACTCATCCAACATTCTGAATGTGTAAACTTTCAGAGGGGTAAACGTCCACTCTGACAATTTTCTTGTTGCAGCTAAGTTCAGAGTTCGACTATCCAACGAGAAGAAGCTGCAAACCGCCCAGAAAATTAAATTCAATGTTGGAAGCCTTAGCACGACTGGAATAGCCACAGCCGCGCCTGAGCGAGAAACTCTCCGCTGTGCATTCACCATCCACAAACGCCAACAATTTGTGGAACCAGTTTCGCGACATCGTCAAAAGGGTAGCAGAGACCACCATAGGTTACCAGCCACCACCCAAAAATAGCCCTTGGTATGATGATGAATGCGAGCGTCGGAAAAGGTGACAGAAAATGCACACATGCAAGCCCTGCAGCGCAAAACAAGGGCAGCGAGAGAAGAGTATCGAGCCAGAAGAAGGGAGGAGAAGAAGATCCTGCGTAAGAAGAAAAGGGTCCACGCAGTATCCCAGCTCAAGGAAATCGAAGAGTCCCGCATTAGGAACAACATCCGAATGTTCTTTAGGAAAGCCAAGCAACTGGCAGCTGGCTTCAAGCTCTGAACACAGGCTCTTCAAAGCAGTGAAAGAAACCCAGTCACCGAAACACAGGGAATAGTTGATGTGTTTAAGCAGCGAGAGAGAGTGATAGGGCAAGAAGAGAACCCGCATCCAGTCAATGAAGAATCCATCCTCCCTCACAGTTTTGAAGAAGTCGGCTCTGCTACAAAGCTATCAAAAATCTGAAGAACATCAAAACCTCCGGCTCTGACGGACTACCAACAGAGGTTTTCACACATGGTGGTGATGCTTTGGTAGGGTGCATGCACCAAATCATCAACCAAGTATGGGTGGATGAAGTCATGCCCGATGACTAGATTATCAGCTTTATATGGCCTATCTTCAAGAAAGGCGATTCTATGTCTTGTAAGAACTACTGAGGCATATCCTTGCTGAATGTCGCTAATAAGATTCTATCCAACGTACTGTGTGAATGTCTGAAGCCTTTCTGCAGCACACTAATCGGCACGTACCAATGTGGCTTCCGGCCCGGCAGATAGACGATCGACCAAATTTTCGCACTAAGGCAGATCCTGGAAAAGACCAACGAATTTCAAGTCGAGACTCACCATCTCTTTACAGACTTTAAAGCAGCATAAGGCTCCCCATCTCTCGCGAGCGTTACGGCATTTAACAGTAGGCCCCTTCCATTTGTGTAAACAATATAACACGCACAACACGAATGGTTGTGAGAAACTAGGCCCTATCGCCCCAAAAATTTGTATTACTTTTTTTTTTTGATTTCCACGCAGGTACTTCCCTCCCACTAATGGAGGAAATGACACATAACAGGTCCCAGGAGTAGCGAACAAATATTATTGTTCTGCATAGAAATCGACCACGATTTACATATGTACATATGTATGTAAGCGAAGAGAAAACGACAAATTGACTTTCTAATGCTTACTTACTTTCTAAACTATATCCAATAAGACTACGTACAAAGAAGGCATATCTACATCTTTGCATTAGTGAATTGTTAATTTCAAAAATTGGTTTAATTTACATCAACTGCCACCTATTCGACGACTCACCTCCTACCCCAAAAAAAAAAAAATAACAGCAGACACGATCATACCGCTTCATCACGTCCTAAACATCATCACTTCATAATTAATTCCCCGTAACCTCGATGTAAGGTATTTTACTTTAATCCGATTGCTCCCGACCCACACTTAAGTCAAACGAAACAACAGATGTCAGGTAGCATTTCAGATGTCAAGCCATTAATCATACAGCAACATTTGTTTAATTGATTGATTCGACTGGTGGATGCTATAATCAGCCTGTACTTTCACCTTACTAATAGTTTTTCGATACGAGCACTATTCATCTGTGCTAATTTGACGTCTGTTGATGTTCCGAAATTAATTTTAGCAAGTGATTGGCATTTATGTAAAGTAGGTGCCGATTAACTATTTCAAAAAAAAAAAAGTCCTAATTCACTTGGTGAGCTTATGATGAATTGAATTGATTTGATGAAATCAATTTTAGAAATTTGATTGAAATTTATTCATTACTTTAAACCGTTTAATAATAATTTGCATTTTTATCTTTTATTTTCAGAATATTTGTGCTAACAATCGCATTGTTCAATGTGAATAGTGCCAGAGGACAGTTTCATCCTTTTAACCAAAATATTAACACAGAGTTTGGATCAGATTGTGCGCTTGTCCTATCAGGACCTGGTAGATCATCAGTCTATGACTACAATGTTAATCTATTCAGAGGATCACTGTAAGTATACAAATAGTACATGGACCATAATTGTGGTGTAACTGCAAATTTTAGGTCATTGCCAAATTTTACTTTCTCAATCTTCAAGGAATTAGAAACTCGCTTTTTACTTTATTATGCCAACTGACTTCACTGTCATATGTCATCATTTGGGTCACATTGAAGTAAGATTTGACCATGCTCTCTCCCCAACTACTTTCTAGACTCACATTTGGGGTTATTGTTCATCGACTTATATATCAATTGCAAATATTCTTACAACCACGAAGGCTACCATAAGTTAATACGGAATGCACAGAAGAAGGCTCCCATAACTCTGAATTAGTGCAAACTAGTCCTAGTGGCCCTATTCCAGATGCTTACTTAGTTAGGCCCTATATCCCCTTGTGGGTCTCAGTTCAATAAGTGCCGTTGTGAGAGGTTTCTAAATATATATCGTCATCCCTGTTTTGGTCAACCTGTCCATTGCCACCTCCATTTTTGAATTCTGATGCAGCTCTGCGTTAGAAATACCATTTGGAGGGAGAAGATTCACAGGATATTTCGTAGACACAGATTCAGGAACGTTTGCAATTTTCTTGTCACAATAGCACACATGTTCGAGGTACTGCACCCATACATTGTAGCAGCACGGATTGAATACTAAATCGGATCAGCCACACATAGCTTGGTCCTTAAACTAATAGCATTGCTCTCGAATATTTTACCTTGTTTATGCGGTTGGCTATATCCCATTCAGTTTCACAGCCATTTATCGATATGATTCTGAGTTATACCGGAAAACATGTCTGTTCCAGTTGTGAACACATTTTATACCGCCTCTGGTGTCCACGCCTCTAGTGTCCACTCAAACTGTATTGCATTGCAGCGGTGCTTGTTTCTGCTTCTATTACTTTTATGTGTTTATTACTTTAATGTGTCCATAACGCTACACTCAGGTCAATATAGACCCACTGCGATACCCATAGGGGAGAGGTGTCCCTTGCCCATTGGTTAAGCCTAGTTCTAGAAATAAGCTTCCTATGAATTAGCAAACCATCCAATTGATTTGATGCAGCTTAAGATCTCATTTACTGGTCTGCTGGTCACGGACGCACTGCCGTCGTAGAAATTTAAATCT